>CM037032.1:44395000-49195000 GCA_020882235.1 Schizaphis graminum
CCATCGGCTATCATCCACGATTGTTAACAATTATTTGTACAAGCAATGTTGTAATTTTTATTTATACGATAATTAACATGTTTTTGAATGAAAAATGCATCAATAACTGAAACAAATTAAAAAAAGGGCAAAGGTAAAAATTATGCACCTTCAAGCACCCCTGCAAGCACGGTCTCTCACAAGTAAGGACTTATAATAACGACTTATTTAGAATAAATAGTATAGTATACAGTGTAAGATGGTTAAAAAAACTCGTAGAAAAATTTTAATTTGTTTTAATTTATTATTTATTTTAAACGATGTGTTTCTGTATAATATGTCAGTAAACACTATAATATAGTAATTAATATTTTTTTGTTTAATTTTGTTAGGGAATAAACTAAATGAGTTGATTAATAAAAAGGTCTTTTTCAAGACCAACAACATCGATTGGGTAAAACAAGTAAGACTGACAGATAAAAACCGCACCTGGTAAAGAGAAACAGCAAAACAACGGTGTAATTTTTATCTGTCAGAATGAATCACGCGGGCCAATCAGTAACGGACTAGATGGTCGAAAACGGTATAAATACTGGACACTTTCGACCATCTAGTCAGTCTTTTCAAAACTTTCAAACTGTTAACTTCGGTCAAGAATCCAGATAGAAGAGGACCCGGACCACAATACAGACCGCTGATCGACGACGATACGCCGCTCCACGGCTTCAAACATCGTTCGACAGCCGACTACTTTTGTAAAAAAAAATTATAATTAATATACATATGTTATGATTAAATAATGAAACACATTTTTTAAATTTATAAATTTATAATTAAAAACAATAAGATGTAATAAGATTATAGGTACAAATGCTGACATTGTTGTAAACTTGTAACTGATACTAAATTAAATTATCGTTGATATTTCATTTACACAAGATATATATATATATATATAAATATTCACTATATTATTACTATTTATATAATATAAACACATAAATGTGTTGGCAAAAGTTTTATAGATAGGTATTTGGAACACATTTTTGAAAGTACCTACTTTTATTTTTTACAGCACTAGATTACAATTTTTATTATATTTGCACTGAGTTCATGAAATTGCGATAGAAATAAACGAAAAAATGTATGTTATGAAATCTATGACGACGTTATAGAAAATGTAAAATTTAAATGACAGTATAACATATTATGCATGACGTTAAATAAAATACACCAGGATTCACAGGGATAAAATAATGTGCATGGTGGATTATTATTAATATATTAAATATGAATTATTATTATTTAACTTTTAGCTTATAAGTTAATATCAACGTATCGTGTAGAATGGCGTGAAAAGATTCAAGATGTTAAGTGTTAATGTATGAAAAACATGACATTTCATGATTTCACAAAATCGGAAACTTCTTTGCCGATTACATAAAATTAGCAATTTTATAATTTGGCATAGCATGAATTTAAATTTAAACTTAAATCCAAAAGTTTGGGTTTTCAGTTGTTATCATTAGAAGATGGAACGTTGAAACATCTATTTTGAAAGACGCGTAAATGATTGTCCACCATAAGAATTATATTGGTACTCAGTGAGTTTCTTTAACATATATAATACTATAATAGGTAGTGAACAGTTGACTGTTCAGAGATCAAAAAAAATAATCGTATCTATTATAGGTTTATAAAGATATTAATAAATGTGGGCAAAATTTTAAATGTAATGACACAGCGACGATAAGTATATCATATACATATATTATTATAGTACATACCTACACGGTGGATAGGTTAGTTCGGTATAAAACACACGTCCTATTATATAATAACATATTCAGTACCTACGTATCAATATCAGAAAATCGAATGTTGTTGTTACGCTGATATTTTATAGTATAATTTTCGCACTCGAACGTAAGCCACTGACGGTGGTTTTGAACAAAAAGGATAATACATAATTTACAAAAGATTATACGGTAAAGTGAACAGCGTACTGTAGATAAGCTATTGCCCCTGGTTGATTGTCGCACTTGACAGAGCCAAAGGGGTGTAAATGTGTAAGTACACAAAAGTGAGCGACGGCGCACGACATTCGAACAACGTCGTAATATAATCATAGGTATATGGTATATTATATATATACTAGTTTGAAAACTCTCTTCCTCTTTCTCTTATTCTATATCTTGAGTTCAAAAACGTAAATTAAATTACACCCACCGTTTTTGGAACGGTAACAAAAACACTTCATTAGCACACTCCCTCACTCCATCATCTTTACATGTTAATACACGTGATATTATATTTATTTATCAGTATTATATACTCAGGAACATTTATACACACGAGCATCCGGCTGTTAGCGTTAGCGTATAGAATATAATTAATTAAAATTGTATATAGATACAGGTAGGTAGTTTTGCAAGTGTATAATAATATATTATATTATATTATGAATATGAGTATTGTGTATATTATATATTTGTACGCCACCGCCGCTTTCGTCGTGGTTTAATCTTGTTTTTTTTCGTGTTCGTTAAAAGTGACGAGACTTTGTACGATACGACTCGTACGAAGGGGTTCGTCGACGTCGGTGATGTATAATGTATATGTTATAATATTATTATGATTTTATAATTTATAACATTATTCAAGAGCGAATTATTAGTTTATTAGATAAAGCGGCGTTTGGGATGAATTTTAGCCAGTGGAAAATAATAACAAAACAGAGTGGGCGTTATCTATCGTGTCTCTCTCTCTCGACACAGGGAGCCGGGTATGGAGCCAGTGTTGGTAGAGTGGTGGTACGACGAAGGTAAGTGCGCTCTGAGTACTGCAATATTATATGTATATGTGTGTGCGCGTGTGTTTATGAGTATATTGCGTATACCGTACGCTCACAAAGAAAATACACGTTTTGCCGCCGGTGATGTGTTGTTAAAGGCTCAAAAATGTTTTAATTAGCGTTGTAAACGATGACGACGACGAGGATGACGCCGGTCCCATCCCTGATAACTATTTGCTACCTACTGCTACAACGGTCTCGTAACATAACAACCATTGAGGGTGCAGTTACACGCATGAATATAATATTATGTAGAGCGAGTAAGCACGTGCTACTCGATCGAGGTGTATGTTTTCATCAAGTTTTCGTTTATATTTTTGATTATGAGCGAATAAAAAATTATTGTAATGACAAGAATATTATATATTATAATATATTATATAATATACTTAAATATCCCCGTGCAATTCATTGCCCGCACAGAACGCATCCACATTAAATTTGATTGGCCGAATGCTAACATTTAGTGTAACGCGTCACACGTGTGGATGAATAATATTTTTGGTTTGCTGATTTGATATTTAGATGATATTTCTAACATATCAACTTTACATAGCTGCATATATATATAACCTACTAATATATAACAATACTAATGTTTAAAACATTTCTGAGAGTTTATCAATTCAATGTTTATTATTAATTATTGTATAATGAATTTATACGTTATCTAATAATCGTTTATATTTTATAATGAATATTATACCTTTTTAGTACCATTCACAATAATCCACATAGTCGTTACTCGTTACTATAATTAGTTAGAGAAAGAAAACTAAGTCTACACATTCTGCATTTATTGTAATAAAATATTATATCGTCTCACAAAAGAACAGCGAAATAGAATTTTATTGAAGTAGGTATGCCCGTTATTTTGTGAACTTTTCTGACGCGTACATTGGAAGATTTAAATAAATTTATATTTTCTAATAAATAGTCGACCGTCTATTCTCTTTATTGTGCGCAACAATCTACAATATTGTGAACTAATAACCGAAGAATTTTCCATCAATCAATTTTACGCATATACAGTATACACACACTACATATAGCAGTAGAAGCAATCCTAGATTTGCAATTTGTTGGTAAGTGAACACATTATAGTAAATTAATTATCTATTTATAATGTATACCTACCAATTGCACAAAAAAAAAATATTGTTGCCTATTGGACTATAGCAGTTTTTGCGGCTACTTTATGAACGCATTTAATAAAGAATTCCAGAGAAGTTTTAAGCTCACAGTTGGCCACCTGTATCATATAATATTATACTAGAATACCAGTTACCATGTACATGTGAATTAGGCAAATACACTATTTTCAGTATTTTACGTCGTTTAGTCTAAGCAAAATGACATCCATTTGAACTTTTCCTCGTCGCCATTCAATATTTTTATTATTATTTAAAATATTAATAAATATTAACTCTTGGCCTGCAGTGATGAAATTCCGGCGTTACGGTTTTATGACGTCTACTTAACAGAATATCGTCATCGTCTCCGTTTCGATAAATTGTGTACAATTGCATAACGTGTTTCCCGTTTTCTAAGGGGGTATACGCTCCATGCTAATTGTCAAAATAAGACGTATATCAGACATTTTAATTATTTGTGGACTTATTGTAGGAATAGGCAGTTTCATAATACTTATACCACATTTTTATCATTATTCAGTCATTTTTTGTATTCACATAATATTGTATGGAATGTGTTTATTATGTTATGTAGATTTGTAAAATCTAAGTGTGACCTTAGAAAATGGTATCACACTATCACCATCCATACATTATTAAGTATAACACTATAACATAATTATAATAGGTACCTACACGATAATTCAATTTATTTTATTATTACTAAGAGGGTTCGTATCATAATTATTCTCGTCCAGGAACATAAAAATCCATTACTCATCGTCTCAAAGTTATGAAAATAATATTATATTATAATCGGTCTTCGTTCCATACGTCAGAATAAATTCCATGCAATATCATACATAACAACTAACAAGTAGTACTCTCTATGGTTATATTATTAATAACTCTCCACTCATTCATTTTCTCGATACAGCAATACGGTGATATAAACGTATTTTGAGTTCAAACATTACCTCGGCCGCGAGCCATCGTTTGCTGCAGGTCCGAGAAAATTAATCCGAACGACGAACACCCTGAGGGGGTTAGAAATGCGAGTTTCTCTAAAGACATTGTCGCCAGCGACTACCACTAATAGCAACAATCCTTATCACGTATATTTACGTTAGTTTAATTATGTGTGTGAGCGTGTGTGTATGTGTATGAAGTTTTGTGCCGTGTCCCCCGGGGTTTCTTCCACGGAGAGATTGCTAAACAACAAAGTTATGTGCTCGGGATTTACTTGACCGTGTTCAAAAGCATTATTACATCAGAGAGTATAAATTCCGAAATTCATCGTTCAGAATCATGCAGCAACAGAACCCTTCACTTCATCCCCTATAAAATCGAGTGGCACACCGCGTGTCTTTGCAACGAAGGCAGGCGAGTGACAGCCATCCAACCCCTGTTGCCACCGAGATGAAGTCACGGTAGAGTTTGAATTCAGAATTCTTGGCATTATATAGGACACAAATAATGTCTGTAACCCACGCCTTAGAATATAGGTTGGTATAAGATTTTTGTCCGTAATGCATGCAAATATATTATTATGAATTTATATAAATCTACTTCATTTGAATGAAGCAGCAATATGCGATAGTATAATATAAGTATTATGTTTAACTATTTAAAAAAAATAAAAAATAAAAAATTCGTATTGTCTAAAGGCAACACAAATTAAATTAAAGACACAATTTCAAAGATGTCTTCATAAATAGTTTTAAACGGTGCCACAATAATTTATCAGAACTTTTATAAAATGTATAAAAATAATCTGAAAATAAATTGTATGATATACATTCAGAGGGTTAAAAAAAATGTTTTGAGAAAAATATTTCTAATTTAACTTCAGTGTAGAGTGGTTATTATTAAGCCTGAAAGATTAATTAAAAAAAGTTGTTCGTTTAATTTTTACAATCTGTTGTTAAAACAATACTATAAAAATAAAAAAAATGTTTACTTTATTTGTAAACTATATTATTATATACATACACTTTTTTGTTTCTGTAATAATGCTCTTTTTCCAAGTTATTACGTAATTATTTGGTAAAATAAATAATAAAAAAGAAAAAAATGCCGTTGTTTACTCGTTAAAAATATAAAAAATTATATTATAATAAACGAAACGTCGCTTTGGAGGGGAAAAACATAGACTGCGACTTTAACAGGTAATTAGATTTCTTTGGTGAATTAACTCAACGAGCCAAGATTGCGGGAATTTAACCCCCAAAAAAATACTGAAAACTACTTGTGTGAAGGTGGTGTAGGGTGAAAAAACGGTCGTTTGTCTTGAACGGCTGGTCACGTCGCTAAGTAAAGAACGTTAAAAAAAAAAGTGAAAAAAAGATGGAAACCGAAACCTTTTGTTGTAGTTGAGACTTGTTTATATATATGAAGTAACCAACGCGAGGAAAACAGCGTTAGGCCATAATTTTTTATAGCCTTTTTTCTTTTGCCTTACATTTCCTTTTACAGTGGTGTCAGGAATTTTCCATATATTATTATACAATAAGTAATATCTAGTATCTACAGATAGAGAGATAACATCGTAATTATTGAATGAAATAGCTATTATTTCCGAAAGCAGCAAGTTGGTTTAGTCATTATATATACATTACATATATATACAATTCTATGTGTTGCTAAATAAAGTGGCGTTGTAGTGCACGACGTTATATTAAAAAGGACATAGGTATAACGTGATGGTTTTTTCCTTAATATAATTGAGTAAAGTTTTTAAAAACTACGCACCGGAAATCCGGTCTTCTGCTATTGCCTTCAGGGGCTGTTGTTACTTCGCCATTTCCGTCGTAGCCGTAGGTACATAGGTTATAGTATACGCGCGCGACCGTCTTTCTGTCATTAGACCGTTACGCAGTTCTACGTAGGTATATGGCCGCCGCGCCGCTAAACGCGCCCTGGGGAACGATCAAGTTGGATCACAAGCACCGCGGCAGACGATTGTAATAAATAATATATACCTCGTCGTTACGATCGACAAAAATCTCTCGTGTCTCATCACCCTCAACCGTAGATAGACTACAATAAACGTGGTTATGCGTTGTTTATACAATAAACAGTATAACGAAATTGGATAACAGAGTCTTAGGTATTATTTATTTACTGCAGGTTATATTGGTGAAAGTTATTTTAATACATTTCGATATTTTAATTTCTCCCATCAAAAATTTTTCTTAAACATAATATCGTGTTTTAGTTCTAAAAGTTACATAACCTACTAACATTTGAAAATAAAAAAAAACTCAATTTATTCATCATATGAAAATTTTGTATTTTAAAAATTTAAACGCAAATTGGGCAGTATGTAATAAAATATTAGTATAACTAATTGTAATAATTACATTTACTCAAAAGTTAATATAAATACACTTTATGTAAAACAACCATTTTATTTTATTTACTGATTTTACAACGAAATTTAATAAGTAAACAATATAAATATAATTAATTAATAGATTAAAAAATATAATTTGTACGCAATGATATGTAGATATTATGTATTTATGCTTTGCATATTGCTTATATATTTTTAAATTTATTGGTTTTAGTATGAATTACTAATGAGAAACTTTGTATTAAATGTTCAAGCTTTACCTATAAAAATTGCACATTTTATACATTTTCAACTAAAAAACAATTTGCAATTTTTGAGATTTTGACAATTGTTGTCAATAACTTCATAATAAAGTTATTAAAATAAATTGATTTTATGTATTTTAAATATTTGTATATATATTTATGAAAAACTTATGACAGATATTGTATTAAATGTTCAAGTATTTTAAAAAAGAAAATAATTATTTATCAACATTTATAAAATAAAATTAAAAATTAAAATGTCTATATAGTGTATAATGATTAAATACGTAGCATCTTAAAAAGAATCAAAATATTTTCTAAATTATATCATGTGCAGAAAATGATCGTATAAAGACTTGGAGAACATTTTTAGTATTTACAGTTATTTGTTTTTAAATAACAGCAAAAAAACAAAATTGATTTTGTCAAAAATTGGATTTGTGTAAAATTTCTTGTTTTTACTAAATTATTCTTTTGTTTTTTCTTCTGATTATTTAAAAAAAAATGAACATTTTTATTTTGAACTATTCAAAGTACAAACTACATTAAATTATTCATTTAATATCACCCTCGAAGTTGACATTTTTCAACTAATTATTATGTATACGTAACGTATATAAAAAATATAATATACATTTTAAAATCAATATTTCATCGCTCCGCTCAAAATCTAAAACACAAAACTAATAGAAAATACTATAATTATCTTGTTTTAAGATAATAGGATATTATTTCATTGAGAAATTAAAGGAATATTGAAAAGAAAACCGATCTTAGAGAATATAAGATAGATTCATATAAATTTATAATAATTTATAATAATTTTTAATATTTATAATTTATTAATGAAATTGAGTGTAAACTCTACCTAATTAAACATATATTATAAATTACTCGAACCAAGGTTTTCTTGAATCAAAGCTGTAGGCGATTGGAAATTTCAATGGCATTTTTTATGATAAAACACAAGCCGAGTGAGTGTATCCATTTTCTGTCTTCATTATTATATAATATTGTATATTTTTTTTAAATCAATATTTGCATTTTTTATTTTTTGTATAATTATTGCATAATTGTCCTATTTGTGATTAGAATAGACATTGGCTCCATAAATATCTTTACTATAGTCTAAGGAGATTTTTGTAGCTCTGTGATTGTAATCTCTTGGTATTATTATAATATCATCGAGCTTATTTTCAGCTGTATATTATTGTAGTTGTTGTAAACCGTAGGCCGTTGCTATTGAATTCAAACTATGATCAAGTGTTACAGGTGTTGTCGTATGAATTGCATGATATTCAAATATTATACATTAGAAATTCGAAAACATGGATCGATGGTAGTACCTTTATAATCTGTGTTTTGTGATCACAATAATATTAATTATTATCAGCAGACGTATTGGTATTTTATAATAATACAATATGGTGTGGTAAACTCCTTTCTAGGAAATTATATTAGTCATATTTCATAAAGTCACCCATACCGAGCCATACGAGTTACACCTTAAACATTTTTGAATTTAACAAGTTTAGTACACGAATGTCGTTACAATTATGCTTTTATATAATAGTGTAAATTGAAAACGGTCAGTTTTTTAACTACTTTTTTTAATATAAAAGTTTACATTGCGTTTATAGCATTTGATAATTAACATTGGTATTGCTAATTGTATTACAATATGTATTATATATTGTAATTATATAATACATATGCTGTATTAAACTAAGTTATTTTCTAGAAATTTATCAAATTTTTTTTCTCTTGTTTTATTGTATACACAAAGGTATTCTTAGATATTTATTATTTTTCTCAGATGGAAAATAGAATATTATACGAGTAATTTAGGTATAATATTATTAATATGTTTGTAACTTCAATATTATGTTATCGATGTATGTATTAAATTCTACCAATTCATCACAAAATGTCAACTATGGATATATTATAATTAAATTTGTTCATAGAGACGTTAACAGTGTTTTCAATTTGCATTGGAAATAATATCATAATATCATCCACTCGTGATGTAATTAAAACATTCGGGAGGGCTTTGATAACCATTTATTAAACCGTATTATTTTATTGTAGCACCGTCGTTGGTAATTTTTGTACAATATTAATAATTAATTTTTGAACTGTCGGTTGCATTGACATATTCTACAATATTATTTTGAATATATATAGTACATCAACGGTTGGTTGTGACATATCCGATTAATTAATGTCTATAACGGCAATTATAATTATTGTTTTAATCAGTCTATTCATTCGGAAAAAAAGTATAATTAAATGGTTTCACAAAGGATTTTAAATTATATTTTATTCGGAAAAATTGAAATATAAATATTAAAACGGCTAGACGTTGTTTTTTGTTAGTTTAATATAGGTAATATAGGTACATAAATAAATATACAATATGTATAGGTAATATACTGACATAGGTATTAATTATATTAATTGTATATATTATTTCATTATATAAATGTAATAATATCATTTATTTTTATAAACCATTCGTGTATTAAAAAAAAAAATCAAAATGTTAAGTTTTTTAAAAATAAAATTTACCTGTAAAAATATTTATTATTATGTGTCTCAATATAAGCTCAAATAGACATTTAACATCATACCGACCAGACGACTGTTATATTATAGTCATACATTACAACTACCGCATCGTCAAATAATAATAATCTAAACAGCTTGTCTGTTATCGTAATAATAATATGTGCACATGTACTATTCGTATTTATGGGTTAACATTGCATATTGCATAGGCTAGATAAATATACCTACATATTATTACACGATACACTCATCGGCTTACCCCGCACGACGAGTTTTGACAATCTAACACTTCCGCCCACATCTGTTGCTGTTACTTGTACTCTAAACCACGATATATAATATATAACATTAGGCCAAAGTCAGTTCTAGGTTAAGGGGTTGAGAGGAAGTCGGGCAACGGTCAGCGATAATATAATTGAGTTAGCGCAGCCAGGATGAGTTAGTGAACTGTCTGTCGCAAACGGCCGTTGTCCGTTTTTGGGACACCGCAACAACCGATTAAGCAACAGCCGCACGCGATTTATTACGTCGCCGTTGTGAATAATTAAAACGTTACTTGGAGATCGGTAAAGCTGTATAGAAGAGGAGAAGGGCCAGCAGAGGTTGGCTGTTAGAGTGGTAGCTGACGGGTCGGGTGAAGGATCCGGTTCCACCACTGACCATATACATTTTCGAGCAACGGAATGATACGTATTTTAGCCATGCCATAATAATATACCTTATAATTAATACAAGTATAATATATATATTACAGCGTGTGATGGCGATGATAAAGGTGGACAGTGGTGAAGAGAGGACAAAGACTTATTAGATTCTACAGAGAATTATTTAATAAAATATAAAATGTATTATATTATGTTTGTGTGTAAATGGCTGGCGTTATATTAAACACAGGCCTAGCGTGTTAAGCAGTGACCTAAGAGTTTTGTTCAAAATCAAGTTTTTATCATAAAAAATCATCCAAAATATTATCGCCGAAACCGCGTGAAATTTAAAACTCGGAGTTGATTAAATAAAATGTCTAAAGCGCTTGAATAACTTAATCAAGTAGAATATCAGAAACCACGTGAAATACAATTATCAAAATATTTGCTAAAAATGATATAATATTAAAAATGGATCTATTTTAATAAAATTACGCCTATGAACTATAAAGCTTGTTTTACGCTTCTGTAATTATTGATCACTGATTACTGTTTGATTGGCGATTTAAAATGTTTAAATTATACTTTTCGGTCGTAAACGTTCACCATGAGTTAATTTTTAAAGTTTACATGTGTACTATTTTGAAGTAGGAGTAGGATTTTTAATTCGTATATTTTAGTATTTATTCGTTCCAATAGAAGTTATAAAAGGTTGTAAAAGGTTAACAAGAAACCGACGTTTAATTCACTACATATTATAAATTATAATACTATACAGATCTATTCACCAAATATACTTAGTGCTTACCTTATTTTTCTTCGATAATATATATATTCAAAATTTGAATATTCGAGTTTTTGAAATTTATTTTAAAGCCATATTTTAAATTTTTTGAAAATATTTGTACTATTTAAGATATGTATTGTGATACTACAAACTTCTGTAAATTTTTTTGGAAAATGTTGATTCATCAAAATAAAAAAATAATAATAATTAGGTAATTATAGGTCCATGATAATGGCCTTGGATGACATTGGAGCTATAGTGATATTGAAATCTGTAATAATAAATATAAATATATTAATATATTTAATAATACCTAATCAATAGAATCTTTAAAATAAACATTTTATATTTTAAACATTATTGAAAATTACTCATTCAAATTTTGAATTAGTTATTATATTAACTCATTAAAAAAAATTATCGATTACGTAACCTTAAAAGAAGGGTTCTTATTTGAAAAAAAATAAAAGTTTGTATTATTTCGGAATACTTCATAAAAGTAGTTACATTAAGTAACCAGACATCAAAAAAATGGTTTCCAAAAATTAGAATTTGAATAAATTAATTATTAAAAGAAAAATGAGCTAAGAATGCTTGGTGAATCACTGTTTACATTTTGTATTAGTTTTGCAAATATAGTTTAAAATAGTTTTTAAAACAAAATTCATTTTTGTTTTTTTTTTATATTTGTAAAAATTACTTAATTAACATTCGATACACAACACCGATATAATTATTATAATTTCTCATCAAATTAACAAACTTTTAATTTTTGATTTTTCTTTAAATATACCTTTTTTAATATAATTGTTTAAAAATGTTACTAAAATATTTATTTTTAGGCCGCTTTTTCGAAGAATTCAATTTTTTTTTTATTTCCATACGAAAATTGTTATGCTTAAAAATCAGAAATTATTAAGTCCCTAAAATAACTTAAATAGTTTCTGAGCTAATACTGTTTTGTTTTATGCTTAATGCAAAGTTATATCTTTTGCATCTGTTTGGAAGGCGTTTCAAAAAGGAAATTAACAAGATTATAAAGTACATAATAGTATTCATTTCATCAATAATTATTACTGTTTTGTATATAGTTATCGAGTCTCTTTCAGATAAATGTGAGTATACACTGATAACAAATTTACCTACGGTAATTTAAACAGGGAATGGGTTTACATAGAATATTTAAACATTTTGATTATAAATTAAATTACCACTGTAAATAACGTTTAAAATTTTAATACTAGGAAATTAAAATCAATTTTTCGTTTATATACAATTAGTTTATAATAGTTAAAAAGAAATCACTACATATTTTATATTATGATATTTAAAATAAGGTATAATATCATTTTTTAATTGAATGTTACAGGTTGAGTTGAAATAAAAAATGTATCTTTTTGATCTCTAAATGTTTTTATTTTGTTTTAGGTATTAACAAATATCTATACCTTTATTTATTTTTTAAAAAATTTCATACTCTTTACTAATTGTAATTTTTATGTGTAATTTAATGTTTTTTTAGATAATGAAATTATTAGTTTTGGATAAAAGTCCTTCTGTTATTTTACCAAAATATAAATAACTATTTATTAGTTTTATGACGTTTAATAAGACGGCTATACTATATACATAACTTATGTTTTATGTTTTATAAGTATTAAAGTTTACGTACTTATTGGTATAGACAATTCAACAAGTTTAGTCCCGTTAATTGTGTACCTACCTATACTAAACGGAATTAAGACATTACAAAAATATACATTTTATCAGGCAGGTTTACTATGTATACAAATAATATTTATATATACATGTTTATAATGAGGTCACGATAAGATATTTATCAACATTTTGAAATCTGACTCGTCAGATGAACGTTATCGGGCATCCCTCTATATAATATACAACTATATACATTATATACAATATACATATACACACCTATATACATAATATATAATATTATATTATATGAATATGATGTATACCCTCCAGCACATTGTTTCGGATTGGCGTATAAAAGCTAATCTGATTGACTTAACGGGTCGCTATAACAATATTATTGAATAAACCATTACCGTGGTTAAAGTTAACTGTATAGCACACGTGTATTTGAATTATTATTTAGTACTATATACAGCGATGGTGATATTATGTGTATAAACGGTATGTATATGTCATCGTTATCTCTGATGAATTTTTTGAGCGTAAAGCCGCGTGGCGGAATCTCCCCACCATCATACTACACGATGCGTCTCCTCTCACAAACAGAAACGAAAAAAAAATAAAGCAAAATAATAATCATAATAATGACAACAAAAACAACAGCCCTATAGACCGCGAAAATCCGGCAAGCGGTAATTATTACGAAGGCAACACCGCGCGCCATCTCCGTCATCCCACGCCGTGGTAATTATTAAAATTTATTACGTCGTTTTTGTATATAATAATAATAATAATAATAATAATAATATAATAATATCAGTCGCGTGTACGAGAGAGAGAGAGAAAGCGCGTTTAACTCGAGGGGCTTTTAATTAAATACCTTCTATATGAGTGTGTGTGTGTGTGTGTGTGTGTTTAAAAGGGTAATCGAGTCGAATTTTTCATTCGTGTCACTATATAGACCGGGGGACATGAGTTGCGAATGAAGAAAACGGCGGCAGTGGCGTACCGCAGCGACGTGCACGTGAAGGGGTGGTTTGACGTTGCTGGGCGCGTGTCGTGCCCAATGTAGCGGAATGCGTTTAGATAAGCTAGCCGAAACGCACTTTGTCGTCATTGTGCGCACCACTGGTAGTGTTACGTCGTAATAATAATAATAATCTATATAAGTATATTTTACACATAATATATGTGTATACTCTCACGGTGAGACGTGTTGTGTGTGCGTGTGTGTCGTATTGTTGTCGTCATGTCTTTATATGTATAACAGTGTCGTGTCGACGAAATTAATCGTCTCGCTTTCGGTTTATGACTTTGCGGTTATTTTTACTACCACAGCTGTATATTTTAGGGGAGGGGTGACATGACACCACGAAAAAAAGATAACAGTTTTCGCCCCCGAAGTCTGGTCATTTCCGATTCTGATTACACGTCGCAATGGCCAATGCCGTTTAGTTAAATGAATCATTTTGTTTGGTTTTTGATCGTGGTAGTGAGTGAGGAGAGGACTGTGACTGATAGTCTAAGACCTTGTAAACTTTGGAGAACAGTGGAAAAAATTCTTGAGACGTATCGTGCAATGTTAAAAATACTTCATTAACAAAAACTTATCAAATTTAGCATCGAGGTGAATAGTAACTTATGACAGCACTGATTTCTTACACACGCGATGTAGATTATTTTTCATACCTAATTCAAACGTAGTACATTGTTGGCCTTTCTTGCTCCTAAATTTTTCAACACATTCCTGTGATCTGTGAACCAAATTCTTAAATAAAAACTCATGACTTATATCTACACGCATTTAAACATGAACTGCTCATCTGTATCCGACCAAAACGTTGTTCAAATCTATAGCGGCATACAAAAAAAAATCTCGACCATTCGTCATGATTTACTATTATACTTACATTGGCAATTATATTAAATAAAGCATTTTTTATTCATCATTTATATATATATCATTATAATAATTAAGTATAATATTATCGTCACTACGTGTATTTCGGTCGGAACGAAATAATTACTACATAACCATCTTTAATATTGTTTATACGGTCACTGAAGAAATAATTAGCAGTTTTTATTACTATATAGGACACGTGCCATTACATTCCATTCGGAATGTTTAAAAAATTATATTTATTTTTTTTTACAAGTGACTGTTGTGCAATTAACTCTAGTTAATTAAAACGCCAACGGTCTGAATAACGTAGACTTAACCAATTATGTATTATTTGAAAACAATGTTTTCGACAAATGAAAATTATGTCATATTTTTATTTTGTTCGTGGCTTCATTAATTCTATAGAATTTATAAAGATTTGTTTTTTAAGTACTTATTAAGAACAACTCGAGTATTCTAAAAGTATATTATATAATTAAATGTTAGTAAATATTAAAAAATACATATACGATGTGATTTTATTTCAACGGAACGTGAAATTATATTTTTATATTATGTATAATACCATATTATATAATATATATATATATATAATACGATTGTATATATATATACGTTTCTCAGTTTAAATTTACGTGAACATTAATGATTTAAATTTATATTTTTTTTTCCAAAAATCGATTGTTGCTTTATTGTTGTCGACAATGGTGTTACATTATTAAATTCAATGCGTCATATCTTTATGTCGGGCACATCATTACTCTCTCAGGTCTTTAACCATGTTCTTCTTATATACATTACAATGACAATCAACTATATATGTGTATAATATATGTAGCCGCTATCTCTTTAAGGGCGCCATCCCTACAGTAAGTTGTCTATATAGATAATACGACCGTAATATCAAATGACCGTTCCCCCCACACTTGGGTTCATTCATATGGATCGACCACGCGTGGTTATATTATGGTACATAGTATTATGATGATGAGGTGGTGTGACGCGGGGGTAGGTTCCCGGGTTTCCGGGAGTTTAACTCGATTATGATAATAGAAAAACCGATCGCGGTGCGGCCGCGTCGGCGGTCACGAACAAAACAAACTTTGGGTGATTTATCGACACCCCCGCCTTCTCAGCCCACGTCAGTTCATCCAGTATGTGACTATTTTTTTCTCATCTCGCCCCCTTACCACGCCTCACTCCATACAAGCCATCCCCCAGCCGGATCGTTTTTCTATTTTTATTTTACCCCGGTAAATATACGTTCTCTTAACGTTTATCTCGTAGATGTAATAACCATTTAGAACACGAAAGAAAAACTCTTTTATGTTTTCGGTATTTCCATAATGCGTTTTCTTTCGAAAAGTCACGTTATTCCCTATGCGTTCGATTTGGATCTAGGGGTGGAAAACGTAGTTGGTTACAATATCTCATATACGATATATGCTGTGTTTCGTCTACATATATATTCAGAGTATAACAGCAGTGCATGAATCACCGTGAGATAATATTATACGTACATATTATAGCGTGCGGTTAAAATAAAACAGAATAAAAAATCCGCCAAAAGTCATAAATTTTAAAGCGGAATGCTGGAATACCTACCTCGTTATACGTATACTGTAGTATCATTTCTATAATTTAGTTGTTTTATATTATCATTGCTATCAAACAAATCGGACTATGGGTAATAAAGGCTAATCAAATATTGATATAGATAGTATTATATTATCATATTATAATATTTAGGATGGAAATTGGTAGTTAGATAATAATCAGATATTATGTAATTATAATATAATCATATGATATACTATTTTATTATTAGTAATTCGAAATCGACAACTTGTACATTTTATTATATAAGGTATTATTATTACCAATATTTTATTTACTTAAAATATTCTTATAAATAAGATGTCTATGTCAAAATTACAATATTTTAAATAAATTAATTAGTTTTAGCCATTTATTGATATATAATAATAAAAAAAATGTTTGAAAATAATAATTTTATGCTTATGAATTTTAGTAAAATATAAAGATACTCAGTAAATAAATAAATAATTATATTATAGGTACATTACAACACTTCTAACTCATAACGATTTAAAAATAATACGTGCTAAAAATATGCGATTTTATATTCATTATCCGCTGACAGTTCTAAGTACTTTTTTTATTGAATACCTGTTACTTAGAATAGCTAAGCAAGCATATTTCATTTAACGTATTCTCTGCTAATTTTTTTTCTATATATATTTTGCACATTCGAAGTTTGTAGTGATTGATTAAAATAAAGGTAGCTAAGCTAGTAGGTACTTGTATAATACAAAATATCATATAAAATTTAGCATGTTTGTGTGTGTGAGTGTCGTTTATATATGTGTATTACACATTAAAATGAATAATGGGTATCTCTGCTAAGTATATAGGCATTGTCTGTATCTATATTGTATTGTTTATATAGTCAGTTTGTCGATGTTTTGAAAACGCAAAAAACAATATTTTCTTACACGACGTCTGATGAATTGTTTACGAGAAACGGTGTTTACAATGGCTACTACAACACATGCCACATGTCGGTTATGTCAACGTTACGTGAATAGACGTGTTTATTGTGTGGCTTTCATTTTAATTGGATTGTCATTCAGATTCAAAGTTTACTGACATTAAACATTTAAAAAAGTATAGATAGGGTCTCCAGGTTCGAGTCATTGTTATATATAATAGTCATTTGAAATTTCAGACAAATATTAAATAATTGCTATCCAAAAAAAATGTTTAACAACGGTTTATTAAAAATATTATTAAATTGATTGAAGTAGCATTTTTTAAATTTAAATAGCTGACCCAAAGAAAATCTATGCAAATTGGTTTGATTTTTGATTTCATACTAAATATAATTTAATAAGTTATAAATTATAAAAAGATATAGTATTAAGTAAACTACCTTTGGTTAATTTAACTATTATATTGCTACTTGCCAGTAAAGTATACGATTAACTATTTGTATTAAATTTTTCATTCTTCAAAGTTCAAAGTAAAACTTAAAAATTGTATTATATCACCAATAATACAATACTAATATTATAATTAAATAATCACAAAACTTTGTTCAAATCAAAATTTTTGCAGTTAGCTAAATTAAATTAATATAATATTATCTCACATTCACTATATTTGCAGGAACCATTAGAAATTATGTGAGGGATACATTTGACGACTATCATTGTTCACGTTGTATATTATAATTTATAAACATAATATAATATGTTCCTATAATCACACGTGGTTAACATTTTTGTACCGTTGTTTTGAGTGTTGTCGTTTTTGATGGAGAACTCAACGTACTTTAATTGATGGATTTGTTTTTCTCCCAGCAGCTAAATATATACACACACAGTTGAAAATTAAATCCCTGATTTGGTGATTGATTATCATGGAAAAATTGAGAGAACAAATATTATTAATGAAGATGAATTATATTTAACAGTTAAAATGAAAAACAATTAGGTACATATTGAAAGATTTATTTCTATAAAAATGTTTAATCAAGTAGTGAAATACATTTTAATATAAATATTGCAATATCATAATATCACTGTACTATTTAGCTTAGGTTAAAAAGGTATAATAAATACCTGATATTAGTATTTTAACATATAATAATTTAATATTTTTATTTCTTATTAGTTTTGGATTTATTTTAATTATGTTATTAATACAAAATAATATACAATTTTTTAGAATGTATATGTATTATTTATTTTAAATGGCTTTTAAGATACATATTGTTATTTGTTAAACCTAATTCCATTTTTATTTTTAATTAACGAATTTGATTTTCAAAAGTAAAAATAATAAATAAGTACAGTGACAATTTTATTTGGCCCTCAGTTCAATATCCGAAACTATTCGTAGTATGTGCATTTTACTGTTATTTTACAATATGGCATTTTTTTCCCTCAGACAATACAATTTACGCACGTACAAATAATGAAAAATAATAACATAGATTGTCCGATGGTCACAGCACTGCTATTATTCTTGGTTAGACTCTTGATCCTTCTGACGTAAATCCGTTATTCCAAATCCCTAAACATATCCCGTCTAGCAAATCCTATGTCGTTTGTCTGGACATTGTTTTGTATAGTATTTTTGATAAATATCAGAACCAATATATTTATATACCGAACTTTACGAAAATAATTTCACTTTGTTTTGTATAGGCGAGTATGCATATATTTTAAGAAATAATATTGTATGCATTCTGCATATTATTATATTGTTCATAATAAATCAAATATTATATAATATTTTAAACGTAGGTTTATCAATAATAATTAATTTTTATCTTTTTCTTTTATAAATAAATAACTACTGATTAGTTTCAGATGCTAATTTAAATTTAAACAATTTTTAAAATGTTTAATAATAAATTATGAATTAGTTCTCTAAAAATATAATATTGTATTCTTTCATATTCTATATTTTTTATGTATGAATATTATATGAACACAAATAAGATTTTTTTAAATTATATTGTATATTTTTAATCAAAACCACTTTGTTAGTTTACTAACAAATAATATTTAGGTATATTTGTAAAGCACTTATTATTATTTAATTAAAATTCCTACAAGAGTGTCGACTATATGAACGAAACGAGAAGAGGATTTATAAAATATGTTCAAGTCGAATAGTTAAAATGTATATATTTATGTAAATATGCAATAAGTCCCAAACAATATAATTTTTTTCATAATCTCATAAATAATTACCTTCAATTTAGTTAGTAATATGAAATCACTGCAGATACCCTTTTATTAAAACAGGGTCTGATTTTACTATTTTAATTTTTTAAACTGCTACTAGTTGACGTTGGATGATTCACCGGGTAATAACATCATGGCACGTTAAAGGGGAGCATATGATTAATTAACTTCCAATGTAAACGGAGACAGGAATTTTGGACCAGCTTTGCTCATATCGGATATCACAGGCCGCAACACGAAATCGCCCCAACCTTTTCACGCCGGCGGCGGTTATTTGGACCTCGTGTTCTTGCGAAGTAATTAAACAAATCCTCATAAGACCTCATACACTCGACAGATTTCGAGCACATTGTTATAAAAGGTAAATTAATATTAGTTTATTAATATTAACCAGTATGTATAGGATTCATGCAAAGTCGGCTGTATAATGTTCAATGATTATAATAATATGTAATACTGTGAAAAAAACAATACAAACTATACTGTTAAAATTTTACATCTATTGAATCAAATTGTTCAATGAAATGAAATTATTATAACATTATTTAAATCATCCATATTAATATTTACTTAGACGAGGAATAATTATAATTTAAATTTCGAAAAAATTAAAATAACCATTATTGGCAAATTGAATATGCATAAACTATTCAAGCTAAAAGTTTATTTTGATAAGTGTACAATTTGAAAGTTCGCCGCAGCGTGGAATAATTCAAGTATAATCAATTATCTACCAAGACCATTTCCTGTTCCCATTTAAATTGCATTAGCAACGTAAATGTAAATTAATTGTTTTATAATCGTATCCACTATCCTTTCTTTATTTAGTAAAATAGCCACTGAATTATTAAACAAAGTCACAGAGAGTAAATATATATTATTTATAAAAATCTGTATATGCATCAATTAATTGTAAAAAAAAAAAAAAAACGAATAAGCCAAAATAAGTGAAATTTATACCAATGATATAGTTATACTGTTATACTGTTTATACTTAATTATACTAATTATATGTTTATAGCGGTAAATACTAAATATTAAATGTTGCGATCCAAAACAGGAAATTGCTATTAAATATTTAGTCTCTTAATAAACCAATCCTAAGGAAACATAAATACACAATTATGTGATTTTAAACCTTATGAAACATGCTTACATATGCATCAATTATATTTATTTATCTTCATAAAATAATTGGTCAAGTGAGACGCAAAAGAATGTTTGAAAAATGTAACGGTATGAAATATAAATCGCTTTTTGACTGTTGAAAAAAAAAGATTATTTACAAACCCTAAAAACTAAAAAAAAAATGCAGATTGGCGTTAACCATGCACCGGGGGTTAATGAAGGTTTAAACTCGTAATTTATGTGCCCATTAAAAACTGTGGTTCGATTAAAACGTAAGTCCATGTATACCGTCACGAATTACTGCTTAGTTATCTGTATAATTATACAATTAATCGATAATTCCGAGTTTCCCTCGTTTGCATAATGCCGGACAGTTGAATCGTTCAGTTAGTACAAAGCGTTGTACATAATAAATAGGTATCTGTCTTAAAAGTCTACCTAATAAAATAGATGAGTGTCAGATTATAAATAGTTAAAATTTATTTAACAAAAGGCTATGGAGATGAACGATGGTATTAAAAGTTTTATTTTAATATCAAACATTAATTATATTGCACGAGTATAGTAATATAATTTAATATCATTGATGTTTTTAGTTCTGTTAAATAAATTAATGGTAATTATGTTTATTATTAAATCAATTCAAACGAAGAATAAAAAGGAAACATAATTTATTTGTTGTAGTTAAAAAATAAAATGTATCTTTTTATTACAATATATTGCATTATATATTTTCTCTGAATGAATACGATAATATAAATTATTATTAGTTTTATTAATCTCTGAATTTTATCCCTGGATTTTATTTATATAGTATTATTATTATTATTATAATATTACATAATTTATACAAATTTACCGTGGATTTTTATTATATTAAAAAAAACCTCCTTAATCGGCAATATGTCTAATTTCACTAGAAATTGTAAACTGGTGTATTTGACACATTGATTGACAAAAATAAATTGGTCTATTGTATGCACTTCATCGCACATCTCTTATTGAATAAACAACTCACTTTCAGATCTTTTCAACAACAGGTTAGAAATATTCAAATCTTCTATCTTATAAAATGTTTTAATATAATACGTTTGAAATATTATACATTTATACTCGTTTGACATGAATATATAATAGGTATGTATCTAACCATTCTAACCAATAATAAAATAATGTCTGCTATACCTACAGCTATTATAGGTAGTAATCGCAGTATTATTATAGATATTTTTAAATACTATTTTATTCGAAATGTTATAATTGAATACAGTTTTGTTCGGGTTTAAAGAATCTTGCCTACCTAAGTATCATAGAAATTCTTATTTTGTGCCTTTTAATTTATACTACTACGTGTCTACTATTGAATACTATAGAATTCAATACTATACTATATGCCTATAATTTATCATGACTTCATAGTTAACAAATATAATACATACAGTTTGTCAAAGTTTGGTGCTTAAAATTTTTATAATTGTTAACACGTTATCTTATGCATACTGTATACTTGTATTTATCACAGTTAATATTTTGTATAATAGAATTTTACTATGTTTGTTTTATAATTTTATTTTACAATTATCTATTATCTGATAACTGAGGATATTTATTTAGTTTTCTCCCCACTTCTGACTGGTAAAATTCTCATTAATGGCAATAGTAAAGACCACTTTAACAAAGGGGTTTGCTTGCACAAACACAGAACATCAAACAATCTGTATATTAATTTCTCATACTTATTCTAAAGGAAATCTTCAAGTATCTACATATAAAGTTGAGCGTTTGAACAACATTTAAACTTCAATAATACAAGTTAAACACGGTCGTATAAAGTCAAGCATTCAAGATTCGAAACAATTGAATATGAGAAATAAAATTAATTAATTATAAATTAGTTTACCTAGTAGCTACACTTCCAATTTACAGGAACCTTCTAATATTAATTAACAGTTATAATATTTTAACACTTGAAAACTCAACACATGTTCACTTTAAGTGTATGTCATAACTTCACGGTTAATTAATACGTAGGTTATTATCAGATAGTATTATTATGTTTTTCTTAACCAATTGTTTACGCTCTCCAATCGGAAGACAGGAGATTGATTCGGGTTGACCAATGGGTAGAATAAAATTCTCAGTGGAAAATAGAACTCAGACATAAAAAATGATCGTAATTCGAAGGGTTGGCGATAACAGACATACCAAAAGTGTCAAGAGATAACGACAGAGCGCTATATGTATATATGTAGACATAAATTATCGCGATTTTTTTCTAAATGGAGGGGGTTGAGCTTAAAGTGAAAAATTATAGTTGCTTCCGGACGGCTGCATAGACCGGACGTTTGGACCATAGTGAACGCAAATGAACCAAACGCCGAGTGAGAGACTTTTAGACTACAATCGATGTACACCTTATCCCCTTTTTATTCCACGTGTGTATATATACATACATTTATATAAATCTTTTCTGTCTCCCTATAGTTTTACACGCCGGAAACCTCTTGTTTACGGTACGTTTGTTTGACCCTGTAAATAACGCGAATAAATGATATGGAATTTCTATGTGTATGTGTGTCCGTCGTTTACTGCGAATAACTGAATACTCCCCAGGAGGATAAAACCACCGTTATCGATTTTCATCAACCACCATCACTACTTCCAATTTTACATAGGTACTAAACGATAGAAGTAAATCTATCTTCAGATAAAAAAAACACGTAGTATAGATAACTCGCGTATTCTATAAGAAATACGTTTTTTAGTTTTTATATTTATATATCTGTTAACTGCGTGTAATAATATCAAAATATTTTATTTGCCGTTTTCGTATGAAACACTGAACAATATTTTTTTTAAATATTTGAAAAAGTATGATTCATCGAGCAAATTTAATAATAATTATCATAGATACAGTCCTATTTAGATACATAGAGTTGTATCGTATACATCGCATCTTATAGGTCTAATGAATTATACTTATTTTATTCTATTCATATACGATGTAAAATCCAAAAAAAATAATACAAATACAAGTAAATAACTAAAAATTTAAATATCTTAAATTGCAAGTTTAAATGGTTAACGTATTTATTTTAAATTAAAATGCTACGTAGTCAAAGTCCTAATTCGAGACCTTAGTCCTCGTTGGCCAAACGTATTAAATAGTTAGTGGTAAAGATAGGTATGATAAAGGGAGTGTGTTTATGAATTAGTTTATGAGAAAGCACTCTAAAGTTGATATCCGCTATCAAGAAAGATAAATCAACATGCCCAGATTTCGGATAATATTATATACGGTACTCACAGTTTAAGACTGACAGTCATATTTGTAAAATTGGAAGCACTCACCTGCAAAAAAATAATAACAAATACAATTTAAATATAATTTTTATATACAAAAAATCCCCGTTTGTATTTATTTGAATACTATAGTGTTAATGCAAATTCGACAAATACACACACACACACACACATTCACACAAACACGCGTAAACACAGACATGTATATTTTATATTGTTTTGTATCGTATTACATTATTTTATATAATATTGTTTATAAAAACAATTAATTATATTTATTCAAAGTACATTTGTATACTACCAAATGCATATTAATACGTAAACCAAAGACTAAAAACTTAATACTTTTATCGAGTTTGAATGTTTCTGTTGCTACTTGCTTATACGTATATTATACGTAGATAGTACTGAATCTCTACCGCGTAGCAGTAACTAGCAGAAAAATACCGTCGATTTAGTCTTGGAGTACATACTTTTAATTTCCTATCGGTTAATTAGAGAAGCCCGTTCCCTTTTCGTTCGTCCGTCTGTCGACCCAAGATATATACAACACACATTACTCCAAGCACGAACCCCATCGAACGGAGAAACCTTTACATTATTAATTATATATACACGCCGCGACGGTAGAAACGGTGTGCACAAGCGAGGGATATTATGTACGAAGTATACTGTATACAGTATACGCGTATAAGTATAAGTAATAAGTACATATATAATATATATATATACGTATATTTTTGTCCCAGTAAGTTTTGACTCGAGGATGCAGGGGTTGCGATGGTGCTGGGTGGGGGTGAATTTTAGGTGTTCAGAGGAGAGAGAAAACGCAGCCGATGGCGTCGTCGTCGTTGTCCCAGAGTAATATATACATGTGTCGTATATATACACATATATTGTATATACATTACGCGCGCATATATATCGAGTCCCCGGCACTATTAGTGAACTGTCAGTCGCACTTGAATTATTGCGTAAATTCGTTTAATTAATGTTATATTTAGCCTGGGACACGCCGCAACACACCGCGCGCCACCATCGTTCAAATCTAAAATCTACAATAACGTACACAAACATACACTCACACACATACACCACACAAGTACCTACGTGACGCACTGTATGAGCATATACGTAATGTAACATAATAATACATATATGATATAAACGCATGTGTGTGAGAGAGTAAACCGACCGATATCGTACGGGAAAATTAAATTATTGCACTCGGGAACCCGATGAATCGGTTTGAATTAAGTATTATAATAATAATGTATTACTATATCAGTGAGTTCGTGAGCGGAAAACCGTGTGTCGGCTGCGGTATTGAGTCGAATAACGTCTTCGTTTCGCAGGCGGTCGTGGTTTTTGTGACATGTTCGGCTTAGGCAGCTCCGTCTGTCGACGGCCATACATTGTTTTGTGTACGATATTATTGAATTATTGTAATATTATGTATAATAATATACCGTAAAGTCTAAATTACGTACGTTTGATTAACTCCGATGAGTTAATTAAGAGCTACAGCTTGCTCTATATTATTTAGTATACTTATAAAATGTCTAACGGGGCCAATTATTTTTTCAAAAAGATAATTCACCTCGCTAGACATTTTATAAGGTTCGTCAAAGAAGTAAAATATTTAAGTATTTAATTTGTATCAAGCATAAAATGTAATACGTGTCAATAAAATGTACACATAATATGAAACTGTAATAGGGAATAATGCATAATATCATTAAACATAAAAACCACTAATATGGTTAATAAATTAAACTATTTGTTTTGTACAAATTATGTTTATATACCTATTACCTATACTTTATTAAAAGATACTTAATTTAAAGATTTATTTTTAAAGTATATATAAGTATAATTTTATATTTCTAGTAGCATATTAAGTATTTTTGGGCCTAGGTATTTATGTAAGACTGTATAGATAACATATATGATTACGTAATTATTTTATATGAATTCATTATTTTAATATTGAATAATATTGTCATCATATTTCAGAACATAAAAAATTTTATAAAAATGTAGATGAAATAAAATACTAAATACCTTCTTTTTACAATTATTTAGTAAATTATTATACATTATTATACATGTTACAAAGGTTTTCAGTGTTTTCAAAACAATTTTTAATATTATATTATGTTTGTGATTTTCGAGTAACTCTCAACGTCACTTTTGAAAGTCAATAGAAAACTAAATATAATTAAGACTTTCTTAATTGTTTTATACACGGTTATTATGTAATTTAATAATTTAGTCTAAGTTCGCATGGTGTAATGACTAGTTACATTGTTAGAGACTTTTTTAGAACTTTACTACGACCAATATATTTACCATCGAATTTCTGTAATAAAATCACTATTTCCCCCTTTTTTATTTTTACAACACCAAGGTCCAGTAAACGTGAATAAATCATAAATAATTCGATTTTACCGGACGTCTTTTTGTCAGACCCCAAGAAAATATATGACCAAGATAACTTGTTTAGATAGACACGCCAAGATTTGTGGCTGCCTGACTGACCAAATGGGGTATTTTGTTTTTGTTTTGTGTATTTTTTTTATGATAGCCCGTCTCACCCTCACTGCAAGTTTAAATGTATTAATTTTCATGGGTTTATAGCGGTATCCGCGAATGTGAACACGTTATCTGTACACGCGGAAGTGCTGTGCAGTTGGTTACTATTGCCAAATTTGCATGACCCTTCCTGGTTGTCCGGGGATTTCTCTAGTGACAATAATCGAGCTTTGTTCCAACCGCTGATTTACGAGCCCACGCGATTCAGGTGGCGATATACCCCTGGTAGAAGTACACATAAAAGTTACGGACTCGCGCGTCCGGCCGAACCGGAAACCGGATGCGATGTAAATCACAGCGTTTTCTTTTCGCGGTTCTACAATAATATCGCTCGTACCGTATATAATGTTTATCTATAACATAGATTCTATATAATACTATAGGTTATGATGCGTTAAATTAATAATTGTTGATTATTGTCTATTGACTGTTTCACAAAAATATAATCAGACAAGATGAAAGTTTTTAGTAAACATTTTGTCAGTAGTCAAAATTATCAAAAAAAAAGTTAAAATAAAAATATTTAAGACTGACTATTTTTGATTAGCAAATTTCAATTCTATACTTATTATCCATTCGGACTAATTGTATAATAACCAGAATTACTTATTGAATGATAAACAAACAAAACTGGTTTACTTGATATAATTATTATATTAAAACATTTAAAACTATATGAATGTATTAAACTGAAGTAAATTTTTCTTAAATTTATTTAAAAAATATAAGATTATATAATATAACAGGATATAATATTAGATATTTAAAAGTTTAATAATTAATAGTTGATTTTAGTTTATTGTTTTAATTGATTATATCCTATGGGTATTATGTCGTTGATAATATATTATATAAAAAAAATATTGAATTTATTATTTTATTCTATAACGAGAAAAATGATATGTATATACTATATATGATTCGGAGAAAAAAGTTGTTTAGGTATCATAAAAAATGTTAAGAACTCGCCCCTTCCGGGCTAATCCCCATTTATATTCCTGTGATTTTTCTATATTATCCTGTTTATCACGTTTTTTTCTTCCGTCGGTTATGGGGTTCCGTAAATAATACGTTTATTTATATTATATCACTTCTAGCAGGGGTCGAATGCATTTTTCATAAAAACGGTATATAGTTGGACGCGCGCAAAACTACGCATGTATACATACATATATACATTTATGCTTGTAATCCACGGGTCTGTGGCAACGGTGACTTATACTCCACCGCCACTCTTGTCCGTTTTTCCTCCCACATACTGCACCTTGTAGCGCCAACACCCATTAATAATACATGATCTGCTGCCACCATAGAAGCTGAGGGTAGTTTACTATATTACCCAAGAAACCGTGCGTATATAGAAAACGATTGGGTGTATATAAACAGAATGTCAGAATGTCTATCTCGGTTTGCCATCCCCATCGTGTCATCATCCCCGCAGAAGCGTTCCCGTCATCCTTATACCACCAACACTTATCCTGCGGTACAATAATACATGGCGACGGTACGTTTTAATTTATTCATAGAAACGATTATCGCGGTCGCGGTGCGGCTGCTTGTGATGAATGCTCAGGGACTTAGGATGCGACTGAGAATATATAAACGTGTGTGTGTGTGAAAACAAACCGCGTAATTCGACTGCAATTGTGTACGAGCGGGTTTTCAAACTTCCGTAAATAAAGATTTTGGCGTTCTGATTATCTCGGGGAGGCGGCAAACACGAGATTGTTCATATTTAGTTGTTATATAATGGGTGAAGTAGTAGGGTAGTTCGACGCCAAACGCGCACGTTACGCGAGTAATACAATGACGAATATAACATAATTTATCGCAGGACGGTCGTCGGTGTACAAATAAAACCAACCGAATTATGACTATTAAATATCTACCAAACGAATGAAAAAGGCAATTTTTTTTACGATGCGTGTATTACACTCGGCAAGATTTAGAAATTAAACGAAAAATTACAGTCTAAACTGTAAAAATAAAATACTTTCAACATAATAAAATAAAACAAATGATACAATAATGTGTAACACTATTAAACAATATTTTCTATTTTTTTTTTTAATTTATCACATTCTTCGTAAAATTTATGTATTAAAAATAATTTAATACGTGCCTGCAGTATTATAATTTATAATATAGGTACGTAATGTGCGCGTGTCAGTGTAAAACATTTTATCGTCGGTTCAAATAATAATATTATAGTAGTTATGGTGTTTTGTAACTTATTTTTTCGAGTAATAAAATAAAAATATTAAAAAAAAAACATTTATTATTGAATGGAAGGAATATAACAAAGCACATATGAACAATACGATTTGGCCTGCAAGAATAACCTTTACGCGTTCAAAAAGTTAAAAAAAAAGTATACTTCTATATTATAATCCACGAGGTATCGTTGATATTAAAACCCCAAAAACTGAGAACGGCCAGTTGCATGCCCTAAAACTAAACCCTACACTTTAAACAACAATCGGTAGTTAAAAAAAAAAAAAATGTAACCAGGGATGCAAAAATAAAATGGGTGGGTATTATTCAGTTTCGGTATTATTTTATTTTTTCCCGTTTAACCGGGATTTACATAAAACTATATCTTGAATGACATTGCACCTCGCCGGAATAAATCAACCATGAAAAGATTCATATTCAAGTCACGGCGAGGAATCCAACCCAAATGTTTTTTTCCCATAATGTGTAATTGAAGCTTTTAATATTGTTATATATGTGTGTTATTTTTTTTTCCACATTTTTTTTCTCTTACTCTCTCCCTCACGTCTACGCTTATATCCCATAACCCTTTCTGATACATGGAATACGTGTGTATCCTCTCATACCCCTACCCTCATCCGCTAAACGCTCAGCTTAATTACTCATCCTTGGGCAAAACCCCTGGCGTCCCTTTAATGCTTGCATCTCATGTGGATTCACGACCTGGCAAACAACCGTCGGCTACGGGGGTAAAACATTGGCATGTTCCGACAGTAAATGGTTTAAAGTGAAAACATTTTCTAGATAGTTAGCCTAAAATATTTCATTTTTTTATTTAAATAAAACTTCAGGGTTTTTTAATACCTTTAGTAAAAAAAAAAAAAAAAACTTCAGCAATATTAATTATTATTTTGTAAGTTACATATTATAATATAGGAACAAACATTTTGATGGAAAATGTTGATTAAAGTTGACATAGGTACGTTTTCATCAATTATTCATAAAACAATATTTGAAATCAAAGTTTTAAACTCTTAAGCTCGCTATTTTTTTAATATAGATATAACTATAAGTTATATTATGTAATTATGCAACATTTGGATGTACTACATAAACGTTCAAGAATTTTAAATACGTTATAAAATACAATAAATTTAATATACAATGACCATTGACCAAACAATATTTAAAGAAAAAACCAGTAGATAATACACTGTTTTAAAATTATTATCATTTCGAATATTGTAAAAATTTTATAGTTTTAATTTTCAAATATACGTATTAATAATTTTAATAATATCTGTTAACATGACGTATGATACCTATACAGTGTAAATATATAAGTAGGTCAGTAGGTAGTGTTATAAACTCGTGCGGAAAGTAATATTTATAATATTTCTAAAAGTTTACATAATATATATTATATCATTTTCCTGTTATACTTTTTGTCTTTTACAATATTAATTATTATATTTAATTAAATTGATCAAAATCGTGGATTTCATATTCTTCATAATATTTTCTATGTGTAAGCAATATACATTTATAAGTAATAATTTATTCTAATTATTACGTTTTTATTAATATTATACCTATATTGATAAGTGATTTATTTAGTAAAAATGTTTTCATATAATATAATAGGAGTTTATTATAGTGACCAATCGTCAAAAATTAACTATTTATATTATATACAAATATATTTTAATAGTGATTAAGTACTCGCGAGTACGCGTACTTGATTGAACTAAAATTTGGAACAAACTGAAAAACACTTAGGGATAACTTGAATGATGTGATGGGTAACCCCATGGCGGTTTGCATTTGTGGGATTTGTGGCTATTCCGCACTACTATCACTCAAACGTTTCCGGAGTACCAAAATTATGTTTATTGCCCTATTGGGATATTTAAGACTTCGATAATAAAAGTCTGATAGCTAAAATAACCGAACGTTGTTGTTGATTTTTTCATATTAGTCAACAAAACTTTAGTATGTTTTATGTATTTATTTATTTTACAATATTAAAACGGAATATTATTATTTATCCATTATGATTTATTTTTGTTATCATATTTTCAAATGTAATGTTTTAATTATTTATTTGATGTTAATAATGGTGCGTATATACACAAGTTATAAGAAGATCTTCTTATATTATAGTGGTAAGGAGTATTCGGTGTAAGGAAGTTGGGGGGAGATAAAACTTGCCAAGAAGTTGGATGGCCAGACACGACTCTGTACTTTGAATAATCCCTAAACCCGACGAAAACTTCACACTACTCTCACTGAGCTTCCCAAGACAGTATTTAGTCAATGCACATACCCGCCCGTCCACCACTCATCTCGAACGCCCTAGCCCTAGGTAAGTTCAAGAGGGTGCGATACGACGTCCTTAATTGAAGTGCCTCGTTCAATGTCCTCTATAATAATACCATAAGACGAGGAGGGTCCTTCACTTTGTGGGAATTCGAACCTGACGGCCGCAAACTTGCCGATAAACTAAATTTTATAATTCCCTGGGCATGACCCGCACACTTTCTCTTCCGCTATTCCTTATACTTAACTACGTATATTATACATCACATTCATTAGAATTCCAAACTTGTTGGACCAACGCATTATTATATTTCGAAGATTTATAGGTGAATTAATTTTTCGAAATAAATGTACGAACATAATCATATTGCGAATGTTAATTAAGTAGGCATTTCTTTGATAAATGACCAAAATTTACAACAATATAATAACCGGTACAGAATATATAAAATATAATTGAATTAAAAACAATTTTAGAGTAAAAAAAAGGTCAATAAAGAATGATGAGAAATTACAGAAATTTCAAATTACAGAGATAATATTCAATAATAGTAGATATAATACTCCAAAAGCTTATTTATTTATAAGATTTTCATTTAATATGAAATTATTGTGAAAAAAAATAATACATTTATTATACATTTAAACAGTTTCGATGTAGCGCACGAGAAAAAAAGGTCTTTTAAAAAGTAGTCTTCAATATTAATATAAAATATCTGTACGGAAGCAGGCGAATTTACTTGTACAATATAGTAATAATACGCAGGTTTTACAATAATAGTATACACGCACTGACACGTTCATATTATACGCAGTTTTATTAGTATTTCTATGTAGTATGTACACTCGTTGATTGTAAATGAAATACGCGCGCATGAATAATATGAAATCATATCTCGACGCACTCACAGTCTTTAATGTCATAAACACGTTCTTATATACAATCTTTGGTCCAATCTAAACTTCTTACAGTTAGCGAAGCGACTTAATAATAGTTTTAGGAGAAATGGGGAAATGCGGTGGTGCCCAATACAATGTGTGTATATATATATATGTATATGATAACTATAATAATATTATACATATTATATAATCGTACGCATAATAATAATATATTGTAATCGGATCCCGAAGCATTGGTGTAAGAAAGGGGGAGAGGAGAAGGACTACCATCACCGCCACTAAACGGCCGAGGATATTGGGATACGGTCCGGAGCCTGGATACAGTGGCCGGGCGGGGGAAGCGGCGTAATTAGCGCAGTCTGGCTTTTACATTCCCTGCGTTATCTAACGGTTACAGCGAGAAGTCCGGGGCATTGTCAACAAACTGGGATGGAGCGGAGCGGTATACGGATGGATAGGGCTGCAGGACACAAGAAGGGAGGAAAAGGACCGTACAACAGATAACGACCTCTCTATTAACACCCTCCATCGAGAGCCTAAATACAAATTAAACTCGCCCGTATCGGTCACCAAGGATTATGCGCTACGTTTTCATTTTCAAATTAGATACAACCCAGTACCCCGTCCTACTTCTCGTCCACCCGACGGCTGCTGTGTAACTACGGTTTTATCGGGATAGAATTTGTATAGGTTGAATAAAAATGCATTTTTTCCTTTCATTTTTTTGTATTCATTTTTAAATTAAAATATAATATAATATGCAGATAAGTTCAATTTCAGTATTTCACCCTTTCTCTCGTTGTTTAACTGGAAAATTGAAAATTATATATATAAAAAAAAAAAATAATGATAGCTGCAAAAGAGAGCATGCACACTGTAAACATAGAGATAAAGCTTCCTTTAATTTACTTTTGATGCTTTATTGTTTTTTTTTTTCAGGAATTGTCACATAATATTTAATCACCAAAATAATACTTATAATAATATATTTGATATGATTTTTCATATTAATAATAAAAATTTAAAACCCTAAAATTATCGAATCATCCTTGTTATGTGTGTTATATAACATGTACACATAATAACTAAGAATTACGTTTGTATAAAATCTACATAACATTATGTAAATGTAATGTTATTTGATTTCGTTTCCTGCAGTAAATATTTTTATATTGATGCATATAATACGATGCGTGTAACATATGTGTAAAAATATTATTATTATACCTAACTGCATATAATATGTATTCTTTTTGTAATTCGTGTATTTTATACCTATATACCTATATAAATATATATTGATAGCAATAACAATACTCACGGCCGGCCGTGCATAAAATAATAACAACGAGCTGAAGCACTGCCGCAGACGTGTCAAGACGATATTCGCCCTACGACATGGAGCTGAATATTGGGGAGAGACTAGAATATGGCATCGTATATTATAAAATATATACACACTCGATGATACGCGTCGTTTTTCATTCGGCGTTTTTATATTGTGTATGTGCATCGGACGGCAGTACAATATAATACATAAAAACACGTAGATAGTGTATTATTATAATGGTCACACGCGTGTTCTACAAATGTCAGCTCCCTCCCCCTATAACGCCACCACCCGACGGCCAACTTACCCAAACATATATTTATATATATATACCTACACAATCAATGCGTGTATTTATATAGCGCCCTGTGACAAGACGCATAGCAGTAACGCGTATTATACTGCAATATAATATACGATCTCTTCACCGACCCCCACCTCCACGGTACGAGATTTGAATTACAATATCTATCGACAAACAATATATAATGAATAACTACCCGCGGCGGAGGGGTGGTGTTGGAAGCGTCACGATAGCAATAATAATGTACGCCGCGTTGCCGTAGTTTACAGCACCTGTGACTGCCCCGCGAGTCAGTCGCCCTTGCTCGTATATTGTAATATGTATATGTATACAACAGGGTCACATACCGGACACGTATTATACCAGTATATAGATTCTCCTCCACCCTCTCGCATACATACTATGTCACTTCATATATACGTCGTATATAATAACAATAATAATAATAATAACACATATATATATATATAATATAGCGTCTCCTCGGTTTTCGTGATTTTGACGGAGACTATATTATTTTCACGCGAGTTTCTGTTATACTCACATGATTTCATAACGGGGTGGCTCTCCAACAATGATTTTACCCATATTTGAACTAAAGTCGAATAGTTATAAATTATAATAGGTACGTTATTATGTTTAACTTATAATGTGTAATAAAAATAAGTATTAGATTAATAGGACGAAAATTATTTTAAGATAAGATTGGTATGACATAAAGTAAAATATAATCGATAGACTAGTAACTTAAAATCTACACACGTGAGTTGTTGTCAACTATACATAGACATATAATACTATATAAATTATAACATTATAATATGGTCCCTCGTTGAATAGAATACTGTACAGTGTACAGTGTACATGTACAAAACGGACGATCCTCTGGTTAATATAATATAACCCACCAACGCCGTCAGTAAATATAATATTATTATTACAAAACATGATATCATTCGAAAGCACGCGGCCGTCCGATTTCCATATTGTGAGTAATGATTTATACGACTCGTCTGGGGTGCTATTGCAGTCTGCACCCTAACCACGCGTTTCAGATGTGTTACACTCACCAGTCGCCGTTAAACATATTATTTTACAGAGTCATTCAAATTTCGCGTCAAAGACCAGTGAAAATTATATTATATCATCGAGGGTTCTTATACATTTGGTTACTGACAATTTATAGTAGATAACGCGACATTCAGACTATATATTCAGATTCCGCGAAGACATCATATAAGAACATTTCCGTTTCGTTATGCGTAGATTGTAAATACTCGTAACATTATAATTATATGATGATGTTGTATATGTAAATATGACGATGAATAGAGTCCAATATTAAAGATATCAAACTACAAGCGTTTCATACTAAAGCAGTGGTCTTTAGCCTTTTTAGGCAGCGGCCCACCTATTTTTTTAAAAAAAATGCATGAGTCACATTCCTACTAAAAACATTTATTAAATAATTAAAAACGTATTGTGTCCACGGGCTGCAAACAAAGATAAGGCGAGCTGTGAATAGAAGATCTCTACGACAAATGTATACTGCAGTGTCCTATCATCTCTTACAAAATAATACCCGATTAGAATATTTATACAACTTTTTAACGTATTCGTGCGATTTTTTTCTTTCTTTTGACCATATAGGTTATTTGCTGTTTTTCGTCCCTTTTAAATCTAGCCCTACCAAAAATAATAAAATACATTTAAATTACGTCGAGTATGGTTTCTTTGCCTAGGGAGCAGTCTATGCAAATCAATCACGCATGAAAACGTTATACGGGAGGTGTCGACATATGGAAGAAACGCGTAAATTGAGCATGAATCAAAGTCAATGAATCAAGCGTGCTTTAATCTTTTATTTTTCGTGGTCATGCCGTCGAAACTAAATTATATTTTATTTATCGTTCCGACAAAATATACACATTATGCATCATGTGATATTATTAGGTTTATTGATTGAAGAGGTTAGTAAATTAGAACTAAGGCTTGTACCGAATTGATTTCTTGGTTTCTACGATCTAAACCACTGGCCAAATTATTTAAAAAGGTTTAAAAAGGTTAGGTGAGCTTGATTGGTTCCTATTTTTGTTAAGTACTGTTGCCAAACTAATATTAATAAAATATAACGATTGTTTGTAATATAAAATCATAGGTAGGTACTATAAATACTATATGACGGACTACGTTAATTTGAGACACTCATACAACTAAATATATGAAAAAAGTTTGTTTCAAATTATCACTTCAACAACTTTATAAACTTTAAATCCAGTTAATTAATTATTATTATTACTTTTAAGTTGACAGTCCTAAATATGTGAAAAATAGGAAGGTAAATGAGCGTTCTTGGGAAGTTGGCCATTTTATTGCTAAAACAAGAACTTGCAACTGAAATACATCACAAATTTAAATAGAAACCAATCCAAATCAACTTAATAAAATAATGTTTTCAAGTTGGAATCAATTCGGTCAAATATAAACAATTTAAACTACAGCAAGAATAGAGAATATAGATACCTATTACATAATATTATTATTATGTTATATGACGATGAACAAATAAGACATTATACAGTTGGTTTTTAGTTACATCCTGTGAAATTCTTGCACGTTTTATTACAGATACTTAATATTAAATATAATAAATAATTCAAACAAAGGTGAATTATATACTAAAAAAATCATTTTTCGACACTCCATAACATATTGTACACGTCATATCATGTGCCACTGATGATAATAACATTACGCTCCGCTTAAGGCGAGCACATCGAACCATATAATATTAAAATAGTAGATATCATATGATACTATACATTCACACGCGCGCGCTGTTCGTTTTCATATTAATATACGTATACTTTATTACCGTGGGGGTGCTAGCTGTGGGTCATTTATATCGGATACGCTCGGGTTTATATCGAGAATTGATGTACACGATCGTGTGTGAAGCACATATATTATATATACTATATACACACTCACAATATAATAACTCTAGTTTTTATACGAATGGCGGTAGACGGTAGTGGTGTAGGTGCGTATTATATTATATTATATATTGGCAGCTGTTGTCGGCCGAGCGGGACGAAAAAGCAACACAAAATACGGTATAATCCTGCAGCATCAAATATTATTATTATCATTTCATTGTTAAATCTCTTGCCGTAGTACCTGAAATATTATTATTATTATGATGTATTCGAGAGCTGGCGTCGAAAGGGTCACGTTTTCAAGTCATTATCAGCGTGTTTAATGTATATATTATATTGTATATTGGAGTATTAATAATCCATAATCCTCGCACCCGTCCGTTCAGTTATGCGCTCGATTTTTGATACTCGAAAATGGTAGGAATGTATTTAATATTATACATATTATAATGTTTATGTGCATTATTGTTTTTATTTCGCCGACGGGACGGCCCGGGCGATTTAATCGACACAGCCGTACAGTAATATGTTATAACAATGCTTTACATTATTCGATAGGTACTTATGCACTGCCCGTAAATATCGACATTAATTTACCGTTTAGGTACTCGTATTATTACGATAATACATACCATTACCTGCGAGTATTTTGATATATATCCATTTCGTTTGCATAACAATATATATGTAATATTATAAATTATAATATGGACGGTATATTATGATATGACGTTATTAAATCCAAATGATTAAAATTTAATAAAACTGTAGACCTTTAAATTATAGACAGAGTCATTTTAGTTGGTCAAAATGGCGTACATGGGAAGATCCGATAAACAATTCATTGATTTCAGTACTTATTTTAGGAATTTATTTTACACCAATTTCCTATAGACTTACAATGTACATTTAAGAATCAAACTTAAAAATAACTAAATATTTAACTAATATTTTAGTTTTTAATTTGATAAAAATGTTATTTATTTAACATAAAATGTATATGATCATAAAAAAAAATATATAATATGTTTAGATACTAGTATTTTTTTTATGTCATCTGCAAATATTCGAACTTTATGTTGTCTACTAAATAATGATGTAAAGACAAGTGAATTAAACGAATGGATCTTCATTTAAAAAATTAGGTATCAGTTTACTACTATAATATTACCGTGTTGCTTTAAAATTATATTGTTAAGAACACTACGTATGACAGTGCATGTTTTAGATGATCATCACTCCTCAAAATATGTAATTATATTGTTGTCTGTGGTTGTATATAGAACCTCATAACTATTTGAATATAAGTGCTACTGCAACGACTGAGATAATTTTATCCTTTATAAAGGTGGTGGAACGCCAAGCTCCAAAACAAAATTCTTCGCCATTTCATTGGTCAGATCCACGAACTATAAATACATGTACCTACGTCTATTACGTTTAAACCAAATAGCAAGCCACATATTATTTATTGTAATACAAATATGTATTGAGTAATTAAGAATGAGAATAAGGCGGAGCTGACAAGTCCTGGTTTACCTAAATATTTTTTCACTGTTATACTCTTATCGTAAACAAGTAAATGCATCATTGCATATTTAAAAATTGAAAATAATTCTTTGTAATATTTTATATTTTGAAGATATTGCTTAGTTCACGATAAAACTGCACTGTTGTAGTAAATACACAAATACTTGTTATCTAACAAAAGTGTCATATCTGTCGTAATATCGTATTATATTGGCTGAGTGTTATCACTGGGTAATTTCTCTCATTTTAAGATTCGTTGTTATTTATTATTTATTGTCACTTATCCAACCTACTCATTGTATAAAACTGTATAGATTGTAGATTACTTACATAAAAAAAAAAAATGTTATTATACGATTAGGTATATGCATATAATAAATACGATGTGATAGTCTCGTGATGGACGGGGGAATCGTTGCGCCGAAAGTGCCGCGGAGCCTTTTGTCAGCTGCTCGGTTTTTAACTGTTGTTACCGCACAATTGTAACCACAACGGCGGTATCGTGTGAAAATTAGAATATCGTGCATGTTAAATGGTCTGGAAATGCCTGCGTTATGTGGTGTTTCTATATGTATATTATTTACACAGCAGTGCAATAACGTCGCTGCAGCAATGTATATGTGCGTGCGTTTATGTAGGTACAGACCATCGCGACCGATACAGTCGTAGTTGTTGTACGGTTAAAAGGGTTGACTTTATTTTGTTTTTTTTTTTATTTTCACCCGTTCTTCCCTTTGGCCCGCGATGCGTTTTATTAAACGCGAAAGGGTTGGCGTTTGCCCGTTTATGCGATTGTCCCGCCGATAAAAATCAGCAATTAAAGCGCCTTCATTAAGACTCCGGAACACGCTATATACATATATGTACACCACCGTAATATATATGTATATAATAACAGCCGAGTATTGGACTTATGCGTCTTCGTTATCACTGCACAAACTAATCCCATGAGAGACATGCGATCGAATTATTTGAATAGAGGGCACAAAAGAATATTTTTGACTTTGAACTACGTAGTCGTATTTTTAATAAACACTATGCTAGGGCGAATCTATAAACAATAAAATGGGGTAGGGTTCTAGAGTCTAGACCTTTAATAAGCCATATAGAAATACAAATTAAACATTTTAAATGTAAAAATATTTTAATAATAGACTATGAATCCATTAAATATTATATAGTGTGTATACTATATGCTGGTATAACGGTGATAAGAGACTATAAAGTAATATACATTTTTTTTAAAAATTAACTTAGTAAAAAGAAAAATATCTTTAAAAACGTATCTAAGGGGAAGGGATCGGTATTTTCTATAAACATATTTAAGAGATCTCCTATATAATACGATTTTCATACAGAATACTTTAATTAATTAATATAATATTATACATTGCAAACTGCAGCACGACATATATTTTAATTTTTTACTGTTATTTCCTATTCAATTATTTCTAGACTCATTGATATTTTTTAATCCTTAATTGGAGACTTTCTTTCTGTTTATTTAAATCTATATTAGTTTGCCTATATCATTTAAATTAAAGGGAGTAATGCTTTTGAAAAATGAAAATTTATTTTTAAAACATAATGTAAATATTATTAAACATTTTATGCGGGTTTGATTTAATTTAGTTTTAAAGAAAATTAAATAAAATTATTTACCGATTATATATAAATTATTGATTATGTGGTAAAAAATAATTACAAAACAAATTGACCGGTCTATAATACTGGTAAAGTATAAAATTGCAAATATTTGCAAATAACTATGTATTATAGTTTAATTTTGTACGTAAAATAAAGTATAGGTTTATTCAATCACTTCAACAGTTAAAAATCATAATAGTATAATGTTAAAGTTAAATATTATAATATTTATTTTATTTGTTAGTAAATACAATATGTCAACTTATCAAAAACAATTTGTTTATAAATAATAAGCTGTATTAGGTGTGAGGTAATAGATTCCAATTTTATAAAAATATTGCTAATACACGACTTTGTGTTGAAAATTACAATCCATAATTTTTTTTTAAATGTCATTAAATTTTCTAAACATATTCTACTGGCAAATTTAATGCAAAGCCATATGTATCATTTACATTTAGCGTCTTAATAATTAGTATCTAACAGCGAGGATAAATTATGTTATAAATATTATAATATATAAAATTATTCAACGTTATAGTGTCATCGTTCATTTAATGTGCGTGCAATAGTAAAAATGTGATATTATTACTGTCTGTCTGCTTTTCAAATGACCTATTTTTTTACAGCTGTATCAACGCTGTACGCCATTAATATAATCACATCATTAATATAAATAGTAATTGTCAAAAATAACTAGCGATTTAATTTCGAAACAAACTGTCTTGAGACTATATTTTTAATTATTATATAGTATCCAACTAAAAGTCATTCAATAAACTGCCATAACATTTTAATGCAATCTTTCAATAATTGTAGTCGTGAACATTTTCACGTCGTAAACAAGCATCACGATAGTTCAGAAACGTAGTAAACATTCCCAGAATATTGAACAACGCATTAAACTGTTTAGAACAATTAATCTTGATTTATGAGGCGTTCTTAAAAATATTACGACTAAACCCTGTAAGGATAATACTAATCACGGGAAAATGACGTTCACATAAAACAACATGGGATTTATACTTCCTTTTTCCGGATTTTACGGTTTGCGAAGTTAAGAGATGAAATGGGATTATTATATTTAGCTTTAATATAATATATAGGTGTATAAAAGGATAAAAAGACATTTTTGACCAACCTATTGAGACCGACAATCGGTCTCGAGGATATCGAGCGTATTCCTGTTGTGTGTTATTAACCCCCACAATTATTTTTACGTAAAAGTGAAGGAAGTTGTTTTTAAAAGAAAAAACAGAGCATATTTATTATTATAGCAAACGTTGAAAAGTAATTGGAAATGCTGTTTCTACTTTGCATTCGCAAACCTTCAAATACGCATACTCATTTTGTTGCAGGATGCAGTGCTGTTTTTTTCATCCTAACCGATTTTAACGTGACGGTAATTTGTTGACATGGGTTATCCTTTTTCCTAACATCAGGTAAAAACCCTTACCGACGACTGTTGTAGTTGTAACATTATTGTACCATATACAGATTAAACCATATAAAAGTAAAAGTGTGGTGTCTTAAACAATCAAGAAAAAAACTCCAAATCGACAGGTATAGTTCGTATAAATACGTTTTATTGTTGCTTATTAGTTATTTAATTTTAATTTATATTAAACTTTATTCTAATTAATGTAGTAATCTATAGAATAATTAAGTAGAGAATGTAAAAACTTTTATATATTATATATTACCACAGCCTAGTGTCAATATGTATTGAGTGTTAATCTTTAGAAAAAAAATTTGTTTTAATATTCAAAAATAAAAAATAAAATTATTTGAAATATTTGAAATATTTGAAATATTTAACTTACTTAAAAAAATGTTAACGTTTAAAGTTAACTTTCATAGACGAAATCAACAAAACCTAGAAACACATTTTTAAAAAGCATCTAAGTATTTACTTTTAATAATATAGAAACCCACAGAGACCATTGACACTGACATAGGCACATTGCATAGGTACCTACATTTTATATTATGTATGCTAAATAATAAAATTTTAAATTTCTAGTAAAAACAATATGTATTTAACTACCTAGTTAACTTTTATTACAAATTGATAATGTATTCAAAAATTATCAGAATATTTAGAACTATAATTGTTAATGTCATATTTATGTATGCAAAAGGCAATGTGTGAGTTGTGCAGTCTTAAGACCAAAAAACTATTTCACCGTTTTCGACAAAAATGTTTGTTTGGTTTTAGGCTTTAGCGATACCAGAAAAGTTTAGATAGTTATTTAAACCACGTCCAATATTTAGTGCTGAACAAACATTTTTTTTATGTTGATTACATAATCTAATATATAAACATTATGTACCTATCATTAATAATAACAGTAAGAGCCGTATTTTAAAATTGTTAATTATTGAGAGCGAAGGTACACCTGAAACTTTCAAAACTTCATCAAGCATTAAATCCAATCTGACGAAAGTGAATTGCCTACCTCAAGTTTGCCCACAAAGCTAGAACACTAAAATCGAAAAATAGAAATAGAATACCGTATTTTATAATATATTTTTTTCCCGTGTTAAATCAGGTAATACAATGAATAGCTTTAGATAATTATCAATCATTATTCATTATTTAATTTAGTTTATTGTTGTATTATAAAATGTTCCACAAAAGCTAAGACAATCTAGAAAAAATTGTTTCTTATTTGATCTTTTGACAATATATTATACTTTATGTTTAAAATGATAATTGTTGAAAATTCAAAATGTTATTAAACTTGTTTTTAATGAGTACATCCTATAAATTAATTTGAATTGAATATAATCTGTATGATATAGTTATATTAGTGTTCTCGAAACAAAAAAACTGATGTCTATCATTTTTTAAAAATTCAATTTTATACAATACATATATTGTTTGACATTTGAATAAAAATGCAATGATCTATGTAGTTATAAAAATAACACTATTTTATACATTCTTATAATAGCGAAAACAATTTGTTAAGAATTTCGTGGACTAGATTAAAATAATAATACATTAATACTTAAGTTAGGTTATTTAAAAAACTAATGCTTGATTTTAATTTTGCCTAGGAAATTATTGAAAAATAAACATTATGGTTATGTTAGTGGAGTATATCAGAAACAAAACCACTATGAAGAATTTTGCTTCGTTAAGATATTTTCTAAATATTTAACAGACAAAGTAATATTTTGACTTGATTTGAACCTACTATCATCCATTAGTATTAATTTAATAGGCACTTATAAATTATAAATTAATGTATTTATGTCTTAACTTTGTAACTAAGTGTTAAAATTTTATAGTGTGCAGAATAAAGTTTAATATACAGTTTTAAGCCTTCTGCAGCGTACTGTAGTTTATAATATTATTAAAACCATTAAATGTATAATACATTTTTTTTTTATTTGTTGCTCTTATTTTAATTTTTATAAAATAATATATTTTATTTTATTTTAAAATTGCTGTTTGAATATTTCAGAGTAACACAACATAGTGCGTCTACGGGTGGTACTTTATTTTTAATAGTTTATGAATTTTCATTCACATCAATACAATCCATGTAGGTAATAAATTAATATATAAATGCCATTTGCATGATTTCATTATAACTGAAAGTATACATTAAACTTTAGCTTAGATAATTCAAAGTCTATGATACCGATGACTCTATTAAAACATCTGTTTTTAAAACAAATACACTAAAAATTTATTTTTCGATTTTTAATTTTAATTTAATGATATATAAAATAAGTCCAACTAAAGTTTACATTTTACAGTCGTTAAATTTATTTTAATACCTTAATATTTCTACAATATTTATAGGCAATTTAAAACTATGCAGTCATAAATAAACATATTCTATCAGTAGACACATATATTATATGTATTATATAATATGTTGTCTACTTGTTTTAAAGATTTTTGTTGACTTATAAAATAATATCCTGAGTTTTCAGCGTGTGCTTTTTCGCAAATACACAAACTTGTATTAAGATATGACGAGATCATATTATATCATACTCAAATTAAAAACAGAATCTTCAAATAGTTACCCTAGAAAATAGTTAGTAAGCTAATGAGATAACTGGCACTTGGGTTACGAAAAATAAAATAAAAAATATTCAAAATCGAAATATTTCTGAAGACGTGTTATAATATTGTTTCAAAAACCGATTTTGAGGTAAAATTTGTTTTTTGATGTATTCGATATTTAAAAATAAGTTTTTTTTATACAGAATACTAATTTTTCTGGATTTGATAAAAAAAATAAGTACACATTTTCCTGATTTTAGTAATACACCTTACTTTTAAAAGCGAAATTAATGTATACACTATACAATATACCTACCTAGAAATAAATTAAGGCAAATTAAAACAAATCACGTACATAATTTTATAAGTTTTTGATAATTTAATTTTTACCATTAAACTATAAACATTATAATCACTATTCCAATGTCATAAAACAACACGAAAACCATACAATACTAATATTTCCAAATCAGTTATAATAAATTTGTTGAATTAATAACACAAAATATAAATTTACAATATATAATAAAATACCGATTATTCATGGTCAAGACAAAAGATAAAAAATAAACGGAGTAAAGAATTATTATAAATAAACATCATGAACCTGCATCCAATTTCAAAAGTTATTCATAATTTACATTTCAAACATACCTATAGGCTATAGTGGTTGGTAAAAAATAAAATAAGAAGTTTGAATTAAATCGGTATTTGAATATATTGAAAATACTACCAACTCTATACGGAGAATACAAAGACCTTACTACTATTTCGATAACGATGCTCAAAACTACCCGGGGACTAAATGCAATTACTCTGTACTGTACCCGATTTCAATAATACGCAGAATTTTGATGCAGAAAAATTGTAAAGAATTTATTTATTAAAAATATAAGTTAGGTATTAAATAATATTTTTTAAGTAAAATAATAAGTATATTATATTTAATAAATAATTAAATATTGTATAATAATATAATATTGTTGAACTAATCAGAAAAATAATAGTCGTGTATGTTTGAAACTTATGAATTTTAGATTTCGATTATTCATAGCGTAATTTGTATACCAATAGAATAAAATACACTCGTAATATTTACACTGCAAAAAGGAATCGGTACAGTATACCCATAACATGTTCGTACTCGTATGACGTCGTGCGTAAGACGTCTAAAAATTGAGACTTCAAAAATTGCCACACAATATTTATAAAAACCAATAATAATTTATTAAAATATGTAAAGCTCACCTGGTTTTGTTACAATGTTAATAGTATAATATTTGTATTATAGTCTTGCGAGTCGAACGAACGCGTGAGTTTGGCCGTCAGCTGTGTCGTGAAGGCGCAGTCCGCGTGCCGTCCTAACAGCGTGCCGGCGGTTACTACGGTCACCGGACCGACGCGCCGTCGTCGCGCACTTTTGTCGAGGCCCACACGATGGGCGTAACCCCGAGACGGCGAGCGCGGGCGCCTTGACGCGCTCACGCTCCGCCCGGCTGGCCCACGTGCACCGCGGCGCCGCGGACCGTCTAGCGCCGGGTGACCCACATCCGGCGGTTCCCGTGGGCGAGTTTTCACCCAGTACCCGAGTTTCGGGGCGCCTCCTTTGCTTCCGCCCAAACTCCCCATTAGCTTACTTCCACCCCCACCCAGCCTGTTCACGATCCCCCCCAACGCCAGTCGTGGGGGATGCGCGCACTCCCCACTGCACACACACGCACGGGCGTGTACACACACGCGCGTTCGCCTAACCGCCTACAGCTTTTTTTGTTTTTTCGTTCACTGGCTTATTTGTGTTATTTTATGACGAACTTCATAATAATTTATAATACTTATATACGACGTCCATTATATCGCTAAATCTTTTTGTATTGTTATTTTTTCCGTTTCGGCGACCATTGCGTATTATGTTTCTATTCCATTCGATAGTCTATTATTATTAGATGCTTTATGAATGATCAGTTTTTGACATTTTTTTTTTAACGAATTTTTTCCAATACAATTTTTCCTATAATAGCTATTTCTATTGTTTTTAGAATACAGTTCGTTGTGAGTTTTGACTGCATACGCATTGACGTGTGAAAAAAATACAACCTCAGCTGATCTGTACGCAATTTACTAAAATAATTTGACCAAATAGCATGTGAGTATCGCGGAGGCCAGACAATATTATAATATTTATAATCTATCCGTTTATAATATTTAAAATTGAATGTTTTTCCTTTGTCCTCTATAGACACGAAAACTACTGAACTGTTTTCAATAGAAGTTTTATCAATAGACTCCTTTAAAACTCGAGGGGGGGGGCTATAGTTTCGTTGTTGCTGTATTGTGTTATATTTCGTCATTTAGACTAAAAAAGTTCATTTATATAAATTTAAAATAGATTATCAGCTATTGTATTTAAGAGACAAAGTGTGTGGTTAAGGTTTATATATTAAAAACACCCTGAATGGATTTTAACAAAAACAAATTGAGAATATTTCAACTGAAACAAAACGGAGACGATAAGTAGATTATTATCTATGAATCAGCTAATCCAGATATTATCAATCAAGTTAATATATCTAACTGACCCATAAATTAATTCACAGTTTTTGACTAATTGAAACCAAATTGTGTACACATAATATTTGGGATATCAGATGGGCCATAAGAATATTAGAATTTAAAATAGAATACGATGGTAATAGTTATAAATGCTATAATGTATAAATTAAAGGTAAAATGTATAGCTAAAAATTATAAAATTAAAAATACTCGACCGATTTTAATGATTCAAGATAGGTTTTGTTGACTTATATAATAATTTAAACCACTTATTTATGAGTGGCTTACCAGTCAGTAAATTATTGAAATCATCATAACTAAATATTCATTTATTTCTGCTTACAACTGATTACACGTAAGAAAAACAAATTGCTTATTAATATCGACGGGAAATGGATTGTTTATTTAAGTTTTATTAAATTTATCCTCTGGCATCGCTAAATAATACTACAAATAGTTTTTATACATAAAAAATGATTGTGCGTTTTTTAATACTCAGTAATCTCGAAAACTACTAAACTGATTGGCACCAAATTTTGCATACGCATATTTCTTGAGACTCAAAGAATGTTTATAGCTTCGTTTTTTTTTTTAATTTATATAGATTGAGGTGACCCACGCGGCCACATAGGAATTTTGTTTTGACTCACCAAATCGAATATTTCTGGATTATATTATAATTATGCCATATGTGATATCCATTGATTATAGAAATAAAATAATCTTTTATATTATAATCTATAAATATATTTATAATTAAATGTATATTTGTGTTTATATACTTAAAAACTACTCGATATAATTTGACAATAATTTAAAAGATTGTTCATAGATAGGTACATCACGAATGTACATAAAGTAATTTAAACTACGATTGACATTATACCAAGTTCTACTCGTATATATCTAATCCGCCACGGGCAGTTTCTCATCTCAGTCGAATTTGTTTACAAAGCGAGCTCGAGCTACATTGATAACGATTTGTCCATGAATGTACACTAAAGATTGAGATGTTCATGCAGTAACGAGGTATTTTATATTTTTTAGTTTTATTATATAGTTTTCTGAGTGAAATCGGGCTATAGAACTTTATATATTATTATAAATATAACATTTTATTGGTAAACCCTAATTGTATTCATTTTGTGTATAGAAAATTATTTAAAAAAATTAATTAAAAATGTTAAACTATAGTATTTGTAAATTTAATTTATCTAACAATCAAAACGAATATTCTTACATAGTTTTTTTTATTAAGTTGTAGTATGAGAAAAATAAAAATAGTTACTAAATGTAACAAAGAAAATATTTTATTAACTATAAATTATTATAAAATGAAAGTATATATATTAATCTTCCTTTTAATCTCAAATCTGCAAAGAATTTATTATAATTGATTTCTGGTAGTAAAGCCACTCAATGTTTTTAATTTTAAATATAATATTAAACAAAATAAATATATCTTTATGATAAATATGAATATTTTAAAAACAATGACGTCTACGGTATTCAAATCAAATAGCCCCTTTTAAGATATAATAATAAGCATTATGTAGAATATTTGGGCATATTTTTTCAATATGCAACTTGGATATACTATACGGTCCTCATGACCTCATTAAATCATTGCAATGAAAATTTCTCAACCAAAATATAACACGTTTTTATTATAAATTATTGTTTTTTACAAGCGAACAATTTTTCAATTTTTTTAATTTAACTTGTCTGGCGTCGATAGAACAATCATTATTTTTTTGAATCTATACCTAGTATATATTTTTAAACAATCAATTTCCTATTTTTCACTCGTTTTTTACTTTTTTATTTTCCTCCTAATGGTTATTTAATTGATATCAGAAAATATCAACGGATCTTTGTTTACTTACTTCTAATTATTTTAAAATTTAAACTTATTCGTATTTAATTACTAAATAGTAAAGAAATATATGATATTATAATAAATGATACGTCCTATACGTACCTATGTAATATAATTAGATCAACATCCTAATGTAATAGGTACTTGCAGTTATTATACATAATATAATACATTCGACAAATTTGCCTAATTTATAGTGAATTCTTCGAGAAATTTATAATTTTTAACCGATTCAATATATTTGTTTTATGACAACATAAAATAATTATTAGAAGTTTTTGATTTAAAAACATTTTGTAAAACTCGTTATTTTTGTTATTCAAATTATTGATACTAGGTCGTCTGTCATAATTGTATACAATATTTTACTATAAATAAAAATTAATCAATAATTAGTTGTATCACGAATATTATACTTTTTTAGAATAAACCTTTTTTTAGCTATATTTTCTGACTGATGTATAATTTTATATGCTACGGTAAAAGTATGAATAATACAATAGGTTTTCTTTTACTTTATATTTTTATACATATAATTACAATATTATACATTCGCTATAAAAAAAAAAAATTGTTATTGATGATTATCAGGTACTACATTAGTTATCTATAGGTACTACTATTATATACTAGTCACTAGGTAGTAAGTACTTACACAAATGTATATTATTATATAAATTATAATATATTAGTTAGATATACATACATTTATATTTTAAAATTTTTTTTTATTTTTACAGGCTTAGAAATTGTAATAACTCGAGTTACATTATACATTTTTTGGATCGGCATTTAAATTAATTTTTATACATTTTACATAATTTTTGTGTCCACGCAGTCATTATATTTTCAACAATTAATCAATCAGTAGATATATTTCAAATCAGAATTGTATATTTAACATTAATATATTATATTCTTAGATATATCGAAAAACGGTTTTAACTGCAAATTAATATGATTTGACATAAAATAATCCACTACAAATATCTATAACCTATAGAGTTTGAAACATTATTTTTGCAAAATATCAATTTTTTGAAAGTTAAAAAATATCTTTAAAAGTAAATATTGATATTTCAAACAATTATAGTCAATATTTTTATTTACAATTTTATATTTACTACAGAAAATCATTTTGGACTAATACTTGACGAATCAGTGAGCAAATATATTTTTTTCGATTTCTAGATGGTTTGGGAATAAACGCAACAACCAATAATAGATACAAACATTATTAATAATGGGACCTCTTGCATGTAGCTTTGAGATAATCTTTACATATATTTAAACAGTAAAATATTGATAGTTTATACAATTGCCTGGAGAGTGCTCGCGCTGATTTCCTCGAGTCGACTGCATCAAACGAGGTTATAACCATCAGATTTCAAGCATTTAATTTTTAACACGTCAAGTTTTCTAACAAATCCGAACTCTCGTCGTGAAAACGCACCGACCAGTCACAGTAAGTTTTTGGAAGGGTGGGTAGGTGAGTAGCTGGTGTATACTGTATATTATTATCGTCGCGTACCGGATGTAACGGATGGCGGGCCGCTGCGGTACGCATATATACGATATTATAACGTACGAGCCGGTCGTTATTCATCGAATTAATTGCCGTTCGCGGACACTTTGGTGCGCCAGCCGGTCAAACTTGGGCCATAAAGTCGGGCGGCCGCGATGAGGGATGTGCAAGAGCCAAACTCGCTCGACGGAAATTACGACGGTGAATATCATCGTCATCGTTATTATAATACTAATTATTACAATTATTATTGTTATATTTACGAGGATTGCCGAGGAGGAGAGTCGCGCGCACACCTTTGAACTACTGAATAATCATCGCATCTCGAATAAGTTTTTATGTATATATGTGTACTTGAGTGTGTACGTGGGTGTAGGTATGCGTTAACGACGCGTAATAATAACGCGGCTCTTCGTTTATAACATAAATACGCGCGCTCGCGTGTAATTATACACGGTGACACGCGTTCCCATTAATCAACTATACGCGAAAATAGCGCTAAGTCGGTGCTAATTTTTTAATTGTTAATTATTATACTTCTGGTTCCGGCAAAAGTCCCCTACACACGCGCACCGTCTCGTTCATTATCATCATACGCCCGTGCTTTATTAGATACCGCAGCAGTTCGAGACCATTATAGATTTGTATATTATTTTGTGTGCAGCATTCAAAGTTTACCTTCGCTCGTCTACTACTCTGATACACTTTTTTTAGCTAAACTCTTTATAGTATTTCACTTTTTTTTTACAGTCAAACACTAACATTTACGCTAAAAATTAAATGTTATTATAATAATTATACCTATAAAGTAATTATGCATCAAGTCTTTTTTTATATTTTCGTACAATAAGTACCTATATAATAAATATAGCATAATAATATATACACATATTATTTAATAATAATGTAACAGCAATTATTGGGAGCTGTTTAAATTTGAAACATCCATCTTGTATTTTTCTAAAACGTCATAATTAAACATTATTACAATATTGCCTTTATTAAATAAAATCAAATTTGTATGATTATAATAAGATCTTATACAAAAAATAATACTTATCGTATGGCATTCAGTCCACGTTGTATATTATAATCGTCAGCTGCTACTTATATGCTGGCTATTGTAATAGATAAACACATATTATAGTTATGAAATATTTACTAAAAATATAAGTTCACGAATATTATATTTCAGGTCACTGCCAATGTGGTGTCAAAGACGATGCTATTATGCGTAATTGAAATAAATAAAATTTAATATGTGACATGGCTTGAAATACTGTTACCCTCGAATATACGAAAGAACATAATGTTTGCTTGTTTATTTATTTATATTAATAGGTACATTACAAAAAATTGCATTTAACAAATACTTTTTTGTTTACTTATTATTACATGGGTTAACGATAGTAAATGGTATAAATAAAATTATAAAATAGCTGAAAGTAAAACAGAGTATTTAAATTATAAGGTTTCTGGAGCGCTAAATTAAAACTGGTTATGGTCACTTTGGCATTTAAGTATCATTTAAAATATGGGTGTTAAGTTGTTAAGTTAGGTTATTATCCTATTTTTTTTAGATTATTGTATAAAATACTATTATATCTCACAAAATATGATAAATATGTTTCCCATATAGGTCGAGTACAATACGTACACTCATAATATATTTAGTAATAATTATATCACACGAATTATTGGATATTATTATGTATAATTTTTTAATTAAACTATTTATATCTAAAATATCTTATAGCTAAAAATATTTGTATGTTTTATATTATAAATATTTTTTGTGTCTATTCGAAGACTTTCGATTCATAAATTGTATGCCTCGGCGCATTACCTGAACCCACGACAGTTACCTATTTTATTATATACACATTTCTGTAAAAAAAAAAAAACAAATATAAGTATAACGCAAATATAATTGCAATTAAAAAAAATAAAATATATTTTTTAGATATGTGAGTCGTTGGAAAAAATATTACGCTTAAACATTATATTTACGTAAGCTACGCGTTATTGTTTATACACTTATTATGGTTGTGTAATGGATATAGTGCTTAATCGATTGGAAAATAAATGTATAACATCACCGCAATAGTACACTACATAGCTTTACGGATTTTGTATGTGTAGTTATCGATAAAACTGATTCTAGTATATTATGTAATATATAGCATTTACTAATATTAGTAATCACTATTATACAAAATAATAGCAAGTATCTTCTACAAACGTAAAAAGGTTACACGATATAGAAACTAATATGTACTCAACTAACGTGCTAATACACTTACTTCACAACAGTTTTTTATTCTTCATTGAAGAAATTTCTGATATTCTGGTTGGAATGGTTATAAAAGATTTAATTTTTTTTTGTTTTTAAAAAAATTTTAAGTTATAAATTATTATAAATTGCTGTGTAATTTATAAAACATATTATATATTTCAATATTTGTCACACAAAACTATAATTTAATCATGTAAATGTAATTATATATTATGTAACTACTGTAAATATTTAAACTTTTAGATAGAGACCATACATACCTTTTAAAAAAAAATTTATTTTAACTTATACTCGTAACTAGAGTTCAGATTTATATTCTGTTAAAATGTTTGAAATATGTGTTTATATGCAGCTAAAATTGATGAAATATTCCCAAAAATATTCTGAAAAATATTGATAATACTAACTAATAAGTAAAAAAAAAATAATAATAATGCAATATGATTATTGATTATGATTATGAATTATTTATAGGTAATTGATCATTATTTATATAATGATATCTTATGTTAGATTATGCAATATATTAACATAAAAAAAAATAAAAATATAATACAATGTTTAGAAATATACAATAATATATTTTTCCAAATTGTCGGAGTAAAGTTAGTACCGCAAACTGTGATTAATGTCTTATACATGCTGAATATCTTTTAATTAATCCAATATAACAGAAATATGCTAAAATATTCTATATGTACTTACCATAAATTAAAATATTCAGAAATATTCTCTGAAGTCAAAATATGCACCAACATGCAAAAAATCTATTTTTGACAGATTCTACAGGTTAGGTATGAAATTAACAGAATTCAGTTTTTGTTTTATACCACCACTAAAAAATTTAAACATTTGATTACGATATTAAATTATTATTATTATCTTCCATCACATCGCCAACGACCATACCACGTTGAATACACCAGTTCTCGTCCGATCACTGAAGTTAAGCAACGTCGGGCGTAGTTAGTACTTGGATGGGTGACCGCTTGGGAACACTACGTGCCGTTGGCATTTTTTGTTTTTGATACATTTCATATTTAATTCCAATTTTAACTTAAATATTAAGATTTTTTACCTTTGTCAAATTTTTTTTTAAATTTTTTAATTACACAATATAAAAATATTTTTTCCTAACCTAACCCTAAAAGTCATAAGGTACTTTTCTAGGTTTAAATAAATAATATAATATAATATACTTAACTATTATAACTACTTAAAAGTTAAAATAATCACACCGTATTATATTTTAAACTATAGACTATATTAGTATTTTACACGCAACAAAATATTCGACGTACGAATTTTTTTGTACGTTTCCACCACGAACGGCGTCTACGTTCAGTTGTGGTTCCATGACTGGTGTTGGTTATTGGATCTGAATAAACGTGCACATCATAGGCCGGTTTTGTTCCATATTCAACCTCGGCTAAAACATTCATAGGAATGCACTCAATTTTGGTTTCTTCAGTTTCACCAAACATTATGCGGATGTTCGGCATTGAACTCCATGGATTCTTCGGTAGACGAATGAAGTCACCCTTCGCGGCGTCCGGTTTGGTCGAGTCTAAAACTTTAATAGGAAGGCACTCAATTTCACTTGCTTCAGTTTCACCAAACGTTATGTAAGTGTTCGGCATTGAACTCCATGGTTTCTTCGGTAGACGAATGAAGTCGCCCTTCGCGGCGTCCGGTTTGATTGAGTCCGCAAATATTAACTGCGTCGGTACTGATGACGATGATTGGATCTCTAACGCATCATCTTTTTTTAAATATAACCTTCTAATTCAGTGTTATACAAAATAAATACATTACCAACATTGTTCTGCGAGTTCTTTGACCTTTCTAGACAAACTAAAACTAGAGAAAAAAACTAGAAGTCCTCGACCCAAGAAAAATCATAAAAATACGCAGATATGAGATAAGTATAGATTCATAATTAGCAATAATTTCTATAGATAATTAATAAGTAATAACTAGAGTCCGGATTTATATTCTGTTAAAAAGTTTGAAATATGATGTTTATATGCAGCTAAAATTGTTGAAATATTCCCAAAAATATTCTTAATATTCTCAAAATATTCTGAAAAATATTGATAATACTAACTAATAAGTAAAAAAACAAAAAAAAAAAAAACCGGTAAGTGAGTATCGCTCTGCTGTACATTAGGGGGTGGGGTGGACCTCGGACTATGGTAGGTTAAATTTGAATGCAATGATAGGTATCATTGTATACGAAAAACGATTCTGAACGGAGATGATTTGTCAGTCCAGGATATATTATATTTAAATATTATCATATATTCTATTTTGAAACTAATTCAAACATTTAAGTAAAAGTTTCAAGATCTTACGTTTAGTAATTTTTTAAAAATAACAAAAATCGAACATTATTTATTAGTAAAACGTGATTTTACACGTCGTGTATTTTTGATTTCAAATTAAAATTAAAACTTTAAACACTCGTAAATTTTTTTAAATTGAACAATCCTCAAACTTTTTTATAATTATTCTAAGCTTAACTTCTGGACAGCATAGTATTAAATTTTCAATTCTTAGCTTTTGATAGAAAAATATTTATAAATTTTTAACTACCAAATAGTGAAAAATATTCATGATTTTGACGAATTTTTGTCAATATTTGAACTTCAAATGCTAATAAAAAAAAATTGTGCCTGTGTATTTTTATAATTTTTGAATGAGAGTTAGAACAAGTTATGTAGACCCTTCAATTAAATTTTCAAGTAATTTGTCCCAGCTAAATTTTTTTTATCAACATTTATAAAAAAAAAATAAAAAAAAATTGAAAATTTCAATTGTCTATAAATAGCTCAAAAAAAGTCAAAATATTTTGAAAATCAAATCACATAAAGAAAATGGCAATCTAAATAATTGGTAAAATTTTCAAGTATTTACGACTTATACTGTTTGAATAACAACAAATATCAAAAATCGTTTGAGGCTAAACCGTTATTTAACGTGGTTTTGTAAAAATTTAAATTTCAATCACTCATAACATTTTTTTGTCTTAGTCTGGTAGAGTTTTTTTTGCAGATAGTTGAAGAAAAATTTATGGAGAACCTTGTACCAAATTTTCAAATCTTAGTTATAAAATAAAATGATTTTACGATTTTTCAACCACAAAATTACTTGCAAATTTTCGCAATTTTGACATATTTCGTATAAATTCGAACTTTAAGCACTTATAAAAAAAAATTGTGACTAACGATTTCCGATTTTTTTTCATCACTTTAAGAACAACTTATAAGAAACCTTGTATTAAATTTTCAAGATTTTCTGGCCGGCCAAAAAATTTTTATCGTTATTTTAAAAAAAAATACTTAAAAAAATTGAAAACTTCAACTGTCTATAAATAGCTCAAAAAAAGTCAAAATTCTTTGAAAATTTAACTGTGTATGGAGAACGCTAATATAAATATTTTGTGAAAATTTCAAGTGTTTACATCGATTAGTTTTTGAGTTATAGCAAAATAAAAAATTGATTTTGTCGAAAACTGGTTTTGCGTAAAAATTCCCGTTTTTCTGTCATTTTTTTTTTTTGTTTTTCTCGATTTTTTTGAAAACTGTTGGAAAATGTTTACTTTTCACCTCTATAATGCACCAAGGATATCCACTTTGCCATCGGAAACCCCCCCCCCCCCCCAAAGTTTGAAATTGAAGCATTATTTCGACTAGTTATGCTGTACACAGACACAAAAACAAAAAAACAAAAAAAAAAAAAAACACACATCATTGAAAATCAATACATTCATCACTCCGTTCAGAATCTAAAATAATACAATATGGATTATTGATTATGATTATGAATTTATAATTGATCATTATTTATATAATTATATCTTAATATGTTACATTATGCAATATAATATTTACATAAAAAGTATATATTATACAATGTTTAGGAATGTACAATAATATATTTTTCCAAATTTTTCGGAGTAAAGTTAGTACGGCAATAACTGTGTCTTATATATTATGCTGAAATATATCTTTTAATATAATCTAATATAACAGAAATATGCTAAAATATTCTATAATATGTACCATAAACTAAAATATTCAGAAATATTTTCTGAAGTCAAAATATGCACCAATATGCAAAAAAACTATTTTTGACAGATTCTACAGATTATGAAATATAAACATTTTTTACTCCCATCAAACAGCATACGCTTGTTAAAAATATGTTTTTTCATAAAAATCCGGATTCTACTTATAACAATACCTTGTGTAAAATATTATTTAATGTTTTTTATAATTAATGTTGTATAGTAACACTATTGAAACGAAAAATATTTATAACAACTTGAAAATTTGTAGTTCTACAAAAAGTCACTAAACATACACTTTAACACCCAAAATTAAAATAAATATTTTTAGATTAAAAAAAATTTTTTTTTGTTATTATTGTAATGATTTTATTTTATTTACCATAACTCACAACTTTATAACAGCCAAGTATCGACTATCTATCATATTTTATGCAGTAATCTATCTATAAATACAATTAATAAACAGAAAATCAATCTGATTGACAATCCTCAAGCGCTTTTAGGAAAAATGCATAAAATTCCACCGGTTAACAACCATAATATGATAAAAAATTGTAATTTAATTTTAATTCAATAATGTTTGTTATACATTGAATGAAATAAAAACGTCAATGGAAAAATATTGATAAATTAAAATAATATGACGTATCAAAAAGATAAAATAGAAAAAATACGCCCCCTTAAAGCAAAATAACAAATCCGTTTCATTAATAATAGCTTAACACATAGATATATAAATAAATAAGTATATATATATATATATATATATTTCAATGACTTAACATATTATTATGTTATAAATAACAATGCATAGCTTAAATTAATGTAAGGATTTAATTAAAATAAATAATATGTATTCTAACCATTCTCCTTAACATACATTTTTATGACAAAATTATTAATCCTACAACATTTTCTAGGAAATTGTTCATTATCTACATGTAAACAAAAACATAATAATAATATAATATACATACCCACTATAAGGTATTCAATAATATTTAAAATATACAATTTTTTAACGACGGCGCGTTGTATATGCAACTTTTCTACATATACACATATAACACAGTCTTTGATATAAATTTATAATGAATTAAGTTACCCACCTTTTATGAATCAAGACTCAAGTCATCAATCTTTATAATTGTATGAATATTTAATTTAATTATTAATTTTATATAATAATGGTTTACTTCTAAATAAACGGATGATGTTAAGTATAATTTATAAAAATTAAGTTTATAAAATATAGATATTAAATAAAATATATGCCTAAAAATGTTTTTATCAGTAACATGGTAAATAGTTGGTAATAGTGCCAAAACATAGTTTAACTTATAGAAAAAATAATAATTTTGAAAATTTCTTATCATGTTTCTTTTCTGTACGTATATTTAAAATGTATAAAATACCCAAACAGGTATAACGTGTGTTATCATATTATATTGTATAAGTATCTGCAGATAGTGTTTTTTTTTTTTTAATTTGGTATTGTTTATTTTACATATATTTTTCACAAATGGAACAATTTTTAAATTTTCCTAGTTAAGTTGTTCTTGCTACTTATGTGCCTCGTCTTATATTGTTAATGTATTCAAATTGTGCTTACAGTAACAATAACGCAAATTCTCAACCGAAAAGTGTACACTCGAATCATGAAGGACTAATACGTAAGAGTATATGATGAGTTTGCGGAAGTTTTTCCCTCTGCTACTATAACGGTATATAATGTGTTTACATGAGACTGTCGTTCTTTCGGATTATAAAGCTCACTGCAACGGCATTTTTCGGCTTTCGCTGTGTGTTGATCCGGGACGATCGTATAAATTACGATTAATTTAAACTTTTTGTCATACCCGAAATTGGTGGTAAGCCGGATGAAAGATTTTTTCATGTTTTTCCTTTACATTTTTCACGATCATCATGTCGAGCGTAATAGGACAAAAACGTTTATCACCTGAAAACTACAACACTGCACTCGCTAAAATTAGGTACCGTAGAACAAGGAGAACTGTCAGATTATGAAAGTGCAGTGACGGTTTATGGCGTAATTTCAGTGGATAAGGTGCATAATTCAAGTATACCTATGTTATAATTATATAAAAACAACATATAAACCTAGTGTACCGTTCTTTGAAAATTATTCTTTTATCAAGAACTAGACAATAATATACTAGAAAATAATATTTTACATTATACTAGATTCCTAAAGAAGCAATAAAATATTCTTATTTATTTTACAAGTGTATTGTTTATATCAAATTCTGAGAAGAGCAATGCATGTATTCACTTTAAAATAAAATGTGATTTTTTGGTATGTTTATTATCACCAAAAGTGCAGTAAAAAATGCACTTCAATAAATTTCCTGAAAATCAAATTATAAATTAATTACATAATTATATATTAATTAATTAATTATTAGTAATTTCCACTTTGGTGGATCATTATTCATTAGTAAAAAAATTATTGATACTTTTCATGATATGTAACATTAAGAAGAACATTTACATTTCAGAAAAAAAAAATGATAACGCTTAGTCCTGAGTAGACTATTTAGCTAGTAGCTACTTATCATAGATATTTTTTCTGGTTTATCGTGTAATAAAAAAAACTACATTGATATTATTATAAGACTATATTCGTATATACATATTGTGTTTACTTTTTTTTTTTACCATGAAATATTGTATTAATCTCACACTACAGAGTGGAGTTTGGAGAAATTGAAATATTTAATGAGTATTTAATATTTATATAGTATTAGTATTAATGCGAGATAAATGGTAAAAAAAATAATAAGTATTCTTATTTTAGTATAATATTATTTTACGAAATTTGTTACATATTTATTTAAAGTTAATAATTAATTTGCTTGAATTGTATCTCGAATTAACACAAAACATACAAATGATTGGAATGTGTATTATTTGAGTCCTTCTACTCATATTAAATTTGTACCCTTTGTAGTACTTACAATATCATCGGATGCACCAAAATATTTTGAATCGTTTCACATAAAATTTAATAAAAATACCTGACATACTAATTATTGCAATAAAATTAAAAATGAATAATCTTATTCGTTGATATTAATTAAAACAAAAATACATTGGTAAATTATGTAATGCGTAAAATAAACAGTTTTTATGTATATACTATATTACTATATACATACAGTAATATAATACATTTATATTAAATGCATACAATTCAATGCCTCATACTATCGTTTGTGTTCAAACATAAAAATGTATTGTATAATATACTATTTAATTTAAAATTCCTTTAAAATGTTATTATGAATAAATTATCCGATTGTATAATATTAATTTAATGTTTCACTATATTTGTGAAAATGTTTTATCCAATACTCGATTTAATACAATTTACATATCGAAAACCAAGGTTTCGAGCGCAGAATTTGTTATGAAATTGTAACAAATGATTGGATATATCATAATGAAAACATTTTATTTTAAAAATACTTACTTAGTTAACAGGATGATACATATTAAAACACGATTAATACACATTTAATCAAAAAATTCCTAGCAAAATCCGTATTTTTACAATAATTTTTTACTCATTTAAAATATTTGTAGGTACTCTTAAACGATGGTTTCAGTTTTATTAAAAATACATTATTATATTACGAGTCGTATTATAAATTAAAACACTATAAGTAATAAGTACAAGTTTGCATCACAATTTTTACAATTGTATAGAAGTATAATACAGGAAACACATAATAATTAATAAGACCGGTGGCGTAAATGTATTAGTATATTTTATTATAAGTTTATACTACATAGTTTATAGTATACTAGGAATTATAGAGGTGTATAGCTACATAGTATAGGTACCATATATTTCTCTAAGGGTTCGTTTATTAGAAATTAGCAGCGAACAGTTCGAATAAAAGATTATAAGACGGACGCTGTTAAAGGATTTGCGTAAAACTTAGTGGCATTATGAAAGCATTTACCTACATTTATAGAGTGATAGATTTAACGTAAGACACTCATTATTTCACAAAACACCAATGTCTTGGAAAATATTACAATTACATATTTTAAATCGATACAAAATTACGTTTTTGGAGAAAAAAAAATTTTAACTACTTTCTATCGTTATAGATACTTATTAGTTTTTTATTATTTTGAATGAAAACATACATTTTAGATTCTGAGAGAAGCTATAAATATATTAATCTTAATTATTTGTGTGTGTTTTATTTTTGTACCTATGCCTGTCGATGTGTATGCATTTTTCCATTAAAAAATAAAATTAAAACATCACTCCGTTCAGAATCTAAAATATTATGGAGTAAAATTTTTTTTAATAAGATTGTTTTTTTAACAACTCATCATAATAAATTATGTAGAAAAATAATTTAAAAGTTAAACTCTAATAGTTTTCGAAATAATAAGACGTATGTTATAGTAACAATATGAAATGGCGGTATTTCATGAAATATCTAGATACTTAAATACTTTATACACTAACTAAATAAATACGATAAACCATATAATTTATAATTAAAATGTATATTTTATTTAGTATTGAGAAAGGTTTTATTAAGTCATATTTTAGAATGCCGAGTTTTAGAATATAAAGTTTTAGAAACACTGTGTTCTAAAAAATAAAACTTTTAGAATTTCAATTTTTAGAAATATTTTTTTTTTACTGTTTACTCGTTTATAAAATGTTTTCTAATAATTTTTTTCTCATAAAAAATAAATATAATAATTATTAAATAATATTATTAGCAATAGCTCTCATACATTCATCTAAACTATAATAAGAATCATTAACTATTCGTTTACATATTTTCAATAAATTATTATTCAGTGTTTCATTGTACTTCTTTTTCTTGAATACTTTATTTGAAATTAACGATTCGATTGTTGATTCAATTTTATGTTCTTTTTTGAATTTTGAAGATAAATACATGTATATCAGCAGTGCTTGAATTGGTGGTGGACGTGGGGGGACGATTTTTTTAGCATACCCTTCTATTTATTTGAAACGGAATGCTGGAAACGCAACATTTGCTGTAGTGAATTTATAAATCATCAACTTTTTCTGATGCAAAATATACCTATAATAACCTTTAGCCATAATATTCGTATATTATATGGCTTGGCGTGGCGCGTTAGCTGCTTCCAGTCGTGGAATGCGACTGGGAGTAAGTAGCGGCCACAGCTACTAGCACCCGGATGGGTGACCATTCGGGTGCGTAGTAGTTAAACACCTTGCCACACATATACACATATTTGCTACCATACCGTGACAACCGTAAAAACCTACCACTACATGCCTACTACAATTCATAACCCCTACAAACAACTGAATGCTGATGGCCTTAGTCGCCGGGCTTAAGTTCAATAAAAAATAAAAAAATATATTCATATATTTGTATTGACATCAAAAAAATAAATTGTTTAATAATAATAATGGATAATTTATATAATCAATCGTTAAACTATGGCGACCATACTCAGACCTTTTTTCTATGTGACCACTGCGATCCTAGATATTGTGAACGTGACTATTTTTTACTTTAATTATAATAATATATAAAAGAAAAATATGTCAAATCTATGAGTATTTTTTCAACAAATTTTACACTAATTCACTTTTAATATCGATTGGCCACAGTTAAAAAATCTTTGACAAAAAATATAGATACTCTTATACCAGATGCCTTTCCTAATCGCGCAAGTCTGCCCTGGTGGGTCTTGCTAAGACGGAGGAAAGACAGTGAATGTCAATGCTGGTCGTTTCGCCGGGCCTTTTATACCTGTTTCACTAGCGATAACACAGGACCGGTCCGGTGTTCTGTGACAGATAACAAGAAACCGTCGAAACCCCAATAGTGCAATATCCGATAATCGCACAATTTAAATAAAAATTATTTTAAGAATAAGATAATTATAATAATAATAAGAAAAAAAATTGATTAATGATAATAATTATGAATATAATCAATAGTTAAGCCGTGTATCCCACACCTAGAACTTTTTTCTATGCGACCGCTGGGATCCTGGCTGTTGTGAACGTGACTATTTTTCACGTTTTGTTACATAAAAAGAAGAAAATGTCAAATCTATGAGTGTCTTTTCGACAAAGTTTACAATTCACTTGGTAGTAGCGATTGGCCACAGTGGAGTTGATTGCTCAGTTTTTATAGGAAATCAATAAAAAAAATATTCATAATTAGGAACCTATAAATAAAAAACCTAACTAAATTAACGTGGATAAGTGTAATACCGAAAAAAAATCTTGTATAATAGACAGTTAGTATACCTACGTTACAATTTTACAAATACTAAAAAAAAGATTAACGTTTTCGTAAAATGTACAATTTTTCGAACAGATTCGTATGTCATTCAACGACGTCGCAGCCACCGAATAATCGGATCAGAATCGAATCGCACGCGTTGTCAGATCATTACAGCGGCACACGAGACGGGCAGCTCAAACGAGAGCGATACACCCGTAACGCGGAACTCTGGCGAGTCACTGGAACTGTGCCATATGCTCGCTAGATCCGACGTACGCGCGACTTGTAATTTCTGCGGAACGTAACCCGTTGTGGCTCTGCGCTTATATCGACAATGGCGATAAAGCACAGGGAAACGGGGTTTTACTATTATAAGTTCTGTTTGGGAAACATACTTGAACACTTACGAATAACGTATTCCTACGAATGGCCTTTTAATGATATTTTAAAGATAAAAAAATATAGACACCAAATGCCTTCCCTAATCGCGCAAGTCTGCCCGGGGTGGGTCTTGCTGCGACGGAGGACAGACAGCGAATGTCAATGCTGGTCGTTTCGCCGGGCCTTTTATACCCGATTCATTAGCGATTACACAAGACCGTTATCGTGTTCTGTAACAGATAACAAGACACCGTAGAAACCCCAACAGTGCAATCGCCGATAAATGCACAATTTAAATAAAAGTTATTATAAGAATAAAATAATTATAATAATAATAAAAATAGTAATATTAATAATAATAATAAGATTAGGAATAAGAATAATAAAACCTTATCCGTGCATCCCCCCACACCGAACGGAAAAATCCCCCCTCTCAGACAAAATATTAAAAGTTAAAATATTAAATAATTATTTATTATGTACAAACTTTTTACGAGATTTTAAGACTTTTCCAGAGTTTTTTCAAACCCGTTCTTTTCGTATTCGCGTAGTTTGCATACTTTGAAAGCCGAGCGTATATTAAATACGATTTTTTCGCCGTTTGCGCATTTGTAGCGATCGCGATCGCGGTACGTGTTCGACCGCCGACAACAGTCCCCCAGACGTTTTTCTTCGTTATTTTTATTTTCGCACATAGGATCGCGGACGCCGATCAATGTACGTGATATTTATTCTATTGTTATTGCTTAAATGTACGCATATACGTTTATAATACGCGTTTGATTCGAAGGCCATTTGTCGATATACAATACTGTTTTTTTTTTTTTTATTATTATTCAATAAAAAATTGCATTATGTATTTATATTATTTTTGTTGTTCTCGGTAGCTAAACTTTTACGTCATACTTTTATTTTCAACCACAGGTTGTGTTGTATACCATAAAAGCGTTTCTCGACGACGTTTGTGTCGCACAATACTGTATTAATGTACACATGGGTGTATCGGTGTATATAATATATATGTAATAATATAAGTTTTTTGTAGGTGTATTGATGAGTTAATAATAACATGTTATATATCCTTATAAATCATAATTTAAATTATAATGTCATTGGTTGATGTGTAATAAATAATTAAGTGTTTCTTTATCTTAAAATATTTTTATACAATAAATTTAATGATTTTTAGAGATTATGGGTGGCTGAAAGTGATGGGGGGGGGACTTTGCTTCACAGTCCGCACACTAATGCGATATTTAATTTTGTGTGGAATGCTCGTTCTTCTAACATCCACTGAGTCCCCCTTCTAGTTTTTTTTAAATCAAACAATGTATATCAGAATATGTTGATAAAATCGATGTATTTTGTTGTACCGACCTTCTGCTGAATTGGATGTACTTGGCATTTCGTTAACAGTTCGAATATGTACTGACCACATTGAAATTGGAAAACGTGGTTCATAACGCGTTGCTTCTTTTTTTCTAAATCTCATTCTAATTTTTCCAACCCCGTAGTTTTCTTAAAAATATGTTACTAGATCAATTTCATCGTCCTCAAATTCAGATTTCAAAATACCCTACGCTTCCTTCACTTTCTCCAGAGGCAAAAATGCTAAACTAGCATTTTACGGGCTTGAAAAACACCGTTTAACATTTTTCTAAAATATAGATTTTTTAGAAGTTTCATATTCTAAAATATAGATTTTCTAAATTTTGTCATTCTAATAGGTAACTTGATTTTCGAAAACATGCACCCAAATCATTTTATATAATTAAGATATAGTATATACTATACAGTATACAGTATACATAGTATATTGATTGGTGTCGTTTTTGTTATCGATAATAAGTACGATGATTAAATTGATAATTTTGTTCAATATTTAATAATAATAAATAGTAGCATAACACATATTTTAGCCAAATAGTACCGACTCTAATATCAGATGGTCAATCGATGATAAATAAATAATATCAACATCATATAACTAAGGAACATATTTAAATGCTCTAAAAAATAAAATAAATGTCTTTTAATGCTCTTAAAATTATTTTTAACATTAAAAGTGGTACAACTTTTTCTCTCAACAGTGCAATATGAAATCATGATTTGCACATATGAATATTATATAACCTAAGTTTCAACAATAATTTCGTTTAGCAAACCGTATTAATTGGTATTATAGCCTATAGGTAGCAAAGGTGTCATATTTATCTGGTCGGTAAAAACATAATAAATAATAAAAATAGAAGTACGACAAGTCAAAATAAATAATATTTTATATTATTTTCTTTTAGAATGAATTATAATTAATTTTTTTATAAAATGTGATCCATTCTTTTACAAAAAATATCTTAAGAACATAAAAATGCTCTATAAAGTAATAGTCTTGAAAATTCAAAAAAAATACAAACTAATGCATAATAAAAATTACATTTTTATATTCCTTGATGTATAAAATTAACTTTGTGCTTGAAAAGCAATGTTTTTGGACATTTAGGAATAAATGCAATTTGAATTCAAATCCGTCCCCTAATCATAACTAACGTATTAACATCTCGCGTCAACAATAACTGATATTTATATTTTATTAAATAAGAATGAATTACTGTGTAAATCAAAATAGCATAAAAGTCAATCTTTTATAGGCATTCCACTGTTCCACATTTAAAATATAGGTAATTTTTAGTTAATAAATTGACTGAATTTTTAAAATATTGTAAACAAAATATATTATAAAGACATTTTTTATATTGTTTAATGTTTATATTTTCATGTATTTAAACCAGAAAATTGCGTTAGTATCTTTTTTGTTTAGATTTCAATTTTATCCTAAATGTATGTAAAAATTATTTCAAGAATAAAATATATTATTATTCCTGAAACTTAAATGTAATTGATATTTTTAATATCAAAATAATAATTTACACCTACTCTTTAACTAGTTAATGATGCGTATTTTCAATCGGTGATTGTATAGAATAACTTAAAATGTATAGATATTATACCCATTTGTTTTAATAAACATATTTTCACTAAAGGAGCTTATTAAATTATAAAATAAAAACAGATTTCATACTTTAATGGTAACATAATATATTATACATATGCACACATTATATAATATGCGTATGTACTGCAGATGGCATAACGGGTATACTATATAGGTATTTGCAGACGTGTTTTATACTTTGGTAAAGGCCTTTTAAACGGCCTCGGAAAATGTCGTTGATTCGTTTTTTCCTTTCTACACACGCCTACCCCCCCCCCTGCCGTCCGTTTTTGAGTCCTTTGTCGTGTCAAATTTTTGTTCTGACCTCGGCGGGTTAATTATAAACTGTGAGACCTCTATAATAATATATAATAATTCACTAGGTAGTAAATGCGCAAGTTTCCGTTTACGCGTATATAGTAATTATTACTCCTCGTCAACAAAATTACAAGTTATATTCAGACCAATACCCCCTCCGGTTCACAGGACCTTTTATACACGCGTCATAGCATTACTGCAGTCACGTGCATTGTCCCGATCTAAGTCTCCTTTCACGCTGCATCACCATAATATTATACGACTTCGGCATACCTATAACTATTATACGGTCAGCATGCGCTATGGGCCTTTGAAACGGTGCCGCACCGACGTCACGACTAACTTGTTTATATTATTATGCAGCTATTTACATACAATATAATATTACGTATGTGTGTATAGGAACTGATCCATTTAACTTAAAAAAAAATTGTTATTTCAGAAAACATTAAAGTTTTTAAATATTTCTTTTATATATTTTTTTTATAATATTACTGGAAAAAAAAATTACCGTAAAAATTTTATAAGTCTTTTGTCTTTTGAATAACAATGTAAATATTTTTAATTTCATATTTGGAAACAAAATATTATTCGAAGCATTTCGATTTATAAAAATTAAATTTTGGATAAATGGCATATTAATAATAACTTTATAAGTGTTAATAATTTTTATGAGCGAAGTAGTGGACCAAAATTTTATAGAATACCTCTGTACCATATTTAAACATTTCATAAACTGCTCTTTAAAAATTAAATTTTTATACATCGATCATAAGCGTGCGCAGGTCTTCTTGGCAGGGGAGGTAATACCTTAGTTAAAAAGGTCTAGACTCCAAACCCCTCCCCACGATTTTTGCAAGCTAAGACATTGATGTGAGGCAACGATAATTAAATCCTCACACAAAATCAAGTACAGGGTTCTATTAAACCATGGTATTGTTCTATACGGTTAAGAGTTAGGTTAAACATAAAATTACCAAAAGAGTTTTCAATAAATCATTTTTAATAATAATATCTTTAACGATCAAGAAAATATAATAACAAATAATTAAGAGTACATAAAAAAAAAAAATTAATAAATAAGAAAACATAATTTGAACTACTTTTAAAATAGGTAATATGTTTTATTAAAGTTCCATATACGTCGCTTAGCGGTAGGGTTTAATGTTTTAAAAATTCCTTTTACTTTTTCATATACTTTAAATGAGTAATTTGTTTTGTTTGCAATATCCAAAATGAAATTTTGATAAGGATTACAAACGTATGTGACGTTACACAAATTGTGGATTTTAATATTATTTAATAATATTTACTATTTTCAAATAGCATAGGTACCATAGTAGTATACCAATATTGAACATTTGAACATATTATTATTGAAATATACTGTAAATTCCCGTTACAACGAATACCAATACAACGAAAAATCCCGTTATAATGAAAGCTATAGAAGTCCCCTGCCGAAAAGAGCTTTTTCGAATTTTCGTTACAACGAAATTTCTGTTATAACGAAAAAAATTCAGTCCCCTGAAGTTCGTTGTAACGAGATTTTAGTGTATTATCAAAAATTGATAAGTCTTAATGTATATAATATCTTGAGGAAGCGGAAAATCTCGCAGGGGTGGCAGTTGTCTCCCCTGTGCACACTATTATGACATCGATGTACGTATATTCCAAAAACTATTCTGATTTGGAATAAGGATTTTATGCATGGTGTCATTATAAAAGAATTATTTAAATAGTTAGAAAAAAATTGTATCAATATTAAACGTTGATAGTTTTTTTTTTTTAAATGTCTTACGTTAAATGGATCACTCGCTATGATAGATATCATATAATTTATTGTCTAGTGAATAATTTTAGAGTTTAGAATTAAGCTTATTAATCCAACAATTATTATTTTGTCTAATAAAAGCGTATTTTAATAACCATACGTTCTTTATTTTAAACTGCAGCAATCGTGAAACGCAATGTAAAAGTAAAACGATTAAAATACCTACTAGTTTATAATTTAGGTTACGAAAATAGTTTCGAAAAAAGTATGATGTCTTTTTGCAATATTACTTTAGCTTTAACCTTTGCTATAATAGTTATAGACAATTTTTCATTAGAAGGAAACTAATGTTTTTAATGTATGCAGATTTCAGATAATATATATGATCAGATAATTATATGTATATAAAATATACATGCAACATACGCATATATTTCGCGGTCTACGCTGAAAAAAAGCAACTAGTTACTAACTAATGCGTATCATATCAACGCCACTCGGGACCAATAAGTGTATGTGTAATTCCGCTGTGTGTCATAATACACATAATTTATGTGGTTTTGACGTTTTTTATACTTTTATATTTTCAAAATATCAAAAAAAGAACAGTCGCGTTAACAGATTATCGCGCGAATATACGCACCGAGCTCCGCCTCCGGGGTTAAGTCAGAAATTGATGACTTACTCCTCTGCACCTATATATTACCGTGGACTGCAGCAGCTGCTGCTCTTGCCGGGTTAAAAACAACGCAATTTAAACGGTCGTTAGGCGGCGGGGATAAACACACGTTATGTTTATGTGTTTGGCGTGGGTGTATGTGTGTGTGTTGTAATTAATCGGCAATAATTATATATAGAGAGCGACGTGGACTTGCCTCGGTGCAAAGAGTTCGGCGGGGGGGGGGGGGCGGTGGATATTTAGCCACTAATTATGGGCCGACGTCCACCGCTGCCGCATCGTTCCGGAATTAGACTGCAGCCGGAACAGTTTGTCGGGGACCCTAGCACCGCGAGCGGTGGGTGCGATGGGGCTCGGTGGAGGGGATCATTGCAGTTTCCGTAGATTTATCGAATACCCCTTCTCTCCGACAGTCACCAGTCATTATATACCTACTTCCCCTACGAAGCATCTCACCCGCTCGCCGTACCCACTCGTCGTCCCGCGTGCTGCTTAAACACATCCCTCGCGATACGGTCGTTAAGCGGACCCGACCACCCCGCGCATACACGTTTTCGAGATTATACCACTACTCTCCTCGCATTGACGGCGGCGACCGGTCACACACCCCCTCTCTACTACCCACACAAACCCACGAGTTATACATGACGGCGAGAGGTCGAAAAAAAGTTTCGCTTAATCGTCGGACGTTTATTTCGCGACTAATCACCCACGCGCGTATAGTTATACGCTCCAGAGAATGGCTTCGACGCCACTACCCGGATATAACCCACAGACCGTCAGTGTAAAACCCTTGTTTTCTTAACAGTATACTGAAAAGTCTACGTTTTTCTTAACTGTACGCAAAATCTTCGTTTTTATCCTACACAAATACACGTTGTACCTATTGCGAATCATGATACGGCCGTTATTGTTCAATTTCATTTCCGTCAACATAATGATGAAGAGTGACGCAGTTATTATAGCCGTATTACACGATGGTAAAACGTATCACGTATTGTTCTTATTAGAAAATTGATAAAAATGTCTTGTACATGTAATAATATAAATCCTATAACGCTATACGTGATAAAAGAAACGATTTCTATTACCGTATCGTTTTAAGCTGATTTATTAATAGGTACCTAATATAATATAAAATTTACTATTTAATAATTTTTTTTTTATTATGTTATTGTACCACAGTGCATCTGGTGGCAAATATGACACGTTTTATTTGTTTTTTACTTTTTCAATGTATTATCATTGAATACACTAAATAAGAGCTCATAAAAATGTTAATAATGTTATACATCAGCTAAGACCCGAATGGTTGGGTAATTTCATAGTAGTATATTCTATAGATGGTATCGTAAAATTTATTAAAAATTATAAAAAAAAATTAAAAATATTTAACGTCTTAACAAAAGTCTTTAAAGTCTTTGCAAAAAAATAACATATAATAAATATCATAAAATACTAATTTAAAAGTTATCTGGGAAGTAGATATCAAATTATAATTTATAATAAATAATATTTTGTATTAAACCAAGATTTTATGATTTTAAGAAAAATTGTTTTATTGCATTATTATAGACCATGGATGAGTAGACACATAATGACATAATAGTATAATACCTATCTATATTCTATTGTTATAAAAAAATCCCATTCAAACAATTTATTATAAACCTAAATAGCCAACAGAGGTATATAGTAATGAAAAAAAATGAGCGTTTACTAAATCATATCGTATTTATTTATAGTTTGTGAGAATCGAGGTTCATTACGAATGATTAATGAAAATGGTGTTGTTGTACAACTGCAAATTATAATATAATATATAAAATAATATAAATATGTATATTTCCACGCGATGATTTTAATTAAGTTCCACGCAAACATAAAATTAACCATATTATAAATATATATAAAGGATCTCCCGTTTGTTTTTGTGTAATGGTATATGAAATAATAATTTTTCCGTGTTATTTAATTTATTATTAGATATATTATGTACTTGATTATTCAATTACCTCTGTCCTCCAGTGTCTCAAGAGTCAAGAGGGTTGAAGTTCGGTCATAATAAGGGTAGCTTTGAAATTTGTTGAAAGTTGACTATATTTCAAAAACTATTGTTAACACAACGAACTGTATAGAAATAAATGGCAAAACGTATCGTTCTTGTACGATGCGACTTAAAAAAATGTCATAACATATGTAATATTTAATAATACAATTTATTATGGCTATAAAACAGTGTTAACATGATTTGCCTGGTACTTATCTAAAATGCTGTCTGATAAGAATTTAATAAAAGTATTATAATATCATACTTATGTGTGAACTGAGTAAAATATCGAAGTTATGATAGTTGTGTATGCTTCATATTTCGTTAACAGTTTCGATGTATCGTACCTATATATAGTTATACTAACAATCCTATTGTAATTATTTTAATTACATAACGACGTCATATTATGTAAATGGTGATCATTTTTAAATTTTAATACCTTCCAATGACGCTTATTATAATAATTATAAAAAGGTATAAATACTATAAATTGATAATAAAACTAGGTATTTAAATCTAATACAATTTATTTATTCATAGGTATTTTATTAATAATTATTCTACCATACACGTGTTTATTTTATACTTAAAATGTTAACAAAATTAAAACAAAACATAATATTATTAAAGATGTGTCTGACGTAAATTTATTGATCGTATTTTTTCCCTCTTTCAAATCTTCCAATCGACAATAAAACCTTAGCTAACGACTTTAGCTAAGTTCTAAGAGCCATATAACCACCCTCTCGATATATATAATTACCTCGATAGGCCATTACCGTTAATGAAGTTTTTGGTTTGAATATTAAACTCCACTGACGGGTTGAAAAATATAAATTGGAATGCTGTTGTATAAGATTTTAACGACATCTAGAAACTTTTTTTTCTTACCAAGTTGATGGCATCGATGAGACTTCATCTCATTAATAGGTTCAGTTACAATTATGAAGCACAAGATTAAAGGATTTAAAAGTTTACGGATTGACGGATCTTGCAAACGCATTAAAATAATGGGATAATATATATACACCATAAGTACATTATAAGAATCCAAATATTTTGACGACAAGTATATAGTATCTTTTTTAATTCGAGTTTTTAATGCGTTAAAAATCATAGAATATTTTTATTATAAAAAATTGGGGAAGTCAATCTGCTGAATAATAAAAATTAAGTGTATAGATAAAGATAAAGATAATAAACCAAAAATCTATTTAGATAATGATAAAAATAAGGTCAACTAAAATTATCTATTTATTAGATAAAAGATAATAGGAATTTATTTAGATAAAAAGCAAATACATTTTTAAAAAACAATAGATATTTAAAATTAAAATTGTATTAGATCAAAATGATGTAGGTTTTAATTTATCAATAGTCATATTTTGCTAGCTATTGACAGTCTCAAGTCTGTGTAAAATGGAAGGAAAATAATGTTTTTACGTTGGGACACAATTCGTGTGAAACGATCAGGTCAAAACCATTAATAATAACTATGGTCTATCACACGACAACACGAGTGCGGCAGTAACGTCAATCATCAGGCAATATACATGGTTATACTTAAATCTGAATGAAAATCCAATTCAATTCTGGAAAAAACATAATTCAGTATTAGTGCACTTATTAACAGGAATTATATTAAAATATACTTGTATTACAAATTTCAAGTCAATGAAGTCACCCCGCCTGTCTAAAAAATATTTATATTTTTATATTTTTATATAAAAATTTGGAAATGAAATTTAGTTTTTATATGTATGCCTACTATATTTTAAATGTTTATGATTTTAAGTTTGAATGCTTACTTATTTTATTTTCACAACAAAAAAGGACTTGTTTTATTTTGAATCATTTATATTGTTTATTATAATAATAAAGGACAGCTGCCCATAAGCTCAATTGAAAAGGGGTTTGGGGAGCTAGGCCCCCTCAAAAATCAACCATAGCCCCCCCCCAAATGGTTTGTATATATCTGCTTAACCAACTTACATATCTTAGGGAGCATACACACAGTAGGTACATTAAGCAAATGAATTATAATAGCCCTCCCCCAAATTTAAAACTCAAATTGTGCCTATGCAGCTGCCCGCTGCCCATACCAACATTTCTGATGCCGCTTATTTTAGAAATATAATTTTTATACAAAAATAAGATGTTTTATCATTTGACCTAACCCAACGCAGTTTTTCCATCATAAATATGCTGCCGTGTTAAGACATATTTAAGATCTGGGAAGCGGAAAAAACCCCCAAAAAAACCCAAGAAAAAAGTACGAGCATTGTAATATTTTATAAAATGTGGTTTTTTCCTGCGTTCACGTCTGCTAATTGGTAGTGTTCGCGTGTACCTACTACCTATACACAGCGAAGAATTGGACAAATGTAATTTCGTTGGTAAACTAAAATGACGTTCCGATTGGCCGCCGTCTTTACAGTGATAGAATGAACAACGAAATATGACACGCCCACGATGAGATGATTTGTCTCATACAAGGCCGTAACTGAAAAAAAATTTCGGGGGTTGAAAATGTATAATCAATAAACTATATTCACCTCTAAAATATTTTTACTTTTAAAAATTTCAGGGAGGGGGGATCCGGACCCCTAGACCCTCCTCCCAGTTACGGCCTTTGTCTTATACAAATAATAAATTTCAGGTAATGACTGACGGTGTTGTATTTTTGAACTTAAATTTTATTGTTAATTCTTGATTATTTCAAATATTATTAAAATAGGCAGGTAGTCTAGACTTTTAAAGTAGTGGTTCTTAAACTTACGGTCACGGAGCGGTTAGGTTCATTAAGGGTAGGTATAATACAGTACCTTTTTAATCGCAGACCGGCACTGAGATTTTAAAATGAATTAAAATTCATGTGATGTCGTGATCACGTGTTTTTTGATCAGAAGTATTTAAATTTAAAAATCCATGAATTTAATTCATGTTTAATTATTTAATACATCATGGATATTTATTTAACGTGTGTTTTATACATAAATACATATTTATTAAATGTACCTATTAAATTATGATATATTTTTTTTTAATGTATGTTAATAATTACCGTAAAAAAACTAAAAACATCTGTACCTACTGTTATAAAAATAAATTTTTTCATAATAAGCAGTAGGTTTGTGCCAATTATCGAAAAAAAAGGACGAGTAATGAAAATAAAATGATTCGGGTACTAAATAAAAAACTGATTAGGTACCTACTGATCACTGTTGTGTAAAAACCATTGGAATATATTATTAAAGTTACCTATCTACCTAGGTACCTATTGAAAATAAAATCCACATGTAATAATAAACGCGTGTATTAATAATGTATGTTAAATTAATTCATGGATTCAAGTGACATAAATTATTATATTCATAAAAATGTAGATACCAGTGAGTTCAACTACATGAGAAATAACCTGACCTAACCTAACCTACTAGTTACTCGTACAAGTTATCAACAGGGGCGGATCCAGAAATTCATCAAGGGGGGGGGGGGTAATTAAAATATATCCATTAGATACTATTCATACTTACTTAATAACATACTTATTAATATAAACATTAATTACTTATTATTTACTTATTAATATTTACCATTTACAATTTATTCTTACAAACTGGTACAAACATTTTTATATTTTTATACTTTTATAAATTTATAAATTTAAATATAAAAAGCTCAAGGGGGGGTATTTACCCTATTACCCCTCCCTTGGATCCGCAACTGGTTATCAATATGCTAAAACCTAATATTTTAATAGAACATTTTAAATTAGATATTACCAACATTAGACGGCAGAATTTTAACACTCCTAAATTAATTAGTTTTGAGCTAGTTAAATATTTAATAGTACCTACCAAATGTGATTTTTTAGATTTTTATAAGCAGAATAAAATAAAATGAAATAAATTACCTATAGTTTATCAGCAAAAAATGTTTTGGTAGGTATTCTACATAACTAGATATATTCACATTTCACCTGCAAAATACTTAGATATTAGGTACTAAAATTATATAAGTATAATATAATTTATTTTTATCTCATACATATTTTCTTAGTTTTAATTGTTAAATTCAATGTTAAAACATATGAGTATCATAATATTATTATATGATAATAATAATAAATATAAAAATATTATATATTATTATAAATAAGTATTTATAAGCAAACACATACATCAATCACCAAAATAAATAAAAAAAATAATTGATAATTGTATTTTATACTCAAACTCAGATCTTATAGAGAATTTTCTTAGTGTTTTTTGAATGAGATTTGTTCTCGTATTATTAAACATCTTTAAGAATTCACAATAGTCAAAGGATAATAAATAGACAATAGTCAACCAATAATGATATTGTTATTTTATAATTTAAAGAGAAAAGAAAATTAATTCCATAACAATATAGTTTGATAAATAATATGATAAGAGAAAATTAACTTAAATAACAAAATATTAAGAGTAAAAAAAAAGTAAACTATATTGTAACGATATAAATTTAACAAAATTACGTATAAATATTGAAGCGATAGTAAATACATATTATATAATATGTACAAACACCATATTATAAACACATCTTATTTCAAAATAAATAAATAAATAAATTGACAATTCATAAGTATTTACATAATATTATATATTACATGTTACATAGATACATAAGTATAAAAAAAATGAGTAAAAATTAGCATAATTTACTATGATAAATTATAATATAATCAAAATGATCAAAACAATAAAATTATTGTAGAGAATCCAATTATATTACAAAACAATAGCTATTATTAAGGCAGTGTACATATTTATTTTAAAGTACTTGATATTTACTAAATATTTGCATTTAATAATTAATTGTTGACTTATATTTAATGTAATTTATGATGAAGGAATTATTAAATAATTTAAGAAAATTAAAGTTGTTCATAATATACTTATTTATCTAGTGTAATATTAACATATAGAAAAAGATTAAAGAGAACAGTAAACACAATTAATTTTCATTTGATGTAATAATCATTTTATTTTATTATGATTTAATTTAATTAGATGTAATCAGATAGAATAAAATTCAATATAATAATAAATACCTACAATTAAATATTTTTACATTATGATAAAATTAAAAAAAAAATTGTTTAATAAGTTAACAAAAATTAAAGAAATATTTTAATATGTAATGATATACAATGTTTGCAGTATATTAAATTGTACAACAAATCAAAATTAAATAAGTAAACAAAGAGTGAGAAGGCATAAAAATATTTTACATACTCATCATGTTTTAATTTAATTATTAAATGTACTATTTCATTAACATTTAGTTTATAGTTATAACATTTTCAACAACACATTTATTACTCTTATTGATTGTAATCAAAAGGTAAGGAACAATCACACAATCATATTTTAAATAGGTTCAGAATTCTATTTGTTGATCATATCTATTAAACAAGTATACTTCTTTCTGACCCTAAGTAAAAAAAAAAAAAAGAGAGAAAATAATCTACATATTGAAATAATATTTTTAAATTTGATCCGTTATCTATAGACCGTGTATTTCTAACAATTCTAGTTCATAACTTTAGCCATACATGTGTTTGCTCCTGTTCTATATAAAGAGCTTTTTAAAGACTGTTGTATGGAAAAATTACATTTACTGCAAAGAATTGAAATGCATTTTTTCCCATTTTACAGAATTTTTTTAACTGATCAGCTAATTTTCATATAAGCATTGGTTTTACAGTACTACCACAGTTTGTAGGACAGAACCAACTCCCCCAAAATATTTATTACCCCATTGAGTTAATAGTTTCGAGATTAGAGCCGTATAAAAATAGATCTAGAAATTATAAACAATTTTAAATAGCGGGGAGAAATAAGACAATCCAGTGAATGTGACGTTTAAATCATCTATGGATGATTTCAAAGTAAAAAAACCCATATTCAGAAAAATAAACTGATATTTCTAGTTATAGGAAATATTCACATAGTACATAGATGATTTAAAAGGTCTATGATATTGAACACAAAAATAATATAGAAATATAATTTTTAATTTTCTTCAACTAATTTAAGTTATTTGTGTTTTATAAAAATAAAATAAATAATTTTAAATACTATAAAATTGTTGGATTAATTACTAATTACAATTAATTTAAACAAATTATTATATTTTTTAAAGATATTTCGTACCTTATTTTCAAATATTTTTGAATAAAAAAATTGAAGACATGATTCTTGTTATGAATATTATTTTTTACTGTTAATTATATGGGTACCTGTGAAGAGTCAGACACACGCTTAGCATCTGAAAAAAATATATTACAATTGAAAATAGTAAATTTAGATAATACAAATTCTATTTAACAGTAGATATACTCACTATTACATCCATACTCCATTAATCTTTCAAGTTTTACTTTTACGGGTAAAAGTTTATATTTCATTTCTTGTTCAACAACCCAATTGTCATGATTATGATTATTATTATTTACAGTAGGACAATCTTTTTTAGTATCAGTAATTGGTTTATTGTAGATCTCTTTTGGTGTTGTAACATTATCATTGTTACTTTTATACAAATATGCTGCCATAACTTCATTAAAAGTTTTTCCATTCTGGATTCCATTTCCACCACACGTAACATTTTGTTGATTATTATCTACATTGTTTTGTTTTTTGGCAAGTTCGAGCTGTTTTATAACATATTTATGTCCAATACTCATTTGAGCATCTTCTTCAGAGAATCCAATAAAGTCTGAACTAGATATACTATCTTTCAACTTAATAAGCTCCGCATAAACAATATCTCGATGTTTACATGGATGAGTTTCTGCACAGGTAAAACCTTTGAATCCATCATTAATTACATCATGATTATTAATATTTGCTTTTAAGGTTTTAATCACATTTTTTAGTAGTTTATAGTTTTTACATGGAATAGCTTCTGCTTCAGAAAATCCTTTGAAGGAGTAATGTGATTTGTCATCATCCAATACTTTTACACTATTATTTTTTATTTCCTCACATAATATTTGTTTGGATAAGGTACTTGCCGAATCATTAATTTCGACATCCGTATCACTGTTAGATTTTTGTTCTAATTTTTCACACATTATATTTGATGATACATTATCAATAACTGGTACATTAACTTCATTAGGAATATCAAATGATGTTGAAAGTTTTAATTTTTTATGTTCTTTATCTTTATGATGTTTTTTGCTCTTACATTTATTTAAAGAATCAATTTGATTTGGTAATAGTTTTAATTTTAGTTTTGGTACTTTTAAAATATCATTAGAAATACATTCATTAGTTTTTTCATTTTCACTTGGATCCAAATTGTTTTCAATATTTAATTCTTTTTCATTTACTTTAATTTCAGCTGGTTCTTGGTGTTCTTCAGGTATTTCAACATTATTTACAGACTTACATGGTAATTTTATATCTTTACATGGTAACCTTTCAATATCAACAGAACACACTTTCTCAAACAAATGGCCAACAATACTTGGTACACTTTTTACAGTATTTAGTAATTGTGATGTTTCTAAATTATTTGATTTTAATTGAGAATTTTCTTTAATATCATCATTATCACTAGATAGTAAAACTTTCTTTTGATCAACATTTTCTATAACATCTAATTCATTTTCTATTTTAGGCATTTTTAAGGTTTCAGATATAGGAGAAGAATTTTCTATAAAAATTATATTTTCTGTAATAATTTCACTATGAGAACTTTCATAAGAAATTGTACTCATTGATAATAAAACATTTGCTGCATCTTGTTCGTCATTTGTTATATTAGCACTTCGAAAATCATTCCATTCAGGTTCTTCTGGTTTTTTAGATTTATTTTCTTCAACACTTTCATTATTGATAGGTAATTTATTATTTTCCGGTTGAGAAAGTTTAAGCCTTTTAGAGTCATTACGATTGCTTTTATGACTTGAGCAAGTAGAATTCTTTACCAAAGATTTATTTTTAGACTTATCAATATCAGTACTACTAGAATTTTTTGACAAAGATTTGTCTTTTGATTTATCAACGGTTCTATTAGAAATCTTTGATGATGATTTGTCTTTAGATTTATTAATAATGGTAGAACTACTAGAATTCTTTAATGAAGATTTGTCTTTAGACTTATCAATGTTAGTACTACTAGAACTCTTTGACAAAGATTTGTCTTTAGATTTATCAATATCAGTACTACTAGAATTCTTTGACAAAGATTTGTCTTTAGATTTATCAACAGTTTTATTAGAATTTTTTGACAAAGACCTGTTTTTAGACTTATCAACATCAGTACAAGTAGAATTCTTTGACAAAGATTTCTCTTTAGACTTATCAACAACATCGGTACTAGTATTATCTTTTCTACTACTTTTATGATTACTGGATGATGATTTACTCTTGTCAGATGAAGAACTTTTATTTTTGTGTATAGTACTTTTCTGTTTTGAAGATCCTCCTGCATTACTTTCATCATCACTTCTGTTACCATTCAATAATTTAGGCTCTTTACAAAGACTAGACGATTTTTTTTTCTCTTCGAGAGAACGTTTAGTTCTTTTTGTATCTGTTCGGTTACTTTTATGACTTGAACTATTAGAATTAGAATTCTTTGATAAAAATTTATCCTTAGACTTATCAACCATATCTTTAGCCTTACTAACAATATCTTTAGATTTGTCATTAACATCTTTGGATTTATTAATAATATCTTTAGATTTGTCAACATTATCTTTAGGCTTATTAACATCTTTAGATTTGTCAACAATGTCTTTAGGCTTACTAACATCTTTAGATTTATTAACTACCTCTTTAGATTTGTCTATAATATCTTTAGGCTTATTAACAATATCATTATTTTTATTAATGACATCTTTAGATTTGTCAACTATATCTTTAGACTTGTCCACTATATCTTTAGACTTGTCCACTATATCTTTAGATTTATCTACAACTTCTTTACAACTATTTTCTTTTTTATTACTTTTATGATTAGTAGATGAAGACTTAGACTTTTCAGATACAGAAGTTTTATTCTTGTGTTGACTACTTTTTTGTTTTAAAGATCCTTCGGTATCATTTTCATCATCAGTTCGATTACCATTCAATGATTTAGGCTCTTTACAAAGACTAGACGATTTTTCTTTTTTGTCTGATCTTAAGTCCTTTCTATCATCTTTTTGTGTTTTATCACAAGGTATGTTATCAGCAACTGGGATAAAATCTAAATAAAGTTAAGAATTTTATTATAATTATAACTATATAAGTAAAAATTAATTTAATAACAGTAGAATTAATAGGTAATATATAATTAACTTGCCTATTTTGGGATTGAAAACATTACTATTTTCAATGTTAGATACATTTATTGAATTCATACTAGATTCTTTTAAACCTAAAAACAATACATTTAATTAATATAGTTGTATTATTTCTTCAATTTATAATACAATTTTAATTTTATTATAACAATTTGTTATTGTTAAAAATAATGCTTGAAACCCAAAATAGTATTTAATTTCTAACTGTTTGTTATGTAATTATTAAAACTAAAATATTTAAATTAGATTTTTTAAATTTTAATGTTAAAGAATTAAAATAATAAAAAATAAAAATAATACAAAACAGTGAAACTTCTAAATACCGAACACCCTCGATCGCTGACATTTTGTCTGCTATTTGGAGATGTGCGATATTTAGAGGGAGAAATATAATATTAGAGAAATAAAAAATTGAAATTATAATTAAAAAAATTATTTATTTATTTAAAGTTATCTATACATAGGTACATTGGTAATAAATTGAATTTATTTTTATTTTAATTATTTGTATGTGTTTTTAAAACTGCAAAGCTAAAAAGATAAAAAAATTGATAAAATTAAAATTAAAACTAACATTATATTAAAAAAATAAATTACTTTAGATTGTTTCGTGCAAAGTCATTTTGTATGTTAGTGTATTTTCTAATTCCACAAAGTTGCGATAAAAATTATTAAAACCAAATGTTAAAATGCCATAAGAGTGTCCGTTATTTAGAGGTGTCCATTAAGGGAGGGTTCACTGTATTACGTTTATTATGATTAATAATAACTTTTAAGAGGATATTTTACCCACATACATTTTCTCCATCTTATAGACAATTTATGTTTAATATGACTAATTTTGTGGTATTAGCTTTAGTATTAAAATTAATTGATGTATTATAACTAGGGAACGGATTTAAATGCAAACTGAATTTTTTTCTGAATGTCCGAAAATATTGCTTTTCAAGCACAAAGTTAATTTCATATAAAAAAATATAACTTTTATTTTGCATTTTTTGACATTTTTTTATTTTTATAAATCTTTTTTATATAGGAATTAATACAATTTGATAAAAATTAAGCTGCACCTGATTATATAAAATACAGTGCTATTATGAAACACAAGGTAAAAGTATAATACAATGTTTCCCAACTGGTGTTCCACAGAACCTAAGGTTTCCGTCAGCCAGTGCCAAGGGTTTGTGAAAAATTTGTAGAGCAGTCATGGAGTAATCAATTTATTTCTTTTTATTAGAGGTAAAATATGGGTGGATGGGCTGTTATAAAATATTGAGATATATATGTATATAATATTATATTATAAACAAGTTAACTCAATTCTGAAATCCCTAATCAAAATTATACACATTATAGAAACTGAAAATATAAATATAATTGTTAAAACAAATGTATATTTTGTATGAAATACCAACACTTTTTAAAAAAAATATAGTGATCTTGCATTATCAATATTTTCAATATTTTTTTATTGCTTTATAAGATCATATTATGATGATTATAGATTCTGATAATAATCATAAAAAAAAATTATTAACTTTTTTACGGTCATATGTCTAAGACATGAGTCTTTGCTTAGACTAGTGTCACGTATGTTATAGCGTATGAAAATTTCATAAAAATATAAAAAACCTAATATGATATTATTTATATGTATGTTTAACTCCTATGGTGTGTATACTTTATAAAAATAATGATAAAGGTTGGGTATATAGAATAGAGGTAATTTTATTTCGCTCTACTTAAATTTATAAGATTTGATGTTTCTAATAAATACAATATATAGCAGGGGTCGGTAACTGGCGGACCGCGGAATGCAAAACTTTGGACCCTGTCAATACATTGTACTTACTTCATTATGTAAAAGATTTGAAAAAGATTTTTTTCACTGGACCTCATTGATTTATTATTTTAATCTTTAGGACTACAATAGAAATTACTTGCCGACCCCTGATATATAGTATAGGTATGACATCATCTTGGAATTTTTAACATAATAAATTATTAGCTAGAGTAAAAGTTAAATGTTAATAAGATCCAGTCTTTAACACATTCAGTAATTTTCAAGTTGTTACAAAATAAGTTAAAAAAGTATATTACAATTTATAGCATGTTATCATCAAGTTGCCATTACAATCATAATACTATTTTTGTATATGAGCATATATAAAGTATTGTCCATTATTAAACAGTAAATAGGTACCATAACTTGATCTAGGTATGTCGTAGTTTTTCAATTTTTATTGATTGACATTATTTTATTTTTATTCCACAGGAAAAACATTCAATTTATTAAAAGTACTAAGACATTAGCTAATAATCGAGTGTGGAGATGTATTTAATCATACTATATTATTTGTGATAATATTTATATATTTTGTCATGGCTAAATTTAAGGTCATGTCTGAAAGACAATAATATGTCTTTTGAATGACATGTCTATTGTCTACATACTAAGCCATAAATTTATATTTAATATAAAAATTATAAAATATAACAATAAACATACCATTAATTTCAATTGGAGGAGCCTCATTTTTGATTCCCAAGTATTCATCAACAGCAACTGCTATTTTAGGTTCAAAAATACTTAGTGTACGAGGCGCAAGTACTTGAGTAAGTATTCTATCAGCTCCTTCTTCAATATCTTGAGTCTCGCGTCTAAAATTACATATTTATTTATAATATAGTTTCTTGGATAGTAATTTAAATTAATGAAGAATAAGTAAATATAACATTAACGTGGCGCTCAGGCTGATTACTAAATACTGTTGTGCTCTTTAAGGGAATGGCTGTAAACAAAGCTGGGCAAGTTAGTCATTTTTTTTAACTAGTTGAAGTTAAGTTACTTTAGTAAAAAAACTAATTAAGTTAGAACATAATTTAGTTTATGAAACTGTCCAAATTTGTAACTTAGTTAGTTAGAAGTTAGATTTTTTAGATTAAAAAACTTTTGTGTTCAAATGTAAATAATAAGTTATATCTAACTTACATTATTGATAAAAACTGAAAATTGAATTAAACACTTAGTAATTTGATCACATGTTATAATTAGGTAAGAAATAGTTTCAATTTTTTGGAATTTTAGTTATTACTTATTAAAACATAAAATGATTAACTTTCTAACTAGTTAGTGCCCAGCTTTGGTCAAAATGCGTAGGATCATTATTTACCCCGTAATCGGGGTTCGAAAATAGTTGAAAATTGAATTGCTTATTTTTTCGTATACGCATACGTTTCTTTATGGTATACCCCCGTATATCGATTTAACGAATTATCTTTTTGAACTTTTTACTAGTTTTAGGTTTGTTCACGTTTCAACGTTTAGCAATTACGCCATGAGTGCCGCGTTAAGCTATGTTGCCGCCCCGGGGCAATTTCCCTCCCCCCTTGCCCCCCGTTTAACGCGGCTCTGGTTATATTATATGTATTTAAAATATAATCTATAAATGCTTCTATTTTTTCATTTTGTGGTAAAATTGATACTATATCATCGGTAAAACAATTTTCTACATCTTCAGGTTGCAATTGTTATTATATTTTGCTACAGTCCACAATTGAATTTATCAGTTTTGTCAAATAGTGTATGTCCAGTTAAAATAAAGACTCATGTTAATATATCTGTTCAAAACAATTGTGTGCCACATCTAGTTTTCTTAATTGGACATATAAAACCAATTTTTGAATAAGTGGACATATTTTGTTAGCATATTTAATCTGTGTATTGATTTTATTTTCAAAAGTATTAGTGATCATATGATTAATTAAAATAGTCTGGCTATCTGAAATTTTCCATTATCAATAGAAGGGGTTTATATAGGCCTGTAAATTACTAGAGCTTATTTAAAAACTATAATAATTTGTTTTTGTGAACAATAGCTCATTGTGATATGCTGATTTATTTGAACAATTAATCACTTAGACAATATGCTAATCTTAAAATTTGATATATATTTTGCTTTTAAATAATTGTTTTGTAAGTATAATTGTTGAACACAGCAAGACAATATTTTACAAAAAGGAGTGAGAGTACACTTGTTAATTGTATATGCTTTCAAAATTGCTCACAGTCATATGCTACTGCTAATTATGCAAAGCAAATGATTGACTAATGAAGAACTGATAAGACTATTTTAATGATTTTATTTATTGTAACTCTGATTTTAAAAAAAAAATGTTTTTTTCATTTTTAACATTTCAAGACTAATAATTAAATTAAAAATTTTAATTTTTTAAACAATTAATAAAAAGAATTGTTTCAGAGACAACTGGCAAGTGAAAAATATCAATTTAAAATTATAAATACATACCCATCAAGTAAATGTTTTCGAAGTCGTTCTCGAACAGTGTTTTTATTTAATTCGGGAGTATATTTTACTTTGCTTAAAAATTTGTTTACATTTGATTCTATTCGCTGTTTCCAATTTTGGTAAGTCGGCTATATGAACAAACAAAGAACAGATAATCATCAATGCCATACAATAATTTTATAAAAAAAAAAAAATTAAACCATATAAGTATACAAAATAGGACAATTATTGTAATAAGCCATTAGACATATTTCAAAAATAAAAGCAAATCAAATATTTAATTTTATTAAAATACAATGTACTCAAGTGGATTTATGTGATTCTAATATCAATATATAAGTATATTTTATCTTAATTAATAACTATAGTATTTTATAATTTAAAAATAATTAGAAAAATAGTTTTTACGATATTAATAAGTTATAGTAGTAGAATAGTAAGGTAATAAATTCTAAGTTAAAAAGCGAATATAAAATATTGTTTATATATTATACCTTAGCATCAATATCAGTAACACAATGCCTACGGATTTCATCGAATGTGCCATTAGACTTCAATGTTTCAAGTAGCATAAACACAATATCTTCGACACCTAGCATATCATTTTTCTGCTCCATCGTAGAACTATAGACTTATGAATGCTTTTTTATTGATGTTCAACTAACACTGTAATCATTAAACAATTAAAAAATTAAGGCAATAAACTAATATAAGATTAAATATTACCCATGAATTATTTAAATTAGTTACTACATTGTTAATTTAAATTGGTTTAAGATTCATAAATTCCTATATTTTTACATGTGTCCAGCACATAGGATCGTAGGAATAACATAAGAATATGAGTCAAAAACCGTTTAACGTCACTATGTAAACATAGTAACTAGAGAAAAAAAAATTGAATATAAAATTCAGTTAACAGAACTTAATTACTCTAATAAAATAATAATTTTTTAACACAAAAACACAAACATACATACACTAAGTTGATAGACATTCTACGTCCTAATGGGTACCACTAATTTGAAACATTTCTCAAAAGTAAATGATTGTATGATTTATTAATGAAAATAATAAATGTTAAAATTTAAAATAATACACATAACACAGTCTAAGCTTAATAATTATTGTTCTTCTAATATATTTTATGATGATATTGAACAAATTTTGGTAAGATAACTCATAGGTAAATATTATCATGGAAAGATAACCATCGCCGTCGAGATAAAACATTGTACTTTTTATCCGTGAAGTGTAATACCTATTCTTTATTATCTCATTAATAAACAAAACATAATCATTGTGTTATAATCACGGATATAGATACTAGTATCTATATCCGTGGTTATAATTAATAATTATTGTTACAAATGTTTTAATAATTAAATAATATTATATAATTTATTGTGCATAATGTTATTTGTGATAGAGCCGCAGTGTCACGTATGTTCCGCTAAGGCTCTATAGAACATGTTCTATAGTGCCCTAGTTCCGCTAGCAATATTTGATAAGGAACTGCAGGGTTCCCAAACACGTTAAAAATCCACTAAATATTCAAAAATCATGTTTTACCAATAGATAGCGTAACACACCAACAATAACAGCCGTGTTTATAAAAATACGTTGTCAAAGAAGGTCCTGTTTAATATTTTTTTTAAAATACTTACTTTTATTTTGCGTTGCTCTAAGTAGTATGAAAATCTCCGTTATGAACTGGAGATTCCAAATATGTAGTCGGATACCGGCGATTCGTCTCGGAAAATTGTCAGGAGCTCGCGGAAGCACGGCAGCCCGCCCATAGTACGAGTTTCGTGGGACCGTCGAATTGACCGAACTTAGATATTTTTTTAAAAATACTTACTTTTATTTTGCGTCGCTCTAAGTAGTATGAAAATCTCCGTTATGAACTGGAGATTCCGAATATGTAGTCGGATACCGGCGATTCGTCTCGGAAAATTGTCAGGAGCTCGCGAAAGACCGGCCGCTCGTATTGAAATACGAGGTACGCGAACGGGCGAGTTTGGTAATTTTTTAAAAATATATATCAAGTCGGGACCATTTTTAAAACGATAGTCAGTGCTGGAAAATCCGAAAAATTCAACAGCAGTCGTATGGATTATATTTATATATGTATTTAAATTTTAACACCTATAATAAATATATTTTCTTTTCAAATATTATGAGCTGTACATATTTTTAATAATATACTTTATCCTCGAACCACACATGACAGTTTAACACGTAAACTTAAGTTGTAAATATTTAATATTTTCTACTTTTTGTTTTGTTACAATTATAGATGATCTGTGTATATATTATATATTTCATAAAATTGGTGTAATTATTAAACTTGTAGAGCATATTATTATGTTTGACATTTTGAATATGGACCATGTTTGTTTTTATTCTACCTATTAATTCAGTTAAGATAATATATAATTACTAAATTGTGTATTTTTCTCACTAAAGATTCATATCTTTTGCAATGCTTTAAGTCAAAAAGTTGATTTTATATGGTTTTTTCGCGAAAAACGTATGGATATGTGGTAAAATATGTAATCCGTTTTTCAAACTATTCAGCACCTCGGTTACGGTCTAAATAATGGTCCTACGTGTTTCAACCATAGACCCTTTTGGATTCGTCTTGTATTAAAATTGCAGTTGTTCAAATTTCAAAAAGATCTGACAAAAACTTAAGAGTTCGAAAAACATGTAAATACGTAATTTTATAAATGTGAAAATTACGCAAAAAATCATAACAACTGAACCAAAATATGGATACGCTCCAAAATGGTACTAATCAAACCGGGATGTATAGCGCCATATGTTAGTACCTATAACAAAAAAACCAAATTATGTAAAATCGTTGTTCCGGGGCGAAAAAACATGAAAAAGGGCGATTTCGAACATTGAATGCCACAATAGAGGTGGAAAAAGTGCTTCTACAGTCTCGACTCAAGACGCCATATTTGATCACCGAACTCTATTCTACCATGATCTCGAATTTCAGACACGTTGAATGACCACTTAGGTTTTTCAAAATTATCATTGGGGGGGGGGGGGGTGGTCGTAGGTACCCCGACTACTAGGGGTCTTTTTTGAGAGGCCTAAAGCAAAACTTTTGGTGAAGGAACAGTTCCCCTAAGTTAAAATCCGGCCGAGATATACTTTACTCAAAAACAGGGGAGGGAAAACTTTTAGTATCTGAGTATCTTTAGCACGTGGCCGACTTCGATAATAATAATTGGGTATCCTCTAGTAAAACCTACTTTAAGTTGGATATAAACTAATACATCATGGGCCTTTGCCGACCGATGGTACTTGAGGTACTTCTGAGTACCACAGCACAAATAAATGTATAATAAATAATAAGATTCATTTATGTTTAATGTGACCCGTCGGTACGAAAAAGTACGTCTTTAGCTACAAGAAAAAAATAAAATTTTGATCCGAATTTAAAAATATAACTGTGTAAATAGCTGATGTCAAAGTAAACAATGTACACAAACATTCTTAGAAGTAAACATGCCAACATCAGACTGGTTTTTAATCATGTAGAAAAGCTATTTTTAGCATTCTTATCCGCCGGAATTATTTGTACCTAATTGTGTCTAGATTATAAATATTGTTATTGTTTATATCTCGATGTGTTAAGGGGATTGGAAACGTTGATTTTCTGTCTTTGTCTTACACACGTGGAATATAGGAAAAATAGCTATACGCGCCTGGCAAAAATTAAGGTACTTCTAGTTGTTCGATTTAAAATATGTAAAGATGATTGAATTGGTATACAAGTTTACTTTGCATCGGTCGAAGTATATTTTTAATATTTTCAATATATATTTAATAAAAAAAATTGACAAATTTATTAAATTTAAAATATTTATTCTTATCAAAATATTTATTTTAAACAATAAAACAATCGAAAAAGTGCTTCGACCGATGCAAAGTAAACTTGTATACCAATTCAATCATCTTTACATATTTTAAATCGAACAACTACTAGGTATAGCTAATGTCTTTAAAGGAATAAAAAACTGTAATATTTTTATATGTGCAAATAAAGACGAATTGGATGAACAACTAAAAAATCATTGTAAGTTTTTTCAATTCTTTATATAACACTATAACACCCATGCTTAGCGATATTTTATTTAATCGAAATATGTATTATTATTTTTTAGTGGACCGTCACAAATGCAAGAACAATATCAAAACATTCAAAACGAAACAATTTGGACTACAAAAATGTAAACTCAGATTGAAATTTGAATGATCTCTAAATCTCTAAATAAAATACAATATATTTAAATCGATTAAATTAGAAGGATGTGTTAGACAATTTAAGACTTAGATGTTATGATAACAAAACGAGTTGGATGTAATTATATTTGATTGAGATGACGTATCATGTATAAATATGATACAACATATTCTAGACCCTAAAATTAAACTTATAAGCCGACGTTTTATTAAATTATGTACAGAATTATTTTTAGTTATGTACAAATTGTTATCAAGTGGTGTTTTTTGTTATTTTGTATTATATTATATTAATAAAATAAATAGATCAATATTATAATATTTAATTGAGCTTATCACTGTCCTCATAACAACAATTCTATAATTGTTTTAAATAAAATTGAAACCGCTATAGTTTGTACATTCAAAAAATTTTAAATATTAATGACTCACCCATTTAGTTATCAAAATGCCATGTGTGTAGTAGGTATATTAGATAAAATTTTAATTCTTAGGTTTCAATAATTTATTTAGAATTAGAAATCCAACTATATTTTTTTTTAACTCAAATAATTATACTTGAAAACAAATATTCGTGATTTTTACCTTATTATATTTAAAAAAAAGATGTTGTTTCTCAGTATATCGTAGAGTCGCGAGTCATTGAACCCAACTATCTCATTTGTTTAAATTATACACCAAGACAGTTTTCCCGTTGAATTGAACCGTATAAACTACAAAGAAAAATAGTTATTGAATGAATATTGAAGAAAATTGACAGTATAACAATAAATTTAAAAATATATAATGATAATTAAATTTTATAATAATACTAATATTAATTGTTAAAATAAATATGTTGTATACCTATGTTAATTATAACCTGCATTTAAATTTAAAAGTAAAAAATGAACTATATGAAACTTGTTATATATTATATTGTTTATATTATTACTTATTAGTAACATAATAACATAGTAAACTTTTATTTGCAAAAAAAAGGCGAACGAATGACCATTGATTATAAATAGATACTAGTATTTTTTGTGACTGATTTTAAAATGTTGACGGAACACTTATTCCAAGTCCACGAAACACCGGTTAACAGCCACTGTTTGTAGAGTATAAACGTACGGTTTCGATACCGCCATCCTACAATACAAATATACAACAAAAATGAAATTAATATTATAAACTAATGATTACTATAAAGGATGACATACAATGATGTTTGGAATGTAACGAAGCACATATTATGTGATATGCAGTCATAATAATCGTTATGATTATTATTTTATTGGTCACATATAAGTAGGTACATTAGAAGAACGGTGACGATGTACACTTGAAGCCGTTTGGATTACCACGACGCTACACAGTGGATATGATCGCTATCGCATCGTGACGGACCATACAGCGACTATTGATAAAAAGTGGACCACGACTTGAACCCAATAATAATGACTACGTTAGCGACGACGTATTGATGGCAAAGACGGTACGAGTTGAGTTGCTTGAAATAAAAATGTTAGCAGTGTCGACTCAGCTGCTGTTTCCGTGTACGGTATAGCCTGTGCAGGTGCGCGAGATCGACAGCTAGCGACCGGATACAGACAGCCGACAGCCAACAGGACGATAGTTACACAGTATCAGGACCTGTGCGGTGGCTGTCCGCAGACTACGAGTCCTGTCCGCAGTAATTTACACGTACATTCGCCGTCGTCGAAAACTACATACATCAGCTGTTCGTCATGCCCGTACGTTAAGGTCAAAACGCACGTATAATTAAGCGTGCTCGTGGAAATTTTCAGCCAAGGCGTAATATATTATATATATATTTATATATATTATATATAGATTATAGATGTGACCAGTGGCTGTATAATTTATACAGAATCTCATCGATATTCCATAGTATGTCAATGCGCTGTTGCGCTGTAATAATTAATAATAAATAATAATAAAATATTATTATTAATAATTAATTATTATAATAATATAATGTAATATTTTCGGATTTTCCTACGACAATACAATATAATATTTTAATAAAAATTACAATTTATTTCTCCCAAAATAAAAAAATAAGCATAAAAAGTAGGTATACGTGTATTTAAATCACAAGTTCATTTTTCATAGACCCTGCGGGAATGTATTTAAATTATTTTGCACGTGACCAAAAAAGTGATATAATATTTAACTTTAGACTATTTTATAAGTCTATGATTTTAATGGTATATCATTATAATAGTGTTCTAATTATATACTTGATAAATCCATTATAATATGTAATTACCGAGAATTACGAACTTTCAACTTGCAATCGTGATAATAGTATTATTTGCAGGTTACATATTATTTTGATTTTTTAGTGGAAGAAATGATGTAAAAATCTTAAAATTAGGTTGAAAACGACTCAATTCTATACTCGTAAAGAATATAGAATTGCAAACATTTTGTCAACTATAGCCTGATCTTAATGTAGGAGCACAATACAATGTTATTTAAACATGATAATATATACGTTGGACTTTAGCTACTGACTGTATACAATAATACCCCCATAGTATTTATAGAAAAACAAATGCATTATTTATTCAAAAATGTATAGGATTTTATTTTGTTTATGCTGTATACCGAAACAGCAAAATCAAAAGTAAGAACAACCACAATTTAGAAACGTGTTGAACTGTTTCCGAACAATTAGTGTACACCAATATAGTAACAAACTAATAAATAACATTTACATATAAATATAATAACTAATAAAAGTAATTTTCAAATAAAAATGCTTTGTCACATTTATATATATATATTTGAGACACAAAATCCAATCATAACTAACAAAACTATAATAATATTAATCATACAACGAATTAAATCAATACTAATTTATTATGCACACTTATTGGCTATATCGAAATGGAGTTATGAAAATTATTATAAAATCTAGTCAAATCTCACATAAGTAGTTACTAGAACATAATTTATGTATGACGAAAAATCGACTGCAGTGTAGAAAAATGTTACCGACGGTGAAAAGAAAGCGAGAAAATGTTGCGCTATTGAGAGACGTACAACAATGAATGTATGGATGCAGATCCATGACCACCATCGCCGAGATAAATCAAATATATATAATATATTAAGGTGGCAAAATCGGTACCGCGAAGTCAGTTTAAATGTCATTATTACATATTTTATACTTATGTGATTTGCATTCGTATGTCATTTACTGATCAAAAATTATACATAAGTCACTTGATAAAGTGTTCCTGTAATGTTCGTATTCCAATAGTTGTTGACTTGTTGTGTACGTATTTTTTGAAGAATATTAATATAATAGTTCTTACTTGTCAGGATGGTAACAAGCTACATACCGATTTGAGATAACTGACTACTAATAAGTATTTATAGTGCCATTAATGATTTAACTGTATAGGTATATCTAACCAATATTTTATTATGTATATTATAATTTATATAATAGTATTATATATTTACATCAGATCACCATAATAAGCATTAAACTCATACTATTATTTATTATTGTTGTTGAGCTACGCGGGCTAAAGGTTTTAGTAATCTTATTGTATTTGTTTACTAATAATTTATTACAATATTGTTGTATAGTAATGTAGTGAACAAGTACTCAATTTTCATGTACAATATAGATATTTACTATTATTATTATTAAAAGAATATCAACAATCTGTGTTTTAAGACATAATTATCAGATAAGATTTCTCATACGAGGAACATCATTGATATGCTTTTGGGTATAAACCATAAACCGTATAATTTCTACGCCATCACTAATAAATTTTAAATTAATGTTTAGATCACTGCCAAAAATGATGTATATATTTAGTCGCTGTAGTAACAAAATTCAATAAATATTAAATAGCCTACACTTATACACGAAATCAATTACGTGTAATTGTTTAAAAAAAATAGTTTCTGTATTCATCCAAAAAACATATCTAAGTAAAAAACAAAAACGTTTACTAATTTATTCAAAAAAAAAAACACACAATTCTTATTCTTAATTTCCTGTACTTTCTGAATTTGAAAACAACAAGTTTACATAATTCAATTGAATACGTTTTATGAATTATTATGTGTGTATTTGTGATAGAATAAAAATCTTTCATACTAAAGTACCAAAATATTATTTCATGATTTGCGTATTTATGACAAAATATTGTTCGACTTCCCCAATCTTCATCTAAAAATAAAAATAACTATTTATTGATTTAATACAGTGATATTGGTTAAAACTTTAAAAGTACTTACTATTATACGCATAGAATAAGTTTTATATTATTTTTGCAATTTATGTAATATTTATGTAATATAAATTATAACATCGATAACATACTGGACATTCCAATCGTTTTCGCATTCCTTATAAAACTTTTTACTGGATCTGTTAACTATTTGAATTTGATTAAAGTAAGTATTCAATGTTATTTAATTAGTGTTTAGTGATACATATTATCTTTACATAATTAAAAAAAGTCAAAAATATATATTTATAGTAAATGCTTTACATTGTAAATATTTTATTGATTAAAAAATAATATTATAACTAAAAATAATGATTGTTATAGAAGATTGAAGTTAATAACTTACCACCAAAATTGCTTGGATTTAAAATTAATTAAGTTATACACCTAATACTTATAAATAAAATAAATAAATATACAATTACGGTGAATTAGTTTACCGTTTACTGATACAAAATTATAGTATAATTATTTATACTAGTATCATTGTAAAAATTGGACTTCAGTCATAATATGCTTCCAAAAAGTAGGTATAGTTGACTGTTCTGGAATAGTTTTATTAGGCCACTTTATATATTACTAAATTTGCTTTATCCTGAGGAAAATGCTCTATGAAAAGGTAAAATGTATCATAAAAATTATATAATAATTATTCAACCCTCAGTTTAGAACTATTTTTATTTCATTATAATTAACACTAACTGTGTATCTACTTGTATAATCACCATTTAAAAATAAATGCAATCATTTAAATAAGTTATGGAATTTTAACTTTAATTAAACAAAAAAAAAATACTAATCAATATAGTCAATTTGCAAAGGTGATTTCAGTTTTAAATCATATAATATAATCTATAATGCAAACGAATTTTTAAGTATTCTTTACAAATTACATATAAACATATTATTGACACCAAATCTAATTTATGGCTAACAAATAAACTTTCTTCAAAACATCTGATATTTTTAATAAAAATTAAAAACATAATTATTTTAGATGTTAAAAGCGAGGTATTTAAAGTAAAATTTCTTGTAAAATCAGTAAGTAAGCCAATCGAACTATTTTAGGTCTTTATCTAATCAAATTGAATACTTATATTTATGATTATAATTATGCTCATTATATTTAAATATGTGTCATCTCTCACAGCCTCTCAGTTCTGACTGGTTTCACTCCGTCACCGTAAGTCTCGCCACCATAATATGGTGTTAATGTATTTTGATTAAGCTTTGCAAACCATTTTTGGTTGAAGTAGCCATAATCTTACTTGCTGAAAAAAAAAAATACTAATCAATATAGTCAATTTGCAAAGGTGATTTCAGTTTTAAATCATATAATATAATCTATAATGCAAACGAATTTTTAAGTATTCTTTACAAATTACATATAAACATATTATTGACACCAAATCTAATTTATGGCTATGGGCACTTATTCGTACTAACTACGCACCCATATTCCTCTACTTGCGGTAATAATACGTGCTGTTTCACGTGTTTTCAGGGTCATTTCTCTTCGAAAATCCACCTGCAATCAGCCATCTACAGTTCTATATCAAACCTATTTCTGTTTCTGCCCATGGTCAAGCCAGGAGCCCGAGTTCCACGTAAAAGATAGGTCATTGTTATTTATTGATTAATTAACACTCATTATATCATTGTGTATTGTCGTTGCCGGTCGTTACCGCTCTATTAAATAATATTATACTTTAAATTATCTTTTTTCTTGTTCGGCTGATTAGCGTTGTTATATTATTCGGGATAGACGAATTGCACTTTTTAACTAAATAAAATGGTGGATTGCACTTAGGTAAAAATATGTATAATGATAGAACCGCAATCTGGTTAAATGCAGATGCGCCAAAAAAAAAATGTTAATTTAAACTATTATTTTCCCTTTCGCTTAAAATACATAATCATTGGCATACTAATTATTATTTTTATACTTTTTAATTATCTATAATATAATGCATGTTACAAGTATATAATATGAAATTATAAGAAACTGTGTTATGACATAATATTATATAAAATTACATTGCTTTTTGAACCCGAGTGTAGTTCGATCTTTAGCTTTTTTTTTAAATGAGTGCAGTTCAACAATTACCTATATTAACCTAAGTACAATCAGGCCCTGCTCAAGTGTTTAAACACACCTATCAAAAGTTTTTCCGCACCTTACATGTAAATACTTCAATAAATCTATAATGCAAAAATTTTAAATGCCGCCCTATGTGTGGGCCTATTTCGCCTACTCTTTGAGTCTTGCTTGAGTGCAATCGAACTAAAATGAGTGCAAATCGACATTACCTATAACATTGATATAAGATAATCACTAACCTACCCTTTTAAGTATATTATTATATTATCGTAAATTGTTATTATCATTTAGTTTTGAATAATTTTCATTATTCATTACCAATACATCGTATCACGACTACTTATTTTTATTTTGATTTTATTGTCGGAATTGTTTATCTATCCCACTATTATTAATACATTTTTTTTTTATTTTGGTATACTATTTATAATATATTCTATACTCCATATTCTCCTTCCATTCCGTGTCACATAAAAATATAAGAATTACAGTCCATTATCATCGCACAGCTAGTACCAGTACTGTTCCAAGACGAGTAGTAACAACTAGCCACAATCGATCGACTGTGAGCGAACAATATATTACCTGTTGACATAAACTATTACGCCATCGACCCACCACGGATCGTCACACCGGGTTGCCCTTCACACAAATCTGTTATATCGATATTTATAGATAAAATTAAAACAAATAAAATATAATTTAATTATATTAATATTATTATTATTATTTGTATTTGTATTTTGTTTTAATTAAATGTGTATGAATAATAAATTTAACAATGTAAAGACACGTACAGGCATCATTTATCATACGTCTTATAAGCATCGGGTACCACACTCGGTGTAAAAAAAACTGTCCGAACCGTCACTGATTTCAACCACGATGTGACCTATAATTCAGTTATATACGGAGGATGTAAACATACGCTGTCGCGGGAGGAACAGGATCCAGGCGGTAATCGGTAAACATCGATGAGACAGGTCATCGAGCCAATTGTCAATAATATAATATCTCCGAACTGGACAGCGTAGAACAGCGCTAATCGTAGTCGCTGCAGTTCCAATCGCCGGCTGTATTCCGGATGTCTGGTATTTCCGACACGAATGTATTTGGTTTCCGCTCTGAAGCCGACTGGTCGACTACGAAGAAGCGGAAAGATCTTTACCCGTTGAATGTGGACGACATCGGAACGCGACACAGCCGTTATGATGAGAACAGTGAATATGTTTCCTCGGCAGTGGTCGTGGCTGTAGTTGTCGAAGTGCTCAAACTCTTTGAGCTTGAGATGAGTTTGTTCGTGAATATTTGCGACAGTTTCCGTTGGAGCTCACATTTTATATATGTCATCCATCCACGTGATCACCGCCGTCTGTAGACGATGCGACAGTAAACGCTCGAGCCCATCGCCGTCACCTCCCGTCTACCCTGTTAGATTTTTTATATATATTTAATATATTCAATATTTAACCGACATTGCTCAAATCGAATTGGGCACTGTATACAATACCCGGACAATGTTAACTTATTCAAACTTTGCCTTTGGAAATCGGGCATTGTGCACTTCTTACTTTGTCCGTAACATAAAATATACGTAAATAAATGCGCATAAGTATAATTTTGTAGAGAAATGCCCACCGAAATATTTTTTATTCAAAATGAACAGTGATTAATATTTTGAATCAGTTGTTACAGTAAAAAAAATTGAAAAACAGAATTTACTAAAATTACTATAATATAAAATATTGTATGATATAATAATAATGTTACAATATTAATATTTGAATTGTACAAGATTGCCCGGGAAAAGTGTACTTTTCTCAGATTCAAGTGCGAAAAGTAAATTAAATACAAAGCGCTGCACACATTTATATCGAATAGCATTTATACATAAAAATAACACTAAAAAACTATACTTGGATATTTTATTCGTTTGAGACACTCATAACCGATAATAATATGAACCTACCCGTAATATTAATAATAAAGTGAACACAATACTATATTGCGTGAACACTATTGCCATTCTTGATATGCAAAGATGGCAAAGATAATCCAGGCTAATGAGTAATGAGGTACCACCAGTAAAAACTTTTTTAAAAATGAAGTGGCAAGAAAAGTTCTAAATTGGGTAGTTAGACTCAAGAGTATGCTAGGTATACTTGCATACATTGTATACCACCAACTGGTGTAAATATAATAAATTTGATCGACTTTGCAACTCAATGCAACCACAAGAGTGATGTACCTATGTATTAATAAATTAAGTAAAATAATTCTATCTCTGTGTGCTTAACATTATTTTTTAGTAATAATTAACTATAAAGATTGTATATTACTATATCAGTACTAAAAAGTATTCATTTTAATCATGTCAAACCACTTTTAGATAATAATATTAACTCTTCAGTTGTATGAACCTAATAATTGGATACTCAATAGATTTAAAAACTAATATTTTAAGTGTCTAATTTAGATTTTTTAAGATTATTTATGTACCTGGTAAGATTTTTTATTTAATTTTAAATATATTCAATATTAATTAACCTACAGTGATCAAATCGAATTGGGCACTGTATACAATACCCGGACAATGTTAACTTATTTCAAATTTACCTTTGATAATCAGGTGAAGTGCACAGTGACCGAGCACACTGGTTACAATAGTTTTCCGGTTTATTCTTACAAGTAGTATTCTCTTCCGGCGTTTACTAGTTGGGTCCGGAAGACCTTTATTTAACCTTGTTAGGTCCCGGTGTTTTTCATGTAAAAAACTAATTGGGTCCGGGATATTTTAGAGCAGCGGTTCTCAAACTTTTTGTTTTGCGTACCACTTAAGTATATTATCAATCAGTCACGTACCACTAATAATTAAAAATAGAACGATCCAAATTCCAAATTGTATTGTTAAATGTATTTGTTTTAAATAATAAATCAGTAAAATACTACAACTACAGTATAATTATTTTTATTTATCAGTTTTTTAAAATAAGATATGAATTAAATAATTGAATGGGTTTATTATCCAAAAATGGCCCTCCGCGTACCACCATGTAGTCTTTCACGTACCACTAGTGATACGCGTACCACAGTTTGAGAACCGATGTTTTAGGGTAATACACTAGTTGGGTCCGTAAAAAAAAAACATTTCCCTTAACATTTTTACAGACTTAGGACTGTCAGTGATCTATAAATTAGAACTCAGGTATGATTAAAAATATTTTTTTGCGGTTCTGAATATTTTTTTTTTTAAGTTTAGTAAAAAATGTGGTTATTAGTAGGTATATAGTGTAAAATTTTAAAAAATATCATTAGGTATAAATAGTAAAAAATGTTAAAATGTACATATAAATTAATTGGTTTATTCATTATACTATTGGTCACCCGCTCCTTGTATTACAGTTTATTATATACTTCTTAGCTTGCCATCCTAGGCCAACCGCCTTACGTAGGAGTCTGGTGGTACAATTTTTATAATGGGACCCAATTAGTGTGTTACCTAAAATATTATAAGATTATCGATTTTACATATACGTATCTTGTAACAATGACGTACGACCGGCACATGAACAGACGAGAGTCACGAAATCATTCGCTCGGGCACACGATACGGCGACCACTAAACGGCAAAATTAGGACCGACAGCTTTAGCCGCGGGAGCAATGGCAATCGGCTAGTGCGCGATATCATGTGCGCGTCAGACGGTGGTGCAAATGACGACTCATGGACGAGTGACGGAGAACAAAACGGCACAGGGCGAATGAAGAAGATGTGACCCATTGGAATCGGCCGCCACCAAAATGGACACGCCCCGGCCGGCTTCGGTTCGCCTCGCGACGAAAAAGAGAGTTATGCTCTCCGCCTCGCCACTGGCGTGTCACATAGTTGGCCGCGTCTGTCAACCGTGGTAGTAGCCTGAGTAACGCCTTGCCGGACCCTATGAAACGCACAGTTTCTATGGGTCCGGCGCCTCTGTCGTCCGTGTTCTTGGCTCAGTAAAATATATCGTCACTCACCTAAATGCCGAAAAGTCTCCGCCGCCTCAGTCGTAACGAGTCGTCAACTGCGCCGCCGTCTGATGGGTGTTTTAATTTTTAATTACAGTAGAACCTCGATTATCCGAACCTCCGTTATACGAACCCTCTATTATCCGAACTGCAATTATCGTATCCGAACGTTCTGTTATGCGAACATTAAAACTCGTATCCGCGACTTGGCTGCAGAAAAGCGCGTTGCAGCTCATCGTCAAATAGAAATCGATAATTTTGTCAAAAAAATATAACAAATATTATCTTATATGTAATGTATTTCAAATAATGTAATGTACTAATGTATGTAGTACTAATAAAATATTAATAATAACAAATATGTATGTACATATTATAAAAATATAAAATATTTAACTGTTTTAAAAATTTTTTTTTTAATTTCCAATATCCGAACTTTTGCATATCCGAACTAGGCGCGGTCCCAATTAGTTCGGATAATCGAGATTCTACTGTATAATATTTCACTTCTTTCAATTGAACTTTAGGTACATAGAAACATTTTATATCACGCTAATAATAACTAAATTAACTTCACAAACTATAGCTTATATAGTTATGTAGAGTCAGTAAGTTTAATATATTATACGCGTTTGTACGTCGGATATTCTCAAGAACTGTACAATAATAGATATACAATAAATTATTATATCGTATGTGAGCTATTTCCAATCGATTGATTGGCTACGAAAATATAACATCATTACAACGCGAATGTTTTGATGTCGTTATTGTTTGTTTATTTAGCAAATTATTTTAATTTCGAAAAATTACCGACGATTTTGAATTTCTTAACCTAATATGTATATGACGTAGATGATTTTATGATTATTTATTATTTTATATTTTCACACATTTCACCGTTTTTCACCTAAAAAACTAAATATATTAATTTAAATGATGGAAGCGTCCACGCGATGGACTTAAAAACGATGTAGCGTGCATGAGGAACCGTCGGACTTTGTTTCTATAACAAAAAAATCTGAAAAATCCAAATATAGTTAACCAACTTAGATATTATTTCAATTTTTAATTTAAAAATATCCAATGACATTATAATTTAAATTACGATATATAAAGATATATAACATGTTATTATAATAACTCATCAATACACCTACAAAAAACTTATCATGTATTATTACATATATACACCAATTACCCCCATGTACATGAATACAATATTATGCGACATAAACGTCGTCAAGAAACGCTTTTATGGTATCAGCACAACTCGTGGTTAAAGATAAAAGTATGACGTAAAAGTTGAATAAAAAAAAAACAGTATTGTATAGTAACCAAAACGTCCGGGGGATTGTTGCGTGTCGACGGCTGTCGTACTAGCCACCGCGATCGCAACAGCTATAATACCTATGAAAGCAAACGGCGAAAAAATCGTATATACACACGACTTTCAAAAGACGCATACTACAGGCATACTAAAAGAACGGGTTGGAAACTCTGGAAAGATCATAAAACCCCGTGAAAAATTTGTACATAATAAATAATGGTTAAATATTTTAACTTTTAATATTTGAACGAGAGGGGGGAATTTTCCGTTCGGTGTGGAGGGGATGCACCGTTAAGGTTCTAGATTCTTCTTTTCTTTTTTATTATTATCATTTTTATTATTATTTTCCTCATCTGATACTTGTTATTAAAATTACTATTTTTATTATTATTCCTATAATAACTTTTATATAAATTGTTTGTTTATCAGTGATTGCACTATTATAGGGATTTATATGGCTTCTTATTATCTGTCACAGGAAACGAAACCGGTCCAGTGAAATCGCAATTGAAACAGGTATGAAAGGCCCGGCAAGATGACCAGCATTCATATTCACTGTCTATTCTCAGTCGTAGCAAAACCCACCCCGGGAAGACTTGCAAGATTAGGAAAAACATATGGTACCTGTATTTTTTAATCTTTAACATACTATGCTGCCTGCACATTACATTCCTTGTGCTCGTATTATAAAATAGTGATTTCAATCATAACTATTTGCAGCTCTAACATTTCCTATGATCAAAAAACTATGGAAAATTCAAAAATAAAGCACATTAGTACAGTAAAAACCACTTTTTTGAAAAAAACTCGCATGCAAGTTTTCGCGGTGAAGGATTTATTATTCAACAATGAAACATTACACATAGCAAAAGACTGGTGTCTGAAACAGTTTTCACACAACAAAACACTGAATAATCGAAATTTTAATTTTTTATTATGGCCGGCCACAGCACCTGTTAATATTTCGCTGTTTTTCTCCAAAAAAACTAAATAAACGGATTTTTAAGATGGAAGCGTACCTGTGACGGTCAAAAAACGTTGCAGCATGAATGAATCACCGTCGGACATTCTTTCTATGTAAAAGAAATCAGGAAAATCCAAATATAAAGCACCTAAGTTCAGTAAAAACCACTTTTTCGAAAAAAACTCACATACAAGGTATCGCGGTGAAGGATTTATTTTTAAACTCTTAACATTACACATAGCAAAAGACTGATGCCTGAAAAAGTTTTCGCACAACAAAACACTGAATAATCGAAATTTTAATTTTACATTACGGCCGGCCACGGCACCCGTTAACATTTCGCCGTTTTTCACCAAAAAAAACTAAATAAACGGATTTTTAAGAGGGAAGCGTAACTGTGACGGTCAAAAAACGTTGCAGCATGAATGAATCACCGTCGGACATTCTTTCTATGTAAAAAAAATCAGGAAAATCCAAATATAAAGCACCTAAGTACAGTAAAAACAACTGTTTTGAAAAAAATCGCATGCAAGGTTTCGCTGTGAAGGATTTATTTTTACACACTGAGATATTTCACATAGCAAAAGACTGGTGTCTGAAACAGTCTTCGCACAACAAAACACTGAATAATCGAAATTTTAATTTTACATTACCGCCGGCCACGGCACCTGTTAACATTTCACCGTTTTTCACCAAAAAAACTAAATAAACGGATTTTTATGATGGATACGTACCTGTTTCGGTCCTAAAAATGTTGTAGCGTGAATGAAGCACCGCCGGACATTCTTTCTATGTAAAAAAAATCAGGAAAATCCAAATTTAAAGCACCTAAGTTCAGTAAAAACCACTTTTTTGATAAAAACTCGCATGCAAGTTTTCGCGGTGAAGGATTTACTTTTCAACACTGACACATTACATATAGCAAAAGACTGGTGTCTGAAACAGTTTTCACACAACAAAACACTGAATAATCGAAATTTTAATTTTTTATTATGGCCGGCCACAGCACCTGTTAATATTTCGCTGTTTTTCTCCAAAAAAACTAAATAAACGGATTTTTAAGATGGAAGCGTACCTGTGACGGTCAAAAAACGTTGCAGCATGAATGAATCACCGTCGGACATTCTTTCTATGTAAAAGAAATCAGGAAAATCCAAATATAAAGCACCTAAGTTCAGTAAAAACCACTTTTTCGAAAAAAACTCACATGCAAGGTATCGCGGTGAAGGATTTATTTTTAAACTCTTAACATTACACATAGCAAAAGACTGATGCCTGAAAAAGTTTTCGCACAACAAAACACTGAATAATCGAAATTTTAATTTTACATTACGGCCGGCCACGGCACCTGTTAACATTTCGCCGTTTTTCACCAAAAAAACTAAATAAACGGATTTTTATGATGGATACGTACCTGTTTCGGTCCTAAAAATGTTGTATCGTGAATGAAGCACCGCCGGACATTCTTTCTATGTAAAAAAAATCAGGAAAATCCAAATTTAAAGCACCTAAGTTCAGTAAAAACCACTTTTTTGATAAAAACTCGCATGCAAGTGTTCGCGGTGAAGGATTTGTTTTTCAACACTGAAACATTACGCATAGCAAAAGACTGGAGTCTGAAACAGTTTTCGTAAAACAAAACACTGAATAATCGAAATTTTAATTTTTTATTACGGCCGGCCACAGCACCTGTTAATATTTCGCCGTTTTTCGCAAAAAAACTAAATAAACGGATTTTTAAGAATGAAACGTACCTCTGACGGTCTTAAAAATGTTGTATCGTGAATGAAGCACCGCCGGACATTCTTTCTATGTAAAAAAAATCAGGAAAATCTAAATTTAAAGCACCTAACTTCAGTAAAAACCACTTTTTTGATAAAAACTCGCATGCAAGTTTTCGCGGTGAAGGATTTACTTTTCAACACTGACACATTACATATAGCAAAAGACTGGTGTCTGAAACAGTTTTCGCACAACAACACACTGAATAATCGAAATTTTAATTTTACATTACAACCGGCCACGGCACCTGTTAACATTGCGCCGTTTTTCACCAAAAAAAACTAAATAAACGGATTTTTAAGATAGAAGTGAACCTGTGACGGTCAAAAAACGTTGCAGCATGAATGAATCACCGTCGGACATTCTTTCTATGTAAAAAAAATCAGGAAAATCCAAATATAAAGCACCTAAGTACAGTAAAAACAACTGTTTTGAAAAAAATCGCATGCAAGGTTTCGCTGTGAAGGATTTATTTTTACACACTGAGATATTTCACATAGCAAAAGACTGGTGTCTGAAACAGTTTTCGCACAACAACACACTGAATAATCGAAATTTTAATTTTACATTACAACCGGCCACGGCACCTGTTAACATTTCGCCGTTTTTCACCAAAAAAAACTAAATAAACGGATTTTTAAGATGGAAGCGAACCTGTGACGGTCAAAAAACGTTGCAGCATTAATGAATCACCGTCGGACATTCTTTCTATGTAAAAAAAATCTGGAAAATCCAAATATAAAGCACCTAAGTACAGTAAAAACCACTTTATTATTGACTCAAAGATATTAATCTGGAAAATGGATATATTAATATAATCAATGATACGTTTATTTTAATTAGTACTTATTGACTATCAACTATCTGATAATCATATAGGTTTTAAGTAATACAGTAACTAACCAATTTATTTTTTGGTTAATTTTCATTATTTAATATTAACTTTGTTGGGTAATTAAACGTGAATATTTTAATTTTTTTATTAATTTTAAACTACACTATTATATAATAACTTTAATAACTTTTTCCATTTTTACGTATTATGTAATATTTAATCTGGTCATGTGGCAATATCTATTTGATATGGAAACAAAAATAATTGAGTACCTATTCGTTTGAAATGTTAAAAAAATGATTATGATATAAAAGGAATCACCCTTTCATATTTCACGCATGTTGATCATATAATGGATATTATCATATTTGATTTTTCTTACTAATAACTTTATTCACTTGTGTGTCCATACTCTATCATATTGATTTATGCACAAATAGTATAGCTATATTAAAAGTGTAATACATTTCTTTAACTTTGCGGTATGTGATAATTTTATTTAAAAAGGCCGATTTACTTATAATATTTAGTTACTAATACCCATATAATTGATATAATAATATTATAATAATAATAATTGCAGTTAATATTATTTTTTTTGCTTCTGATTTTCAATTCGTCACACCATTAATTCTATTCTGTCTTTGACTCCAGCATATAATAAATATGTAGCTGGTATTTTCTCACGTTTTTTCACATTTTTTTTTTATGCTTTTGTAGTTTTAAAATACATAATATTTATCCCTCTTTTAGATATTTTATTCTTTACAATCCACTTCGTATGCGTGCCATTATATTATTTTGATCCCTTTTTTTTGTACCTAAGTTCCACAATCCATAATATATTATAAACGTAACCTGCGGAACAAATTTTATTTTCCTATTGTTATCTCAAAAAACTTAACAAAACTCACGTACAGTTTTCCTACCCACATAAAAGAAAAGCCATTACATGTTGGCATTTGGAAGGAGACGAATTTTGGTCCCCACAAAAAAATTGCGCTACGCCAACGGATTGTTTGTCGCATTGCATAACAATCGACAGATAATCTATACATCGGTAAGTCCGCGGCGACACACTCATTAACAACATGGTATACCGTGTTATCAATATAATGATACATTTTCGAAATGTTATTATGATCGATGATCCAATAATGATTTATGTTTTTGCGCGTGCGCAGGATCACGGCGGTGTGAACTCCGGTTGGAAGGATTATTCGTCCGGCGGCGGCGGACCTAACACCAATTACGCTTTCGATCAGTACGACGGTGACGAAAAACAGCTCGTTGAGCCACACGTCAACCATACCGCTGACCACAAAGTTGGTGTCGCATAACGGCGGCGGCGGCAACCATTAAGCCGAGTCGCGGTCGATGCACAGGCCTGTCGAAAACACGGCAGCAGCGGCCAACGGCGGCCGTCACATGCACAGCCGCCCACCGCCACCGCCAGCACACCAACAGCAACTGCTCCACCAGGACAGGGCGGCGGGCACTTACTCGCTGCCCAGGTCCGCACAACAGTCGCCCCACAACAACGGCAGTTACTACACGCACAGGCCGCCAAACCGGACGGCGCATCACGGGCCACCACATTAGCAGCAGTCCGCGGGCGTCGATCAGCTTAAGCCGGACTTTTACTTTATGCCGTCGCAGAGGAAGTACTCGGGCGAGGTGGTCAGGGTGTACGTGGACTATAACACAAACCCCAGGAAATGAACTTAATATCGTTTATTGTCCCGTAGTACGATTCGTCGTCGTATATATTAATATGATAAATATTATTACTAGCGTGACATGGTAATTTATTTGTCCCGACCATCTTCGGTTCGCTTTTGGGTTTTCGAGACGTTCGGTCGGATATTGTAATACGACAGTTTATGATATCACAATCGTGTGCAATTTCAACCGACAAGTATAATATATTATTATACGTATCACTGTTCATAATAATTGACGATACAATAACAAAGATTTTCGTTTAAGATACGCGCAGTAGGTTTATCTACATAATATAACCAATCATTGTTAATAATATTGCGTTGCGATTTTTGTTCGCGATAATGTTAGTACGAAAACACCTGTGTGTGGGTGTGTGTATACGTATATTATATATATTTATAGACGATACATATTATATACGAACACTGACGCACGTTGTTATCTACGTGTCAAGCCACTACACAATATTTATTGACTATATTTTATTTTTTATTATTTTATTTTAGAATATCATTTTTTTTTTCGATTTTATGGTCTATTACGTAAAATAGTTTCGTAACGTTATAATAGGCGCGAGTAATGTGTACACCGCAATGGATTTCAACAAAATATATAGTGCAAAACTTCGTCAATTGAATCAATATTATAATAAATATTATGCCTAAGTATATTATTACGTATAGATTTTTAAGATATAGTATATAGTTATGTAAACTGTTTGCTCATTTAGTCGAAAAAAATAACGTAATTAATATTATGGTTTTTATACATAAACATATAATAGTACTTGTATACAACACATTATTATTACGATTAATATGTTTTATAGAATTTAATATTTGTTTATGTACTTATTTTTTAGTTAGGCGAATACCATAGATAAATTATATAGTGAATATGATGTCTTAATAGCTAATATTAACATATAGATGCATTATACTATATTACTATGTGGTGTAACCTTAATTTAACCGTAAAAGTACTACAACGGCATAAGTCTATTCGCGTCAAAAATATTTTCAATGTGCAATATCAATATAATATTATTATTATATTATTTATGTATGCGCATGTCCTGTGAAACCGGAAAAACATTATAAGGCATTAAAAATGTGTTTTTATTCCGACTATTTGTATACACCGAAAGTGGCATTAAACTTTATTTCTGACGCTGTAAACTATATTATATGTTTGGAGAATAATATATAATTTAATACCTATATAGTTATTAAAAATCATTTTTTTAATACGATTTTTATTATAATGTGTTATTTTTAAATATACCCATAAATATGTATAAATAGTAATTGATTGATGGGAATTATCAAACTACACAATATTTAATGGATAACGAATTATGGGTGTTGACCAGTTGCCCTCACATGTTAATATATACATGATTACAATATATAGCCCGTAAAATAGAGGAAGTAAATATACAAACAATATAAATAAAATTATTTATAAAAATAATGTAAAATGGTATATAATGAAAGAAAAAAATTCATATGCTTGGAATTATGTATACCTCTACCTAATATTGTATTTTCTAATAATTACTAACAAAATAATATGAACACAATAAAAAATGAAATAATAATTATTTTAATTATGTGGCAATCAATGTGATAATTTGTTAACAAAAAAAATAGTATAAAATTATAGAAAAAATACATATGCTAATACCTTATAAGATATATATTATAGTATATACCTATATACTACCTTGTGTAATGCAATCTTTAAAAAAAAGTATAATTATTTAAAACTAACAAAACCTTGCCCTTTTCACTATACACTCGCGATATTTTCTATCATGTTAACAACGTCAGTGCTTTTTGTCTACTAAAATGTACCTATCAAAGACGTAGGTATACATTGTAATAATTTCTAAAAACCATAAAAATACTAATAAAGATAGGTATAATAAATGATAATAACTAACGCACTCCGATAAAGCCTGATAATAATTGTCATTACTCGTTACCCACGCGATAAATCGAACTACCTATCCACTTTGACACGTCTAAATTTATATGCATTTCGGTAAAATCCTAGCTTATTTGCACCAAGTAGTAGACTAAGATTATTAATACAATTTTCATTTTTTTTGATTTTACAATGATGTATGTTTTTTTTTTTTTTTGTGTCTGACGACAAAATTTGGAACAGTAATAATGGTCCAATTTTTTACTTCAGCCCCTCTTTGAATAGGAAAATTCATCTAGTTGGTACTTTGGGGGGGGGGGGGGGTCAAAAGTAAACATTTTCAAATAGTTTTCAAAAAAATCGAAAAAAACAAAAAAAAAGTGACAGAAAAACGGCAATTTTACGAAAAACCACTTTTCGACAAAATCGATTTTTTGATTTTGCTGTAACTCAAAAACGGATCATTGTAAATACTTGAAATTTTCACAAAATGTTTATATTATGGTTATCACTTTACAGTTAAAATATTTTGACCATTTTTAAGCTACTTATAGATAATATATCATTATAATATTTATAATAATCTCATTTATGAAAGCGGTCTTCATACTCGATGACAAAACACGAAAAATCATATCGTACACGGCGCTGAAAACCTTTTTCATTATCCAAAGTCGTCGAACCGGACGACTGCGACGCACGGAGAATATTTTGCAGTAAATAAACTCTGACAGCTTGAAGGATAGCTGTAAAAGCATGGTTAACGACGCCGCCCCGACTACTGTATCAAAATATATTATTGCAATACTGACACATTACGACGATGACCGAGGTTTTTCACAGGTTAACATTGTGGTGGTCAGCGATAAATGACAATCACTATTAAATACCTGGGCGTTGAGGCGATCGCCTGGTTGATTTATATACGTATATATACAGCATTAAAGTGCATGCCGATGCAAATTAATGTACTCCGTTTAATCCATCAGTGTTCCATTATTCATTTACTATCGTTATTAACGCGCACATTACGTACATTTATCTTTTTTTTTTAATTGGTTAAAAAGCGGTGTTTTCTGAGATTGCCAGGGAAGTCTTCCTCCGCTACTGTCAATATGCTACACGATTCTAACAAATACCCTACTACCATCCTACACTCTTAAAAATACATAAAATTAGTTGTTTTATTTTTTTAAAACAGTCAACAGGTAGCCATGGTAGCAAGAGATTAATTCGGCCCATTCTTCAAATTCACCATTAAAACTGGCCCTTAGTTTTACTTTTTTACTATTGGGTATCAAAATTAAAATTGTATTGGTTATTGGTTTTTTTGAATAAATTGTGGAACAGTAAGATACCAAACCACTAAAGGTGTACTTTTCCACAAGCCTATACTTAATATTTATTATTTATAATATTAAAAAAAAAATAATTTGTGGAAATATAATTTTACTGAGGCCCATTATTTAATATTTGCCGGTAGCCCCAAATAAAGTCCAGAGGCAGCACATGCTGCATCTGCTGCCCCCGTGCGCACGCCCATAATATTATAGAGTAACTATCTTTAGCTTATAACGTCTATTTTAAAGCTAAAACGATTACCTAAACAAATATAATAATAATACATGACGTGGATATCGCATTATTCTCGGATTGTCGGGCGCATTGTACAGACAATTTAACTACATCTATGCGTAAAGCAACACATTAGCGATAATATTATACGTATTGTGTTGTTATAATGTCTAATCGAAATATTTCAACATACTGTCCACGGCTGATTCAACACTCGACATCCGGTGTAAGTATACCGTTAGCCGAGAGCCCGACAACATAACACTGTGTGGTATAATAATATAATATAGCTGAATGGATATTTTTCAGTCGAAAGGCTTTTGAAAAAGAATGTCAGGTCTTAGGTATAATAATAATAATGTCCTTTTTTTTTTTTTTTGAATATTGCAATCGTTTAAATGTGATTAAAAATTAGTTGGTGTTGATCGAGTGACATATAATATTTTTGTATCGGTACTCTCAAAACCACATTATAACGTTTTGGTGCGTGAAATTTATAGCCGCGTGACGATTCACCAATTCGCCATTCGTCTTGGTGCGTAATACGCGTTGCCGTTCGGACGTCCACCTCGTGTGCGTCTGTTATCGGTAACGCACCAATTTCTTCGTTGTGAACACCTGACAGATTCCGTTTAATTCGCTATTGCCGAGCGACACGTCACACCGAAATCGCATGATATTATTACGTTAAAACAAGACGTCGAAAGTGACGACTGCGACACGTGGGGAAAATGTTGCGATAAGTCAACTACGCGCGTTTTCGCGGGCCACCCGAACGCTAACCACACCGCTCCAACTACAGTACCTACCAAAATATTACGGTGATAGCGATACGTTACGACGGCGGCGGCGGAAATTTTTCACAGGTCATCATTGCGGTGGTCAGCGACAATCGCAATCACCGGCCGGTGAGGCAAGTGCTCGATTGACACGTAACATATTATTATATTATTATTCGCAGCGTTCCGAGCGCATGCCGATGCCGATGCAATTATCAATGTGCCCCTTTGAATCCGTGACACGATGTCAGTGATGTGTTACCAATTTACCATCACAGTGTTTTGATGTATATAATATATAATTATATCGTCACCACGGCCACAATCGGTATATATGTTACGGTGAAAGACGAAAACTGGTAAATGTCGTCATTCTCCGGTCAATGACATCATTAACCAAAATTATTCAATTATGTATAGGTAAATGTTGTAAATACACATTTTTAAAATTCAATTGTACATCTTTCACCGGTCATTGACGTTATTTACCAAAACTTGTGGTAAATGAAGGTAAATTTCAAATAATACACTGATTGTTTTAATATATCAGACTTGGGTAGTATTCTGAATACTTTTTGAATACTTTTTTTTTGAAAGTATTCAATACAGTATTTTGAATAATTTTTACAAATATTTTTAATACAGTATTTGGAATACTTTTTTTCCGTGTTCCGTCCAATCACACTAAAAATAATTTCATTACTTCTTCTGTCATAGAAATTGCTTTCGCATTTATACATAACCATATAAGCACCTATAATCTATGTATATTTTTATTCAAAATATTTTATATTATATAATTATAATTAATTTATATAATCGTCTAATGTAGTGGTCGGCAACCGGCGATCCGCTTTAAATTCTAGAACAACGAAATTTTTTTTTTTTATTCATTTAATATTTTAAAATTTAAGACAGTTTTTTTTTTCATAGTAAATAATCTAAGAATATAAAATTTTTATTTTTGTCTGATGCGCGAACTCTTTTTAATTTGTGAATGTGGCCCGACCATTGGTCTACCTATACGACACGTGGGAGGACAGAGACCGCCTTCTTTTTTATTTTATTTTTTAGTATACCCCTTCTAATTATTTGAAACGGAATGCTGGAAAATCAACATTTGCTGTAGTGAATTTGTAAATCACCAGTTTTTTTCTGATGCAAAGTATACAAATAACCTATAACCTATAGCCATAATATTTGTATATTTGTATCGACTATGAAAAAAAATTGGTTAATAATAATTTATTTTATTTTTTCAACAAATTTTTCACTAATTCATCTTTAACATCGATTGACCACAATTGAGTTAATTGCTCATAATTTAATTTAATTTATTAATAATAAACTTAACTAAATGAACGTGGATATATACATTACTAAATAAGATCTTGTATAATCGACAATTATTATACGTTACAATTTGACCAACACTACCAAAAAAAAAAAAAAAATGTGAATAATTGGTGTATATTATATATTATGTAATAATACATGATACGTTTTTTGTAGGTGTATTGATGAGTTACTACAATAACATGTTATATACATCTTTATAAATCGTAATTTTAATTATAATGTCATTGGATGATATGTAATAAATAAATAAGTGTTTCGTTATTTTAAAATATTTTTGTATAATAAATTTAATAATTTTTGGGGATTATGGGTGGCTGAAGGTGATGTGGGGGACTTAGCTTCGTAATTTCACACAGTAATGTGATATTGAATTTTGTGTAAAACGCTCGTTCATCCAACATCCACTAAGTCCCCCTTCTAATTTTTTTCCAAATCAAGCACTGTATAGGGCATTACAATATTACAACATCCTTTATTCATCATTTATCATTTTTCTATCTACTGTATTGACTATTGCGTGTCATTTTGTCAAGTTATTATTGCATTTTCAATTCGTTTATAAAATATACTATCAAAAATGTAGTTGTCATATTGTTGTAAAAGCTAAAATAATTCTCTGTTGATATTTAATTGAAAATGTTGTTTTCAATTACATTATGAAACCTTATTGTTTTTAATAATTTAACTATATTTTCTATAAATAGTATTAAATTAAAATTCCATTTTCATAGTATGGGGTAGGGCATTATTTTAATAAATAATAAATATAATAATAATTTTTCCATTTCAAGATCTAAAATATCTTCATAAAATAAAATGACGTACATAATCAACAATTTACAGTAAATCAAATACATGACTGAAAGTAATTAGTAAATTAAATTCTAAAAATAAAATATCACTAATATCATTTGTTGTATTAATTCTATGCACCTACGTCTTAAATTAAAATATTGGTTTAGAATATTTAAAAAAAAAATCCAATAAATTATAAAATATTATTGAATTAAAACTTCAGACTATTAACCAGGGCACTTATTAAACTTTTATGAAATTTTTTATGACTGTGAAATATTACAATTTATTTTAAGATGCATAATATAACATTAAATAAAAACTAATATATATATTAGAGAAGATTCTTATTACCTTTCAATTTGATAATAGTCACCAGTTAAATTCACTATTTTATCAAAGCTAAAAATAAAAAATCATTGAATAAAAAATGATAAGGTTGACCACAAAGTTATCCTCGATAAATAATAGACAATGCTAAACTGTCACAACGATGAATTATGAATGATATGTATTGCCTAGATAAAACAGTGTACTTATAGTTTACACATCAGCGTTAACATTTAAAATATATTAGGTTACAATTATTATATTATTGTGTTGGATTACTTGTATCAATATTGAATATAATAACCGGGTCCTGATACATAAAAAAAAAAAATTATAACGGAAATGCTAAATCTAAAATATATATTCCATTAAATTTGCATAAATCACCTCTTGGTGATTTTAAAAACTTTAACCATCATAGTACAATACGAATAAATTGCTGAAAGAATTTTTATATTTTTTTTAAAAGATCAACATACAATTTTTCAAACCACGATATTTTCGATATTTATTTTTTATTATTACGACCCGCGGTCACTTTTTGACGTTTTTCACCTAAAAACTAAATATACGAAGTTTTAACAGTAAAGGGTGCTATAAACAACTATAAAAACGTTATAGCATGCATAGTAGCATGCATTGTTATATCAAGAAAACCACGAAAATCCAAATACTTCATACTTAAATCCGCTAAAAACCATTTTTTTTTTTAAAAACTTGGATGTAAGTTTTCGTGGTGAAAGATTTATTTTGAACTCCGAAACTTTACAAGCATCGTCAGGGGGGTTTCCAAAATAGTTTTCGCGCAAAAAAACACGAAATAATCGAGATTTTTGTTTTATATTGCAGCGGCCCACGGCCCCTGTTCATTTTCGAAGTTGTTCACCAAAAAAACTAAAAATACGTTATTTTAAGACGGAAGCGTTAACGCGATCACTCTAAAAACGTTATAGCGGGCTCGAGGGACCGTCGAAACATCCCTCTGTATCAAAAAATTGGCAAAAACCCAAATTCTAACCACCTAAGTACAGTAAAAATCACTTTTTAAAAAAAAATTCACATGCAAGTTTTCGCAGTGAAGGATTTATAATTTAAAACTGAAACATTACACGTAACAAAAGACTTGTGTCTGAAACAGTTTTCGCACAACAAAACACTGAATAATCGAAATTTTAATTTCACATTACTGCCGGCCACGGCACCTGTTAACATTTCGCCGTTATTCACAAAAAAAACTAAATAAACGGATTTTTAAGACAAAAGCGTACTGGTTACGGGTTTAAAAACGTTGTAGCGTGCATGAAAAACTGTCGGGCTTTCTTTCTATAACAAAATAATCTGGAAAATCCAAAAAAAAAGCAAGTAAGTACAGTAAAAACCGTGTTTTTGAATAAAACTCGCAAATACCTAGTAAAATACCTATTACCTATGATATACAATTAGTGCGCTGGTAGTTAACTATTTATAATTTCCTAATAAGTATTATAAATAATTATAACTATGCTCCTGTCTCCTCCAATAAATAAGTTATAAATAAAAATAAAATTTAACATTTTTTTACTTTTGGTAAAAATTTGAGAAAGGGTACTCCAAAAAAACAATAAAAAAAGTTGACCAAAATATATATACTATATATTATCAATAAATAGTAAATACTACGCCCATGTGAGTAATTGAATTTAGGGAAAAATTAAAGAAAAATTGTTATTAAAATAATTTCCAGAAAAAAAATGTTCAAGGCAACTATAATTAATAATATGAAAAGTAAAAATAATAATAGGTATAGACAATATAGTAATTTATAAATTTAACCAACATTATTAAAACTAATGGTCGTGGTCATAAACTGGTATTAATAAAATACACAGGTACACATACTAAAAATATATTAAAGTCCATGTTTTTAATATACCTACGTAAATTTAATACTCGTGTTTTTAATACACATGTATTTACTATTTATTTATTATTACCCATGACCCGTGTATTGTATATTAATAAATTCATACTTTATAATATAAATACATATTATAATAATCTTACATTAAAGTGCCAATAACTGTAAATCAGTAATTAATAAATAATATAAATAATATTATTTTTATAACTTTTTACCAATCTATTTTGTATTGTACAAGTAACAAGTGTTTTATTTTACTCAAATGTATGAGTAGTATTCAACGTATAAATATTTAGATACACAGGCCTTAATCCCGTCTTGGGCAAGAAGACGGTTACCCGACAGTTCATTATAAACTTGAAATAACGACCTCTTATTCGAACTAATATTTAAAAAAAGCGGGTAAGTGAGTATCGCTCTGATGTACATTAGAGAGTGGGGTGGACCTCGGACTAGGGTAGGTTATATTTGAATGCAATGATAGGTATTATTGTATACGAAAAACGATTCTGAACGGAGATGATTTGTCAGTCCAGGATATAATATATTTAAACATTATCATATATTCTATTTTGAAACTAATTCAAACATTTAAGTAAAAGTTTCAACACTATTCAACACTGAATAATCGAAATTTTAATTTTACATTACGGCCGGCCACGGCACCTGTAGACATTTCGAAGTGTTTCTCCAAAAAAACTAAATAATCGGTTATTTAAGATGGAAGCGTACCTGTGTCGGTCCTAAAAAAGTTGTAGCGTGAATGAAGCCCCGTCGGACATTCTTTCTATGTAAAAAAAATCAGGAAAATCCAAATTTAAAGCACCTAAGTACAGTAAAAACCACTTTTTTGAAAAACACTCACACGCAAGTTTTTGCGGTGAAGGATTTATTATTTAACACATAAAACATTACACATAGCAAAAGACTGGTGTCTGAAACAGTTTTCGCACAACAGAACACTGAATAATCGAAACTTTAATTTTTTATTACGGCCGGCCACGGCACCTGTAGACATTTCGAAGTGTTTCTCCAAAAAAACTAAATAATCGGTTATTTAAGATGGAAGCGTACCTGTGTCGGTCCTAAAAAAGTTGTAGCGTGAATGAAGCCCCGTCGGACATTCTTTCTATGTAAAAAAAATCAGGAAAATCCAAATATAAAGCATCTAAGTACAGTAAAAACAATTTTTTTGAAAAAAACTCGCATGCAAGTTTTTGCGGTGAAGGATTTATTTTTAAACACTGAAACATTACACATAGCAAAATACTGGTGACTGAAACAGTTTTCGCACAACAAAACACTGAATAATGGATATTTTAATTTTTTATTACGGCTGGCCACGGCACCTGTTAACATTTCGCTGTTTTTCACCAAAATAACTAAATAATCGGATATTTAAGATGAAAGCGTATCTTTTAGGGTCCTAAAATAGTTTTAGCGTGATTGAAGCTCCGCCGGACATTCTTTCTATGTAAAAAAAATAAGGAAAATCCAAATTTCAAGCACCTAATCACAGTAAAAACCACTTTTTTGAAAAAAACTCACACGCAAGTTTTTGCGGTGAAGGATTTATAATTTAAAACTGAAACATTACACGTAACAAAAGACTTGTGTCTGAAACAGTTTTCGCACAACAAAACACTGAATAATGGATATTTTAATTTTTTATTATGGCCGGCCACAGCACCTGTTAACATTTCGCCGTTTTTCACCAAAAAAACTAAATAAACGGATATTTATGATGGAAGCATACTTGTGACGGTCATAAAAACGTTGTAGCGTGAATGAAGCTCCGCCGGAAATTCTTTCTATGTAAAAAAAATCAGGAAAATCCAAATATAAAGCACCTAAGTACAGTAAAAACAATTTTTTTGAAAAAAACTCGCATGCAAGTTTTCACGGTGAAGGATTTATTTTTAAACATTGAAACATTACACATAGCAAAAGACTGGTGACTGAAACAGTTTTCGCACAACAAAACACTGAATAATCGATATTTTAATATAACATTACGGCCGGCCACGGCACCTGTTAATATTTCACCGTTTTTCACCAAAAAAACTAAATAATCGGATATTTAAGATGAAAGCGTACCTATTAGGGTCCTAAAAAAGTTTTAGCGTGAATGGAGCCTCGCCGGACATACTTTCTATGAAAAAAAATCAGGTAAATCCAAATATAAAGCACCTAAGTACAGTAAAAACACATTTTTGAAAAAAACTCGCATGCAAGTTTTCACGGTGAAGGATTTATTTTTAAACATTGAAACATTACACATAGAAAAAGACTGGTGACTGAAACAGTTTTCGCACAACAAAACACTGAATAATCGATATTTTAATATAACGTTACGGCCGGCCACGGCACCTGTTAACATTTCACCGTTTTTCACCAAAAAAACTAAATAATCGGATATTTAAGATGAAAGCGTACCTATTAGGGTCCTAAAAAAGTTTTAGCGTGAATGGAGCTCCGCCGGACATTCTTTCTATGTAAAAAAAATCAGGAAAATCCAAATATAAAACACCTAAGTATAGTAAAAACACTTTTTTGAAAAAAACTCACATGCAAGTTTTCGCAATGAAGGATTTACTTTTCAACACTGAAACATTACACATAGCAAAAGACTGGTGTCTGAAACAGTTTTCGCACAACAAAATACTGAATAATCGATATTTTAATTTTTCTATTACAGCTGGCCACGGCACCTGTTGACATTTCGCTGTTTTTCACCAAAAAAACTAAATAATCGGATATTTAAGATGAAAGCGTACCTATTAGGGTCCTAAAAAAGTTTTAGCGTGAATGAAGCTCCACCGGACATTCTTTCTATGTAAAAATAATCAGGAACATCAAAATATAAAGCACCTAAGTACAGTAAAAACAATTTTTTTGAAAAAAACTCGCATGCAAGTTTTCGCAGTGAAGGATTTACTTTTCAACACTGAAACATTACACATAGCAAAAGACTGGTGTCTGAAACAGTTTTCGCACAACAAAACACTGAATAATCGAAATTTTAATTTTACATTACGGCCGGCCACGGCACCTGTTAACATTTCACCGTTTTTCACCAAAAAAACTAAATAATCGGATTTTTAAGACGGAAGCGTAGCTGTTAGGGTCCTAAAAAAGTTTTAGCGTGAATGAAGCTCCGCCGGACATTCTTTCTATATAAAAATAATCAGGAAAATCCAAATATAAAGCACCTAATCACAGTAAAAACCACTTTTTTGAAAAAAACTCACACGCAAGTTTTTGCGGTGAAGGATTTATAATTTAAAACTGAAACATTACACGTAACAAAAGACTTGTGTCTGAAACAGTTTTCGCACAACAAAACACTGAATAATGGATATTTTAATTTATTATTATGGCCGGCCACAGCACCTGTTAACATTTCGCCGTTTTTCACCAAAAAAACTAAATAAACAGATATTTATGATGGAAGCATACTTGTGACGGTCATAAAAACGTTGTAGCGAGAATGAAACACCGTTGGACATTCTTTCTATGTAAAAAAAATCAGGAAAATCCAAATATAAAGCACCTAAGTACAGTAAAAACACTTTTTTGAAAAAAACTCGCATGCAAGTTTTCGAGGTGAAGGATTTATTATTTAACACATAAAACATTACACATAGCAAAAGACTAGTCTCTGAAACAGTTTTCGCACAACAGAACACTGAATAATCGAAACTTTAATTTATTATTACGGCCGGCCACGGCACCTGTAGACATTTCGAAGTGTTTCTCCAAAAAAACTAAATAATCGGTTATTTAAGATGAAACCGTACCTGTTATGGTCCTAAAAAAGTTTTAGCATGAATGAAGCTCCGCCAGACATTCTTTCGATGTAAAAAAAATCAGGTAAATCCAAAAATAAAGCACCTAAGTACAGTAAAAACACATTTTTGAAAAAAACTCGCATGCAAGTTTTCACGGTGAAGGATTTATTTTTAAACATTGAAACATTACACATAGCAAAAGACTGGTGACTGAAACAGTTTTCGCACAACAAAACACTGAATAATCGAAATTTTAATTTTACATTACGGCCGGCCACGGCACCTGTTAACATTTCACCGTTTTTCACCAAAAAAACTAAATAATCGGATTTTTAAGACGGAAGCGTAGCTGTTAGGGTCCTAAAAAAGTTTTAGCGTGAATGAAGCTCCGCCGGACATTCTTTCTATATAAAAATAATCAGGAAAATCCAAATATAAAGCACCTAATCACAGTAAAAACCACTTTTTTGAAAAAAACTCACACGCAAGTTTTTGCGGTGAAGGATTTATAATTTAAAACTGAAACATTACACGTAACAAAAGACTTGTGTCTGAAACAGTTTTCGCACAACAAAACACTGAATAATGGATATTTTAATTTATTATTATGGCCGGCCACAGCACCTGTTAACATTTCGCCGTTTTTCACCAAAAAAACTAAATAAACAGATATTTATGATGGAAGCATACTTGTGACGGTCATAAAAACGTTGTAGCGAGAATGAAACACCGTTGGACATTCTTTCTATGTAAAAAAAATCAGGAAAATCCAAATATAAAGCACCTAAGTACAGTAAAAACACTTTTTTGAAAAAAACTCGCATGCAAGTTTTCGAGGTGAAGGATTTATTATTTAACACATAAAACATTACACATAGCAAAAGACTAGTCTCTGAAACAGTTTTCGCACAACAGAACACTGAATAATCGAAACTTTAATTTATTATTACGGCCGGCCACGGCACCTGTAGACATTTCGAAGTGTTTCTCCAAAAAAACTAAATAATCGGTTATTTAAGATGAAACCGTACCTGTTATGGTCCTAAAAAAGTTTTAGCATGAATGAAGCTCCGCCAGACATTCTTTCGATGTAAAAAAAATCAGGTAAATCCAAAAATAAAGCACCTAAGTACAGTAAAAACACATTTTTGAAAAAAACTCGCATGCAAGTTTTCACGGTGAAGGATTTATTTTTAAACATTGAAACATTACACATAGCAAAAGACTGGTGCTGAAACAGTTTTCGCACAACAAAACACTGAATAATCGATATTTTAATTTTTTTATTACGGCTGGCCACGGCACCTGTTAACATTTCGCTGTTTTTCACCAAAAAAACTAAATAATCGGTTATTTAAGATGGAAGCGTACCTGTGTCGGTCCTAAAAAAGTTGTAGCGTGAATGAAGCCCCGTCGGACATTCTTTCTATGTAAAAAAAATCAGGTAAATCCAAAAATAAAGCACCTAAGTACAGTAAAAACACATTTTTGAAAAAAACTCGCATGCAAGTTTTCACGGTGAAGGATTTATTTTTAAACATTGAAACATTACACATAGCAAAAGACTGGTGACTGAAACAGTTTTCGCACAACAAAACACTGAATAATCGAAATTTTAATTTTACATTACGGCCGGCCACGGCACCTGTTAACATTTCACCGTTTTTCACCAAAAAAACTAAATAATCGGATTTTTAAGACGGAAGCGTAGCTGTTAGGGTCCTAAAAAAGTTTTAGCGTGAATGAAGCTCCGCCGGACATTCTTTCTATATAAAAATAATCAGGAAAATCCAAATATAAAGCACCTAATCACAGTAAAAACCACTTTTTTGAAAAAAACTCACACGCAAGTTTTTGCGGTGAAGGATTTATAATTTAAAACTGAAACATTACACGTAACAAAAGACTTGTGTCTGAAACAGTTTTCGCACAACAAAACACTGAATAATGGATATTTTAATTTATTATTATGGCCGGCCACAGCACCTGTTAACATTTCGCCGTTTTTCACCAAAAAAACTAAATAAACAGATATTTATGATGGAAGCATACTTGTGACGGTCATAAAAACGTTGTAGCGAGAATGAAACACCGTTGGACATTCTTTCTATGTAAAAAAAATCAGGAAAATCCAAATATAAAGCACCTAAGTACAGTAAAAACACTTTTTTGAAAAAAACTCGCATGCAAGTTTTCGAGGTGAAGGATTTATTATTTAACACATAAAACATTACACATAGCAAAAGACTAGTCTCTGAAACAGTTTTCGCACAACAGAACACTGAATAATCGAAACTTTAATTTATTATTACGGCCGGCCACGGCACCTGTAGACATTTCGAAGTGTTTCTCCAAAAAAACTAAATAATCGGTTATTTAAGATGAAACCGTACCTGTTATGGTCCTAAAAAAGTTTTAGCATGAATGAAGCTCCGCCAGACATTCTTTCGATGTAAAAAAAATCAGGTAAATCCAAAAATAAAGCACCTAAGTACAGTAAAAACACATTTTTGAAAAAAACTCGCATGCAAGTTTTCACGGTGAAGGATTTATTTTTAAACATTGAAACATTACACATAGCAAAAGACTGGTGCTGAAACAGTTTTCGCACAACAAAACACTGAATAATCGATATTTTAATTTTTTTATTACGGCTGGCCACGGCACCTGTTAACATTTCGCTGTTTTTCACCAAAAAAACTAAATAATCGGTTATTTAAGATGGAAGCGTACCTGTGTCGGTCCTAAAAAAGTTGTAGCGTGAATGAAGCCCCGTCGGACATTCTTTCTATGTAAAAAAAATCAGGAAAATCCAAATATAAAGCACCTAAGTACAGTAAAAACCACTTTATTATTGACTCAAAGATATTAATCTGGAAAATGGAAATATTAATGTAATCTATGATACGTTTATTTTAATTAGTACTTATTGACTATCAACTATCTGATAATAATATAGGTTTTATGTAATACAGTCACTAACCAATTTATTTTTTGGTTAATTTTCATTATTTAATATTAACTTTGTTGTGTAATTAAACGTGAATATTTAAATTTTTTTATTAATTTTAAACTACACTATTATATAATAACTTTAATAACTTTTTCCATTTTCACGTATTATGTAATATTTAATCTGGTCATGTGCCAATATCTATTTGATATGGAAACAAAAATAATTGAGTACCTATTCGTTTGAAATGTTAAAAAAATGATTATGATATAAAAGGAATCACCCTTTAATATTTCACGCATGTTGATCATATAATGGATATTATCATATTTGATTTTTCTTACTAATAACTTTATTCACTTGTGTGTCCATACTCTATCATATTGATTTATGCGCAAATAGTATAGCTATATTAAAAGTGTAATACATTTCTTTAACTTTGCGGTATGTGATAATTTTATTTAAAAAGGCCGATTTACTTATAATATTTAGTTACTAATACCCATATAATTGATAAAATAATATTATATTAATAATAATTGCAGTTAATATTATTTTTTTGCTTCTGATTTTCAATTCGTCCCACCATTAATTCTATTCTGTCTTTGACTCCAGCATATAATAAATATGTAGCTGGTATTTTCTCACGTTTTTTTACATTTTTTTTTTATGCTTTTGTAGTTTTACAATACATAATATTTATCCCTCTTTTAGATATTTTATTCTTTACAAACCACTTCGTATGCGTGCCATTATATTATTTTGATCCCTTTTTTTTGTACCTAAGTTCCACAATCCATAATATATTATAAACGAAACCTGCGGAACAAATTTTATTTTCCAATTGTTATCTCAAAAAACTTAACAAAACTCACGTACAGTTTTCCTACCCACATAAAAGAAAAGCCATTATACATGTTGGCGTTTGGAAGGAGACGAATTTTGGTCCCCCACAAAAAAATTGCTCTACGCCAACGGATTGTTTGTCGCATTGCATAACAATCGACAGATAATCTATACATCGGTACGCCCGCGGCGACACACTCATTAACAACATGGTATACCGTGTTATCAATATAATGATACATTTTCGAAATGTTATTATGATCGATGATCCAATAATGATTTATGTTTTTGCGCGTGCGCAGGATCACGGCGGTGTGAACTCCGGTTGGAAGGATTATTCGTCCGGCGGCGGCGGACCTAACACCAATTACGCTTTCGATCAGTACGACGATGACGAAAAACAGCTCGTTGAGCCACACGTCAACCATACCGCTGACCACAAAGTTGGTGTCGCATAACGGCGGCGGCGGCACTCATTAAGCCGAGTCGCGGTCGATGCACAGGCCTGTCGAAAACACGGCAGCAGCGGCCAACGGCTGCCGTCACATGCACAGCCGCCCACCGCCACCGCCAGCACACCAACAGCAACTGCTCCACCAGGACAGGGCGGCGGGCACTTACTCGCTGCCCAGGTCCGCACAACAATCGCCCCACAACAACGGCAGTTACTACACGCACAGGCCGCCAAACCGGACGGCGCATCACGGGCCACCACATTAGCAGCAGTCCGCGGGCGTCGATCAGCTTAAGCCGGACTTTTACTTTATGCCGTCGCAGAGGAAGTACTCGGGCGAGGTGGTCAGGGTGTACGTGGACTATAACACAAACCCCAGGAAATGAACTTAATATCGTTTATTGTCCCGTAGTACGATTCGTCGTCGTATATATTAATATGATAAATATTATTACTAGCGTGACATGGTAATTTATTTGTCCCGACCATCTTCGGTTCGCTTTTGGGTTTTCGAGACGTTCGGTCGGATATTGTAATACGACAGTTTATGATATCACAATCGTGTGCAATTTCAACCGACAAGTATAATATATTATTATACGTATCACTGTTCATAATAATTGACGATACAATAACAAAGATTTTCGTTTAAGATACGCGCAGTAGGTTTATCTACATAATATAACCAATCATTGTTAATAATATTGCATTGCGATTTTTGTTCGCGATAATGTTAGTACGAAAATACCTGTGTGTGGGTGTGTGTATATATATATTATATATATTTATAGACGATACATATTATATACGAACACTGACGCACGTTGTTATCTACGTGTCAAGCCACTACACAATATTTATTGACTGTATTTTATTTTTTATTATTTTATTTTAGAATATCATTTTTTTTTTCGATTTTATGGTCTATTACGTAAAATAGTTTAGTAACGTTATAATAGGCACTAGTAATGTGTACACCGCAATGGATTTCAACAAAATATATAGTGCAAAACATCGTCAATTGAATCAATATTATAATAAATATTATGCCTAAGTATATTATTACGTATAGATTTTTAAGATATAGTATATAGTTATGTAAACTGTTTGCTCATTTAGTCGAAAAAAATAACGTAATTAATATTATGGTTTTTATACATAAACATATAATAGTACTTGTATACAACACATTATTATTACGATTAATATGTTTTATAGAATTTAATATTTGTTTATGTACTTATTTTTTAGTTAGGCGAATACCATAGATAAATTATATAGTGAATATGATGTCTTAATAGCTAATATTAACATATAGATGCATTATACTATATTACTATGTGGTGTAACCTTAATTTAACCGTAAAAGTACTACAACGGCATAAGTCTATTCGCGTCAAAAATATTTTCAATGTGCAATATCAATATAATATTATTATTATATTATTTATGTATGCGCATGTCCTGTGAAACCGGAAAAATATTATAAGGCATTAAAAATGTGTTTTTATTCCGACTATTTGTATACACCGAAAGTGGCATTATACTTTATTTCTGACGCTGTAAACTATATTATATGTTTGGAGAATAATATATAATTTAATACCTATATAGTTATTAAAAATCATTTTTTTAATACGATTTTTATTATAATGTGTTATTTTTAAATATACCCATAAATATGTATAAATAGTTATTGATTGATGGGAATTATCAAACTACACAATATTTAATGGATAACGAATTATGGGTGTTGACCAGTTGCCCTCACATGTTGATATATACATGATTACAATATATAGCCCGTAAAATAGAGGAAGTAAATATACAAGCAATATAAATAAAATTATTTATAAAAATAATGTAAAATGGTATAAAATGGAAGAAAAAAATTCATATGCTTGGAATTATGTATACCTCTACCTAATATTGTATTTTCTAATAATTACTAACAAAATAATATGAACACAATAAAAAATGAAATAATAAATATTTTAATTATGTGGCAATCAATGTGATAATTTGTTACCAAAAAAAATAGTATAAAATTATAGATAAAATACATATGCAAATACCTTATAATATATATATTATAGTATATACCTATATACTACCTTGTGTAATGCAATCTTTATAAAAAAGTATAATTATTTAAAACTAACAAAACCTTGCCCTTTTCACTATACACTCGCGATATTTTCCATCATGTTAACAACGTCAGTGCTTTTTGTCTACTAAAATGTACCTATCAAAGACGTAGGTATACATTGAATCATATTATAATAATTTCTAAAAACCATAAAAATACTAATAACTTATTAGTAATATATATAATCCTTATTAGTAATAAGGATAGGTATAATAAATGATAATAACTAACGTATTCCGATAAAGCCTAATAATAATTGTCATTACTCGTTACCCACGCGATAAATCGAACTACCTATCCACTTTGACACGTCTAAATTTATATGCATTTCGGTAAAATCCTAGCTTATTTGCACCAAGTAGTAGACTAAGATTATTAATACAATTTTCATTTTTTTTGATTTTACAATGATGTAGGTTTTTTTTTTTTTTTGTGTCTGACGACAAAATTTGGAACAGTAATAATGGTCCAATTTTTTACTTCAGCCCCTCTTTGAATAGGAAAATTCATCTAGTTGGTACTTTGGGGGGGGGGGGGGTCAAAAGTAAACATTTTCAAATAGTTTTCAAAAAAATCGAGAAAAACAAAAAAAAAGTGACAGAAAAACGGCAATTTTACGAAAAACCACTTTTCGACAAAATCGATTTTTTGATTTTGCTGTAACTCAAAAACGGATCATTGTAAATACTTGAAATTTTCACAAAATGTTTATATTATGGTTATCATTTTACAGTTAAAATATTTTGACCATTTTTAAGCAACTTATAAATAATATATCATTATAATATTTATAATAATCTCATTTATGAAAGCGGTCTTCATACTCGATGACAAAACACGAAAAATCATATCGTACACGGCGCTGAAAACCTTTTTCATTATCCAAAGTCGTCGAACCGGACGACTGCGACGCACGGAGAATATTTTGCAGTAAATAAACTCTGACAGCTTGAAGGATAGCTGTAAAAGCATGGTTAACGACGCCGCCCCGACTACTGTATCAAAATATATTATTGCAATACTGACACATTACGACGATGACCGAGGTTTTTCACAGGTTAACATTGTGGTGGTCAGCGACAAATGACAATCACTATTAAATACCTGGGCGTTGAGGCGATCGCCTGGTTGATTTATATACGTATATATACAGCATTAAAGTGCATGCCGATGCAAATTAATGTACTCCGTTTAATCCATCAGTGTTCCATTATTCATTTACTATCGTTATTAACGCGCACATTACGTACATTTATCTTTTTTTTTTTAATTGGTTAAAAAGCGGTGTTTTCTGAGATTGCCAGGGAAGTCTTCCTCCGCTACTGTCAATATGCTACACGATTCTAACAAATACCCTACTACCATCCTACACTCTTAAAAATACATAAAATTAGTTGTTTTATTTTTTTAAAACAGTCAACAGGTAGCCATGGTAGCAAGAGATTAATTCGGCCCATTCTTCAAATTCACCATTAAAACTGGCCCTTAGTTTTACTTTTTTACTATTGGTATCAAAATTAAAATTGTATTGGTTATTGGTTTTTTTGAATAAATTGTGGAACAGTAAGATACCAAACCACTAAAGGTGTACTTTTCCACAAGCCTATACTTAATATTTATTATTTATAATATTAAAAAAAAAATAATTTGTGGAAATATAATTTTACTGAGGCCCATTATTTAATATTTGCCGGTAGCCCCAAATAAAGTCCAGAGGCAGCACATGCTGCATCTGCTGCCCCCGTGCGCACGCCCATAATATTATAGAGTAACTATCTTTAGCTTATAACGTCTATTTTAAAGCTAAAACGATTACCTAAACAAATATAATAATAATACATGACGTGGATATCGCATTATTCTCGGATTGTCGGGCGCATTGTACAGACAATTTAACTACATCTATGCGTAAAGCAACACATTAGCGATAATATTATACGTATTGTGTTGTTATAATGTCTAATCGAAATATTTCAACATACTGTCCACGGCTGATTCAACACTCGACATCCGGTGTAAGTATACCGTTAGCCGAGAGCCCGACAACATAACACTGTGTGGTATAATAATATAATATAGCTGAATGGATATTTTTCAGTCGAAAGGCTTTTGAAAAAGAATGTCAGGTCTTAGGTATAATAATAATAATGTCCTTTTTTTTTTTTTTTGAATATTGCAATCGTTTAAATGTGATTAAAAATTAGTTGGTGTTGATCGAGTGACATATAATATTTTTGTATCGGTACTCTCAAAACCACATTATAACGTTTTGGTGCGTGAAATTTATAGCCGCGTGACGATTCACCAATTCGCCATTCGTCTTGGTGCGTAATACGCGTTGCCGTTCGGACGTCCACCTCGTGTGCGTCTGTTATCGGTAACGCACCAATTTCTTCGTTGTGAACACCTGACAGATTCCGTTTAATTCGCTATTGCCGAGCGACACGTCACACCGAAATCGCATGATATTATTACGTTAAAACAAGACGTCGAAAGTGACGACTGCGACACGTGGGGAAAATGTTGCGATAAGTCAACTACGCGCGTTTTCGCGGGCCACCCGAACGCTAACCACACCGCTCCAACTACAGTACCTACCAAAATATTACGGTGATAGCGATACGTTACGACGGCGGCGGCGGAAATTTTTCACAGGTCATCATTGCGGTGGTCAGCGACAATCGCAATCACCGGCCGGTGAGGCAAGTGCTCGATTGACACGTAACATATTATTATATTATTATTCGCAGCGTTCCGAGCGCATGCCGATGCCGATGCAATTATCAATGTGCCCCTTTGAATCCGTGACACGATGTCAGTGATGTGTTACCAATTTACCATCACAGTGTTTTGATGTATATAATATATAATTATATCGTCACCACGGCCACAATCGGTATATATGTTACGGTGAAAGACGAAAACTGGTAAATGTCGTCATTCTCCGGTCAATGACATCATTAACCAAAATTATTCAATTATGTATAGGTAAATGTTGTAAATACACATTTTTAAAATTCAATTGTACATCTTTCACCGGTCATTGACGTTATTTACCAAAACTTGTGGTAAATGAAGGTAAATTTCAAATAATACACTGATTGTTTTAATATATCAGACTTGGGTAGTATTCTGAATACTTTTTGAATACTTTTTTTTTGAAAGTATTCAATACAGTATTTTGAATATTTTTTACAAATATTTTTAATACAGTATTTGGAATACTTTTTTTCCGTGTTCCGTCCAATCACACTAAAAATAATTTCATTACTTCTTCTGTCATAGAAATTGCTTTCGCATTTATACATAACCATATAAGCACCTATAATCTATGTATATTTTTATTCAAAATATTTTATAGTAAATAGTAATATATTATTTTGTTTTATACTATTTTTAGTGGGTAATATTATTTCCAATTTGAAACGTTGAATTCGTAATTTATTATTATTATTTAAGCCACAGTATAACTTGGCTATTGGCTTAAAGTAGTTGATTAATGTACTAATTTTTATAATAATATTAATTTTATTATAATTAAGTATTAATTAATAGGTTTTTTTTTGTGAGTATAATGTTCCTTTATTAGGTTTTACTAAAAAAGTTATCCATTTTATTACTTAAATAAATCACATAATATTATAATTTGAATATAATTTATAATGAATAGATTGGACAATGTTTACTTACAAACATTTGAAAAATATATTTTTGTTATTGAAATCTATTTAACATTATTTTTTAAGTCAAAACTATTTTTAAAATTCGATACAATTCTTTCCATAAATGTATTAAACATCATTCTCAAATTAAACTGGGGATTGACGTCAATAACTGGGGAATGTCTACATTTACAACATTTACCAATTTTTAGGTAAATGATGTAATTTACCGGAGAATGACGACATTTACCACGTTAACATCATTAACCGTAACATTTATTATATATCTCGTCCCGTGCCGACGTGCCACCGCAACTAAACGTCGTCGCTGCACTCAAACACATGCCGATCATCGTTTGTGTGTTTCCATAATCCCGTATCACTCGATACTTGTTTTTTTTCACTTTTACGATATATTTTTTGAGACGTCTCCGACACCGACATTATGGGTATTTTCGTCCGATCGTAAAATACTATTTGCGATTTGGATCGGCCGCTGTATCGGTCACCGCATTAGTTTTATGCGTTCCCGATTGCGTTCGACCGTCTTGCGACGCGTTAATACACCGTAAAGTTTTTATTCAGACGTGCATCCGAGTGTGCCACGACAGCTTCACAACGACCTACTCGACGTTAAGCGCTTTAGTACGTTTGTAATGTTTAAATAGTTGTCCGGCTGTTCCATCGACGCCCACCAACTTTATCGTTTATCGTTTTTGCAGTACATTCTCGTTCTGACTATGTACCGTTTTCTGTGAGTTTCTTGTCTACCAAACCGTCGTCGCTCGCATTGTTACGTAACAATTAATAATTGTCGAGCTCTCGTAAATTAGTAACGATTGCCATAACTGCTGTTATTGGTACCGTAGTTAGTGCAGCGCCGTTGTCCATTCTCCGCAGTACCGCCAAGCCACCGTGTCGCCGTCGCCGTTGGGCCGGGACGGGCGATTATAAAAGGCAAATGCCGTTCGTTTGACCGTCAGAGATTATTTGCGTTTATAACGGAACGTGCGACACCCGCGAACTCGTCACACCACAGAGTGCCGGACACCTTGCGTTGGTGACTGATTATCGTGAGACTCCGTTCCTCCTCTTTCTCGTATTTCCGATCCCTGAATCGTTGTCGTCCTAACCCGTGGCTTCAGCTAAGAACCACTATTTAACGTACGTCGTCGGTTCATCAGTACCTTCAATCCGCGAAATCATCATATCGATTATAGTAATATTATTATCGATGTCTTCATTAATTCGATTTCATTGATGTTGGTTGATTCGTAGAATGTATAGCTATTTCATAATATTCCTCTTGTGCAGTGTTTGACGTCTAAACCCTGAATTGCAAATAAACTAAATTCGGGTTTCGTCCGATGTTGTGTCTTTCAGGCAAAGAATACAACGTTGATCATTACTAACCAGCTAGTATGTTCGTCATTCTTATCGGTCACCATCGAGAATTAACTCCCTTATTTTCAATATACGATTATTTTTATGTACAACACGTAGTGCCTTAGTACTATTTTAGTACTAATACAATTATGATAAAACCCGTAAAGTAAATTATAAAATGCGAAACAATCTTCACACTCACGTGTTAAATAACATAATTTTATGTCGATTCACCACAATTATTTACTTCTCGGGCCCTACTACTATGTAAATAATTTACAAACTTCCCGTAAAAAATATATTGTATGTATATAATGTATATATATATATATTAAAAAATTGTGATCCTATGCTAAATATATAATAGGCTTAACGTAGTGTGTGACATTACATATTAAGTTTATAATCGTCTAATGTAGTGGTCGGCAACCGGCGATCCGCTTTAAATTCTAGAACAACGAAATTTTTTTTTTTATTCATTTAATATTTTAAAATTTAAGACAGTTTTTTTTTCATAGTAAATAATCTAAGAATATAAAATTTTTATTTTTGTCTGATGCGCGAACTCTTTTTAATTTGTGAATGTGGCCCGACCATTGGTCTACCTATACGACACGTGGGAGGACAGAGACCGCCTTCTTTTTTATTTTATTTTTTAGTGTACCCCTTCTAATTATTTGAAACGGAATGCTGGAAAATCAACATTTGCTGTAGTGAATTTGTAAATCACCAGTTTTTTCTGATGCAAAGTATACAAATAACCTATAACCTATAGCCATAATATTTGTATATTTGTATCGACTATGAAAAAAAATTGGTTAATAATAATTTATTTTATTTTTTCAACAAATTTTTCACTAATTCATCTTTAACATCGATTGACCACAATTGAGTTAATTGCTCATAATTTATAGGAAATCTTTAAAAAAAAAAAATATTCATAACTAGATGTTTATAAATAATAAACTTAACTAAATGAACGTGGATATATGCATTACTAAATAAGATCTTGTATAATCGACAATTATTATACGTTACAATTTGACCAACACTACCAAAAAAAAAAAATTAACGTTTTCGTAATGTGTACAATATGTTTCGAACAGATTCGTATGTTATTCAACGACATCGCAGCCACCGAATAATCGGATCAGAATCGAATCGCACGCGTTGTCATATCATCACAGTGGCACACGAGACGGGCAGCTCAAACAAGAGCGATACACCCGTAACGCGGAACTCTGACGAGTCACTGGAACTTTGCCATCTGCTCACTAGATCCGACGTACGCGCGATTCGTCTTTTCTGCGGAACGTACCCCGCCGTAACTCTGCGCATATCGACAATGGCGACAACGCACAGGAAAACGGAGTTTTACGAATATACGTTCTGTTTGAGAAGCATACTTGAACACTTACGAATAACGTATTCTTACGAATGATTGTTTATCGCATAATACGGAAACAGAAAAAATAATATATTATGCATTAACGCAAATATTTAATACAGATGTGATGGTCAGTGATCGCACTAACGCAACAAACCAAACACTGTCTCACTGCCCGAATGGTGTCAGACTTATATTATAGGCCACAGAACAAGGCAAAAGTCGAATTTTGTTTGTGCATATCAGAGCTTGAGCTAAGGAAATATTAGAGCTGCGAATAGGTATGAGTAAAATCACTATTTAATAACGCGAGTACAAGTAGTGTAATGTGCAGGCAACATAATATGTTTAACATCATAAAAAATAGATACCAGATGCCTTCCCTAATCGCGCAAGTCTGCCCGGTATGGGTCTTGCTACAACGGAGAACAGACAATGAATGTCAATGCTGGTCGTTTCGCCAAGCCTTTTATACCCAGTTCATTAGCGATTACACAAGACCGGTATCGTGTTCTGTGACAGATAACAAGAAACCGTAGAAACCCCAATAGTGCAATCGCCGATAAACGCACAATTTTAATAAAAGTTATTAAAAGAATAAAATTATTATAATAATAATAAAAATAGTAATATCAATAATAATATTTAATAATAAGATTAGGAATAAGAATAATAAAAAGGAAAAGAAGAATCTATTACCTTATCCGTGCATCCCCCCCACACCGAACGGAAAAAAAGTTAAAATATTACAAACTTTTCACGGGATTTTAAGACTTTTCCAGAGTTTTTTCTAACCCGTTCTTTTCGTGTTCGCGTAATTTGCATCTTTTGAAAGCCGTGCGTATATACGATTTTTTCGCCGTTTGTGATTGCGGCAACGAGTACGACCGCCGACGTCAGTCCCCGCGACGATTTTCTTCGTTCTTTTTATTTTCGCATATAGGACCGTGGACGCCGATCGATGTACCTACGTGATATTTATTCTATTGTTATTGCTTAAAATTCTTAAATGTACACATATATAATATACGTTTGATTCGAAGCCCATTTGTCGATGTACAATACTGTTTTTTTTTTATTCAATTATTGCATTATATTTATATATTTATATTATTTTTGTTGTTTTTGGTAGCTAAACTTTTACGTCATACTTATATCTACAACCACGGATTGTGCTGTGTACCATAAAAGCGTTTCTCGACGACGTTTGTGTCACACAATACTGTATTCATGTACATGGGTCAATAATTGGTGTATATTATATATTATGTAATAATACATGATAAGTTTTTTGTAGGTGTATTGATGAGTTACTACAATAACATGTTATATATATCTTTATAAATCGTAATTTTAATTATAATGTCATTGGATAATATATTGATATGTAATAAATAAATAAGTGTTTCGTTATTTTAAAATATTTTTGTATAATAAATTTAATGATTTTTGGGGATTATGGGTTGCTGAAGGTGATGTGGGGGACTTTGCTCCGTAATTCCACACAGTAATGTGATATTGAATTTTGTGTAAAACGCTCGTTCATCCAATATCCACTAAGTCCCCCTTCTAATTTTTTTCCAAATCAAGCACTGTATAGGGCATTACAATATTACAACATCCTTTATTCATCATTTATCATTTTTCTATCTACTGTATTGACTATTGCGTGTCATTTTGTCAAGTTATTATTACATTTTCAATTCGTTTATAAAATATACTATCAAAAATGTAGTTGTCATATTGTTGTAAAAGCTAAAATAATTCTCTGTTGATATTTAATTGAAAATGTTGTTTTCAATTACATTATGAAACCTTATTGTTTTTAATAATTTAACTATATTTTCTATAAATAGTATTAAATTAAAATTCCATTTTCATATTATGGGGCATTATTTTAATAAATAATAAATATAATAATAATTTTCTAGATCTAAAATATCTTCATAAAATAAAATGACGTACATAATCAACAATTTACAGTAAATCAAATACATGACTGAAAGTAATTAATAAATTAAATTCTAAAAAAAAAAAAAAAACACGTTCACACTAAGGCAAATAGTCTGCCCGCACATCTTCCTCAACAATGTACCTCTCCCAACCGCCCAAAATGTTCGATACCTAGGTCTACATTTAGACCGCAGGTTAACTTGGGCAACTCACACCCACAACAAAAGACTTGCCTTAAATAATCGCTCTCGACAATTACGTTATCTCCTCACATCACAACATGTCAACTTAAAAAACAAGCTACTATTATACAAACTCCTACTCAAACCAATCTGGACATACGGTATCCAACTCTGGGGTGCAGCCAAAAAGTCCAACTTAAACAAAATTCAAATCTTCCAATCTAAATGTCTCCGTCAAATAACCAAAGCTCCCTACTATGTATCTAACGACACTCTACATAAAGATCTAGCTATTCCAACAGTCCAAAACGTCGCAAAAACTGTCTACAAACGCACACATTCCAAGTTCCACAGCCATCGTAATCCCCTGATTTCCGAACTATCTACCAACACTATTCCTGGTGACCCCAGAAGGCGTCTAAAACGTACCTGGTGTCGTGACCTACTAATCTAAAATTGTATATACCTCTATCTCCCTTAATTTTGTAATCACACCCTCTCCCACTGAAAACTAAAATCCTAGTCTAAAATCCTAACCTTAAGTGCCTCCAATGGGCGGTTTCTTATTTCCAGCCTCTCAAAAGCCATATCACCTCCATCACATGCACTTATTGTAAAACAACATTTACAGATTGTGTATATCTAAATAACGGTTAAATAAAAAAAAAAAAAAAAAATTCTAAAAATAAAATATCACTAATATCATTTTTTGTATTAATTCTATGTACCTATGTCTTAAATTAAAATATTGGTTTAAAATATTTTAAAAAAAAATCTAATAAATTATAAAATATTTTAAATTAAAACTTCAGACTAATTAACCAGGGCACTTATTAAACTTTTATGAATATTTTTTATTACTGTGAAATATTACAATTTATTTTAAGATGAATAATATAACATTAAATAATAACTAATATATATATATTAGAGAAGATTCTTATTACCTTTCAATTTGATAATAGTCACCAGCTAAATTCACTATTTTATCAAAGCTAAAAATAAAAAAAGCGAGTAAGTGGGTATCGCACTACTGTACATTAGGGGGTGGGGTGGACCTCGGACTATGGTAGGTTAAATTTGAATGCAAAAAACGATTCTGAATGAAGATGAGTAATTGTCAGTCTAGGATATATTATATTTAAATATTGTCATATATTCTATTTTGAAACAAATAGTATAGTTACTAAATGTTACTATAGTTACTTTATAGTATCTGTTTAAATAATAATATAAGTATTTGGCCAACATACGCATTATGAGCGTATGAAATTTAATTAAAATTTTGACATATTTCGTATAAATTCGAACTTTAAGCACTTATAAAAAAAAATTGTGACTAACGATTTCGGATTTTTTTTTATCACTTTAAGAACAACTTATAAGAACCTTCTATTGAATTTTAAAGATTTTTTGGATAGCCAAATTTTTTTATCGGCATTTGAAGAAAAAAAAAGCGGGTAAGTGAGTATCGCTCTGCTGTACATTAGGGGGTGGGATGGACCTCGGACTAGGGAAGGTTAAATTTGAATGCAATGATAGGTATCATTGTATACGAAAAACGATTCTGAACGGAGATGATTTGTCAGTCTAGGATATATTATATTTAAATTATACCTATCATATATTCTATTTTGAAACAAATTCAAACATTTAAGTATAAAATTTTCAAGATAAAGTAAGAGGAAGTAGTCAAGTAATTTTTTAAAAATAACAAAAATCGAAAATTATTTATTAGTAAAAAGTTATTTTACACGTGTATTTTTGATTTCAAATTAAAATTAAAACTTTAAACACACGTAAAATTTTTTAAATTGAACAATCCTCAAACTTTTTTATAAGTATTCTAAGCTTAACTTATGGACAGCATAGTATTAAATTTTCAATTCTTAGCTTTTGATAGAAAAATATTTATAAATTTTTAACTATCAAATAGTGAAAAATATTCATTATTTTGACGAATTTTTGTCAATATTTGAACTTCAAATGCTAATAAAAAAAAATTGTGCCTATGTATTTTTATAATTTTTGAATGAGAGTTAGAACAAGTTATGTGGACCCTTCAATTAAATTTTCAAGTAATTTTTCCCAGCTAAATTTATTTTATCAACATTTATAAAAAAAAAATAAAAAAAAATTGAAAATTTCAATTGTCTATAAATACCTAGCTCAAAAAAAGTCAAAATGTTTTGAAAATCAAATCACGTAAAGAAAATGGCAATCTAAATAACTAGTAAAATTTTCAAGTATTTACGACTTATACTGTTTGAAAAACAACAAATATCAAAAATCGTTTGAGGCTAAACCGTTATTTAACGCGGTTTTGTAAAAATATAAATTTCAAACACTCATAAAAATTTTTTGTCTGAATCAAGTAGATTTTTTTTTACAGATATTTGAAGCAAAATGTATGGAAAACCTTGTACAAAATTTTCAAAACTTAGTTATAAAAGAAAAAAATTTTACGATTTTTCAACTACAAAATTACTTGCAAATTTTCGCAATTTTGACATATTTCGTATAAATTCGAACTTTAAGCACTTATAAAAAAAATTGTGACTAACGATTTCGGATTTTTCGCATGTTTTTTTCTTCCATTGGAATACGGAGTGCTCATCGGTATCGTTGTCAACGTCGGATTCATAATGTGCACTGCGGCCAAGCCAAAAATATCTATCCAAGTTCAAAAGGTTAGATATCCGTTGTCTACATCAATATTATAATATTATTAATATTAATTATTTTACATCAACTTGTTAATTTTATTTTTTTCATAGAACCGCGACGGGATCAAATATCTATTGTTGATTGTATTGTAGTTTGTACATTCAAAAAATTTTAAATATTAACGACTAACCCATTTAGTTATCAAAATGCCATATGTGTAGTAGGTACATTAGATAAAATTTTAATTCTTAGGTTTCAATAATTTATTTAGAAATCCAACTATATTTTTTTTTAACTCAAATAATTATACTTGAAAACAAATATTCGTAATTTTTACCTTATTATATTTAAAAAAAGATGTTGTTTCTCAGTATCTCGTAGAGTCACGAGTCATTGACCCCAACTATCTCATTTGTTTAAATTATACACCAAGACAGTTTTCCCGTTGCGTTGAACCGTATAAACTACAAAGAAAAATAGTTATTGAATGAATATTGAAGAAAATTGACAGTATAACAATTTAAAAATATATAATGATAATTAAATTTTATAATAATACTAATATTAATTGTTAAAATAAATATGTTGTATACCTATGTTAATTATAACCTGTATTTAAATTTAAAAGTAAAAAATGAACTATATGAAACTTGTTATATATTATATTGTTTATATTATTACTTATTAGTAACATAATAACAACGTAAATTTTTATTTGCAAAAAAAAGGTGAATGAATGACCATTGATTATAAATAGATACTAGTATTTTTTGTGACTGATTTTAAAATGTTGACGGAACACTTATTCCAAGTCCACGAAACACCGGTTAACAGCCACTGTTTGTAGAGTATAAACGTACGGGTTCGATACCGCCATCCTACAATACAAATATACAACAAAAATGAAATTAATATTATAAACTAATGATTACTATAAAGGATGACATGCAATGATGTTTGGAATGTAACGAAGCACATATTATGTGATATGCAGTCATAATAATCGTTATGATTATTATTTTATTGGTCACATATAAGTAGGTACATTAGAAGAACGGTGGCGATGTACACTTGAAGCCGTTTGGATTACCACGACGCTACACAGTGGATATGATCGCTATCGCATCGTGACGGACCATACAGCGACTATTGATAAAAAGTGGACCACGACTTGAACCCAATAATAATGACTACGTTAGCGACGACGTATTGATGGCAAAGACGGTACGAGTTGAGTTGCTTGAAATAAAAATGTTAGCAGTGTCGACTCAGCTGCTGTTTCCGTGTACGGTATAGCCTGTGCAGGTGCGCGAGATCGACAGCTAGCGACCGGATACAGACAGCCGACAGCCAACAGGACGATAGTTACACAGTATCAGGACCTGTGCGGTGGCTGTCCGCAGACTACGAGTCCTGTCCGCAGTAATTTACACGTACATTCGCCGTCGTCGAAAACTACATACATCAGCTGTTCGTCATGCCCGTACGTTAAGGTCAAAACGCACGTATAATTAAGCGTGCTCGTGGAAATTTTCAGCCAAGGCGTAATATATTATATATATATTTATATATATTATATATAGATTATAGATGTGACCAGTGGCTGTATAATTTATACAGAATCTCATCGATATTCCATAGTATGTCAATGCGCTGTTGCGCTGTAATAATTAATAATAAATAATAATAAAATATTATTATTAATAATTAATTATTATAATAATATAATGTAATATTTTCGGATTTTCCTACGACAATACAATATAATATTTTAATAAAAATTACAATTTATTTCTCCCAAAATAAAAAAATAAGCATAAAAAGTAGGTATACGTGTATTTAAATCACAAGTTCATTTTTCATAGACCCTGCGGGAATGTATTTAAATTATTTTGCACGTGACCAAAAAAGTGATATAATATTTAACTTTAGACTATTTTATAAGTCTATGATTTTAATGGTATATCATTATAATAGTGTTCTAATTATATACTTGATAAATCCATTATAATATGTAATTACCGAGAATTACGAACTTTCAACTTGCAATCGTGATAATAGTATTATTTGCAGGTTACATATTATTTTGATTTTTTAGTGGAAGAAATGATGTAAAAATCTTAAAATTAGGTTGAAAACGACTCAATTCTATACTCGTAAAGAATATAGAATTACAAACATTTTGTCAACTATAGCCTGATCTTAATGTAGGAGCACAATACAATGTTATTTAAACATGATAATATATACGTTGGACTTTAGCTACTGACTGTATACAATAATACCCCCATAGTATTTATAGAAAAACAAATGCATTATTTATTCAAAAATGTATAGGATTTTATTTTGTTTATGCTGTATACCGAAACAGCAAAATCAAAAGTAAGAACAACCACAATTTAGATACGTGTTGAACTGTTTCCGAACAATTAGTGTACACCAATATAGTAACAAACTAATAAATAACATTTACATATAAATATAATAACTAATAAAAGTAATTTTCAAATAAAAATGCTTTGTCACATTTATATATATATATATTTGAGACACAAAATCCAATCATAACTAACAAAACTATAATAATATTAATCATACAACGAATTAAATCAATACTAATTTATTATGCACACTTATTGGCTATATCGAAATGGAGTTATGAAAATTATTATAAAATCTAGTCAAATCTCACATAAGTAGTTACTAGAACATAATTTATGTATGACGAAAAATCGACTGCAGTGTAGAAAAATGTTACCGACGGTGAAAAGAAAGCGAGAAAATGTTGCGCTATTGAGAGACGTACAACAATGAATGTATGGATGCAGATCCATGACCACCATCGCCGAGATAAATCAAATATATATAATATATTAAGGTGGCAAAATCGGTACCGCGAAGTCAGTTTAAATGTCATTATTACATATTTTATACTTATGTGATTTGCATTCGTATGTCATTTACTGATCAAAAATTATACATAAGTCACTTGATAAAGTGTTCCTGTAATGTTCGTATTCTAATAGTTGTTGACTTGTTGTGTACGTATTTTTTGAAGAATATTAATATAATAGTTCTTACTTGTCAGGATGGTAACAAGCTACATACCGATTTGAGATAACTGACTACTAATAAGTATTTATAGTGCCATTAATGATTTAACTGTATAGGTATATCTAACCAATATTTTATTATGTATATTATAATTTATATAATAGTATTATATATTTACATCAGATCACCATAATAAGCATTAAACTCATACTATTATTTATTATTGTTGTTGAGCTACGCGGGCTAAAGGTTTTAGTAATCTTATTGTATTTGTTTACTAATAATTTATTACAATATTGTTGTATAGTAATGTAGTGAACAAGTACTCAATTTTCATGTACAATATAGGTATTTACTATTATTATTATTAAAAGAATATCAACAATCTGTGTTTTAAGACATAATTATCAGATAAGATTTCTCATACGAGGAACATCATTGATATGCTTTTGGGTATAAACCATAAACCGTATAATTTCTACGCCATCACTAATAAATTTTAAATTAATGTTTAGATCACTGCCAAAAATGATGTATATATATTTTAGTCGCTGTAGTAACAAAATTCAATAAATATTAAATAGCCTATACTTATACACGAAATCAATTACGTGTAATTGTTTAAAAAAAAATAGTTTCTGTATTCATCCAAAAAACATATCTAAGTAAAAAACAAAAACGTTTACTAATTTATTCAAAAAAAAAAACACACAATTCTTATTCTTAATTTCCTGTACTTTCTGAATTTGAAAACAACAAGTTTACATAATTCAATTGAATACGTTTTATGAATTATTATGTGTGTATTTGTGATAGAATAAAAATCTTTCATACTAAAGTACCAAAATATTATTTCATGATTTGCGTATTTATGACAAAATATTGTTCGACTTCCCCAATCTTCATCTAAAAATAAAAATAACTATTTATTGATTTAATACAGTGATATTGGTTAAAACTTTAAAAGTACTTACTATTATACGCATAGAATAAGTTTTATATTATTTTTGCAATTTATGTAATATTTATGTAATATAAATTATAACATCGATAACATACTGGACATTCCAATCGTTTTCGCATTCCTTATAAAACTTTTTACTGGATCTGTTAACTATTTGAATTTGATTAAAGTAAGTATTCAATGTTATTTAATTAGTGTTTAGTGATACATATTATCTTTACATAATTAAAAAAAGTCAAAAATATATATTTATAGTAAATGCTTTACATTGTAAATATTTTATTGATTAAAAAATAATATTATAACTAAAAATAATGATTGTTATAGAAGATTGAAGTTAATAACTTACCACCAAAATTGCTTGGATTTAAAATTAATTAAGTTATACACCTAATACTTATAAATAAAATAAATAAATATACAATTACGGTGAATTAGTTTACCGTTTACTGATACAAAATTATAGTATAATTATTTATACTAGTATCATTGTAAAAATTGGACTTCAGTCATAATATGCTTCCAAAAAGTAGGTATAGTTGACTGTTCTGGAATAGTTTTATTAGGCCACTTTATATATTACTAAATTTGCTTTATCCTGAGGAAAATGCTCTATGAAAAGGTAAAATGTATCATAAAAATTATATAATAATTATTCAACCCTCAGTTTAGAACTATTTTTATTTCATTATAATTAACACTAACTGTGTATCTACTTGTATAATCACCATTTAAAAATAAATGCAATCATTTAAATAAGTTATGGAATTTTAACTTTAATTAAACAAAAAAAAAATACTAATCAATATAGTCAATTTGCAAAGGTGATTTCAGTTTTAAATCATATAATATAATCTATAATGCAAACGAATTTTTAAGTATTCTTTACAAATTACATATAAACATATTATTGACACCAAATCTAATTTATGGCTATGGGCACTTATTCGTACTAACTACGCACCCATATTCCTCTACTTGCGGTAATAATACGTGCTGTTTCACGTGTTTTCAGGGTCATTTCTCTTCGAAAATCCACCTGCAATCAGCCATCTACACAGTGGCGTACACAGATATTTTCAATGGAGGGGGTTATATTAAAAATTATACATACACACATATATATATTTATACATATATTTTTATTTTTCTACAAATATGTTATGAAAATAAATAATTTACAATTTTTAACCATTTTCGTATAAGTATTCAAGTATTTAAAAAGTTTAAGGGGGGGGGGGGTTGAACACCCAAACCCCCCCCCCCCGTGTGTACGCCACTGCATCTACAGTTTTATATGAAACCTATTTCTGTTTCTGCCCATGGTCAAGCCAGGAGCCCGAGTCCCACGTAAAAGATAGGTCATTGTTATTTATTGATTAATTACCACTCATTATATCATTGTGTATTGTCGTTGCCGGTCGTTACCGCTCTATTAAATAATATTATACTTTAAATTATCTTTTTTCTTGTTCGGCTGATTAGCGTTGTTATATTATTCGGGATAGACGAATTGCACTTTTTAACTAAATAAAATGGTGGATTGCACTTAGGTAAAAATATGTATAATGATAGAACCGCAATCTGGTTAAATGCAGATGCGCCAAAAAAAAAATGTTAATTTAAACTATTATTTTCCCTTTCGCTTAAAATATATAATCATTGGCATACTAATTATTATTTTTATACTTTTTAATTATCTATAATATAAATTATAATGCATGTTACAAGTATATAATATGAAATTATAAGAAACTGTGTTATGACATAATATTATATAAAATTACATTGCTTTTTGAACCCGAGTGTAGTTCGATCTTTACCTTTTTTTTTTAATGAGTGCAGTTCAACAATTACCTATATTAACCTAAGTACAATCAGGCCCTGCTCAAGTGTTTAAACACACCTATCAAAAGTTTTTCCGCACCTTACATGTAAATACTTCAATAAATCTATAATGCAAAAATTTTAAATGCCGCCCTATGTGTGGGCCTATTTCGCCTACTCTTTGAGTCTTGCTTGAGTGCAATCGAACTAAAATGAGTGCAAATCGACATTACCCATAACATTGATATAAGATAATCACTAACCTACCCTTTTAAGTATATTATTATATTATCGTAAATTGTTATTATCATTTAGTTTTGAATAATTTTCATTATTCATTATCAATACATCGTATCACGACTACTTATTTTTATTTTGATTGTATTGTCGGAATTGTTTATCTATCCCACTATTATTAATACATTTTTTTTTTATTTTGGTGTACTATTTATAATATATTCTATACTCCATATTCTCCTTCCATTCCGTGTCACATAAAAATATAAGAATTACAGTCCATTATCATCGCACAGCTAGTACCAGTACTGTTCCAAGACGAGTAGTAACAACTAGCCACAATCGATCGACTGTGAGCGAACAATATATTACCTGTTGACATAAACTATTACGCCATCGACCCACCACGGATCGTCACACCGGGTTGCCCTTCACACAAATCTGTTATATCGATATTTATAGATAAAATTAAAACAAATAAAATATAATTTAATTATATTATTATTATTATTATTATTTGTATTTTGTTTTAATTAAATGTGTATGAATAATAAATTTAACAATGTTAAGACACGTACACGCATCATTTATCATACGTCTTATAAGCATCGGGTCCACACTCGGTGTAAAAAAACTGTCCGAACCGTCACTGATTTCAACCACGATGTGACCTATAATTCAGTTATATACGGAGGATGTAAACATACGCTGTCGCGGGGGGAACAGGATCCAGACGGTAATCGGTAAACATCGATGAGACAGGTCATCGAGCCAATTGTCAATAATATATCTCCGAACTGGACAGCGTAGAACAGCGCTAATCGTAGTCGCTGCAGTTCCAATCGCCGGCTGTATTCCGGATGTCTGGTATTTCCGACACGAATGTATTTGGTTTCCGCTCTGAAGCCGACTGGTCGACTACGAAGAAGCGGAAAGATCTTTACCCGTTGAATGTGGACGACATCGGAACGCGACACAGCCGTTATGATGAGAACAGTGAATATGTTTCCTCGGCAGTGGTCGTGGCTGTAGTTGTCGAAGTGCTCAAACTCTTTGAGCTTGAGATGAGTTTGTTCGTGAATATTTGCGACAGTTTCCGTTGAAGCTCACATTTTATATATGTCATCCATCCACGTGATCACCGCCGTCTGTAGACGATGCGACAGTAAACGCTCGAGCCCATCGCCGTCACCTCCCGTCTACCCTGTTAGATTTTTTTTATATATTTAATATATTCAATATTTAACCGACATTGCTCAAATCGAATTGGGATATTGTATACAATACCCGGACAATGTTAACTTATTCCAACTTTGCCTTTGGAAATCGGGCATTGTGCACTTCTTACTTTGTCCGTAACATATATACGTAAATAAATGCGCATAAGTATAATTTTGTAGAGAAATGCCCACCGAAATATTTTTTATTCAAAATGAACAGTGATTAATATTTTGAATCAGTTATTACAGTAAAAAAAATTGAAAAACAGAATTTACTAAAATTACTATAATATAAAATGTTGTTAAATAAATAAAAATTATAATAAATATGATGGGTAATCATAAGTAGGTAATTTTTTTATGACGTACTTTGTTTAACTATTTATTTAAATAAATAAATTAGGTTTAAACCTAAGTTTCATTTAAATTGGTATTACGCATGTGAATACTACTTGACGACCTATCAGGAACTTGGAATAATTTATTGGTAAGTTTTACTAATTTTATAAAGAGCTTTAAAATTATAGTAAATAATAATAATGTATTTAAAAAATTTTAATTTCAGTTTTATCAGATCTATACAATTTTTGTTCAAATGTATATCGATAGACAATATTATAGATCTATTATGTATTATTCATAAGTCGATAATACATAGCTTGTTTTAAAATCAAGTTGCATTTTAACTATACAGCTATTGGCTTCAATTAATCCAGAATGTTTATTGCATATTAAAATTCTAAGATTATTACAAGCATGTACCTACTAAGAATATTCTTGGACATATGACTTGAAGAATATACATATTATACTACAATTGTATTTAGAAAAATTTAGAACAATGTGAAAACTTAAATAATACTGTTAAAATACTATATTGGATTTTAATATTCCAACATTTAACAACATCAATCATAGGTGTGTATAAATATTTTTTATTTGTAACATTATTCAATTTTACGAGGAAGTTATTAGGTTTTTATTATCTTTTTTTTAAATAATCTAGTTAATTTCAAAGAAGCGTAAAATAACCAAGTCTGCCCAACTACATTCCTGAGGAAAACTGTAACCTATCAATTATAAATAATATGTAAAGAAAATTGTAAATGATAAAAAAATATTGTAAATGCTAGTATACTAAATTTTAATACTTCATATTATGTAGTTAAATTAAATATGAGGCAGCAACATGAATCATTAAAACTTATGTTTAATAAAAATAATTATAATATGTATAAATAGAGTAAATTAAATTATTAAAAAAATATACCTATCACATATGTATATTATGATTATCACTAAGTACTTGTTTATATATATGTATACCCAATTTAAATATTAAATTACATATATTTTTAAAATTATATTTAGGTATTACTTAGTAGTTAGTAATATGCAAAATAAACATTGTTTTTTTGTAAATGATTGATGTTGTTGCCTATTTATTGCTAATTATTAAGTTATTAATTATTACTATTAAATTTACATATCTAACTCAATCTAAGTTAATAAATTATTAGTGCCACTTTTAAATATTACTATTGTTTTAGGTCTGGGGTTCATGGAAAATTTGTTCTGAATTTCTTGAACACATGTTTATCATTACTCATATTTTGCATAACTGCTTAACGAAAATTTTGATTAAACTGTGTCATCAAATTTGGAATAGATTTTTCATAATCCTGGACTTTAAAATGATATTAACATTTTATAGTGGTTACTAAAAATATAAAATAAAATGAATTAGGGATTTTTTTTCCTAGATTCAGTGAATTTATGCCACAGCACACTAGGTGGTTTTGGTAATTTCAAATTTACTTTGATTTGCATTGATTGGAGAGCGAAAACGCCGAAAACAAAAAACGTATTTTTATTAATATTGTAATTTGTAACTAATATTTATTTTATACTAAAATACATTTGAATTAGATATCATAAAGTTATATTAATATATTATAGTAATAAATAATAATGAACAAATAAATAAAAACTAATTTACCAAGCACGTATTCTGGATCAATTTTTTTTTTTTGAGGGGAAAGGGTTGACGTATGTTCCGTTAGCAATATTTGATAAGGTAGTGCAGGGTTCCCAAACACATGAAAAAACTACAAAATGCACCAAAATCATATTTAACCAATAGATAGCGCAAAACACTAGCAATAGAAATCAACTTAAACAATATCCCATACCTACCTGTTACGCGGGCGGCCGAGTTTGGTAATTTTTTAAAAATACTTACAAGTCCGTCGCCACTTTTTAAGTGGTATGAAAATTTCGGTATTGACGAGGAGAATAATAATATGCAATCAGAACGCGGCGAGTCGGCCCGGAAAAATGTCAGGAGCTTACGAAAGCCCGGCCGCTCGTATTGAAATACGAGGTACGCGGGCGGCCGAGTTTGGTAATTTTTTAAAAATACTTATCAAGTCGGGACCATTTTTAAATCGATAGTCGGTGTTGGAATATCCGAAAAATTCGACAGCTGTCGTATGGATTATATACTTATATTTATATATATATTTAAATTTTAACACCTTTTATAAATATATTTTCTTTTTAAATTTTATTAGCTGTACATTTTTATAATATTATACTTTATCTTCGAACCACACATGACAGTGTAACACGTAAATATTTAATATTTTCTACTTTTTGTTTTGTTACAATTATAGATGATCTGTGTATATTATATTTTATATTTCATAAGAATGGTGTAATTATTAAACTGGTAGAGCATATTATTATATTATTATGTTTAACGTTTTGAATATTAACTACGTTTGTTTTTATTCTACCTATTAATTCAGTTAAGATAATATATAATTACTAAAATTGTGTTTTTTTTTCACTAAAGATTAAATGTGAAGAGGAATGTATTTATATATTTTGCAATGCTTTAAGTCAAAAAGTTGATTTTATATGGTTTTTTCGCGAAAATATTTCAAAAAAAATTACGGTAAAATGAAATAACACGTTGGCGTACATTGAAAACGTTTGGATATGCGCTAAAATAATATGTAATCTGTTTTTCAAACTATTCAGCACCTCGGTTACGGCGTAAATAATATTCCTACGTGTTTCAACCATAGACCCTTTTAGATTCGTCTTGTATTAAAATAGCAGTTGTTCAAATTTCAAAAAGATCTGACAAATACTTAGAGTCCGAAAAACATGTAAATACGTAATTTTATAAATATGAAAATGACCCAAAAAATCATAACAACTGAACCAAAATTTGGATACGCTCCAAAATGGTACTAATCAAACCGGAATGTATAGCGCCATATGTTGGTACCTATAACAAAAAAAAAACAAATTATGTAAAATCGTTGTCCCGAGGCGAAAAAACACGAAAAAAGGGCGATTTCGAACATTGGATGCCACAATAGAGGTGGAAAATGTGTTTCTACAGTCTCGACACAAGACGCCAAATTTTATCACCGAACTCCATTCTACCATTATCTCGAATTTCAGACACGCCGAATGACCACTTAGGTTTTTCAAAATTGTCTTTGTGGGGGTGGTCGTAGGTACCCGGGCCAGGGCCGCATTTAGGGGGGGCACTGGGTACAACTGCCCCGGGCGCCAGTATTTTAGGGGCGCCAAAATGTTGTGGTCAGAAATGTCTTTACTTATGAATTTTTAAAATTGTATATTTTAAATTATTTTTATAACAGTATTACAGTGGCGGTCAAATGATTTTGTCATGGGGGGGGGGGGATATGGCTGATTTTTTAATATGCACTTATCATATTTATTAATCATTAAAATAGAATTTATATGGTTATGCCTAATATCAATTTTTTTAAATTAAGGTAAATTGGTACTTTATTTATAACAATGTAATATTAACAATATTTGTATCCAGTACTTCATTGGAGGTTATATTTATAATCCCACGATGAACAGCCATAGTGGACAAACCATTGAGACGACATAAATAAAACATTTTATACTAATTAGGTTAACAAATATTATCGGCAAGTCCACAACTTCATTTTCTGTAATAATCTAAGAGATCATAATATTTTTTTCATCCTAGTCCGAGTGTTTAGTGACAGAGCAAGTAAAATAGGTGGTAATTTTTCTTTTATTAGACTATAAATTTATAAAATAGACCATAAACAATATATATTACAATTTACAGCAGACAGTTTAAATATGTATGATGCGAGACACGAGTGACAAGTATGAAAGCCAAAACACTGTGGTCTGTGTAACAAAATACTGTGACAAATGTAATAATAATCAATAAAATTGGCCAACTATTATAGGTAATAACATAGCTACGTACAACGTACTATTGTATTAAGAGGCCGTTATACCCGCATGTGTTGTCTCTGTCTTATTGATGTAGATCATAGAAAATGTACCGGTCAAGGGAGAGTGTGTTGTAATTGAATATTCACGATCACCGAGCTGACTAGCTGAGTAGGTAATTTCCGTTTATTTTGTAAAAGAAACTAATTACTAAATATTAATAATAACAGCCTTGTTACCAGAATGAGTCTAGAATCTAGATAATAATAATATACCCCCATAAGCGTTATTTTGAGAAAAAATTAAAACAAAATTTAATACATTAACTTTATAGCAGTATAGTACAATGTACATAAATTAAATTGTTATAAATATTAAAGAAAAAAAGTCATGGGGGGATCTATCCCCCTCATCCCCCCCCGTTTGACCGCCACTGCAGTATTATATAATATAATCTTGTATAATAGTATTGTATAATATATAGTATAATTATGCCGTTTGAAATGTATTATTTAAACAATCAATGTATTTATAGCAATATAGCTATCAGCGATCGATAATTATTATTATACCTATTAATAGTTCCCAAATTTGTTGTGATTATGTCAATAGACATCAGTTATTTATAATAATACGGGCAATACCAATATGGCGTATTTTGCCATGACAAAATAGATAGGTATGATATCAACTTTGTGATACGCAACACATAGCTTCCCCCTCTACATAAATGACGTCAGCCGTTCTCCGGTGACCCGTGACCGCGGCGCGCCGGCGCGCCGGCCGCCGACGGCCGACCGGTATGTCAGATGTCTTGAATTTTAAATATTAAAATATATTATGTTATTTACTATTTACTGAAAAAAAATCAATAAATAAATTTAAATAATTATTTGCATGATAAAGATGGGTGGATAGAGTACAAGAAGACTCAACTCTTGAACGTAAGAAACGCAGAAGAACGTGCAAATGATAGAGAAGAATGGAAACAATATGTTGTTGCGGTGATGGGCCTTAAAGGCATGTAAAAGCCTAGAAAGAAGAAAGAAAGAAAGATTTGCATGACATATTTGTCATGGTTATTAGCAACATGACAAAATAGGAAGTACACAACAGATGTAACATAAATTATGGAAAATAAAAAAGTACTCGTTTTAATCGCGATAATTTAATCTATAAATTTGGACTTTTTAATACGGTTAGTATGTAACTGTTTTTCCAATACAATTTTATTCAGATTATTCATCCTTATAAATGTCCTGGTTCGTACAAGGCATTTAACCACTTCAACAGGTATATTAAGGTAATTGATTTTTGGTAATACTATATTTGTTAATGTCTTCATAACCCATGGTGTTTTAACCAAATTATCACCATGGAATTGTATGAAAGCTATTTCTATAATTTTCATAGCATTCATTATTTTTTCTGAAGGTATCTTCAAGTTTCCTTTGGATAACTGTTTTATCCAACCAGCTTTATGTTCACCCGTTTCATCAACTAAAGCTGGATATTTATGGCTGAATCTGCTTGCAACATATCCGGCGACATACTGAGCACATTCTTCTTCTAGCTGTCCAAATGGATTTGAAATTATTTCTTCATTTTCAATCTTCAAGACACATTAAAATAGAAGAAAAAAATTTGTTAGTAGGTAGGTACTTAGTCTTAAATATGTAAATAATTTCTAATAATTTATACTTCAAATTGCTTTAAAAGGTCCAAACTTTGTTGTGGAACTGTTATTGTGGACGCCATGCCAAATTGTGATTCAAGATTAGCTAATTCGACATCACGATACTCAGAGTAATCTTGAGGTGCTAATAACTTTGATTCTTGGATCATTGTACTTGTTAAGCAAATTGTATCGTCAACAATATTTGTTTCAAGGCCAACTTCTGTGTTTGTATTCTCGGTAAAAATAAAATTAGAATTTTTACCTAAAATACTCCATCTAAGACTGAAATGAAGTAAGTTTTTACTATATGGATAGAATATTCAATAGTGTCATAGCTTAATATTAATTGTATATCAATTGTATCTTCATAACCAACCATTTCAAAATGTATTCATAAATGTATTTAGTATTAATAATGATATGATAATTTTAAGTATTTACCAATATTTGAAATCTAGCACAGTAATGTTATTGTTTGCTGACCCTGCCATTCCCTTTAAAACACTGAAAAGGTTTTCCAAAACATCCTGGTTAAGTTTTCTTGTTAAAATAAATGAACATCCTTCAAGTTTGAGGTCAACAAGTAAATATTTGATTGATTTATTGCTTATCAATATACCTAAAATAATAAAATAATCACACAGAAATATAAATTATGAAGAGGCCTCCCAAATGGGAAGTCTCCAATACACATATTATATATTATTTTAATTTTACCCTTTTCTAAACAGGTAATGATACTAAAATATCATCACTTACCTCTTTGAAATGGGAGTAAAGATTTCTTCCCATGAACCCTCATATTAATTATAAATTCATTCATTTTATCAAGAAGTTTGTTTTGATTTATTTCGTCCAGACCATAACTTGGTATACCATTGTCAAATTTATGTTGTGTATTAAAAAGGTCAAACCAATCGTTAAATAACAAAATAATATCAGAGGCCTGTTTTTAAAAATAAATATTTCATTTTTGTATAGATATATAATGATTTAGATCAACATTACTTACATCCTTTAAGTTGCTTATTTTTATATAATTATTTTCTTCACAATGAAGAAGTGCTTTAGCAACGGTACTAGAAAAAAGTTGTACTGCCAGTCGAACATTCATTCTACCTGTCCCCTCGACTGAAATATGGCGTTGTGTTAATTTGTGTGCCATTCTAAAGTCTACACTATTTAAATTCACCAATTCTTGAAATATGTTTTTACCTACATATTTTCCATTGGGAAGAATATAACCACTAAAAGTAAATTACATAGAAATTATGAATTTATTATTCATTTATTAGATACCAAAAAAATCTACTTACTGATCAAGTATATGATTTCTCGCCAATTTAATTAAATGTGGCACGTCTGCAAATACATATATATTTCGGTTTGTTATTGGATGTGTAAATGAAGTATTAGTAATTGATATGTTTAGAGTTCGCCATAAGCCCATATTTGCAGAACCCATGTCATTTACTATTGCCATTACATTGAAACCAATTATATGTAGCTCTTCAATTATTGAGATCAATATATCTTTTGTCATATGTGTGTCAAAGTTATAGTAGATCACCTGTTTCCAATTACTCAACAAACCTATTCATAAAATAAATTATTCATATTGTAATTTGTTAAGATATTTTACAGCTGCTTCACCTCTAGCCATGACTGTTTGTACACATTTATTGGGGCCTATGATCTGCTCATATGCTTTATCATAACATATTCTCTTTGACACATATGTTTCATCAAAAGAAAGTACTGTGAATTTGTCAGTCTTCGACATTAAGGATCCTTAATATGCATTTATAATATTAAAATATTAATTTTTGTATAAAGAAATTTTAATTGTTTTTGTATAATGTACCTTTTGCTTTCATTAAAGTAATTACACTTGATAGGGTTCCAGGTTGGATAGAAAATGTTGAGGCCCATTTTCTTAACGTTGATAGACCTAAGATTAATATAATGATTTAACTATGATAAATATCTATTAGATATACTATTTTACCAGGTAATGGAAACTGTTTTTCATTTCTCAAATAGCGATAGGCTTTAGGAGAAATACTTCTCAGAGTTATTGCAGATGATATATCCTCTGGTTCCCACGAATAAACTTTTTTTTTTGGATGAAGAAGCAATTGGATTTGTGTAGGACTTAACAACTTATTTAATGTATTATTAAATCTATTTTCAAATCTATAATTTTCCAAATTAATGAAATCATTATATGATTTAATTTTATTATTCTGTGATGAAATAATAGTTTTAAGTTTATTATTTTGCAAAACCAACTGTTCATTATCATTTTTCAATCTAAAAATAACAAATAATTAAAATAATAGGAATTGGTTAGATATTAAAATTACCAGAAAGAAAAAAAATTAGTTGATTTTTTGTATAATTACTTTTGGAGTAAATCATTATTATCTATTACATCATCCAATGGTTTTATTCCTATTAGGTCAGTCTCTTCATTCAAAAATAATTTTACTCTACAGTCTTTTTTCAATAATTTGTCATCACTAAGAATTAATAAATTAAATTAAGAATGTTGCATTAGGCGTAATAATATAAATATAATATATATATATATATAATATACATATATGCAAATATGTAATAAGAATGCTCATACTTTCCAGTATCTGTTTTGACATCACTATTTCCCAAATTATTAATTTTTTCAACTGAAAATACTCCACTAGGTGTTTTAATAAATGACAAATCAGTACAATCATCAAAATCAGTGCTATAAAGTTAAATATATAAGTAAATTTAAGTTAAGGTTATTACTATTTTTGGGTACATATTATAAATTACTATAGTTTCTACAATACACACCAAATGGAATTATCTGAATGTATGATTGTCTTAAGCTTAACTTCAGTTGGAGTTTTAATATCCTGTATTTCTTTTCTTAAATATGGCATATCGTCATACTCTATACCCAATGTGCTAAACAATATTGTTAAATATTTAAATGATATATATTTCATATTTCATGTATAATATTTTTTTTTTTTATGTATAAACTTAATTTGTAACAATTTAATTTTATTTTATTATATTTTTGTATAATTTTACACTTTAATTTTTTGTATAAATCCAGTTATTATAGTTTTTATATAATATTATGTACTATACTCCTTTAATACAATTGTTGTACAATTATACCATTTTTAAAGTAAACAATTAAGAAATGTATTAGGTACTTACATTATAATTACTTTAATGATTTTAATACTTTTGTTTTGTAATATAAAATAAATATATGTACTATTATGTGTCATCTACCTACTGTTTTATTTAATTAAAATAGTTTACCTTAAAGGTATAGCATTCTGCTTAAGCTTTCTACCAGCGCGTGGTGAATAGTTAAGCATTTTTTGAATCATTGGCTTATCAAAATGATGGGGTGCAAAATGAAGTGAGCATACTACAGCTGAAAATATTTTTATTATACATTTGTAAGTCTAAATATTTTATAATTCATACCACTGTTCAAATTGGTGCTTTTTAAATCAATACTCGAACCAATTTGTAACAACCATTTATTCCTAATATCCTCATTTTTGGGAAATCGGTGTAAATGTATACTAGGGTTACTCTGTATTCCCTTTTTTCGAGAGCCGCTGTCACAATTGGGAAATACACATACAGGCATTTTCTGTAGTTTGGTTTAATAATTATTTGCAATAAAAATAAAATTAACAATATCAAATAATTAGGAAACTAGGAACGCAATTAAAGAAATACACTAAATTAGTTTCATAAATACAAAGTTTTTATTACAAGAAACTACAACACATTGACATATCAATTACAAATTTTAATATTCTATAAGATAAACAATTAATAATATAAATACAATTATTATTATTTATTGTATACCAATACATTATAATATAAATTTAATAATTATTATTAGAATATTGATAACATTAAATAAATACAAGTATAATAATATATGCATATATATTCATAAAAATAACATCACACCATGTAAATCTTGTTTGTTATGGTTTACTGTAAAAGTGTAAATCTGATATTTGTACTAGCATGACAAATAAGATCCTATTAAATAAATAATAATTATATAAATAACTACTATGTATTAAACACAAATGAGCGGCAAAATATAGACCAATCAAATCAGGAGAACGGCTGACGTCACAGTTCTAGACGAGGTGCGGGAGGGGTGCGCGTTCTCCGACAAAATTAGTTATGTTGATATCATACCTATCTATTTTGTCATGTATTTTGCTATCGTGTGCGGCACGTAATATTATTTAATTATTTGCTATTAAATTTTGTGTTTATTATAATCATTATTTTTTGTAATTTCTACAAAATTAAATAAGTAAGAATCAATTAAAGTATAGGTATGTAGAGATTCAAAGATAATTAATGTATAATAAATAACTGGTAAGTTGACAAGTTGTTATGAAACAAATTTACGCAGGTCACTTTTTTGTCACTTTTATGAATAAATTCAGTCACTTTTTTAAATAGCTTAAACCACTTCCAGCCCTGTATATAGTTACATTAATTTTATAATATACTATATACAAAAAAATAGAAAATATTTAGTATCTGAATATATTTAGCACGTGGCCGCCTTCGATAATAATAATTGGGTATCCTCTAGTTCTAGTACCTACTATAAGTTAGATATAAACTAATACATCATGGGCCTTTGTCGACCGACGGTACTTCTGAGTACCACAGCACAAATAAATGTATAATAAATAATAAGATTCATTTATGTTTAATGTGACCATAGAATTCTTGTCAATGGAAAGGACTAAGTCTAACTAAATTAATGTTTAGATACACACAATACTTTCATAGTAAAACCCATACTTTTACAGAACTAATGGAAAGTCCCTTTGTTGCCGCTATCGGCTCTTGTTCTAAAAAAAAATAAAATTAAAAGAAAGAGCAAGGGTGCCTTCACGACTGTGAGTAGGCAACCGCACATGCCGCGCTACTCACACAATAATTTAATAAAAAAAAAAACTAAAATAAATAATCCTATTTTATTGACTAAAACAATATTATAATATAATTGAACTAAGACGGTTTAATAATAATATAAAATAATATAATATTGTTGGCTTGTGCCAGTTCAACAATAACAAGGTAACAAAATGTATAAAAGTAATGGTAACAATATTGTTATATAATTGACCTAAGCTGGTGCAATACACAGTGGAAATAATTAAAGTATGTATAATAAAATATTGTTGGCTTATGCCAGCTCAACAAGAATAACAGAGTAAAAAATATAATTTAGCCTATGCTGGCTTACTAATAATATGACAGAGTAAAAATATATATTGGCCTAAGCTGGCTCACCATGACAATGTATATAAAAAGAAACTATATAATATTATAATGTATAATATAATGCAGCTCGTCAGCCGATTACCTGGAAACTGGTGTCTGTTGGCGGCTTTGAACCAGACGCTACCGTCTCGGGATGCCCACACTTGTACAATAAAAGGAATACAATATCAAATAAAATGTGTGACAATCCCGAGAACGTACGACCAACGGGCCACCAGTTCAGACGATTAACTCAAATACAACACGCAAACGAAAACCACAAATACAAACAAGTAATTCACGTGGTTCTGCAAGTATGCCTCATCGACCGCCCTGAATTGGGGAATAATATTAGAAACTTTACAGAATAATAAAGATGATACTTACAGAAACCAATACATATACACAGAACGTTGAAACAATACGAGCAATTGAATGATGAAGATAAAAATATGAATTTTTGTAACGAAAAAATGGCCACTGGCTGGGACTGCTCCTGCACAGCTCGAACGGCAAAAAAAGGTATATGAAAGAAAAAGAGATCGAGGCGCCCGTGCGCGCTGGCTTTTATAACCTTTTCAGCCAAGTTCGATCCCCACAGTGTCAACGCATACCAAAGTTCAATGAACCTGAACTTAGGCGACACTGCAAGAATGACTTGACTGAATTGAACACTAAACATTGAACATTGGAACCTTAAGAAAAAAAAAAAAACACGGACACATAATTGAAATTTTTAAAAATGAAGAAACGGGAAAAAACGATCATTATCAGGCTACTGATAATCCCACACCGCACAGCTGGCGGGCACGATGGCTAAAACCTGATAATGATAACATACAACAATATACGAGGTGGCGCGAAATTCAAAAATATACATACGGCGCGAACATATACCCCCCTTTGAAAGGATACAGCCTTTCAAAACTATATAACATACTATAAAAAAAAAAAAAAATGTATTATATAAGTATATAAAAAAAAAAAAAAAAAAAAAAAAACAAAAACAAAAAAAACATTGTGAATATATAAAAAATTATGATAGAAAGATAACAGTTTTTTTTTTTTTTTTTTTAATAATATAATAATGGTTAGATATTTGTATCCTGATCCTCATCTTCAGATGTTGGTAACAATGCCAACTTCACCACTGGACGGCTGAATAATTGACCCGCTGAGTTACGCACAGTGACTGCTCGAACAATGCCGTCTTGCCCTGGATGAATCTCTGTTATCCGAACCAAGGGCCATTGTAAAGGTGGCAGCAATTCATTTTTTAAGATTGCAATATCGCCTACCACTGCATTTCGAGTCCTTTTCAACCATTTTCCTTTCCTTTGACATTGGGGCAAATACTCTGAGAACCATCTCTTCCAAAATATTTGTAATTGTGCCTGCATGAGTTTGAATCTGCGCAATCGGTTTTTAGGAACTGTTGAATTGTCAGGTTCAGGGGGCAACATTAAAGAGCTACCAATTAAAAAATGCCCAGGTGTCAAGACACTTATATCAGACGGATCTGATGACATGGGTGTTAAGGGCCTTGAATTTAATGCGGCCTCTACCTTGCAAAGTAAAGTCGTGGTTTCATCATAAGTTAACAATATTCCTTTTGAAACTCGATATAGATGCCGCTTTGCGGATTGGACCGCAGCCTCCCACAGGCCTCCAAAATGAGGCGCTGCTGCTGGTATGAACTTCCACTGGATTGCATTACTGCTTAGGAAATTATTCACTAATTTGTCTTTAATGTATGCCTTAAATTGCAACTGTAATATTCGATTGGCACCCACAAAATTTGTGCCATTGTCACTATAGAGAATTGAGACTTGTCCTCGCCGAGCCATGAAGCGGGAAAGAGTGGCAAGAAAATCGTCTGCGGCTAATGAGGAAACCAATTCTAAGTGGATTGCTCGGGTCACAATACATACAAAAACACATATGTAGGTTTTTATTGGTGTGACTTTTCTAAGACCACTTCTAACCATGATGGGTCCACAATAGTCCACTCCTGTCTTTGAAAATGCACGGCTCATAGTGACTCTTTCACGAGGCAATGGGGCCATCAATGGTGAAGAAAATGTAGGCCTTGTGCGAAAGCATTGTATGCAGTGGCGGATTGTTTTTCTCGCTATTTCTCTGCCTCGAAGCGGCCAGTATTTATGCGATACATGGGCAAGCAATGCCTGAGGACCCGCATGCATTAAGCGGCGATGCTCATATTCAAATATTAACCTTGTGACAATGCTTTTTTGACGGCAGTAAAATTGGGTGCTTTGAATTGTACCTTATAGGTGCGTTCACTAGGCGACCACCCACTCTTATTAATCCATGCTCATCGATAAATGGGCTTAGCCTTATTAGTGCACTCTTGCGATGTACCAGTTGATTTGCCTTTAGACGAGATAATTCATCTCCGAATGCGTTGATTTGAGCCTTGCTTACCCAAAATCTTTCGGCCTCTGCTATTTCTGTGATGCTTAAGAAACCAAATATACATCCATCACGATTTTTTAAATGTGAAAGTTTACAATTATTGATGAAGCGCCGTACTAGAGCTGTCACTCTGAGCAATTTCGACCAGCTTGAATATTTTTCTAGCAACCATGGCGAAAACCCACCTGATGCTGTAAGTACCAGCTTTACTGTACGAATTTCGGGAAGCGCATCTGGCGCTTGAAAACTATTAGGCCAGGCATTTTCTTTTTGTGCCAACCAATAAGGTCCATGCCACCACAATGTTGATTGTGAAATTAATGCAGCGTCAATCCCTCGCGATATTAAGTCAGCCGGGTTTTCATTCGTTGGCACATGATGCCATTGGTTGGGAGAAGAAACGTCAAGGATTTGAGCAAGTCTGTTGGATATATAAGCCGAAAATAGAGCTTTGCTCTGTACCCAAGCGATTACGATTGAAGAATCTGACCATAAGTATACATTGCTAGGTGGTACAGTTACATTTAGTGCCTTAAGCTCAGCTAGTGTGTCATTAGCAAGTTCAGCCGCTAACAACGCTCCGCATAGCTCCAGTCTGGGAATAGTCGATGGTTTCATAGGTGCTACCCTAGACTTTGAGGTGTATAAATGAACTTCAATACTGCCGTCATGCTTCAATGAACGCATATAAACACAAGCTCCGAATGCCTCTTGGGAAGCATCACTGAAGGCGTGAAGTTGAATGTTTGCTGACGTTGACATCATTGCCTTCCTAGGAATAATTACTTGATTTAAACACTGCAAACTAGTATAAAATTTTATCCACCGATTTTTCAAATCTTCAGATAGCACTTCATCCCAGCTGATTTTTAATGACCACAGTTGTTGCAAAAAAATCTTTCCCCTAATCAGCACGGGAGATACCAGGCCAATTGGATCAAACACCTTACTAATATCAGATAAAAGGGATCGTTTGGTCATTCTGATTTGTGGATACCATTGTTTAACCATGAATAAAAAATTGTCTGATGCTGGTTGCCATAATAGGCCCAATGTTCCTATTGTTTCATCTTCATTCATGTTTATAAGAAAGTTGCGGTCGCTTTGTTGCTGTGGTATGAGATCAATAAGTTGACGAGAACTTGAGCACCACTTTCGAAGTGGGAACCCATACTGTGTCAAAATGGAATGCAGCTGGTTGTATATATAATGCACTGTCTCTATTGAATCACCGCCACTTATCAGGTCGTCCACATAGAAGTCCTGAGAAATGATCCTCTTAATTGAAACATCATTTACTTCATCAGCAATTTTAGTGAGACATCGGGTTGCTAAGAATGATGCTGCCTTGGTACCGTATGTTACAGTCTTCAGCCTGTATTCTGTCAATTGATCATGTGGATTTGCGCGATAACAAATACGTTGGAAATCGCAGTCTTCAGCTGCCATGCGCACCTGTCTGTACATCTTTTCCACGTCTGCTGTGAGCGCAATATTGTGGACACGGAATCGTAATAATATGTTGATAATGTCTGGTTGAGATTTTGGCCCTTTTAATAAAATGTCGTTTAACGAAAGACCTGATCTCGATGCAGCTGACCCATCAAATACTACTCTAAGTTTGGTTGTAAGGCTATTAGCCTTCAACACCGCGTGATGAGGTAGGTAGTAGCATGGATTAACTGTGTTTGTAGCTACTTCCATATGATCCATATTGAGGTACTCAATCATGAATGCCTTATATTCTTCTGCGAGACCTGGTTCCTTTGCGAAGCGCCTTTCTAAGTTTGAAAATCGCCTTAGAGCCATGCTTCGCGAATCACCTAGTGCTTGTGGGTTCTGTGCAAACGGTAGTCTCACTACAAATCTGCCGTTTTCATCACGTGATACTGTTGATAAAAAATGCGCTTCAGCCTTTTCTTCGTTAGCTGTTCGTTGTGCAGCCACTGAAGAAAGCAACGATAGTGACGAGTTTGTAGCTACAGATTGTGTTGTATGCTCGACTTGATTAAATTTGATAGGCATCTTTCCTACGACAATCCAACCGAAATCTGTGCTACGTAGTGAAGCAGATTCAGTGAGTGGCCATTTATTATTCCCCAAAATAATGAAGAATATTTCTGATCCGAGCAATATATCAATGCTGCTTGGTTCATGGAAATTTGGATCAGCAAGTTTGTCTTTGATGTGTTTTGGTAGCATTAAGTTACTGAGTTCAATCCTATGGGAAGGTAATACATTCACTATTGTATGTAAGGAATGCATAATAGCCGTTAACTGATGTTCGTAGAACCGAGAAGAGATGTAAGTTGAGAATGATTGTGTCGATGATGAACTTATGGAGCCGATACCGGTAATAGGTTGTTGTGTATTGTCATACGATTGCAATTTCAACTTCTTCGCACATTCGTAGGTGATGAAGTTGAGTTGTGATCCTGAGTCCAGAATGGCTCTGCAATTATGCCAATTTCCAGCTGGATCTTGTACTTTAATTATCAATGTTGACAACATAACATTGAATTTGGAATCTGAATTTTGAGTATTATTGGCAGTGCCTGAGAATAAGACTGAACTGGGTGTACTTCCAACCATGGTTGATTCAGTGCAATTTGGTTCAACCAGTGTGTTGTTAGGTGGAGTGTCCTCGTGCAATTTTGAATTATGTCGTTTATTACATTTTGGACATGATGAAAGACGACAATCTTTAATTTGATGTCCATAGTTCAAGCAGTTGTAACACAATTTTGCAACAGCAACGGCGTTTTTTCGCTCAGTAATTGACATTCTCAAAAAACTGTTACAGGAATAGATTTTATGTGGTTGTGTGCAGATAGGACACTTGAGTACTTTTCCTTCAGCCGGTCGCGCAAAAAACACTTTGTTGTTAAGGTTGTTGTTTTTTAATCGTGATGATTTTTCAGTCGATGGATTGGATATAAGACCAACTTCATATGCGGTTACTCGTTTTGCCAAAAAAGATTCAAGTTCCTTATAAGAGGGTAACTCCTTGTGATCTTGCCGCAATTGCCATTCACTGGCAGTGATAGAATCAAGTTGGCCACATATTAATGTTACAAGCCATGCGTCCCAATGTTCCACCGGCTGTCCCAGAGCCTTGAGAGCACGGACATGCGACGCCACATGATGATGTAAGTTGCGTAGTTCAACCGCGGCAGGTGTGTTTACTTTTGGAGAATGGAGAAGTGACCGAATGTGGCTTTGAATGGTAAGACCTTTGTTTTCATATTGGCGTACTAACTCATTGTAAGCAACGCTGTAATTTTCTGCTGTTATTGAAAAATTTTTTATTATATCAGCTGCCGAACCCATTACACTTGACTTTAAATAATGCAGCCGTTGCACATCATTTAACTGTGCATTATTATGGAATAACGCGTTGAATGTGTCAATGAATGATGACCAGTCTTCCAAGCTTCCATTGAATGTTGGAGGCTGTATCATTGGCAACCTTAAGGTCTCACCGCTTGACGCGTTAGAAGAATGTGATGTGTTTATTACAGTTGTAGCACTCATTTCCGCGACAATGTCTTCAATATTAGCTAATAGTGTCATATTCATGTCCTCAAAATCCAATCGCTCGGATTCGTCTTCATGCCCTTGGTCCAGATCTGAGATGCATTGTTGAACATCATGGAATTCAGTAATATATTGAGTTAATGATTTAAGTCGAATTTGAAGTTGACGACCAGATTGAATGGTTTTGTTGAATTTGTTAACATAATTGCGAATCACTTCAATGGAGGATTTGATTGAAGATCTTTTCTTTAGTAGTTTACTTAATTGTGGAGAAATGGTAGTACTCATAGTGCTAGAGTTAATGAATATAATATAAAAAAATGAAAAACAAATAAAAAAAATACAATATAATATTAACAATATGCAATCTCAAGAATAAATAATTAATTCACAGCTACAAAATAAAATTTTGTTTAATTATAATAAATAACAAAATAAAATAATAACCAGCATCGACCAATAGAATGGGGGATATAAGAAAAATAATACTGTATAATAATAAATAAGATTATATGATTGTTACGATCACGTCGAGGTCACCAAAAATGTTGCCGCTATCGGCTCTTGTTCTAAAAAAAAATAAAATTAAAAGAAAGAGCAAGGGTGCCTTCACGACTGTGAGTAGGCAACCGCACATGCCGCGCTACTCACACAATAATTTAATAAAAAAAAAAACTAAAATAAATAATCCTATTTTATTGACTAAAACAATATTATAATATAATTGAACTAAGACGGTTTAATAATAATATAAAATAATATAATATTGTTGGCTTGTGCCAGTTCAACAATAACAAGGTAACAAAATGTATAAAAGTAATGGTAACAATATTGTTATATAATTGACCTAAGCTGGTGCAATACACAGTGGAAATAATTAAAGTATGTATAATAAAATATTGTTGGCTTATGCCAGCTCAACAAGAATAACAGAGTAAAAAATATAATTTAGCCTATGCTGGCTTACTAATAATATGACAGAGTAAAAATATATATTGGCCTAAGCTGGCTCACCATGACAATGTATATAAAAAGAAACTATATAATATTATAATGTATAATATAATGCAGCTCGTCAGCCGATTACCTGGAAACTGGTGTCTGTTGGCGGCTTTGAACCAGACGCTACCGTCTCGGGATGCCCACACTTGTACAATAAAAGGAATACAATATCAAATAAAATGTGTGACAATCCCGAGAACGTACGACCAACGGGCCACCAGTTCAGACGATTAACTCAAATACAACACGCAAACGAAAACCACAAATACAAACAAGTAATTCACGTGGTTCTGCAAGTATGCCTCATCGACCGCCCTGAATTGGGGAATAATATTAGAAACTTTACAGAATAATAAAGATGATACTTACAGAAACCAATACATATACACAGAACGTTGAAACAATACGAGCAATTGAATGATGAAGATAAAAATATGAATTTTTGTAACGAAAAAATGGCCACTGGCTGGGACTGCTCCTGCACAGCTCGAACGGCAAAAAAAGGTATATGAAAGAAAAAGAGATCGAGGCGCCCGTGCGCGCTGGCTTTTATAACCTTTTCAGCCAAGTTCGATCCCCACAGTGTCAACGCATACCAAAGTTCAATGAACCTGAACTTAGGCGACACTGCAAGAATGACTTGACTGAATTGAACACTAAACATTGAACATTGGAACCTTAAGAAAAAAAAAAAAACACGGACACATAATTGAAATTTTTAAAAATGAAGAAACGGGAAAAAACGATCATTATCAGGCTACTGATAATCCCACACCGCACAGCTGGCGGGCACGATGGCTAAAACCTGATAATGATAACATACAACAATATACGAGGTGGCGCGAAATTCAAAAATATACATACGGCGCGAACACCCTTATTTAATAATTAAGTAAATATTAAGCTTCCTATAATCTGTATTATTATATTATGTACCTAACTAATGGAAATTTAACTGCAAATACTGGAAATTGCAATCTGCATAAAGATTGGTAGTGTTTATTGAGTAATTATAAAAATTTGAAGTTGAAATATTTAATACACTTGATCGTAGTATTAAAGAAATGAAACGTAGATTCCAGTTTCCATGCCCAACTTGAAGGTGGTTTACGACATGAAAACGATTACCGTGACACCGTATCAGCAGGTCTAAAATTCTGGCATCATGCGGCAATGATAGTCTTATATTATAATTTTGAAAAATTCTTACGAAAAAACTATTGTCTCTACAGCTATAAAAGTTACGTTCCTAGACAATGGTTAGGCCCCTCCAAAAATTTTCCCGCAGTTGGGGTACCTTCGACCCCCCACCCCAAATATATATTTTGAAAACCGTAGTGGTCGTTCGACGTGTCTGAAACTCAAGATTCTGGTATTTTGGAGGATTCTGATTAAAAGTGGTATCTCTTGTTGAGACCGTAAAAGCCGTTTTTACCCCACATTGGGTCTTTGGAATTCCGAAATTTGAGTTTTTTAGTCGAGTGTTACTCGGCCAGTTTTCGATGTAGGGGCATAGTTTCTTCACGAAAAGTTTTGTTTTAAGTTATTTTACATAAAATCTTTCGGTGGTCGAAGGATCCTATGGCCCCCCTCATGGATATTTTGGAAAATGTTTATTTTTTGTTCCACGTTTCTGAAATTCGCAGGTTCGATTTTTTGTAGATCGGTGATCAAAATCGGCGTCTTGTGTCTACACTGTAGAAGCCTTTTTTACCCCTCTTTTTGGCGTCGGAAATTAGGATTTTGCAGTTTTTGGACTTTATCGCCACAGAACACTTAGACTTTGGGACTTGGGTGATTAGGGCAATTTTTTTCTACGCATCGTTTAGACATTTTTGTCAAAAATCGAACGGTACCATAACAAAATAAATCGGACGTTTTGTTGGGAAGTTATGATTTTCTTTTTCTTTTTTGATACTTAGATTTTACGTATTTTCCGAATTTTTCGAACTTGAGTTTTTGTTCAATCTTTTTGAAATTCGAATGCTGACTCATAAATGCCATAACGAGTCATAAAGGTTCTATGGTAAAAATGCGTAGGATCATTATTTACCCCGTAATCGGGGTTCGAAAATAGTTGAAAATTGAATCGCTTATTTTTTCGTATACGCATACGTTTCTTTATGGTATACCCCCGTATATCGATTTAACGAATTATCTTTTTGAACTTTTTTGAACTTTTTACTAGTTTTAGGTTTGTTCACGTTTCAACGTTTGGCAATTACGCCATGAGTGCCGCGTTAAGCTATGTTGCCGCCCCGGGGCAATTTCCCTCCCACCTTGCCCCCCGTTTAACGCGGCTCTGGTTATATTATATGTATTTAAAATATAATCTATAAATGCTTCTATTTTTTCATTTTGTGGTAAAATTGATACTATATCATCGGTAAAAAAATTTTCTACATCTTCAGGTTGCAATTGTTATTATATTTTGCTACAGTCCACAATTGAATTTATCAGTTTTGTCAAATAGTGTAGGTATGTCCAGTTAAAATAAAGACTCATGTTAATATATCTGTTCAAAACAATTGTGTGCCACATCTAGTTTTCTTAATTGGACATATAAAACCAATTTTTGAATAAGTGGACATATTTTTTTAGCATATTTAATCTGTGTCTTGATTTTATTTTCAAAAGTATTAGTGATCATATGATTAATTAAAATAATCTGGCTATCTGAAATTTTCCATTATCAATAGAAGGGGTTTATATAGGCAAATTCTATATATTTTAATTATTCTTGAGTTATAAAATATTGGTTGATCATTCTATTATTATATCTATATGATACAATTTATTTTTTAAATTATTTTATCAAACAGTAAATTTAATAATGAACGCATTGTGTATTTTCTTATATTGGACCATATATTATTATTGACATACAGTTTTAAAGGTATTTTCTATAGGCAACTCTACTGCACATTCAATATTTTCACGATTTCCTATTTTCCTCGCAAACCGTTGCATACATAAAAATTGTCTACTCATTAATAATTATTTAACTGTCCAAATTCTGATATTTTTATGAAGTTTTGTCCAAAAACTTAATTTTTTAATTTTTATTATTACGTTTTCCAAAAATGTATCTCTTACACTAAATCCTTTAATACTTGCCCCATCCATATAAAATCTTCAAGGATCGACGCAGTTTCGTCCCTAGATGATTTTCCAATTAGTAAAATTTTTTTAACTCAATTATTTAGACTATGTAAGTAGTGTTTTAAAATTTAAATCATATCGAGCATTATGCGGATGCGGCAATGATATGATATATTATAAATTTGAAAAATTCGTACCAAAAAAACTATTGTGTCTTCAGCTATAAAAGTTACGTCCCTAAATAATGGTTAGGCCCCTCCAAAAAGTCTCTCGTAGTTGGGGTACCTTCGAACCTCCCCCCCCCCAAAAAATATTTTTGAAAAACCTTTCTCGTCGTTCTACGTATCTGAAACTCGAGATTCTAGAATTTTAGAGGATGCTGATCAAAAGTGGTGTCTTTTGTTAAGACCGTAAGAGCCGTTTTTACCCCATTTTGGGGCCCTGGAATTCCGAAATTTGAGTTTTTTAGTCGAGTGTTACTCGGCCGGGTTTCAATGTAGGGGCATAATTTCTTTACGAAAAGTTTTGTTTTAAGTTATTTTACACAAAATCTTTCGGTGGTCGGAGGGTCCTATGGCCCCCCCTCATGGATATTTTGAAAAATGTTTATTTTTTGTTCCACGTTTCTGAAATTCACAGGTTTGGTTTTTTGTAGGTCGGTGATCAAAATCGGCGTCTTGTGTCGACACTGTAGGAGCCTTTTTTACCCCTCTTTTTGGCGTCGGAAGTTAGGATTTTGCAGTTTTTACACTTTGTCACCACGTAACACTTAGACTTTGGGTGATTAGAGCAGTTTTTTTCTACGCATTATTTAGACATTTTTGTCAAAAATCGAACGGCACCAAAACCGAAGGAATCGGACGTTTTGTTGGGAAGTTATGATTTTCTTTTTCTTTTTTGGCACTTAGATTTTACGTATTTTCCGAATTTTTTGAACTTGAGTTTTTGTTCAATCTTTTTGAAATTCGAAAGCTGATTCATAAATGTCATGACGAGTCATAAAGGTTCTATGGTCAAAATGCGTAGGATCATTATTTACCCCGTAATCGGGGTGCAAAAATAGTTGAAAATCGAATTGCTTATTTTTTCGTATACGCATACGTTTCTTTATGATATACCCCCGTATAACGGTTTAACAATTTATTTTTATGAACTTTTTTTTCGTTATTACTCGTTTTAGGTTTGTTTACGTTTCGACGTTTGGCAAATGGCAATTATGTCTTCAGCATAAAAAATAGTTTATTTAGAAGTAGTTTTTCATCAAATCACATCGAGAATACAGCTATTCAATGTTTTTAGTGTTTATACCCCTCGTTTAGCATTAAGTATTTAATATGTAAGCAATTTCGTTATATATACGAGATATAATCATCAATTTCAAAATGTACGACACAGTCAGTCGATCATTTGATCATAAGCCATACAATTTCTATAATAAGTTGTTTTACTCAACACTATATTTTATGATCCTTCATTAAGTAATGCTTTAATAACTATTCAGTATTTGACTCAATCAATAAATTAAATTCATCAACCAAAACTGCGTTGATATTTAATTTTCATTCCTTTAGAAGAACCCTCTACCAAACAATTAAACAAGCGAACAAGATTAGACTGGAACGGGATATAATAGTGTTAAATATGAACAATTGTTCATATAGGTAATTTATGAACTTAGAATTTCAATCATTAAAATTAACGGTATAAAGCCTCGAAAATACTTATAATTAATGTGCATGTATAATAGTAATATGAAAAGTACCAAAATCTACTAATGCTGAACAATATGTGTAGTGAATTACAAATTACATATTAATATATTATAGTGTATCAGTTTTATATTCAGAACTTGAGAATTGTAGTGATCGTCCGTTTGTGGATGAGATTAATCCCACATAGGAGAATGGGTAATGGTAAAATTTAAAGGTATCAATAGGAAATTTTATGGAGATTCCATTTACATAGTCAGTGTAACGAAATTTTTAGTAAATAAATAGATAGGTTTCAAAAAAAATAAAAAAATTAAAAAACAATACAAAATTCGCTTTATCAATTATCATATTATATTATAAATTATGATAATGAATTATTAACCATGGTTTATAAGGTTACCACTTAGAATACAGAAAACTAATAATAATTGCAGTTAGGTTAAATTTTGATATTTTTTTTATTATTTTAATATTTTCAATTTTGTATTTTTGAACTTTTTTAAGTACCTACCTAGTTACTGTTTAATTAAATAGGTAATGTTAAGTTCACTTTCACTATAGATACAGAACACACATTTGATTAACATTTTGATGATTGTAACAATATAAGTTACAATATAAAGTATGTACAATCATAAAATATTATATTTAATAACAGGATTAAACATTAGTTGTTAATGTTTTGTTTATATTTGCTGTGAGTAGGTATGAAGAATTTTGTATTAAATGAATTCCACTGGTGATTTTGTTTCATATCTCTGCCACAAAATCTTTACTTAACACATGCAAGTGTAATCGATTCATAGATGTAAAAGCAAACAACAAACACATTCAAACCTTCATAACTCAAATCATGTAAGTTCTATAGTGTTAAAATGTATTACTTATGAAAAGTTTATTTAAAGTTATTTATATTGTTATTTTTTTCTTTTCTCATAGACATAAAGTGCATACCTCATTCAATAATAAGGAAGCTGCTACTTCAGGTCTGCGTTCCACATTAAATGATAGAATTCGGTGTTTCCGCAGGAGTTCATTTTCTGTGGCTGGTTCAGATATTAAATATGTGATCTATTATTACTAAACATAGTTTGTTGGTTTTTATTTATTGTCTTATTATACTTTTACACTATTTAAATGCAAATTTCATCTATAAAAATAAAAAATTGAAATAATGATTTTTATTGGATAATTGATAATTATATTCCTATAAATAATTATTTTGTATTCAAACCTAAATTACAAATTTAAGACTTATATTAATATATAAACTTTAGTTAAGTCATTTAATTTATATTTTTGTATAATCATGAAGTATGAAATACTAAATCTGTTCACTAAAGTAAACATGTCACATCTCTTCTACTCAACAATGTATTCTTCAGCTGTATTCTTTGCTATTCATATAACTTGACTAATATATTTTGACTATTTAATGTATAATTGAATATTTTTTTTCTTGTATTTAATAACAAAAATAACTAATAAGTAACATATAAAATATATGTATTGTAATATAATTTACAACCGATTTTAATAAGTATGTATGTTTTTGAAACTGCATTTAATTCAAAAAATATTACAAATAATTGTTCTTGAAAAATCCACACATCTTTTGTCAATACTTATTAGTTATTAGAAATATACAATATTATTACAAGTTTTTTGTTACCCTCATTTAAACAACAAGCAAGAGACCATGATAGAAATAACTTTCTATTATTTCAATCATGGAGGAGGCTTAGCACCCTCAAAATGCATTTTATTCCCCACAAATGTTTATGATTATTTAAGAATGAATAATAATTTAAGCAATAAAATGTGACATATAGAATTATTCAAAAGTAAATTGTATAAATATAAAATTGGTATATTAAAAATACATTTAGTATTTTTAATATACCATAAAAAGTATCTAGACCTACGAACACAGTTATTAGTTTATTACTATTGAAAATTAAAATAACCAAAACAATCCTAGTTTTTTGGAAAGCATAAACGTAAGTAAATTAAATTAGGTATTTATTTGTACAGCTGCAGTTAATCTAATGTTTTAAACCTAATTGCATCAATAGTTAGACATTACACAGATTCAACAATGACCTCACAAACATATTATTTTTGGTCATTCAGGTTATAATTATTGTGAGTAGCTTCAATGTTTCCTATTAGGTATATTGTTATACGTTAGTTTATGATCCCTTTGGGTTTCATTCAATATTTTTTATTGATATAATCTTTAAGTATAGAAATATCATATAATTTTAATATTTATGACTATTGACTAAATACATCACTAGATGGTGTTGAACCAAATCATTCTTTAAAATTAGCTTAGGATTAAATGTATGTGTAATTAATTTTTAGATTCTGAACGAAGTGATGAATGTATTGATTTTACAATGATGTGTGTTTTTTTTTTTTTTTGTGTCTGACGACAACATTTGGAGGAGTAATAATGCTCCGATTTTTGACTTCAGCCCCTCTTTGAATAGGAAAATTCATCTAGTTGGTACTTTGGGGGGGTCAAAAGTAAAATTTTCAAATAGTTTTCAAAAAAATCGAGAAAAACAAAAAAAAATGACAGAAAAATGGCAATTTTACGAAAAACCACTTTTCGACAAAATCGATTTTTTGATTATTAATAAACAGATACTATAAAGTAACCATAGTAACATATAAAAACTATACTATTTGTTTCAAAATAGAATATATGACAATATTTAAATATAATATAATCCTAAACTGACAAATTATCTTCGTTCAGAATCGTTTTTCGTATACAATGATACCTATCATTGCATTCAAATTTAACCTACCATAGTCTCAGGTCCACCCCACCTCCTAATATATAGCAGAGCGATACCCACTTACCCGCTTTTTAATAATTCTTTACCTTTGTGAAAATTTTCAATTTTCATTCGCGTTTTCTCGGTCACCTGGCGGTCCAACGACAATTTATCACAGAAGTTAAAATGTTCTACATGTAATTCTACACCAGAATCAGTTTTTCTTTTTTCCGAAAACTCGTTTTTTCAAAATTTTGGTTTTTCAAAATCGTTCGACCCAAGTGCGACGTTTAAAAATCCTTAATAACGGTTTTTCGAAAAATCAAATGCATACAACTCGTGTAGCTAGTTATGGGGATCAATTTTATGTCTTACGACTTACGCCGATCGCGCGACTTGGAAAACCTTTGGCAATGTAGACGATTCGGCGGGAAGTCAACCGCTTTCGAACACTTTGTTTTATTGTTGATTTTTTAAAGGTTAAATAAGTAATAAATAAAGAAATTGAACAGTAGCAATAGATTTTTTCGTAGGTCAGAAAAGTACTAAATACCTAGCTGATACTTGTCTAGTTGTCTATGAGCTGATGAGTCGAACAACAAAATATATTTGGTAGGTAGGCAATGAACACAAAATTGAACGTTAGCAATAGATTTTTGGTAATCAGGTAGGCAATAAACACACAATTGAACGTTAGCAATACATTTTCAGGATTAAGATAGGCAACAAATTGACGATTAGCAATAGATTTTGGGAACCCTTGAATTCTCTTATCAAATATTGCTAGCGGACCGCAAGGTTATAAATCTATAAGATTATAGTATAATCTATAAACCTTGAGCGGACCGTACATGCGGTGTCGAGTACAAAAACAAACACACAGTACAGATAGAGATAATAATTTCAGTTCAATATTTATTTTATATCTGTTAATTATGTTATAAGGCTGAATAATTATAATAATAATACATATTTTTTATCCATCAAGGTACTAACTATTATAATAGTTATATATTATAGAATACAAAATGTATTAACCTCGATGATTCTACTACAGAATAGATTCAATATACTTCATTCTATGATTCGATTATGGTTTGCAGTTTTTGAATTTTTGATGATACGCTGGTCGTAATAGAGTCTTAAACGGTATGTTACTGTAAAAAGGCTTATGCCATTGATTTGTTATATCATTTCGATTACTTGACATTCATAAATATATGATATTTGTATACCTACTTAAAATATTCTATATTGTGTCAGTGGCGGTAATCGGTCAAAAAATCCGTTTGAAAAAAATTTGGACAAAAAGTCTGAAAATACAAAATATTTTATGTAATTAATATTTATTTTAAAAACTTAAAAATTTAAAAATGTTTATATGTAGACATTATATATTATACATATTATATTATATTTATTTCTATTTTCTTATTTTCATTTATAATTGTATAATTTATTACAACATATTAAAAGTTAAAAGTTTGAACAACAATATCATTATATCAACATTTATTTTTAACTTAATACCTACATTATAACAAACAATGAATTTTATTTTATTTATAAACACGTCAATCCAAACAGAACTAAAAAAAATAGTATATCATAATTATAATAAAAAAATATAAATTTGTCGTTATTATAGGTACCCAACTATACTACTATAATAGTGAATTTCCGTTATATTTTTGTTAGTTACACAAAAATATAATAATATGTGTACAGCACTTTTAAATGTTTGAAATATTAATTAGGTATATAAAATATTTTGTATTTTCGGAATTTTTGTTCAACTTTTTCTAAAGAGGACTTTTTGTTTCTGCCGTCCCCGGACTTTTCGTCCGCGATTTGTCAGTGGCATGCCAATATAGACGATAGGCGATAAGATTCGGCCGTCATGCAACAATTATTATTTCAACTTTTGTTCAATAACAATAATAAATACCCATAGAGTAAAGAATATAAAAAAAATACCTAATAAACTAATAACTATATAACAATATAACTATAATTTATAATGAAACATACTAACTACAGCACGCACTGAGATAGACTAGATAGATGTCTTAGACAGTCTTACTCAAAAAATATAAGATATTATTAGATTTTAGATAATAATTATTTGAGCTTAATTGCCTAATAATATAATGACATAATTGTCATGTAATTACATAATCGAGTAATAATTATTTAAAATTGTTTACCATTATTATAGGTAGTAGGCAGGATTGGACAGTAGGTACCTATCTTCGATACCTACAACTTACAAGTATCTTAGTAGATACAATAAATTGTATCTTGTATCTTAGTAGATACAATAAATTGTATCTTGTATCTCGATACAATTATATGAAGTATTGAGTACCATCTTGTATCGCAATACATTTTTAATAAATGTATCGAGTAATCCTTAAAATAATTTTATCGAAAAATACTCGATACTTTAATGCAATACTTTGAAAAATTAATTTTTTAGGATTATTTTTACTCGCCTATTTACCAACCGGCAACTGCGATTGTTTTGCTATGTTTTAATACAATACAATATTAATATGTGTAAAATAATATGCACGGCAAATTTAAATTTATGAATCCATAATTTAATTGTAGTACAGCTTGTACGAAATTATTTTTCAACCTATCAGCCATATTAAGTTATATCTGTATATCCCTGGTACTCGCAGGATTTATTCATAATCCTACCAGTAATAAATTATCAGACATTAATTTTGAAAAATTAGTATTTTTAAAAGAAAATAAGAATATGATTTATCTATCTATTTGTATTATTATTTATTTAAGTAATTTAAATATTGACTTGTATTATAATATATTTATACGTAATTAATAATTGAAATTTTAAAGTTAAATGCATTTAACGTTTTTTACCATGTCATATACTTATTCGATATGATATCTACTTATAATTTATTTTTATTATTATTTATTTAATTTAAAGATTGACTTATTATACCTATTTATACTTAACTAATTTTTGGAATTTTAAAGTTAAATGCATTTATCTAGATTCACAACCTACCTAATTGTGTATAAATAAAATTTAAAAAAAAAATCCTATATGTCATAGATTATGACTTATTTTTTCAAATGTATATAGTATCTAAATATTTAAAATGTAAGTCGAGTATCTAGTATTGCGATACTGATTTTTGAGTATCTTGCCCATCCTTGCCTGTAGGCAAGAAGGAATATTTAAAATCTGTAATCTTTATTTATTATACATAATCAGTAGATTAGACTCAATATTTTAAATTGCATTGTAGCTGGTAGGTAAATACATTTTTTATAATCATACAATATTATGAAAAAAAAACATCAATATATGTACATAGTATGCATGTGGCCTAGCAGTATATATATTTATTAAATATTAGCAATTTTTTGTTTAAAATTCCAAGTAAAAAAAAAAAGAAGAACTACAAAATAATATATATAATATATATTATCATATTGTACACATCTGTTAAAATTTTCAATAAAAATAATCATTCTTACAGCTTAAAGAATTAAATTGATAATATTACTATAAGATATTGTTGTTTTAAGACAAATATATTGTATATTAAATGTTAATATTGTTAATAAATGTTTAAATTTGTTAATTACATGTATAACAAATAGCTAAACTAGGAACTTTACAGAAGTAACAAATTGTTTTTATTATATCAGTTAGATATTAAAATTAAATAGAAATCACTATTTAAACATATTTTTATTCACAAAACACTGAGTTAGAAATAATATTGATGAATATAATTACTTTATAATTTTTTTAGCTTATCAAACTACATCTATAAAGTAATATTGGAAATCATTTCTTCACATTCTGTTTGGTTAGATGTTTCATTTGGTTGAATAAATGTAGAGAATTTTGTCTCCAAATCCATAAGTTGCAAATATAAATCAGACATATGACAATCTAAAATTCTACAGCACTGATGCATAAACCATAAAAATGAGTGAGGTAATTTTTTTTTAAATACAGTATTTATTTTATAAATGTTTGCTTTTTTTAAAAAATTTTTATTAATATAGATGAACCAATAATTTGAACCAGTTCCTAAAAATATTGTATTTGGTTTTTCTTCATATGAACTATTTGTAGTTTCATTCTGTTTATTTTTATATACTTCTTGATTTATTAAGTATACATTAATTTGAGAAGCATATGGAAGAGTTCCTACAGTATCAGAATCTCTACCTTTTTGTTTCACATAATGTAATGGACTACTGAAGTTGACTTCTATAGGTATATTACACTCATCAGCTAAATCATAGATCCTGTAATAAATAAAATTAATAATTTATTAAAATTATTATAAATGTGAAATATAGGTTAAAAAAATTCTATCCATCAAATTTTAAAATAATGATTTTGATATTTAAAAATTATAATTGTCTTATAAGATAATTTAATATTTTCAAAATCAATGAAATTAAGAAAGTGTACATTTATTCAGGGGTGTCATTTGAGTTTTTTTATTGTTGGTTTTGGTTCCAACATTTTTTGCAGAAATTTAAAATCATTATTAGGCCATAATAAAATGATACTTAAAAATGTTAAGTATTTTAATTTCTTGACTAGTGTAAAAAATTAAGCATTTTACAATTTTATGTCTAATTCATAGCATATTATTAGGTATATATTATTTAATTGATGTGATATTTTATAATATAATATATATATATACCTTTTTTCATTAGTTAGATACAAAATATCAGTTTGAGTAAAATTTTTTTCTAGAATTCTTTTTGCTTCATTACTTAATTCTTTTGAGTGATATTCAACTATCCATTTTATAGTTGATGACAATGGTTTAGTTGAGGCAGGAATTTCTCTATAATTTTCTTTTCTTCCAAAATCAGGTAATGTTTGAAGTAAAGTTTCAGTGTTTTCTCTAAAACTTTTACATATTTTGTCTCCTATTCAATAATAAAAATTAATAAAAAATAAATTTAAATAATACAATATTTAAGTCAGTGGTTTTAAAAAATATCTTTTTGTTCATAGAGCAACTAAGTTGTCAAAAAAATGAATGTTTATTTTTAACCAAAAAAAAACTTAAAAAATGATAAGAATTCATGATAAGAATTAATATATGTAATTAAAAATATTGAATTTGAAGTTTCCACAAAGTCCTAAATTACTCTAGAGGAACCCTAGAGCACTACGATATAGTTTTAGAACTACTGACCTAAGTGAACATGAATCATAACCATTACCTTCTAATATAGGTAAAGTTGGTTTCATAATATTCCAATCGTTTATAAATAATTGAGTGTTGCGTATATTGCTTTTATACAATTTTTCATGCAGAACATAGTTATACTTAGATACAATACAATTTCTAAATTCTATGTATTGCACATAATCATTCCAGCTGAACAATTTTTTGTCAATTATATTTGATCTAAAAGATAGCAACATAGTAAATATTTGCATGTAAAAAACCTTTAGGTATTTAAATGATGAAGATAACAATATTTTATTTTAAATCTGTTGATACATTTAAGTCATATTGCAACACATTTTTTTTTATCAATTAAAATTTTATTTTATTTTAGATTCTGAACGGAGTGAAGAATGTATTGCTTTTACAATGATGTGTGTTTTTTTTTTTTTTTTTGTGTCTGACGACAACATTTGGAGCAGTACCTAATAATGCTCCGATTTTTGACTTCAGCCCCTCTTTGAATAGGAAAATTCATCTTGTTGGTATTTTGGGGTTAAAAGTAAACATTTTCAAATAGTTTTCAAAAAAATCGAGAAAAACAAAAAAAAAGTGACAGAAAAACGGCAATTTTACGAAAAACCACTTTTCAACAAAATCGATTTTTTGATTTTGCTGCAACTTAAAAACGAATCATTGTAAATACTTGACATTTTCACCAAATGTTTATATTATGGTTATCTCTTGACAGTTAAATTTTCAAAATATTTTGACTATTTTTAAGCTACTTATAGACAATTGAAATTTTCGACTTTTCTAAGTTTTTTTTCTTCAAATGCCGATAAAAATTTTTTGGGTGGCCAGAAAATCTTGAAAATTTAATACAAGGTTTCATATAAGTTGGCCATAATGTGATAAAAAAAAAATCCGAAATCGTTAGTCACAATTTTTTTTTATAAGTGCTTAAAGTTCGAATTTATACGAAATATGTCAAAATTTAAATTAAATTTCATACGCTCATAATGCGTATGTTGGCCAAATACTTTTTTTATTAATAAACAGATACTATAAAGTAACTATACTATTTGTTTTAAAATAGAATATATGACAATATTTAAATATAATATATCCTAGACTGACAAATCATCTCCGCTCAGAATCGTTTTTTGTATACAATGATACCTATCATTGCATTCAAATTTAACGTACCATAGGCCGAGGTCCACCCCACCCCCTAATATACAGCAGAGCGATACCCACTTACCCAATTTTTTTAATTGGAATTTGAAGAAGCCTAATAAATAACATTAATTATATTAATTTTTAATGGAATATCAGAAAATATGAATATGTAGGTCCTGAATCAAAGAGTTTTGGTTTTAAAAATAAATAAATAACATACTGGTTAATTTTTTCAGCAAAGTCTGAGGATAAATTTTCTGCATTACCATCAAGACAAAATAAAAATTTGGCAGCAAAAAGTATGTAAGCCATTATTTTAACTTCTATGTCTGGTAATTTTTGATTACATTTAACATTCGGAGGAGATATTGATACAAGTTTGCAAACAAAATGTGTAAATTCATCTAATTTAAAAAAAATTTATACATACAATAATAAAAATAATAGATAAAAAAATAATTTCTAAAAAATTAATAATTACTTGGAAGTTGGAGTTCATCACAAAAACGCAACAGTAATTTTTTAAAATCAATATTAGGTAGTTCATCAGCTTTAAAATGCTTCAAAAGCATATGGAATTCTTCATTTATAAAATTCCTTGATGAACAGGGTACCATTTTACTTAAGTTAATACCGTGCTTTGAATTTTCTGGTAAAAATAAGTTAACACGATTTACATGCAAATGTCCTTCATGAATCCATCTATTAAAATAAAATTATAATTAAAATATAGTAAAACTTCGATAAGACAGAACTTTGGTAAAACGGAAACCCTGGTAATACAAAAAATTTCTCTGGTGCATTTTTTCAAATTTCATTTTTTTGAACCCTGTCAAATCAGAAACCCTGTTAACACTGAAAAATTACATAGTCTCAAGCGATTCCGTCTTATCGAGGCTTTACTGTATTTAGTTTGCAGCCTGCTAAACTTTTTATAATTTCTAAGTTTTATAATGTAAATTGGTTTACCTAAGTATATCAGATAGGTAGATATCATCATCATTGATCATAAGAGCTAATTGTAATATAGATATTAGTTTTTTAATAGATAAAACATTTTTTTTTTCTTTTTTCTTTAAACTATCCCAATGTTTTCTGCCAGCTTTAAAAAGCTTTAATGATTCTTCATTAGTAAGATCTTTAGTCTTTGATGGCATTGAAGTGAGAGATTTTTTTATATTTTTTGTCAATTTAATTCTGAAATAATATTGTTAAACAAATGTATATCAATATTATAAATAATAATACTATATCTTACTTGACTTTCCTTGACTTATTACTTCTTTGCAATAAACTAATATCGTCTGATAATCCTACCGAGTCGTTATTTGAATCTCTTGTAGAATGGTCTAATTTTTTTAATTTCCGGCTAAACTGTAATTAAATTTTTCAAATTAGGTCATAGTAATTAATATTTAATTAATAATTTACTCTATTTCGTTTATTAATATCTGTTATACTAGAATTAATACTAGATGTCAGTGATTTTCTTTTATTGGAACATCTCCTTTTTTTATTCTCTTTTGCTATTCCAATTTTTGCATTTAGAATTTTTTTTTTAAGATTTTCAACTCCATATAAAATTTCACAGTCACTGAAAATATTTTTAATATTTGTTATATGATTATTTTAATAATATTCAAATAATTACCACTTATAATAACTGATGTTAACTGATATAGTAATTTTCAGATTTTTTGTAACCAATTGTCTATCAATAAACTTATATTATATTGCCAGGGTCATTTTGAGGTTTGGTAGCACCCCTAGTGAATCAATGCATTTGCACCCCCCTCCCCTCTCAAATGGGAAATTTGTATTTGACAGGTCATGCACATTATTATATTCATGTATAATTTTGCTATAAAAAATATAAACAATTAACACATACATATACCAACCTACTTTATGAGAATATTACACACATATAATTTATAGATATTCCATTTATAATGAATTGTCGATATTTCAAATTGTATACTCGGATACTCCAACAGCCTTAACTTTTATATAATAAAAATAGGAAAAAATTTTACTGTAGTAGGTTGTTAAAATAAATTTTAATTTTTCAAGTATTACATGAAAAAATCATTGCATAAGTATTATTGAAATTTGTGCCCTGGCCCACATTTTCTTGCCCTGCACTAATTATGGTCTTGCATATTACTGCATTTCATACTATTATAATGGTTGTATCTGAATATTAATAGACTCTCAATGTTACAATAATATTTATAAAATTCAATTAGTTACAACATTTTTAATCAAAATTATTTTATCTTACATATCAATTATTGATGTATTTAATTTTGGAAGTTTCTTAAATTTCTTTGACGTAAATGCAACTTCGATGCATTGTAAATATTGAACCCATAACTGTAACACTATAATTTTTAAGCTAGGTTTAGCTCCAAGTTCGATAATCTCATTTGTAAGTCCCAAAAGAATAAAATTATAACATTCCCAAGATAACAGTTTTTTTGCTTTTTCTAATTGAGATCCTGTAGTTATTTCATGATCTATATTTGCTGGATCTTCATAGTTAAGATTAACATTTTCATGAAAGTCTACGTGTTCTTCTCTAATAGTCTGCAAAATTAAAAATAAAATAAAGTAATTTAAAATAACATATTACAATTAAAAAAATGGTTTCATTATTTTTGTAAGAAGATATTTTAATGAAAACTAAGTGTAATATTATATACCTACTATTTTGATTGAAAATATTACTTTGTTGATTAAAGTTTAAAAATATAATTAAATATAAATATATTTCAAGTAGGTATTTCTACCTAACAGATTTAATAAGCCCAATTTTAAACACAGAAAACAATGATTTAGATTTATATCAACAAAAATAATAATTTTAATTTTAAATATTAATAATAATTTTAAATAAAATGTTACTTTTATGTTATTCAATAAAATAATTTGATTTTCCTTAAAATAAAAATCATTAAATTATGCATGCTTACTTGAGATTGTATTCCACATTCATTGCACACAAATGCACCATCAGTAACGGTGAAATTGTTACAGCCACAAACAAAACATTCGTTTGTTTGCATTTTGCCTAGTACCTACTAATTAAAAATAAATAATTATAAAAAACACTTGAAAATTTGTCTTCCATCATTTCGGTATTTCATCATTTTTAATTCAGATTATTAAGACAAGTAATAACTTATAACAGCTATAAAAAAATAACGAAAATATTGACTGTACATTTCAATCATTTCATATCTCTAGCCTTCATTATCATTTATCAATTATCACATTTAAGAAAGGCGGGTTTGTTGATAACAATCATAAACAATATATACATAATATATATTATATATTACTGTGTTAAAATGTTAAATAGGAATCACGGTTGTAGCTTAATGTAGATAAAATTAGGTAGGTAGGTACTTCTTTAATTGTGGTCTCTAGACTTAAAAACAAAATAAAAAGCGTAAAGGATAAATACCTACAATTCCTAACTATAATTTAAAAAATCAAGACACAAAATTCTAACAACGTTTTATTACATTTATTAAATATTTTCATTTAATAAAATAAGCACTAACATTTATTTTGAAAATAGATGTAGGTAGGTACTTGCATAGTAAAATAAATAAATGTATTTATTTTACTATGGGTACTTGTAGATACTTTATTTAAACGACCTGCTTAGGGAGAAATCAGAAATATTTGAAACGTTGGCACCTTGCCTTTGCAGAATATGATATGGGTTTATACCAGGCTGATAAAATAGCAATTTTCTGTTTCCCAACAAATGGTTCAATAAGAGACTAATTTTAGTGATATTAATATAACCATTGATTGTTCAAACTAAAAATCTTAAATAAAAATAAAAAAAATCAAATTAAATGATAACTATAACATTTAAATGTGGAAATAGCGAGGAAATTTTTAAGACCCTCGATTTAAATTACAAAAGAAAAGGTCTTGAGTGGGTGATATGTATCGATATGTGGGTTATGCATAGATGGTGCTAGAGCTATCACTATGTACAGTAAAAATCGTAGAATTGTGATTCGAATACTTGAAGCTATTTGAAAATACTTCATGGGCTCACTGAAAAGTTCACCGGGAAATTTTAGAATGAAAATAACATATTATAATGGATAACTTGAAAAAAGTTTTGAACACTACTGTGAAAATAGTCAACTTCATTAAGCAGTGGCGGTTCTGGTATTAAATTTTGGAGGAGGCAACATGTTATAATACAGGCTAACTCGTGGGGGGCTCTGCCCCCCACACCACCCTTACAAAGTTACAGCAAATATGTAAAAGGATTAACTTTTCTTAATTACAAAATACGTTAATAATAATGATATTAAAAGGTAAAAAAAAATATTTTTGAACTAACTAGTTTCATTTTATTTTGTCTAGAATATAGATAATAGATACAGAATATTTAATGATAAATAACAAATTATCATTTGATAAATATTAATTATTAACTGATAATAGCAATTAGGAATAATCACGAATTAAAAGTAATATAATATTTTTCTAATGTAAACTTCAACGGAGATGGATGTCGAGCACTCGAGCACGGTTATTATAGATATTAGTATCTATAGCCGTGATGTCGAGTGACGAGCGTCGAGCGCTGCAGCGGAGATTAATAGAATCATTGCCTCCGTTCGAGTGCTGCGCATGCGCAGCTTCAATTATTTTATGTTTGTGTTATATATATTTATGTGTTTGTGTATAAGTATACACGACTGTATTATCTATATGTCGCATCCACTTAATGTAATCGCTCATTTCATGAAATGGACATCCACTTCATGAAATGTATCCATTTAGTGAAAATGGCTTTTTATTACACTATATGGACAATTTTTTGACCTTTTCACGAAGTGTATAAAATTCATTTTATCCACATTATGTAAAATCACTATTATAAACGAGTACTTTTGATATTAAATATTAAGTAATTGTACGCTTTGAACTAGGTAATTGCGTATAAAATAAACATAAAAGTAAAATTACTATTATCATTGATTATAAATACTTAGTATTTATAATCAATGGTATTGGGTAATAATATGATATAATTTAATAATATAATACAGCCTTAATGAAAATTAAATTAAATATTTTCTTAAACTTTATTTATTATTTTATTATTTATTTTTACACGGTTGAGAATTATGGCAACGACTATTGCACAGCATTTTTTTTTTAAAACAAGCACATCTTGATGTCTGACATGGGCTTTTCGCTTTACACGAACAAGAAGAAAAACCTTGTCCCCCTGTTATAACTGCCACAGTTTCTCTAACAGTTAGCTCTTTATTCAACAAAATTTCGTCATTCGTTAAAAATGCCTCACATTTTTTTAAGCAATCTCCTCCATACCATCCTTTAATCATTCCATATTTAGTCCCTAGCTTATACAGTTTATTTTTTTTTTCAATAACTAAACATATAATATTTGGTGGATCTGTAGGCCCTCTGTCGACTTTTGGAACAGCCATTACCACACAATCATTAATTTCAAGGTCTGGAATAACAGCATGACTAGTCTATAATAAAAGAGTATTATAAATATTTTTATTTTATTTTTAAAATTGTGTTGTTTAAAAATTTACCTGCAACATTTTTTCTGCAAATTTTTTAATGCCATCAGAGCCTTTTTTTCGTTGCATTTTAATTTTTTCTTTTTTTCTGCATAGGTTACACATAATAGATCCAGCTTCATCTTGATTATGTATCACTTCATTTATTTCAATCTCACATACATAACATTTATAGTTAATGGTTGAACATTGTACATTTTCTTCAATTTCTTCAATTTCTTCTTCAGCCGTAATATTTTTAACAAAATTTATTGGAAGTCTTGAATTTGTCAATCCAACTTTTGGGTCATTTCCAAATAACGCGTTATATGGGCTTCTACCAATAGTACGGTGAAATGAACAATTTTTTTGCCATTGAACAAACTGAAGACTGAAATTAAGTATACCATTTATTTAGATTGCCATTTTCTTTACGTGATTTGATTTTCAAAACATTTTGACTTTTTTTGAGCTATTTATAGGCATTTGAAATAATCAATTTTTTTTTTTTATAAATGTTAATAAAAAAAATTTAGCGGGGACAAATTACTTGAAAATTTAAAAGAAGGGTCCACATAACTTGTTTTAACTCTCATTCAAAAATTATAAAAATACATAGGCACAATTTTTTTTTATTAACATTTGAAGTTCAAATATTGACAAAAATCACATTTTCACGTAATATAAAATAGGAAAATAAACTGAATCGATTGGTGCAACAATAAGATATGTCCAAATAAGTTTTTATTGCTTCCTTAAATTATTATTAAAATTTAAGTATTACCTATAAGTGCATAAGTTGTATGTACCCAAAAACTTAAATCTACCATTTTTTTTTAAATTAAAATTTTTTTTTTTAATTTTTAATGTTTTAATGTTCGGAGACCACGTAAGGTATTGACTATTGTTAGAAAAACCAACGAGGGTGACTTTCGTACGCACACGCACAATCGTCTAAAACAGCTACTGTTCAGGATTCATAAATTTTTTCCGTCAAAAACTACCAATTTTACTTCAATCAGTCCGATCGTTGTATTGATGCGATAACACATCTGAAAATTAATTTGAATTCAGCGTGAAGTATACTTGAGATCGGTCAGGCCACTTTTTCAGTTTTATTTAATAATATTTGTTAAACACTACTACAATATTTATTATTTTTCAAAAAATTTAAATAAAATTTGTGAAATTTGAAGGTCAAAATTAACGGTGGAAGACATAAGCGCCAAAATTAGATAAGAAAAAATAAAGCCGTATCGTACAAAAGCGCCAAAATCCTTGGTACCTGTGTGCAACGGTTAATATATGTTAAATAACAGATATTAAATTTAGAACTATATCGTTCAAAAACTCCAAATGTTTAATCTTAATCGACAAATGTCGACAGTTAGATTATAATATATCTGATTACGATAGATTGTCACATAGACAGTGTGTGGGCAGTTTTGTGTTATAAGTTTATAACATATTGTTAGTACCTACTTTGTACGCATTCTTGTAAGCATCATTCGTTAAAATGGATTTTACAAAAACTATTACGAATAAAGGTGTTGTGTGTATTTTATTTAAAGAGCAAAAATATAGATTTTTACGAGAAATGGCCAATGGTAATGTGTCATTGAAGTGTACCAAAAAAAAATGTTCGTGCGATAAATTGATGCGCGATGAACTGTCGTGAAATCTATTTTAAATATGTCTAAAAAACAAAAAAAAACATCGAAAAATGTACTATAAGATGAAATATGCAATTTTTCGAATTAATTGACCTTAAAATAGAAATTAATATAATACGAAAAACCTCAAATATGCACGATGCATGATGAATATAGACAATAAACAAGTAAAAATCGAACAACATCCGCTCCTTAGTTATAAAATTTTGAGTTTAATTTTTGTTATTATGCACAGTAACTTTTTATTATTGTTATTTATTTAATTAGTTAAAATCTTACGTTTTAGTTTTGGCAGCTTCGATCTCCGCGATCATTTTTATTTGTTCTTCTTGACTGAAAGGTTTTTTCTTCGGCTTCGTAGCATAATATTCTTGTAATTTCTCATAAAATAATATTTTTTCCATCATACATAAAATAACGTGTTACTACTTTACTAGCCAACAACTACTAACAAGTACTGGTATAACTGTATAAGACAGACTGACAGAGTATTGTCAACGGGATCATACACTATCTGTATATTACTATGTACCTATATTGTACCTATCTATAAAATCATTTTTAGTTGTTTGATATCTTATCTTAAAATTTTATGATCTACTGACGAACCAGTTTATATAATGCTCAAGTCACAAATTATATCAAGCAACTTTTATGTTTATTTTATACGCAATTACCTAGTTCAAAGCGTACAATTACTTAATATTTAATACCAAAAGTACTCGTTTATAATAGTGATTTTACATAATGTGGATAAAATGAATTTTATACACTTCATGAAAAGGTCAAAAGATTGTCCATATAGTGTAATAAAAAGCCATTTTCACTAAATGGATACATTTCATGAAGTGGATGTCCGTTTCATGAAATGAGCGATTTCATTAAGTGGATGCGACATATATATTCCAGGAGGCGGCGATATCAGTTGTCTCCGCTACAGCGCTAATAGTTACTATTTAGTATTTAATCTATTCTGTGCTTTATTAATTATTATGAATCTTGTATGCGTGATTGGTTTGCTAAACAGTTGCCTATTCGCGTGCGCCGTGCGGCGGGCGACTACGAAAACCAGTAAAACAAACCACTATTTTGCCGATGCACTATGCAGCGTTGTTATTAATTTAATTAATCATATTTTTTATACAATTTTCGGAATTCAAATTTTTTTTAAATTAATCTCAATCAAGATTGAATTTAAAATTAATTAGGAACAATAACTCTACATTTTTCACTCAATTTTCAAGGGAGACACCGCCTCCCTTGCCTCCCTCCCAAAACCGCCACTGTCATTAAGACAATGCCATTGCAATATCACGCTTATTTGAAAAGTTGTGTAAAGAGAATGGGAAGTTCTTACAAATTACTTCTTTTTCACGCTGAAGTACGTTTCTTATAGGAGGAAAATTATTAACACGACTTATAACACCGTGAAAAAATTGCATTGTTTCTAAAAGTAAAAACTGATTTGGTAAAATCGTTGCACAACGAAGAATTTATTCTGGAGCTCACGTGTTTTAATATTTAGACAATTTATTTTCGTAACTCAACGAATTAAATTTATATTTTCAAGGAATAAAAGTAATCTCCAGAAGATTCATGTTTAAAACTCAAATTTAGTTGTACAAATTTGATTCAGTTTTGGTTATAAGCTCAACAAACATTTCCAGTTCTTTTAGCTGAAGTCATTAAGCTATTAAAGTACTATTCCCATTCTCATTTTCATACATGTGTGAAGTTGGATTTTCGGCAATTGTGAGCATCAAAAACTAATACCTATCGAAACAACAAACAAGCTATATTTATCGAACTCCTTGTGTTTAAAAATAATTTAGAAGAACATCGACGTCAGTGCTTTTATCAATTATAATAGGAAAAAAGTAAACACTTTGCCTCATTAATAAAAATACATTTGTAAATTGTAAAATTTAATTCATTATAAACATACAAATTATAAAGTATAAAGTAATAAATCATATAAGTTATATAATCTTATTAAAAACTGATTTTCTATAACTACTTTTTGATCCTGTAAAAGTCAAATCATGTGGGTTGCGATGAATTTTTAGTAGAAAGTTTGGTCCGTGGTCTTAAAAATATTAAGAACCACTGCTATAGGCTAAAGATTTGTTTTGGAAAAAATCATAATATGAAATTTTACTCCAAGCGTCTTGGACTTTTCACATTTTTTTCCGAGTTAATCTTTTCGACCAAGTAAATTATTCATAAACTGGCCATAACATATTCGTTAGGTTTCCTTCCACTGTATATTTAAGTTAACTATTCTCTTGTATTAGTACCTATAGGTACACAGAACAATTCAATAATATATTTTTATAATTTATATTGGTCTAAGCTTTCATCATTATATATATGTTGCCCGTTGATAATTTATTCATTACTCATTAGTGTAAAATGTAAATATATTTTTTATCATCACGTATTCACGTGTCCAAACAAACATCTCTGAAGAAATGTCAAATTATTCACACACGTAAACTTATGGTGGCACACTTATGTTGTAATAATTCACAGAATTTATTTAAATATATTCAATAACTTTTTTTTTTATTGTTGTTGGCCATTGTTGAAATGTTTTTTAGAATTTATTACACGCGAGCTGTTAGAAGTAATAACCATACAATCGATTTGTTTAAAAATACCGTTTAACTCACTATTTCCAACAAGTATTATCACTCCAAAGTCCAGTTAAAAAGTTTATTTATAAAAATAATTTCAACAATAAATAATGACATAAATAAACAATAATATACATTCATAATGATATTATACATAAGACATAACATCCTAAATTTGTAAAAAAATAATATTGAATAAAATCGAAGTAATAAATAGTTTATCAGGAATTAACTTTGTTGTACAGTTACCTATAATATGTAAAAATGAGAATATTTTAAACTTAAATAAATAAATATTACATATTGGTATACATTTAACAAGTGAAACATTAAAAATATAATCACGTTTGAATAAAAATAAATAGGTAAATATAAGTATTTTTTCATGATATTATACTGTAGTTAATATTATACATTAATAAAATCGTCGTTAACCTAGCCAAATTTAAAATATGAATAAGAGAAACGATCTTAAAAATGTGTATATATTTATTTTTAACGCGTTGTTAACACGGAATCATTCTAAACGATAGGCCGGCTTCCAAAGCTATTAATTTCGGTGGGCATAGTTTTATTCTGAAAAAATAAAAATGAAAATATTAATAACCTTGGCATAATGTATCCACATAATGATATTTGCAATAAATTATCCGTGTTATTATAGTTGTATACATGGTTGTATATGTATTGTAATATACATTGATATCCACAGTGTTTATTTTTGCATCTACATTTTACGTATACTATCGCCCGTCGAATACATTTCTATGTAAACACTATTATACGCTATTTATCATACACTGTTTAATAACATTAATATTATATTATCATCAATTGTATGTTATAGTAAGTTATCATTTATTTTATATGTACAATTTATACAAATCAGTCAGTGAAATGCGATTGATATATTTGTTAGAATATAATATCCTAATGATAAATTAATAATCTGTTCAAAAATGTAAAAAACAGTATTTTTTTAAAAATATTACAATGAAACACTGAAACCTTTGAATAGCAGGCACTCTAGGTTATCAACATTTCGTTCGTTATTCAGAAGTGTTTGCTATTTAAATGGGGCAGGTACATTTTTTAAATTTATAAAGAATAAATGTGTAAAAGAAAAATTATGCTTTAACGTCATTTTGTCATTATTTTAAATTTAAATTTAAGTATTCGTTTTTCGGAAGGTTTTCAATTGAAAAATAGTGAAATTTTTCATGTTTTTAAAAAAATTACCGTTACCGGGAGGTGTCTGATAAGGGCGATTCACTAGTAATACCTATAATATGTGTTTGTACGAAAATTAAATGCGATTTTGTAAAACATAATTATGTTTATTTAAATTTCAAAAACAAACCTTAATAATTTTTAAAGATTCCAATAAGGATTCATAGTGTTTATACTCGGTTATAATAATAATAATAATAATATTTATATTAGTAGTAGAGTTAACATACTTTTGGCCCATATTGAACGTCTCGATAGTTAGCGATTCAACATAGATTACTGGCGCTTCAAATCTCCAGGTTAGTATATTCATCGTGGTCGAATGGTTCCAAACCAACAGTACCGATTTGATGGTACCCACATTACTAGACCCAAATACTCGGCGATGTACACTTCCCGGCTTGTAATGTTGTTCTCTGTTTTCAAGTATAGAATCATAATTATTAATTAAAATATCTCTACTATTGTAAATAAATTTTCATAAATTTATGTAATGTAGAATAATAATAAAAAATAAAATCAAAAAATATCACGGTTATCATAATTATGTTTAATATGATTTTAAAAAGAATCACCAAAAACTCAAATTATACCTAGGGATATTTTTCTTATAGAAGTGAGAAAATAGTTTATATCTATGCATCCATTATAAATAAAAATGTACTTAATTTTGTTAGAAAACACCATGTTTCATATTTATATACGTAATACACTCACTTGAATACATTCAAAAGTTTTGACTTAGAGTCAGTTCCTTCGAGCTGCACCAAAAAATGCCCTACTTCACCACCATGGTCTTTGCTCAATTGTGAGTTTGCCAAATTCAATGTTATTTTGTACAAATACGCTAAAATATAAATGTAAATAATTACACATATTTTTAAATTTATAGTATAAAACACTAGCAGTTATGCTGGATCGAGAATATAAAGTAGGTATTTGTATTCTGATTACTATATCCGACATACATGACAAATTGCCGATAAATGTAAGTTAAAGAAAGATGTTTTTTTATGTATATCCATTTGAAAAATATTTTAATAAAAATTTTTAAATTAGTACTTTTTCTTAAAATTGATAAATAGAATAATATATTGTTATTGGTAATTATTTTATCTATCGAAGAATTCGAAGATCATAAGGTTAGCATACAAATAGTATATATTAACGTAGGTATATATTATGTACCTATCATTATAAATGAAAAAAGCTTAAGTAAATTTATTAACATTTATACTTACTGCAAAATGGTGAGTCTCCGTTGGTGAGTGAGTATAAACGTATGTGTGGTGATGCATTAGGATCGATGGAACTGGCAATGGTGGGGGCATATTTTTTCCAGTGGCCTAACGATCGCATACCCATTTCTGCACAGATTTTACCATCAGGGTTCTAAAACATTGAGTAATTAGATAAAAATATATTTTATAATATTGTTATTAATAATAGGTATATTAATATGTCATATACTAACAGTATCGCTCAAACATGAAAAACATTCTCCATTTAAGAATTCTTCATAAGAATCACATTCTATTGCTACAAAGTTGCAAATTGTGTTCACGGATTCATTAAAATATTCGTGTGCTCTGACATGATCGCAGGCCAGGAATCTTCTCATACCTTGATAGAAACTACCGTTTTCGCGGTTAATGTACTTCATCATACCCTGATTACACCCGGGTTGATTTTCACCTCCATTTGGATAAAAATCTAAATGTCCTATGGGCGCACTCATTCCCAGACCTGCATCAAGTAATGACAAAAACAATATAAAATAATAATTAAAAATAATTAAATTTCATTTTACAGAATATTGCATAATATAATATTGGACATTGTACCTAATTCGCCTCCTTTGATAAATGGCCTAGAATCGGTGTGTATGATATCCACGTACATGGCGTCCGAAGGATCTAACCTTACCATCGGGTCGGTCTGGCTGAAGTGAGGCTCTGCTGGGTCTAGACCAGTAATTCGACCCACCGTGACGCGAAAGTTCGTCTGCAGCACACTTCCTACATAACCACAGAGATGCGATCCTAAACTGTGACCGATTAAATGAACGTTGGCGACGTTTAATCCGAGTTCTGTCTACGCATACAAATACCGTAATATAATATAAAAATATGTATTGTAGAACATAATATATTGATTTATAAATTATAATATATACATAATATAATATGCAAAGGTGGATAATGTAGAATCGGAGTTTCTAATCAACCTTAAAATATGAATGAGGTAAATAATTATTACCTATGCTGTATCCATTTTAAACGGACAATTTAGTTTTTTCTTTATTAATGGATTGAAATGATCCATTTTGTCTATAATAATTAGTCTTTTGAATTAACTTAACTCGATTATAAATATGTAATCGGTTGCGGGAAATCTTTGCATATTACTGCAGTAGACTATAATACTAAATATGCATAAGTATTTTTTTCATACAATCACAAATAAGAGGCAATGATAAGGAGAAACGATTTTAAATATTATTATGCACATAGGTATAATTTAAATTCATGTATTATCAAAATCAAAATAAATAAATGTTTTATAAATACAAATTTTAATTATTGGGTATATGATATAAGTATATATTAGTGTATTACAACTTCAGTAGGTCACCTAAAACATAATATAAATAATAACTTTTATGTACTTATGTATAAGTATATACAAGCACTTGATTTTGGCACACTAAAAACGAGTAATATTAATTTTTCGTCAGATACGTTCGATGAGTCACAAATAAACTAAAATCCCAACTGGGATCAGATATCTTACTATGATTTATATTATTGTTATTTATATTTACTATAGTTGTTGTACTTTTTGAAATCATTCTTAATAACATAGATTTTTATTACTGTTAACTTGAAATAAATAAATTTAATTTTTAAATCTTGAGAATATTTAATTTTTATTTAATCGTATGGAGCGTTATAGTACCTAGTCCCGCAATTTCTTCGTATAATGAACATGCCATCACAGGCCTCGGAAGACACTTGCTTTGCACTATCTTCCACTTTTTAAAATTAGGTACGAGATATAGTTATATCTTTTACTATGTATCAGGTACAATATTATATCGAAGTTTAACCCTCTCCCCTCAATAACCAAAGTATTACTACGAGTCTTATGTAATATTAAGTCTACTGAGTCTATACATAATTTATTATAATAAACAAAATATATACTTATAAAGTTATATATAGGTACATAAAAATCACTCACTCGAATCACGTTTATTAGGTGCGCCGTTATCCTGCCCACCATCCGTATGTTGGCCACAGCCTGTGTATATGGTGACCCGGAGCCCTGTTCCCAATCGATGATAATAACGTTAGCGTCGTACCGTCGCAGGATTTGCCGGGCGATTTCCTTCAACCACGGCCGATCACCGCCTTCCAGAAACCCATGTGTGATGAAGTATGTGGGCAAAGTTGGTATCACGTTGGACATGATCACTGAATTGCGGTCTTTGTGGTTCAGGTACTGGCACACGTTCCGATTGTTGCGTGTGTACAGGCAATACCGCGGCGCGATCTTTTCCGGTCGTTCCGGGAACTGATTCACCGGTCTGGAGGTGTCGTCATGCCATGGACCGGCCACCGAGAAACAACCATACTCGCCATAACACTTGACCTCCACGTCTGTAACAAGATCAAGACAGCCACGATGTAAATATTCTTACTATTTATTATAAATATAGAGCTCGGAAGTTATTGTATTTCCATGTTTATTGCGGTTTATGTATGGTAGAAATTAATTTTAATGCACACTTTTGCATATTTTGTGACTTTTTAGTTTTAAGGACACATTTTTTCAGAGCATATTAATTATTGATGATCAATTATAATTTAAATTTGTTAACAGTAGTAATTAATAATTATAGTAATTTTGACAGACGGCAGTTATTCGATATTCTATACTAAATTTCAATAATAAGTGTGTATAGCATAATAATAATTATAGCGTAATTTAAATTAATTAAATGGTGGACTTGGTAGTGTTAAAAGTTGTATATTTTGTTATATTTAAATTGGCCAATTAAACTTTATATGTTGTGTCTACTATAATATGATACAGTAGTAACACTAATAAGTAATAAGTAATAACAATAATTATTATCAATTTCATAATCAATGAAAACCGGCATGCTACACTGTGGACTCTGAATCGCATTCAACACGTGGTAAATATAATTTCCGCAACTTGTATATACTTCGCATATAAATTTATAGGTCCACAGTTTACGATAACGTCACAATATTTATGGAAGTAACATTGCAAAATGTACTGTAACATAATATATAACAATAATTATTATAATTGTTATCGGGCTTTAAAAAACAACGTGTTTTAAATTCCACAAGGTTCTATAATAACTATTTAGACCTAGTGAACTTTGAAATACTAACCGTTGCACGATTATAATTTCAATATTTTATAAATAACTGATTTCTGTCAAAAATGTTGCCGTTTGAAATTTGCGAAATGCCAAAAATTGTAATTCAACTAATTTAATTGTTTATAAAACTAGTTCAAGCCGATGGATATTGGAAGACTCAGACAGGTACAATAACATGGGTAATCATATCGCTATTACAATAACATATTATAATTCAGAATTATTCGTTTAATAATGTTTAGGTACAATATTTGATTCGCAGCCTATTATAATATGTATAAAATTATGTACTGGACTCGATGCATCGCTGCAGCATTGACTGGAATGCGTTTTCTGTATGTTATACTCGTAAGTCCTAAAGTATAGTAGTACAATTATGTTTGCTGTCAAGTATTCTACGAATTTTTTGGAAGCTTTTGATGTAGTTTCTCAGTTTCTGATGAAAATTTAACGGAAAAACATGATAGTCGAGATACTCAAAACTATTGTAGGTATTATAGCAAAGCGCATATAGCGATCATATAAAGTAATACCTATGTATCATAAATTTCAGCGTTACAGACATCGAGCAAAGTGACTAAAGCAATGGTTTCAACAAAGGTGATATACCTTCTCGTGTTGGCTGGTGATATTGTTTTGAACGGTAGGGGGCAGTGCACTTTTTTTGGATAGTATAGAGGGCCGGGACAGTGGTGAGTATAGGCCCGAATAAAAAAAAAAATAAAACTTAAAGCAACGCACCAAGGTTTATCTACAATTATTGTTTTTATTTATCGCTTTATAAAATAAATGTGAAAAAATTGGTTTTGAATCACTAAGTACAATCATCTCACTGATCAATACAATTATTGCAAAACATTTCAATTTTCCACTTATCTAAATTGAATTTAAACATTATATTTAGATTATTTATTTATTATTCAATTATAAACTTTTCATGTAAAATATTTTTATTTCTCTTTTAATGTGGTTGATGGGCGATGAAAAATATTTTACATCTCAGTGGGGTGGCAATTTTAAAAACGTTGAGAACCATTGGACTAAAACTATAGGTGGTTGATGTGGAACCGTGGAATTATGAAAGTAAAATGAATTATTATGATATCCAATATCGTACAATATATTCTGAACGGAATTCGGTTTATCTACAAGTGTTGATAATTATTAATTATTAATAGATTATATCGATATGATATTAGTTGTAGGTTATACAGCTGGCAGTTAAGTTGTATGTTTAAAATGTGTTTTAAATTTAACGACGTGACACTGTTATTATAACACTATACCACTATTACGGCAAACGCCATGACGGCTTTTAGAATTAAAATAAAAAATGAGTACAAGAGTACTCACTGTCGCCTTCCAAAATAACGTTGTTCGCGTCGGCGGTGTAGTTTAACGGGAACGTGATATTGTCTGTCTGCGCCAAGTACAGCATGGTCTGCAGCAGTAGATTGCTCGTGTTGTTGAACATGATCACAATGTACGATTTATGACAGTTTAAAATATATATACATGTATATAATAAATAGACGACGAATTTCAAAAGTCCGCAAACGGACGATACTTCTTGCGTGGATATTACTGATTATTCAGTCGAATAACGCACTGCTGAGTATTGTAAAATTGTATTCTCACTCGTCTCGCGTCCGCAACGCGTGCGCACCGTCGAAATCCCGAAGGAGACGAAAAACGCGATTAGTGCACCAGCCGTATATAATATATTAGGTATACTATAGCCGCACGACGAGAAAATAACTACGAGACACTATTTATCACGACATATGTTATGATTTCGCACATGTGTGGCTGTGATTGTTAAGAACGGTCGTTTGATTTTGTTGACGACGTGCTGCACGTGCTGCCTCGGATGCTGCAAAGAGCCGTATGAGCGCAACGCGGGTTTCTGTGCGTAACGCGTTCGATTAATGTAGATACGATTGTAAGCACCAGTGGCAAATATAAACAATTATTTTTATGATGTGCAATAGAAGCGCAAAGGTCAAAAAACGACACTGAAACACTCTAATTTATTATTTTACACACGGCTTACTTACACCAGCGATCATATCACGCTCAGCTAGTTCGATTTTTATTTATTTTTTAAGAGGAAAAGAGTAACGTATTTCCGCACGAAAACGCGACACGCTCGATCAAACACAAAACCATTTAAAACGAGCCTAATGATAATATAATATTACGTATTTTCGTTCTTCTTTAACATACGCGGCGATCAAATGGTGGAAATGTGTTCGATCGCACATGGTTTACGTATATTTATACCCGATGAACCTGATGGGTGCACATTAAACTGTAATAACAATATTATTATTTTTTTTTTGCGTACGGCCAATTAATGATTTTGTACGGTGCAGCTGACTTTACATGATTTATTATTATGAAATATGAATCTCACGGTTCATCGACCTTTATAATTAAAGATCAATTAGCATGATCTGTAAAAATTATTTTTATAAACTTAGGAATTTTGTTATTTTTATTTGTTTATTTTAGTGGGTGATTCGGTCATAGTTATTTTATACCGGTGACGTATCCTATTTTCATTACGTGTTTATATTACCTAATTTTAAGAATGCAATTAATCGTTATGCATATAAATAATATAATAATATGTAATGCCCTGCAATAGACTTTGAACGATTGAACGATTCATTATTGGATTGAACTTATTGATATTTCATACGAATTTTATATAAGGTTGCATTATTTCATCTAGAAAATCTACGTCAATCACAAATAGGAAACTTGAAAAGAAATCAACCCAAATTAAATAATTTAGTATTTATCATAAACACCATGTAGAAGCTAATAGCATTATTTAAAATAATTTATATAAATTAAAAACTGCAGTTATACGATAATCTTTTTATTTTCATCTATAGGTAATTATTATTTATTAGACTCTTTTATATTTATCTCAATACACTTTTAGTTATATTTGTGTGACACTAAATAAACGTACTTATGATCTTCTTTACTTAATTAAGTATTTTTGATTTAAATGTGTCATAATACTGTCATAATTTGTATATAAGACGTAAAGCGAATATATTAATTGTATTTATGTTATAGTTTGTATTATTAATTGCTATACTAGAATTTAGTGTTTGCTAGATATTATTATAAAAAATAAATAATTAGTTAAGCACTTATAATATATTGATAAAGTTATGAATTTGTGCAAAATATTTGTTAACTGTTAAGTATTTATTAATATGTTTTTACTGTTTTTAGTTTTATGTTATTTTAATATTTGACTATTTGAAATATGAATATAGTATATTGTATAGTCTATATATTAAGCAGACCATTCAAACATAGTTAAAAATGTAATTTTTCAACTAAATTCTATTAATTGAAGTATGGGAACTACATGACGTAAACTTTAAATTCTTTAAATTCCTTTAAAATATACACATCAACACATGAAATAATAACAATTTGTTTAATCGTTTTTATATCATAATACTTTATGTATTATTTCAAAAATGTATATCAATCAATAACATGTTATTCGAATATTTATTTAAAGCTTCAATAATATTAAAGAGTACCTATGCTATTTGTAAATACGTCATTCGTGAAGTAAGTCGTCACTTAAAGTGTTTATAAGCGATTTAAAATAATTATGACGTAAAAAGTCTACCTAATATAATAACAGTATATAGTAATAATAATCTAATCAAAATAGTAAAAATTCGTCACACACAAAAGTATATACAGTATACAAGTATAAGTATACAAAGTATATATCTACTCAGTGATCATAATATTAAGTAAAATTATAAAAATACTATTAAGCAAACAAAATATCATTTATCTGTGTATTTTCTACGTTTGGGCTTGAACTTGTTTACATAATTGCCATAGTTTTAATCTTAATTTTAAGTAGATAATTGGAATAAAATAGAAAAACTTAGAATATAAATAAGTTTAGTGTAAAGGCTTTATTTACTTATTACTATTAACTATTTACATACCTAATTATAAATAATCTGTGTTCTAATTTTCGATATAATCGTAAATAGCAAATAGCAATGATCATGCATTATATTTTTATCGTTAATCTTCCATATGCACGTTATATTTATGGAAGTAATGTATTTTTTTCTAATCTAATGTCGTTCTTCTTATAAATATAATACATGTGAAATGTTTTCTGGAAAAATATAAATACTTTTCATATCAATCATATTAATAGCTTCAGATACTATATTGTAGGACTTGCTAATTATTTTTCAGTACCTAAGCATTAAAAACATCATATAATGTGTATATTAAAGTAATATATAATAATGTAATGGTATTCAAATTAACAATAAATAATAAATACATAAATATTAATATAATAGATAATTTAAATTATAGTGAACAATGTTGATTTTTGTGAAGAACAAATTAGGAATATTATAACGCTGTAATTCGTTTCCGATTAATCAGCTTAGATCATTGCAGTCCTCGTAGTCGTCCAAGTCACCAATGAAAAAGTGTTCGATATCTTGCAGCGTTTTGTTTTCGGTCTCTGGCATGCACGCATACAAGTAGAGAGTCCCGATTAATGTAATCGATCCATAGACGATGAATAGCCCAGGAAGTGTGAACCACTCTTGCATTTCCAAAAATGATTTTGTCAAAATGAATGTCATCAAAAACGCCAACGCGGCAGTTAGTCCACTTGCGATGCCGCGTCCTCTATAGAAGCGACGTGTTAAATATTAAAAATTATATCATCGCTTTTTTATAGTCATTATCAAGTATAATATCATACGTTTATATTATAACTAGAAAATTTCTAAACTCACTTTGTCGGATATATTTCACTGACCAACATCCATGGAATAGGAAACACACCGTAACCGGAGAAGAAGAACAAGGCGTTTAATAATATCATCGGTATCCACGTTGACGAAAACGAGAAATAAGTAGTAGAAACCATATATATTCCAATTCCAAGCATCGAAAAAGCACAGAGAGCCATCGAAACCAATGTGATAGGACGTTTTCCGAGCCTGGCAACGGTCAACACGTTCAAAAGAGTTCCTACTAGAGTCAATATAGAAGTATAGACCTAAAAAAATACGATTGATTAACAAAATAATAAAGCGTAATAAACGCTATGTGTAAAAAAATAAACAAAAAGGACGCACTATGATTAGTTAGTGTATATACAAAAAAATATTATATGAAAAGTTTAAATAATTAAACGTAATGACAAATCACAGACCAGTGTCCACTGAGCAGTGCACGGTAAACCGATTTCGCTGAACACGGCTATCAGATACGGTTTGGCCGGTATGAATGTGGCGAACGACCAGAAGAAGAAGAAGAGCATAATGAAAAAAAACGGGCGATTGAGTTCAGGCGTCCAAAAACTTTTCAGCGTGTCCAGAAAACCAGTCTGACTTTGATTGGCGAGAATGTCAATTTCGGCTGTAAAAAACATAATACATAAATTATTAAATCGCTTCACATAGGATATAAAAAGATCATAAGCCCCCGAGTATCGTCGATTTCCCACCACTTTCCTTACCGCGTTTCAGATGTACAATGACTTCGCCTTATTATATAATACGGTGAAATTTTCATAAAACGAAGTCGAATAAGCAACAACAAAAAAATTCGTAATACGGAGGAATTTTTTAAATAGAATTACGTATTCATTAACAATGAAGATCATAGTTTTTAAAAATATTTCGTTAAAAGAAAATTTCGTAAAATAGAAGTTTTTTATGTGGAAATGTCACTGTAATATTATTGTCTATGCTTACCGTTAGTAGTGTCGTTGGTGTTGATCTGTAAGTACTTGACGTACGATAGACGCCGTTGGTCTATTCCGCAGTCGACGTACTGTTCGAGATCGACGGATTTGTTAAATCCTGCGTAAATCGAAAGCTCGGAAAACTCATCTTCCACGTCGGCCGTGCTCACGCAACCTCTCAAGTAGGCTAACGACTTTTTCGCCTCAGCCGGCCTGTTTCTGGACAAAAGCCATACAGGCGATTCAGGTGTCTATACATAAAAAAATATAATGTACAAGGACAGTAAGGTGACGGCAATGTTATAATAAATATAATATCGCATATAGTGATCATTGATTAAAATACGTATTCACATTTTTGGGAAATTATTTTAAAATACTAAAAATGTAATAAAATAATAATTGAAAACTAACCACGCCCATTTCTTAATTTCTACAAAGTACGCAACGTAATATCGATAATATTCTTAGCTTTAAATTTGATAATAGGTAAATTTGCTTTAATATTAAAGCTAATATCACAAAATGTGTTCTGCTGAACGCAAATTTAGTATGACGTACGTTAGTAAGACAGAGACAACACATACTCATGCGGATGTAGCGTCCTCTTAAGGATTCAGTTTTTAGCAATTCAACAATATTTTCGGTTATTTTCGGTATATATTTAATTATATATATATATACACCCCCAAAGAAATAATTGTCGTATAATATACGTGTTACACATTGGCTATATCGTAAAAAATAACAATAATATAATAATACTGAGAGTTGGGGATTTTTCGCATGTTTTTTATGATAGTTCCAAAATATTTTAGGTAAGATATACATTTGTTTAGTGAAATTAAATACAGTCTGTACTTGAATATTTTTGTATTTTTTTTTTGTTACTAGTCTATTACAGAAACCCATATTTAACAAATTCAGTATTTGTTCTAACTTAAAATATAATTAAAAAAAACTATTTAATAATTTATGTGCGAATTTATATATTATATCGCTTTACCCATTTTTTTCATTTATAATTTTATTTGCGTAATATATTAATCGTATATACTCTCATGATACACATTTTGAAAATGTTTAGTGTAATGAGTCCTGAATCCCATTATACACAATTTATTATAAAAACGCGAAACGAAAACGTATAATAACATTATAATATATAGCACGCTTACCAGGAGCACGACGGCGGCGAACGACACGACGGGCACGGACATGTTGATCATGGCCACCGTCCGCCACGGCATGACCGTCGACATGAGGTAAGCGACGAACGAACCGAGCATGATGGTGAACGTGGACACCGACGACAGGGGGCCCCGGAGCCTGGGCTCGACCGTCTCGCCCACATACGTCAGCACTGGCGCCTCGCTCAGGCCCATGCTCAGGCCCAGCGCCACGCACGACACGTACAGATCGAACGCGTTGCCGGCCCGCCACAGCACGTACCAGCCGACCAGCTGCGGTACGCTCACCAGGGCCATGCACCACTTGCGGCCCACGATCTCCTGCAGCACGCCCGACAGCAGGCCTCCCGTCGGATGGCACACCAATAGCACGCTGCCGTACCACGACGCTTCCGTTTCCGTCAAGGTCACGGTGTCGCCACCGTCGTCGACGCCATCGTCCGACATCAGCGACCCGATGACCACCGTCGGTATGGCCAGCGACATGCCGAAGCCCAACATTATGACGTTCTGCACGATTATCGTACCGATCTGCGGGTATTACCAATGATAATATTAATATTAGGGCTAGGATTTATATGCAATAAAAAATTGTAAAATATGCATTTTATTTACCAAAATATGCAAAAATATGCAAAAACAAATTTTTATTATTTCTAGAATATTATTATTTATCATAATTCAAAATTTATTATTATTACATTAAAATATTAAATATTAGTTTTTATTATATTATTATTACATGCTAATATGATGTATTGTTTCAATAATTTTCAAATACGAACATCCGGCGATTTAAACGTAAAATAGATTTATACTGACTAAAACTCCTTTCCACATCACACGAGGTTATTGGTGCATATTTAAATAACGCGATTTGTCCTGGAGTTAAATTAATATCGATATCTTAGATAGATAATATTTATACTCTATATTTACAATAATTCGATGAATAAACCAAAAACTATCGATTTTATGAAAAAAACCCCATTTAAAATTAACAATAAACTATAAAAATTTGAAAATTTAAGTTAAAAAAAATTAAAATCCCAAAAATCTATAAATATGCAATTATATGCATTGTGTTCAAAATATGCAAAAATATGCAAAAAAAAATTGGTTCTATTTAAACGAGAATAAGCCAAATCGTGGACAAATCTGACAACCATTAAATTTAGACTTAAGGAAAAAAACATGCAAATGCATATAAATCCTAGCCCTAATTAATATTAATAATTACAGCTGCAGTGTAGTGTTTGCGACGAATGTGTTGTGCTTATTCTGTTTTTACTTCGACTCATTGAGTTAAACATATATTATAGTTTAGAATATTATGGTGACAGCTAATTCAGAAACATTTGTTTTACATTTTTAAGTGATTTCCCTGTTTCATAATATCATAATATTATTAAATTGCAATTAACAGGCGTTCTTAATGCATTCGGTTCCCACTAATAATAATAGTACGTATATACTCGTTCGAGTATAAACTATTGTAAAACTTGAACGCTCAAAGACAACTGGAACCATTTTTTTGTTAAAAATTTGTTAAAATTAACAGCAATAGTTTATTTGATTTTTGGAAATACCAAAAAAGATCCAACATAAATTACCTAGTACTTAATTTTCAAGCGTATTACGCTCTTAAAATTAATTGTTCGTTCACTATTAATGTTTATTATTATAACCTAATATACCTACTATCGAATCTGTTGATTTGTATTATTGAATCGTCTATATCCTTGTATCTATACTTTTCACTTTATTCATTTTTTCCTTGATAGCATTTATAATTCTTAACCATTTACATTCTATAATTGATTATACTATCATTTTTTCGGAAGTTTATTGATATATTATATTAAATTCAAATATACTGTCAAAAATACTCAATTTATTATTGGTTATTGCGGTGCAAAAATAACGCGTAATACGTATAAAAAAAGCAATATTGTTCATTAAAGTCATTGTTGTACTTGAATAATAAATATTATTAATGTATTTTTTTTTTAATGTCGAATAGAAATGATATTAGAAGCATTTGCCCTGGGCGATTTTACCCTACAAGGTTACATAACCTGCATACGTCCATTCTTCTTGCATTAATAGAATATTTAGAACTATGGTATTGCATATCATATTATCTTTTATGAATATATAAATAATGTAACGGGTAATTAGAGAAAGCTGGCCAAACAATAATTATTATTTTAAATTAACTATGAAAAGTAGACAAGAACAAAGTAATGGATGACTGTTCAGTTCAATTGATTCTTTGGTTAAACTTTCGGTCTTTGAATATATCTAGACTCTTTTGACTATAATATTAATATGCTTATAAGTTTTTCAACATCGACGATTGATGCTTATTTTGTCGATTATAAGATTAATAAAAACATAATCATTTCGTCCTTAAAATCGAATAAAAATGTTTTTAGTTTTATTTTTTATGACCTTACGGATTTACGAGTACGAGTACGGTCATTAATCATTTTACAACAAATCAATGTATTGCTATTGAAATATCTAATAATAATGATTATTATTTTTATTCTTGAGCGTTTATTTTATTTGTAAAATGACATATAGACCAATGTATCCTTATACCCATATGTTCATTTGAAATAAGCATTCTATGTTTGCGATTATAGTTGTTCACTTGCATGTGTGTAGGTACCAACGAATATTGATTAATCAACATGATTGTATATCAATGGCATTCGCATATGAGCGCACCATGAGGTCGACGTCAATCTAGTTACGTATTATTTTAATACATCAAAGATCCTTGATGTGCGTTGTTCCGGCTTTCTACTTCAATAACGTTTAATCGTTCAATTTTATGAACTTGATTAGTTTGAATACTGAAGCAAAGAACTTACTGCCTCCAAATGTTTATTGTCTCAGTTAAAAAAATTATAATTTTTTTAATTTATATCAAGGCTGATATTAATATTATAAATATTAGTGAGATTCAAAACTTTTCTCTGGTAATTTTTAGATTTATTTAGGAGATTTTATTATTACATTTATTATGACTATATTACCATGAATAATTGCAGAAATATAATAACAATAAATCTATTAAATTTCGGGTGTCCAACTCGAATTAAAAAAATTTAATTCGAAGTTCTAAATAATATCATCCGTATACATATATATATATATAGATATTTAACTGGTAAATGTTTTGAACATTAAACGATTATGTAATACGCTTGTATTTGAAAGATGTTAATTCGTGTACTATGTTTATTTTATAGATTAAATTAATTGGAAAAACTAATTGGTTGGGAATAAAAATATTTATATTTTTATCTAAATATTTAATTATAGGTACATGAATAGATTTATATAATTGTATAATATTATTATTAATATGTGGTTTAAGTATACAGTAGAATTATTATTAAAAAAAAAAGTTTTTACTTAATACTGTTAGAGTAATTAAAACAAACTTTGATAATAGATACTAATATTATACTTTATATTTTATACTTTTATTAAGAAAAAATTACGAGGCTGGAAGACTCATAATATTTTATTTAAAACAATATCAAGTTTAAAATGTATGAATAATATCATGTCATAATTATTTAAGTGTGCATCATTGGATATAACTGTGTATAATTGATATATTTTTATAAAAATTAGTCGTTAATTATTTAAAACACGAATATAAATAAATATATTAATATGAAATACGTTATACGTACGATATGGTAGGTATACATTTTAAAAATGTTATTTTAATATACGCAGGAAAATTATATTTTTAAGTAATTAATATAAGAAAATGATTGTATGTAATACATTTAAACTTTTGTATTAAATAAATAATAATTTTAAAAGTAACTATTGTGTCTTGATAATAATTGAAAAATAAAAGGTGTATATTAACTGCTTAATATGCACTACATACTATACCTATGCTTTATTTAAACAACGTTTCAAACTTAGCTCTTTACATATAAATAACTATTTAAATTGATATCGGCACGTTTTTAATGTTATTAAAAGGTTAGTCCCGAATAAAATTAGTTTAATAGTCATATACGATTATAATACGGATATAACAATCTAACAATTTCAGTTTTCCAACATTTACCGACTAAAATGTATAATTGTTAAAATAAAAATAAGTACATAATGAATAAATAAATTACATACTTGAGCTAATGATGATTTAAACAAATTGTACTCGTTCTTTCCATTTTCTGCGTCTAGTTTTGACGATTTAAGTTCGGCCATCGCCGAAATAATAACAAACAATAGTGCAAAATATTATTATTATTTGCGGTAATAAATAGTGAATTTAACGATCGAACGTAAGTCTAGGCACAATGAAAATAATATTAATTTACCACTGCAGTAATTTGTGCATGATGGTGCATGTGTGCACTGTATCTGTGTACCCGGTGTAAAGTCGTAACTTACTACGTACCTATACGTTTTGACTCCGTGTCGCCGCACCGAGAGGACGGTCAAGGCGTTTCGGGTGATAGTCAAGGACCGTCGTCGGGATATTTGGTATCTGCTCATGTAATAAACGTTCCACAACCGATAAAAAAAAATAAAATAAAAAGTAACAACAACAAAAAGAGTGAGGAGTTCTTTACTGTATCTGTTGCATGGTATCGATTCTAAGAAATTCTTAACGAGTTTTACAACTTCCTCAAAATAATTTCCGGAATTAAGCATTGTACAACTTTACCGTGGATAAGATTTATTTAGTGTCTACAGTTCTACGCGTTATTCACTTAATAGCTTAATATGAATTATACATTTATACGTAAACCACATGTTATTGAAATAGTATTAGGTTTATGTTTGAAAAATAATTATATCTTAATTATATTATATTTTTCAATAAATTGATTGTTTTTTGTTTTTTATGACCAATATTATGTTATTATTTCTAAAATAATTTTAGCCTTATAAATTTAGCATTCTCATACTGTTGTTAAGAAAACAGTATTTCTTATAATAGTTAAAATATTAAATTATTTGTGTGGGCCGTGGGGTTTGTTTTTAGCCAAAAGTTATTTTATACAATGTATACAATGTGGGTGTGTTGGTAAATCGTATAATAAATTATAAATAGGTAATATACTTTCATACAATACAAATATTTTTGTAATGAAACTAGTATAGTGTTATTTTATTATTTTGTCACAGAAATTTTAATTATTTGGTATCCTTAGTTTTTAAAAAGAAATACTGCAGGATTTGATAATATATATTATGCAATGATTCGGCGTAGGTATAATATACAAATTATACAATATACATAATATTCATAAATTTATTATCTTATTGTTGACATATTATTTAGTTAAATGTATGGGTAAGATTATGCACTACATAGTATAATATATAAGTAAAGAAGTATACATGTAAATGTAATAAATATATCAATTACTGAACAGTAAGTTATAGTAACAAAAATATAATTGTAATTTTCAAATTAACTATATTAAATAAAATTTCATTATACGCATTTTATCAGACATTAAAATTTAAAATATTAAATACATATGTTAGATACCTATATACTTAGTATGTACAACGTATTAAACATATTTCATATATTTATACAATTTTTAAAATACAAATGCATATTATTTATAAGTTTTTTTAAACTTCGTTAATTATTAAAGTATTCTATACGGATAAAAACAAATTATTATACACTTTTCAATCACATATAATAATAATAATAACAATATTAATAATAAAAAAAAACATGAACATACAATAATTGTGGACCAACTAAAATTAAAATAAAATCGTGACTACAAACTTAATATTTATTAATAATAAATATAATAACTATTTTGTACTATCTATGTCTTGTTAGATATAAGCTATACAGTTATTTTATTAATTGTAATTTAAAGTTTAAACCAATATTTTAAACATAGATAAAAATCTATAATATAATAATATTTAAATTATATAACATTTTTTTAAATATATCTAGAATAAATCGAGAAAGTTAAAACTCCGTTAATTATAATATTTATAAGTCCGAGTTATTTCAATATTATTAATAAGATTCATTTTTTTTTTAATTTTTGTTGTTGAATATTTAAATTTTAAAATAATATATAGGAAATTAAATATAACATAATATGATAATATCAAGGAACAATTATAAAATTAGAATTATTAGAAAAATGTAATAGTACTAATTATATTAATATCTAATAGTTAGAACAATTACAAAAATATTGAGTAACTACATGTGTTAAGCGCCAATACACCATCATAATATATTGGTTATTAGTTCACTAGGAATAATATGATGTTATTCTTAGATGGTTAATTTATGTTTGTATTCCTTACATACATCTGGTAAAAAAATATTAGGTTTGCAACCTACATTTCAATATTTACTTCACAATATATTGTTACGGTCGTCTTCTTCAATAATTTTTACTCAAAATTATATTTTTTTAAATTCATTTGAAGCATTCTGATATTTCTTGCAATGTTTTGTTTTCAGTTTCAGGTAGACAAAAATAGAAATAAACACAACCGATCAAACCTCCAACTCCGAATATAGTAAACGTATTGTAGAAATCCACTAAATCAACGACATTTGGATAATACTTGGTCATGAAAAAAGTGAGAACGAAAGACAGCGTCGAACAAACACTACAGGTTATGTTTCTACTCCTGAAACACGTGTTAGGAGAACATATTACATTATTGTTTACGGAATATAAATGACAGTGAAATTTTTTTCTTATTACTATCTTAAGATGAATTTTCTTTGTCTATTTAACATAACATACAACAATAAATCATTTCCATGTTATATTAATACAGTTATTAATTTATTTGCTTTACGAATTAGTGTATGCTATTTACATACGCAATTGTCTAATAATTTATTATTATTATCTTTAGAGTAGGTACCTATTATTATTAAAATGTTATTGATGTATAGATTGACACGGAAATTGTTTACTTTTTTTAGTTTTAAGTATTTGCCAATTATTATTGAATTTCACATTAATAAAAACAGATTAAGTATAGTGATGTTCTATTATTGTAAAATTGTATCTATGTGTAATGTTTTAAGTGGCATTTGTTTTGTACTCACTTCATGGGGAATATTTCAGTAAGAAGTATCCATCCGATTGGCATTATACCGAATGATGCCACGAACGTACTAATAAAAAAGGATATTAGTAATAACCAAGATTTTATTTGATTTGTATCCGTCCAATAGACACCAATCAAGCCGATTGATATATAACAAATAGAACAAATTGACAATGTCGTTAAAGTGAGAAATCGTTTTCCAAGTCTGTTCACCAAGAAAATGGTTAATATGCCTCCAGCTATAGCTATGCCCAACGAAAAAGCCTATATAATAAATAAATACATAAATAATATAAGTAGATAGACAAATATTAAATACAATTTTTTTTTAAATATGCGAATAATAATGTATAACCTCTTAGTTCTTAAGTTACTTACTACGGTCCACTGGACGTCAACGTTGGCGCCAAAAGTTAATAATACTACTACCAGATACGGGCCGAACGGTACTCCAGATAATAAATTTGAAAAAAAGAAATATATGAGCAGTAGTCGAAAAGGTTTAAGTACGTCGGGCTGAAACAATTGTTTCCAAGAACATGCCGAATCATTTTTGCCGTTTTTGTCATCTGTATCGAACCACGAAAATAATTATTATAAAATCGTTATAAGCAACACGCGCTAGTGGCTTAACGTGGACAAAAAAAAAAAAAAAAATTACTTGTCGAGTTTTTATTCGCAGACATGAACACTACCATTTCATGAAATTCGGTCGAACACTTATCGTGTGTCACCCATCCCCGTAACTTGCCAAGCGTCCGTTGCGCTTTTTCGTTCTTGCCCTTGGACAGTAACCACATCGGAGAATCTGGGCTCTGTGTATAAAACAATAATTATTATTATTGATGTTTTCGATGGGTCATGGGTGGTTTATCTCCGGACTACGGTCGATGGTATAATACTTTAATATATAGATCATAAATATAATGTATCGCACTACACTATGTTAGGTACAGTCTTGTCAATAATACTTTTTTGTGTATTCAGAATACAATAAATCATATTCGAATAAACAGCACAATGAATATTTAGATTTCCTTCATGTTTTATACGAACGAAATGTGTTATTTTCTATATACACAATACATATTCTGAATATGTTATAAAATAATATTTATTCAATAGTCTACATAAAATACGTTTATATATATGTAAATTAATTTTTGATGGTGACCTTTTAAATATTTAGGTTTTTGGATTTTCGGCGTAAACTAATAAATACTAAATTTTTAGGACCAGATTATTTGTGTATAGATAAACCGTATATATAAATGTTTCAAACGTTTATATACCTACGTTTATTATCTATGGTATGAATTTACGATATAATATATTTTCCAGGATAATAAAAAATATAAAAACATATTTACAATACGCCCTTGAAGCATTTGAATACTTCGTCTGAAATGTGTCAAAAGTTTAGGCATTAATATACCTACCGTAAGTACATAATCGCTAATATCTTACAAGTATGAGGTACACATAGATATAGGTATGTATCGTCATCATGTATGATTACCCACCATGCACAAAATCACAATAGTAATGATCGGTATCGCCGTGTTGGTGAGTACGGTCAATCTCCACTGTCTGGTGATCGCGTAAATGGTGGTGAACAGCAGCGAACCGCCGAAGAAGAAAACGTTGGTCGCCGACATCAGGGCGCCCCTGAGCTTTGGTTCGCACACCTCGCCTATGTACGCGGAAAACGGGCCGCCTGAGAATCCTATGCCCAAACCCATAATTATCGAGCATGCGTACATGGTCTCCACATTTTCTGCGTAGAAAAACATGATCTGAGACACCAAGAACGGTATATTGGTGATTATCATGCAGTTTTTGTGACCGAGCCGATTCAGCACCAGCGATGAGATTACGCTGCCTAGAGGTGTGCACAGATACAGCAGGCTTCCTGCGATGGACACAGACGGTAAATGTTGGGTATATAGATAAACACCTATCATAACAGTTTCGTTCTCTCCCCATATAGACACGAGTATTTTGCCGTGTTTTGCCCACACCGTTAACTTTTTTTTTTTTTTTTTTTTTATTTAATATTTCTTAAACATGATTTTAGAAAATTATCACACTTATTACCTATTGTTAGATTTGCCCGCAAAACTAAAAAAATAAATACAATTTTTGTATTTTATATTTATTTTTTTATTTTTTCACTATTTATTATAACAATATTACAGACATTCAAATTATATTATACCGGGTAAATGTATGTAAAAAATTGAAAAACTTAATTTCCCATTAAATATTCGAATATAAACGAATGTGTTGAAAAATTTGGACAAGATGAAGTAGAGATATGAATTATGAATTGAATTTGACGCATACGTTTGTTTTAAACGTGACTACTTAGATACAGTAAATTAAATCGTAAATACTCACCGAACCAAGACATCTGCTCAATAGTCATGGTTAGCCATTCATTTTCATTTGAATTGTCCGATAATGCTCCTATGATTACTGTTGAACAAATCAGTTGTGTTCCGACTCCGACTTGTAAGAATCCAGCCCCAACTAACGCTAAACACTGTAATAAAAATCAATATTGATAACAAGATTACTTTTTCTTTAACCGATTATAGGAATAGTAAAATACTTTTTAATTGTTTAATATTTATTAAGAAATGTACTTTCTAGTTGAATAATAGTTGTTGTAAATCATTAATTCAAGTAATATTTTTCATTCATACCCAAACAATTTTAAAATATTATTATAAATTGCTTTTACTCAAATAGTAAAATAAAATATAAATTGTAATCTTTTTTAAGTATAAACAATTAAAAAGTCAATTATCTGTAAAGCATAGTTCAGTTCAGTCCAGTTTAATTTATAGTGATAGAAATAACTTACTTGAGAAAAAGTGGATTTAATACCATATTTATAGTTATTATTAGACTCCATTCCATAAACTATATTTCTTTTGTTTTCTGAAAATTAAAACTATAATAAAAAATACGTTATTATTTTTTTATTTCATAATAATAGTTTTAAAATAATAATATTTATTGTAAAAATATTTTTTTATATCTAATAATTTTTAGTTAATTTTATAATTTAATTTATAATTTAGGTAATTAGGTCAATTATCCTACTAATTAATATTGTATGCTACATAAATACATTTTATTGTTTATTTTTATGAGACTATAACATGATTAACATGCTACTGCGAGAATAAAAAATGTAAAATAGAAATATAAAATAGTATAATCTTCGGCAGATGAATGATTCCTCTACTACGTAATCCTGTTAACAGTCATACATATTATAGGTATCATATTATACAGGTATTTACAAAATGATCTCTTCTTATAATGAAACAATAATAAAATTAATGTAAAATTCTTTTAATATACAAAGATAACGTCTTGTTTAAATACCGTTTTTAAGTGTTTCTAATAATCTAATATCTATTATTTCACAACTCACTTCTAAAATTGTTATTGTCCTATATTCATTTAAAAGACAATAAATAACTTATTTCCTAGGTCAAGAATATAAATACCGTCGAGATAAAAGATAGTGTTCATTAATATAAGGGTTTTTTTAAACATCTAAACATTCTAAACACAATATAATATTATAAAAATCTCCCTCCAAATAATATACCTATAACCTTACAATTTTATAATTTTTTTTTACTTTCAATATTGAATAGTATGTATTTTATAGTTATTCCTTTTTAGTTTTGGATATTTTGTTATTTCAATTATTAGTATTATATTTTAAGAGGATTACCCTGCTATTTTGTCTCTTACTTACACACGAATAACGAAACAAATTTGAGTTTAGCGGTTCCAATTATGCATTTATGTGTTCTTAGATTTAATATTAGAATAAATTGACCTAATATTAAACTTAAGGCAAAGAACATATTTTGTATTCTCTACTTGGTTTATACAATATTTAAATTTTTAAGCAATATCTACCTTTTAAAAAAATTATAAGATCACAAAAAATCAATAGTAGTTGATTGAGTACAATGTTTTTACCTTTAAATTTAATAACAGGTCAATTTATTAAAATATTCAAGCTAAAACTAAGTCATAGAATGTTTTGCGTTAGTAAGACAGAGAATACACTGCAGGTACGACGTCTTCTTAATAAAATAGATCGAATTAATGAAGAAAAGTAATAGTAAGTTAACATTATTCAACTAACCTTGTATTGTTTATCCCTTTTATGTTCCTCTACAATTAAAGTTAAATGAATAGCTTTACGTGAATTCCATTATTTGGCAGTAGATACATTTCTAACCATAACAAAATGAATAATAATTAGTACAATTATTATTTATTAGTAGTATTGTACAACTTAAGAGTCTAAATAGGATTTGATTATATACAATTAATTGATAAATATGAAATTGTACATATCTATTTTAATAATCTATTGATTTATATAGCAGTGTATTATTTTAATATATAATATAAATACAATGTGCCTAAATATTTTAATATATCACCAAACTGTAGTAAATACCTGTAAAGTAAAAATTTAGAATATGTTGAAGGTTTGAAGCGACGTCCTTTATGATTTTAAACTAGGTACTTATATAGTATTTATTTGCGATTTTGCCACTTCTTAATTTATTAATTATTATATTCTGATACTGTAGATGTATATTTTATGGCTAATACGAACTAAACCATTAACTAAATTATGATTAAAACAATTGCCACGTCCAAATCACATGCATCAAAAATATTATATTTTTTACAATCTATAATGTTATCAATTTTATTCAAAGGAATCTCTAGAAAAATAATCATCTCATCTTTATTTGAATGAGATAATTGAGGCATTTGGTAGGGATTTTGGAGTTCATTAACACAATTGAATTATATTTGTTTAAAATGCATGTTACTCAGAACACATGATGTTATCAGTTATCATGCATTTTTATTTTTAAATCAACAATAATTATTAATATTTTCCAAGAATTGTCTATAACGATTAAATTATATTATGTTGTTATACCTATGTTGTTATATGTTGCTTCTGTTTTTTTTTTCAAAATTATATTGTTATTTAATTTTGCTCGCTGTGTTGTATAATGTTTAAAAGAAAATTAACATTTTAGTAAGTGCTATATATGTTGCATCTTGTTACTTACATTTTTAAATTTTAACCAAACTTGATATTTATTAAATATTCAACTTTTATTTATGTGTTACCATTATCACGTGTAGGTAGGTAGATCAATTTGTAATCAATGCTGTTACCACATACATATTATGTACAATGTGCACGAATATAATTAGCTTTATTTAAGTCTAATTTAAAATTACAAATTATTAACTATATTAACACACAATTTAATAACTTCATACCTTGTATACCTATCTACTGTATTGTTTAAATGAACATCTGTAAATAAATATCGTTAAGTATGATGATAGTTTGCAAAACTAATGTTAACTTAAATAACTTATTCTAGATTAAATTATATACATGCAAACGCATATTATACTTATACATTTGACAATAATACAAATAATAGCTCATGGTCCCAAAATGTTATAAGTAATATTTTCTTATGAATTAAAATAAAATTTTTGTTTGATATGCATTTAACAGCATAAAAAATATTAGGTATTATAAAAGTCACATTTTTTTACAATTAATGAATCATTGTGGTCTAAATTAATATATTTATTATTAGGCTTCAATTTATTCTTGTTTGTATTTAAACAATTAAATAATATTTTTAATTTTAATTTTTTTTTTAATTTAAAAATAAATATTATGATTTTAGAATGTTTTAATTTTAATTATTTGCCAAAAAAATCAATTTATTCACTATAGCTATTTGGTTAAATATTTTATTTAAGTATATTATACATTATATAATATCATTAATTATGTATATAGGTACAAAGTATTTGAATGATATATTGTTTGAAAACTCACCAAATGTCCATTCAACTCCATAAGTAATCTTAGAAGATATGCAAACATGTACCATTCAGCTTCCTCTGTTATAATGTGCGTAGATCATTTCATAATGGAGTGTTTCTTATAATATGAAATTGAGTTTATAATCTTATCATCTAATATTAGAATTTAATGATTAGTTGTAGGCTCCATTGATAAACCAATCAATAATGCGTGAATTATAAATATGTTATTCGTGTTTTGTTGACTATTATATTTTTAACATTCATTATTTTATAAAGAATGGCGGATATGTATTACTTAAAAAGGTACGAGATGTTAAATAAAATAAAATCGTAAGAGATTTCACAGGAGTTATTTTTTAGTTCTCTATCACACATTTTAATCTAATAAAAATGATTTTAAATTTAGGAATTTAAATAAATCATCGATATTTGATTTGTAGATTAAACAACAGGACCATATCACAAAACACATTATTTAATATATAATTATCTTATATTACCTACCAATGCACTCGAATAAATTGTAAGATAATCAAGCATTGGAACTTAAAAATCTGTATTAAGAATAAAAGTATAACTATAAAGATGATAGATAATTTGAAACTGTAATTCGTACTGAAATTAATTTGTTAAAGTCATTAATACAATAAATTGCACTACAGCAGTTTAGTATAAGAATATTAGTATATTACATTAATTAAAAGTTTTAGTTTTGAAATTGTAATTGAAAAATATATGATGTATTTACCAAACAATATCTACTAATTAAATATTAGGTATTACATTTTCATCAACATATTTTTAACAATTTGTTTATGTGTATCAATTTACGAGTATTTATTTAAAATAACTATGATAAACAATATATATATAATTTATTATATTCTGCGTAAAATAAATAATATTATAAACTAAATTGTATACATAATACATCAACAATAATATTACTCTGACGCATAATACTATGATTCTGCGTCAGAATATAATTGATAGATTGCATAGATTTTAAAATATAATGAAAAATAGAGTTCCATAATTTAAGAAAACACGTAACTATAGGTACATTTTTTAATTTCGAAATTAAATTAAAAACCAATCACAGCATTTTCAAATCAATCTAAATTCAACAACGTAATTCATGTGTAGATTCGTACCTAGGTATCACCTATTTTAAACACGTGTTAATACACGTTAGAAATGTAGAAATTATAATTACTATAATTGTAGTGTTCTAATTAAAACAAAGTTATGATTAAAATGATTGTAAACGATTATTGCATAAATCTATACGTTCATTATTAATATAATCTTCTCAAATAAAGTGTATTATGGAACAGATTTAATCAAAATTAATTATATCCCATTTATGAAACAGCACATAGGTACATTCATATTCATATTGTACTATAAGAATATCATTTTTCATTTATTTATCTAATTCATTCATTTAAAATTAATAAAATTGAATATGCAAATTCCAGATAAGAATTTATATGTAGGTATATTTGTAATTTTAATTCAATAATCAGTTATATAAGGTGATTTTTTAAAGGTTAACTTTTTTTGTCTCAGATTTTGGAAATATTCTTATTACATACATTTTAGTCATTAAAAACAATATTTCTAATTCTTTTTTAAGTTTTTACTTTATTAAATAATAACATACTCGTTTATTTTATATTCCTAAACAGAAAATTTTTCTAGAAATTCAAATTAATAAATAATGAATTTCACACGAGTAGTTAATTAGTTATAAATATTTAAAGTTTTGATGTGCTGTAAAACATGGATATTGGATACTTTGCACAATTTTGATCCATTACTCTGCTTATACAAACTGAAAATACTGATATAACTAATTAACTTCAAGCATTCGAAACTTATAAAAAGTAGGTACTGCCGCAGTAACATTAATACTTCTTTAGAAAAAGAGTTTACCTTTAAAATAATCACCTTATATGATTTTAAATCTTATTGTACCTATCTAATAATATGAACTGGTGATTAAAATTATATTTGAGCTACAATGTTTGTATCTATTATTATTTATTTATATGTATATTATTTGTATTATGCATCTGAAAAATACAGTTTTAAACTTAATAAAATAAAATGTTTTACATTATAAAAATTATAAATATCACCTTTTATAACATTACATTGCTTGGACATTTAATTCATTGAATTCATAAATAAATATTTATAAAAATTGTATTAATTGTTATTTCGATTTCAGACAATTATTTTTCATCTTTTATTTCTAATCCATTATAATTAATGTTATTAAATTATAATAGCACATTTAATTTATTTATCAAATTTAATAAGTGTCTCTTTTCGGGTTGCACAATCAATCACTAAATTTTCAATGAATTAATAGTGAGTTAATAGTCTCTTAAATACGTTTTAGTAGCCCACAATTGCTCCATTATATTTTAGTGAACCATTAAATTATTACCATTTTTATGCAATTTTATATTAAAGTATCTATAAATAATAATCTATATCTTATCATATGTGTATTTTTCAATCGTCTATTCATTTTTTAACGCATAGGATAGGAACGTTTGTTTAATTTATACTCATAGTCAACGATTCCCTAAAGCAGACTAAGATTTTATAACGACTGCGTTAAAATAATGTATTTTTTTTGTGACTACGAGTACATCATAACATGTAATAATAATATAATTTCTTCTATAAATCACAACCGTAATTATTAGGTATAATATGAACCATTTTCATGTTTATTAGAATTAAAAAATTAACCACGATCAGGGTATTTAATGTTTTTGATTTATTTAACGAATGGATGAACATTGACGATGACCCGACTCGACAGAAAAACGCCCGACCAAGGTTTAATATTATGAAGGCGGGTACAAATGCGTATAATGTTGTGCGTATTGTAAATAATAATAATATTATATTAGTAGATACAGTGAATGTCGACGATGACGTATATACACATAAACCACTACGGTCCGCCGCCCAACTCCTTCCATCAGACACACGGACCGCATGGTCCAGTGACCACTTATTCAGTATAGTTTGGAAATAATAATAAACAACTGTTGTAGTGTGGTTATACTAAACATATATTATGCAACATAATTCTATCGCCGAAAGCGCCTATGCAGTTTGTCGTCACGCTAACATTCAGACGGTCAGCTGTTTGTGTGGTGCCGTTCAGAAAAATCGAACTTACAACGAACACGCACTACACTATATAATAATTTTTGGTTGTTTTCATTGTTGTTTGTTTCTCTGTACACAATTATTTTTACATATAAACGTTTTAAATGACTGTTTTTATTCCACGCACACATAGAGCATTATGAACGCGGTTAAAAGAAACGGAGTTTTAGAGCTATGCATTTCGATTCTAATATCTTCGATGTGTCCCACTGTAGTTGTCGGAATGTACCAAAATGATGCAGTTGTAAACGGACACATGAGAAACGAATTCGATTCGAATACCTTAAGACTGGTCCACGTGGTATGTAAGCTAATAATATTTCTACATAACTATAATAATATTATCCTACTAGCTGTGATGTTTGCATCTGTTTCAAAGTATAAATGTGAAAACTCATTTTTAAATCTTTTACAGGTGTTTAGGCACGGAGAACGAACGCCTGCCGACACGTACCCTCTGGATCCGTACATAAATTCTTCGTGGGAGCCATTCGGGTGGGGTCAACTGACAAATGCAAGTGAACATTATTATTATTGTATTTTTTAGAATCTTAACTATGTTGTGACTATTTGCGTGAACATTTTTTGATAATTCGTTTTGGTATATTCGATTGACGCAGCTGGGTCCAGAATATTATAATATTATTACGTGGAAATAAAAATACGACAGATATGAGAGGTATTTTTAGTTTTACGTTATTCCTTGTGATATTATAATATTAATCAATAACCACACTAGTTAATTTCTATCGTATTTTATAAAGGTTGAATTTTTAGATTCTGAAAGGAGTGATGAATGTATTGATTTTACAATGATGTGTGTTTTTTTGTTTTTGTTTGTTTTTTTTTTTTTTGTGTCTGTGTACAGCATAACTAGTCGAAATAATGCTTCAATTTCAAACTTTGGGGGTGTTTTCCGATGGAAAAGTGGATATCCTTGGTGCATTATAGAGGTCAAAAGTAAACATTTTCCAACAGTTTTCAAAAAAATCGAGAAAAACAAAAAAAAAGTGACAGAAAAACGGGAATTTTTACGCAAAACCAGTTTTTGACAAAATCGAATTTTTTATTTTGCTATAACTCAAAAACTAATCGATGTAAACACTTGAAATTTTCATCAAATGTTTATATTAGCAATGTCCATACACAGTTAAATTTTCAAAGAATTTTGACTTTTTTTTTGAGATATTTATAGACAATTGAAATTTTTAATTTTTTTTGTATTTTTTTTTTAAATAACGATAACATTTTTTTGGCCGACCATAAAATCTTGAAAATTTAATACAAGGTTTCTTATAAGTTTTTCTTAAAGTGATAAAAAAAAATCCGAAATTGTTAGTCACAATTTTTTTTTATAAGTGCTTAAGTTCAAATTTATACGAAATATGTCAAAATTGCGAAAATTTGCAAGTAATTTTGTGGTTGAAAAATCGTAGAATTTTTTTTTTTTATAACTAAGTTTTGAAAATTTGGTACAAGGTTTTCCATACATTTTTCTTCAAACATCTGTAAAAAAAACTCTACCGGATTCAGACAAAAATTTTTTATGAGTGTTTGAAATTGAAATTTTTATAAAACCGCGTTAAATAACGGTTTAGCCTCAAATCATTGCATTCAAATTTAACCTACCCTAGTCCGAGGTCTACCCCACCCCCTAATGTAGGTACAGCAGAGCGATACTCACTTACCCGCTTTTTTTTTTAATTTTCATGTACGATAGTACGAATCACACATTTATTAATTACAAATGAGTAATACCATTTTAATATGTGCCTATTATGAGTAAATTATAGTGAATATTAATTTGGTTATATTTTTCTAAATGATCTAACAAAATGTACAAACATTTAATAACAATAACAATAATTACCTCATTATATAACAAAATAATATATATAATTTATTAATATAATGTAGGTATATCATATCACCGTAATAAATATAGATTATAATATACATACTTTACTGAAGTAGTTCATAGTTTATTTTTAAAAAATTTTACTGGATATTAAATAGGTATTTTACTAAAATAATAATACGTAGTTTTAACTAGATAATCGGCGTGAATAAAATAAAAGTTTATTGGCAATAATATGAATAATTATTAATTGTTTAAACAAAAAAACAGCATAATAATAGATTATATAATGTATTAAAGTTACATTTTACACATTAATTATTTTCATATTTACTTATTTTATGTATTTACAATACAGGTTGTAGCTTGTAGCATAACAATAGATAATATTAATAATATAATCTTATGTATACTATATAAATAACTATTAACTATACTTATATAATTGATTGATTCTCATTAGCTGTAAGCATCATTCCAATAATTGATTGATTCCTACATAACCGGAATTGCATTTAGATATTAACAACGGAATAGACATGGTAGAATGGAACTTTAGTTTATTTGAGATAATAGGATATCGAAATCAATAATATGATAAATTAATAATAATTATTATATGATTAGCCACCAATTAGAAGCCCGAGAAAGGTTAAATTAGTGTCTAGCCTTCTATTAGCTAAAATAATTAAACCAAACCGGTTCATAACTGGAAAATAAATATGAGGATACCTATCAATGCCTATATAATTTAAACGCTGCAAACTTAAGAAACTTGAGCTTAACACATTTAATTTTATGCTTACCATATAAAGTATAATCGGATCCTACACTAAGTTCTATATTTGAAAATATACTTTATAAAAGTGCATTATAAAAACTGTATAGTGGTTCATTATTTAAATATACCTATACATATTCTTCTCGAAAAATAAAAAATATTAGTCTTATACAACACCATAACCTAAATTAGAGAAAAAGTTCAATTCACGATAAAACGTGATACCCAAATCACCAAGTTATTACTTATCTCATCGCCCATTGATAACTAAAGATTTTCATAGAATAAGTACAAATACTGAATAGTTAAAACTTTGATAAATTTTATAGAATAATATAGAATAACATTTTGAGAAATTAAAATCTAACCTATGTTCATTGACACCTATATAAATAAACTATATTATTAGATCATCCGCAAATATAATAAGTAGATAGAAATTAAATTAAATACAATTTAAATATTTTTCATGATCTAATATTAGGAATACAGAAAATAAATAATAATACAGGATTTAAATAAATTATAAAAACAAGTTTTTTTACATTATGAACTACACTATTTATTATTTGAAGATTCAGGACCTTGTTTATAAAGAATATCGCCACGGATTAGCCGTGAATTAATGCACAATCATTTTTAAATAATGAACATTTATATAACAAGAAAATAAGAAAGAAAACTTTAATATTTTTAATATCAAGCGTTAAAATAGAATTTTTTTTTTTTGTGATTTCAATCTTATTTATTTAGAATAAAAACTGTTTTTAAAGTTGAGCACTAAGTATGAAGATTGTAATTATTTTTTATCGAATTAGGTGTATAAGTACAAGACAAAAACATCTCAATCGTTATTAGTTTTTAATGAAAATCAAATCATGAATTATCATCCATAATATATTAATAGTTTGATACTAAAATAAAAACACTCGAGATATTTCATTTCATATCATTAATTTTATGATTAGTTTTAATCTAATTGAACAGATATAATTAATTAATTTAAATTGTAAATACACGAAAATAAAATTAAATATTTTTGCGAATCACTTTTTAGAACGGTAAACGAAAACAATACGAGCTCGGAAAATTTATCAGAAAGCGTTACTCTGGATTCTTGGATGTCCTATATTCTTCAAAAAAAGTCACATTCAGAAGTACTGACGTAGACAGAACCAAAATGAGTGCTCAGCTAGTCGCGTCTTCCATGTACAAGCCAGTTGGTGTACAGAAATGGAATAAATATTTAGATTGGCAACCCGTTCCAATACATTCTGAACCTCTGAATGATGACCGAGTAATATTTTAGTATTAAATTTGTTTAATTAATATCTACATATTAACTGTCAGCAGTATAAAAATGTGTGTGTTGCAGTTGTTGTTAGTGCGAATAGACTGTCCCAAGTACCACGAAGAAAAACATAAAATAATGAATTCTGCCGAAGTTCTTGAAGAGCTCAATACTTACAGTGATTTATATAGTTATCTGTCCATTCACACTGGACTGACTATTAAAGATCCCGATGATGTACAATCCATTTACAGTACACTAAAAGCCGAGGTAGGTACTAAAAGGTAGGTAAATAATAAATAGATTTTGGAATTGTACATTATACGTTAACGCAATATTACACATTTTGGGTTATTGTGCTTATGGTTCTTAAATCATAAGATAAATTTAGTTTAATTTATTTATTATTTATTTTTCTACTCAAGTCGGACTATGGATTAGCTCTTCCAAGTTGGACATCCAAAGTATATCCAACGAAATTGGCTAAAGTGACATCTAGAAGTTTCATACTAAACGCATACAATAATGAAATGAAAAAGCTCAAAGGAGGTAGGTTTGCATAACTATAGATTATATATACGATGTATAAAAAATAAGTTGAATGAGATTTTTTAAGGTCCATTACTAAAACAAATACTGGAAAATAGTATGAATAAAATAAACAAACTGTCTACACATCAATTATATGCTTACGCCGGTCACGATTCGACTATATCCAATCTTTTAATTACCTTGGGTGTATGGGATGAGCAAATTCCCACGTATAATATGTTAGCATTACTAGAGGTACATGAATCAAAGAGAGGAGATTTCTATTTAAAGGTATTTAATGAAATTAATTAAATATTTTTTATACTTATCTGTACGTATTAGCACATTTTATATACGAATAATAAATATCATTCTTTTATTTTTACATTGCCTAGGTGTTTTTGCGTAACGAATCATCGACAGAGCCTTATCACTTACAAATACCTAATTGTAAGGACAATTCATGTACTATAGAACGCATTATGAACTTGACTACGAACGTTATACCATCGAATTTGAGCGAAGAATGCAAGACTGATAACCCCAAATTTTCGAGCTTAAAGTTTATTGACCATGGACCATAGTCCATAATATCACAGTTAAAAAGTATTATGAATATGATTACAAACTCTTGAACGGTTGTTTTATCATATATTTAATAAGGATTACCAGCTAAAATATTAATATATGATAACTTTTAGATTCTGAACGAAGTGATGAATGTATTGCATTTACTATGATGTGTGTTTTTTTTTTTTTTTTTTTTGTGTCTGACTCCAACATTTGGAGCAGTAATAATGCTCCGATTTTTGACTTCAGCCCTTCTTTGAATAGGGAATTGAATCTAGTTGGTACTTTAGGGGGGTCAAAATTAAAATTTTCTAATAGTTTTCAAAAAAATCGAGAAAAACAAAAAAAAAATGACAGAAAAATGGAAATTTTACGGAAAAACCACTTTTCGACAAAATCGATTTTTTGATTTTGCTGTAACTCAAAAACGAATTATTGTAAATACTTGAAATTTTCACCAAATGTTTATATTATGGTTATCTCTTTACAGTTAAATTTTCAAAATATTTTGACCATTTTTAAGCTACTAATAGACAATTTAAATTTTCGACTTTTCTAAGTTTTTTTTTCTTCAAATGCCGATAAAAATTTTTTGGGTGGCCAAAAAATCTTGAAAATTTAATACAAGGTTTCTTATAAGTTGTTCTTAAAGTGATAAAAAAAAATCCGAAATCGTTAGTCACAATTTTTTTTTATAAGTGTTTAAAGTTCGAATTTATACGAAATATGTCAAAATTTAAATTAAATTTCATACGCTCATAATGCGAATGTTGGCCATAGTAACCATAGTAACATAATATAAAAACTATACTATTTGTTTCAAAATAGAATATTTGGCAATATTTAAATATAATATATCCTAAACTGACAAATCATCTTCGTTCAGAATCGTTTTTCGTATACAATGATACCTAGCTATCATTGCATTCAAATTTAACCTACCATAGTCTGAGGTCCACCCCACCCCCTAATATACAGCAGAGCGATACCTACTTACCCGCTTTTTTTTTATTTATTTTATTTAAACAAAGATTTTATTTATTTTTATTATTCAAGAAGAGTTATTTGTATGAAGATTTCCAAGTTTGCCTTTCGATAATTGTATTTCACATCGTTTTATGGCTATCTTTGTATGAAATTATCTCAATTTCATAATATATATAGATATATATAAAATATATCTATATTTGGAAGTTAGTTATTATTATTTAAAATAACAACAAAATATGCCAAAAATAAAAAAAATTAAAGTATCATATATAAAAAATTGTGTATTATGTACTTTAGAAGTTAAAGATGAATAAATTTCCAGTATTTTTATTATTGTATGATGTACGACATGATGTAAATAATATTATTTATTATACAGCATATTTAATTATTAGTTTTTATCAACTGAATACAACATAATCATATTATCTTATAGATATAATTATTATTCAATAAACTATTATTTATATTCCTTATTGAGATATTTTACTCATTTAATTTAATTTTTAAAATCTAAGATTCACATTTATTGACAGTGACACCTATAATAACACAATTTAATAAAACATTAAATTAATAATTTTATTCTATCTCATCACCAGTCACCACCCAACCACAAACCATAATATGTAGGAGGGCTTTAGTGATACTGTATACAGAAAAAAATCATAAAAAAGCTTTTATTCCAAATTTATAATTTTCAATTTATTACCTATAAAAATAATAAAAAGTTCTTACCTTGTATAGCATACATCCAAGTTGAGAGTTCGGTGATCATTGGTCTACTCTATGAAAGCTCCAATTCAGTTCCACAAATATTATTATGAAAACACGAACAACCAAACTAACGAGTTGTATAATATATTATATAAAATCGTCGAATACAATTAAACACGTTTAATACGAGCATGTATTTAATTATTTCATAATGTTGATCCACCGATTAATTACCTAAAACATTAAGATTTTGGGTTTTTTTTTTATGTTTATTTAAAATTTGTATTTTTTCGTGAAATGATTGTGAAAGCAATAAAGCATTATTTGTAACTTTTTTTATTTTTTTTATTTTGATGACTTGTTATAAGTGAAAAAAAAGTGGTGCACATTATGACGTACGAGTTTGTTTCCTTTTTGCTTCCTTCCTATAGTATGAAAATAACTGCCAATCCACATGTAAGTTAGGTACTCTTGTGAATTTGTAGTAAGGAAAAAATATCCGTTATTGAACTATAAATTAGTATGACTAGATTGTTTAAATGACTCACTGAGTATATTATGAAATAGTATATCTCAAACCTCATTATTGGAAATTGCATGTTCAACTGATTTTAATATAGCTATGGCTTCTGATATATATATGATCTCAGTTGCCTGATAGTTTTTAATTGCAGTTTAGTTTCTTCACTAATAATTGGTGCTGTGTCATGAATAATTTTATTTGATATATCTAAAAATTATATTGGAAAGTCTCGTATATAATTAAGAGAAAATTAATATATTGTATTTATGTAAATATTATATATAGTGACCAATAACCATTACATATAGTTTGATAAGAATAATAAGAGACAACTGACAATAAAAATTATTTATAAATAAAATAAAACTTTTTTTATTTATTTACATTTTTTATACAGGAAACTAAAATAATATAAATAAAATATAAACAGTAAAATATAATTACACAAAACATTGAATAACTATTATAATATTATGGTATGAATTAACCTAGATAAATTAATCATATTTTCAAAAATATTTAACAAGCCATTACAGTAGTTAAGATTTAAACTATTGTTTTTTACAAACAATTTTACACTAAGCATGAAGAATACTACTATATTAGTTTACAATATTATATTGATAAAAATAAATACTTCAAATTAATACAAGAAATTGAGACCAAAGTAAATAATAGTTACATAATACTAAATAGTAATAAACATTTAAGTCTATCCAGAAAATATGCGTTGAATATAGCATAATAAACATATTGCTTATACAAAAATGTGTAGGTAGTTATTTAATTATGTACTAAATTAAATATTTTTTCTCATCATATATTATGTTAACAAGATATTATAGATATTATTTATTATTATACATTTTATATTTTATGAGTTTTTAACTGCGTATAATGAATAAATAATAACTTATTTCATATTCCTAAACTTGATTATGATGATTTATTAAGAATTCAATTTAATTTCAAAATTAGGCCTAAATCACCCAAGCATAAACACCAACGCTGCAGAGATCACGATCTCCACATTCTATTTGAAAAATTCGGATATTTCTTGTAATGTTTTATTTTCAGTTTCTGGTAGATAAAAATAGAAATATACAGTACCAAATAAACCCGAAACTCCAAATAAAGTAAAAGTATTATAAAAGTTCACAAAGTTGGACAATTCCAGATAATACTTGATCACGAAGAAAGATATTAAGTAACCCAGTGCTGAACCTGCGCTGCAGGTAATGTTTCTACTCCTAAAATTGATTAAAAACAATTAGGTAAAGGTTTTGAATTAAAATTTTGCTCACTCACTTCATTGGAAATATTTCGGTTAGAAGTACCCATGCGATAGGCATTATCCCAATCGATGACATGAAAGTAGTAGTAAGAAATAGTATTAACACCAACCAAGAAGTAGTAGGTTTTGAATTTGTCCAATACACACCAATTAATCCGATTAATATGTAACAAATTGAGCAAATTGATAGCGTCGTAAACGTGAGAAATCGTTTGCCGAGTTTGCTTATCAAGAATATTGTTATTATTCCACCAATTGTTGATAAAAACACTGAAAACGCCTATAATTATTGTAAATAATTAAAAATATATATTATAAAAATAATTAATACTATACATCACTAAAATGACAACTGAGATGGCATTCATGTTTTTATAATATGTTAAACAACACACCCAATGATAGGTACTTACTAATGTAAATTCGACGTTAACGGGTGCACCGAATTCAGTAAATACTGATACTAGATATGGTCCATACTGTATTCCAGACAATAAATTTGCGAAAAAAATATAAAACAGAAACAGACGGAATGGTCTGTAAACTTCAGGCCGAAAGAGTTGTCCCCAAGAACTTATTACATCTTTCTTGTCTAAAAAACATAATATAAATATATATAATGCATACCTGTATCTTTAGTCACTCAAATGAAAAAAAAAAAATTAAAAATTACAAGTTTTTCTTGAGTTGAAGAAAATCACTTTTTGGATACAAAATTTTCTCAGATTTAGTATTAAACGAAAATTAATTAGGACTTATAAACTCGTTTATTATTTTTTCTTTACCAGTGAAGTGACTACCCGATTTAATTATTTGAACATATACTTATATTGTACCGGTTTTCACACTAGGTATAATTATTATTAAAGAAAAGATACCTACCTGTCTCGATGTCATCATCATCGTATATCACAGAAGACGTATAAGCTATCATTTCTTTGAACTCTTTGCTTGAACCCGTTTCTTGCGACGGCCATCCCCTTAATTTGCCAAGCGTTTGCTGTGCCTTTAAAGATTCACCTTTGGTCAACAACCACATTGGCGATTGTGGCATCTAAAATATAAGATTATATGTATTGCTTAACAACAATATGATTATTACTAGGTGTGGTGATATATTTACTTGATTCTATATCATAATATACGTATAATAATTAATAAATATTAAAACCCGGATTTTTCAAACCTTTTTTAAATTTGCCAAAACTGATGGTAAGAATACATTTTTTTGTTTTATCAAAGGGAATATATTCAGCCTATTCAGGTTGTATTAAACACAATCGTAATATTATTAAATATTCATCTAACCATAAATAATATAGCGGTGGTCGTGATTGGGACGGACATGGCAATGAGCATCGTCAGTCTCCATTCCAATGTGATCGCGTATATTAACGTGAATAGTAACGAGCCCACGTAATAGAAAACATTCGTCGCCGACATCAGTGCGCCCCTCAGCTTCGGCTCGCACACCTCACCGATATAGGCGGAAGACGGCCCACCTGAGTAACCAACGCTAAGCCCCATGAGCATCGAGCATGCATACAATGTCCCGATGCTGTTGGCGTAGAAGAACATGATCTGCGACGCTATGAACGGTATGTTGGTTATTATCATGCACGTCTTGTGACCGAACCGGTCCAGCGTTAACGAAGATAATGCGCTGCCCAAGGGTGTAAACAAGAACAGAAGACTACCTGTAAAGATATTGATAAATACTATTTATAATCAATGATACTGTGGCGACACCGATTGTCACCACTGACTGCTCGACCCGCCCGACCGACGTTACCACTTTTGATACGTGAATTTTACCTTTTATATTATATTCGTTCCTAATATTTGAATTATATTCGTTTTTATATTTTTACATGTATTCGACTATTGTGATTTTTATATATGCTTTTATCGACACAACGCAGCGATCGTGCCCCTACTCCGCGCCAAACCGTCCCGCGAAGGCACAACGCCGATCGCGGCGTAAAGCTCGCTCTCTTTGCTCCCGACGTTCGACCGAGCCACAACGCGACAAGTCCGACCGCACTTTATATATCGCCGATCCGAACCCGACGTAACGCGCCATTTTTAATGTGTACCAGTGTGCACAGCCACGCGCATCGACGACCATTATATCGAGGTGTAATGACCACCGACTCGACCCGTCCGGTTCGCGCTACGCAGCGCACGGTCCCGTTACATCTCCCGATCCACGACGAACAGCATTTCGAGTCAGTGTGACTTCGACCCGCTCTCGTCACGTCGATTTATACGTCCCCAACGTTCCCGGTCACGCGACCCGAGTCCGACGACTTTCGTGCCTCCGCATATTCGCTCACACGTACGAATCGAACCCGCGTGCGCCCCGACGCAAACGCCGCACGCCCGAGCATCGAGCACCCGACGAAACGGCAAACTTGTACGCCCAGTCACGCGCGCTATTTATGTGTGTTAACGACGTGTTTTATACAATAAACGACATTCGACGCACACGCGCCCTACACATAAATACGTGTTTACTTATTTTACCTCCATACCTGTCTAGCGTCCTACCTTCAAGACACGGAGACAGATCGACAAACGTATGTTGGCGGCAAGTGTATTGGTACGACAGGTAAACTTACGCCGCAACCGCGGTAGCCATACACTTGTTCCCACAATACTACTAGTGTTTTCAGTGAACCAGACGGATACAGTTGCGAAAGAACTTGTATTATTGCGGTGGGGAACTCTAGGGGTCAGTGGCGTATTTACGGGGGGATCCAGGGTTAACCCCCCCCCCCTCAGAACGAAAAAACATGGATTCATGCACCTACGCGTCGTAGAAGTTTTCAATCAAAACACCTAACTAGTATGTGTGTACAGGGTTGACGATAAACAGATATTATAAAAATATTGTCCATAATCCACAAAAATCATAATGATAGAGCACCGGCGATCGATGTCGACATAAGTAGTCGACCGGGCAGAAATTCGTTGTAGCACGACAACATTTTTTAAGTTATAAATTAATATTGTTTGTATTCATTTTATTTCTTTATTCCTAGTTTTAAAGTAATATGAATCAAAATATAAGCTTTATCTTATGGTTTTTAAAAATTTTACAATAAAATGTACAAAATTAATTTTTTATATCAAAAATTGACAATTATATCTACAAAGGAGGTCGAGAAAAAAATTAGCACCGAACACGAATATTCTGAATACATTTCTGAGTAATTGGATGTTGAGTACTCTATTAACTAGCTATCTATTGTAAGTATGTCGATTGACCAAAATTATAATGCATACGTATAGCTTATCGTTAATCCTCGAATGAATTTTTATTATAGAAAATGTTATCACATTATAAAATAAAATTGATTTTATATACATGCATACTGAAAACTACACTCTATTAAATCCCATTATATACTGTAAACCCGCTAAATATTAATGAACATAGAAAATAATTATATACATACGTTCCAATTTATAAATACAATAAACTAAGTGACGATAATCCACAATAATAATAATTAATAGGTACTTTACACTACTACACATTTATACATTATTTTAAGGATCATCATATTATAGCGTGTTAGTAGGTGACTTTTCCATAGAGGTTTAACTAAAAAAAAAAATGTATGTAAATATGTGTAAATACACTTACATACATTATACTATATAAATACAATTTGTTTTAAATAACACCAAGACAATTTTAGTGGTACATAATATAATTACTGTCTACCCCAAAAAATAATTTATGAACTTGTAAATAATATAGATTAAATGATGTGGGTACATCTAACTTTTCCTCGTAACCATCGGAAAATCAGTAAACTGTTCCTTCGAACAGTATGTGTCGGGGTTGAAAAATATATTCATATAAGACTCGTTCCACCGGAATTTCGTGTAATTATATTACACATCATTAATTGCACTTGGGGACAAATATGCGAAAATGACTGAATTGAGATTCAAACAGTATAATGAGTGCACGGCATACGTGTAGAAATTAAAAGCCTAACTGACTAATAAGTAATAACAGAACAAATCACTGTTGCTTTCTAGTATTGTGTATTGTGTTGGTATACACTGTTTCCAATGTGTGAACCACGACCGACGTATTTATACAATGGATGCAATGATAGACTTTATACCATAGTTCATATAGTTAACATTAAGTCAAGTTTCTATAACACCGTGTCTTTTTAACTTCTTTTAAAAACATTAAATTAAATTAAAATATGTAATGCTGGTTGTCCGGGCGGTTGTAAACAATGTTAACTTTCCCGATGGTAAACTCTCTCGGGTTTACTCCAGTACTAACTGACAAAATTATGTACTCTCCCAGGTCTTCAATAGGTACTACTAATCTAATTTGATAAAAATAATAAAATAAATGTAATACACATTTAAGTTTCATTTAAAAATAGTCAATCATATAACAATAATAATATAAATTAACTATTAAGACTTTTAGCTGCTATGATATTATAGTCAAAACCAAATAAAAAATTAAAAAATCATAATAAATAAATCTTATATACAAAATAAATACAAAATATATAATAAAATAAAAAAATTGAAATTAATTTTTTTTTTTTTGTTAATAGAAAAGAAACACTGATTTAAAAAAATTATAATATCTATTTTTTTGTCTTTATAATCTATAATATTTTTTGAGATATAGTTTTTTCTTTATTTATTTATTTATTTTTTGTATTTCTGTTTTTACCTGTTTTTTTTTAATCCATTACAACTTTGAATTTTAATGTATATTTCAGTTTGAAAATCTGTTAAGACATTAATAAAATAAAAATAAAAATGGATGAGTACTAGAAAAATGTGAATGGAACGATTCACAAAAGTTTATTTTTTATGAAGTTGATGATAATGCTGAAGCTCACATTGTTGTGGTTCCACGTCATTTGATCCGGTAAATAATATCCGGTGACAAAAGATCCGCGACATTTGGTCCTGTGAAAAAATATCCTGTATCAAAAATATCCGGGGCAAAAATATCCGATAATTTATTTTTATTTTTTTAATAATTTAATTAGTTAATAAATTTAATAAGTAATTTAATAAATAATTTTACTTTAAATAGTAACACAAATTAATTTAATATTATAATCGAACGTTTTTTAAAAACATGTTTATACTCAAGTAAAAGTTTAGTAAAAATAAAAAATAAGTAGAAATATCTCCATAAGTCTTTAAATATGGATAATTATTTTTAAATGATTACATAAATGAATATAATCTTATAATCAAACATTTTTTAAAAGTATGTTTATATTATATTATATTATATTTTTCATTATTATAAGAATAGTACAGACAGAAAAAATATCGATCAATCTTATCTGTACTATTTTCGTCGATTATAGTTTATGTACCTATGTGAACAATTTTATCATATTTAGTGTGTGTTCTGAGATTAATCCAACCAAAAAACGTAATTATAAGGACCTTGACAAACGTTTAAAAAATGTTGTATAAAATTATGATTATACCAATTTGCTAAATTATTTAAAAGGCATCACTCATAATTTTAATTTTTAATTTTATAGTTTAAAGACTTATAGAGATATTTCTACTTATTTTTTATTCTTACTTAACTTTTACTTAAATATAAACATGTTTTTAAAAAACGTTCGATTATAAATTATAATATCAAATTATTCATTTGTAGTGTTACTATTAAAAATAAAATTATTATTTATTATATTTATTAACTAATAAAATTATAAAAAAAATAAAAAGAAATTATCGGATATTTTTGCCCCGGATATTTTTGATACAGGATATTTTTTCACAGGACCAAATGTCGCGGATCTTTTGTCGCCGGATATTATTTACCGGATCAAATGACGCGTCACCCATTGTTGTGAGATTTTTACATATTTCCCACAGGTAACCATAATGTTGATCAGGGAGAGTTTACATATTTCCTACAGGTAACCATAATGTTAACACGGGGGAGTTTACTATTTTTAAAAATCGGGAGAGTTTACCACTGTCCTTGCCTTTACGAGTCTTTAAAAAAGCATGATTATGATATCATAATTGTTTCAAAATATATCGCAATGGCTAAATACTCACGGGACACTCTGTAAATGCGAGCCTCATGACTTTCGATGAAACATATCTCATCCGTTACCGAGGATTTCAGACCCAGAATTGTGTGTCAAGGTAAGACTCACATACATCAATCATCGATTTATAATATTATTTACACTTCACAGGTTTTTCTTACTAAAACGGACGATAGCCCTTAGACCGTTATTATGAATTTATGTAATTAGTATGTATAGGGTTGTTAAGTCCAAACAGTTTCGTATAAGAATACGTCATCTTACCAAACCAAGACGCTTGTTCATCCGTTAAAGGTTGCAAACCGTTTTTGTTCTTATTGCTCGCTAACGCTCCAATAATTATTGTAGAACATGTGAGTTCTATGCCGATCCCGATCTGTATGAAACACGGACCAGCCAGTGCCAAGCTCTGCAATGCAATACAACACCGAGTTTAATTTTGGAATACAATCTTAAAAATTACATGTGTATAATAATTATATTATTATTTATTATATATGAAATAATCTTGTAATATTAACACGTTGTATTTTTGTACAAATAATTATATATATATATGAATGTAAGTATAATATACAACCATATAATAATGTTACTAAATACCTAAATTAATTGCATTGTAGTTATATATAATATATAAATATTAAACAATAACTTACTTGAGCGAAAATGGATTTAAAGCTGTATTTATAGTTAATATTGGACTCCATTTCTTTTTTCAAAGCAGTCATATTTTGAGTTTTCTGTAAAGTAATATTAGTCCGAAAAAATTAATTTCCAATCGAACTTATAATAATTGCTGTATTGATATTGATTTAAGACTAAAAAAAAAAATTAAAATCAAACTATAACCACACAAGTAAAAATAAAAATAAAAAATACCTGATGTCCCTTAAAAGCTAAAATTATAAACACATTTAAAACAATTATCTCTTTTAACTACAAATTAATGGAAACATTGGAAACCACTGTTTTCAATCCATAATCTACGAAATGAATCTTTGTACGTTTTTAGAATATTAAATATAGTGTTAATCAATATAAAAATATTCCATCACAACAGCATCTTAAAACAAGTTTTGTTACTGCTTTTAAAATTATATATCATTTATAGGTAATTCTTACAAATATTATTAAAATATATCGATTCGTCCTTAACTGGTATTTTAACAAAACAAATAAAATAAAAGATTTTTTTATAATATTTTCTTTCGGTAAAGGCATTGATTTAAATAAAAAATTATCACAACAAATTCGACGGATCACGAATATAATATTAAATAAAATATAAATAAGTAAAATCGTTTCTAATGAGTAACTTATGTATTTTACATTTTTATTGAGTAATCTTTAACTTAAGTATAATTAATTTTTAATTATTTTGTTTTACAAAATAATTTTTCATTACATAAGTAATTACAATTTTTAAATAATTCAATTATATTTACTCATCGTAAAAAAGAAGTAAAAATAGTTATTAATTTAAATGTAAGAATTAATTACTAGAATAAAGTATATAATATATAAAATTATATTTATATTTACCCTTTCACTTATAGTTAATGTTTTTCTTTTAATAGTACCTAAAAACCATAATCCAACTAAGTTATCATATTGATTTAAAATACACACTATTAAATACATAAAATATTTTAAAATATTATACTTTCAGATTTTTAATGTTTAAGAATATTTATAAGAAAATAATATCGTCAAACAAAAACGTAAACCTTCTAAGTTTATTCTTTTGTGTAATTGCATCAGTTTATGTGCATGTGATTACCACTCAATTTACACTGATTTAATAACAGGTAGATACACGTTATTTCACAATAATTATTATTAAGTGTTTTAGACGGTAAAATCTTATCTTAATATATATTATATATATATATATTATATTTGTTAATTAGATTAATATCGTTAAAATTTTATTTTTGGTATTCAAGTATTTATTCTTGATATCTCACTTAATTTTAAACTTGTGTAAAATAAATACTAAATTTCAACACAGGTACCTATATTTAATTAAAATCAGTTAAGAAACTATCGAGATATATAAAAACACTACCTATCTTATTTGTAAATACAATAGAAAATTTGGTTTTCGTATTCAATGAAATACAAAAATATATAAATACGTACCTACCCAAGTTAAAAATAGCTATTTAAGATACCTCTTTCATTAATTATTGAATACTATAGACTATAACTTAACATTAATTACTATATAATACAGTAAGTATGCTTTATGTCTTTATGTACAAATAAACAACAAACATTAAGACATCAATAAAATATTTTTTAAGAAAATAATAAATTATTTTTATTTTTTATGTTTATCTTTCTATTTAATTTATGTTAACTTAACTGAAATCTTAAAAAAAAAAATGAAAATAAAATTGTACTTAAAAACTTCAAACATTTTACTAATAATCTTTTGAAATAAACCACCTAGTAATGTAATTATTAAATCATTGATTATAAATTCTAGTCTATATGTTTATAAACACAATAGTAGTTAATGTTTATAGAAACCAATGAAAGAAAAACTATTAAAAGCCAATTTAAATAAACATGAATTATAATGATTACTTTTATTGATATTTAATATTCAAACAGTTGTACAACCATTTATCGATAAATTGTAATAGGTAATTTACTGTGATTGTGTGACGTCATGAAGGCGATACTCAAATTACATCAATGTAAATATCTTAAAATTAATGTAATATTAGTATATTAAAGATAAATAATATAATTTTAGAATATAAAATTATTATTCTTTTCGACACGGTACCTATACTTATACCTATATACACTCATATATCTAGGTACATCAATATAGAAAATGATGGGCTAATTTTTGAAAAATCGAATCAAATAGAAATTGGTGTTAAACGTTTTTTAAATATATAGAAATATTTATAAAACTGTGTAAGTAATTTGTTTTAATTCAATAATTTATGTAATTAAATAATATTTAATATCGATCTATCTGAATCTGGTGTTGAAAAAACCTGTTTCTTATAAAAAGATGTAAGTTTAATTTTAAATATGAAAACTGAAAGGACTAAAAATCTGGAAATCAATAAAAAAAATATTATTTCTGTATTTCTTACCTGCTCTCGAAAAATCTATTTCAATTTATGGTTACTGGACAAAAATATTTTGTGTTACCTTAAAAAAAATACATATTCCGTGTAGGTATTATAGAACTAATTTTTATATGATAAAAATAGTGTTCACTGTTCAGTATACTAAAAGAAGTTAGGTATGGGTAAGTAAAGAATTTTCAGAAAAATATACCAATTTTATATTAGTTTTGTTTCGCATAATCGATAGGAAGATAATATGTAAATACAGATTAATTTACGATAATAGCAATATAATTTAAAACTATATTATGTCAGATTAGGTGGTACCTACATACATTTTCACGAAAAAAATTCATCAAAATATCGTAAAAAATTTTTTTAAAACAATATAATTTTTATTGGTAAGTACCTACGAGTATTGAACGACTAAATTGTTTTCACATTGTCGATGGAATATGTTCGGCATAATTTTAGAGAACAAAATAAAATTGAGTTAGCATATTATACAATCATCTGCAGATTACGATGATTAATGACAAAAAACTGAAAAAACATTGAAAATTTCCATTTTAAAAGTAATGTTGAACTCACCACTTGAAGAATGTGTTCAATTCATGTGTAAAATACGTAATGCTGCATTTTACAATTATAGTGCTACGTAATTATCTATACTTATATAGGTACTAGCATATTTATCTATCGCATGTTATCTTGAGCCCTTGACTAATATTAGCTGCAATATAATGCATATAAATTGGCGCAAATAGGAGGGGGACTTTAGGGGCTAAGCCTCCCAAACATTTTCTACGTTTTTTTTAAGCTTTATCAGTATTATTATAGTGAATGATGCAAAATTCGTTTTAAGATTATGTAATTCGTAAATGCACAAATTTTATTTGTCGTGGTATTATTATTATTATTATTATTATTATTATTGTACATTGTAGACTTGTAGTCATAAACCATAATACCTACCTACCAAGAACTAAGAAACTAGGTAAGCATTCTTATTACGGAGTCTATGATGCCCTATAGTTACAGGTTTGCAGTTCATATTGATATACTATTTGGCTATTATACATTTATACGTCATATTTGATACGCTTATACTGCAGGCTATTAAGTAGGTATATCTGTTAGGTATATTGTATATTATACCTATATGTTGTATTAAAACATTTTTTAGGCGTTGATTACTTGCATAAATACTTCATTCAGTAGCTAGGGCTTCAGCCCCCTCAAATCTCAAACGATATTTGCGCCTATGTGCATATCATACTTTCCGGAAATAGTAAGTCGACATCCTTGTGTGCCGATCGTCGCAAATAAATGCTTGACGTACATTTCCAGTCGGCAGGCGTTCAATGAAACTATTAACCTTCCACCGACTGTGCACCAGAAGTAATGTATTGTATAGAGCTTAAGTCTTACCAGTCACATGTACCGGGGTGCAACAATACACAACATGTGCTCATGTGAAAACTCACCTAACGATTTGTTCTCGGTGACCATAAACTCGCATTTGGTAATAACAATAAGTGGTAATTATATTGTAATGGTTGATATGTGCGTAACAAAATGTCTAATGTTGTGAAAAGCTATGGCGACACACAAATTAAATTGCTAATGCAAACTAGATGGTTCATAACCATAAGTAAAAATTAATGAAGGGAGTGCCAGCAGAATCAAAAGGGATAAACCGAGAAGAACAAACACCGTCGACGTTGAGTTTTCCTAGCACCGTCAAGTGTCTCTGTGGAATGTTGGGGTCTTTCGAACGCTGTAGGAGTTATCGCATTACCGACGTCATAGATGAGATGAAGTCTACATAAGTAAACAAATTACACTCCACACAGTATAATTAAGAGCTCAATAACATCTTTTTATAAATATCGCAAAACTATACAAATAAATTTATAATTTACCCATGAATAAATAATATTTTAAAATAAATCAAAAATATTATTATAATATTGTGTATAGTAAAATTTATAATAATATAAAAAAAAAGTTTAAGTTCCAATGATTAATGTTTTAACAAAAAAATTAACATATCATTATTTATTGACTGGGTAAATAATTTTGTTCAAATTGGAAATTAAAATGTCTATAAAAATAATTGTTTATAATTTGTTTGTAAATTTCATGGTTTTAGTATAAACTACTTATGAAGAATCTATTATTAACATTTTTTAAAATTTATTATTGTATAGTTTTAACTAATATTACTATTATATGTTATTATTTTACTAATATTACTTTTATTAATATTCTTATACAAATAAAAGAATAAGTTATGTTGCAACATAACTATATTAAATTTTCAATAATATTGATCTGGAAATAATTTTTTATCGACATTTTTAGTAAAAAACTAAAATAAATTGAAAATTTTACGTGTCCATAACTAACTCAAGAGTTGAAAAAAATTGTAAATGTAATCATATAATGAAAATGATATAAACTTTTTGTGACATGTACCAACAGTTTCATATGATCATATGTTATTTTTAAAGTAATATGTTATTACTATTATTTATTACAAGTACACAATAAATTATTTATTATAATATAATCGACTGTACTTATAATACAGTGATTTTTACGTGTATACAATAATATTTGCCACAAAAACAGAAAATAAAAACTTATCACAAAATTAATATTATGATTTAATTTATGTCAAATTATAATTTAAGGTTGTGGACGATTGGGTGAAGTTATAAAATTAAACAAAATTAAATAAATTGAGTAAGTATAACTAATATAATAAAAATTAAAAAAAAAAATTAATGAATAAAAAACCAAATCAAGATATGTTAAAATTTAAGATTTTTAAGATTGCTAGTCCACCGCTAAACGCATCCACGTATCTTCAAAATAATTAATTATTGGAGATAATAGTTCTTCATTTTACAAAAAATAATTTGAATCTATAAGTTCTTCAAAAGTCCGAATAACATTAATTATTGGAATAAACGCAAAAGCACTAAACGATCGTTTTGTGATATTTTGTACTGGAGATTTTTGTACTGAAGATATTTTGTACTAGAGATATTTTAAATTGGAGATATTTTTTCGGAAATATTTTGACCTGGAACCGGTTTTTGAGTTATATAAAAAAAACAAAGTCGAATATTGTCAAAAATTAAATTTGTGTAAAACTTTCCATTATTCCTTAATTTTTTGTTTGTTATAATCAATAATAATAATAAGTTAAATGAATATTTAAATTTCATCTGTGTAAAATTCCTACAAACTAGATTTAAATTTTATATTCAATACCATCAGTACTTTTTGAATATTGCAGCATTTTATTAACAACTTTTCAAGTATTCTTACGAAAAAAAAAAACTTTATGATAAAATAAATACATTCATTACTTAGAAAATATTCTGTATTTTTAGTTGTTAAATTTTATTTAAAAAATTCAGCAATTTCTTGTAATGTTTTGTTTTCGGTTTCTGGTAAACAAAAATAGAAATATATACAGCCAAATAAACCAAAAATACCACATATAGTAAATGCATTATAAAATTCCACTGCATTTGAAAATTCTGGATAATATTTTGTCATAAAGAACGCCATCACAAAAAAACATGCTGAAGAAATATTGAATAAAATGTTTTTATACCTGAAATTAAAATCAAAAATGTAATATTTAAAGATTGATAATAATAAATAAATATTAAAGATGAAAATGATTAATGCAGTATTTTTGAACAACGGTACAATTATTACACATATTTTAAGATGTCAATATTTGAACATTTAATTAGCTAATTTTAAGTAGTAGTACCTATAATAATATATTATCTTTAAGGCTTTTTAGACATTTATACAAAAATTATAGTTCAGTGAATTATATTATTAAACGTAAAATAATAATTATAATTGATCAAGAATACTGTTAATGTAAAAACTAGTAAATTATTACAGCTCATAGTTAAATCCTTTTATAAAATATTTGTATGATATTTAAGTTTAATAATAATTAAGAAAATAATTTATTACATATTAAACATAATATATGATTAAATGGTTAAATTATAGTTATTATAGTGTTAAAGAAAATGTTTGAACATGCATTATTATGTGTTAAGAATCAGTTTAAAAGTTCACTAAAATATATAAATACACTCTTGAGAATTATATTTGAAATTATGAGTATTTCTATAACTTTACTAGTATGAAATTACCAAATGAAGATAATATTTTTTTTCAATTACATATATTTAAACTTTTAACTTACTTTGCAGGAAATATTTCAGGGATAAGTGCCCACATGATTGGTGTTATTCCAGTTGATGAAATAAAAATAGTAGTAAGATAAAGTACTAGTATTGTCCATGATGTTATTGATTCTGCATTTTTCCAATACATACCAATTAATCCAATAATTATATAGCAAATGGAGCAAACTGATAACGTAAATAATGTAAGAAATCGTTTGCCTAATTTAGGAATTAGAAAAACTGCACTTAAACATCCTATCATAGAAAGGAACATTGAAAACGACTGAAAATACAATCAATAACGTTTAAAAAATAATAACTATATTTAAATAATTTTTTCGAATGAAATCAGGATAAAATAACACAAAAACTACAGACTAGTTTGTAAATAACTTACTATTGACCATTCGACGTTAACAGGTGCACCAAATTTATTAAATACTGATACTAAATATGGTACTAATGGTAATCCGGACAATAAAATCTTGAAGAAGAAGTACATCATCAACAGACGAAAAGGTCTTAGTACTGCAGGTTCGAAAAATTGTTTCCATGTATTTATATTTTCTATGTCATCTATAAAAATGTAACAACTTGTTAAATTTACTATTTAATAAAATAAAACAAAATAATTTATGTAACAACAAATTAATAACATTACGCGGTTCGTCATTGTTAGAAGGCATATTGTATTTAACCATTTTTTGAAATTCGTTTTCACATTTGTCATTTGAAACATTTCCTCTCAATCTGCTGAGATTTTGTTGTGCTTTTAAATGTTTTCCTTTGGCTAATAACCATATAGGAGAATCTGGAATCTGAAACATAATTATATGTAATATGTAAACATATTATTATAAGCTACTTTTTTTTTAAATGTCAGCAATACCAATTGAGTATCTGATTACCGTTAATAATTTAATAATGGTTATAATTGGAAACACCATAGATATTATAACCGTCAATCTCCATTGCTTAATAAAACTATACAACATTGTCAATATAATGGTTCCCATATAGTAAAATATGGTTATTGTCGAATTCAAACTACCTCTTAATTTCGGTTCGCACACTTCACTGAGATACCCAAAACTAGGGGCGATCATAAACCCTATGCCCAAAGCCATTAGGATTGAACAAACGTATAATATTTCTACATTTGTAGCGAAATACAATAAAATCTGAGCTACTAGGCATGGTATATTTGCCAATATCATACATTTTTTGTGACCAAGTAGGTCCAGTAAAAGCGTGGATAAAACATTTCCCACAGGTGTGAACAAACTAAACAAACTACCTGAAATTGTATTAAATATTTATTCATTTAAAGATTGAATACACTTACTTATGGTTTAGATAATAACAAAAAATACATTTTGTGAATTTATTTTTAATACTGAGTGAATATGCTTACCAAACCAAGATGCTTCTTCGCTTGTTATTGTAAAAAATTCATTTTCATCTCTAGATGCATTATTTTCTAAAGCCCCTATAACTATAGTGGATGTTATAGCTTGAATGCCAAGTTCAATTTGTAATAACCATACTCCTGATGCTGCCCAGCACTATAATCATAAGTGGTATATCATCTAAATCAGGGGTCACCAATTAATATTTTTGAAGGGCCACATAAGAAATCTAAAAATTTTTTGCGGGCCATCAAGATCCTAAGAACATATTTACATTATTTAAAAACCAATAATATTTAACAAAAATAATAATTTACAATCATAAAACATATAATTTTGTCATAATATGTGTTATTTATATTTAATTCTTTGTCTGCGGCCGGATAAAATGTGTTAAAAATTGCCGCCATTTGGTGACCCATGATCTAAATTATACATACTGTCATACTTACCTACTTAATTCGTTACATGATATCTGTCTACTATTTTCTTCAAATCACTTACCTCAAGAGCATTATTTGAATAAATTAAAAAAAATTACTTGAGCTAATGTTGATTTGATTCCATATTCATAACTATTACTTTCTTCCATATTGCTGTGTGTTATGCTTTAGTTCTCTACGAATTAAAAATAATAATTAGAAAAATAATTATTGTAAAACATTTTAAGGATAAGTAGTAGTTACGTTAACATTCTTTTAGCATTAAAAAACAATATGTTTTGCATCAATGAAATTTTAAAATAAATAAAATTGAAAACACTTTCATAATTAATGATAATATTTTATGTAATATAAAATCTACCAAATAGAATAGGTATGTGCATATCTATAGTACTAGAAAAAAAGTTCGTTGCATAGGAAAAATAAAACTATTATATCAAATTTTATTTTTAATATAATTAAAAATGTGACCACAATGCAAATATACTTTTTCATTTTTCAGTTGACTAAGAATTAAATAATATTATCGGACAGTAGGTAGTTAAATACAAATAAAGGGAATAAGATTTTGAAAGTATAGAATATCATTCCAAAAATATATTACACATTAAAAATAGTAACATTGGAAATATATTTTGTACATAATATTGTCAGTTTTTTCTCTAAAATAGAATTTTGTTTAATATTAACTTAGATTACTAAGTACCTACTAAATATTTATTATAAAATGTTAAGTCGAATATGTTTATATGAATATTATTGAACTTATTGAACTGATTTGAAAAACGCATTTTAATACTTATAATTTTTACACACATTCACACATTAGGTGTTTAATTGTTAATATTACATCATTATTTTTTAGCATTTATCGCGTAATTAAATACCACAAGTATTATTAATTATTATATACTTGGTCAATATTGGTTAATGGGCAGCACGCTTGTCTCAATCTTAGCATAGGTCTGGTCGGTGGCATCGGAATGTACAAGTTGCAATGTTACACCATGAGAAATATGAGAAATATATTATCGATGACCATATATTGCACCTTTGGAAATAAACGATAAATGATTATTTTATTATATTGTAATATTTGTTATGCGCGTAATAATCGCAAGTGTCGGGATGAACTAAAACGACAAATAATATTTTTGCTAAAAATGTTACTACACAATTATTTTACTTATTGTATATAAGTTTGATTGTAGTACATGTTTAAATAAATGTGAAAATTACGTACCAATTTAAATTGACTGTCCAATTTGATTTACTGTAAATGTTATAGAGATATTTTTTATGAAATAATTTACTGATCAGATAATATAAATTTCCAGTTTGTAAGATGAGTTCTTCAAGATACTTAATAATGACACTATACCTTTCTTCTTATTAAAATGATAAATTATTAATTTAACTACTCATAAATCATTAATGTTAAAAAGGTTATTAATTGATCTTCAAAATAAAATTTTAAGAGAAAATAATATTGTCTAAAATTAACTTACTAGATTTTAAATATAATATGTTGAAATTAAACTGTTTTTGTGAAAAACATTCAACTCATACTGAGTCAAAATGAGTAGTGTTATGTGGTTTTAATGTTTTCTGATGCATATGATTAATTTATTATCATTAAGAGCTTTATTTTTTACACTACCTTTTATCAGTTACCACACGAATAAACATATTTTACCGTTTTTTTTTTAAAACTATTAAGCACATTTAAAATTATCATATTATATGCAGTCAATGTTATACATCTAATATATAAATAACAAAAAAAAAATATTCTTATAATAATAAAAACATAATAAGGAGAATAAATAATGGAGAATACAATTATTTTAATTCATGTGATTACTAATTAGATTTATCTTATATACAGCCATATATAGGTACCTATTTGAAAATTAACTAATTTTATTTAAATTTATGTAAATAAACATATACATTTTAAAATATATTATTCATTTATTCATTATACATTTAGGTATTAATATTCTTGATACATTCAGATAATGTAAAATATAAATTATATAGGTATAAAAACAATTTGCATCAATATAAAATTTATTAATATTGAAGTATTTATAATTTAACTTAAACAACGATACTCAACTAAAATTAATATTTTTTTAACAGTTCATGATAGCTATAACTTATAAATAGGTATGTTAAAACTAAAGATTTCGTTCTAGAATAACACTATTATAGTTTAATAGTTGAGTCTGAGTGCATTAATATTTGTAAAAATTATATGAGATTTTAAAAGTTGAGCGAGCCCAATATTTTAAGAGGCTAAAAGGTGTAAATTGAAAATAAACGTTAATTCCAATTATTATATTCACCACTTCATTGTGATGATAATTTTTTTTTTTTAGTGAATGAAAATTATTTCATAATTTATACCTATAGGTAAAGTATGTATCGTTATACTTTTAAACACTAAGCTTATAAATTACAAATAACACTAAATATGCTCAAAATATAATTACTATTTGTTAATTGTGTTTTAATTTATTTTTTATTTTTTATTTATTATGTAGTTTAAGTGTTGAGAGAAATAAAAAATATTATACTGATTTCACAACAAAGTTTAATTTTTTGAAATTATTACACTATAAATAGGAATTAACAATTCTTATGTAGGAAAGGAAGTAATGTATGTCCTTCCCAAATCCTTTGCTATGTTAATTCATTATTATAATAAAAATATGTTTTCATTTTATTTTATTTGTTTATTCATAGTTAATTTCACATCCTATATTTTTTTTGATACTGTGCTTTATGATTATAATTATTATTTTTAACTGGTGTGATTTTATGTTATTGGTTATTATTCTATATCGTGTCAGTGACCTTAGATAAAATGATTTAAATAAGTTGATTATCTTTTTATAATACATTACGAATTATAAAATTTATTATTTAATATTCGTATTAGTAAAATAAAAAAGTAAAATTTAAATGATAAAAATTTATTTGAACTTTGGTAAAAATTTTTTTCATATATAAGTTGAAAACTAATAAAGAATTTGCATTTATTTTTTTAATATCAGTTATAAGAGCAAATATTTTTATGAATTTTTATCTACAAAATAATTTTCTAGTATTTATGATTTTTATGAATTTTACAAAATTCTAACTTTAAACAATTATAAAAAAACATTGTTTCTGTAGATTTTTATTATTTTTTAATTTAACTAACTTTTGAAGATGTTTATATTAAACTTTCAAATAATTTATAATAGACATTAAAAAAAAAAAAACTTAAAAAATGTTTAAATTAAAAATAGTCTAAATGTTTTGATAATTTTATCATAAAAATAATGACAATAATATAAACATTTGATGAAAATTGTAAAATGGGTATTAGTTTTTGAGTTCCAATTTTTCCTTAATTTTTGTTTGTTTTTCCCGATAATAAATTTAAGTTCAATACATTTTTAAATTTTACCTAACTAGATTATATACCGATTATACTAGATTATATATTATATTATTTTAATATCGAAAACTAACCAATTTCAATAACAACTTATCGTTTATTCTCCAGAAAAAAAAACTTTTATAATAAAGTGAATACATTCATCACTTAAAAAATATTTTATTTTGTTTATATTGTTACTTGTTTACATAAAATATCTACTGAATAGAGCCGGGATGGAAAATCTGTGTTAATCGAAAAAATGTTCATAGCCAGTGAAAAATAATATATTTTATTTTATTTCATATTTTTATATTTTATTATTAATAATTAAAGATTTGACCACAATGTAAATATTTTTTCATTTTTCATTAGTTGACTAAGAAACAAGTAATATGAAATTTAGCGTGATAGAGCTGTAGGCAATTTAATAAAAATGGGAGATGGACAATCGACCGACAGGACAATCGATCGACAACCAAAATACCGACAAGACAATCAACCGACAGGGTCAATCAACCGACAAGACAATTTTACCTTTAATTTATATTCTTATTTTAAAAATATTTTAATAATACATTTGTTATGATATTGTATAATAAAAGTAATATTGATAATATTTTTTTTATAATAAATAATAATTTCTAGTTAAGTATAATAATTAAATAATTAAAAAAATAATTCGTTATATAATAAAAAAAAAATACTGAAAAGTTTAAAAAATAATATACAAATGTATTGTGACTCTAGAGTGTATATTGTACATGGTTAGGTTGTGAGCAATACCTCGAAGATACACCAGACGTATCTTACCTTCACGATTGTTAAAAGCAGTGTTCAAGCGTTGTTCACGTTTTTGCTGAAGATTTGTAAGGCGTGGCTTTGGAGCTCCTCGAATAATTGCTTCGATATATATGTTTCAATTAGATAAATGGATGTCTTATCCATTTTATGATCAACTTACTTCTATAACGTGTTAATCTGATAATTTCGGTGTAAACCAAATTATTTTTTGTCGATATGCCAATTTTCAAAATATTCAGCATTATATATTATTTATCTGATAAAATAAGTTCCCGGTTAAATAATATTTAAAAACGATTTTTATTATTATTAAATAATATTACTATACAATATTATGAAATTCTTTTTAAAATAAGACTATAAATTAAAAGTAAAATTAAATTATATATAATTATAATATTATTATCAATCGGTTTTCTTGTCGGTATTTTGGTTGTCGGTCGAATGGTTGTCGGTCAATTGACCCAGATCCAATAAAAGTACAGGGAATATGATTTTGAAAGTGTGGAATACTATTTTAGAAATTTATTACACATTAAAGATAGTAACATTGGCAATATATTTTGGTCAATAACATATATTGTCAATTTTTTCTTCAACTTAAATTATATATTATTGTGGATGAGAAAAAACTATTCTGTAGTTTAAAAGTTGTAATTTCAAATATTTTATAAAACACGTATTTCAAAAACTTACAACATTACGAACTAAGACAGATTTTGTGGTTATAAATATATTATACTGGTAATTAATATAGGCTTTCATATTAGATTTTTAAAAATGTAACTAATTAATCATACAAACGGAAAACTATTGAACCCAAACGGATAATTTACAGTCTACTCAGAAATTAGAAGTTCGCCGGAAAAATATATTTTATATCAATTAAATTTGAAATAAATTATTATTAAAAGGACGCCATACGTGCATGTGTTGTCTCTGTCTTACTAACTTACATCATAACAAATTTTCGTTCAGCAGAATACATTTTGTGATGTTGGCTTTAATGTTAAAGTAAATTTACCTATTATCAAATTTAAAAGTAAAAATATTATGTAGATAATGACATAATATGCTTTTATTGATATTATAATTTTAATGTTGTAATATTTTACATAGCTATAACTCACTTTAAAATAATAATATCAATAAAAGCATATGTCATTGTCTACATAATATTTTTACTTTTAAATTTGATAATAGGTAAATTTACTTTAACATTACAGCCAACATCACAAAATGTATTCTGCTGAACTAGAATTTGTTATGATGTACGTTAGTAAGACAGAGACAACACATGTGGGTATGGCGTCTTATTTGATAATAATCGCAGTAGCTATTGGAAAAAGTGTTATGTATAAATTTTAGCTAAGAATATAATATAAATATAAAATTATTTTACATATTATTTGTAAGTTTCATTGGAATGCGCGTTTTAATATATGTGTAAATTACATACTTACCCATTTAAATTGACTGTCCAATCTGATTTATTATAAATATTATAATGATATTTTTGATAAAATAATTTACTTGTAAGAAAATTATATTATTATATTATATTATATTATATTTATCTTTTTTATGACAGTGGTAGTTTTACTAGCTCACCTTCCTTATTTATTATATAAATGTGTAAATTGACAATAAACGTTAATTCCTAATATTATAGTCATCCCTTCGTAATGATAATAAAGACAACATTTTTTTTTTATGAATAAAAATTATTTCATATTTATTATATATCGTAATACTTTTAAATACTAAGCTTATAAATTACAAATAACGCTAAGTATGCTTCAAATATAATTATTATTTGTTAATTGTGTTTTATTTAATTTTAATTTTTAATTTTTTCTGTAGTTTAAGTGTTGAAAGAAGTAAGAATATATTGATTTCACAATGAAGTTTAATTTTTTGAAATTATTATTGTACTATAAATAGGAATTAACAACTCTTATGTAGGGAAGCAAATAATGTATGTCCTTCCTAAATCGTTTACTATATTAATTCATTATTATAATAAAAATATGTTTTCATTTTATTTAATTTGTTTATTCGTAGTTTATTTTACAACCTATATTTGTTTTGACACTCGGTATACTTTATGATTATAATTTTTATTTTTATTCGGTGTAATTTTATATTATTGGTGTTTAGTCTTACGTAACTGTTTTCCGCCAAAAAAATTAATAAATGAATTAAGATATTTTTTGAGAACCCCTTAGATTAGTTATATCCCACGTAATTTATTTATTTATTATTTTATTGAAAAAATCATACATAAATTATCATAGATTAGATATTATTATGAATAGTTAAAGATTTGATTAACCTTCTATCTGTAAGAATATGCAGCTTGTGGTGGAGAATTATTAATTATTATGATAACTAATAAGTTATTATTATTATTTCATTGCAACTTTATCCCAAAATAATTGATTGGTTATTGTTCACCATATATCAGTCTGAGCCATGATATATCAGTTTGAGCCATGGTCTGTTACAACGTAAACAAAAAATTTAAAAAAATGTTCTATAAATTATAATGTCACAAAATATTGGAATTATATCAAGTAACCGTGGACATATTATACTTACATTCAAAAATTTTAAATTTATACATGCGTATATATCTATAAACGGCATTACTCGGTAGAGATGCTACAATAAGCATTACGTTACTAAAATGTTTACAAAAAACAATTGGAAGTAAGATAAGATATTAATATTAGTTTATGATCAATATCTATGAAACAAGGTGAGGCGCATATATCGTAATCATTACTATTTGATGGATTTAGATTCAGGGGCTCTCAAAAAATTTCTTAAATAATTTCTTAATTTTTCTGGCGGAAATCGGAATAATATAACTTTCGAAGAAAACGGCAATGATGATAACGGGAGGGTCATTTTGGTGGAAAACAAAAACCCCCGTTTATACATAACTGTGTCAAAGACCTATGATAAAGAAATTTAAATAAGTAAATTATCATCTTATAATAAATTACAAATTATAAAATTTATTATTTAATATGTCTTAAGGAAATAAAAAATAGCATTAAACATATATATTATATATTAAACTTAAATGGCTTTAAATAATTTGGTTCTATTGTTGTATTATTTCGTATAACCATAGAAATTTATTTAAAAAAAAATAGTTTAAAATTCATAAAAATTTAAACTTGTGTTAATGTGTATTCCTAATGGATTCTAATTTATACATTTAGGAAGGAATAAAACTTAAATTTTCGTTGAATTTAACTTTTTTCGGTGTAGCTCTGAGTCATTCTGGTCACGGTGTTTGTGTTCCTAAGTGGCGGTTGATAGAAATTAGCGTTGGCGTATCACTTCAAGTTTTAGCTGAAAATATGACTGTCTAAATCTCATTTTATGTTTCTGTAACTTACTATAAAGTATACTAGTATACGTTATTTTGTTTGTAGTCAATCGAGATTTATTGCAACGTTTATGGTCGATCATTTTTATTTCAATGTTAATTTATTATATTGTCATAATATTATTATTATATTTTATTTTATGGATATTTTTCATTGTGTTAAAAAATAAATCCTTTATCACAAATCAACAATTTTATCGTTATTTATCTCAAAATGAATATAATTAAACTAATGAAGTATAAAAAAGTGTTTCTTTGTTATAGTTTAAGGAATCGATCCATAGCTTTTATACTTCAATCTTTAACAACTCAAAGTTTGAACATTAGTGAATGAAAATAAAATTATATCTTTGTATTACCATGCTAAACAAACATCATTAAGGTAATGAATTAAGAAAAAAATGATATTAAGTGTTTTGTTCTATTTGAAAAACTCTGTAATTTCTTGTAAAGTTTTGTTTTCGGTTTCTGGTAGACAAAAATGAAAATATATACAACCTATTAAGCCAAGAATACCAAATATTGTAAATACATTATAAAATTCCACTAGAATTGAAAATTCTGGATAATATTTTGTCAAGAAAAAAGTAATAACAAAGCAGAGACCCGTACAAATACTGCATAGAATATTTCTACATCTGAAATCAAAATAAAATAAATAAATTCACAATTGTTATATTATAATAAAAATAAATAATAAAGATAAAAAACGATTTATTGTATTATTTTTAATCAACTAAAAAGTTATAGACACTTCTTAAATGTAACGAAAATTCTGATTAGCTACTTAAAAATATGCTATTTTACAAAAGAACTTAACAACTCAGAGTTTGAGTAAATTAATTGTAAAAAAAAAAGGATCTGAGCACTTGGTGAATCATCCAATATATTTAAAAAATGTTCTATAAGTTTAATATTAGTGCACAATATTTCATTGAAAAATTTTTAATTTACCTAAAAATTTATATTTTAAAAATTAAAATATATTGTTTTTACCCGTTTAAAATACCTAATAATAATAAGTTTTGAATTATTTTTCAATCAGAATATTAAAAATATTTAAAGACGTATACGCGATAAAAATTTAAAAAAACTTTTCAATCATATTTTTTTCTTTCATTTTAATGTTTCTTAAGTGTATTCTTATGAAAATAGGATGGTATAACAATTTTAAAACATGTTTAACATGATTCAATGTTTTTCCGCGCAGTCGAGAAAACAGCAAGTACCTATTATTTATTTATTTTCTTTCATACCGTTTTAACTCACTTTGCAGGAAATATTTCGGTGACTAGGGTCCACGAAACAGGCGTTATTCCAATTGATGAAATAAAAATAGTAGTGAGAAAAAGTATTAGTATTGTCCATGATGCTATTGGTTCTGGGTTTTTCCAATAAATACCAATTAATCCAATAATTATATAGCAAATGGAGCAAACCGATAACGTAAATAGTGTAAGAAATCGTTTGCCTAATTTACGTATTAGAAAAACTGCAATTAAACTTCCTACTATGGAAAGGAACATTGAAAACGACTGAAAATACAATCAAAAACGTTTAAAAATTAATAAGTATATTTAAATAATTTTTTCGAATAAAATCAGGATAAAATAACACAAACACCATAGACTAATTTGTAAATAACTTACTATTGTCCATTCGATGTTAACAGGTGCACCAAATGTATTAAATATCGCTACTAAATATGGTAATAATGGTAATCCAGACAATAAATTCATGTAGAAGAAATATATAGTCATTAGACGTAAAGGTCTTGCTACTTCGGGCTCGAAAAGTTGTTTCCAAATATTTGTATTTTCTTTGTAATCTATAAAAATGTGACGACTTGTTAAAATATTACTGATAAATAAAATATAACAAAATAATCTATATAACAATAAATTAATAACATTACGTGATTCGTCATTGTTAGAGGGCATATTGTATTTAACCATTTCTTGAAATTCGTTTTCACACTTGTCATACGAAACTTTTCCTCTCAATTTGCTGAGGTTTCGATGTGCTTTTGAATGTTTTCCTTTGGCTAATAGCCACATCGGAGAATCTGGCGTCTAAGACATATTGGTTTTTTGGTGGTTTATAAGTGATTAGTAATGCCAATTGCATACCTGATTACCGTTAATAATATAACAATGGTCAAAATTGGAAACACCGTGGTCATTAGCACCGTTAATCTCCATTTCATATTAAAGCTGTACAACATTGTCAATATTATGGACCCGGCATAGTAAAATATGTTCAGTGCCGAAGTCAAGGCACCTCTTAGTTTTGGTTCGCACACTTCACCGGCGTATGCAAGACTCGGAGCGTTCGAAAATCCCATGCTCAATGCCATTAGGATTGAGCTGGCGTACAGAATTTCTACGTTTTCAGCAAAATATAGCATGATCTGAGCTACTAGGCATGGTATATTTGTTAGTATCATACATTTCTTGTGACCAAGACGATCCAGTAAAAGTGAGGATAAAAAATTTCCCAGAGGTGTGAACAAATATAGCAGACTAGCTGAAATGTTAATAAGACATATTGTATGACACATCAATTTAAAATACACGTAGAACTAATCGACAGCATAATTATCATATTTTGAATGCATTTTCAAATGAATAATTAAGTACACAAGTGAAGTGAATGTTTTTTTAAATATATTTTCAAATATTTATTTTGATACAATTATATAAATACATCCAAAATAAATTTAAAATAATGCTTATTACTATCTGGTTTATGTAAGCTATTGGGGACTAAAATTTATGATGGTACATTTTTTTTGGTGACTTAATAATATGTATATTTTTATTTTTGATTAATTTATTTTTTAAGTGAATAGAAATAAAGTTTGATAAAAAAATTTTGAAAATTATATTAAGTTTTTTTTTTAGTATTCAGCTTATTGTATTTTTAATGTTGGAATCTCATGTAATTTAACTGTTTTGAATGCGTATGGATCGATGTCAATAGATAGTGGTCAATTGATTATGCGCGACGATAGATAGAAAACAAATATAAAATACAATAAGCTAAATACTAATAAAAAAAAATTAAATATAATTTTTAAGAATTTTTTTATCAAGCTTTATTTCCATTCACTTAAAAAATAATTAATCAACAAATAAATAAATAAATATTATATACATTATATATGTATATTAATTCATCAAAAAATTACCATCATAAATATACCATTTAAACCGCTGTTCTCTAAATTGACCACAATGTATTTTTATTTAAAATAAAGTATACAGTGCACATTTATACATTTTGTTGTCTAATAGAGCGTTTATCTGAATATACTCACCAAACCAAGATGCTTCTTCGCTCGTCATAGTCAAAAATTCGTTTTTGTCTTTAGATGCATTATTTTCTAAGGCGCCAATAACTATAGTTGATATCATGGCAATTACACCGATTTCGATTTGCAAGAACCATACTCCTGAGATTGCCCAACACTGTTTACAAATATATATTTTGGTTCGTTGTATACATTATTGCTCTTAAATCATCTCATGATATATTGATATATGACTATAACTTTTGTCAGATCACTCACGTGATTTGAATTGAATTAATTAATTTAATATAAATTATTTACTTGAGCTAAAGTTGATTTTATGCCATAATGATAATTTTTATTTTCATCCATATTGTTGAACGGAATCACTTAATTTTTATGGATTAAAAAAAAAAATTAATACAAGATTGTACAATCAAATTAAACTAACAATAAAGAATGTATTAAATTGTTTTAATATAATTTGGTAAAACGCATAGAGATTTTTTTTGCGGTTAATTAAATAAATTTAATATAAACATAGTATAATAATATAATATTTAGAGTAGTAACTTAAAATACTATACAGCTTTTTTATCAGTTCTATATTTAACATACTATATTTAATTCCTTATCAATTTATGATTTAAAATATGTATAAAAAATCTATTTATAAAAAAATCAACTTTTGGGTAATTACAGATTTATTCGAATTTCTTATTTCAAAACAGAAAATATTCATTTAAAGTTTAAATTATGTATATGTATAAAAAGTATTGATTATTAAAATAATAAGTTCATAATTTATAGGTAAGTTCCAATTTTTTTTTTTTTTTAATTTTTTTTAAATATTATGTATGAGATACAATACATATCGATGTACTTTTCTGACTAAATTTACTAATTTAAAATAAATGTTTATTTTATATTATATATGAGTCAATATTGATTTAATATATTATTTTTAATTGAATTTATTTATAAATAATATTTACCTTTTAACTTACCTAATCGAAATGTATTAAAATTGATTTAAATATTTTCTTTAAATCTATGATTGTTAAATATAATTAAATGATTTTATTTTTTGTCCGTATATTTTGTTACAGTTGATATATTCCAATTAATTATTTTTAAATATTAAAAATATAGAATATTTATGAGAAAATAATATTTTCTAAATAAACTCACCAGATATTAAATGAAATGTTCAATTTAATCAGTTTATGCGATTATTACTCAACTTACTGATTTAAAAACACGTATGTTAATATTGCTTATTACACATAATTAATTGTGTGGCCACTAAAGTGCTTCATACTACTATCTTTTATCGTAATACTTTTAAACTATACATTAGTAAATAAAGTTTATTATACTTCTTCCTCCGCTACTCATTGTTACAGCCAATCTACGTAACAAAATAACTCTTAACCTTTTATATACTCATCACTGTTGCAATCGTTAATCATTTATCGATTTTTATGTAATCTATATATTGTATACAAATAAGTATAATATTATATGAATCATTCCTACGACTACTGTTGTTGAAGATTATTTTGAAAAAAAATAATTTAAATTTATAAATATATATAATATATATATATATACTACTTAAATAATTATTTATTTTTACTAGATGTATAATTTGACATTTTCTTGGAAAAAATGAACAAACATAGAATTCGTTATTATATTGGGTTATATCGGTTTTAGTGTATCTCAGTTTACAGACAAATCGACTGCGGTGTACGTGTACTTACCTCACATTGTGAACTAATTTGATCGGGACGTGGGTCCAAATGACTTTTTAAACTTTTTTAATATTTTAAAAATAATTTTTGAAACTTTTATCGTTTTTAAGTCTATAAATTACAAACATAATTTCTTAATATTTTAATGTGTATTTGAATAACAAACCATGAATTAAATATTTTGTGTCTAACTAATGTTTTTTTTCAAACGATATTTCTGTAGCAAGTGACAAAACAATTCTTTAATTTTTGCGAGTCAAAACAAAGTTTATGTAGGATTATGCCACCCTAAAAAACCAATAATATTAGTGTAAATTCATTTTGAGATCTTAAATGTTTCAAGTATCTGTAGATTCTTGAATTATTTTTAGTAAATTTGTTTCTTTCTATGTAAATATCTTTTTAAAACTTTTTAGAGGGACTTCTTCCTGATTGTAATTGAAACAATAATATGTATTTCTTCAAACTTGAATTTTCCTTATGCTTTATGTACATTATGAATGATTACTATAATATAGGTAAATAGATTATTTCCATTTGATCTTCGGTTGGCAGCCTCTGTTGGACCTCCGTTTGTGACTATTCGTTTTCTATATGTATCGTTTAGAACTCGCTCATTCAAATTTAAAATGATTGTAGAAATTTAGCAGGTCTTTATTGGATAAAATATGTAATGTTCATTTCTGTTTAATTTGTAAGACGAAAGAAACAATTATATATAGTAATTTTAAAAAATGTACACCAAAATGTCCTATTATATTAATTTTAATTTTTTTTCCTTTTTTTGTAATAATTTTAAATAAAAAAATATATATTTTTGTCTGTGTATTGTTATTTTATACTATCCCTGCAAAATTACTGGTTGTTCTCTAGACTCTAATATTACATATTATACAATTACTAATTAGTGCCTTAGAGGTAAAGCTAAATATTAAATAATTAAATAATTTTAGTAATATTAAACAAAATACGTAACAAGTTGTTAAACGTAATTGAAATTTTATATATGTGGAGGTCTGTAAATCCATTTGAATATTTCTGACTTTTTATGTAGGTATCTAAAATTAGTTTAAATTTGTTGAAGTGTTAATAAAGAACTCAATATGTTTTATGTTTTACAAGTACTGTTAAGAAACGTAAATATATATTTTAAAAATAGAAAATAAAAAAACAGATTGATCATAAGTTAATTTGATATATGAATTAATAGAAATAGTAATTGTCTAATTACTCAAATATCACATGTATAAAAAATGCTGTCGTTTCTTAAATTTTTGGACACTTCATTTTTCAAGTTGGAAATATGATCTAAACTTCTCAATGTATAAATCATTGTTTTGAGATAAAAATATGACTATAACTATTTATTGTACATGAAACTAAATATTATATTTGAATAATAATATCATTCGTTGTAGCTTGTAATTAGTATAAACTGATATGTACTGCAGTGTATCTACAAACAATAACATTCTAAATTCTATTACATCTACATAATCTATCATGTATATTATTATCAAATGTAACAAATGAAAAAAAAACACTAATACATTATTTTTTAAAAGTATTAAAATAGGATTATTGTCGTGATCGAAGTAGAGGACAGCAATAATAATAATTATTATTATTAGGTATATCAAATGTTTATACAACCATATATTATATTGATAAACGCAAAACTTAACACCAATAAATAATGACCGATAAAACACAAGTATTAGTTGTTAATCCTTTTAAAACTATTATGTTCGAGAAAAACATAATACGTGTTTAATGCTAATTTGAGAGGTAGCAAGTACTTTTACCACTGAGATAATTTAATAAGTAATATTATATTTGAGTGAAATTTGTTTTTGTTTTGTTTGATGTTGTGCATGCCGATCTTTGTTTGATTTCGTGATAATATTATAATATTTATCAAATATAAAGTTTGATCATCTTATTGTAATTTTTTTTCTTTTTTTTATGAGTACTGCTTATCGTAATAAACCGTTAGATAAATTATTTAAAATAGAACACAGTTTTCTAATGTTTATTTTTAAAAGTCCACGTCAAAATACTATTAAAACAAATACAATAAAATCAAATGAAAATTCTTCATCCTATATAGTGTAAATCAATACAACGAAAATTACTTGAAAAATTCTCCATGTTGTATCTTAGTGCAGGGGTCATCAATTGGCGGACCACAAACACTTTTTAACAGTCTCTTATCCATGGAGTAAATTTTAAAATTGTTATAATATAAATAAATAAATAAAAACTATAAATGTATAATATATATTATGTAACCTACTATAATTTGGTAAATGTATAAATAAATCGATAAATATAAATAATAATTAAATAATATATATTTATATTATATATTTTATTAACGCGTGTAAAAATCATTAAAATTGTCAGGAATTGTGACCAGTTGGTAAGTTTCAAAACTGGCTTCCATATAAATTAGCTGGTGACCCCTGTCTTGGTTGCTCGAGGTAATATTAAAAATATCTTGAATTTTTTCGTTTTAATGTTTATTGAACTTTTATTGCAATTGTAATTAATTCATAGCCATTATTATCAAATGTTAGTTCTTATCCGTTTTTGTTTTCTTTTATTATAAAATATAAATAACTTACTGATGTCATATACATTTTTTATGTACATTATAAAATGATATTAAGATACTATACATTGATATAATTATTGATTATTTCAACTGTATACACTGTACTATAAATTTATTTAATTTTTCGTTAATAAAGATTTATTATTATTATGTCAATTATTTTTTTTGGAATTGTAGTGTATCTCAATCGAAATTCGAATAAATAGGTAGTTTCTGATTTATTAAAAAATAATATGTATAAACTTAGGTTAATAGTCCTTAAAAACGTTTAAAAAGTATATAAAATAGGTACCTAGAATTAATTTAATTGCAACTATAGAAGGTTCAATAGAATAGTTAAATAGGGTCAATTAATAACTACAGTTTATAGGATATTCATAGATAAATACTTAGATAGATAATATTATTGTTTAATAATAAGGTTTTTAAATTATTATAGCCCCTACGTCTTCCAAATCCAAACCCATTATTAAGATCCTGTAATTCTTAGTACACAAATTTAAATAACTCAAAAATTATATTTTCGTATTTCAATTTAGATAGTTAGGTAAATCAAATATTTATAAAAAGCAATCAGTTATTGAAAAATAATAATAATTTTAACGACTACAGAAAATAGGGGTCGATTCTTATTTAAACAAATGTCTGTAGTTTGTACCATCATATGGCTCTTAAGGTATATTAAAAAATTCTAAAATTTCATAGTATGAATAAATTATTAAAGGTGAATAATCACAGACACATGAACATGATATTATAATACTTGTACAATTAAAATGTATTTTAATAGAATTATATAATATTATACTAAATGACAAACAATCAACATTTTTAATACTTAAAAAATACAATTATTCAGAATCAAAGTATTATGTTCAATCAAAATATAAATTCGATAAGAATTATTGACAGTATAAGTTATGTACAACATAACTAATGTCTAATATCATATATTTTGTTCGCGGAAAGTGATATAGACATAACATATTATTTCCGGTATTGATATAAACCATGAACACTGAATGAGCACGGGCCAATTTCAATAACTTTTTAACGCGAATACACTACTGCTAATATTATTTCACAAGGCGTTATAAACCTGCTACAACGCCGCCATAGTAGATAATATTATTATGTTGGGATAGTTTAGTGTTCATACGTCATACCTACTACGAACATTTGGAAATTCATAATTTTATAATTTGTATAACAGTATGGTCACTTTGTAATTGAAAATACATATACATATTTTTTTTTACATATTTACACTAGGTACCTTAGCTTTATATATTTTAGATAGTTGAATATTTTGTTAAGTATAATGTAGTATAGTGAAACTTGTTTTCAATTATAATATTCATAAATATCATACTTTTGCTTTTGATTTTTAATTAAAAAAATATAAAACTGTAGTTGTTATTCACATTGTGTATATATTATATATTTACATAATATTATCAATTAAGTATAATCTAACAATATAAAATAGTCATGTTTAACAAAACAGAATGAGAAATTTGTTGATACAGTTTCTATAACAATAATAAAATATATTATATTACCTACCAGCCTACCAATAAATAGATATAGGTATGCCTACTAATACGTACCAATAATACATCACATATATTTATATATTTATAAAAAAAAACAAAATGTACATACAAAAATTACAATGATAAATAATTGCTTTTAGTTATGTAATCCTTCATCGGGCATTAATAAACCTGTAAAATACAAAATGGTATTTTTGATTAGTTATGACTTGTCATCCCAAACACCGTTCCGTAACGGAAAAAAAACTACCTCGTGCTTTCAACAATATATTAATTACCTACTTTTATTCAAAAGTTTCATTACGGTTTTTATACATACTGTCATGGATGCAATGGATGGTAATGGCGTTGTGGTGAAACATTGTACACGGCGTGATGTAGTGTTGAGAAAAGGAAGGGAAAGGATAACAGACTATATCATTTTTCATACGCTTTGCATTAATGGGATACTGTTGAACTTATATACCTAATATAATAACACTATACTTACTAGCAACAGCAGCCGTTAAAAAACAAGTGACTGTACCGCCGAAGAATGCCCTTAACACATTTTTGGTTATCGACGATCGCTGTGCCGGGCACAAAGTCGTCAATGTGGCAATCATTGATCCAATCGATCCAGGATTGGCGAAACTACATAAAGCAAAAGTGGCGATGATTTCTGATTTGCGCTGAAAAACAAATACAGGTGAAAACAAATCGATAAATGCAGTGACGGCTACATCCGAACTGCACGTCACATTTAACAGTGGTTTGTCAAAATTACATGCCGTGCAAAATTTTACTTATAATGCACTTATGTGCACAACTTCTTAATCTATTCTATGAGCATATTATGTAAAACGGATAACGATATGTATTGAAATTTTAAGTTGTAATTTGTATGGAGGTACATGAACATATGAAACTCAGGGCATAACACGTTTCCACCAAAAGTAGACCTTTCCCTTTTCCACCAAAAGCGTACCTTACCTTTTTCCATCAATATTTGTTTCCCCCAAAATTTAACCACGTTTTTAACAAAACAATTTGTATACTACGCTTTTATTAAAACCTTTAAGAGTAATGAGTTTATTTTACATCTTGATGCTGAGTTGAAAAAATTATACATTTTTTTAAATTGTAGAATATACTTTTCGTGAGTTGTTCAAATTGATGTAAAATGTATATATATATATATATTATATACATGTACACATATAAGAAATACATACTTAATATTGTACGTATTTGATTGTATATTATCGTACTTACCTTTTATGTCGATTAACCAAGATAATATCTAACGGGACAATATCTTATGAACAAGTGAAAATGTTGCACACTTTAAATTGTGCATTATAACTGTGTGTGTTAAAATAAAACGTGTTAAATAATAAGTATAGATAGCTTTTAATATACGCGTAGTATACAATTTTTTTGATGAAAACGCAGTCAATACTCGTTATCTTATTTGGTGGAAACGGATATTGGTGGAAAAGAGAAAGGTCTAATTTGTGTGCAAACGGGCATCGCCCGAAACTAATGAGAAATAATAAATAAACTAACGCAAATTTGTGTTTGTGGTACGTTTATAAAACGGCGATAACATACTCTAAATATTTGTGGTTGGTATAAACTTAAAGTATATAATGAAAGTTATTGGTTACGTATTATAAGTTAAGAAATTTCACAAAAAAATCAAATAAACGAAATATGTCTATGATATTCATAATAAAAATCAAACTATGGGCTATTAAAAATAGAAGAAAAAGAGGAATATTGTCGATGTGGTTATAACTACATCGAGTATATCGGATGGCTGAAAATTAAACAAATATTAAATACATCAGTGCTATCTGGTGGTGAACATGGTTGGAAACACGAGATGGTTTTCACTCGTTGTTTAGAAAGATAGTACTAACATAACCATGAATGACTAAACCCATTGATTAAAATCGACAAACCTATCTGCATTCGTAATTTTACAATACAGCACGAATTGATTAAAGACTTAGGGCTATCGAAACAAAAAGTGTTTTGTTGTTGGTCTTGCAATTAGGTAATAATTTTGAAGACTGAGTCAAATGGGTGAGTGGGTGGATGATAATTGTTAATTAAAAATGTAATAATATCAGGCTATATTTTACGCATGTGAACATTTTTAGATATTATTATATCTCTATATTTTTGTAACTGATCATAATATATAGAGGTGGTATCTGCAGTTCAAATTAATTCACATAATGAATAAACAATACATCCCTGAACTTGGTATATTTTTGAAATAATATGATAAAAAATTACTAGGTATTTCAATATAATATATAATATTACCCGTTAGAAAACTAGGTTTAAATAATTGTACACTACATTTTCACGGAAATACTTATAGGATGATACTGATACATGACTTTTGAATAAATTTAATATATTATTATTAATAGCAGTAATATGATACCATCAAACGGAGGTAGTTTGGTCAGTTTAAAATTGAATTAAAAATTAAAAAAAAGAAAATATGATTAAATAATATTTATACTAAGCTAAGATGAAATCCTACTGACTTGTAATAGTAATTCAGTATAATGATGTATTGAAATTGAATAACTGAATAAAAATTAAAAAAATGTATTATTTATTATTTATTATTATTATTCTTTAAATTCATAAATCTGAACTTTAGCATGTAACTATTGTTACTATGTGCTACAAACACACATAGGTATTAAATATAATTAAATAATATACACCAGTACTTATAGATTAAAATATATGATTATTTGAATAATTTTTAAAGATTAGGATTAGTATTTTATAAATTGTTACTTTTATTATTTTGTTTTTATAGTAAGTATTTAATATATTTTTCTAAAAAAGAATATTTATACATATAAAAGATTATTTTTATGAAATTATAAAGCATAAAAACATCTTAATTTTAAGATTTTAGGCGTATAATATAAATCCGGTATTTAATTATAACATACGACAGTTTTAGCTAATAACAAGGTTATTTATTTACACAAACACGTAGGTTAGTATTAAACGAAATACGCCATTCGAATTATTAATATTTAAAAAAAACTTGGAGGCTTTAGTATGGATTATCTAAAATCATAACATGGTTCTAATTTAGGTCTATGCTAAAATCAACCAACCGTATTCGAATTCATAATTTCAATTTTTTAATTGCAGTTGCCAAAATGTATACGGTCATTGGCCGTCATAAAATCACTACTAGTCAACAATTTACTCTAAATAATTATAGTATAGATATAATATTATATCCGTGGTAGATATAAATAGATAATGAGATTTACAATGTTAACGACTCAAAATACTATTTTTATATTGAATGAAAAATTTAGCATGACATTTTGATGGATAGAAATTATTAATTTTAATGTTTTCTATCACGATTTTACGATTATGATAATAGTGTATGGCTCGTGGTTGTAATTTATTCGAACAACAACATTTTGAGAGATAGAAATTATGTTTTTTTAATTATTATTTATATTTTATAACATATATCTGCAATCAATTCTTCCTTAGTGTTGGTCAACATAAAGACCACGTCTAACCTAACCATGGCAAACCCAAATTGTACTTGAAAAGTAAAAAAAAAATGCCAACTATATATCTAGAAAGTAAGATACCTTATTATATTTAAGATACGTCATAATAGCTCTTTCATTTTATTTTTAGCAGGCCTTAGAAGGCGTTTTAGAAAAATTAGATATACATTTCCTCTTCTACTTCCAATTTAGTTAGAAAATTGGAGTATGAATATGATGTTCATAAAATTCAATGCACGACAGCACTATACACTTACGTTAATCTTGCCTTCTTTAATTAAATCGCCCATTTGCTTGTATGCTACGAACTCGTTAATTGTCATTTTTAGGCCGATCAATTTGCCGACAGCTTCACATTCACTAGGATCGACGCCCAACAGCAACGTGACGGGTATCAACATCTTGCCCAATAGGTACTGCGAACGGACAATCGGGAAATGGAATACAAGTCGAAAATCGATACAATTATGTATAAATAATTTTATTTTATTTTGCAAACCTCGAATGATAGCCCTTCGAATCCAACCAAATGTCCCAACCACGATATCATTGCGTTTAGGAACGCAATGAACGACACAAACGCCACTATGTTGGCGACAATCGCTCCGATAATTTTCAATCCAAACTGGGCTCCTTTACAAGCCGCGTCCATTACATTACCCTCGTTATCAGTCCTGTAAAATATTATACAACATTAATACGGCGATATGATATGATAATGTATATTATGCGTTGATCTATTATTGTTTGGTTGATTTTCATAGTATTGCTTGCATAAATGAAATCAAGCTTTCTATTCTTATTTGCTAAATCATCAATCTCTGGGAAGAAACCCCCCCAGCCTGAAGCCTCCTGTAAATACGTACAACACTGCGTACAGTAATAACGAGAGGAAAGGACGACAAAAATAAAATAAATAACTGGTCTATCGCAATGGTCCCCAACCTTTTTCATTCTACGCCCCCCTTATAAATTAACTAAAATCTCATTCCCCCTCCTTAAATTAGTGTTTAGGTGAATTTTTTTTTATGAGCGGTACAAATAAATCATACAAAATAACTATATATTATACAATATACAATATTTACTTTTATCATTTTCATCATTTTAAAAATGTATTAAAAATCAACTTACGAAGTAATAATATTAAGTATAAGAAAAAATGATTGAACATAAAAACATTGTAAAATAACATAATTATTTTCGTAATTCCATCATCACTATATTCTTCCTCCTCTCCCCTAAGCAGACCCTAAATCCCCCCGGTTGGGAACCGCTGATCTATCGTAATATGAGTCGTTTTGGTTACTATTATAGATTTTTCACAAAAAAATAAATAATATTTAACAATATACTTGTCTCAGATTACTATTTATTAAGGTTAGCAGTGAGCACTAATCATATTCACGAAAATACCTAGCTTACAGTATCACGTAAACGCGTTATTATTGGACTTTAGTGGGGATTATATAAAATCAATTGAACTGTAGTTTATAAAAATATTGTGTGTATATTGGCAACTATCGATTATATTTTATTATATTATATGTATAATACGTAGCCCCCGTGAGCCCTCCGTGTTCAACATTATATTGGCGCAAAATAGAAGATCGTTCAAGTTCCAAAATATAGATAAATCGCTGATTGCTGAATGCAATTATTATTTTGAAGGTAAATAATTTAATAGTTTTAATACCTTTAGCCTTTAGATCTGATATGTCAGATATTTCTTTTTTTTAGACAGTAAAGAAAAATTTGCAAGATTAAGTATTAGTAGTAAGAATTATTTTTGTTATCCGTTTTAATAGTTTTTTTTTTATAACAGCCCTGATTATATATAACATAAAATACTAACATGATTGAAAATACTATGTTTCCTTACTTCTGGTCAGATTTTAGTATTATTACTCTTCGATAAAATATAGGTACGACTCATCCTAATTGCCATATTATATAAGACGTACACTTACTTTTTAGTACATATTTGATCCACATTGTTTAATGATTTTTCAGTTTCTGGAAAAATCAGTTTAGAGAAACTGAGTGCAGTTGGAGCTGACATGATTGATGCAGTAATTATGTAGGCCGGGTCAACACCAAATGATGTGTACGCCGCGAATACAGTTCCTAATTAAAACATAAAACTCATGTAAATGTTATATTAGCAAACACACTTTGATAAAAACTTAAAACTTGAATGTCTATTAAAAATTATTAAACAATAACGATGCTGTTTGTGTTATTATTATTATTATTTTATTTTTTTATATAGATAAAATTTGTAAGAAAACAATATTTATAATATAATGACATTAATCATACCTGCTACTGTTGAAAATCCTCCCATCATAACAGTGTGGATTTCTGATTCTGTTAAATCAGGTAAATATGGTTTAATGATAATAGGCGCCTCTGACTGTAATAAAAAAAAAAATTAGTGTCTTTATTAAAATTGCTATACTAACATTGTCATATATTATCGTCAGGCACCTAGCCAAAAAATGTCTATGATGAGAGAGAAGGAGGGGGGCAATAATTTTTGGTTCTTTTATTATTTTTCATAATTTTTCTCAATGAAATACTTGTGGAGAAGTTTTCCCTCACACCCATCATTATGTGGTACGCCATATAAAGAATCTTATTAATTTATAATTTACCTTTTGTTAGTAGTTGATTAAAAACATTTTTTTCAACAAGTATACGTCTTATTATAGTATTAAAAAAATAATGCCTGAAAAAAAAAATAGTGCCTGATTCAAAAAAAAAAAAAAAAATAATAAAAATCAACGATTATCGATATCTAAAAATAACAAAAACTAAAACCAGTAAACCTGACTATTAAATTAAATTTAGAGTGGTTTATGCCTTATGGCCCATGTAAGATTCAGAGTTTATTAAAATAAAAATGACTGAACTATAGTAGATTCAAAACCGTTGGAATGCCGAATGCAGTCCATTGACGCGTATACGCGTCATTACGTCAACGGCATTGAATTTTCATAAATTTATACTTAAAAACTGCTCAAACGCTGACAGTCTACAGTTAGCAGTCGGGTGCGCACTGACTGCTAGCTGCGGGCTAGTATATTATCTATTATCTTATCATATAAAATGTAAATATCGAGATCCGCTTTGTCTATAAAATAGGTATATCTATCAAGACCCTAATATTTATCTTTTTCAGAAACGTTATCCACGAATATATAAAATTAATTATTATAATAATAATTATATTACCTAGTAGTAATTACAATAGATTTATTTCAATGTGTACGAATTATAAATATTTATATTTTAAATTTGAGGAAGCCGGCCCTAGGCCAGAGTAAATTTAAGTTGGGCCTGGTCCACCCCTCTGGCTACGTGCCTGATTTAGTGTAACAATATAAATAATATGTTTACTAATATAGGTACCCAAAATATTTCATTTATAATATTAATAATAAATATAATATTGACATAGCATTTATTTTGTCTGAAATGACGTTGATTTTATTTGTTATTGTATATAAAATATAGTTATCTTGCTCATGTTTATTACAATATTATGTTGTTGATTTATTATTTAATACGAAATAATTTTTTATATCCAGTATTATCTTAATTGATAGATTTCTTTGAGAATTAATTTAATAAAAAAATATATATTGAACTGCGCGTGGAAAAAAATTGTTCACAAAATTTCTTAGCATTCATGTAAATTCATAAATTTCTTAAATTTAATTTAATTTACGTTACTTAAAAATTGTAGTTCTCATACAGTAGGTAACTCACCGATTTTTCCTAACTTGATTTGAAAGACACTGTATATTAATTGACACGTGAGAATTGAAATGTGATATTTAAAAATTATTTGTAAAGTTAGGAATAATAATTTAATAGATAAAAATAGTAGGTAAACATCAAAGGAAATTTAATGCACGTGATTCGTTTTCTTGTTAAACCAAATAATCTCATGATTTTATGAAGTGTAAGTAGAGTACGTCATACAAGTACCTATGTGTTATAATTTGCGTTGTATAGTTGTAAAAATGTATAATAATAGTATGTGTAGGTATAATAATAATGTCAATAAGGTTTTTCTTAAGTAAATAAAACTCTAGTTCATATTTTAGATAATATAGTATTATACCTATAATATTCATTTGTATTATTAATTTAGTAATATTGATTTAATTGAAAATTGTAATTCTTTAATCACTGAACATATTATTACATTTTACGAACCTAACAAAATAAAACAATGTTTTTTCCCTTTACTATTTATATTGATATCTAATTAAAATTGTTACAGCGAAATTTAAATTTAATTAGATAGATGTATTATTATTTTTATTCATTTTAAATTAAATAAAAATGAAATATTTTTTCTATGAAAAAAAAATGACATAAACAAATTATTGGTTTTTAAACAAATACCTACTATACTATACTGTCTATACTACTGAATTATGTTTAGTGGCGGTCAGATATTTTTTATTAGGGGATACCGGGCGAAAATGTTTTCTGGTTGAGCATTTATGTATACGATGGCTTCTCGATCACCTAATTTGTTTATACCAAATTTTCAGCAATATATTACTGAAATTTTTTTGGGTATAATATATTATATTTCTAAATAAATAATAATCAAAAAATATACCTAGCTTATTATTATTACAATTGTACTACCTACAGTAAAACTTCAAATTTCCTCCGTTTTCTTTTATTTGTATATAAAAATACATAACCTTTTATTTTTTAATGTATATGATTTTAGAAAGTGTACCGTTAGTATTTAGTATTAACTCTATTAAGCATATTTATTACTAAAAGTGCATAAAAGCATATTTTAGTTGAATATAACAATCAAACTTAAAAAAATAAGTATTAAAACTCTTTAAAGCAAATCAATATACTATTTTATATAATAACAATGATTTACAATTTCTTTATTTACTTACATATTTTTAACATTAATTATAGGGGCAAAATAACATTTTGAAGGGGAGCACTTTCACCACCCTTGCCTCTGCGTAGCGCCATCCCTGATTATGTACAATTATATAAAATATAATTTATCTTAATTAGCTTAATTAACGATACAAAAAGTAGTTACTGTAAAAACAATTTATTGATTTCAGTTATACTTTCTTCCAATTTCTAAACAATATTCTAAATTTTAAAACGGAAGATTTTATACAATAATAATTTAGATATATATATATATATATATATATAAATTTCAATATGAGTACGCTTCTCGATCGATTAAATTTACTTACCATGCCTAAAAACACGCTTGCACAGGTATTGACTGATTCGGCTGCTGTCGTTCCTAGTAATTTTTGCAAGCACCATCCCAATTTTATAACTATTGTTTGTATGATTCCATAGTAAAACAGTATTTCAATTACAAAACACATAAAGAATAACACTGAGAGCGCCTGTAATAAATTCAAAATTTCACGGTTTATATAGTTAAAATGTTTAATTCGTATATAATATTATTATTTATGATATTACTCGTTAAATAATAATATCTATACAATGTTAAATAAGTATAAAGAAAAATAATGAGTACTAAGTACTAGTGATTTACCTACTGATTTTCATGTAAAGATATCTTAAAAATCACTCAAAAATAACCGCGTAGTTGTATATAAAATAAGCATAGACGGAATCAAAATAAAATATATATCTTTGTTTAGGTGTTATTATTGATTATAAGTACTATATAATAATATAATATAATAAATGGTGGTATGTACGTGAAGCTTTGTCATCGCCTAGCAAAGTTTACACAGAGAAAAAATGCATTAAATGAATCTATAATTTAGTGAATAATTTATAGATAATTAATTAAAAAACAGGTATAATTTCGTAATATTTTTAATTAACTCATGCATATTGCGTATCTACTGACCAATGGTACTAATTAATGAAGTTACTTAGTTTAATAAGTACTTCAAAAGTACTACTAATTCAAAATATTGAAATTTAACAGTGGTACCTACTTATTAACCAATCTTGATTTATGGTTTGCTATTATTTTTAAAGAATTAAGGATGATTTATCAAATTTTTTATTCCATGCAATTATAAATTAAATTTTATGCAAATAATAATTATTCAAAACTAGAAGGACAAAAAAAAAGCATTAAGTAGGTAACATAAAAAAAACATGTTTTGAGATGAAAGTCAACTAACGTAGCAATATTATATAGGTATTATTGCATTTAAAAAACAAAATAAATGTATTATTGAAATTATACTTGTTAAAATACAAATGTTTCTTTTTTTAAATTAATTTAATGGTATGAAGATATAATATAATTTTTAAGAGTATAACATTGAAAATTTGCTATTTTTAAATATTAATTATACACGTATACCTGTTATACACCCGTTAATAACCAATTTTAATTGGTTATAAATACTAGTAAAATGGGCCACATACTAACAGATCTAACAGATATGTGTTTCATAACTTATATTGTTGATAAGACTTTAAAGTGTTTCAAATGATGAATATTAAAATATTGTAGTAATTTTATATTCATGTTTCTGTTGTCAAAATATCATGCAAAATCAAAACGGAATTAAAAATATTGTAGAACATAGAGAAATAGAATACTCGATCGTAAAATGACAAAATGTGATAAAGTTATGACCTAAATGGCATTTGGTTACAAATAAATATAAAATACAAAGTATATTAATGAATAATTAATATGATTCATAGTTTTTTATAAAATTGATCAGTTATAAGATTAAACATTGAACGCAGTCAAAAGTATTATATTACCGTACATTAATGAGAACATATTATAATACCTAGATCAACAATAAGAGTATACTAACCTTAAATGCGAATACACCATAATTGTCGATTAGTTCATTTCCGTATGTCACCTTAGCCCCAACGTATGCAAAGGAGAAAAACTTTTCAGCTAATTCTCCGACTGCCTGGACTATAGACCGGCCGACCTGCCATTTGATGGTCAACATGCCTATAGTTATCTGCGTGGCTAGGCCAGACGCAACCGTGATCCAATTCACGTGTCCGCGGTGTTTGGAAAATATAAATCCAATGAAAATGAATATGCAAAGTCCAGCCAATGGCAATAGCCTATGTCGGTTGTTTTTTGTGTCGAAGAAAATAAATAAAATGAATGACCCAAAGAAAGTACACAGCATTCCGATTCTATATAATGAGAAAAAAAATATAATCAATAAGTGAATTATTTCATATTTGTATAAATTATAATAACTAATGGAACCAAGGAATGGTAACTACAGAAAAAAAAATTAAGCAAGTGGATACTTGTAATGTAAATTAGACTTTAATGATATATCATTTATATTATGAGTAAAATTATTTTGAACAAAAACAGTGAGTTATATTTAATATTTCTAAAGGTATCTTATAATATATTTATATATTATAATAATAAATCATTTATTTTTCTATTAGTATTACGGTAGGTTGATTCAATATTGTCTAGAATATTGCATTTATTATATCATTGAATGTTAGCTCGATTCAACTTGGCCATAAAACGGCGTAAATAGGTTTATGTTATAAATTTAGATAATGTCTTAAAATTAATCTTTAAAATAATGAATTATTTAAAATATCATTGCGTAAAATACAATTTATAATAAATGTAAACATTGTAAAATACTTATGTTTCAAATTATAGAAAAAATACTGAACATCATCGTTATTAATCATTTAAACATACATAATTTTGTCCAAATTTGAACTTCAAATGTCTATAACATTTTTTACATTTATTTAATTTTAGGTTTTTAATTTCAGTGTGAACTACTTATGACAAATATTATATTATATTTTTAAATTAACTATAATAGAATTGAAGATTTAATTATACATTTTTACTACAAGATACTTGTAGCTTGTAAATGGTTGTGAGTTTGACGAATTTTCGTAAACATTTGAACTTAAAATGCATGTGAAAAAATCTGCCTATGTATTTTTATACTGCAATTATAAGAAAAACTTATATGTGATTTTGTGTTAAATTTTCAAGAATTTTGGCACAGAAAACTTTTTTTTATAACAGTTAAAAATAATATAAACATAATTATTCAGACGATGTCCATGGACTTCCTTTTCCTTAGTTTACATCAATCTAAGATGACACACAACTGTTAAACTGTCAGCCTTAATATATAGGAATATAGAGATATGGATAAACTGGACGCCTATTCTTTCGACACAATTTCTGACGAACAACATGAAAGGTTAGCTATAAATAAAAAAAAAACTAAAACTATTTACAAAATGTTATTAGCAATAAAAAATATTTATATTTTAAATTAAATTTTTTACATACGTTTATAGCCTTAGTTTAATGTACCTTAAAAACATTGTGTAAGTATAACATATAAATATACACTTATCATAATAATACAATAATTATTGTAAATGAAAATTATAATTTATAATTTATTTAATTAAGCATTAATTAGTTAACAGTGTGCTTTACTTAAATCATAAATAAGTAATTGGTTATTTGTATTTACTACCCATTGTGACTTGTAATTATTTACTTTTCTCTTTCTAATTGTAATAGTAAATGTTTTGAAATCAACTATAATGCAAGTACCTACTAAGTAACTATATTTTTATCTTTGTGTAATACATTCGGGAAAATGAATGATGATGCATTTTAATAAATTATCTTTTAAAATTATACAATACTAGATTTTCAATGAATACTACCTATTTAAAAGCATTAACCCAATAATTCTGCTTAAAAACAGTGTAAGCAGAAAAAATATAAAAATGATCGTAAACACACAATATTATTCACTAAAATAATAATGTGTCAATATATAATTCGATAAAAAAAATGTATTAAAATTACAAAATCACGAAATTAAATTGTTATCTTTATAAATTAATTAAACATTAAATGTTTTAGTCCATTAAAAAAAAAACCTAGGAATAAGGTTACGTATATACTACAAAGATATTGATTTTTTTATTTTTTAATCACTAAGTTAAAGACATTATTTAGTATTCACATTATTATCTCTATGTATGGTAACCTAACTCAGGTGTTTAAACACTATACGTTTGTATGATGTTTACACTGCAATAAAGAAAAATTTTTGTGGCTTATTAGCATAATTTTCGGTACACATCAGTTACTATTATCAAATGGCCGAGTTTACCGCACTGTAACAAATTCGACCATGGCCGATTTGACGTGGATAATAAATCGAGTAATTGTAAGCTATGTACGTTGTACATAAGTTCAGTGTATCTAAAGTCAAAAACAACACTTGATATTTTTCTACAATGACCTCGCTTTTGAATTAAGTTATTTTATGATGTCCTAGGTCACAGTAATACCTACGTCCTACGAATTTAGAAAAAAATAATTTTTTAAATTTTCAATAATTTTCGATTATATATTTAAAGAGCGCAAAAATTGGTTATTTTTTTTATACAAATATTTCAAGAATATAATCTGCCAATTATAAAAATAATCGCTAGGTATATGGACAAACACCTAATAAAAATTCGATAAAGTACGGAAAACGCTTAAGAGTAGTTTGTGTTGTTACAGGTGACAACGATTAACATAATAATATTACTGATAAACGATAAACGTATGTATATAATAATGTAAAATTGTAGTATTACTTGAAGTGCACGTGCGACAACACTTTCACAGAAGGCATCAACGTGAACAGGCATTTGACTGGCTTCAAACCGTAATAACACGCGGTCACAACGATCAGTAGACCTAATCCGTTTTTCCAACCGATGTCTTTTACGTCTGCAACACGTGGATGACGACAATGACAAAAACTGTATCATTTATATATATATATCATATATGCATAATATATGATATACATGTGATTATATTGGGTACACACCGCTCAAATACCAATGGTGGATGGCAGCTAATAAATAAGCCAAAACCACTGCATGACACAGACATTTTAGCGCTAATTGTTTGTTGTTACTGATCAGCAATCGTGGGAAACGCCAATTTGTACTGTTTTTGAACCCTTCTTTGCACGCCCTCGGATGAGTATCCTAGAATATTTAAATATTTATGAATTTAAGAAATCAAAAAAATTACATCTCGTGGGAATAATTTTTGTATTTATCAAAATGATAGATATCGAAAAAAAAAATCAAAATAATTGATTGTATTACGTGGCCAGAAATGAAACATAATATTAAATCGTATCGTTAAAAACAACGATAACGATATTATATTACGTTTCCTTCAACTGCATAATATTGTGTTTTGTAATATTAAACGCGTTTTTATCGATAAGTTCGTTCGGTAACACGACCAAACCAATTCCATTTTAATAAAATCATATTATTCAATGCACGTTTGGTTACTGTATACAAATACACTTGATAATTATTTAAACATATTAGATATATCATGTTAACATCGATATCACACAATTTGTGTACCTAGTTTTATAGTCAAACTATAAACAACAGATAGTGTACATTTGTATTATTTAACAAATTGATAAAGATAAAATTCCATATTAATAAAACGACTGGATTAGAATATTTCTTGTGAGTAATATTTCGTGAATGCTCCCATAGTTCTAAGTAAAATATTGATTGATTAAATTTGTACATAAATTGTTCATTGTATGGCAGGTTTTTTATATTTATTTAGTCATATTATGCTAAACACAATACTGTAGACGTGGACTGGGGATTTCATGAAGATACATTAAGTATGGCTACGTATATTATTAGAGATTTTTTTTTTTATATATTGTTCAAATCATGAATAACAAAATTAACACCGTATGGAGTATAGCATAAAATCAAAGCCGCGTCTAACGGGGGGGGGGGCAATTGCCTGTGGCGTCATAAATTTTATATTTTAAGAACGGTGCCAACATATTTTGAGTAGGTACCAATAACTTATTATTTGGAAAATTTATTTTTCCCTCAGCGTCTCCAATTCTCAATCCGCCGCTGCGTAAAATGAAGATATAATTACACCTTTATACAATTTTTTCAAATTTTTCTAAAATCTAAAATTACAAATAAATTGTTTCAATACATACGTGGGTTTCAAAAGAGATGGTGGTACAGTCTTGATTGCTTTCGTCTACGTTTGTCTTATTATCTGTGTTTGTCGCCATTTCCATGATAAGATTTAATAACTATTAAAAAAAAAAAATATCAGACTAATAGAATAACTATTTGTATACATTCATACATTTATATATGTTGATTAGATACTATAATAGCATATTTAAATGTGTAATAAATCCTAAGCGATAAATATAGTATATTAGTATTCACAATTAGCGGTATGATGACAATGATCACTGATCACTTTGACAATATCATGGTGTACACTGTACACTGTTAACATACAGGTACATACTCAAATTCTACGTTAAAAAATTAGTGGGGATTTCATAAAAAAAAATCCCCGCCTAACGCAAAATGTTGAACTACCATGCAACGTCAATGTTATCTACTAACTACTTAGTATTGTGTTTACTGTATTACTGTATATACACGTGTTTAATCGAATTTAGTAAACACCATTATAAAAAAGGTCCAATAATTTAATCAATTGTGTATAACTCATCTGACACCTATAGGTATATTAAAAAATGTACGTACATTTTGTGAATACGTACTTATTTTGTCTGTAATTTTACAATTATTAATTAATATAAAGTCGTCTATGCATATCTAATTTTAATTTGAAATAATAATAAACTATTTCAAGGAATTTATACATGATCATATTTTTAATATAATGTTATATTATGATGTTGATACCAATATTATCTTAGTCATAATAGTATAGTGGTAGATAATATCTATAATATTATTATGTCATAATATACTCATAATATGTGTAACACAGTACTCGTTTATAACGTACAATGTGTTTACTATACGGTTCGCCCAATGTTTTGATAAGCAAGAATTAATCAACAAATTGAGCTAGGTATATTTAACTAACGTGAATGATCGAATAATAACAATTTAATTAATTACATAAATAATTGTACTTACAATATATTAATACGGTTGGATTTTATAAATTCCGAATTGATGCATCAGTATATTGTGTGGAAGTCGTAGAAAATAATTATATCATGAACGATTTGTCATTTGTAACCATCGATAGTCAGCAAATTAAAACATACAATTTCTATAATAAAATAATAAATAAATATTCTCACAGTTCAAGTTTGGTTGGTTTGTACAACAGTTATGTAAAGAATCATAAATATTTGTTTTGTATCATAATTAGCTATTTTCATTTTACTTAATTAATATTTATTTTTGTAACTATTTTAGAGTAAATGCATAATAGTATACTTGATTTGTTTATTGATTCAAATAATAGGAATTTTCACTATTCATTTATAGAAAAACAAATACCTAATATCCTAAAATAACTAATTTTCTTTCATAAATAAATTATGTATAATTTATTGTATAACTATTTTTATGAAGTAAAAATATACCTAACTATTATAAATTTACATACGTATAGTGTAAAGATTTTCAATTTTTATGGACAGCCATATTTTTTTAAAAAAAAAATTGCGGGCTGCTTTCGTAATAATAAACATTCATTAGAGATGAAAAATGTATTTAAAAATACATATTATGCTTAAAATGTGCTTATGGTCTTAAAATAAAGATAGGCCGATCCGTGATTGGTTGAAAACCCCTGCTGATGTAGTGAATTGAAAAGAGATTATTCAAACCTTATACAAGGGGGCCCCCGTAATAGGTATCTACCTCTATCAGTATGTTCTCTGATACTTACAAGAATTGTATAATAGTTACGAAATTTCATTTTTTTAGTCTTAATGTATTGATCACCTTCCATATGATTGCGTTATTCAATCTATACATTTCATCATGTAATCGCTATACCTATGTATCGCTATGTAAGTCAATGCACTGACTATATACTGCCGGAATCGACCTATCTATATGATATACGCATATTATTAAATTATAACTAACAAATCAAAATATAAACTAAAAACTGGTAGAACTATGTATATTGCAATATTCTGTTTTTTATTTTCTATACTTTTACATATAAATATAACTTAAACACAGGTTACCTGTTAATTAATTTTATATTATTTGACTAAAAGCAGAATTTTTATTAAAATGTATACAACACTGAATATACAAAGAATTAGGCACACTAAATAGAATAATAATATCAAAATAAGATTCATTAATATGTGAGCTATATGAAATAATTCTTATTATCAAACGAATGCTGACAGAATATTGCACATAAACGGAGAAACTTCACAATAAATGTAAAATATTTATTTTTTTTATTAAATAACTAAAGACAACATTTATAACGATGTAAATCTGTGTGTTATTTACAATGACTAGATGATATTATGGTGGAAAGAGAAATTTAGTAAAAATACTTCAATTAGAAATATACCTTAGCACCTTGAATGGGTGGTGGTCGTTTGGGTGAAAGTAATTATTTTTATCAAAAATATAGTAGTCCGTTTAGGTGACTATTATTTATACCGTTTGGGTGAATGAAATTATTTTTACCTATGCAAGGTAAACACCTGGTGACAGATACGGATGATATTATTGCTTATCATTATTAATCACTAGGTATTATCAAAAATTTAAATAATTAATTGTTGAATGTACATTATGAGCATTTTCATACAAAGCCAATAGATAACTTTAAAATGTACTAATTATATTATATGTAATTTTATTTATAATTTTTTTGATTTTAGATTACTACCTACCTATATAATAATATTATTAATATCTAAACTAATAATATATATATATATATATATTAATAGGACTTATTATTAATTCTTTATATTCTATATTATTTTGTTTAATTAATTGTTGAGTGTATATTATAAGAATTTTCATACCACCCAAATGTTATATATTATTTTATTCGCCCAAACAGTATACACCCCTTGAATTGAAAAAAATTATACAAATAATATTTAAATTATATAAAACTAATTCTAAATGAAGCAAAAATTATTTTAATCAATTATATTAAAAAAAAAAAGTTAAATCACTTTAAGGATCAGTGAGATAAATCAATTATTTTTCAGACCTCCAATAGGTAATACAGTTAATTACTGTATATTTACTCTGATATAATTTTTAATTATATGGGTTTTTATACTTCTATCCTTAAATATTATCTTAGTTATGTTAGTATTAAATAAAAGAACATGTAGACATGTGATAATATGTACAAATAGTGAATAAAATAATCACATCAGTAGGTATAGCTATTTTATTATTTAATTAATGAGATACCAAAAACAAAGTAATTGAATCAAAAAGATTATTTAGGTGTTTAATAGTGTCACAGATTTATTGGTACATATGTTATTTTTTTATAACGCAATATTAATACTATTAAATATTAATTTAATGCAAAAAGTTACTATCAACACAAATTAATTTGTGATTATAGTATAATTTAATAATTCAATCACTAAATTGCTCATACCAGGAAAGAATTTAAAGTTAAAACAGACATTTAATGTTAAATAGCTGTTGTACAACGTAAGGTATTAATACAGCCAAATGTAAAGGGAAAATATGTGTAAAGCCTAATATTATGTAGTGTATCGCCACTTCGCTAGACATAAGTAAATTATATGAAATTTAATATTTTAATATAATATTTCATAAATGTATGTTACATTTAATATGTAGCGGTATAATACGATTATATTATAAACTATTAATGTCGATTTAATATCATAATATGCATATTGTGTATTAATGTATTTATATATAATATACATACTGGGGCGTATACAAGGGAGGGGATGTGGAGGTCAGATCCCCCATAGGCCTTTTTTTAAAATTTTATAAAATAGTGTTCTTAGTGTTAGCGCATTATAAGGAAAAATCGAGAAAAAATTAAATAAATTGTGTAAGCCTTCTATAATATTGTTGAATTCAGGGGCGTCATTTCAACTTTTTGAAATGTATGCTAGGTACCAACTAGTAGGTATTCCAAAACCAAGTTTAGCAGACCAATAGGTATAATATATTATTATATAATAATTATTACCACAAAAAAAAAATTTTCTCGCTTCGCTCGACAATTTTCAACTTTATATTTCCCACGTATTTCATTTATTATGAATATAGTACAGTACCTATAATATACCTAATAATATTAAGTTTATACTTTATTATATTATTTAAACGCAAATTTTAATATTTATAGTTATGCTATGTCGCTATTGTACCTTAACTATATATTACCTATATTTTTTTATTTATTATTTTAATGTGCATAGGTTTTAATTTTTTTTTCTGATCCCCCCCACATAAAATGTATGTATACGCCACTGTATATCACATAGTTTATGGACAGAGAAGTAAGAATATATAGACATATTATATAGTTTAAATTTTTCATAGTAAATGTAATACGCTATACACATTTATTTAAATTTAAATAAGTAATATATGCGGGATTTGGTAATCGGTCAAAAAGTCCGTTTTAAAAAAGGTTGGACAAAAAATCTGAGCACATTTTTAGTGTCAGACAAAATGTCCGAAAACACAAAATATTCTATTACATTTTTATTTATTTTTAATTTTAATAGATACCTAGCTATAGACGCGTGTACTTAAAAATATTAACTTAAATTACGTTTTCTTAGACAATGACCTATGTGGTTTAAGAATTGTTCAATTGTTAATTCATTGTTAGATATTATATTACATACATATTGTAATTTTATATTTTTTACTGATCCGCGTTTTTTTGGGATCCGTGTCATGTATACCTATTTTGCCTTATCTACTCCCACTTTTTCTCGAAATTTAATAATACAAAAACATATTAATTTCTAATTAAATTGTATTGTTTGTTTGTAAAAATATTTGAATTAAACATGACCAAATTTATTAGTTCTTGGACAATTTTAAAATGTACTATAATGTTTATTTGTTTTGTTATAATATTCAAATTTGACTACAATATAATATATTTTATATAATGAATATACGAGTAGTATTTACTTCAATCATTATATTAATTTGTACAGTGGCCAATTCACATATCCGTTATACACACTATTATTAAACAGACAATAGTTTAAAAAAAAATGTAAATTGTGTATAAGGTAATTTTAGCCTACATTTACGTAGCATTTAAGTATTTATCTACCACTTAAAATTATTATGAACGCAAACGAGTGTATCAATTACTAATTATCGAAATTTTTAAAACTAAAAAACGGATCTTAATTCTCAGAATAATAGTTTTACTTATGTTAAATACTGATTACATTATACCATTAATTATAGTATATTAAAATAATCGGTTTTCACAAATATTATAATTCGTAGTTGTAGCGTCGGAATTTCTCAGTAAAACTATAAAAACAATTTCCTTATAATTCATATAATATGATATACTAGCAATACAACATTAAAAATGATTAAATGTGTTGTGGACACACAGATTACCTATTACGCTAGACGACCTTGAGAAGTAAAAAAAAAAAAAAATAACAAAAAAATAAATTGCAGACAAACAGACGAAGTACGAGTAGATACATACATCGTGATTCACAATAACACAATACGTCAATACTCAATATACCTATGTGTCTAATATAGCAAGTTATGGAGATTAAAGCTGTGTGCCTAGTTTCAGCGTGTTTGGGAAATAATCAAAACGATAAACTTTGCAAAAACAGTCATTATATGTAAGTAATTAGGTGCCTATATGATGATTTTTATTTTATTTATTTTTTTACATATTATATTAACGCCAATCGGTTTTTACAAGATAAAGCGTAACAAGGATATTACACTTTTGATCAATGGCGACAATAATATAGGTCGAACTGCAAAACACAATTCGGTCATATTATAATAATATTATGTTGCTTTGATGAAAGACGACTGACGTTAAAAACGATAATAATATAATGCATTGTGGTGTTATGCGTAGGTACCTATTGTTGTGCGACCGACCGACCGCATAGAATACTCGACATGGACCACGATGAGCGCGAGAAACCGAAATAAACCAAAAACCGTACAACGGCGGCGATAGAATCATATAAATTAAAACACGGTGGCAGAAAATAATAACATATTAATAATGTTATGAATTTTCGATCGTATGGATACAAAACTAAACACTACATTACGCGCGCCGGGAAAAACGATACTGAAATAATATTTTATCTGCGTGCGTACTTATAGATACATTAATAATTATTTGTGTGCACAATAATTGTATGATCGATCGGCGTTTAATACTTTTATTAACATTTTATAGATTCGTTGCGTTCATTGTGCCACTATACTATAATGTTTACATTACGTTACACGGCAATTGCGGACTAGTAAATAGTTGAGAGTATAGATACTCGAATTTAAATTCCACAAGAATTAAAAACACAGAAACAGAACGTAATCATAATGTATTTGTGCATTTAAAATGTTGAAAGTATTTTCACACATATTGATTAATTTAATTAGCTAAATACAAAATGCCAATGTATTACTTATGAAAACAATTATTTTACTCAATTTGAAGTCAGTAACTTACGCTGCTACGTTTTTACTACAAAAAAACTTTTTTTGAACCAATAATCTTAAATTATAATGATGTAGGTAACTACGATAAAAAATCTAGTGAAATAGTGTATTAAAAATAATAAAAGTATTGTTTCAAAGTTTTATTACGTTAATCATGCTTTAAAATTTACTGAGGAAATTAGTGTTTGGCAGATGAAACAGTTCACTTTAATCTAGTGTGAATAAAAAAAAAAAAAAGCAAACGCGAGTAATTGTTTCGAAACTGATATTTATCTATGTATAAGATATCATCATCGACTTATTTAATGCACTAATTTACTAATAATTATCGCTTTTACCTATTTAAAAATTATATTGATTTAACTCACTGAATTAAACCACGGTAAAATTCTAAGAGTATAGTGATAGAAAATAAAAAAACTAAATTTAATATGCATATATTTTTGATTAATTATTTTTTCTTTTAAAACTATGATGAAGATTTGCAGCTTGCATTAACAGATTCAAATTTAAATAAATATGTACGCATCTCAAGCTTTAAGTTTTTATTTGTTTACATTTTTTTCATGTAATTCTAATTTTTTTTTATTTATTTATATCGATTATAACAAAAAACAGAATACCTATCTACTTAATTCAATTTTAAAATAACTCTGTGATTCTTTTACATTTTCACATAATATATAGTATTATAAATTGTTAGGTATAATATTATGCATGATATATCTTACCTTAATGATTGGTTACGTGGTCATCGGAGCATAGTAAAAGCTGTTGATACAGAACGAAAACAATTGAAAGTTAAAATGAACTTTGTATTTGAAACTGTCGTTGATTCAACCGGTAGTCGAAACACACTAATTCATGAAATATCTGTGTAACTAGGTACTCGTGCAGCGTAACAGTCAGTACTTAAGTGAGCATATTGTGCAGTGTTCTTCGAACATTGTACTCAAGGACTAACGCATCTACACATACGATGTAGCTACTTGTTAACTGTGAAAGTGTGCATGTACGGTGATTACAACCAATAAAATTGCGCTATTCATTTACAGTAATAATTATATTATAATATATTTAAAAAAAATTAAAAAAACATACACACATAATATACGATAAATCTATATATATATATATATAAATAAAACAAAGTACAGCGATTATTTACATGTAAAAGGGTACATTGTTAGGAAGCATTACGTCTAAACACATTACGAATGTGTTCGTCATGAAAGCTATTTTAAAGAAGACAAAAATAAAAAAACTTAGGACTAATGAATAAATTAATAGGTGAAATATGTTATTGATAGAAGTGTGCGGTTAATATAGTATTCAAATGTCCACAGACATCGCTCTAGATGAGATGAATAATATATTGCGCATTAACAAACATAACACGTAATTAAGAGTACCTATAGTGGTACCAGTAAATAATATAATAAATACCTATTATTCGTAGAAAAAAAAAAGAAAAAGTCGCACGTCGTTTAGTCTGTATGAAATAAATTAATATTTTAACAAAATGTAATAAGTTACTAAAACTCGAATAATTTAATAATATCTAGGCACCTAACGAATAGTGTGTATGATCGAGGCACAAAATATTACAACAATGTCAACGGTGTGGGGGGTATTAATTTTTATTATTGTCATTGTATTCTTTTTTTTAAAAAGCGATCTTTCTATTTCACCGATGGCGGGGTCACGATTTTAACAAATTAAATAGGTAATGTGTTGATATAGAACGGCTACGAAACTAATACAACTGATTTTACATTGGTCGTCACTAATTATTATAAAAACTATAGGAACATTTTACAAAGAGTTAGTACAATAATAGTAGTAAAAATAATAATAATAATAATAATATAAATTAAAGTTATACTAAATCTATTTTTCAATCGACACACCATACGTACACGTATGTACATACATTAATATATGATAGTATGTCCCTCCACCTCAACAATATAATAATATAATAATATATATATATATATATATATAATATAGTATATAACATTAAAAAAAAAACTATAATTGGGTTTGAAGTGTTTATGTCACGTAAAAAAGAAATGTGTGTGTGTTTATTTGTCACGTACGGACCTTAGTCGAAACGGACACGGATCGAAGATGTGTTATTTATATCTATAAATTATTGATCTTATGGCAGCTTAATCGATGTATTAATGTATTAAATGAATGGTTTTGGCGCGCAGAAAAGTGACATCGCGCATAGTATACCGTATCATTACGGTATTTATACTATACTGTGTTATACATGGATACAGAATAATTTTGTTAATCGTTAACCGGAAATATGTTGTCTAACTATTGGTGTAGTATTTGGGCATTATTAATTTACTTTTAAACAAATACAATATTAAAATAACGCCATTTACTATAATATCGGGATGAGAGGCGGTTTAAGATTATTGTTAAATAATTGTTTGTTTGGAAGAGTGAATACAATTTACCCAAGCTAGCTATCATCTTATTTGCACCGACGAGCCTAAAATAGATGTTTTGAAAACACACTGTGCAGTGTGCACACGTATAACATATTATTTGATTCGACGTGTCCGCGATTGTTGGTTGTCTTATTCCATCATAATTATCTATAGTCCGGGCTTTCGGTAGTTGTTGGTCTGTGCACGTTCCGTTGGATTACGCCTTGCATGATGATCTGATCGCGGAGCTCGTGGCCGTCCCTGGATAGACTTCCAGGTATGGTGCCATTGTTACGGTTCTGCCGACTACCGTGCCGGATCCGGTGCTGGTTACCCTGGTCTTCCTGCCCCGTCGGTAAGTAGGACGCCGATGCCACGCTATTGCCACCCACCTGTTCGAACGCGTTCTTCGCGTACTGGTAAAGCATAGCGTTGTTCATTTCCGATTCTGGCACTTCTACCGTGGTAACGTCCATTATCGGATACCGGTGCATGTTGAAGCTAAACGCTAAAGCGTCGCCCGCGTTGCTGTTACTGTTGTTTGTAACGGACTGGTAACCGTTTTGCATTGCCTCCATTATGAATCCAGGAACCGGCTTTGGGGCCACTGTAACATTTCAGAAAACAATCATTAAATAAATGGCATAGATAAGACGCGATCAGAATGAATGCGAATATCATCAAATGATGGGTATGGGTGTATTCGAGGTATAATAATATAACATAATATAAAATCGCCATGATAAAAATTATGTTTTGTTTTTTTTGTTAAAGATATAGAATATTTCTAACTACTTAAAGATATAAAACTATGTATATTTTTTTGAAAAATAAAAATCTACTGAGGAAATTAACTTAATCTTTGTATAAGTATATATATTGTATTCACTAACAATTTTAATAACAGAATGCGTATTATAAAATTAATATTATTCATATTTTTTGTTTGCTAATAATTTTTATAATTGAAAAATAAATAAATTATTACTGATTTGCACGTCTCCTGAGCAATTCATGGGCCTGAAAAATTTGCTGACTGGCAACAAGTTACCATCTTCATCTTCCACTTCAACACTGATTCCGTAATTACGAACTGGGTTCCTGTGCCAAGCCTTTACTGCATTACGAATGTTCCATTCTGTCCATTTCTCACTGTAGTATGGCACCATACGACTATCCAGTAACTTCCTCTTTACTGTTAAGGGATACATTTCGTTAGGTTAAAAGCAAATAAAAAAATACTAATTCAAATGTTTTACCTCTTTTTCTCTTAAGCGATCTGGTATACGCGTAAATTGATACACGAATTTGTCTTTCGTCCAATATTAGCGGTACTACACCAGCTGTAGATAAATTAGTGTTGTTTTGTTTTATAGTTTCTACATAAAATGTTGGTGGACATGCTTGCGAATCATCAGTCTATAGATAAATAGATTGAAACAATTAAACACTAAATTATAAAATAATAGTCATATGTACTAGTACATACCTCATTACTCGATTGTGAATAACAAGATACGAATTGTTTGTATAGCCTGAGTCTAGCCATATTTACGTTGATTGAGATACCCTTAGACGACTTGGGTAAAGTAATGTTAAACATTAAATTCATTGATTCCTTTGTATTCCAGACGCCTTCATTTGTGTGCTTTGGCAAGTCACCTGCGTATAATTAAAATCCCAAAATATAATATCACATGTCATACTGCGATGGTTTATGGTACCAAATTACAAATTTTAACTTACAAGAAGGATAAAAGCTTTGGGTTTTTTCGGTAAACGTGTCAGAAGGATAAGTTGGAAAATTATTTAAGTTGTCGTAAAATATTCTTATGGCATCTCTTTGTTGAATAGGTATTTTTGAACTAGGACCCGTCTTTATTATTGGACTTGGCGAGAGTATTTGGGTGTTCCTCCCCATAAACTTTATCATTTGGTCGTGAATGGTTTGAATTCTGAGATTTTTGTCACTAAACAATAACAAAACAGAATATGTATTAAACAGTGTTTGGTTTTATATAATCGATAAAATAAAAACAACAGTAACAATAATAACAACAACAAAAATGATAACATACGGGTAATTAATACGTGTTAATAACAATAATGGCACACTAGCTACGGTTTATAACAGTAAATACAAAACATCAGGTTAGAGGAGAAATATTATCACAAACACGCGCACACTTACGACGTTGATGAATCAACATACCTGTCATCGGGATCTTCAGACTCGGGGCTGTGAATAAACAAAGTTCATTGGAGTATGAGCGATCAAATTAAAAATAAATTCAAGTTTTATGTGGACGATAAGATATACATTTTGGTTATGATAATTCCCAACCCCAAATATTTTAACAGTGTTAGTATACGATACGACGCGAAAAATTATTAATCTCCACGAGCAAATATAAATCAGATATGAAATATTAATGGTCACGTTTTAAGCTCCGTCTGGTAAACCAAGGCCAGAGACCGTGATGTAGACGGATCCCATTAAGCCGAGATCGTCGCGCAATTACCGACCAAGAGAACAAGTCAGATTTATTGTAAATGCACCTCTTTACTTGCGTGTACTTTAGGTTTTTGTTTTTTTTTTATTTTTATTTTTTGTCTCGATTTATTAACCGGGTCACAAACGAAACCAAAAACGAAAAATAAAAACCGAAACCAACAAAACCTGTAATCGTTTAAAAAACGTCCGAGCAGACGCATTAAAATCTGTCTGGAAATGCAGTCGTCAAGTGCATTTCCCCCTAAATTTCGGTTCAAAATAAATAAAAACATAATGGTCCAGACGAATAAATTAAGAAGCCGAGACGAAAAAAAAATTAAATCGTATACACGCGTAATCGTCAAACATTAACTGTATGGTGTACACTGTACAGTGACATGCACCCAACATTTTATAATTTAGAGAGCATCTGGGGTATCATTAAAAAATAAAAATAAATTTCGCTCAAGATGGATTTTTATTTAACAACTTTAAATTATCCGTTCAAATTTATAATTACTACTTTTTTTCCGTGTATTTAAATAGTGGAACATTTTTTACATTACACCTATTGCTTATGCATTTAATTATCTATTATAATATGCTCTTATAATATTTATTTCACATATTCAACATTATTAATAATACATTATTATTTTTTATTCTTCCATAATAATAATTACTATACAGTTTTATTTTTCGAATAACTATAAAATTTGAATATATTTTGGAATCTTATGATTTTGAAATCGGTAAATTAGATATTCTATTAGATTGTGTTGTAACGGAAATCGATTTTGGGTATCAACCAGACATTCAATTATTTATGAATAATGCACAAACTTAAAAATAAAAACGTTGCTGATCCGGATGTTTTAGGTAGAATTAATTTACGAGTTTCCATTTAAATTACAATTACATAATCCATTTTATTTTAGTTGATACATATACAGTGGAACCTTGATAACTCGAACCTCTATAAGTCGAATTTTCGATAACTCGAATTTTATTTTCGCCCCCAACCGATTCGATTTATCAATGTTTCACTGTATTTGTGTATGTGTTTAGCACCCAGTTGAGCTGTTATTATCCTTCATATACTAAAAGTATTGTGTACTTGTAAACAATAAAATAAAAAGAGACATTTCCTAAATAAAAACATTTTATAAATAATTATTACAAAGCTTCATAAAAAGGTGAATAAGAAAAATTGTATTAACAGTAGGTATACATATGATTTTTATAGTTATTTTGATCATAATCTCTCTTATTTAAATTTTTATGGAAATTATGTGTAATTAGATACCTATATGTAACTAACTTATATAATATTATGATTTTGAAACAAAAACGAAACAAGCATTTTGAAACATAATTGGTTTATATTGTAAGTACAATAAGTAAATATTGAATTAGATATAAGTACAATATTATATTGTATTGAATATTGTGTTGCATCGATTGTACAATTATTTTATTTAATAAAGTATTATATATCATTAATAATTATAAGTAGCTAATATAAAAATATATTTTCTATGTGTATTAGATATTTAATTTTATAATTAATGTCATTCACATATTTTAGAATTGTATAGATATTATGATTTTGTTTATAAAATTGTTATTAATAATCTTTAATTGGGTTTATTACAATTATCTTATTAGATTTTTTATTGTCAATGTCTATAGATTTGTATAGAATATAATATATTCAATTAGTAGTCAAATTTTTTACATTTATATTTTATTTTAAACATATTTTATTAAATTAGCTATCATAGTAATTTAATCGTCTTAAAATATTGGTAGATTGTTAACTAGATTTATGGAGATTATAGAGCATATTATATAAAATAAATAAAAATAATAATAACGTAAAATATAGACGATAATAATTTCGAATTTGAATTTTTGTTTTATTTATATTATTTTTATATAGGTATCATATTTCTTCAGAGATTACCAATTACAATTTTCTATCTAATGTGGATAATAAAATATTTTTAATTAATTTTATTTTTAGGAACTAATATGATATTATGGGTGGTAGATTTTCTTTGAATTTAGAACAAGTTGATTACACTTAGGAAAATTACGTTATTTTAAAAGAAATATAAGGTTTGTTTGCCTTGGAGTGATATAAGTACACAAATGTGATTCATTTTTGTTGACTGTCCAACGTTTATTTGTGTATATATTATATATATTATGCGCATTTTCCTTTTATACATTTTTTTTTACTCCCATCGAATTAAGTTCATGTTTTTTTTTCACGCGATTGTCTGGACACGCCCAGAGAGGTTTCGCTCTAAATTTAGTGTATCCGATGTACATATGGGCCCACGTAGATCAAACTCAGCGTGTTTGCGGCAAACCGAAACTAAGTCGTGTACATTCTCGGCTACGTTTCAGTTTTTTTTTTAAATTACGCAATCACAATATTTTAAACAAACTTAAGCCGTCGCTTTAGATGAAGTTTGATTCATCAAAATGACAGACAGATTTCAAAATGAAATCTTTTTTCGACGAGGGTGGTGTGACGGTACACTGGTAGTACGCCAATAAATATATTAACTGTAATAATAAAATTAATCCTCCTAAAGCGAATATACACGTATGATTTGGGTCGTGAATATAGTTATAATATTCTATTCATAGAATACGATATATAGTCGGTCGGGCGATCGTGAATAAAATGTTTCGTTTTCGTGGAAATAAATTGCCAGAGTTAGATATTATAGGTCCAGGGTGAGACTTCTTATTATATTAGAGACTTTTTATAAAAAAATCAATATTATCGATCATTGATACTACGCTAAAAAATCCTACTTCTAAATACCTAATACCCTTAAAAAACTATTGAGTACTAATGCACCCCCTTGCATTATCGCTAAATCCAGAACTGCGGGTAATTACACGGTGTATAAATCTTGTCGTTATCATATTATAACTGTAGCGACTGCAACGATTTTAATGTACGAACCCACAGTGACTATAATAAAAAATATTTTGAATTGTGAACCACGTGCGTCAACCACGTGTGAAACTACCCCCGTGCAACCTGCCGTATTTTTATGCGTAACTATATTTTACCCAGCCGTGTTATTATAATATATATTACCTTTGTCTGCGCAATATATCTTCAGTGTAATCCATGTCCGGCGTCACTGTGGCTAGGCCGAGCGAGGAGGTCGGTGATGACGAGTCTTGCGGATCGTCCGCCGACGGCATATCCCCCATCATCATATCGTCGTCCATGGGATTGGTTTTGGTTGCGGTCTGCATATTCGACTGCAGGACGGACAAATCCTTATCGGACATGGTAAGCAATCGATTGCGCAACATCTTGCCAAACGACGAATCCGGGTCGGTAAGTATACGGTTCGGCACCATCAGGACCGTGGGGTTACTTGGAGTTTCATCGGACTCGTCTTGTTCCGTTTCCTCGGAATCGACGGTGGGCCGGGACTGTACCGTGACAGTAACCACCCACAGTACGGCTATGGCGAATAGTAATCGCGGTGTCAGCAACATTATGGCGGGTATGAAGATCGTTTTTTACGTGTTAAGTACGGCGGTAGTGGTTTTAATTTATGTCGTTGTACAATAAAAAAATATTATCGAAACGTCACCAAAATCGTCTACTGCAGCAGTGCGTGTGCGGGTGAAATAGTGTGAAAAAGTGCTAGAGAATTGTGCACTAGGAGACAGTGCAATTTGTCGTCAGCGAAAAAATCGTGCGGCGAAGTCTCGAGGGACCTAAGGGCTCGGGGTGGCTAAGCGCGCACAGGTAAACGAAGACGCGATAGAATCGAATCGGAAAAATACGGAAAAAACACAAACACTAATGTTTTATTATAGTGGTTAATGTGTCGCTGTCCGTGCTGCTTAGGCGATTGCACACGTCGTTCTGGCACTTGACGTCGTTCTGGCGCTTCGCGTCGTCGTTGTAGTCGTCGTTAGAAGACGCGTGAGTGTGGCGGCTGGATTGTGTACCCCGTGAGCGCGAGAGCATTGGCGTGCGTGTGTAAAATCCGTGTGTTTAGTGTTTACATTTATACACCGCGCCGCCGCCCCCGCCACCGTCACACCACCACCCTTGGACTCGGCGGCGCGCGTCTGTACGTCACGTATACCTACGCGCCACGCTTCCTTCTTCTTTTTACTTGATTTCTTTCTGCTTCTCCTCTTGTTCCTCTTCTTATTTTTCTTCTCTCTTTCTCCTCCTCCTCTTCTCTTTCTTCGTGGTCTTCTTCATCTCTGTCTTTTACTACTTCCGTCTAGCCGGTATTGTGTCTTTCTCTTTACTGCCATGATGTCACCTATATATTATTATTATTATCACATCGATAGTTATTGATATACATATTTTAAAAATTGTTTGGAAGCTAACCCACTCGGTAGATTCAATTTTAGTCATTCGCTGAGTTGCGTGCAACTTTGGTACAATAATGTTCAAATTTTTAGTACAGGTATAGTTTGACATTATTTACAAGATTTCAGTGATTGTGTTTTTGATTATTTTATTGATAGTATATAATATGTAGCTTATTTCATTTTATAAAATCAAAAATTAATAGGAGCATACATAAATATATCTATAATAGGTGTCCATGTAGGTTGTATATCAGTAAAATAATAAGTAAAAAAGATATATGCATCTATTTATGTATTTTATAGATATTTATTGAAGTTAAATCGCGTAAATTGTCATTTAAAATCAATTTAAAAATAAAAACGAGTCAACGATCCAAGCTACTTTTAGTTACTTCTAGTTATTTTTTTTTATTATCGAATTATTGAAATTAAAACAACTCTCAAAAATTGAAAGATCTTAGAACTTAAAAGAAAGTTAAATAATAAGACTAGTAAAATTTCACGTTTTTGAAAAAATTCTATGGTTTGGTCTCAGTATTTAAGTCTTTGCTAACGCTACGAAACCATAATATGTTAGCTTTATAATTGAATGGTGTCATAGAATATTATATTATGAATTGATAAATTTATTAGGCACTCAATGCGTTTGATATTAAAATAAAATTAATAAATATAACGTTTGGAACACGTTAAGATTTATTGTCTAAACTATAAACATTATTTTACAAAATGCGTTTACCGTAAGTTATCAGTGGCAGGGCATGTGCCACTACCTTACCAACTGCGGTGTATAATTTTATAGATCGAATTAAGTATACAAATTTTTACAATTAGTTACAAGTGTTACAACGATATGTAGTATTATGTGATGTTGTATTTTCTCAACGTTATAATATATTGTGTGCGTTTTGCTGGTAAGGCAAATACCTTGTTTTTTGATAATTAATCGGTACGACGGCGGCGGCGGTGACGACGACTCCGAGTCTCCAGTATACATCGCGCCCACCGCGCTTCATTCACCCACCCGTCAGAGTAGACCACATGCCGCCACTGTCGCTGCCGTGTTCTTATCGAGTTGGCGGTTTCGAGATGGTGTCGAAAAAAATTCCCCCCGATTATTCGACCAGACGCTTGGATTCCGGGCGACGAGACTCCAGACACGCGAGGTGGACGATAATATATTATTATAATAATGTTATTATTATTATTATTGGCGAGACATAATTTATATTATAATGTATAATGTGTATCGCGTATTGTCACGCGAAAACAACAATATACACACGTCGGCAAAAGGATGAAGAGCGGGTGTAGTGTTTCGTCTTCTTCAATTCAGTTTCAATGAAATACCGGTCACGGTGCGTTAAATAATAACACGTATACCATGCATTATAGGTAGTCTACTGGAGTTCAAATCATATTATTATTATTATATGAGTGCGCCCTCCGTCTGAAATTCATCACACATAACTACATCATAAGTAATATTTTTAGTATTCATTCACATTCTTTGGGTTATTATATTTGTATTTGCTTTTACTCCTGACTGCCTCTGCGAATATTGTAAAATATATAATATAAAATCATACATATTTAAACGATGAAAATAATATTGCGTACGAATTATGAGACTACCTAGCGATTAGCGACCTAGATAGTTCAAACTATACATAAAAAACACAGTTAATAATCGAAAAGTTGATAATATAGATAAAACTATTGAGTTTATGTGTATAACTTAATAATTAGTAGCATAAAACAAAATTAAAATTACTTAAACGTCATAATAATAAATCCAATTTCATTCTAATAAAAATATGCTACATGTTTTCATGTACAATAAAATTGATAAAATTAATAAAATAACAAATCATCTTAATAGGTTTCAACGACTATTACTTATAAGAAATAATTGCTTAAACGTAGAAAATCACACTAACTTAGTACATATTATGCTTGAATAAAATATGTATTTTATGTTCCTTCATAGCTGTATATAGGTTGAACTTGCAATTGCTGCAGCAATGCTCAATGTTTTGTTAAGCTTTTACGTTGTATTTCTATTCAATTTTGTATTGTTCAGATTCAAATATAAAATTAAAACTGAATCGTAACTAATTTTTAATATTTTTATCTACTCTGATAAAGTATAATATTTTGAATATCTTGAAATTTCAAGAAATTGTATTAGTAATAAATACCTAAGCAATTATTTTACTTACAGGTAACAAATTAAAAAAATGTTATAACACTAAAGAAAAATTGATTAATGAAAATATTATATTGAATAATTATTAAATTGTATACTAAACATGACATAGAAAAGGTATTTTATATTTCAATCGGCATAAACTAGTTATAATTTTAATGTTATATTCATTCATTAAATATACATAAATACGTATATTTTTTGAGTTTCAGTTTTATCAAATCAATAATTAACTTTGATAAACAGAAAAAATATTGTATTTATAAATATTAACATAGGTATTACCTAATAAAAAAAGACGAAGAGGAATATATAAAAATATATTTAATTTGTAAACGCCATATGTAGGTATATGCGTATACAAAATATAATAATATATAATATAATATTATTTGATACATCATATAAGTTTTGGTATATAAATCTTATAGATAGAAACATTAAGTACCAACTAAAATATAGATAATATACCTACAAAATCTTATGTACTAAAATACAAATTCATAAAAGGATTATAATTTATCAATTTGATAGTTCTTTTCTTACATAACTGAAGATAACTCCGTATTTGAGACCCATGAACATAAAAGTATAATTTACGTATCTATTGATTATAATTTAAAAATTATAAAATGTAATATGTAAAACAATAATTTATTATTATAATACGTTTTAAAAACATAAATCCAAAATATTATACTATTTTTTGTGAAACCTCAAACAATTTAATGAATTTCTTTTTTTTAAATCTCTCTTAAAAAAAACCTGTCTATACCTACTAATGTTTTAAAGATGTTTTATAATATGTCATGATATATTATAAATTTATTATTATAACTATTCAAATTTTAAATTATCTTATTATGACGTAATACATGATATTACGTCAAAATCATTAATCAGCGTTGTTAAGATAGTACCTACTTCGATTTAAAGATTAATATTTTGTAAAATTATATCAATTAATAGAATATCTGGTGCATTTATTTATTTTTATTTATTTATCAATTTGCTTTTTCTCTTAAGCCTATGCGTAACATCTACAAAACGCATTCACGTAAAATATAATTTTGGTTTTTTTTTTTTTTAGATAAACTTAGAATAGAATCACCTATGTGGTATAAAAATCACAAAGAATAATGTATTTGAAAATATTATAATGAATTGATTTGTTTAAATATTGTTTCAAAACTGCAATACAATATCCATTTAAATGTACACATTTTTTTCTTATTTTTTAATCGAATATGACAACAAATAATAATAATAATATAGCCCTAAAAAATATTATCCCCAATAATTTTTGTAATACGTTATTTATTTTTTTCTTAGATTATTCAAAAATTATAAAAAAAAATGATTTTACTTGAATGCGTTTTATCTTTGCTGCGTGTGGGTCCGGGTGATAAAATATATATTGTGCTATTATCTTCTTAAGCAAGTAGTTAATATAATTGTGTACTTATTATAGTACTACTTGACGAATAAATGAATGATGAACGTATACTAACTAAATAATAAAAATGTTATTGCTTTTTGGGATTCTAAATAATTGAGTGTACTAAAGTAAAAATTTCCTAGAATTAAACAATCAGAAAGTATATTACTAGTTCACAACACCTTATCAAAATAGTTCAGATAAAAAATAATAAACTTCTATTTATTGTTTAAAAATAAGATAACTATTTTCTTATATATCTGTTGATAATCTTAAAAATTTTAAATGATTGTTGTATGTTATATAAATATTATTTTTTTCATTTTTATTTTTATGACTTCTATAAAAATGTATCTGCGTTCTGCGTGTAATGCAAATTGAATTTAATACAAAGTAAAAACATAAAGTGGTTAGATATTACTTGAAAAATTGCTATACTTTTTAATTATTAACGAATAGTTTAGTATAAAATATTTATATGAATCTAACAACAAACAATTCATAAAAGATTAAAACACCTAGTATTCGATTGCATGTAAATAAACGAATGAATAAGTATAATTAGGAAATTATTCAATAATTCTATCCGAATAATTAAAACAGTAGGTAAGTACCTAGGTTTCTATGGGCCATTTTAAATGGATTTAGCAGGAGGATAGTTTACGATTACGATATTTTATTATTAATTAATATTAGTAGGTTTTGGAGATGGGTAAACTTCGAATGAAATAAAAAGTAATAAAATTTGGAGCGTTGAGATGTTCGGCATAGTGGTGATTGTTATTGATAAACTATTAAGGAGTACAGGCGATTGAATGGAGTATAAAATTGACATGATGACGTGTGCGATATTGTTGTTAGGTTGGAAAGTTCGGTAGGTTAGAATTAAAATAAAATTACATTTTCGATTTCAAAAAATTTCACATTTTTTTGGAAATAAATTATTAAGCAAATTTGTGTTTTAAGTAAACATCTATTTTTAGGTAAGAAGGTGCTACGAACTACATTAAGACAAACATTTCAAATCATTTTACTTGCCGATTATTTTAGATTGCGGGAATTTTCATATTAAATATTTATATTCCTATTCAGCATTTACGTATTATGTAACATAAAAAAAAATGTAAAGGACTTTTACATCAGTCTGCGGGTATCGTGAATTCCAGAATAATTACAATATATACGCTATAGTGGAAATAAATAAATAAATTTAACATAAGAATTATTCGACTGAGCATTCGAACCGGACAAGACGTGATATACCGTCGGTTTCGTATTCGGTGTGTGCATCGATTTGGCGTCGAAAATAACTCGGGACGCCGAAAAACACTCACGCCAATGACGTCAGTGCGGGAGATTTGAATGAATTCGGTGTCGATTTTGTGGCCAACACGGTGTGCCGTACTATAGACACACGCATTTTTATGCTAATGAACCACGCACGGGTTTTATGAATGAAATTTTTTTACCGTAGGTACATTATAGTACGATAAGATAAAAATATATTATACGGTCCGTCGGTTAGATTATCATTAATAGAGCGTGGACATTTTGAATCGTAAAATATATAGTAATAGTATTTACTGTCTGTCGACGGACGTCGTCTGTACATTAAACCCGGTTTCGGGTATTGGCAATTTAATTTGTCATTATAATAATAATATTATGTAGTGTATTGTATGGTCACGATAACGCGCGTGAATTGAATTTGAATATTTTTGAGGACTATTTTCGCGTACGGCGCGACCCGACCGACGTACCTATTCCGTAATATATTATTGAATGTACGCTGCTGGTAATATACACATTGTACATATAGATAGTATAATAGTAATATCGTACCACCATTGAGACCACGAGTAGAAAACGACGGGGAGAGAAAAAAAATAAATGAAAACCGATCGCAATCGAACGGAAATCCACATTACGCGCGACATGATACCTATATTATATATTTATTATTATAATAATATTATAGTTACGTGAGCCGAGCGCGTTGTGTTTTATTTTCGAAGCCGGAAACGATGGTAATATTCGCGCGCGTTACATCCATTATTTAAAAAACGCCAGGGCACATTAAAATATTATTATTTCGGGTTTCGACCTAGTCTCGTGCGCGGGACCAACCTTGAGCGTTTCTGCCGTCAATGAGCGTGTGCGTGCCCACATAATATAGGTGTATTATTATCCCGTGTGTGTGTGTGCGACGGTATGCGCGGCACGCCGCCGCCGACTGAGATATGTAATACAACAATGAGCACTGCACGCAAGTGTATATATATATATGTGATTTTTTCTTTTCCTTTTTTTTTTTTTTTTTGTTATTTCGTTTTCCGTGAATGGAGGGCGGAAAAACGTGAAAAAGACAATAACAATAAATATTATTATAAATGAAAGGGATCACAACATTTACTATAAACGGCCGTCGTGACAGCCGACCGGCATACAGCGCCGCCGGCGGGTTTGTGCGCATTATTATTATTATTATTATTATGTACACCGCGGGGAGGTGCCGGACAAGATGAAAACGTATTTCTCCGAAGGTGGTCGTCGCCGCCGCCGCCACCTCCGCCGCGGCGTCGCTGCAGCCGACGCGACTCGTCATTAATTATTATTTCGGCGCATCTGATGTTTTGCTGCGTCGGTGCAGTGGCGTCTGCAGCCTGCAGGTACGTGCAGGCTGTTTCCGAGAATTTTCGATTTCTCGGTAACGGCGTGGCGCATACCGCACAGACGAGGTTCATTGTGGCCGCGCACAGCCAACGTTTTCACACAATGCGCGGCCGCGAAAACCAAAAAAAAAGGTTTTTCGGATAAAAATGATGGAAACCGCCACTACATAACAATAATATTATATATATATGATATATCGCACATATTATGACGAATTATTATTATCTCCGTCTGTGCGCGTCTCTCGCTCGCCCTGCCACTGTCGTCTCTGTCTGTCTGTCTGCGTGTCTGTCTGGCGGGCGCTATTATAACGACAACACTACGCGACGGCGGCGGCGTGCCGGTCTGCACAATAATAATAATAATAACAATATTATTATTATAAACGTTTGGAATTTTCGGGGTGTTCGCGAATAACGCGCGTCTGTCGACGGTCGGCGCGCCTCGGCCCCGGCCCAGACCGATCGGATTTATATTTATACGCACACAAACACATTTATTATAATGCGTTGTAACGTGCATGTTTGTCGCGGTCGTGCGCGTGCGCGTGTACAACAATACGGAGTCTTTTACACGCATTTATATACATATAATTATATGTATATATATATATATATATGTATAACGAGCAAACGGAACACGTGTGGTGCGCGTATCGGACGTGTAAACGCGGTACGATCGGTACGAAAATAAAAAGGCGAAAAATACCATTTAATCGTCTAGACGGCGGAGGATCATACATCCATATACATGTTATTATTATATTATAATGGGATGCGTGTGAGATGCAGTGCGCGCGACAATAGATCGTTGTCTCCGTCGCACGTCGCAGACTCTCCCTTTGAACGCGCGGACCAAGGGGACATACGCGTCCTCGGCGGGTGTGTGTGTGTGTGTGTGTGTGTGTGTGTGTGTGTGTGTGTGCGACGTGTCCGAGCGCGCGTTTCAAATTATTTTTCGGTGAAAGAGATGATGATAATAATAATAATAATAATATATATTATCCCCACGGTGGTCGTGGTCCAGTCTCGCCTTCCTCAGACCTTCCCACGGAATACAAACTGTGTTCTGAAAATATGTTTTTGAGACATTTTTTTCGCCTCCTTTTCAGACCCCCGTAGTATATTGTTATACAGTGTTAAATTTGGTCCGTTTTGCCACCGCAAATACCCGGTACGTTATTTTTACCGATTGCCGATTTACAGGGACTGCGTTTTCTTCTCCAGTTCTCACACCCGCGCGGACTAATCAGTTTCCGGCCGTTTCTCGGATATACCGTCGAAAATAAAGACATTTCTAAAGCTTGCGGGGATCGAGAATAAGGCGTCAATCGCCGTCGTTCAGTTGGTGGAACATTCGAAAAAACGTCTTAATCGCAGAGTGACATGGCGTACACACATACACACACATACACCCCACCTACACGAGATATTATATAAAATAACAATAACGATTATTGATAGTATTTATATTTTATGTTTAGTTGAATTCCGTAGAACCACAATCATATGCCGTCCGAAAGAGTCCAATTAAATATTTCTATTCTCTATATAATTTAAGTACTTGATAGTTGATATAATACTATGATATTGATATACTTGGGGTTCCCATGACTGGCATACTTCAGAGTTAATATTGTTTGCCACTTATGAATATACTTGTTACGTAGTAAGAACAGCGTACTTATGTACAATTATTCGTCACTTGGTCGTTTTCTGGAAACTTTTGATCAAAGAGGAAACGCATGAGTATTGATGTACTTTTCAATGGCACAAGATTTATAGGCATACTTATAATATATTAATAACTTGGCTACTTGTCAAATTCTTTAACACCTTTCAGTATTTATATCGTAACGCACGCCCGTTTTGGGTTAATAGAATTCTCGACTTTTCATCTGACATAAGACATAAAAAAAAAAACCGGTATAATTATATACATTAATAATAATTGTGAATGTATTCGTTGTTTATTGAACCTTTATGATGTAATTGATATTACAGTGGGTTCCGCTTAATGTGATCACTGGTTTATAGAAACAATCGTTTATTAGAATCAAAAATGAAAATCACAAACCAAATTGTATGTTACTAATGTTAAATTGACCTTTTATTAGAATCACTAGGTAGCGGATAATTGAATAACTTTTATGAACAATCTTATCGTTTTTATGGTATTTCAAACAAATAAACAAAAAAACATGAATATTAATTTTAATTTGATTTCTCATTTAATTACAGGCTAATATAGAAATTAAATTGGTACACTGTCAAGTACGATCTAAAATATAGCTTCTTAAATTTGTTTTAAATGTATTTATTTAATTTTTATTTGTATTTAAGCATAAATGTATACCCAAGTATAGAACCATTATATAAAAAAAATGTAAAAATAAATAATTTTATGTGTTATAAATTATTAAATGTGTATGTAAATTAAAAAAAAAACGTAATTGTATTAAAAGATTGAATTATGAAAAAAATGTTGTAAATGTTTTATAGAATCAACCAGTGGCGTAGCCAGGATTTTTTTTAGGGGGGGTTTTTTTAGTAATAAAATAAAATAATTCTACAACCGTATTTAATAATAAAATAATTGAATGATAATGAATAATGATTATTATCATCAGTGCAGTCGATAACGTGAATACAGCATAACAGAATACATTTCACCACGAATAAATGATTGTATTTCTATATCATAAAAATTATATTTTTGATAAAAATACGGCCGAATGGGGGGGGGGTTCAACCCCCAAACCCCCCCCTGGCTACGCCACTGGAATCAACCGGTTAATAGAATCAAAATTACCCTGCACCAAAGTGATCACATTAAGCGGAACGACACTATATTGCTTACGTAGGTACTATAATTTTAATTGTTTACATAAAATAAATATGATTATAATAATAATATATTTTATGATAATAAAATACTATAATTTTTTATTCGGTAGGTAAATCACTATTATATTATATTAAAATCAAATAAACTGTTTCGGTATATTTGAATATTTAATTTGTATTGGAATATTATATTTAAATTTTAAATATCCAAGTAGAATGTATTTTAACACAATAAGCTACATAATCAAATACATCGAAAAAGATTTATAATTATTTAACTTCGTTTGATATCTGTAAAAATATTATTTTTAAATAGTTTATAAAGAAATTATTTTAAGGCAATTAAAATATTATAATATTTTTACAATTAGCCAAATTGTAATTTATACCGTATACTTGACAATGTATAAATTATTTTTAATTTTAATTATACATACTGTTAAAAAATGCATAGTTTAAACTTAATTTAATAGTAAATATTGTGTTATTATTAATGCTTAAATTGAATTATTCAAACTTTCATTTTGCAAACACTGATATTTATTGTGAGTAATTCATCATATTTGGTAAGTTTTAAATTATTAATCGACCTAAAATATGTCATATTAAACAACAGTAAGACGCTAAGACTCAATTAATCATAATATATAAGTTACTTGATACTATTGATGATACCTAAACAGTACATCAAGATGATTAGTGATTACCCAGTTACGCATAAAATACTTTTTATTGTTTCCTCTATATTTTCTCCATTCTTATGAAATAATGTATTAATATGTTGATATATTTAATCGTAGACGATAATTATTAAACAAATTACTTATTATTTATATAGACTATGTAGCTACATTAAAAAGGACTAAACATGTAAAATATACATTGGTACGACACATCATATTTTTTTAGCACGCCATCGCGAAGTTTATATCTTGATCATTACTGTTAGATTTATATGAATTTATAAATGATCATGGACATGGATATCGATTAATTGGAAAATGAACAAAACAATTATCACGAAATGATATCTAGACCATTTAACAATTAATTTTTAAATTAAATATAAATATTTTTATTTTCTAATTATTATGTCATCAGCTTCAATAATTACAAGGCTATTAACTTGCAATTGTTTATCACAGTTTACAGATTACAATTCATTTCGGGTAGATAACAGATTATACACAAATTCAAAAGGTAAATATAAATGTTGTTTACCTACTAACTCATTGTGTACCTTGTTACGTATACAACGATAAGTATTATCCGCAGCATTAAATACAAATTACGCATGTTGTATAATACGCACATAAATATACTAAATTATAAGAATCCGATATACATACATTTATTTATGAGTCTGTAGTCTATAATAGTATATATAAAACTGATTACAGACAGAAAAATATACGACCAGCCATTGGGTGGGTTTAACAACGGTCAACGAATTATATCCTCTATTACTTTGTAAGTATAATGAGTATATTTTATTATTTGTTTTTCCGTGACCGAAGTCTTGTCACCGAATTGATAAACAGACGTTTCTTCTTCGACAATATTAAGACCGGATATGTGTTTTCCGGGGACATATAAATTATAGGATGTTTGGAGTTTTTGGTATCCTATATATATTTTACTATTTTAAATTATCATTAAAATAGTAGTTATATACAAAAAGAAAAATATATTAAGTTTGTAAATAAATTAAATAATGGTTCATTAGGTACCTAAATCCTTTTTAAGTTCGTTAATTTTTTTTTATCCTACGAAAATTAAAAAACCTAAAAATATACGATACAATTACAAATATTTAAATTTTACATCTGATGATTTTTACATCGTCATCGTTATAATTTAAATTTAAGATTCTGACTGATGAATGTATTGGTATTAAAATAGTGTATTATTATTATTTTTTTTTTTTGTGATTTAATAGGAGCTGTAGGAGTCGAAACACTCGAAACTATAAAAATGCATGGAACTTTTCTTAAATATAAGGCAAAACTAATACAAAATTACGATTAAATATTAATATAAACGTAAAAACACTAAGAACAGGTTTGATTTTGTTATTTTATTGTACCTAATTAAAAAGCGAACAATACCTACTTAAAATCTTCACCAAATATTGATATTTCCATTTTTGTAAATAATTTTTAATATACATTATTATGGTTTTTTTTAAAAACTATTTATATAGATTTTAAATTTTAAATTTTTTTGGAGGCTTTTTTCTACACATATAAAAAAAAAATATGATGCTTGAAAATTGAGCAAACAATCCCTTACAAGTTGTTATTACTAGATTTAAAAAAGTCGAACATAAATTCAGATTATGTTTTATTTATTTTATTTATAAATTATTTAATTTTTTTGAGTGTTTAAAGTTAAAATTATGGCAAATTGGATGTTCAAACGTAAAATCGATTTCTTCTCAAACAATATTAATTTTTATTTTATGATTTAAAAATATTATTTGTAAGGATTTGGAATGTTGCACCATTACCAATAAAAAGTGACATTTAAAAAATATTTAGGTTCATTTTAAGTAATTTATATTACTGACTTATTCATACTATTCTACGACGCGTCAGTATTGACTTTTAAGTTTTAAGTTAATAATAGCTAGTAATATTGTATGAAATAATGTAATTATTATTATTATATAATATAATATGTGTATATTTCCTTTTGACAAAAAATAGTTTAAACTTTAAAGTACCTATTACTTATAGAAAAATATAGAACTAATAGCAATATAAATATATAATACAATTTCTTTAGAAATATATTATGCTGATAAACCTTTTCAAAATCGTTTTTCATCTTATTGCTTATACAATTATTTATCATTAAATTAAAATTAATACAACCATTACTGTGATATACTTTAGTGATGAAATATAGTCAACACATATATTATACAGAATACTGATTTTTTTCTCTATTTTTTTTTTTAATTTTTTGCAGTATAAATGTATTTTATTAATGTCAGACTTAATTTTGTTGGCACATAATTTCATTGTTTTTCTGAATATGATATAAAAAAAAAATGCTATTTATGTTGTAATCTTGTATTTTTTTTTTAAACATTTTATTAGGTATAAAGGCTTTAATAGTTAGGTCATTAGCCTAGAATTATATTTACAATTACATTGATTAGTGTGGTTGTTTGATTAGCTTAAACACGGTGATTATTTATTTATTTATTTATTTTTTGTTTGTAACACGCCATTGCAATAACATACGTATAATAACACTCATAGGTTATTAATGTGTAATGTGTGGTATATATTAGGTAAGGTACACGTGTATAATATTTTCCGGGTGTTACAATAGAAGAAATAAGCAAAATATGTTCTATGGCTAATCACTGGTGACAAAAATATTTTACTTTGCCACGAGTTTAATTTTGATTACGAAACTTCCTGTATTCTACCGTGGTTCCTTAAGTTTTATTTTCACTATAAAATAGTATTTTTCTATCAGCTCTATTATGAAAAACTCACAAACGACGTCAACGGGCTGTAAACACATAGCCTTGCAGATTTACCTTTGTATTATTGTATGCGATTAAGTCACGCGGGTGTGCACGTTGCAGCTATTAAATTAATTCTTTCTTACGGACAACTTACATCAGTTACGGCGCGTCGTACGTATAATGTTTACGCTGACGATAACAATTTTCTATGAATAAGTTTAGATTCTAGTCTAGATCTTTTGAGCGACGTTATGCGAATTTTTTTTTACTTATTACAGACAATGCAGCATTGTTGGTCTAATATGCTTCTTTGTTTTTTTTTTGCTTTTGCTTCAGAAGTGGGGCCGTATCAAAGACGATTAAACAATAAATATAATATATTATTGAGATAAATGCGTAGTAATCAATATAGGTTTTGGTACCCACAAACAAATGGCATTCACGGCGACAGATGACAAATGTATGTGTAACGGAAGATCTGATGAAAACCTTGCCCACGTTGCGCCACAGGTAGTATTAGTATCGATGATGACAACGGTGTACTCTGGACGACAAGACGTATTATTATCATCATTGTATACCCGAAAAAGTGCTAAAAATATCAAATTATATAAAAAAAAAAAAACAATATTTTGTCCAACCAACAACCGTACTGGATGAGTTTCGATCGATTAAATTTATTTGACGTCAATCTGACGATAATCTCGTGTATTATGTGTGTTATGAATTTATGGATGTACAATATTATATACACAATAAGTTAACGACTTAGTAGGTTCCAAAAAAGTGTTAAAATAATAGCAATTAGACAATTGTCATTTTAAGATCGAACAGTGCGTGTCCTGTATACGAACGAAGAGAACTATTGTTGTAAAATATCTAAAATAATTCAACACGTAGACATAAAAGTTTGGCGCGGATCATTTCGCTTAGGTGGCGTCGGGGTCGGTCTCAAAATATATACCGTTGTCGATTCTGAGAAATCGGAACGGACGTTCCAATTCGTGGGAATAAAGATGATGACGACCCTCATCATCAGTTATTATTATTATTATTATTATTATTATCATCGTCGTCGTCGTCGTTGTTGTCGTATGTCGATCATTGTGCCGACTTCGATCGTCCACCCCCTGCAGGGTACTACGCTTCAATATTGCAGCTACCCACAAACCATCGGATACGTAATAACCAATAACGATTACAGTGCATTTTTCCAACGGTTCTGCGTAGTTCCGATAGCTTTATTTTGTTGACATGTTCAATGGCATAGCCAGGATGGGAGGGGTTCGGGTTCTAACACCCACCATTCATCACCATGGGACCATGGGCATGTCATTATTTTTCTCCAATAAAATATAGGTACATAAGCATATTATTATAATATATAACCATATTGGTCTTTACGATAGGTGTTATTATAAAAATATTACAATATCTAAACATTGTTAATGGATGTTTACATCTATAGGCAAAATTCCTATGACCCAAGGATATTTGTCATTTTCTACCAAATATTTCACATATATGGCAATACGTTGTGTTAACACATTGATTCACCAATCATAATCAAAATGATAGTATTTAAAAACATGGTCCCTTAGCGTATAAAAAAAATTAAAAATTCATATTTTAAATAATTACATTATCAGAAGAATAAATGAGGGTAACCATGTTTGGTGAATTACTTTGTATATAATATGTATATATATATATATATGACATATGTATACATTATAAAGCCGTATTAACATTTGATGGTCGATTTATAAAATACAATATTTAACATATTTAAATAATTGTTTGTTATTAACAAAACATACATTAACTCAGGGCCGTTCAGAGGGGGGGGCAATGGGACCATTTTGCCCCAGGCCCCATTGTTGTAATATTTTTAGGGGGCCCCCAAAAATTCTTGTATTTTGTTTATCATATTTTATTATTATGGTCGAAGGGCCCCCAAATTAATTGGCCCCTGGCCCCGAAAAACCTTGGGACGGCCCTGCATTAACTCGTACATACATATATAGGTATTATATATTATGTAATAGGCATATAATCAAAGCGGAAATTTTACTAAATGAATAATCAAAGAATTTAATTTTTAATTTTTATGTGAATTTACTATCTGCCCAAGCATTTAGTTAAAAGTTTAGGCGTCTAACTAAATGCTAATTTTAAGTGTTAAGTCAGGTAAATAATAAAATGAAACAATTTTGTATTATTTAGCTAAGACTATATTTTATTATTAATTATATTTATTGTTATTCTGGCTTTAATTTAAATCATTTTATAATACAATTTTCAAAAATCCAACAATAAAAAATTATAATTCCCACATGTGTTTACCTTTAAAAAGTAACATAAGTGGTGTATGGGAACTTAATATTAATTAAACACCGGGCAAATTACTATCTTATCAATAAATTCAACTTAATATTCTTGTAAATTAAATAATAGAAAAATATAATATTATAGAACATAATATAGGGTAATTTTACAATAATCTTGTGCATTTATACATGACGTGTGGTTACCGATTACGATATTTTAGACAGTTGATTAAATATTTTTATTTCTTATTTTGTATCTACTTAATTTTAGTAAAGTTTAAATATATATTGTTTTTATTTAAATTTAAAAATTTAATACTATGTCACACAATAGATTATTTTGTGAAATATTAAATAATAATATCGACCGATTTTTAATTTAAAGGGTACAATTGACCTCATTGATTTTGATTTTTATTTAACATTTATTAGAAATTTTAAATGGATCATAAACTATAAGAATCTATGAAATATTTATATCTTCAATCACTTACTTCAAAACAAGCCACCAAAGTTGTACATGAACTATTAAAATTAATTTGAATTTATTTATTTATGTATTTTAATTTCATAAAAATTTGTTTTAAACAATAGTTATATAAATAATTTTATACAAACTTACTATTATTATAATACGTTTAGAAAATATATTGGTCATCTGCAGTAATGTAACGGTGTAGTGTAGTGGAAAACTCTACAATGAGATGCATATATTAATTGTATTATTTAAAAATGTATAAAAAAATTATAAATATTATATAAAATTATTGTTTAGTATTTAAGTTATTTTAGTTTAAAACTGCTAAAATGCATCAATCAACACTTATGTTTAGTTACTTACCTAAATCAAACAGATCCCACAAAAATCTTAGTGTACATCAATAGTTTATAATTATTATAATAATTTTAACAACAGAAAATACGAAAATTATGTGTAGTGCTAATGGATTTCTGGGTCCCTGCAAGATTCTTCAAACCTTCTTTACATTGCAGATCTCACTCACATATTCGTCATTCTATTGATAATATTATATACTCATATATATATATATATTTAGATTCAAAGTGCGTATTTATAATATTTTTTACATTAATATAATTTTATTTTTAAAATCCAGTCGCACTTTATTAAATATGCATCGTGTTTTAAACTCATATGCACTTTTGGTATACGCTTCAGCAACTAATGTCAAGAATCTCTAATTTTAATATTATATGACGTAAATTGAAAAAGTGCAGTCGTTCGTCCAAGTATTTGTCTTATTTTAATTTTAATTAGTCCAAAAGTGTTGTGCCAAATTGTAACGTAAATGATACTTATTTTAAACGAGTTTAGTTGTTTTCTGTTTATAGCAACATGCATGCAGCGGATATGCGTCAGAAGCTGTTATACCAATCAAAATGTACTTCTGATCTTTGAAAAGTAAGGTCTTAACTATTTAAAATTTAAATTAAAATTTTGTTCTTATCATTAATCCATTTATTTTATTCCTTATGAAAAGTTAAAACTAAGTTAATGTATACCTACTGAAAAATAATTTCTGCAATTTGGGTGTAAATATATGTTTTCTAATTAATTTTAATGTTTAACAATAAATAAATATAATAATATATTATTTATCTTTACGTATTATATATTTGTATATATTGTAAGTACTATATGATACCGTCTAAAGTTGTTGTTAAATTTATATTATATATTATATGATGTATTATACAGAAGTTATAAAATTTAATTTTGAACGTAATAAGTAAGTGAAAATATTTCATGAACAACAATTTAGTTAACTCAATGAACAAGTTATAGGTTTGGAAATCTTAGTAAAATATAAAAGTATAATAGATAATGTAATTATGAGTAGTATTAAAAACATTTTTACTGTATATATTTTTTAATTTAAGTTTAACTAACTATTATAAGTAATTATTTTTAAGTGATTAGTATAAATACAACAAATATAATAATTAAACGATGACCATAAAAATACATTAATAATACCCTTAAATCATCATAACTACTACTTTTCATAAAAAGAAAAAAAACCGTCTCATAGATAGTGCAATAATATAAAACGGCTCAAGATTGACTTTTTATCCATGCACTATCCAATTTAATTTATTATCTATAATAATCTCGGAACCACTTTAAAAAAAAACCAAACATAAAAGTGAAGGTATCTATGAATACAGAAATAATAGTAATATATATATATATATAATTGACATTATTTGTTTTCGTAGGTAAAATTTTATTTGTTTTTTTATAGTTTATGATTTCGTCTCAAGATTTAAGGTCATCTTTATTTATAGTAGATGCATACTTATATTATACTTATGGGGCAATTGGGGACTGTATCCTGGAGATTTGTTGTCTTGTAAAATATAAAACGAAGACTTTTTTTTTATCTCTAAATCGTTAAAATAGTTAGTGATTGCAAAAAATCGAATCTTATTGTTTTATCGTTACTACAATAGTAAAAACACTCATAGAATGCTGTGCAACTATAATGTTATGCTAAAAGTGATCTAAAACAATGCATTTTGACTCCGGTGTAATGTAAATTCGTGTACGTCTGCTGCAGCATTGGACGCCCGCGCGTACATAAATTTTTAAATGAACTCTGCGAGCAGACACTATTATATAATAGTTTTAGATAAGCACTAGACCAAACGACATCAACATAATATGCATTATATTAAACCGGAACAACAAATCACTGTATTCTGTGTATCAATATTGTATAATCCAACGTTGCATTGGCGCACGTTGCGTCAGTGACGGCCGCATAATCGGCATAGTCTAGAGTCTAGACAATGCGATTTAGAGCACCGGCGATGGACGTCAGATAGACTATTGTTACTCTAATTGGAAAATAGTATACATACATATCATATTATATGTATTATTTTTTTTTTTCGAGATGCATACAAATAATAGGTCTACCGGATGAAATGCGAGACTACGCGAGCGGACAATCGTTTCGATCGATATATTGAATACGTTGTGAAAAAAATTAATATTAATATTTAAAAAAAAAAAACAATATCACTAAGCTAGACAACGAAGTGGAAAAAAATAAAAACATGAATTATTACTATGAAATATAGGCGCTGAGATATTTTGCCCATTGACATCTAGACAACCTTGTCTGTTTACTTTCCATGACACTATTAAGATTTCAGTACAATAGTTTCTCTAGTCTGTATGGAGCGCAGCAAATCTAATACATGCATTCCGCCACTGCCGTCGTTTTGCTTGTCAGCATGATCAAAACAATAAACAAATGATTATGAGAACTTTGAATATTATACTCATTCAAATGCATACTACCTGTAGTGGTATTATTTTTCAGCCGTGCTCTCGAGATCCACAAAGCGTCGTAGAAGAATTATTGATTATCGGTCTTATGAAATTGTTCCATCTGCGTCAGGATCTAGATATGAATCGAAACTTGCGAAACTTCTACTTTACACATGCATTTTAAATTTGTCTATAAATTATTCAAAAAGTATAATATAAGTATTGTAATAGCATCTAGTACAATACCGCCATAGAACCACAATGTAGATAAGTGTGGCATGTTTATTATACAAAAATTATGTATACTATATATTATTATTCTTTACGATAAATTTTAATTATAATTTACTGTGTGCAATATCATATTTACATATTTTACATATATTTACATTTACATGCAAGTGTTGGTTTCGCAATGATAAATTAAAAAATATTCAATTTTGTGATTATTTTTAATATTCTCGGAAAATTGAACGTCTTTAACGCACCGAAATTAAAATTATTGAAGCGAGATGAATATTTTACCCACTATCTACAGTATAGCTATAATTATATTTCCATCGTTTTTTGGTCGCAAAAAATTAAAAATAATAATTATTATTAGTTACACGTCATGCACGTCATACACTATGACACTGATTAAAACTATATATTATAATATAATATAATAGTTGGTTTATTAATACTTCACAAGAATGGAAACAATAAAATGGAAAACGAATCCCTTACCAATAAATTTAAAATATAAGCTGCGTACGAGTTGAGTGACATTCCGAAATATTTTATGGTGATAACTTGTCCGGCAGGATATTATGGCACGGCCGATTAATAATAATAATAATTGCAATATTATTAACTACTATGGAAACTTCAGTTTATTTCTAAGAATAAAATAATTTGTTTAATATTAAAAATCTTGATCTGATTTCAACTATAAGTGTTTCCGTATAAAGCTCTGTTACTTTCCAATTAATATTTAATATCAACCACGAGACCATGCATGACAGCTGTACATGATTAAGAGAAAAACGAGTATATGAGTATATTATATTGTTATTTTTGTAAACATCAAAGGGCTATTAATATTTCTTTCGGCTAATACGGTCAAAGTAGATAACACGGAGACGTAGAGAAGAATTGAACATTATTTTATTTGGCTTTATTTTTAATAAAAGGATTTTATTTTTACTCTGTACGAGTTTTTATAAATAGCTTTATAACAAAAAGTAATACTATATTTTATGGATAATATAGGTGGTCGTTATTATAGTCTGTAACAATAACGTGAGTATAAATAATAGGTCATTTTTAATACAAATAAATATGCTGTGGTAGTGAGATCAAAAATTGGATAAATGGAGAGACAATTCATAATATGGTTACGAAATGCATATTGCATTTTATGACCTTATCAGAGATTTAGCTGCATTATACTATAATACTATTTACGTGTTTTACCTTCCCCTTGCACAATACGTCTTAAATAATCAAAGTGTTAAGGACATAAATACATATTTTGTTTTTAAAAGTATTGAATGATAAGATAAAAAAATGAAAAATAATTTTTAAGCCTGAATATTATGAGTACGTATATATTATATATATATAAATATATGCTAAATATATGCGCACGTGTGTACTATACAATACCTATCTAAATACAATATTATAATTATTAATACTTCTATGTTATAAATAAGTATTATATTGTGTGATTCACCAAGTATGCTTAACATTTTTTTTAATAATGTCGTTATTCAAATTTCAAAATCAAATTTTTCGTATCTTTAAACACATTTAAAATTGTAATGATAATATTCTCAAATGCTTGAGAATTTTTATGATTCTTAAAGAGTATGCATGGAGATCTAAATTTACAAATTAAAGTCCCCATTTCTGCCGCCAATTATTTAGCGAATAGTTTTTTGTGAAGCTAGTAGTTTAATATCAAAATCAAAATTCGAACGACTAGTTTAAATAGACATTGTTATCACCATAGGACACTATTGTTATGTTATACCAACAATTTCAATATCATATCTGAAAAGATAATTATTAAGTATGTTTCATAAATTAATTTGAATTATTTCATAATTAGAGGTAAAAATGGAGATCAGCATGCTTGGTTAATCACTTTGTATAAGACACATTTATATGTACGAATTATTGTCACTTTTCAATCTGTTTGTTCTATTTCCAGCTTATTAAAGTTTATTTTAATTAGTGCATTTTTATTATTTTCTTCATCATATACTTTTAGACGTACATATAAGTTATAAAAACATGAATACATAATATATATGTCGTAAACATATAGTCAAAGAATTTAATTTTTATTCTAGACATTTAGTTAAATGCCTATTTTAAGTCAGAAAAATAATAAAAATGAAAAATGTTGTATTATTTTAAAAATGTAACTATATATTATTTTCCTACTATTTATTTATTGCCAATTATTCTATAAAAAAAAACTATATATTATTTAAATATATAAATAAATAAAGGTAGTTATTACTATAGGAGTATAGAACATAGGTTAACCGGCCAGTGTCTTTGTTTAAAAATGTTTTTTAAATATTCCAGAAAATGCCACCAAAAAATAATATATTGTTATATGTTATGTACAATATATCTAACAACAAGTAAAAACTAAAAGTGATCAAAATATTGTTATTAATTATAACCTTTTTGTTCATTTATTAAATCTGTACTATCACACTTAATTAGTTGTTACCTATATTTATTTATAATTTAAGTTTTAAAAAAGTAGTAACGAAGGACATGAAATTAAAAATATTTCATAACCTACATGTTTTACATAAATAATACATGGTTTATGTATATATATATATATAGAATAGCAATAAATAATTAATAAAAAAAATATAATAGTTAAACTTTTAAAATAATACAAAATGTTTCATTTGTTTAACTTGAAATAGGTATGTATTTAGTTAAATAACTAGAATTTAACCTACAAGTATAAGTGGATAGTAAAATTAAATAAAAATTAAATTTCTTGACTATCCACTTAAATATTTAGTAAAATGTTTGATTTGATATAAAAAAAAAAGGAAAAAAATTAAACAAAAGTATGGCGATACATTTTTTTAAAAATAAATCACAAAATTAGATTTTTATTTCTTGATTTATTGTACATAAGCTTTAAGCATAGAATAATTATTAAAAACCAATTTGTATTATAATGTACAATAAATACGCTAAAAAAGTTTACCAAACACTATACTCCACTGCAAAAATATTTCTTATATTATGCAAAATGTGTGGAATAAACAATTGAAAAAATCTTATCAAAAATAAATCGTATCGATCGTAAAAGGTCAATTAATTATAGGAACATTGTTTAACATTATGAGGTATAAAACAATTATTAATTATTAGCATTTTCGATTAAAACATATTTAATACAAATACAGCCAAAATGTATGAGATTTTTAAATATATATGTAAAACAGGATGATTGCAGTCAATTACAATTTTTTTATTATTTTTTTTTTGTTTTTTGAATCAAACCGAATAAAATCGAAAACATTTCTCGACGAAATTTTAATATTTTTTTTCATTTTTTTTTTCGTAAAAAATGCTGATTTTGATTTAAATCGAGACAGACTTTAAATTTGCATCCGGTGTTCGGGACGTCCTTGATTGATCGGGTTTCTTGAACCAAAAATTTAAAATTTAATATAATAAATAATAATTCTTTTTAACCTAACCAATATTACTCTAATTATTCATAATTTAATCATTTTTAACATTTATTAATGGCTATCTGAAAATTTATAATAATATATACATTTATTAAATCAATTTTTGTTTAATACAGATAGTATATTCTCCCAATACTGATGACTTCTTACACATATTTATTAAAATAGTTAAATTATTGTAATGTTATCCAATGACTATTAAAAAAAAAAAAAAACAATAATATATAGTTAAAGTATTTAAAATTGCTTTATTAAATTAATAACGTATAAGAGTAGTATTTAAGAGCTGACGTTTAAATTAATATAGCGATAATACTCATTATTCTAAAACACATTACACATTACATAATAAACCATGGGTGATGAGAATTGGAAATGAATAATTTGAATCCAAGTATAGATGGCACTGTAAAATATTATAGTAATACAACTGTTATAAGTTAAAGTTTAAAATTGAAATGAGATACACGAATATTGTACATTTGTTGTATTTATATTTTATAATGTAAACTTAATTTAAAAATATTCATAGGTGACGAAGTTATCATCACAACTCTTAATAAGACTGTAAAAATTACTAAAACTTATTAAAATTTAATTTATTTTTAAACTGTACTTTATATTTTATGAACATAATATGGAGATTACTTAGGTATATTATTTATGAAAAAATTAATTATATTTAATGCAATTTAGTTGTATATTAAATTAATTAATCAAAATAATATATATTTTGATTCTGAAAGGAGCAAAAAAATTACTATTCGTTATATTTAATGATACAATTTTGTAACATGTATTATTAGATACTAAATTTAGCATGATTTCATACAAATCTTGTTAAGTTATGAGTTAGTATATCGAAATTGAACATGCTTATGCACACTCGTACAGAATGATTCATTTAACGTAACACGCTCATTGATAATCCAGAGAACAATATTTGTTTTATATAATCATTTTAAGTCGTTACAAAACATTTTTAATATTTTTTATCGTTATAATTTTTAAATTTTTATACACTTTTGAATGAGAACATATTATATTTTTATTTTTATAATTATGTAAAAAAAAAAAAAAAATATTTTTAAAAACGTTAATAGTTTGTATATAAATAATTTAGTTAGTATATAAATGTATAAGCTATTATATCCATATTGAAAATTAACTTTTTTTAAATGCACCTTGATAAGTATTCAATAAATTAATAACCCAAGTTTAATAAATGCGATGAATATTATTATTTTTGTTTATACTTTTTAAAATTTTAAATAGTTTTACACCATATTTATACTGTTGAATATTAAACTGACCATCAATAAAGTTGTATACTCATTAGATAGAAAATTGATAAGCATGAATAACCTATCGTAGCTGGTAAATCGCATAATTTGAGTATAATTTTGGAATTTTTAAGAATTAATACTAGTCTTGTATTTTATTGAATTTTTGAAAAAATAACCTAAAAAATTAATGTGATAAGACTCCGCTTTGAATTTCATCTGGTAGTTATGCTGGAAAAGAAGACCTGTTTTGAATGAACATTATTTTTTTTTTAATCCCGTCGTAGTGTTCGGTTTATGACGGGTTTCCTGTATAGTTTCCTGTATAAAAATATACAATGTAATATATTATCGGGCTTTTCTTGGGAAAGAAAAATCACAATTGAATAAATAAGTTCAGATTTTAGGTAGATAATAATATGTGTACATCATTTGTACAGTGTTCAGTTAATTTTGAATAATATCACTAAATTAACATAAAATAATGTCGTTTCGCAGTACTAGCATACTGCATACAGTAACAGACAGTGAAAGACTATTTTTTATTTTTTATACATCGTGTAAATGTAAATATGATAATAAATCATTGATTCATATACAGTCATAAGTGTATCAATATATAGTCATTTAAAATATTAAAATAAGTATAAATGTATAATATTAATACTTATACAATATTATTACGTACAAGGTGATTCACCAAGTATGTCCGATTCCATTCTTTCTTAAGTATAGTTTGGTAGTGTTTACGAGCTATAAAAAAATATGCGGTGTTTTAATTAGTTCTTTAATATTGTAGAAAAATTGAATATTATATACCATATGAGTAGTGTATACTTTTTATTTTTGATACTGACCAAATTACTTTGGACGGTGTCAAACTTGGGACAGTCACTCAACTATTATATATAATATATATGTATATAAATGTTCATTAAAAACTATCAATGGCTATAATAATTAATCTATTGCTCTATTTATAGCCATATTTAATTTTCGTTTTTTTTCTTATTTGTATAATTTATATGTGATACAATTTTTATTTAGAAATTAAAAAGTGATAATACATTTATAAATTTAATATGATAACATTTCTAATATTTTCTTAAATCACTTTAAAAAATATCTAAAATAAATCATTATTTATTATTATTATTATTAATAATAATTAAGCACAATTATGTTCATTCATAATTTTTCATCGAATGATATTAATAATTTTGTTGATATTCAATAAATCTTAGATGTAACCATTAGCAGAAACCTGTAACCTTTTTTTTTAATTACGTAAATTATAATTTTCTTTGAACAATGAATTTTTTTTTTTAATATATAGACATACAAGTTTAACAATAATAAAATGCAAACACATATTTTATACTTTATTCAATGTTTTTAGAAAAATTAATTTAACATATTGTGTTATCAATAAAAATTAATTACCAATAATAATATTAAAAAAATATTAAATATCTTTATAAATACTAAATAGACAATAAAACATTTTTTCCTCAAAATTGATTTTCGTATACAATATTATGATTTATTATTGAATCCAAATTTAACACATAAATAAATTATAGTGACCTACTCAACGGTAACGAGGTATATTCAACACAAATTATACAGCAGAGCAGTTGACCGATTTTTTTAGTTACTGTGTATTTAAGAACTTTTTGTGAGAATGTAATATATAAATAGCATTTTCATTCATAGATATAATATAGGTTAACCTATCTATGTATTTATTAAAATTAAAAATCGAATTATTATTATTATTATATTATTACCAATGGGTGGTGATGAATACATTATTCAACTCGATATAAATTATTTTAATTTAATGTCCAATACTTTATGAAAATAGGACACAGGTGCATAGTGCATTTATAAGTCATAACTAATATTGTGTTCTAATATCATTCATATATCATAACTTCCTGCCTCTGTCTTTTACATTTATGAAATACATTTAAGAATAAATGACCTACCTAACAATAATGAATACAACTATTAGATATCGTATTAATTTATTTTGAACATAAATGTACGATCTGCAAAAATAAAATACACTCATTTTCATTAAATTTATAAAATAAAAAATAATTAAGAAAATGTAGAAAATTTTTAGTAACTGGGAAATTAGATGAAACCTAACCTGATGGTCGACAAATGAAAATATACACTTAATCGGACTGTGTAAATCGAAAATATTCATCAACCTATATCACATTATTGAAGTTTAAGTATCGAGAGAAAAAATTGAAAAAGCTTAATAAGTTATTTTGGTGTCTACTTGTGAAATTTAGAATTATTCTCTGTTAAAATATGTTTCAAAATATTCTCATACAAATGGAAACATTATTGTCGAAAGGTGAAATATATTAATTATAGTGGATAAATGAAAGGTACTATTATGTATTATATTATGCTGTCTGTTCATAGGTCGAGAACTCGAGAATTTCCTCTAACAGACTTTATCTTAAAGATAACAAAAAATATTTCAGCGATAAACTACACAGAAATAATTTCTCAAGTGATATTGATTATTAGTGTATAATAAAAATTGTTTTCTTTGAGATATTTTTTAAGCTTTTGAAAAACTGATATTAGGTTATTACTTTATTATCAATTTATTTTACTCGAAAATCTATTTGAGCATTATAATTACTTAGTAATTACATTAATAAGACATTAAACAAGTATATTATATTGAACATAATGTTTCAACTTAGAGAATGTTTTATTGCTATCTTTAAAATTAAAATCTGCTCTGTATGATTTATTGTGTTGATGATTTGTAGCGCAATGTTTTTAAAAAATCACAATTATATTTTGATTTAAAATTATAAAAATAAATAGTTATAGTTATATATTATTGTGTGTATATATATATATATATATTTATAATAATAATTAACGATATAATAATTGCGATAATAGCTAAATAATAATTATATAGGTACTGAATTAATTTAAATATTGACCCTAAATTGCCTACCCAGAGCGCCGTCTTCAATTATTACATTTTTCGTATTGTACAGTATGTTGAATAAATTATTATTTATTTATTATTATTATATACCTAAGTATATATTATATAGTTACAATAAAATATCTGAAATCCATTCACATAATATATTTAAACTATAGTGAATAAAAATAAAAATGAATAATAATGAAATACATTACAAATATAATAGCTTACATATGTATATATATTATAACATAAATATATATTGTTACATCATTGGTTGTAATCTTGTAGATAGTATTATTAACAACTGTGATTATAATCAATAATGAAACAAATTTTATATCATGTAGTAGTATTTGTTATTATTTTAGTTTATATAAAAAAATATCAACTGTAATCAGTTTAAATATTTTAAATCAAATCAAATTATAATAGGTATATGAGTTAATTATTTACTTTTATATTACTATTGAGCAAATAAATCATTAGTAGAACACATACGCACATACAACTAGATATAGCATTTGAAATAGATGATAAAAATAATAAATATAACTTAACACTTTTTACATGTAAATGTTTTTTATTTATCATATAGTATATAATATATTTATTATAACTATTATTGATATACTATATTATTGTATATCGATATAATAAATAATACTTACTTAGGGAAATTTATTACTTGATAAATAATGTTATTATATTAGTTATTACATCATACCTACATGTATATATTCAAAATTTAAATAGGTCATATTATTCTCCATGTACGATAAGATTGAACATTAAATATGAAAAATATTTCAGAGAATGGTATTTGACATTTTCTTGGAATATTAGTCTCCCATTCACAGTTATCGTGTTAAAAAGAATAATATAAATCAAAATTATTGAAAACCAATTAAGTTTTTAATGAATATTATTAAACGTTTTATGATGTAACAACATGTACTGTTTGAATACATACATTTAATACACATTATAATATATAATGCATTTTATCTTTGTATACACATTAAATATAGGTTATTTGCCTATATTATGTAGCTTATAATTATTTATATGCAAATTTTTTCTACAAATATTGAAATAATTATTAAAAATCAAAACATTACTTAATAGTTTGATTATTATTTTTAGCATAATTTAAAATAAGACAATACAGAATATTTAATAAGTAAATCATAATATGAGAATAAGTAAATTTAATAAATTAATAAATAATATATGGTATAAACAATATGGCGAAGAACCCAAATTGTAACACACCTATCTGGTCCAAAACAATTATTATGTTTAATTCTTTTGAAAATAAAATAATAATTGAAAAAAAAATGCATAGTATAAAACTAAATTTATTATAATAGGCAATTTTGAATATATTTTAAATCTGAAAGCTGAAAAAGATAAACTATCTTATAACTCATTTGAATTAATTAATTAATAATATTTTTCAATTAAAATGATGTACACATTGAATAAGTTTAAAATTATCATTATCACAAATATATGTTCTCTTTTCATCATTAAGTATAATGTTTTAATTACATTGTAATAAATTTCCATTTCAAATAGCCTATTGATTAACAATTAATTTAATTTTCATTATTAAAATAAAACATAATATATTAATGCAATTTATAGATACCATAACATATTAATATGTATTATTAAATTGAACAGTTTTATCCAAGTAATAAATATTTAAATTTTTACATACGTATACTTTTTACTACAAATCTCAAGAAAAAAAAAAGCGGGTAAGTGAGTATCGCTCTGCTGTACATTAGGGGGTGGGATGGACCTCGGACTAGGGAAGGTTAAATTTGAATGCAATGATAGGTATCATTGTATACGAAAAACGATTCTGAACGGAGATGATTTGTCAGTCTAGGATATATTATACATAAATATTGTAATATATTCTACATTGAAAATAATTCAAACATTTAAGTAAAAGTTTCAAGATCTTACGTTTAGTAATTTTTTAAAAATAACAAAAATCAAAAATTATTTAGTAGTAAAAAGTTATTTTACACGTGAATTTTTGATTTCAAATTAAAATTAAAACTTTAAACACACGTGAAATTTTTTAAATTGAACAATCCTCAAACTTTTTTATAATTATTCTAAGCTTAACTTATGGACAGCATAGTATTAAATTTTCAATTCTTAGCTTTTGATAGTAAAATATTTATAAATTTTTAAATACCAAATAGTGAAAAGTATTTTGACGAATTTTTGTCAATATTTGAACTTCAAATGCTAATAAAAAAAAATTGTGCCTATGTATTTTTATAATTTTTGAATGAGAGTTATAACAAGTTATGTGAACCCTTCAATTAAATTTTCAAGTAATTTGGCCCAGCTTAATTTTTTTTATCAACATTTATAAAAAAAAAATAAAAAAAAATTGAAAATTTCAATTGTCTATAAATAGCTCAAAAAAAGTCAAAATGTTTTGAAAATCAAATCACGTAAAGAAAATGGCAATCTAAATAACTGGTAAAATTTTCAAGTATTTACGACTTATACTGTTCGAATAACAACAAATATCAAAAATCGTTTGAGGCTAAACTGTTATTTAACGCGGTTTTGTAAAAATTTAAATTTCAAACACTCATAAAAAATTTTTGTCTGAATCCGGTAGAGTTTTTATTACAGATAATTGAAGAAAAATGTATGGAGAACCTTGTATCAAGTTTTCAAAACTTAGTTATAAAAGAAAAAAATTTTACGATTTTTCAACTACAAAATTACTTGCCAATTTTCGCAATTTTGACATTTTTCGTATAAATTCGAACTTTAAGCACTCATAAAAAAAAATTGTGACTAACGATTTCAGATTTTTTTTTATCACTTTAAGAACAACTCATAAGAAACCTTGTATTAAATTTTCAAGATTTTCTGGCCGGCCAAAAAATTTTTATCGTTATTTTAAAAAAAAATACTTAAAAAAATTAAAAATTTCAATTATCTATAAATACCTAAAAAAAAGTCAAAATTCTTTGAAAATTTAACTGTGTATGGAGAATGCTAATATAAACATTTGATGAAAATTTCAAGTATTTACATCTATTAGTTTTTGAGTTATAGCAAAATAAAAAATTCGATTTTGTCGAAAACTGGTTTTGCGTAAAAAATCCCGTTTTCCCTCATTTTTTTAGGGGTTTTTCCCGACTCATTTAAAAAATATTAAAAATTTTTAACTTTTGACCCCCCAAAATACCAACTAGATTCAATTTCTTTTTCAAAGAGGGGCTGAAGTCAAAAATCGAAGCATTTTTACTGCTCCAAATGTTGTCGTCAGACACAAAAAAAAAAAAAACAATAAAAAAAAAAAAACACACATCATTGTAAAATCAAAAACAATTATTCTTCTATATTTATTTGTAGTTTATTTTGGACTAAGTTACATATTTTAACGATGAATAACAATGTTAATTATTTTGTTATAATTAAAAAAAAATATTCGTGGGAACTTAAAACGTTTATGCATATGTATTATGAATTTTAAACTTACGCAATGTAATACTCTAAATAATATATAGATTAATTTGAAGATATGACCTATTAATAGTTTTATAGTATAAATGATGTACCTATTTTCATAATATTTTACAGTAAAGCTGTGCTGATTTAATAACAGTAATATAACACATGGTATAAATATATATTATTATAATAATTAAATACCAATGATAAAATAAACTATTGGTTTTGGGTAAGACTTAATCAACCTATCATAATACCAATAGTAAAATAAACTTCAGTAAACGCCGCTTATAAGACTCACTTTGGGATCAGCACAAATTATATTATGTCATAAAAATAACATAAAAATAGTACGTAGTAAACAATTTGATATAAATGCAATTTATCTTGTTAATACCTAAAATCTTTTGAATAAAACTTAAAAGGACGCATTTAATATTTTAACCATATTATGTTTTAAGTTTAAAAATATTAAGTAGGTACTTTCAAGTCATCGTTGATTTAACGTTTTTTAGCGGTTATTTTTAAACACTACAAAATAGTAAAATAATAAAATCAACGGTTAACATGATACGACAACGACGGATACAAGTAAACTGATAAAAAAAGATAAGTAGGTACCTATTAAATTTGTTAGCTATACCTCTATAAATATATATTTAGATATTTAATAATTCAGCGGTTCAATATTAGATAAGAATTAATATCTACATTTCACAAAAAAGATAAGTAATAAAGTAAAACACAGATAAACTCTAAATTTTTTTTAAATAATTTAAAAATTTACCACATTCCAGATAAAAAAAAGATACACGGATTGCCAGTTGCTCATCTTTGATATATATATAATTACATAAAATTGTGTCGACTAAAAAACAATGCACTGTAATAGTGTTTAATGTAATCTACTATTTTAATAAGCTTAACACTTTACATTTTTCGGTATTATATCTAATGACCATTGATGACACTGATAAATATTTAATAATAAACATTTTTTGAAAGTTTTAAGGAATATTATATTCGTACATTTCATAAATACCTAACACACAAGTTACTTGTGTTATAGAATATTTTATTAATAAAATAATTATTAACACGGTATGCAGTCATACAACCGATAATGCAATATACAATATTATACAAAATATATTAACAAAATTGAATGACCCTAAATTGCCTATACAATACGCCGTTCGATAAGTACTAATAACAGTTAAAACTATAATACATTTGACGTTACATGTATAAAGTGGTATAAACAAAAAATACTTTATACAACAATTTAAAAAATCCTGTTTATGTACAATAAAATTACGCTAAAAATGTTTCAAACAGAGTTAATGATTTCTTTCTGTTCAGTCTGTTTAATGTACATTTTTATTTTTTATTTACATAGGATATTTGTTACACATTACGAATTAATATTTGCACTAGTCCACACTCACATATCATGTACATGGTTTAAGCCAAGATAAAACCACTTTTGTTTGGAGTGTATAATATCGTTTAAACTATAATAATATACTATGTAAGCACTTTGGTACCTATTATTGTTTCATTTTGCACACACATATATATATTATATAATGTATATGGTATATTAATATGTATATTACGAATTTACAATTGTTTAGGAATACCGAATAACCTATGATATTTTAGTGTAACACTGTCATAATATGGAAAACATTATAGGTACATATAGTATAATTATGAAAAAAATTTCAGTTTATTCTGTTGTTGGGTACTTATTAGGCACGCGGTAAACAATTGCGATAAAATTTGTATTATTTATACGTATATTAAATAGTAGGTATTATAGCAGATACCTACATATTATGACTGAATAAAATTGGATTTATGTATGAAGGCTATTGTTTGAAATGTGTAGTTTGATACTGCGCACCGAGAGCTTAACCGTTTATATTAAAAACTACATAAATCTGTAACTGATTTCTTTGGTTCTTGTATTTCATATACTAATAATACATAATTTTACATTTTAGTCCTTACTACTCGATGAAAATCGTGTTTTGGCTAATAAATAACCCAATATCAATTTTTTTTTTTATTATTATTATTCCATATCGATGTCTATTTTATTGTGTTGAAAACAATTTGAAACAACGTACATATTTTAAAAATTTTGATTTTCGTGAATTGTCGTAATTGTTAGAATTACCTACTCACATGTTTGTGAATCGATAAAAACAAACATATAATAGTAAATTTCTGTATAAAATATGATTTTATTGCTGAAATATTTAAAAATATTTATTTATTCTAAAATATTTAAAAATATTTAAAATAAAATGTAGGCATGCCAATTTATTCATAATTTCATAAAACATATCCAACTGTATAATAAACTTTTTGATATTCGAACTACATAAAACTATTTATTTAAATAAAAATTCGTCCCATACTAATACGTTTTACTTGGAAAAAATACTTTTTTAATTTGCGCGTAGACATCATTCATGTCTCATGATAATAATATGGCATTGAACAAATCAAATGACTTTCACAAGAATAAATAATATTAATAATACAATAATACATAATAATACATGGTTCTCTGTTTATAATGATTAATGCGACCCGTGACTATAAAATAATTAAAAAAACACATAATTAATATTTTATACATATTAAATATAATAATTATTACTTATTAGTTATTATTAGTTAATAATTTGGTACGATTTTAGTATAGATTTCGACAGCCCAATCATTGATCCAATTGAGGAAATCGCTAACGATTGACGTGAGAAAAAAAAACGGAATACTATCAACATTAATTTTCAAACATTACGATATAATAACTTATTTATAATACCAATTTTACAGTTAATATTTTTTATCGTTTAAGTGGTATATTGTAATGCACGTTGTAAATATACGAAGTGTATAATAATAATAGTAATATTAAACTTGATACTTGTTTTATAATGTGAAGGTAATCCGCGACGATGGCCAAAACCGGTGGCTATCACTTATCAAACAATAATATTATTATTGCTCTCATGTCTTATCGACGTGAATCGTACTTACGTTACAGGTTTCTACTACACCTATAAATACCATTACATTTTAAATAATAATATTAATATAATGCATACCTATTATATAAAGAATACTTAGATATTCCGATCACTGTATAAGAGACAAAAGAATCGCAATCGTTGGCGTGGCGGGGGAAACTGCATAGGTATTATACCCTATAGGATACATCAGTAAGTCAAAGACTAATGATCGGTAAATATTTACCTACATAATTTTTTAAACACAACATCGTAATTATATTATAAAAACAACGATGGGCGGGGGTGCGCGGTTCTTTTCCGCAAACTGCGAGAACGGAAAAATTGTATTCGCGATGTCGTAACCGCAAATAAAACGCAAATACAAGTTTACAGTATGATAGTAGTAGGAGGTACTCGTGTAATTCTACACATAACATACCTACGACTATCATAATATTATTTTACAATATTATATTGTATTAATAGCAAACTCATTGAAGTACCCGTCGGCCGTTGTGTATTAATTGTGGCCACTGGCCATGGTGCAACACGTTTTGAGATAGCGTCGCGCAGTGCGTTATCACGCGATGTAAACGCGGTAACTGTATAAAAGGTATATTGACCGGGTGAAGGTTATCGCGCGCACAGGTCGTTGCTGTTACTACCACAGTTGTTCATGGTGCGCGGTATAAACCGCCGTAGACCATCCACGGTACCTATGGCTGGTCTGCCGTCGCGGACGCAAACGGCTCTTATCATTTATCATTTTTTTTTTTTTTCAAAAATTTAATAATATTATTATTGTTCACTACCTGTTACTATTTTACTAATATTGTTGTTATTATTCGTTATTAATTATTATTTATCGAGATTTATACAAATCTTCGAGGACCTTGGTCAGCCGCGTTAAACGACGATAGTACACGACGACGTCAAAGAACGTACTAATTTAGCAATACGTTTCGTTTTGTCTATCTAACACGTTGATTAAATTACAACAGCATTAATTTCCCTCGTTTAGGGTTTTCGGGAACGGTATACGCCATGTACAGGCCGTGGTGTCGTGTTTAGGTCGGATGCTGGGACGATATAGTCTCTATTATAATTATTTGTCCAGTGGCTGCTCGTTGATCGAGGTTCGCATAAAAGGTTTTGTTTGAATTGGATATTGACCGTCATGGATTGGAAGGCAGTCATATGCCAACAATTGGAGAGCAGAAACTCCAGGGAGACAACTAGCTTTCAAAACTTGATCAATTTCTGTAAGTTTCCAAGTTCTAACTTGATTTTGTTGCAATTGTTATAAACAACAATTCTTTAATGTTTTTTTTTTTCATTTTGGCCATTTTCAGATAACAAAATCTATGATAGTTCACTTTTGTTGAGAGCGCAAAATATTCAGCTAGAATCTCAAATTATACGCGGTAATACTGGTGGTGATTTTGTTTACTCTGAAAAAATATCAGCTTTAGAACAAAAATTGCTTGTGCAACAAGAAGAATTGACCGAATTACATCGTAGACGTGGAGAAAATGCTCAAATGATTATAGATTTGAATGCAAAATTACAATTGACTGAGCAAACACTTGCAAGCAAAAACCACAGGTCTGTGATCGTGTATCAAATTATTCAATACTGAAATGTTAACTGATAGTTGAAATATTGGTCTAACCTAACTGAGAATTTATTTTTATAACTTAACAGTTGGTTTTTAATTGAAGATTATTTTTTCTAGTAGTAGGATGATATTATAGCAGTTATGAAACTATATTTACACAATGTTTTTAACTGATGTATAGTAACTATGTCCTTAAAATAATGTAATATAATTAATGTTAATAAACATAAAATATATTAAATTCATGTCATAAAATGTATATTATGTTTTAATATATCTAGTGTTCTATAAGTGGTGAATGAAAATTAATTTAAATAATAATTTCTGTTAATACATAAAAAAAAAAGTCTTCATGAGTGATAAAAAACATTTTTTTTTTTTAAACTAAGTTATTGATATTTACCTTTAATATACCAGTCATAATATAATCTATTTTTATTTGAGTGCCATATTTTATATTTTTAAAAATAATACAAGACTATCATAATAATTTTTTTTACTATTTATTTTAAAGGTATCTAATACCTATTACTCTAAGTTTTATTTTATTTTATATTACTATTATTTAAAACCTAAACAGTCAGAAACTCAATCATTTTCCAAAGTATAATATTAAGTTAGTTAATTATGTATATAATAATCAGTAATCAAATATTATTTTTAAGTGCTTACGGTTATTATTTTATTTTATAATAGTGGATATATTCTATGATTGTTAATAATTATAAGAAGTATGTTTATAATTATATAGTTCTTTAAATTTAAGTATTATATAATAAATATTTTATTTCATATAGAACTTTAAATTCTTATTTATGGAAACAAAATGTTATTGTTGTTAATATTGATTCTTTATTTAGTTAAAACTAGGTTCAAATAAATAAATTATTGAATCAATATTTTGCTTATTTAACTATTTTTTTTTTTTAAATACAACTAAAACTGCCAACTTAAGGTGCGAATATATTAAGTAATTATTATTACATAATAATTAAGTAATTTTTAAATAAATTTATGTTTTAAGAATAATAGTTTAAAATATTTTAAGTATGGTTTTATAAAATATTGTGAAACATTTCACTGATCGATTTTATGTACTATTTACTGTATACTTTAAATTTTAAAATTTTTAGAGATTTGTTTGTTTATAATATGATGATACTTTAAAGCGAAATTTTATATTTACATATTTAAATTTATTTTTAAATATTGTTAATTAATATTTCATTAGGTACATAGTTTGTTTAATGTTGCTGTTATATTAAACCAAAATGTATTATTATAAATATAAACTAAGAAATTCATTTTCTATCAGCAACTTTTATTATAAGATTTACTAATAAATAATCATAAGAAACTCAGGAGATTGAAATTATATATAAACAAATTTACATTGAAAATTCACAAATATGTTAAATATTCTAATTATAACTTATTTATTATAATTTATTCATTTGTATTTTTATTTTATATAGCATAATATTAAGAATATTGTAAATATTATAAATAAAACTCTATAGAAAAACTTTATTTAATCAACACATAAATAAATTATTAAGTATACTATTTAACATAAATTGAAATTGGTGATTAAAAATAATTAGTATTTAACTAAAATGATAAATATTTAAAAAAAATAGTATAATAGCTTTACTGCTATTATAATAATTTTATATAAGTTTAAAAAATTAATTATTAATTTGTTAACATCAAGCTTTTTATAATTTACTTTTGATATATCAAATTTTTACACAATATATTTTTATCAAATTTAGAAATATTTTTATAATTTTCAAATCACATACTTCTTCTTTAGTTATAACTCGATTAAAAATCAAGAACACTGACTAAATATTTTATTATTTTTCAAATTAATAACTTGTCATTCATTTACATACTCTTAAAAATATATCATATTTGTTAGACTGTTGTTAAAATTTTTTTAGTAATTTTATAATAATTATTATCTTTATTAACTGGCATTATATAAATTGAATACTTATGTTTAGATGACCAAGTCAAGGTAAATTTAAAAATAATGTTAACATTAAAAATGTGTTTTAATATTTTCAGTTTATTGTTAAATTTTTAATAACCTAGTTGTAAATATTCTTATAATTATATTTAATTTACAATATTATTTATGTATAAGTTTAACTATTAGTTAAAATTATATTGGTACAATTGTTTCTACAAATGTATGAGTAGATTTATTAAATATTTGTATGAAAAAAAAAATAAGTGTCTTTGTAGTACTTTTTATTGTTATATGATTTATACTATTAAAAATTGTGTAACATTTTATGATTGCAGTTTGACTGAACATATAAAGTTAGTTGCTAGTTTGCGAGCTGAAATATCTTCGTATCAGAAAAATAACTCTGAACTAAAACAATTAAATCAAGTTCTGAAAGATGAACACCAAGCACTGCAATTGGCTTTTACTAAACTTGAAGAAAAATTACGGGGATTTCAAGTAATTGTTTGTTATTATATTATAGCTATTAATATATTATTTTTTTAAGCTTTAGTAATCTAGTACATTTAAATTTTAATTAAATTAACAAATTTCAATAATTTTTTTTATATTTTTATATACCATTTCTTTTATTAAGAACATTTGGATTTTATATTTATAGGTATAATAAAATTGATAAGAATTATAATTTTTCCTAATACTGCCCATTCCTTATAAGTAATAATTAATTCAAAATTGTTACTTTTACAAACATAACTTTATAATAAAAATAATTTAATACTATTTAAATAATGTACCTAATTCTATTTTGTTAAATTAAATTTTTATGATTTAATTGTTTTAAATGTGGAAAAAAAACATTTTATAATACTTATTTACGTATTATATTATAAAAAACAATGAACTATTAGGGGCTTTAAGGCTATTGAGAAGTATTAGAAAGAACATATTTGCTTATTTAAATGTCTTCTTTATGAATACTATTTTAAATTCTAAGGTTCTAGAATACCTAGGCACCCTTCTTACATATTATAAAACAATATTTTCAGTAAAAATTTATATTTTTATTCAATAATGATAATAATTAGTTATATGAACTAGTTCTATTTATATATTGCACATTTTTTAGTTGTAAAATATTTAAATGGCAGTTCAAATAATTATTATAGTCCCATGTTTTAGTGTTAGTAAGGAATATATGAGTATACATTTATATGTGTTGTAATTTCTGTGTTCTCTCTGTATAATAATATGTACTCTTAAAAAACTAGTTGATCATAAATCAGGAAATATGACATAAAGTATTACATTTTTATGTGAAAATAGACTTTATTGCAGTTACTCAAATGCAGTTGAATTACAACATAATACTTAGTATTTTTTATTCAAAATTTTTATTTGATTTTTACTTAAGAAAACAAGTATAAAGATGACCCTGACAAAATGTGTTACATCGTGATACTACGTCATTTCAAATGAATAAATGTAAATATTATCCGAAATAAATGTGTAAAGGAAATCATTCAGCCTATTTTTAACTTAAAACAAACAAACATACATTTGATTCACGTATACCGCGTGTTGAATGACATAATAAAGTACCTACCGTAAATTAGAATTTTTAAATATTATGTCGGTGATTATCAACTGCCTGCCTATATGGTTTTTATGGAAATGAATTAATGCACAATATATCATTTTGTTTTCTAAGTTCTTGATATTGTTTTAGAATACCTACATTTTTTTAAAAAATTATACGTTAATAATATTATCGCTTATTATTATAAGTAATCCCACAATGTTTATGTCTTATCATGAATTATTCTCGCGTCATTTTAAAATTAATATATAATTTTTATAATAGATTACATTTTCTTTTTATTTTAATATATATAATAAATTATATACATGCTATAGGACACAGGTGTTATGTATTATTATAGTAGTGCAGTATATAATTTACTAGCATTACTTCAGTTAAAAGGTACTTACATAATATAATGAACTGATACATAGAACTACGCGTTAGATAGGTATTTTATATGATGACTAATGGGTGATAGTTTTATTTTGTGGAATCGGGATATATTTTACTGTAACATCTAAATTTTCATACAGATTACTAAATTATTCTATTTTTTTTTTGCACATAAATATAGCTAGTAATACTAATGTGGAATATCCAAGTTTAAGATTATAATTTTATGTTAAAAACGTTAGGTTTAAATTTAAACTAAAAACTCAATTCAACTATCACATATTGGTACATACATCGTTATTTTATTATACATGCTTAAATACTATAATAATAAGTAGGTAATAGCATTAGTTATAGAATACACTCAATATAGACTATATTCTATAATTAAAACTAATAGTAATAATTTTATGTTTAAAATCATTTTTACTGATATTTGATTATTTTATTAAACCCCAAAAAATATAGAAGAGCAACATACAATATATAAAATTGTGTTCTATTTATATTACTTTACGTCTCATCATTTGTACATCTTTAATTATTTTCAATATATTATAATATTTGTTTGCATTCATATGTAAAAATCTGTCTCGGTTTGTGCATAAACAATAGACATTTTATTTAATGTATATAAAGATGCGACTGTAGAGCGAATAGCGATGATAGTAAATTGCCGTTTACACTATAAAAAAAAAATGTGTTACACTATGTATTTATGATAAATTGTAATTTATATGAATATGAAGGCCAAGTTAAATGAAATTGCCAGTAGTACACATTTCACGTGATTTTTTTCTTTAAATTTTATTTTATACTAAGTTTTTATACCTGTTTTTCTTTAGTCTTCTTAAAACGATTTTCTGATATATTTTTGTAGTTAGAATCAGTAAATGAATGATTTACATGTCAATACAAACAACTAAGACATAATCATAACTATTTATTTTGGTTTAATAATGAAAAATTATATAGATCGGTTTAATAAAAATGTGTTTCTAATGAGTGATTTTATCATAATGTTATTATGAATTGTATTAATCTTAAAAATAATCATCAAATTAACTTATTGTTATCTCATTAAAATTATTCTAAATTGTTTTAAATATAAGAAGAAGAACGGTGTCATTGAAATTAATACAAATTAATTTTTTTTTTAATGGATGTCGAAAATATTTTTGAATTAAACTTTTTCTTAACATAAAATGTTAATGTTAATTGCTATTTTATAATTATCCATAGGATAACAAATAAAGCGTGTAAAACTATTTCTTATGAGATTGCAATTTAATTTTTGTTTTAATGTTTGCACTAATTTTCACTCATGACTTCATGAGTAATTCGCGTTATTTGAAACTAGCTTCAAGTCCATTCCATAATATCGTGTTTTTTAATCAAATTTTAACTTCTTTGTTTTTTGGTTATTTTTTTATCTCTATAGTCGTACATAATATTTTACTTTTGTACTAAAAACATTGCACTTTCTTGTGTAGATACATTATACAATATACCGTGAACATTATATATTATTTTCTTCTGTAATATTTATGTACAATGTACCTAAGCTCGAATACGAATATCTACATAAAAAATATTTTTGTTTAAATAATATCCTTAACTTTTTGTATAACATGTAAATACAGATTGTAAATATATTAAATTTTGTTTCAATAAAAAAAAAAAGAAACTTCTTATATTAAAGATTATGTTATATCAAGTTATTGTAGTTTATCGGTTTATTAGGTACTTACTTATAAACCTTATTTCATTTATACTTAGCATTATATTTTCAATTAAATTTTTATTTTAAATATTTATCATACGATAATGTAATATATGTATATTATACTGGATATTAAATAAAATGGAGTTTTGTAGAAAATATTCAATTATTTAATAAAAAACTTAAGATAGGTTTTTTATAAACTATTTAAATAATAATTTATATTATAAAATTAATAATCAATAGATTATTGTACTTTTCACTTTCATTATCGTACTGTTATGATAATCAAACTGATTTTCTTAAATATTTTAACTTTGTTTTGTTTTATTTATGATCCAAGAACAGGCTTGTTGTGAATATTTATCTATACTTCTGCTAAATGTATTGAATATACAGTGAAACTTCCATATAGCGAACTTCCATTTTACGAAATTTTCTGTTTAACGAAATATTTTTAAGAACTATGACCTTCATTGATAATAGGTATGTAATTTTATTTAATGAATTCCTCTATATTACATAATTTTTTTGTTGCTTATTCGACTTCGTTGTATGGAAGTTTTACTGTAATTGAAAATAGTATATTTATAGTAAATAATATTATCGTTAACTATAAAAACCATTCACTCATAGGTTTTTAAAACTATCTATTTGTTTGGAATAACGTCTGTCCATTCATTGTCTCTCTAGTATTAATGATTATGTTTCCAATAATTTTAAAGTTGTATTTATACAGTTAGGGCGGGCATATTTCATAACAGCTTATTTTTATAATTATTTATTATTATCGGGATTTTCAAATATTACCTGTATCGGCTATGTCTCATCAAATTATTCAAATTCTAATTAATCAATAGTTGATTTTTATTATTATGGTTTGGTAAGTAGGTATAGCATATAGTTGTGTTGTATAGTCTAATGCTTACCTTGACTCTAATGAGTTCGGAAAATATTTTCATTACAAAAATTTTACTTATTGTAAATACTTCTAAAGATTGTAAATATTAAAATTAAATAAATAAAAATAAAAAATAAATAAAAAAATTTCTCTGTAATGCCAATTAAAGACCTAAACCGTGGCGCTTTGAGACGGGTCTATTTATAATATTGCATGAGAATATACCCCCACTGGCGTGCCAGTCAGTTGACACACGCACTGTACAATCACAAAATGTTCGCTAAGCTAACTCGTCGTCGATTTTCATTACAGGATGAAAACAGAGAACTCGTGGTCAGGTTAATGACTTATAAATCTAAGGACGCCGAGAAGTTGAATGAGGAAAACGACCATCTAGTCAGGTAACAATTAGCACTTGATGAATTTAATGTTTGCGCAGGGTACCCATGTTAAATAATAAGATGCAGAAACATTATTATGTTTGTTTGTACGATGATAAAACTACATTAATGTGCATGGCGTAGTATGACTATTACTATAATGGTGTATTACAATGATGCTTCATATATTTAGAATTTGGACTGCAGCATGTCGAAATACTAATTTATAATTAATTTAATTGAAGGATACATATTATTTTTAATATTAACATATTATTATTAAATAAATATATTGAAATACTCGATGATAATAATAAACTTATTAATTTATTTTGATACAGTTGTATTATTTTTAAGTACTTCAAAATAATGTTCTATAAAAATTAACAAAAACAAAAAAAAGCGTTTAATTGTCTTTAATAGATCATGACAGTGTTATTTATCTAAATTACAAGGCTTTTTCAAAATTAATATTGTTTTTTTGTATACAAGTATGAACGTAATATTTTTATAGAAAATAAAAATCTATATTGAGAGTTTTTAACCGGGGCCATCAAAAGCTAAACATTTACTATAAGACGCGGTAAATGATAATTATATAGATAAGTAAATTATTAGGTATCAAAAAAAGAGTTTGTTTTTAAATATTTACTTGTAGTCCATTTAATTAGATAATGCGATTAAGAAACACATTTAAATTATCATATTCTATTATTTATTTGATACAAATATGTATCATAAAGGTTTCATTATACTTGAAAGCGTATAGTTTTAAATTATTTAACTTTATATTTAAGTAATATTTTTGGTACATTTAATTTTTGTAATTTATAAAATAATAATTCAATAAACTTGAAAATCTTACAATCGTATAATTTTTGAAATTTTTTTTTTTTTTGTAGTAACTATACATAAAAAATAATTAATTATAAACAGGTATTATTCTAACTGTATAATTTTAAAGCATAATATAATTTGTTTCTAAAATATTTATTAAATGTAATTGTAATAATTTACATTAATTGTTAAAATAAATAACTGTCAACTGTGGTCTGATGGTTGATAATAATTTATACCTTAGGTTAGGTTAGGTATGTATTGGTTTTCCAATGGTGTGTATTTATTTAGTCAGCTGTTTTTTGAAGCAGATACATATACTTTAATCTTTAATTTTTGGCGGTAGTTTTCTGAGGACGTCATCAGATTGTGACCCAAAGTACCCTTTTTACCTATTTACCTATTGCGGCCCGTACATAATAGGTAGAAAATATTATTTAAGTGTTTATCAAAACTAAATAAATATTCTGATTGTGTCCGATACGTATTTTGACATAAATATAACTTTCAACTATACACGATTCACACACACCAATGTTTGGCGTGGTAATTGGGTGCTTCCACAGATTTAGCTTCTATATAATTTTAAACGACTAAAATTCAAACATTTTGTAATTATTTAGTAGACATTTTTATTGATGATGATTCTGATTTCCCCCCTGAATATGGGCTACTATTGTAGTTCCAGTATGTATTTGATAACGATTGCGTCTGAAAGTTTCTATTTAAAATTCAATTCACTATTTTATACTTCACATCCAAGAATATTTCAATTTTTGGAAATTTAAAATAATGCCAAACAGATGCTAAAATAAAATTTCAATCTATAGTTTCTACTCTTTGGGAAACAACTAAACGAATTAATAAAATACAATTATACAAACCTGAATTACAAAATTAAACAACTTGGAAATATCTAATTTTGATTTTGTAAAAATAATGTGTTTTAAAAATCTACCTTTAACACTATTACTATTTTACTATTTATTGACATATTAATTGTATTCAATACTTTTTTTTATTGTAAACAATGTATATTATTTTAGCATTTGACTGTTTATTTATTGACTCATTAATTATATTTCATATACTTATAATTTCAAATATAAATACCTCCAATACAGTATTTAAAATATTTACTATATTTTATTAATTATAAGCTATTTTGTGAACTAATGTATGTTTAGAGTGTTTGGACGCAATTGTGATACCTTTGTTTACGATAAAATCTATTTGACTGAATTCGGGTCGTAATCGGGCAACTCCGGTTTTTGGTAATATGTTATATATTGTAGGTACTTCTACAGTAATAGGATGAGTACCAATTTCCAAGTACCAAAGAAACAAAATAATCGAAACAACACTAAAAAAAAAATTTCAGAAAATGGGAATAATACGTAATTGCAAAAACAGATTTTAAAAGTTGATTTTGTTTTTTATTTTATTTCAAAAGATGAATTACTATTGAATCTTAATATTTTTACAAAAAATTTATATTATAGTTTTTTTTTTTAAATGTTATTGTTTAAAAATATTTTAGGTTTTCATGCAATTTATTGGCATTTTAAATTTTTGAATTTTTATTTTCTATTCTCAATTAAATTTTAAAGTATATAGACTAATTTTCAGCTAAATGTACTGTTTAGGTACATCGTTTTAAAGTAAATGTGTATTGACTTATAAGTAATAACAACAATAATAATATGACGTGATGTATAACGTTATAATAATTAATAATTAATAATATAAAATAGGTATATCATATTTTTACTAGAAATTAGTTCAACTTATCATAATTTCAATAGAAAAATAAATAAATTATAAAATATCCTTAGATACAGTAGCTTACGTCTTCGCTCTGAATCGTTTTTCATATGTAATGTTAATTATTGAACTCATATTCAAGTACTTAACTCATTTATTCCAGTGATGAAGGTACGCAATGCCAAGGGACTTTCAAAATCTATGTACCTACTATGCACTCAGCAGAGCTACTTTAACGGTTTTTAATTTAATTCTGCATAATATAATAGTTTATAATTTTAGTATTTTAATTTGTAATACTTAGAATATATTATTATTGCTTTCAAAATATTATTATTATTTATATTCTTTCGTTATAAATTAAGTGGGTTGTTATTAGTACCTAAAAATTTAGTCTATATCATGCTTTTACTTTAGTTTTTACCTGAATATTGCATCACAATTATTTATTTTTGATTAATTATTTGGGATTGTGTCATTTTTTTATAGTAATATTTTTCGATCTTTCAATTGTTTAGCATCTAAAGATAATATAATTTTATATATTTAATAGTGTACCATTAATTGTATATAATTAATAGTAAATAGTTATTATTGTTTTATAAAAGAATAAGTATAGGTACCTATTATTTATCACCTATGTTATTTTATTTTATAGAAAACGAAATGCTATTATGCAAAATGAACTTAAAGAAGCAGCTAATGACATGCGTGGTGTAACCGCAGAATGCTTGACAACTGCGGTAAGCAATAGTATTGGCCCAATTATGGCATCTCCGTGTGCCATGCCTAGCAAAGCTACAATTCGATTTGTAAGTAGTTAAAAATACATAAATCACATATAATATTGTACTCTATGAATTTTGAATAGAATGTTTATTGATCATTGAATGCCTATTATTAATATATTAATCTGTTATATTAGAGTTATTGTATAATAATTTTTGAATAAATACTTCAAATACTTAATTAGTAAGTGATAAATATGAAAAAAAAACAATTTTTAATTACAGTTATTTTAAATTATTTCGTGAAAATTTGTTTTTTTTATTTTTTTTATAATTTATCAAGATAACTAAATTTAATAGTGTTTGTTAGAATATATATATATATCTTTTTTTTAAGTAGTTTCTATTTATAAAGTATATATTCCAAATATAATTTAGGACGCTCATGATGGTGTTGTAAGCGCTGTGAAGTGGAGTCCAGTAGATCGAATGGTAGCAACTGGTGGAGAAGACCGTAAGGTGAAGCTGTGGGATGTGTCTAAAGGTATATAATAAATAGTTAAATATTTTGCTAAATCTTAAAATTGTAAGACTGAGCAATTTATTTTAATAGGTGTTGCTGAGTGCAAAGGGATGTTGATTGGAAGCAATGCAGGTGTTATGTCAGTTGAGTTTGACAGCACAGGGGGGCAAATTGTAGCAGCATCTAATGATTTGGCATCTCGTGTTTGGACAGTAAATGATCAACGACTTAGGGTAAGTAAATACGATTACGATTATTTGGTAAATAAGTGACTATTCAAAAATAAAAATACAACATAATAATGTTTGTTCATTTTTTTAAAATTTAATTTCACATTATTTTTTATTACCATATAAATATTACTTAAAGCTATTATCAATATATATATATATATTATAATTATAATTAATCAATAGAAGACTATATAAGACTATATTATATAATATTTATATATATATATTACTTTAATAATATTTTAAGTAAAAAAAATCTTAATTTTTAAATGAGTAGTTACATCTCAAAAGTACTACTTAATATTAGTACTCATCTTTGACTTAATATTCCCGTTTCTTGGTTAATTATCACTATGGTTATTGGTTAATTTAATCATATATGGTAAAAATATGAAAGATGAATTATAAATAAAAGCTATTGAATACATTTTATGCCACAAGAAAGGGAAAGTTGTCATAATTTAGCTTTGAGAAACGTAGACAAGACTCCAACAATTTCGAGTTTTATATAAATTTTGTTTGAATGATTCAAACATACATATTATGTTCATCGTAGGAAAAATCGTCTACGTTTCAGCTCAATAAATACTTACACGTTAATTAATTCTAAAATAAATTAAATTGGTTGGCTAAACCGTATTATTGATTATTAAGATAAATCTTCAAAAAATAAAAAAATAAATATTTAGAACTGCAATAATTTATAGGAAAAATTTGTGAATACTATCATGTTAAACGGCTGTAGAGTACCTATTTTTTATTATTATACAATAGAATAATTAGAATGAACAATTTTGCTAGAAATAATTTAATAAATTATATGTATTATTTGTTTATAATACATACTTGTATTATTAGTTGGTACTTATTAAAATATTGAGATAATTTGAATTTATTAATTAATTTAAAACCTAGTTTTTATTAGGTAGAAAAAAATAAATATTATTCCAATATTTATTTGAAATATTTCTATTTTAATTTCTTAAAAAAATATTGATTAATCGTTATGATATTTATACATATCATTATATGTGTATTAATAGCATTGTTACTAGTATAAGACTTTTTAATTTCTTATTTCTTATAAGTGATTGAAAAATTAATTAAAATTTTTTTTTGATTATAATTATAATCAGATAAAAAGTTTAAACTTAAAGTCGAACTGTCTAGCCTAAATATAAGTTAACGGTCTTATAGATACTAAAATTTTTTCTATTTATTTTGACCGTTAAGGCTATTTGAGCGCGATGTCACTTTAAAAAGATTGTTTATCAATATGATTAACAAATTTATAATTTGTATCTTAGCTAATCTAGGTTAAAAAATCTGTCATGGCAAACTATCTCATTATGGATCATTAAAAGTTGATCACTCAGTATCGTTTTGCGTACCCCGTATCGTACAGCTTGCACATGCTGTCCGTTCGTCCTACCGGTATGCTCATACTCACAGACAGACCATCTTGTTGATGGTACTTGTCAACGTGTCTTTTTTTGTTCCAAACGTAAGCCCACGCTATTAGCACGGCAACTTGAACGGCCAGAAAAACTAGGCATGATATTATAACACCGAATAAATTAACGCATAAACTATCGATGTTGTAGTCGTGGTGTTTTATGCTGAAAGCCGTTGTGTCCGTAGGATTCATTTCCGGCGATGCTTGTTGCGCGCCGAATCCGAACTTATCGGTGATTTGAATGCTTTGCACGAGTAGCATGTCGTCTCTGGCGTCCGAAGTATTTTTGGTGGACCTTCGCCGCCTTCTTTTTCCAAATGAGTTTACGGACCTTAGTTCTCCAGAAGCGTCTTCTTGGTCGCACTGAACCGGTTCGCAGGTTGGCATGCAAGGTGTAACTAGAGCTCTAAATTGGACCACTTCGGATGACGGGAATTTGAACGCATCAAAATATGATAAGAGAATCTGAAAAATCGAAAAAAAAATGAAATCGATTATGTGATTGTTCCATTAGTTTGATTTTATGTGCTCGTAGAACAAATTAATCACATTTATATTACATTTTTAAATATTGTGTAATATTATTTAACGAACGTGGATTGAAAGCCTTACCTTTCCACTTCCCGAGTCTGATGATTTGTAAAGCGGACCCATGATAAAGTGATCAGTTGGACATCCATCAGCGTCAATTAGCACGATTTCACTGGAGTCCACTCCGTCCATAGCTACCAGTTCTCTGACAAATATCTCGTACGGGCTGTTTGGGTCCAATATTTCGAATCGGAGTGCCAGCGGATCTCCCACTTCGGCCGTAGGCTTAACGTCAGCCCCTTGCCGATCCGTAATCTTCATGGCGACATTCGGGGAGTCCACAATAACTTCCTCCGTCATGGCTGGTTTCAAATCACCCTGTATTCCCAGATCTACTTCGTTTGAAACCGTTTTATTAGTCAAGTCGTATTGACATGTGATGGCCACTCCAAGATCGGAACTAGTGATTATGGTGTCGTGGTGTTGAATAATCACGTCGTTCATGTATCTACCTAGACCTTGTTGTTTTACGTTGCACTCCACATCATCATAAGCCATTTCGAGTTCAAAGTCCAAACTTCCGCGTACATCTTGAACACACGAGTTTGGATTTCCTTTCGCATAAATTTTGCCATTGAATAATTTGCTGGTTTTAATCCTAGCCACCATGTCACCTGAACGACATTCGATGCTTATGTTGTAACAAGAGTTGAGCTCATAAGTTGAAGCTTCTGGAACTTCTAAGTAGGGATCCTGAAACATTTTAAATGATTTTATTGTATTAGATTACGAATAAATTAGTATTATTTGCGCCCGTAGATTTAGAATGATGTGTACATATGTTATGTAATGTCATTGACCTGCATGCGGGTGGATAGGTTTTTTCAAATATTTTAAACGATTCAAAAAATACTGTTAAACTTATCATTGTTATTATAGAATTTAAAACAATCTACTTAAATATTTTTAACGTAAAATGTATGTGTTTTTATTAAATTACTATTTTGTGTGGGTTGTAGTGTATGAAAAAAAATCGAAGTGAAAACAATTGCGTTTAGAATGACGGGAAGTTAATACGTATACTTATGTTTTACAAGTTAAATATTTTTATGTTTTGAATATTAAAATTAACGTAACCTGACAAATATTATTGTCATATTCATAAACTGGGTCTTATATTTTCCGGAAACTACCCATCATTAACTGTCTGGACACATCATACCTAATAAAAATATTAGAATGTTCTATCAAAAACCGCGAAATTGGAGTTAGTTGGCTGTGACTTTTTTATAATTCAGATGTTATGTGCTAAATCCGTTTTGAATGAAAGTACTTATTTCCTCTGCCGATAAATCCATATACAACGTTCAAGGTTAATATAATATAGAGAAATCGTTGAAAAATGAAAATACTGTGATTCATCATCAGACGGCTGGGTACTTAGTGGCGGACACCTTTAGAAAAGGATAATATTTTAGAATTCTTTTCGGAAAATAGTAATATCAAAAATAAATGTTCGTGTCATAATTTTCATCGGCACACCGATTCTAATCAACCGAAAACTGGGTCGACATGTATAGAAGGCCCTCACAACACCGACATCCCGGGGATAACGTACCGTGGCGTTGGTTTGTTATTATTACAATTATTATTAGTATTATTGTGTGTACGATGTGTTTGTGTGTGGAAGGATTCCGTTTTTGGCACCACTCGAATGTGGGTTACAACAACTGAACGTGTTTGGGAAAGGATACGGCACACAGTAACACACACACAAATAATAATAATAAAAAATATATATATATTTATATGTTTTCTCATTATTGAAGTTCACTCAACAATCGAATCTTATTTTTCATTTTCATAGAGTACCTACATTTTACACGGATGTAAGAATTATATTACTGCGAAAAATAGACCTGACGTTATAGTCGCCATCTTTTGTATTTCCCTACGGAAAACAGACATTTATTGATAAATACGATATATTCTATATTAGAACGTTGATGATCGTTAGTTTATTAGAGCTCATGCATCAAGATACTATACTATATTATACTATAAAACACTATACAACATCATATTTTGCATATCTATTATTATTATTTATAGATTCTATAGTATAGTTTTTATGGTAACTGTTTAAAAAATATCTTACGCAATTATCGGGATTACCTATGTATATTCGTGCATTAATATCATTATATTATAATATTAATCTTATGGCCGTATTGATTTCCGATTGCAATTATTCGCATTATGAAGTATGAAATAATGCTTTAATATAACGCAAAAACCAAATACATGATGTACCTATGTAATATATTTTATACCATTCATAATTTTCGTCTATCGTCACCTGTATGTCTGCTAATGTAGCCCTAGAATGATGGCTGAGTCGGCACACGAGTTCGCCCGTATCGCCGTAATCGTACGAATGACACCTATACGGCGAGTTAAGGCATAACTCCCGACAGTCATCGAGAGAACCCACGTCCTGGTACACGGAATCGACGGTCTTAAGTATGCGGCCTGGGAACTTTTTAAACTCGCACAGCTTGACCGGCTCATCTACGCAGTTGTTTTCCAAATAGTCAATGCCGGCGGCTGGTTCGAATGCCCCCTGACCGGCTACTGTCAGCCTGTCCATGTCAGACATATCGCATTCCGCCGTACCGTTGTTGTAGTTTGCTGATCTGTAATACATAATAACGTTGGCGACTTAATATTATAATAAATATAATGTTGTATTATGTATATATATTTGGATTGGTGTCATCATTAATAAATGTCTGTGTGTGCATGTCCTATGCATGTAGGTCGTAAGGGGGGAAGAGTATTTTTGCTAATCGAAGTAATTGATTTTCCTCTAAAGTGACAAGCAAGTTATAAGTAAGACTGACTTTAATTTTCACTTAAAAGCTAGTTAAAACCTGAACAGATCTAAAATGAGGCTACTTAGTTAAATACCTATATATAATATCGAATTTACTATATTGGTTTAGTACTTTAGTAGGTAGGCACAGTTTGTTATAGTTATTTTCTCTTGATAGGTACAAAAAATAATATTTTTTATACCGAGTCTACTCTCCACACGTCATATCTCGACCCCATAATTTGTATAATACATAATTAGAAACATAATATTTAAAAAAAACTCGGTTTTTCTAGTCGTGAACTATACGTCTATCTTCGTTGTACTGAACTTAACTTACCGGTCGGACTCTGGAAACCAAACGATCTATTTAACCTACGATCTAAACTATCCATACAATATATTGTATATAATTATATAATATACTACACCAATTGACGATAAGTGCTACTGTTCGCTGTATCAAACTGAATGTAGGGAATAGTGGAAAACATGATTGTATAAACAAGAAAATTATACACTGCGCCTGCTGGTTCTGTCGAAATTTATTAAGTGTAGTATGATATATACCTACCTAATATGGATAATATTATTAACGTTGCATAATATATATACCTATACCATGTTTTAAATTATTCCATAAACGCGACGGACGTTTCGTTTAGGTATTGGTCGTTTTTTTTCAATATAACTTATTTTAATATATGTCATAAATATATTGTATTGAGCCATCGCAATCCTCTGCAGCGTGTGCATGTCGACGGTTCGTTATCTGACGATGGCATTGGTCCATTTTTTTTTGTAACTACTTGGACAGCTGCCATACTAGGAGTTTGCCTATATTATTAAAATGTAGTGGCGTATGCTTATCATTCATATACTATATTATAATAATGATATGTGTCTAATTATGAGATGACTTTGCAATATAATATAATAATATGTTTCTATATATACGCACTTATTATTATATAATTAATATTTCAAATATATATTTTATCATTCGGCATGATTTAATTCCGTAAATAGAATTGCAGGCATATTGAATTATCCAAATGGTGTGGCCATCCATAAACTAGATGCCATGGGTCTATCGAGATAGGTCGCGCATACTATTAGGCGTTTGGTGTAGGCTTGTATTAAAATTTGGATTTGTTTTAAAACATTTGATTATCTAGACGCGTAGGTCGTACCAGTCCATCATTTTTTTACATTCATAATTATTCTGCATTTTTAATGCGAAAAAAATGAAAATTATTTTTCGTGACAGCTGCCTAATTGGTCTGGAAAATGATGAATACTAATGAATGGTTCACGAAGTTGTAAGACATTGAGTAAGAACACTATAAATGTCGACGATATTTCTGAGTAATTGTTTAAAAAAGAGTAGGTAGGTAGGTAATAATAAATAAATTATTAACATATTTAGTAGTGAATCACATAGTATGTATACACAGATAATTGGCTTCTATATAATAATGCCGTCGGATGGACGTAACGGTTAAATAATAACCCTATATACGTTTTTGTTATGCGGAACTGCTATCAAAATATCATTGAACAGTCTGTTATTCATTGAAGTATTCCGACACCTCGGCGGCCAAGGAGTGATCGTAACAACGAATAACCGTTGAAAATTCGTGTTGTCGTTAATTAACAGACGAATCGTACTCCTACACGCGTGACGTAGGCCTACAATCTACTATGTATTTATAAGTTTGCCGTGATCAGACGATTGTGATTTTAAACGTAAACGACGAACATTCCGATGAATTGAATTAAAACCGTCTTGGACATTCGTGTTTAACTTATGCATTGCATATACACGTAAGCTGTGAATAATAAAAAAGGAAGAAGACATTCCAAAAATTCCGGTTTACAGTAAAATCGAATTTTTGCAAAACACTTAAAATGTCTGAGGATATATTACAATGCTATAATAATAATAATAATAATATTATCATACTGCAGCACGATATTAAAATGTGCGCCAGTAGGGCAGCAGAGGTAGCAGCAGTAGGTGAACAAGCTTCGACGACCACGCAGATGACGATTAACCGGTTTACGGCAACGGTCATCGTGTCGCCCCGAGAAGACCGTCGACGTAAACCGTTCCGTTCCGTGCAAATCCGTCGTTGTGCATATCGCCAGCATTCGTCGTGTTTTGTAGGCCGATAAACTCATTAATATAATAATATTATACACCCAACACAACGGCGGCAAATCGGTTGTAGCGAAACACCATCACACACTCGGCATATGACGCAACTCACGTGTAATATAGTAAAGTATAATATGTGAAATGTGAATACAAATCGAATACGCAGAAATGTATTATAATAATATAAAACGATGCTATGTGATATTATTTATTTGAATTTTCTATTGGATTTGTCATGCGGACGTCCCGGCGAGTCAATGACACGTTTTAATTTCCATTATCCGCACGGACGACCGCAAGATGGGATGGTTTTTTTCACTCCCTATGATCCGATTCGGATACTTAGGTTTATATAGTATATGTTATTAATGTTATTATCATAATATGAAAATACCACACGCTACAGGTGAATCGTAAATGTATAAAATATGTATGTGACATCAACTGCAACTACAATAATAATCCGTCTTCATTTTCATATACTATTCGGTGGAGACACATTTATTTTTTTATTCACACATACAAATATAACATGTTCGTATAACAATATGTCCGTGAATATTATACACACGTATTAAAGTGACTGTCGTCGTACCTATAGTCATCACATAGGTGTATTGGAATGTTTCCAACAGACATTATTCCCGTTTTAGTCGTTTTACACGTATTCGTTACATTTTATTTTTTATTCCCAGCGGTTTGCAAATTCAGTACAGCGATAATAATAATTAAATTAAATCGTGCACGGTGGAAATCGATAGGGTTAATGTGACACAATCGGGAGTGATGGGTGGTAGGTAGTGGTACACATGATATACCCGTGCATATTATATCGATCTGATGGAATGTCAATTATTGCCTTTTCGGATAAACGTCGTGTAATTCTATATACCTATATGTGTGTGTGTGTGTGTGTGTGGGTGAATGGACTGTTATATTATAGTCATACTGTGTGTAGAGTATAATATACACAGTTATTATAATAGATATGATAATGTTATTAGTTTATCGTGTAAAATGTACCTATATACATTATACACGTTGTTTGTTTTTTATCTCGCATAAACTTACGGAATTGTTATTATAGGACCGTTAAAATAATAATATAAATATTTTTAAATTTGTAACACGTGACTAATCCTATCACTTTTATATTTTTACGTGCAAAACGATTCGTTTCAAAACTATTGTTGAATATGTGTGCAGATGTACACGTGAAAAGAAAAACGATATTCGTTGGTCCATGATATAAGTGTAAGATCTATAATACCTTCTTTTCATTGATTTGAATACCGTTAAAGAAATGCTTGCACGTAAAGAACTTTAAGTGTTGTTTTAAACGTTCATTGTTTGTCGATCGTGATCGCGGAAAACAATGCGATCTCGTCCGTAGTTGATTAAGCGAACCAAGTAAACTATAAAAGAACTTTTTAAAGATCAATCAATATAAAAACGTGTTTTTCATACGACAATAAAACAAAATGAGGAGGTGCTATAGTTTTATTGTGCGTAGTGCCATGTTTGACGTATTATATAACACTCGTAAAATAGACTTAATCAACAGTCAGAATACAATATTTTTCGTTTTAATTATGAATTTACTTCGATTTAACGTTTTGTAAAAGTTTGAACAGCAGATAAATTTTTGATTGATTTGGTTTTTTTTGTAGTTTGAATTTTTATTATTATTTTTAAGAAAATAATATTTAAAAATTCTGAGTTATTTTATATTGATTATAAGAACATCATTAAATTTATTTGAAATTCAATGAATGTTTTTAAGATTTTTCATAAGTTTATATTTAAAAAGGTGTATTAATAAATTGATCTAATATCAAAGTAAGGTCACAGTATTTGTTTTTAAGATAATGTATTATTTTAAATTGTACTTACCGACAAGAGAATTCTCTTTCTCCTAGACACAACTCTAAGCAGTCTTGCCTAGATGTTGCGGCTAACTTCTTCTTGCCGAACCCTTTGAGCTTGTAACCTTGCACTCGGTCGAAACACCAAGCTCGTTCACATGGCTTTATGCCCAAACACGTTTTTTGTGCGTATATCGTAAACACCGGAAACTGTGACTTGCTTAACGCTCCTGCAAAAATAAAGCGAAAATGTAAATAAAAAAGTCGTGAGCATTAAATATAATAGTATGGGTATACTGAGTATAGCTTTTCACTGGCGTATCTGAATGCGCATCTTCGGGGCTCATAAACGTGACGCGTATTTTAATATAAAATATCAGTTGTTTGGAAAGTCCCGTGAGGCACCACCTATCATTACAATATTATATAGGTAGTTATGAAGAATGGTGTATCAAATAAACGTGATGTGCGGATTAGCCGAGAAAATTCCACGGAAGAAAGAATAAACACACACATAGCTTCGATTTATACTTTGCGTAGTATACTTAATTGAATTATATAATTAATATAATATCGACTTTAATATTAATACGAGGAGGAACCTCTTTTTTTACGATGTATCGTAATTTATTATAGCGTTTTTTTTTTAATAAATTAATTTGAATTATGAAAATAAGTTATAATCGTGCGGCGTTTTGGATAGGCTATTCAGGTACACCACTGATCCAAACCTTCATTTTTGATATCCGTTTATTATACATTTTTTGTGAAATCTGTTATAAAATAAATTATGATAATATTTTTATATGTGCGTAAATACCCAAATTAACGTTAGTTAGGTCCAAAGTTATAGTTACATCCGAAACCTAATTTCAGGCCGGTTAGTATACAACTTAAATTAATTTTTATTAATTTTTGTACCTAAATAATATTATGAGATGTTTCTGCACGCGATACCACCCATGTTTGTCGATGTAACATAATTGAATCGTTTGTATAGTATTAGTTGGTCTGTGAGATGGGTGGGGAGGCACCGATTATCTCGCCGATAATCGGCTGCGCCTGAGGTACACTGCGCGGCGTTTAGGTAATAATCAATGATTGAGCAAAAGACACGTACAATTGATAAAGAAAATCCGCGCCTGAATACACTGAGCCGTGTATAAATATTCGTTTATATTTATAGGTATATAATAATAATAATAATAATAATAATAACAACAACAAAATATCGTGATAATAATAATAATCGCTTCGGTTTAAAGCGTGTCCGAACATGACCGTCGGCCGATTATCGCGTTATCCCGTTTTTCGCGCATCTCGCGGTCGTCGACATCCTATAAAAATAACGAAATATTATCGAAAGACCGAAAAAATCCCCTCGACGACCAATGTCATAAATCGCCTGTTCCGCTAAGATGCATAAGGCCGAATACCGCTCCGCCCACTGTTGCAATTACTCTTTGGTTGCGCATTTATCATCACCAAACTTGCCAAAATCCCATTTGTTTACAATTTTTGTTGCCCAATCATCGCATTTTATATGCGAAATATACCTTCTAAACATAACGTGCTTAATGTATTTTTACAGTTATTATATTATTTTCTGAACTTACAAAATTATTACTATTGATATTTTATTTATTACATAATAAGGTCTACATGTCTGTGTGATAATGACGATTGTCATATATTATTTATTTATTTAAAAGTGAAATAAGCCTAATTCGTATAATCTTAAAACTATTTTTGTAAAACAATATTTCGAAAACCTTGTATATTACTACTCTGGGAGGTTCTAGTTACCGTATTTGTCATATAATATAGTACAGTTTAAATTCGTCTGAACTGCAAACATTAACGACATTGACAATAATTGAACTTTTTTTAGTGTCAAGAATTTTGTGAAATGAATTCGCTTTGTTTTTCCGTAGGAAAAATATTTGTTCGCTTATTTTAATGTAGTTAAGTATTGGTTCTATGAATTTGAGTTATTTGTATGAAGTTCAATGTCAGATAAAATGTACCACCCGTAACATTTATTTAGTTTATTTGACCCAACCCGATTAATGTTTTTCTGTGCTCCGTCACCACTGATAGTTCGCGTCAAAAAACCGTTTAATGTCTGGAGGACGCGAAGAGTGTGAATATATAAATGTATTACACTACTTATCGTCTAATCGAATATATGGCCCGGGTTATAGCCGTACACCTATATTATATAATAAAGAAAATATTTGAATTGGTATTATTTGAACTGATAGAGGGTATACCTCCACTGAGATAATGCTCGTAATATACTATATTATGCATATTTAGTATGAAAAGCTCGTGGGGTTAAGATGACTTTGGTGCATCACGATGATTATGTTTAATATATATATGTGTGGCGCACGTTCTTGCTACCGACCTATAACCGGAAAGAAGCAGCGTCGTAACACTCCCACGATATCCACGCCCGCGCACCTTCTATTTTCACTCCACACCCTCGGCCATACTGTCTCAGAAGATACATCCCAGACACGCACCGCACAATGTTTGCGTGTATTCCTATGTTTATATGTGCATCATGTGTATGGTATCGTGTTGTTGTTATTATGCGTGTAATTATCGTATTACTTGATATTATTATCATTATTATAAGCTTAATATAATAATATAATAGGCTTCTGGCTTATACAGGCTCATTTTCTGAATATGGAATACTCGTAATAAAAACTTTTCGTGTGTGTTTTCTCTGTATAAACTTGTACGCTTACTATATATTATTTTGATGCTAGATCGCCCTTGCAGAAAAATTTTATTTTTGTAATTGTGAGGATTTGTTTAGGACTTTTTTTCAATGAAAATGATTCGTTATTTTAATATTGGAGCTATTTTCGTTATTTACATAATGAATATTTAACTGAAGTTGTATTTTTATTTAAAGTTACGACATGGTGTAGTAGTAAAATCTATATGGTTTAAGATACGAAGTAAAATTTTTTTATCTTTAGTAAAAATGAAACAAAAATATTTATTTATCTATTGTATTAAATTATAACTTAAAAGGAATAGTAAAAAAATTGTTTATTTTCGTGAAAAAAAGTTTAGTGTTTGATATAATGTGGCATTTATTGGGAGGTATCTTTTTTAATATTTTTCCAAAAATGTCAATCATTTATTATCTTACCTGGATATGCGTCAGCGTTGGACGAGAACATCACACACAGACCGGTCTCGTAGTTGACCGATTCGCATGTGTCGTTAGCGTGGCAAGCCTCCAGGCAATCGGTCAACATCAGCGTGCCGGGTATGCTATCCAGCAAGTCATCGGGTGCTGTGAACACGTACCCGGTAACCAGCTCGAATCCCGTCATGTCAGCCTCGCAGTCTTGTAAAGACGTGGCCGATGCTACCGTCAGTATCATGATGCACGCATATAGCGCGCTCACGCTGGTCTTGTCTGAAAAAAAAATGTTTTTGTAAAAACTGTAAAATAGGTAGTACTGGAGTGTATTATAGATTATCGTCGTTGCGGTCGGCGGCCCACACATGTCGGTATATTAAAAACCCATCCCGGTTTAATAATGATACTATCACGCTGTGTATGCGGGTGTATAGAAAACAAAATTCAAACGCAAATTGGTGCCGCACGAAAAACGGAAATACGAGCGCAAACTTAAGCCATGTATTACTGTATTATATATTATATCCAAACCCATATACTATAATATGTGATTAGAATAATATATTATAATATACGTTTCGTTTTCTGTGTAAAATCCAAGCGTTTATTACACGCCTTCATACGTATTTACTGTACTGCAGTTTTTTGCACTATTTACTTGTGCAATATAATATGGTTTGTAATAATATATATAAATAAAATATTTATTTTAGAGGGAAACGGAAGATTACAAAGTGATGTATAATACAAATCTTATGAATATTAAAACCTCTAGAAGTCTAGAACCACTACCGACGTTTTTTCGTGTGCTTCATTTAAATACGTCACACGCCATATATATTGGATTTACCAAAATTAAAATAATAATAAAACAATCTGAAAACAAAAATGTTGTATTCGTAATAATGGTAGTGATATGTTTATGGACATACTACACCCGGGGGTAATACTTGACCTGTTTTTGGGAAGAGGGGTGAAAAATAAAGTTTTAAAATCAATCTTTGTATATACTTTTAAATTGATTATTGTAAAATACATACTTATTTTTCAATGAGCTAGTTTGATGAAGACTTAAAATGTGAGGTTTACAAAATTGGTTCATGAACAGAGGGTTTTTACTATATATATTAAGAGGACGCTATACCCGCATGTGTTGTCTCTGTCTTATACACGCGTAACATAGTTAAAAACTGTTTTACGCGGGACAATTTTACTCCCTCAATATTTATATCAAAATTACCAAAATTTCAAATCACATTGAGAAGAACTTTACCCGTGACGTAGCGTTTTATTTATTTTTTTTGATAATGGTAACCAATAATTTTTAATAATTAAATGAAAAAACCTAAAGTTCTCAAACCGATAACTTTAATTGCATATATTACATACTTTATTAAAATTTAACCTTTTGTATTACTATTATTAATAGAGTGCATAATAAATTCATATACATTCAATTCTATTAAAATTTAAATATATCAACGAAAATTGTGTAGTTACAGATTAATTAACTATAAAATTGATTTAGCCTTTTATCCCCTTTCCTTCTAAGATGCCCCTAATTGAATTGGATAAAGCTGCAGATTATTATTTTTAGTAGGCTCAATAATGATATATTGTGTAATGTGTGTCGTTGATTTTCAGCAGTATATAATTTATTACAGCAGTGGGCGTTTTGGCTCTAGTAAATCGCTTTCCGAGATCATTGTTGATTGTTATGAACTCGTTTTCGTTGCGTATTCACCTCGGCGTGTCGTGTACTGCGCGAAAATAGCTGGTTTAGTGTGGTATATACTTGGTCACCGCGCTATCCATCGGTAGCTGTCGATGTAACTCGTGCGAATCGACTAATATCTTTCCCTCACTCCACCGTCTTAGTAAACAAATAATAATAATAACATAAGGATTCGTGATATACGGACATACCATACTCATTATAATATTATATATATTCATGTCGCCATCCGGAGAAATGGTCGATTAACACGTGTTCGCCGTCTTTGTCGCTTACGCCCTTCGACCATGCACCGGTGCATAACTCTATAGGAAATTGTTGTGGTCAAACCATGTGACACATATTTGTACACATATAAACAAATATATATATAATATGCGTATAACGGGGATTTCGTAAAATAATAACAATAATGTAACGAGGATGCTTTATTGTGTTCAGCGGCCTGTTTTAATATCGTATGCATTTCGATGTTAATACGAACACTAAAACATTAACCAAACGACGGATATGATATTATTATTTATGCACGAAACGATGTATCATAATATATATAATATTGTTCGGTGTACGAGGAATTGAAATTATATTAATGCGTAATTATAATTAGAGTTTGTAAATAATTCACGTATGCACTAAAAATCTGAAATTATAAATTTGAAATGTGTGTAGTATAATTTTAAAAATCAGATTTTGAAATAACAAGAAATATCTATTCATTTTTAAAGTTTTATTTTATTTTTATGATTTTAATTGACAGTTTGTTTTCATGATATTGGTGTAAAACAAATAAAACTCATTTAGACATCTAGTAATACAATACAAAGATAATGTATCTAAATAAATAAATCTAAAGAAAATTAAAAATTAAATAATACAATATGTGCAGATGTGCTAATCACTACAAAAAACCTACTTATATTATACCAAAATGTAAATAGATATGCACTGTTAAAATGTATACTCCTATTACTTTTGTTACGAAACATATTTGTATTTCACTCGGCTTATTTTCCTATGTAGAAAAAAACAATATGTAAACGCGTAAATTTACAAGCCCTAAATTAATAAATATGTATCTGTGTGTGTGTGGTTACAAAAATCCATCGTATACGTTTTATAGTTAATAAAACGCGAAGAAAAAAATATTGTACCAAATAATGCAAAATAAATAGCATGCGACTTCTATAAACGTCCAATACTTCAGATGCAGTTTTCGTATAATCAAAGAGATGTTTTAATGTTTTTTTTTCTTATTTTGTGTTAGAGAATTTTTAAAATACTACAGTATTCAATTTCACCGACGGCGTCCTCTATTATATTTTATTACATATATTTTATTTATTATTATTGCATAATTATATATATTATACTACATATATTACGAGGATACGTGGAATATATAATATGATGAAAATATTGTTAAAAAATAACCAATAACCGAATTCTGTTATAATTCATAATTCTCATTTCTCGGACATAATAAAAAAAAAACCGTATACAGAAAAAAATGTTCGCTTTACCTATTCTATCGTATTATAATTAATTTCATTAATTGCATATTTAAGATATAATTACGTTGGAAACTTATAAGTATAGTAGGTACACGTTCATCGTACACTTATATTTTTATATAATATATACATTTTAATTATATTTGCATTTTTTTTATAAGCTTACATTATTTAAGTGTTGGTAGTTGTTAAAAAATGCCATGGAATTATGTAGAATTTTCGAAAAAAAACTATACATTTAACAACATTTTACATTTACATTTACTTTTAACGATACGTCAAATTTCTTTGATAAAAGTGATTTCGGATTAAATGTGATGATAATCAGTTTCAGTTATTTTTTATGACACGAGCATAACTAAACTGCCGTTATTGAGTATTTCAGTTTCGAGTACCTAATATTCAAATTATTTGTAAAATATCCCCTAATTATTAATAATTATATTTTGTATAATAATTATAGTTGGCTATATCATACATAATAATATTGTTTATTGATTTTTTTTTTAAATCAGACTTTACCCGAGAGTAGAATATTATATTGGCACAGTACAACGGTGTATGCGAGTGACATATTATATTATACTCATTATGTTCGTTGAAAAAATAGCTGGGATATATACGTGCGTTGTATGGGGAAGGGGAGATATCTAGGAATGCGATAAAATAATAATAAAAAAAAGTTTAACTAATTCAAACTAAATTTAACAGTTTACACAAATTCATGTTTATAATATAATATGTATATACGTATAGTAGACATAGTAGTGTATAATTTGTAATAGTTTACGGTTTAATGTATGTATATCAGTAAAACTGAACGCGTTTTTAGTTCGGTTTGAGATATTATTATAATACTCGTATATATTATATATTGTTTGCGGTCCGCTAGATTCCATGCAATCCTGCGAGATTGATTAAAATTTTGTGTTTTTGGTTCATGAGTACATGACGTATTATTATATTGAATTATGTTACGGTACTGTAGATAATCGCTTGTCTTGATAAATATACACATTAATGGACAGTCGAGATATATTTAACGAATGTTCTTAGAAAATTTGTTTTTACCCATTTTTGTTTACATTTTTTTTCTTTCGAGAGTTGTTCTTCAACATGGACATCGAATAATTATACCAACCTTGATCCTCTTCCTCCGGAAAATTTATTCTATGATGTGACGTTTTTAATTATTTGTAACAACTTGGGTTCTCTATTTCACATAATAACGCAAGAAACTATTCGAATGGTTTGACAACTAATTGTATTACGTGGTTTGTGTTTGTTATGGAAAAAATAAATACTAAAAAAACTGTACACAAGGTATGGTATAAAAAAAATTTATTTATTTATATTTCAAATTTTTATTATATTTTATGAATTCAAATGATTGTGTATTCATAATAGGTATAGGAGCTTGATGAGTTTTTGATCACAAAACGAACTATATGTACCTACAGCTATGAATACTCGTTTTTCACAACGTTTGCACAATATATTTTTTTTCCTTGCGGATTTTTATTCGCTTATCGAACCCACTATAAATATTATATTATTAGTCATCGCTACTTCGGGAGTGCACGTTTATATATTATATTATTTATACCATAAACGATCAATAAGAATAACACAGCATAATATTATGTTATAAAGTAATATATTTATACCGCGTAACGGCAAGTTTGCGCCAGAGGCGCACGCCACGTCTCTTGCATCTGTATACATTTTATAATATTATTATCGTTCGTGTGTGCGTCAAACCAGTTTTTCGTCAGATTTTTTCTATTCTGAATATGTTTTTTATTTCATACATATATGATATTATATTCCGATTTTAATGAGACGCGCGCTTCTCGCGAACGACGACGACCTGATCGTGTTCAACACGGCCCACTACAAATACGTTATAGGTGGATACCATATGCAACTATTGCTGGTTGGCGGAAACGGACGAGATTCGGTAGTCGGCGGCGGCGGTGTGCCGTACAGCCATTCCTGACCTACATTATTATATTCGTGTGCAGTACACGGCCCCATGCATAGGACGATTGTTAATCGGATCATGTGTTTCTGTGTCCAAAGTATAACGTAATAATTAAAAAAAAAAAAATAATAATAATGAAAAACGTGAAACAATCCGTTGCTCTCCTGGTCGCGACGAAAATAATAATGGACGGGTTAAAAAAAAAAAAATATGTATAAAAACCGTCCGTCTTCGACACGTATATTGTGTCCCGGCCTATATATAAATATAAATATATATATATATATTATAAGTAATAACGAAAATGCAATTAAATAAATCGTGGTCATCCTCTGTTTTCGCGCGGTGTGTTTTCGTGCGCACCCGCCGCTGTTTTATTATTATTATTATTGCTGTTGACTTTTTATATAATAAAATGTATTTTCTATACGTTTTTTTCTAATTTTATTTACGATCACAGCTGCTCGGCCCGCTTTCCTATAATTATATATTCCGGGAAGATGCCATTGTTGCGGACGGAGACATTCGTGCATTATATATCTTCGCGATCGTTTCAACAATATAATATTATATATTATAATAATAATGAGATGATCTCGCTCCGGTCTAAGAAACGGACAAGAATTATGACCAGGGAAACGGTGTATTTCGTTTTTTCACGGTGAAGAAAACGGCGCTGTTGTGTCATGACAAAAGTATTTATACATGATTATGTGTGTATACGTTTCCATATCATATTGATAGGTCCAAATATTGTACAATTGTTGGATTTCATTGAAACGTTTCATCGATATTGGTCACCTATTTTGTCGTGATGCTGTAGATATAAATAAAAACTATTTGAAGTAGGTTTTCTGTGTATTAATTATTTTCTATCTATTCTTAAGATTCACTTTGTTCGCGAATTTTAAAGAGATAGGTACATGGGTTTTCCATTCAAAGTTTTCAAAAGCCTGGCGTGAATATGACTTTATAGAATTAATTTATACATGCACTGTATTCTTAAAATATCCACTAAAAAGTGTGTTAGGTATCAACCTTCAGTCTACATATATTGAGTGCAAAAATTGTTGGAAATCGTTGGCGGTTTTCATCGAAATTTTGTTTGTGTCATTTATAGACACTGATGACTGATGAGTTATGAATATTACGATACCTAGCTATGATAATGGATTATACTATTTTAACAGACAACCGACTTGCAAGTTCGGTATTATTTAGCAAAATTTCGTTTTGATAAAATATACAAATATTCTATTATAATATTATATTATGTTCACAACAATGATGATAATTGTTTTATGACGGTTCTCCCGTGACCGTCCATGCTGCGTCCGTGGGAAATGAGTTTTACTCGGATTACACCTAATAATAACTGTGAAACAGTTATAATAATAATTAATAACAAACAGCTAGCCGTCGACCAGTCGATTCACCCACAGGCGACAGTATTTTGACGTTGAACTGCGATATGCGCAGATGTTTATTTTTCCGTTTATGGGTTTGTACAATACTTATATATTATACCCTAAGATTCGATTTCGATTATAAAGAAAAAAATTATAAATTATAAAATTATACATTTGCGAAAACAATACGTTCGTCGCCAATAATAATAATAAAATAATAATGTGTTTTCTGACCGGAAATATTTCGTTTTTCCACAACCTAATCAAAACGGCATTCCATTATAGAAGGGAGATTTCTCTGGTGCACTAGAACGTGTTCGATTCGTTCCGAGAAGAGAAACAAAAACGGTGCGGAAACAAAAACGGGTGCACGAAAAATAAATAAGAAATGCTTCTTTTTACATTATTATCGAGCAACAAAAGGAAAATTGGCGCGCGATGAACACAATGAGTTGCCGCCGCCGTAAGTGTAAAAAAAACAAAACGTACATGCTCTCAAACTTCTGCAACATGCACGTCGTGTACTGCACAGGTATACGTATAATGATATTAAAAGAAAAAACTATGTATTAATATGTAGACGCGCTGTGCATTTGACTACAATTTATGATAGTGTGTGTCGTAAGAAAAAGTCGACGCGTGTGCTTAAAAAAAACTATTTCCATAGCACCTATTCAATTCGTTGAAATTAATTTTCAAAACTTCCGGATTGTCAAAATCACATTGTCCTAATACTTATAATATGGCACGTCATCGGCGTTTATTAATGTTTATCGGTATTAATATTTCTAGTCGCAGTGCATATACAACCTAGTGGATGCATCTAGTTGTTGGATCGACGTTAACTTACTATAGTAATTATTAATTGATGATAATATAATAGATCTCAAGTTACCGAATTGTATATAACTGCAGTCTGCAGTGATTATTACCTTCACGCTTAGCCGATTATATTTGTCACCATGTAGTTCTTAATGTATATATTATTTAAAATGATTTATCCAGCTTAAAATAATAATATAATTTTAAATTTAGGTTTTGAGTGCTAATTGATACATTATAGAAAATAATACTACCTATTTAAAGTTTAGTTAATGGTACTTATAAATTATGTTTTATATCATGAAATAAATTGTTGGTTATTAAACAAACAATTTTTAATAAATATTCAAATTTATTCTTACGTATATGAGTTGTGATTGACTTTTTTTTTAAAACTTTTTTTTGGTTGTTAATAATGATAGTATATACAGAGTCTTCAATGTATGCCCAAAAGACGTAGTCAAATGGACTAAGACCAGATGTTAAGTAACAAATGAATCATTTTGAATAATCATGTGATTATATTCATTATCCGTAGTGCTCACGCGTATCGTCCGTCCAAACAGGCGCAAATAGGTTAGGACTTGGATCCCATATACAATAGTGCCAAGTCCCTCCAAATCAAATCATTATAACAAATATTTATTAAATAAATATATACGTTCTCTTAAATTTTGAAATTAATTCCAGTTAAAAAAAAAATGTAATCTATTTTAGTGGTGCCATTGATTATAGACTCAGTGGTAGTATAATATTTCATATGGGTGATAGAAACACAGTATTTAATAATTTACCAGATATATCCAAAATCCATTTATGTTTGTCAGCTATTCCGTTTACTTTTAAATGGATATAAAACCGATATTAAATGTAAATTACATCATTTATTTAAATACCTACTAATTTATATTTGTATGGTGATAAATGTAACTGGGTACGTGCTTTATATTTTAAAATTAATATTATGTGGGATTTAAGTTCTCTCAATTTTTTTTTGGCTATTTACATCTATGAATTGACAAGGTGTGTACCTATTACAACCATAATCTTACCTATACATTATTGTTATTATATTGACTATTTGTGCTTTCGCGTAAGTCGTAAAACGGTTCATCCGCCACTACTGTTCTCGTAGTATGTAGGTACATTCGGTGTATAAAATTACGCGCTCGCGACCGGAAAACACGGATCGCGGAGGAAAAGACATCGTACAAAATATGGGTCATTATTACGTTATTATAAATTTTATTATTACCATTTTGTTATTATTATTATCATTATTATTACTACTTATGTATATTTTTGTATATTTTCGACGTTTGTGAAGGAGGCTCGCAGCGGTCATGTCGGCGGGCGCGTCGTGCTCCGGCGCGGTCGTGACAGCGGCGGCTTGCGCGCACAACGTCCTATTGTACACGCCAACGGCAAACAATGATGACAACGACGATGATTTTATCGTACAGCCGTTCTAAACTAGACGTCTCACTATAATATATCGTATTATTGTGTATATATGTTGGCGGTGGCGGTTCAGTGATGATGTCGGCCAGACGATCGCCACCGCCACAACAGTAGAATATATAGACTCATCGTCTCTGATCGTCTCTGGGTAGGTTGGATATAGAAACAATAAACTTACACAAGTAATATAACACACACACACACACACACACACTATTGTACATGGTGGCGTGAGTGATCGGAGTCGATTATGCGACAACGGTCATCCTATGTGTTATTGATTTGACTGATTAATTAGGGCAAATTTCGTGGATGTCTAAAGTATGTCTATTTAAAGTTCCGAAGTTCCGGACGTCGGAAGTAATTATGTATGTAACATTATCGGAATTGTATACGCGAAAATATGGGGAAAACGATTAATTTTGTGCATTGACGACGTGACGTTCGTTTCGTCCATCGTTTTAATAATAATATGATATACCGTTAGAACAATTCAACGATGTCCTATATGTCGTTTTTGTCACCTATAATACCTACAAACTATAGTAAATACACAACTTAAATTGCGTGGCCACGCGAGTGCGCGCGGGAAGAGAGTTATTTTTCATTTTAATATTTTGAGCTGATCCCTAAATTAATTATTTGTAATATCACCTTTTTTTTCGAAATTATTTTTTGTACATGGATAAATATTTATTTTTGTTATTTTGTTGACACACAATTGTATTGGATAAAGAATTAACGAGATATTAAAATTTAATGCTTTGAACTATACAATTTATTTTTTTTATAATAATGCGTATAATAGTCGTGAAATATAGTTCATTTACAACTTAAAGGGTATGAATAAATTAATATAGTTGGTTACTTCATGTATAATTTATTAAAATAATTTTTAATGTGAATAAATGTCCTTTTCCAGAAGTATTTATTTTAATTACTTATAATTATACATATAGTTGTTACTTTAATTATTGTTCGTATATTTTAAGTATTAGTTAATGATTTATGTTTGGAGGGAAGCTATATTTTTAAGTCCAAGAGCCTCTATTTTTTATTTTTATTTTATTTACAAGAACTGCAGACATATATTATATTGTATAGAATAATACTATATTTAATATGCATATAATGCACCTAGGTGATGCGTATAATATAAATAACATGCTAGTATTATAATAGAATATTGTCTCTGATCGAATATCGTCATTACTGCTAAAGTGTGTGTGATGATCCGATGCGTCTCGGCGATTCACGATGGCGTATCGACCTACCGTCGACGATCTACAGTTATGCGCTCTCTGCTCCTCCTCCATACGTTCGTCCAGCAGGCTGGTCGGTCGGTCGGTCCGCCGTCATACGTGACGATATGTACGAAACGTTTTTCACGTGTGCGAGTGTGTGTGTGCGCGCGCGCGTGTGTATAAACGTCTAACATCTTCGTCGAACAAAAAACGGGGAAAAAATTACACAGATCGATAAAACGAAAGAAATACAGAAATAAAATACGTTGTGTCATTTATATGTATATAAATAATAGATATGTGTTGTACGTTCTCTCAAAGGTTTTGACTGTGAGAACCGTATACCACCACTATAGGTATATACCGCACTATTACCACCATATTATACCACTATATGAATACATATATAGTGTTACAACAATACCGTATCTACAAAGCATAGATGCATGTATTATACCATCTATACGTCTCGACTTCAAAGGGAGATGTAATATATTACATCGTTAAACGTTTTCTGTGTGGGCAAACGGCGGGTCCCGTCGTCGGCCGCCCACGGTAATTCGCACGGTGCGCAAACAGCACGCTCACAGTCTACGCATTATACTATAATATGTTGTGTGTATATATTATGGTAATATATTATGGCTCGTCGGCCGATGAGCACTGAGCGCAACGGTACAACATAATCTAATATACACATTGTATCTACCCGTACAATACTGACAGTAATAAGTAAACACAAGTGAAGAAGTATATACATATATTTGGTGGGCAGTACCTACGCCTTGTACGGAAAAAACGACGATCCAAAGTCGCGCAATCGCGGTTTTTGTAATTTTTTTTTTTCAATTCGCGTCTGTAATAATCACACAATATTATTGTATACGTCATGTATAACACGCGCGTATCGTATCATCTACGCGCGATAGTAGGAATATCATGTTCTGTGTATACGGAGGAGGCTTTTTTTTTTACGCGATCGAACACCACGCACAAACCGGTCGCCTATACATGTATAATACGGTATCAGCTGCGGATGATGCAACCGGTTTTTCGTGTACGGTTTGCTCCAAATCGCGATTATCTGTAACCTTCGTAATACTACGTCTATTCTGCACTGCAATAAATGCACTATCGTATTCGTAATACTAATAATAGTAATATATTATTGTGTGTCGTAAAACGTTACGATCGTCTCTTCTGTGTGTGTATGTGTGTACCTACATATTATTATATTATACGTATGTATACGAAAATCGGTTAATCGCCCGTGAGAAACGCACAACGATATTGTACGCGATACTACCATCAAGCCGTATTATAACAATCATAATAATAATAATAATAATATATAATTGAACGGCGGCGGCGGAGTGTTCGCGACGAATGGAATCTCGATTAGGTTCTGTCCGATTCACACATATAATATATACGTGTATGTGCGCGCGCGACCACTACCGACCGTATGTATACACCGTTATTATATTATAAACCATCGCGGCAGACCTTCTGAGGACTACGTTATTTTCCGTATACTCGACAGATGGTTTTCCTGTTTATTTTTCCAGTATATATCGTCCATCTATGATTATTATTATTATCGTCATAATATATTGTAACAGCATTCGATGACGAGTTGCAGCGGTAGGATGCACTGATGAGGTAGCGGTGGTGATTATCTTCCCAGCGAAGGTTTCTCATATAACATGAGTTATTATTTATTAGGTATATTGGATATTTTAATATATGCTACCTAACTACCGTTGAAACGATGTTTTCCGGTATATATATCAGCTATCGAATAAGGTCTTTTAAAAACAATTTAAAACCATTTATTCTATGCTCGTATCATCATAATATTATCCCGGTTCGTCCGGTCCACTCTCAGAAATCGGCCATACGATAATTTTAAACAGATTAAGCGGTGCGCACATACTCGTCAAATCGTAGTTTGAAGGTTTCTGTTGTGGATGGTGGGGTAGGGGGCAACCTCGGTCAAGTCCTTATCCCGTTTACTTATTATCGCAGTAGGTATATAATGTTCATATATTATGTGTACGGACTTGGTAGATAAATGCCATCATGATGTGAACTTATCTGCCGTGCACACACGTGTTAAACTCATGGATTAAACTGCGTGAGATAATTATAGGTGTAATGAATTATTCTTATTTAATTTATTACGAAACACGTATACATATATATAGGGCACGGACGTACTACTAGAATATATGTAATTGTTATTATAAAATCGCGAGAACAGACGACCGAGAACGGCAGCAACTAACAAATTGAATATACCTAACGTAATCACAGTAATCAATATACTATTAGTATCTATCTTATAGAGGCTATATAATATGTTATACGGTACATGAACGCATTCTCATCGTTCAGATGCACGTGTATAAAATAATATATACGACAGCCCCAAGAAGATTATATCCGAAAGCGGTATTTTCATTGTAAAATAATTGTAATTTCTTAGTGATTTTTTTCTGTCAAAAACATTCTTGTTTAATTCAGTAGACTGTGGGAAGTATTATTATGAATTTTTGCGGTGGACGAAGTAAAAAACCACTCGTAGAGCCGAAAATAAACAAAAATAAGCAGTTGATTTACCAGATAGAAATATCGCGTGTAAATAATTAACTTGCAGTGTAGGTATACATTATGTATATTACTATATAACATCCATAGATAAGAATTTTATAAAAAAGTGGTGGTGATCTGAAAATATATATGTTGTTTATATATTATTTCAAAAGATACCGAAGAACGCCGCAATAATAAATGCAATATCGAAACGAAGTTCAAGTTTGCAAATACAGCGCTGCCGTTACCGCCGTAGCCGGTTGCACCTGTAGTGCACATGCCGAGGTGTTAATGTGACGTTGATTAATAGTTGCGACTGATTATCTGACAAACGATAGTCGTCAGCTGGTATACATACACACGGTAATGATGATAATGATAATGTACACGCTAATTATTGTTTACCGATCATTAATCATAACGCGTGAAACCGAGTAGGCATCTAATATTGTGCATCTATAGTGAGTAGCACGAGTTGTCGACGAGTATCTTCTTATAAATATTATATCCACCCATGCGCCTACCTGTGTGTGTCATGTCGTACAGATCTCACTCGGAAATATAATAATATACAGTTGCAAGATGTGTTTCGCAGTCTATGTATCGCTGATTGGAATTTGGTCAGTGGAGGGTGGAAAACAATCTAATCATATAGATATAGTGGTTTGCCATGAGTCTAATAATAACATGTCGGGGTGTAAAAAAAACGGTAGCTCGTGCAAATCGTTATATTATTATTATAGTTATTTTATATATATACTTCAGTGTATGGAATAACGAGTGAAATAACAAATGAAAATCATAAAGCGACTAAGTGAATTCGTGTTATGTGCTCACGGACAGGTACCCCCCCCCCCCCCCGGGTGTTCTTTAAAACTAATTGATGAAATTATACACATAAAATTAATAACTTTACGTATAATTTATTGTACAAACGTTTTATAAGTGAATAGATAATAGTTTATGAGAAAAAATGTAAATATTATTATTATAAATAAAAAAAAAAATGTAAAAGTATGAGTATACCATGTCTAAGAGAGAAGGGTGTTACTACACCTGTAACACCCCTCTAGCTACGCGAATGTGTGCTCGTGTAGTTATAAAACGTTCACATATATATATATATTTTATAATATTTTATATTTTATATTTAATCACCAAGAGATTTTGAAATATTTTTCATCTAAAATGTAATATTAGTTATGATTACTTGCGCTTAAAAATAAATATTTGATAAATATAAAAACTGACTAACCAAGTAATGATGAATAGTTCGGGTTCAAAATATTATTATCTTGTATACATAATATTATATGACCTAATTAGTTTGTTTATTTTATAAAAATTGCTGTGCATCGTATATAATATAGTGTAAGGTTATTAATAATTACGACAATATATTTGTCAATCTTGGTCGGTATAGGTAATTGGTATTATAATTTGGGGAGTATCTACAATTTCAGCTCATATGTTCACCGTTATCGCACAACGATCGATATTGTTTTTTTTTTAATTTTTTCTTACCACAAAAACGTTTCAGAAATGTCGTTTTTTAACGCTGTAACGGAGTTGCGTACGCGTGAGCGCAAGTGTACTTCGTAATATATGTATATATTGTTATTACTATTCACGACAAAGTCAGCCACGCGACCGCGCTCGTCAATTGACTGTGGGTCAATACAGAATTGGGTATTGTTCGATCCACTGGCCGTACGGTAAATCGTTAATGTAAAATAAAAAAAATAAAATCTTAAAGAACGAAATTCAATTTCCATACCACCGCACATTGCGCGCTCGTACACACATATTATAACATGATGCAGAGTCGAAATAAATTGCCAGCACGTGCATCAGAATAGATGGCGAATATATCGTTATTATATCGAGCAGCATCGAAGACAATTATTAACGTCGTCGTCATTTTTTTCCATTCTTATTTTTTTCTCCGCAAAAACATTCACAAAGAGCAACGGGACTCGCGGACAGCGCGGAATTCATTTCATTCCACGTATATAAGTGTATATACAATAATAATATGTATAGAGTGCGTGGCGGCGGAGTCTCCACTCTGGATGGCCAAATTAGTATCATGTATATATAGGTAGGTACCTAACCTACCTACCTATACTACGTAGCCGGTGGTGCGTAAACGTTTTTAATTGTTGGCCCGTTATGTACGGCCACTTTTGCACTATTTTTATATTGTCTATATATATAATAAATATATGTGTTAGTGTAGATTCCATCTGTTCGTTTAGAAATTATTACGTCATGTAGTGTAATATCCAAGTGTTATGTGTACATTTTTGATAAAAATATTGTGAATTAAAAAAAGTATATAAATAGAAAATTCACGAAACAAGACGAGTGCTGTGTATATTTTATTATTTTATGTGGATGGTCGTTATCGTACAAAATGGTTATAACCTATGTGCCTGTATAATATTATATCGGTTATTAATAAGTCATCATAGGTCCGTTGTATCGGCACGTTTGTAGCCTAGCGTTAAAGTTACCGGTGACGCCGCGTGCCGACAACGGACGTCTGCGAAGATTGACCGTGAGACCTATGGGGGGCCCGCTGATGAACATTTAACAGGCTCTCGCGTGCTTTTTCTCACGCGAGTTCAGTGTATGTATAGTATTTAGGCGTCCGGATGTATATAGAAATTGAATTTGTGGCCCTAATTGATAACGTCTAATAAACACTGTATAGCTATAGTTGCGTGCTTTCGTACTTATAGTGTCCGACCGATGTACGTATGTTTTGTGTGCGTACGAGGAACATTTTGAAAACTATAGACAAAGATGTAATCGGTGAAATGATTGCCGCAGGGAATAAATTGGACGTTTATACACTCCCTCATGTCTATATCGATTTTTCTTCCATTTCACGAGGAGATCGGTCACGCTATAATACAGTTTATATTATATAAAATAATCACATGATTATAATATTGTAAAGGTATATTAAAAATTTTCGTCCACATGCAAATTTTCCGTCACCAACACATATACTTGCCATATAATAAAGATATACATGAACGTTGCACGCGATGAGAATGAAAACGAAAATCGGTGACGGAGGTATCTACTTTGGCGACTAAGGATGAGCATCATCTGCCCGCATCTACATATAATAATAATAATAATATAATATTACATTTATTCCATCACGAATACCGCCGTTTTATTTTCGATTGGCCGACCACGGGTCATTATATAACTAGATAATAACATTATCTCTGCAGGAAACTGGAGTCCAAACGTTCGCAATTCGTATTAAAACAGTTTACATCCGCTTTTCGTCGTATACGCCGCATAACGCGTATCAATGTATAACGGATACAACTACTTTATGGACCATGCAAAAATAAATTAATGTTCTAGAGACATAACATGTATATATTAATTTAGGTATATGATATTTTCTCTCTTCTAGAAAAGTATAAACGTACAAAATATACAAATATATTATGTTTAACAAAGCGGCCTTCGCGTGAACATAATTTAATTATTATTCGTTTGATTTTCTTCTTATACGCATCAACATTAACACAGAGTAAATTCAAACATAATGGCGTTTATTGTGTACATCTCGTCATGTCGAGGCCGAAAATGCACGAATTTGGGAAAATAAATATCGATTTATCATCAATATATTAATTATTGATTAATAATTATACATTTATATACTGCAATTACACTGAATAGGTACTTGCAATTTTTATACTACAATTAAAAATTTACTGCGGAGGTGCTGCAGCTTGTCGTTGATGAAAATATAAACGCGTTGTGTGAATAACTATATATTATAATCGGCAATAATTTCATATATTATGCAGACCACCGTATTGATTTGGATGTGAAGGTTGACTCAAGGAATTAGCCACCGCCTGGTGAAAAATTAATAACTATTGGCACTAAGGAAAACTGTGCATTATTAGTATATATTTATAAATGCAATATGTATAATTGTGGAGGAATGCATATATTTAGAGGATAAGCCCGAGTTCACCTTTCTAATAACTTAAACTTTAATCTAAAAATCATCATTCAGACTAAACAAAAATATGAATCTAAGTACTATTATGTATTATACGATATATTATTATGCTACGAAATACAACCTGAACACATATTCTTAAAATGTGTATATTTTGTTTTGCTTTAGTGACTGATGCGTTTTATTATTTTAAATTGTCTAGCGAATATAGTCCGATCACGAATATTTGATTTGCCGAAGATTTGTGAGTTTTTCATAATTTTTAGTAAAATCATTCTTATTTTTTGCATCATACGACATATGCAAATATTCATGCCGTAGTACAGGAATATGCGATGGATCACTCTCATAATCGTACCCCGCGGTCGTAGGTCAGTCACGCGATCACTATTATTATTGTTGTTTAATCATGTATTATTTTGGAAAACGACGTGCGTGTACAGTCAAGTGGACGAGAGTGACTGTGTGAGAATCGGATCAGTTGACGACTACGAGGAACCTCGTTGACACACATATTATCGGCGTGTGTTTGGCCTTGACGACGATCTGTTTGCCATTACAGTTTTTATTCGTTATTATTATCATTGTAGTATTATTGTTATTATTACTACTATATTTCGGTCGGACGTGAAGTCGTCATGTGATACATTCGTTAATAGAACGTAATGACACTCATTATACGCCGCACTGCCGATCTCGTTCAATTGTCTCCGTCGGGTCGTCCCTCGACGATATATTTTTATTATATCAGGTGAACGTATCAATTACAAACCGACTCCAACTCTTCAGTCCACTCGGTTTTTTTTTTTTGAATGGTTCCCGTCAAAAAGTTACTTGTCGTCGCGTTCGCCATTTCGCATCTCGATATCATAACTATTGTATGTGTTCACATCGGATTATTTTCTATATTATCTTATTTACAGATACCAGATTTCTGGCCAATAATACATTATCTGATAAGAAAAAATATAGACTAAAATGTTGAATATTTTTCGACACTTATTTATTATAACTACAAATAAGTAGGTACTTTTAAATCTAATGAACGATTTTGAAACGTTTAACAGTTGTTGATAATTTTTTATACGTTGCATTGATCAAAATAACGTTTATAGCAGAACTTATTAGCACAGTATTCCAGCAAACTGTAATCACCGATTATGTATACCTTCGCCATTTTTTCTACATTTTTCACATAATCAATCTCGAAACCAAGTCTAATAACCAATTACCAATTTTTCGTAACTAAAATTTACTGTTTCAATGCAACGTGATTAGTGTTAAACAAATTTAAATAATAAACAAACACTTAATAAACATCATTAAACATTTAAAGTATATATTAGTCTTGCAGTGGCTTATAAAATGATAGTAGGAAATATTTTCACGATCCGTTCATACAAATAAACATCTTACTAACTCAGTATTTTTTATAGACCAAGATTGCAGGAGTTTTAATAATCCCTTTGTGAAGTTTAAACCATCGCCTATAATATTTATACCTACACTTACTGTAGAAGTTTATAATATTATATTATTATTTTTAATTATTTTTAAATATTTACCGTTTACGTATAGGTAGGTAGTATATAGTATATAGTATATACTTGCTGTATATAGTTATATGGCCGTGTACTAGCAGATCGTATTATGACTATAACGGTAGACTTCACTGCGTATTTTAATCGTCGTCAATAATTATTGGTTTATGTGTGCGCGCGTAAAATATCATAAAATGCTGTGACGTCGGCGTGTCATTACAAGTATATTATGTGTGTACTATCTATATGCATGCAATAATAATTATATTTGATATTATTTATAATATATTATAGTATGCATGTAAAAAAAACGTAAAATATAACGATGGCTTTAACTGCGTTAAATTTTTTTTTTAAATGACTAGGTAACTGGTTTATTTTCAGTATAAGAAACAAATAATATTATCGAGATGAAAACAAACATTAAAATAACATTGGGTGTATTTGCCTCAGGTTTGTCATTAAATGCACAATAAAATTCATTTTGTAACGACTAAGTCTATCTCATAATATTTTATTAGAACCATATCATGCTCCTTTTACTAGATAAGTATTAAGTATCTAATTACAATTAAATTTTCATAAAAATTGATATAGTTGTTAAATTTAAAAATTAATCTTATGATTGGATAAAAATACGTTGTCATAGATATACTTATAGTTACTAAAAAGGTTCATTTTTTAAAGTAATTTTAAAAATGTTAAACTTTATATTACATTTTAGTAGCTACGCTTTAATATTGTTCTAACAATGTTTTTGTTACATTTAATTACTATGTTTCATTACTTAATTCCTTGAAACACTATCTAAGATGATTAAATACTTTCTAGTGTTGATTGCATGCTGTAATATTGATAATTATATCATTTAAATGAAGACGAAGTTTAAAAAAAAATTGAGCAATGATTTAGCAAACTACAGTTCTCACTTTTCAGTGCTAATATTGATCCCTACAGTTATTCCTACACTAACCACTAAGCAGTAGATTTATAACGTATATAATTAATAATGTTACGAACATGTTTTATTTTTGTCATTGTAATTTGTATGTTTGCGAGAGGGTCTAAACCGTCAGTTTCTGCGATATTTTGGTACCTTATAAAATTGGTGACACAACGATAAGTGAATTTTTATAATTGTTGTTGTTAATATTATTATACCCCAAGTACATATTATAATCATATCATACCTCGACCATGAATGATTTGTAGGTATGGGTACTGTTGCGAGAATAACTATTATTATTGATGGTGATAAATCCTATCGATTATTCATCATGAATCTAAAACCTATACTTGTTATATGCACACTGCGCAGCAATGAAACACGACTCCCGTTATTAGGAAGATACAAATAAAAATAATAATTAATAATGAATATTCATGCCGTTTTATTTTCGCATATATTACATGTACTTGAATATAATATATAGGTATGTCTTATAACGCGTATTCGCAATCGCTGTAATAATATGATTATAATATAATACGTACGCGGGCAATTAAACAACGTTACGTGTGGCGTTTTAAACGCCTATTATTATTATGACATCTTTGAGAGATTACGGTTTGTACAATTCTCGAAGCACGTTGAACCTATATAGACGTATAACCGCGCGGGAAACACTTCGATTTATTATAATTCTGAGTGTGTGTGTGTATGTGTTTTTGTGAGGTATATAGGTAATATAAATTAAAATAGTATATAATGTTCGTTGTGTTGTGTTTAAAACCAGTCCCGCGTGTCGGATAACTCTAAAAGATATACAATTTATATCCTGTAAGGCTCGCTGTTTTATATTATGATTTTTTTTTGTTTTGTATTTTAAATTAATACATCGCAAAAAAATCGCGTCCGTCTTAAATAAAACGGTATTAGCAGGGGAAATCAAGAGAGCGAATATGTTTTTTCGGTATAACGGCGTGGTCGTTCAGCACATGACGTAAAACAAATGAACGCCAAGCTAAAAAAACTCATGAGGATAATCAAAACATAAACACTGTGATGAATTGATCAGTTGACGGAAGAATAAATCCGCGTCCGAGCCCGAAGATACTTCTGATTATTATTTTTGTCACCGCCTATTATTATATGTATCATTTATTTAAAAATAATTTAATCAATGTAATTACGATACGATTTAAGAGCCACAGCGTCGCTTTCGCTGAGCGTGAAGACTTCGAGGAAACGAACCCGTGTAAAGAAATCGCGTGATTTTCACCATCTTTTTCATTTGCCGGCCACGATTATCTCTATAACTGCGTTTTCGAAACGATCGCATTTTATACCTGCCGTTTATTATTTATATATTACGTATATATTGTATACTTAATACATTGTAGTAATATTCATTATATGTTATAGTGTTATACACTATTGTGGTGCAGTGCAGCAATTCGTTTATCAGCCCCCGTTGTACGCCCCCTTAATTATTATTCATAAACTTTGCACTGATCCATATTCATACATAGTGTTATTTTAATATCACGTGTGTAACTAAAACGATGATAATTTATCTACCGAAATTCTGATAATCTATACTCCGCGATGTGAGTTGTCTGGTTACCGTGATAATCCCGAAGTCGAAAACGTTTGTCCATATTATAGGTACTATTATACGTTTATTATAGAACAGCCACACGTTTTTGAACCCGAGTGTTACTCTGCACGTCTCATCGCATACCTCCCATGTAGGACGAATATTATAGACATCGCAGACGGACTGACGGACGGGTCACGTATATTATTATGACGGGTTCGATTGTTATCCGCGACGCGCGCGCGTAGACTGCAGCTGCACCGGCAGCAGCGACGCCCGTGTATCGTGTGTGCATAATATTATTCCATATTATTATTATTATATGCATATATTACACTGTTATATATGACAGTTGTTCTCGTCAAAGCGGTCGGTTTGAGTAGGCTTTTTTTCTCTTTACGCTGTACGCCGCCTAAAAACCGAAATACGGAAACGTAATTTGACGCGGACTATATAATTATTAACACACGAATAGCGTACTTGATTTTTTTCAAGTGTATATAACACCGTACAGCCATACAATTAATACGAATATTTCGGACGATGCCTATGGTTTGTGCATATTATACAACGTATAGATACGGTCTTGATACGTTTGTATATCATATTTTTAATTATGCACTACATTAGTATAAACATACGTACACAGTTTTACATTATATACTTGGTAGTGATTTACATGCGATTAATACAATCAATTATTACGGCGTATATCTTTTTTAGATTACGAGTGAAGCAGAGACACGTTGACAATTGGAATTAATTTACCAAGAGGTTTTGAATAGGTAGCCAAAAAAATAAATTGATCGAAAGTCGTGTCCACTGCAGTTACACGTATTTCAAAGTGCACATTTTCCGATTTTATCAGTACCCGAGAGCGAGGAAAATATACAGAATATCCAAGCAATGGGTCTTGACCAAAGTTAGAATAGGTTTTTAAATTTAATATTACACTATGTATATTGGATTTAAAAACTATTCACAGTATATATACTGCATTATATACTACTGTACTGTGGTGAGTGAAACGAAACGAGCGTCCCCGACATCAGTTCTCAGCTGTACGGCTTTATTTTTTTTCGAAACATTATATTTGCCACTGATGAAATGTATAATTTTATTGAAAAAAAACACATATTTTATCCGAGTATACATATATGTATATTAATTTCATGTAACGGAACAATATCGGAGGAGAAAGAGAGAGAAAAAGCTATAAATATTGTTATTACTATACTACGTGTATTGACCGTTTCTGTAATAATATATTTGAACGATCGAAAAACCGCAAAATGGCATGTAAGATGATGTTGCAGGGAGATAAAGATTTGAAAATTCGCAAAACAAAACAAAAAATTATTTTTAAAGAGTAAGGTCAAAGACCTGTCAACAAGTTCTTACCCATTTGAAATGGCATTAGTCTTCGTGAAATGACGTCAGAAGATGGTGCTTCCGTGTAGGCGGTGTGGTGTTTTTAGCGCGGCGAACTGGACCGCACCGCGGCTGGATACAAATACGGCGCACAACAAAAACAATAAAAAAAAAAAAACGAATTTTGGTTCAAAATTTAATTTAAAATTTTTTTACGCAAAAAACTGCACTCGCGCGGATGAGGTGTGCGCGGCAAATGGGGAACGACGACGATGATATATGAGCAATTTTTTAAAAACTGTCGGAAGAAATGTTATAGTGGTGTTTCGTCGGAAATATAAAATAGAATTTTAATGTTTATGTTATACGGTGTGCAAATGTACGAAAGAAAAATATCAGACCTTGGCCTTCGCCAGTCCACTGGCAACGGACTATTGAAGAACCGATCAGAGACACCGTTGGCCGGCGGTCCATCCGGAGCCCAGGTGCCCCCTTCCACGCGACCGCGGTGGCCACTTCCGACGGCGGTGGCGGCGGCGGTTCTGTGACGTCACGCTGCGAGAAACGCTTCCGCGTGGAACGGAGTGGTATGGCAGCAGCAATCGCCGACGACTTCTTCTTTCCCCGCCGTCACTGCGTCCTATATACACAGTATAGGCGACGGCACACGACACGACGGCCGTCTCCCATAGTTTAGTAGTATATACAATATTATATTTTATAAATACGTATATTTATATATATATATATTTTTTCAACCACCGTAAAGTCATAATATTTTATTAAAACAGACTTTATCGGATACGATTCATGCACCTACATAAGATATATTATAACATATAATAACAATACTATATAAACATAAATTCGATACAATTCATATACCATGCCCGTTTACGCTGTTTACGGCGTTGTTTTGCAGTAAAAAGACTTCCGACGTAGTCTCCGAACTTATATTAAGACTACGTGTATTATCAAATATCACTTATACTTTACTAAATTGTAGGACTTCGGTGGTTTAAAACGTCAGAATTATCTTCCTTATTATTTATTGAATATTTAAAAATATAATAATAATTATGTATATTATGAACTACAATGTTCATTATAATATGTTTATATAGTTTCATTTAACAAAGGTAATATAAAATGTAAATAAAAATATTATATATAACAGGTATTTATAAAAATGTATTTGATATAACATAATATAATATAATAATATGAATTGAAGTTATAGAAAATTTTATGATTTCAGACTGTTTTCCTAAAGTAATGCTTTGTCTAAGGTACTTGTTATAGTCCTTATCGGCTATTGATAGTATAAGTAGTGTGGATTTTTTTAAATTATAAAATATATTGTGTAATTGTACTGTAGTAGCTGCTTGACATATTATACTTAAAATGACTCATTAAAAATTAAAGTGCAGTTTGGTGAAACCATGAAAGCCCGTTGAAATCTACCCCTGTAGGTTAGGTCGGATTAGAAGGTTTTATAATTGTGATCTATAGCTGGCGTTGATTAAGTAATTATATTTATATTTATTAATTTAAATGACGATGATGCTTATGTGCGTGTAAAATAATGTTGTCAGTGGATGATGACTACATATATATATATATATATATGATGGTACGATGAGACTCTTGTAGTGATCTGATTGACTGTTAAGCTGTGTGCACTGAAATCAATCACGTGTTTTCTATAGTATAAGACTTCAGTCCCGTTGTCTTATACATGAAGACACCGCGGTTTATGAGTAAAGGTAACTATCGAAAAGAAGAGATCGACGACGACGACGACGACGACGACGACAACGGCGACAGAGACAATATAAAGTTAGGTTATAAAATGTATAAATATAAATATATATATTATTATGTATATATTGTATATTATTATATACTCGTATATTTGCATTAGTATATTGTCTATGCAGTCTGTCGCCTTCTATATTTGTATTGTTTATAAGGTGTGTTAGGGTGTAAGCATGTATGAGTGTGTGTTTTAGTCGAGACCGGCTCCGGATTCGTCAGCAGTCAAAATAAATGAATGAACGTCCGTCACCGCGCGCCCAGAGGTCTACCCGGAGGTCGTGACCAAAGTGGGTGATCTGAGTTTCAGCCCACCTATACATGTATATTATTCTGATCCAAATCGTTTTTACGTGTATTATGATAATATGATATTGTATTATTATTATTATTATGTGTGCGACGGCTGGCTAAGTATACAATTACAGTTGTGAAGTTATGCAATAATAATATAATATAATAATATTATAATAATATATTGTATTATTATAAGACAACGCGCGGTGCTACATTTAGTTTGTACTCGAGACTAATTTTTTTCTTTCGATGGATTTTTTAAAATTATAAATCTAATAATCCATCTTACGTGCCATTTTTTTTTACGAAATTCGTGTACCCACTTATCAATTTTTTTATTTTGGAACGTAATTCGTGTTTATCCACCCATGTATAATATCATATTATGATGTTAAATCGTATAATTTTATACACGTTTTTAAGATGTGTGGGTAGGATAGGGGAAGTCTTTCCGGAGTTCCGGACGACACGTTTTGCCAAAATATATAATATCAAGATTAGTAATATTAATAAAAAATAGTATTATTTAACCCTTATTATGGTTTTATTATGATTATTGAGATCTTATCTTATATAATAATAACAAGAAATTGATTTTTTTACTAAATACATATTAAACATTTTATTTGTTTATATATATTTAATAATTTATATATACTTTTTAAGTTAGGTCTATTGATTACCTACTATTGCATATTAAAATTTAGTAAATAAATATTTTTATGATATACAATATATAGGTATAGGTAATAAAAATAAAATATATATATCTACTATAAAATATATAAAATACTCCAGGTTCAACTACCCTCTCCTTTTTTGAGGAACTGTAAGCAACTGTTAGTTTTTCTTTGTCTAATTATTTTTTTTATTTAATTATGATATGTAAATCAACATAATATTACGTTAAAAAATGTTTTATGGTAAAAAGTTACGTTTAAAAGAATTTAAGGAGGGGTAAATAAATTAACACATGGTGCCGAAATTCTAAATAAGTCTCTGTTTGTGCGTCCTTTTGAATTCAGAGATGCGCGTGTATGTTTGTTCTCTCCATATCTCTAAGCCGGTTTGACATTGAGTTTTTGACTTTGAAAAGTTTTATAGCAGTCTGCGATCGCGTTTCTCGCGTGGGAAGTTATACATTTTAAACCTCGCCCAGAAATTTGCACACATATTATATATTTCTATAGGTATTGTGTATACCTTGTCATACTGCCGCCACCACCACAGCGTTATTTAATTGCTCAAACACAATGCGCAGGTGTTTTGCTTTGTGCTGCAAATAGTTTTCGATACCATAATGGAACTTCCTATAAATGACCGACAATATCAAGGATATTGATCGGATATCGCCAAGAGCTTCGCCAACTGTCTACGTAGTTTTACAGTGGTTTATCATTTTAGACATTCTTGATGAAATTCAATATGACGTAGAAATACGCTGCCATGCTTAGAATGCAATTGAACTGAGTTTTGAAGTAATGCATAGGTCGAGAGAGTAGGCATAATATTTTCCGACGAATTATTTTTGATGTTAAAAAAACAAGTAGCGTAGTAAAAATCATTGTGAGACTAATGACATCGTTGTCTTACTTGTAAGTTTTAACATAATATCCAATTTACGAAAATAATCATCGAACGAAATTATGCTATACCTATTATTATATTGTACGTTTACCTACGAAATTGTTTTCTGTCAAAAACTTTATTTATTATACCTTTAAGTTCACTATTTTTTTCATATATGTATAGTGACTACGCAGATGATCATTATTTTATAACGATAATAATTATCAATTATTTTTGTTAAGAACTATAATTATATTCAAAAAAGAGGTGGATATACGTTCGGAGATCGCGTGTTTCCAAAAAAAAAAAAAAAATAAATGTAATATATTCATAATTTAGACAGGCTCGTATTTTTATTTTATTTATTTATTTTTTTTGATGATGAAGAACACATTAAAAAACCTAAAACTCGAAATGTGAATACTTATATTAATTATCGATGATTGCTTTTAAAAACAGAAAGTGGGTATAATCATGATTATTAATACTTGTATATAAAATATATATTATATTATTTATTATTTATTATTACACTCGTGGCTACGTAAGCGATTATTGCGAGTAGGTACCTACTAACCTACCTTTTGTTTATACGTGTAATGGTATCTACAACATGATAAATAATGACAGTACAATCCAAATTATCTTTTAAAGAAGTTAACAATTCAGATGATTGGGGTGTAAACGACTAAATCGACGTGATTGCCCGAAAAACATCGAAAGTAATAGAAAATTACGAACAACTACAACTACATTACCTAGCTACTGTAGGTATATCACCTGCAAGTACACGATATATTTATGTATATATTTAGACATACACACACACACACACACACACACACACACTAATATGTATATCTATATATATTATATATATATCAGTACGATCATATGCGCAGAACAATCAACATTGAATTTCCGCGTATTTTTATATTGTTTCGTGTCAAGTGGAATGTCCAAAATGATTGCAGATCGAAAGGGTCAATTGTTGCTATTATTTTCTATTCTCTTCCCTACCCCCTCCTCCAAACGTCATATATTATATAGGTCTGTCGTGATTTTTGGACAATGTGTATAACACGAATAACGCGGCCGCGGTGTCTTTACACGAGTGGGATATATTTGTTTTGTTTTCTTCAAGTTGACCAACATTCGTCTCGCACAGGTGATATTTACAGCGTTATTTCGCTCGCCACGGCAGCATTTCCGGGCGCATCAATACGCAGTAGGCAAATAATCCCAAATGAATTAGAACAAAAACATGTATCATGCACTTAAACGCACGAAAAACACCGGTCCGCCTGCACATCCACCGCGGCGTGTGATCGGGCACAAAAGAGCTGCGGTGACTATATATTGCATAGTAGTACATGTATATAGCATATTGGTACTCGCTTCCCGTATATTATAATGTATGTACGGGCCGAGGTCCGTTATACTCATATAATGTACCTATCAGCGACACCGGCGCATTGTCTTAAAGGGCTTTCGAGTATCTCTACGCATGCGATATACATAGCGCCGCGCACACACACATATATTATACGTATAATATGTACACTGTCAGCTCGTATTGTAATTATTGTTGTTTCGACACATTTTAATTGTAAATCGGAATTTAATATATACGTATACGCCACACATATATATTAGACGTACGTGTCGTGCACCGTTAACCGATTGTGTACTTAAATGTGTTTGTGTGTGTGTGTGTGATGTGTCCGCCGAAGAAACACTTAACGTAAATCGTGTTGCCCACCCCCGTTCGTCGTATATCAAAATACACATGCATTGGTGTTCAATTGAGCGCTCTCGCGACCGACTCTCAACCGCCTCGGTAGGTACGTGTAACATATATGACCCATAAGCAAACACTGCGTCAGCACGATATATACATCTTTATAACATGTTTAGCCATCTTAAGGATACCTCACAATGACTATTTATGTATAAAGACAATTTGATTGTAAGACGTTATTATAGCGCATCTGCAGTGGTCAAACGAACGGCGGTTGGTTGTTATACATATGAATTATTGTTTTCATTGTGGTTTTACTAAGAAGTTCTGTAATACTTTTCAATGTTTTGTTTTTGCCAATATCGTTTCATTCGTTGTGTATATAAAACAAAAAATGCTGTTCAGTTTAAATATTTGTTCGAAACTTTTTAATAGTCAAAAGATAACATACGAGTAACATAATATTATATCGTATTATTGGAAATCATTAAATTTAGATCATTAGTTATTTCACTAGGATTCATCAACAAAATGAATGACATGCATTTGGTCTGAAGTTTTGAAGGTTTAAATTTTTTGTCACATTTTTTGGACAAGTTGATTTATGAGCAAGTTAAAAAAAATGTTTTGACAAGCATCAAAAGGTAAAAGGTTACCGGTTGATCGAATGTCGCCAAAATAGGACTGCTCATCATTTCTACCACATTAATGACATATTTATGGTATAGAATCATATTCATCATGGTCACGCGACAAGTGGAAATGGACTATACACACAATATTATATTTACGGGTACTCATTTTGTATGCTATACCTGCCGCATCGCCGTTAGTGCAATGTGTGTTGTCAACCAACAAATTATAAATCGTGACTTATAATTCTAACTAGACAAAAATCTACGTTTGTATTTTTACTGCGTAATTAATTATTGGTTGTTAAGATAAATATCGCCAGAGTATGACCACAGCACAGCTATATTCTAAGTTCTAGTATGCTATCGACATTATATAAAGCAAATAACTGAACAAATTCATTATGTGCATTGTGCTCAGCATAACATATTGAATGTTTATGGATTTTATGTTTTTGAATTGCACTGCAGTGGATTTCTTCTTCGCGATATGATAATAAATAATAACAATATGATACTTTCGCTGACAATATATAACGTCTCATAAATTACGTTTATTGTTTATCACATCAATACACCCTACAATATGACTTACTCCGTCTTTCGTTCAGTGTTAGATCTGAGTCTTAGAAAGCCGGGTAGTAACTAATCTACCGAGGACTGCTACACGTACTATGGTGATGATATACGCTGCAACGTTCGCGATGATTAATAATTTTCACGACCGACCCGGTTTTTAAAGTTGTGTACGACCGGAGTGCGTCCACGATCTGCTACAGCACATACCCTTCCATCACGTCTCGCGGGCCGCGGCACGTCCGTCGTGGCGTTTGATATTTATTTTTTCTCTTTTCCCGCGATCCATCTACAAAAGTCGGCTCGACACGCGCGGAACTTCCTTCGTACAGGGAACACAACACGCGTTCCCGTGTCGGCGACCATGGGAGAGTACAATATATAAGATTTCAATGCACGAACAGGCTAGAGAGTATATTATGGACTAATAGTGATTCGGCGGCCGGCACAGCAGCTCCTATTCACGTTTATACATTTTACAAGCAAATATGTATATACATATACGCCTATCGTGTGTATGCGTATTTATTTTTTTTTTATTGACAAGGAAATCGTTTGTGTACAAGTGCAGTGTGTGAGTGCGTGTAACGACGACAATATGTCCGCGAGGCCTATGGGATCTAGGACGTGCTTAATAATCCGTTCGTATGGTAATTACCTTCGTACACACACACACACACACACACACACTCGTCGCAGACTGGCGTTCGCGTACACTACTGACCCATAATATTGTATACTACACGGTGTACCGACCGTATTATAGATAATATATTATGTGTAATACATGCGTATTATTATTATCATCATCGTGTGTGCATATTATAATAATATAGGTACGTATTATATCCGATGTGCGGCGAAGAATGTGTCGTCGCGGGTGCGCGCCGCACAATGAGATCCTATTACGTATTCACGTTCGGGTCTATAGGCGCGGGGAGAACCGCGGTCGGGTTACTGGCGGCGGGCGAGATATTAATATGACGATATGAAATCCCCGATTTGCTCATGTCGTCTGCTGTTGTACGCGCATATAATTATATGTATTCCTCGCCAATTAGCGTACGTGATGTAATATTGTAAATGTAATTTAATATATATATATAATTTATAATATATCGCGTTTCGCGACGCCGCCGCGCACCGGTACACCGACGACCGATTGTGTTCGCGACAAAAATACGACGCGTTTACAGCTATAGAACGGAGATCACGATGGCAAGACAGTGACTTTAACGTTCTCATATTATACGCATAATATATAATAACGTCATGTACCCCCGTGCATCCGATTAAATCTTCGCCTCCCGCGACTCTCCGGCGTTTCGACGTGCACTTTTCCAGCCCTTATGTATTCGCCTCTCGCGAATGCGCCATATGGCTCGTCGGCGACTCGACCACACTATATTGTAGATATCATATTATTATTGTTGCTGTTGTCATTGTCTCCGCGTATAGCGCACTCTCAAACGTTCGATAACGGTCGCGGTCACTATATTATTATTATCGTCGTCGTCATCGCGATTTAGTCTTTCGCGCTCGGTCGGACGCCTCGTATATGGGGTTTTATGTATACGTATAAATATATATATATGTACACAGTATAAACCGTACAAGTTTGGTATGCTATGGATATTATAATATACTTTTTGTGATTTACCGCGTTTCGCCAGACGACGACTGTTGTAAAATCACAATCGGCAACGATATATATGATAAATATGTTATCCATATATATATATATACGTACAGGCAACATTTTAAGTTTAATACCACAAAAAATAATAGAAACTGTTCTGTCGTGTGATATTGTAACGGACAACACTATTGCCTATCTGATTTTAATCATCGGTTTACTTTAAATTTCACATACAAAATAGTTAGATCAGTATTTGGAAAATTAAGTTAATACTGTACGGTTAAATACAACAATAAAACGCGAAATGGCACTTATATGGTTAATGGATATTTAGAAAGTTGAGTGTATGGTGTACAGTTTATATTGTATTTAATTTTAAAATGTTATTATATATATATATATATTCAATTCAAATCGTGTCTGCATCAGATAATAATATGATTAGTTTAAACGATTAGGAAATTTCAACTCAGTTTACCCGCAATCGGCGAACCATGGATATAATGTCAAGTGAATCGATACGAACTTGAATCGTAAACATTATAGAAAAAAGGTTAAAGATTCCAAATACTGCACACGCACGTCGTATATGATGGGCTGCAGTACTTTCCTACTCCCGCGGGGATAAAGACCCGGGCATTATATATACTGTGTAGTGTGTGTATATATATATAGGCTGGACACGATAAACTATTTATACACGCGTATAAGGTTCCTATAGGTGTCTTCAACGCACGAAACCATTTTAAATGGCGCAGCGTTTAAATTTCATACAGACCATTATATTGTATAATTCATATTATATGCGCGCGTCGCCCATGGCGTACGGTTTGTAATACACATTATAGATACATAGTACCTATAAACCCCGTCTATAAACGACTGTTTATGTACCCATACATTTTATTAAGTGATGATGATTATACAACTGTGTTTATGTGTACCTATGTTTGTACACACCCGGCCGAGACTAGCATTTCGTGTGATAATTCGTGATTATAATATATATACGAAAGTATATATCTGGCAACTATCGCAATTGTTGCTAACAAAATATGTGCTATACGTCCCGTTATAATTTCATGCAGTCTACTTGTATTATATAATATAGGAGTCATCGTTTTTTTTTCTTTTTTAGGGGGGAGGAGTGGACGCATTTATCCTGTACGGGATTTTTTGTGTTTAGTGATTCTCCTAAAACCTGCAAGTAGAGGGGATATGTCACTCACGCGTGGTGACACGTGACTGCCAATTTACTCGTTGATACGTATTATTATTGTACGGAGGAGGTATGATCGATGATATTAATGTTATAATAGTGTGATATTATTTAATAACTGGTTAAATAAACTATGTTAGGTATACACTCGGGTCGTGAGGATGATTCGATGGCAGTCAAGTCGTGTCGTGTTTATTCGTATACGGTTTTTAGTTTCCTCGGTGTGCTGATCGTCGGGGACACCGGGAAACGGTCCGAAAATCGGTCGGAATTGGGTCAGTACTCTTTGACAACAACTACGACGACGAAAAAGGGAAAAAATAGCGGTCAGCGCGCCGAACAATGGCCGGAAGAAGACACACTCGGTCGGCGGCGGCGGCGGACGCGTATTCGTTGTTAACGCGCGCCCGACAGACATGAGCTCTACATACCAATATATACATATATATATATATATATATATATATATATATACGTGGTCTGCACTATCCGTTGACCACCCCGCACCTCACCGCGAGTACGACTCTCGCCACTGATTTATCGGTTTGTTGGTCGCAATTATTAAACGGTAATATGTACGAACATACATAAATATACATCGTGGCAATGTTTATTTTTTTATTTTATTTTCATATATAATTTAGTTCGTTGCCTGTTGCACTTACTGCGACGTGTATTACGTAGAAACGAAAAAAAAAAATGCCATTCGCATATTATATGTATGTATAAGAATAGCGTGTCCTCGCGTCAAACCACTTACGAGAAAAATATCTGTTAAGTTAATCTCAAAACGTAAATTATTTGCGTGTCTTTATTTTCAAAAGCTATATTATACGCATGCATAGTTACAATTAGCTATGTCTAGTTTACTGTAATGTGTAAATATTAATATTCCATTTCGTATTTCACTGTTGATTTATTTTATGCGGTAGTGATTTTCATTGATCGTTTCTGAATAATCAGTTAAATTCTACGTATTTCGCACAAGTTATTTCTATCTCATCCCATAAAAAGAGTATAGTACACGTTTTATTTTCCTCGTCGAGTCTACAATAATATCGTATCGCATTAGTTTTAAAAGATTTCACAGAAATTTATATAAAATAATTGGTTTTTTTTCAAAATGTTGAAAGTGTCCTAAGAGCTGATACAATTATTGTAATCACGTTCGAATACAATTTCTATTATGTAGAAATTGTCAATAGTCGAGTCTGCGTCAGACTTAATATCTGATATTGTAAATATATTTTCTCATAATTGGCGGACAATGAAACAATGACAGTAATGAATTTTAAGTTTTTTGGTGGTGAATTATTAATACACAGTGTGTATAGAATTCCTCTTAGATTCGTCTCTAAAATTAAATTAAAAATTGATCTTAGTGCGCGTGTCTTACATATGGGAACATCAATGCACTAGGTTGAGTTAGAAACATTATGGTTTTTTATTTGTGCCACAATTCCCGAGCCCTGCAGCGAATAACGTATTTCACATCACGAGCGGGTATTTAAATAATTATACAACTCTTATTATTATATTATAATACCCGAGTAGAACAACACTATAAATACGTGCACTTAATGTATACTACGACGTTTGGTGCTAAACTCTTTTATAATATATATATATATATATGTACAATACGACGCTTAACAGTACTAACCCAACAGTCGTACACAATATATATTATGTATAACTTAAACGCACGCGGGTTGTCCAGGTGATAATTTAATTTCGACATGTGTCTTTGTGCGATAAACACTGGACGTGTGCGTGTATCTGTGGACACGGCAGCAGTAGCACACACACACACACACACACACACACACACACACACATGATATATATTATTATATTCATGCTTCACAGATTCGTTTAATGCCATTATTATCGCCTCATGCACTATAGGTACATAAACGTGCGTATATAGTATATAAATATAAATATATTTATTATAATATAGGTATACCTACGACTGTCGAACGACGCGATCCGTTATACTTTAACGTGTATTTTGGTTGAACTATTGAATGGAATAATCTGTTACATTAAAAAATCGATATAATAATAATAATATGCATGTACTGAGTATTCAACGCAACTCTGCAGACATCGGAAGACTTGTCGAGACCATAGGTGAAAAGTGTAAGTTAGAAAATGCTAAAATAATTTATGTCACACAAATCCACTGAGGCTTGCGCTCACATCACCCCGTATAGGTACTACTTAATGCCTAATTATATTATATACACGCATTAATAATAATATAATAATTTATTGACGATTTAAAAGTCGATTTAAATAAAAATTACAACAAAAGATTAACCATTAAAAAAAAAAAAAATAATAATAGATAATTATGAATAAATATAAATATTACAAATATTAAATAAAAAATAAAGAAATATATAGTCATCATAACAAATTTAATTCAAATCATTTAGATTCACAAATGAACAGTGTACACTATGCTCTTAAATGTTTATTTAATAAATATAGGTACCATATTTTAACACATTTTTCGAATTAAGTATAGAATCTGTAATTTATAATATGATAATATTAGTTCTGTAAAATAACTTTAGACTTACTTGACTTCGACATTCAGATAGGAGGAATATCCGTGTTTTTTCCTGTTGTATATTTCTAGTATGTTAGTTTAAAATTAATTCAATTCAATTTATATGTAAAATAAAATAAATTTCTATGAAATAGTAAAGTTGTTGTACAGAGAGAATAAAATTTACTATTTGGATTCATATCCAATATTGCAAGACGTTTTAAGCTGGAAAACTAGACAAGTGAGAAAGTCGTTATCATTATCAGAGTTCAAATATTGTTATTAACAATGTAAGTAAATCTGCGCGTGTTCGCGAAAAACATTCTGCCGTACGCGCCATCATCAATTTACTCAGTCTATGTATATACTGTACTGTATGTACATATGTACACACACAAGTAATAATTTAGAATTATAGTAGTATACGTATAATATTTTGTATTTATAACATTCCACGCTGAAGCTAAGAACACCGCTGGAACGCTAAATTTTTATATTAATTATATAATATCGGCATAGATTGTTTGTTTTGTAACCATACGTCTATTATTTTTATTTATATTTATATTCTAGATATATATATAATTGTATACGTATATTATAGAGACGTATATATGTATTTTAGAAGAAGGAAAAATTAATAAGACCTAACGATGTAGATAATAATATTATATATAAAAAAAAAAAAAAAAACGCCTGTGGTAAGAATGAAAAATCATTAACTCGGTTGACGCGGATGAGTCGATAATTGATAATAATATAATAATACACAACTACGATGTGTACGGTGGGGGAAGTGCGGTGACGAGGACAAAAAACGTATCACGACGGTGTTCGTAAAATATCGTTTCGACCAGGAGAAAACTCGCACTCATTAACGGTATTTATCATTATGTATACATATACATACATGTATTGCGACTAGGAAGATTTATTCGTAGACCGTGCGCCGCGACGATTAGTGGAAAAAGTTTTTATTCAAATTGACAGCAAGTGTGTTAAATTTGCGCGATATTATTCATCGTCGGGCACTCGGGAAATACACATGTTTATCGTGTAATGTATACCATTATATATAATATATCATTATTGTAGATGCGCGTGGAATTGCGTTCGGCGGAGATTCGAGCTCCGTGCATGCTTGAGCTCGGGGCGCGGGTTAACGGACTCATCGGAAACGGAACGGGCGCGCTTATTACTATTATAGGTACGCGTACCTCTCTGTGCGTTGTGTGCACGTGTGTGTGACGTCCGAATCTGCAGTAGGTGTCCGTGCACCGCCGACGATGGTTAAACAGCAACAATACGAAAACCATAAAGGTGTACATGATAATAACATTATTATTATTATTATTGTTGTTGTCGTTATCATTTCTAAATCGAATATTGTATATACCTACGAGTTTGTAAAAAATCGATAAACAAAAAAAATCTTCATTATGGGTCTGATGCGAAATATATATATGACGTACACCTTCATGTTATATCATGTGTAGTGTATGTATAGCTTAGGTTCAACCATATTTGAAAAAATTATCCGCTCACGCCCATTCGTCTGTCTATATTACGTTTTTAGATCTATTTATACACACGATAGATGCTGTATGTACCTATATTACACTTCTGTACGCATTATAATATTATTATGTCTGTGCGCGCGTGTATACGCACTGTATATAGACTTGGCATGACTGTATTGTTGTCGGGTTTCTTTTCGCGTCATTCCAGCAAATTAAAATCGAATTTTCTTCGATTATCACTGCACAGGTTTTTTTCATTTTCATTCGATTTTCATAATATATTCTATACGATATCATTAGATTCGTGGAATCACCGTAAGTTTAATTTAACTTCCTGTGTTTTTTTCTCATTCTGTTGTATGTATATATACTGCTTTCACTGCAGTCAATTTTAGTTAGTTTATTTTTTTTTCGTGTTTTATTGCTTTCCTAGGTATAATGAAAAACCGGTAGCGCGCACCTCTCGTTTTTTTCTGTCGGGCATTTTGGATTAGTGTGCTGATGCATATTTCACAGCGTCATCTCAGCTATGGTTTTTATTTCTTCCTATTTATTTATCGTCGACCGGTAATCTTCATCTTTTTCTGTCTTTCTTTAACTCTTTTTTTTTTGTTTATAATATCAGTGCACAGTATATAAACGCAAATATAGCGGTCGTTCATTGTTGTATAACAAATATTATATCAGCTTATACCGACAGTTTAATGGAGATGACTACGAATACGAAGCAAATACACAAATGGTTCGAAAACGATTGATGAAAAAAACACTGGTCGTCGCTTATTTTTCTCCTATACTCGTTGGTTTGAGCTAAAGAGGTATACACAAGATTGAGTCGATGTTGAGGTATTTACATAATATATAGGTATCATATTATAAATATCCGTCATTATAGCAGGTGACGTATATTTTTATTGTTCCATTTTCCACCGAAAAAATTGCGTTTCATTGTTTGAATGAGCTCGTTGACATTGCTACGAGATTTAACCAAGAATTTTTGATGTCACCCTAGCTGTAGCGTTTGTTATATTTTTTAGCTAGGCTTTGATTTTAATCAATGCCTGTAATTTTTTTATTTCGGATTTTTTCCTCGTTTCTATCATCACCGGAAGTATTCACATCATATATATAATACATATTATTATATCCGTATGCTTGCAGTAGGTATAGTGGATATAACCTCTATGTAGTTTTCGATGACCTGTAATTCGATTTTCTATCGTCCTTAAGATGTTCACTCAGCCACGGTTTTGCGAACGTTTATTATATATTATATCGCCCGCGCGTGTTTGTGTTTCCGAGTCATGGTCATTAAAATGCTTGAACATTGTGACGGCGCGCGGCATGGATGTGATGCAGCAGCGCGGCGGCGGCAGTATGTTTTTGTGGTTAATCCTCTTCTCCGTCACAATATATCAGCGTCAGTTTTGTTCTGTCTAAATATGTATACACAAACGTACACATATATACAGAATCATTTGTAAATATGTGTCATCGTATAGGCAATTTGGAAAATTGGTCTTTTTGGTAACCGCGAAGAGTTTGTTCAACTCTTTCTATTCTCATACGGAATTTATAAAACAACTATTAGTATTGACGAAATAAGTATAAATTAAGGTTCATAAAAATAATATAGGAACTTAAAAGCATTTTTTATTAAATTATGTTATAAGAGCTGCGTAGGTGTATAGATTTCCAAGCTGAACGTTAAATGCTAAAAATCGGAAAAACTTTCGTTCAAATTCTATAAAAAAAAAATAATAATCTTTCAGTGCTGCGATCTTATGATGACAGAGAAAACTGAAAAACAAATTAAGGTTGTTATAAATTATTACTTATACTTTATAAATATTTTAAGGTTATAATAAATTATAAGGAAGACGAAGACCTATTCAATTATTGTACTCTCGTTGTATAATGACTAGTTATCTGAACAAATCTAAAGGAAATATACACATTTATAGCTGTATATGCACACGTTGCGATGTCGGGTGGAACGGGATCCACTTCCGCAGAGTACTGCAAGATAAAATGTAATAGTACCTACGACCAGATTATAACCACGAGGACACGGACTTCTTGCTCTATGACTTTATATAACATTAAGTTATATGAAATTATATTATACGCTTGAATGGTTAATTTGTATGACATTGTGTAAATCGTAAAACGATATTATGTATGTATATTATAATATCGTTATTGAATAACGACGCTGCACATTAAAAGTGGATTTTAATTATTCGTTCATTGAATCATCTCGACGGAGCCGGTTTACGAGCGCATCGTCGCCGTCCACAACAGACTTACATATTATTATAGAGGTACACGAGTTGTACTCGACAGTTAGGTTGTGTTGTCTTGACGAGATATACGGTTTATGTCTAAGCAGTGTTTTGCGCGTAGGTACTATGTATATATATACGCGATGCATTCAATTGCTATACATAATGTAATATCATATATAAATTAAATAATATACACGTGTTTATAATGTCATATTGTACATTACACTAATCATAATTTTTTATGTTATATTTAATGTCCAAAAGTATTTTAACTAATGCGAAATTGTAGGAGGTATCGTCAGAATTCCGATCGATTATCATCAAGCCCTTTCAGCCGCTGTTTTTACGGTTTATCGCGCGAGCGCGCGCGTAAATTTGATTTCGCGTAATTTATTATTCGCGTACTTCGCTACTATTAATCATACAAAATAAGTAACTTCGAAACAAGTCATTATTATATACTATTTCGCACGAATTTGCGGAAACAAATATTTAAACATTTCAGCGTATAGCGATTTTAAAGTTATACCTCGAGCATTATAAAAGTTATACCGTCCAAATAAAATACAAGCACGCACATGCGTACACACACATACACACACACACACACACACACTCACACACATACACAAACTTAGACATACAGTATAGGGGGTAGAGGTTAAAACTTATCACGTCGGGTAGTAAAAGTTTTCCCGTACACAATGTCTCCCGTCGACGAGCTCGTGTTTTAGTCGCTCGCGTTTATAATCGCGTTGCAAAACTTTTCCCGGCCTGGCCAAGTCGAACGTGCGGTTTAATAAATACGACTTAAACAATGTTACTGTTGCGCTGTGCATATATGCTCGACGGGTCAATGACAATTGGAGTTTATTAATTAAAAATAAAACTAAGACTATATAATATAGGTACATATGATGTGAATGGCGCAATCTACGGACCGGCAAATCTTCACCCCCGCCGCGCCGTCACAATTGTACTAGATTAACTCGTGTACGAGATAATATGACGGTATCATTAAATAGGTATTTGTGTGTGTGTGTGTTTTTTAGAGACGCTTTTTGCCCGGCGGTAATTTTTTTCCCCTATTTATTATTATTATTATTTTTTTTTTGCATCGTCGTGTCGGTCAACGGTTCCTCGGCGGGTCGTGGTTGTCGCCGCTTTACAACATTACATCTATGTATACGAGTCGAAATCACGTGTCCTACTTGTGTACGCACGTCCCAAATGCCGACATTGCCTCTTCCACCGTTGCCGCATTGTTGTGTTGTAATTACCGTTTATATATTTTATATACACTCGATGGTTGTCGTAGTCGTCGCCAGTATGGAACCTTCGTCGTATAATATATCGTCACGACCGTGACCCTTTGCCGTTGCCGAAGAGTGTGTGTACTGCGCGTGTATGTAGGTTTTCTCAAAACGAAAGAATGGTAGAAATAAATAAATAAAGGCAGTCGTCGTGCTACAAACTCTTCCGGGGGCATACCCCTCAACCCATCCCCCAGTCTTATTATTCGTGTATATGTGCGCCTATTTATGCGTATAATATAAATCTATTATTATAAATACGCGTCTGCCTTCGCGTGCGAGTGTGCGTGTGTGTGTCTCGGCTATACATATTCTCTATAAATTATTTGGTCTCCGTATTGCAACGTTCAATATATATACATGCGATTGAACGCATTTATAAAAAATAATAATGCGATATTCGTATGTATATAATGCATAATATTATTTATACACAGAGACGGTACTGTTGTATGCATGTAAAGAATTAAACTGAATTCTCGATCAACGCGCGAGCATGTGGAGTATGATGATAGTAAGCCATGAGGAGGGCATGTCACCGCTTTTATTGTCGTTTGTCTCACCAACCGAATACACGTCTTCTCTTAACCACCTGACGCTCAAAATTTATTATATATACATACATTATGTAAAAGCCCGAAAACAAATCCAACTGAAAAATATCCGTCATTTAGTACGCATCAATGAAAAAAAAAAAATATCACAATTTGAGTTTTTCAAATCGTCTACGGATTTGTATAATTATATCGCATCCGTACGCAAAACGGTTACAAAAAAAAAAAAAAAACTAAAAGTTCCAACTCTCGGTTGCTCTCGAGAGCATCAACAGTGCCATATACGTATAGAAACTGCACGCGCCCGCGGTGTGTCTTAAGAGAACGGAGACGTATAAATTATTTATTATTAATACTTAGGTTTGTCTCTATTTTTTTTCGACCATATAAAAATATACGATAACAGCGTGCGTGTATGTATACATCGTTGTTGTCGTTATTGGCCGCGTATCGTATTAGGTATAATATAGGTATACACTGCGTGTATTATATACGTATACTGTATGATGTACCTAGCGATGATACATGCCGTATATTATTATTATTATTTATATTCTTTCCGTTGTTTTTTTTTTCAACCCGTCTAATAATACCCCCTCCCACACGCGGGCACCGCGAAAGAAACGCCGTGATGTGGTACAGATACACGCGGTGTATAATATACAGGTATATATTGTCTTCTGTGTAATATATAAGAAAAAAAATCGATTTCCACCGGAGAGCTGTCATCACCATATTTGATCTAAACTGCGGCGCGCGTAAACTCATGTGGGAACTCGGCAGCAGCAGCAGCAGCAGCGTCGCACTGCAACGACGACCATAAACACGCCTTTAATTGCGCTTACGTGTTTAATGCGTTCCGATCTGATATTGAGCGAGCGCGCGCGAGCGTATTGCAAAAAGAGGATAAGCCTCGTGGAAAAGAAAAAAAAATATATATAATAAACGTCGTACGTAAGAGTCGGAGAATGAGAAAAAAAATACGTACATATAATACCGTATAGCGCGTTTTAGCGAACGACTATTATATTCGTACACGACGACGATAGACCGTGTCGTCGTCTTCGTATGGTATTTATGCGAATTTTCGATATCGTCCGAGTTCGTGCTCCCGTATAAAATATCTTCAGCCATATGTGCGCGTATGAGTAATCGCGAAACGAGAGAAACGGTACTTAAACAGCGGCGGCGGTGTTGTGTACTTTAATCTCGCATTATATTATAGCCAAAGCTGCGGACACTTGCACCAGCACCTTTGGCCGCAGCGCAAATGTATTATGTAAAAATATGTATATGGTCATCTGCGACGTATATTATAATAGACGTACTGCGTAAAGGAAAACAGCAGCAACGGGCACAGTAAAGGACACTGCAGTTTCATGACCACCGGCGGCGACGGCGGCGATGTCGTCTACAAATATAATGTATATTATACAAATATGGTAGTGGTATATTGGTCGCCCGGTATAAACCGTATATTTATATGCGTACGTGTCGTGTACGTTACCCGTTCGCGCCTTCTCCGTGTACAGTCGTGTGTAGTGTACAATTCATGTACAATATGATATACATAAAACGTACGTATAATGCACCTATATCGATCTGGGTTTTTTATCAGAAAGTTTTTAGCCCAGTTTTTATTTTTCGCGGTCGTATAAATTATGTAAATCGATTACCGCCAGACCCCTCAAGCCATCCGAGTGCGCACGACCGGTCAACCCTTCGGCGAAGTGGATGCGGTGTACTTACATTCGCTTACGATTAAAATGTCTAGATGTGACTACTATGTATGCTTACTCAAGTGCAGGTCGACCCGGAGGAGAAATGTAGTCCAGAAAAGCGTCTTCTATAAATATACTATATATATATATGTCGCCGTATTCGCTGTATAATTATTTTCGCACTTATCGTACTCTACGATTCGTTTAAAAACATTTTTTATAATGATTTTAGTAATTCATATTTAGTAACAATTTATTTTAATTATATATTAAATAAATTAATAAACTATAGAGGTCTGGTCCGTCATCGTGCACCCTTTCCACCTTCTTCTTCGGCTCAATTATGTACGCCTGCAAATCGCCCGGATGCGGCCGGAATTGACATTTTTCCTTTTTTATATCCTGATTATGGCTTGTAAAAAGTACGAGTAGATAGAAAATATTGATTATTGTGGTTAAAACTAAATAAATACACTGATAGCGTCTTACATAATAATATTTATATGCAATATGTATCACATTCGCACTACCTACAATACCTACTTATAAGCAATAAACTAAACAATATCTTATCAAATTGAAAATTGAAAAACTTAACTATAGATGAATGTCTTTTTACCATTGAGTTTATGAAAGTATTCATAAAATATAATATTGTTTTAAATGTATACCATTTTATTTATTTTACCATCTTATGTACGAGTACATAATACAGTAGGTATATGATGCATTATAAATCTTTTATACTTTGCTCTATAAAAATGCATTTAAAATTTTAACCATTATATTACTGTATTATTTTTATTATTTAATTTATCTATAAATCTTCTAAGATTAACTAACATTTTATATACTGATGTTTTGTGCAATGCAATGAATAAATATTATATCTTATTTATACGTTATCTTCTGAACCAAACATCATGTAATCGGGCATCTCTGGTTCGAGCTACAGTAGCAGCTCATATACATTTAAAATCAGTGCGTTCATAAATGTCGGAGTTTATATGTATACTTGTACATATATATACATCATACATATATTATTTATTATTTTTGTCGTTGTATATTGTTACTCCGCACAGCGAGGATTTAATAAATTGAATATTTTTGAAGAAAAAAAATCACATTTCATGGTTATTTTAAACTCCGCCGGTTGCGTCTACTATAGATCTGGTCATCATATCGCAGCAGCTGCCTGCGATGATTGGCCGTGACGGTCAGGCGCGCGTTTTTAACAGTAAATGTATAATTTGATTTGCCCGTGAACACCACAGCGGCGCGATAGTGGGATGCATGAGTTTCGGAGCAAAGAATCCGTGTATAATATAATTTCGTTTTGCTCTCATCTCGATATCGACGGTGATGTGAGAAACGCGAATTTGTCTTCGCCGCTGCAACGAGCCCACTCCGTATAGTCGGTCGACATATAATATTGTGCCACTCGGCGACCACCGCGGGAAGTCGCCCGTATCGGGATATAAACCCGCGCGCGCGCGATTTATAATACATCACGACACCGGACGACGAATAGATATTATATGCGGTCCGCATTAAATTATATCTACAACGCACATATACATATATATATAATATTTTATAGTACTGAACTTATTTCACATATATGTTTATATAAACAGCGTACCTATACGATACTTATACCTACGTCGTCGTCGTTATATAGTTAGTTTTATCATTGTGAACATGTTCGGTCGTACGTGGTCCATAGTAATCCGGATATACGTAACAAACTATATAATATATTATTGTATATTACGTATATAAATGTACCTACACATACTACTTAGGTACGTTCGATTGAAAAACGGCTATTGTTAAAATCAACACGCGTGTTGCACAGTTAACACCCAAGAATTACGAGACCAAATAAAATAAACCGAGCGTCCCCGTAGTCCCGCGTCGTCTGAAGACATTATGGTCATGCCGTCGATCGCGTTACGAAAACAGAGTTTTATGAATAATAATGAAAAATACATACTAACGGTGATAGATATAAAAGCTTGGGCGTGGATTGTTTTCTTCCGTGTGGAAAAAACCGATAAACATCACTTGACTTTTTCTGATAGGTAATTTTAAGTTATCAAGCGATTTTCCTGTTCCGAATCTTTTTTTTTAAATCAGATATATATATATTTGTTACAACGCGATATATTTTATGCATTATGTCATTCTGAACCTATACAATAATAATAATATATTTAATACGTATTCACGTGTCTTGCCGAGTATAGATTAATGTGCGGAACTGTGAATCAATATTTTGCGGGGTACTTCTGCGTCGTTTTACTGTTAGATCATACTTAAAACGATAGTCATCTGAATTTGTATATAAATAAAACACACAAATAAATATAGTGAATTATAATTTGTAATTGCTAATTTTTTTTAAATTGTATTCGAACGAATTAAAATCACGTAAAAAAATATATTTATACCTATAAACGTTAATAGTCTTTGAAATAATAAGTGTTTTTCGGTAAATGAATCACCCTGTAGGAAAATAAATATATTTACTTATATTACAGTAATCCCTAACTAGACAGCTCTTTTTTACTATGTGAATTAATAGTGATGTTCGTACGTGGATTTATTTTATTTTCAAACGTATGTATATAGTATATCGTATATATAAAAGAAATAGTTACTTTTTATATTACTATTATGATTATAATATATTACTAAGTATTTATTCACGCAAGATTTGGCTCAATAACCGAGTGACGGGTACATCGAACCCATGAAATCTATTCAATAGTTTAGGTGGATTTTCTAATTGGTCAACGTCAAGTTGATTCCTGACAAAACCGTTGTATACGAAACAAATTATTATGGTTAAGTATAATATCACAACAAAATAACGTTAAGTGTATAATTAAATTATCATTTGTTGTTTTTATACTTTTTGTTGTCCCCTTATCTTTGTATTTGACAAAAAAAAAAGTTTCCTTTATCTGCCCCGAAAACTATGATTACATTTTAAAGGATTCGCAACGATGATGTTGCTTTCACAACTGTTTTAGTTTGCTATAAACTATTAAAATAACTATTTACCAAATCAAATGGTATAAATATAAACATCGGTGTATTTATCTATTCAAGTTATTAGAAAACCCAACCCGGAATATTTATGGCATCTACTGAAATGTTCAAATAATTCATAGACGCGGATGGAGATTATTAGAATAAATTATATAACATTATTATTGGAAAATAGGATAAAACCACGAGCATCGGTATTGTTCTGGAGGTTTATTAATCGGCTCGTGGACTAACAGTCCCGCGGAGACTTAGCGGAACTAAGTAGTATTCGGCCACGCATAATACGCCCTGCAGTGTTAAGGCATGGTCGGAAATGGTATACAAACTTTGCGAAATGTTGGTTAACAGGAAACTCTGCCAGTCATTATATAGGTATCCGACAAAATAATATTATCATCAGATATACCGCTTCGGGACTTAAAGATAGATAATACATAATATAATATTCATCGTCCATAAGATGGTATCTGATTCGGTCAGCAATATGCGAATTTTAGACCGTTATGCGATATAATAGTAGTTACTCACTCACATATTTATGCCTCAATAATACATACTTGTGTTAAGTTTTATCATAATAGCTACTTGTTCGATATTGATACTTTATATTTTCATTAATGATTTACGATTTTTTTTTTGCCAGTACACGACTGTCTCACGAATTATAATACGTTCATATACCGCGGTTACGTAATCTTCAACGCGTTTTAGTTGTATAGTATAATATAGTATAAGCACATAACAAAATTGTTTATAATGACGTTCATTAAAGACAAATATAATATCATAACGACCATAATTTTAAAAAAAATAGTATAAATCAGTAGATGTATAATATTTTATTAGATTTTAATCACAAGATGTGAACTTTAATTATCTATATTTAAAAAAAAAATAAATTTGTTTTTAATTATTTCCATTTTTTCAAAAGTCATTTTTGTACTTATAATATTAGTAGCCCATATAACTTGACACTGATTGTTAAATGTTTATCCTTAGGTATTTTAAAATGTATTCTTATCATAATTCATAATCCGTCGATAATCTGACTATGTGCGTAAACGGTCGTTACTCATTATAGATATTATAATGTTTGTCTAAATTCATAAAAAATAAACGTGATTATATTCGTATAGTAATATAGTATCATAACGACGTATATAAATTAGCATATAACACATGAGACAAGAACATAATCTGAGGCCTTAAATTTTAGATTATTAAACCCGATATGTCACTATAACCGATCCCATTAAAACGATTTATATCTGAATACTAGCTATATAGTGTTAACCCAATTTATATTATTATACACTCCGTGTTTGTTTTATATAAATTTTCATTAAGCACATATATTCTTAATGATATAATTTAAATTAATTTCATAACAGTTCAATAGTATAAAAACGACAGGGTAACGATATTACCAAGAAACGGGCATTTATGCACTACGTTTTGAGTGTTATTTATATGGAATTTTAAATATCAAACAGCAAAATTAGATGAAAAATGTTTTTTTTTTTATTTCAAAAAACGACAATTTTTTTTTTTATCACATTAATATTTTGTGATTTGGAAATTTTTCTGCAGGAATACCTATTACCTATACCTACCTGTTTTTATATAAATATATTGTTTTATGATAATACTTCTCATATTTTATTTAATGAAATCATGATCTTATATTACTATTTTTAAACCTAATATTATTTCCTTTTTTTCTTGATGAGAAATTATTAAGTAATATACTCAATATTCAGTCTAATTAATTTTTAATTTATTTTTTATATTATATCTGCAATGCTTGTTATTTAGTAGTTGTTTTCTTGTCTGTTTCATATTAATCGAGGGTTTTTGTTGTCACCATAGTCACGACAAACATTTTATATTATTTTATATCGGTATTTATATTATATATATATGCATGTATTTATTTATAATATTATAAATATTATATTTTTATAATTCATAAAATTATCTTTTTTTATTATTTGTATAGACCTTCAAACGTCAGTCATACCATTTATTAGTCGACCTTTGTTCATTGCAATTTTTGCAATTTTTAATGCGTATTTCACGATAATTAAGGTCTAATAATTATTTAATATAAGATTTGTATACGTTTTAAAATTGCTACAAAACATTAATTTCTGGTTAGAATTAATGAGAAAAATTGTTAAAATGACGTTTTATAGGAATAAAAATGACTTGTCATAATCAAAATCGTGGGCGAAAGGAAAATTCGATAACGATCATTCAATTAAAAATAATAAAAAAAAAAAACGTTCACCGATGTAACAAATTTTTAGCTTATAATTTAATGATAAATAATATTATAATAATAATTATTATTAGTATATAACATTATAATATTATGTAGATGTTTTAATTGTTATTGATTGGATTGGTCATTGGTTTGATTGGTTACTAAACCGACGGCTAAGTCACAACGCATTAGTTATTGACAACGAAACTAAAATAATACACAAGAACCTCAATGTATTATATATATCTATGCATGTGTACACTGTCATAGTGTAAGTATATATTTTATGTGCGTATATATATATATATATATATATATATATATATATATATATATGATTGACGTATCTACCTATAGAATTTTTATCTGTCGAAAGGTAAAATAAAATTTGAAGACATTTAACGTAGAATTTTGTTTCTTTTGTTGAAAACGGTATGGACGATGTGGAACAATTGTAAAAAGTAACACGCGCGTCACATACCTATATAATATATATATATATATATATATATATTACGCACACTTACATTTATATGTCCGTTCCATTTCACTGTATATATGCGTGATATGTATGTATATTCTCTATTCATCGAGTGGTTGTGTGTAGAAAAAAAATATCATGTCCATTGTGAAATGCTCATAGAAAATGGTATTACTATATTTATATACTTCATACAAAGGTTGTGTATTTCTATATATGTGTGATTGACAATTTATCTCAATGAAACGCAAGCGATTCGTTTTTAAAAAAAATTTTTTTTCGTTAACCTTATTAAAAAAAAAAAAAAATAATAAAAATAAAACGAATAAGCTAAAATGATAATTGTAATGAAACCTATATCCTTTAAAATATTCAACTTAAACATAATTTTTGTTTTATAAATCAGTCTTTTACATGTTACTCAAATGCCAGTGTTCATAATAATTTCATTGATTATTGATTACCTTTTATTTTTATTAAAAAATAAAAATTTGTTTTGCCCCATTTGGGCCCCATTATTGTTTGGTAAACCGATGTAATTGGTTGGATAAAATTATCGGGTAAATTATATAATATCGATTGTTATAACACGACTTTTTATAATAATTCGAGGTAAAATTGTTATTAAAAAATTACAGTGTGACTTGATAATGACTGAAAACCATTTTACCAGACTACTCTATTCTACTCACCTCTCAACTATGTAATTATAATGGGAACTGTTGGAACATACGTCTGTGATTACACTATAACTATATTTTCATTCAAACGTTCATTATACGATATATAATGCATTAAATATATATTAATTAATACAATATTATACCTATATTATATAATATTATGTTTATTCATGGATATTGAATTTACTTTATATACAAATCATATCGGCATTTTAAATTGATCTGCAATACGAACACCAAATTTTGTTCAAGCATGTTTTGTCCTATGGTGCGTTTACTTTGCATGTATAATAAAAAGGTTTTGATGATGCACTTTGTATTTTATGTATACCTACCATTTGTGTATACATACTACACATATAATATGTCTTGTAATAGTTAGTATGTTACAGTGATACACTAAAATTATAAATAATTATATTACTTTCATTTATGAAATTGGTATTCAGATTACAAAAATAATATCGTTTAATGAATTTAAAAAAATATTTATTTTTTATTGGTGCGCATACTTTGCTATTTTTGGCTTGGGCATTTGCATCATATTAAATTTTTAGTACACATAACTCCGGTAGCAATGAGAAACGGATTTACGAGCTATTGCGCTGTAAATATCGTTATAATATAGTTATAATAAATGACACAATGTCGGTTGAAAAGCCGCTGCCTCGTTGGACTCACGCCAGAAAACCGTACAATAATAGAGTAGATTTTTCGTAGGCGTGTGTGTGTGTTTAACAAAGGTTCGGGATGATATTATTATTTTATATCAACGCGGTCCGTAATACATACTATTATGTAATTTGTAATAATTATTACGCATTTTTAGTATAGTAATTTGACACATTCCAGCCTGATAACCTAGGATTAAAACGGGACCAAAAAGTATTATTTATGCACAAGAGTTACGCTAAATGTTATAATAGCATTAAGCAACCGAATTTAACACGGATGCATTTTTTAAGGCCATGAAGTGCACGGGACAGCTAGTATATTTTATAAATTGCAACACATATTATTAGTTTTTTTACTTCCAAAATGTATCAATTACCTCTATTCTTTTTAAGAAACTTTGACGAGTATACTTGTTTTTATATCAATGATTGATTGGCTTACAGAAATTTAAAGTTATTTCTATTGAAAAATGCTACTTTTGTTCTATATACCAACAAATCATGAAGAACCAATGACAAAATATAATAGTCATTTAAACTGTTTAAAAATCTAAAAAAAAACCATACTTTTTAACTTTAAATTACTGTAAGTTTGTTACTTTTTTATAGCCTTGAAGTAATACATACTAGCTCTCCACTGTATCATACTTACACTTGAAAAAGATATAGAGCTAAATTTTTAAGTAAATGCAAGTTAGTTGTCTAGCATAATTTTAAGTGGTAGGAGCGGAGAATTGTGTAGTTAGCTCCCAGTTAGTTTGGTCCATAGCTTCAAACCGACGAACTTACAAACTTCGAAAACCCAATAAAAATTACTTGTACATTTATCTTCAATATCACTTATCATTTATTCGGTGTAATTTGGATTATGTGAAAGAGAGGTATGTACATTCATGTCGATATTATCGCGTGTATTCTATTGAAAATGTGGTATTAGTTTATATTTCATTGCGGTAGCGCAACCAGTGATTTGTATACCTTGGTACAATATTATATTTTATATCCGGTTGTGAAAAACGACTGTCGAGCTGTGCAGATATTCCGGCTGTCGTACATCATTTCTCGTCGCAAAAATAATAATATAACACAAAATATGTATTTCGTTTTATTTTCAAGTCATTGGAGCCATCTATATGATTTCGTCAGGTACCCGTATAATAGTCGAATATTATTATTATATACGTTTTGTATATGGTTCGTGACAGTATTTGTACACACAAATATAATAAATATATATATATATATATTGCATGGGATGAAAAAGGAAACGTTGCATCGGTACAGAGATATGTATAGGAATGTCGAGCGGAACAATAGTATATAGGTACGTCGTAGTCTGTACGTACGACCGCGTGCGTATAGGTGTATACGTACATAAAGACATCGTATAGTAATATAAATTACACGATACATAATAATTAAGAAATACGAGAAAAACGGAAAGACAAAATTGTGTCAAACTCGCGATGGATGAGAATTACAGTGAAAACGCGAGAAAAAAAATACTACAAACGAGTATACAACAATATTATTTTATAGGCATTATATATATTATTCGCATACGACGGGTACGCGTCGCAAATTACTTTTTTACCAACACAGCCAACACAGATATATATATATATATATTGTATTACGAAGATACGACAACAGTATAATATAGTATATGTACCTATACCTACGCGTATAATTATAATTGACGTGAAACTACATATATCGTATATAACGCACATAATAATATTACACACGTGTATATTATTGTGTATAGCGTGCATTTCGATGGTCGTTGGCGAATATCGAAGAACAATGTAATTGAACAGTTTTTAATAGTTTTTCGCATCGTCGGGAATTTGCCGTCACTAATGTCGTTATCACTTGTCAGCATATGTGTTGAAGTCCATCATCTGAAACGCCACGAAACTCGTTGATTCGACGTATAGTGGTGGTATATAATATAATTAAAATAAAATAGTTTTAATTTTTTTTTAAATATTCATCATTGTCTTGACCATTCTATATAATCGATCGCGGAAACTGTCGTATGATGTGTAGCAGCAAGTGGGTATAAAAAACTATACGTTAAAATGTCGAAACCGGTGAAGTGTATGCACTTATTATATTATATTATTATATTCTGTGGTGTATGTATATACGGTATATTTTATTGTGTTACCGATAACAACGAGAAAAAAACGGAAAAAAGAAAATAATCGAATACAATATAATAATATATATATTAATAGGTTTTAATTTTATTACGTAGTCAGAATCCTTTGAATAAAATATATTATAGAGTAGGTTACTGCAGGACATTGAAGCGTAGGTACCTACATAACGGAATACTCAACCGACTTCTATTGTTCGGCCTGAAAAAAAAATTGTAATCGGTTTTTAACTATTTTTGGGATTTAATTAAGAGAGCTCTAAATATTGTAATGATATCATACACCGTATAGTATATATCTGTACGATTCAGGTACGTGTCATTTGATAAAAAATCTGATGTCTATCAATTAATGTTTACCTCGTTTAATTGCAGTTATTTTTTTTTCGTCATTATACAGCCTATACTAAATTATAATAACATATCATTATAATATGCTTATTCGATGTCCTAAATATCGTTGTTGTAATTGGCCAATCCAAAACATTGAAATAAATTTTTATGTAACCCCGCATGTCTCGTATAAAATGCATATGGTTCGTTTAGTTTACTCGTCTCCGCAAAAAATCGATTAACCCGATGAGATCTCGGCGGTTTCGGATAATATTGTCGTAGATTCAAGGAAACCCGCGTTTCAGGCGCGACGGTACATCGCGATTTGATGATAATAATAGTGTATCTATAGGTAGGTGTACTAAAAAAAAATGTGTATACGCGCCAGTGACCTTTTCACGATGGGCGCGGGCGAGCGTGCGCTCGACGACATCGCGTTGATGGCGGCCATCCACGAGACCCAAATCGTTGTCGTCTTTGACGGTCAGTTTACCTAATTACGTTTCCGAAACACGCGCGGCGGTGGCCTCGTCAACGACCTCAACGGTAAGCGCGCGCGCGCGAGAGAGACTTGGACTAATAGACCACACCAACGCCATATCATATCGCCTGTGCGCCGCGACGACGATGACTATCGGGTATTTATACCATCGTCGTAGTTGATCAACGGTCTTAGCCCGAGACGCCTGTGGCGCGAGATCGACGGATCTTTTTGCCGTATATAGACCTATAATACGCACTTTGAAATCGGGACGTGTCAATATTCTTAAGCAAAAATCTGTCCGAACCACGCTGTGCTCTGTTCAACTGTGCACGGTTGGATTTCCGGCGAGACAGACATTCTATATATATAATATATATATTATTAAACAGTCTACCGTTGCAGACGAGTGGACGGATCGTGTTCGAATATCGAAAAGACGACTCGCGTCACAAAACTTGGATTTTTAAACGGCACTATTATAATATACACGCAATCACAATCACGCTGCTGCAGAGCTGCAGTTTTTTTTTCCGTTCCTGTCGCTGGACGTTTTGTACATTTAAATAATAGTGTCGGTATAAAATATATACCGTTGTTATTGTTGGTAAAAAATAAAGTTAAAAACGAAATCGAATAAAAAAACGACCGGACCTTGGATGTTGCTGGACGATTGAGCGGACAACGGGAGGCGAGAAAACAATTAAAACTATTTTGTCGGTTATTATTAAATGTTTTCCGCGAGAGTATAATATTATTGTGTAGGAGCGCCGCGGCGGGGTACGTGCCTGAGATCTTATCAGCAAACGGCATTCGTTTCATAATGAAAAAAAAAATCGTAATTAAAAACGAAAATACCTAGAACTAAGTAATAGTATTATGGTATACGTGTTGACAACGCGCCGTTATATAATTGACCGATAAATTGAGATGTAACTTTATTTCCCGCGTCAACAGTCGACGGAGACTTTAACGCCTTTTTTTTTTATTTTGGTATCTCGACAATTGCTCTTGGCTACCGCGCCCCATTACGCCTACACCTAAACGGCTAACGTTTATATTACTATAAGTACATTACATAGGTTTATTGCTTGCATCGCTCACTAAAACAGTAACGCATAACACGGACGCTTACACGAACGCTGTGATACCGACAACGATCATCTCCCGAAATATGCTCATCAAACTTAAACCTCAAAACTATATGTCTACACCATTTTTTGAGTTTTCGTCTGATTCGGCGTACGGATACGCATGACGTTATAAACTGTAATCTAAATTTTATTTATTTGACTTGGATTTTTTGAGTGAACATTTCGATGGCGTGTAATTACCGACCTATTACGCAGCTATACCAAGTATGTTTCGATTCTCGGAGACTCAATCAGCTATCGAACTCATCGTTCTCTCGTCATCAAACGACCGACGGCGGAAAATACCTCATCGATTGCGCTCGCGCCACCGGAATGCTGTTCGACCATCTACAGCTATAAGAATACCGGCAAAAATAAAAACGTTACATCGTGATACTGCCAGCGTGTAAATGTACATATATATATATTGCAAAAAAATATATATAATAATAAAAATTGCAATCAAACTCGGACGAACAAATAGGATCTTACAACTCCCCTCCGTGCCCCCATGCGCATCGGTGTTTTTTTATCCCGAGTTGATTTTCATGCGTCCTTCGGGCGATCGATGATCGATCGTACGATTTGCAGCCATTACTTATACAGCAATTTGTTTCGTGTCACCGTTGCGCGTGTCGTCGTCGTCGGATAAGACGTTTACAAGAAGGAATTATATATTATTATTATAATTAGGCATATAATTTAGTATATATACATAAATACCGATGAATATAAATTTAATGATAACAAAGATACGACTAAAATAGTCGTCGTCGTGATTATTCCTTTTGGTTTCTATATATATATATGTATTATATGTCTTTCTTTAAACACAATTTTACCACCGGACATCCATTTTATTCTCGTCTGTCGCTATATTGCACGTATACGAATTATTATACATATAATAATAATTAATAATATAATATCGTTTGTTCTTTATATATTATCCCGTGTTACGCGGCCACCGTCCTACGGACAGTTGCAGTCTACACACATCTATAAACATTATATGTATATATATATAGGCGGGTTATTCATATTATTGCGGTTTGTCGGTCGAAAGTGAAAAAAAAATCGCGTTGATCGATGTACACAGGTATACGTCATATACGTGCACCGTCTAGCGCATCGCATTGCCGTGCACTTTCCACTGAATATAATAATATAATGATACGTATAATAATAAGAATATATTTTTTCGTACGCGTCCAGCACTACAATACGAAATTTCGCTGCGTGGCGTGCTGCGATCTTCGCGTTTTCGTTATATTGTCGTCGTGGCGCGCTTATCGCCTTTAAATTTTTATCATCTCGGACGAGCGCGTGGAAATATTGTTTCGTTTTCGCACGCTCTAAGACAAAAATAAAGTACCTACGTATACGCTGAACCGCTGCAGCACGATCGTCCTGTGCCGACGGCCTGCTATTGTGCGTGTACCGTTATCCCACGTCGCCTGCCCTATAGGTACTGCAGCTGTACCTAATGATAACCGCCGCCTATTATTTTATTTGCTTTTTATTGCGTTTAAGTGTTATTAAATTTCCACGCGATAATCGTACGCAGGACTTACACGGTTATTGCTATTATATTTTATTATTTTTATTATGATACGCACCTCCTGCGCGGGTCTGGCACCGGGACTACAATCGGTCGACGGAATCTTTCGGATTCGTGTGCGCTATCCGATTCGATGATCGACTCGCAGGTCGGCTGTTCGTTTCGGCCGAAGGGTGTAGAAATTAAAGCCAATCGCTTAAACCCTCGCGGTCTACAATCTATCATAATACGAATATTTATTCGTGAGATATATCTTGCAATACCTACAGAGATACGTAGAATAATATATACATATTTATGTGTCTATTTTTATTTTTGCTACGTTATTATTATAATTACGCCGTGTTGCATAGACCATTTTATCACTATATAAACATTTAATGAATTAATTGTGAACTTCGTATGTTTTTTGTTCTCTAAACTAACGTGATTTAGTGGCTAACAGTCGATCTATTACATGGCAATAAATATTTTATAGTTTTTTTTCCTTTACATTCTTACTTCATATCGATTTAAGATGAATTTGTTATATTATTATTGTAATTGTTTTCAATTGGGCTAATACGTCTCCCCGCATTTTTAGATATATAATGATGAACGTGTATGTATAATACACATCATGTAGATACTCAAACTATCGTACGTAATACATATTGGAATTGAATTAGTTTAATGTCTTGTTTACATGCATTCATATTGGCGCATATAATATCGTACAGACCATTTCAAGACCATTCAAATACATATATATGAATTATGCGATGAAAACGTTCCGGTTTTCTCTTACTCTGTGTGTAAGAAAAACGAAATCTAATACAATAACAATAATACAACTCGCCCATGTATATATATATTATATTATATATCAATATGTGTTATTGTTCGTCACACTTATTAGCATATACGACTTTTCAATTATTATTCTCCGCGTACACAATAATCCTTTCGTTGTGCACTGGTTATGTGCAAACAAAAATGTATTTTCTACGGGTCACCCCCATATGGCGTGCACTATATTATATTATTATTTTATTATAATATATATGTATTATAATGTGGGCGCGTGTGTCCGTACTACAGACGTCGCCGCCGCGTACTACTATTTGCAGGACGTCGATAAAAGCCAGTTTGTCGATGTATACCGCGCCCGAGGGCATGCTGTGATATACATTTGTGTACACGCTCATTAGTGTCATGGATACATAGATTTCGTTTTTCATTCGACGCAAAAAAAAAAACAATAACCGATACTTTGTGCATATATATATTATACAACGAAAATCGTCTCAACAGCAGTTGTCCGGCATCCTATTGGTGCCTTTCGATATTGTTTATGCATAGTCGTCACTACTGTCATAGTTATAATAATATACACATTCAAATAATATACCGAGTGATTTTTTTTTTAACAGTCAACACTAAACACTCATTTCCTGAAAAAAGTATTCTAAAATATAATACAGTTATTGATTTTGAAAAAAAATTATAATTCTTATTAATACCAATTTCCTAAATACATTTTTTTTTATTTCCAATTAATAACATACACCATATACATTTTGAAATATATATTATGAAATATATATTATGAAAGCCTAACTTTAGACACTCGTCGTTTGTTGGTTTAACGCATTTTAAGTTTTAATTAGAAAAGTAGCGGATCAACATTTTACGGGGCACCACTATACTCAGCTTATTTAATCCTATTCATTAATCCTTCGAAGTTATTCTTTGAAATATAAATTTATAGAAAAATATTCTATTTTAGGTCATGAAACTAAAAGTATTTATTCAAAAAAGTATACAACCTTTATTATTTTATGAATAACGATAAAAATAATAAAAAATATAAATTTTCCAAAAATGTCGTTTAGAAGGTTTTGTTCCGTCTGACTAATATAGGGTTATTAAAATCATATACGTGCAGTACAATATTACCTGATTATACTTCATAAAATAATTAACGTGTAACGACTAATGTTGGAATAATGCAATGTAAATAACAAATCATTTTGACAGTTGAAATTATTTTTCAGCTTCACCGTGTGTAATGTGTATATTGTAAAAAAATATATATACAAACCATATATTTTATAATATATTACATCATTACTTCATCATGCGATTATGATTATTACTGCAATTGAAGATATGTACGCACATGCGTAAATAGCTCATTGCAATTTGTTAATTACACACATGTATGTATATGCCTAGGCGGTACCTTCGTAAATAGACTGACCGAGAACGTTAAAATAGATTTTTACATGTCATATTATATGTTATTTTATTAATAATATATGCACTTATATTAGACGAGTCATTTCTATTTTTTTTTTTACATTGTATTTTATGATTTCCTGAATATAAATACAATAAAAATAGATCACTTCTTATCGAATGAATGACAGAATGATTCCAGTTTTGTATAAATAAAGTTTGAAATTAGTAAATAAGACCTACCTATTAGTTTTCCATTAAAAAAAAAGGTAATCAAGTGGATACCGGTCGGCTTTACATTAGGTACCTATTGAGTGAAATTTGTTATTATTGAGAAAATAAATATAATGGATTTTGATAAATTTGAATTCAATGATAATAACCCATTAATACCTATATAAGTTGAAAACAATTCTGAACCCAAACTATCTAAATTTTAGATTTACGTAACAATTTTAGTTTTTTCTTAATTTTTTGTTTATTTTTCCCAGTTATAAAAGACTTAAGTACTGGGTATTTTGAATTTTTACCTCTCTGAAGTAGGAACTAATTAGATCCAAATTGCTATCCAAAATTACTATCAAAATGAAAATTGAAACATTTTATCGACTATTCATCGTTCTGCTACAAATTTAAAAATATATATATAATAAAATACTTGTATAATTTTTCGTGAAATACAATTAATACACGTCTAGGTCTTATAATAATTAATATTACTCTGTTAATGTATAATTTATATTTTATTTATTTTTCATTCCTTATATTCTTATTTCTGTAGTTGTGTTCTTCCAGTTCTGAAATTCTCTTATGCAATTTGACAATGGCGATATAGGATTCGTCCTCCAGAGACACATTCGATATTTGTAAATAGATATGTTACATATCTAAACGCAACTACGGGGGTGCTGAAGCACTTCCGGGTTTACTTTAAGCATCCCCAAGTTCCAAGTTTTTGTAATTTCAAATTTCTGTAGTTTTAACTATGTAATTTATTTTATGATTTTATGACATAATAAATTCAAACACAGAGTTCTTCAAAACATAAATGCATGTCCTTGACAAAATAAATTTTAATTGTATAAAAGTCATAAGTTATAATTTACAAACTCGTAATATATTGAGTTCAGTATCCTATATTATGCTACAGTAAAATGTAGTGTAACGTGTGGAGTAGTGGTGGTTATACGTATGCATGTAAATGTAACATAATACCTTCGGCACTGATTTTTTGTTCATTTTTCCGTGTGCCCGCCAATCTGACTGAATTTTGCAATAAAAAAAAGGTAAAAAAAAATCTGACGTTAAAAACTACGACTCATTGTTCCATTTGCTCGGTGTGGTATTTATATTATATGTAGGTAAGTTACATACTCGAGTGTGTTGACGGCATATGTGTGTGTGTGTGTGTGTGTGTGTGTAATTCTCATGCAGCCGTGTAAACATTGCTGCAAGTAAAGAATATAATATATATATATATATAATACCTATACGTACAATTGTTGAGAGTCTGAATATTATACCTTCGTAGATTTTGAGGATAAAGAGTTAACCGTATACGATGCCAGAATAACGAGCAGTGACTGAACATAATTCTGACGGAGAAAAAATAAAATAAAATGTAGGCAAACGACGACCGCGTGTGTGCCATATGTGACGGCGAGTGTTTCGGATCGTAAATATACAGCGAACCGTTCCGCACAGTCAAAACGGATATCTGCCGCGGAAATCACGCGCTGCACTTTTTATTGATCTCTCGGCGGGGTAGTGTACCTATATACAATAGCAATACAACGATAATAGTATACTCGATTCCATCGAGCGGCGCCGGTCTTTACGTACTATCGTTCGGTTAGAGAAGTCGCGGATCCGGCCTGGCTATACGCTGTCGCTGTTGGCATCGTCGTCGTATATAACGATATGTGCCGGCAGGATGACTTCCGCGAAGTCGGGTCTTAATATAATTCGAATGGCCGACGACGATGCGGCGGCGTTACGTCGTCCCGCAGAATGTCGTTTCTCAACGATCAATGCGCACGGCGGCGGGATGTTTGTAATGATAATAACGTTTACACGTCGAGATCAGCTTATAGTAATAGTAATATAGTTGTTATCATATTAATATATTACCTATCGGTGTTTGACGTGTATCCAAATCCGGAATTCGGATTTTTGTTTCGTAATCGCGTAATACGAACACGCATTTGTTGGCACATGATTACGAAATCCAAAACGAAAACTATGCAGAGGTGGCACCGGTCAGGCAGTTGATTGATAACATGCGTGCCGACCCTTCGCGACGAGTGGTATGACGAATCTCGCGCGTCTTTGTATAGTATATAATATATATTATTATATAGTACCGTATACCAAATATGGGGTAAATAATAATAATGATACATACGCCGAAGCCTTGTGCGGTCATGCGCCGCCGAAAGTTATTTTTATTGCAGTGGTTATATGGTTCACATTGTTCGCCTTGGCTTCCTATACTTAATTATTATTTATACATCATATGTTATGCGTGTTTTAGTAGTCGAGTGCAGAACGAGCTGTATTTGTTTTCTTTAACAGGACTGGCCCGCGGCGACGGTGATGGCAGAGTCCGGTGCGCTCTTTGACCCACCCCCCCCCACAGCCGTTCCATCACTCTCGTCGTCGTTGACCGAAGCTGCCGATCTCATCCATCATTGGCGGTCGCGGCGGCAGATGAACCAAGTCGGCGAGTCGCCTCATCGCATACTCATAAATATATATTAGGAACTCTTCTCCGCATAATATAATATATATTATATATTATGTCCGGTGGCGGCGCCCGACCGCAGAAACGCCTAAAATCCACGACCGTCGGTAGCCGCGAATCGCGCAATTACGTCCTAATGACGTGATTCCGTCTAATTATAGCCCACACGTATATACGCATCATGCACGCACAGAAATGTACATAGTGCAGCTCCGTGATCGACCGAGTGCTCGACGACCTTGAACCGGAAAAACGCTGCAGCAGTGTAGGGGCGAGGTTTCGAAGACCAGAATAATATTCCACACCGTAACTCTATTTCTCCCCGCCCGCCCCTCCTGGACTCGGTCTCTTCGGACGCGTTCGTCGGTAATGATCGTAGTCGTACAAACCGGAGACCGTGTAACGTTATCATCATCATAATAATGTATATTATTGCGATTCACTTACAGCTGGGCGGCGCCCTCGGTCGAATATTTTTCCGCAATCGTCCCCGCGGGCGGCGCGAAGGTCGTGGTCCATTTCCCGCCGATCTACATTATATCGATACCGGTTTACGTCGTCGTCGCGTGTTTTACGGTTTGGGACTTTGTCGTCGCTGCATACACACGGGGGGAGCGTTGTTCCGGTGTATATAATACTGTAATAGTGTGTACACCATGTGCGAATGGATATTACGACGACGATTGCAGCAGCCGTATTATTACTCTATACCTGCCTATAAATTATAATATTATATACCGCCGTCATTTGCATTCGTAAACATCAACTTCCGACGACGTCTGCTGCCGGTATGCGTGTGCGTAGAACGCGCATGCCTGATCGCTGTTTATTATAACGATGATAAAGAAGAAAAAATAAAGAATTATCTCCGTCGTCACTATTCTCGTATAAAATTTATACGGTAAAAAACGTCGTGATGGGATTAAGCGCAGCCCATATACCTACATATACGTAGTTCTACTGTCATGTCAAATCGGCTCGTTTCGACAACGGAAAATGTGCAGCGGTCGCGTTAGATGTTAATCCGCCGCCCGGCGAGAGAATATATTATATATATATTAAGTATATACATATGTACGCGTATAAAATCGCATTCTTCGGTCACTTCGCAAGACCCGCGCCGACTGCTGCAGCAGGATGCAATGATGTAGGTCCTCGCGTGTTCGGACGTGATTGATTTCGCCCCGTTCTCATATTATACGTCTCTTGTACTACGTAGGTAGGTACACGTGTGACGAGACGTCGGACGACGGTTTATGATGATAAACGTCTTGCGATAACAACTGTCGGGAAATTATGTCCACCGTCGCGATGAATTATTATATCCACTCGTGTATTACTGTCGCAGTTGTTTCGACTCGAAAAAAAAACCCGCTTTTAAAACGCGCGACTGTGTGACGTTCTGTCGTGTGCGATTGCGTGGGTCCTACAGGAAAACATTTACAACACTTTAATGGGAATAATAGTTGTGTTGCCGTCAAACCGAGCTACAGATTATACTAAAATCGCAGACGGTTTGCGTTTTTATCGCACGACAATCGTATGTGTGCATAAGGTGCACAGCACCATAATTGCAGAAAATCGTCTACGATTTAAAAAAAAAAAAAAAAACATTTGTTCGACTAGTAAACTGATATCAGTTATTTAAATCAGCCAGTGTCAAAACAGCTTATGTTTTTCGGAGTGCTGAGTCAATTCCGATTTCAAACTGTATAATAATAATATATACGTAAAAAGGTTATACGTGTATACATGTCATATTTAATATTGTTATGTTTTATTCTATTTTCAATTGATAACGCTTTCCCTGACATTACATGTACACATATGCGTTCTACGTATTATAATATATAGTATGTTATCTCGTCGATGTAGCAGCGATTGGTCAGGTGGGTTTCGAAAATGACTACATGTATAAACCGTCATCTGAACAAATCGTGTCAAAAGTGACATCAACACACTCGTATTATAATAATATGTGATTCGCGAATTCCAACAGATTTCGGAACACAAACGCGTCGGATCGGTCGGAGAGATTCTCACATCCAGACTCCGGTCGACTATATACACGCATACGTGTACAATTTATATATATATATATATATATATATATATATGTGTATACCGCAAATAAGACTCCTCATCGTCGTATTGAACGAGTGAGTGTGCCACTCGCAGTCATTGTGTGTGTCCGAGTAGTGCGCGTTGCGCAGTTGTCCAGACAATTACCCGGAGAACGCATTAAGGGCACGCTGGAGATTATCCCGATCACACGCGGCCGGACCCAGTCTTTCTAGTTTCGAATGCGATTATTTGTATACGTATAATATAGGTACGTGTGTGCATTATACACCATACGTGCGCGTGTACACTGCACTGGTTTTTCACAATAGCTGCGTTAGCGCGTTCGATTAATCCTTTCTCGCCGTCCGACAATAATGATAATAATAATTATTATTATTATCGTGTCTGTCTGGCGATTGATGCACAGGAGACGTTACGTCTCGTCCGTCTGCAAAGAATAATACGCGACACACTGCATGAAAGTGGTCTACTATACACTCGAGCACGCGCGTCACGTCGTGTATCCTAATATATAACAATAATTGTCTTGAGGTCGCGTAGTGGTTGCAACTTTGCAAGTTTTCCGTTTCGGTGACTTTTCACCTGCAGAAGATTATGTGCAGAATATATTATTATATTCAATAATTGAACACCAATATTTATGTTATCGATAAACTACTCATCGTGGTTATTACTGTTTAAATATATATATTATACTCGTATAATATTATGCGTGTCCCTTGTATGCATACTTACTGTAGGAAAAACATTTACGTGTAAATTATCATGATATTATAAAACATCACGTTGTGTCATGATGCAGTTTATTAATTTTTAGTTTTGTTCATAATAATTGTATTGATTTTACAGTGATATATATTTTTTTTGTATCTGCAGTCTTGAATACACATTTTTAGCAGAACAATATGAAAATTCTCAGTTATTTTCTACATTTTAAAATAACCAATGGATGAAAAGAGAAGGATGAATATTTAATATTTTTATTTATAATATGTATTATCATTATACAATAATTGTTTGAAATCGTTTTTCATCATTTAATGATATACCACTAAATTCAAATTTTACATATCTATGGCAGTACTTACTCAGAAATGACGAAATACAATCGTTAATTACAACTTTAAAGACAAGTGACAACTACTTTAAGTTATATATATATATTTGATTAATTATACTTTTTATAAATTGGAAATAGTTATATTTCTTACAAATTCAATACAATTTTTAAACTAATTTATATATTATTGTTTATGAGTATATAATAAATACATTTATAATTTTATACATCTTTCAGACGTGGTAACATTTAGTTATGATTTTTTTTTTATATTTTACTTTCTATATTTATCAAATAAATAACACAAAGTTTATAATTATTGTCGTATTATTAAATTAGATGTTTAGGTTGTGTGACTATATAGCTGTTTAATTTGAAGTCCGTGGTGTTTATAATTTCAGATATATACATTAAAACAATAATCCTTAATTTATTAAAGTTTAAGTTTACCACCACTATCATCGGTTTATTGACTTTTCAAATATTCATGACTGTACGGAAAACTTAAGAGTGTACGTTATTATTTTAAAATGCGTTTAAGCAACAGTACAACGTCAGAAATATTAGATAATATTATACAATACGCAATCCATGCAATGTATACTGTATCCATATTCCATACACTTATTCGCAAGACTTTCAAATATTTGACAAAAATATCCGACTTTTTAAATTTAATTTTGTTTTTCCATCATCCGAAATACACAGTTTCAGCCGTTTCAGGTATATTACCATCTGGATTTGGACGTTACATGCATATATTGCTTATATTATTATTACCATCATACATGATTACTAGTTATATAATAATATTATGTAGTCCCCTACAAGGCTATGACCGCTTGCGCTTGATGACCGCAACACAATAATATATTGCAAGTTCACATGATGATGGTATGCAATCAAATAAATATTGCAGCGTCGCGTCAAATCACATTTCTGTGGTCGGTTGTGTATAATGTTAATGCTATTTGGTATAAGTACAGTAAGTACACGATATTTTTGAAATAAGTAAATTTCTAGTATACGTGCATAATTTTTGTCGACGTCATTTACTCAAGATAAAAACATATGTACGGTAGCGTTATCAAAAAATCAACAAGTATTAGAAGTGCTCGGCTCTAGCCTCTAAGTAACGGGAACTCAGAAAATGTTTTTTTTTTTAATGTGTTCTATTATTGGCATTTTGACAAACTGCAGTCATTTTTTATTTATAATAGCGTTTAAAAGCTAGAAAAGCTAGTACTTTTTGGCTCGACTATCCTTTATCACTTCCATTCTTATTACCTAAATTTGAAATGAGAACACTATTGCTCTGATATCTGATAAATATATTCGGAATTCGCAGTATACCTTTGCTTAATACTTCGTATCTATTTGAATGTACAGAATATCGTTAAGTATCAAAATGTTTTAATGGTTTCAATAACAAAAACAATTGAGTAAAAAAAAAAATAAATACTTTTCACAATAATGTGTGAATAATACACATTCACCGTTAAAATTATAAGTATCTCGTAAAAAAAATTTATTACACTTTTTTTCTCAGATCTGTAAATTAACTTAAAGGTGCCCACTTAAACAAATACGGTTTCAGAAACGTTCATATCCCGAGTAAATTTCTCAAACATAATAACATGTTTATGGTATGGTATATAGCTGCTAAAGTACCCATATAAGTACAACTGCAGTCGCGTGGGTTTGGCGGCGGAATTGTTTATAAAAGCATTAAAAATAAGATATCAATTTTGATAACGATAATTACGCTCGTCGTTAGCCGACTTATTATGTATTATATTTTCGACAACTGCCGCGCGTACACATATTATATATAAATATAAAACCTCGTTACGCGTAGTATATACAATACGTATATATTATTATGTAGTGCACATCCGAGTAGGATCGTCCGAAGCATAATAAACTTTCGGCGGCAGGCATGTACTAATAACATAGTGAATTATACGAGCTTCTCTGTGGAACTAATCGGAAGGGATCGTCTTTGTATATAGCATAATATTGAACGTATTTACATTTAGCACTAGTACAGTCGTTAAGGACATTTTAACAATAAGGGCAAATATTATACAGAACTGACCTATGGTTACCGAATTATTATTAATCAAAACACGGATATATTTTAAAAAAAAAAGTATATAATAATAACGAATTATACTTAATCTAGATCTAGAACATCCAACTAACCTCCTAATAACCCATCCGTCATTATATGACATCCTTCCGTCGCTTAACAGGTAATATAATATAGTATATACCGTAGTACAAATAATAAACCACCACGGGAAATTGGGAACTAAACATAAAATAAAATTAACGTATCATCTAGTAAGACTAGATAATCAGCGTGTAAATTATAATGTATCTTGTTGAAACAACCCGGTTTTATCGATACCTAATCAAATATTTTATGACAATGAAATGTCATAATTTTTTTTTATGCATTTAATCAAAATCAGCATTTTTAAAACTATAAACTTTAATCCAGGACTTTTTTACGTTCCGGGACTTCTCTTTGGACATATGGCTACCCTATACTAATCGCTCGTTCACACATGTCACATACATTTATTTTTTTATAAATTACACATTCTATGCAAACATTTTTAATAGATATTTTACCCACAATAAACTATACATGTTAACATATCGAATAACGATGTATATAACTATAAGTTCTTGCCTACTTGATGATGTATTACTTAATTATTAATGTATGTGCAGTTTACCTCACGATAATCTCGACGTACACGTTTAAATTTGCATATAGACTATTATAATACTATATGCAATTGTTAATGTGCAGTATTGCACTTCTGCATATTATGCTATTTTGCTATTCGTTATACTCAAGAAAAAAAAAATAATAATATACTAATCATACAGAATATCAAAATATTTGTGTTCCGACTCACGAAATAATTATTATAATTTATAAGTAATTAAACACGTCTTTAATAGTAATAATAATAAATATGCAACTTATGCATACCTTATGGGTTCATATCAACTTTGAACATATTTTCTCCAACTGCCGTGTTCATTCAAGGCAGACAATTTAATGATCCCAGAATCATTGGCCGAATCACTCAATCTGCAGAACCCCATTCGGTCTCCATCTCTATTAAAATCGTTAGGTACCGATACCAATCTACAAAATAAAATAAGTATTTTCATATAGTTATATCTTATCTAATTATTAAGTAGTTCATATCATCACATTATCATAATATATAGATATATATATATTATTTAATTCATTTGTATGTAAATATATCTGTGTATCTGAGGGTTAATTTAAATAATAATAATAAACAATATAGGATAGGCGTGGGTAACAGATATGTTAATGATAATGTCCGAAAACAATAACGACTAAAAAAACGGCATTTGCAGTTTCCTTCGAATGTTATTTCAATTGCTTTAGTTTATACAACACTATGCATAGGGTATTAGGTGTGTACTGTACTAAAAGCGTTAAAAAAAATTCATATTAAAATCGTATTAGGGTCGCCTCCTCCGCAGCGGCGACCGGTATATACTGCAGCACATTCCTATTCTAACGGTACATATATAATATAATATAATATTTATCGCCGCCGCCCCCGAGTCATTTCGAACTTGAAGTATTATTATATTATTATATTGTACCTGCGCGCTTGTTATATATATATATATATGGTTGCTAAATTATTGTTTTATAAGAACCGCGGTATCCGATTACCATATAACAGGTACACACTGGGTATGCTAACCGGTTGCAAGTAGATACTACGCACGACATCGTATTGGCGTATAAGTTTCTGTTCGGTGGATAAACTTCCGAAAGGGTACGCCTTGCAGCTATATATATGTATAATATCCATATGAACGGACAGTACCCGAAATATATACGCGCTTTAGCGACCAACGATATAGAAATGTATATAATATATAGGTCAACGAATTGTGCGATGTAGGTATACTGCAGCAATCTGTGTAATTATTCGTCTAATTTTTTAAAATACTAAAATATACAATGCATTGATCTGTTAAACGTGCTATAAGTCTAGAACTGAACGCATTTAAAATATTATTGTGCTAAAAAACAGCCAAAAGTCGTGTCTTTTAAAAAACTAAAAACTGTCATTATAACAATGTAAACCTAAGATTTATGATTATATGTGGTAGTCTTACATTTTAAATTGGTTATCGACGTGTACCACATGATATATTATTATATCATATTATTATAATAATATGACTAATCATTATTCTCGTATAAAAAGCTTATCTTTAAAAGTGCATTTGATGTCCCACTATATTTATTAAATTTATTTTTTATTAGGTGAATCGATTTCCTTCGTATAAGTTACAATGTATAATAATCACGTCCGTTTTAATCGAATTGCATTCGAAGACATTAATTGTCTCAGTATAATATGTGTGTGTATAATATATTATTTTCTTTTCATTATAAACAGGTTAGTATACTTATGTTGGTGCACAAATACATGACGTGCTCATGCTATCGTCGTCGTCGCCACCGTCGCGTCGTCGTCGTTCGTATATAATATAATAATACGATGACGGTTGGTCGACGTAGCCGTCGCCGTCTCTGGACGAATGATAATGCATAAAACGTGCGTTTTATATTTTAATGCGGTCAATAATAATAATATAATTATTTCTCGACAAAAAAAAGAAACAAAACAAAACGAGTAACTATCCCGATTTACGTCATGTAATGAGATCGCCTACAGAGCTGCAGGTCAGTTCGATTTAATTATATTTTAGAACATGCATACGTGTAATAGATTATGGACAATATAATATTTTATTTTTTCAATAATATAATAATATTGCACTTGGTCTAAATTGTATAAATAATGTTTAAACACTACGCGTGGTCGATATGCATAAAATATTTCACGTTTGCGGTGTATGAAACTACTGCTGAATTTTTCGGACACCACTTTGGCGATAAATCGTATAGTGCATCGGAAAAATAAATTAAAAAAATGACTCGATACGTTTTAAGGTGTTGAATAGACTAATATAGGTAGGTTAGGTTAGGTTGTCTATCTAATCGAAAACACTATTGCCTCTAATAAACGATTTCGCAGAATAGATCAGGCTATCTCAGAAACACGAAAAATAATTTATAATGATCTTTCTGGAACGTAGAAAAAAACCTGTATTCCGTATAGGTACTTACACAATAGCAAGGTTTTTTTTCTCCGATGAAAGTTTATTCCAACTATCTAAATTACTACTTAGATATTGTGTACAGTTTAAGCGAATTTAATTTCGCCTGCAAATTACATGTGTTTGTCTTGGCCCAAATTACAGTTTTTCATAAATTCGTATTTCACATTACCAACGATTACATAGTTGCACACACATAGATACAACGTTTTGGTTTTGGGTCAAATTCGGTGCAAATCATTTGTGTCGAGTCGCTGTCGTAATATTAGTAGCCAGAGTATGTATGGTTGCGGAAAAAACAGCTTTCCATGCGACGTGTACAGGTTGTCAAAGTTTCACCAAACCCTCACTGTTTTTGTTTCGTGTAAATATGTATCCATAATTGTATGTATTCATATTAATTTATAAATACGCACGATGACTCACTGAAAATATTTACTGTCATAAATCTACTAAGATCTACATAAATCTAATGAGATATTTAATTTTTATCTGAGAACGGATATTATTTATTACGGATTTATTTTATGGGTAAACAAAATTAAGAGTGCTACAAAATATGATAGCGATTATGTGGCTCCGTACGATACCTAGTATAATATTGCAGTGATTAAGATTTTCCCAAAATCGTATTTAAAAATTATTAATCTGTAAAATGCTATTAACGGGACACTAAACTAATCGATATAACTGCACCCTGTACTGTAGAACCCGCCAATATATATTTGTGTTGTATTTGTTACCATACGCACACTTATCTATATTTATATATACATTGGTCGCAATGTACGTTGACTGTACGCTGTATGCCATGTACGCGAGCCGCGAGGAGCGGAGCTAAACGGATAAATTGGTAGAAAAAATGTACACCACACGCGGCTTGTATATAGGTATATATAAGTACCTTTATATATATATATGTGTGTGTGTGTGTACACAATATCGAGCTTAATGCTGCAGGAGAGTCGCGTGAGAACGGCATCGGTGTTCGCGAGCGATACCGATCTCATTATTAGTTTTTCTTTTTTTTTGACGATCGATCGTTAATTAAAAATTTCCCGTAACCGCGTGCGAAATAATATGCGTAAAAAACCCATAGGTACCCGTGCGATAAATATCCGTTTTTTTTCTTTTTTTCTCTTAGTCCGTCTTTAGACGTGCACGTGCAGTACACATTCTGAGCCGCCGCCGTTGCAAAGTCACACATTTTCACCGGGCACGCCCAAAACTATATGAACATTGTATTTATAATACAGAGAAATAAATACTTATAACGACCTAGTATTGTTTATTATTATGTCTATAGAAGCTTAACGCATTTATTTTACAGAAATATTGAATGACAAATTATTGTTCTTAGACCATAAGAGCAAGACAAAACTGCATGCGTGTATGACTATATTATAAGTGTGTATTGGTTGGTGTGAACCTCTAATACAAAATAATATTTATTCTTCGTTGTTGTCACTGTCACATTTTTAAATCGTAATAACATTATTTTAAGTTACAACGCAATATAATAGGTAACAGAATGTATCGATTATCGATGTTTGAAAAACAAAGAAAAATAATTATGGTTTTATTTTATTTATTGTTTTTTGTTCTTTTTATTTATTTATTTATTTTTTTTTTGTGATATATCCGCAACGACCGCTACAATAACAAAAATTTAAGATTATAAAAAATGCACTACTATACGTATACGATTAAATTAGTAAATAAATTATTATTTAATATTTCTTTGTATTGTAGATATTGGATATCTTGTTGAATTTGAATAGTTTAATTGTAGCGATGAGGCCCGGACTGAAGATTATTTATAAGCGAATAGAGGAAAAGGGTTTCGTTCAATCTCGTCTTAGGTACTGTGATATTTGGTAAGGCGTTTTCCGTTTATTTTTGGAAAAATTTCATATTACATTGGTTGTATTTATTGTCACGCCCGTTTTAATTTCACTATCAGTCTGATTGTTATCTTCTTATTTATTGGTATAGTTATTAATAAATTATTTTTTTGTTTTCGTTTTATTAAACTGCAGGAATTAATTGTGAAAGGAAAATTGTATTTATTACCTATTCCTTTTTTATGACTAAGCATTTTTTAACTATAGCGAAATTTCTTTATATAGGTAGGTATAATTTTTCTGAGGTAACGCACGAGTGTGATTAAAAAATGAATTTAATTGAATTTTAAGCAGACTAAATAACAGATTTTAAAAGATACAAACATATTTTTATAAATGATAGTTTAAGTTTGATGAAATATGTATACATGTATGGGAATACTTTATCTAATAGAAACGGAATTGTTTCTTCGGAAATTTGTTTTTCACGTATTTCCATTTCGATTGAAAACATTCATACGATTTTCATTTACCTGATGCTTTCTCACGAATCAAATATTTTAGTCGTTTTAATCTCACGCTCACATTTGAACGTAAACCAAATTTTGGACGAATGTTTGTACCTATTATACCTGTACCTATAATATACCACCATGCAAGCTATTATCATATACGCATTTTATAATATAAGTATATAGTGTTTCCGGAAATATACTTATAATGCTCGTACACACACTAAACAGTTGGAAGTATGTTGACCGCTCGCACATATTATAATCGCATTACAATCGTGAATGACCACGATGTGAACTATTTAGTATTATATTACCATTTACCAAGGATCGTAACGTAGTTATTACGGGCAATAAAACATAAACTAAATAATATATATATTCATATTGTGTGTATATACATATATTGTTAGCGTTTATGACCGTATGTATGTACCTATGTGTACTATGTGTGTACGCACCAGTTTATATTGTTTTATCGAAAATTGAAAATTTCCATGGGAAATAATTTGCGTAAACGAGATCATTGCAATTTACACACACTCATTATACATTATGTACGTTTTTCGTTTATGATGCGGTTTTCGCAGCGGTGAGATTATTATATTATATGAATGTAATATATTTAATGTATCATGGTTTATTGTAAAAGTGCATAAAAAAAATATATATATATTATATACCAAAATATATTAGTACGTAATATGGTGAAATAGCTGGCTAAACATTATTAAGTCTTCGATATAATAACTTTTGTTCTCAATAGATTTTTATTTACAAGCTATATAAAGTACCGTATTATAATCTATAGGTAATATATCAATTTTATCTAAGAAAATAATGAAATAAAGTACACACGACTAAAGAAGATATTCATTGATATCATTTTACAAATAAACATAAGTTATATATAACTAGCTGTATCTAAGTAATAGAAATAATATTAAAGTAAATTATTTATATAACTAAATTCAATTACATTTATTTTTGTTTATGGATAATAGTTAGATAGATTCAATTTTTTTCTAGATGAGGTATATTTGTTTTTAGTCGATATAACCTATATGATACATTTGATACGAAAAGGTTTGAATGATTATGTAGTTTTTTGTATAACTATTTTAAAAGTTTAAATGTTTGATAAAATATGGTTATTATGTTGAGGTCATGAGAGAAAGTTCGATCACTAACATACCACGGTTTTGGTTCTGAAATGGATCGATTGAAATGATTAATTAGTTTTTATATTAAAGTTTTTAGATAAATTATATTAGAAGTATATGCTATACATTATAAAGTCAAAGGGAATGATGACTGTTTTGTAGTTTATTTATTTATTTTAATTTTATTTTCTTACAAATGTATAAGATTAGTTATATTTGGAAACTAAATTTAAGTACAGTGGATAAAAATGAAAATTATTATACGGCATCCTACAATTTCAATTAGGTGATGATTTATAATGCCGTTCTATTGACCGATGGTAGGCCACAACTACAGCGTGTAGATATATAATAATATTATCATAAAGGAAGCCTATGGCGCTTCGAACGAATAACAGCCCTCCAAATATACTGGAGCAGCAAAAGTGCGATGAACGCGTTGTTATAGTACCTATAATATATGTAGGTATATACATATAATCGTTTATTATATTATATAGTTATTTTTGGTGCAGTGGAAGAAAAATAAAACTCTAAAGAAACGTAGTTGTTGTCGCCCGATATTAATAATATTTTATTATTGAAAAAAAAAACCTCGATATAATATTATTATATGTATATATATATAGGTACATACACCTATAAATCGATTTCGCCCATTGTGCTGTCCGTTTTGGAGACATCGCATCCGCGCACACGCCACACACACACAGCGCAATTTCGTACATATTATTATAACGTGCGCGCATAATACGCCGCGACATGGCGCACACTCTTCGTCTCAAATATAATATGTATATATAATAATATTATTACGTTGCCGCCCATATTATTATTGTTCCGATTATTTTTATACATGTGATAATTTTTTTTTTCTTTCGTTTTCTCCATCCATTACCTTTTGATATGCGCACATGTATAATGTATAGGTATGATGCCTACTGTGTCTAGCGCATATTATATTATATATATATATATATGCGTATAAAGACGCGTGCGAATTGTCGTCACCACGTCGGAGACCAACGCAGAAGAAGAAGAAGAAGAAGAAAAAGGCATTCTCGGTTTATGTCACGCGCGCGTTCCAACACGCGCGTCCTCCGCGGACGACGACTATTCGATACCTATATTTTATTGATATCTATTATATTGGCAGCCGCCATCCGGTACATACATACATGCAATAAGCGATATTCGGTTTTATCACTGTCCTTTTATTTACGGTTCATTTATTCCTTCACGTTTTACATCTTATCATTGTCCTGCTGCAGTATATATAGCTACGAATAAAAAGGGTGGTAATGATCAAAGGTATACACTAATGTATATCTGTATGTATTACTATAGATAGATGGTTTGGCCTCTATAGTTTAGAATATATAGACAGATTGTTTATACGCAGTGAGCTTACTAACTGTATATAGTATAGATCTATCGTGGAGTGTTTGATTAATTATCGCGTGTGGATCCGAGTGTTCAAAAGACTTTAACGCTCGAACATACGCACTTTATAGTGATTGGTAGCGTATACACAGAATGGATGAAAATTCAAATATACTTGCGAGAATATAACCTAACTGATTATTATTATTATTTAATGTGGGTGGAAAGGTCGAGTGTTTTTCGAGTCCCGGGACTTACATCATTCGGTGGGTGTATAGGTGGCTACCGATAAATGGTATGGAGTACTGGAGTATTATTGCTATTATTACTAGTAGCAGTGTCTGGCAGAATAGTGTTAATGAAAGATTTAGATACTCATTTATGTACATTTTAAAGAAGGAGACTCATTTCTACAGGCTATGTACTCTTTCATTTGATGGATAGGTGGGTGCAGGATATAATTCTAACGAGACTCATTATTTATCTCACGCCCTGCACTATTATTATTATTTATTGGGATCATAAGTTTCAACATTTGAGATCATTACCCTGCAAATTCACATATTAGTCTTAGTTTTATGGGATTGAGGGATATATTACTTATTAATTAATTAATTTATTCACTTATTAAGTGACACCCTCGAAAGGTAATGAGCTGCAGATATATTATATATATATGTATATATATGTTTATATAAGCAATAAAAATAACAGCGTGCTTACAATTAAGTTAACAATATATAATATACGATAAGATAATATATAATGTGATAAAAATAGATTATGATTTAATAATATATTAAAGAAATAAGAATACTTATAGCAAAATTAATTTATGTTGAAAAGTTGAAGGAGTTAAATAGTTGGTAATATAGGTGTAATATAATATGATATAATATTATAGCTAACATTTATTATTATATCGACAAAATAATGATTTGACTTTTGGGAGTATGGACGTGTACAAAATATATTTATTATTTTATAACTAATTATAGTATGTTAGACAGTTTTATAACGCATAAACCTTTACGAGTTCTAAGTCAATCATATGCACGTGAAATTGATAAAGGCGAAAATCGATATTTGAGATTTTCATAATTATTTATTAATACATGATTTATATCTACCGCAATGAACGTACAGCTCATAATATGAGTTCATTTCTAACACGTTGTTATAATATAATATATTATGTGATATTATACCGACACTATCGTAATTATATAATTATAATGTATCATTGTACTTATGTATAGTTATTACGAATTACGATGCAAACATTGGACGCATAATAATTCTCATTGTATAAAACATATCATAAATTCACATACCATATACCTATGTAACGAGCTCCTAAATTTCGAGCAATTATTTTGTATTTAACAAATTCTTTGTACCTATATGTATATTATATATAGTGTATACTAGGATACTGTGATGTATAGTTTCCTCATGTTTTCTATTCATGTGCTCTGCTTTATACCTTTTTTATGTATTCTACTTATATATATATATATATATATATATATATATATATAAGTATATACGTATTATAAATATTAAGCGATCAAATATATTTGATAAATTCATACGCTTAAATTTTATACGCGAGTGTGTTTTGAGTTCATATATTTACTGTATTTATTCGTATTAGTGATGCATCCGCCAAAACTTGAATACCTAATATTGTTATAGCAACCTGATTATTATATTATCTCTTATTTTTAAACATATTGTACTCACAAATACACTTCGTGTGGCGCAAATGTGTGTGTATAACCTCGAGGTCAAAATAAAACTATAATATAAAATATATGTATAGACGCATTTTGATGTATCTATAAATGTATATATATGTATCTTACAAAAAACCGCGGATAACGCTCGGGGACTCGAATATAAGCCACCATTCGTGATGCCGCGGTCTTGGCCGAGAAATTAGCAAAACTAAAAATAAAAAATAATAATAATAAAAACGGAGGAAACTGCGTCCGGACAAAATATAATGTATGATGATCAGATAAATTAACGGGCTTCGTCGTCTTGCTGGTTATTTCTCAACGTTATTTCCCGTTTATACCGGTGATTTGCATTATTGAAACGGAGATTTAACGTGCGGGCGTGCAGCGCAGTGTCTGACCAATGACCATATATAATATACCAAAGCGTGTATATTATAATATATGTTATGTACCTCTCTATACATTAAGGTGCGAGATAATGCTCTGCGACGGTACAATATATTATAATATAATAAACGATGGCGAGTTTTTAAAATTGTTCTCTTCCAAACATGTAATGTACCACACGAGACGCGACCAAGGTATACCGCATATATTATATTATAATATAATATATTGGTATGCGACAAACTCCACGTATATAATATAGTTATAATACGTGTCGCACGAGTAGTATCACTTGTTTTTAACCGATCGACTGGCACAGTGCGCGCAAATTGCATCGTTTATCAATATTCATGCAAATATAATATAATTTATTATTCGATGGCAAATATAATATATTATAAATGTGGTTATTTATGATGCGTTATTTTATTAGATGCGCGACCGTTTGATAGCCGCTGTTATAATATATTTCCGCGTATTAAATTACAGTGATAAATCGATCGATATTTTTCGTCGATCGTTTATCATTATATAGGACGATCGATTGGCGCATTCACACATTCACGGGCGCGCGCGCGCGCTGGTAACAAAAGTGTTGATCAGCCGTCAGACGGCGATGACTTGCCAAAAAATCGCATATTATAATCATCGGATACTGCAGCGGCGCGCACGTATGCAACGTTAATATTGCGTGCCGGAGTCGTTGTGCAGCGAATTCGTGGTCAGTTCAAAGGTCCTTTATACACATTCACCTCGCGTATAGATACATTATAATGTTATATATTATCGTGCGCTCTTCGTCCGATTTAAATTATAAACACTGGACACGGCCAATTATTGTGCACGTCACCCGACGACGATGATTTGGCAATAAATCGACGCGTTCAATGGGTTTTCTATATTAAACAGTAGCGTCGTATGTATATATATACATACACTAATAATTGTTACTATATTATTAAATACGTGCAGCAGGTCCATGCTAATAATATAATAGTTATTATTAATAATAATGGACACTCGAAGTCAAAGTCTCGATCGGTTCAAATGCCAGTATAATACGTACCTATATATAGGATTCATACACGTAATATATTATTATATACCTACATTGTATACGGACGTGAATACATATTTTCCACTGCGATCCCGGACAGTATGGACGAATCTCGTTGATCTTTGAAACGGTTTTTTTTTTTTTTTTTTTTTAATATTTTCTACGCCCGACGGCGGCCGAGCACGTGCAGCACAGCTATTATAATATTATATATAATATATTGTATTATTACAATATTATCATATAATATCGTTACTGCAGTTATCTGGTGCTTTCGTTCGGCCGCGGGAGACTGGCAATCTAGCCATATTCGGCGTTTTCGTCAAACTCGAAATGGCTAGTGAAAACTAATATAATAATAATATATGTATGCACTAAACCCTGGTTATCGATTTGTACTTCCTAAAATCGTGGCGATTGAGGTTTTCCAAATGTCGATAAACATGAAATAATACGTTATACTCGTCGGAGATTTTATACTGTATACGCACATATATTATATATATGTATAGTATAAGTATTTATTCGAGTAAAGGAGACTTTATAATGTACTTAATTGTAGACGTCGTCGTCGTCGTCATAAAACGCGGTCAGGCCCCCCCACACACACCCGCGCGTGAGCCAGCCGTCGATTTGTCCGTTATTCGGCAAAATCGCAATCGTAGTCACGAATTTTTGGTACCTCATATATTCAAACGGCATACCTATACATATTATGTCGCCGTAATTTTCCAGAATCGCATTAAACGACTCATAAAAAACACTATTCCCAAAAACTTTACTCGTTTTGTTACTAATTAATGATGAACATTCTCACGGGGCGTATTTAAATACGTTCTCAAAACTAAATAGCAAATAATGTATATAAGTACTGGGTGATTCTTTTATCGAACAAAACTGGTTATTTAAAAATCTATTAAATCTTTCGAATTTCAGACGATTATGAGTCCTTAGTATTTAAAGCTTGGTGAGCGGAATAGCAGACCGACATTATGTAGGTTATACCTGTATCATTACACTCCTCTAACTTAAACTTTAAATACATATAACTCATAAGCTACTCATCCAAATTTTGTTTTTATGCATCAAAATACTCCAAAAAATATTCTGTTTCAGAATATTAAATCAAAAGTGTAGTTTTATTTTGATGTCCATTTTGAATAATTTATTTTTCAAAAACGTTAATAGGTTTTGAAACAGCGGGTGATTAATAAAATAATCATCCTGTATGCACGTTCAAGTGTAACGAATTATTATAATATTATATCAATGCATACTATAATATATACACACATATATACCTATATAATGCTGCACGTACATTTGATATCTGTGTTATACGAACGTGTACGATCATTTTTAGATGGTCGTAAAAGCGACTTTGTGTCACCATGTCCAGATATGTAAGTCTATATATATATATATATATATATATTGTATGGTCGCATGTGAATATAAAAACGTAAATAGGTACATATTTTAATAAAAAATCGTTAAAAAAGACATAAAAAACGTGTCATGTATACCGCCGATACGACGACATGGAGTTTTTTCCACCGTGTTTATCACATCATGACGAGCCTCGTACTTAAATATATAATAATATAGGTACCGTATATTGTACACGAGTACACGCACTGAAGTCTAGTACGCCTACATACTCTCATACATGTATGTATAACATATAATATATAACAATAATAATAATAGTAATAATGTGTATCGTCGAGACTCGGTCACGAAATTAGGTCTTCTACATCTCTGCCCACGATGAGACGCGCATTAGACGATCGACTTTGATGGGCCGCGATCCCGAGACCGTTTTTATATTATCTACACACACAACACGCGTGCACACATTTAATATATTTTTTGTGTGGCAGCCGCGTGCGTCTAATATATTTGTATTATCATTATTGGCTGTCGCGCACGCGACACTAATATAATAATAATAATAACACGCGCGCTTCTGTTTCGACACGCGTCACGTCGAGTATCTGCACCGCACAGACTAGCCATGTGATTTATATATTATGTATAAAAAAAAAAATTCTAAAATTACTTTCAGGTTGTCGTTTGCGCGTGTGTGATGTCCAACGTCTGGTAAATTTGTCGCCGTGTATGGTATCCACGCGAAGTTCGTGATTTACGGATTTCCGTTTTCGTAAACGCGTACCCAATCCAATTTTCGAAAGAGTATGTTTTCAGTTGATAAAATGTTTGTATAAAATATCATAGTTCTTAAAAATGGTTTTATAAACATTTAAAGTACAAAGGATCTAACGTTTATTAATTATCATACAATGACCATTTTTATAAATAATTATTATTGAAATACTTAGGTATACATAAATTACTAAAATGCTTAATTTAACATAATCACTATATTATATTCCCTACCAATTGTTGTGTACATATTATCTTTAGTGCACACATAGTTGACTAAATAATTAACTGTAAAAAGAGAAAGTTTTAATTTGAAAAACAAAAGGTTATTGAATTTTCACAGGGCACTTCTTTTAAAGTACAAAAAATGAAAGGAATTTAAAAGTGTAGTATTTTAGTTTATTAAAATTTTTGAAAATTAAATTTTGAATAACTTCATTATTGAAGAAGAAAAAAGGGGATCATACTAGGTGAGTCACCCTGTGTATACACATTATAATATACATCCTACATCATTACTGTTTTATTAAATAATTTTACGCTATTTAAATCTTTCGTACTTTAGTCATTATCATCATAGTTTAAATTTTATATTCACCCTTGGGCTATAATTATAAAAGTATAATATAATATATGAAACGAGTAAATTGTCCGGTGTTTTAAACTATATGTGTATAATTTATTTATAATATATATGGATATTTACTTTATTAGTTTTTAACAATAAAATAATATATTTAAAAAAAATAGTTCATACGAATAATATTAATATCGATTTATGTAAAATATAATAATGTGTAGCAGCAATGATACAGAGAAAAAAAATTATATTTGTCGCTGACCCGTCCAGGTGTTCTAATTTTCTCGCCCACGCCACGGCCATTACATTTTATTTGCTCCCATAAAATATATCGGTATCGAATTATATGAGTACTTGCGACGAAAATATCCGTACTGTGTGTGTGGGGATATGGTTTTTACATACTAAAATCGTTGTTATATTATATTTTATCAGTAGGTTTGCTCACATTTCTCGTTGTTACTGGAAATAAACTCTTGTAGTATGTACACATAATTTATAATAATATGATTTATACACGTATAGTGAACATAACGCGTAATACGTTGACGGTTTCGCTGTTTTATACGATCGTTAATGCATTCGGATATCGTGTGTACAAAAACCCGATTCCGATGGGGCCGTGTTTAGTGAACCACCCACTGCATATTTCCATTATTATTATTAAAATAATATTAATAACTCGACCGCGGGCAAACGACGTTTATGATATACTAATATAATAGTGTATAATCGCATATTTTTCGTTTGCCATCATCATGCAGCACGTGTTCCGTGACTACAGATTTGTGTAAATGTGTAATTCCTATAATGTATATGCTGCAGTTGTTTGTCGTAAAAACTTAAGTGATCAATGGTGCGAATTACCCTGCATAAAATAAAGCACTTGATTAACAATTGTTCGCATTTAAAATGTGTTGGTGCAAATTTCTATTTTTTTTTTATCACGAGAAAATTGTGAAAAACCATATAAGTATGTATAATTTTGGTTTTAAAAATTACCATTTGTCTATTACACAAGTATATATAGTAAATATATGAAATCAATTGTTATTTTTTGGTTAAAAAGGTAGAAAACAACATTTCTAAGAACAATGATTCTATGACTCGACACTAGAACAGTTGAGTAAGATAGGTGATAGCTATATTATCTTCTAGTAGCTTAGCTATTTTATAACTTGAAAAAAGTGATATCATTAAAACGCGGATTAAACCTCATTGATGAGTTTGATACAATATATTTAAAATATAACGTTGTTGAATCGAATTAAAATAAAAACACGTTTTTCATTTCTTATACGATCTATATATATATATATTTTGTTTTTATAATAATCATTATTTTAGTTTTCTATTGATTTTGACATATAGGTAAAGGTGGTATTATTATATTAATTTAGTGTTTTATTTTAATAATAAGTCATGGTGCTATGTACTTTTGGGAATTAATTGTTTATTAGAAAGGAAATTACCAAGAAATGTGTAGTATCGGTGCAGAGCTTGATATTTAAATGCTTTTTTACATTATTAGAAATTGAAACAAATTTAAACCTCTAAAAGTACTCATTCAAACTGTTTCGTCCTTCGCTCTTTTTACTACTCGCGTTTTCAATTGAAAATTCGCGATCTTTGTTAAAGATATTCTGCAGATTCTGTTGGATATTAATACAATTATTTATTTATAGCAGTCAATGTTGTATCAGTTGCATATATAAATATACTTATATGCACTTATAATCGTATAACAAGTACACCTAGTTGTACTGCATTCCTTTTCTTTTGTACATGATTGCTTACACCTGACACCGTACCGATATATTTATTAATTACTCGGTGTGTCAAAATGCTAAACGCATTCGTAGATATAATTATATATATTATAATATTATACACGGCGGCGCCTTGTAATAACTTTTAGTGCAGTGTTTTCGACGTGCTAACGATGCGTATTACCATTGATTATAAATGGTATTAATAATCAATGGTTTTATGCGATGTATAATATTATAAACACCTAGATATATGCATAATATTATGTATTACACTTTATTGAATCGTATGGACATTGGACGAATGCATGTGTGCAAATAAATTATTTTAATTATAAAGGAATATTCAAGATTTTAGTTTACAAATCATTATTACGTTACAGTGTCCACTCTTAAATACTGTTATTAAACACATTTTATGTTCGCCGAACACCGTATTTATAACCGATTGCGCGGATCCACAACCTATTACTAGACACCGGTATATTATATAGCAGAGGTATATAATTCGTTGAGTTTAAATATGACTTCGTATGTTTCCATTTATAAACAACGCATATATGGTTCCTCGTCGATTAATTTATGAATATGGGAAGTAGCTGGTCGGTTACGAGTTTGTACACTTTATTTTTTTTTTTACGATACATCATACTTATTATTGTATTTACTTGCGATGTTTGTGCGACTTCCGAAAGTATGTTAGTACATAATAAAACGTTATTACTATACAGGGTGTCCCACTGAGATCTGACAAATGAAATAACTTTTGTTCTAATTAATATTTTTAAAAAAAATTTTCAGTATTAAAAAATATAAAATAAAAATTGTATAATAACAATTTAGCGTAATTGTTAATGAATTATATTCAAAAAAAATTTTTCTAAAAATATTAATTAGAACAAAATTTATTTCATTTGTCAGATCTCAGTGGGACACCCTGTATAATAACGTAGCTACTCGACTGACGTGTTTGTTATCAGTTCCACCAACAAACGTGATTAATATGATGGAATAAAATATTTAAAAAAAAAATGTCTTACTAAATTTTGTAATTATGCATGCGCCTTAATAGTATTCCAAAAACACCGTTTGTCACTTGATCGCACACATGCGATAATTGCGGACGTATATAATATATTAATAATTCAAATGTTTTTATTTTATTGCGTTTGACCTTTCAAACACGTTATATTTTATGATTTCTCTCTTATTTATATATAAAAAAAATATGTTTAAAAATAACGCATACAAAATACGGCATTAAGTCTAGTTTTGTTCGTGTTATATACGTACATTTAACTATACATGAATATTAATTGGCGTATGAAGAGTCCGCGCCCTGTAAAATAACATGTGACTAACCATATTTCAGGTGTTATAATATTATACGTTTTTACAGTCACTTACTGTACGCATATATCGTAGAATAAATATTTTAAAATTAAACTCGTCTCTTGGATTCTAGTGCAAATTAAAATATTAATCAGATCATTGGTGTTTCTGCGTACCTATGTAATATAAAATTTACACCATTTTATTACCGCTTGTATATTATTATTATATAATTATCAACCGCACGCATTATTTCGCATTCCTAGACGAGCCTATATAATATACACAGCAGATGATGCGATAAATATTTTTTTTTTACTTCGTTGTACAGCTTATAGGCGTATTATGTATAGGTTAAGGTTACTTATATTCCTTCTCGGTGAACGACTGGAGATCGTGTATAGTTTGTGTTTATTCCGAACATGTGTTTACAATCTCCGAGCCGTCATCTCTGGCTCTTTTCCGCTATAGCGTACAAGCGTATTGGTCTTGAATACGGTAAAATCGAGGCGTCATTCGATCTCGTGTGTGTGAGACGGCTTTAATTCAATGGCAGATAAATAATAATATTTTATTTCCAGTAAGTTAACTTCAGAGCATTATAATGATATGTAAAATGTTTTTTTTTCGATCGATTGTAATTTGTAATGTAATTGTTCGCCTACTGGAATCGTGTTAATGGGCTTTATTTAATAAGTGTACTCGTATACCTACCTACACAGTGATCCGTTTTTAAGGTTTCAATTAATTTGTTTTCCCGTACACTACTCACCACCCGTGTATGCGCGAGACGCACCCGTGGTCCGCGGGCTATAGCCGATCGTCATTCGAACTTAATATGTTGTGTGGTTTTATTTTTTATTATATCGATATATTATACATATTATATACAACACACAATTCAATTGCGGCTCTATCATGATATTATTTATATATAATAACTTATGTCCATCTAAACAATTAGCCAGATTGGCGTAGTATTTGGACATTTTCGTGGATATTATAAAAATAGTTAGGTTTTAAATTAATTTTATACAATTATGTTATTTAACTTTTAATTATTAGTTTATTACTATGTATGTTTAAACAGATTATTAAAGTCGATATAATATGTCTATAGTAAGTAGGTACGTTTTTATAGTTTATATATTTATATTTTTCGTAATAAAAATAATATAAATGTTTTTTTTTTTTTTAATTTACATTAAACAGTGGATAATCATTATATACTATATAATATATAACAATGTTTTAAATTTCAATCGTCTGTTATAAAAAATAGGACTTGTAATATATGACACAACAGACAGAAATTGTGAAAAAAAAACAATATGAGTCCGAGGGATAGAAACGACAATTTACACCCTCGTGTGTGAATACCCCAAAGGCGTATCCACTATAATTATATCCAATAGTCGGTCAACCTGCAGTGTATAATATACGGACATTAATATAATAATATGTGTTATGTGTCGCGGCAAGCGTGATAATAATATAATAAATATATCGAAATAATGATTTGCGAATATTCAGCAGTGTAAATCCGTGACACTGACGAGGAAATTATAATATAATCATCGCAAACGAGATTATATTATGTACAGTATACTATAGTATACAGTGCTGGGAAAAAAATCAATATAATGTCTACCTATATGTATTACACATATGCATTATGCATGATATATGGGCCGATCGAATATTAAAATATAATGATACATATATGTGGACGACGTGTCTGTCGCTCGTATTCTACACATATACACTTAGACATATGTATGTACTGCTGGATGAGTATTCGCATCCGTATATATTATATTTGACAGGCAGTTGTATTAATCTTCGATTTGCTCTAGTTTTGACGACACCGCGTCCTACTGCATTTACTGTACCATTCGTATATATGTGTTTATGTGTGTGATGTGTATGTATATTGGTATATAATACCATATCATGCAGATGCGTGTGGAAGATTTAGTATACCACAGGGTGGTTCATCAAGCACGCTCACTACCATTTTTATCTCGAATAATAATAAATGTATTCAATTTCTGATTTTTTAGAAACGTCAAGTATGTAAATTGTGAGAACTACATTTTTAAAGACTTTGATTTTATATACCATTTATGAAGTGATTTGTGATAATGCAGTTTTTTTTCAAATACTTATCACCTGTTTATCCTTATAAATTAATTTTTATAGAATACAGACGCGCGAATATAAATCAAGATTCGAAAAAGTAAATTTTAAGTTATTTATCTTTATGCATTATATAGATAATAAGTTAAATGGTTTAGAAAATAATAAGGTGATTGTGATGATTTTATAATAGTAATGATTAATATTAATTTATCAAAAATATATTATAATTTGTAAAAATTAAATGTCCTATTTTAATAAATACTAGATTCAATATTAAATCTATTCTATTTAGAAAAAAAAAAAACATTTTTCAATACTATTTAAAAGATAAGTGTTATCCATAATATAAGTATATATTTTTATAATTTGGAAATTACTCGTAAAGATTTTATTTAGATGCTATGAATTTATTAAAAAAAAAATAATAATACAAATAACTTTTGCTACAACTCACGGGAACGATTAATTTGAAATACGAATGTTTTATATTGCCAAATATACGCGCATGGCACGATAAAAAAATTTAAATAATTTAAAAATATGGTCCTTTAAATTCTACTCATTGTCATTGAAAAAAAAAAACAAAAATTAAGGAGAATATATGATTGGCGAATCACCCTGTATATGATATGTATATGACATATCATGTTTATCACACGACACGTATTAGATCGGTGGCGTTTAACGTGCGCAGCTTCCGCTGACCCACTTTTTACGCACATATTTGTTGCTTAGCACACCGGCCCCGCGCCGGACACCCGCTGAGCTTTCGCGAGTGGTGTCCTCTTCCGTTGGCGCCGATTTTCGACGCGTGCAGTGTATAGTATACGGTGCGTATATAATAAAATAATAATATAATACTACTAGTGCGCATATATCGTTTCTCATTGACGACGAAATAAATACACATTATTATTATTATTATTTTTATATTATATATGTTACCAATGTAGTTTTGTCGTGCGTGTATTATTGTGTCAGGCGTGCGCAGGCGTCTGCTGCGATGTACATCGTATTATGTTCATTGTATGGTTACTTTTTTAGCCCTAATTAAAAATAAAAAGAAGAAGACAAATAAATGAATTGAAATAAAAATCGACGTTCCCGTGACGATTTCAATTTCTATGTGATTGATATATATTATATATACCTAAGTAGGTACATTATATTATGTGAGTTCACGTTGGAGACCACGTCCGAATATTTTTACCCGTAACCCGAGGCAGTAGTCTTAACCGGTTTTAAATTTTTGAAAAAATTGTGTTATTATTTGTCCAATGAACTTATATATCAATTATATGATTTTACAATTATTTTTGGTATTTAATTCTCGATAATAAAATATATATATAATAAGAAAAAAACAACTGACGATAATTTTGACTAGTTATTTTGTATATTAATATTGTTCTCTACGTTAGTGTTAAATCAATTGTAAAAATTGTTTTTATTATTTTACTATACTTTAAACATAAATATTTAATGTTAAAATATTTTCTTTAGATACGATTGATATCGTAGTCATTACTCGTGTCCTACAATTTAGTAATATCATGTAAATTATAAATAAATATAAAGATTATTGTTTTTATTATGTGTTAAATAAATATGACTATTTTAATCAAAATGTAATTGTATATAATGACTGGATACTATAGATAATCTGCAACATTTAGTAAACGTTTAATTATCAGCATTTTTCTATATTTCTTTGTATAACTATATATCGTTAAGTTAATAGTACTACGCAAGAAGATGCGAATATATCGTATAATCCCATATTATAACGAAGCGCATTCTAATAATTGATTTTTAGGTCGCTAGTACCTATGTTATAAAATAAGGTACACTGGAACTCAATAGTAGGTTATAACCTGTGTCTGACCTTTTAGATCAGGACGCAATAGTAATATAATGCTCTGACGACTCTCTGATGCGCACTGATGTATTGTTAAACGCCGTAGTCTCATTCTCCCATAACAGTAATTAACCGATTTATATTCATTTGCTAGGGTCAGCTATTATACGAGCTTGAGTCTGTGTCGTGATGCTATATATATATATGTATATATATATAAGTAAGCACGAGTTCGAAATTTTTTTTTTGTCCTTTTTTTTTCGCAAATACGACGTTTGCGCACATTCACACACACACACACACGCATTCTTAAGCACGTTTTTACTATGTGAAAATACCTAATAACAATATAATATACGAGCGACTCAAACGTTTTACAGCGTATGCGTCCCGTTGTATATCTGCTAATTGTTATTATAAACTTCTAACAGTCTTTGGCGCGTTTCCTGCATTTGCACGTCTTATGTATATATATATATATATATTTACTGCAATTCGTGTATGCTCATTATATTATTATGTATACACTATACATTTACACGAGTAAATAACCCAAAGTGTTATTAGATATATGTATTATGTATACATAAATGAGTGCAGATTATGGTGAATCTACCAAATATAATATAATCATAACATATGTAACATATTATATATATATTTAATGTGTACATGTTGTGTATTTTTTTTTCCCTGCCAAACGTCAAAGTCGGTATGCGTGTCATCGTGGACGTTATTATTATACAATATGCCGATACGTATTTCAACAATATGATATATAGAGTCATTACTGTTGTTTATGTTTGATTTCCGTTGACGGACTTGAGAGGCGTGCGTTTATTATTCGTTTGTATGGTATAGGTAAAAACAAATAATGATTTATTCACTATAAGCTATTATATTTTTTACTGGACTATAGACGAGTACTTATGTATTTATACTATTTAAGTATTTCGATCGTTATTGTCAAACAACAAATAAACGTAATAAAATAATAAAAATTGTAGCTAATACAAATAATATAATGTCAATAAACACGTCGTATAAAATAAGTCGTATAATATATTATATTGTGTTTTCTACTTTTTTTTAACATCGTGTTCTTTAGATTAGAAAGCTAAAAAACATTATTATACTTTTTCCATTTATATATAAACATTATAAATAACTTATTTTCCTTAAATCTAAACAAGTAATATATGTACACATCGGTACGTCTGAATATTATGTTATTATATACAATCCAACACTCTTAAATCAATCAGATTAGTATTTTTTTATATTATTTACAAGGGATTACAACGAAGATCCAAAAACTAATAGACTGACAGTATATTATTTAGGCTGACACACGTATTTTTTATTATATAATAATTCTAGTTTATTCTACCTGCATTCTATTAACATTTAAATACATAATTATTTTAGGAATCTACTTAAACGTCTTTAACGAATCAAACAATATTTTAATAAATTAATGTTAATTTATTTGTATAATAACATGACCATCTTATATTATTATCTAATACTAAAATTAATTAATTTAGGTAAATTATATTTCGTAAAAATGAATTTTTTTACTTTTTATTAATATAAGATAACTTTTAATCGGTTATTATATTAAATTTATGATTTAGAATATCATTTAAATGTTAATCTTTTATTTTAAATAATTGCTTTGATAAAATATATTGAAATTATTTAAAAAGTTTGATATTTTAAGTTATATTCAAACAATGGAATTTTGTATTCAACAAACTACTGTTCAACAAAATTCTTTAGAGGTATGAAACGAAATATTTTATGGTATCATAACTTTATTCAAAAATATATCTATTTAACGAATTGATTGTGTGTTATTTTTCTACAAAAAATGTAAAAATTATTTTATTTTTACATACTTATAAAAAACACTTATCAATTAGATTTATTTAAATAAATACGCATTTTTATAGTTAGAATGGTATAAAGTGTTGTACAGGATATCAGAAAATTCTTCAAATTAATGAATAAAATATATACATAATTTAAATATATTTTATTTTATTTTAATTTATTTATTAATATTATATACTCATATATATTATATATTACTGTTTGCATACATTCCGTACACTAAAAATTAGTTTTTCAAATGAAAAAAATATTATTTATGTTTAAAAATTTTTTATTTTAATGAACCTTTAAGTTCGTTAAATAGAGTTTTCACTATATACTGTAGAAGTATATAATATTGTATTTGTTATCACAGTAAAAAACCTGAAGTCGACTCATCGGTTTATTAGCCATCAGCTCACAATCCCTGTACCAGTTTAAAGTATTATCATATTAATATATATACAATCTTGAACAATTTTATAATTGCACTAGGTTTTAGTTGATTGAATAAAAACTCATATATTGGGTTTAAAATATAATACAAAAATATTGTACTCAATAATAATAAGCATTTTGAAGTTTAGATTTCTACACTTATTTGGCGTACCTCTAGGTTTCTCAAAGTTGCTATTCGTTGCTATTCTACTGTTATTGTATTAATTAAATGATTAATGTTTATATAAATAATATAACTATGTGCTTTAGTAATGTATATTTATAAGTCATAATTTCCTAAAGAATATCCTTCTTAATAAATATTTAAATTACTATTTTTTATAAAAATACGATTTTATTTAATACCTAAACACAGACAGTTGATTCCATTCTGTATTTATTACAATTATAATATTATACTCTAAATGTTATTTTTAATTATCATTCTAAATTGAAATAATATGTACATTGTTCACTATATACAATCGTATTATTTTAAATTGTATTATTGCCTATGTATTTATTTTTTAACAGTTAATCTTATTATAATATTATATAATATATACGTAAATATATCATTTCGATTTTCAATATAACTTTTTTTTTATAGTTTAATACTTATTCTATAACCGACTTATATTTTATGGCTATAAACGGAATAATGTGCATACGATAATAATAATAATAATATTCTATTTTTCTTGGTAATATGTTGCGAATGTAAAGTAGTGTTTCCGAGTAAAACGGATGCGTATAGATGATTTGATTTTCCCTTCTTAAACTAATGAAAATTTCGATATCATTCATATTTACAATCATGATACAATGATGTTTTATCATTTATGACACTACTACCTATAATATCGTGAATAATTAATAATAATAATATATTTCATACTTCGAAACCTCACACACTCAACTATTGTTATATTTTGTCAAACTGCATTTATGTTATAAAAATGTAGATAATACAGTATAGCTATACCATAGCGTTGTAAGCCATAATCAGTAAACATATTATATTTAAATAATTTGCATATTATATAATGTTATGTGATAAAATAATGTTTTTAATTTTAAAGTTTATAAATAGATAGGTAAAAACTAAATGACCGTCTCGTCCGATTTTTGTATTATTATGATCATAACATACATTACGTGATCTTAAAATCGATTTTATTTTCCACTCTAACGGGATTATTGGGTTACGGTTATTTAAGATGTGACATTGGACGTAATACTATCATTATCTTTGATATAAATACGTCTCGGCGTTATTATATTGCAAAACGTCAATCAACTATAAATGTGTACATATCACGAATAACGATTTCGTTCGATATAATTTAAGAGCGTAAATTCGAGACACATAATATTATTATGATATTACAATTTATTCATTACGCGGTCAACGAAACTTAATGACATAATACTATATTATATTCGTATACTCACAGTATCTGCGAAATGCCTTAGGAAAAAATAAGTGCAATTTCGGTTTAAGCCCTGTATGTACGAGTATTACGTGCACTATACATTTATGAAACTTTTTATTTTTGCGAATGTGTCGGATTGATTGAGTTTAATACGATTCGTATTTCTTTAATTTTATTACATTTTAAACTATATACTATTTACTGTATTATTATAATATTATACTCACGAATCTAATTCATATATGGTTTATCCACGACGCATATAAAGTCTGCAAATTAAATTTTATTCGTTAATTTGATGTAATCGCTTATTATTGATTTCGATATTGAAAACGACGTTCGTTCGTAATAAACGAGCTATGCACGGTGAACTATTATACTATATAATAATATAATACACATATAAATGATACTCGTTACTCGTGTATAGTATAACATAGGTACGCATATATACGTCGCCTCGTCAATCGTAAACGCAAAAGTTAACATTCCAATTGACGTAATACATATTATATTATAATAATATAATAGATTGCGGTTGTATAATATTATTACGGTAATATAGTAATATAATCTCGATAACAATTAATAATCATCTATATTATATAGTGATGTACAACGCTCATCACCGTGTCACACACAGGTCTATACCGTTTGTAAGCACTCGTAACCTATTTGGGTTTAATGTATGACAATTGATAACGTACCGTAATCTAATACACATCCACACTCCTACATTCACACACAAACACGATAAAACGCATGTTTGTCGTGTATGGAGTACATCAGTCGCGTGTCGCTTTTGAATATTTTATCTAACTAAAACAACATACCTACCAATATATTTTAATTGAAATAATAATAATTATTATTATATAAATGTCAAAGAGCCGCACGTGGCTTTTTGTGTGGGGTGTGGGGGGTAAAACTGTAATACTCGAGATGTTTAATATAGTTTCGCTGGAATCACCGTGACTCGACGGTTCTATTAGGCGAACGCTTTTAACGGCGCGTATAATTAAAAAGGTCTTGTGGTCGTCTCTCTCTCTCTATTTATTTCTGTGTATCTTTTATCTCTCAGTGTGACAGCATACATTTATACATATATATATATATATATATATATATATATATATATTATACTATATACTATATATTATTATAGTGAATAACACAATTACACCAGCTGCAATATTCCGAGCACAAGCGTATACGAATGCCGTCAACGTTTGTTTTTATATTATTATTAAATTCGTGAAATCGTGAGACGAATCTATAATATCTTTACGGATTGCGTGGGCAGCGTGTTATACTTACAATAGTAATTAAGATCATTAATTTACGTGCTTGAGAAAGTGTGTATACTGTTATATTGATATAGTATTGTAAACACCTCGGAAGTTTGGTTTAATTTTAGATTCCGAGCAAACCGTTAGGCACGTTATATTGTTTTATTCGTTAATGGTTTTATAATCGATTTTTTAATAATATTAACATTTTAATTAATTTCTGTAGACAATTTTTAAGCATAAATCTTCAAAAATATCAAGTGTAACACCTATACATTTTGCTTATACTTATAAATTGCCGTACGCACGTATATTGAAGAAGTCGTTCTATGCATTCGACTCAATCAGTAAAGTTAATTTGTATACACAAAAAAAACAACACTGTGATATACTGAAAATAAATCATTTTTCAAATGGGATAGCTGATTATTGAAACGTACAGTTGTAATTATAGGTACACCACTGTCTTGCGCCCGAGTGAACGAAACGCGAAGAACTTCTGATTGCTTTGTCTTCTCTGCATCCTGTCGGGCGTCCAACCTCCTGCCGACCGTTCGAGAGTATTTCCCGCGGGTCTTGTAAGTCCGCGTTTCGTGCATTTATATATATAATATATATATATATATATATATATATACTCAAATATACCATAGTGATGTAATCTAATCGCGGTAAGATATAATATACAGTCTTATGACGGCGGTCGAAGACTAGGTTCCGATTTGGGTGGAGGGGGATGGCGGACGAACGTCTCTCGCGGGTGTCGGCCGTTTTTTTCGAGCGTTGTATATTATAATGCGTATAAGTATTGGTGTGCTGATGAAACACGCAGAAGATTTTGTCTCGAAGTAGATGTAAATCCCACTAAAAAAAAATCACGTCCGCACAATATGCATAGGCCCTATATAGGTACGCCTACGCGCGTGATATTTTACGCGGTGGCGGCTATTATAATGACGGGTTCGAAAGATCCGTTAATATTTTCCCGTAATCTCGCATAATATCTGTACGTACGAAAATAATGATACGCGTACGTTATAATAAAAAATAATAATATTACGTGTATATATATCGGTGTTACGCGCATCTGTTTACGACCGACGGCGTGTTCGTCCACACGCGGTTTTCGGCCCGACACTTGTACATGCGTTGCATATTATATTATTTGTTTACGCGGTCGTGTACACTGTATACGTGTGTATATTATAGCACTGTGCGTACCGACCATTTTCGCGCGTGGTTTTAAGCCGATCGTTATAATATTATGGCATGATGAACGCGTCCAAAAATTACCGGCTACACAATGTCCATGTGCGTACGCGGACCCTATTAATATTGATTTATATAATATCCATAATATACGGAATGTATAGTAATAACACACACGCGCACGCTTACACACACCTATATATATATATATATACATATATTTACCGACCAGCTAATAGTACGTGACTTTTGTCGTATTTGTGTATACGATATTATAATATTACACTATAATATATTGCATTGTAAATGTGAAGTAAAATAAAAATAAAATAAAAAACAACAGATGTGTGTATGTTCGGCGAATAAAAGGATACCGCAGCAAAGAGCCCGCAAGATCTTACGTAATAATACTTAATAACAATAATACACGGTACCGTTATTGTCTATACCATTCTCAGAAGACTGCAGTAATATCGTTCATCCGTCCGCCACTGGAGATAACGCTCAGCCACCGCCACAACGTACCAATACATAAATATATAGGCATAATATGCATAATACACTCTACAGTCGCGCGTTGCTATATATTATATTGTTATTATTATCGTTATTGTTGTTTACGAATAGGCGGTATTGCGGCGGGGCAGAATAAGAGATATACGTGTGAAAAAAAAAATGAAAAATTATACACCTGATCACACTGGTCCGCTCGCGGTCGTCACACACAATTTAATACACCACCGCCGCTGTTTACCGTATATTATACATACCGCATTGTAATAATTTTACGATATTATAACGTTTCGGCAAAAAAAAAACAGTTTTCGCGAGCTTTTCAAAAAATCGCGTTCAACACGAGCCGCGACAGTTGCGGTCTAGTGTTCGGCGAAGGCAGACTCGGGACTCGGGAGACACCTCACGTATGCATTATATAGATAGCTTTATGACGTATAAATCAACTTAATATAATATCCGCATGATATTATTATACTCTATACTGCGACTGCCGTCGAAATGCACACACTATGCCGATGTAAATATTAAATCATATGATATGTACCTACGCGTTTATGTGCGGTGGTGGACAATCGGCTTATAGATCGCTCGTAATCTTAATTATTATATAGGTAGTGTATCTATCCATACACTATAACGCGTTCAGCCTGCCTAATAACGAAGAATTCCCATAGTTGGTTTTGAGCATCATTGCGTGAGAGGTGTCTAACAAATCGATACGTTTGGCGTAGGTACAAATCGTAAATTGTCGTTAATACATGTATACTTCAAATTAGTGCTATACTTTAGATGGTTATAATAACGGGTTCGCTCACGTTGGTGGAAAATGTCGGACTAACCGCAGTAGTCGCGTGTCGTTTTAACAATATTTTGTAATTGTTTACACTGAGCAAGAAAAAAGCGTTGAATGTGCGTTTATAATGTATAATGTATACAGTTTATATAGTTTTTATAATAATATACATAGTCATTATAATAGAGTATAACGAATGACAGACTGTACGTAATCGAACAAATAAACAATATAATATATCGATCGCTTATGGCACTCGATGAGTATAGTTCTGAAAGTTTGACGTAATAACTATATAGTATACAATACTTAGAATTAACTACACAAAATTATCACATGATTCATATTCAAATAGAATAACATCATATTAAGAAATAGACCAATGCGGTGCTAGGTTCTGCTGCAGGGTTCTAATTGTAATCAACGAGTCAAACATAACTTCCCCCTACATCGTCGGTCAGACGTTTACGCTCATAGTAGAGGACATTCAAAGTTTCCGGAATCATTGACAGAATCTCTGAATCATCGACCCCATCGACTCTATTTCCACCTCTGTTAAACCGTTGTCGCAGCCAATTCACACTGCACCAAATTATTATATTACTATACCTTTCTTGACTATAATCGTTAAGTCGTTTATATAGGATATAATATTTTACCTGCAGTATTTATATAGTTTTTCGATGGTGTATTGCACACGATCCACGTGAAAATTAATATATTCTGTAAAGTGCTTTCCCAATAGTCACGTATAACGAGTTAATCTTTTTGAAAAACTGAAAAAAAAATACATTAAATTTATATAACAGTGTATAATATGCGCACGCATCATCACAACATCAAGAATACACACGTCTAAATAGATTATGTTTTCCGACGGCCTCGTAAAGGTCATTGCCGTGCTGCTCGTGTATATTTTATATTTATGTGTATGTGTTATTGTATATTATGCAAAGATCCTCAGCGGAAAACCTGTGAGAAAAAAATGTAGGTATATTTTTGTGTGGTTTTTAGGCGAAAACAAAACATTTTGTGCCGTTTACACACGCCGTGAAAGTCAACCGCATGTCAATATTTTATTTTGTATTTTTTATTTTATGAAAAACCACACTCAGATATATGATTTATATATATAATATACTCTATGCGGAGTCACTTTATTGAAGTCCACCGAACAACCATACAGAAACGTTTACGTAAAAAATCCATCAAACATTCGTAGGTAATATGTAATTGTACTCACATAAAATTGCACGTTTAACATTATTTTACAGAAGTCCATAACCATTAGGTTACTTGAAATATAATACAAAGTACACATTAGGTATTTTCCCCCCTCAGAAGAAAATTTTTAAAATATTTTAATATTGTTTACGTCTGCTATGTTCATTTGTTTTACAGTTTTTAGCATTTGTTTGAAACTATTATTCGAGTAATAATGAAAATACTGAAAAAAGGGTTCGTATTTACATACTATCCTGTAATAGCTCCGTTTAATGTAATAAATTTAGTATGTTAATCAAATGCATGTAAATGGTGAGCACAATATTTGAATAAAAGTAGTCCAGAGTTTTATTGATGGGCAGGGCCTTACGTGCGTTTAAATTATATTATATGCGTAGCTTATGGACGGCAGAACAATGTAATATATAAGTAATTAATAATATGATGTAACAAATAGTAAATTTATGTGTCGCTATTACACAAAAGTTAATAAACACTGTATATATGTTCTCGTTTGTTGTTATTGTAATTAAAAAACTAATATAACCCTACTTGAAACTTTCTATCATATAATGAAATCTCCAAAAAATTTAAACTCATTTTGAGTTGTTTAAAAGTGTGCTAAATTTTCAATTTTTTTCAATCATTTTGACAAAAAATTCAAAATTCTTAAAAATATAATAAAATATTCCACATAAGCTGTTTTTATACCTGTATACAACTATTAAAAATAAATAATCACAATTGTTTTTAAATATGTATTTGAAGTTAGAATTTAATTGAAGTTTGTTAAAATCGCAAATAATTTTGAACTATTTTTCAGTTAAAAGTTTATAAAAACTTTTATTTTAGTATCTAAATTTCGATACAAGATTCTACAAAAAGTAGCACATACTGAAACTATAAAATCTAAAAATATATATGTAAAGGTGATTATTTTTTATAGATATTTAAATATTTTAAATTTAAATTTGGACGAAACTACTTGTTTAAGTAATAAATAACGATGTTAACTATTTTGCTATAATTTAAAAATATTATTTGTGGAAACTTACATTTTTTATGTATATTATAATTTTATTACACGCAATGATAACATTTCAGATTTAATTTAAGATAATATAAATTTATATTATGAATCTGATTTTACTGTTTTACAGTATTTACAGAAAGATAAAATTGAATTTCGAGTTGTATATATAAATTATTATAATAATATGTTATAAATGTATATTATTATAATTATTAAGGGGATTCCATCCGGTGATTTTCTGTCTTTTTCGAACACACGCATATTATAGTATTTTAGACATGCTTTTTGCCAAACATACCAATTTATCTAATGAAGCGATAAGAATTCTAAAAACTGATTTGAATTTGTCGTCAAGTCTATTTGGAATTAACTTTCTCACAGCTTTGATGTTTTCCTCCAAATTCCTAAAAAAAATTATGTTAAAAAAACTAATTAAAAATTGCCGTATATCAATTTTTGGAGAAGTTAAAATCAAAAAGTCAAAAATTTGGGAACGTCAATTTCAAGTAAACTCGACAACAAATTCAAATCTGTTTTTAGAATTCTTATCGCTTCATTGGATCAATTGGTATGATTGGCAAATGATCCATCTAAAATCCTTTGTCGCGCATGCATTGGACAAAAACGGAAAATCACGGTATCGAATCCCCTTAAATACTTTGCATTACCCAAGACAAATTATATTAACATATCATAATACTAAAAATGAAGATTACATTGCTTTGAAAGCTGTATAAAAAAAACAAATCATATTATATAATAAGTGATATTATATACCTAAGCTGAAAGATCATTTCCTCCCAGAATCGTTTTTCATGTAAGTACAATGATATACCATTCCATTGATTTTGAATTTAATACATCCATAATAGTGATTCATTTGACACCTTATGTATAGCAAAACGATTATCACTTACTTAATTTTTTGTTTATGACCATCTGGAGACGAGTGATAGGTATAGGATTTCTATTCGAAAGCCACTATATTATAATGTATAACCACTATAACCAAAATGGCGTATATTATAAACGACTTTCCATGAATTTTAAAACTTTTAAAAAGTCTTACAGAGAAGTTGGAATTTTAAATTTAACATTTTTTACTTTGCACCAAATATGTTTATTGTCACTCGCAGACGTACCTATATATATATTATAATTTATGCATAAAGTAACAATAATGAACAAACCTAATATTATAATATGTTGTGACTTATGTCGTTACTAAAATAGACGTTCGTAAAGTTCATACACATGTACCTACCTACATAGTATTATATCTGTTAGTGTTGTCGTATTGTATTTCGAATAATACTAATAAGTAATAAGTACATATTATTATGTATATATGAAACAAGTCGCACGCTGACTTCCGGGTGGATAAAAGCGATTTTTTTTTTCCAATGACCTATTGTATATCGTGCAAGCGCTGCGTGGTAATGAAGTTTTCTTTTTTATAAATAACATAATTAACGTAGTGCATTATTGTCTGGTATAGCTCATGGCCCCGTGGCCCATAAATCTATCTATATATTAAGTATCATATTATCCTCTTGATCGTGCAATAATTATCGGGATCGTGGCTGGAGAAAAATACTAACATTATGTCGTTTGACACGTAAAAAACTTAAAAACCAAATGTTTTTATATGTCATAATTGTCGGACGATAGTATACATTGTCCATTCGTATTTTATATTAATTGTGAATCAAAAATATACAATACGATATTTATATAATATATAATCTGATATTGAATACTCATCTGATCCTGTACGGTAATAAACTGTTTTTTTGTCATTAAGTTTTGAAACAATATACGTATTATATATAAATGTACAGGTTAAAAATATAATATTATATGCACGCCCCCGCGCACTTTAAAAAATGTACAGGCAGACTGATAATATTATGCAATTTAGCGACGGACAAAACTACATACGGGACAGCTGCTGCAGTGGAGATAAAACTTGACCATATTATATTTAGGTACGCTTCGGCTGCGGGTACCGCAAAGTGCAAAGTACCTACAACATCATATTATATGAATACATATTATATACATTACGACCATAATAATAACGATTCATTATTGAATGTGTTCCCGATTTAATCCCATCTGACCTCCGAAAACCACCTCGTCTGCATCACACACATACACAAGTTATAGCGTGTGAGAGGCACTTTGAAAACAACTGTTATTTGGTTTCGCGTATAAACATTTATAGGTATATATTATATACATTTATATAGATGTGTATCTGTATCATATGCGTTTTTTTTCTGACCCTCGTCTGTGGTAAAAACTCGTTTTGCGTGAAAACCTTTTCTTTCTCAACTTATGTTATTATAGCATAATGATTTTAATTTTTAACGAATGAAAATTCCGGAAAAAAATAATAACAAACCAGTTCGATTTGAAAATCTTGTTTTTTTTTTATTTTCCTCCCCTCCAAAGAAACACTTTGGTTTGTTTCACTCAAAAACGTATCTAACGTTATCATTTTTTTTTGTCGTAATAAGCAGGCCGAATCATAATTACTCAGTTAAACCTTCGTCAGATCTACATACATATATAATATATGTACATTAACATTTTAATAATGTTCTATATTTTATGTGCGCTGGAAATATGCCGCCACCGCGTCCGTTTTTCCGTATACAAATAATAATTAATTATGTTATAATATGTATAGTAAACGTGGCGAATCGCGTCGGTGGATCTTATACCATATTATATTTTATGCGTACGCGAAACGAACAAATTATAAATTAAGTTGTATACGCATACATATTTAGATCATAAATATTATTATTACTATTATTGTATATTATATACACAAATAATCGTGTGTATATCACGGACATAGTATTATATAGTGCATGAAGGCAATAATGATGTATATATAAATACGCATATATACAAGCACACACACGCGATTACCTTACATACTATTACTATAAATGTCATGTTTAAAAATGTCAATTTTTTTGGTGATAGAAAGGCATATATATATACTATAAGTGCGTAAGCTACATTTAGGTATGGAAATAATTATTGCCTAAACTGAGTATGTAATAATTATTAATTTGTAAAACACAATTAGTAAAAAACAAAACTAAAATTAAAACATACAATTAGCACATAAACGCCTAAAATTAGTTTTAAAGATATCGCCTTGTTACTCTTTTATTATATCATTATATTTATTATAGGTATTTATACATACTATGTCTGATAATTAGTTTATTAATTTATTAGTTTATTAGAATAAATATTTCAAATTTTGTTTGAGTTGATAAGTGGATCAACATTTTTCGGAGTATTACATTATACAACTAATTGAAGCTTTAAATAATAATAATAAGTTTATTACAACATCGACAATTTTTTAACATCAACATTTAGTGTACGTGTACAATATTTCAGCACCTCCAGTAAGCGAAGTTTGTACTGGGGAAGTAGCTCTTAAAAACATTATAAAATAACTGCAGTTAATAGCATAAATATATGGTATAGAAAAAAAAATAGAATATGATCTTAAGACAAATATAAGAATATAACGGTTTTTTTCCGTTTTAAAGTATCGTCTTAAACAAGAATAAATTGTGTAGAATTAATGAAATAAAATAATTATAGCTTACTGATGGCTATAGCCCATAAAAGCCAAGTTTTAATCAATAAAAATTAAAAATCAATTACTTACAATTAACAATGATGAACAATTAATGTATTTTAAAATATTTTAATTATATGATTATATAAGACGATATAGGCTTATTTTTATGTATGCATTTTTATTTTTAACAAAATGGTGTTAATTTTATGCTTGCGAGTACTTGCTTTTTGATTATAATTTAAGGTTCATATCATATCTATCGTATTTTGGAAATATTTATTTTTTAACTATTTACGGGATCGGGTCATGCGAGCTTTACTTGGTTTTTTTAGTAGGGTGATTTATTGTTGGTTTCAAATTTTCAAATTTATAGTATAATAATGATGTAACACCGGATTGCGACAAGAAGAGTGAAGCACAATTAATATAGTGCACAATACCTAATCTTTGTATCTTAACTGACTATATTTTTAAATGTGGGGCGACAAAAATTCTCGTTGGTATTCGTAAAAAAATCCGGTTTTTATATGTTTAAGATTTTCGGTTAATCCAATTCTTGCGATTGTATCATTATAATTGTACTATAATATTATTAGTATTATTATTCTATAAAAAAAAATGCGTGTCTTGACAACTATATACCGAAGTATATCTCTCTCAATTTAAATATTTCTATTTTGTAAAAGATGGTAAATTATTTTCAAGCCCAACGACAGAAAAACAGGAAATGCATTATTTTATATTAACCGTTAATTAGTTCGCAGTAGTTTAATCGCACTTAACCATCGTCGGTGGCGTAGTTCAGTTATTATAACGCAATAATTAAAACGCGTTTTTTTAACTCGTAATATATATTACAATCACAGTGAAAAGTCTCAGGCCACGCGTTCGAACACTTTTAGCATTGTTGCTCTATAGTGGTTGATGAATAACTATATATTATAATATAGCAGTGATCCCATCTAAATCAGTTATTTTTACCGTGTTCAGCGCGGTTATCCATGTCCATGATCCCATCCGCTCCTTCCGAAACGACATACTCGTATAACATAATGTACATTATATAATAATATGTTTATTGTGTACGGTATAAACCCGGTGATTCAAATACAAAATATGACACAACTATGCAAATTCGTTAGTAGATTAGGGGAACAAATATATAATTCTTGTATTGTGGTGAAAGGCGTTTGGGTATACACCACACAGTAACATTTATTTTTTGTTCTTTTAAGTTTTATTGAAAAACTGCCGTTTATGTATTAAAAAGTATACCCAAGCACGGTGCAGTGCACGTCTCATAAAACATATAGGTAGTGAATATATCATGATTCAATGAGTTATACGTACAAAAAAATTCGCATGTACATTATATTATACGTCGGTACTATGCAAGCCTTTAGATTTTGAAAAAAAAAACAGTTTTGAAAAGTCACCGAACGCGTTTTGTTGAGCATTTAATATTAAAATATATCTACCTTTCTTATGTCCAACTGATGTAAATATGTATAGGTAAGAGTCAATACTCAAATGCTCAATGCCTCCAAACGGCTTTAATACTATATAATATGTAGTAATTGGACATTGGTTATTTTATATTTCTACAATTCTATGTTATATTATTATATGTGTCGCGTGTTCGTACGACCATAAACGATATTTTTTTTTATTATTATTATTTGTCGAACATCAGTTGGTTCGGTCGCGTATCATAATGGATACGTTCTTATATTAAAAATATAAAAATTCTGTTAAAACGTATAATAATTGTACCTAACCGTTTTTTGTTATGCCACCGACGCACGTGCGTATAGGTACTTGTTTAATTATATATATACACTATTTTTATGTATGACGAACGAGCTATTTATTGTTTAATAACACCTTTGGGAAATGTGAAGAATCTCAATAACTCGAAAAACGCGTTTTAGAAAGAACAAAAAAAAAAAAGAAGAATGTCAATGCGTTCATTGAATCGACCATAAAATATAATACGTACACGGTTATGAAAATTAATAGCGCATTGACATCAGAATACGGTATAGAAAACATGATTGCAAGTTTTTTATGTTATTTTTAGTTAAGTTAAGTGTTAACTGTTTTATGCCTAAAACAAATGAGGTTTATTATTAATTTCTCGCGACGTATGTATCCCGTACCCAGGTATTTACTTCCTCGAATATTTTGTATGTATTTAAAATTACATTTTTTTTTTGTTCGCTATTTGCAATTTAAACCTTAAAATGCACTCAGAGTCATAAACTCATAACATTTACCTTAAACTACATCATATCATGCGTAATACAATTTAAATGATTATAATTATTTTTATACATACATTTATTATTAATAAATTATTCAACAATTTAACGCATTACATTGTGTTGTGATGTAGGTTATTTGGGATATTTTTGCTCCGGTGTGACAGACACGAGACACTATTCTAAAAAATATTATTCACTCTTGAATTATTATCTAAAAAATTATAAATATTATTGTTTTGCAATAATAAATAAAACAATCGCCTTGGTGTGTGGGACCGCAGACGAGTCTGTTTACTGACCCGCGCAAGACGTGTGTATCGCTTCGTCGTTGTCGGTCCGAACACGGTGTATAATATTTACTACTACTACTACTACTACTACTACTACTACTACTACTACTACTACTACTACTACTATTACCACTACAACTACTGCTGCTGTTGCTTCTACACAGCCGCTTGGCAGCTTATAAATATTCATCATGACCATATTATAATAATATGGTATATCTATATATTATATATTTATGCGATACGCGTAGGGCACCGAAGTCGCATGCGTATGATACATATATATAGGTGTGTATACATTGGCTCGTATATATTTTAATGACGGCGATCCGATCTTTAAGAGATTTATTGCCACTTTTCGGATCGGGCAGCATGCTGATATACACTGCCACACGGTGTAGGCGACGTCGCTATAATAAAAGCAGTTATTATATTGAATATATTGGAAAATATCGAGCCTGCCTAGGGTTGTGTAGTAAGACTAATGGGATAGTTCCATGGCGATGTTCAATTTTTTATTTTTATGCGATATGAATTATTAATTTATACATAAGTATTAAGGTGTAACATAGTAAAATAACTTAAAGTATACAATATACTAACTAATCGTAATCGCTGTATGTATACCTAATAATAATAATCACAATATTGACATTATTATGCTCACTTATACCTATTGGCTATTACAATACGATATTATACTGTTATAACAATGTGCATGTATATGCAGTTTTCAGCCAAATTTGTTCTCACGTTAGGTTCTCACATATAAATTAGTGCTAGATACATACATAATTTATGATATACATATATTATTATAGTTATATACTTTTATATATATATACCCTTTACGTAAATTGTATAAGTTACATACCTAACTGAATTAAAATATTCCGTGGAAATTAATAATAATTTCAATAATTTAGCTATTAAAATTAAAACGTATTCTCAAATAATCAGTTATGGAATGATAAGTATCTATATGTTTTTTTATTTTTTGTTTTTCCTAACTAGTGAACTAAATACCATTTTATGACATTTGTAATAATCATTTTAAAATTAATTTATTAATACTTAAATTAAAAATAAATAAATTCAAAAGAGTCAAACAAGGTTGCTACCTAACCTATATATAGGTATTTATATGCTATGGTTGTGTTGGTAATATTGATGGAGTATAGGTATGTCCGAAACTTGTGTAAGTTTATACTACTCTAAGATTATAATATATTATAACATACTAATTTGTTTATGATCATCAATATGTATTTTTTTTGGGGGGGGGAGGATAAGTACACACTTATTGTTATAGTGATTATTCGTGTATATTGTATATACATTATACATGTAAATTGTGTAATAGGTAATTAATTTGATAAAATAAATATATATGTATAATATACTTTTTATATTTATATTTATATTTATATACGCTTTTCACAAATACGCAAATGTACCGTACCTACGTATTATATTATTGTAACCACTTCTTGCTTCCTCGTGAGCGATTATTCCATAATTTCAACTAGTGTTAATATGCTTTGAGTCTTATATTTATTTGTATGTGGATTATTATTGATTTATTTTTTTTTACATATAAATGGTTTTGTAATTTTGAATTTTTATTGTTTTTATGAAATAACGTTTTAATTTTAATTTTCATATCATTTAACAATATAGTTTGTCTCATATATGTAGGTGACCTATAATATATTAGCCTATAAACTACCTTTGTTTGGTTGTGTATTCTTTAAACACCCATCGCATCACATACATCAAAATAAAATAATGTGCTAAAAAAAAAAAAACAATTCAAATTAATGCACCATAAAGTCTGCTGCTCTATTATTCAAAATTAAAATATATTTTTTTAATATTTCTGAATATATTTTTTCGTTCTTTTGCTAGTAAATGTTTAGTGATCGTTATAATAATATTATAGTGGTCGGAAAAATATTAAATGACGAGCATATTATAAATTAAAAAAAAAATATAGGTATATGTGATCGTATCATTTTTTCTTTACGTACATAAATATTGTGTAGTTGATGTATTTCTTGTAAAATCATTGTGGTTACAAACAAATTTTAATTTAATATATAAATCATTGCATATAGATAGACCATCTATTCTATTTTAATAAAAAATGTTTTCATCCCATTACGTATACCTAAATGAAAAATAAATAAATAAAATGAGTTGTAATAATAATAATTTTAAAATAATATATTATTATACTTTTAGTGTCTATGCAATTCTACTGTTTTAAATTCTGACATATTGCATTTTAATATGTTATAGTGATTTTTCTTAATTAATTTTTTATGTAAAAATTATTTTTTATATTAGGTACATATTTAATTGCACCGTGTAAACAAAAATGTTCTACTACTCATAAATATAAATAGTTATATAAATTGTATTTAATATTTTAAAAGTTGGTCAATTCGTACGTGTTTTCGGATTTTTTTTCATATAGTATCGTGGGTTACCTACGTGTAAAACTCAGCCGTTTTATTTCTTAATCAAAAATGTCTTCGCTTTCGTTCAACATTAAGCAAACAAGTATTTTAAAATTAAAATATAATTTTTAAACATATTTTTTATTACTTATAGTAGTTTGCCGGACTCGACATTTTTCTAATTTCGGTATACGGGACGCACACACCCCCTGGGATGTAGTTTTTCCGGTTATATACGTGTTTATACCATATAACTACAATTATACATAGAACGTCGGCAATCGTTATGGTTATAGTATTTTAATATCAGCGGTATAATGCATGAATGTATGATATCATAACGAATGCGTGTCACACACACGAGACATCATGTCTTAGCGTCTTGTTCAACAATGAACCCGGTATGGGTGGAAAAAATACCGTTATTACGTTAATAAATAAAATCACACCCGTCATGGATTTGCGTGTAGAATAATTACAATAAAAGTCTGTGCCGAAACCAGCTAATTCCAATTTTGGATGCGATAACATTTACGGATTTAAGGAAGACATAGATAGAGTTATCTCGGTTGAAAATTGGAAAGGAATTTTTTTTTTTACAAAAATTGGTATTGATTTTTATATCGTCAAGTGTCTCTTATAAAAATGTCAACCTTATACTTATCTTAACACGTACGCTCTTCGTCGTGGATTCGGTGAAAGTGACGTCTGTGGCAAACGTATGACAGTAATAATATTATTAAACATACGTCGTGCGTTATTGCATGTCCTCCGCGAACGTCTGTAGCAGTCGTCGTGTCTAATCGCGTAGCTGGTGTACAATTTATATATAAAAACATTAGAAACTCTTTAAATTGCAACGAATTTTTCCTGGTGGGTATACGACGATAAACTGACGGTTTTCATAGTGCTCGCATTCCATCGATAATATTGTATAGAAACCTGCAATATCATATGACACAGTCACACGTATATTGGGAAAAGAAACTTTGATAGCGATAATCGTGACAGATCGCTACGCGTTATTTGGGCCGATATACGGTTTGAAGACTCTTAAAAAATGATATTGCGGTTACATCTGTTTCACATTTTAATCAAATACCATATATACGTCTACGGAAATATTGAAATTTACGACGACGAAATAATCTATAAAAATGTATTGTTTATTGTATCTTATTTCATAGACAGACGTTTAAACGCAATGCACTCGTGATTGTAAACGTTCAGGTTTTTTGTTTTCCGAGTAAATAATATTCATAGGTTTAAAAAACCAGCAGAAGTTGTTACCAACGCATCACAGGAGATTATTGTAATCGAAATTTTGTCAACCGTTAAATGCAAAACGCATCTACACGTGAGCATTCCTATACCATATTATATATCAGCGCATAGTTGTAAACTGCAGTGAAATAACTTGCGCGAAACGCTGCGGCCGATTCACATACCACAATGTACTTAGGGTTATGCGTATGTATATTTATATATATATATTATGAAATAAAGTGCGGAAAAATGTATCGAATTTCAGCCATTTCCCTCTCGGCCGTTTTGTTGTTTGTCCCGCACATTTGCATTGAATATAAAACCGAAATTGCGCGAATCGTCTGATGCGTATTCGTTTAACAATAATTAAACTGCCGCAACCGTGGCATTTGCGCAATGTCGGTGCTGCGCGACGTAGCGACGGAAAGTATTTAGAATCGATTAATATCTCATCTCGGAAACTGTGGCGGCGTCGGCGTATAGGATTATATATATAGGAATAATAATAACGAAACAAAAAAAACAAAACAAAACAAAACAAAAGTAATCCTATGAGTGTATATCGTTATGAAACGCGAGCGTTGCAGATGCGTATTATTTCCGCACATAATATATACCTTTAGAAAGGTTTTATAGATATACCATTAAAAATGTTAATCGATGGAGATTTTCAAAAGATAATTCTTACGGTCGTCTCGGCGCGCTGCGACAGGAGCAGATGAGTGTGTGCGGGTTTTTTTTTCGTATACATATTATATACGTATTACCTATACAAAGTGTGTGTTTGAGGCGAATTCGAAGTATTCGAGGAATTCATCAATCATTATGTATTTTATTATTGTTATATATACGGCAGCGGCGGCGGTGATCGAGAAACGTGCGATGCGGACGGACTGCAAATACGCGTTTCGCGCGATGCGTATATACTACAATATATTTTACACCGCGTTCCAACTGCAGTAGACGCAACAGTAATCCATTATTGCACTCTCTCGTAAAAGCCCAACCAGTGTCCTCGACCCTTGATTAATATAGTATAGATTAGCACCAGTGTCTGTGCATCGAGTTTGAACTTGCACGAAAAATTGTATATAAAAGTTCCAACCGAATTATATCGCTAATCTAACAATGCTTATTAATATTACTTATAATTTATAATACGTAGTATAATTATTGCCTTAAATATGGACCTATGAAGAGGTCGGCAGTTAGCAAATTTGAGTGGAAAGCAAAAAGCAGTCTCCACGAAAGTCATTATAAAACGGGAATTACCCGTTTCCGCCAAAATTTGAAATGACCGATTCCGCCATCGCCCGTTTCCGCCAATTTAAAAAAAGGTTCGATTCCCGTTTCCGCCAATTTACCTGCTATGGTAAAATTATTATAATATATTCCATATTTTTGGTAAAAATATGTTTTAATTAATTTGAGTTGACTGAAACTACGTTCACATGATACAGTACAAGGCAATGTTAGATACAAACGAGAAATCCTCTTGTACATTTTTACTCATTAATGTATGATAGTGTACACTCCCGCTGACAGTCGCGGACGAGTATTTCCTTGTTAATGATGATGCTATTTAATTATATATATAATATATATATAACTTAAAATTACCAACAAATCCAACTTGTATAGGTGAAGTGCATGATGTTATTCATTTTTTAAAACCCTTAACTTCTAAAAATGAAGAGTTTTTAATGTTTAATGATATGAATTCAAATATAATTATTTTTTCTTGCAAAACGAATCTAAGCTTTCTATGTAAAAGTGAAACAATTTATGTTGATGGTACCTTTTCATACTGTCAAATTTTTTTTTTACAATTATTCACCTTACATGGATGTATAAATAATCACTACGTTCCACTAGTATTTTGTTTATTACCCGATAAAAAATAAGAAACCTATTTCAAAGTATTAAGTGTTATAACAACTAAATGTGATGAATATGATTTAATATTAAATCCAAAAAGTATAATAATAGACTTTGAAATAGCGATTCATAATGCTGTCAAATTAGTATGGCCTAGTTGTGCCATCAAAGGATGTAGATTTCATTTAATTCAGTCATGGTATTGAAAAATTCAAGAACTTGGCTTAATTGTCGATTACAAAAAAAATAATTGGTTAAAGCACACATTTGGATTGATGTATTTAAATCCAGAAAACGTATCAGATTGTTTTGTGTTTGATTTAATGTCAGATATGCCAGATAATAATCAATATACACAATATGCAGATTATTTATAAGAAACTTATATACACGAAAATTCAAAATTTCCTCCAAAAATATGGGCATGCATGACAGAAAGTTTATGTCAAACAACTAACAAATGTGAATCGTTTCATGCACATTTTAACCAACAGTTTTATAAATCGCACTCAAATATAAGTATATTTTTAAAAATTTTGGTTGAAAATGCCCAGACGGATACTTACATTAAAATAAACAGCGCAAATTTAAATATTCTAAATACTCCAAAAAATAAATCCACTTTGTTAAAATGTGCTAGAACTAATAAGGCTATAACAGATTTTAAAAATAAACTAATATCGCGTTATTCATACGTAAAGAGTGTTGCATTTAATTATGTTAAATAAATTAACAAAATATTATGACTTTTAAATTATTTTAATTACTGTATTTATTAAAACTAGGTATGACAAAATATTGTGTATATTAATTATGAATAAATGATTTTTACTTTATTATTATATTTATTAGAACTATGACAAAAATATTATCTGTTTATGAAATGTCACTTTTTCTTTATTACTGTATTTATAAAAACTATGATAAAATATTGTGTATATTAATTATGAATAAGTGATTTTTAGTTTATTATTATATTTATGAAAACTATAGCAAAAATATTATCTATTTATGAATAAGTGATTTTTACTTTATTATTAAATTTATTAAAACTATGACAAAATATTATTTTATTTATTATATCAATTATTATATTATAAACCATCTACCTACAATTATTTCTAGTTAAAACTTAAATACACTTAAAAATAATAGGAATAATATAATATAATATATAAAAATAAAATTATTTTAATTATTTTATTGGGGATCGTTCATTTGTATCTAACATTGCCTTGTACTGTATCATGTGAACGTAGTTTCAGTTAACTCAAATTAATTAAAACATATTTTTACCAAAAATATGGAATATATTATAATAATTTTACCATAGCAGGTAAATTGGCGGAAACGGGAATCGAACCTTTTTTTAAATTGGCGGAAACGGGCGATGGCGGAATCGGTCATTTCAAATTTTGGCGGAAACGGTACATGCCCTATAAAACTTACCCTTATCCGGATAACAATAATATTATGTAAATAATGTAAAGTTATGTTAATATATATCCCGACTAGATTTTTGGTTTGTATCGATGCCGATGATGCATAATTTTTGCACACACAATATTAATATTTATTACAATTTTTATCCGTAAAATCACGTGTAAAACCTATTTGTAAAATACCGAACCAAAACCATGGGAGGTTTCTGGTATCAATAACTCCGTTTGTAATAATTAGTATGTCGCCGGAAAACGGTGTTAATTTTTCGAAATGACATAATATTTTATTTCGTCATTTGCCATAAAAAACGAATAACCAACAAAATAATCAATAATTAGCGATAAGCGATAACAAGCATTTTGTAAATGAGAATACAATGAACGAATTGGTTAACTAATTTTAAAATAGAGTTCGTCGTCCGTCGTCCAATTAAGTAAATCAACTTGATTATTTTATCATTTATCAGAACAGTAGGTATACAGATTTTTCTAATATGAATGTTTAGTAAAAGGCCATAATTATCAACATAAATTATTTCGGACATCAATAACTGAATAACCTATAAGGTACCCGTGATAATTGGTCCGTTTCAAAACAATTAATATTATATTTAAAACTAAATTAATTGTGTGTTTTATTTTTTGTATTTGTAATCATATTAAAACGATTTTCAAAATGAAATTTAGCAAAAAAATAAACTTGAATATTAAAATATATTTTATTGTTATTTAACCTACGCGTATACTATAATTTGTTACATCATTTGCCCTATAGTTTCTATGTTTTTACAAGAATTACAGGGAATTCCTTTAAAAAAAAATAGGTACATGTATAATATTGTACAAGCACGTGTGCAGTATATTATATTATCGTTTCGTTCGTGACCACGGCCGGTGCGTCGATCGGGCATCGTAAATTTGTCGCGAGGCGCGGGCGCGCGCGCGATTAATCGCCGCGACTAATGAAAATATGCGAGCGCGGGGGAGGCGTCTGCGGAAAACACGACCAGAACGGCATAATTTATTTGTATTATATTTATATACCGGTACGGAGTCATTTATCGCATACGCGCATAATATAGAGCCACATCATAGTGGATTGTGGCGAGAAAATATGTATATTATAATAACGCATAATATAATACACCTATACATATTATTATTATTATTGTACATACGTGCGTGCGGCGGTGGCGGAGCTGCGAACACAAGTTCAGCGACCAGTCGTGAGAAAAGTCACTATGTATATACGCATTTATATATTATATATACTTGTGTGTGTGTGCATATGTGCGCGTACTCCGATTTGATTATATCGTAATAGAATGTGTGTGTGCGATGTGTATTAGATATCATTATCGTTATTATTATATGCCATCGTCGAGTATTCGGGTATTCGGCCTCCGCCGAAAAATAGTATAAATCGCAGACGACCGCAACAACGGAGATCCGCCGAAAACTCTCATCGCCTGCGATCTCTCGGGACAGACCGCAACGCGTTCGTACGGTACACCTATATGCGTACATGGGTATTAATAATACCGTATTATGTATTATATTATATTTAATATAATATATTGTGTCCATCGCGCGGTGCATAATACGATTATTGCGTGCGCACAGAAACAATACGAACGGCGTTCGGAAATCCGTCACGTTCGCCAGACAGTTATATTCGCGACCCTTCAACGCCCCTGCGCAGCACTGTACATAATAATTTCCACAGGTATTTATATCGGTTTATTCGGATAAACGATATTATTATAACGCCGTTGAATGGGTTACGCGGAGATCTATTGGCCGATGATCATCACGCCTTCAATAACAATACTGTACTGTTATGTAAGATGACTGCGTATACCTATAAGTTTGCGTTTTGTTCGTCGTTATTGATATCACTTTGCGAAAACAATCACGCGCTTATAGCTATTTTTCAAGGGCGAACAATCGCGTTAAACGCCTAAAAATCTTCGCGTATTTTCATTTTTGTTTCGTCATTTCCCGACCTATCCTCTCGTTTACCGTCCGAGACGACTTCAACATCAGCAGTCTACGGTGGACCGTAGTGCGCTCGAATAGCGGTTAATTCGATGTCCGTTTGATTTTCTCGAAATACATAAAATAGCTGTAGAATGGTGACAATAATTATTCGAGTTTTTATTTAAAATTTTTGATTTAAACCGCTATACGCATTGTATAATCGAGTTACGGTCGACTGGATCGCCACTGAATTTATGTTATGTACCTATGCAGAATGTATATATATATATATATATACTATGTATAGAATTAAATATATTAATTTAGTGATCGTCTGCGTATACCGTCGGTTGTAATTATTTTCCCGTATACTTGCGATGACGAAGACTGATGATTATTGTTTTTGGTACGAACAAATCCGAATACTTCTCCTCTGGCTATTCGCTGTTAAAATCTGGACCGTCGTTTGTTTCGTGAGTAATATCATAATTACGCGCGTGATCCGCAATCCGAATGACGACGAACACAATATTATTATTCGCACTCTCGTATGAGTATTTTGGTTTTTTCCACGACAGTAAAGTGTTTTTAACGTTTTTAGTTAAATTTTTCTGACTATACATTGGTATTAGGTACACAATACGCTGCAGGCGTTACCTACATTTATTAGTCTCGTGGAATATCCTACGCAGGTGCCGCGTACGATGCGTAAAAAATGTAAATAAATAAAACACGAAACTGGTTTTTTCGTCCCGGGAACACGGCGCACGTGGTTCATTATGGGACGACAAAAAATAATAGAAATGCCTCGCACCAACGGAAATTTACGGCGTCGGCGTGTATTATACTGTATAGTGTATATGTTGCACGCGACAATTATATACGTACATAAACGGAACCATCGGACCTGTAGTATAATACATATAGGTAACGAGTACGTAAATCGTGTTTGCGCGTATTATATTATACGTCGCAATAACAGTGTATACGTATAAGTCGCCGCCGCAACAGAAGAATGCACCCAGGAAATACGATAGTCGTCGTCACCCCCCGCGTGCGCGTAAAACCTATTCGTATACGTGTAGGTAAACATTATACTTCCTATTCCCGTTTTAGCGGTCTTATCGATCCGCCTTTGGTCTGTCCTCGGATTAGCGTCTATATATATATAGTTTGGTACAACTGCAGTAGATTCGTATTATATATATATATATATATATATATATACACACGTATAGTCATACCTAATACACATCCATATGTACGCGCGCGTGTCAACTTTATAGGTTAGGTTATAGCGACGATAATAAAATGTGACTGTTCCGGAAGTACAAAGGCGACGCCGCCGCGCTGTAGCGCAGTTCGTACGTATGTACGCGATTATATACATTATTATTTCTTGTCGTACCTACGTGTATAGATACACGCGCGTATATATGATATTATTATAATGTATTATGCAGTACGTATGGGCAATTGCAGGACTATACGTTATTACAACGCGTGTTCGCATGTATACGCCGCTCCAAAGATCCGACACCAAACTGACACAATGAGGTCTCCATTGGATGGTCGTGTATAAATATTATTGTATATATTATATATTATGTATACATAATCGTATATGTACACTCATCAGCGTCGGCAGCGATCGCTCTTGTGTACGTATATATATATATATACCGTTTTGTTTCGATTGAAAATAATATCATGTGCATGCGGACGTCGGTTGTCGTATGCGCATTCGTATATGAATATATAGGTGTACGTTTTAATTAATTCCTTCGCCTTTCATGTGTCCGCCCGTCGTAATGGATTTCTGCGGGTTTGAGACGGGTATCGCGAAAGTTCATCGGACGTCGGACTCGAATCCGCAACGAGTTTTTGCCGCGGTGCAGCACATATTATTATATATACTGCAGTATTTAATAGGTATACAAACCTATATACATACTGTACATAATATATATTGTCTGCGTGTATATATACATATATAGGTAGCTGATATAGTTATATAATATATGTATGCAAAGCGTCGTCGTGGTATATACCTGTATATACACTCGCGTGCACTTGGTCATCTTTGACCGCGCGGTCTTTCAATATTTTCGCTGGCGCGTTCGTATACGGTATACTCAAGACATTTGTACTATTTGCAATAATATCAAATCGTATTAATATTATTATTTAATAATATGCACTTATTTACGTATATAAAGCTATTAACCGCCGTAATTGCGTAATGCATTAGGACGATCGATTTCGCGGTGACTTTAACGCTAGGCGGATTGCAATGATAATATGTACGCGCGATATACTTATATATAATATCGCGTGGCGGGTAAATTATAAACTATATTATGTATTATAGGTATAATAATGTACTCTGTAGTATATTATAATTTATTGTCTCCGGGTGAAATATGACTTACACGTCTCTGTGACTAGTAGCTGCAACGTAGTGGTATATATTTATGATGTTAATAAATTATGTATAGGCGCATAAAATATAGTGCCTATTATATATATTATATCGTATCCGAGAGATTCGATTATTTAAAATACTGCCGTTGTCCTAGAAATTTGTAACCATATACCATATATTGTATAATTTATAAATGCACGTTGCTGTGTCCACTGACAGTTCGCGGTAAATGCCAATACTGTTGTAGTCATTAAATAGGCGTGTCTGAAATTAACCGTATATATATCTTCTAGACATAGAATTCTGTACAATATTACGTTTGCCTACACAAACATTATATTATTACATACACAGTCGACTATGGTCGAGCCGATGATTATTATTGGAGTATATGTACCTTATACATACCTACCCACTGTATATGGGGTTTTGTTATAACATTATTTTTTATTATTCAAAACCATTCAAAGATATCATGTATAATACTGTATAGTTTTTTTTGTTGTTGTATTAGCGGGCAAACCTCTTTGCGACGAGGTCCGTTTCCGATCGTTTACATAAATATATATACACCGTATATATAAATTATATTGTAAACTTTGTGTATGTAGATATAATTATATTATACGAGTATACCTACCTATACTTGCCTATAATATGTATATAACATGATTTGGAGCCGTACCTTATTATATAGGCGTATAATAATATTATGCAGAAAAGTACAGTATTGTACTATATGTTTTCATACATTGAATAATATATCATTTAATTATTATTATTATATGTTATTTTTTCGAAAAAAATTGCGTTCTGCGGTCGTATATAATATTGAAATTGAAAGAAATTATAAAAATATTAATAATCTATATTATCATACTATATAAGTATTTAAAATAGTTATCTGTATAAATATGTGTATAAGTATATACATTAAAAGTTTAGGGGTAAATGCATTAACTGTTAAGTTTCATACTACATATTTATAGAGAACATTAAATCTGTTAAATCATTATTTTCAGAAATACACAGTCAATGTCGATAAAGGCCATATCATAATAAATGTATTAGATATAATATAGGTACATGAGTTTGAATGAAATGAATGTGTTCATTTTTTGACTATGACACTAAAAAATTTAAACAGTTATATTCATTCCATCCTTATTGAGTTAGATATATTTTTCGAGTGTTTTAAATTACCCTAGTCCATAATAAGATGACTATTTTATAGTGAAAACTTTTTATTTCGAAAAGTGTTAGATTTTTTTATCGATATTTTATTTTAAGAAAATTTAAAATATATGTACTACAATTTAATGGTTTTATTTATTAAAAATAGTATATAATACTACGTGATAAAATTATTGTCCTATTGATTTTAATTTGTCTTAAAAAGAATAAATATCGATGATGTGCTTCGGTACTTATTATAATTATTTTGAACTTGTTTCAGCAGTTTGTTTTCAGCGAAAATTGTTTAGGTAATACTATATATGCACGACCGACGACCGGTATAGGTATTTACAATGTTTCTAATTATGATATATATATAAATTATACATTTTTCCGTGTAAATACACTAAAGCGAATATCATGTATGGGTTAATGACGACGAAGTACTGGTCCCAAAACAAGTTTTGCATTAGACGCGACAAAAAATTGATAATGGCTTATATAGTGTACGCCATATATAATGAACTCATATCAAACGAAACGTGCACGACCTGGTGCTTAAAACATTTATGATAGTCGTCGTGTCCTTTCTACGGCCTGACCACCCAAGTCTGTAAAAAACAATTGCGGTAATCAATTATAAATTATACGTGTAATAAGACTAATTTTTTTACTATAAGAAAGTTACTACAATTTTATCATTTTTTAAAATACTAATTACTGACTCATTTATAATATAAATAATTGTATTATATTTTTAATTTTTTTTTCAAATGATCTGTTAACAAAATATTATTTCTGATAAAATTATTTATTTTACAATATTTTTTGTTTCAAACATTGCGGTAGTAGACTATCTATAATAATTATCGCGTGTGGACATAACGAAACCGTAGACGTGTGCCGAGGTCCGGTGGTCCGGTAAAGCATTACAATTTGATAGGTAACGTTATATTATTATTATGTCGCATAAACGCATAATAAACGCGCTGAACCATCAAGCTACAGCGTTTGGCCAGTGTAGTAAGGTCGTAAACATAAATTATTAACTCGAAAATGTTTCCTCTCGTAAAAGGAGGTAATATATACATAATGATTGAACCGCACAACGGTTCGTGCCTGCAGTTCCTATAGGTTTTTTTTTATTGTTGTTATTTTTTTTCGTTTATTCACTTTTTCAACACAGATTATTAGAGTCCACGAAAACTACTGTTAGGATATTATATATTACATAGATTCGTAGTGCATCACTAAAAATTTCGGCGAAAGTATGACGCTCGTACGAACTAATATAGGTACCTACATAATTAATTTCAAACGTATTGTATCGAATAATTTCTGTATAAACTTCGCATACGCGAACCACTGCTGTATTCGATTTTGGCGCAGTAGTTTAATATGTATATCATCGTGACCCGGTTTATGCGTTCGACATAATCATTTCTATTTCCACCGTCGGAACGGGGAAAGATAAATAATATATTATTGTATGTTATGACTTATGAGTAATAAGTATACTATGTGTAATATGTATATTATATCAATATATATATTATATATACACGTCTGTCGGATAATTGTGAATGCGAATACGTACACACATTGCACAAACTATGCTAATATATTATACATAAATATTACATCGTACAATTTATTATTATTATCACAATACACAGCGACGCGTCATAATATATCGAAGCATAATCGTGCCGATACCTCCGTGTTAACCGATACGATTATATATTGTTGAATATCTTAACCCAATACACATACACGTCGTAGGTTTATATGTACATTTTTATAAGTACATGTTGTGGATTTACATTATAATGGCAAATGTAAATGTGTATTATAATAGTTCACGAGTGTCTGAAATATATACGCGCATTTACAACTGCGACCGTCGCACTGTCGCCTCGAGGGCCTTTGCATAGCTCGTTCGGTTCTTATGCGTATAGGTACTATATTATGTTTGTGTTTTGAGTTTATGCGCTCGAAGAGACGCGCCAAATGTCAAAAAAACGATTTTTTTCAATCATGAGACTGATCTCGAGGAAATGACACGTGAATCAAGCTAACATATAATATAATACTTCGGTATTTGCAACGGTGTACCATACTACTGAAATACACAGATTATATTACATATGTGTATTTTAAGAATCTCATCACGTAGGAATTTTCCCACCAATTACTTTATTTTTAAATTATTATTTGATTAATATACAATCTTGCAAAAAAAAAAAAATAATAAAAACTATCAAATTAGAGTTAGAGATCCACAGATACTATATAATCTATGATCAAAAAAATAAATAAATTATCCAGTTTCTGTAGACAGCCAATAATAGTTACATTACAACTAGTGTTTATATAATTTATGTAAATATTTTTAAAGTTAAATATTTCTAATTTCCATTAAACATTCTAATAGCTGAAGTGTACATAATGGTGGTCGGATGATCATATACGAGTACAAAAATGGCGAGGTACTCAGTATGTAGATACATATATGAGTGCGTGTGTGTGTTTGTGTTGGTGTCGTCAGTGGAGACTCGCAGGGTAGTTCTGTTAACGTGTCCATATGGTGCATAATGTAAAATAATAACGACGTATAATATTGCAGTTTTATCTGCGTCGGCATTTTCCGCCAGACTTATCGCATCGCCGTATATTATTATTATTATTATTATTATTATTATTATAATAAATGGAAATTAATTCCATTCATCGGCCAACGATGGTATACATAGGTAGACGCACACAAACATGACGATTGAGCGCACGAACGGCAGATATACAAACGCACGCTGAGACGACGACGTGTATAAGCGCACACACGAGTGTGGGTTATGATTGGTATATAAATATATAATATATTGGAAAAAAAAATGTTTAAAAATTATTCATATTATACACATATTGTCGTCGGTGGATACCTATTATAATATAGGAAATATATATATATATAATATATTATATACAAATATAAAGTTATGCCGATGGAGGACGTAGGTATAATAATATATTGCTACAAAACAGTTAGTCTGACGACGAAACGCGTGTATACAAGCCTACACATACCTATTATGTGTATGTATACTTGTAATTTTAATAGGTATACTGCAAACGACGGTATACGCATAGGTTATAGTCGCAAAAGCATATATGACGATGGTTGTCGGTGCTTAATATACTATTTTCTCTGTCGTGTACTACTCGCGGTAGCAACTATATAAAATATGCATTGTTCATTGTATACCACACGGGGTGATTATTATTATTATTATTTTCTTTTTTTTTATCACAGAACTCTCGATGTTCCTTGATTTTAACATAAAACAACTTCAGTCTGGCCCGGTTACTTATTGATTATGTAGTGGTCGTAAGTTCTAGCACCTCATTGCCACTATCGCTCCGTCGTATTATCACTGCAAATTAACCGGTTTTAGATTGTTATTCATGAAAAAAATGGGAAAACATTCAAATTAATGGAACAAAATACGGTTAGAAACACTTTTATTAAACACACAGGCTAATAGGATCTTCCGTCCCCGTGGTCTGCCTCCGATAAACGGTAGGTACGACAAGTGCGTGTGGTACAACACACACATTCCCCGTTCTTACATTTCGTATCATGCGATGGCGGCGGTGTTAATTAATATTTACATTTCTGCGGACTGAACTTCGTTGGCCTGACCCACTCTAACTAATTTGTTTCACTTAAATTTAAGTTTTGCCAAACTATCTGTATGGAATGTATGTGCATATACTGTAACATAGTGATATAGTTCGCACAACCTTATTTGTTTAGTGTATTATTCATATTATAGTTTTTGTAACGTTATAATAATACGTGGCGTTTATTTATTGTCGTTGTTTCAGCACACGTTGACTGGACATTGCGCCAAAGTGATGGCTGCCAAGTTCATGGGTGAACCCAACAAAGTGGTGACCGGCAGCCACGACCGCACGCTGAAGATATACGATCTACGCATCAGGGCATGTGAGTATACAATAATATTATATTTATGTACTACGTATAGTGTATACTCATCGCGAGTTCGTCATGCGACGATTAATAAACTAAGCCGATATATCGTACAAAACTGTACAGTATATTATTATAACGTGGCTCTGTGTAGTTGGTGGCGGTCCAATAAACGACGTCGATGTATAATTTATACTTTGATAGCCAACTATGCAGTAAATAGCATCGTACGATATGTATAATATATTTGTTTGTTTTATACAGGGTGATTCTTTTTCGTATATCGTGAGATTTGCAGTGAATGATCTAAATTTTTTTTTTTTTTTATGAGAAGAAGAAAATGTTTTTTTACTTTTGTTCACGATTAATTAATATATTATTTTCTATAGTTAAATATTAAAAAATAAAAATAAATGTTTTTCAAGATATTTGCAATATTGGTTTAATGTGAAAAAATCACCCTATACATATGCGTGTAACGTTTGTGAAAATATTGTACCAAGTATCTTCAACACGTCGCTGTTATCGTTTTTATTATTATTACACTTTTTTCATTATACGCAATAATAATATGTTGTGTAGGCGTCGAGACCAAGTTTGCCATGTCCAGTTGCAACGACCTGGTCACATCGGAGACTGTTGGCACGACCATCATGAGCGGCCATTTTGACAAAAGGATACGATTCTGGGACACGAGGACCGAGAAGCCACATACGGAGATCGAGGTCCAAGGACGGGTCACGTCTTTGGACTTGTCCAGAGGTAAGCGTATAACCTATACATGAATACATTCATATAATATATTAATATTATAGTGTGTTCTTATAGTTTCTTATAATGTGTTATTATATATTACGCGGTAAAAAAGTCACGCTTACGCAACCATTTCGGGCAAACGCGCGTGTAGTGTGCTAATAGTTCTTATAAGGGCTGACCTGCTGACCAGGTTATCCCACATGTTAACATTTCTACGGATTTAATATACTGGCCACCCCGTCACCGAGAAAACGCCCGAGGTCCTGTGAGCGAAAGAGTCAGCCTTTAAACGTTTGTCATATGTATATATAAACTCAGTTAGGCGATAGCAGCAAAAATATTATTTTCGCAACACAAATTAAAGAACTAATAACAAACAGCGTGTTTAGTTCTATGCAGCGGTCTTAACGATAATTTGTAATTATTTGAACTAGGATACGAGATAGAACATAATAGTTATACTAACCTATAACCTGGGGTTGATGTGGTAACCGTCCCATGTAAATATTAAGGTTTAACCCGCTCATGGTTATAAGTTATAAGTTATAACTATACTATTCCTAAAGGACGTGTCGGTGATAATACCTTTTATGCATGGAACCGCGTGTATACGTGCGGTAAGATGTCATCATAATATTGTCCATGTATAATATATTATTAAAATATATACGCGACGTGCACGATTTTTGTCTCTTCATAACGCTACACCGAGACGAACCTATACAGCGCAATGAGGTACCCGAGTACCGCCGCCGCATAATATAAAATGTATCGATCTCAATCGATCGCGATGATTTGCGCGCGCGTGGTTTATCCAGAAATTACATCTGCACGCCGGGAAGGCGCGACTCTATAAATAAATATAATATTATACAGTCGACGCGCACAACTATTCCATCAGCTATATTGTATACTCACAGCTTCCGAGTCATTAAAATCTACCGAGATGAATTTATCGATTTATCGCCCACCCAACCGGTGGCAATATATGTATATATATATATATTTATAGCGTGATGGTCAACCACGTGTCTGCGTATAATGCGTGCTCAATAATCTTCAGGGGCGCAGCTTCAGGTTTCCAATCTATAATGTGATACGCGTGCAATAATGTATGCGTTTAGGGGTGTGGATAAATTGTATAAGCAGACAGGACTTTTTCCATCGACAGCAATTTCTGTGGAAATCGCGTATATACGAATGCGACGTCGTAAAAATTATCGCTCCGTCATCGGTATAAAGATAAACTATATGATGTTTAAACCATTTATTTATTCATAAACGACACGACCTTATATTAAGTATGTATCGGTGGCTCATATTATTATACCTATATGGATAGTCGATGAGTAGTTTTTCTCCGGGGAAATTTCTAACGGACTTTAATGTAAGAGACCGTCGATCCAATAAAAAAAAATCCATACGATCCCCAACCAACACTCTATCATTCAATTATCGATCGACGAACCCGAAAGTCAGGTTAAACATAATAATATTATTAAAGTTAGTATAGACGGAACATATACCAAATTATATATAGACATTTGCCACCCGTAAGTATGCTTATATACATAGGTCTGGCGCCGGTAACGTTAACGGCGCATTTGCTCTTCGATTTCGCACTATTATCACCATAATATGTATAGGTATTCGTTTTACGGGGTTCTGTTCAAAGCTCGTTCGATGCAATTTTTTTATCCGATGATTTTGTCGATAATATCATATCCGAGTCCGGTCAACTGGTATGTTGTGTGCAAAACAGTTACGGTCCGCTAATGTACTGTTATACCTGATACTATATTATGTTATTCTCATATTATAATAGATGCAAACATGCGTAATACACGGATCTGATAAAATGCTAGCTTTATAAAGTATATATCGTATCGATTATAATATATAAAGAACTGCGGTGGTGTGTCAATTAGTATACGCATACGCGCGTCATTCCAAAACTGCATTTGCAGTATAAAACTGAAAACATATACAGGTAAATCGTGAAATCTGCAGTATAGATACGTCGCTATACATAAAATAATAATATGATATCAACACGGCTGAAAGTTCGATCGAGTCGGGGAGATTATTGTGTTAACATGCGCGTATGCGAAATTAGAACATTGGATGACACACGATATTGATTATAATATTCAGATAAATCTTAATAAAATGTATTAGCCGTATCGTGCGTTTTACTATTTTAAATAAACATATCGTGTAAGTTATGTTAAAAAATTATCAGTTGTACATTATATGCGTTTTATGATAATACTGCTACGTCATAATGATATAGTTGTTATTCGGGGCTGTATTTAACACCACAGTTGCTTTAAACACAACCAGTCTCATCCGAATTAATATAATATTAAACTATTAAAACATTCAATTTACATCATTATATATACAATTATAATATTATGTATATTACACGGCTAACGCACATATTATTATGAGCGACTAATGCTAATCGTATAATCAGCACAACGTAATTCCACGTTATTACAAGTACAATAAGTACATTGCAGGTTTAGCATAAACGTTCTTAACATCGTTATGCGGAGTAAGGAATTATGAAGTACCTACCTAAGCAAAGTAACCTAACCTGTGGTCATGTTAGAATTGATCAAATTATAATTATTACCCATTTAATATAATATGTATAGTAATAACTGAAAAGTACCATTCTCTGGCTTGTTAATATTTTAACGTAAAACTGAAACCAAATATTATGCAATACTATTTTATCTTATTCTAATTTTTAATCTATATACTTGATGTTTTTTTCTTTTCACTAACAGATTATTTTCATATTTTGTTACCAGATACTATATATATAACTAACTATATATTAACTGTAAATAGATATCATAATTTATTTAAATAAAAATATAATATTATTTTATGTATTATAATTGTATTTATAATATATTAACAATATTGTAAAATGTCATATTCATATAATTTTAAGTACCTATTATAACAGTAAGTTTTATTTAAAAGTAATTTTAGTTATGGTTAGAAAATATATTAATATATTAGTATTTAAAATCATCTTAAAAGTATTACATTAGGTAGTTTATTTTATATAATATTTTATTACCTATATATTATAATGTTGTACATCCGTTCAATGATTAAAAATATTTTAAAAATATTTCAAGCAACAAAATATTAATTGAAAAAATTATAACACATATTGAACAATTATTTTATTTTAATAACGGACTTTTTATCACTAAGAATAAAAAATATTGGAAAGTTATAGTTTCCATGGAATAATATTCAAACGTCACCGACCTTAAACTCATTCATTCGCATACATAAAATAATAATGCATTGCTTTATATTATACTGCATATACAATACACATCAAAAACGGTACATTTTACGGATACATAAAATAGAACAATTTATTATGTACATTTATACATATTACATTATTACGGATAATGACTTAAGCTTTAGATAATTATTCATTATAAAAACAATTGGCTTATTATACAGTGTATATAATGATGATATATACAAGAGCAAATTACACGTCTTACATGTATACATTATGTATATTATATATTGTCTACCTATGTGTATTTATATGTATATAACATATAATATAATATATTATATGCAATATGCATGTGTAGAGAAATAAGCTCTCGGAAGTAATTGATCAATTATTTAAATATAAAGTACTCGCTATACCAATTGCACTCTAACGTGGTGTTATAGAAAAGAAGAAACGTCTTTTTTTAGCATTTAAACACATATATAATAATATAATCGACATTAATTAATACGTCGGAATGGTATTATACGCTTATGTGCATATATGCATTTATGTGTGTACCTATATACATCCGTATAGAAGTGCGGTGATACGTGTTTGTGCGTCTAGTAGGTACACACACACACACACACACCACACATATAAAGTAATAATAATAATAATAAATCGTAGCATTGTTGTATGACCCGCAAACTATAATATAAAAGATCTTCGAGTATAGTATGTAACGCGGGCGATGACTATCAATCATTCGAGTTTCATTATTAGTTGTATTATTACTATAATATTATTATTATTATTTTTTAAATAATCGAACTAGTTGTCCGCCTTGTATTTTTTTTCTTTAACCGCACGCGTAAATTAAAATATACTCATATTATTTTATAATATCTACTTAATAATAATAATTAATCCGAATAAAATATTGCAGTGCGATTCGTATATGTAATACTCTATCGGCGTCCGGCCGTCGTGCTGCAGTGGGGTTGGTCCTATTATACACAGGTAGTTAGTAAAACGTCGTCGCTCGGCTATCGGCGAATTTTCATTCCATTACGATGCTGCACGTGCGTTTAATTTATCGCCGTGTTGTCGTCCGCGTTTGTCTCTCACCGAACTGACCTCAATATTGTATTGTATACATATTATTATAATATGCACTAGTGTAGTATGTCTGTGACTTCGTTAAGCAAAGGTGGGCATGCGCACGCGTCTCTATATCACCGGTGCTACAGCGGTGCTTCGTATTGTGCCTGTACGGGTACATAATAATAATATATATCATGTTGTTATAGTGGGCGGAATTCGCTTTGTGCAAATTATTCGAAAGAATAAAAATAATAATGGGTACGAAAATCCGAAACCCGTCTTACCAGATCCGCGGTGAAAATCGTGATTTCGGCTGTTATTAAAAAAAAAATTATTATTATGATTATTCACCTGATTAATGACTTATCGTGTGTTTGATGTATAATATATGTTTATTATGGCGGTCAATTATTATACAAATTTTCTTATTGGACTACCACACTATTAATTTAATACGCACGTTTTAACTACTATATATTTTATGTTTGATGATTGCAATAGGTAGTCGTCATCCAGCCAAGCACTGGTGCATAATCATATTAATATGATAATAAACGGGGTCCCCGTAGTATAAAACTTACAAATATCCGGTCAAAACACAAAATCTCAAACATTACAAGCCGAATAAGTAGCATGAAAGATTATAAAAAATTAACGACTGTGCATATACGCGCAGTCTGTGGGTATACATAACTGTATATAAAATATTTCTCTCCGAATTGTAGTAAATATTAATGGTCATAGAGTTTTTTTAACTGTACTGAAAATTAAATGTCACGAAACGAATACCTTATTAAAGTATTTAACTATGTATTTAGCTTCACCATTATGACGATGATATATTTAGTGATACGTTTATATAGTATCTATATATATATACGTTCTACACACAAATCTATGTTTCTATATACCATATTTTTAGGAAATTCGGTTAAAAAAATCAACTATAATGTTTAGATATGCTTGAATATTTTCTATATTCTTACAGCTACATTCACCAAAAATTACCTGAACAGTTAGGTATTAAGGTGACTATAATGTCTTATGAGTTGTGAATTTATGATACTTCGTTTTTGAAATTAAATTTGTAGCATTATTAAGTTTTTATTTTATTATTTTTTTTATTTGTACTTACATTTTTACGGTTCTCTATACGCACTCTTACGCCATTGATGCAACTCACCGAACGAAATATATTTAGGTATTTTTCTCCTCGTCTTCAAGACTATACACCGGTCGTTTAACTTACGTATTTACTGTCAGCTAATTCTATTTGACATTATAACGTAGCATTTTAACGGTTGTAATTTTCAATAGAAATGCTGCATTGCATGTATAATAATATGTAATATTATGTATACATGTAAAGTAGACATGAAGTCCAAAGTAATTACTGTTGGTCGCGGATGAAAAGCAGATTTTTAATGAATATAATATAATCCTGTAATGCATTTGGATTGGATGGAAACAAAACCCGAGCCGTTGTCGAGAGGAAACGCTCAGGCTTGCATTCTATTAAAACCTTAAATTATTTGAACGGGTGGACGACAGTTTACCGTTGCTCAGTATTTTCTCCCGCTTTCCCGTGCACGCTAACGATTTGGGAAATTATAATCTTGTTAATAATTTAATAACAATATCAACCATATTAATCGAAATCTGAAAAAAATCAAGTAGATATTATAATGACAGGTTCGACGTTGCCAGTATTGTGATTTATGACGTGTCTATTATTGCCGATGGCTCGAACGCGACCGCGTGTTATCTATGTATATGGCAATACATTATGTATAGGTAATACAAATATATCAGACTAGACTTGACTGAAAACTATTACGAATATATAATTTAATTATTATTATTGCGTTTTTCACTCATAAATATTAAATAGATTATAATAAGCGCGCTCGTTCGACACGGACTATTATCGCATAATGATAATCCTAAAAACAATAAATTCACGGACGATGTTGTTCTTACAATCATTGTGAATTTTGAAGAACTCGTTTAACAGATAAAGCATCTATTGATTTCTATGTATAATATAATAATGTATTATAGTGTCGGAACGAAGGATGGAAAAAACTGTATTTTGATTCATATTTCTCCGTATGATATGTAAAAAGGCCTCCATTAATATTTATCAAAACCGATCGATAAGTTTGCGGAACGATATACATTTTTACATAATATCAGTTTGGTGGTAGGATGATTGCAAATATTTACACAAAGTCTGGACGGTTTGAGAATCGCTCCTTTTTTATGCGAGTACATATTACGCTAAAATAGTTCTCACACTGCAGGTACCTAATCTAGTATCGTGTCCGACGTAGGTACGCTCAACTTATTCAATTCGTCTGCAACGATAAGTCCCCGTTTTTCCTCTCCTATACATCATCTACCACCCCGTGGTTCACATAATGTGTTGTTATATATTCGAAAAATCACCGGGTGCACTAATACATCACGCCTTCGCGTTGTTATAGTTTAGGACAGTCGACGTCTAAGCAACTGCAGTTGATCCCGCGTTGTTAATTAATTGTACATAGTTGTCCGCGAATCGCGACTACAGTGTACGATTTTTTATTTATTTTTTTATTTATTATACTGCAGTCGTTGCAGCGTCTCAGCGGGATAATTATTATGAACACGCGTGATATATCTATGTATAATATATTTATGTGTGGTTGCAGCGTTCTAGGGATGTGTGCGTGTAGGTATATAATATGCATATATGTATATAGATAGATAGGCGTATACTGTATATTATATATATATATATAATATATTCGCCATCGCGCACGACTATTTAATATAACAAGCGGCGGCACGTATAATAATAATATAACACTCTCATCGTTAGGGCGCGAACTCGCATAATAATATGCGCGCGTACGGAAAGCCGTTTCATTATATTATATTATATTACGTTTAGAATGGCACAAATCCGGTGCCGGCCGGTGACACGACGGAGGTTAGACCTTTTAGCGTTTTATATGTAAAACGAAAACGCGCATATGGATATACGCGGGCACCGGCGGCGGCTGCCGTGTAGGCAATACATTATTATAAACGCGTTATCGTGTCGGCCGGATCTGCGCGGATGATATGCAGCGACTATATAATATATGTATATAATAAGTATGTATATATATATATATTATATATATATCCATGTATCGGTATACAATACGCGCGAGCGAAAAATAAACTGCAGTGAGCGTCAGGACACAGGTCAGTATCATAATAATAATAATAACGTAGAAGTACGAACAGAAGTGATTCACGCCCTATACGATCGGTGTTTGTCGTATATAATAATAATAATAACAGTATGATACGTGTCGCTCGTAATGGCTTATGGGAAAAAAAAAATAATAATAATAAATAAACGAATAACCGAAGACCACCGAAGTACACACGTCTAATATACATCATGATATTTATATGCGCATTATAATACACGAGTATAATATTACTATAATAACACATTATATTCGTCGTTTAAGTGTACCTACATACAGTATACGCGTACAAGTCGTATATTAAGTAATGCAGTGCGGGCAACGTCAATACGCGCCTCGATGACGCGTGTCGTTAATATATATTATATGGTTTAATTTTATTTCATTTTTACGACGTGTCTTGTAACGGTTTAACGCCCGAACGCTGTCTGCAGCGTGTGTACACCCGCCGTGATCCCGTCCACGCATATAATATTATTATACTATCCTATATGACTTTCAACCCCCGTACAATGCGCTTAGAAAATAATTCATTCGATCTCCTCGGGGTTCACTCGACTCGTTCGCCCGCGTACATAAAAATGTACACGTTATAATAATTATTATCAATATTATTACTACTACTGCTATTATTATTATTATTATTAGTCTGTCGTGTTACGCGTTTACGACTCCCGTAATCTGATCGTGTGAAAATCGTAAAAAATTGACGATCAATCCGATTTAATGCAAATATAATGTTACCTACGGAGAGTTACATAAATATAAGTAAAATTGTAAAATTGTACCTACGTGACTGGACATCGCAGCGATATTGCAGACTCTTAGTCATGGATACTGCTGTATAGGTACATATTCACAACAACTATTACAGTATGATAATAATAATATTTCCGGTAACCGTACAATTTGTCACTGGACAATGATCCCTGCAAAAAATGAACGAATTATTATGCGTACAATTTTCGCGCGTTATAATTTTTTCCACAAACAATTGATCTCCATTTTTTATTTTCGTGTGATTTGCATCATAAGTAATTTAAAAATAAGATAAGAATATTTTTTGAAACACAAATAAATTTGAAAAAGATGATGAAGAATTGGAGCTTTTACCTTTTTATATGCACGTCAACCTGTTCTCAGAACAATAAAATCTGTAATATTTACTAAGAGATGTATTGATTAACATAATAAGTTATAAAGTTTAACCTACATTTTAGAATTTCATTTGGATTCTAAGTCGGTCGATAAATGTTGTAACGCGAAGAGAGGACGTTAAAATATGTTGGTTTTATACATAATAATTTTGTGCCTTTATACCTACACCTCGATAAGTTTCAAATTTTATAACGGTTTTAATAAAAAATTTGATTTATTTAGTACTTCAAACAGGTCAAAATTAAAAATTACCAGTATTTTTCATATCAACCAAGACAAATATTTTGAAAAAAAACGAGGATTACAAGAAATTTTACTGATATCCAGTTTTAAACAAAATAGTTTTTTTTTATGTAACTCATAAACTAAAATCATATATATAGGTATTGACAATTTTTTAAAGTATTTATATGGTTATCTTCTATAAATAATACAATTTTCAAAATATTTTAACACTATGAGTTATTCATAGGTATTTAAAATTGTTCATTTTTTTCGTTTGAATACCTAAATGTCGATAAAAAATTATTTTCTGCTTAAAAATATTTAAAATACATAGGTATAGATAATTTTATTTTTTTTATACATATTATTAAAGTTTAAACTTTGACAAAATTCTTTAAAATCGTGCAAATATATAAATTATTTTGCAGTTTAAATTGTTATATCTACAGAATTCATCATAACTAGTTCGTAGTTTCGTACTGAAACCAAAAATAATCAAAAAAGATATAAGCATAACATTATTTTATTTACATTTTAAAATCAAATTTAGTCGAAATTAAATATTTAAACATTTTAAACTATATAAATAATAACAATATTCATTAATATTTTATAGTTTATAAACATTATTCGTGAGTGAATATAACTTTTACGTACCTATAACATTATAATTTACACACATAATGATATTTTTAAATGAAGTATTATTGTACAAAAATTATTTCAACTAACTTATTACTAATACTACAATTAATTAATTTTATATTAATAAATATTACATGAAATGCGTATACTTAGTGATGTCGGCTGATAACTAATTGTCTTTGTTCAAAATCATTTTTAGGTATATAAAATAATATATCAATTAATTTTCTAATAACAATATTAATAAATATTACACGAAATACGTATAGTTAGTGATGTCGGCTGATAACTAATTGTCTCTGTTCAAAATCATGTTTAGGTATATAAAATAATATATCAATTAATTTAAACTTAACACATCCATTAAAGTGACCTACTTAACACTTGCAGTAAAGCAGTGTGGTATACTTCCCATCTTTTTTTAATTATTTTTATAAAAATAATGTAAATTTATATGGTATATTTAAAAACAATTCACTGAAAATAGTTATTAGAATCATTAATTCGTACCTTATAGCTTATCCTATTTTAAAATAGACTTCAACAGCTGAAACACCGTGTTAATGACACTCAGTGATAACACTTTACAGTGTTTTAAAATTAAGTTTTTTTTATATAGTCATTACGTCGTAGTAAAAATTATTTTCAATATGTATCAATAGAAAAACAATAGGACGGGGGCCCAATTGTCCGCGTATACGATTATTACGGTGGTCAATTGTTCGCTTACGACGATTTTTCGCGGGACCAATTGTCCTATATCCAATATCTATCGACGTTTTTTTCGTTTTCACCGAAATAGTTTTTGAAATACGCCCAATTTATATGGTGGCACTGTGCAGGCTCGTGATTTCTGTGACGATAATCATTTGGTCTGGTTTCATCTGATTTGATAGATTTCTATATTAGTATAGGTAGCCCTGTTGACGACGTGTGCATTTCGTGCTTCGTTCATAATATTCTATGAAAATTTAAAAATTTTCGCGTTACAATAATATTATATACAATTACGCGTCGAGTATTAAAAATATATATCACGTAATATTCGTGTTCAACTGTTAACTACACGGATGTTTTAATTAGCGACACGTTAAAAACCACAAGTTCATATCGGTGCACTATATAATTAACGTGACGATTAATATAGGTGCTTAATTGGGTGAGTTTTTGTCTCGATTTTTCATTACTTACGACAAAATCGACATAGGATACGCGTTTTTAACGGGCACTGAACACTATATTATAATTATTATTATTATAATCGTCGCCGCGTTAATACTTTATACTTTATTATATAGGTACAGTATATATTATGATAATATACGTTCGCACTGTTAAAATAAGAGTACCTATACCTAACGTTTATTATATAGATGGACACTTTATACTGCACGTAGCACGTTATTACTTACGATTTAATAGTTATTATACACGTCCTGCAGTTAATTACAAATCGTAAACATTGGTATACGAGTGATTTCTCATAGAACATTTCTTCAGTTTATTACATCCGTGTATACATCTTTATATAATAGACGCTGCTACAGTGGTACAATAATATTATACGTAGTCGCCCAACACTGGTCACACAATATCGTATAGAAGAATCGAACTTGGACAGAAACATAACTGTACTTGCCGAGTGTCGGTTAAAATATTATAATATTTTGTCTCATACTCCCACGCGAGGATTCCATCAGCCACAGCGCTGTAAATACTGCGAGCGTTTCCGACGGTTGACGTCGCGAGATCGCGGATTATGTATTATTTTAATGATATGATATTCACGCCGACTTCGTCATCGCATAGTGTGCGTTTCCGCCTGAACATACCTATAAAATTATTATCATCAACTACGCGCCATGCGGTTTACACACACTGCTAAACGATATCATTAGATTAGATGTATTACACGCACTGTCCCGGAAGAATACCGCGGAGTCAGTCGGTCGGATGGACCGCATTTTTCACGTATGATGCATAATCCACTGCACTCGGGAATAATATTTAATAATTATTATATTATAAATATATATTATATATAAAGGTTAGCGAACGCGATCTATTCGGGACGACATGTCATGACACATAATATATAATGTTTGCGAACGGCCGAAAACTAGTTTTAGTGACCTCCGTCCTCGTTGCTTATATATTTATCGTGCACAGTCGAAACAAAACAAAATACTAACAATCAGTAATATTTTGTATGTATATATTAACCCGCAGCTGGCGCAGCTGGTGAAGATGATTCGAATTGACTAGGATGATCGTTGCAGGTACACCATATATATGTGAATAGGTTCGAGCACTCTATCGAGCGTATAGAATTCCGCAAATTTCAACCTGCTCGAAACATTATCCTTGTAGGCATATACGTATTTATACGTTATGTGCTTCTTGATAACATAATATTATATAATGTGGTTTTGCTCGCGTTTATCGTTCGTCCTGATTCCGAATGGTAGTCTTATGATTTTGTAATATTATAGTGTACGAGTGTGATTCATCAAGTGTGAATATATATATATATATATATATATATACATTTAATATAGGTAATAATTATTTAATTTTTCCCGTCTGCAGTGGATTATGCATCATATGTGAAAAATGCGGTCCATCCGACAGACTGACTCCGTGGTATTCATCCGAGACGGCTCTATTTTTCTGTTATTATAATTAATGTAATTAAATTCGATCTATTAAAACCGTTAAGTATAGTTAAGGTATAAGGAACATATTTCTAAGTAAATTTTTATCTATAGATTTGTATGCAACTTGCAGATGTCTTTGTGAGTTTTGGTGCATCAACAATTTGATACACCTAAATTAAAATCTAAACGATTGGCTTCTTAGTTATTAAATTATATTTACTTACTATTGATTATATTGGTTTTTAAATCATATAGTTTATCTCTTATATAGTTAAACCGTTATTATTATGGAATATTATTTTTAGTATACTTATATGCATACCTACATAGGTGTAATAATTCAAAAATTACGAAATAATTCAATTCCTTAGACATAAAAAATGTAAATTTTATTTTATAATATGCATTCTTATATAATTTCCAAAACCCATAATTTTATAAATTCATTATTAAATAACAAATGGGAGCGCGACTGATAAAACACTCGGTGTATACATTTTTCCAAGCGAAAACCTGTCCGCTAAAGGGTATTATAATAATAGGTGTACCGTCTAAAAACGAGTTACGCGATCTTTTCGATCGTCTAATGACCGTGTGTTATATTGTTTTATTACGCGTGCGGCACTGGTCAATAAAAAAACATGCCTAAATAATGCCTATAATGCATGCAACTCGCGATAAACGAACGAGCGACCGTTTAACCTAAATCGGATATTACTACACGATACATCTCTACCCGAGAGTCGCACATGCACCGTTGCAGCGTATAAATACGTATATTATACACCGATAGGGTACGATAAATAAATTATACGTTTGAAAAAGCGTAAACACAAGTGCAGCGCGGCGTTTGGCGATCGCGTTAGATTTTAATTGGACGCACATACCCGTCTGCATGAGGTATATTCGGCGTGAACAATATATTAGAATAGTTCGCGCCGAACATATATAGCGTATAATATGTATAATATAATATTATAGTATAGCGCCCACCGCCGCCGGCTAGTCGTGTCTCGAGAGTGGACGGCGATCGACGGTAATATAATATAATATATATATGCTATTGATAATAACAATAATAATTCGACTTCTATTCGGTCCGCCGACCGTGCGCGTCTGTGGGTTTAGCGGGCTGAAATGGACCGCCGCGGCTTGTGTACACTGGCGTTTATGCGAATAACGATATTATTATTTGCACAAGTCGACGAACAATAATTATATCGATTACGTTTGTGTTTCAGATTGTAATTACCTATTGAGCTGTGTCCGGGACGACACCCTGCGGCTGGTCGATCTCAGGACGAACAAAATAATCAACACATTCGAGCAAGTCATATTTATTTAATTTTTTTTTCTACTTACCATTATTGTTGTTGTTATTTTTATTCTTCTTTATTATTATTATTATTACCATTATCATTATTAACTCAAATCCATTTGCCGAGTAGGAGATCGGGAAGCCAAATTATACGGTAGTCGCGTGAATAAAAATAACTCGTAACGAGATAAAACGGTTTTATACGACTCTTTCTATAGATATATTTTGTTATTTTGCATAACGTATATATACGTTCGCTACATCATTCGCAATTGTTTTGTATATATGTACGTAAGTACACTTCTATAGATAAGGTTTATTATTTTTTTTTTTTTTATGTATATATAAATATATATATAGGTACATTTTTTTAGCACGCGCCCGGTAACGTTTAGTTAGATCTTTTTGTGTTCCGAAACTTTATTTCCGACAACGATTGTACAATAGCTGGTTGGCTTCACGCCTCATAGTTTGGAGTACAATTTCGTTTCCCTTTGTTGCAATTTTTTTCACTCCCTGTTAACTTTCCGTGATATAATTCAGACATTTTTAATTTATTTTAAGTTCGCTTTTTTTTTTTAAAAAAAAAAAGTTTTTCCAATCTTTTAGGTTTAAATTTATCAGTATTGAACAAATAGCCAATGTGCGTAGCAAAGTTAAATTTAAAAGCTTTCTATATAATTAGAGAGTGTAGGTGGGAAAAGTATCTCGAAAAGACTCAAGGTTCTCGTTATAAATATCGTCTTTTGTTCTTTTCGTAGATTTTTTAGTAATCCTAATAATAAAATAAGTAAAACAAAAAGAACATATAAAATAAAATTATAAAATAAATGTATATAAATAACCCCATGGTACCTGTTATATTATTTTTGCACACAAAATAGACGATATATTCACTTGAAATAACAAATTGTTTGTTCCGTTATTATAATAGTTTTGCTATTAAACTTCAACAATACATATATATATATATATATACATATTATATATGTATGTATGTTGAATGAGCACATGATATTCTTATAATAAGCTTATGATTTTACATGAACGTTTACGAAAAAGTAAAAACCGTTATACGTAGGCATAAAATCAAATCATATTAAAATCACTGGACGTGCGCGGTTAATATTATTTAATATCAAACCGTCTACTTATATCATATTACTGAACACTGTTATTATGATTTTACCAGACTTCGGAAATTAATTTTTTAAACAAATATTGCGGAATGTTTTTTTTTTTTTAATTCATTGTGATTCTTTAGTATTAGTCAAAAAGTTGAACGATTTACATGGACAATTGCGTTTTTATGGATAACGATTTAAATTAATATATTAAATCATAATATTTATTATACTAGTCTATAAGTGTACCTGTATACCTGTTATTATTGTCCATTAATTTTATATTTATAGTCCTTTTTCGACGATTTAAATTTATAACACAAAATAATAATACACCAAAATTAATTTTCAACGATAAATTACATCGTTGACGTGTATACACATAATATAATAATGTTATAGAAATGGTATTTTAATATGATTTTATCACCATTTTTTGAAAATTGTTTGATCGTAAAATCATAATATTAATATAATCATATTATCCCACACACGTCATAGACCACCAAAGACTAAGATGGAAAAACCATCAGACATTTTTGGTTTTACGACTAAACAGTTGTTAATATATTGAAATCGACTATTGTTATACAATTTTGTTTTAAACAATATACTTATATTATGATTATTTAAAAGCTCTTTTAAATTCATTCATATTTTTATATTTTTTTTTTTGCGTTATGTTATTGTCTACAAATTACAATCGTGTAATAATAATATGTGTTTTTTCTTTGTTTTAATCATTGTTTTATAGAATTCTAATTCAGTGATTACCATAATATTTAAAATATTTTTTTTCTAGTAAATAAAGTTGTTAGGCAATAGATACCCATATAGCCATAAATACCAAAATCTGTTTTGTGCTTGATAAAATATTGTGTTACACAACAATTAAATAAATAATGTTATTGTGAATAATAGCGTTAAATAGATATTCTCATATTGTTTTTCACTTTATGTCCAAACAGGGCTGACGGATTTAAAGTGGGTTGTGATTGGACAAGAGCTGTATTCAATTTAGAATATGATCATGTGGCCGTTGGATCCTCTGAAGGCTCGGTGTTCATATGGGCCGTATCAAATCCCGAAAAACCACTTGTAGTATTGAAGAACGAACACAGGTACGTATTATACGAGCTGTAAAATATTATTATAAGTATTACACCTGTATAATATCAATGGCACGACTTAACCATCTTTAATAATATTAATTTAATATCAATCTTGTTCGATACAATTTTTGGTGGGTACTAACAATAAGTTTATATGGCTGTTCCTTCCAATAGTCAGGAGGTTTGAACTTACTATAAAAAAATTTGGTTCATTCCAATTGTTAGAGTCTTTAGGAAAATCCTTTAATACTACAACTTGCAGTAATTCACTATAAAATAATAAATATTTATCCAATCTTATTTTACCATTACAACTTGGTATTATAATATTGTTAAAAGTTATCGACAAAATATATTTTATTGTATTATTTTATTTTAAGTGCCAAGGTATACCTAATAAATATAATATATTTATACACTCTTAAACTCAAACGATCGACAATCATATTAAAAATATGGGCTTGGAAAGTTTACGTTACTTGATTTTAATTTTGTCATTATTATTATTATTATTATTATTATTATTATTATTATTATTGTTATATAAATATATATTTAAAAAATACGAAATAATTAAACTGTTGTTTTAATCAACACAGCGCACCGGTGACGGCCGTGTCTTGGCATCAGTTTACCAACAACGTGGCCAGCGTAGATCGATCCAGGAGGGCAGTGGTCTGGTCAGACGTTTGACACATGTTGTGGATCCAGTGGTTTGTTTTTTCTTATTACTGTTCACAGTATACTGTTGCAACGTATCGCGTGTATTTTCCTTATTTTTTTTTTAATATATTTACCATTTAAAAAAATTAAAAAGAAAAAAAATTGATATATGTATATTTTTTATTCTATGCATACATACTATAATAATTATTGTTGTCGTGCGTGTGTGCTTGTGTGTACAATATATATATATATATATATATATATTATATGCATATATATATATATATATATTATATATATATACATATTATTTTTAGACTCATTTGATGATGTGAGATTATTTTATATATTTCATGTATTATGTGTTTTGAATAATAAAATGTTCCAATTCATTTTTCTTCTTTTTGACATCTCATCCAAATTATCTCAACAATATATACTATTAGTATCTAAAATGCCTCAATGAATAAAATATTTATTCAAACACATATACATTATAAAGTACACTATTACTACAATATTTGAGGAATATCGATCCTGATATCCTTGTTGTAAAATAATAAAAAGTAAAAAATCTTAAGAACGCAATTATTAATCTATTTCGAGTATTTAAATAATGAATAATCTAAATATATCTTAAGGTTGTAATGATCGCGTAGACATGTATTTTTAATTTTCCGATTTCATATTTTGGTCATTGTCTAAGGTAAGATTAAGAAAAACCAAATTATACTGAAAATTGTATTTCAAGCTTAACTACTATTCTAAGTTAGTATTGATAATGAACAAGAAACATGTTTATTTTTACCTTCATAATTTTAAAAGAATATTGCTGAGTAAATAAAAAAGATAATATTGTGATACAGAAAAACAAAATTTAATATACTGTAATTGTTTGCATTGTCCTTCATTTGTAGAATTTTTAAATTTGTTTTCACGTTTTTAATATGTAAAAAGACAAGCTAATTTCAATGCGGTATAAAGCTTCAAAAAACAATGCAAAATGCATCAAAATCCTGTCCTAATTATAATATATACAAACTGTCCCTACATGAGTACTAATATATTCAATAAATTATATATATAATTAAGTATGTTAACTATTAACGGACAAAAAGTGAGCTCCGCCTTAACTAAAAACGTAAACAATTATATTCAAATATTTTGGTTGAAGACATAAATTATTGGTAAATACGGTTAAACATCATAACTATCTAATTTATATAAATCATATTATAATGTTGTAGTATCATAATTTTTTTTACTCCATTCATACACGTCGCGCTATCTGTGGACCGTTAACTTCAGAAGTAGCTCAACAATTTAAAATAGATGGCGAGCTACGTCTAGAGTCGGGAAAAACTAAGTCGATGCTGAGATAAATCGTCAAAATTGAAACATGAATAATAATATAATTAATTATAAGCGTCATCAACAGAAAATTAAATGTACAATATATTTTAAAATATCTGTACTTATAAACTATTTACTACTCCGTTTCAAATTTTAGCGCTGTTGATGACTAAATATGTAAGTACCTATACTTATGAAATCTAGACAGATATGCACTCAATTAATTTGAATTTGTCTACATGCTGAAAATATTGTTCTATGGTGATAATTTTGGTAATTTCTAATATTTTACGTACTACATATTATATAGTACGGATTTATTTCAGTGTACCGCTTCATTTATGTGTTCGTAACATTAAAACAGACAGTAAGTGCATTTTTTTTTTTTTAATTTAATCAGAATTTAGATGTATTAATTTTACTTCTTATGGCGTATTTTATAATCCTTAGACATATTTTATCTATAAACTCACAATAATAACATTTCATTATTGTATCAAATATACCAGTTATATTATATTTATTTAGCATAAAATACAACTAATTACATAAAATTCAACTACCTACTTAAAATAAACTATTCTAAATTATTGATTTACGATACTAACCAGCATGTATGATATGCATAATAATACAACGCATTATAATTATTTAATGTTAGATGATTGTAGCAAACGCCGTGCACCGGACGATATTGCACTACGACTGCGATTGTGCTGTTGAATTGCCTTTCTATAACGCCCTGTTATGCATAAAACTGGTGTTTTTCGGTTTACGTTACCGCGGTATACGGTATCCCACAAACAATTGTAAGGTAGTCTACACAAAAAACTAATAACTCATAATTTTATTGCTAAGGTATGTTTTTCCACGACACTGTGTGATACACAAATATTCTGGAAGTATTCAATAATTGTCCGAGTCCCTTTTCTGACTATCGATGTAATAATATCAAATTTACTATTATTTGTAGGAATAAACTATTTCTATGATTAAGAATCGTTTTGCAACGCACTTGCGGTCGACTCAGTCGACGGACGAGACACACACACGCGACCGTCACTCGGATACCATCGCACGGCGAATTGGATTCAGGTGAATTTCTCACGACTATAACGGAAACGCCCGAATAAGGCTGCGCCGCAGTGTTAATATGAAATAATAATATTATATTTTATAAAATATCGCTCGTTGTTTCATCCACTACATTACACGAAACATAATAATAATAATAATATTTTTGAGGACCGTATCGTGGCCCACACAATTATAAATTCTCAACGGACATAGTTTTCCACATAGTTGTCGACTCGACCAACCCCACCTTGGACCGACTATACCACACACCGCCCTGACCACGATTCGCGTATCAAATACGAATCGCTCACGTACAGCGTTCCCCGGGCGAGTGATGGGTTTTATCGTTACGTGACCTATTCCACGACAGTGGTGTAGTATAATATATATATATATATATATGCGTGTGTGTATGTGTTTCCGTGTGGTTCGATAAACGTTTCGCGCGTACGGGAACTGTTTTCGGCGCCCGTTGATTATGGACCACAATAATGTTATTATTTCGCCCCGCAAAACCGAATCCTCGAGTGAAAATGGGGGAGGGGGAGTGACACGGTTAATTGGGCCACTGAGATTGAATTATTATTATATTATCATCGATGGTGATACGAGACACGCGCGCAAGCATACACCAAATTAGACCGAAACGAGGTTTAAAATCTTACGATTTTTTTAACATAGTATTATTATAACTCTAATACAATTTTTATAATAACGATAAAATATTAAAAACAAATACAGTAAAATGTACTCATTATAAAAATTATAGTCATACTGCGTAGTATCATACGACAACTCATAAAACGATTTTGAAAAAATATACTCGTAAACAACTTTTTAATTCTTATTATAGCCACATAATTGTTGCGAATGTCGCTGACGATTTTTTCACCACAATTTGTATTATTACATACAGCATTTTTTTATTTTTTTATTTAAGACTTTGAGTATTTACGGTATTTGCCTAGCGTCTTATATTACTTCTTATTAGCATTATCATTGATTATAAATACTATATTATCAGTAGATACCTACTATGTAGTTGTTTTTATATTCGATTTTAACAACAATTGGTATTTATTATAAATACCGAATGAACGGTGGCATTCGTATAGGTTTTACGGAGGTTATTTTCGTGTGTTTCGATTTTTATCCGACCATATGACGAGTGAACATATCTCGTTAATGGGTACTGTATGCCGTATGGAAACGACGGCGGTGAAATTGATGGATCCCGACGGAATCGCAAACACAATGCAAAGCAGTGTATACTTTATTATATAATTGGAACCATCGAGATTAATGTTTAAACCGTGGGCGGGATATACCAAGGACCGGGTATGGGGCTCTATAAGACTCTTAGGTTAGCTCATCTGTGCAGCGAAAACCAATGTTTTATTATTATGAATTTTAAAACAACGATAAATCATTGGAATTTATTTGAAAACGATTTTGAGTACATGTTGGGTTACTAAAAACCGGGTTGTATACACACTTCGAATATTAATATTAATATATGATTAAATTCTTTGATAATATCAGTTCGGCGTTTGGAAACATACCTGAAATATCACATATTATTAGAAAAATATTTGACAGAATAATACATTGTTTTTAAAGAAACTCAAATAGCTACTTTAAAATAACTTAAAATTTTATAATTATAAAATATAAATAACAGTTAATTCGTGCAATTTTTATAAATATATATTTTTTTTCATGATTTTCTTAGTAAATTATGTAAATACTAAAGGAGCAAATTGAAATTTCAATTCAAAATTATTTTATTTATATTTGAAAATTATAAAAATACATAATATACATTTATAACCTAATGCATATATTTAAGAACCAACCTAGTTCAAAACAATAAACATTAAAAATATATTTTTTAGTTTGATACATCTAAATGTACTTTACTCAAAGTTTTCAGCTTTGTTAACTATATCTAAAGATTATTTTTTTTGAACTCCAAAAACATTTTTTTTTCGGTCGTACCATTCGGTTCCTTTTGATGTACTTTCTTAATTCACAGGGTTTTTTTTTAGTTTTTTGCAATTTTCTGGGAAACTATGCATGATAAATTCCAAAAAAATGACGTGAATTGAATCCAAAATGCACACAAAAGGCGTTTGATTGCCAATTTGAGTACATCAACGAACCAAAATAATGTATACAATAGTTAGAACAAAATAATTATTATCCAAAACTCACCCCATTAAGAATCTATAATCTAAATTCGTACGCAATATTGTAGTATTGGTTTATGATAACTTGTAAAGTTCTTAACAAACTACACATTATAATAATATGTATAACCAATTTATTTGAATTCTTCTTGTCTTTAATATAATGCAGTAACCAATTACTGACTATAGTGATGGTGGTGATAGGATTGTGATATACATAAATGATGTTATGTATACAAAAAAAAATGTTAGTGGAAAATAAAATAATTTATTTGCAAAGAATAGTACATAGCCACAACAATGACGGATATGACGAGATATTATATAAGTTTAAAAAAAAAAAAGTTTCGTTTTGAGAATAAAATTAAATGAAAACGAAATGTACTATATTTATTATATTTGTATACAGACAGCCGGGTGGAAGATTTTCCCGGTACCTACATCAAATTAGTATAAGTGAAATTGCTCGAAGACGAAAAAACCGACAGTCCATGGATATTGTTTTCAAGTGTCATTTATACGTTCAGAGCTCGTCGTGTTATATAATGTTTTTATACAACAATATGTGTGAATAAAAAAGTAGGTAGATGTTTGTTTTTGATTTTACACGTGAAATATATACATCGAACACCAGCACTATCAAATTGAGGTCGTGTATTTTTAGACGTTATAGCACACGCTATTCGAATTTAACTGTTCGTCATATTTATTGGAAATTGAAAATACAGGCGGTCAAGGTTTTGATTCTAAAAAAAATGTATTTTCTCTGAAATACTGAATAATTTATCAAACCTCATCAAACCGCCCATCAAAATAAATAATATAAAACCTTTTTTTTTCAATAATTATTTATTTATTTTAGTAATCCGTTACAGTTAGAACGGTAAACATAAATGGTTAACAATGGTTAACATAAATTATGCACAAGAATAAAAGATCGAAGAGATCTCTCAGTAGAGATACTTCGTTAAGAGATAATACTTGCACTTAATTTACACACTTTTAATTTTTTCTTTTTTAGCAGATCACAACAGTAATGTTTTTTAGTCTCTTTCGTAGATTTTTTATAGAATGGTTCAGGATGAGAGTTGTTGAGTAATAAGATAAGCACGTTGACTAATAAAATGTGGAGAGAGTTGGAGATATATGTATTATTAATTATTTTTGTTTATTGACAGTTTAGATATTACTGTGGACAGAAAAATAAGTAGAAGATTGGTTATATAAACTTAAACTTAAAATCATCTACAAATTTATAAACACAATTTTCTAGGTTGGAGGAAGGAGAGTTGGTATTTTTATTTCGAATAGTATCATTATCTGGTAGATCTGTGTGGACTGTGGAGTTAGTCACTTGTGATCGTGTATGAACAATCTGTTGGTTATCTGCTGGGCTGAGTATTGAGATGTCGGGATTTATGTTGGTGTTGTAAAGCATGTTTTGAATTGAAAGGATGCGTCGTTGATAGAGTTCTTCATAAATAGTGCATTCCATTTAAGTTATATTTATAATAAGATAATGACGCGTTAATATCAGAAGACTCGTGTGATTTGGTACACGATGTTTTGAAATGATTTCCATCGCAATTTTATCATTGTAGGGAATGAAAGCAGTAGCTTTTAGTATGACCATGTATTGACACTTAATGCATCGAGACATTTTTCATTACTTGTATGGCTCTCCTATTTTTTGTTTTGTATGGGGTATTGAAGTTATATTAAAAACATCATAATTGTGTTCATTGGGCCAAGGTCATCGAACAACAGAGGTAGTGGTTTATAGTTTGGTAGCGCAGGATATATTAATTAATTTCTTACGGACCTGCCATTTTTTTCTAATAATAAACTAATTTTTGAAACAAGAGACAACCAAAACTCTATGTATGCTTTGTCAATTTTTAGTTTTGTGTGAAATGCAGCATCGTTTTTATTTAATAAATATTTTTCTGTTGTTTTCTGAAGTATTGAATTGGAATATAATGAAAATAAAAATAATATAAAACTGTAAAAAAATAACAATATTTATCATTGGGAGAATAAATAATAATATAGAAATAAACAATTTGTGCATGGATTATTCTCACGATATTTTGACAGTTTATTCGTGTGTTTATGCATTGATGTATAAATTAAAATTACAATACAGTTGGGTAAATAATAATTTTCTAAAGTGGCCTTAATTAAATTAAATGTCTGACTCGGCTATATCGTTAAAATGCTATTAAAAGTATATAACAATTAATAATGATATTATACTGAAAATATTTATAGTAAATACCCTACAGTCCCGCAAAAATCTGCGAAATTTACGACTATATTTTTGTTTTCAGGATTTTAGTTGGTATTATAAGAATTTCAAACACAGTAAAATAATTTTAAATAATTCATAATTTATTTTTTCAATGTTTAGCATTAAAATCAATATTTACTATATAAATATACACTATAAGCATATCATTATTAGATGTAAACGAAATATGCACTCAGCACAAGAAATAAAAACGACCACCCGAAGACGAATTTTTCCATACAGTTTATATTATCGTCCGAACGCTAAATAATATTATATATTACATTATTACACCACGATATGGCTGACCTAATGGGTCGTATGCATTATCAGTATAATAATATACATTGTGCTCGATGTATGAGAGCTTTTCGCGCCGTCACAAAATATTATAATAATATTGTCATGATAAAATACAATAATAATAAAATGTTACAGCCGGACTCTCGTCGATATGTATTGCTGTTGCTCGTGACGTACTCGAGTATGGGACGTATCTGTATGCGAATCGATTACGGACACGGGCGGTCATGTTATACAGTTATTATATTTTATACGGCATTACAACTCGGTGGGTATTTCAATGGTAGGTACGTTACCTGTTATATATTTGTAATATTATATATACGCCGTTTTGCACTGTAAAAAATAAATAAATAAACCGATCGGTGTTGTATAGTCATTTGTATCGTAAGCCCATTGGTTTTATACTTCCAACAGAGGTATGTCTTCACGTGCGGCTGTCGATTATAATATAGCGCACTCGACAATGAGCACAATGCGCGCGCGCGTGTGTGTACAACACACTGTCGGGCCGAGTTTATTCGACGACGACGGCGGCAAAAAAATATCTCCACAATATCGTACACCATCCATAAGAACGGTAATAACAATAATGTACTATCGTCGTGCAACGGACCGCCATCGATAGGTCCAAAACCCCAGTCGATTTGAAATATTATAACCGTACCGCGTGATATTATAATATATATACGCCTATATATTATTAGGTAGTATGCACCACCGCGCCCGTTGACAACGCGTGTTCACACTCGACGGAATTTTACCATAATCAGCCTCCTCGTCGCCGTCCCGCATCGCGCGCCACCGGCGTGTACAATACACGCGCTTACCGTCTGAACTTTATAATATTAATATGTTTATCGCGCAAAAGGCATAATGCAATCGTCCGTAATTTCGGGATCTTGTTCGAGTACCTATCTCATATTTTATTGTCGATTGCACCGCAGACATTACAATATTTTATAAATCATCGTGTGCCCTCGTGCCGTCGACCACATCTTCGGGGACCGTAATTAAATAAACCGTATACCCGGCCGGCTTTATGTTTTGATGAATCCTTTTCTTTTATACCGCGATTTATTAAACAAACGATAATGACGCGATATAATGGCATTGTAATTACTTTTATACGACGTGTATATATATATATATATATATATATATGGCCTGCTTTCTTCTGCGCGACCGTACCCGACGCTGCGCCGTGTGCTATATATACCGCCAATACGTACTTATAATAATATACTATATTATTATTATCATGATGATTAATTATAAGTTTTATAACGTCGCACAGAGGTTACGTAAAATTGAACGCAAACGGTATTGAAAATTAAAATTGTTTTGCGATGTGTTTACGGAATAGTGTCGATATAACTAGAATATTGTATTTATTTTTTTTAATTATTATTCTTCCGGGTTTCGATTTGTATGAGAATTTATTTCGAGTCGCTGTACAAACATTCAACTTTCTCACAGTGTAATTATTATCGATGCGCACTCAATTCAATTATCATAATAATAATAGTAATAATAATATAATATATTATATTGGACGCAAACTGTTCGAACCAATTCGAATTATTTTTTCGGTCGGTTTACAGAATTTCTTGATTTCGCCGCCGTCCTCGCTTTTTTTTCCATCCTACCGTGGTCGCCTGTATATACAGTTTCCATATTTTATACACGCAATTTATGTTTTTTTTTTTTTGTTGTTGTGGTTGTTCCATAAGTTTTAATTGGATTTTGGGACGACAGGATTTAAAACCGAAATAGAAACTGATCGAAAACTATGTCCGTTTGGTGCAAACGGTGCGCGGGTATAGTCCGTCCTTTACGGCAAAATCTTGTCCGATTAAAAATAATCGAAATCAGATGTGCCGGATTGGATACGTTGTATTTTATCCAATCTGTGCCAAATCAAACCTATATAACCTACATGTAGAACATACCAAAAATTCCACGTAATCGCGTGCACGGAGACAGACTTAACGATTTCGTCCTTCTCACAGTGCACTGCTCATCGTAGTACATTATTGTATAGCTACAAACAATACATATAGGCAGTAAGTAAAGACTAGAGATTCAATTACGAACCGAAAGCTATACATTTAATTTCTATTCGTATTAACGTTGTCCCGATTCGAAATAAATACGTTTTGTTATTTTCTCTGAACTGTTATCGATTTGTTTTCCTTTTATATAATTTATTTCATACCAATACTGTTTCTGCGTAATAGACACGTTCTCATATAATTCGATCACTGAAAAACTCTCAAATTATTTAATATATTTAGTATACAGAACGTTTTATTTGTATTGACTCCGACCGACTTGCAGTATAAAATCTGGTAAAACGCTGTGAACTGTAATCACGCCTACACTCACTGGTAAATGTCTATAGTCATTGACCATTGTGCATAGGCTTAACGACACAGTATTGTATACGAGTGTATTGGCATTACAAATCAATAACGTCGATTAAACTTATTTATTTTCTGTAATTTATCTGTTATTTATTTGTATTTGTTGACGATTTTAAAATTTCTCACATTGTTTGCATACGTAATACAGAACGCTTAGCCGATAATCAGCGAGAAGCTCGTCGCTTACGACATTGTACACAATGCGCAACTGTGATCAATGAATATCATCTATAAATAGCGAACAGATAAATAAGAAAATAGTGCAGGTACGCTCGACTCGTACACGCAACAATATTATTATAATGTATTTTACAGTAGTCGTATGGGCGTGCTCGAAAGGATCGCGAACAATAAGACGTATTGTTATTATTTTTGTTTTTTTTAGATCTCGAGTGGTATATTCATATTGTTTATGCCCACGTTATACACCGGCCACTCCCTAACATATCGTTCGCACGCCCAACACCATTTATTTCAATATTATAATATATAATACACATAAACGTATATTATTTGATAAAAATCAATAACGAAAAGAGGATGCGGGATCGCGAGCGGATGTCACTGTGACCGCAAGCGCGAAGATTATATCTGTGGTCTAAAGTTGTATAAAAAAATGTCCATCTACCCGAACCAAACGGCAATAAATAACGTTCTTTTAATCACCAGGTGCGTTGAGGTTTCGCGTTTAATTAAAGCCTGTTCGGTGTCCAGTGCAAACGGTCCGTGTGGCATGTGCAGTATTTATTTATTTTATATTTTTCCTCTCGTTAAACCAATAACCGTTGTGAGTAAATGTGACCAAGGTGAAATGTGTGTCTGTGTTCCCGTAATAATATGATATTATTAAAATTTGTATAATGTGTTGACCCATTATTGCGGCAGTGATAAGCCGGATCTGGGACATTTGTGAGATTACCACATTGAAAATATATAACGAGCACCTGGTAATATTGGTATTTTGAAATAATTTTGTCTCTGTCCGTTTTATAATTTTAAAAATAACGTTTTCTCTACAATTTTGAAAACAATAAATAAGTACTGATTTTTCAATTTACTCATAATGATGTTCTTATGGGTTTTTTTATTATTATTTTTTTGATTCATACTAGCTATATATCGCAATATCCAAAAGAGTTTTACAGCAACTTACTCGTAATAAATGATCATGATGTTATTAATATTGAAATAATTACAAAATAAAATAATAATACACTATAGGGACTGGTATGTAGCTAAATTGCCTACTCAAAACGCCGTGTAATCATAATTTGCATACAGCGTGATAATTAATATATTATATTCTTAATAGGCACTTGAAAAATTAACCAAATTCCGGTTCAAACAAATGACTGAACATAAATAAAAAACTTAAAAATTGGCAGTACGTGGTTGTGGACCATGGTATTTCGCGTTTCATTATAGACGAGTATAAAATCATATAAACAGTTCATATAGTTACAATGTTACGAACATCAAAGTTATAACTTACACACTATAGTTTATAAACAAAGATCATAATCAAAAAATAATCATTAAAAAAAAAAATCGGTTATACTTTCTATATTAGGTACAAGTGACCATTTTAAAACACATATACACGATCATAATACATTGAATAGATTTTCACTAAAATAGTACCTCGTTATTTTTCACCTAATGAGGTATTGACCAATTCCGCGCTTTTAACAATCTTAAAGAAATATTTATTTTAGAATCTGAAAAGAAATATTTTCCGAAAATAATATAAATATTGACATTGTATGTTATAAATTTTATTAAAAAAAAGTTATCAACTTTTTTAATCGGTAATAGGTATTACAATACATTGTAAGTATCTGACCGTCTCTTGAATATAATTCCGGTACAGCCTGTTATTATTATTTCTTGATTGTTTTGAAAATATAAAATTGATTTTTATTTTGCTTGATGCAAGTATATTACATTTTATAAATATGTGTATAAATTGACTGTTAAATATTTTATTGTATTTTAAATAAACTTGATATATTATAAAGGTTTTCAAAAGCTTATATATTTTCTGAAAAAATATTGTTATAATTTAAAAAAAAATGATTGCTTAATAATTAAATATAAAACGTTTATTAATGGTAATTATTTTTTTTATGTTGCAACATTAATGGAAGATGATACATTTTTAGCGAAAACGTGTATCCCTGAATAATCATACGAGTATACCGATATAAAATAAAAAAAAAAAATAATAAATAAAATATAATACAATAAAGATAATCACTAATATAATACAATAAAGGTAATCACTTTGTATACTATAATAATAGGCAAGTCAACAATCACGGAGGAGAGATGGGTATTATACCACCCATCTTCTAAAAAAAAGAATTGTAGTATACGTCTGTCAAGGAAATTAAATTAATCAAAAAAAATTCAGAACATTTATAAATATATAGTTTTTGTGATACATTATACATGATATATACTCGCGCGAAAACAATTTATTCCCCCATACCCTTTCAGAATACGAAAAATATCGGGCACCGGGCAGATCTATGATATTTAACGTTTTCAGGTACGCGATAAATAATTTTAAAATAACGACGATAATGATTATAATTACCTATTATTAATATAACAATTGTATCGTATCGTAGGTGTGACATTTCTCGCGTGATGCAGTATTAATAACTAATAAGAATCCGTCGCACTACAGTATACGAATAACTGTTTGCGCGCGTATACACTACACATAATAGGATTTACACGTATAGTGTATGCGATGATAATAATACTTCGAGATTGCTATGCCGTCGGGGATATTCGGAGTAGACGAAAAACGTGACACACAACAGAGTTCTCCGCGAATGCTGTTGTTAATAACGATTTCCGGTTACCAAGACTGTGCATATTACATTCCGACGATTGCGCGTCTGTGCTTAAACGTCATCGTCGAATCACCAGAAAAAAAAAAACACTAGGACTATGCGTTTTGTGCTGTTCAATCGGTTTTCGTCGGTTGGTGTACGCTAATAATAATGTTAAAAATATGGATTATTAATACGTGCCTTTATTTTTATCTTCCGTAATAATATGCAGGGAAATTTCCCGGAATCCCGGAAAAATACCACGTCATCATTATCAGGTGCACGCAGTGGCAGACAATGTACGAGTAATGAATCGAGCCGAGTGTGCTGTTTTCGAAATACTCGCGCGCCAATACATTTTTTGTTAATTATTACACGTCCGCATATTAATGCATTATAATCAATCATCATATGCATCGGCAAACTTTATCGTAATTACGACAAAGGTATGATATACCCAACACAGAATATATTATTATAATATATACCGCGGATAGTATAATAATATATACATAATACATATTATATTATGTATAATATTATGTTATTACGTATCTCGTATCTATCTATATTTATCGCGTAATACCGACATGTTCAATAAACATTACTCGATAACGGTACGGGCGAAAAAAAAATACTGTCATCTCCTGTTGTACCTATGTGTACAGAACACTGTGGTATAAATTCAAATATTATTATAGTCGTTCCTCAATAATGTAAAAATAATAGAATAAGAAAAACGATTGTGGTAAAAAGCTAAAGATAGCTAAAACTCCGATAAAGAAACTAAATGCCTGGTAAATTATTTTCTACAAATAAAAGCACTGAATAATATGATCATCTATCAGATAAAAATATCGAAAATCCCGAGGTCGTGTATTTATCAATATAAAAATATATAATAACAATGAATTTTACCTAGGTAGGTACTTTGTTTCACCCCAGAGAATATAATTATAACATCTATTGGAAACCACATAGTAGTAGTTATGTGATGTCACATTTGAGACTTAGAAATACAATCTCCGAAATATAAAAATCACATTTATATACTAAACAGGTCTGGCTCACAGCTGTCTATATATTTGTATGTAGTATAGTAAGGTTACACAGATTAAGAACTTAAAAAGCACGCTAAACCAAATAAATACATCATTGATTTAACTCGTTGAAGAGAAGTCCAGTTCTCGCTCGCAGGACCCACTCGTGAAACATACGATATGTTCATATCGACCTGAGAGTGGCTAATGGCTTTACCAAAGGACTTTGTGTTTCCAAGAAACTTGTTTTATTTTTTTCCTGCAGAAACTCTCATTTGGCCATCTCTTGTCTCTGGCGGTACATAAGAAAGTCTTGTGTTTCATTGGAACGAATGAAACAACGAATGAATGTTAGTTTCTTCATATTTACGTCATATAGAGTTTTTTGTTGTAAAGAGTTTCGTTATAAAGAGTTTTTACTGTAATTCTATCGTGGACAAATTAACTATACAAAATTATAACACTGATAGCCGTCATACCGTTATATAATATTGTTTTATACAATATTTTCTACACTTGAAATATGGTTAGTGACTTGATGAAGTGCTTTTAAATATTATTCAGACATATTAACACTTCAATCATAATATATCAATAAATTAATACTTTGCCGCTATTTTCAATTTTATTAAATACAAAAGCTATGTTACTACATTGTAATGTGTACCATCTAAGTGTACTAAGTACACTGTAGTACAACCTCACTTCACGAATCTAAACTTTATAACTATACATAAATATAGATTCTCCTATCAAACAAACTGATAATATATTGTACACTAAAATCTAGTAGATTAGTAAATACAGTTTCGGGTAAATTTTACTACAACTACGCATTTTTAAAATAAGTTTAAAAATAAATTTTCTCGTTTATCTTAAATTATGTTCTCAAAATATTTGTCAAATTTATTTTTATTTTATTTTTAATACAATTTAAACTTCGATAATAACATGGAAAATCACCTTTTAAATTGTATTTGCCAAATACGCGACAATTTAACTTTATTCATTCTCAACAAGATTTTATTGTTATAATAACATATTATACTTCAATAATATAGCAGTCTATATCTTATGCAATTATTTTATATTGGCTGCAGTGTATATCGAGTTGTATCAACGTTGTTGTATCAACAAAACGTAAACTAGTATATTACACCCAATTCATTCAAAACAGTAAGTGCCTATGTTCCGATAAATTATAGTGATATACTTAAACCTAAGTCAATTTTATGTGTGTTATAGAAATATTACAGGTTTTGAAATGTTTAAATAATTCAATCAATAGTATAATATAGGCAGAAATCATTTATATTTATATTTTATTATTGTGTTACTATGTTATTAGTTATTACTAAGTACGTAAAGTACGTACTTATACTTTATGAAATATTTTATTCGAAACGTTTAATTAATATGAGGATATATTTGTATAAGCTTTGAAACGAAATTCCTCATAGATCAATTTAATTTAACGTACAACAAATATGTATGGTAGAGTATTTAATTTTTATTTTTACATACTTACATCAAATGATACTTGAAACTACCTGTGTAACTACTTTGAAAATAGTTTATATTATAATGATATTCTGGAATACAGTCTCAAAAGGGAAGTCAAACAAAACGCTACAATCTATATATATATATATATATATATATATATATATAATATTATGTTTATTATATACGTTCAAAACCGAATATATTACTACGGCTGGTAGATGACTAATAAGTGCAGTTTATATGGTAAAATACAGGTACAACACAAATTAATATAGTTTTAAAAATACTTCTTTTTTTTTTTTTACATTTTTTAATAACAAAAATAAATAGTATATATAAATTATACAGTTTTATTATTAAATAACTAAATTTTTACATTGTATACTTAATTTAGACCATTAGATATAATTACGCAGTAAATTTAACACTCTTCAATTTATTTTCTCTAGTTACGTTCATTGCCCGTTGGTCAATAGAAATGTTTTAGTCAATAATTATTTTAATGATACAAATGCTTTTCCGGTAATTATACAATAAATACATCATTAATTATAACTTAATTAACTATTATTTATTTTTTTTTTTTATATAAAATAAGTATAAGAATTTATAGTTTTTGTAATTCTTTATTTTAAATCGTATAACTCGAATTCAAGGTTAACCATAAATTTTTCTTACCTCTATAACATTTAGTCGGGTGGTACTACTGAGTACCTTCTCACTCTGTTGTTTTCACCGCTATTTCACTCAACAAAATTATTTATTGTACAAAATTATGTAATTATTCTTAATAAAATAAAAAAAAAAAAAAAAAAAAAACCTCTATAACATATTTTTACGATAACAAAATAATGTATTATTACTTTTAACCACAGAAAGTATAGGCACTCAAATTAATAATACTTCAGCCGAGAGCCAAATATAACACTTACTAACCGAGAAACAATATTTTTTAAAATTTAAAAATAAATTAGACTATAAAAGAATAATAATAAAAAAAAAGGTTAAATTAGTCAATAAACATACATGATTGAGTTAAAAGCATTACGTTTAGTCATACGTCTTATAAAAGCATTAAAATCAATATTAACTTTTAACTTTGTAGAAAATAGCAAAGTGTTTGTAATTTTTTGATAAAAACAGGTTAAAAGTTATAATAACAAAATTATTCAATTAATTAAATAACACACATAAAAAATACATTTAATCAAATTTAAATTATGTAAACACAATGTATTTAATGTATTTATAAAAATGTATTCAATAATTATTTTACTATAGAGCATATTAATATTAATCATATCCACTACCGAAATAGAATGTATTAATTTTTTATGATAAGAAAAAGACGTTATCGTTTCTTAATAATATAGGTTCTTTTGAATTAGAGATCAAAAACTTAATATGTTATGTACTTACTTAAGTTTGAACTAAATTCATTGTCCTTTATTAATATATCAGAAAGAAATATTACTGTTTGTGTCCGTAATAAACAGTTTAAAATATACATATAATATATATATATATATATATATATATTATATACTCAATATTTTGTGAAAACCTTAATATTTTAACCGTTAATAATGTCCGCTCTAATATATAAGCTTCTGTTAGAAAGACTCACTGTAATATATATTTTATACTCTTAATAAAATATATTATGTATGTCTCTACGGTTATAAATAATTATGTAGAAATCTACAAAATGTTAATGTCATCAATATTTAAGTTATTATTATTTCGATTGTATTATTATTATTATTATTATTATTGTTATTGTACATTTGTGTCTATCGTTACAGAGGTAAATTGTTATTTCTTTATATCGGTTTGTCATTTCCGAAAGAAATCCGTATAAAAAAGTTATAACCGGAAATTTGTAAAAAGAAAAGTAAATTCACCATCTATATACGGACCAACAAAAAATACCTATATCATTATTATTCTACCAACAAAAAATCCTTAACTTGTGTTTTCGGTGTTGTTATTATTTTATAATTTACAAAGAGAATTTTTTTTAAAAAAGTATCGAAAACATAATAATAATGTAATATTGTAATAGGTATCCTTTGTTTGATATTAATCAGTTTTTGATTATTACACTGGGAAAAATATTTTACAGTTGTTAGCGATAGCAAATATTTAATTATCATAATTTATTTGTGTTCTGTTGTGTACATTTTGTTCAACTTTAATTATAAACACACATAAAGTATTTATTTGTTTACTAATAATATCAATAAAATAAAGTATAACACATCTAAATATAATAAAACTATAATATCAGTTATCATATTATTGTCCAGGGTTATGCATACACTTGTATAATATTTAGTTTATAAGTACAGGTACACACATAATATGTAGTACAATCGTTACAATATTGAAATAATGCAGTCGATTGTTCCCGATATAAACTGTGTAAGTGTACATTATCGCGTAAACGTAAATTTTTCAGAACATTTCAAATGTTCTTATATAATATACTGAAATAACAACTACTGTGAACAGTAATAAAGTGGAATGACTGACTGAATACAATAATCTCCAGAAATAATGAGTAGAAATACCTTATCCTTTACTCATCTTTAATTAATAATATTTAGCCTAGTCCTTGGACTGTTACAATCAAACTATTAAAATATATAAAATATTTACTACCTACTATTTTAATTTTAAAATTATCATTGTACATTTTATTATACTTCTAATAACCGTTGCTGTCGTATTATATAATATTAAATAATAATAATAATAACAAAAAATGAAATCTATAACTACATATTTTTATTTTATATTGTGTACAATCCAAATAATATTATGTTTGATTATTATTATCTGTAATATATTATTGTTTATTGAAGAATGGGTACGTAATAAATATTATGTATGTAAATCGTTTAGTTGTCAAAAATCATTTGTTTATTTACATTTAAACTTAAATAAAAAATTACCCACAAACACATAAAATGTGTACACCCTTGTATTACCTATTTTATGTTTGATAGAAAATACATTAAGTTCAAATAATGTATACCTACGAAAAGTCTATTAATTATTATTATTTCATACGATAATTATTATATTATCATATCTGCGTAACGAATGCATACACCGATGGTTATATTGCACCACCAGAGGAAAATAAGATCAGAATAATAATAATAATGATGATCATTTATATTTTCGTATAATAATATTACATTTAATGTAGCTTTTGTATATTTATACACCGGACGATGGCCACATTTTACGTGAAATTTCAAATTAATAAAACTTTATGTTTTGTAGATCTTGGATTCGTTATGAAACATATTATCTGTATATCAACATAATTTACACCATAGCCATATTAGCTGTGTCGTACACTTTATTATATTCGCGTGGAACTTAGATCTTCCATGTCATACAATAGTTCTATGTTGGTTCATCATGTGTGTGTGTGTGTATCATTCACGTCACGTTTTTCATCCGTTTGATTTTGATGATGATTATTATAATATATATATTATATATTGTACACAATATCTATATATACGTATATATATACACGCACAATTCATACTATATAGTATGATGAAGACGATCAAAAGGGGCTTATGCGATACAAAATATATAATTAAACATGTACGACGTGCAAAGACAATTTTACGACGAAAACGATATTTTCGTTTTCGTAAAATATAAATTTTATGCTACATATGGTATTCCAACGGGGACCCAACAATTTTCAGGTTATACCTAATAAGTAGACATAATGAAATATAATATGTTGCCGTTCTTTTATATTCATCCTTCCATTTCCTCACCGATTTTTTTTAAAATTCGATTTTTTATATAATATACCCATATATACTTTTAAAACAAAAAAAAACTGTCTTCAACTTTTATAAACTTTTAAAATAATACGGTCCATAGTTTATATAATAATACAACATGGCTTAAATAAAATTAATATATATTTATAAAATAATATATTATATATTTTTCCGTTGGCTTATAATAAAATATTGTATTAGGTATGCGATATGAAGCAAAATTAATTTTTAGTTGAAAAAGATGTCCAAAATCGTTTGACAATAATATAAAATATTTACCTAGATCGCTTAATATCGTTTTTATATATATATATTTTTTAATCTGAATAAACTTACTTAAAAAGATGCTGAGAAAATAGATTTGTGTATAAATACCTCAGTGTTATTATTTATAATTTGCTGCTAAATATGTATAAAAATAAAGAAACAATTATGTAAACACTCAACGTTAGTAGTAGTCGAGTGTACCCTATCATTAAGTAGGTTTCATCTTGTAAATAATTACACATTGAAAAGTTAATGCGAGTAATGATGATATAACTTTTTGGTAACCAAACAATTTTTTAATATTAAAATATATATATAATATTATAATAATATTAAAATGTTAACAAAATATGTTTATATTCCTTTTCCTCCCGCCAATAATTCTTTTAATAAGCAATGATAATTTTCAAGTTAGACCACCAAAAGTATCAATTAAATCCAATTATTTATCAGAAACCTAAAATCATTCCTTTAACTGAAATAAGCGTCTTTAGTCATATACAAACAAAATAAGAACACTCATCATAGAAAATCAATACATTCATCGTACCGCTCTGCTTCAGGCTCTATTATAAGCCTATACACTAATAGAAAATAACATTATATTCAAGTTGTCTCTTTTTGCGAGTTTACAGTTTCATTACTTCAATCAAATTATTCAATAGTTTATTATAGTAATCATATTCAATATTAATTGTATATTTCTGTATACTTTTTTAATCATAGAGTTGTAATTATTAATTAAAAACATAAATATATTACGATTTAAATAATTTATATGATTTTAGGGGTATGTTTTTAGGTTAAAAATTAATTTTTTAAGGACTTTTTTTTATATTTGTACGGATTTTTTTGTGTTTTTTACGTCATCAATGTCCGGGTCCTAATTATTAATACGGGTTGTATGTCTAACAAGCAATGCGTTTACGGATATTAGACACGGGAAAACAAATCTGAGGGAAAAGGTCTAAAACCCGAACGGTAAAAAAAACACCGTAATTATTCCGTTGGAATTTCGTTTTATTTCGTTTTAATGTACATTTGAGGTTGTTCTTATCAGCATCGGCTTTAATACGGGTACATACTGTAGCAAGGGAGTGTGGGATTACACATTTACTTGCGCAGCGAATCGATTGCACCAGGCTCTGTCTGATTAAAAATATTCCACTCGGCGTTTGACTCCCGTTTTATAGCGTCATGACGGATTTTATAACTTCCGCAGACTTCAAACTGTCTAAAAGGCACAATGGGAAATCGCAAGCACAAATTCTCATCTAAGTCTCATGGTCTGTAGACGGTGATTATAATAATGTAAAGCGGAACAGTAGTTTAAGACTTGTTGGTAAGAAACGTTAAATTATTATGATCGCGATTTAAACATAAATCACTTACGAATATATAATATATAGTGGTCAACGTTACAACATATAGTTTGTCTTCAAATTACGTCGCTATTTAAACATTTAAGTTTCCAATAATACTTTCAATATTAATTCAATAAGAAAAAACTATATATATATTATATTGTCCTAATTATTATACGTAATAAGTAAACAAATCTTCTTAATTTATCGGTTTGTCGTTTTTTTATGAACTTTATTTACTTTATTTCTGAAATATACTTTATTGAAAACGTAATCTTAAAACCCAATCACGTCAAACTGAAATATTAAATTATAATAATATTATACTTTTTAGTATTTTCAAAATCAGTGAATTAAATTCAATTTAAAAAGGTTATTATACATAATATTTATTTTTTCTGAATTTTTTTTTTTTGCTTTTAAAAGAATCTATATAAATTAATAGGTATGTAAAGTATATTATAGAGTACAGTATTATTGTGTATTATAATTATTATTACTGATTGCCTATTATTCTTAATAATGACATAAAAAATGTCATGTAACGTAAAAATTATAAATAAATAAAACATTTTTTTTTTTAATTAAGTTATATTGCTTTGATGAGGCAGTATACCTTATCTCGCTACCATTTTATTCTCGTTTTAATTTAAAAGACATTTAGATGAATATTATACAAAGTACTCAGATTATTAAATTCAAACAAATAAGCAGTAAAATGGTCATAAATTGTAGTGTAAATCCGAAAATTTAATTTTTTTCATAGTCGATTATAATTTGTAAACTATTGATTTAATAGATATATAAACAAAAATAATGAGTAAATTAATTGACAATTATACTTATTATTTAATTTTAATTACAAATTATTAAGCTAAAAATTGTCAATTTAAAATAAGAAATATTAAATCGTTGTTTAATAATGTATTTTTAATCATAAATATAGTTAAACATTTATTTATTTGAGTAGTTTGAATCATGCATTATAAGTTTAGTTATCTATGTGAAATCATGGTCTTTCCTATAGTTAACGTCTTGATTTAGGAAAAATATGTGTAGTTAATTTTTGGTAAAACATTTAAATATTATGTTCAAGATTTCATTTTAAAACGATTAAATAAATTAATAATTTATTATCTCCTCGCCAAAACGGGTGACCAAATTTAATTGTTTTATAACTTACTATTAATATAGTGTTACAAACATCAGTAGAGCATAGTTGTAAGCTTAAAGAAACAAAAAAAAATATTTTATTAATCAAATGTAATAAAACTACCAATATTATTGTAAGAATGTTTATTTGAAATAACTTTCAGGTAAACATATTTCAAATGTATAATACTCGCATATACTATAAATTTCGTGTAATATAATATAGTATCGCCACATAAGGTACGAAAATAATTCTCGTAATGTATTACTTTAGAAAGTAAAACAACTTGTGACAGAAAAGCTATAAGTTTTAAATCTATTTATGTTGTTTTATGAATTTTTTCTTCTCATGTTATTATTTAAAGCGACGTGTAGTGTTAGTTTGTAAACATGTAATAATATCATACTATTATACTCGTATAATATATTATAGGAAACAGAAAACCGTTGAATTTAATTTCACGAGATGAGTATCGCAATTGATATTCAATTTTTTTTCGTCGACACCTATGCGCGTATAAAATGATATTATATACATAATATGTATAATTCATAACATAATGTTTTTGTTGTTATTTTAGCTGGTTGTTTTGGATTTTGTGAGTCGTAAAATTTCACGAACAAGGTTGGGTGGACTGAAATTTACTTACTGATTTAATGAAAATTTCATCAGGTAGCCATTAGACCTTACAATACGACGTGTGAGTAAAGGAATTTGGGTGTCATGACAATAATACAAATGCCCTCAAGGGGACGGAATGACCGTTATAAATTACGACAATATAATATGTAAATGTTTCCAGATAGAAATCTGTTTACAAAATTCTTGCACGACAACGTAAACATTATTCTTTGGCGTGATTTTCAATGTTTATTTTTCTTCTTGTTATTTCTTTTTTAAATTACACAACTGTCTTGTAATTGACCTTTAAAAGACAATAACTTTTTAAAACCGTTACTGTTTTACTGAAGCTCGGTAATAAATTATGAATAACTGATTTTAAATATCGAATTGACACGAGTAAAACGTAATACGTTGATACTTGTTAATTGTTATAATATAGTTTAAACACTTAAATAAATATATAATATATATAGCAAAATAATTATAGCAGTGATACATTTTTTTTGTTCATTTATGTTTCATCTATATTTTTTACTTATATTTCTTTGTTGTTCAAAGTTTGGTTAGTGTTCAAAATGTTGTTTGTCGTATGCTTTTTTAATCTGTTTTCTTTTATTGAAGATAAATCACTAAGTGCTATGTATCGTTACCATCAGTGAAACTTAGGTCGCATCAACATTTTTTCCCAGGAGTACCTCTTGTTATGATTAGACCTTTTGGTCTTACTTATCTTGTTAAGTTTAGACCTATTGGTCTTACCTATATGGGAGAAACTTATATTGTATCTCATTCAATCTTAAGAGTATCTCATGTTTTACTATTTAATAATACATAAAATTACCTACTCCAAATAAAAAGTTACCTCTACTATTAATTGTTACTCGACATTTGAATAATAACCATAAGAATTATACCACTGTTAACGTAAATACTGTGTTATGCAATACGATGAATACCTGTCAGAACTTAACCATTTTTTATCAGAATGTGCGAGTTCTGAGGACTATAAGCTTATTTACCGTAGACGTACCTTCCTTTGTTGCATGTAATAGACGAAATCTTAATACTTAAGGTAGGTATATAGATACAAATGTTTACTTCCGCCAATTGCTTACGTACACTTTGAACTAGTTTGGTCTACGTTAGAGTACGGTTCTGTTATTATGAATCCTTATCTGGCTAAAGATCAATCAAGACTATAACACATTCAAAATCTCATTTTGTCGTGTGCTACATGATGATTATTTATAATTTACTGCCCACTTCACAATTACTCCGGTCTCACTTGAATATTCTTCTTATTTCATCGTTCTGACTCCGATGCCAAATTCATTTCTTCCATTTATAACGACCCCTGGGGTATACCCGATATTTTATCAAACATACGCTTTTGTGCCTATCCTACCCCCCCCCCCCCCGAAACCATACGTATTTCATTATTGTTTTTCATTTAACATATTACAAACATAACCACACTCTGCATTGTATTCTCCGTTCCTTTAACAACGAGACCTCAAATAAGTTTTAATCTTAAATATTAATAGTATTTTATATTTTCCTTTCAATAACTATATGTATCCGCTATATTAAATTACTAAGTTTTATTTAGTAAGCTATTTTTTTTTTTTTGCTATTACTATTAAATTGCCTCTGGCGTTAATAAATAAATAAACATTATTGAGAAAATTGAGCACAAACTGTAAAGATATTATGACGAATATTATTATTGATTCTGCCTCATACGAATTGGCGTATTTCTATTTTAAATTGACAAAATGTTTTACTCCATCTCAGACAGCGTTTGGGAAATAATATTTTTAAAATATTCTGGAATATTCTAATAATACTATTGTCACATTATTAAAACGTTTATGGAATATTTTCAGAACATATTCGTTGAACAATATTTGAAATAAGTCAATAATTTTTTAACTTAAATATTAATTTTTAAAATTAATAGTTTAATAATATACTTGTGATGTTGTAGGGTTTTTCATTGTTTTTGTGGATAAAAATAGTTCAAGTATCAATTTCATGGCAAATTATAATTGTTATGCTATTTTGTTACATTTATACTTACATTATCACTTGTATGCATTATTTTAATGATAATTTTTTTATTATGATTATTCAGGGATTGTGATTTAAATTTTAAATGTACTGAATAAATTATTATTTTTAAGACATATGGTGAAATGTAAATACATGGGTTTATAGTTTGATATCTTTTACACCAATTACTTCATCGTCATTAAAATACATTTTATATTTTTTTAATTTAAAGTTGAAGTTTATGATTTTGAAGAACTCTTTTTGCCATTTATTTTATTTTAATCCTACCTGTTATAACAGTTTCGTATCTTTTAATTATTTTGAATACATTGTTTTCATTATTAATATTAACAATTATAACTGTTTTACATTAATTATGTATATTATTTATATTTTATATTCTTATATGGAGGACAAATATATAATCATAATAAAACGTTTAAATCATATTTTATTTGTTTTTTTTTTTTTAATAATACAATAGAAAGGTATAATCTGTTTATAGTATACATGTTTTATAAATATATTTTTCAGAGGTCATATTTTATCAGTAGAACCGGATAATTGGTATTTTAGTTAAGGCCTTAAAAGTTAAAATAATAAACAATAAACAGTTAATAATAAAACAGATTTTTGATTTAACTGTAATATTTAAAAGACTTATGAATTGAACTTTTATTAAAATAATATATATGTATATGATAGATAACAATTGAAAATATATTTTTAATATGAATTTGAATTTAATATAAATCATATTGATATTACATAAATTCTTATAAATTAAAAAAAATTTTCGACAACATTTAATAGAATAACCTTCAAATTGAGGAAAATAGTTTTTGTTAAAAATACTAATATACTTAGAAGTAATATTTTAATTTACATCGTCGTTTGAATTATATGTTATATAAAAATGTAATACAATTAGAATCCGTTAAAATTATAAATATTTTTACGTTGTCCTAATTTATAAAATTATATAAATATAGAATAATAGTGATAAATGGAAATTAAAATACAATTTTATTGTGCAGATGAGGCATATACACGTTTAAAAAAAAATACATCATCAACTTTTTAAACAATTTATTGGCATAAAATATATGTATATTAGTATATATATTATATAAATATATACAGTGAAACTACTGAATGGTGGACACTTTCAATAAACAACATTTAGTTCGTTATTTGGAGGTTTCTACTATTCAGGAGAGGGGGAGGTAAATTCTTGAAATTCAGAAATGGTAAATCTCTTAAAGGAAATAATATGCACTATGTTAAATTTATTTATAGTGTTTGAATAATTGATAAATTAGTCAAATAAAATATAAACGGATATTACTTTTAACATTTAAAATAATATAATATAAATAAAAAACCCGGTTTTCTTTTAAAGAAATAAAAAAGTGGGCAATTTTCGAGTGAACCATTGTAATGGATGTATTTAATTAAAATTAATTGTTATATCATTTTATATAAAATTGTGATAAATTAACAACTTATAAGGAGACTTATAATCAATTTTTAAACATCTTGAATTAAAAAAGTTTAACAACATTTAATTAAAAAAATATACATTTAGAAAATTATATTTCATATTATGTCTGAAATGCTGTTAATGGTTTTTAAGTTAAACTAAAAAAAGAAAACTAATTTTGTCATAATATGACATAATATTATACTGGTTTTGCGTGAAAATTCCCATTGTTATTGGTTTTTTTTTTTTATTTTAAATAAAAATCATCTATTTGGAAGTTGTTATATTGAAAAGTAATGAATGTATCCAGGGATTGTAATAATTTACCATAAAAACAATTATAATAAATTTTAATTATTTATGGATTATATATATATATAAATACATATTACATATAGACAATATTAATAATATTGTTTAATAGATAAAGTTTTGATTGAATTTGGTTTTGATAATGCAAATGAACAACATAATAGTTATATATTTTCAAAAAATTGTTTAATATTTGGAATATTTTAAATAAAGCAATTAAATAATAAAAAATACTATTTGGATTTTAATTAAAATTATTCGGATAACGAAAAATGTAGGTAATAGAACTTAAAAAGTAAATTAGTGATTATAACATAATTTTATTATTGATGATTAGAAGAAATTAAAAAAGAAAAAAAAGTTTAATAACTAACAGTATTTAAAATTAATTTAATTTTTTAGATAACTACCTTAAATATTTCACAATTATTTTTAGTTCAAGAATGAAAATTGATATAAATTATTTTTGTAATAAGTTAATATTTATAAAATTACTCTATTATCGTTTTTTATTTTATTCGTGATATTTAAAATGGTACAATTCACGTAGTATTACTAAATCGTTAATGCTACATAAATAAGTACAATTTATAACATATAAATATGCATAATATTCAAGAGGTATTTACTGCTTTATATAAAAGAAAAGTATCATATTTAAATTTTAAACTTATTAAAACTTTACTATTGAGTTCAAGTAGAGAATAAACTATTAAGTAAAACCAATAAGTTTTTATTTAAGTTAAAATAGTTGAAGTTGAAAATTAAACACTAAAATGTATAAACCATTATTATTTATTTATAATATATTTAACATTTACAGAATTATACCAAATAATAAACTATCTGCTATGCTTATGATTTAACATTTTTATGATTATTTTCGTTCTAAGTATCATAAACTAATAAAAATAAAATTATCATTTAATTACATGACATTATTATACATATACTTATAATAATATTATTGAATCCAACATTTTAGTATTTAACGTTTAAATTTCTAATTAAATTTAATTATTTTTTAACATAAATAAATAATTGGTAACTTTAAATAGGTACCAAACATTAATTTCTTTATAATGTAACAATATATTATAATTTGTTTTAATTCATTGAAAAAAAGGCATTATATTAAAAACATTTGTTTTATTCAATTTAAATAAACCTATTTTTTTTTTTTTTTTTTGAAACTCTAAACTCTAGAGTCTAGACTTATATTTTACCTAATTAAATTTTAAATAAGCGAAGTTGCTCAATGTTTTACAGAATAATGTTTAGTAACTACGCTTCCATTTAAACGTTTAATATGTATTAATACATTGGTATATAACTTATGAGTTCACTAACTAAATATTATAATATAGTTTGATATGTAATAAATTATTATAACATGTAGAAATACTCATAGATGTCTATGTCTCATAGTCTGCTTTGAAATTTTAAATTAAAAATGAATGAAATAATTAAAACAAAATAAGACTTTTAAAATGGTAACGAGAAAACATACGTTTTTATACAGACATTTAGAATCAGTAATAATTTCATCAATTAATTTTTAGAGGAATTATTTATTTAAAATTATGATTCTAAATTGCCTATCTATTGCGCCGTCTTATAGACCAGAAAGTCATAATTTAAGTCATAACCTGCAATTATAGCTGTATAACTGTACGCATAGATGGTATAACTGTATAAGTATAAGTTATATGTTACTATGTTGTCTAAAAAACAATAATAATAAATTATTCGACACACGTAAGGCAATAAAATTAAAAACATAAAATCAATAATCGATGTACAATTAAATGAATTGCAATAACATTCAAATTCATATGTTATACGGAATAAAGTCTAAGTATTTGAACTTTATTTTTCATTATCATGAATTATATAGGTATTATATATTTATTTTTTATATTACTTCAATACCAATCTCAACCAAGTTGTTTTTTGTAAAAATAAATTGCAATTCTATTATATTTAGGTCAACACCCAACGGTGTCAATGATTATAAAACCTTTTTTTTGTCTCGTAATATTTTATTGAATACAAAATGCTATTTAGTAAAAAGTATGTAGTTACATACATAATTTAATATTTTCTTTGTTCATAAATTTATAAAACATAATCTTTCCTTAATTAAAAGTTAGTGTTTTACTTTGTCTTACTTAATATTCTATCCGCCTATCTTGGTGACCTCGTCGTGATGTATATCTAACCACATGTATATGCTTATCTTTATTTATTTCGCAGAATGATAATATCGCTAATTATGAATTGGAATAAACTTTCTGTTTATCAATTTTAACAGAATCTAACTTAACATAACCACACTTAACTACTCGTGCTGAGGCTTATGGAGATTTATCTAACAAAGATGGTTCTTAATATTGATTTGATAATTATATAGGTCTTGGTAAAGAAATATTAAAAATTATACTTGTAATTTATCTTTTGATCTAAGATTTGCAAAATTATTAACTTTTTTGGATGATTGAAAATGTCTTGGTAATTATAAAATGATATTAATGAAGTTAAAAAGTGATGTTTAGAAGACAATTTGAACTTTAACTTATCTATATATAAGTTTATTTAATTTTTCGTATAAAAAAACGAAAAGTTAAGGATTTGGTTTTGATATTTTAACCTAATTTAACTTTTAACATACATATTGCTACAATTGTCAATAAAGTTGCAAGCCAGTTAGACTATAAAATTTCATTCTAATAATTTCATTAATATGTATACTTTATAAATCCTTTATTCTTCTATCCTTCGGTTACGTCTATAATACCACTTTGCTCTCCTCATTAACTTGATTTAAATCACGATATTATAGAATCAAAATAAAATCGAGCTCCACTCATCGTGTATACATCATATAATTGCGGCTTCTCACAAAACGGAAAATTAAAATTTAGTATTATAGTCAGCTGTTTAACCTTTGGCTTCAAAGTTCACGATTCATTATAATATACATTTTAATTTAAAATTGTAACAAAATTAAATATTTAAATTATGATTAACGATATTCATTATTTTGTTATAATTTAAAAACATTATTCATAGAGATTTAAAACGTTCATGTAACTATGGTATAGTTATGGTACTTTTAAATGCAATGTTTTCGGAAAAAAGTTAATTCAACCTATAATCACTATTACTAATAGTAAAGTTAATTAATTTAATAGAAATAATAAAAAATATACCATGAAAATATGTAGGTACTCAGTGATATAGGTTAAAGACCATTTTCACTTGAAATTGTTTTTTTGTATGCAATAATATCATTAAATTCAAATTTCACACGCCCATTTCAGTGATCCAATCGATAATTTCTGTACAGCAGAGTAAAATTTTAGTTACCCTGTTTAGTTTCCTAATTTAACGTACTAAATTTGCATATTTTGATACTTAATGCTATTATACGAAACATTGTAATGGTACGTGGATTAAAAAAAAAATAAATAATGAATATATCATAATTAAAACAGACATTTCACAATTTTAAATTGAATTAATATATTTTCGTATTTTTTCTATTACCGTTGGTATTATCCAACTTAATGGTTTATTGCAACTTTTGATGTTATAATAGTAATAGTAGTACCGTTTGCCACAACGTTGCTATTATGCAACATCGTACTCAACGTCGAAAAAATGCAATGAGTATTATAAAATAATAATATTATCTACCTACCAGCATACGATATTTTCACGTTTATAAACAACATAATATTCAATTTAATTTTTTTTTTATTATTTCGTGTTTGTTTTTATTATTGATAATGCGATGCGTGGCAAAGTGTATTATACGATGTTTCCCAATATCAAAACCGTTACAGATGATTATCGCGTACCAGAAGCTCGCACGCCGCCGTATTAGTAGTATTACTTAAGCTTGCCGTTATTGGCGTTATAAATAAAATAAATCTGCACGTTTTGTACAGTCGTTAACTAAGTATACACCACACGTACACAATATGTAGGTACTCGTGGTAATCCTGGTTCATAATCTTATCTGTTATTATCGATTGAACACGTCTAATATAATTTAATTGATTAACAAAATGCGTATAGTTATTTCAGCTATAATGTTTTTCACACATAATAACCGTATTTTAGGAACGCAGTATGGTATAATTATTGTATATTAATGTGCACATACGTATATGTACTCGTGCGATTCAAGTAATTATCTGGAAAGTATTACACGATATATAATAATATATAACTATATAGGGTGTACCATACCCATTGCGATGTCTTCTGAAATGTGTTTTTAAAAGAAACGGGGACAAGGACGGACTATAAGTATTTCATATTTTAATTTAATTTGATGTTTTGGTAAAAAAGTTAAAAAAATAATTTTTATTTAATTATTTTCAAAAACTCGACGATAACCATTTTTTAGAGTTTATTTTTAAGAACATTTTGACATTTCAACATTTTATTTTTATTAGCATCGTGGTTTTTAAATTTTTTTTTTTGTTTGTTTTAAGATAATTTTTGTATTATTATACGTGCATGAGCCAGTGAGCCACATGTTTGATAAAACTGGCATATTTATAGTATTGAATAATTCACGATTTTCTCAAAACTAGAAAAAATGTTAAAAACCATGGAATTAATGAAAATAAAATGTTGAAATGTCAAAAATTTCACAAAAATAAACAGTTTAAAATGGCTATCTTCGATTTTTTGAAAATAATTGAATAAAATATTACTTAATTAACTTTTTTACCAAAACATTAAATTAAATTAAAATATAAAATACCCATAGTCCTTGACACTGTCATTTAAAAAATTACTATGATATCTTATAATTTCAGGAAATATCGCCATCGGTAAATCCTCACATGACACTATATAATATAGGGTGGCTGAAATTCAAATGATTTTTGAATTTTTCACTAATAACTATTTTGACTTTTGAGTGAACGAAAAACTCAATGAAAATTGATTCAATAATGATTTTTTACGTGTATCATAGATATTATATAGTTCTGTTTGAAAATCAACAATCGATACTGCACTTGTATATGTATACATTTTAGATCCATAGGGGTGATGATTTTAATTTATACGCGTTTTATTATTACTTTAGGTTAGGTTAAAATATTTCGATGATAAATTGTCGTTGTTTTATTTGCACAATACGCTGATTAAATTATGAGTACGGATTACGGATAGTTTGGTGCTGTTTTTGGCACTGCGTTGTTTAGGTAAAACACCATATTATATACAAGGTATCTCACAGTGTATTCCAAAATAACTTAATTTTTATAATTAGTTTATATTTTTGTTTATGACAAAATTTGTCAAAAGTGCAAAAAATGTTTGACTGATTTGTAATTAGAAATGTATAAAAAAAAAAATATTTTTATTTCTTAGTTTTGAAAATTTAGTATAAGCTAGATTCCTCAACATAAATAGCTTTATAGCTTATATTAAACAATAAAAATGTATAAATATACGTAAAGGCAATAATTACTTATTTATAGGTATTTCACGTTCAAATCTAAACGAAATTACTTAGTTAAACATAAATAACATTGTTAATTATTTTATTAATTTAAAAACATTATTTGTAAGAAACTGATACTTTTAAATATGCAATGCATTTTGATTTATTTTATGATATTATAATTATAACGAATTTATTGTTACTGCTTTAGGATATTTACAGAAATATGTTATTAAATATTGAGTTATATAAGTTGATATAAATTATTGTATAAATATATTTTATTTTGGTAATTAAATACTAATACTACGTATAATGAATGCAATGTTTTTGAAAACATGTATATCAACCTATTGTATCAATAAAAGTAAAATAAATTACTTTAAAATTTGTATAAACAAAATATACAATTAAATACTCTTACAGATATAGAGACCAACAGATCGTTTCCGCTCAGAATCGTTTTTCATATACAATATTTTAATATCCCAATTTAACACACCAATACTAGTGACTCACTTTACACCTTATTTACCTATAGCATATTGCGGTGCATCCGAATTGTGTGCCAAAAAAATAAACATAAATTGGAATGTCTGAATTGCATGCTGCCTCTTAGAGAGGTCTATCCGAATTACACGCACTGTACCTATTACCACCTACAAGTTAATCATAATTTATCATGGACTTATGTGCACAACTTAAACTTTATTTTTGATTTTTCTATTATTTTTTTTTAAAACCCCATGCATAGAAACTGATAAGTTTATAATATTTTTTTAAAAATGTTAATTTTTAGTTAAAGTTAAAGTTAAAGTTTTAAATTTAAGTACATTGTGCATAATAAGAAACTTGTGGGTACACGGCATGCAATTTGGACATTTTTTTTTGTTGGCATTCAATTTTGATGCAGCCGCAGAGTGGTGCTGACTTGCTTATGTTTTTATAGGATAAGAAGGAATAAAATATTTATACAATTTGAGAGATAAACATAATATGTACGTGGACATACACATGGTTGACAACCAGTAGAATATAAAGTTCATATATAGTTTATATATGAAGTATTATATGTATAATATATATATTTCTAATACATAATAACCATTACAATGACGATTAAGTATTAAACAATACAAATGTTATTTTAATATAATATAAGTTTTATTTTTAAAATTTTGCCACTTCTACAAAAATTACTGCACAAAGAATCATTCATCGATGGCAAATTTGTATTTGTTATTAATATTTAATATTATATTCGTTATAATTTCCAATAATAGTTAAAATGTTAAATATTGCGCGAATAAATATAATTATATAATATTACATAAAAAGGACTACGTAGAACGACTGTAGTACGCATTATTATTGTTGATATAATATTACCAATGGTTTAATAATATATTTTTCTGCAAGAAACGTAGTAAATTGTACATACCTATATTTTATGTGATAACATACGATTGCGTAAGGATTTTCAAGATCATGAATTTATAAATGATCGTGAATGACAACCTATCTAACGTTCGTGCACTCTTTCCATTGTTCGGAATAATACAGAAAATATATTGAATATCGAGTATATTGACGTTGAAGAATGCCTATATGCATTTTATCCGTGTTCAAATATTTTTGAATAAATAACTGTACAGTATTTCTCATTTCTAAAATAATATCGTAAAATATTTTTGGTCAAAAACAATACTTAGGTACAATGTATTATAATAAATGAAAAGTGAATGGGATAAATTTAAAAGTAATATTTTACGGTACAATAATTTACCAATTTACCATCTATTTTATTATTATTTTTTTTTTTTATATATAAAATATTACATAGCATTTTAAATGAATTGTAATTGATCTAATGATTTATGAAAAATGTTATCAATTTCTCTCGATTGTCGCTGTTATACCTCAGCTACTATATTATGACGGTGGTACTAAAATTAATTTGTGGTTAACTGTTACCTACTTATTACTAACATATTAATTTATTACTATTAATTATTCTTTGTATTTATATTTCGAATAATTTGTTAACAGTGTTTTTCTTTTTCTATTTAATATCAAAAAAATATTCACAAAAACATGCAGGTATTTTACATTTTTTTTATGATTTTATTGCTGTTTATTTTTACGTAATATATATTATCAATATTCTCCATCTCTTATTAAAATTCTAAATTGGAGTGTTTCGAACAAATATAAAATTTACCTACAGTATAAGTATAGTGTTTATATTATAAGAAATATTTGCTACATTAACATTTTATTAGTGTTTATATTTTAAAATATTTTTATTTACATATTTTATAATAAAATGGTATGTTAAATTTCTCCAGTTTTAAATTGTTATATTTTTTATCTGTAATGGGTTTTATATAATTGATTCTAAATTTTAATTATTTTATTTTTTAATATGTAATTAAAAAACTTATTAAGAATATAGTTATTTAAGTAAGTAGTTAGTTTTTTTGGTATTTTTCATTTTGGTAAATTTTATAATAATATATTTTGTCAATATTATCGCATATATATTGACCAGCTACAGTTTATTGGATTATTACGTCGTATAGGTGTATTGATATAAAAAAAATGTTATTCGTATTGTAAAATTTAAATGGTAGCTATAATATAATAATAAAAATAAAATGTACTTATACATAATATCTCTACACAATATTAGAAGTAAAATAATAATAGCATTTTATCACTACGCTAAATCTAATAAGTTTTCAGCTTGACACGCTTTCCGAGATAATTATTGCGAGATATTTCAGTAGAAGCCTACCTATAGCTCAAAAATTAATTATAAAATATATTATTTTTCTCGACAAATGCAAAAATTAATTTTTCAATTTATTTTGCACGAAATTACTAAATTTAAACGCATTTCTTTAACCATAATATACGAAATATAAGGCAATGATGAATAGACTAAAAAGAAAATCCTATAAACGTTTTTAAAAGGCCACGTAAACTAAGCCACGATAAGCGAAGTGATTTGTTTTATCGTTGCAAATACATGTTCATTCATTTTAATTAAAAACTAGAAAGAGCATTTATTTCTAAATCTATCTCTAGTAGCAACTACAGTTTGGTATAAACATTTATGTATTAAATTATTGAACAATACCATTTTGAAATCACCATAATTGTTAATGATAATAAACTAGAATAATTTCCATAAACTTCGTAGTACAGTTTTAAAACATTAAACTTTGAACTTTGTAAGTTTGTTTGGTACGAAATTGTGGCTACAATTTATCATTTTTATAAATTATTGGGTATTAAAAACCGGACAGTATTTGTTTTCAAACACTCACTATTCAAAACTGTGTTCTACATTTTCTTGCGTTACAATCATTAGGAATGCAGTGTTGAAAATAAATTTAAAAATTTTTTTTTTTGTTATTGACTATTTATTTCCTATATATTTATTTCGAAAAAAAGGGGTCTATTACTTACTAATAACAATTGTTGTATGAGAATAAGTGTTGGCAATAACTCACAGCACGCGTACAGGCCGGATACGCATTTATAAATAATAAATTACGTTTCCCACGTACATCGCCACTATATAATATTATAGTATGGTATATTATGGTTTTTGCACCAATTGATAATAACTTAAATCTAAAAATAAAAATATATTTTAAACCGAAAAATATCATAATAAATATTATATATATAATATAATCCATGCTGGCAACAAGTCAGAGGCCACAGTGTATATAATTAATAATTATAAGGCCCGTTAGTATACGCGCAAGTTGGATGTTATTATTATTTGTTTCAGGTACGGTGCAGTATAAAACGTATAAAACACCGAAAATGTTAGTGTAAATTTATTCGATCCACAACATCCTTGGCTAACGGTCCAAACGAACCCAAGGAAAAATATAAAAGTAAATAGCTCTGATACTGTACACATTGTGCTGATTCAATTTTAGATGCCGAGAGGTGCAATAAAGTAAGTGCTTTCACAATAATATGTTGTTTAGTATGTGTGTATCAAACAGTTTCATAATATATTAAACCTCCTGGGTTTGGTTTCCGATTTACAAAGAAATTGAGCACGGGATGTGGCTTTTAAAATTAATATTAACACATCATTTTTGTTTTTAAAACAAAATCAATATTTTGAAATTATTTTAATGCAGTTAAAATAGAGTCACCTTAATAGAGTCACCTTATGCCTAAATTTCGATAGCACAATATAATGTAGTACAACAATATATTATCGTTACGTCGTGTGGTTGAGACATTTCTTTTAAAAGGCGTAATATAATAATAACAATATATTATATGTATCTATATAGCGTTATTGTGGGTCGTGAAATTTAACGGTCCATAAACGGTAGATCGGTGTAGCACCCTCTTAGGTCTGAGTTAAAATAATTATTATCGTAGCTCTGATAATATACGTATATATATATATAATATTATTACGCCGCTACTTACTGTTGTTTTCGCAGATAATATCGTTCCTCGCTCGGGCCTTTACATTTTTCGGTCTCTACGCCTAAGCCCTCGTTCTCTTCACCCACCTCATCTTCCATTCGTTGTAACTTCGCGGTCGTCGTTATCCCGTTTGGTTGCAGTTTTAAAAATATCGTATATACATTCGTGTGTTTGTGTGTGTGTGTGTGTGTGTGTGTGTGTGTGTGTGTGTGTGTGTGTGTGTGTGTGTGTGTGTATGTGTGTGTGTTTTGACCATACTTGTGGTATCATCGTTACTACAGAACTATACATATTGGTGTATCCGGAAAAGTCCTGCTGCTGCAATAGGATCTACTCGCAATCCGATCGAGACGTAGAAATAAAGTGGTTAAGTTTTATATATCCATATAGATAGATAGATAGATAGATAGATGCTGTATTATTATTATTATTATTATTATTACTACTACTACTACTACTACTATTACTATATATATATATAGTCTGAGCGTTTTTTATTTCTTTTTCCCGGGTTTTTTTTTTGCCGACCATCTCCACAGCAGCTTCTGTCGTTCCATATTATATAAGTATATCCAATATGCCCAAGTCCTTCGGCTCAGAATACGTCTTCCGACATTGCACACAAACACAATGATAATACACATCAATCCCCGCGTCAGTTTGATTTTGAAACGGAATATATAACAATCGTCCATGCCCACCGACCCGGTATTATATATTTATATTGATGATGACACTAACACCAATAAATAACAGCAGTGGTCAGCACATGATTTTTTTTTTTTTTTTTTTTTAGATCGCTAACGCTATTAATTATATAGCTACTTCCAAAAAACAGTAGGTAACAGCTTTTTTTAATTATATTTTTTTCATGCCTCTATTTTTACAGTTTTTAACCACATTTTTTAATATAACATATTTAATTCACTTTTTGAATATTTATATTTATTTTTTTATGCTTTTTTATTGTATTTTTTAGATGGCAGACTTGTTTGGTATATCTCTGTTATGTATCTTTCGTAAGAACTAAAAAAAATATTATATAATATTAAACATTGATAGGTAGTTTGTACGAGTATTGACATCTGGTCATTGCGTGGGATGCAACTAATGATGAGATTACAAAAAGCTGTTCAACATATTTTTTTTAAAAAAAAAGTTAGTGACTCTATCGTGTATCGTGTGATTACTAAATAAAACAGAATATTATTTTAAATTGTATAATATTTGTTATTTATAATTTCTTTAGTGTAATATAATTTATCTTTGTGATACACTTTATTTTTGTATCTATAAATGTATAGTAGACTATTATAGTATTTTACTATATTGTGTGAGCCTACAGCTGCGTATTTACTGGGAAGCTGAGGGTTTTCACCCCCTTCCCCCAGAATGGGAATTTTTTTTAAAAAACAATCGTTTATTTTACACTTATTGAACAAAATTTTTAATTTGTCAAGATAACTTTATAAACACAAAAAATAATCTAGTAAAGTATTAATAAATCAAGTGGACACGGCCAGAGCTAAATAAGTCATGGAAAATCGTATTAATAATAAGCCTATTATTGATACCATAGCTTTATGTGGAAGACAAGACATAGCACTTAGAGGACACAAAGATTCTGGTCAACTGATAATAGAACAATCTGAGAATGTTAATGAAGGAGATTTCCGAGAGATAGGTATTACGATACAGGGCACTTAATGATACACATTTGAGAAATGTTTTTGAAAACCCAGGGCATTGAAATAAATATATTAGTTCCGTAAGTCAAAACGTTATTATTGATTCTTTTAAAAAAATTTTATCAATTTGTATATGGTTTTAAATATAGTATCTAGAACTGTGTCAAGTTATAATACATTACGGAGAAAAAATTTGAATTTAGCAAAATGACCCACCATTCATCATATAGATAGGGTTGCGGTGGTTAGGTTCTAAATCAGAAAAACTAATTTTATATAATGTATCTATAAGAAGATAATTTATATAATTGCCTTTCGTCAACTCATTATCTATAATCAGTGCTGAAGATTACAATATTTTAATTTTGTTTTTATTTATCATTTTATCATAATATCAATAATTATATTAAGATATATGAGTGCTAGATCCTTTAATTTTACAAACGCAAAGTTTCCTCCTTTTTAAATCCTGAATACATTAACAAATTTTCTGGTTATTACATGCCTTATTGTGCGTATGCGTAGGTGTGTGTATATTTGGTTGGTATGTGCGTCGTGCGACGTACGTCGGGCTTGAGATTGGTATAACGATCGGTATGTTTTTATGTGAGTCGTATGTCATTATATTCGTGTTGGCGAGGGAAAAATAAATTATGAAATCATATGAATGTTTCACTAAAACGTATTATATTTGTGTACAAATGCAATATAATCAGTAAAATTATTAAATCTTTCAGATGCACGATCTTACGACACAGAAACATCATGTGAATAAGTGTGTCGTATGATACGATTTTATAAACACACAATACGATGATATTATCACTATTATAAAATATGTTATATGACGATGATAATAACGTATACAGTTGATGATGATAATATAATCACATCGCATAGCCGAGCAAATGGTTCGCGTAATAACGTTTTCGAGAGGACGCTCTGCTGAAGTTTCTGTACGCAAACATTCGTTCGTTAATTTTCACAAATACGTTAAAATATGTTCATATTACATTATCATTGGGGTATTTATTAATTATAATATTCCAGCGACGTCACAGAACTCGAGCCGGTAAGAACACACTATTGTGACGTCGCACTCAATTTATCGAAACTCCAATACTCGGGCGGAAATAATTATCATCCCGTCGGCGCGGCGGCGTGTCGACGTCGCCAATGTGCAGTATATACATAGGTATAAAAGATTATTCTCTTTTCATATTTCCGCGATCAATGTTTTCCGTTATAAACCAATCTTGAAGGATAATTCGCGGAATTGCTGCGACGTGTGTTTTGTGGCTGTGTCACGCGTTGGATAAACAAATGTGAGGGTTTGACACTTGAGACATTGAATTTAAAAAAAGAAAATAACCATTGAATATTACCACGTCGAACACAAATAATCCAAATTGGTGCCCAATCGATAACGCTTTTATTATTATTATTATTTTGTACTGGATGATGTATTTTTTCCGATCCATTATTCACACGAACTGTTGACTTAACTGTTTTTTTCGCGGGCAATCTACATATAGGTGACTACTTCATACTTTAGTTGTCAGTGGTTTTTGCTCGTTATTACTGTTTACGTGTATAAAATATAGGTATACGGCAGTGCACGCATGTGTACGTGAAATACTAGCTAGTTCAAAACAAATCACAGCTTATGCGGAAAAACGATTTTTTTTCTAAACAATATACGAACACAATTACCACGAGCTTAGTATGAAAACCACGTTCGTAGAATAATACTCGTCATGATTTTTAGTGTGACTGTGTTGTGTACCGTTTCTTGTGTTTCGAGTAAAAACTATTTTAAAGGTACGATTTTATCATTAAATTAAACATGCACTTCTATAATGCCACAAATGACATTATATTATTACTTACCTATAATTGTGTAGTTATATCTGCACTGAGTATGTATAGATACAATAATATTGGTATTTATTTTGGATATTTTAATCAGTTCGAGATTGCTTTATTTTATTTTATGTACTTATCGATTGAAAATTGTATATAAATCTTCTGGGCCTCACGTTTTCGCAGTGGGATTATTCTCAGTTATGAATAGTACTGTCTCAGTGTTTCGGGAGCTTGTTCGATATAGATAATTCAATGATAGATTTTCAGAATCCTTTGAATTGTAATATTAACTATAACGCGTGATCTTCGGGGAAAGTGTTCAAATAATAAGTTTTAGTTGACACATTTTACTGGAAGTAAACAATATAAATTAAATATTAAATCCATTATTGGAATGTCGTTCTTTAGTAGTGGTTTTATTATTTTTCCAGAACTATTGAACTTGACGTGTCTCTTATATAATATTAACATTAGTATATATTTATGTGTGTGTAGACTATGGATAACTGTAATAATATGTCTATTAAGCATTATTATTTTCCATTCACTTAGTATAATATATATTTAGGATTTATAAGCGTATCAAACATTTACGATTCGATATAATACATATCATTATTATTATTATTATTATTCATGCAATAAAAATGTATATTCTATAAAAGATTAGGTTAAAAGGTTCAAATATAAGTATGTAAGATACTGGTCATTGTTATAAATGATGTACGATTTGCATCACAATGTAACACACGAATGATTCGTGAACAACTTTAATTATTACGTGATCAATGATACTATAATTATTTGGCTGACAATATAATATTTCATCGTTTTCATAGTTTGACAGCAAATAGTTTGAAAATAACTTGAATTAATTATTTATACACATAACTTGTATAACTATTCACAATGCAATAAAGTTCTAATGTTCTAAATTTAAAGTATGTATATATTCGCATATTTATAAATTACGAGTTGAAATAAAGACAAATTTAAAAAAATTATGAAACAATTCATTATTAATATTTTACATATACATTTTCGTGATCATTCAAAATAATTAAAAAAATCATCATACCATTGCTCTCCACTCCCAGTATTGATAAACATAATTAAATATATTATTAAATATTTATAATAATATGGTACACATAGAAGCTATTATATTCGTGACTAGATTATTAATGTTTATATTTTATAAACGTGATGAAATTGATAATGATTTTATGGAATTTTTGAAAATTTCAATAGTTCATAGTGTTACACATACAATTATTAGTTATTTTGTTTATAGGTTACTTATTTAAAGTTGAAACACCTAAAAAGTTTGACATTTCATTGATTTATTAAAATAGTATGTTATTTGCTAGTCTACATTAGAAATAAAAAAAAATGTGCTTTTATTATGAAAATCACAGTTAGATATATATGTTGATGTTAACATACCTTACAGACAGCATTTGTTGATTATTGAAACTTATCGGTTTCAATAGTATCCACTCCATTATAGTACAGATAGCCTAAAAATGACTTATCGATTTAGATAATATCTATTGATGTTTAACTGTATTAAATAATATATAGTTTTACATTTGACTTAATTATGTAACTAATGTTTTTGGAAATAATAACTCAAGTATAGGTACTTAAATAAAACTAAATATACTTTATTATACTATAAAAAAAAATGTACATACCTTTAAAAACAAAATATCATATACATAATATATTATAAAAACAATATAATATTTAATCCTATTATTGTAGAAAACAAATATTAGTCGTCATATGTGTCGTTCCTTACGTAAAAATGTTCGATTATCGTTAATTAGCGATAATATTATAATAATTATAGTAAATATTAATATTATAATATTATAGTAACAATAGACTAGTTATTTTAAATAAAAACTAATATTAGTAAAATCAAACTATAATTTTTGTATGTGAAGATTGATTTTTTTTTTTTTTTTATTCAGTTGGTTAACGGAATCAATACACTTTTTCCCTTAGTATAAAATGGCAGGAATCGACGATACCCCATTAATGATAATGTTTCAAAAATATATCAGTAAACATTTCATTTCTGTCCTTGGGCTAATTGGAAAAATCGTTCAACAATACACAACAGTTATACTCTTGTATAGCATGTAAAGATAAACAAAAAGCGATAATCATCTACTTTCTAGTAACAACAAAAAGTGCAATTATGCAAACGATATTTAATGATGATTATTTTTTAATGATAATAAAAATAAATAATTTGGAACATTTCAAATACTATTTGTCATAACAATATAGTGTTTGTACGAAGACTTACGTACCTATGTCGACTAAGTTCGTATATTGACAGTAGTTTATCATAATCTTCTTCATCTTTGTATATTATATAGATGATTATGCGTTTATTAGTATTCAGTAATATCGAGAAAATTAGTAATTACTGAACCAATTGATACGAAAATTTCGTTCATAAATTCCGAGGAAGTGTTTATTGCATTGTGTATTAAACAATAAAAGTTGAAATAGGGTGTATCAGACAGGAATTCTATATTTTATTAATATTTTATTTATATTTTATTCTATATTCATAAAAACGATACTTAATTGTATATAATATTTTCATATTTATATAATATATATACAATATAAATTTATATTTGAAGCTTATATATATATCAAAAGCCACTCGACCAAGTAGGTAGTAATCTTTCAGTTTAGAATATTTACAAACATTTCATAGATTGTTTTAAGATGTACCAGGAGAGTGAAGTTTTAACCACATTTGAAATTATATTTAGTTAGTACAAGATATATCTACGCAGCGCCATACTTAATATCTGTTCATATTTTCCTTCGTGAAGTCAGGTTATACAGGTAGTGTTGTTATTAAAATATAATATATTTAAAAACTAAAAATATTGTTAGAGTACCATAGCGAACTTCTATACTTGTAATACGTATATATTATTAATTGTATACACAAAAGTGTATGATATAAATTGTTGATTACTTAATTATTGTGCACTTATAATGCATATATTATATGCGCGTGTATATTATTATATACATATGCACACGACTTATATTTTTTATTAAAAATAATACATACAAGTGAGTACTTAATAATATTCAATGGTGATTATTGTTATACATAACTCGCCAAACAGAAATGGCAACCACAACGACCATGATAGACCGAACAATTTATTGAACAGCTGCATAGTATTGTTTATTCGTTAATATAAACACCATATTATGTAAATGTAAAGCAAAATTATTATTGTATTTATTCGGGTTTTAAAATCATCACGTTATCGGGAAATCGGTATGTAATATATTAACTCGTACGTATGCATACGTCATATTGTACGAATGTATTTATGATAATATTACGAAACGTTTATTATTTTGAACGAGAATGATTCTTTTTTTTTTAATTTCGTGTATTTTTTAACAAATGAGTAAATAATGATGAAAAAAAGTACCTATGCCATCGAATTAGTTTGGGGCGTAGGAGGCACGCAAAATAAAAGTATCCTACTGGGTTTTATTTTTGTCCTGTAGTCTATCTCTCCATCTTTGTGCATATAACGGACGCGTAACGATGAGAAAGAAGCCTGGCCCGTAATTATATATTATACCTACCTAATATATTATAAACGAAAGCATACACACATTTCGTTTAGACCCGAAAGGCGGTTCTTTCGTGTCACTGAATTAAAACAAATTGTGCGTTTGGTTTTTCCCTTTTTTTTTTTTTTATGTATAAAGTCGTTTGATTAGATCGTACTTGAGAGGTTGTTTAGTGAGGGGGGCGATTTTAATAATATCGCCTACATTGATATTTATTTAATAATATATTAAAAACAAAAGTGGAAAGAATTATACATGTTTATGGAAAAAATAATATTTAATATTATTCAGAAATAACTGATCAACTAACTAATACATTTTATTCTAATCATTAGACTTATCACTTTTTTTTTTTTTATTGAATTATAAAACTATAATATTTTTATAATTGTATCAACACATTTATTAGACTTGTCAATTGTTTCTGTTATAATTTGTAAATACAAAACAAAATTTATTTGTATTTTTCAATATCAGTCGTGTCATTAATTAAATAAAATATTAAAATCTCCAATGGTTTTTCTATTAACATCTAGTTAGAACAAAAATCATATTGAATACATTGAGATTAATAGCACGGGAATTAAATAAAAAAACTTATATTTTAAGATTGATTTAAATCAAGAGTGAAAAGCATATTAAAGTGTTATAGATGTCTAAATTAAACAAACAGGGAGAAGCCCAAATTGGAATACATATTCGAAACGTATATACTCATGACCAAAGCTCGATTTAAAGCATTAAAAAATGTAATTTTTGCCAAAGACCAAAACTATGAACTATTTTTTGATTTTTAATTTGCTACCGTAATAAATATTATGGTCAAAAATATTTGTATATAGTTACACGACTCAAAAATTAATTATTTACTTTTTATGACCTATGTTTAAAAAAAAAATAAATAATAAAAACCTGAATGATAAACACTGTTTTATAATTGCAAATAGAACCAGTTTTAATTAGTATAATATTATTATTATTACTGAATTAATTTTTAGAAACGAATAAAATACATTTAAAGTTACACACTTTATATTTTTAAAATTATATCGTTACCTAAACTGAATTGTCACACACCGGTTGAAGATATCACTGCGATATAGACGGTATTGGCGAATTCAATTTTGTTTTAGAATAGTTTGAACGCATACAATATATGTGTAGAGTGTATATTATGGAAACACTATGGTAGTTGGAGTATGCAATACGTTTTTTTTTTGCGAAAATAGAAAGATAATAAATAAATAAACGTGCACGCTAGAGGAGCGGGAAAACTTTGGAGTGCGAGTCGAGCGTGCCACTGCAGTTTTTCCGCCATTGTTTCGCGATGAGATATATAACTGTACGATTCATTAATGTAAAAGAAAAGTTTTCAGTGACGTGGTCCATTATGAATTGTCGTACTCACCCGTGTGCACAAACATTATACGCGTGTTGTATCTATATAATACACACAAAGACCCGTTGTCGGCGTGAGTTATCGCCAAATCAACTATTTAATATATTATAAATTATAAACGTATATAGGATACCTATATAATGCGTAGTAATATCGGTGCATGTCCTAATACAGTTTTAGTCCACTGTCCCGTAGAAATAAGTAATATAGTTTAAATACCGTAATACTCGGGTATGCTCTACAATAATGACAGCCATCGACTAAGTCAGGACAGAAGATAGTTAAAAAAAAAAAAATTGTATACTTATACATTATTCCATGACTTGTACGATGAAAATTATTTTTATTTACGCTCGCAGTGTTTTTTTTTATTTTTATTTTTTTTTAAGGTATGTAGAGGTTTTTTTTTTAATAGCTTTATACATTTATAGAGTTTTAGAGAAGACTGATTCGATTTTTAGAAAACACGAGTACATAATATACTATGTATACGTACACTTGCAAACCCGATAAATCTAATATTCTGATGAAATTGCATTAAGAAGACGTACATACCTACACATAAATAAATACGTACAATCCACTGAAACGCATATCTATATATTTTATTATTAATAATAATAAATACAACCTAGAGGTAAAGGTATGACTAATCCATAATACATTATGTTATGATAAAATAGTCGTCTAAAATTTTACAATAATTTATATAAATACAGAGTGGTTGTTTTAACAGTATTCACTTAATACATATTAATAAGTATTAACGTTTTACAAAAAATATACTTATATTTTTAAATAATTTTAAACGGGCTATTTAAAAGAATTATGTACATAATTTTTATCGTTATTATTTTAAAGTTTTGTATATTTTGGGTATCAAAAGATGGTATACATTTTTAATTTAATAGTTCAAACTTGAATTTATTTCTATATATTTATTTATTTATTTATATAAATTATTTCACCAAATATCATCAATATTTTGAAGAGTACTCCGCATACAATCTAAACCACTCACATTCACTAATTTTTAAAATAACTATACATTAATTATAAAAGTTCTTAAAGAAATATTCTGCCACGAAATGTGGAAGTAGAAATATATGCTGTAGTTCAAAAAATAAAAGAATGAACAATTATGAATTTAAAAAATAGTTAAAATATTTTTGTTTTAAAAAAATGTTGGCTTGTGTCATCAAACTAGGTTCTCATATTTTTTTTTTTTTTTTAGGTAATTTGATGTTTAATGATAGCACAGTACTCGTATAATAGAGACCATCCGGAAAATAGAATTGACGAACACTACGGCGATTTACAAATCGATCAATAAGTTTTGATGTTGAATTTTCGTAATATTCTTTTCAACTGACGGATTGCATGTTTTATAATTTATTTATTGTACACTATTACAATATTTATATGCATAGAGCGTATTATGATATACTGTAACAAATAAATTACTTGCTCACAAGTTTGCGATGACTTAGCTGAATGAAGATGCATTGAAATAAAATTATCAGTATATATTTGATGTATTATAATACATTGTATGGTGTGTGTATTATAGTATAACATAATGCAAATAAACTGCAAATACTGCCCTCGGGGATCATGGTGGTTGGTGAATAAAATAATAATTCTGCATTTATTATAATAAAATAATATTATATGTTTATACTTATTATTAATAATATATGGCTTGTAACTTGTGAATATAAAATATGTTCCATAAAATATATTATACTATTATAGTAAAAAAAAAATCGATATACAACATTCGTAATACGTTCATCGCGCTGTATAATATATTCATTGTATGAATTCATATAGTTTTCTCATAAAAAACAAAAATAATAGAATTACTTTTATCAAACCAATCAGTTGACCAACTCGTGTATATGTTATGATTGTCATATAAACTATAAGGCGATAATATAAAAAGCAATAGGTACTCAATAAGTTTTCAAATTATTGAAAGTTATGGACTCGTTTTAAGATTTTTTTTTTTTTTAACTGACATTTAACGAAGCATTCAATAAGTAACCACCACCATCTTACAGTTGTCCACCATTAAATAATTACCATCACCACGTAAAAAATTAAAAATTCAATTAAAATTCAATATTATTTATTGATTTTTGTTCATAATAAAATTGTTTTCGAGTTTGCTAAATAATTGTCATGGTATCAAACAACGCAATATTATGTACGAATATTATAATAATACACCATATTTACATTCTACTCATGCATGTACCTAAATAGGCTATTCAGAGCGCCGTATCAAACATTTAATGTCAACAAATTTAATTAGTGAAAAGTTCGATATACGTCATAATATACAATTATTTGTTCATTTAGATGTCGTGACTTGACTTGCTAAAGTAATATATATCCATAATTCATAATATATTATTATCATTGTTATCCTTGAAATAAGAAAAAATTGAAACACTGTTTATTATATTATGATTACCAACAATACGAAAATATGTTTTTGAACAAAAATTGTACAAACAAATAATATCACATATTATGTGTTTTAATTATCAACAATAATATGATTCTAATACCATATTCTTACGCTAATTGAAAGTAGTTTATTTTATCAGAATTTATATCTCATTCCATAATGTTGGCTATAACTTATGAAATGGGATTATTTATTTTTGTATTGAATAGCAGTTGAACAAAAACCATATAATTTTCTATCAGTTTAAATTATCATCAGTCACAGACTGAATAAAATAAATCCTGTACGATTAACGGTAGTGAAATCATTAGCTTGAGAGGATTGTAAACGGACTGTTTTCGAAGAGTCGAATACAGGCAATTTCACAAATGTTCGTTTGCGTTAAGTACCCAAATGGTCATTATTATAGCGTGTGTGATTCCGTTTTATCGCCACAACACTCACGCACGCACATGTCGACGGTACCGCAGGCAGCACATTATCACACATTATTTTAACTCTAAATAAAGTCTATAATACTAGGTAGATATAAATATAGTTTAAATTATGTTGTTCACGTAACTATATTCGCATTTTCAAATGCAATTTATTTCAATTATTTAAAATTATTAACGCATTGAAGTCGGAATACAGTTTTCGAAGAAGTACGATAACAAATCAATTTTTTTTTTAAATACTTATTTTTCACATTATTAGTCTCATTATCGCACTTTTCATTCAGCACTTTTACTATTGCCAAATATTTTATTTAAATCCATACATTTTCTATGGTATTTAAACTATTTACTTTTGTGAAGATTCAGAAATGTAAAATATTATTTTAAACGAAAAATATGATATTATGTTTCTGACCTACCACGCAAACTTTCTAAATTATTATTATTTATAGTAATTGCAAAATTATAATATATTTATTTGTTTAGTTATATTAAAAAAATGGCTTAGTCGTATTTGTATTTAAAAAAAAATATTGTGATAACAAGTTCTACAATTGTGCGCAAATCCATTCAAACTTTTTTAAGAAATGTATGCAAACGGGTCACGTTTTGGGAATATGTACGCAAACGGGATACATCCATAAATATCCATATAAACCGAATTTCAATCAAGGAGAAAACAATAACTCTTAACGGTAGTTTCATATTTATTTCAATCATAAATAAAAAATTATGAATACCAAACAATTTTACGATTTTTAATATTTATAGACAGTATGTTGTTAAAAAATGCACACTCAAATACGTTTCTTTTAATTAATATAAACTTCATCAATGTACACAGTTTATTATTAGTTATTAAAAGGTAATTAAATACCGATATTTGAAACGGTAAGCAGTCATTTGCACGGTCAATAACTGTTAAAACTGCTTAACGTGGACACTGTACTATTATAATACCTACTATTTGCATAAAGTAAAAATTAATTTCTATAATTATTACATAGGTAACTAAGTAGTAAATATAAATAAAGTGAAAATTAAATATAAAATTAATATTAAATTATAAACATTATAAAAGATAGTATACTAACTACAATTCAAAATAATCAGTTCTTTTTAATCATAAGATTATAAAAACCCTAACAAAAATGTCCAAAAAAATATTTTTTTGTATAATATGTTAGTAGTACGTACCTATAATATTTGTGAAATATATTATGTACTCAATATATTATATTGTTGAAAAAAAATAATATTTTTAACAATAATAAATATACCACAGTTATTTAAACATATACAATTAAGAAATAACAATACAATATTAACTATATAGTATAGGTACTTACTGGTTCTATATGATTTAGATGATACTTGGATTTATTAAATAATATTTAACTATTTGAAACATCAGCAAATAAATGTTTTCTTATTAATCCCTAAAAGAGTTTTGGTATATATTATGTAATAATTATTTATTTGTCGTGGTTTTTACATGTATAATGTATGTACTACGTATGTATTAAATATTCTTTTTTATGCGTTTTATCGTTAGTATCGAATACGTCTTCACCTCTGTGTATATAAACAATATTAATTGTCGTTTGTTGTCGTACAAAGTGTACCGTATATTATGTTAATATACCGTTGAGTCGACGAAGCTTTTTTTCGACCTTAGCCATTTTTTTTTTTAGCAAATATATACAGTGTACCACGTACACTCAACGCGTATGTAGTCGCTTTTTAGGCTCAATACATCTTAAAGTCGATGGCAAGCAAGGTCGTAAATTTTGTGTTTTACGATTGGACCTCAGAACGAATGGACCAGAACTGTTCGGTCGAATAAATAAACACTATAATAATAATATGCTAGATGAAAAAAAACCACCGAGGTTTCCGATTTGTTGGTGTGCGTATATTTTTATATGAACATGTTTGTGTGTATGTGTGTTTACTGTGTAGGTAAATTCAAATAAAACGAACACTAAATCAACAGCATTTCCTTGTCGGGCAAGCATTTCGTTAATCTACAAAATTACGTATAGGTAAGTAATACCTAGGTATGTAATATTCTGTATTTGTTTTTTATTCTATTATGCTGGTTGTGTGAAAAAAAATCTATACACATATTACACGTTGGATAACGAAAACCTTAACTTAAAACTATGACTCAACCATATTATCCATAAAAAAAAAAAAAAAAATCATAAGAATTTCAATTTTTTCTTGAAGGGATTTTAAAGCTCTATTTATTTTATTCCTCTGATCTTGCACCCGTAAAATAGGAAATTTGCATTTAGTAGATCTGACCTTTTATTTTAAGCTTTGATATCCTTGGAAATTGCTCTATTTTCAAACTTAATGTATTGAACATTATCTGTGTTTGAACGTTTGATTTCTTTATAAAATTTCCATTTGTATACAAATAAAACGAGTATGTCAAATATAATAATTTAAAAATACTCATTTTATTTTATCTGGATATCAATAATGCTAACGTAAAAATACAAATAATGCGTTTAACTTTAAGTATAATAATAGGTCAATCTAATACAAAAACAAACAACACAAGTAGGTTACGCATGAGCTAGAGAGAGAAAACAAATATTGCATCAACATTCTAAGGATTTTAGTCTTAAAATATTAAAACAGTATAGTTTAAAGAGGTCCATGAAAACATTTTCAAGACATTTTTTTTCGACAAACATGAAAATCGGCCGAGACAATGAAACGTTCATCCTGTATACTATAGTCTATAACGGTGGTGTGGAGATTTTTTTACACCCACTCGTATTTCCTTAATACCGCGTCACTATAATACTGTAGTAAATGATAAACGATCGGACGCCATGACCAAGACAACGACGATATAATAATATAATATTATAATATCAAGTTTATATAATATTATACACCGTTATACTGTATACGTTATTTCTGTTACGGTATTAGTATATACGAATACATGGTGATAATCTTCTCATAATTTATTATACCATTTTGTACTGTTCTATTTGTTTTTTTTTTTAATTTCATGTTTTTGTTTGACAGTGTTTATACCAGGACTCACGTCTTTTCATTTATTATTTTATTTTTACTTTTATTTGAAATATATGATTATTTATTTTATTTACAACGTGTATAAAAATAAATATAATTATATAGGTAAATGTGATATGATGAAGGAGTCAGAATGCGTGGTAAGAGGATTCATCTAGTAGCGACACTTGAGTTATTTTTATTTTTTATAGATACTTATTCTTAGGTTATATAATTTACACCAGATCAGTTATCTATTCTTTCCCCTTTTCAATTTTATAATCAGAATCATTAACACTAAAAATATCAATCGAATGACCTAATGGTAGGTACCCAAAAGAACAAAAAAAGTATACAAATAATATGACACATAAAAACAAACTACTAAAAAAAAAAAAAATAATGAAAAAAATTAAAATATTTTATTTAATTATATAGTAAACTTCATCGTTATTAAAATAATAGATTTGTGTATACCTGAGCTGAGTTTTTCATATAATATAATATCAAAATGATTTTTTTGCGATAATTTAAACGGTGTCGAGGCTTTAAAAAGGCTTAGGTCATAATGACGATTCGCTTGGATCAACTAATATTTATAATAAGTTTTATTTTTGACACAATATTTCACGGTCTATACACCAAAAAGTTTTTATTAAAACAGTATTCATAATAATATATTATAATATATTGCCGATTGTGGTTTAAATATTACGTTTAAGAAACCGTTAAAACGAATAAGTTATTGGACAAACTATAAGTACTTTAATAACGGTTCCGTCAACCAAAGTATAAATATCTTTATTTTATTTTTTTAATTATCTTCAATTTAATTATATTTTATTTCAATTATATTAACGTACACATCAATCACCTGATTTTTTTTCATGACAAAAATTATTCATAAAATATTACATTCTATTTAAATAATAAATATTTACATAAATAACTACCTTTTCAAATGGAGTTGTTTCTGTTGTTAGCGAATACCACTAATTATTTTTTGGTACGCTCTTTGATACGGTAATATTCAATTGTATGATAAGTGTAACGGAATTGATAAAAATAATTTATTTATATAATATATATATATTATATAAGCAATCATTTTATTTTTTTTATATTACAAAATACATTTTATACTCATTATTTATACTAAGTTTTAATGTTTTTATTTTGTTTTTTATAACGTCATCTTCGATTAATTAAGTATGTGATTCAGTAAAGTTATGAACTTGTATACAATTATTACTAAAACTGTATTTATGTTATTATACTATAATAATTATGTAACGAGACTCTATAAAAATAACTGTTGACCAATACTATGACATATTTACACATAATTCAATGTAAGTCTTTTTACCAATACAAATCACGTGAAAACTACAGTTCGTTGAACATGTTAGATATCAACACACCGCCGATCAACGAACTCCGTATGTTACATATTTGTAAGTATTAATTGTTATCAATATTTATTTGATAATATAATAATAATAAAAACTACAATTGAGTCCATGGTTATTTAAATAATATATTTTAGATCCTTTACCTATATCTACCCGTCTACGGTAATTATTATATCCACAACGTCCTTGATTATTCAACTAACCATGTTACAACACTTTATGCATATATATTATATATATATATTTGTTTACTAAAACATTATTTACTGACTTTAAAAGTATTTCATCATAATATAAAACATTCAATTAAATAGTTCGATAACAATGTATGTATTCTTAGAACATGACATAATATTATACAAAATAGTAAAGTTTAAGGTTTATCATTATAATTGTAGAAGTGCAGATATATTATAATATTTTTTGTAAGTACATAATAATATTAATATTAATAATAAAATAGAGCTGCTCTGTTGTAGTTGTTTACAATGTAATTTATGATATTTATCATTATATCATTAAACATATATTATTAAAAAAAAACCGTAATAATAGTATTATAATATTGAGATTTTTAAATATAAACATAATATGATTTGGCTAGTTGTTTTATCAATTTAATCAGAAAGTATAAAATCGTTTATTTAGTTGTTAAAACGTTTGTCAAAATATTGACGTTCCTTTCTCTTTAAGAATTTACTTAGTATCTATAAATTATGTTCCACGTCTTTGAAATAAAATTTATTTAATTTATTCAATACATTATTTTAGCTTGGTATAGGACTACAAAGACAATTTTTTATAAGCTAGTGAACATGCAGTTTTATACTTTGTATAATTAGTTATTATATATACACATCAAATTATTTTATTTAATTAGATTCTAAAATACAAATTATATATTGAAAAGAAAATAATATCGTATTTAGTATCAGCAATTAATCTGAATAAATGAATAATTTATATACATATATATATAATTAATTTGTTAATTGGTTTACTTTTTGAGTACTAATTTTACTCTTGTTTATATAAATTACAAAACTGATTAATGATAATACAAATAATTGAATGGAAATTTACGAGTATCGGTATAATTAATGTTAAAACAATATTGTTCTCGATAAATAAATAAAATTGGAATTCGAAATTATTTTCTAAGAAAATATAAACAAAATGAATGTCATGTTATAAAACATTTAACAGGATATTCAATCGTTTAATGTTATGGTAAAATAAATACGGAAATAAACTGTTAATATTTGGAGTTATGTAAAATGCATTATAAAATATAGAGTAATGCATATTTATTATTAAAATAGTAATTGGCTTAATGCCAAGGACAGATATTTGGCATACAACTTATGTTTAAAAATTATGGAAATCGTTAAATATAATAATTAATTCAGTCACGAAAATTGTAATACATTTTTTTCAGAAACATTTTTAACGATAATAAATAGCAGATATAGGTGGCAAATTAAAATAATCTAATCTTGAATTAAACCTAAATCATAGTAATACGTGTATTCTATTGCTGATAATTTATTTTTAAATTTTATGAATTATGGCTATATTTATTTACCAGAATGTCCTAATAATGTTTCACATTTTTAAAAAATTGAGACTAAAAGTGTTTAATGTTATTTTTATATCTACAGTTAAATCTGATTATGATTAATATTATTAATCATTCTTCCTCGACTTGTATATTAAATTTCCAAGTAAACTTATACGCAGATGTATAATTAATATTCAGTTTAGAAACATACTATAAAACTCAATTGTACTGTTAATTCTAACAATTTATGTATTTATATTATATATAGAATTTACTCTGTAGTTGAAAAAAAAAATTATTTCAAAATCGTGGTATATAATAAATACAATACTAGGTAAGTTAGCTTTATCAATTGTTGGGTTTTAGAAATGATTTGTTCATATTTGTTTAAAAAAAAAAAATAGGTAATACTGAATCTAGAGAGGGTAAACGATATTATGCATAATAACATTTATATTAACAAAATTAATGAACTTTATATTCTGAATATTTGTTGGTAGGAAATTGTATCAAATTGGTACTTCAAACATATTATTGGATCAAACGTAAAAAAATGTCCAGTAGTTTTTAAAATTGTTGGGAATAAATACACAACAAATAATAGAAAACAGCAGTTTTTCGATTATCCAATTGTTGACAAAATTAATTTATATTTTAGTATAATTTAAAATCATATAACCGTAGAAACTTTTACCAAGTATGTATACAATCATTGTCAATACACGATATTATGATCAAAACATTTTTTATTCTTATTGAGATATTTTGGATGATACAAATTTCGGCTTAGTTTTTTTTTTAAATTTCAATAAAAATATTTTGACTTCAGCCCCTCTTTGAATAGGAAAATTCATCTAGTTGGTACTTTGGGGGGTCAAAAGTAAAATTTTCAAAAAGTTTTCAAAAAAATCGAGAAAAACAAAAAAAAAAAAATGACAGAAAAATGGCAATTTTACAAAAAACCACTTTTCGACAAAATCGATTTTTTGATTTTGCTGTAACTCAAAAACGAATAATTGTAAATACTTGAAATTTTCAAAATATTTTGACCATTTTTAAGCTACTTATAGACAATTGAAATTTTCGACTTTTCTAAATTTTTTTCTTCAAAAGCCGATAAAAATTTTTTGGGTGGCCAGAAAATCTTGAAAATTTAATACAAGGTTTCTTATAAGTTTTTCTTAAAGTGATAAAAAAAATCCAAAATCGTTAGTCACAATTTTTTTTTATAAGTGCTTAAAGTTCGAATTTATACGAAATATTTCAAAATTTAAATTAAATTTCATACTCTCATTATGCGTATGTTGCCTAATACTTTTTTTATTAATAAACAAATACTATAAAGTAACCATAGTAGCATATAAAATCTATACTATTTGTTTCAAAATAGAATATAATATGACAATATTTAATTATAATATATCCTAAACTGACAAATCATCTTCGTTCAGAATCGTTTTTCGTATACAATGATACCTATCATTGCATTCAAATTTAACCTACCATAGTCCGAGGTCCACCCCACTCCCTAATATACAGCAGAGCGATACCCACTTACCCGCTTTTTTTTTTTTTTTAATAAAATTAATTGAGCATACAAATAGTTTATAACTTAATATGCGTTTGAAGTTAAAATTGTAATAAATTTAATTTAAATCGCAAAAATAAATTTTAAATATAATATAATATTCTAATATTTAAACCTAAGATTTTTAAATTTTTATGCTATGATCTTTATTATATAATATAATCACGTCATAATTTCTTTTCGTTACCACGTTATCGAAATTTGATAGTACATTGACAATTATAATTTGTGGGCGTTGTTGTCTGATATAATTAATAATTAATCATAATTTATTCAATAATACTTAATCGTTAATTTATTTTATGGGTACTTGTATCAAAGTTTTTGAAGTTATGTATGATGTTTTCGATTACTTTAAACGAAAATGAATATTTGATCATATTTCTAATGTATTATAAACACTAAATTTCAAATAATAACATTAATGGTTGATGTTTTTTGTAATACAAAGCTATCAAAATATTTTACATTAATTTAATTTATAATTTAGCTCTAAATTTATTTATCCACTACTTATTAATTTTATGAAATATTAATAACTAAAATAATAATTTCTATTTATGACTTTATTTGAATTAGTTATTTGTGTAATACCAAGTGGATTGTTTTTTATAAATATTTTAATCTGGTTAAGTTTATTTTAAAAAGCTTTAAGTATAGTACATTTTAAGAGGTTTGTAAAAATTTAATCTAAAGTTAACAGAGTTTAGCTCTAGTAGGAATACATTATACTTACATATTTATCATACGTATGTCACGTATACTGCCATTCATGAAATCAAAATAATAATAATAATAATAATTATTATTATTATTATTTATTTATTACGAGTCGTGAGCCCAATATAATATACAAAAATATATAAATTTAACTTAAGTGGGCGTTACAGTTACCCAACTTTACAAATATAAATTTTATGGAGACAATAGTAATAATACAAAACATATGATATAATATATAGTGAGACATAAATATTTAATAATAATTAAAATATACAATAAATTACACAAAAATAAAATGATTGAATAAGTATGAAGAACTTGAAATTACAGAAATGGTATACATATAAGCTTATAGATACAAATCTTTAATAAACGTGTGTTAAATGTTTCCAGGATTTTCTTCAAATCGTACATTATTTAACAGAGGAGTAGCGTGATACATAGTAATACAATAATAATAAAAAAAAATCAATTAGAACACTTAATATTAATTTAAAAATTGCAATTAATGTCAAAATGCATAATTTAAACAACACAATCTATTGTCGATATGTGTACATAGTTCGATATTACATATTATTTTGTAACTTATCTAAGGTAGATACTAGATATTATCATTTTCTACAATACATTACTGACTTCCAGTCATTATGAAAGATCTTGTGGTTTCTATAAAATAATGTATGCAGTGTATGCAGTGTATGCACTAGTTCCAAAAACTACCTGATTTAATATTACCATTATTATGTTTCTAGCACCATTGATAGTAATCATAGTGTTAGGATTAGGATATGCAAATTCATTGTTTTTGTTGTCTTCGGGATAAATTAATTCAACCTATTGTATTACCAGTAACGCCATGATATTTATAATAATATACAATATCTTAGATTGGCAGGCCATCTCCTTTCAAAATTGTTTTTCATTCATATGTCAATGAAATTAAAATTTAACACACCCATAATAGTGATCCACTCGAAACCTAATGTACAACAGAACGATACTCACTTGCCTGAAAGCGAGGACTCCAAAAATGTATAGTTCGATTAAAAGTCTATTAATGATGGCCAATTCAAGTATAACTCGTTTAAGTAAGTATGGTAATATATAATGCCAATTTAATAATATGATATACTATTATGCATAATAAGCTAATTTTGTATTTATCGCGTTAATACCATTAAAATTCTCACTTGTTTTCAAGGTTCATATTATCAAACGTCGTCTTGTTTTGTTCTGTCTTGCGTGAAACAGTTTTAATACCCAAAACTCCAAATCAGATGATAATAGGTTTATCTCCGGTAAATTATTTACATTTACGTAACCATTAAAACATTATGCAGTCATCACTTAACCAAAATTTTCGGAATTGTTGTCATTTGGAGTATTGGTCCGTGAATTCTACAGTAATTGCAGGAACTCCAGGAAATTATGGGCTCATCAGTCATGTATTAAAACGGTTTTGAACATGTCGTGACATCCTTTTGATGTGTGTGTCTATTGCAACTCTATTATAATGATTATAATTAGGATTATCCTTTTCAAAGACATTTTATTAAATAAACGGTTCATCGTTGAAACCGCATATCCATTGTGTGTTATAATAATATATATTTATTATTTTATTAATGCAGTTATGTAATTACGTATAATGTACTATTTAATTTGCATGAAATATGATATTATACTCAAAACGTATATAATATTTAGTACACATTTTTATATTGAATATAACAACATAATATAATTTAATATATATTTGTATGAGCGAGTAAATTGTATACGTTGATAAAAAAAAAATATCAAATAACAATGTACATGTCTTTTTTAGATATATAAATGTTTTTAGATAGAAAAAGGTAGTATATTTATATTAAAGTGCCAGAACTGTATACACCTCACTAAAAATACTCATAAAACTATACAATTCTGTAAAAATATATTTATTCGCTATTTTTTTTGTTTTAAGATATCTTCAGATTTTATTACTGTTTAGTGTTAGCTGCTATTTTCATTAGTCAATTCAATAATAGACTATTTTTCTGATGCATAAAATATATTAAACATAGTTTTTTTTTATCAATATATAATTTAAATATTTAATAATTGTTGGACTATCCTGTAAATATTTTTTTTTTTTGTGTACCGCTCAGCAGCACAACACCATTCATTAAATCTGATTGAATAATCAACTCATCATCCGATAATCGATTTTAAAATAGTATTTAAAATTTTTCTTTCTACGAAATTTAAATGTTTATTGATTAAAACACATAACGTAATTTATTATAAACAAACAAAATATACTTAAATGTGTAATAAGTAAGAGCGGGATATTCGATAGAGTATAATCTACTCACAGTTGGAAACAATGAGAAGCAACGCTTTTATTTTGGCAAATATAAAAAAAAAACAATTATCCCTGATCCATTATTCAAATAGCCAAGTTTTAATTATTCTACTTTAATATGCCTAAATGTAATTTTAAGTCAACGGTTAAATTAAAAGAAACTCTGCTTGAACTGTTAACAATTGTTTAATATCATTGGAAACAACATTCAATTGCATAATTGCTTATTAAATACAGAAAATGTCCAACGCATAGTAAATATAAACTAATACAATGTAAAGTATCAAGAGCTTTTAAAAAGATCATTGAATATAATATAATTTTACAATTTATTTTTAAAAGCTTTAAGAATAAAAATATTTATAGTTTACAAATTAATTTCAGAACAGCCAAGTATAAATGCTTAGCAATGAAGAATGAATAAACGGAAAATAGAATAATATGAAGCAGAAGTTTTTAAATAATCTTAGCAATATAGAAATATATGAAAATAGGCTCACAATAATAAATATTTAAATTAATATTTGATTTAAAAATAGGTATAACAAAACAAATCGTCTTAATGGGCACCAATTTTTCTTCGTCTGATGAATCTCTCATACAAGAGCCAATGAAGAACACATAGACAATACGTTTAGAATTGTAAAATAATGTACTTATATCTGACAATAAATTAGATCTAGTAGAAAATTTTTTAAGACCTATATCACTAATACTAAAGCTATAATTACAAAGCAGATAGTAATATAAAAAAAATAAAATTACTTGACTATCAGAACAATAATAAATGTTAACTGAGTTTAAAAAGGAGAAAATAAGTTGGCAACATCAAGAGGACCAAAACTGAAGCGTATCATTTATCAAAGTGGGGATTTCTAAGAATTAACAATGCTAGACGCATAGACACAACAAATTTCCAAAAAAAGCTAGTTTTTTTTCCAACACAGCTTCAAGCTTCAGTGAAAATAAGATAGCCCAAAGTAGGAGCTGAGTTTGAAATTTATTAGAGATCTAGACATTGTGTTGTGAATTATTAATAGATTATTTATAAACTCATGTGCTCGAATTTTGGCAAACTCTATGGTTTTAACTGTTTTAAGATTTTTTTAAATCAGAAAAACAATTTAAATTTCACATATTTTGATTCCTGGAATATTTATATTATATAAAAGCGTAAGGCATCATATTATAGTATTTGTATCCAAGTTCATGTTGAGTTTTGTTATATTATGAAGTTTCAATTTGATTAAACCTGTTTCAAGTATTTTAGAATTTCAGACTTTGCAAAAATTATAATAGCTATGTAGTACTCAGAGATTTAGCACATCATCAATTCAGGGAAATATAATCTAAAGCGCGTTGTGATAAGGATCACATAGAGTGGTATTAGAGAAATTGTAAATTTAAACAGTAAACATCATTGTTATTAAAAAAAATAAGATCAAACAGAAATAATAATAATAATAAATTATTCTAGTTATTTAACAAAAAACAATTGATATTTTAAAAAGCGATTCAATGATAAAACGTCTTAGCGCTATTTTTCTTATAAAATAAAATTCTATAAAAGGATATTATTTTTATTTACTCATTCAAATATTTTTAGTTTGAGAATATTATTGTAGCGATTTTAGGTGAAAAAAAAAAAATAATAATAATAATAACCGAAAGTAGGTCTACACAATTTTACATAATAATAAAATAAATTGTGTGATATTTAAGTCCGACAGCATAATTTATTATGACGCAGAAAATTCTAAATACTCTAACGTATAAAATCAAAATATAAAGCGTTATTCCAATGAAACTCATTTATGTCTTTAGGATATAATTTATTATATTTCTATTTAAAGTCATGTGGGTGCATATATACATAATATACTTATACGCTGGGCACCCTATGGTGTAATTGCCATGGTCGGTTTCCGACCCGATCCTATTCCAATTACTATACTTTATAATACGCATACAACATGCCATCCATTAATATCGGAATTCGCGTTATATGTATTTTGCATATCAATGGAATTACGCAAATTTCAATTGTACGTCGGCCCGATGTACTATTATGGTCAAACCGATCGACTGATTGACCGGTCGATGGGCAGACCGATGGAGTGAATTCTCTGTAAAAATACGGTTTTCGTTTACCCTTATTTCGTGTATTAGTACACACGTCACGCGTATATCCCCGGGACGGTCGAATTGTTACTAAAATTTTACACTGCAAATGTTAATAAAATACGAGCAAAGAAAAAAAAAACCACAAAATATTTGAAAAGGCCAGTATAGAAAAAAAATAAATTGGAAGAAAATTCATCGCAATAAAAGATTAAAAAAAAAAAAAAAAATACCTCAACTCGCTATTTATTTTGACAATACGTAGTATCTCGATTTATCATTATAATAGTTCTAAACGGTTCAAGCACATATCGATGGTAGTTATGGTTTTTTTTACTCGTTTCATAATATTTGCTCAAACTTGTCGACATTATGATATCGTTTATGTGAATTAAACTTAAATATATTTATTACTTCTAGCCTATCACAATTGTTTTACTATAATATGTTTAAGTTTCCAGGATATTTTTTGTAAAATCTTAAAAAAATTCCAAGCATTAATACTCAATATTTAATATTGTCATTTTCATTTCTTAATTGTTCTAAATTAAATTGTTTAAGATACGAGTAATTAACAAAAATATAAAACTAAACGTCTTATACAGTTTATTAGATATTTAATATTAAGGATCTAATATTTAATTATAATATTATAAAATATGTAAATACTTTACTATTTTATATCTAGGGAATTGACTGTTTTTATTAATGACACATACCTGATGTTAGCTTTATTGTAAACAATATTTTTAAATTTTCATATTGTCAAATAACAAAATATGTCAAGAATATTTACATACATCGAGAGAACATCGTTTTTGAAAATGTAATTTTTAATGAACCATCATATGTATATTATATGCTATTTTATTTTATTTAAACACGCATTCGTTCCGTAGGCGTGGGTCTTTATAAAAAACAAAAAAAAAATAATAATAAAAAGTACACGAATGCGCGTTTACAGTACTTATTCGTATTCAGAATATTTGCATACTATAAATAGAGCGTGCTGTATGGGAACAGTCGCGCACGTCGTATAATGTAATATTTTTCTTTATTTTTTCCCGATGATATCTCGTAAACGGTCAGCAGCCCCTTTTACTGACGAAAATATTTTTAAAACCCAACAAAAAGTGAAATAAATACGTATATTGTATACACAGGCGCTCCGGCACTCACACACACATAAACGTATATACGAACATTATTTTTAAACGTTTGTTGTTTCCGTTTATCTTACGCGCGGTCCGGCACCATTACGAACACTCGGCCCACACGACCAACCGACTCTTTCCGCGGCAGTCCCATTATTATATAATATTATTGTTGTGGGCGCATTGTGCAAAATAACGTGACCCCGGTACGGCGGAGGGAGAATATTTTTCTGTTTTCGCAGCATTGTCCCGGAAAAGAAAACTGTACGTGTCGCACGCGCAAGTTCCGGATTTCATATTATTATATCTCCCACTCGCGTTTTTCCGTCGTCGTCGTCGTCTTCGTCATCAGTTACCCTTTTCCACTATTCACATTATTATTACTATGTCCGGTGCTCGACTGGTCGTATGACTCGTACATATTATATATTATTATATATATCACGGCCTGCCACGCTGAGCCACTGTATTGGTATACGCAGGGGCGCCATTTGGGGTATCGCAGGGTATATATTGGCGGCCCTATTTTTTCTTATGACATATTGGCCTGTCTTAATTTTATACTGCGCCGCTAAAGCTAAAATGTAATAAATAAACTATTATAATAATTTTTGAAAAATATTTTATAAATAATAGGTATATTGTTTTAATCTTTATTGTAATTAACATTTCTTGACAGTTGTAAGATTATAATCAATGGATCAAAATTAAAAAATATATTTATCTGTTTTATTAGCTTCTTAAGATTGAGGTATTAATATAAATTATTAAAAATTTGTAAAAATCAATCTTACGTTATTCATTTTGCTAATTATTTATAAACTCTTAATTTCAAACCTCAAATAATTTAATGATACAAATGACTGCATTCTAATAGTTTACGTTGATTTTTTTTTATAATTTATTGCTTACAGCTTTATTTGTATACTTAATACAAAATTTGATTTGAATGATAATAGTCATAATTATTTATTATAAATTGAGGTGCTTAAGTTACATTTAATGTATGAATTATATTTATAGATAATGACAGTATAATTAAGATTTAAAGAGTGTGTAGGCTGGTTGTGAGACTTCTACAAATAAGCTAAAATATATAAAGAATGTTGCGCACCCTATCTTTTAAGACAGTAATATATTTCAATATTTTTATTATGTTCTGATATGGTGGTCAAAATTGGCCTGCTTAATAATTTGGCAGCACTATTTTAAAACTGAATTGGCGCCCCTGGGTATACTGTTGTATTATAGATCATCCATCTGTTTGTGTATATTTCGCACCACAATCATATTTTTCTCACACCGGTGTCCCCGTCTAAACGCATTGAATTCCGTTACTGCAAAAGTGCGCACCGGTACCGGACGTGATTGATTGAAACATATGTAGTAGGCAGTGGGTCTTTAGACGTCGCATCTTTCACCCGTGGACATGATACAATAATAATATTATGTATTATTATGGTTACCAAGACGAGAGTATGGAAAAAATCTCAAAACGTCAACCAGCAGTTTAGTAATATTTTATATTACACAGTATTATTCACAAAGAATGCACTTACTATAATACACCTCTTTTTCTTATCTATTTACAGTGCGTTATATTTTTTAATAATAATGAAATATTGTACTATATGTATACTACTACTACTTATATAATATGTACTGTTTGATACGACTGTTATTTTGTCATGCGACAAACTTCTGTTTTAGATTCTGAACGGAGTGAAGAATGTATTGCTTTTACAATGATGAGTGTTTTTTTTTTGTGTCTGACGACAACATTTGGAGCAGTAATAATGCTCCGATTTTACACTTCAGCCCTTCTTTGAATAGGAAAATTCATCTAGTTGGTACTTAAGGTGGTCAAAAGTAAACATTTTCAAACAATTTTCAAAAAAATCGAGAAAAACAAAAAAAAATGACAGAAAAACGTCAATTTTACGAAAAACCACTTTTCGACAAAATCGATTTTTTGATTTTGCTGTAACTCAAAAACGAATCATTGTAAATACTTGAAATTTTCACCAAATGTTTATATTATGGTTATCTCTTTACAGTTAAATTTTCAAAATATTTTGACCATTTTTAAGCTACTTATAGACAATTGAAATTTTCGACTTTTCTAAATTTTTTTCTTCAAAAGTCGATAAAAATTTTTTGGGTGGCCAGAAAATCTTGAACATTTAATACAAGGTTTCTTATAAGTTTTTCTTAAAGTGATAAAAAAAATCCAAAATCGTTAGTCACAATTTTTTTTTATAAGTGCTTAAAGTTCGAATTTATACGAAATATTTCAAAATTTAAATTAAATTTCATACTTTCATTATGCGTATGTTGCCTAATACTTTTTTTATTAATAAACAAATACTATAAAGTAACCATAGTAACATATAAAAACTATACTATTTGTTACAAAATAGAATATAATATGACAATATTTAAATATAATATATCCTAAACTGACAAATCATCTTCGTTCAGAATCGTTTTTCGTATACAATGATACCTATCATTGCATTCAAATTTAACCTACCATAGTCTGAGGTCTACCCCACTCCCTAATATACAGCAGAGCGATACCCACTTATCCGCTTTTTTTTTTTTTTTTTTTTTTTAATGAAAACCTCTTTTTTATTGTACATTTTTAAGAAAATGTTGTTTCTTCAAAATCAATATCCGAACAAGTTGAGAAACGTATTCCAAGTTATTAAACTTAATGTACTAAATAAAATAGTTGATGATACTTATTAGGTCTAAAGCTGTTAGACTTGGTAATTACTAAAATACCAAATAAGTTAATCCATAAAGAAACCAACACCATTTATGAATTTATACTATGATAATCCATTAATTCCAATTTAGTACCACCAGATTTAAAAATCAGAAAATACAGATTAAATAAAAAATATTCTGTATTAAAAAAAGATAAAAACAGAATTAATAAAGTAATAAAATAATGTTACTATGGAATTTAATACCTATATTATACAACTAATCGCTAATGAACTAATGCGAAGAGAAAAAAAAACAAATCTTCATCGCTGACAAAAGGAACCATCTATATCGTAAAATCAAACATTAAGATATCGATATATTGTATTTGTAACAATAAAATAAAAGATGTGTGACTTTTTCGTGTAGTGCCAAAAAATAGGAGTAGCAGAAAAAAAGTTTCTCTCATCAAAGAGAAAGTAGTTAGTTCTTTGGAAGCACAAAAGCCTTAGTGCACAAATGCTGTATGGAAGAATCCCCAAGAGTAAAGAAACATTAACCTTTCTTCATTAGCATCATATAACTTATTTATTTTATTGTATTCTATTAATTTACGTTATTACAATACCATAAAAGATTATATTTTATATTCCATATATTTTTATTCATATCGAACTTAGCTCATATATCCTTCTCTCTTTCTCTCTGTATCTCTTGTATTGAGACACTGTTTTAGCAATAACATCAGTTGTAGTAATATCAACACAGGTTGTTTGTGGTGTGAATACATACGCGACCATGACTGGGTTTCTACCACCACCTAGTGCCTTCTCATTCAGAATAGAGTATAAATTGATCTAGTATAAATTGAGTTTTTGTTAAAAAACTTATAAAAACAACTACCCCCGAAAAATTGTAAAACAAAATTAATTGTAGTATAATTTAAATAACTAAAATAGTATTATATTTATTATAAAATAAATATTTATTTATATTTATATTAAATAGTTAACATTGTGAATTTAACAATAATAAAACAATTTTTAAATGTATCTACCAAAATATAAATATTCTATTTTATTTTACTTCTGTGATACTTTGTGTATCATCTAGTTAGTTGTTGATGATCAACTCGTATACTTTAATATGTATACTCATTACCGTTATATGTCTAAATAGATACCAAATTATCTATTTTTCAATTAACTTCAAAACTGCATTGCCTACTATACTTAGCACAGTTTAAATCTACTGTTAAAAAAATAAAGTGCCATCCAAAAGAGTTTTATCAGCAAATACCAGGTAAATTAAAAAATATATTAACTATAGATGAATACTAATAAAAAAAATTAACTTTTTGCAAAACATTTTAGAAAAAAAAAATCGTTGTCTAAAATAAAATTATCTCGTTTCTTAATGGTTGGTTATTCTTAGTCTTTCATTATTTATAATAATGTTATTTTATTATAATCTTACTCTTTCCATTGAGTCAAATTACTTGTTTCATTTAAGGTACTTATTATAAGTGCAATGCTCAAACACTTTCAACACACTTTAAATGACACATAAAAATGTTAAATAAAACAATTGAATCTGAAAATAACACTGAAAAAAAAAACTCAATAGACTTTAATCGATGTATAATAATTATGAGGACGTTTCACGTCAATACCAATGTAAGTATGGACAATATGGTATACATGACTACATAAGTACATGACTGACCGATTGATAGCAGATTTAATGACCAGCTATTGAGTCATCATTGTAAAATTAAAGAATTTCAAAAATGACGGTATACGCGAATTGCGTACCAAAACGGGTAGATCAACCTTATTGAACGAATTGCGTCTCGGACCTTATAAATATTTTCGATAAAAATATTTGTGGGGATAAAATACAAGAACTAGGCTTGGCTTCAAACTATATCCTAAATTCCTAAATAATGAAATAGGCAAGTACTTAGAAATTACGTTTGAATTATATTTCCTAGAACTAGGGTTTGCTAACTATTTAGTAATTAGTAGATACATATTACATACATCAATTAAAATTCAATATTTGCTCCGGAATTATGGGCAGAAAAAAGTTCTAACTCACAAAGAACAACTAACCAATTAATGTGATTGATTATGACTTATAATCATTTTATTATAACATAATTATATTTTTAAAATTAAATTTCAATTTTTTATATAACCTGGCATATCTTTATCAATTAGTAATTACTATGGAGATACTTACAATAATAATTAACTGTAGATGAAAAAGTAACACAAATTGGTAATAACATAACACTGGTGTGCCGTGAGCGCTCTTGAAGTGTACCGCGAAAAATATGTTAATATTTTTATTAGTATGTATTTATAAGTATATATAATAGGTGTATATATAAAATATGCTTTACATTTTATATGGATTGGTTGTAAATTTTGGTTCGATAGTTTTTTAATAATGGTCCTTTAAAGTTTAGTAAATTATTTATCAGTTATAACTGAAATAATTTAAATTTACTAGAGCTATTGTTTTTATATAAAAAAATAAACATCTTTTAATGCAATTCAATATATTTTATACACATAAATTTAAAAGTTTACAAACTAAATATAACATAATAATATTATCATAATATAAATACTATTATTGTAATTATTATCATCGTTAATTGATTACTTTATATATTATTTACTTCACAGTTACTTTTCTTAGAGTAGCTTAAAATTTAATACTTAATTAGGTTGTTAAGGTAATGATAATATTTAATTATTATTATAATAACATTAAAAGTCTATCGTTAACCCAGATTAAATAACAAAGTTGAGTGACTATATTGATATTGATTATATTATTTAATTAAATACGTGGTTCATTTTAAATCATAATGTCAATATAAGTAGTTTCGCGTAAATTAAGTAACTTTAATTTGAGTTGGTTACGTGTTTCTAAAATAATATAATGCAATTATTACCTTAGCTTCATTATTAAGAATTAAAATCTATAGTAAGAAAAATTATCGTGAAGAAAAAAGTACTAAATTACTTAAAATTATACAATAATATAATTTATTTTATATGAAAATGTGTTAAAAATACAAATAATGTACTATGTTTGTCTCTTATTTTGTAAGAATTTATCCCAAAATATAATAAATATATATATAATATATATATTAAGTTGATTTTGCAAATTTAAGGTCAACTCTGAATATTCTTTACTTGCACTTAAAAACATAGAGAAATAATAAATAGGATGTATAATATTACTATAATTATATTTGTCTGTCTACACGAAATACAATAAACATTAATATTTAACATATAAGTTTTGTGCAGAAGCGTATACATTTAAGCTTTTAACTCTTTTTCACCTAATGATTTATCTTTTGTGCTTGATACGTATTTATATTAAAAAATAAAATTTTATTTATGAAAAATTTTGAAGTAAGTTATACACCTAATGAATATTCTTTAAATCTGGAATATTTACCTATAATTTATTTATTTTTGAAGTGCTTTCAAATATCTATAAACACTATGCACGCATTGTCTGTAAATAAAAGATTTTTTTATTAAAATGTCGTATATTGTTTAGATAGTAGATTAATTTCTAAAGTAAAGTTTTTTCATTAATTATGTCAACTTAAAAAATAAAATTGAAAAAATTATTGACAACTTTAATAGATATTAAATTAATAAAAAAACATTATATTATTAATTTGATAGTTCAGAAAATTTGAACTTTAAAACCATTTGATTAAGTACTTTTGGTAATATAATAAATACCTATTAAAAATATATTAGATATAAATTCAAAACTATGCAGTATGACATAACTATAAAATGTACATTTTTTTTCTAAATATTTTTGAACATAAAGGGTTAATAAATACTGTTATTTTTAATTCAGTGTTTTCACTTTTCATTCTTAATATTTATCATTTTTAGGAGGTATAATAGTATAATAATTTATTTTACTATTAGGTATACATATAGCAATAGTGTTTATTAGTGAAATTTAAGTATTTCGAGTAGTATTTTTTATTATTTTTGACTGTGTTTCTTATATATCAGAACAACTGTAAATTATCTAATAAGTAAATTTGCATAAACCATGATTGGGCCCAGGAAGAAAATTGCATACAAGTCGACGCCGCTATATAGTTAGTGAGCAATGTCGTTGTTAAACTTCATTGTTTGTAAACGCTATTCATTCGTTTGCAAAGAAATAAAAAGTTTAGTATTTCCTTTAGTATACCTACAAACTCTTTCTTTTCGAAAATTTATTTTATAAAACTTAACATTCGCTTTCTTAGAACTCTTTTCAGTGTGTGTCGGTGCTGTTCCCCACGATCCTGTTTACCTACTTTTTTTTATTCATCCACGATGTTTTTCAACTCGCAATCCAACGCTCATGTATAGGTACAGTATTAGATTACTGTGAATTCTAGACTTTTCCCACAATAGTTCACATTAATTACGTTTTTTCATGTCTTGGTATAGTTATTTATAAACCTTCTACGGTTGATTTGTTGTGTGTTGATGTGTTTACGAAATTTCAATACGTTTTTTTCCTTCACATTTTAACACCATCACAATTGTAAATTTGTTGAGTTTCGCTGTAATAGATTCTATGATTTTAATGTTTTGTTTTCGGTTTGAATGAATACCGTATATTGAATCGTCTTGTTTGTTTTTTTCGACCTTTCAAAAACCCAAACAATCATTTTGTATAGGTACAATCCATTTTGAAGCATAATATAATGTAAACCATTTGAGTAACTACATTAAAACGGATGTAAAATCTTAAAATGTTGTCTACAAAATAATAAAGTACATATCATTATGAATTCTAAATGGGAAGTACATAACTATTTTAATGAAATAAATTGGCTCCAAATTAAGATTTTTTTTTAATTAAATTAAAATATCTTTAAACACTTTTAAAGTTAACTTAATGCAGATATTTTCCAAAATAATTAAGTAATTTTGTACATTACAATTTTGAATTTATAATATAATATATTAGCTCGTATATATGGATACTAAAATTATTTTTGATTGTAATTTGGAAACATGTTTTTTATTGTTCAACTATTGTGTCCTAGTAAAGTAAGTAGTCTCTTACATATTATACTATTATATACAATGAATCCTCTGTATGAATAAATTTACCAAATATTTTCGCAATTTATAATCGTTTTTTTTCATATTTCGAGTTTAAAATATAGTTGTTATGTTTAAAATGTACTCAATGTATTACTAAATAAGAAATCTGTATAATACAGCGAAATAGCTAAATCAACACGCATAATATACGTACATTTTTCTAGTTGTCAGTATAAAGAAGTTTTGAGACATTAATTGAAATTAATATTTCACCCTCTACATTATTATATTATTCACTAACAGATCAAGTTTTATTAAATATATACATTTAAAGTGACATGCTATAAATTTACAATATCATAACAATAATGACAAACAAAAATTGTTTTTAAAAAGTTGAAAAAAGTCCCGTATTGTTGAATTTATTACATTAGTTTACGACAGTTTATACAAAAGTAAAAATAATAATAGTAATAATACATAAATAAATAAATAAAAACCGTTCATATTTGCGATTTTACACGTTTGTGCTGCAGTAACGATATTCCAAGGAAAACAAAATATAATATTATAAAATATTTCTTCCGGTCCGGTGTTTTCTTTACGTCATTTTTGAATATTATTAAATCACAGATGTCTCATTAATTGTATTACATTATAATTATTATTATTAAGTATAAACTGGCCGGTCGTTTTATCTGGATTGATCAGACGACAACTTGATGATGACAATTTATTATTGTAACGACTAATACGGTTTTGTTGATGCTCTCATTTATTTTATTTTTTTTTTTTTTAACGTTATCGACGGACTTGCAAACATATAACTTAATTATCAGAATAATTTTAAATTTACGATTGGTGCTTTATGTTGTGACATAGTTACTAATATTTATATGCAATATACATATTATACAGAGAGTAACAAACAAAAAGCTAAAAATGCAATGATCCAAATACCTTTACGTATTATGACTTTAAAATTCAATAAATGTGACGAAAAATATTGAAATAAATAAAATATAAAAATACACAAGAACAAATCGTATTACGTGGGTAGTTAATCACATTTTTTTGTTTTATCTGTTTCACTCTAGCGTATATATTCGTATTATTCGTAGGTCATGTGTAATTACGAACGATTTTGCAATGCTCAATATATCGTTCACATTTGCCATAATCCCATTCCTCTCTCGCTCTACACTCCATCCCAAAAGAGAATAATCACTTTTCGCGCATGTAGACCTGTTTCTCCCATCTAACGGATATGAACGGCTGCGCAGACATGGACGAAAACCGGCCGGCTGACTGATTATTCTCTTTTGGAATGGATTGTATGTATAAAATAAATAATACCATTATACAAACAGGCGCACGTGAACTTACCAATAAAATATTAATAATTATGATACCAAAAACGTACCGTCGATCAGGCACAATGGCTTACCTTGATATATTTAACTTTTAAAGGAATGTTTCACTATGAAATGTGCACATGTATAATTCATAACATTATACAATGATCATAATATGCAGTGCATAATTATTATATTTGATTATTTTTATGGTACATTTTTTTTTCAATCTTTTTGGTACTCAAGCAACCTATGTATTCGAATAACTTGGCGTCAATGAACATATATAATATTATATAGTACTATTATACATGTTTAATCATTGATAATATATTATCGGGATGATATTATGATATGTTAACCAAGATTATTATAAAATACAAGTATCTTAAATTTGGCTAACATATAACATAATAATATAAGTTACAAATAAAGAATTACATATTAAAGTTAATATTATTAATATTTAAGCATTTAAAAGGTAAAAAAAAATAAAATTGTCCGTGGTAAACATTTTACAAAACAAAAATTGATATCGTCCAACTATTCTATAGGTTCGTCCATATAACGCAAATATGGAATTATTTAATTATTCTAAATTATTTTACGATCTCTCACCCTGTCGATATATTATTGTGTAATTGACGGTAACCGTATGTACTGTAATAATGTTACATTGTTATTGTATGAAATAGAGCCGCAATCAATTTCAATTTATATTATATAGTATTATAGTAGGATAGATATTCTATGTGTATTCGGCTACAACAGTACGGTGTGTCATATAATATTACAAAGTTCGGCTGAAGGGAAGCCGTAAGGGAGGATATCGGATTAAAGAACATGTCTGTGGAATCCAAATATGTAAAGGGCCTAAAACTTAGTTAACTTTTTATACCAAGTGGTTTTTTATTAATAGTCTGATGAAACATATTACATTTTAAGATAAAACTAAAAAAAAAAAAAATGGGGAAAAAAGTTAAGCACTATGTTTGATAGTAGGATTCGAGTGTATCTCGTTATGGATGTGTTAAATTTGAGTACAATGATTAATCATTGTATACTTTAAAAACAATTTTGTGCAAAGATGGTTTAAGTTTTTTTTATTTAAAGATACCAAACACTTATGTTAATATTAATTAAAATAATATTTTAACAAATATTCGTATTTTGTTTTTACTTAGTTTTCCTATAATTATTTTAAAAGTACTTTTAATTTTCAATTTTAAATACCAAATAGAACTTATTTACTATACAATTAAATTACAAAAAGGAGTTAGATATCAGAATATTTTTTTTATTAGAAAAAGAGAGTCATCAGATACTTCAGACAAAAAAAAATTAAAAATTACATCGTTGTAAAATCAATGAAACATTGAAACATACGTTTAAAATCTAAATAACACAATATTATTATTACTGTTATTATTTTTTTGCTTCTATGGCAAATCTACTATAATACCTCAACGATTATATACGTGCATATTACTATAAACAATCAATATAATATATTATAATATATAGTGATATAATGTACTTATATTATAACATTTATATTAAATAACAACAATGTGATATAAAATAATATAATAAATATTATATAGATTGTACATTAATTACACATTGTGTATTAATAAAATATCATATAATTCCAAATGAATAGTAAAATTTAAAAATTAATTTAAATTTGACATTAACTTCTAATTTAAAATTTAATATTATATTTGTATTAAAATATCGTGTACCGGTTTCACCTAACAGTTTAATTAAATTGCCTATTATGTGATTTTGAATATTTATACTATATTTTTCTACAAGAACATAATATTAACTAGTATTTATGACGATAACAACATGTAATTATTATTGTAACGAATTCTTTTATTATTAATATCGTTATAGACATTTCCTTAAAATTAATTAAGCCAGGTTTATCGTATACACGAACGTTTATACGAGTAATTTAGAATAAATAAAAAAATAAAAATATATAAGTGTATTAGTGTTAATAATGGCTGAAACAAAAATCATCAAAAGAAAGAAAATAAAATAAAAGAAAGAAAACACGAACAATTTTATTTTAAAACTTCAAAATAAACCAAATTGTATATTATTTTTTAAAAAGGTAGCATTTTAGTATTTTACTTTAAATTGTATAAAATTATAATCGTTGAACAGTTTCATATAATGAATATATTTAATCAATGCAATATTATTGATATTATATTTCTTAACAATGAGTAATTAAAAGTGATGTTTACCATAATAGTATAATGTCTAAAACAAGGATAAGAACAGGACTGTGTATTTTTTTTACACCGATGGGGGCTCACAACCAAGTCTCTGGCCCCTGAGATTTTAGAACTCTTAAAAGTCCTAATCTGGTCATGGGTGGAGGCACGTTTTGGCAATATTAATAATTACATAAACTGTTCAGTGACCAAATGGGGTTTAACCGCTGTCATAATCTTCAACCAATTGTCCCTTACTACAACTATTTCGTTGTGTATTTACATCAGAAGTTTTCTATTCAAATCCAATAGGTGGGAATAAAAGTATGTATATTGAATTGGTCTCATAGCTAAGTAAAAATCGATACCTAACCTACAATAGTATCTTTGTGCCAAGGAGAATTCGCCTTCCGGATACCGCTCTTATGTCATTATAGTGTGAGATAAATAAACACGATGACAACAATGGCGACGTATTTTCTCTTTTTCGCTGCAATAATATGCATTTATATACAATTACACATAATTATAGGCCTCAGCCCTAATGTTTTATGTGATATTTATTAAAAGAAAAATACCATTCGTGTATAATGTATATAATACAATATTATGTATTATTTTATTATAATAATACATAGTATTATAACTAATAATAATAATTATGACATTTTGATTATATATATACATATATATCGGAAAAGTGGTTGCGTATTGATTGTGCACATGTCTGTCAACCGGAAACCGAAACGTTTAATCAAATCTCTGCTATCAACCACACCTCCGATGTGCTATCAATCTAACAGCAACGGCACCTACTATAATATAGCATGCAAACGGACCACTGACACATATTATACAAGGGTAAAGCTACAAGGGTAAACCTACAAGGCCGATGGCTCCAGGCTAATTTTTTTACTGTCATTTCTTTTTTGTTATTATGTACAACAAAATTAAATCAATTAAATCGATTTATACAATTAATTCACAAAAAAATACCTTCAAAAAGAATACTTTTAAAATGTAAAAATATTTTATTAAACGCAAAACGTTTAAACAAGTTTTATAATGTCATTGTTAATTTGTAAAATGTTTAATAATTAGATTGGTGTTTTTTATATTATTAGATAATTTATTTTAAATTAAGTTTTGCGTATATCATGTACTCGCGTAGCACAACAATTCACGCGGGACAGTGATATATTTTAACATTCAAAATATATAAACGTGACCGTGTTGATTGTCACATTAATCATTCAGCTTAACTAAAATATGTTACAGTTTTTTCACTTCAGTTATTTAAAAATTGTCTAAAATAAAATTGGGAATTTTCCAATTTCCGCAAATTCTATAACACAACGTACTTGTATCAGCCAATATCGATCTAACAAATGCACTTGGACTCGTAGTGTCCACAGTCCACTGTGCAAAACGTATTTTCCGACAAAAAAAAACACACACACACACAATACAAACATTCCAGTGATGAATAGTTGTGCACGGTATCTATATTATATTATAACATTTATGCACTCACACTGATGTAACTGTACAATGTAATCTGTATTCTATAGCAATTATCAGCGAATAGTGCATGAAAAGTCATCGACGGTTTGACGCGATGTAGGTATGTACCGGAAGTAGGGGATATACGGTCGTCCGGTTTCGTGCATTACGCGCGGTGGAGGAGACGCAATATTATCAGCAGTGGGGAAAATAAAATTTATCGTGTATAAGCACTGTTGGGCACAGATGACTGCGATTGCTACTTTAGTATCCGGGGAGTACGAAGACGGATGGAATGAAAAAATAGAAAGACACGTATTCGATTCGTGCAAAGGCCGCGTCGATCGAATGACGATTTCGATTATTTGCGCGTGTGTTTCGCACTGAAGCCCAATCCTTGTGTACACATCCATCCCCTTTCCCCTCGTCGGCAACCACCACCGTGGTATATATTATGTTATCCGTTACCACGGATGTCGACAAATATAGTATATATATATATATATATATATATACACACCATAATATGTAACGTCTGTATCTTACAGCGTGTAATGTATGTGCGTCTGTCTGTGTGCGTGTGTTTCGTATCTGATTTTTAGGGTATGACATCCGTTGACGGTTATTGCAATATTATCCTCTTTTCATAGCAAAAAATCCTATGCATTGGCAGTTGGAACAAATGTTCAATGCACACTACACTGACCAACTAAACTCCATTTGACCAACGGACATTATTCGATCCATTAAATATTTATTCTATTCAAATAATCAAATAATGATATTGCTCTAGTGAAATACTAAAATAACTTTTACTTCAGAGATGTACAAAACGATTTTAAAATTATTTTTATATAGCTACACATGAATAAATTGATTTAGAATATTTAGATTATGGTAGAATACCTATAGTGAGTTGTGACTATCTACATAATATATTTAAACCAGACTGAGTATCAAGTTTATTTATAATGTTTCGTTATTTTTTTTAAACTCGTATTTAATTATTATTTACGATATTTATAAACTTATTTACTACTCGAATTCGTATAACATTGCCCTATATAAGAAAATGTTATTTAAATAATACTATTATTATTTTATGCTTTTCTTTAATATATGTATATTATATACCTTTGTTCATTGGACTATGCAATGAATAAAACATTTTGAAATCTATTTATTATTATCACGTCAAATTTGTTTGTTATTCATTTCTTTCAAGTAATCACATTTTATTAGTCCTTGACTGGTCAGTTAAGTAATGTTCATATAGTGCACACTGAATACTAATTTTATTTTCTGAAATGACTGTAAAAGATAGAAAATTTTCCATCCTCGTAGTGTACAATTTTTTTCATACTTTTATTCTGGGTTCCATCACCGTTGTTTGAATATAAAATCAAAAACCATTTTAAAACTTTTCGTGGGTGTACTATAACCATGCTATATAATATTATATACTTAAATAAGATCGATTCGGTAAGTATTTAGAATTTTAACTTTATACGTCTTATTGTGCATAGCGTATACACTTAATGAAACTTGTATGTAGAGTATATAATATATATATATAATTATACTCGCACAAAAGATACGATATAATACAATTATTATACGTATCCATCATCATGATACATTGTAATTATATTGTACAACACTGTAATATTTTGAAATTTATGTGATATACATATCAAATTAAATCATCAGAAAGTCGTAATATGTATCTCACAATATTGTATAATTTACTTAACGAACAATAATCAAATAAATGTTTATACAATACGTTGCCGATTAAATAATTTATGGCTTGACTTGTGAACTTATACATTATTGTACCGTGGACACAAATTAGAAATAATTCTAACATTGAATCTGACGAGGGACGAGTGCCAATTTCAATTAAAATCAATTGTGTTTCGCCACTCACTTTATCACTAACGCAATGTTTAGGATACATTACAACAATGCAAATGCTTTCTATAAGGATATAATATTATGTGTTTAAACATAACTTTTAATAAATATTATATATTATTTTTTTTTTTATTGTTATTATTTTTACTTTTCACTATACTGCAACAGTAAATGTCACTAACTGTAAAACATATGCGGTACATAAATTTTAATTTACTTGAACTTGATTTATGAAGAAAATAAATTGCAAATATTTTTTTTATTGTTTTTTTTTTTTTTTCATTGTTGTTTAGTTCTTATTTAAATAGTTTTCAATACTAATGGGAATTTTCTTCCAATAGTAATTGATTCGAATGAAAATATTATTGAGTATTACCAGCAACAGTATAATAAACTAATTTATTCATAGTTAAAATGTACTTTCAAATATTTAATTGTTTAACCTTTATCATCTTTTTATCTAATATTATGTCTACAATATAAAAATAAATCTATTATTTACTTTACAAAATTCAGATTTTGATTCGATGATTTTTTTATTTCAAAATTAATATAGTCAACACAACCTTTAAAAGAATTATACGAATATCTAAATTTGCATTTTAGATTCTAAGCTGAGCGATGTATGTATTGATTTTACGATGTGTATTTTTCTCCTGTCTGTATACAAAATAAGAAATAGAAAAAAGTTTTGATTTTTAATGTTGAGGGTAGTTTTGATAAAAATTAAGCGGGTTAAAATTAAAAATTTACAACATTTTTAAAATAATCGGGAAAAATAAAAATTAAATTAAAAAAAGAATTTTATTACAAATCTAATTTTTTTTTGTAGCTCAAAAACGAATAACCGTAGATACTTTAAATGTTCACCAAATAATTATCATAATTTTATACTTATGGTATAATCAAAATATTTTGACTCTTTTTAAGCTATTTTTTTATATGAAAAATTATTGATGTATTATATTTTCTTACATCTTTATAAAATTACTAAAAATACGTATAGACACGACTATATTATACATTTGAAGTTCATACTTTTACAAATTTCTTCAAAATAATAATAATTTACTAACTACATATATATTTTAGTAAACAACTTATTAAATATTTATAGCTAACGTATTTAAATGTAATGCAATAATCGTTATAAATATTTTATATTGAAACTAAAAAAATTTTCAAAATATACAAACACATTTTTTTTTACATATGTGTAGTTTCAATTTGAACGAAATTACGTATTTTTAAAAAGAATAATGATGTTAATTTTTTTAGAATTCAAAAAAATCATTCTTGAGGGGTAGGGACTTAGAACATTTATGTATACTACGAATTTTGCTATATACGAATATACTTTTAAAATATGTTGATTAATTTTAAGATATTATCTATGTATCAGTATTACAATAATTAAGTAATAACAATATAATAAATTCAATGTTTTTGGAAAAAATTGTTTTCAACCTGCCATAATACCAACATTAAAACAAATGGTTTTAACAACTTTATATAATAAAAATATTTACTAAGCAATTAACAGTATTTCAGTACATAGGTAGATATATAATTTATGTTTAGAATAGTTTTTTGTATACAATATATAATTGAATTCAAATTTAAAATTTGCATTAAGGTGACCCACTCGACCACTATAATGAGTACGGCATATCTTGCCTGCCCACATTTTTTTTTTTAATGGTTGTTTTTGTGTTAATATTTAACATCTACATATTTCTTTAAAATTCTATCTCATATATAATATACAGTAGAACCTCGATTATCCGTGTTTATGATTAATCTTGCTCACTCTTCCGAAAGTTTAAAAATAAGTATGGGCTGTAGATGTATAACATTATTGTATATATTTCTAATTATAATTAAATAAAAATTAAATTATTATAAAAAGTCTCAATTAACCGTGGTTTTCATTTATCCGTGTGACCCTCTCCCCGCCATTACCCCGGATAATCGAGGTTCCACTGTAATACTTTAATTTCTAATATAGTAAACTATTAAATTGTTTAAAATAAATGTATTTGATTTAATTGTTAACATTTATAGGTATTGTCTTTACTGTTTGAGATTAAATTGATATGGTTTTCATCCTAAACATTTCATATATGCATTTTTTTTTATAACTATTCAGGTTATAATATAACAAATCTTCAAATTAAGAGATTGAAGCAATAGGCGCATTAATACTAAGTGTTTTAATTCAATAGTATATTCCTGATAAATATTTTATTTTATTTTTCACAACAATTATACTCAATATTTTGATCATAACATAATATTAATTTGCTTGTATTGGTTTATATGTTGTAACTGATAAATGAAAAAAAATATTTTAGAACATTTTAAATTTTAAAACAAGAAATGTCTAATGGAGAACTAAATGTAATGGTGAGAGTTTTACAAAAGCAAAGTGTTCCGACACTTAATTTCTCATATTACACTGTTGATGAATCGTTTGAAGTGAGTAAAAAGTTTTGTACTTGTTACGTGCAAAGTGTTCTCTTTAAATCCTAATTTATAACTTTATTTAAGACTTTTCATTCAGCAAAACTTGAAGTGAATATAAGTAGTGTTTATTTTCATCAGTCCACGTACAAACGGATTTAAATCAGATAAAAGTAATTGTAGTGCACACGGTTGAAATATTTCCTGAAAGTATTTTAGTTTGCCGTTTTTTTTTTTTTAAATTATATTGCATAGGAAAAAAGAAAATTAAACCGATGGTGTTGTTTTGAGATATCAAAATAAAGAAGTTTAATATTTTTCCTGATAAAAAGGTGGTTCCACCAATAAACAAATTACAACAACAATAATAATTATAATGATGGAGACAGTTTTATGATTCGTTTGAAGTCACTCATGATTTTTCACCTCGTTATGACAGCGGAATACGTGACAAATGGGATTTCAAATTGCGTTCCATAATAATGGTGTTTTATGATTGACCTGGAGAGGAAATATGGTGCTGACAAACTTTATATATCAGCCTTTGTGCGGCAATTCTAAAAACGAGTTAACGCCAAAATATCACCAAACCTTATTTAATATGATTTCGATAAAGCACAACTGAGTTTATAAATTGTAATTTCTGCAAGCCATTTTTTTTCTTTCTTTGATCTCATCTGGTAGACACTAACGGTGTTGCTGGCGGAAGATTTTTTACCACATACTGTTATACTTAAAACTTATGTTTTTTGTTGTGTAATTTGTAATAATACAATAAGTATTCGTAATTACTAATTATAGTATGAGAGTCACTGTTTTGTCTAAAAAAGTGTGATCCTATTTCATTATTTCATTCGTAATTAATAGATTTTAAGGATCCGGACTATTATTTTGTGATTAAATCAGCTTAATTCATATTAAATGTATATTCAATTGACATATTATAATATAATAATAATAATAATATGAAATTGTATGATTATTATTATATTTTATTTTTTAGATCATTAAGGTAATTTAATTATTTTTAATTTGAATTGTATACTTATATAAAGCAACGCATCAAAATTAAAGCAATTAATTTTTTATTTTCCAGTAATTTTTGTAAGAACTATTAACATAATAATTGCTGAACTGATTCGAGTACGAATTATCGTGATAACTAAATCTATATATTTTTTTTTAAATAATATGAAAATACCTTCATACTCATTAAATAATTAACAACATTTCTGATTATATTTGAAGTCATGAATAAAATATAATGTAAACACAACATTTTTTAGAAACATTCACGTTCAGACATTCTACCACTCACATTCTTCAATGAACTATAATATATGGATTTGCTGTGGATAACCTATAATTGTTTAACTATAGTCTATAAATACATTCGCTGAGAAATTTAATATCGTTCAAGAATTTACAGTTCAAACCATGTTTTTAGACGTTCAGGGAATAAATGTATAATATAAGTTTTAATATTAATTGTAGACAATTATATACTATTTATTTATTTTAAAGTCAATAATTATAAAGTTTAGAAAACTGTTAATTATATTAAAATTAAAATTTGCTTCTAACACACTGCATGGATTAGCCGGATCCTTTCCTTTATTCCCGGTCACCCAAGACTTAATATTATACCTAGTCGTAATTTTCTTTCGTTAGTGGACAGTGATGCACTGTTGTATATATACTGTAGTAGTTTTGTGTAATTTATCTTGTATACATCATATGAGAAAAGATAGACAAGTTTAGTTGTAACTGCTAAAAGCATCAAAAACTTGTAAAACGAAAGAATAAAAATGCCATACACGATCCTGACGATCCTCACTTCACCAGAACGTATAAACAAAATATTTTACGATACATACGTATAATACATAGATATTGAAATTAATGTAATTTTAGGTTTTTAATCGAAAGAACCGTTATTATTGTCTTACGTGATGTTAATTTCAGAAAATTTAATATAGTCAAACTTTTGCACATAGTATACCCGTATAATCTAATCATCATATCAGTCAGTCTTGTTTTGAAATTGTATTGGTTAATAGGATATTACATTTTTAATTAAAATTATTAAATATGACGTATAATTTATATTTTTTAAATGTCGTTTGGTAATATTAAAGTAAATAAAACTGAATAATATAAGGATCACCCAAAATGTTATTGAATTCATAAATATTTTTATAGTTTTAAAGAAAACCGTACTTATTCTTTCTAAATATAATATGGAAAGGTCAAAAATAAAACGATTATTATTATCACTGTGAGGTCGAATTCTGAAGTTTGTGTATTTTATATTAAAAAGTTTGAATCAAAGTATTCAATAGCATTAAATGCGTTTCTTTCGAAATAATATTTTTTAGAAGTAAATATTCAGAACCCGAAAGTTATAAAGTAGAGAACGTTTGGTCATTGTCGCAATTATTTATTTTTCATCGAAATGAAAATTGGTGGAATTATTTGTCGTATTTTTCTGAAAAGGTCAAAAGAAAAATCGTAAACGGTGGCGTCGAAATACCGCGAAGAGTACACGCATAAATTCTGGTTTGTTAATAATAATAATAATAATAATATTATATTGTTCTTTGACCATAAAAACAATAGCAATACTAACAACAACAAAAACAAAACTAGCAATAAAAACGTGGGACAGAGGGAGGGGAGAAAAAAAGAAGCTGTTTGTTTAATTATTATACTCGGCGTTGTTAAATGTCGTTTAAATAGCAGTTGGATTCTTCGCGTTGACCTATAATAGCTATTATATGATGAGTGTTGAACCGGCGGCGGAGCGAGTGGCTGCTCCGTTTTTAAAAGCCAAATCGTGGGGCAATTAAAATTCCACACATAGTTTGCCGGTGTGTGTGTGTGTGTGTGTGTGTGTGTGTGTGTGTGTGTGTGTGTGTAACAGAACAATGGTTAAAGTCGTAAATTGGTCTCGCGAGCTTTTGCACCGCATAAAGGCCGCGCCGCCTTTTCTTTCTCTCGCCATATATTATATACATATAATATTGAATCCGGTATTGTCCTCTGGCCGAGCGTCGTGGAAGGAGCGCGTGGTGCGGTAATCTTAGGACCGAATAAAAAGAGAATTGTCTACTTTTTTTTTAGCGAGATCCATATATATATATATATATATATATATATATACGCATGCCATGTCAGATATTTATTGTGCGTGCGATATTCTGTGTAATATATTTCTTCGTCTGTTTCGATAGTTTTTCTGCACTATGATTATTATTTTTCTTTTTATTATTATTATTATTATTTTTTTGTTCACGGGGACACACAACAATAACAATTGAGTTTGAGAGTAGAGCTCATCACAATGGGAATCCGGAGATACCGTGTGTCTAGACTCTTCCGGCGCTTGCCGGCCCTAATAATACTGCTGCTGCAGGACGCGCACTGTAATGACTCGACTGTTGTACACATATTAGCCCAAATGCACGGGCGGCGGACGTTTGTCAAGACGAAATGTCGGACGCATTACACACGACAGTGCACACGCGACACACGACAATAATAATATGTACGCACGACGGGACGACGCATAATGCGTGCAGACACGTCGTAGAGCGTAATACGTGTTCACCATGGATATCGACGGACGGGCCGCGCGCGACTTAAAAATCACCAACATTTTTTTCGTCCGGAGTGTTTGGCTATCAAACCACTCTGAAAAAAATTATTGTGGTATTGTATAGGTATTATTAATATTATTATGCACTGGTGTCGGTGTCTCGGAATTCGTCTTTCCGTGGATTATCTCGTGCCAGCAAAGGAAACCACCTCCGTGAAGAGAATCTGCTTCACTTTGAGTTTGTTATTCGATAAGGTTTCTTCAAATTTCAAGAGTAATTTAATGAGTCACATTGTACGAGCATCAGATGATTAATAATAATTACCGTAGACACGAGTAAATTTAACAAAAACATATTTGTTGCCAACAATATTTAACCTTCTTGGTAGTACGTGTTACAACTTATCCGCTGTGAGTGTAACTATATATGACTTTTCCCCGTTCGCTGGAGATTTTGTTCGTGGATGCGACAGGATTGGCTAACTACATTATTTTTTTTTAAATATTTTTTGACCAATTTGCGAGTATATATTATTTTATAAGCCACCCGAAAGCCGAAATCCTTAATATTTATAAATTGTATAATATTCAAAAGCGTATCAAAATTATAATACATTGATTTTGAGTGACGTATATTTAAAATTAAATAATTTAGAACATGTTAACTTGAGCATTGTTTATTATTATTCTAAATATGGTGAAAAACAACATTTTTTTATGTTAGTTATGTTATCATCAACATCACAGATATTTAGTAATTAAAAATGTTGATTTAAAAATAATGCTTAATGTTTTTTACGAATTATTCTGTAATAATGTTTATTGACAAAAAAAAATGTAATCACACATGGGATACCGGAAATAGGTATTTGTGCTAAGGGACCTTTGCAAAATAATGTAACTCAATCAGTTATTAAAATATTGACCTTTAAAATTGTTTAGTTTATGCTATTATGTAAATTACTCTAGAATATCATCCACTCTAAAGTCTATATTCCTAGTATATTGTATAGTGATGACCAAACCAGCTATTAATAACTGAGACACCCGAGTGTCGGATTAAGGTTCACGACCCTAAGTGGACAAAACCTGAGGTGAACCGGTTATATATCAGACCAACGGACATTGGACAGGCAGGATGTCGGATCGTCGGATACTGGTAAGAACAGATATTAGCGTGACGCCTAATGTTTATTAAATGCAAGATATCTACGTATAAAAAGTAGTCAAACAATATTTTTTAATACTAATAATAATTATTATTATTTATAAATAATAATTAAACATTTTTTATAGTTTTATATTGTAATCTATAACTTTTACAACTTTTATGAGGGTCTTATTTAATTTATAATTTATAATATAATTTAAACGTTACTTACAAGCAGCATATTATAAATATTCGATGGTTTGGTCACTCAATATCATCAATATCCACTTGAAGCACCATAATTAATTATGACACATAAATTATTATTATTATTATTTTACGTATGTACATATTATAATGTAATTAAATTATATACATATATAGCTACAAGATACAGATACTAACCTAATATATTCTATTATTCTTTTTTTATTGCTGAAACATCAAGTCAATATGATCTACTCCAGTTAAAGTGTTCTAACTTTTATGTCAGTACTGCTTCGTTTTAAGTTTGAGGTATATTTAATTTGTTATTATAACTTATTGGCAAAATACTTAGGGAAAATAAGGGTACTAACCATGAATAGTTTCATACTGTTCTATTTTTAAATATTTAAATTTAAATTAATAATATCGATTTGGTATGGTATACAATATACTGTATTGTTTCATTAAATTCTAAGATTTTTCTAGTACTTTTGTAAAAAAATATGGTAATTATCTTATAATACTGAAACAAAATAAGTACGAATAAATAAATACGAATTTTGATAAGTCCAAAAATTGTTCGTAATGAATAAAAAAACCATAAATGATTAATGATTATATTATATACTTATTTATATCGTAGTATATTAGTTAATAATTTAAAATTAATGTTCATTATATTACAAAAAATAGCATTTTTAACATTTTAAGTTTAATTTTTTTTAATATTTCTATACAATATGGTGGCTTAGTTGTATATTTTCGATGCAATCGTATTAAATTGTATTATTATTTTGTGTCCTCGTGTCATATTGTGAAAATATATTTAGAATATAAGCAACATATTATGTTAAATACTTTACTATATAATATTATGTACTTAAAATATCAATATAGTTTAGGAACAAATAATAAAACTTTTTTAAAAATATAACTTGGCAGTGTGCTATGTTATCTATATGGGTACGTGAAGAGCCAAAAGTGACAAAAAATTATTTTTTAATGTAAAAATAAATAAATCGACTGTGCGTCATGGATTCACAGGTACGAAGAATATATGTCACAATTCCATACATATAATATAATACTGCATTATGTTACGTAAGCCATATTTTCCATGATTTCGATAAGTTTTCAAAAATATTGATATAGGTTGTGGTCGGTCATGAAACATAAACTTTTTATAAGATGTATGGGAGTTATGACGAAAGTTGGTCGTATTCTAAATTTATATACAATAACTTAATCTTTGTCTTCAAATAAATTCAACGAAAATCAAATCCCATATTATAACAACGGGTCAGAATCGGTTTTAAAATATATTGTGATATTTTCTAAATTCTGGAAAGCTTTAACTCTTTAATATACACGATACAGTACAATATCTAACACCTATTCAGTTTTAGAAAATAGAAATCCAACGACTCTTTGCTTGTTCATCTTGTGTACATAAAATACTAGGTATATAATAAAGAATTTTATTTTTTGGCAGTAAAAATAAACAACATTCGACAGCTTAATAGTTTATGAGTTACCTGCTATGAAAAACAATGTATATACCTAATATAAATATTGGCATCAATTTGAAATGTTAATTTATTTCGTACAATAATGTGAAAATATTTAGAATCTCGAAAACAATCAAATTAAAAAAGGTAAATAAGTGAGTACCGCTTTGCTGTATATTAGATTCCGAGTGGGGTACTGTAATGGATGTGCTAAATTTGAATTCTATGATATGTCATTGTGTATGAAAAACGATTCTGAGCGGAGACGGTTTGTCAGACTATATCATACTAAATGTATATATTTCATGATAGTTTTTTTTTTTTTTTTTTTAATATAGCCATTACAATAATTTTATTTTACTCGGCTTTATGACGTTTTGTAGATATAATATTTTTTTCGAAAATATTACATCTATTAATAGTGTTTAATAGTTTAATTATAATATATATCTATTATGATCTACATTATATTAAGTACCTATATTGAAATCTTTTTTACATAATATAGTAAAATCCATAACAGAATAATTGACATATCATTCATTGTCAAAATACGTAATTTTGACAGGTTGAAATTAAAAATATATATAAAAAATAATATTATATTTGTATATTTTCAAGATTTTTGAGTTGCAGTTTAAAAAATTAAGAGAAACATTTAATAAATATTTATACTTAAAAATGTTGTGATTCTGATGAATTTTGAAAACAATTAACTCCAAATGCACATTCAATAAAAAAAGTACTTATATCTGTTATAAATGATCTTAAAAATTATATAATTTATATAAAAAAAAGTTATTTATTTTTGAGTTAGAACAAAATAAATTTATTAGCTTTGTTGAAAACTTTGTTACTAAAAATAGAAGTTGGACATAGACTAGTTTTTACTGGCCCGTAAGGTGACGATAGATAGAAAAATAAATACACACACATCACTATGAAACCAACTCATTCTTAGTTCCGTTAAGTATCTAAAATATTTGAAAACTAGTTTTTAATATTTATCGTTTTGTACAATAGTAATAAACTTAATATAATTACATTATCCGATATCTTTAGCAACTCAACTTAAAACTACCTGGCTTTAGATGATTAATTTATATGCATATATTAATGTATACCAAATAAAAACATGTCAAACATTAAAATTACGTAAGGTCGCTATAAATGATGTTAAATAGATACACCCACACATATGCACTATTCGTCTTAATTATGGTGTACACAAATAGTGATAATGCTTATTCATTTTGCTGTATACCAAAAACTGACCACTGGGAATAATATTACTTTGTATCATGATGGCATTTACGTTTAATGATGCATTATGCATAGTGTGCCGGTGAACAATTAAAATAATTATAGTAATAATATCATGGTTCAAATGGGTAAACGTTTTTGAACAATTAAACAAAATTATCGTGATTTTTTTCGAATCAATTTATTTTGAACATTCAATTTTTTTTATTACTTCTAAATAATTGAACTGTTTGCGGATAATAATTAAATATAAATAAAGTGGTGTCCAGAAATTAGGTGTAAATTTCGACAAAAGCCGCTTAGACAATTTATTGCTTTCTTAATTTTTAATCAAAGGCTTTGTTTCGTCTTACGAAAATAATTAATAAATAAATCATGAACTTATTTACTTTATATCATACAAAGTATAGGTATATCGCATATCGTACTTTATTATAATACAATACACCGCTTTTAGAGCTAATAAACTTTGCAACAAAGTTTTTTATTAAAGAGATTATAACTAAAAGTTATTGTAACTTGACAATATTACAAAGTTAATATATAATATACATACAGTCATACGCGCATACACATACATGGGTGTTGGCACGAGTTTTGATTATACTCTTTGATAATAATTATCAACTTTGATCCAAAAATTGAGTTTTGTCTGAAACTCAGAAAATTAAAATATTTAACGACAATATATATTTTTTTAACTTATACGTTTTCACATAATTATGTAATCGCATTGGAATTAATAAAAGCTATTACGCCATATCACCCTATAAGTTTATGTACGGGCCCGAGATCAAACATGTCTATAATACGCAACTACCAAATAATTATGGAGTGTTCGATCAAATTTATGATAATAATATACACGGGCGTGTATTTCTACTGGCTTAGAAAGCGCCTGAGTTTATTCGGACCATAATTTCGAATTATAATATTACAATATGACCGGATCGGCCGAATCGCGGTGCCAGATATACATTATTATTATGCGCACCAAATGAACCGGCACGCGCTGTACAATGGTGGATCTTAATATTGTATATACACAGTTGAACGTGTTAAAAAAATATATAATATATTATATTATACACAGTACGCAATACGCATTCGCATTTTCAGTGTACGATGGTTTTGTGACCGTCGCTATATATACAGCATTACGGTGGATACTATCGCGCGTTGAACTGGCGCGCTAACGAGGCATTTCACCATCCGACGGTATTGTATCTGTTATAATAATATTATTTCTCCCATTATAGTATATCGTGGTAAGTTCCAATTAGTTTCAATACATTAATGGAAAAGTTCTCTATCAATAGACGCGTATGCGCTGCAGTGTGCCCATCTAAACGTTGTAGTACTGTCTTTCACCGCCGTTGTCGTGTCTAATTCATCATAACGTCTTAGAATATAATATTATATTACCTGTTCTATTCATAAAACCTATAATACAAGTCTAATTACTGAAAAGAGGAAAAAACTGCCATCTCAAAATCGATATGCGATCCAAACATATAATATACGTATCAGCGTCATCAGCATTTCAGCTAGACACAAAAAAATCATATTTTTCAGTTCAACACATAAATTCAAATCGCTGAGCTCACTTATTGTATAAAAAAATAAGTAACCGACCACTTTTGATCTATATGTAAATCGCGGTTATCTATTAGTAGATAACCGTGGTGTATAGATATTAGATATGGGTAGGTGTAGCGCATGAAACGAATTAATTTGTTTCGTGGTCGTTGAAAACATTATTACAAGCGTGGTGAGCTACGGTAGATTTATGACGTGTTAATTGTCTTTGGATCATTAGCCGTTGTTTTTGCAAAGACTCTCGAAAATGATAGTCTAGTCCTTTTCACATCCCTCCGAGAATTGGACGCACCGACTTCCACGCTTTTCAACCCTCTGTCCCAGACAATCCCGGACTGCCCATCGAAACACTCGCCAAACTAAGCCATCATCATCATTGTAATATAATAACAGCTTTAGACCATTACAATTTACCAACGATCCATCGTTTACCATAATATACTATGATCGATTTAATTTTTACATGATCCTAAACGTGCACTGGCATTTTTTTGTATCAAAGTGAAAACATGTGAAAACGACGTACTATGTTTTCAAATAAAAATTTATAATAACTGAATATTATTAAATTTAAAATTTACAAAAAAAACATCTAAAAGTTCTCTTAAACACTACTAACGTAGTATATTGTAGAAATTACTTAAAATATTTTTGATACATATCATATTATTATATTTGTACATCAAAAACCATTCAATTTATATGATTAAAACGGATCACCCACGTGTTAATCGTGTACGATTTCTGACTTTATGAATTCGTTTAAAAACGCTTTTGCGTAACACAGTCACACAAATCAGTCGATATTGTATTAAAATACATAGGTATTAATTGATAGTTATACAGTACAAGTTTAAACGTGAACTTTATTTTAAAAGTAATTTAAAATAAACGTAGATATTTTATAATAAATAATATATAGTTATAATACATACGTATAATTATAAACTATTTCATTAAATACATTTCTAAAGCTAAACTTTATCGAACGCTTCATAAACTAAAACCACCGATCGATGAATGATACGCTGACAGTATAAATTTTATTTTTATTTATTTAAGAGGTTTCATAGCTTTTATGAGATTAAATAGTTTTGAATTTAGTAACCGTCTACTACGTAATATAGAGATTTATTAGTAGTTTCCATAACGTGCACTTTCCAGCTATATTATATTAATAAGAAAGAACGTGATCATTGTTTTGAATTTCAAAACTTAAATAGGTACCTGATCTTTTAAATCACATGTGTCTTAAAACTTATCACGAATTGAATCCTAAAGCATGAATATTCCGTTTGAACTTAAACCATTAAACCGTGTTTTTCGATGAAATAAGGTTTTTGTTTTATGTGGTTTATTGAAGATAATTTGATTTTAAGGTGAATTTAGATAGGCTTTTACAAAAACCATATCCTCGTTATTTATTCTCTATTTCATTATAAGGAAAACATTGATATTTTATTTATTATTATTAAACAATATTTTATATGATTTAAAAGGACCATGTATACTTTCTACAGCATTATGTATTATGTATTTTTTTTTTTTCAATACAATAGTTATTAAGTTATCGTATTAATTTGGTTTGTAATGAATAATTTAATTATGTGTTGCCTTCAAAATAAATAGAATTAAAAAGTTAATTATACTTTCGGTTTTTGGTTGATTTTTTTTGTTATAATAAGTATCGCCAAATGATTATTAATTTGTGAAATGGTAAAATAATTAACGAATTATCCATATTTAAATGTTTAATTAAGTACTAAATACTGTACTTTGTTATATACAAATAAACTACCGACAAATTACAATATAATTAGAGAAACGAAATAAATTGAATTATAATTTTTACAGTTAATACTATGTTCAAACTATGTTATAAATAAAGCCATATATTATATTAGGTACCTACGAATCCAATAATAATAATAAAAAAAAAGTATAGCTGCAGTCTGCATTTAACATTGTCAATAATGACCATTTGTCATTTGTACCTACATAATTTAAAAAAGCGGGTAAGTGGGTATCGCTCTGCTGTACATTAGGGGGTGGGGTGGACCTCGGACTAGCGTAGGTTAAATTTGAATGCAATGATGAATATCATTGTATACGAGAAACGATTCTGAACGGAAATGATTTGTCAATCTAGGATATATTCTATTTAAATATCGTAATATATTCTATTTTGAAACAAATAGTATAGTTACTATATGTTACTATAGTTACTTTATAGTACCTGTTTATTAATAAAAAAAAGTATTTGGCAACATACGCATAATGAGAGTATGAAATTTAATTTAAATTTTGACATATTTCGTATAAATTCGAATTTTAAGCACTTATAAAAAAAAAATTATAACAACTTATAAGAAACCTTGTATTAAATTTTCAAGATTTTCTGGCCACTCAAAAAATGTTTATCGGCATTTGAAGAAAAAAAAAACGTAGAAAAAAAACTAGAAAAGTCGAAAATTTCAATTGTCTATAAGTAACTTAAAAATGGTCAAAATATTTTGAAAATTTAACTGTAAAGAGATAACCATAATATAAACATTTGGTGAAAATTTCAAGTATTTACAATGATTGATTTTTTTTTTTGTTTTTCTCGATTTTTTTGAAAACTATTTGAAAATGTTTAAATAAGGGAGTACTCGGAAATTTTACTATTTGAAAAATAATTATTCCTATGGATGTTTTTATATTAATTACTTTGAATTTATTCTAAATATATTCAACTTTAAAATTTAAAATTACAAGTCTTTCAAATATATACAATAATATTATGAATCGGATAAAAATAATTATGTCCATTATTATATATTATATATTTTTTCATGTTACTTCGATATAACACTATTTGCATCTTTCATTAAAATCCGGCATCTAAATGTCTGCATTTAAGTTTATAGATAAACAACATACATTTATTTTTAGGATTCTAATTTATACCTACAGATTGGGAATTAAATTATTATTATTACTCATATCTAACACACTATTCGCTGATAAATAAACTAGAAATCATCGATTCATAAAATTTTTCCTATTTTCTGACAATTAGGAACGACAATTGTAAATATATAAAATATAATAATAAAACACATATTTTTTTATTTAGCTGATATTAACAGGTTTAGAAATGCCAGAAATTTTAAACAATAAAATGATTTGCTATATATTGTGCTTTTTTAATAAATTATATTTATTCAAACATTTTTACTACGAATTCATATAAAAAATATTCAATATTTTTGTATTGTCATAAAATAACTTCAATGTTTGTGAATAGTAAAACAAAATAAATTAATACCATTTATAAGAAATTTGTTAAAATATTAAATGTTTTCAATATATGTTACATATATAACAAATATTTTTTAAGTTTTAGAATAATATTTGTTTTACTAATAAGAATAATTTAATATGAAGGTACTCGAATAACATAGTTATATATTATTTTATTTTATCTATAAATTTAAATATTTTGTCGCTTTAATATAAAAAGTAAAAGGTCTATATACTATACTAATTGGTATAAAAAAGCTAAGAGCACGTCATATTCATTAGTTATAAATTAAGTTTATTTGAATAATGTATAGACTTCATAATATTATCAATACAACTTTTCCTTTTAGAATAATTATATTAGCATACATTGTTGTTTTAATTTACCTATTATGTTTATTATTATTATTATTGATTTATTTATCAATTTATTGAGAGTTACGTAAAATATAAATTATATTCATGTATATATTATATACATTTTATTATATATATATATATGAATATAATTTATATTTTAGGTAACTCTCAATAAATTGATAAAAATATGCATACAATATATATAAAAATAATAAAATTAAAATATCAATACAATATATAATCATTTGTATCAGCAATACAATTACAATTTAAAGGTTTTTCAAAAAAAAGTAATTACTTTTTTTTAGTATATTTTATTTTTTTTACCAAAAAAGTTGCCTAATTATAATTTTATAATTATTTGGAACGCTAAAAATATATGCTTACATTTAAAAACAAATATTAACACAATTAAAATGCAATATTATTTGATAAATATAACGATTTTTATTTAATTATTTTAATCTATTTGTCAATGAAGAATTAAATACTAATTATATTAACTTTGTTTCAATAATAAATAGTTTTTGGAGAATTCATTAATAATTAATATTAAACTAAAAACGTTTAATATTTTTTAATTTTTAATTTCGAAAAAACTTAAAACAGTTAAATTAAAACAGTTTTAATTTATACGTCTTAATACTTATTAGTTTGAGTCATATTGTTTTGTTATAATTATTAAATAAACAAATTTAAAAATGTAATCATTTTTTTTTTTAGCATATTATAATTTAAAATTAACAAAAATAAAATGTAATAGTCTTATAGAGCGCAAATAATATTTGAAGTCAAGTATATTAAAATTACAGACTTTCGATATATATATTTATTATTTATGGCAAAAATACAATTGTTATATTTATAAATAAATATTTCTATGACAACTTATAAAATAATCTCAAATTATAACAAATCATTTTAAAATATATACATTCTGCAATTTTGTTATTATCATTATATTGTGTTAAAATATATGTAAATTTTGCAACCTATATTAGATTCTGAACGGAGTGATGAATGTATTGATTTTACAATGATGTGTGTTTTTTTTTTTTGTGTCTGACGACAACATTTGGGGCAGTAATAATGCTCCGATTTTTGACTTCAGCCCCTCTTAGAATAGGAAAATTCATCTAGTTGGTACTTTGGGGGGGGGGGGGGGGGTCAAAAGTAAAATTTCCAAATAGTTTTCAAAAAAATCGAGAAAAACAAAAAAAAAATGACAGAAAAACGGCAATTTTACGAAAAACCACTTTTCGACAAAATCGATTTTTTGATTTTGCTGTAACTCAAAAACCAATCATTGTGAATACTTGAAATTTTCACCAAATGTTTATATTATGGTTATCTCTTTACAGTTAAATTTTCAAAATATTTTGACCATTTTTAAGCTACTTATAGACAATTGACATTTTCGACTTTTCTAAGTTTTTTTTCTTCAAATGCCGATAAAAATTTTTTGGGTGGCCAGAAAATCTTGAAAATTTAATACAAGGTTTCTTATAAGTTTTTCTTATAGTGATAAAAAAAAATCCGAAATCGTTAGTCACAATTTTTTTTTATAAGGGCTTAAATTTCAAATTTATACGAAATATGTCAAAATTTAAATTAAATTTCATACTCTCATTATGCGTATGTTGCCAAATAATTTTTTTATTAATAAACAGATATTATAAAGTAACTATAGTAACATAATATAGTAACTATACTACTTGTTTCAAAATAGAATATATGACAATATTTAAATATAATATATCCTAGACTGACAAATCATCTCCGTTCAGAATCGTTTTTCGTATACAATTATACATATCATTGCATTCAAATTTAACCTACCCTAGTCCGAGGTCCACCCCACCCCCTAATGTACAGCAGAGCGATACTCACTTACCCGATTTTTTTGATTGATAATACAGTTTGCAAATAGTATGTTTGTATTGTTGTGTCCTCTTTAAAGTTTCTCACAAGGAAATGATTTTAAATTAACGGAAGTAAATTAGATTTCCGACAAAATATTGTAATTTGAAAATTTGAAAAAACACACACATAAACAAGATCTAAAGAAAATTATAATAAGTTTAAAAAACAGTTTTTTAATATTTGTAATACTTACAACAATTTAATGTGACTAATTTACCACACGTTATTTTGAATACGTAGTGTATGCTATTTTTGCCATCATCAAATAATAAGAAATTTACTAAAATCATCTATAAAATCACCATGATAAAAAATAATTGCTTATTAATCAAATATTAGTATTTTCTTAAAATGGTTTTACTTGAACTATATTTTGTACTAGCTGCCCGAACTTCCTTCGAAAGAAATTATTTTTTTTTAAATTTAATTTATTTTAATAATTTTAATTTTGGCTATACAAATAATATAATATAATTACATATTGTAGTTATAGTTATTGCTAATTTCTGAAAATTATATATCCTACATTTTGAATTCAACCACTGGAGTGGTAAATTTTATTCTTTTTATTATAGAATAGAGATAAGGTAGAAAAAAATATGACAATAAATTATTTATTCAATGAATAATATAAATTTGGAATGGAAAAATGCAAGTGAAACAAATAAATTATTAATAAAAGTAACTATAGTAACATATAAAAACTATACTATTTGTTTCAAAATAGAATATATGACAATATTTAAATATAATATATCCTAAATTGACAAATCATCTCCGTTCAGAATCGTTTTTCGTATACAATGATACCTATCATTGCATTCAAATTTAACCTACCATAGTCTGAGGTCCACTCCACCCCCTAATATACAGCAGAGCGATACCCATTTACCCGCTTTTTTTTTTTTTGCTGAGATATTAACACTTAATTATGATTTAGTTTGAAATAACGCATTTTATTCGTTAACTATTTTATTTGAAATATCCATTTATCTATAAATCTGGCAAAATTATCATGTTACAACCAATCTTTTAGATTCTGAACGGAGTATTGAATGTATTGATTTTACAATGATGTGTGTTTTTTTTTTTTTTTGTGTCTGACGACAACATTTGGAGCAATAAAAATACTTCGATTTTTGACTTCAGCCCCACATTGAAAAGGAAATTGAAACTAGTTGGTACTCTGGGGGGGGGGGGGGGGTCAAAAGTTAAAATTTTTCAATATTTTTTAAATGCGTTGGGAAAAATCCTAAAAAAAATAAGGGAAAAAACGGGACTTTTTACGCAAAATCAGTTTTTGACAAAATCGAATTTTTTATTTTGTTATAACTCAAAAACTAATCGATGTAAATACTTAAAATTTTCATGTATTTACGACTTATACTATTTGAATAAAAACAAATATCAGAAATCGTTTGAGGCTAAACCGTTATTTAACGCAGTTTTGTAAAAATTTATATTTCAAACACTCCTAAAAAATGTTTGTCTTAGTTCGGTAGAGTTTTTCTTACAGATAGTTGAAGAAAAATTTATAGAGAACCTTGTACCAAATTTTCAAAACTATTAAATTTTCAAGATTTTCTGGCCGGCAAAAAAAAATTGTATCGTTAATTTGCAGGATTTCATAAGAATTTGCAGGTTTTTAAAAGAATTTGCAGGATTTTTTAAAGAATTTGTAGGATTTTTAAAGAATTTGCAGGATTTTATAAGAATTTGCATGGTTTTTTTTGTTGTTTAATGGGATTATTAATATGGTATATAGTATATATTAATTATTAATTTAGTTTATACAGAACGAGAGAAATTATAACATTTTCATTTTTGTTTCTTATTTCCCCCTTTTTTCAAATATTAAATTTTTTATAAAATTTTTGGTTTTTTTAAATTAAATTATAGCCTGTTTTAAGTTGTTTGGCTTTAAGAAACACCAATAGATACCTCGAAACATATTGTTTTTATACATATAAACTTTAGATAATTTACATTGGATATATCTATAAACCAATATTATAGCACAGGTATACTAAATATTAACTGCATGAACTTTAAATGTTCGAGTACAATTTGCAGGATTTTATAAGAATTTACAGAATTTTTAAAGCATTTGCAGGATTTTATAAGAATTATTTATATATGTTGTTGACGTTGTTATATAAATTAGCAATGGTGATGAATTAGGCTGAGGCGGAATCGGAGTCTTAGCTAAGTGATGCAGCCAAAAATTCCTTAAACATAGAATTTTATTAGTCCTGGAATTATAGATTAAATTTTATCGTAATATGTTTGATATCAATACTTAAAGTGTATATTGGCCTTTAGAACATCCTCTTTAGTCATTAAGAAACTGCGAGAAAGTTTGTTTAGCTGATTCCTAGTACAGTGATTGTGACTTATTTTCTCGTACATATCATTTAACTATTCAATATTAAAAAAATTTACTTCCACACTTTATTTGCATCATTAGGTATATTTTATATATTTTATATTCTAAGCATTAAAATATAGTGTTAATAAATTTAAATAGTATATCATATTTTATATTTATACAAATTGTATCTTGGTAGTATTCGTATTATTTAAACATAATATACATACCATTTTTTCAAACCGTAGGGTTGAAGTATAGGAATGGTTCAATTTCATAGTATGTTTAAACTATATTAAAACACTTACCTAACCGTTTTTTTAGATTCTGAACTGAGTGATGAATGTATTGATTTTACAATGATGTTTTTTTTTTTGTCTGTGTACAGCATAACTAGTCGAAATAATGCTTCAATTTCAAACTTTGGGGGTGGTTTCCGATGAAAAAGTGGATATCCTTGTTGCATTATAGAGGTTAAAAGTAAACATTTTTCAACAATTTTCAAAAAAAAATCGAGAAAAACAAAAAAAAAGTGACAGAAAAACGGGAATTTTTACTCAAAACCAGTTTTCGACCAAATCGATTTTTTTATATGGTTGTAATTCAAAAACTAATCACTGTAAATACTTTAAATTTTCAAAGTATTTTGACTTTTTTTGAGCTATTTATAGATAATTGAAATTTTTAATTTTTTTAGTATTTTTTTTTTTTAAATAACGATAAAAATTTTTTGGCCGGCCAGAAAATCTTGAAAATTTAATACAAGGTTTCTTATGAGTTTTTCTTAAAGTGATAAAAAAAATCCAAAATCGTTAGTCACAATTTTTTTTTATAAGTGCTTAAAGTTCAAATGTATACGAAATATGTCAAAATTGCGAAAATTTGCAAGTAATTTTGTGGTTGAAAAATCGTAAATTGTTTTTCTTTTATAACTAAGTTTTGAAAATTTGGTACAAAGTTCTCCATACATTTTTCTTCAAATATCTGTAAAAAAAAACTCTACCGGATTCAGACAAAAAATTTTTATGAGAGTTTGAAATTCAAATTTTTACAAAACCGCGTTAAATAACGGTTTAGCCTCAAACGGTTTTTGATATTTCATGTTATTCAAATAGTATAAGTCGTAAATACTTGAAAATTTCACCAGTTATTTAGATTGCCATTTTCTTTACGTGATTTGATTTTCAAAATATTTTGACTTTTTTTGAACCTTTTTTAGATATTTGAAATAATCTATTTTATTTTTATTTTATTTTTTTTATAAATGTTGATAAAAAAAAATTAGCTGGGACAAATTACTTGAAAATTTAATAGAAGAGTCCACATAACATTTCTTACTCTCATTCAAAAGTTATAAAAATACATAGGCACAATTTTTTTTATTAGCATTTGAAGTTCAAAGATTGACAAAAATTCGTTAAAATCATGAATATTTTTAACTATTTGGTAGTTAAAATTTATAAATATTTTACTATAAAAAGCTAAGAATTGAAAATTTAATACTATGCTGTCCATAAGTTAAGCTTAGAATAATTATAAAAAAGTTTGATGATTATTCAATTTAAACAACTTTACGAGTGTTTAAAGTTTTAATTTTAATTTGAAATCAAAATACACGTGTAAAATAACGTATCAATAACCTATCATTGCATTCAAATTTAACCTACCCTAGTCCGAGGTCCACCCCACCTCCTAATGTACAGCAGAGCGATACTCACTTACCTGCTTATTTTTATATTTTTATTCGTGACTCTTGGCTCGTTATCGCTCAGATATGACTTTCTGATAATTAAATATTATTAATAAATTGTGCATTTAATTGCTGTACATTTTAAATTGAATATTATAATATAAACAATATGAGTTCTATAAATAGCATATACCATTTCACGAAGTAAAACAGTTCCCCCATAATTATAATATAATATAATAATAATAAAAATATATAATTATTATTATATATTATATTATAATAATGAAATTGATTTCACAAGCGGCTCTGCATATTTTTATACCGTGTAAATGTATTCAGTGAATTAATCGTTTTTCGCCGAGTTTAATTGCGCGTAAGGAATACTGCACACGTTATCAGCAGTATGATCAGAACACCATTATATGGATACTTTCCGTCGTGGCAACATAATAATATTGTTATCATAGTCTGTGTTTTGCATACAACGATCTTAATATTAATGATTCGATGGTCGCATTAATGTTTGTCGCTTTGCGGAATAACCCGTCTACGATCGAACATTTTGTAATACCACCAACAGGCAGTAAAATATCTCTTTCATACTTTTCGTCCTCGTTTTGATCGAACAATATTTATCTTGTTCGATAGACTAATGGGTTGAACATAATTAAACCGACTTGGTCCAAACCACGTGGTTGAATAATCAATTCATTGGTCAGACTCAAAAACTCGGACACGTATATACAGGACGATTGCCGCCATTTATTGGAGTCTTACTATCGAATTTGGTTTGGTGTGACACAATTATTGTTATATAATAATATTATGTGGATATAATATGGTTGCAATTACAACTAAGCAAATGATCGTAATTCAGAAAATAACAGCAAATGCATTAACTCTTATATTGTAGCATTCAGAGCCTTTAGTTTTTGTCGACCCATTTTTGGTACATTCACCTAACTGGTCACATTTTAATTGGGGTTGCTATCAAAGCGGTCAATTAACATAAGCATCACGAAACGCTATAGTTATGTATGTACCCTAAACATACATTTTCGTCCACCTTTACAGTAATATACAAGTCGATTCACCCATGCTGCTCGTCCCAGTTATATCCTCAAATAATATATATTTGAATGAGCCAATCCTAACCTTTTTATATACTTAAAGATCATACGTTTCGTATGCTAAGTAGTGACAAATTAAATTTTTTCAAACCATAATATATTTTGAAAAATTTTAAAAACCATAATTTAAATAGACGTATCTCAGGAAGTACTTTACTAGCCTATTGATCCGTGATGTTTTCATTAGAGTGCTGTGGAATGCTTTGGCAAAGGTTAGGTCGTCATTGTAGAGCCTTTTTTTTAAAAGGAGCAATGCGAGTCCAACAATTTTTGGTTACCACTAATCCAGCAGATTCATATAGTAAAAACGCTTACTAAGACATCTGTATGTATTATGTATTACACCGGTCATTTATTTTAACAAGTGTACTGTTGAACTGCCTACGCAACAAAACTGTGAACGTCTCCGTTCAAAGCTAATAAATGACACATTTTAAAGTATTAAACACTCTCGGCTACTTTAATCTCGTGACTCATGAAGTCATGACATAGAATTCTGGGATACGTTCACAATTAAATTCATCAATAAATATTTACATACATTTATAATTATTATAAAGGTTACGATTTTAAATATAACTATTTTTATTTAATGCACACCGCTGGATACCATAAAAAATATTATTATTATTTTATACGATGTACGTTAAAATAAAAAAGTGTGGAGTGAGAATTATAAGTATAAATTTCACATTAAAAAGCTTGATAATGTTTTCTATTTTACCACTACTACCATAATAAATTACAGCTAGGTATTTAAATATTTTCGAAGCTATGTACTATTTTTACCTATTTTATTTACGTATTCTTTAAGTATATATTTAATTATATACTCTATTAAAGCCAAATAGTAAAATAAAAAATACATATTTTAGAAATCATTTTTAAAAATATTAAATGCTGATTTCGTAAATATATTTCAGACCAGATTTTCTATAACCCATTTAGAGCATACAAAAATGAATCATTGTGATTATATATTAAATCTCAAAATTAAACGTTTAATATATTATTTTTAATTGTATTTTGTTCCGAATCTTAGTTGAATTTATTAATTAAGTTTTCGATTTCAGGCGTTTTAATATCACATTTGTCACAATCTTCAAAGTATTTAATATATTTAGCAAATATATTCTCTCAAGTTCACAACGGGTTAATTTTTGAATCAAAAGTTTTTGTATATACAAAATAGGATATTGATACTCATCTATTTCATTTATGTTATGAAAAAAAATACCATTAATTCACTTCAAATATTAGTTTAACGCTATTCATTTTTTTATTTTATTTGAAATAATTCGTTTTGTTAATTTAATTAAAATATTCATAATTTATATTTTAAATTATTATAATAATTACGCTACTAAAAGATGTAAATATGTACTAAGATTTCAACGTTTATATTATAATTAATTGCCAATGCGCAAAAATCAAAATGTATAAGTACTTACTTTTTTAATGATAAGCCGATAAACATGCTTATTTTACCATCAAAAGTAAGTAAAACTTATTAAACTAAGCTTTACATATTAATTTCAAATCATTCAAATATTATTTAAAAAAACTCACCGATAAATATGATTTGTCATGGTTGCTATAATTAAAACCAATTATAATTATTTAAATTATATAATAATTCATATGCATTTAAAAATCAAGTGAATTTAAGCCAAACTATTTTACGTACTTGCTATATTTATACCTGAATTATTTATTGACGATTTAACAACACCTAACAAAATATTGTGTTGAATAAATTTTACATTCTTTATAAAATTATATTTATCATTTTTACTTATTAGTTAGTCAGTTATTAATTATTACTCGACCAAACAAATACAATTCTTTTTGGATATTTCGATAAGAAAGGATAATATATGCGTTGATTATTGCTCAATTAGTATTAATCGATCGTAATACTTTTTCTTTTTCAATTCGTTGATAATTTTCTCAAAATATTTTTATAAAATAACAAATAGTATTTTTTTATTTTCTTTACAAAAAATACGTAGACATCTTGATAAGAATGAATAACGTTTCGTTATAATAATAACTAATATTTATACTTTTATTTTTTATTTTTGACATATTGTGGTTATTATCTTAGTATGTTTCTCTCATTTAAATCAAAAGAATCAATTTATTTTAGAACATAGTTTTAGCAAGTTTATACAAATTAAACTTTTTCAGTTACTTTATCAAATACAATTTTATAACTATGAATACATTTTTATCATCTATACAAAAAATAAGATGAAATACTTGTCTTATATTATTTATTTTCAGTTTGTATTAACGCCTGTAATATATGCAAGGATATACCTAAATTGCCTAACCGTAACGCCGTCTTTTCGTATGAAGTACATAACAACAACAAATACGATTATAATATTATGATTATTTATGAACCAATGGTTTATTCAATAAATACATTAAATTATAACAAACAACATTGGTATCTTCTTCGAATTTTATTCACCTAACTAAGTAATTTTCGGTAAATGATTATTGAAAAGTCAAATAGATAATAGGTATTATTTGTATTTTTTTTATTTAGTTTACAGTTTTAGTAGTATATATTTTATATTATACAATATAATTATATAAATAAAGTCAAAATATAACTTTATAATAACCGATAATATACTCTATGGAGTTTTTTTTTTCTAAAATCATTCTATATATACAACATAATACATAAATATTTATATGAAGATAGTTTTTGGATTCCAAAATAACGCGTCTTAAAATGTTACAAATATACATAAAACGAAAATCAACGAAATCACTAATGCGGTCGTTTATTTGGTATTTGGGTGTTGGATTTTTATATGGTTATCTTATCCATACGCTGACCAATATCACAATCAATAACGAATAAGAAGACGTGTGTGATGCACCTGAAAAAATCAAAAACATATTATTAAGCTTGATCAACTAATACACTATAAATGTAGTATAATAATATTATTAATATTTATATTTATTATCAGAAATCAGTTTTGATAAAATTAATACTACGATAATTATTGATTTTTATACTATTAAATTACGCTGGTACTTATTATGGACTTAAGCTATGGTCAGTAAGTTTTAATTCCCCTACGTACCATGTCCTTATACATCCTTCAGTATGTTTAATAGTAAATGGTGGAGATATTTAAGCGCATTACAAAAGTCAAATATATTAGGTATACTTATATTCCTTGATAATAAACATTTATTTTCATCTGCAAATGAAATAAAAATTTAAAACTTTAATTATGGAAAGGATTATAGAAATTACCTACTGGATAGCCGAGATACGTGGTTGTAGTAAGAATTCAGTATAAATTGAACGTATCTTGTGTATATTTTTACTGCTATATGAAATTATAGTATAATGGGTATTAAATATTATTTTAATTAAAAAAATGTAGCTAATTAAATGGTCGCATTTTCTTCTATTACAACCTATACTATCACTAAGTCAGCTATTATTATTATTATTTCCAGTCATAATCTTACTAATAATTATTAAAAATTGTATTCTAATCACGATTAGAAAATAAAAATATCACATTTTATTGTAAATATAAATATAAAAATAATATGTGTAAAGTACTTTAACTTAATATAATATATTATTATAGTATAAATTATATATTTAAAAAAATATTAGTTTAAAAATATAATTAACTTTATTTGTAACTGCATTACGAGTATCTTACTTAAACATAATTTTTGTTATTTTTATGACGATTGTATACTGTAAAATGTATAATAATAGAAATAAAACCCATTAGGTGTATTACAACAAAAAAAAAACTAAAAACCAATAGTCTTAAATTTAAAATAAAATTAAGGGGATTGGAAGCGTTGATTTTCTGTCTTTGTCTTACACACGTGGAATATAGGAAAAATAGCTATACGCGCCTGACAAAAATTAAGGTACTTCTAGTTGTTCGATTTAAAATATGTAAAGATGATTGAATTGATATACAAGTTTAATTTGCATCGGTCGAAGCACTTTTTCGATTGTTTTATTGTTTAAAATAAATATTTTGATGAGAATAAATATTTTAAATTTAATAAATTTGTCAATTTTTATTATTAAGTATATATTGAAAATATTAAAAATATATTTCGACTGATGTAAAGTAAACTTGTATACCAATTCAATCATCTTATCATATTTTAAATCGAAATGTAAAGACAGAAAATCAACGTTTCCAATCCCCTTAATATTAATTGATGATGTTAATGAATATAAATATATAAAAATATAAAAGCTTATTATTATAATATAGTGTTATTCAATTTTTAGCAAACTTATGTTTTTCTTTTTAATATTCCAATTAAGAAATTTGTTCTTATCACGATAATAACCATTTTAACTTATTTAAAAAAATTAAAAACACGTTAGCCATTCAAAATTACAATTACAATAATTGTTTCGAACAATCAAACTCTCACGTCTACTAACATAAATACTGGAACAATTTATTTGTTGAATTCGAATAATATATTATTTGCATAATTCGAATAGGTATACTTTTAATATTAATATTTTATAAAAACAAATTCTCTTTTTGCTTAGTTTTTATTATTTTCAAATTTTATGCATTATAATTTAACCATAAAAAGTCATCTTGTAAAATAATTTCTATGGTTATCTTTTCTCCCCGTTAACTCGTTTATAAAGTACATTTATTTAAAATAATTGGTTTTAGGTCGCATATTTTTTGCAAATCGCACTTGAAAAGCAAGACAAAGTCTCTAAAAATTTCACAATTCCATAGTTCATTATAATTATTACTATTATGTATAAAATATAGTAGACTATACAATTTAATGTGCCAATAGAAAGAAAAAGTTTAATAAACAATCTTACGAATGAAAAATGTTAACACAGATTCTCATTAATGGACTGTGATAAACGCTAAAAATAAAATTCTGTATTTTCGTCAGATTAAAATTTTATATTTTACGCAAGTGTCCAAAGTAATAACAGCAGCCGTAATAATTACAAAAATGTAGTTTTGCATCTAAAAACTGTAATTATACATATTATAATCATATACACTCGTATAAATTATAAAACATAATATATGTGTATGTATCATGAGTTTGGAAGTGCCTACGAATATGCAAATTTCGGAATGGTTTATGTATGTGTGACACGTTTTATGTTTCTGCTATATTCGAGAAATCATTTTTATCATTTTATTTACACCAAGACTACCTATTATGGTCGTGGTGAAAATAAAATATAAGTTACAAGATGAAACAATAAAATATCTATAATATATATATAAATTATATAAATTATATAAAAAACAGATCGAGAGTAACGGTTACGGACGATAGATTTTTGTCAATACGTGTTTTATGCATTATCTTTGTGCGGTACAATTCAACAATGTATAAAACGTACATAAAACACACGCGTGTGGTTCGGAGTCAAACGTTGAGTCGGGTTGAAAACGTTTTAGTGAAATTATGCGCACATTTACTTTATTTTTTTTCTCTGTACGAAATCCGTTTTGTCGATCCTCTATTAGAAAAAAACATCGAAAGTGTCGTTAAAAAAAAAAAAAGAAAGAAAAACACGAAATAAATGCCAACTAGCACGCGGCTGTCGCACAGCGTCAATACTTATTTATAAAGTTACATTACATGTTATTATATCATTCGAATTTGGATCTTATTTTTCTTTTCTTCCTTTTGCGGTTGCCGCGGAAAACACCTTTCTTTATTTCTGTTATATAACCGTCGCAGGTTTTGTAATTTGTATACTCTGGGGATCGATTTTCACAGTTATACGACTATGACATGCGCCTATACTAACACTCGGATATTACGACGCGTATGCGTTCGAAGGTTAACAAAAACGGCAAATTCAGCAGAATTTTGTCGGGGACTATGGTTTTTTAATATTTAGGAGGCAATCACGATGAATCACTACAAAAACGATTCTGAAAGGAACCCTGTTTATCGTCTATTCGACGTTTTGTCGATTATTCTATCTAACTGCGGCGAAGTACTCATACATATTATACAATTTTTAATACATTATGTATAAAATATGCTCATCGAGATTGAAGTGTTTTCAGTCCGTTTTGAGTGGGAATAATGAAAAAACAAACCTGTTGCTGAAACACAACGTATATTTTTGGTTGATGAATTTTCAAATACGATAAAATTTCTCCGTCTCAAAGACCATCAGTTTATAAATATATTATTATCAAAACGCGGTAAATACAGAACGTTTATAGTGTTTTCTGGTTTTTCTATTTTTTGACTGAATAAAATCACAGTGAGCCACACACGGTTCCGCTATACAAGTGATTTCGTACGTACGCAGTATATTATCAGAAAGTACATCGATGGTCTCTGAAGACGTAGTAAGTGACATTTTATAAAATGTTAAGTGCAGGCATTTTAAAGTTTACCCTCATAAAGTACACGATTTATTTTAAACAACAACGTTTTCTATTGTATTAAATATTAACCATACATATACCAAATGTAATACATATAGAATGGAATAAAATATGAGGAATTTCATACAATTTTAATTAAGTTCAACCGAAAATGTCACTTATTATTACACCTGCGTACTATAATATATATTTTATATTTTTGGTTGTGCGCTATCATAGACCGGCGATCGTATAGTTATCGCCGGAAAACAGTGAAAGTCAAGTGGGGTCGACGATCGCGATGACGGAATTCGCTAAGATAGCGGGCTGGAAAAACAGGACGACGTCCCGCAATTTTCGATTAGAACGGAGTGCGTATTCCTTGTATAATAGGTCTGCGACGTCGTTGTGTTACGGAGTTGTCGGCCGAGTTGCTGTGTGATATATGTGATAGTAGAAGCACACAAACACACGCACGGGGACGCGGTATAGTATACGTATTATATTTATATGTATAGTATAAAACAGACCATCGAGCAAATAAATTGCCTTCCACACGACTGGAGACCATTACATTACAACGACGCGAAGAATGTGCCCTTAATCCCCCGTAAACCCATTTTACACTACATTTTTCACCCGCTCACTGGTCGAGAAAGTATATGTGTGCGTGCGTGTTTAAAGTGTACGCAGTCTCCCTCCCCCCCGTCGTGCCTGCTACCGATCAACCTTAGACCGACAGATTTTTCTTGGCGCGCAGATTTTTCTTCTTCCCTTACCCCCGATCGCCGTTCCTACCGGTACCCGCGCCATCGACACCAGTAGACAATGGGTGTTATACAATACAACAATAATAATAATAATAATAATAATAATAATACTAACAATAATAACTATAATAATAATAATAATAACAATACTCGGACGATATTATTATATGTATATGTATTGTGCGCGTGTCGTTGTGTTTACCTGTAGACGAAAACGTGCCCAGAATCGAAGCCAGACGCGGTTTTTCCTCGTCCAACACCGTCTCGGCCGACGTTTTGAACACGCCGTACAGCTCGGCCACGCAGCGGATACGCATCTTGCCCACTTTGAAGCTGTTCACTTCCAACTCGAGTCCCACCGTGTTCGTCGACCGCGACGTGTCGTCTAGCGTCGCTCGGCCCGACGACGACCTGCCGTAACTCGAGTTCATCTGTAACCACGTCATACACGACCGTATAATATATAGGTACAGTTTATTATGGTATTACATAAACGTCGATATATTATTTATTATTATGTGCGCTAAATTCATTGATATGCAGGTGGTGCCGACTGTGTATATATACTATAATATTATATCACGTGCGTGCCGATCGATCATCGACATACCTATGTAGTAGCTGTCGATATATATATATTAATTTCGTCTTCGCTATGATTTTTATGCCACGCCACGCTATATATATATATATTATACTGTACCTATCGTAATATTATGGCAGTCGTATCGCGTAATTATTATATTATATGGGAACGTAATTTCACCGTATGAAATGTAATATTTACTCGTAGGTTTTCGGGTGCTACACAGTACACGAGTCGTTTTAGGCAGACGATAATAACTTGCTATGTGTTTCCGAATAGTATATATTTCGAATACATGCACATTTTGCAAATAACTACTTAAAATAATATATTTTAAAGTTATTATTTTTTTTCCCTCAGTTGGCTTAAAAAAACAAAATATTATCCTGTATAATACGTGGAGTAACATTTATAATACCTACGACAAAATATAAACTTCAAAAGTCAGTTATAATAATAATAATATGTATAATAAATATTATTTAAATAATATATTATATTATATATGCCTAATAAAAACAATTTTTATTTCATTAATCATTCCAATAAAATTTAAAACAACAGTTTAAAATACTTTTGAATGAAAATGTATTTTTTTTTTAATTAAAGTAAGCACTCTTTTACAAATAATAAAAAAAATAAACCACCGATGGACTAAAAAAAAAAAAAAACTAAATACTACACTGTGCTATATTTATATTGCAGACCACTTGTTGTCGAGATTCATATTTTTCTACGTGTTTTTGGGTCCAACTGTGAATGTCCTAAGCATATATCATATTTATTGTATACTTCCCACTGTCAATATATTGGCTGGCTACTGTATATTGCATAACATACGTGTACGCCGTTGTACAGGTACAAAACATTGTTGTAGTTTTCGACGCCACGCATGGTCCCCGCGAGGGAGGTATGGGTTTTCATAAATTTTCTGATATCAAAAGCAATTTAAATGGCTCACAAATTATTTATGGTCAGGACTAAAAAACAAAATTCATAAATTCACAATATATATTACTACGACGCATTTATTGTCCTCTTGGTACTTGAGCGCGTTTCGAATGAACGTGTATTTTGAGTTTTGACGTTTATGGCGGACATTTGTTTAAATATAATATAAGATACCGCATATTTAAACATATTTCATGGTTGAATCTATATACTTTTTACATCGATATCAGATGCTGAATTTACCTTCAAAGTTTTTATCTGCCGATTTAAATTAGACTTAAGTTCTTTCGATGTTACGTGCATAACTACCGCGTCATTTTATATTATTTTAACCGAACACGTTTAAAAAAATATTACATCAAACGCTAATAATAATCGATACGCCTATTCAGGAACACAAAGTATTCACAATATTTATTTTCCTTTATGTATTCGATAGATAGGTACTTCACAAACGAGTTTTTGCTTTGTTCACGGGCAATTGTGTTTTATTGGCTCCGTTTATTTGTTTATTGACTTAGTGTGTACTCTTAAAATGTCCTACTACTGATAAATGCGCTTGTGACTTTTGTATACGTTTTTATAAATTAACGCATTGGCATTTTGCAATAAATATTACGCATCATTATCATTAGTTTTAAATTGTATTCCGAGATTTTTACCGCAGTAATCGAAATATATTACTAAAAATTATTAAAAGCCTCAGTAGTAGATTAGCATTAGAAATTAATATTAATTTAAAAATACTAAAAAAAAACAAAATAATATGTCGTTTAGCTATAAGAAAAACCGTCTAGGTATCCACGTCATTTTTTTTTATTTTCCATTATGCTATGCTAATAATGTATTTTTAAAACTATTTCAGTGCAGATAAAATACACATTATCCGAAATTGTATTCGAAATGTGGTTTTTAATAATCTCTCAGCGATTCTCTTTGATGTACGCATAACATTATTCTGTGGGATGTCTGATGGTAACAAGCAAACACTACAATGTTGTGAACCAAGAAAAAAGTATATATTCTATCATCCTATACTATTTATAGTAAAAAAAATAAATGTACAATAAATTATGGACTGAATACATTCATTAATATGGTTACGCTAGTGCTTTCCGCCAAAGACGAGAGAATGGCGAATAACACAAAGGCAAATAAGTATGTATGACATACAATATGTGATATAATAATATATAAAATCGTTAAGACTAATTTTTCATATACATATTAATAATTAGTTATTGTTGGCTTAATTATTGTTCTAGATTCAATACATATTTTTCTACTATCCTTATTATTATTATTATTATTCTCATATAATATTTACCCATATTGTGCCTAACATTGTAATAAATTTTAATTGGCCAGTATAACCTTTTCAACTTTAAACGACAATTTATGGTGAAAAATTCAATGATATATTATATGTAACGTAATAAACACGGGAGGTAGGATTGGTAAAGAGGTATGGGTACGAAAACAGAGCAGCAGGTATACGCGTTCCCTTGTATTTTCTGCGGTCCTGGCCATGTTACAAGATAATAATAGTGAGTATAAATTATAAATGACAGTTTAGGTATAATGTTCTAGAAATCTACCTCGTAAATTGTAAGTGATTTCGTTGCCAGTTGCCACGATTCAAAAACAAACTTATAATAACGTATAATATATAATATGTGGGAATTATTTTAAGTTTAAAAGTTTTGTGTTGTAGTATTTTTTTTAAAAATTCGAGCAGACTCCGCGTTTTTTGTGACTAAAATAACATTCTGTGCTAAAGTTCAATGAGTTATGTTTGCTTAATCTGTGTTCAATAAGACCCTAGCAATTACAATGCTAATTTATGAATTTTAAAGTAAAATTTTCGAGAAACTATTATAATATTATTGTTTGGCATTAGGCCCATTAGATCGATAATACAATAATTATTAAATTATTGTATACATATTGTACAGATACATTTAGAAAATTACACAAAAGCACTACATTTGTAAATGATAATTATTTTATATTGAATAGACTTTTGAAAAATATCTATTATGTATAATACACGCCATAATATGTAATAAAGCAGTATTTTTTTTCACTACAAAATAAACCTGTAACTTAGAAAACTTAAGTTTCCCAATAATTTTTGGTATTTATTATTAAATTGCTTATTTAAAACTTTTTTTTTTTTAATATAAATGTACCTATGTAATGTAAAAAATATACACATGGCTATCTTGGGCCGTTTGCTGTGAAAAAAGCTATTTTTACTCGGTACTCGGTGCCTTAACTCAATTGTATACGTAACTTTGAACACAATTAAGACTTTCTATAATCGGCTAATGTTGAACGTGCGGGGCAGCTCAATGTCGAATGAAATGCGCGTGAAACTTTGTACAACCAATTGCATTGGGTTTACACACTTAAAGTTTATAAACGCAACAACTGCACATTCTCCCGGAGATTCACACGAACGGTTGAACAAAATTAATTCGTTCCCCACCATTCAGTGTGATACATTATTACTACTATTATGTTTTCTTTATTTGTATTTAACTATAAATTATAGTTATAATAAATATGCAAAGAGAAAATAAGAACACACAATTACGCTTGCTTTGTTATATTAGTAATAATTAGTAACGCATTACCGCATTATTAGTCTAAAATTAAATATAAGCTACAATATCAATGTAACACAGATATTCAGTATTTTGACATTTTAAATACTAATACTATTACCTTATTTAACGAGAACTTAAACGTATTAACAAAAAAGGTCAAATAACTTATAGACGTGCGTATGAGTTTCGTATTCTAAATATAATATTTTAAACACCAAAAATCAAAATTCCATATAACTGATATAAATTATAATATTATTGAAATCAATATGTTAGTTACTTAAAATATTATACTTTAAATTGTTAAATAATTACATAATTATTTAATTGAGTTTTATTTGAGTATGGCCATTGAGATAAGTCAACGAAAAATATATGATATTAGTAACTATTATAAATATTCCAAGTATACAAAATTAAAATCCAGAAAAAATAAAAATAAATGCATAAAAAAAAGTGCAAAGCAAAATTATACATAATTGCAGTTTTTATAATTTTTTCGCAAGAATCAGGTATATGAGTATATTCATAATATCGACTCCAATATTATTGTTTGACAAAATATTAGTTACGAGTTAAAGGGATTTGATTATATTACTGATCGTCCCTCCAAGTTAATAAAATTTGAAATAGCTTCTGATGTAGTAGCAGCATCGACTTCAACATGTAAAGTCACAAAATTAATTAGAGATAGCATTTATCGTGAACGCATACAAAATTTACCAAAGATTCCAAGACTAATTTCTGAAGTACATAAATATATTATTACTAAGCCGATATAACAGTTAAAGACAAATATGTTATCATAACAAATGACCCATTAGAATCATTAGATCATACAATTATAATTTCGTGTGATACTCAGACTGTATATGTCGAGGGTACATTAAAATACTGTTAAATTAATTAAAATAACTGTTTTACCAGTTATTTAGTATTCACGTATACCGCAATGAAGTGTTTGTGCCAGTTGTGATCAATTTACTTCCAAATAATATTAAAGATACATATGCAAACGTCTGGGAAATACTTCATGAAAAGTGTCATTCGTTAAACAAATGTTAGCAGCAAAGAACACTAGTGATCGATTTCGAAACGGTAATTAATTCAAGCGTTAGCAATATAATATGTCCTAGAGTAGATATTGAAGTTGGATGACGTTTTTATTCTAGTCGATCGTGGTATGTATAGATAATATTATATTTGTATAACTTATTTATTATTATTATTATTTAATATTTGTTAATTGTTGGAGACGAATACTAGCAGTTAGTTTCGTTCAAAAATATAAAAACAATGAATCTAGCACAGAAAATGGCTTAGACAACTATTTAGACTTCTAATAAAATTGAACTATGTTTTGAAAATCAATTTAATAATCACCAACTCAAGGATGCATAAATTAAAAACAATGATCACTTACTTAGACGAAACATACATAAGATAAATACAATTTTTTAACTCATTATTTGGACCAAAAAGAAGCGACATTGGAGAGCACAATAAACGACTTACTGTGAAATTGTTCATAACAAATTTGGTAATTTATTTACTTCAAAAAATTAAAACAGTGCAGTTTTCATTAAAAATATATTAGCTATGCAGACACGAGTTTCTTACATATAAATGAATTCTGCCAATAATAATTAAAGTAGGACGATTATAATACAACATATTATATATATATATATATATATAATATACAATGTATAAATAAAAATGAGAATTATATAACGAAAACCAAATCATTAAGTATAATTTTGTAAAAAGTGTAACTTCATTTAATACCTACAATTTAATTTTAATTTATATTATAGATACAATTTTATTATATAATATTTAATTTTATACTGTCGACGACGATGTTTTGTGTTAAAATTTAATATATTATTTTTGTGCTACTTAGATTTATCTTAATATACAATAATTTTTATAAATATTAGTGATAGATCTGCTCGTTTGCGATATTACCTTATTATTTAATTTTTTTTTTTTATTATTTAACTTTAGTAACATATATTTATTTAAACAATAAATTAATTAATATACAATAAAAAATACCTATTATGTGTGAAGTCAGAGCGTTAAAGAAAACATTATATGCCGAGTTAAGATAATATTATATTAAAAAATGGCCACGATGCGTGTGCACTGTGCAGTTACGACGCATTGTAACATGGCTATACAGCCTAAAATATAATGAAATATAATATGATACTAATAGTGTATCTATATTTAATTAATATATTAACTTCACCTATTTCTTTTTAACTGTTGTAGTTATAAGGTATTAATAATATGTATGCTAAAATAAGTGTAATGTATGGAAAAAATATATTAACCGACACAACAATAAATTGTAACAATCACGTTTAATACTATTACCGTGTGGCCCGGTTTTGGAGTACCTAAGTTAATAATTGTAACCTATGATGGTTGTACTATATAAAATTAATATTTTTCTGCTCTATATTATTATATTATTATTATTATTATTATTATTATGACGACATAATTTGCGACAAAATATAGTCATCACTAGTATAATATTATGTAAGGCCATTTATAATATATTATTGTAGTATGATAACGCAAACAATTACATCGTATTTAAAGTAAAACGAAATTATATGAAACAAAATAATATTGAACTAAACCGAAAGTAATATTTATAATACGTGACTTTTAATTTTTCCTAGCAAGCATAAATCAAATATTATTATTTACTTCCTCATAGTATCTCGGAATCCGTTATTATTTTCAATAAAAAAAAATGTGTGCAGGGAGGTTATTTTATTTTAGATTTTATACGTGATTTAAATAAAAGCGAATTGAAACAATATATGCAATGCATATTAAAAGAATTGCGCACAACTCATGGATCAAAAATTTAATTCAATCATTATTTAACCTCAATCCATTAATCAAAATATATGAACAATATAGAAATTCATTATTATACACGAATACTATTTGGCCACCATAATAATATATTATCGAAAATTATAGAAATGTATATGTATATGAGGTACCTATATGTATAAGAATAATAAATAACACATACGTTATATGTGTTTGCGTTTTTGGTAAATTATAATTTATATTTCATTACTCGTTTTTAATTTGACTAACAAAATATATTCCTACTTAAGAGCGATACTAGTAAAGGTAAATTTTAATCTGATGAATTGCGAATTATTAAAAATTCGGAAAATACGAATAAAAAATAAAAATAACAAAATCCCACGAAAATATTAATAGCAATATGAACCTAAATAAAACGAAATTGATTGGTAACATACATGTTATTAAAAAAAATCATGTAATTTTGGAAAAAGTTAACTTAAAGAATTTAAATGAAAATACATATTTAGTTATAAAAGTTTTTTAAAAATACAATTTTGAAGTAAAAATTGAATTTGTATCAGTTAAATTAACATTTAATTGTAAAAACCATAAAGTTTTATACTATACTTGTATATTAACAATTATGATACATATTATTTCGGGAATATTAAGTATTGTTTAGTACAAAACACTATAATATTTTCATTAAGCTATTGAAGGCACTATATAATTATATATATACATATAAGAATATCAATAAAGTCAGTATACCTAATAATCACGAACAACACTCTTGCAAATTCCAGAAAGTCACACGCTGAAAATTATATTGTGCACCAACGGCAGTTTTACATTCTCGGATGTTAAAAAATAATAAATTATCAATTTGACATCATCATAATTTATCGTAGATTTATACGGAATGTGCCCATCAGGCGTGCATAGCGTGACAGGTATTTTGATGTATACTATATAATATTAAATCATGTGTGTATAATATAGAAAAGTTTCTATTTCTCAGCTATTACGATCTCGATATTTAAAATTTAAAGATGCCTTAGAATTAAAATGTAAGTGGTCCTGAACCCGTAAACCATAGAGTAAAAATCTACACGGGCGTTTGCAGCGTAGACTACAGCGATATTGCAAAGGAACAAATAAAGTAAATTTATTTTTAATCTAACCTGAGTAGCAATAATTCTCTACATTATTATAATATTATACAAAGCCTGGCTTAATCTTCCGTGTTTTTTTATCATAATATCATCATTACGTGCTCGTATAATAACAATAATAATCGTTTAAATACTTTTAAGGATATCGAATCGTTGAACGGTCAAAACAATGTACCTAATTAGTAGTTTGTATATTATAATACTTTTGCGTTCAAGTACAGCACCGGTGAAGGTTGCTATAAATTTAAAAAAAATATTCACTCTTACAGCATACATATTTAACCGTTCCCAAACGGAATACATATTGTTTACAACGCAACGTTACGACCGGACTGATTCCCATTATCATCGATATTTATACTTTTTTGAACTTATTACAGTTAACCGAGTTCGGTAATATATTATATACTGTCACCCGTCCAGCCTACTTTTCAAGTTGCGCTGGTTTATGTGTGCATGTATGTGTACTTAAGGCGTACACATCACCCCGTTTGATACTTGTTCAAAATTTATCTTACACGTCTAAAACATGAAACAGTAAATTTGCCTGTACACATACGGTTTTACTCTGCGCGCAGAACACTCTAAAATTTCAATAAATGCGGTGGAGTTCAAGTGCACTTCAAATTCTATTCAATACAATTCGCCAGCTCTCTGTGTATTTGTATAATACAAACGTCTATTTTAAACTATTATGGAAAATAAATGTTTAGCTGGTCCGTTGTGTTCCGTATCTACGACGTGTAAGTAGTGTTTTTCTGTTATTGTTAACCGTTGCGTACTAGCTAATACATAAATCATAGTTGTGATGTTTTGCGGTATTTTTATTTTAATGCAACTGATATTGGTTTTAGTTGATTTCTCGTCAAATACCAATTCGTATTAGTAAATACTATTATGTTAACACTACAAGAACGGTAAGTTTTCTCAATCGGTTAAGGCTGTTTTATATGATATCACAACTAATTAAATTCATATCAACCGTTATTGCCGTTTTTTGTTTATTATTGTTGTTATTATTAATCGCAATTCCGTTGGTCTTTATATTATAGCGCATTGCTCTCATTCGCTAATTTAAATTCGTTATCTCTTAATTCCTAGAGGATATTTAATTCATTATGACATATTCATTATCCCACTTTACGAAAGTTTAAACGTAGTCAAATTTAATTCCTCTGCATTGCCTGCCATAATAATTAACCACAGAGGTAATATGATTGTAAAAGTTTAGTTGACAAAATATTATTTGTCCCTTATATTTGAATAAATGTATTAGAAGAATTATTAAATGTATTTTATATTATTACATAATGTAACATCACTATAACAAAATATTATATCCCAATGCCATTTGTTAGATGCTTAAGTCTTACAAAAATTGTATCATACATTATATCATACAAGTTTAAGATTATATACAATATTTTAATTTTTTACTTTAATATAAAATATATACATCAACAATTAAGTTATGAAAATTGTGTTGAAATCACATAAAATATCAAATATATCAATTATAATTAAATAATTATTATAATATTCATATATATATGGATTCTCAAAAAAAAATAATTAAAGATAAATAATAATATTATCTGTGAATATTTTTACACTACAAGTATATTTTATTGTATAATATAAAAAGTACAAAGTGTTCTCTGAACTTTTTATTGAATTAAAAGTAAGATCATAGTTATTAAATTGTACTACTGAAACAAAATTCTGTTATAATTGAATATATTTTGTTCTATGTTCTACTCGTATAACTTTTGTGAGTATTAACTTATGTCTTTAAATTTTAAAGTATAAACTATTATTATCGAAAAACTATTATAATATAATATTAATTTTTACCAATAACACGAGTTCAATAATAATAAATTGCTTTGATTAATAAAAAAAAAAAATAGTGTACTACTCCAAAATAAAACAATGGTAAAGATACATTTGAAAATTTACAATTTTTTATACATATATTTCGAGCAAATATTACTAATTAGTTCTTCAGTAGTATAATTTTTTTAGTAAAAAAACAAATTTATTTTTAAGTTATTTTTATGAATTATTTTAAGTACTTAATTTAACTTAATCCTACACACTTAGAATAACCAATCGGTCATAAATTAAGTAAGTTATAATAATTTATTTGTATTTTAAAATCTTTTATAACCTAAAAAATTATAATTATATAATTATATGTTTTAGCAATAATTTATAATACATTTCTATAATATTTTTATAACACCAAAATGTATTAATTATGGCTGTGATATATTTATGCTAAAATATTTAAATAACGTTTTAAATGTTGACTATTTATTACAAGGTTGTATGAGTGCACTTCATGAATGAATATATCGTATGTGAGCTAGATCAATATATTGTTTTAAATGTACTTGGTTATTAATATTTTTGGTATTTAAACGTCATATTTCATTTACCTATTTTTATTGTATAATATATTTTATTTATAAGCACTCTGTAAATTTGCATTACTTTATATATAATATGTAGTATGGTTATGAAGTTGACTGGAAAAAAAATTAAAATATTGAAAATATATGGATTCAGAAATATTATGAAATATATAATTTGCACGTGTCAAATCACTTAATTTACGATAATACTTTATATATTTACACTGATGAATTCAATTTATAAATTCGTTTTATGAATACTGAGTTTCTTATACTTTTCATTAAATTATTATAATACGTTAAAATGTCGTCATGCGCAACGTTTTCATAAAGCAATCATCAATACAGTCATATTGGATATACTATGCTTAGTATATGTAGGTTAAGGTCTGTGCTAAGAAAAAACAATATGACTGATAATTTGCATTTCTATTAATAATAATATTTATATAATTTAAAATTTACAAATTTCAATAAATATACGTTTTACTGAATTTGTCAATACTTATTATTAGTATTCGGGTAAACATAATTTAATAATAATTCAAAGCTTAATATAGTTGACCTGATAGATAATTTAATCAAAATTTTATATAAAAAACATGTATAATGTATATAATTGACGTATTATTCAGGGCTTGAAAACGTTATAATAACGTTATAATTATAACGTTATACTCTACATAAAACGATTGAAATTTGAAACATAATTATAACGAAAAACGATAAACAAAAAAGATAAAATACCATAATACAAAACATAACAATTAACAAAATATTGAATATATCGTTATACAAAACATAACGGTAAACGTAAAAATATATAGAATATCATATTAAACGAAAAATAATTTAAAACGAAATAATTTAAAATACATTTATTTATAAGTATGAACTATGAAGTAAGTTATAACTTTGGTTTCATAGAACTATAAATGTATTTTTCCACGTGATTAGAATATTAGAAAATTTTAGGTGACATAACGTTTTAATTCAAAATAACGATAAACGCAAAACTTGGATAACGTTTTAGTTCTGAATAACGATAAACGCAAAACTTGGATAACGTTTTAATTCTAAATAACGATAAACGCAAAAACTGTTTAACGTTTTAATTGTAAATAACATAAAACAGAATTTTTTTTTCAAATTCAAGCCCTGGTATTATTTATAAGACATAAAAATAAATATTTTTCATACCAATCTTGCCAAGTTATGTATAATAATGAATAACATAGAAATTCGCTTTAAGGTAACAGGATTCAATATATGAAATTTTGTATGATCAACATAATAACTTACATACATAAATGTTATTTTTACATAATATGATTTAACATTTATTATAGGTGTTTGGTTTATATTGCCTATATTGATATAATCATGTATGTTATTCATTTAAATTTTCACATTTAAAGAGCATTTGATAAAGCTATTATTACACATTGTTAATGTTTTATGTAAATAGTTGATAATTTTATGGATGCAAAAACGAAATCTACAATATTAAAATATTTAAAAACTCTATTTAAATAGTTGTATTTTAAGAATCATAATTATTACCAAGGTTGGAAATTGTCTTATTTAAAATAATGTTAAGTTTAATAATACACGATTATATAGGAATACACAAATAAATAGTTGACAAGTGTGTACTACACTATTATACTGTAAGTGTTGAATGTATCACTGTAATGATTGTGGTTGAATTTAAATTGAATAATATACCATTGTATAAAAAACAATATTCTGAGGGGATGTGGTCTGTCAATCTATATAACGATATACATTTCATAATAAGGTTTTGATATTTCTATTAAAATATTTTATTTTTCTATTTAGTACGGTAGATTTATTTAGTTTTTGTCAACAAAATTTCATTAGGAAATATTATTGTGTGTATAAAATATAATAATTTATGTAAAGTTCTTCGTGATAGTTATACCTAATCTATAGTGATTAGTGAATGTTTTTTTGAACTCTTATAAATAATTTATTGTATTTATATTTTATTTTAAATGTCTATGAAAATAAATTGTACTTGTATACTTATAATTTTTAAGATTCTTCAGTTACAGTACGAAATACTTACGAATATATGGAATTTTATATAACAATTTAAAGTGCCATTTAAACATTTGGTGAACATTTCAAGTACAGTTATATATACACAATTATTTGCTTTTGAATTAAAAAAATATATAAAAAGTCCTTTGGAGAGATAAATAAATATATTACCGATGAGTATCAAATTTACATTTTAAATTCAATTACTTACAAAAATTAATGTGACATTCTGTTAAACATTTTTTTTTATTATAAGTAAAAGCAATTATGGGAAATCATCTTGTAATACATTTTCAATTCTCAAAAAAGAAACATTTTCATTAATTTCAATCTACAAAATAATCTAAAATTGTTCGATAATTTTTATTCTGCCAATTTAAATGTTTACTTGATCGATTTTAGGAGTATAGTTGATTAAGTAATCAACTTACTCGATCAGGTTTTAGTACACGAACTTACGAGTCCTGATAATTATATTTTTAATTGTATCATTTTATGGTTAATAATTTACCTAATTTGTTTTTCATGGGAAAACATTATTTATATAATATCATAATAATCCTTAGGTAGGTAACTACATATAAACCATAAGTGTATCAATTTAAAACATCTGATGTAATAAATTATTTTATAGACTTAAATGGTTATGGTTGTTTTTCCTGGTACATGGTTAGATCGAGTTTGGTTTACTTACCCATTTATCGTTTAAGTACCAAGTAACATTGGACGGTGGACTGGACGGCGGTGACGTGCAGTTGCCTTTCAACGTGTCTCCGATGGTGTAGTGTCGTTTCTCCAGCGACAGCACAGGTTGTCCGATAGGTGGGTCTGAAACGTAATAACGCACGTGCGACACATTAACGGCGTCTTTGTAAAATCACGTTACAAACGTATAATAATAATATTAATAATATTATAATAGAATAGAACAATAATTATTTATCTAAGTTTGGCACACTGAGGAACGTAACGTATTAATTATGATATAATTGATATGCCAAGTATAACGATCATTAAAGACCATTACAGATTATAACGTGTTTACACATAGAAGATTTATATTATAAGGGAGGTGGTCACTGGCCATAGTATATTTTTTTTTTTATAATATTATGAACTAAAAATAATATCGACCTACATATGCCAGTGTGATCAAAATACGTCTTGTTAAATAATAAAATACTTATTGTATAATTTTTAATTAAAAATAATGAATACAAAAATCTTTTAAACAGTATTTTTGGTTCATAACATTTTTTACTGAAACTATAGTATTTATTCAAATAGTAGATTATAGTAAATTTCAAGTTTCTACAATTATTCGGTTTTGAATTGCCAATAAAAGAAGAATCTTTTAAGGAGAAATTTTGTTATTTCACACGTGACAAATGTTGCTAATATTTGAACTTCAGTCATAAAAAATTTATTTGACTTTCCGGTAGAATTGTATTTATTAATTTAGGCTGAAAATAAATAACAAATCTTGTATAGATTTTTAAAATCTCGAGTAAAACAGAAAAAATTGTATAAGTTTCTAACTTCTAATTTCAAAATAATTTGTGATTTTAATATTTTAACAAATGTTTATGTTCTAAATTTAAATCGTTGAAAAAAATATTGATATAATATGTTAGATATTTTTTTAAATTACGTTTTACGAACCACTTATTAAGAACTTTGTAATCATTTTCAAGTATTTTTGTCTATTTTTAAATTATTTATCAGTATTTGGTTCAAAGAGAAACAATATATTAAAAAAATTATATTATGCATAGAAAAAAATAATATTATTTAATAAGCTTAAGTATTTGAAAATATTTTAAATACCTTTTAAATATACTTATACTTAAATATTTATTAGATAAGTTAAGTTTAATAATTACACAAATCAATAAATAATTATAAAAGAGTATCAAAGTATTTAATTAACGAATAACTTATAATATTTTCAATGATTTATATTTGTTATACCATCAAAGAGTGTTTTTCTCTGTATTTTTATTTCAATATTTGTAATAGCTGTATTTTAAAATTTACAATAAATTCATAAAATTAACTATTTACTGGAAATAAAAGGTGATTCTTGCTTGAAAAAAAGAATTTGATATTGCCACAAAATAATTCTTGTGGTAAAACAATTTTCTGTCAAAGGGAGAAATAGAGATTTGCATGTTTGAATCACTGTGTATAGTGAAGTATAAAATATGAACTAAGTTTATTGTACATTGTATTTTATTTATTATTAAATACAATATTATCCTGTAATATATTTTATATTACACAGCTGTACGATGTGTATACGTCATAATTCCAACATAGTGCACCGTAGTCATTGTAATTATTGTTCGGTGAGACCCGGGTTCACTCCATACCGTGCTCACTACTACATATCCGAATCAATTGAGGGCTTGTAAAAACCTATGTAACTCGATATATTATTATATAGGGCGCATTATTGTTGTGTTGTCGTTGTCATCATCGTGTCATTTGGTCCACCCCAGAGCAAGAGATTTACATTAGTGGACTGTGACGCGGTCCAATCATACATATTTTAATACACCTCATGGGTGACAGGTTAAAAATCAGTTTTTCGATCTCTATACGTGTTTCCGCCTGCTTTGTTTGCATAAATATATAACAATTTTTCATTTTATCGATGTACTGCTTTATATTATATATTTTCTATTTTATAGGCAAATATTGTATTGTATGTAATATGTATACAACCTGCAGTAACAAAACCAATTTTATTAAGGTAAAATATATAGAAATGTGATGTAATAATATTTGATTAATTTAAATGTTGTTTTAAAATGTTATTATGACTACGTTGGTTATTCGAAAGCATAACAGTGCCGTTATACATAAACGTTTTAAAAATAACAGATAATTTTTTGTTTTGTTTTTTGTTTTTTTCTGACAGTGTTAACAATGTGAATAAAACAATAAAACCTATAGTATAATATGAAAACCTTCGTAAATAATACGTGAAATAGAAATTAAATCTATTATTTTACATATTTTGCGTACGAGACTCAAATTGTACGCATTGAGTATGTATACGAATCATTACAATTTTTGAATTTGTTTGCATTTAATATTTGAAAGAAAATTATCTTGTAATTAATGGTATACTTTAAAGCTAGCCATTTAGGTTTAAACAGTTAAATAGTGGGTAAGTAAATATTATTTATTATGTAATCACTGTATGTATCTAACTAAATAATAACACCAAATCATTTGAAAATTCAATTATAAACGTAAATTAAATATTAATTCATACATAGTATGTACTATAATATTGTCCAAAGCAGTTAATACAGTTGTCTGTCTCGAAGAAGTAGCAAGTATTTAATGTAAAATATAAAAATGCCATTAAAGAAATATATACCTATACTTTAACTTGATTTTAATTAAATATACTTTTGTTTAAAAATAATCTATTTCATAACTTTATTCAATTGTTAAAACCGTTTCACGTAAAATTCTCTTTTAACAAATTAATTTTTTTATGGTTGAGATTTTTTTTCATGAGCTCTAGAACTGTGAAGGCAAAAGTATTTGTCATTTATTATTTAAAATAGAAAAGGTAAACATAAATGCATAGTAAAATATCTGTTTAAAAAAAGTAATATAAAAAATTCCTAATGATTGATAAAAATGATAAATAATTTTTACAAAATATTATTTTATTTACCAGTACCTAATGCACATGTGCAACGGTTATATAAATAAAATTATAGTGTATGCAATAAATATAATTTTGTGTTTTAAATAATACTTATTTCGTTATATTTCTTTATTGCTCAAAATAAATAAATTCGTCAATAGTATTTTACGTCGAAATGATTTATTATTTAGAAGTGTAACATCTCGACGAGTTTATTTCAAAGAACTGAGAAAATGTAAACTGTAACTCAAATAGTTTAGTTAGGTTTAAGAATTGTTATGTTTTTATCCATATGTATAGTATTATTGTATTTAGAAAATATAATCTCATCGTATCTAACTGTGAAAGAGAATATTACATTATTCAAATTATCTATGAAATCCCAACAGACGACCACAATAATATAATGTCAACGCATAATAAAAATAACCAAAAAGTCACTCTGCTACTATAATAGGTGTTGAACGTATCTCGTTTTGATTAAACAAATCACTATTAGAATATAATACATATATTTTAAACTCCCTTCATTATTTTATGCCAAGTGGATTTCGATGTGTATACCTAATCTTATTAAGTCAATGATCAGTTGTTTGGCTAATACAACTTCGTGAAATGAATCTTTCTCGTAAACCGGATGTTAGTGTAATATAAATAATGTTTTTTCTTTTTTTTTTTTAGTTTTATTTTACAGTTCCTAGAAACTTATAATCTTGTTCAAATGAACACGATATCGCAATGTAGTATATTATATAATATATATTATATAGATTTATTCAATGTCTGAAATTGTAATAAAATAATACAATACAATATACAATGCACTATCACATAAATAACTATGTTATTGGGGTTGGTATTATACTACATTGGTACTAGACATCAGAAGAGTAGTGAATGAATACATTTATTAATACATTGTAGAAGAAAACATTGAAAATGTAATACAAGGTTTCTCATAAGTTCTCGTAGTTCATATTATAACCAAAAAATTTAGTCATGTACAGTCACCATTTTTTTTATAGATATTATAAGCTCAAATTTGGACGAAATTAGATATTTAAACGAAGAATAATTAATATAGTGATTTTGTTGTAATTTAAAAATATAATATATATATATATATATACTTAAAAATTTTAACATATTATGTTATTAATATATTTTATACATAAAATATTTTCAAATGCATAATTTTTAGTAAAGAATTATTATTCTTTCTACTATTGTACTAATAGTAATACAAATTACTTTAATAATAATATAAATATTTAATAAAATTCGATGGTGGTTGTCTTCGCTCAGATTCGTTTTTCGTAGTCAATGATTTATCTTTGAATTTAAATAATGTAACACATATATTATAGGGGTTTACTTCACAATAATAATGTTTACTCGACACCTACCGAACAGCACAATACGAGTAGTTACCTATTTCCTTGGTCTTATTTTATAATTGTAAACAACTTCTGATGAACCTTTTATTGAATTGTTAACCTTTTTTATTTATTTTTTTTGCGTTCCTATAATACTGATAGTGTTTATTTTTGACTTTCCTACTAAATATGGTTTATATTTCATTTAATCACAAATTTGAAGATTAAAGTATTTTTAATGCTTTCCAATGTAACATAAAATAATAATAAGTAATACTATTAAATTAAAAAAAAAATCATTGTAAAATCAATACATTCATAACTTTGCTTTGATTCAAAAACAATGAAAAACTTTGATTGAAAATAACACAAATACAAACAAAATCTAATTATACTGAACAAACATAACGTATTGGGTTATAAGAATTAAACTACACGCTTATAAGAACACAGAAAAAAAATATATATAATGAAATACATACATTTATAAATATAATTATTTAATAGTATATGTTTTCCAAATGCCTCTGAGCGACATATTATACAAAGTAATCATATTTATACGATGAATTTTGAAGCGTCTACTTATATTTTTAGTACGATAATGCAAACGTTGACAGTACAATTTTACCGAATATTTGTGGATGGTATTAAAACTTTAAATTTATATTATATTTCTTCGTATTAAAATACTTATCAAATCCCTACCCCCTTTTTTAGAAATAAAACATTAATTAAAATGCAATACTATAATAAGTGAACATAATAATATGACGACACGAAGATGACAATTTGAACGTAGATATATATTAACTTAACCTAGAGAAACATTATTTCATTTATAACGATATCTAAAACCGATTATTACATTATTCAGTTTTTGTTAATATATTATTATATTTCGCACTGGAAGCAGCGTTTCATTTTCTATCGTCCGGAAACCCGTCAACGTTGTCGGGTGTTGCCGTGCGGGTAAACAACAAAACCAAGTATAACTTTTCCTCGGTATTCTTTTTTTTTTTTTCTAGTCTTGTTCGTTCAACGTCTCCCGTCGTTTCAGTTTATTTGTTTTGGATCTTTGCCGGGTACGAGATTGAACACACACACACACACACACACATACATACACATACACATTCACAACGACACGATAGTATTTTTGCGTGCCACGGCGACCCGGGATTAAAATTTACACCACGACGACGCGACTCGCGAAAAAAACACAGCTGTCACTAACGGCTTTCTTTTGGGGCAAACAATATTATTCACACCCCGACTCTTCCTTTCCTGCACACACACCCACTCATACAACAACGCACATCCCTTACGCGGTCGTCCGGCTTAATTACTTTTATAGTCTTAATGGTCGGATTTGTGCGGGTGGTCCACGACCCGCCAAAACACGCGGAAAAACTCGATAAATTCCACGTTATTAATAGACGTCACGAAGGCCGCTAGCTGCCCACGATAGAGCGCAATAATAGTGGTAGCGAGGGGTTCGAGGAATAAAAAACCGTTGAAAAAACCGACCGTTTTCGTAAAAATCGTCAAGCCACTGCCGTTGCCGCCACGCCAGTTGTTTATTACATAGAACGCCTTATCGTAGTCGTTTTCGTCGCCAGTCCGTAATTAAATACATTATGACATTATGAAATAATGTTTACGGCCTTCATTCGTACTAATCTGTACAAAAGTGCAATTTTATTATTGTATTGCTCTTCTATAAACACAATTCGTTTGAACTAGCTGTAGCACCCGGTGGTGGTTGAAGAAGACGCTGAGACTCCGCTAAAGTGTACAATATAAACTAAATGTAATGCCCTCAAAAGTGTGAACAACTGACATGAACAAAATACAGTTAATTGTATACGTCATTATTCGAATATTTAAAGTTATCAGTGCGTTGTGGATAGTGTGATAAATGAAAATACGCCAAGGCTGTAATGAATTGTTATAAAAAGTGACGTTGTATTTTTCACCATTTTGAAGACATAATTCGCAATAAACTATACTACTGGAATACCAAACAATTTCAACATGATTAAATAAAACTGGATATTTAACTTTTGTATATGTTTAAATTACAAGCGGAGAGGTGATCGTATTAATTTCATAATGATGTGTGTGTGTGTATGTGTGTGTTTTGATTAAAAATCAAGAAAGCAAAAATTATTAGTTCATTTAATTTGGATATTTTGTTTTTCTATTAGTTATTTTAACTGTAGATAGGATATTATCTATTTGGATATTTTAATACAGTATATTTGTTTATAAATTAATATAATAGATACAACAATAGTATATCATTAAATTATATAAAAAAAAACAGCTAATCCATGACAATTTTAATATATATTATCAGATGATTCTTTTGACGAAGCATTTTTTTTTGCATATTTTTAGTTATATTTTAAGACATACATACTATTTTATTTGTAAATAATTATTACTGGGTAACCCGGCGATTTAGTTAGGCAATTCAGCTACACCATTACATATTTTAATTTTATTGGAATATCAAAAATACCTACCATAATATTTTATCAACGCTTAAAGTACATTTAAATATGAAATATGTTAGTTAGCTATACAAATACAAACAAAATGGCTGACGTATACCATTGGTATTTTTCACAAATATTTATAACGAACGAATGCAATATAAGAAACGTAATAATTAGTACTAATTATATTTAAATTTTTTTTTACTACATAATAATTATTATACATTTTAACATTAACTGTACAGTTAAATAGTTATTATATGCAAAACAATTTTATTTAAATGTGTTTAGTAAAGCCACGGTCACTGACAACGATTACGTGATTACCATGACCACAAAATGTGTACCTTTCTAATCAATTGATTTTCCTAGATTTCTCTAACATGTAGTAATTTTAATTCTACACGATTTTTAATCACAATATAATAATATAATTTTATCAAACACAAAAATAAATAAATTTATAGCTTTAGGATTATAATATTATTTGTTGTGTTATTGATAAAATAAAATACAATTTAAACTAACTAAATAATCTTAACAATCTATAGGCACGAAATTCATAGTTATTTCTAATTATGATACTAATTACAAATGCTTATCAAGTGCCTAAAAAAAAAATCAAATTTAATAGTAAAATAATGTATTTAAATTGGATTTAATTATACCCTCGAAATTAAGGTAGAGAAGCTTTGCATTTGGGTTTAAATTTAAAAAAAGCCAGCTTATCCGCAAGAAAATATTATAAATAGACAAATGTTACTTTTAAGCCCTTCGTTATTATTTATACCTGAGTTTATGATTAAAAAATAGCATTTATGTAACGTGTGCTTGACGTTTATAATATGACATATCATTATAAAGCTAATAATAATTGTTCCAAAACAGAACATTAGGTGTACGTTAGGTATTTATTTTTTATATAACGAACGGATAATTTATCATTATAAAACATATATTGTCGTCTGATAGGAGGTATATAATACTTTTATAGATAACACCGTATAAAAAAATATTCTATTAAAATTTTAAGTTGTCAATCAATATATATAAAAAAACATGAATATAGTGATATCTAAATTAAATCATATTCTACGTCAAGTTTAATTTAATTAAAGTGAGTAAAATATTGGCAGATTTTAAAACAATGAATTGTATTATAAATCATAATTTAAATCAATAAATATGTATTTGAAAATATAACATAGTCATGAAAAATAATGTATTTTTACGCGATATATTAAATCGTTTGTGACGTTTTGGCGTAATCCATATTTGTATGAAATGGTATTATTTAAATCGTTTTGATACTTACATACAACGTGCATCCAAGAAGATACGATTTTCGTGTGAAATGATGGTGCATCTGCTGATACCTCACATCGGTACTTTCCTGACAAGTGTCTTCTGACATCTCGTAATACCACTTGATTAGGTCCTGATTGGCTAACCTAATTAAACATACAAACACACACAAAATCGATGTACCTAATTAATTATATGACAAATATAAAATACAATAATTGTTACATACTTCTATAAATACACTTATAATACTATATAATATATAAACCTACTCGACATCCATTATTTAATTGTATTATGTAGATAAAATATATTATACCAAACATTTTTAAATAACAATATTTTTTACAAATCATCAGCAATTTTTTTAATATTCTAAATGGTAAGAACAATTATTAAGAATATAAAAAGTGTTAATGAAAAATGCATTTAATGTAATAGAATTACAATATTTAAAATAAAATGTAAGTATGCTAATTGAATATAAACTTTTAGGATGAATTGTCATGTATAAAATGAGGACAATACGCCGTTGACAGGAAAAAAAACTTTAATGAGATTATATAAGAAAAAATATAAATACCCATGAAGAATTCAAAAGCTCCGTAAAAAGTACCATTTTTTTTCCAAGAAGACCGTTTAATAAAAAATATACTTAAACTAAATAATTAACTAGGTATATGAATTAAATTTAAATTATAAAAGTATAAGGTTGCATATAATGCAAATACAAGATCATGATTGTTTTACATTCATTATATGCTTTCAGTGAAAATATAAAATTACAGTAATTTTTCATTATGAACTGATAAAATTATTTACCTAGAACCTTATAATTTATAATTTATATTTTTAATTTTTCCATAATGGTAGTTTAAATAGTATAATACATTGTAAATACAATAATATACTATATAAAAAAAAAACTACTAAGAAGTAGTTCATTTTAAATATTAATTGTAACTAGATAATATACTTTTGTATTTAATTACTAAAGACTACATTTTAAACGTTTATAAAACGAAAATTACTATATTTTGTGACTAGAAACTGTTATACGACGATTTCTTCCCGATATCAATGAACGTAATTATCGTTTTCGTAAAATCATTATTATCAATCTAAAATGCAACACGCACAAAATAATAAATGTACTTGACCGAGTTGTTTCACGTGCCAGTGCGCACTCTATAATATAATGTATTATACAATATACATTATAATGTTTGATCATTCATTAAAGTTTTCGTATAAATACAATAATTTAATGGTATTCTCCGGAGTGTATGATAATAAATTTCCATTAGGTGGATCTTTGATGTAAAAACGTGGCAGTGCACAATATTGCAGGGTACCGTTCAACTCATGCGTATTATAATAAATTTAATCAAAAACGCGTGTACACGGCAGTGACGTGAATGGTATATTTTGTACAATGGTATAATATTATCATTATTATTAAAATTGTATTGTCGTGTTGTACACTTACGTCTACGTTTATGCCGGGCCACGGGAACACTCTGGTATGTGGCAGTTCTTTTGGCACGTACCTGAAGAACTCTTGTCGACCTTTGTACCACTTGACCGTGTACAGTGGATCGGATTCTAAATCGTAAGTGCACGTCATCTTTGCAGACTCGCCGGAAGCCACGGCCACGGGAACCGTTATGCTCATATTGGATAGACTGTCGCATTCTGAAACACAAAACAAAGGAATATTAAGTCAAGTTAATAAATAATAAGTCCGGGATTATCGTCATACGAATTATCAACCAAAAATGTATTGTTACGCAAAGGCATTTTTTCTACAAGCCGTAACGGTGTCAATCGTTCAATTTTTCGGTTATCCAAGTTATTATTTTTTTTTTTCTAAAGACTATTTATGTGTGAATTTTTTTCGATCGAAATCATTAAATACTTTAATGGATTTGAATTGTACTCGAATACAATGTTTATAGTTAACTTTATAAACTGTATAGAATTGAACTATATAGACTATAGAGTTTAAGTTAAACGCACTTTTTGCTAGAACTCAAGACAAATTATATAGACAATATTTTGTTTTTCGTCAAATCCAAAACATACCACATCAGACTTATTAAATATGTTGTTTTTATGGTAGAATTATCTTTTAAAAATAAAAGTTATAATAATTTTCTCTCAGATATGAAACATAACATGAGTTTTTGATCGATAACGCGTATATTTTAATACACACTAATACGTCACTGATTCCTTATGATGACAAAATAATATATTAGATTAATGCAGACAATTTTATCTGACAAAAACCCAAATGAGGGGCGACATTTCAAAACGTACTATTTCCAAAATTGAAGAAATTGAGTTGTATATTGATTCTTATGGAAAAAAAAAGGCGGGAAATTGAATGGCGTGGTCAAATTGAACCAAAACGTACTATTTCCCTTATTAAATTGAAGTTGTTAATCTGTTATTGTGGCACAACGTACTATATCCAGTTGTTTGAAAATACATAAAATATTTTTTGTAGATTTTTTATAATTAATTCATTTATATAAATTAATTGTGCAAATTAATTTGAATGGTTTATTTATTTATTTCTACAACTAAAATAATTATCATCATACACCAAGCATTGTGATTATTGATAGTACATTTATTCATCTTAAAAACCTCAAACCACGGCCTTAGACTTTGTAATAGTATAATATAATATTATTATAATGTATAAATTAAGAACTAAATGCCTTGTGCATCGAGCAATACAGATTTTAAAATAAAAACATAAATATTATTATTTAGTTAAGACATGATAATGTTTGAATTGTTTGCATAAGCCATAAAGTATAATACCTAAGTAGATAGGTATGTACTATTGTACTAAAAACCTATGTTATAATACATATATATTTTTAATGCACCTACCTATTACATTTTATTTTATATTATTGATATTTTGTACTAATTATTAGGTACAAAAATGCTCTAATCAAATACAGGCCAACGACCAAATGGATGACAAAAAGATTTTTTTTTTAAGTTACATACTCAATAATATTGAAGTTCCTCTTTACGATAACGATGATTAAGTTCCTCATCACATTATACCTATGTATAATTATTATTATTAAACATTATTCTTTATTTTTAAAAGTAATTTTTTAAATATTTTATAAATTTATTAACAAGCTGTTGAAGTTTAATTTTTTATTATTTTACTTACTGTTTTTGTTTTTAATTTTTAAGTTACATACTCAATAATTAAAAGACTGAATTATTATTATACAACATTATTATTTTTATTAACATTTATACATTTTATGAATAAACAAGGTTTTATTTAACAAAATGTTAAAGTATTTTTTCATTAGTTTTTATATTATAATGACAATTATGTTACATGTTATGAGATAGGATCCTAGTTAAATAATTTTAATGTTGGATGATGATGATATGAAATCAATATAAAATATTATATTCCAGGTAATAGTACGTTATGGTAGAATATAGAAATATAGAAAGCAAAACGAATTATTTTCATAAATCAGATCAAAACGTACTATTTATCGGAAATAGGACGTTATGATGCAATTTAGTAATTAAAATTATGAATTACTACATTAAAATTAAAATTTTAACAATAAATAACATCATAACTAAAATCACTCAATTTTTATGAATTGTATGATGTTTTTACAATATTTTATTAGTTTCTAGTTTCTAGTAATTCGGAACAGAATATCGTGATTTCTGAAAAAAGTGTAAAATGGAAATAGTACGTTTTGAAATGTCGCCCCTCAAATATAAGGGAAAGTTGAGTACTTTTACGCTGTGGAAACTCACATAATATTTACGTTATTTTTAACTTTCAAAATATTTCGAAACTTTAAAACACATTCTACTTTTTCTATATTCTTTGCAACTTGCCTGATAACCATTTTTGAAAATGTATAATACTAAAAGTTTAACATGATTCATATACAATATATTTATTAAGTACAACTTTGTGACCTACAATAAACTTAGTTATTCATCAAATACATAATAACAATTATAAACAAATTTTATAAAACACATTCTGCGACAATTCTTAAATCTTTAATTGTCAATATTACAATAGAAAATTATGTTTTAATAGCTTAACAAAATTAATAAATGACAAATCACATTATAAAATATAGTATAGTTAAAAGATGTACTTAATAATAAAATGTAAATAAAATAATAATCAATATGTATAGAATTCAACAATAAAATATAATATCGTAAAGTAATGTATATCTTACAAGATAAAAATATATAAGTAATAATGTAGTATGGCTAATAATAGCTTGGTTGCAATGAATTTCACGATTAAGTACAAATATTTTAAAACACTACGAGGGTATTACAAAAAATATATAAAACTAAAATATGAAAACTCATGCTTTGCTAGAATCAGAATTATACTCATTAAACAAGTAGAAACTACAAATTTGAAAACGAATTTCATTCTAATATCATCTTACGAAATTAAATTCCATTTCCATTGAGAAATAAACAAATGGTCTAATAATAGTGTATCAAATTATGAATCAAATCCACTTGTTCTACTTCTAAGGAATGTCTTGAGTAAGAAATACTTCTGGTAGTTATTTTTTATAAATTGTAAATAACACGTTTCATATCTTATTTTGTAATTTAAAAAAAAAAAATCGCTGCAGGCTTCATAACTTATATATAATGTATATGTATTTAACATCTGGTGTAAAAGCCATATGCTGCAATGAAAACTGTACTATACACGTTTAGCATTTAAATGTATATTATACATGTATACATACATATATGTATAATATAATATAATATTATGTATACAATCGTTAAATGTGTTTAAATTTCAAATTAAAAGTTATGAGTTCAAAACGTTGTCATTGTAAGATCATTGTTCTTAAAAAAAAAAAATTCGTTATCGTCACTATTTGAATTATGGCGATATGAGTTGAAAAAAATATATTATTCTTCCGTTTGATATGGCTGTAGCATGTACTGAACTAATACAAATACAATAATTATCAAAATCATCGCATATTATTTAGTCAATATTAAATTAAAACACAACAATAACTCTTATTTCGGTACTCTTTACGAATTTCACAACAGCAACAATTGGATTAAATAAATGATTTAATTAAAAATATTATGAAAATAAAAATTCAAGTTAATTTATTTAAATAAAATTGTATGATTTTAAACAAAACAATATTTTAATTCAACCATATAATAAATCTTAACTTAAACTTTTTTAAATTAAAAATTTTTACTTAAATTTTACATTATTTTTAATTTATTTTATATTGCATTTTTCATAAAGAATATATTATTACCGAAGAAATTATTTAGATATTACATTATACATTTTGTATAGTATATTACTACTATAAGTACTAAGTGATGTTTAAAAATTATGATAAAATAAAAATAATTTATTATTTCACTTTTGGCGTAAAATATTAGGCAATAAACGAAAAACATTATTTTTATTTCAAATTAAGGTGTATTTTTTATTATAGATTGTAAATAAACAAATTTTAATAAAATATACGAGTATAAATAAATAAATGAATATAGCGTTACATATTTAATTGTTAACGGAAAGTTTTACACAATTTGTATGTAAATATCTTATTTTATCATAAAATGATTTCTGCTATATTAAATTTATTTATAATATTATATTATAGCGTAAACAATATGCATTTTCATAAATTACTATTCAAAAGTTTACTTATATAACATATTGTTTGTTAGTTTAAATGTTTTTGTTTCATTAAAAAAAATATAAATGATTGTATTCACGCAATATAAGTGAAAAGAGTTAATTTAATAGAATTTTTAGTCTCCATCAAATGTGTACATAATCAATATACTTGCAATTAATACCTACCTGCATTTATAAATTCACTCTGCAAGAAATTTTGTTTTAATTTAATATATTATGTTATAGTAAACTACAAACGTGTAGCTTTGTTGCAATTTTTTATTTCATTAAAAAAAGAATAATTATCAATAATTTGTTTTTAAAATTTCATAAATACATTTATCTTGTCAACACTAAGTATGAAATATACTTATAATAGTAATAAAAAAAGGTATTTATAATATTATCATGAATGAATAAATATATATTATTATTCATACAACCATATTTCCGGTAACAACGTGAAACGATTAATTTTAGTTTAATTTTTACTACAAAAGTTGTTCGATAAATTATTATTTTACAATTGTTTCATTATTTTCGAACCGTTATTACTAAAAATAATAATATAATATAGGTACCTATATACAAACGTCCTGCATGATAAATTACACATGAAATATTAGGTGTTAGGTATTTCAGTAGCTGGTATAACTAAAAACATTTTATATTTTATGATTAATTATGAATTTTAACTAAATGCAGCTACTAAAATATGCATTAAAAATAATAATATTTATAATATTAATTACTGTGGTTTCGTTTTAAAAATCAATTTTAAAAATGAACATTAATTAAACTGCAATAAATACCATTCTATTCAGACACAATCACTCGCGCGTTCTGACATAACAATCAGTTATGAAAATATTCTAATGGTATAAATAATGGTGATATTAAACACTACATTACACTTTTTATATTTATACCTAGTATTTATTTCGCTTTAAAGCATCATCCAATTTGTTCAGGTACATTTTTTTGTGAATATTGTCATTCATTATTTATTATATCAGGATAAAATAAAAATACAATATTCATTGTGGTTATTTACAATTACATATTTTAATAATTATTATTATTTGTGTAAGATCAAATGCAAAACTCGTTTAAAAAAAACATAGGTACAAATATTAAACATAATATATATATTATACTACAGCCAGTTATCTCGCTTTAATGCACATTGTTATAGTGTAATAGTATAATATTATATTCTAACTGTCAACGCATTATGAATGTTATGATATACTCACAATCGATTTCTGATATCTACAGTCCAACAAGGCTACAACTATTGCGGCGAACAACGCCGAATCCGTTAAATTACCATAAAATGTTCGTGTGAACTATATGTGTATAGTTTATACCTATACACATATGACTTAACCGCTTTTGTTTCACAAAAACACCAATTTTCAAACAGCACAATATAATAATAATAATAATAATATGTTTATCGATTCGGGAGAGAGTGAACGCGTTCAGTTTTTCGTCTGCACAGATTACCAAACAATAATAACAATGATTAATAATTATGATAATAACATATCCAAACTCATTCATTTTGTGATTTGTAAGGGATTGTGGTACGCATATAATATAATGTATTAGGTATATATATATATATATATACATATATACGTATATGCAATATAATTCAATCAATGATTTCAGACGTAATAATATGGACAAACGAACAATGCTGAACTGAAAACACTGACCGGGTGGTGTAAAGCAGCATAATAGTATAGTAATTGCGTCGTGATGTTAAATTATTATAAAATTCATGATAAATAATAAATAATATTTTAAAAAAAACAATTCTCAATTATTAAAATAGTACTAGCAGCATAAGATCGTCCTCTTATTCTACACGTATATCTATATATATATATGTACTTTATCCTTATAAATTTGTGGGTGAACATGTAAAATCCCTAGTATTTTTTTTTTAAAATGACCTATTCCGTACTTGGAGTACCGACTATGATATAGGTAGTCTCTATTATCAATCGATAAACAGGGCTATGTGAAACTTTTGAAAGACTTCTTCTATTCAAAAGAAAAGAAAAATACGTTCAAAGGAAGAGATTTTAACTAAGGTAGTCTTAGTAATTAAAATATTTTAACGAAAAACATCATTTATACGATCCTGCATGAACGTTTCCGCTTCGGATCCAAAATATGTACAGTAAAACAGTTTTAGTAATTTAATAATAGCTTACAACTAAACCCATGTCCAACGTAATCTGCCGTGTCCACGGTTCGTCACATTCGATGAACGACCGCGAGGCTGCAGTACATTATACATAATATTTTATAATATGTACATCCCGTGCGTACGCATGCAAACAGACATTAAGCGCGACTAAATGGTCGCGTCGATCTCCGACAATGACGAGTAAACGATGAATCCATTACCACCGTCTCCCGCGTGTTTATATTAGAGGACATTCCAATTTGACGGGTTGTCGATAGGGGTGGGTTTTTTCGATTACAAGGGTGGTGTGGATAAACAACTGAGAGGAGGGGGGGATATCGGGTAAAGGACTGCCCTCGGATGTCAATAGCACTCCTCGTACTCTTTAATATATCGGTCTGCACACGCACGCAACCAACACGCACAACACACACCGCCCGAAATACATAACCGGCAGTGCACCTCGCCACACCGCTCAATGGAAGCGCGCCCACCCCCCCCTTTCCCACACTGCGCCACGGCTGTTCCTGGTCTACCGAAAACACACATTATATTTTTGTGTCGACTGCCGAAAATTCTTCCCACGAGTTCCATAAATAATATATAATGCGCGTATGTACATAATATACAATATATTTCCTTTAAATGTCTTCGGGGTCGAACGTTTCTCTACTGTCGCCACTGCTACTACCGCCGCCGCCGCCGCCGCCGCCACCGATTTGCTCGAAACACACGACTATGACATCGTATAATAAAAGTCGTTGTACTATACGCCCTTGTGCCAGTATAACGGGTCGTATAAAACAGTGGTGGCGACTGGCGGTGGCGGCGCCCACTCGACGCTCGTGGAGAATTTTCCACTTATTATTTTATTTTACTTAACGCCACAGTCCCGACGCCAAACATCGCGAATTAGAAACCCGGCCCGGCCATATATTTGCTAGTTGAGCCCCTGCGAACGCTGCAAATGTTTCTCACGCGATTTCCAAACTATAAACTATAATACATACATTACACGATTACAACCGACTAGCGTTTTACGAAATTAACACGAAAAGTTACAACTGAATGTTACGCACTAAAGGAGACAAATCGTTCCGACAATGTGTGACTGTTTGACAGACGTTGGACGGTTATTGATCGATACTAGAGGGCTTCATTTTTCCGTCGACTTTTTGTGTTTGTGATTAATTTCTCGATAGTCTATGATTATATTTTTTCTGTTTAATAGAATGTGTTTTACTAATGATTATTGATAAGTTTTGATTATTTAGAATGCTTAGACATTAAACTAAATAATGTGCATTGGTAACTTAAAATTAATATACATTTTTAATTTTAATTGTTTTCATTTTTCATTTAATTATGAACTAGATACAGAGAAAACAAGATTTAATGTTTATTGATTTTTTTTTTTTAATTTTTTAACGACGAGATAATTAATCTTATTTTACGATAATGTGTGTCTTGTGTGTAAAAGTGTTTGTATATACATGAAAATTTAGAAAAAAATACTATAACTTACAACTTCAAGAATGGTTTTTGATAGCAAAAATTGGATTCAGCTAGTATTTTCAAAAACTCCAAATAGAAAGTTTTTAGTGTTTTTTAAAATATAAAAATTAATAAGAAAAACGGGAATTTTTACGCAAAATTAATTTTTGAACGAATTTATGTTGTTTTTTTTTATGTAACTTAAAAGTAAATAACCATCGATACTGATCTGAAATTTATACCAAATTTTTAGATAGGTATTTACTATAAAAAATGATAAAATATCTTTAAATTAAAAAGCTTTTTAAGCTATTTAGACTTTTAACATTAAGATTGTTTTTTCTATAAATTTCAATAAACAATTTTTGCTCAGTCAAAAAGTTTGATAACTTAATTCAATAACTTTTATATGTTTTTAATATAGCTATCAAATAATATTTAGAATAAATAAATACGACTTGTTTTTATAATCATTTGAAGTTCTAATTTGAAAAAATAGATATTAAAAATATATAAATACAATTATTTTAGTGATTTTGTTGTAATTTAAAAATATTTTTCATGGGAATTTGAAACTTTTATGTATATTTATATTTTATATATTTCTTATACCTACACAATGACATTTTCAAAAAAAATAGATTAATTTATATAGTTTAAAGTGTATACTGTATTGTAATATATAGAAAAATAAATTACTTAAATGATTTATAGCAATACATTTGTATGATATTAGGCTATAAATGTCTCGACTTAAAATATTTTTCGAATATAAAGACGTAAACCTTTCTTAATAATGAACAACAAATGTTTAAAATGGATTGAGAAAAGTGTACAAAAAGATATTTGTTTATAATGAAACGTGAAATTCGATAAAAATACAAACACATACGACATCAGTTATAGAGTTTTACTAGGCACATATAGATACCCATACAAGGAATAACTTGGGACATTCAAAAGCTTCGAAAAATATTATTAACGAATTTAATTATCTATTATTTTATATAATAATATGAAATAAAAGCTTAAAGTTATCAGGTATAGACAAATCTTAAGCTTAATGTAAGAATTGAAAAACGTCCACTAAATTTGAATTTAAAAATAATTAACCCAGCGATCATAGAGCTTACAGCTAGCTTTAAACATACATATATACTGTATTCGAGTGTACTTAAAAATAAGTTATACGTTTTTAATCCACCATAATAATGGCTATTGCTGATTATAATTGTGTACACGAACTATAATGTGGAACATCTCGAAACCGTAGAACTTACTGCAGAGACACGGAGAGGTAGGAAATGTTACCCACCCGTTCGTGCGGTAATCTGCTACAGCAAGTGTTTACTGACATTAATGTTTTATTGTTATACAACAAGACACCAAGCGATACTATTAAGAAGAATCCGTTACTGTTTATTTACTCTGACATTTGTAATAATAATAACAATACTAATAACAGCCGTATGTCCTGCTATACGAGGCGCGTATTGAGGCGCGTATTGAGGCGCGTTAGAGGATGTTCTTAGTTAACCAAATTAATAGCATTCAACAGCCAAACGAACGTTGTCAGATATCTAAAGAAATATAAGCCGGAACAATAATATCAGGAATACATAAAGACACTATATACCACTATATGTGACTACACTGACGTACAAATCGATTAACTGAAGCACAGCAAACAATATATAGTACTACTTCACCGTGTTTGGGAATAATAATAGCCGATGACAAAGCACAACATATTATTCTCAAAATACACACACACATTAATACACACATACACGCATACACTATAGATGTAATAATACGTATACCACACCATAAATCATGTTAAAGTATTTTGCCCTATGTATTTGGTTCGACACGGTTTTGATACTGTAAGTTAATTGAAATTCGTAGTTAAATGAATACATAGTAAGGTCGGTATCTACATGTCTTAATTAAATCGTGTTTCAAACATCGACAGTATTGCAACAAATGAAATATATTATTACTTGTCAAATAACTCCGAGATTACAAGCATAATGATATTAATATTTCAGATAATAACCAGACTGTAATGCGATTTAAAATAAGTATACTTTAGAGATTTATTGTTATACTTTTAAACACGCTTTTTCGGTTTCCTCTGTTTGAAATGTATTATAATAATATATGTTGGAGGTGTATTTTATTTTACATAACGTTTAAACCGTTGAAAAAAACGCATAAGAAAGTAGGTACATAGAAATATTTTTGTAACTTCCTTATAAAAAAGAAAAATATTCCATAAATAGTATGTATAATCTTCTCCTTTTTTTTTTTTGAACAATTTCTTAAGGACTAATACGTATTTGATGAGGTCGAATTCAAAATGATTTACTGACATCTTTTACGACTATGAAAATATTTTATATCAAAATATAATATAATAAATATCGTACGTTTAAAAAAAATGTAAATATTTGTACAAAAGATAAATGTGTTACTGATATCTAACAAAAATATCTACTTTTAAACATTTAGTAGTACATGAAAAAATACATTTATATATGCAGTTAGTAGTGAATACAGTATGTATAGTTCATTAACAATTTAGTAATAAATGTAAAGATAACAGAATATTATGTACTAATAAAACGTGATTTCATTTAGTAGCACCTATTGTTAACATGATTTATTGGACTAAAAACAATTCACAACAATGTGCTTTTATACAACTTTCTTCAACTTTATTATACATTCTTAGTTGTTTAAACTGTTTATTTTGTTAGTAAAATATATTATATTCTAGGTATATTGAAGTAAAATGTTTAAACTTATTTCACACAGTAAGATTATGAAAACCCATAGTACGTATTTTTAAGAAATAAAAATACTACGTTATATCTTGTGTTTGCATAATAATATAACTTAATAAAGTAGTAACGCACAAGTATACTGATGTTTTTAAGCGTTAAATTTAGATTCATGAAATTGTTAATAATAATAATAACATTTCAAATTAAATAGTTTAAACATTGTAGATCTCTTATGAAAAATTAAACAATTATAATTTTTTAATAATTTTAAGCACAGAAAATAATCAAAACTACAACATTGTGATGAGTTTACTCTCAAAAAGTAATAATTTTCGAGAAGAAACTATCAAGTCTTTAATTAAAATAAATATAACATGGAATAATGTAAATAGTTTACTTAGTTTATAATTTGAGTAGTATTAAAAACCAGTAATTAAAAAATGAGAGTAATAAAAAATAAAAATAAATTTTTAGTATATTCCTTATACATCGATTATTTATATTTATCTGTAGTATATATAATCTACGTCCACTATCAAAAGAATCTGGAATGGAGGTAGGTATATTGAATAGTTTGTTTAGAGTTGAAAATTGTTTTATAGATTTCTTCCATTCACATGCTCGACATCCGAGTGTAGTATTTCATTTGCCTGTTATTTCCGACGTGTCTGACGCATTCCCATTGTCTTAAAAATGTCGTTTTTAACAAGAAACTTCGAGAAAACAAAACAATAACTCAAGGGAAAAATCGTCGTGAAACTAAAGTTCTAGACCCTAATAGCGTTCCTGTTATAGAGTTTTGTTTTTAAATATTAGAATAATGCTAAAAGTCTTGAACCAATGCTTTATTCAGAATTCACTTATGTCAATATTTATCCATATCCTGTTGTATACGGTTTGAAAAGTGCAATGAACAGGCGTTTAAAATCTTAAATGTATACCACCATTGAATTATAGTGTTTAATATAATATGAACAATAGAAGTTCAACGCTTGTTGACAAGTCATTTTAGAAATATATTATTTAATAACACAACATTAAATTAATATTGATTCACCATCCACCCATAGTTTAATAAGATACTATTTGTGTAAGTATTATAAAAAATAACATATAATATAACACTAGCTTTAATTTACCTCTCGTCCAACGATGAATTTTTCATACAAAAATAAATGAAATATGGACCTTTAATAAAGCATAATGATATAACTACATTATGTAATGCATTTTATATTTGGGAGTGTTTAACACATCGAGTGAAAAACGAAATTAAGTGATTATTAAAAATAAAATATATCGGGTATATAATATACTTATAGAACCATTGAGACAAAAAAAAAATGTTGTTACTTTGAGAATCACGAATTAAAATTAGTGCCCATAATATAGAGGGTAGCTTTGCGGTGATACAACAGCTGGTTCGAAAAATTCTTTATATGAAATAATAAATAAATATAATTACACGTAAAAGAAAATACGATTATTTATAATTTATACGACTTAAAAAGCATTTAAAAGCACTAAAGTTTGAAGTAATAATTCAAAACGAAAAAAAAAATAATGGAAATATTGCATTTGGTACATTATGGAGTTCTACTATATCGTTTTCTGTACAATCACATACGTTGTAATTTATTACGAGGGTGCATTGAAAAACACAAAACAGTATTATAATAAAACATATAAAATAAATGGTTACGATCACCCAAAATAGATGATACCATTTTCTAAAAAGAATCGTAAAATCTAGTAATTTTCATCGGTTCTTATAGCACCTTAAAAACAAAAAAGAAATCCTCCGAAATTTGTTCTTCAAAACTTTTTCCATTTAAACACTTTATAGTGTCTCATAAAAATGTCGCTGAAACCTTGACACAATTAAGACTCGATACACGCTACGTAAGAGTGCTAAAAAAAAACTTTTATGTATATTTTATAAATTATACGTATTTATAATCAACGCGCTTAAATGGCAGCCGTGAAAACAATTTGAAAATTGATAATATTTTTTTTAATTTTGTAACACGAAAATTACTTGTCTAAAATCTCTGGGGATATTATGTTATATGATGATCTTATCGTCTGCCGACCGACTCCATAAAAAATAAAATATATATTAACCTACCAACAACATATTGCTGTACAAACTTTTTATATCTTTTTTTTTTTTTAATAGTAATATATCACAGATTAAATCCCTCGAAGTCATTCCGTAGGAATACAATATTATTTATCTGGTATTTTTGTCAACAACAATAATATTCTGAATTCATATCGATATTGTCTACTTGAACTCGCAACGGTGGACACACATTAGAAACGGCATACAGATTAACCACGATGGAGTTTTATAAACGTTCACAATACACAATATAGTATCGCAATAATATCGTCACACAGTAGGTACACTCCGCAGCGAATCGATTTTGGCCCGTTTTCGAGTAAAACGCTAGCTCTGCTGCAGAGACGATCGCGACGATTATTTCGATACATATTATACACGATGCGGTACCGCTATTAAAGTTCGACAGTATTCCCAAGTCGTACACTGCTGATTTCGGTAAACGATCTTCGGGTTCAGTTTACGGGACCACAACGGCTGTTACCCGTATAATATATAATAATAATATATTATATTTGACGATGTGTGCACATCGTCGAAATGCTGTTTTCGTACGTGAATTATGACAAAACATTACAATAAATTGAATATAATATTGTGTGTATAGTATATTTGCTACGAGCATCGAAAAATATGTCTTTCGAGATGAAGTATTTGTAACGGTTGTTTCGCGGTGGTGGGCAGGAGGTCCGCGCTTTCGGAATTTTCACTACCAATGGGATAGTAATAATATTATTGTTATTATTGGGATTTTTACGCGTAACCCGGAATTTGTACCGCATTTTGAACAAACGGTTGTTTATTGTGGTGATTGTAAATTCCACAAAAGGTCGGATGAAACGTTGTTAACTCCGCCTCGACAATGTTTTGGCATAAATTATATACGTCATGGTCGGTTAACAATAAACGCTCACCATCTTAGTGCAGTTCATGTTCTAATAACATTTTTAACTATATTAAATAATTAGAACAATACACAGCAAAATATTTTTAACACAAGACCAAAATCTACTACAGGGTCCATTAGTAAAACATAATAATATTAAATGAATCGTATACATTTCAAAATTAAAAAAAAAATAATAATAATAATAATGATAATATAATTTCCATACTACGTAATATTATTTTAAAATACGGAATAAACGAAATATCAATCAGTAGAAAATTCAAAGGTCATGTTGTATTATAAGGATAAAAATAAGAGGATTATTTAAAAATAAATTTTTAACTGTCAACATTTGTAATTAATATTGAATTATTTCAATATAAAATAATTTTTTAGTTACCCATGGTCCATTGCTTTTTACTTATTCGATGTGGTTGGTTCAGATATTCTGTCTGAAACATTTATTGTTTCCAAAAAAATTAATCTGAAGAACCAGTTCTTGCCTAGTGTTTTTCTTATAATTTTAAATGTTAAAAATGTATTTAACAAATATTATATTTATAGATTTGGACTTAAGATTGATAATAAGAATTCAAAAGGACGAATGAATGTTTGTGTTATCAACTATTTGTTCAAACTAAAGTTATAGGTCGCCAATTCGAAATAAAAAAAAAGAGATAGGTATTATTAGTATTATTTAAAAATCAAAATAATTGTACTCGCTATTTGAAGTTCGATTTGTTGTAATTACTGTTTTGAGAATTTATTTTCACATTGGCATCATTTTCATAATACATTTTCTTTCCATATTCCAAATTTTATAAGTTTGATACTTGTCGTACTTTCAAAGCCAAGTTTTCAACGTACGATTTTATCCAATAATAAATCTTTGTTATAACATGTATGTTTTAAGGTTATGTAATTCTTTATTAAGATTATTAAATTGCTTTTTCTAATTGTTATAACTTTATTTTCCATTTCAAAACAAAATTTTTTTTTTAATGTCCATAAAAAGGGTCACTTACGTACACATTATGTAATTTATGATTGTAAGCACAGTTCCAAAGCGAAGGAGAGGCGGCTATCAGAAAATAAACGATCGTCCAATCACCAGCACCCTCATGTATTGATATTTATATACTATAATTATAGTATCTGATATATTGATAATTTTTCATATCAATAACCTTAATAATTACTGAAAAATAACCTTTTTTTAAAATAAAAAAAAAATATCATAATATTTTTAAATTTTCTAAAAGACATTGAATTGGTTTGAATGTATTAATATATTAAAATCATTTAAAATAAAAACTATCTGAGCAAAATATACAAACTATTGATTGTTTTTGCACAAAAACATATCCTGGTAGAATTCATAGCAAATACTCACATGTTGTCGGTACTTTATATTTTGAGATGGAATTTATACGATAATATATGCTCACCAGCCGTGTGCCTGTGTGTGTACAAGGATGGTTTTCACCCATTTCCATGAATATCGTATTATATATGTAAAATATTTGAGACATTCAAAATCATGGACAGTTTTTAGTAAAAATATTTTATTGCCATTGATTCTATGTATCTATAATAATAGGTATACAAAGTTGTTTGATTAATATATGTATATATATAATTATTACATGGTACATAGGTTCATCTTTTGAGTCACGTAGGTACATGCATTTTTGGGATGGAATAAATGTAGTTTATATATATATATACCTATATGTGTGGATAGATGGTCGAAAGAATGAAAAAAAAAAACGAAACGAAAACTAGTTATACGAATTATAAACGGCTCATGAATATAAAATCTATCGTCGCACGACCAAGCCCTGGAACCCCGACCGAGCCTGCATAGCCGTAACTCTTGTGCATCTAATTTGAGATTAATACAATTTACGTGATTTTTTTCATTTTTAGTCCGTTTAAATTAACTGATATAATACAAAGGACGTGCGCGATATTCATTCGTGATAAAAATATTTTAAAACGACTTGCTAGGCCATCACTTTAGCTTAGCAATTTTGTCTGCATTATAAAGGCTGTTTATGGGACAATGTTTAGCATTTATCCAATAAAGATTTTTTATCTAACTATTGTGCCACTAAACCTAACAGTATAATACATAATTCTAACTATACCATGTTGAATTTCACTAGTTATATTTAAGCTTAAATATGTTTTCCTTGAATATTTCAGCCATATAATGTTAATTATTCACATACAATTTATTTTCACGGAAATACATAGGCATACAGAAAAAATAACGTAATATGTCATAAAAAAATAGCGAAAATGTTTTACATAATACCACGAAATTGTATTTTACAACACATTTTTAAATCTGTATCATATTCAAAAGAGACTTATAAATTATGTTTATACAATTTTCATCGTATAACGTGTATATTTTATAACGATGTTAAATACTTAAATCCCTAAATTGTGCATAATAATATATGCATTATGATCCTGTTTAATTTAAAAATGATTTTTAAATGATTCAACTTCCATTTAATATAAACATTTTAATGTATATTATTGATATCCCCTGCAGCAAAAAGTATAATGGATGATTACGTCGCAACATGCAATAAGTTGGCAAATTATTAAAATTTACTATCAAAATTAGAATTGTACATTTAGGGTAGTGAATAGTTTATAATTATCTTAACAATTTAGTTTCACATTATTTAAACTTTATCGGGTTTGATTTAGTTTAATCCAAGCCGTATAGCCGTATAGGTATAACTATTAACTTGGAAACAATGGTATCATTGGCTTAAATATATCGATATATATATATATATATAAAATATTTCTCAAAATAGGTTTCCGGATACATTGAACAAAAAATACAACTATCATAAAATCAAACATAATTAAATTTAGTATAACCATGTTTATGTGTATATTATTTATATAATCTACTTTTTTATAAATTATCTGCGAATAAATTGTGTTATAGTGATAAAATATATTTTATTATTTCAAACACTTATTCTGGAATAAGAATTAAAAAATATTATATTAAAATAATTTTTTTTAAGTATGACAATTAATAAAATAAAATAAATGTTTCATTTTAGATTCTGAACGAGTGATAAATGTATTGATTTTACAATGATGTGTGTTTTTTTTTTTTGTCTGCCATCGCGTTTTGGAGTAGTACCTAATAGTGTTTTGGTTTTTTGACTTCAGCCCCTGTTTGAAAAGGAAAATTCATCTAGTAAGTACTTGGGGGGAAGGAAACAGTAAAAACCTAAACATAAAACAGTAGTTTTCAAATTCGTCATGAATAACCCTAAAAAAGTAACGAAAAAACAGGAATTTTTACGCATAACCAGTTTTTGACAATATCGATTTTTTTATTTTGCTGTAACTCAAAAACAAATCACTGTAAATACTTGAAATTTTTACTAGATATTTAAATTTGCGTTATCTATTTACGATTCAATCTCCAAAATATTTTGACTTTTTTTAAGCTATTTGCAGACAATTGAAATTTTCAATTAGAGACTCGCAAGCCACCAAATATATTAATAAATATGGAAGAGCCAAAATGTAAAAAAAAAAAGGTCATATTATTATATAATTTTTATAAATGTGTGATATTGTAAATAAGATAAGATAAGGTATGTTTAATGACTGCGTTAGCAACATATAGTCCTGATTTTAAAAAGCTTACAAGCAAAATAAATACGCAACAAATAAGAAAATAGTCTATAAAGAAAAATAATATCAAGAACACTTTATTTTTAAAAATTTTTTCTATACACTGTAATTTAATAAAATATTATACTTTTTAAAATACATAAATTCATGTTTTCAATTTTTTTTTTTTTAAATTTTGTGATAAGATACGAGCCACAAAAGTCTATGACGCGAGTCGCGGTTTGGCCACTCCTGTAATATATCCTACTAATTATCCTAGACTGACAAATCATCTCCATCTCATTGCATTGACATTTAGCACATCCATTATAGTGACTTACTCCCAATCTCTACAATACAGTAGAGAGATACCCAATTTCCCACCTTTTTTTTTTATATATATAATATAATATTACTAAAATTAAATAGAATTTATTCTATTATTATATGCATACATAGAACTAGTCATTTTTAAAATAATTTATTTAGTTACATTATTATTGTTTTAAATTATTACATTATTTTCAAGCGGTTTATTTCCTAGTATTTACTATACGCTTATCTATCTAAAGATGTATAAAATAATATCTACCTACATTATTCCAACAGCTAAATGCAAAAATGATAAAAAAAAAAATCCCATCGTACCAACAATAGTTCGATGTCACTTAACATAATATGATATATATATATATATATATATTACAACGCCCAATGAATGAAACCAAATTATTTTTATATTATAATAAGCTTTCTGTAAAAGTGTGGTTTTGAAAGCTGATAAAAACTTCCTATATCCAGACTAATTATTGTTGTAAAATTGCATTATAAAAATTAATACCCCTTTTATATAGAATATAGATATAGGTATATATTGTGTTAGTATTTGCTATCTTTCAGTTTTATATTATTTTCTTTATAAATACATATATAGTATGGGGCAATAGTTTTTAACAGGCACAACGGATTTTCCCTAATCGTTAATTAACATTTTTTTATCCCCAGGGAATGGAAGTTTGTGGAAAACGTATATAAAAAAAAAATGTTTGAATACCTAGTATTATGTTAGTGAGACTTAAAATAATTGATATTCTTTTGGGCCATATCAATATATTGGATTCAGATTACCGTCACTCATCATATATTTTAAAATTAATTAAGGAATACAGGTTTCTAAAATAATATAGCCTGAACCTTCAAAAAAAAAAAAACCCCTTTACAATCTTTACAATTAAAGTGATTTTAATTCCATACAATTTTCAACAATACAAAATAATTACAGATAGGTGTATAGGTACTTATTTATTTTGTTATATATATTTCTCTAACTATAGTTAAAAATAAAATATTTCCCGTTTCAATTTATATCAATTGTTCAGTAATAAATAATTTCAGTTAATTCAAGTATTTTTTAAGACACATCTTCAAATTATAAGCAGAATTATAATTGAAATTCAGTGGAACCTCGATAACTCGAATCTCTATAAGTCGAATTTTCGATAATTCGAATTTTATTTTCACCCCAACCGATTCGAGTTATCGAGGTTTCACTGTATTCTTAAAATGGCGTCGTTCTATAATCGATAATAGAGCTAAAGTTTAAAGATGATTAATTCCTCAGAATATTTTACAAAATTAATAAGCAAAATCACTAAGTTAAAATTAAATTAATTATATGATACGTTGTATAACACAATTTATATCAATTAGTTTTAAAAACCTATTTGAACATAAAATTTAAATATATTTTGTACAGCGTTACAACAAACAAGACATGATTGTGTGTGTTATTAACTATTTTTAGTATAATATATTATATTGCCTACCTATATGTAATAGTTATAAATAATAATATTATATTAAAATCATGTAATGAGTTAAAAATATTAATTACAATAATCACAATATTATAATAACTAATTTTGTTTAACATGAGAATATTAATTAATATTAATATTAATAAACACATTTTTTAAATTTATTTTACTGTACATTTTTTCTTAATTTTAATAATTTTGTCTATTCGCGATAATATACACACGTATTATATATTTACTTATCTTGTACAGTAGAACTTTCGGAACTTTAACGTACAATATTCAACAATAAACTTCACCTTACCTTGGTCTTTATTGATCTATTCAAAACTATATTTTAATTTAAAATAACTTAAGTAATAAGATAAGAAAAAAATGTATAACTGATAGCGAATCTCTGTGAATTTCATTTCTAAAAACGTATCAACATAATTTTTTAAAACTGTAAGTATTCCAACACGAGTTTTGTGGTTATATTATATCACTAATGATTTAGTGCCATAATAATTATCACTGGGGACAGACAAATATTATTTATGATTAAATACAAAATATTAGACATAATAATCTTTTTAAACCCTAGACGTGTATGCATATTAATCTACATAATTTTAATTGAGGACGGAACAATCTTTTATATAACCTCGCGTGTTTTTTCTTTGTAAATAATTAATAATTTTGTTCTATATTATTTTTAGAAAAACCAAAACCATTTATCAAAATAATCATCTAAGCTAATTTTAGTCATATTATTACATTATTTTATTTACCATATTATTATTTCGCGATGAACTCGTAAAATAATGACATTAATGACATTTTATCTATTGAATTGTTCTGGTTTCATAATAAATATACTATAGCAAACTAAAACAAAAAACTCTCTTTTGAAAAAATGATATGAATCACAGAGTATCAATTAAAATCAAAATCGAAAAAAACGCATGTTAAGATTGTAAAAGAACCCTATAAAAACGGTACCAACGGTTATATTATACTGAATAGGTATTAGAATGAATCGTATTTATACATATGAAAACAATACTCGCAAACCGTTTTCCTCAAAGATATGGATAAAACGTGTGAAGGTTCCGGGAAACCGTTTTTGAGCAATCGTTAAAACACGAACGTTGCCATTTTCGCCACCGCCGACGATCAGAAGTCATTTGTATATAATACAATATATTACGTAGTGTAGATTGTGTTTTATAATATATCCTATTATGTAACTCATTTATTTATTTACAGGACATTTAAAATGTCTAGAACACGTAATTGTAACACAATAGAAAAGTCGCCTTTGCTCTATTAAATGTCATAAAAAATTATACGTGAAAAGCTAGGCATGGACATACACTGTAAACGAAGTCACACACATTATACAATTGTGTGCTTCAGATTGCACAGTATAACTGCAGTGGTGGTCATAAGATATCTATAAAATCATCATCACATACCGAACATTTATTACGAGTAACGATTCAAAATAATACTCACAATATTACTATTAGCAAAAAAAAAACCGCTCAATCAGTTATTATACTTGTTAACTTTATCGTTATAACTGTTTGTCGTTACTATTTAATAAACATAATATTATTAGGTATAGTGTCATTGTAGTCATTTGTGATGCTATATCTATACCTAATATAACACAGCCAGTATCGTGTAATAATAATAATAATAATATGCAATATAGAATTATATGTATATATATCTACTATAATAATATTATCATTATACATTTGTACGTTTATAGTGTTATTGTGTAAAATGGTATTTTGCCAAGTGGCGACGAGCTACTTTCTTATTCGCAATAGAATGCGGAAGACGTAAACTCAAAGAGATGAAAAATTCTTTACTCGAGCAGACATTTATGTACACTTTTATATTGTACTATATTATATTATTATGTGCAGTTAAACGCGTTTTACGCACAGGTGCTGGGAACCATTTTGGCACAGTTCCGGGTAGGAATTCGTCGACATTTACATATTCATATCGCTGATTCGAACGGCGACTTCCGATCCAGTACTGTTGTCTGAGAGCACCGCTGCCACCACAAACACCATAATCTTTTGGGATGGAAAGCTGTAGTAGTGGGAAAATATAAAAGTGATTTTCGGAGGATCTACAGTACCTGGAAATGACGAGACTTCCATTCACCGACTTACCGGAGCAGCATAGGATGCGCTTTGTACGAGAGAAGGTGGAAAAGACCGTGTATAGGTGGAGCTCGGGTAGTCAATAAACCGAACTGAACCCGGGGCTCCTGCAGATAATCAAATTTAACGTACTTTTTTTTCCCCCGATATACACGCTCTGCACCGACTTCGCCGCCGTTTCGTGAGTTTCATCACTATATGATTATTATTTTTATTATTATCATCGTTTGTTCGTTCTCATTTATTTTCCACTACCGGTTTCGTGCTACGAGTATACAATTTAAACGTATAAGATAATATAGCACATTCACGCTTATGTTTATAATAATCTGATGATACCACATGTATTATATGTATACACACACACTCTATATTATTATACCTAGTGTATTTTATATGCCGACTTTGAGGTCCTATTTCTTCTTAACGATCCGGAATCTAATCAAATTCGAGCTGCGCGGTAACATAATATTTAACGCAGCCGTCGTGGACGTACGGGTTAATGAACGCGTGGTGTATGATAATAACACGGTATACGTGCATATTTATATACCATATAATAAAGTAGGCATATATACAGATAGTTTAAGTACATCAGAGCTCTCTCTCTCGACCAGATGTGTGTGCACAGTGCACTTGCAGACCGCGGCCTATACCCCGCGCAACCGACAGTTGTATAATACGCGTATCATATTTATATACACAATCCATACGTTATATATATTTTGTAAGCGGGTTATATATTTTAATCATGTCGTACCCTACCGCCCGACATCTATTAATTATTACGTCGCATAATTTCCGTTTCGTGTGCCGTAGGTACGGGATACATGTAAATACCGTATACGGACCCGTGTAAAACGGTACATATCTATACACTACATCAAATACCGCCGTAACAGATGTTCGTGAACCGACGACAACCGCGTTGAATGTTATACCACTCGATAAATCAATTTTGTTAAAACGTATTCCCAAAAAAATATAAGACGACACAAGTTCCTCTCTGCCACCGACATCACGACATTCAATCGAACCAAAAAAATTGCGTATATGCTCCTAATACCTACCTACATAATATTAGTATATGAAATGTGCGATCGTCTTTGCGCCTACGCATCACAACGGGAAACATAAATCATACACTTATTATCTCTGCTTTGGTAAATATTACACCGCATCATGATGGTAACCATCAAGTTCTATTCCGACCGGTACGACGCGAAACGATATTAATTCATAAGCTTGCTTTCAGACAGATTTGATTTGTCATTCTACAAATTTGTAGTCTACGGACATATAAATCCTACTAATGAACTCAAATTCGATAATTTCGCTAGATTCATCATACAATAACATACACACAGAAGTTTTTATTTGATTAATTAACGAATTTGTGTTCCAACTTTTTTAATTGAGTGTATAGATCTCTCGGATTTGAACGTAAATTAAGATTCACTTGATTATACATGTCTTGTTTACGTGTATTTTTACTTAAAACTCCGTAAATTTAATTTAAATGAAATTATAATTGGTAAATCATGGATATTTATTACATGTGTATTTATAACATAATATTTATCAAACGTATTCAATTATGATATAATATTAAATAATGTGTGTGTTAATAATAATTTGCCGTAAGAAATTAAAAACTGAAAATATCTTTACCTAATAATTTAGAAATGCAGGACGAGTGAAGCAAATGCTTTGAGTTAAAAATAAATAACTGATTACCAATCACCGTGTAAAAACAAGAAACACTTGAAATAAACTGAATGCATTAAAAATAAAATACCGCGTGTGATAATAAACGCATGTATTAATAAAAAAAAAATACATGTCAAATAAATGCACAGACTCACGTGCAGTTAAATTCATGGATTCACTTGTATTTTAATTTTCAAATGTACCCGTGAAATAAAGACTTCTAGTATATATTGCAAGCATCCATAACATAATATATATTATATTTGTCATGTTGGTGTTGTAGATACTTTATATACAATAATTACAAATAAAAAAATTCGTTTCTATCATTCCTATAAAATATTATTCTAAATATAATAATTGTTATGTCCATTATATATTGACTAATATAAAAACCATTGTTAATTATTTAATAAATATTACGCATAATTATAACTATTTATGCATACAAATTACTCGTTAGTCGTTATGTTATAATAAACGAATTTATTGATTATTATTTTAATACATTATTACATTAAATAATAATTCAAATGCAATAATTACTTCCATAAAAATAATTTACCTTAATAAAATGTCATTGGAAACTAATTTTTCAAACCAATTAATAATAATATGATATAAAATATATGTACTACTATTATAATTCCTAAGTAAGGTTTTTTTGTTAGGTTTATTTAAAAGCTTTTAATATTAAAAGTTATTTATAAATTTGAAAATTAAAACTGTTTTTTTAAACATAAGCAATTAGTAATGACTTTATGAGTAAATTATTAACTGACGTAGAATACGCGAAACCAATAACCAATAAACGGGTATTTTTTTTTATAAAATCGTATCACATAATATTTTGTTTTAATGTATAAACAATAAACGTCAATGAAATAGGTAATCATAAAATATAAAATAATTTAATCATAATAGTAACAGAAAAAAAAGTAAACAAGTGTATACTGCTCAGTTGTACATTATTGATGGCATATGGGTAACTGCGATGTAATGGGTGTATTAAATTTGAATTCAATTATAAATAATATAAAATATATAATTGTATTAAAAAAATAATTTTGATCAAAAATAATCCAACAATTTATATCACTGTGCATATTATAATATCATGATATATTTTTTGATATAGTTATTTAAATAGTACCTAATACAGTAAATAGATATAATTTTTTCAAAAACATTGCATTAATTACATTATTATTTATTAGTGTTTAATTATCATAATAATACAACATTATACTTTGAATTGATAACATCTTATTCAAAATACCATAGAATAGTGTAATCGAAATACTATTTTGAAAATGTCAATGCTTATAGTATAATGCATAATATACATAAAATATCCGATATAAATAATTTATGAAGGAAATTTATTACATTTTTAAACCTTAACTATAAAATTTAAAGATTTTATTAACCTTTTACTACAAAATACTTATAGTTGTAATTTTTATGGTCATGGTAAATTTTTGTAAAAATGTTAACTTAAAATTAATGTAAAATAATAATTTAATAATGTTTTTATAGATATTAGTACTTTTATTAAATCTTGTATTAAATATTCAAGCTTTTAGACTCAGTGAATAATTAGAAAATAACATTTATAGAAAAAAAATCAAACATTTCTCATTCATATAAATAGCTCAAAAAGACTCAACATATTCTTTTAAATTTTACCATACATAGAAAATGAAAATCTAAACATTTTATGAAAATTCTAAGTTTTTACAGATATTTGTTTTTGAATAAACTATAAAAAATAAAGAAATTATTTTTCTCAAAAACCTATTTTGTTTTTTTGTTAAGTACCTACTGGGCCATTTTCATTTCCCAAAGGACTAACTAGATCCAATTGTCTAACAGAAACTATCCCTGACGTTGTTGAAAATCAAATCATTTTTAGGGTCCCAAAAGATGATGACAAACATAAAAAATACTCGTATCATTGTAAAATCATAAATTAATTTCTTCGCTCAAAACCTAAAACATTTTAAGATAATATACTTCACGTTTGAAATATTAATAATTATTAATTTTTCATATACAAGTATCTAATCTAATTTTGTTTTGCTTGTAATATAAATTATTTTTAAAGTATAATAAACTTCCAAAGTTGACAAATATATTATAATAATTCATAACAATTATTTAGCTATAGGTAACAGACAATATTGAATAGATTTTTCTCATCTACATAACGAAGTTCATCAAAAATTAAAAAAAAAAAGGTTAACAATTGACCTGCTTCCTTTTTATGATGAATCCGTTGTGAAATATTATTTTAAAAGTAAAAAAAAGTCCATCTTCAGTCGTCCGACTAATAATTTATAAATAATGATCCACTAATTAGCACATTTTCAATGTATATTCCAACATAACTAAAGGATACACCTCTTTGTCTTGCCGACGAAATTATTTATGTTAATAATTATAAATTTTATCCTCACATAAAAACTATATTTTATCGGTAAGTGTAACCATCAAATATTTATTTCATTTAATGCATTTATTTTTTTTTTCAATTTTGCACATAAATAATTTGTGAACCTTTCAAATAAAAAGTGTTTATAATAAAATGTATTTTAATTTCTCCTAAAGAATAAGTTCATTATTATTTTTGATTTTGAAGCGAGTGTTATATGTTGATTCAAATATTTAAAATCATGATCTTATAGTTCTGAATATAAAGATATTTCAATCAATTGTAAGTAAATACTTAAGTCTACAAAAAAAAAAAATAAAAAACTAGTTCGAGAGATCTATATGTTTTCATTAAACTGAGTACCTATTTCTTCATAACTGTAAAAATAATTACATTATCATAGAAAAAATTGAAAGAAATAAAGAAATTCAAATTAGAAGATTTTAATTTTGAATCTTTTTTTTTTTTTTTTAATGCACTGATTAATTATTTTTATTTTGCTAATTTAATCTAATTTAGTTACACTACTGATATATGAAGCATTCTATTTTTCCCAGATATTCATGTTTTAAATTAATATCGAATGATTTTTATGCCAATTTATTACGCTAAATGTACGTTTATAAATCGTATTCAAACGTGTGCGTACGTTATTAGTGGTTTTACATCTCAAAAACTTTACTGAAACGCACACTCGTAACTTAACAATTGCTAGTAGGTATTTGATGTATTCAAAATCACCATCATAGGTACACTATTATGCTTAATATAGTAGTATAGTTATAAAAGTTATAAAAAGGATTATACAAGTTGCAGTTATATTTGCATAATAATTATATATTAATATCTTCAACTCATATAATGTATAACATCTAAATTTTGTGTCCACAAGATGAGCTTGACGTTTAATACTATATACAGCTGTAGTTGTGCAATTATTATGTCGACTTACAAGTAACAGATGTTTATTCGACATTACAATAACCACTAAAATCTTTGATATTTGGAGACAGTGTGTACGCAAGGTAATATCTTCACAAAAATCAATCCGTTCGCGACACCAGGTGTATAAGTTAAATAAATAAAAAATGGTGGTCATTATTTTTTTTTTTTTTTTTGTTAAAATTGTACATAATAATATATTTATTATTATATTTCGACCATTATATATAGATAAAAAGAGAAATAGCTGTATTATTTCAACACAATTACGTATTAATGTATAACAACGCACACCTATAAATAATACTTAATAACATAATAATATTATGGTCGGAATTTATTAAAACGTATATTAAAACGCCGCATGATATAAGCTTTCCTCGAATACATTTTCCTTTTAATCGGTATTTTAATATTTGTATATATTATATCAATATTCCAGTCTAAAGAAAACATAATAATTTACGCATCCTTTTCAAAAAGTATATGTTATAAGATAATAGTTATAAATAAGGGTTAAAGTCTATGAATATTGGGTACGTGTTTGGGCTAATACTGAATGGAAATTAAGCAGTAATATTATATTAACTCCAATTCACCCTTTTCACCTCATCTAGCAATTTCTATTACATAATAACTATGGTCGCACATAAAATCATTTCAAAACCATTTTAGTAATTTTTTACCAATTTCATATTTTGATCATTCATATTAATAACGTATTTAAAATGTGAAGGTAAAATAATATTTTACTGTACAAATGGATAATAAATTAGTTTCCTTTATAATATTTATCTATTTTAAGTAAGTTCTTGTTTGACAATATGAAGTAAAATTCAAATATTAATAGTTATACAAATTTTATACTTGTTAGAAAAAAAATAAAACTTTTATCATTTATTTAAGAGAAACATGAGGTTTAATATTTTCAATATGATGAAGTTCTTATTTAGTTTTTTTTTTCATAAAAGGGTGAAAATAAATGATTCCGAGAAACAACATTTTTTTTTGAAATGTATTTGTAATACAATTTGGTTTTTAGCTCTGTTATTGAAGATTTTTTTTTTAATAGGAAATATCAATAGGTTCTTCTATCAAAGCAATCTTGGTCAACAAGACTTTACTTCAACATTTAAAATGTTCCCTCCATTTGCTCCATTGTATTCCACATCATTTTGGTTTTTATAGGACCAAAATTGAATTTTCAAGTACAACGATTTAGCACTTAAGTAATTTATTTTAAAACGTTCGAGTATTTGAAATATAATGAAAAATGTGAATTTTTTCTTGTTACTCGATTAAATTATCAACTCAGATAGGCACATTTATAAGCATTGATTGTACGGTCTAGTTCAGTTTATAATATTTTAATGAAAACAAAAATATAATTCAATTATAAAAATTATTTTATTATGAATACAATATAATATTATGTCATTATATTTAACGTATGAGTTTATATGTAATTAAAATAAAATAACCACTGTGAGTATATATGTAATATGTAAATAACCTAAATATAAATGAATGTCAGCTCATCATTTTTCAAGTGAGTCCTAGTGTCAGTTTGTTTTCTTAACTTGAATCTAAATGGTGACATAGAAATGGTGTAAATACTAACCCCATATTTTTTCAATATCATGAAAATAATAAAATTAAACTCTTAAGTGATTCCTTAATAATTACAATTAATTATAACTTTATAATATCAAAATATTTCATTAAGTATTGATCTTATTTTCTTTATTTTTCAATGAAACATAAGTAGAAATAACTTAATTAATAGGTACATAATTTATTGTTTATTAATATAAAGTTTTCTTTTTTTATGCTGTTTACCAGTCTAAAAAAAGAAATGTTATTTTTTCTTCTAATGAATATTTGTAAGAAATAAGAAATTTTACCTTTATTTAAATTTTTTCAATTTAGTTATGATATATTTAATTGTATTTAATGATTTATTTTAAAAAAAATAATAAGAATTCTACGAGTAGGTATACCTAGCAAAATTAAGGTAGAAGGTATGTGCCCATTAAATTTAAAGTAGCTTCTCTCCACCAAAACTGATAAAATATTAAATTATGTTATACTGAATATACTGTATAATTCGCAAAAATAACGAAAATCTAAATATATTTGAGTTATGTTGTACAATGTACATACATAATAAACATACATATTATATACATATGCAATAAAAACTGATAGCATCCCACTTGCACTGGACTTCTATTATATATAGTTGATTTGGATAACTTTTTTTCGACTAGTAGGACTCAAGTATTTTTACTATTTTTAAGATACGTTACTACCATATAATTTTATCTTCACGTTTTATACCGTCTTTTACGATTATATATTGACATAATAAATCAAGTTTCTTTTTATAGTCTCATTTTTTAAGTCTATAAAATACACACATATACTGTACTAGTTATTATTCGTCGTTATTTTTTGCACGATTTCGTTCTGAGTTAAAAATGAAATTAGAAAAATCTTAAAAGCAAATCTCAGTGATGGTATATGTACATTTGCCCATAAGATTTTTCAAAATATTAAAATTTAAAAAATATATATATTATAAGCAAATGTACGAAATATAAATTATTGATCAAGAGTAGCGTACTATTGGTAGCGATGGTACAGTATATTTTATTTTGTAACGATTAACATAATATCGATGAAGTAGATACTGGTATACATGATGTAATAAAATATAATAAATTACTAAGAATATATGGTTAGCGTAGTGATAATTTTCACTTGTCACTACTATAACAACCATATAGTGTTGTATCACAAAGTTCAAATAATATATACCTAAAGCTTTAAAAAGCTCTTTTTTATTTTATAACTTTTATTTATCAATCATAAACTAGCTATCTATCAACTTTAACTTGTTTAAAAATGTTTGAGCAACTCATAATTTTGAGTGATTCCTTCACTATAGTAACATCCTGTCCAATGACCAGATGTCAATATCAACTACCGATTTTTAATAAAACTCTTTTTATAAAAAAATATACGCCATACATGAAATAAATGAAACAAGCCTGCAGTCTGAAAATACAACAAATAATGAAGTTATCACTGATAACTAATGAGTGTAAACAAATAATGAATATAAACTCAATAAGTGAATATAATTCCCTGGGAAAATTTAAATACAAAAGTAGTGAAAAATATTTCACGCTACAAAAAAAATAGCAAAATCTTTCGGGCGCGACAAATAGACTTAAAAATGTTAACCTCATAATAATAACATAATATGATATTTATAATTAATTTCAAATCTTAATAATTTAAACCCTAGTATACGTTTAATTATTTTTTAAGTGCATTTTTCGATTAATTCATTTTATCTCGATGACAGCAACGAGAATCAATCGCTTACTACGCATCCGCTAATTTCAGGGGAGGTGAGTTAGTAAAATCTCACAAAACGCGGAGATTTTTTTTTTATGTATCGTGACTCGATCGTAATTTATAATAAAAACTAATAAAATTTAAATACAATATGATATTAGGGATGTCGTAGCCATTGTTATTTATTTGTTATTTGGGTTATAGCGCCGCCAACCACGATAATATAATAATATATTATGCACGCCTATTATCATCGACCGTGGGGATTATATTATACGTGCGGTGGATTTGTATCATAGCCGAATACGGTGATAATAATATTGTACCTACGTTAAACACCGCAAACACATAATATTATACGGTTAACCGGTGGCAGAAACGGTAGTGGCGTCTGTCAGCAATTCCAAAACGATTTAATAACAATATATTACGAATAATCGTAATAAGTGATAATCATAATATATATATATATATAGGCGTCGTACACGTTTCCGCTACGATAAAACAATATCGGGGACGAGTTATCGCCGAAAAACACATTATTTTGTACCATTTAGAAAATATATTATTTAATAATAAATTTATATTATGATATTTGGCTCGAAACCGTCACGGAGGTAAATAGCCAACAGGACAATAGCGTAGTAGGTAAATATATATATATATATATATATATATATATAGATAGATATAATACATAGTAAATAGGTAGTCGCACACGCCGATGTATTATTATATTGTTTAAAGGGGTCGAGACAAATTGCATTTCCGAGGGACGATCCTGTGTGATTTGGAATACGCAGGTGTATTATAATATAGGCCTCCACTGACCATGATTCATGTATACCGATGTACGGGTAGCGCCGTTTTGCGCTGCAATTCCGCCGGACCGGACTCGGAAATCGAATCACGCACACGACCGAGCGCGATTCGCGCCGTTCATACGGTTCGTTTAGCTAGATACGCCACGCACGTGTGTAAACGCGCCTCCCCTCGTCAGCTAATTGCAGTGAGTGCCAGCAAAGACGAAGGATACGTGTTTTAGTAAGTATATATGTATGTGCCAAAGAAAACAATTTATTATAAAACAAAACACAGCACTTATGGACACCGTCACGCGGCGCACTCGCTGCTCGTCACCTCGACCGGACCCAGTGTATATTAAATATATGTACATAATAATATTATGACTTTGGCGCACAAGTCATACGGATTTTCAGATTTTCGTCGATCGATTTAGATCGATTTTTGTTTAGCGCGTCCGTCATTTAAAAAAAAAAGAATACCGTGTACAAATCTTTTGAAATTAAAACATAAACGAAAGTTGGGGACACGCTGCTACACTAAGTTTCGAAGTTTTTAAAATCTTTAGAGCAGAGACAGTCCAAACATTTATATGCGGTTGACGTTTTGTAAACGACTGTATGTGCGTTATTATCAAGCGTGCCATATAGAATACGATTATTAATAAAATATAATCGGTGGAAACTCTGCGAAGACGCTACGAGATTTATAAAAAGTTTTCCTCCTCGACAGGTACGGGACGTCACGGTTTTCACATATTGTTCGCAATTTCAAAAAGTAACTCTCTCTGATAATAATGATAATAATGTGATGTATGTTTGTCAGCCGTCATAATGAAACATTTAGAGCGATCGTTGTGTAGTCGAAAAAGTGATTACATATTGTGTAAAGAAGAAAAAACCCTATCGCACATAATGTTCAGCGGCAATAGATTTATTAGGTATTTATGTCTCGGAGAAAACACAACGTGCTTATATAATGTAGCGTCGGGGCGATTGTGCTACGGGGAGGTGTGCAGTAATAAATGCACACACATATACAACGCGTAATATAATATATATATATATATATATATATATATTTATATATATTTATATACAAGGTATTATAATACAAATACGATATTCGTAGGTACTTGGTTTTTGCGGCGCCAATATATATACTTCTGCCGAGTCGGAGACCGAACTAATGAAATTTCCGTATCGTTGAACTTCTCATCAGCAGTGGTAACCACCGCTACTACATGGGCTGCTCCATATATATATATTATATACTACAGCCGACACTACTACTGTTGCTAGGCCAGTGACGATAGACGACCGTGGTAGTGGTTTACGCGGCGTCGCGTCGGGCCGCAGTCTTTGCATAATATAATATATACTACCCTTACTGGTTCTACAACCGTCTCATATCTCACTCCGGTTCTCTCTCATTTCTCTGTCTCTTTCTATTCCTTTCGGGGTAAAAACTTTTAACATTTCATAAAAATAATTTTATATCGTATGCGTATACGTAAATAATATGAATACATAATATTTATATATACGCTCGGCAGTTTTTAATTTGATTTGAACAATATGTGCATTTTGAGTACTTTCAAAGTTACTCTATACTATTATTATTTATACGCGTTTTATTAATTTTTCTATTAACATATTATTTCCATATGGGTTGACTTCGAATTTCCTCAGTCACATACTACTTTTCATGGACAATCTTACAAAGCTTGCTAGGAAACCGCATACGTTTTGCTTGCTAAATACGTTTAAAAACTTTAAACACAAGTTGAAAAAAATCATATTTAAGATTACAACCCGTTTGGATCAATGATTATCTTTACAAGAGTTTGGTATTAGGAGTGAAATTCCTGAGGAAACCTCACCGACAACCGACAAGAAATTATATTATTATGATATAAAATTAATCAGCATTTTGTATGATTATATTCCATTAAACCGGCACGCGCTAGCTCTAAATTTCGATAAATTGTATAACATAACAAAGGTAAACGTATTATATTTGCAATTTAATGACATAGAAGCTTACATACAAATATTGTGGCTATCAGATTAAATTATAATATGCATTATATACCCGGTAATAATAATTGAATTAACCCTAGAAAGCATTCCGATCTAGTCCAATAGAATTTCTTCGAACTATTAGTATACCACATTGATAACTTCAATAAATATTTATTTCAATGATAATACTACTAGAATAGTATATAACCAGTTGGTACTATACATTTTTAAAAGTCCACAACATTATGAGTAGTATAATTAAAACTGAAAATCAAAATATTATATAATTTGTATTAAGCAATAAATCTATTCAGTTAACACTATACGTCTATACAGAGACACGATTTTCTATCGCCGTTTTAATTATCGCATTCCAAATATTCACGAGGGGTGTATAAAAAGCGCTGAAACATTGTGTTTTATGTATTAGATACGATCAGTATAAAACATATAAATAATATATATATGTATACATTTATTGTTATTTAACGACGAAATAAAAATGTCCGTTTGACAATATAACGAACGAGTTTAAAAGAACTTGCAATATATTTGAATTTAAAACGTGTGTGGAAAAATGTTATACGAATACTTCGGTATACGCATTACGCACACTGCAACGAAAGTAATAGAAAACAGGAATTCGTGTATAGACTGGCAAAATTATAATAAATAATAATATATATAAATATTATATATATTACACCCATATATACGTATGAAATTCCAAAAGCAATTGGAAATAAACATTGTTTTATTAAATGACATTTACATTTCGATACTAAAATCTTAAACTTGTTTTTTTACGTATGCAAAATATTAAAATTCTTCTTATTAACTTTCTTATAAGATAGGTAAAAAAAAATCCATAACTTATTCAGCGGTGACATATAACTATATAAGTGTACATAACAGAGATATATAATATAATACTCAGTCGGAAAATCTTAAGTACAGATCACTCATATATTATTACGAATTGTGCATTATACACATATATATATATATACTATGTTACCGCACAAGCGCTTATTTTCCCAGTACGCACAATAATACACCAGCTTAGAAATATATATATATATATGATTGTGTTAAACATGTATATGTGTGTGTATTTTAGTTTTGATTTCCGTACGGCGGGCGAGATTGGGCCTATTCGCACAGACTTTGCGGTGCACACCCCATACTGATCTAGTTCATTAGACGTCTCGAAGTTAATTCTTATTTTCTTGTACCTACTAGCATGTTTGTTTTCATGTCATTCCGTGGTTGACTGTCTAACAGGGTAGCCAAAAAGTAGCATACAGTTACACAGTCATTGGACGACGAGGCAATCTGTGATACAGTAAGCAATTTAATTTACTTATAGATATGATGAACGATTAGTGGTCATAAAACGATGTAATAATAATATACAATCACAGCTTGTATTACGTTTAATTTTATTTTCCCATATCTATTTGTCTGAATATGCACATAACTCTTTCGCTCAACAATTATAGTTTGGTTCGGAAAGTGACAAGTGTATAGGGTATGATGGTATGATGTACGTCGTACGTGTGTCAACTTGACAACCCACTAAAACAAATTCTGACGAAAAAAATAAATAACTAATGCTTAGATATGGAGGAGGTAAATAATGCACTGTATATTATGTAACATATATCAAAGTATAATATTGTGATGTAGAAAAATACGTTTTTATGTAATAGGTAATTCCGTCAAAAAATTGTCGACTAAACCTGTACTTTACAAAAGTATATAATTTATAATAATTTAATTATATTATTAAAATATGTAATATAATATAATGTTATTTACAAGTTGTTTATTTGTGGATACATAATAGTATATATTACCTATGTATTATACTATTTCGATATGGTGAATATTTTGTTCAAAATATCATAACAAAAATGTATGTGTAATGAAAAAACAATTACCAAAATCAAAGCCATTACCGACAATTTAAAATTTAAATATTATCATTATGAATTGCCAATAATCGACAATTTTTTTAATTAATACATATTATATAAATTGGTAAATACATAGTTTATAATATACATAATTAATATATTTTTTAATTAAAAATAAACAAAAGAAAATTCATGATATAATTTAAGATACTAAAATACTATAAAATCTTTGATAAATGTATCTGTGGCTAAGTAAAACAAAAATTCAAAAAATGATTACTTTTGGTATTAAAAGCGTCTAAAACAATCAAAATATTATTATTGGTGTTAGAATGTCGTCCATCGTTTCTTTTTTTTTTTAAATAAATATGTAAAAAGCATTTTATGGGATGCAAAACACTGCACCGTCACATGGATATTCCTGCAAGTGACACACCCTCGTTTTTGTCGTCAATTATTATCGAGACAACTTACTTAGCTATTCTAAAATAACGACAATAACATGATAACAACAACGTACATAAACCACAATAATAATAATGTATTATTATAATGTACAGCCATACGCACGTGCTATATAATACAGGTACACAGACAACACGATATTTTATAATGGCGTATAAGTATATTATGTTCGCCCGAATATAATTGTATCTGCGTCCTAGTATTACGCTCGCGAATAGTGTAGATAAATAATACTTTATAATAGTAACACGGAATAATACGTTTTTGGCGCTGCAGCTGAGCTGTCGGCGAGCAACAATGTTATACACGTGAAAACATAATAATAATAATAATAATAATAATAATAATATGATACACGGCCACAGCAGGCCGGCGATAATTCATTTATTTTACAACGAACGCTCATTGCTCATATTATATACATCACCTGTTATATATTACGCGTATATCATTGTGTGTGGATATATTACGATATGGCGTGTGTGTGTGTGTGTGTGTGTGTGTGTGTGTGTGTGTGTGTGTGTGTGTGTGTGTGTATAGTGCACACAATATTGCATACGTCCGCGGCGTACACGCTTAGTCATTTCCTACGAGTTTTGAGAGTGCAAGCTCATCTGTAACACGCCGCGGACGGAGTGTCTAAAAACCCAAACACACACTCGAAATGAATCCGTCCGCTCTTGATTTCCATTATAATATATTAAAAACGAAAACAATTTTTGCGGTCACTCGGCTCGCGTGCATTCAAATAGTTTAAAAACCGTTGCCCACGTAGTTTACACGTTGGTTTTTATATCCGGAAAAACGGGTGTACACCAGTAACGCACTATTATAGCTGTCGCAGGGAGTGTCCCCGTCCGTCTTGTCCGCGGTACAACAGTAATAGCAATCGTAATAATAGTAAATGGTTGTCGCATCGATGCCGCTAAAACCGAAAGCGACGACGTGTGTTTCATCAATCTGCTTCCGAATTTGATTTCGACACACGCACGACGGCATTCGTCTGCGCCGTACTTATATATATATATACGTCACGTGTATATATTCTATTCTACGTAATAGGTTTTACATATCGTTTGTTATATACCTATATGGTTATATATTGCTGCGGCGCCAATGTGAATTTCACACATCTGTTGTTTGTACCCGACAAATCTCGACGACCGCATACGAGCGCACGCGCGTAAATGTTATGTATGACGTACATAATATATATTATACGTGTGTATGGAATCCCTGTCATTTCGTAAGACACGTCGTCGGCGGTAATATTATGATAATCAGACGACGATTTTGAACGCGCGTAATTTTTATTTTCGCCGAGACCATAATTTTATATTGTATTGTATATGATTATTATGGCCATGAAATATAATAATATAATTTTACGTGATTCGGCCGCTGTACGTTTATAGTACGCACACGGAGGACCGTATAATAATAATAAACATAAATCGTAATAATAATAACAATAATCGTATAACACGTTATAATATTGTAAACGTCTCTGGGGTGTTGTACAACCGTCTCCAACCACCCCCTCCCCAAACACAGCCTTTGACTACCGGGTGTGAAATTTGCAAGATCGTCGCCGCTGAGTATTGGGGGAGGTACCAACTCGCCTGTAAGTATTTAGACGGTGCCACGATGGCGACTCTATTTCTGCCGGCACAGATTCGTTGTCGATTTATACTGTTACCTTATAGTTTGATAGTACTACAGTTGCACACAATTTTTTGTATACTAAATAAAAATAGGTAATGGGCATACTTATTATTTTTTCGAATAATATAATATTAATATTTTATCCTGCAGTTTAGGTATATTATATAGTCACGATTTTTTTTTTTAATAGAATAGAATATACACTGCTGCAATTATGTATAATACTGCAATATTATATGTAACTGTGAAGTTTAACACCATATGGGTCTATATGGGTATTCACTAATCATACTCATGAAGTCAAGTAAAAAATAAAACGAAATTTTCATATATTTTCTTTTACCAAAAATATGGTCTTGTCTTTTAAAACTTTTATTTTTTAACTAATGATTTAAACTTAATAACAATTAATATTATAATTTATAAGGTATTTTACGAGTATATCAAGTCCAAATGTAAAATTAATGCCAAATAATATTTTTACTTATTTTGCACAATAATTTTAGAATTTAGTGCAATGTACTAAAAATGTATGTGATTCATAGTAAGTTAAAATTCGTTTTTTAAAAAAAATATATTTAAAACAAAATGTTCATAATCATGGTATTGATCTGAAATGCGTACGTATATTATAGTATTTAGTTATAAACGCATACAATATTGCAAGAAACTATAGACAAAAGTAATATTTTATAATTACTTTTTTTCATATTCACGCCTCGCTCCCTCAGTAATTTAGTGTTTGTGTAGTTTTCTAAAAACGCAATACTGCGTATACACTCAAGTCCCGCCACCCATGACATATCAAGTATGAAACACAACATTTTACATAATCATAAATACGATATAATATATATAAAGTATATTTACAGCATCATCGCTCATCGACCTTAAACGGTATTATATTATTATAATATGAAAATACTTGTAATATGACGTATCAGTGAGGTTCCGGTGAGTATCGTCCCACTCACCCTCACACTATTATAAAACCTAAATTATGTTATATAATAGAGAATATAGCCAAAATTGGCTCACACCGACCGGATCAAATAATATTAACAGGAATCGTGGACGAGACGGTAATATGAAATATAAATAATATTTCATAAAATAAATATATTGTACCTGTAATATATAAGTACTACTGCAAAATGTTTTGCATTTTCAAAACTTCTGGAAATTTAACAACTATTGACGCCAATGTATTGTGTGCACACCGAAAAACGAGAAACACGAATAACTCGTCTCTGCATAGGCTATATATGTATATATACATTGCGCAAATATATTACAAGTATAGATATATGCGTATAATAATAATGGTTTTAAATCCAACACCACGTTATACTAAAAATATAATGTGTTATTTCCAAAAACTATATGAATAATTAATTGCACGAATGGTTGGTAAGAAAGTCCGCTATAATCCTATGATTATAGAATTATATATTGCAATAGTAGGTGGATTATAATAATAGTAATTTAAGTTGTTATGGCTTAAAAAAAAAATTAAAAATAAAGATTTACAATAAAAAAATAAAAACAATAATAATCTAATTTAACCTATTAAATGACAAATTCAAAACCCATCTCATCTAGCAGGAACTGAAGCCGGATTGAAACCTAGTACTTATTATTAATCCAAAATAGGAATCGATATTTTGAGACACGACTTTGTTCTGTTATTATTTTTAAGATATGTGTTTCGAAATAACACACCACTAATTAATACCTACTGTGTTCTTCATTAAAAGTAATATTTTGATTAATCATTTACTTAAACAATAGTATTATTAGAAACTGAAAAATTTAAACGTTATAATCTAACTTCTACATCGAGGTTTTATTGGTTCCACCACATACTTTATACCGTGTAATTTTAAAGGTAACAGGAAATATTTCAAAAGCATGACATTTAAATTGATAAATTCTAATTTTTAATTATTTTTGTGCACACACGCGCTGTAAAATAAAAATTTCTTAAATTGGAACGACTATTTTAGAGACTAGATCTGGATTTGGCTTTATTTTTTCCAAGTTTCTTTTTGATTTTGATAAAATTAATTTCAATACATTTTCATGGCAGTTTTAAAATGTATAAGTTTCCTATATTATTTTTAAATGTTTATAAAAAACATAAAAAATAATAAAAATAATATCTACAAGGTTAAATGTATGATATGATATAATTTTCTAATTCATAGTAATGAATGATTATTGATAAACGATATTTTTTTTCGTTTACAATTTAATAGAATATCCTTTAACAACGCTTAATTTTAATAATGGTTGTAAGAGTAATACACTATATTATTATAAGGTTATTTAGAAAAAATGAAAACCATGGTCAGTTTATACTAGCTATTTCAAGTAAAAAAAACTGTATACATTTTACATAATTTATACATATACATACTTATTATACATTTTAAATGGATATATACACTATACAAGAAATCCCATATATTTTTTTTACTATGGATATTTATAGGTACTTGAAAAAAATCACAGCCTAAAAATTTGTTATTAGACTAAAGCTGAAAACACGTTTGCTTAAATAAATAAGTGTATACCAATGAAAATAAATTCCAAAAAAAAATAGGCAGTATTTATCATAGGCCATAGCACTGCCCAATTTGAATTGGATGTGTTGCCAACAATAATCGATCAACAATATTCATTTGTTGGTTGTCTATTCTGGATTCATCATAATTGGTGAATTTATATACATTTTACTAATTATTTAACCATACACAAACAGAATACTGATAATTTATAAATAAATCGTAACTAATTATTGTCAAAATGTCATATTATTATGTTATTCATAATATACGCTTATTAACGTGATTGAATAAAAATCATATTTTTATTTCTATACTTGTAGGAAAATAATGTTATGTTCCGATTTGACGTCATTTATGTATAAATAAAATATAAACCTACTTCAGTGATTCGGTTGATGCATAGCATTCAATATTCATTATATAAACATAAATAATACAGTCAATTGAAAACAAATACTTTTAAAAACTTTTCAGAAATTAAAGAACTTAAAATAAATGTTAAATATAAAATGTTTTTATTATATATGAATATGGAAGTAGTTACATAAAATTATAAAATTATAAAAAAAATAATTAATATATGTACGTTGGATGAAAAGTCATGAACTCAAAACTATTTACTATTGATTTTTATAGTTTTTCTTCTATAAGAAGAGTTGATCTTAATATGTTTTGGTATTTTTCTTTAATTAGCACATTAGATTGAAATTAAATAACAGCTAGTTAATTAATTTACTTTAAATATGCAATTTCTTATGGACACGTAAGTTTTTGTAAAATGTGTATGTATGTCATTTTTCGAGAAAACAACATTTAAAAAAGATATGTTTTCAATATTTTTTATGGTTATAATTTTTTTTTTTTTTTTTACGACAAAATACATTTCAAGATTCATATTTGAAGTAAAACATTTTTCGATTTATTTAGATGAATCGAAATCGAAATCTGGACGAATAGTTTATAAGTTACAAGTATTTAAAGTTTAGGTAAGCTGAGTACCTATAGTAGACCAACATTATCAGAGTAACTTAAGCTCTGACTCACTCTTCCACTATGCCACCCAAACTTATAATTCGTAAACTGCCCGTCCAGATTTAAGATTAAATATAAAATCTAAATTTTTAATTTTATGTTTCGAGATACTCAAAAAAATATCAAAAATATATTTAAAATATGTTTTATTTTGACTAAAAATTATGTAAAAAAATATACTAAGACATTAATAAGTTTCAAAATATTGAGTGTAATTCGATAAAGAATCATCACTATATATGTACAAATATATCGAATCAATTATTAATATATCTATATTTATAAATAAGGTACATAAAGTTGTATGTACTCCAGATTGGATATGATTGTCTAAAAAAAATTAAAATAAAAAAATGTAAACTTTGTATTTATAATATTAGGCTGTTAATATATCCCATAAAATTTACATATCATTAAATCCACTTCATTTGTGTACTAATATGTTATTTTCATTAAATGTGTTGGTTCACTTTAAAACATAACATTATATAACTATATATATATATATATATATATATATATATATAGATATATGTATAGGTACATATAAAAAAATATGTTGAAAGTGTTCTCAACACATCTATTATACATATTCATCATAAATAATAGTAGTCATATAAATTATATTATATTTTTTCATAAGCCATACATATGCCATACACGTAAAAAAAAACTTTATGTAGTAATCAACTAGAAATTTAAGGTTTTAATAATCAACAGTAAAAGAAAAAGGTTGAAATAAATAAAACTAATAGAAATGAGATTCATTTTAGGAACAGAAACGCTACATATTGTGTAAGATTGAAAAATTAAAAAAAAATATATTGCATTATATTTGTTATTCATAAACAGAAATAAATAGCGATGGTAACAAATTAATAATTTTCTAACAAGAAAGTTATCAATCGGAAAGCCTACAATTTAAATAAATATTATATGATTTTGTAGCAAATTATATGATATGTAATGTATAATAATATTTAACCAAAAAATAAACCATCCAATTTAAAAATAAAACAATTATCAATGTTTAAAAGATCAGCTAATAACAAAATTCAAATGCCAATATATGATCAAATAAACTAATCGAACCAGTTAGATAAGAATGTCAAGATCTAATTATATTCAAGCCCTCGCCATGGAAAAATTCAACACAGGTAAATCCTTTAGAGATGAATTAGATTAAATTGAAAAGTGGGTACCTAAAGTAAAAGGATATTATTTTCAGGGATTTATGGTAAATATGACAGTTACATGTTTTAACTATTTTATCTTTGTAATATTTATATTTTTCCTATATGTAGTGGGTATAATACTTTTTGAATATTCGCTTTTTTTGATGAAATAAATGGTAGTTGTAAGTGAGAAGTAAGGATGAAATTAAAATCTAATAAAGGTATTGATCCTCGTAATTAAAAAAAATACGTATAAACTTAAATCAAAATAATGATGTTTAATAATAACATTGTAATAGTAAAACACTAAACAAATTATTACAAACTATTATTCAACTATAAATTTAAAAAATATAATATATTATAATGAATTTTATCAAAAATGTTAACTTTTTGTTTTCACAATAAATTATATAAATCATGTAGTATTGTATTATTATCAGTATTATATTCGTATGCAATAATATTAAAAATAAAATTAATAAAAAAAAAATATATTAAAAATAAATTATTATGATACATGCAATATGTATCAATTATTTTAAATGTATTTTAAAAAATAAAATATTTTTCATAGTTAAATTATAAAAACAAAAAAAAGATAATAATAAAAAATAATAAGTACATTATAGTAATATAATTAAGATCCTAAAGAGTCATAATTCATCATGAATTTTACTTTGTAAGTACGTTTATTTTATGTTTAAATTATGAAAGAACCATCAAATCAAACGTTAATAAAATTATAAGATGAATAGTTTACATAGAGAATTTGTCTTATTTTATATTTATCATAACTGATAAAGAACCTAAATAAGATAATTTGGCAAAATTCCATTTAAAATAAAAAATAATAAGCAGCATGATTTATAATAATTATAAAACATTTATTATCTTCATAAAAAATAGTCAACTAACCAAATTTACATGACTAAAATGTTATACAATTAAAATTTCAAAAATAACACATAAATCTGAACATTTTCTACTCAATTATAATTTAGTATATATATTTAATAATAATAATATTTACAGCATCCGTATGGCACCGTATATTCGTATGTATAATATTATAACTCATATTTTAACTATTATTTTAGTCACTTTCAATTATTACTGTAATATTTATTTACAGAAAATAATTGTCTCATTTAATAATGCATAAAAACAAATGGTATAATGAAAACTATTAATAATTATTAGCATATTATTATTAATATATAATGTATTTATATATTAATAATAATATTTTTTTACATAATATGTACCCAAGAAAATCGCATGTTTAAGTGCTGTTACTATTTATGTAGATACTATTTGTGCTCAAATCAAGATGTTATAACAATTTAAAAAAAATAGAATTATGCCTCGTTGACAAATAAAGGCAGGATTTTAAAATACAAATAATGACTTCATAGTTAAACAGCGTTTATAACTTTTACTTTATTTATACTTTATAATCCTAATTTGAAGTATAGAAGTTGATGAATAAATTATTCAATCATTGTTTTTACAATTAATGAAAAGTCTTAAAACGTAAATTTCCTTGTCTAATAACTATGTATATTATGTTATTTATTATTTTTTTTTTTTTAACAATGAATTCCACCATTTTATTTACTTGAAGTTAATACAAAAAAAATATATAATAATATTATATAATACCAAATTAATATTTTCTAACTAATATTTCCAATGATTATAAAGAGTTTAATTATTTATTAAAAAATAAAAGTATTATTTAAAAAAATTATTTTCGTAGGAAAAAAAGTAACAGGGTTAAAATAATGTAACTATGATAGCAGTATTTTGTTATTAAAAAAAATTTACACACCATCATTGCGGTATTACTAATTAAAACAATAAAAAACTGTAATTTATAAAATCAATATGTACACAATTAATAAAACTAAAAGATAGCAAAGAAATTAAAGCTTTAGGAACTTTTAAATTAAAAACTTAACTATTTTATGCAATTAATGGTAACAAAAGTGGTGATTATAAAGAAAAAATACTTTATAAGTTAAATATGACTTTTTAATAAAAAAATCTCTAACTTTTCCATCATAACAAAAATTAGTTTAATAGGTAAAAGTTAACTATAACATATTTACAAAAAAAAATTATTTATTAACAGAAATTTATAATCAATAGAAGTCTAACTTTAAGTGCCATAATCCTCAAAAAATAAAAATGAATTTTATATTTTGTAATTCTTCAATAATCGATTTTACTATGTTTTATAAGAGTAAAATGTCAAAAGTATGATTAAACCGCTTTTTTTGAGATATTGTAAATAAATTGTTTGTTATAACTAAAAACTTAACATACAATACATGAATTATGAATAAAATGTCTCATAAAAAATGTTTATTAAAAAAAAAAGCGGGTAAGTGAGTATCGCTCTGCTGTACATTAGGGGATGGGGTGGACTTCGGACTAGGGTAGGTTAAATTTGAATGCAATGATAGGTATCATTGTATACGAAAAACGATTCTGAATGGAGATGATTTGTCAGTCTAGGATATATTATATATAAATAATGTCATATATTCTATTTTGAAACAAATTCAAACATTTAAGTAAAAGTTTCAAGATCTTACGTTTAGTAATTTTTTAAAAATAACAAAAATCGAAAATTATTTATTAGTAAAACGTTATTTTACAAGTGTATTTTTGATTTCAAATTAAAATTAAAACTTTAAACACTCGTAAAATTTTTTAAATTGAATAATCTTCAAACTTTTTTATAATTATTCTAAGCTTTACTTATGGACAACACAATATTAAATTTTCAATTCTTAGCTTTTGATAGTAAAATATTTATAAATTTTTAACTACCAAATAGTTAAAAATATTCATGATTTTGACAAATTTTTGTCAATCTTTGAACTTCAAATGTTAATAAAAAAAAATTGTGCCTATGTATTTTTATAATTTTTGAATGAGAGTTAGAAAAAGTAATGTGGACTCTTCTATTAAATTTTCAAGTAATTTGTCCCAGCTTAATTTTTTTTATCAACATTTATGAAAAAAAAATAAAAAAAAAATTGAAAATTTCAATTGTCTATAAATAGCTCAAAAAAAGTCAAAATATTTTGAAAATCAAATCACGTAAAGAAAATGGCAATCTAAATAACTGGTAAAATTTATAAGTATTTACGACTTATACTATTTGAATAACAACAAATATCAAAAACCGTTTGAGGCTAAACCGTTATTTAACGCGGTTTTGTAAAAATTTAAATTTCAAACACTCATAAAAAAATTTTGTCTAAATCCGGTAGAGTTTTTTTTACAGATATTTGAAGAAAAATGTCTGGAAAACATTGTAACAAATTTTCAAAACTTAGTTATAAAAGAAAACAATTTTACGATTTTTCAACCACAAAATTACTTGCAAATTTTCGCAATTTTGACATATTTCGTATAAATTCGAACTTTAAGCACTTATAAAAAAAAATTATAACTAACGATTTCGGATTTTTTTTAATCACTTTAAGAACAACTTATAAGAAACATCGTATTAAATTTTCAAGATTTTCTGGCCAGCCAAAAAAATTTTATCGTTATTTTAAAAAAAATACTTAAAAAAGTTGTATTTGTATTATAGTATAAATAATTAAAATTTACATTATCCATAACTAGACGCCCTATTATGTAAATCATAACATTTATAAGCCTTACAGCCTGATACTAAAAAAATATATATTCTGTACATGGCTTGTATATACAAACATTTTAAAAGTGATTTAAAGATTGATCTTAAAAAATAATTATTTGACTAAATGGATTATGGATACAAATAACTACAAAAGATTAACAATGAAATATATTATTTACTTTTTAAAGTAAAAAAAGTTATACTTCTTATAAGGACTAATTTATTATTACTATATTTTTCTAAACTTTATTTGTTTATAATGTTATTATTAAATATAACTATATTATGAAATATTTCTGATTTTTTATTCATCACAAATTCTACATTCAAAGTTCTATAATTTAATGTTATGAAATTTTTGATTTTAAGATAATATATTAAACTTTTTATTGACTTATGTATATTAGTGTATTAGTATATGTTTATTTAATTCCTATAATGTATTGATACATAATTTTTTGTTTAATTTTTATTGAAATGTAATTTCATTGTGATTTTAATACCATTTTATTTAGTATTTTTTTGCTAGTTAGTCTTAGGGCCAGTTTTACCGTCTCCGATTAAACTCCGATTAGGCTTAATCACTGATAACAGATATTTTAACCGTGCTAATTCGGCCGATTAAACTGTGATTAACTTTAACCGGAGATGGTACAACTGGCCCTTACTATAATATATTAATTATTTGATCAAATTAAATTAATTTTTTAATTTTGTTACTTTTATAGAATTTGCAGGATTTTTTATGAAATATGATTTCGCTACACTGCTCCATTTTAATACCTCCAATTACAGTCGTAATCGTCCCATCGACCGTCTAATGAGTTTGGCAAATGAGTCCGTTTCTGTAAGATAGTTATGTCTACCTAAAGCACCAACACTGATAATCCAAATTATATTATTTTGTAAACAATCATATATTAACATACATAAGTATGTTTCATTTGTAAATTTACCTTTGTAAAATTGCCTTAACGGGCGATAATTATTAATAAGAAATAAATATAAGCAAGAGTAATTTTTAACTCTCATTGAAAAGTAATATGAACGCACGACGATAAATTGCACTACTGTTACCATCCGTACACTCGACAGGTCGTCAAAACAGGCACGCATTGCGATAAATTATAAACCTACTTTATTAGCTATTGCCTATTAATTATTATTTTTAATTCGTGAAGAGTTGTCAATTTATTGATATAACCGATGTGGTTAATCTTGGAACACGACAATTGTTAAGATTTGAAAAAGCAATGGCCCAAACAATATTATATTGAGAAAAAAATAAAATCCCATTTCCCATCTTACTTTGTATTTTTTTTTTTCAATATTATATAGTTTTCGTACCACTGATTTTTTTCAAATCCAACTAGTGGTATAGCACAAAAATAAATTTAACGAGTTGTTGTTATTTCTTTGTAAGTACGAACTATGCAATATATAATTATAATGACGTAATGTCATCAAATGGATATTTCTATTTTATGTACATATTTGTCAGGTACAAGACTACAGGAGAGGGTTATAAAATATCCGAATAAATGTCAGCCAAAATGTATGTGAATAGACACATATTTTATCCAGATATAAGTTGGTAGAAAACATTTTAAATAAAAATATACAATTGATAGATAATAAGTAGTGATGTACAATTATCATTAACAGGATGACTTTCAACTACGCAGTCTTGCGAATTATGACTTTGTGAATAATAACAAGTAGCTAGATTACCAATAGGTAACCAATATCCTAAAAGGATATCGTCGTAATTTATAGTCAAATTGTAATACTTTCAGCTTACAAGTCGCATATATTGCATTTTTATGACCGGCGATTAATTATATTGATTTTATAAGGAATATTATGATTAATTTATTGTTTTATAATAACGTAGTTACTTATTTGAATATTTTGCCTCTCAATTATCACATTGTTAAATTAAAATGTTTTTAATTACGTATTTTAGCATATTACCTATATATTTGTCATAGGTTGGTACCTACAAATTTAATTATTTTTAAGCATACAAGTAAGGTCACAAGCTCCTCTATATTTTATCGTTCCTATAAAAAAGGATAATCCTAACTAATAGTATCGACAATTAATAATTATAGGATAAACGTAATTATTATAATATATATAATTATTATTTTTATTAATCCCCACCAACATATAAAGTGTGTTATTTTATTTTAATTATAGAAAATTAATGTATTTTTTATACTTCACTTTTTGTTTTTGTGTTTTTATTTAGAAGTTTAATAGTTTCTTATATTTTATATGTAGGTATAAAACTATCAAAATGTGTCAAATATTTTAAAAAACCTTTATATGATCAATTGTGGATATACTTATATATTTTATAATTTAATCCTCACATACCTACATTATTTTATCTTTAATAGAAGTTTTCAATTTAATTAATAAAATTCAGTCGGTTGTTTTTTTTTTGTGTGACCATAATTTATCGATTAAAATAAATAAGACTGCAAAAACACATACCTATTACACAATCTTTATATGGTACACTTACGTGAAATAATGTTACAATATTAACCAAATGATTTTTAATACTAAATTTTGAAACTTAGAAACAAATGTGTTTTAGTTTAACGTGAATAATGTTATAATACAGAATAAAAATATATAATTACGCTTTTCTATTTTCATAATATGTATTGAATTTATTTCCTTTCCAGTTTTTATTATTGATATCATCTAATAGTATTCAAAATCCAAACATTATGTACATAGGTAGTTAATTTTATCACTCATATGGTGTGTATAACAATGAATACCCATATAAAAGTATTATTCGTGGATAAAACCCTTAACTGTTTGATTTTTTTTTTAATGTTAAATTTCTAAAAAAAATATTTAATGAATAAAAATGAGAAATTGAACCATTGCCGTTGTAGTAAAAAAATAAAAAAATAGTATAGCTTCATGACAAAGGATAACCTTTATAAAAGTCTTTTTTGAACGCTTATCTTTGAAGGTCTGAAAAAAAAGATTAGGTTAAGAGGATATATCGACCTTTGGCACATTTGTCAATTCATCGTAGAAATTCGTATTTTTTCCTTCAGATAGTCCATGCAATATAAAGTTACTTAGACACACAATGCTTGCATTGTATCTGAGTGTCCTAAAGCCCATCAAATACGGTCAGCAGACTCAAGTTTTAATGACAAGCACTTGGACGGACACTCACAACGAAATATATATATATAACAACATATATATATGATATATATTTGTTGTGTAAACGACACTTTGGTGGTCAAGAAAAATAACAAATCTCCGAAAATTTTTTTATTAGTTGAAGCTTATGCGTTTGTTTCATAAAAATGTCATTGTATGAACATTTTTATTTTCAACTACTACAAGTTCACAACGGTATACAATTAATATATTTTAATGACTAGAAACAAATACCACATTAATATTTATGAACCTCAGAGAAAACAGTATACTTACAATTTTCTATTGATTATATTATTCAAAGTATTAAAATTGAATATACTATAATATAACTATTATAAGTATACATAATATAATAGGATTTTCTATGATACGTAATAATTTATTTTTATTTTCGCGTGTCATATTCGTGTTAATTTAGGTTGTGGATTTATTTTTCATTAAAATAATTAATTGACATAGTTTAACAAGACTTCATTACAATTTTCAATAGGTACAATAATGTTTGTAATATATACACGGATAACCAATCACTACTATAGAAATATATTATTTTCAATATGTTTACGACCTATGAATAAATTGTTGTAAATTTAAATAAAAATAATAAGAAAAAAAGTTATTAATAAGTATCTTAAATCATAAGAAACTATTTACTTATTTTTTTATTTTTTTTTTTTTGTATTTCAGTTTAAACACTTGTTAATATAGAATCATAAAAACATTCTTTAGATTCGGAGAAAAATCATGCAATGTAAAATATTATGCTTTTTTAAAGTGGTACTCAGAATAAACTTAGGATATTACAAAAATATTTAAGGTTAGGTACTTACAATACTTACATATTTTATCACATTCATTATTTCGAAATCTATTAATGTTTTTAAAATATTTTTTTAAATAATATCCAGTCAAAATAGAACAACGTTTAAAAATAATAATATATGTTTTAATATTTTTATTGTAATAATTGTTTAAGTTATTTTTTTTTTTTTTTTGAATAATCACATAAAAAGATATTTAAAAGAATTTTAGTATGATAACATTATTAAATAATGTATACATTTTTCATTATGTTTATGTAAGCTTTATGATTTAGAAAAATATTAATGTTTCAATTAAATGTATAAAAATCTCACTACTTTTACTTAAATTTATAGTAATATTTTAGTGTTAACGTTTATTAAAGTGTTATTAAACTCATCTCTTATCATAATATCACGTCTTTTGTAAATAGAATTCTTACATGCACCTAAATTATCTAACCGAGCACAGTTATTCGATATAAAAACTCTTTTAATATTATTAAATTAAAATCATACTTCATTAATAACTTTAAATTAAATTAAAAAGAAAATTAATGAAGTCTCATAAAAGGCTACAGGAAATATTTTATCCCTTTTGGTATGCGTTTATTGCGATATACTTTAGATGTCCATCATTATGGTTGTCCTCTATTTCGTGAATTTTTTTATATATATATATAATTCATAATTACGTGCTGTTATGTAAATAACTTACATCTAATATAACTTTTGATATGTTGAAATACTCGTAAATACTGTTTTTGGAATTTTTACAATATTGAACCATTTAAACATTTTAAACTATGTATAGCTATATACCTACATTTTGCTATATCTTAAGTAAAAATCCAATATAAAGCTTATTTAAACTGACAAATAGCTAATTTAATAGACGAATCAACATTGTGGCGTATTTATTTTGTTATAGGTAACGTTTAGTTCTTTAACATACGAGGTATTTATTTTAAATATAATATAATAAAGGTACATATTTTTTCTTTATGACGTGTTCAACTGTTTAATATTTTATGTAAAAATATTAATACACTAATAGATTTAATATAAAATTATAATTCTTTAAAACTTTACTATGATGTACACAATTATTCAATATCATATAATGCAAATAAATAAAAAATACTAATCGTTTATTATATACATTATACAAAAATTATTTGACTAATAGTCTTATAAATTAATGTCATAATATTTTTTTAATTACCTACTCAAATTTATTTTTTTATTATTATTAAATAAAAACTCATGATGCAATTTATCATTGGAACTTAAGTTGTACCTATTAAAGACTAAATTTTAATATTTTTTATAGATATTTACATTATAAAATAATTGTTTACATTAATAAATTAAAGATATAATGAGTCAGTAAGTATGAAACTATTATAATTAATTGTATATTACTATTTATTTTGACGATTCGCTTTTTCATGAATAAACGGTAGTTGTAAGTGAAGAATGAGAATAGGTTATAACTTTTATAGTTAAAGGATTCTGATAAATATTTTGAAAGTTTTCTAATTGAGTGTTTATTCACATAATTATTTTTTTTAAATAATGCACATACTCAAATCAAAATAATTATATTCAATTATAATTTATAATGATTAAACTACTAAAATTTATATTTTTACTAATTATTCTACTATAAATTAAATCATATATAATATACAGGATTTGATTTTTTTTTTAAATTTATTTTACTTTTTACTTTTTTTTTAACGTCATATAAATAAATTAGTTTTTATTTATTATAATATTTATTTAATATTAAAATAAAATTATTATAAATTATTTGTTCATTAATTGTAACAGATTGCGTAATATAAAATTTTGTTAAAAAAAAAAAAATTATAAATTATTATTTTTAAAAGAAAAACACCATTGAACATATGTTTATACATTGTGTGTAAATACAGTTAAATATATGTCTACTATGTAGCTACTTTAATGTTGAAGACAAATATTTAAATTCCAATATATAATATGTTAGTATTTATAAAGCTACTTCTGATGGTTTTTTAAGGATTTTATCTTTTAAAAATATAATTTTATTAATCTTATTTTTTACACATCTAATCTAATAGGTATTCAATAATATATAATAGATTTTTATTCATGTTAATACGTATATTCAATTTATTCCATGGAATCGTTTTAAAATGTATATGAAAATAAAATTAATAAGAATAAATTATAATAATATTAATATACCCAAAATCAACAAAACTTTATATTTATGTAAAGTCAATGGAGTCTTACGTCAATGGATAATTCTAAACTATCAGAAATGCGTGTATTCGGAAATTGATGGATGTCAGGTGTGTAGTTCAGATTTATAGAAGTGTTGGTTTATTATAATATTGTATTTTAAATTAACAACACTCAAACACAAATGCAAAAATTGTAAATTAATTTACTAATATAGTTTTTGAAACAATGGTTTGAATATCATTACAAAGAAATAGATTGATATTTAATTAAAAAAATTAAATTTTAATTTATATTTTACTAAAATTTAAAATCGAATATATCATTAATAAATATTATATAATATTATGTGTAAACAATTGTGCAATTTTTACAATTTGAAACAATCGAATTAGGAGTCGATACCATTATTATATGATATTACTTCGGGTTGGAAAAATATATTAATGCGAGGCTTAAGTATACCTTATGATTCATGCGCTTAATAACACTCATATTGGTATATCATTGTGGAAAAATCTAAAATAATAATTCAACTATTATACGATTTCAACATTAAGTCGTTCGTGTTCGCAGTGGTAAGACTCGCGTGAACATAGCGTCGATGCTGTTAGACAGCCACTAAGTCTAGGAATACTCAACCGATTCACTACGTAAAGTAAGTGAGTATAATTTAACACATTAAAATAATGACGATGATGATGATGATGACAATCATGAGATGAGTATATGATGCATAATTGTGGAATAACTTACTCGGAATACGAAAAACGACTATAGCGGCGACAGCAGCGGCGACGATTGCAAAGTACGTGCGAGCAGTTTTGTTGAAACGACGACTCGGTAACATGATTCTGACGTCGTGGTACACGTATCCATCACGGGTTACCGTGGTAAGACAGCCGACGACGACGTCGGAATGGATCGGCCGATACGGTGGACTCACCGGTAAACATGTCTTTACACGTTACGTGTCGCTAATATTATTTTATTGTTATATCGCGCTAACCGTGTCGTTTATCGGTATCAGTGTCGCGTACTGTTGAAATCACCGTCTAACCTGACCGTATTCGCGGAGCAGTTAACAGTAGCCGAACTGTTTAGATCATTCCTGGCCGGGCCGGATCCGTACCAGTGCGTATAACGTAATAATACAATGTTGCAATTGTCCCGTTTGAATATAACTCACCGTGTCGAGGAAAACAACTATAACAACGAAATCAAAATAATCTTTATCTATCCGTTTTTAATGGTGACTTTTTAAATTTTATTTTTTTTTAAACGTTTTCCGAGTGGACCGCAACGCGCGCAAGCAGACTACGCTCTGGGCGGCCTCTAATTGGCACCGCCACCGAGGGTACATCGCCGGACGCCCGCAACGACGTCTGGTGAGCACACGTGTTCGCGACCGATGTGTTTTTCGTGCTACTTTTTTATACCTAACAATGCAAAATTATATTATTATCATAAAATGATATACATAGATTGCGATTTTTTTCCAATTTTTCCATGACGAACCCGTCAAAAATGTCACATGCTTGTAAATATTTTAATGCAAAATAAAATGAACGCAATTCCAGTGATACTGAAAAAGCTCTGACCAAAACGCTGACGAAAAACTACTACGAAATATTCACAATACATGTAGAATGAACCTAATTTTCGAATCCATCAATAACCACTATATTATTATAATATACTATATAGTGTACATTTTGTTTTTCACAATTTGAGCTCGTGCTAATGGCCATAAGCTTTTATTAGTTTTTTAACAATCTGCTCTAAGCAAACGAAATGTTTTCCTAATAGATGTGCATTAGTGTGGCTGTGATTTATAGGCAATAAAAAAAAATGTTAGAAACATTATGAATAATTATTACTGTGAGTATTTTACCAGACAATTTAATTGATTAATTTTGTTTTCTTTTGAAATCAGAAGTGACGTTTTAATAATCCCCTTTTTAAAATGTCATAACATAAATAAGAATTCGATTCGTCAAATTATATCTGATAAGTATAATTTTTCAATAAAAGTCAGTCGTTTTATTTCTCGCGCCTTGAAAATCGTAGTGTAACAATTATTATAAATATTAATATGCTAAAGAGTCCTGCGATTCTCACTGGATATCTCATATTTAACTAGTCATTCCCCGACCACGTTGCAGTAGTACTCGTTTTTCTTAAATTATTACAAAATCATAATAACGATATTATCTACAAAAATATAATACAGAAAACAAATAACTTTGTATAATAATCTACCACTTATTTACGTATAACTTTTTATTTCTATTAGCTTCTTAATGTCAATTTTGTAACTTTACATAAATGCGAATATTTAAGAACCATAATATATTATGTATAATATTATAGAAAAGATACAAACTAATTTATCGTTATTCTAAAAAATAAAATATATAAGCAATGTGAGAAATACATTATATAAATAATTTTCAAATGTTATACCATCATACAATTTTAAAATTTATTGACATTATATAATTGCAGAACATTAGTAAAATGGATCATTTTTAGTACTATCAGAGAAATTTAGATAAAAAAATCTCAATACATAATATAATACAATACAATGACATAATACCTTTATAAGCTATAATCAAAGTAAATTTGATACAATTTTAAGAATTTTTAAACTGATTTTTTTTTATAAAAACTTCATATGGTAAAATTGCATCACAATATTATAACTTCTGACATGAGAGAAATTTTAGAGGCGAATTATTGTATGATATAATAATTTTTAATAAACAATATATTTAGTGTACAATCGTAAAAGATAAATATATATAAATTATAGGATTATATAAAGAACTTAGGTACAAAATATATTCGCGTCTATAATTATTTTAAATAATCCATTCATGACCCTAAAATGTTCTTAGTAGAAAAGTTATATTGATTCATAGCTATACTTATGAAGTTACTAGTTAAAATTTAAATTAAATTTAAGCTTTTGATCTGTTTGGTTTTGAAATTCAATGTAAAAAATACAATTTTTTAAAAAATCTATTTAATTATATACAGTCACTTTATATTTAAAATAAATGCCAATATTTTAACAAAATGCATAAATAATATTACATTGACTTTCATAAGTAGTAATGATTTTAATTTATACTGCGTATACATAATATAAATATAAGTTTCAAGTTTTTATACTAAGCTATGACCTGAGGTAAATTTATTGGATAAACTTTTAAACTATTCATCTAACCATAAAATGCTCTCAAAAACTTGAATATAAATAATCGTAATGAAACCCATTCATTGCATTTAAATATACACATTACACAATCGTTGTAGATAAAAAAAAACTGAATAAACATAATGAGTAAAATAGAATATATCTTATTTCAAGAACTTTGATCACAAAAATATATAATAAAATAAATGAGATGAAAAAAAAATTTATAGAATAATAAATATTTAATATTAAATATATAATACATAATTTAGTAGAACAGAATTTAAATATTTCAAAAAAAAAAAAAAAAATGTATTATTAAATTAAAGAATTTTATATTAAAATAGGTCATAACTCATTTTATATATTATTATTTTAATTTAATTCAATTAGGCCTACCTTATAGATACAAAGCACACATACAAAATTCTATTTCAAAGGTATTTTAATTTCAAAGCATGTTCAAAGTTGCATAACTATCTATATTGGTGTAAAATAATAAGTTTTTATTAATAAATTTAATTTTTATTTTTAGGTAAATGTATTTAGGGCGATAAAAATTAACCATATGATTTATATTATGCTTGAAATTGAATATAAATTGTATGAACAATTTATTTTAAATATTGTCAAATTTTTTTTCAAAAATCATTAGAAAAAAACTGCCTAAATCCAATGAATAGAAACGTAAACTAACACAGTCGCATACTCAAATTTAGTAAAATAGTTTCACTACATTTTTATATATTTTACAATAATATTCTACATACTTTTGCATAACTACAATTATTAATTTATGACTATCGAATGGTCAATACAACGATTTCTGACCATACTTAATTTAAATGTTAGTTTAATACATAACAATAAAATTATTATATAACATAATCTATATAAATAGACAATAGTGTGATCATTTATAGCTCAAAGGAGTGATACAATCACAGTTAAAAAATGAACATAGATTTTAATTGACTAAAGACTCAGAGAATTCGCATTTTTTATTTTCTTACCTTTTTTTTATGATTTTAAATATTTTAATATTATTAAATTTTATTAATACCTACTTTACTTTTTTTTAAGATTATGGATTTATGAACTAATACTTTTTCTAAAATCTAGTATACAACAACAATACATTTTCAAAATATTCTTTTTTTACCACGTCAAAGTAAATTATTTGGATTATGTTTGATAAATTAAATGAGAAATTGGACCATTACAATTGTATGGCTTTACTGCAAAGAAAACATCTAGTGTTCATCCTTTTTAACCTCTTATCTTTAAATGTCTTCAAAGAGATAAGATTAAGTGGATATATAAACTTTTGCCACATTTGTCAACTTATCTATAATTTTATTATTATTAGGTACATTAAATAAAAAGTTACAATTTTGTATACTCTTGTACCTTCGTTGTGCATTGAATGATATTTCATAAGATATATAATATTATATACCATCAATTATTAAGGTCATTCTATTATCCAATTATTTAGGGGAAAAAAACAAAGTAAAATATAGAAATAATAAACTTATCTGTAATATTTAAGGAGTTAACCAGATAAAAGTATGACAATATTATTATAATCTATGTTATACTATATTAATTATTCATGTATTTAAAGTGTTTCATATTGAACGTATATAATACGTTATTGATACGTATAATGTTAAAAATTATAACTTTTAATAGTAATTAAACTAGGTATAAGGTAATGAGTATAGTTTAGTTAGTTATAATAGTATTTTAAATGTTTGCTTACGTTTGCTGACATTTTGCTAAATTATATACATAAAATTAAAATTATCGGTATAAGTAAATAAGTAAATAATTTAATTTAATGTATTATACCTTTTAAGCAATGAAGGTCAATTTCGAAGATACTAAATTTAAAGTTTATTCAAAATAGTATTCAAATATTTGGTTAATATTAATTTGTATGATAAGTAAAATCGATTTACTTTTAAATACATTCTTATTTGTGCAGAAATCTGCTAGTTGCATTTTGCTTAACTATGGCCATTGCACTTCATAATAGTATTAAAGTTTTAAAATTGGTTATTAGATAGAACGGTTGAGTAAATAAAAGATAAAATAATTTACAAGCATATAATATTGAGGAGAAACTAACTTAAAGATTTGACATTCTTAATTTGAATTATAATGAATTATGCAAGATTAGTAGTCGAACGTAATATAATGAATTTAAATTTGATGTTGAATGAAATTTTTTTCAAAAATAAAACATGTTATTCCTATAAACATTTTAGATATTATTTATTGGTTTATGGGTATAACATCGCAATTTTCTAAAGTAACAGCAAATTTTAGTAGATTTTTTTGCACATTTAAACTCTGATTAGAGTATCAGACCGAATACGTGTTAATATTAATATTACGTGAATGTACAATTTGTAAAGCTTATATCAGTTTTCTGCTAAATCAAGGTTGCTTTTTAAAATTTTTACAACCTTTTAATAGTTTAAAAATTGAATATAAATGGTACTTTAAAATGCTGTTTTTTAATGTTACAGTATTAAATATTTCGAAAAAATTGCGAAAAACTAACAAAAAACATTAAAAAATACGGATAATTAATATTTAACTAATTCTGGTTATTTTATTTTAAGACAAAAAAATAAATTGAATTATTTTTAAAATTTTAAATTATCAACAATTATTTATAAAATTATTTGATAGAAATAATACATTTTGCAAAATATTTTGATTTTACTTTTGTATTAATAATATCATTTATTTTAATATTTAAAAACACTATTCATTTCTCATACTTTAATTATATGATATTTTAAATTTTAAATACAATAAAAATGTCCACACCTAATTAATATCAAACTTATTTTCATTTAAAAAATTAGACATAAGTTGAATGTTTAAAAAAAAAAATGAAACTTGATTATAGCTACATTGAATAATATAAAATGTTAATATAAACATAATATTAAATATAATAGTTTTTAATTATGGTAAATATGAATAATTCTGAGTGTTGACAGTTGACACAAATGAAATGCTGTTTAATTCTAAAACTTCCTTGCTTACCCACCGCACAAAAATGCCTTACCCTGTCTAAATATACGAGTATAATAACTGAATATTAGATAATATACAACAATTGTTTTGAGTACAACATGTAAACATACAAACACATTATCCATTAACTGATGAAAAAAGTAAAATAAATTATAATTTGAATAAAATATTCGTGATATTCAAGTCATTTTTGATAATTGTTCAGTTAATCATAATCAATTTCTTTAAAACTATTAATTATATTTAAATTAGTTCAAAATTGTTTTGTTACTTTTTATTACCACCATACCACTGTCACCTATACAATATTTGTCTTAAAACAGATTTATCGAATTAACTGTTAGTCTGTCGACCATAAATTAGGATACTCGTAAATCTTTCTATTTAGCCACATGAATGAAAATAAACGATTATTCGAAAAAGCTGTTTGGCTGTTAGCCACTCTACAACAATCCATTTTGCTAACTTCGGGGAACCTATACATTTATTCTTTCAATTATCGATTGTCAGAACTTGGAAGGTTATTTGTTAGCTAAAAAAATAAAAAAACACAATTTAAATCTATTTGTTGTGTGTACAATAATATTTCTGATGTAATTTAAATAGTAGAAGTAACTTTATTCGATTTGTAGTATAAGTATATTTTTTGACATTTAACTTCAACTCACGTTTATTGCAAAAGTATATACTGCATGATATTTTTGAAGTACACATTTATTAAACATAATACCAAAATATAAATGAAAAACCGTTTTAATTTTAAAACACCGCGGAGTGTATTGTAAAATTTGCTATAGTTTCATTTATATTATACATAACCAATATGCACTGTTCATACAACGTTTTTTTTGTTTTGTAAATATTTTTATTAAACGAACAAACTAATATTAGATATGCATAATACACATGTATTTATAATAGCTAAGACTAACTCATACAAATCAAAAAATAAATATTTTACGAAAGTGCAGAAATATTCACATGAAATACAGTTCAAATAAAATCTATGGATTCATAAGTAAACCTAGTTCAGTTATTGTTTTGATCAAATAAAACAGTTTTATGGTTTTATTCGTACACTAATGAGTAGTTTTAGTGTTATATATTTTTAACATACTTATTATTATATTTCCTAATAATAAGTATGTTTAAAATATAACATACCTAATATTTAATTGATTAAAATTATTATTCAGTTAGTACTTCAATAGATCATAGTTTGATTTTTTCATCACTTTCACTAAAATATAACTTTATTTAAACGACGAAATTGTGAGATAATATTAAGATTTATAATTAAATTTATTTTATCACTACTCATTTTGTACGTATTTAGGAGAAAAATAATAAATTTGTATAAATGATATAAATATAAGTCATAACTAAATTTAACATAGGCTAATTTATTATAACCATAACATACATATAATACATATCTTTATGAATTCACACTTTTCGAATTTATTTATACCGAATGACTATAAATAAATTAAAGTTCATTTTATGTTAATAATTAAATTGTGGTTCAGGAAATATTTAATGACATACTTTATTAATTTCTTTATAATAAAGAAAAAATAATGAGAAAATCAAAATGTGATCTGATTACAGCAGCACCAATTAAAAAATATTTCCTTATTATTAATAAGTTATGATGATTGAGTAAAATATGAATTCTGTGTACAATAAGTAATCATATAATATACATAATATATATTAAATATATATACATTTTTTTAATTATTGTATTTAATACCAACATATATACTTTTCTAAGGCATATAATATTAATTATTAAATTGAAACAAATTAGGCAATAAATGTTTAAAAAAAATCCTTGGGTGATTTAAAGGTATGGATTCGATGTAAATTAGTTGGGCAATAAATACAATTTAATTGTTGGAATTAAAAACAGCTATTAAATATGAAATAAAACTTACCGAACCTACATAGGTATTCAAAATAAACTATTCACGTTAATTAAATATTTGCATTTTTAATTTTTAAAACATCTCATTTCGTTCTCTTCATTTAAAAATTAAAAAAAAAAATGCTTTATTTGTAATATAGCTACATTTTTAAATCAAGTTCTGTAAATAAAACCGTACTAAAATTTAAATTATATTTAATATTTTTAATTTTTATTTATAATTTAAATTATAGGTTCCTGGGTATAAAATTATACAAATATTTTAATAATTATTTTACATTAATTGATCATTGTCCTAAGTTCTTAGTAACGTGTTTTAGTCGAATACATAAAAAAAAAAATTATAAAAATATAGATTTCCTGGTAATTATACTTTTTTTTTATTTTTTTTTACAGCAACATGTTTATGATAAAATATTTTCCATATATAATAAACCTGTTGTTTATTCATTTTATAAAAATTTTGGTTTTATCGCAAAAATATATAATATTTCGTATTTACTTAATTTTCAACTTTTCCGATGTACATTTTATAGTACAAGATTAGGTTAGCAAAAATTGTATTTTAATTTTTTTTTTGTGGGTTATAAATAATTTACAATAATTTTTAATTTTTTACATGATTGATGTACAAAACATTTTATTTTTAAAAATTATAATATAATTTAATCAATCATATTCAACTAATGTTTATCGTTACACACACTACTTATAATTTATAACATAATATAACACTATATAGTATTAATTTTCTGTTTTTTTTTCCCCAATTGTATCCAATACTTTGTTTATAGAGATAGACACTTCCAAAAGTATTCACAGAAGAACAAGTCCTGGTAAGTTTAGGTTACGAGAACGTTAATTTCTAGTTTTATTACGAATTAATTGCTTAAATTGTTTCAATAATGAAAATAAATGTTCTACTGCTGTTGTAGAAACTGGTAGAGTTGCCAAATTGTCAACAGAAAATGTATGTTTAAATAAAAATTCACATCACATGTATTCAAAATATCCATAATTTCAGTGAGTTTTTTTCTAAATTAACTATTTTTCACACCATAATAAATATTCAAACATAATCAATTTTTCAGATACACGGTTTTCGTAAAATGTAATTAGGTTTTTAAGTTTTGATACATTTTCATTTAGAGCAATTTTGGATAATAGGTTATCAATAAACAACAAAACACCATTATTTTGATTTAAACGGTTATTTGGATTTAAAACGAGACTGAAACCTAACCTAACCTTACCTGTCTACTGATAGTACAAAAAATATAGATGCTTTATAGCAGGGGTGGCCAAACTGTGGCTCACTTTTGCGGCTCTCGTCTTATCGTAATATTTTTACAAAAAAAATTTTTAATATGAATTTATGTAGGTATGATCTTTTTTTATGTTTTGGCTCTTCCGTATACTTATTAGTCATTAATATATTTGGTAGCTCGCGATTCTCTTCTCGATGGCCACCCCTGCTCTATAGTTTTCTTCCGGTGAGTTACAACCATAATTGTCCTTATGTTTTTGATTTTTAAAAATGCGAATATATAAAATATTTGAATTAATTTATTTTTATAATTTATTAGTGTCTTCAAAAATAGATGAAAACGATTTTAAATTTAAATAACGTATACACTTACAATTATATTAATATCAGATAATTAGTCAGTATATCAGTATAATATTGTTAGATAATAATTGATTTTATTTGACGTTGCTTACATGAATCGCGTTTCTGGAATAATATAATATTCGAAATTCGACCGTATTACAGTGGTTTATTTTTGTATCACAGTACAATGTAATAAGTATTTTTGAATAATACAGGTATTTAATAATATAGTATTTTAATTATGAAGGATTACGATTTTATCTGTCGGCACTGAAAAATTTCGGAGGGGGGCATTCATACCTCATGGAACCCCCTCCCGGATACGTCTCTGTGGCAAACATGTATAAAACATTATTAACATTCAAATAGTTATGAAGCCTTTGAATTATATTTTAATGTCAAATTTAATAAATCATTTTATACATTTTATACGTCTTAACCAAAGAAAATATTTAGATTTTTCAATTTTAACAATAGTGTATATATCAATAATACTATTTTTTTTTTATTAACAGAATGTGTAAGTTTAAACTCTTTCGACATTAGGACAAAAAATGTAATAATTATTTTTTCTCGTATGAACAATAAACATAATTTATTTACTCAACTTCTCTCGACGAGCAATTAAAAATAATTATAATTATAATTCATTTAAATATTCTACATACGAGTACATAAAAATCTACGGGTATCGCATAAAATATTATTTTACGTAAATATTTGATGAAGGATCCAACAAATTTATAGAATACATTCTATTTATTATAACATGTAAATATAACAAATACTTAATAACGCCAATATAATATAACGATCGTAGAAGCATTATGATATGAATAATCTGTCTATCTCTACAACCTGTGAATAATATAGGTGACATGATATGCGTCTTACATTGACGCGCCACCCTTGGTTCGTAATCCCCGTGCGATGCGTTTCATCGGACCGGAAATAATGAGGCTCGCAAATATAATGCCATTGATGATAATAATTAATAATAATGATGATGCGTAATAGACTCGTCACGTTGCGCACGGCTATTAATAATGTACGCAGTCGTAGACAAACGGTTTGATCGAGAATCGAACGGCACTATACGGATCTTCGTGAAAAGAGGACATCGTCTACTACGTTTTTCTAGGGCTTTAAAACTGCACAAAACTTGTAACCGGCGGAGCGAAAACGGTATATTATCATTGATCATCGTGTAGAAAGTGATCAAAAGCCTCTCGATAACGACTAATATTATTACCTCCCCCCTCCCCCGGGTAACAGAATAAATTACTTTAACGATATAAACATATAATAAATTATACTTAGAATTAATATATACTGATACACTGACAAATGGCCTTTTCTCGGAATCACAATTCGTGTGCATTGAATTCAAATTTAATACATCCATTACAGTGACATCTTCTCAATGATGGTGTACACACTACACCAATTATTATACGAGTAAATATAAATTGTTAATAATGTTGAAAAATTAATATTTTTTTATTTTAATCTATCTACATAGATATAATTTCATATTATATATTTTTGACTCCATATCTAGATAATTTAAACTTATTTATATAAATTTTTTTTTCATGAATATAAATAATTTATGTATACATATTATTTTATAATTATTGTATCTCAATTTCTAAACAGTACACATTGATACATATTATTCAACCATCTTTTTATTTGTATTGAAACACCTAATTTTTGTTAGTTATTTTTACGTAAATTATATGTAATACAGTGAAATCTGTTTATATCGGACAATTACGAGACAACAAAAAGGTATTATAATATGTCCACTATAGATAAGTTTCATTGAACGTATTTAGTAAGATTCACAAACTTAACTATGTAAATATTTAATTAAATTATTTAATATTTATTACTCAGTATATTGTAAATATTATACACATTATCATATTAAAAAAAAAATAATAGAAATAATATTTATTTTTATTTTTGTTTTAATTTTATTTTTTCATCTTCAGCTCGTTATACATAACTTATTTATTCATACGTAAACAAACCTTTTTGTCACCTTTCTTCAAATAAAATCCTTTAGACGAATAAGTTGACCAAAAGCTCCTAAATAAAGTCTCAATTTAGAGTGTTTTTGTTAGTAAACGTCTAATAATTACTCATCATCCATTTCATTTCCGTTGAATATAATTTAGAGTGATAGTTATCGAAATAGCTAGATCATCTGAGCTGCATTCTGTAGATACATTATCATTTATTTGATACATATATCATAATTGGTATTCGAAATAGAACGGTGACGCTTTTTTATGGTATATATGTGTACACGTTTGCAATATATTTGATTTTGAACAAGATAGTCGTTTGTTATCAAGGTATTGAAGAAAAATATTACTGTCCGTGTTCGTAATAGAAAGATTCCGTTGACAGGTCCAAATACATTGGAATGTTTATCTTTCTACAAGGATCTTATTTTACCCGTTTTATATATAAGTGTCTGCTAAGAAAATACATACTTTACTGTATTATAAACGTTGGTTAATAATAATTATTGTACAATGATAGATATTTGGGAGTAAATACGATAAACTTGTACTTTATCATAATACTTGTTCATAAACAGCATATTACTATGATACAACCTCTGATATTTATTTATTCATTAGAATTTTAACTTTTGTTCATTAATAATACTTCGATAACTCGATTATTGTATATTTTCAAATGTATTTTTTTTTTTTTTTTATCAAACATTTGAAAATAAACAATAGCCGAGTTAAATGAGGTGTTCTTTGAATGAAGGTAACTTCTATAGAATAAAATATAGTTTTTTTTTGTACCTTGATTTTATTATTCCATTAAACTGATGAAAGAGTACTTTAGATTTTTATTTTAAAGTCTATATTTTTACAAGGAATATATTTATTAATGAATCGCATAAATGGAAATTTTATTTTTAAATTGGATATTTATCCTATATCCATAAAATATATAATAATTTAAATTTCTAACGATATAAATGCTTAATAAGTTATATAGTTACAATTTTAATATAATAATTTAACTACTTATAGATACACTATTGCTTTTCACTCATTTGTGCATTGACAATATTTATATTCCATAAACAAAAGAAAATTATTAAACTATTTTGTAGCTCTAATCTGTAAATGTTAACTTTTGGTAGGGTTATAATAAACTTAAACCTGCTAAAAAAATATAATATTATTGTGTTAAAGTCATATTTCAATAATTTCGAAAAACCTAAAAAAAAATTATGATTTTTTACACGTTGTTCATATTTCATAGTTTTAATATTATACATAATGAAAACACTACTTGGCTTGTCCACTGTTCTATTGCAAACATACGAACTGCGTGGTATTAAAAGTTCGTTATATTACACATATACTTAAGTATTATTTTTTTGTATTTCAATATTAATAACAATTAATAGGTAAGTCATTTACATCAATTGATCAATATGTATACATAATCGATGGGGATTAGTGGTCATGGATAGTATCCTGACAGATTGTTCTATAGCTTATACACATCCTATTAAGTAAATACCTATAATGCAGTATTTACAAATATCTCATTTTTTCAAAAATATGATATTTCGTTATTAAATATTTCTCTTTGAATTTATTTGATTTTGTATACCTATTCATATCATGAATAAAACAATAAAATAAAATAACTTTGGAGTAACTAATTAAGTGCTATGTTCTATATAGGTGTATTTTTTCAAGTAAAAACTATAAATTAAAAAATAAAAATAATAATATCATTAAAAATATTAGCATATTATTTTTTCATTAAAACATAATTATGAACAATTTTTTGTATATTTATTATGTAGAGTATAATAATCTATTTAAAATAAGTAAACTTTTTCGACAGTAATAACTTTATAATATTATTTTATCCCTACTCACACTATACTAAAATACATTTTATATTAATAGAACCGTATGTCTATATACATATAACATGTCTCATCAAGTGTGTTCCTGTTAATACATTTATTATTGAAATTTATTATCTGCAAATAATTACTTAACTAGATAGCTAAATTAATTAATTTAATTTAAATCCTATTAAAATTATTAAGCACCTTTCGCAAATGAAATTCATATTAAATTATTTAAGTCATAAATTATCATACTATTTATATTTAAACTATTTAGCAATTATTGGACCTGCCGACTACTAGCTATCACCAATCAGCATACATTCATTTTTTAAAGTATTTAAAAACTGTACATTTACCTAGGTACCACTATAATTAAATTCACAAATGGGTACTACAGTATTTTATTCTAGAGTAGTTAAAAAATGTTAACACAAATATAAACAGAAATACTACATTCGTCAACACATACATAAAGACCTTCTTTTGTTGTTTTCACTGGTATATACACAATTAAATATGTCACAAAAATATTTAAAACCAAATTTACCAAATTTAAATCCTACTTTACAGCAGGATTCCCTATAGATTTATAAGAGTTTACACAATTTTAGAAAGAAAAAAAGGCATAGAGGTACCTATTCATTTGACAATTTTATTTTTTTCACTATATAAATTATATATTTTATCTGTATATATATTTATATACATATATATCGTTCATATTAAATAGATAAAATGAATGAACACAACGTTCAAGGTACTTAAACAGTTTGTAGTGTTTGTAGATATGAACAAATGTTTAGGGTCAAAACTTTTTCCATGCAACAAATAATGGTTAAATACAAATTATGGACAAAAGTTTTCAAACTAGAAGCCAAAAACAGAAAATACGGCAACAATAATGGCAAACTACCAGCTATAAAATTTGATCCTGTTGAGAAATCGGTTCTACCTTGGTTGTTTTACACATTATGAGAAACACGTATATATACTAAATATAATATATATATACGATTAATAAATTATTTTAAAGTTAATTTGTTTCAATTATACTTTGCCGGTTACATTTTATTTCAAGAAACTTTTTTTTGTTTTTGAACAGATTTACAAGAAAAACTAATTTAAATATGTTATACACTTATATATATCTATATGAAAATCTAAAAAAGGTAATTCAAGTGTACAATAAAGTAGAATTTTAGAGCACGTAAAATAATATATACATTAACTGTGTTTATGAAATTCTTTAAAAATATGTAAAATAAGTTTTTACAATGCATAAACATTAAATGCGAATTTCCTCATAAATATATTAAATACAGCGGATGTATTAATTTAATTACATTCCAGCTTTACTATTTAAATGTCATATTAAAATATTAATTTAAAATAAAAAAATAATATTCTTGCTGTTTTTTTAAAGTTATTACTGATTATAAATTAAGATTCAGACTTGATTTTATTTTTGCTATACGACTCCTGCAGAAGATAAAAAAATACTTATCATTTATACATGATTATTATGTTAATTAAATGAACAAAATTCAAATACTTTTTTGAGATAGAAAGAATCTATAATAACTAGGTTACTAAATAGTTTAATAATTCGTTTAGTGATGATTAAATTTGAATTAATTCAAAAAATAGTATAGAATCACGCGTCACTTATGATATCACAAGAAAAATAAATAAATATTAATTTTATATTCTCTAATCTTAAGATTTTAGTTATTAAATATACGTCCGTGCATACATATGGCATAATATTATATAATATACGGGTAGGGAAACAAATAAATAAAAAGTTTCCTAACTCAAACAGGTGGTTTTACGGTTAATCCTTCCACATAATTATAGCAAAATTGAAACAATTACATGCTTAAAAAGTATATTATAAGAGATACGCTGCAACGGATGATGCAGTCGTGTGAAAAAGAAAACAACAAACAAAAGCCCATTTGGATTTTTTTTTTCTTTTTCACACGCCTTGAAGAGTCCCTTATTCGCGTCTGTTATCTAGCGATGTTAATAACCCGCAGGTGTTTTGTTCATTACAAACTCTCTCTCTCTCTCTCTCTCTCTCTCTCTCTCTCTGTATACATAATATATATATCTTTCACTTTTTCTCTCCATCCCCTCATCGCATCACTCTTTGAGCCTTTATGTTCTCTCTCTCTCTCTCTCTCCCTCTTACAGTATATATAAGTATATTATATGTGCACTTGATGTATTTCTATCTTATTCGTGGGGAATTTAGTGGCATCTCTTCTTGTTTTGTTGACGAGTATAATAGAAAGAGGTTGGAATTAACTACAATTCCTCTAAAGTTTACTCTATGCTTAACCTCTATTGGGGCCGAAGCACTATCGTAGTGGTCAATTTATTATATATAGAAAACATTGTCACTAAAGTACTTAAAAACACTTGCGATTTTGATAGAAACCGCAATTAGGATAATAATATCGCGTCTAAATGTATATACCGTCAACACTGTACACGAGGGCTTTGCTGCAGGTCTAATATAGTTTCATCAACAGCGCCATCCATAACAAACTGCCAAACGCCGGTCACTTGTATTTGATCGTTAAAACATATAATAACATGAGTATTTGAACTGACCTAGTTAAACGCGCGACAAGGGGATTGGTGTCACTGCAGTGTCGGCACGGTAAAGGTCGTGTATAGCAGGCGTATACATAGATGTGTATATACACGGAGTCGATGGTTCGTCCAATGTGTGCGTCAACAAAACACTAGAAGTTACAGAGTATCTATTAATGTTACACCAATCAGGTTTATAATGTTTTTATTTTAAAATTATCTGTGTATATGTATTAAAATAATGTACTTGTCACGATTGTCGCACAACTATACTACGCTATACTATAGTATATACAACTATGTAGAAAGCGTAGAAACAAACGTTTAAAAAATAAAATAGAATAAGTAGACAAATCAAAATCTATATACATACATACATAATAAATTTCGATACATTTATCTCGTAGATATTTTCTTGTGTGAACCAAAATCAAATTTTCGGTTATCACGACGCAATATAACCGATCACTGTGTGACTTCATAAAAATATATTTAAGGCTAACTGCAAGCACACACGCGCGGGTGTAATACTATTATTATAACCATACTAATTATTGGAGTACATGGAATAATAAACCTAAGACACTATATATTATATAGTAATGTAATCTATTTAACAGGATTAGACCCACGGTAGATTTTAATTAGGTCCCCGAGTTAATTTAAGAACCATCAATTTACTTATACTACGAGAAAAAACTATATTAAAATATGTGGCACTTGTGGCAGTGTCTTATGAAATATTACCATTTATTACATGTTTACAAGATTGCAATAATATTTACAGTAGCAGTATCGTGTCACTCGATGACAGTCAGTGTATAAAATATATAATATTATAAAAGTACCAGCATAATTATTGCTGTTTGGGTTTGGCAGTCGGAACTCGACGTCTAAATTCAAAACGACACGAATACCACTCGTGATAACTTTTATATTAAACCGTCTTCTATGCATCCCGCTCTTCGTAATATGTAGCTGGTTTTTGTTAACGTGATACGCGCATTATTGTATGTATTGTATCTACGCGTGAGCAGTGAGCACAAACACATTTTGAAACAAGCGAATGTGTACCAGTTGTCAGTCTTCATAACATGAAACTCCATAACCATAACGCATTAACTTACTGTAACATCAAACAGAAATACAAATGGAAGACAAACTTTAAACCACCGCAGATGTTATGTATGCCCACTCAACCGACAACCACCCATCCCACTATCGCTAAAACTTGATTTATATTTACGCAAGTTGCTCATTTAGAGATTTTGATAGTAATATTCGATGATATGTTTACATTATTCTCCGGGCAATACTATTGATCGCCATACGGCTTTGATTATAATACCAGCTGTTAGGAATCTCACCATACAACATTTAATAATATATTTATAATTTTTCGGGTAAAATTGTATTGTATACCTTATACATATATTTATTTTAAAATTCGTATCTTTACTCTTATTACACTACTAATATTTATTATAACACAGCTAATTCATATCAGTACCACTACATAATCATTATGTGATATATATGACGGAGAGTTCATTATGTCATAATGAACTCTCCGTGCCTATCGTCATACCATAAATATTTCTATAACATGATATGAATATTATATAGTATACTTAGCTGTTATTTTTACCTAGTTTCGTCGTTTTCATAACATATTAACAATTCACATCAACTTTAAATACGAAGTAAAACGATTTTTTTTCTAAACCCCGTTTGATCTACAGTTTTATATTATTATATATCCGATATAATACATATTTAAAATGTTTTCACTTGTATAACTCACGCATAGTATAGTGGCGCGTATGGTTCCAAAGGTGAATTATGAATATTTACCATTATAAAGTACTATGCAATCTTTATTATTTCTATTTATTGTTTTAAATTTGTAAATACTCATGGGATGAAATATAATGAATCTAATATTATATTATATATTATAAAGTCTAGTATTAATGATTATTGAAACAAAATTTGGTTAATTTAAAAGTAATTGGTCTCTAGTTCTAATCAAACACTAACATCAAAAGAATTAGTTAACTTCGATATAATAATGTTATATTCTATCTACTTAAAAAGACTCAACCAGCCTTTAGATGTTTTATAATGTTTAAAACAAAATCTATTAAACAACTTTTGGTTAGTTAGGTACCTGGTAAACTAAAATTAACCCTTGATATTAAATTTCATAAAATTAAATTTTTTTGTTAATTTCATGTACATCATCTTTAGCAAATTTGGTCGAATGTAAGCAATTAGTTGATTAACGTAAAAAAAATATTAAATCATTTACATATTAGACATCTGGGTAATGGGTATTGGTTGTAGTCAATAGTCATGGAGGATTTCAATTTTTCTCAAATGTTCATTAATCAAAAATTAAAATAATATTTTAAAATTGTTTTTCTTTATTTTTTGATATAATATTGAATTAATACGATGCCGAAATCTACCCACAGTGTTAATTTTAAATCCTAAAAAAGTAATTTTTTAACTATAATAACGTGATAATATGTTATATAAATTATACTATTGGTTTATTATAAATTAAAATAATTGCAACTTCTGATTAATGAAAATAATTATAATTAATATTACAGATCTTGAAATTTCTTCTTCATTTTATTATTATTATTATTATTAAAAACAGCTATTGTTGTTAAATATCTAAATCTTTACAATTATTATATAAAGTTATAATCATTTAAAATAAATAGGTATATTATATTATATAATGTGATAGATGAAAAATTATTCATTACCACATTATAACTATTAATAGTTAAAATATTTAGAAATAGATATGGTTATGTGTAAACATTTATTTAAAATAAATTTCAGTAATATAATTAATGTATTAATTAAAAAATAATGTTTATTTAAATTTGTTGTTAAATATGGAAGACGTATTTTCTGATAATATACAACTATAGCAATTAATGAATGATTGTTGGATGCACTTTTCTTAATCAACTTACAAAAATTGAAGCGTTTTCGATAACGACGACTTTGTGTTAAATCTCTGAAAATATTTAAATAATTTTGAATTATTAGTACTTATTGTAATTTCATAATAATTAGTAAATATTAATATACATATATAATGCCTGACTAAATTTTAAATTTATTAAATGAACATCAAAATATTTAAATAAATAAAAGTTTGACATAATTTAAATATGAATAATCCGATAACAAGGTGAGTTGTGTTTTTAATTTGTGACTGTTTCTCGTGGATTACACTTGTACACTACGTATTATTATTAAATAAAAAAATGCGGTTCTGTAAAAACAGACGTAGAATATTTTATAATTTTATCATCTTTTTTAAGAATGCTTTTCAATATCCACAGACCGTACACCTTGTAAAACATGATAATGCATATCGAATATCAATGAACTTTGAACTGTATAAAACAGCAGATACACGGAACACAAAAAACATACATCTGCACTTTTTGGCCGATATACTCAGACTGTTCTTTTCATTTATTATTATTACTATAACTCATATTTGTATTATTGTTAATATAAATTTCATTATTATTATTATTAATTTTGGGATGTCCAAAAACAATGACACTGGTGGCCTGGGGCTTACCTACACAGTACACTTTTTAACAATAATAATAAGCACAAAATACAAATACACAAAAGGTATAATATGTGTGTTTTACATTATACAGGTTTCAATGTTTTGATTACCTCTCTCTGTTCCACTAAAAATAGTCAATAAATATTTTATAAAGAATTAACCACTATATTAAAATTGTTTTCAAACAATTTTTTACCCAAAATAAATAGTTTTTATTGTTTATCTATTTTAGATATCCTTATTTGGTAAATGTATACATTAATATTTCGCATAAAATGTATTACCCTTATTTCAATGTACGAGTATAATCCTCTTTATGTCAAACGTATCAGTATGGATTAGAAATTATATCACCAAAGACAATCAATCATAGGACAACCTACTCGAAACCACAGATTATATAAGATACTTGTATAGAAATAAAATAAATACTGAAAATTGCATACAAAGTTTAGTGTGTAAAGTAAACAAAAAAAAAAAAACAAGTATTTCGAAGGAATAAAGAGAAGATATTCTAAAAGACCATTTGGTGAAAGATTATGCACTACGAGAATTTAAGGTTTGAGTTTAGAGTCGGAAAGAAGACTCCAAGTTGGCCCGCTCTAATATATATTTAAATAAATAAATAAAAATATAGTCATTTCATAACAAATAAAAATAGTGCATATATTTACTAACGAAAAAAAAAGATAAAATTAAATATTACACATTTCCAATGATAAACTATTGTGGTGAGGGATTGAAAACAAACTTCTACCAGAAATTCTTGGGAAGAATTAATTTCTTATAGGATGATTTCTTTGATCATTATATATAATAACAGAAAACTAAAATATATTTTACAATTTCGAATTAATTATATTTTATTTAGTTATAGAAGAAAATTGTCCATTATATTAATAAAATAAACATTTTACATTTCAAAATACTTTTGTATTATTTTATATAATTTTGATTGTAAAAAATATTTTATAGGGTATTTTACTAGTCCAAAAATTATCGTTTCTATGCATTACCGTGACACCGTGTCCCAATAATAGGTACTGCTTATTTTATGAAGATATTTATGAAACATAATCTATTGAAGTTTACAAAATCTTTTGTTTAATTTAGATGATCCAATTTGTTAATTTAAAAATCAACTCCTCCTCTCCAACCCCTCAAAAAAAAAATGCAGGTCTAAATACGCCACTACAAATTTTACAATAGTTAATGTCAACTTTCATTGATAAAATCGTATATTATAAACAATTAATATGTTCTAATTTAGTGGCACCCAACTATTTTAAAATAGGTAGTGTAAAACCAACACATCCATTAAAATTTCCACCGTACTCAAAAAAGTATATTCTTATTTAAAATAAGCAAGGGTTTTTAAAATTCATAAGGTATACTTGAATCTATTATAATATTATATAAATAATTTGTTCGTGACCACCCATCTACATTTTCTAAATAAGTAGAACAGCTGATTCCGCCTTTTAACAGGAATGGATACAGCCAATGTGTTTTATTAAATATACAATTTTACATTCTAAACGCCAGTTAATTCATATGTATAAAATAATTATAATAATAATTGTATCTGTATTCGTGTTGTAAAAATAGAACAGTTTAGATGTCGGGAAATACGATAAGCGGAAGCCGAATGGACCGGACACACCGTAATATGTATAGCGTGCAATGTACGACGTACAGATTTAGAAACAGATAGAATGCGTCGCATCGCCGCTGTCGTCATTTATTCGGCCGTCTGATATAATAATCATAATACTAAAAGTGTCCCGCCAAGTACAGCTTATGACAACCTTTTGGCGGGCGCCCATCTACCGCGCATATGACAACCTCACGAGCGCGGCGGGTGGTTGTGTGACAACGAATAAACTTCCTATATAAATACATATAGGTATATTTTGAGTATATGCTGAGTGTGTCTAAATCGGGCTTAATGACCTCGTCCCGTGGGCCGTAACGTATATTATACATTTACCGACAATCAACGAAACGATTTTTCGGTTCCGCCGACGGTGGATGCGGTCCGATAAAAAAAAAAAATGTCGACGTGTCCTTCGACATAACGATTTATCACGAGTCTTCCGACACAAAACCACGGCGTATTATACTCTAAATTCTGATATCGTCCCATTACAAAGATCGATAAAGTGTTATCAAAATCTCGCTACGAACGTTTTACGTTTTTGAAAATTCACTATACTTACTATTATAACATGATAATAACAAAAAATGTTTTTAAAATATTTTAAAACATTTTCAAATCCACTGATGTTGCTTTGAGGTGACACCTATGCAATTCTTAGAATATTCAATAAATTATAATACGGTGACCCATCGGAATTTTTGTCACTCTATTTTGGGAATTTGCTGTTATAGAGTTTTAGGATAATCGTAGAGAGTGAAAATTAATCTACACCAAAACTTCATCTAGAAAAAAACTCAAAAAGGTATCAATTTTTTTAGAATTTAATTTAACCTAATTAAAAAACATTTACAAACTGAACGATTTCCCACGATAACCAAACGTGGTGATACATATATTCAACGACTTCACGTAATTTGGTCGTCATAAACACACTTAAAAGAGTTACGTCATTAGAGTAAAAGAAATATTTCGTTAAATAAGCTAAGCCACTGTGAACTATATTTCAATAGCTTATAGTAAATATATTAAAATTGAAGTATTCGCATCGAACATTATAATTTAATTTAAAATTATTAATATTTTATTTCATATGATAAAAATAAATTGATTTAAAAAATATGTTGAAGCATAATAGTATAATATCATATTACATTATATGTACATATATATGAAACTACAACCTTTCATATAGTTATGTTTTCTCTTATATGCATTTATTATTTCTTTACTTTTATATATTTTCTTTTTATCAATAAACTGAATTATAGTTATTCTTGGTTTTTTGTTTATATAAACATTAATTCCAACTTTCAAAAATTAAAAATTAAGTTTTGTAAAAACATAAATACCAAAATTGTATGAAATAAAATAATACAGTTTCGTTATCATTTATTGATTATTGCACTCAAATAGTTAACACTATTTCAATATCGTGATTAAATCAAACTAACTAACTATCTTCAAATAACATCGGTTAATCGCTGTTGCGAGTCCAACGTTTTCACATGCATTCCTTTTACCGAACCTAATAAAATATTAAAGACAAAACAATATATTCTAAAAACATAATAATACATACAATAACATTTTTTGTAATTACGTTAAGTTTATTTTACGTACGGACAATTTGAGATAGTCATATACGTAAGACGTGTAATTTATTTCAACAGATCAGCGAAAATATTGATTTCTCCTTATGTTCATCGGTATGCAGCAAATGTCGTTCTCTCTTACTAGCATATCATCCTTTCAAATAAATCGTCATAATTTAAATATTATACTTAATGGCATATATAGATTACGTACCTATAATATCATGTATGTATATAAAGACGAATAAAATGCATGTTACCTACGTCATTACATAGAAAAAATGCATTTAAAATTTAAATACTTTACGAACACGAACATTTGATATCAGATGACGAGCGCAGATTATATTTCATTGAATAAGTAACGACGAATCTGTAATAATCTACCGGCTCGCACTCTCCGATATTTCCGTTTCCCCGTATCACCGTCGACTTCGACGGAAAAATAAAAGACAAATCCACAAAGGATCGCCAGCCGGCCTTTCGTGGGAAATACATAGACCACAGTGGTAACGTTATACGCGAGCATATGCACACTGCACAACATTCCCGTCGTCACGTTTTTACGCGCGTTTCGGCACAACAACCGCAACCAACAATGACCACTCTATACGTATTATATTATATACCGTACCCTTTGTAACGACTATAACACGCATACACACGCACACCCCGTGTATAAGACAGTTTTCCCGGATTTTACGACTCATACGTGCGTGCCACTTGGGTTTTTATATGTATATCATATATGTATCACGTAACAAGCGGTGACTTATATATATATATAGTATACGATGAAGACCACCAACTGGGTACGGGGTTAACGACGACTATATAAGATAAGTTCAAGTATGTGTGTGTGTGTATTGTGTGTGAATACGTACGTATACGCAAAGGCGCAGAGAATTAAACACGAGAATATTGGCCACGCGCGAACCGCATACGACCGCAGTGGTCTACTGTTCTGCTAAACGAACGGTCGTTGATGAAAATGTGCACGACGCAAAGACGACCTCATTGCGTAGGTACATGTGAATAATATATAGGTGTACCGGAAATGATTTTTATACCGAAAAACAGAAACTACTATAAAAACGTTTTTAGTATTTTACTTTCTTTATAAAAACATACGTTTGCTAGTTTGCTTAGTTATTTTGTATCACAGTATTTTTGGATTATTTCGATAATCAATAAATATTTATATACATTATATAAACATCGAATTTTGGTAGAGTCGTTTATGAGATACCTATAATTCTTCTTTTTCTGTCAAACAGAAAGACCTTGACGTGCATATATTTTATAAATGCTATTATACGGTATACACTTACAAAGGTTATTATATGGAGGCAAGTAAATCAACGATGATATTATAAACACATGTTATTTCTAAAGAACCTCTAATAATATTAAATATTTATTCACATTTCAAGTCACCTTATAAAGTTTGTAACAACTGTGCAATGCTAGTGATTATAATATTATATATATATTATATAACTACGTAAACAACAAATATAGCATTGAGATAAAAATATAATTGAAAATATTAGCTTGAGAGTACAATAACTCATTTCTTCAGTTATATTGACTGACCCCCTTTCTAAAAGATGCCACTGTAACAGTACAGAACAATAATAAATAAAATGTAACTATTTTTCAAATTTTGTATTTGTATTTCAAATGCATACCAATAACGATATTATCTCTTTAATAATAAATTATCGAAAAAATCATTACATACCTATATGAAATGTATATGATTTATCTTTATTGACTTTTTAACTTAGTAAATTGATTTTAAATTATAAGATATTATAATTATATTTTTAATTTAAGATATTATACAATTACATTATTACAACCATACATGATTTATTATGCAAGTTGTTAGTACTGTTTGTGCGGTGCAGTACAGTTGTGAATAATTTACATTGTTATTCAAGTTTATGCAGTGTTTAAATTAAATTAAAATGCGGAAGAACGATGTTAAATAACTTAAAGATTAAATAAAAAAAATTAAAATAGATACTTTCATATATCTGACTAAAACTAAAAACTAAATAAATTGAAAAACCACTGCAATATACATTTATCTAGCTAAACTGTTAAATGTATAATATTTTTCTATACTACCCATCAACATCAGATAGTCGGTGAAAAATATCCAAATAATATACACATTGCCCGCTATTCCACTTTTTTCGTGACATATTAATATATTATATATTTTACGTGTTCAAAATTTTCAGAACTCTAATTTAGTATCAACACGTTATACAAATATAACAAGAATGATAGTTTTCTTTAATATCGAGATATAAAAACACACGTTTTGGGGGGTCCAACCCTTACCTCTAAACTGCCAGAAGCCTTCTCAAAAAAATATTAATAAAATATATAGATATTTTATTCATACACATTTTAATATAAATTATTCGGAAGGATTGAACTCCTTAAAAATAATTCAAATTTTCACCATTATGATTAGAAATACTTATGACATATATACGACCTCGGATAAGTATATTATACATATGATAATAATGGGAGCAATGTCCTAAATAGTTATAGAATAAATTATTAAATCGAAAATGTTTACCAAAATTCATAAAGTATCTATCTTTAAAAAACATGTACCTACATACTTACCATAATATAATAGTTAACCTTGTAAAATAAAAATAACATAACATTTTTAAGATCAATAAGGTTTCATGGTCCGAGTAAATAATAAACTATTCAAACTTATGTAGACGCATTATTAAATATTATTTTCAATGAAATATATTATGATTCTAATGGTGTAGTTTCTTCTTACTGCTAAACTGTATCTAATTGGTATTTAAATGTCATCTCATATACTCATAATACTTTGTATATAATATAATATAATATAATTATTATATTATATATTATAATATAATGTTTGTACTTTTATTATTATGAGTATATGGTATCATAAACATTTTATTTCTCTTTATTATTTAACTAATAAATCGATATTGTATATTTCAGTATTTATTGCATTCATGCATGTATAATATTAATATATAATACGTATACTTATTAATGCGTTGCTAGCAATATATTTTACATTTTATGAAACCATTCAAAAAACTATAATGATAAATAATTGTATTTAAATATTATCTTAAAGTAAGCTTTTTAATTTAATAATTTCATTAATTTATTCATCAAAATATTGCAGATGTATTCCACATATGATATACATAAAATATATCTCACGCCATCAAAAATTATATTAATGCAACGCACACCATATACTATATGTCTATATATACATTTATAGGTATTATTTAATTTTACTGTTTGATAAAATAAATTAAGATTTATTACAACATATATATAAATAATATATCGAGAGACCTTTAAAGGATCATAAATTTAAAAAAATATGAGTTCTCATTAGCAAAACGCATGATACGCATGGTACAATGCGAAAGGGTGATTTACGTCCGCAGTTGGTGGTGGAGTTGAGTATATAGGATGAAAAAAAGGAGCAAAACAACGAGTAGGACGAGCCGGTAAATAGTTTGAATTATTGTTGGCAAGTAAGTTTAGAGTTCGGGGACACGATATGCCTCCTAAACAAGTCAACAAAAAAAAAATTGTATTGTCAACCTGAAATATGTTTTAAATAATAATTAAGACAAAACGATAATAGCGTATTAAACATATTAACGTTGAATCATTCATCAAAAATAAATTTACTAGAATAGTAATAAATTGATATAGTTACCGACATTTGTTTTAGTTCACTCGGTTCTTTATATCGTTGTTGTTGATGATCATAGATAATTTTGATAACACAAGCAATTTCTCACACTCAATTTGTTTTCCATTATTTAATTGCTTATATATAGGTATAATAATATTATGTTATATTCTGTATTATACGGATAAAAATAATAAGTGGTGACACACGCATTTTGTTTGAAACTCGTTTCGTTTAATATTTTCATGCTTTATAAACAAAATATAACGATTTAGTAAGTACCTACTAACTTTATGATATATATATTGCTTCTCTATAAACTTGATTAGTCAGGCAACGAGTTGATAATGGCTGATTTGTGTTTTTGTAAAGGAATTTTTGAGGAGAAAAATATTGAATATTATTATATTTGTAACAGTAATCACACAGATACAAATCAAAATTCAATAGAATATGAATTGAAAAATGATCAAAAATGTTTTGATTTTGGTTATCTCTACTCAATCGTTCTTTTATATTTTTCACCCTGAGCGTTCAGTTTATTTGCTTATAGCAGTGCAAATGGCTCGTTGCGCGTTTCATCTTACATAAATATTATAATATATATATACACACACACACACACACACAATATGTACTGACAGTCAAATATTTTATAAGAAAGAATAAATAAAACTCATAACCAATGAAGCTCTGTAAGAGACGCTTAGTGGTTTGGCAATAAAACGGAGGTTTATAGACCCAAAAAATTCAAAAATATGAAAACCACACCAGTAAGAACGTTGTGTTATATAGTAAAGTTATACTAGCTTTTTTATACTGTCAAAATAAACATACCAAAACTGTACACGTAGGTATGGTATAATTTGAACACAGCGTATACATATAGCCCCTTATCTTCACAGCAGTACAGTATATGTATATTATACTTCGAAATGAAAAGTAAATGAGAAGTGCCTGTGTAACACAATATACGATTGAACGAGCACGAAAAACTTAACGTTTTATCTATGAATAAAAAAATAATAATAATTTTTTTCAAGAAGTACTTTGCAACACTTTCAAAACCATACGCTTTAATATAGCACCCGTTCGTTTTTTACTTTTCACATTCTCGGAGAATGTAGATTACCTATAGTATATTATTGTTAAACATAACACACGGTATACAAATTAAAAATCAACAAACATTTTTTAACCTGATCATCTGAACGCATCGTGCACAACGATACATCAAGGTCGTAAAATAGAACAGCACGCTCATAATTCGCAATTTAATTAAACATTTTCGATCTCGACTATCGTTTCCTGTAGAATGTATCATATTTTTACCACATCGATTCTTTAACGTATTAAATAATAAAAAACCTATCATAAAAATTAAAAACATTACAATGCAATAAGTAAAATATAAATTTTTTAACCCGTTGTTGTTGTCGCTAATGTTTTGACATCGTTGATATCGTGTTAGCGTTTCGCTCACCTATTAAAATACACGTGTGAGCATAGAAATACAGCATGGTACTGACAAATGTCAATATTAGACTGCTATAGTATTACAATATAATAAGATAATAATAAAATAATAAGGTAATAAACCGAAAATAAAAACAGAATAATTATAAAATATACGGTAAAACAATCAATGACGGCGAATATAACGCGAACTATACGGTATTATTACATATACAGCAACATTGAATTTCGATAACTTAGTAAGTTTATTTATAACTTTTAATATTTTTCCGTAATAATTTTCGTAAATAACTCAAAGAAGCAAATATAATATATAATATTGTCAAAATCTAATAATATTTATAACAGTGGTTCTTAAAATGGCAATTGTGTGAGTGAAATGCTCATAGAGACACCAACGACGAGTGAAATACAAGAAAAGATATTCTTAATTTTACTTGATTATAATGATCTTTTTTTAAAAAAAAATTACAAATTAAAAAAAAATATGTATAATAAGATACTATTATAGCAATAAGAAAATAATTTAAAAATTACAACAAAATAACTACCTATATTATCATTGTTAGTATTACGGCGGATAGCTGTACGATAAAATTGTAATTTTTCACAGTTTATTAATAGTTTTTAAAATTTTCTCAAGAACTGCTGGGGAATTCTTGAAGCAATTGCTCAATAAAAAAAAGCTGTAAGAAAGTTTTTGAGCACTTCTTCAAGTACAACAAATTCGCCTTTCTAGACACAAATAAAAACAAATCATTACAAAACCAATACAGTTTCCTTGTTACAACAAAAATCTAAAATACACAAATATAATAAATAAACATTGACATCATGTTTATATTTTATACAAATAAATATTATTCTATTTTTTAAGTCGAACTCGTCAAAAGGTAAATAGTATTGATCAAATAAATTAATTTTAAACGTTACCTGATCCCTAATTATTATTTACTTACATTCAGTGAACGTTAAAATTATATATACATGAACATTTGAATATAATAATTAATGAGTAAATACTTAGAGCAAATATAATTATTAAAAATAAAACATTCATTCCTTTTATTTACTTAAGTTACATAAGTTTAGAAATATTATGGTTCAGTGTAAATTTCATTTATTCTGTATATTCATATTTTGAAAAAAATCTTAGTTAACTATTTATAAGTTTTTCAATATATTTATAATAATATCAAAGAGAAACTACGTTAGAACAAATCAGGTTTTTAATATTATTAATACTATTTTCTGTACAGTAAATGTAATTAAATATATTATATTTAATTAAAAATTGAGTTACTTTATAAAATATTAAAGTAGGCGTAGTTCGTAGGTATTGAACTGTATTATTAAAGTATTATAGCTAATAATAATAAAATCGATTATTATCATTAACTTTGTTTGTAATATATATTTGAAAATATATTTTTTTTTTTTATTCATATGATCATAAACACTGTTTTGAAATTAATAATATTGATTTTTTTACAATATTAAAAATAAATAAATTATGGTTGATAATGTAAAGTTAACATTTTTATGTATAATATATGTAGGTAACTATTATAATTTTCTAACCTTTAAAGTTTTTTCATCAACTCTTTCGATAAACTTTATTAACAGATTAATATTAAACATTGAAACTTTTATATAAGTATGTTGTATAATTGTATAATATACATTTTTTGTAATAATGAAAAGTGGTTTAAATCAACTCTATAAAATTCGACAAATATTATCAAAATTTTTAAAGAAAAACTTCTTATATAAAACAGAAAATAACTAGTACGCAAAAATGTACTATATTCATAATAATTATGTAAACGTTTTTTGTTATTGTAAGTAATTATTGAGTCATTATCGATACGAGTATGAATGAATGTAAAATATTTATTAAAAAAAAATAGATGATTTCTCCCCTACTGTTTGAATAACAAAAGTCAATATTCAAATGCAACTCAACTCATAGTTCATTCTCTTAACCACTTAATTTGTGTAGTTCACGTAATAATTGTCTTGTTAGTTGTCTCTAAAGTATAGAAAAAGGTACACGATTGATTTTTACCAAAAAATAATATGTTCTTATAACTCTAACAAAAACAAATCGAAAAATTAAATTAAATATGTCCAAAGTTAGTAACATTTTTTTTTTTATATAAAACAGTAGGTCATTTTATTATATATTATACTGAACTTTATAATAACATTTAAGTTGTTTATTAATTAAATATCATAATGATCATGTTATATTTATTTTTATTTAGCAGTTACCTAAAATACGGAGTGGTTATATCGAAAGTAGTAATTAAATATAAAACAAAATACTATATTTATATTTATATTTATACAAATACTGCACATAAAAATATTTATTGTTAATTAAACATATTATATATTATATTAACTACAGCCGATGGAATAAAATCTAGTACGGTGAATTTAATTTATTCGTTAATTTGTTTTTACAGTATATATATATTATGTCTCGCGTAATTTTCCAATATTAATATTTGTTTTTCTGGTAAATCAATTATTTTAAATCTAGTTGTTGGATAACTAAGCTATTATTTGATATTTCAATCAACATTGAAATTTATCAATAGGGTTTTAAAATAAAAATTAATCAAAAAGGATTAAACACTTCTTATTTACTTTTCATACATTTCAATTCTTTAGCAAAAACTTTTGAACGTGAAACTTTTTCGATTTAACTCTCACACTATAATAATGTAAATATATTCTCATTTAAAACTAGTGAATTATATTTATATAAGTTATACCTGTAAATCTTGTAAGACATAACTTCAAATTTAAATCAACTTAAAATGTTTACTTGTTTTTTTAGCTTTAGTAGCTGATATAACTCGTTTTGGATTATAGTATAATTTATTTAAACTAAAATTAAGTTAGATTAACTAGAATATTTTTTTTCTAAAAATTATTATATTGTTTAATATATAATATATGAGTTCATACTTTTAGATCTAAGAAAATTGCTCTATCAAAATATCTATATTATAATATAATAATGAATCTAATATGATTCTAATGGATTAAATTATAACGTAATGTCTATTGTGTTTTAAAAATTAAAAACATTTATTATTATTATATTATATCACCAAAACCTGTAACCATACGATATAACCAAGTCTGTTATTCGTTATAAATTCAAAATGAATTCATAAAAATGGTACGTTTCAAATCAAATACTATACTGTTGAGCGTAACGTCATAACTACAACCACTATTCATCAAAATAGTATTTTATTCTGCTACTTAAATAAGAGATCAATCAATGTAAAAATGTTTATCCTTTGTCAAAATTGATAAGAAATGATGACCTAAAAAAAAATCACAAATATATTATATGAAAAAGTGTATATAAAATATATAATATGAAAATGGCGATAGATACATCGTAATAATTTATAATTCCTATTTTTATTTTTTTCAAAATTCTAAGAAATGTTAAATGTAAATAAAATAAAGAATTATAGCAAGTCGTCAAAAAGAAATTTTATAAAATATGAAGTGATAAATTTCGTAAGAGTAAAGAAAATACACTATTCGTCAAGCCCAGCAAAAATTAATATTAATATACTTTCAATTATACTCAATAACGAATATAAATAAATACCTTAGTAGAATTTTATTAATTTTCAGAATATTGTTATTAAAATATTTTGAATTTATGTTACAATCATTTGTAAATTACCGAATGAAAAAAGGTACTTGCAAAACAATATTAATATTGTGAATAAAGTCTTAGCATTATGTCGAAATTAAAATATATATTAATTATACAAACATTATATTATATGTATCTATACTCTACGACAGCAAACCGATTGGTTGATAATATCACTAGTTTTTTTTTTGTTGCGTACCTACCTAAGTCGGTTTCCAAGGCTAGTAACTTTCTGAGTTAAAAAAATAACTGTATAATTATACATTTTTCAAAGGCTTTCTCTTTCAATTTTCACATCAAGAAACACGTCTCGGTTGAATTGGGCTAATTTTTTTTTATTTATTTTTTACGCTGTACACGGTTCACACAAAACGTTTTAATATCGATTTTGTCCCGGGAGCCCTGAATCTCTGATAATTGAAAAACGACGAAAAAGGAGAGAAGTCCGGCGATGGCCCGGTGTAGGGGCCAAGTGGACCGTGTAATTGACTGGATGAACAGCGCAGTGCGAGGGAAAGTGAAGCAGCTACCCTCCACCCAATGCCACTACGATAAAGGAAAATCCGCCCAAAACGGATTTGAATTCTGAGAATATCCCTCGATGCCATGCGGCCGACCTTCTACTACCCCCCACCCAAACACCACCTGTTATTATATGCTGCCGTCTGTGGTACGAAAAACTTCGGTCCTCTCTCCCATCGTTACGCAACCACTGACCGCTAGACCAGTAATATACCAACAACACGAGTGGTGATAATAATTCTTATCTGTCTGGTGGTATATTTTTCCTCTGTCCGTTTCTTTTACACAAATATTGTCACTGCTGACCACCCTAACTCAGCACGGGATGAGCTTTTAGATATATTTTATAGATCACCGCTACCACTCACCCACTCATGTTGACCGTATGTGTATTATTTTATTCGTGTATATGTACATATGTGTTCAACAGCAGTTTTTGTCTTTATTGTCGGCATATATTATATATGTATTATGTTATGCGTATAAAAAATAAAGTAAAAAGGTCTTACAAAATTAATGACATAACGCCACCTCTGCTCGACCCACCACTAAGAGGCGTCCCTACGTGTCGGCTTTAGGTTTTTACAAATCCACCGACTATATAGATATGTGTGCCGAATGTGAGCGCGACAGTAGTCGGTGACGGAAATGAAGTGGTGGCGGTCGGAAACTACGGTTCTTTATTATTATTATTTTTTTTTTTTATCCTTTCGTAGGTTTTTAGAGTTCATTGAAGTGTCACAATGAAAACTTTTTCCCTGCTCTACTCGCGTACATACATATTGTTCCGAGAGAACTTGATTTCGGTAAATTCCGAATTACTGCGTAGGTACGTAGGCACAAAAAGAAATCTCAATTATATATTATTATTATTATTATTTAGACGATAGTTAGACAAGGTATTGTACACATTAAGCTTTCCATCGCAAACGGTCAAGATTATAATATATTATGGAATCGTGTAGGTACCTGAACAATGAACATATGATTATATACGCATAAAATCAAAACAAATTTCAAAGCATTGTATAATAGCACAGTTATGAATAAATTTAAAAAACATTTCAAACAATAACTTAATTAATTTAAACAACTATTAAATAAAATTGAGTTATGAATTGTTTAATATAAATAATATACATTATAAATAACCTATTATATTAAATGATGTGCAAATTGTATCAGAAATCCAGTAATATATTCTACGTGATTATATACGATGTTTTATTATCATATCTTAACATATAAATATGTCTTAGATTTGGACTTTGTACAAAAAAAATAGGTTATCCGTATAACGTATATTATGTAGATATTGCTCTTGATCTTTCGAGATAACATTTAATTATTATTATGAAAGAACTCCTTTTGTAGTTTTATGTATTAAACGGATAAGTATAAGTTTCTGTCCTTGAATAATAATTTTATTGTTATGTGTTGTATGTTGTGTGTGCAAAAAAGTTGTTTTGTAGATTGTAATACTTCTATAAATGCTATAAAATGAAATTTGTCAAGTCGTTAATCTTAAATGTATTTTTATAATTTCAATTAGGATTATAAATTGTACGTATAGACTTATACTGCAATGATCTAATAAATAATAAATTAATTTACAAAATCAAATTTTATGTGATAGTTTTCATTTGATTATTTAATACTAGAAAAATAAATATATTTTTATACAATAAAAATATTCAACTGTCCAAATAATTATCTTTTGAAAGTACTCAATTAAAAATTAACTAATGAAATATTTTATATCGAATGTTAAATTATATTATGGACATAATGTTTAAATGTTTCACAATGATATTTATATTCATATAGATAACAGGACAAAAATATATGAATCCGTGTTTAGTAATAATTCTATACTAGTAATAAACATATAATAAAATGTATGAACATTGAAATATTCGATGTATAGAATATTATATTATTTTTTTATTGTTGTTTGAATAAAAATAGCATAAACGGTAATACAATCGTAGATGATCGCAAATAACTTAAAATGGGAATAGAGCACATTTATTACTAATAATATTACAAAAATGACGTTTATGCTGTTTTATATTGTAAAATAAATACATTTCAGCAGTTTCAAAACAATCGTTTGGACTTTGGCTAAACAAGTATAGCAATTATAGTTTAAACTTTTATCACGAAAATATAATATTCAATAATTTGTATGAACTACCATATGGGTGCACATTATGTGCCTACCAACTTACGACTTATCTAAGTTAAATCGTAAAAAACTTCATCGAGTTTGAATACTATGTCGATCTATTGTAAAAAGAAAAAGAACGAATAAACAATTATTCCAGAATATTAAAAACATATAAAGAGGCTGATAAACTAAATATTTCGTTGTAGTTAAGATATTTATAAATAATCGTTTTAAGTTATACTTAACGCAGGGATGCATGCAGTGTATTATGTATACCTACTATGAATCATTCAATTTCACTTGACGGCCAACATGGAACATGCTGCTCGAATATAACGCAGATATTTTAAGAATTTACTTAAGCACCTGAATTATGTATTGCCGACAAATATATAAAGCCGAATGATTCATAGTACTCGCGCATCCCTTTATCGATTATAATTGAAAACGATTAGCTCAACTATATTTTATAATTGAAGGCTTGCATTTTTTTTTTTGTATGTTTAATTAGTAGAAATGAAAATAAAATAAAAACTTTATAAATAATATCTACATGAACCATATATTTTGGATGATTTAATGTCATAGTGTTAATATTACATTTACCTAAGTGTATAACAATAATTGATAATATTATATCGTGATAAATGATGATATAAGTTAAGGTTTATTTAATTATTTAATATAATAGGTATTAAAAATAATAATAATAATTTGATAATATTTATTGTTTTTAAGCTCTAAAATTTATTTCGGAGCATAAAAATGATTCATTTCTAGTTTTTACGGAATGGAATTTATATAAAAATATACTTTTCGATGAAAAAAATAGAAAAATAAAAATTCCGATACTGTAAAAACATACATTTTGTCAAAGGCCACTTTTACATTTGTTAAATAAATACATTTAGTTCAAATATGTTAGGTGCATTTATATTCTTTATAGTATAAGCTAATAAAAATTTAAAGTTAAAGAATTAAAGTATAATAATTATATGTATATTTTAATGAGTAATGGGTATTATCAAACATCAGATAATATAACTCTTGATCCATACATCTAAGTGACTAAGTATACTTCAGTACATTTTGATCAGTCTTGACGGGCGAAACTTGAATAATTATTGTACTATTTTAACACACAGTGTACAATATAACATGATAAATTCAACATTGTGTGTAAATTAATTCTTGTAGAATATCTAAATACTGAATGTACTCAAGCCATTTACAGCGTAAGCTAAAAACACATTTACAATAAATGATTATTGCAGCAATAATTTTCAAGGTGTAGTCTGACCCCCCAAAAGGCTGCGACTGGCGAGAATTATATATAATTATTATAGATCATATTATACACAGGTGTAGTAATACATCTATAATTATATAAAATGGTACACGGGTTTTTCGTTTACATAACCTGATATTAATATTAAATATATGCATATAATAATTGTAATGTGTTTAAATACGTGTTGGTATTTTATATTTAATAATATTATTTCGATTTAGTATCAATGATTGTATAATATAACTTGTGAGCTATAGTTACGATAACGGTATTTATATTATTACACGTCACATTATATACGATGAAATAGAAAAATAACAATTTATAGAAAGAAAAATAAGCAGTTGTCTACTAAATTTCAATCAGTAATATAAATTAATATACCTATAGCTTTAGAAATATAGAAATGGTTAAGTATAAATATATTTAATTTCCAATGGATATATTAATATAGAGTACCTACTTAAAGTGATAACTAGTTACCGATTATTAAAAGATAAGCTTGGATTCTAGTAAAAATTTTAATTTATTATATTATATTATATTATATTATATTATACAAATATTTATAATTATAAATTTACAATATTATACTAAAATTAAAACATGAAAATATAAAAAAGGTAAATCCTATGCATCGTATTTTGACCCAAAATATACTCATAAATATGTCCTTGTTAATTACACTGAAATTATGTAACATTATAGCATACAGATTAATTTACATAATATATTTTGTAGCCTGTAGCTGATACTGATTTTTTTTTCCAAGTATTCGTCGTACAGTCTACTGGCTTATTTGAAATATAGAATTCTGCAGCTATTTTATCGAAATACGAGTATTTAATATGAAATATTAAAATATAACAGTAAAATACTGCAAACAGTATACATTTATGCTCAATGACTTTTGAGGTTTTCGAGCTGATCGGATAACACGATGTTACGACCATATTGAACAATGAACCGAACGGAATGTGACTGATCCGGATTGTATACGGTTCCGATCAAATTTATGTCGTTTTATTCACAACACGATGTCGTTCCGTTAGTAGATTACACGAACCACGTGATTGTTATTACAATCTTGTATAATCTATGTACCTGCCTTTAGTTCCAGCATTGTAGTCGGTATAATGGCCTGTGACCGGCCAAAATATTATATAATATTATGTACGAAATCAGTTATCGGTGCACAAACGAGTTGCAGATGAGATATTATGGTTGATTTTACATGCCATGCAATAATAAATTATTGTAAACATTATAACGATACGATTCGAGTATTATAGAAGTATATCAGGGCTTATTTCGAGAATTTATTAGACGACGTAACCGATTTGATGTATCCCACACGAGACAACACGCGCCTCACCGCCCATAAATAAATAAATTGACACCCTCTAAATTAGTCTCACAAAATAATAAGTCTGAAATTTCGTTTTAATAATCTTTAATGTAAAGTATTGTATGAATTAGTATTATTCACACGATTAGTAATACTCGTTTAGGCGTAATTATATTCCCTCGACAGTCCTATTCCTATTTACGATACTTTACATTTTATTCAATTTTATTGATGTCACGTGTATAATATAAAGAGCTTTTCAATTTTTATCGTAACAAAAATTATATATATTTATATCGAGTGCGTAATATCGTAAGTATAATAACATACCGTCAAATGCGACAAAGGTTGCTCTTTTAGTCTCTTCGATTCGTGGAATCGTACAGACCACATTATTTTACGATCTGCAAACAAAAACTACAACCCGACACACCGCTGTTAATCTACAAATATTGTTTGGTTATTGTTATTTATGTAATGACACACAATCGTTAAAGCTATTATCAATGACACAATTATTTCTTTTGTTCCACAAGTCTCGACTATGAAAATTTCGTTAAAAAAATAATAGCTATCTTAATACCAACACTCTCTGATAGCTCCGATGGTCATAGTAATTATCTGAATATATTCAATGATTATAATCATTATGATAATTTATGACTCTTTAATATCCTTTCAAGAATAGTATCGATGCTAATACTTATGAAAGTTATAAAGTCTAATTGAAAATTAAAACGGAAATGTATAGAAGACTGCGGAATACAAATACAATTGCTGATTTATTAGTAACATATATTATACAGAACGAATTAATCGAAAACAAGGAAGAAAAACATTACAAATTGGAGTTCCGAACGAATAAATAGCTCGGAAATGGAAACAGCCTATTTAAAGAGATAAATGGAATTGTAAACAACTCTATTGGATCGTTTAATTGTTCTTAAAATCGATTTACAGCTGTATAAACCACACCCCAGAGTAATTACTGACAATTCAACAGTACATTTATTTACCTAAATATAACTTCCACAGTGCTATTTATTTTCAAAGTTAAATGATTTTATTTATTTGTCATACTATATTACGTCTAGTATAATCTTAACAGTATCATATTACATAAACGATTTAACGTCATCATAAGAAACATAATGTTGTAATATTAATAAAGAAATTAAATCAAAATAGACATCGAAACTAAAAATAAAAGTAATATCAAGTATGAGTTCTAATATTAAATATTATTTAACTGAAGTTTAATATAAATATTCATAATGAAATATTATTAAAATTACAATATACTATGCATATAATAAACAGCGTTATATAATTAATATATCGAAAATGTGTAGTGTTTGTAAAGACAACACCTACTGTGTATATTCAATATCTTAATCAAACAAAATACAGTATATATAATATTATATTGTTTTATTCACTGTATTTTTTTTTTTTTTTTTTTTAATATAAATTACGTTGTTTCAAAATCCTATACGGAAGTTGCACAATGAAAAACAAATACTAGTCTCCAATACATCAACGATCCAACGCATTACAAAATACGTAACTATTCTCGATCAGCAGATAAATCACGAGTTTCCGAAAAAATGATATTGGCTGTAAAGGACCTATATTTTTATTTTTGTCATACAATATTAAAGTTACTATCACATAGGATATGACTTGACCTTCCCTTTAGATATTTTAACACCAGTAATAATAAAATAATTTCGAAAATACCAAAGTTCTATAAGAGCACTATATACTATGTATTTACTACTTATTTATGATAAATAAATATGAAGTACTCCATAAGAATAAATTGTTTTTTTTTATATATATATAATTAGAAATGTATGACAACAAATTCTCAAACAAACAAATTACAAAAATACCTTGTTGCCACAAATCGATATTTTTTGTCCTTAAAAATGTTGTTCTACACAGCCATGTACCCAGATTGCCTAAGCACTTCGCCGTTCTGGAAGCAGAGATTTAGTGGTTGTTTTTCAATGAATGAGACACGTATGCTACGTTGTATAGATTGTATAAAAGTTTTATGTATTCGACTTATTTCGATTTTCGATTGGCTTATATAAAAATGGTACTATTTGAAAAAGATTTGAATGTAGCTCAAATAACACTGTGCTTGATATGTTAAGTATAAGTCGATTTGAAATTGTTTCAAACAAAATGAAAATTATTAGCGTTTTTAAAATATATTTTACAATTAATAAATAATCATAAATAACCAATAGATAATTCCAAAATCAAAGAATTATTATATTCTGATCTTCTGGACAATAAGAATCTGAAAAAGTTGAGATTTCCGTTTTAATAAAATACAACTTTAACTATTTACTTAAAAACCTATACTTTTAAAAGTCAGTAAATAAAATAATTAAATAAAAAATATGCACGGTTATTGATTTTTGAATATTTAAGTAATTACAAACAATCCAAACATCTTTTATTTTTGCTAATACTAATATTTTGTTAACGCTTACAATATAAATAAGTGCATGTGTTAAGAATCACTTTATTATAATATTTGCTATATCTTATTCACATTACTTGTATACCAAATATATAAACTAAAACTTTGGTAGACAATATTTCACATCAAAAAAAATCACTAATTTACAGAATTATCAGTTATTATATAAAAATATTTACTTTCTATAGTTATGATATTATAATATTTTAAGCCAAAGATAAAGTATATGTTTATAAGTAATAACTATTATATTATATACTTATATTAGTCAAAAAGAGACATATTTAACTGTCACGAAACCCATTATGACTCTATCATAGTGATCGCACTATTGGTTATTTCCAACAACAAATGCCAAAAAAGCAATTATTTTGTCAATTGGCTGCTACAAGCTGTACAAATAACCCTATACTTAAGCTTCGAGTATTAATCATTTAGAAAATGTTGAATAAATGTACAGTATCATTAAAAGCTGTATCTTTGTTGCTTGTAAATAGAACCATTTGGGAACTGACAGTCCATTAGAAATGTCTCCCTATATATATTATATACACATAATACATATAAATCATTTTAACTCAATACACGTCAATTTTATTCCATAATATCATGTCATGATGGACATTGTATGCACTTTTATTTAAACTTATTATCAATTATCAAAATTAAACTTACAATAAATCGTGCTCCTGTAACGAGGACAATTGTTTTTTTTTTCTTTAGATTTAATAGAATAAATTATATTATGCTATTGCATAATAATAATAGATAATAAATTATTGTTCATGTATTTCCAAAAGCAACAAAGATATGTATATTATACATACATATTGTATCTACAAATGTTTTAATCCTACTAAAATCTTTAAATATCTTATTTGGTTTATATCTGATTTTTCATTTTTTCTCAGTGCAATAAATAATAACATTAATAACTTTAATAATAATATCAGTTATATAAAACTTATTTTTTTCAAATATATTTATTAATTATTATCACCAGGCTATTATTACTCATATTAATCATATCATATTACATGTAGTTACCTTTAGTACTGAACAAATGTAAATAATATATACCTATTATGAATATCATCACGTTTTATTTTTCATTGTTAATACAAAATAATAGAAGTATGGAATTTTCTTTGCCTAAAGTATTACTTTCATATATGAATGACTTTAATACTAATTCAAATTCGTAATATTTTTTGGCATTTTATAATAATAGTTCTAAATGCATACTAATTATTTGACAAATTTTAGTTTAACCATCACCGAAAATTATCAATATAAATTATAATAATATAGAGTCGATTATCTAACGAACACTTATTAGAGAGATTGAGAGCAAAATTAATAAGCAAATAATATTATAATAATATTTATATTTACTTTTAAATCCGTCTAATGAAGAAAACGGTTCCTAAAAATATTTCATTTTTTATTTGGACCGAGGTTTGCTTATAACTAGTACTAAAATTTATTACCGTATTTAAATCTAAGATTTATTAGATTTTAATACACCACTACTTCCAAAGTGGTATTTTATATTTACATTCATACAATAACATATTATAATAATATTTATTTATCTTTTTATACTACTGGGTATTATAATATTGTCTTATACAAACACATGATATGCCAAGAGAATTTATACATTTTTAAAATGGTGCAAAAATTCAGATTCCATTATCTCCCCGTAGCATTTAATAAGTTAACATTTCCGGAACACCCTCCATATATGTATATATCATAAAATCACGCAATCAACTCGAATTATGTACGCACATCATAAACATATTATATTGTGCTATCTTGGTAATTTTTTCACCATGTCCTAATATCTTCCACGTCATTAACTCAACTAGCCATTATTGTATAACAACAGCAGCTATACTTGGAAAAAGTAATTTGTGTAAATTACCGTTTTTACTATAAATATCACTGTAAAATGCAGTGTTAAATGCATATAAAAAACTTCGTCGCAGTACATTGAACTAAACTTAATGATAATCGTTTAATACAAACTTAAACGTACTATAAATTTATAAAGTTTTAGTTTTTTAAAAATAATAATTTATCTTATAGTACACCAATATTCATTTGAATATTTCCTCGAAAACATTAAAATATAATATAATATTAATTATTATAAGTATTGTTATAATCTCCTGTATATTATATATATTATAGCATATTTAAAAAAAACACTTAAGTTTTACATGAATCATGCATTCCGAAAATAAAATATAATAATATATAGTATAAGAGCTGCAAAAATATAAATAACTTTGATATAAATTCCTAGTTTCACGGTTCCTAGCCATAATTATTATACGTATCGTAATTATTATTATGCGATGCAATTTGAAATAATCAGTACGTTTATTGAGTATATTGAGTGAGTACCGAAAATATTTTTATCGTCACTCGGCGAGAGGTTACGACGCAAATAGCATGTCGGACCGCCACCATTGAACGCAGTTGAATCGTATTAATAATTATTATTATTACTATTATTACTATTATAATGGTGGCACGGGTAAAATATGTCGCAAGACACACGATAACGTGACGGTGTACAACTGTATAATACTATATAGTTTATGTATAGATATATACTTATTATACTACCGATTTATAATCATACTTACAATAATTATGTATAGAGTATAGACGGTACTTATTTATATTGTACCTATTTATAATGTTCAGAATTGGTTTATAAAATACACAATTAATAACTTTAAAAGTGTGTATTTTTTCTCATCGTTAAAATATTATTGAAAGTGAAAAATGTTTAATATTTTTTTATAAAAAACAAAATAAATTATTATCTAAATAATATTTTTACCATAATAATTTTCATTAAAGGAAAATCATTTTTATGGTTGTAAAACAATCCGCAACGTTTTATTCGTATATTTTAACTTAAAAGTAAAAAATATAACTCGTTAGTTTAGTATATTTTAAAAATAACTAGTTATCTACTGTAAAAGTCTTGAAAAATAAATACCTTCTTACCTAACTTTAAACTTTTAAACTCGCTAATGGCCAGAGCCTTTGACTGACCCGTATTTCCTCAGCCCCTATACAAAAATTGTTTTATTCATTTTTTTTTTTTAATAATGACGTCGTAAGAGCTCTAGAAATTATTTTAAACTTTGTTCTATTATTTAAACAGCAAATAAGTGCATGGGGACATTTTTTTTTATAAAAAAAAAAAAGAAGAAAAATGTTTTATTCACTCTGGAGTGTGGAGAGGTAAAGAAATAATGATTCTCAGCCCATAGAAAATGTATTTTCATCGTGAAATTGACTATACGAATAGGTACGTAATATGATGTACACAATTTTATGTGGTTTTACAGTGGCAGGAGGTGGTGGTGGAGATGGTGATGGTGGTGACCGGCGGTGCTTGCGCGTTGTTATAATACATGTTAGTCTCGGAAACTTTACAACCGTTTTAACCCGTTACTTCCTAGTCGTAAACTACACCGTTAATACACTGCGGCCGACGTACACTCACTCTCACACACACACACATACACACACATACATAATACACACACCTCGATAGCGCGCGCACGACGATATAGCGTCTCCGTCAGCGCCATCAACAACGGTGCCGTCGGAAGAGCTGATTGTTCACAGACGTCGTCACGGCAGTCACGTGATTAATTATTATCGTTTTTCTCAGGCGATGACGATATATTTATATAAATATATGCAGATGACGAAAATACGCGCACACACACACACACACACACACACACATATATATATATATATATATTATATATATAGTCGTTTATACAGAGCGCGTGAAAGGATTAATTAATTGGTCCGAATTACCGAGGCGGGCGCTTACCTCAATATATACACTATAATACAGTATATTATACACGTATATATAAATATTGATACGTACGTGCATCGCGTACGATGTCTCACCTACTTCTTCAACCGACAACACACGCGCTAGCGCCTGTTCTTGATATTACGTCGTTTTCATGCACTCCGACAGCTAAGCACACCGTTCATACGTTTTATAGCGATATATCGTATTACTATACATTATATATGTATACACACACACACACACACACAATCGATCATAATATTTCTCCCCTATCGTCATCGCATCACTCTAAAATAGTAGTATACGCAGTTATCTATTTATCTCTCTCTCTCTCTCTCTCTCTCTCTCTCTCTTTCTCTCTCCCCCCTCGCTCACTGTAAATCTTTTGTCCACGCATCACCCCTCCGCCATACATCGTATACTAATATTATAATGTGAATATTATACCAAGTGTCATCGGCCCTCGCCTTGAGATTCTTGGATCGCAACAAACAAACATAATTTTTAGATAACTTTCTGTGCTGTGCGACGATTAAAACTTTCGTATATTTTTAATGATGTGCGTAAGTGTAGCGTGTATAGATCTTACTATGTTACTGCGATGACGGGTGCTACGCAGCCGATGACCTGCAGCAACCTATTGGTTGTGGTCACATTTCTGCTGTGACAGAGAAATTCCTAATAGTTGTGGCGTTATAATATATTATCTAATACACCATCACTCGATCGGTAAAATAGGCCACTCGTATTATTACCTCATCAGAAATGAACCGACACCGATAAGCGATAATTGCAATAACTCTTTAACAGTGGAGCATATAGGCATCGACCTCCGAATCACAATTAATATACTGAAACCCACAGGATCTTCAAGAACCCTCTTAACTTCATCAAGCCTTCGACAAAGAGAACACTGTCACAATCAGTATATTTTTTCACAATATAGACCTACGCCATAAATTGTAAATTGTCCAAGATATGTCAATATTTTTAATACGATATAATTTATATTAATATCTACGTATTTTTAATATTAAGTTAATGTAATGTTAAATTAACACCCATAATAACACATCCCGAATATTGGTACATATTATATATATATATATATATATATATATATATATATATATATATATATTATGTATATGGCATGTGTACGGGCATTGTCGTAATTGTCCATACGTGATACGTATTATGTATACGATCAGTATATTACGAGCAGTGCAAACAATTTAACAATGATCATAATCAGTATACACAAACACGTTCGCAGATTACGATAACTCGAGGACTCGTAAGCATGTTCCGTAGAGTGTGTTTGCTGGAAAGCCCGTTTACAAACCCTGGAAAACGCCATCAAGGTCAAAACTATATAATTATTGTGATGTACAACTGCAGGTGCACACTATTATAATATTAGCACTATAAATGTAACTACTGTAAAACAATATACATAATATTTTATATTGTGGCGTCACAGAGTGTACGCGCGGATTTTGTAACTCCAAATAAAATATACTAAATAAAAATTAAACGACAAATACATGGCACTTTTCACAAAAAAACATACTTACTGTTTTTAATTGTTTACAGTCCCTTGGTACATAAATACTTGTATTTATAATATACATTATACATCATCAAATATACAATGTATATATGATGTGTGTATGTGTGTGTGTCTGTGTGTGTCTGTGTCTGTGTGTATGTGTCTGTGTGTGTGTCTGTGTGTGTGTATCTGTGTGTGTGTGTGTGTGTGTGTGTCTGTGTCTGTGTGTGTGTGTGTCTGTGTTTGTGTGTGTGTCTGTGTCTGTGTCTGTGTGTATGTGTGTCTGTGTCTGTGTGTCTGTGCCTGCGGGTAGAAGAGCAATTTAATTTTTAGCACGTCTAATGAAGACGCACACCATTTATCAGTACTATACTATACTACAGTCAGTCCAAATTTGATACATGGCTTCTGAATATCCATTACAGAAATTATTTCAATTAGACAAATTAATTTTATTGACGAACATGATCTAACATAGAATCATATAAAAACATTAAACCGTAGGTCGTAAGTATAATATATATATAGTATATATACATAGTTGTACGTAAGAATAAAACTCAATACCATAATAATATTTAAAATTGTATAAATAAATAATTAGAAAACTAAATTATTAATTATTGACTATATTATATTATAATTATTGATTTTTTGGAAAATACCTCAAATAAATCAGTCGACGATTTATATGAAAACTAAAAGCATTAAATAAATGTAAAGTATCTATATTTTTCCTGGTTTTAACGATAAAACAAATGTATATTTTATCTATGGTGAATTTTTTTTTTACACAATAACATAATTATATAATAAATTCATATTCAAAAAGAATCTTATCTATCACAATTTACCAATATAAATATATAAAATTTAATTATGCATACAATTCATTTATCGATTGAAGAATAAGCATTATTGTACCTAAATTTTATAATGTGGCATGATGCAAAAACAGATAAAAGAGTTGAAGTTTACCTACAAAGCAACGTCAACTCAAATTGAAATAACATAAATTTAATACCTTTACAGACAGTCATTTGAAAACCGACTTATTCAGAAACATATGTATTTAATATATAATATAATTTGTTCATATATAAATTATAATATATAACATTAATTATATATTATAGCCATTATAGAGTTTCGGGCAGTCAAAATACATAATGTAGTCAACAAAATACCAAAACAAAATAAATTAGTGTTTAGATGACTAGTTTTAATTTTAAAGAGTATACGAAATTATTGGCCCCTGTGAAAAACGTAGTGTGATAGTGTGTAGAGAATGAGGATACTATCATAGTTGTAGAAATGGACAATTGATACCCAACTAATTTTATTTTTTGTAATACCTACATTTTCAAAAAAAAAAGCGGGTAAGTGGGTATCGCTCTGCTGTACATTAGGTGGTGGGTGGACCTCGGACTAGTGTAGGTTAAATTTGAATGCAATGATAGGTATCATTGTATACGAAAAACGATTCTGAACGGAGATGATTTGTCAGTCTAGGATATATTATATTTAAATATTGTCATATATTCTATTTTGAAACAAATTCAAACATTTAAGTAAAAGTTTCAAGATCTTACATCAAGTAATTTTTCAAAAATAACAAAAATCGAAAATTATTTATTAGCAAAACGTTATTTTACAAGTGTATTTTTGATTTCAAATTAAAATTAAAACTTTCAACACTATAAATAGCTCAAAAAAAGTCAAAATATTTTGAAAATCAAATCACGTAAAAAAATGGCAATCTAAATAACTGGTAAAATTTTCATGTATTTACGACTTATACTATTTGAATAACAACTAATATCAAAAATCGTTTGAGGCTAATCCATTATTTAACGCGGTTTTGTAAAAATTTAAATTTCAAACACTCCTAAAAATTTTTTGACTTAGTCCGTTAGATTTTTTTTATAGATATTTGAAGAAAAATTTATGGAGAACCTTGTACCAAATTTTCAAAACTTAGTTATAAAAGAAAAAATGTTTACGATTTTTCAACCACAAAATTACTTGCAAATTTTCGCAATTTTGACATATTTCGTATAAATTCGAACTTTAAGCATTTATAAAAAAAAATTATGACCAACGATTTCGGATTTTTTTTTATCACTTTAAGAACAACTTATAAGAAACCTTGTTTTAAATTTTCAATATTTTCTGGCCGGCCAAAAAATTTTATCGTTATTTTAAAAAAAAATTAAAAATTTCAATTGTCTATAAATAGCTGAATAAGAGTCAAAATACTTTGAAAATTTAACAGTGTATAGAGAACATTAACATAAACATTTGGTGAAAATTTCAAGTATTTATAGTGATTAGTTTTTGAATTACAACCATATAAAAAAATCGATTTGGTTGAAAACTGGTTTTGCGTAAAAATTCCCATTTTTCTGTCACTTTTTTTTTGTTTTTCTCGATTTTTTTGATAACTGTTAGAAAATGTTTGCTTTTGACCTCTATAATGCACCAAGGATATCTACTTTGCCATCGTAAACCACCCCCAAAGTTTGAAATTGAAGCATTATTTCGACTAGTTATACTGTACACAGACACAAAAACAAAAAAAAAATGTAAATCATTGTAAAATCAATACATTCATCACTCCGTTCAGAATCTAAAAAATTTACATATTAGGTATATTTAACAAATTAAGATAGCATTAATATAACACAGTACATTAGTTGTGGCTTTTTGAATTGTATAAGATAAGATACGATACTAGTTTTATCAGTTATTATTTATAACTTAAAATTTAGATTAACTATGTTTAGCAAACTTATTTATAAATATATACCATGAATACATAATTTAAATTCTACAGTGATAAATTTTCCACTCACTACTTTTTATTTATTTTTTTTATGTCCGATCAATATTTTCCTTGATAAATATACTGTATTTTACCGTCGATTATTCAACATGTTAGTTCAATCTTATACTGTATTGTATAGATACCGCCGAATATAGGTACTTCCCAATGTATATCTTATGCATAAGTAATAAGTATTGATTATAATAATGGAGTGGTTTAATACTTGTATCAGAAAAAAATTAATTGGGATACTAAAATTAGAATTGAGAAAAAATTGTTCAATATGTGACAAAAAAAAAAAATGGACAAGGACCAATTTGTCTGTATATTATATTATAAATATATAATTATAACAGGGGTAAATCGACCTACAATTTTCCATATTCGGTGTTTTTCATGGGAATCAATTAATTTTCCTAAATTAATTTTAAGGTCAGTTGCAGTAAAGTTGGATAAAATTTCTAACTTTTATTTATAGACAATATTCTACAATAGAGTAACTAAATGAAAGTTGAATTAATAATTACATTAAACTAGTGAATATTTTTGATATTTTAGCACAACAAATTGTTATTATTTTCATATAGTGTATAATAGTACATAAATACCATGCAATTGAGTTTCTCCCATAATATTGATAAATTATTATGATTACCTATAGTTAAATTACATAATAAATAAAATATTTTAATTCAAAATATACGTTATTTGCAGTAGATTTCATATATAATATTATATTAATTCAATTAAATTATACATACAACGACCAAATAATATTAAACATAACATCACAACGATTTAATATACTTTAATGACGTAAGCCATAGTATACTCACATCATATGGTTATGTTAAACTATTCTACCTAGTCAAAATAGTTATTTACATACAACTCTAAACCAAAACTAATTATATTATATTATTATATTAGATAAAGAGAATATTATTCAAAAATAAAGTTTGACAAAAATGTAGTGTAGTGTATTATGAATATTAATTAAATTAAGTATTAAGTATTAATTTAAATGGAAAATGTAATCTAAATAATTTATATTATTAATTCGTCCATAATTTATTTAATTTAATTATAATTGAATACAATTGGGGCTTGAAATTACATTAACGAAATTTTCAAATTGTCTATGAATTCAAAGTGGTTATTATCAATTATTGACAACTATTCCTATAATTTAGTAAAATAAGCATATTATACATTTCATACAATAATAATATTAGTAAATAGATAAAGTATAGCGCTGTCGAAATATGAAAATTATTTAAACAATGTTATGGCGTATAGGTATGCTAGTATTAGTATGTTTTGTTATATACCATACAGTGGTCACTATATGAATACAATCAGTGGCGGCCCAAGGCACGGGTGAACTGGGCGGTCGCCCAGGGCGCCTCCAGAATAGGGGCGCCGGAAGCACATTTGTAGGTGCTCAAAAAATTGTAAAAACTTATGATGTTTTAGTAAAAAAAAATTTTAAATAACAACGGAGTGAAATAATTACATTCCTCTATAATAATAAATTTTTATATATTCAAGATATATTTTTAAGGACGCCTTTAAAAAATTTACCCGGGGTGCCATAATATCTTGGGCCGGCACTGAATACAATAATATATACTATATAACTATAACTGTCTACAATGATATTATGTTATTTTAATCGCCTATAATTATTACTATGTTATTATTATTAGTCTACGATAAATATGAATAGAGTATATAATAGTTGCTCGGAAATGATATATTTATACGCATGATAAAAAACATTCCAGTCAGATAAAATAATATAATAATATTGAATATACATAATATATTATATTATATACGTGCCGTAAAAAGACGTAATTGTTATCATCTTGGCAAGACTTAAAAAGAAAAACAAAGATTTTCCAACAATGACGATGGTTGTTGCCCCGTAGGTCCTCCCATTATTACAGCAGGTAATATAATAAATTAATAACAATAACGTACCTATAGACAGGGTTTATCTGTGATCGCTAGATAGGTATTAAGTGTTACGCATTTACGCCGCGCAAACCCGACGGTACGGTATAATAGCCACAACAGACGATCCATAGACAGCGATAAAACCCAATCATTTTTCCATTGTACGGCAGAGTAATACCTTATAATAATACTCTCCCCCCCCCACCGGTCACCCGGCCAAAGCTACTCTTGTGGTGTTCGCCGGGCGTCAACGCGGTAACCGTGGTTAAGTTCTTGTGACTTGTACGGCATGCACACGCGTAATATCGTTATTTCAAAACCCGTACACACCCTCCGGCTGAACGCTGAACCGCAATTTTTCAAAATTATTTTAGAACCGTTATTTATCGTACACGCGGATAATATAATATCCCCGAGGGAGCGTGAACTCCGTGGTAAGAAAATATTTTCTTTGGCGTTGGAAATTACATGAAATACGCCCGCGTTATTGTCACATATAATACCAATAATATAAGATGCGTATATAATATATAAATAATATATACAATACGCCGAACATATGCGTATTACACCGACGTGTGACGACGACCTACTGCAGAGTTTCTTTCATTTCGTTGTGTGTGACATAATCTAAACCGCCATTATGCGTTCACCGTGTGTCTAGCCTCATACATTCATTACACGTTGATATCATATGCATATAGGTACCTGCCTAATTTAACCAACAGAAATACTGCCGGTCGGGAATAATGCTTTGTCATTCAATTTGACAAGCGGATTACCTATATGATTTTATATTACTATTGTTATTATTATTATCATTTGACATTTTGAGTATACCGATGAGTGTATTAATATTAAATTAGTGCATGTTTTTTTTTTTTTTGCTTTCGCCGTCTTTTTGGGCAGTATAAATGCTTCGATCTGAAGATGGTACTTTGCAAGTGATTTCTGGTAAAAATTTGGATCACATTAATACTTTAGAGCCATAGACGGTTAAAATTTGTAAGTTATTAAAAAAATATAAATTGTTTTGTTGTTGTAACGCGAAAAAACTATTAGAATTTTCTATACACGGTCATCAAAATATTTTATTCTCTATTTTACCCACAAATAGGTATATTAGGTATGAGAAAATTTCGATTTTTTTTTCAAATTATCAATAAACATAATATTTTTGTTGATTAAAAAAAGTTGATAATTTAATACAATGTTCTTTATGAATTGTTATAATTCGAGTAATTATCATTTAAAAATATTGAAAATTCAAAACAAAGCAATAATTTTTTTAATAAGCATTTGAAATTCAAATTTTAACAAAAAAAATGCAAATTGTTTCGCAGATAAAATTTATAAAATATGGAAATTCTTATTAGAGACTTATGTTAAGACTAAAATTAATACGATGTTCCTCATTTTTGAAAAAATAAAATATAAACACGAACGTTACACATAAATACAAAATGCTCTATTAATATTTAAAAGTTCCTAATAATTAATTTTTTATTATTATTATGAATTGCTAATTGAAAAAAAGGTCAAATTCAAGAAAAGTGATGTGACCACAACAATGAAAAAAAATATTAAATACTAACCTTATTAATCGAATAACCATTTTAATTGGATGTATTATTATTTTATTGCCAATAATTTGTATTTAATATATTATTCATCCAGAAACAAATTTTTCAATGAACTATTTTAGCAATGTATAAATCGTATTGTGTTTATTAAACTATGTATAAGTAGATTAAATAAAAATAATGGGGGTTTACTTACAAAGTTAGAATAAAACATAATTTAAATAATATGTGTTAAAAATTTGAAATCTCAATTTCTAAATTCCACTAATTTTGATCAGATTACTCCAATAGAAAAATTATTATTCAGTTTAAACAGTTTAAACTTTAAATATCAAGTGATTATTATAATAGTCAATTAATCTAAACGAAAAATAAAGCCTGATAAGTCAATAATAATTCAGTTTTCTAGTTTTCAAAACTAATATCAATTTTAAATATCATTACAGTCTTAACAGAGTCCACCAATTTATATTTTAAAATATTATTATTTATAAAATATTATAGTTAATATATTATACTTTATAACTAATTCATAGTTTTTAAATAGCTTTTTAGGTGCTCAACATATATATATGTATAATAAATATAATGAAAATATACTATACGTGTCCATACTTCAACTAAAATAAGGTATAATCTAAAATAAAGACTATTTTTCTATAAACTATTGTTTATTTATTTAGTTCTTCAGAAATCAAAAATAGAAAAATATAATATAATTTATATAAAAATGTAAAAACAGTTTTACCTGTTTTTGTTTTGTGAAGTAAATAAATTGTTCTTTGTAATGTCTATTTTTATATTACCAAAATTAATAAATTTAATAATTAATATTATAATAATGTGAATTAATTAATAATAAGTTCTCATTTTTTTTTTTTTTGTAGATATTCGTAGTTTTTCAGTTTATATATAATTTTTACCAATAATTATATTAATTATTTTATATACAAAGTCACAAAGGTACTATAAAACTTTTGGATTAACTTACACACACTTTTAATAAAAAAAAAAAAAAACTTACACACAAATAATCACATTATTGTAAAATCAATAATAATATAATCTAAACTTCGCGTTTAAATTTACAATGTGAAAATTTTACTCTCAAGTATTAATAAAAACAATGCCATTATTTTTAATGTCAATACAAACAAATAAAATATAAAATTGTTTTTATATAATTTTAACAGCTAAAAATGAAAAACTAACAACAAATATTTGCGTTTTCTTGTTCTTACTGAAAATTATATTTTTAAAATTATTATAATTGCAAATTTTAATAAGTCTCGGGGCTATACAATATCTTTACTAGCATTAAAACCTAGACGTCGTCGAATTATATTAACGCAGACAAAAATAATTGTTAGACATAAAGCCATACAACAATAGTGCGAAAAATGAGTTTATAAAAAATTGAAAAACTCCCCCATTATTGAATGAAACTCAAACATGTGCAGCGTATGAAAAGAATAATAAATTAAATTATGAAAATAATTCTAAAAGAAAAACGTCATGAAAATACCACATTTAGTATTCTTGAAATAAAATTAATCAATTTCATAGTGAATCGATTCAAGTTTTATCGAAATAAATAAACGTCACAGACGAAGTGTTGAGTTTTTGATTCCACGCAAACCGTAAAATTTATCCGGCAGGTTGAATTTTGTTAGGTCGACATCGTATCAGAGACGTTCAACAAGAAATGTGAAAGCTATATTTTTATCGTAACTTGTGTGGTAGTATTCACATTTTGGAAACGGTTCATGGCTAAGATTGTTTTTTAGTCATTTTCACGAAAAAATATTATTTTTCGAATGGTTTTCATTATCAAAAAATGTATTATCTCACATTAAGACTGATCGAATGTAATGTGTTATAGGCTTCCAAAACATTTGATTTTTGTCTAATCGCAACTATTACCACTATAGTTAAATATCGTTATAATTTAGTGGGGTATTTACTGTGCTAGTTTTGGAAGATAGATCCTCATGGTTTTTTTTTTTTTTTTACTGATATAGGTGTAATATTATTTTATATATTTCTAGTAATATAAGATATTATTAAAGAAATACAGCATAAAATTATCGAAAATGCTACACTTAATTATAATATTGATATATTAAACAATTATGGTCAATGACCGAAGTCCATACATTGTTTAATGCTAAATATGATTGAAAAGTTCCGAATCGTAAAATAGGTACTGTCAATCGTCATTATTGTCAATAACCAACCTGCTATAACTATAATTCTTATAATAAGTGTTTGATAGCTATTTTAAGATAATAACTATTGATGCGTAGTAAAAAAGATAAACATAATTATGCAATATTTAAATATTCAGTAACGACAGCAACCTGTTTAATACTTTTTTTGTGTTATAATGCATTAAAAATGCAAAACATATGCAGAGCGAGGAAAGTTGTAATTTACATATGTATTATGTATGTAAATATATATTTGACGTTCTAAAACATTCCAATAATACAACAGAACACAGAAATCGATCAAACTAAAACACTAATATACGAGTTATTTTCATAATTTATATGTATTTGACATTAAATTTAATTCTTTAATTAAAATGAAAAATAAAGTCTGATAAATAATGCAATAGCATTACCTTATTTTTATTTCTACATAACTCACTATAGTCAAACACTCACACTAGTGCACAACTCGAACGATTGTTATTAACTCATGTTTATGTTCGACTGTTCGAGATTTAAGACCTTACAAAATTTTACTATGATTTTTGTTTAAACTTAAAAATCAACTGGTTAATTGACTTAATTATTATGAATTTATATATGCACAGTAGGCCAAAAATACAAAATAATTTAAACAAAACATCCTACATAACATTTATTTATATTATATTTATTTGTTTTATATACATTCATTAATCATTTGTCACTATTATTTGAATAAAGAAACGGTTTTATAAATATAATATTTGTGTACTTACTGATAATATCAATTCTCAACATTTTTGAAAACAAACGGTAAGATTACCACCCCACCTCCACATCGAGGAAAGTATATGTTTTGCAACGTATATCTCCTCTAAATAAGATCCTAATTACGACATTGTTATGACTATGTCGTACGATTTTCATTTCAATTTCATTTCGTTTAATCGCAAATACTAATACTTAAAATCGTCCAATAAACATATCGACCTAACGGTTCACTGTTAATAATATCATGCTGTCAGTTTAAAGATATAAAAAAAATGTTATATACATTAAGAGTAAATTGAATCAATTGACAAATCGTAAGGTTGTTTACATAATAATATAATAGCAGATAAAACTTGGATAGTGAGATATCTTATTTGACAGGTGAAAATAATATTATTGATATTCTTTGGCCACTGGAAAGTTCTAGATGTAGTCTAACAGTATTAAGATACAAAAGAACCATTATATCAATAGTGGTTTATATAAGAAGCTGAACTATATAATTTGAACAAAATTTATATATAAAAGAAGAACATTTTGTCAAATAATTTTTCAAATCCCAAAAGAATCGTCAACTTTTTTCCCTAGAGGAATGAAACTACATGTTGAGGTATCAAAAATGAAGTAAACTTTGAAATTAAGTAATCTAAACGAAAAGAATATCAAATTTTACAATAATTATATAAAACGTTAGGTAATATTCTCAAATAATTTCTCATATCTTAATTGAAGCGTAAACTTTTTCCTCTAGACAAACAAAATTCAATACGCAAAGTAAATTTTAAAAGAAAAGTATAAACACTCTACAACTACTCATAACAGTTACATATTATGAAACAGCGCACATCTATGTACTATACTCACATAGGAAATTATTTTCTTTTGGAGAATTTCACATAGATAGGACGGACATAATATTAAGTTCGAACGAACTGTTCAAAACTTCAAATACTCGTAGTTCAAACGCATCGTAATTCGTATGTATAGCTATTGGCTATATCGGATATTACTTATCATGTATTTCGATATTGTCATCTACAAATGGTATGGGATACGACGGAAACCTTTTAAAATGTAAATGTTGTTAGAGGATAGGTTTTTAAGCGTTCAGACATCAGAATTCACCGGACACTGTTTGGACTTTGGATATATAGTGAAGAAACATTGTATCCGAAAACATGTTATTATACCATTCCAATTCATATAGATCGTTCTTGAATATTAACGCACGAATCGAAAAAATGTAATGTTTACTCAAGTACCAAGTGAGTATTCATATATTTTGGTATAGCAAACTATAAGAGTTAGGTTGTATTAATTGTATCTTATAATAAAATATACATATACTTTACTCATCGTTGGCATGTACCTATCTACAATATATTGTTAAAGTGTAAATATACAACTTCCATAAACTTTATACTGCTGATTACTGAATATAATATATTACATTATTATCTTATTGATATTATCATGACTACAATTTTTTTCTAATTATTTCCATATCGAACATTTTTTAATTTATTATAATATCTATTAAAATTTTACCTACGTTTACTACCTGATGATATCTAATTAATAAATTATGAAACCACATAAGTGCTTAAAAATTAAAACTTAAGCGTTAAATTTACATAATTAGGTATACGTGTAAAACATATCTAATACAAATAACTAACACATGTAAAACGACAATACATAAAATATTATTAAGTTTTTAATTTTTGATTATTAAACTCTTACTATTATTTTTATGATAGTATACAGTGTACATAATATTATAATTAAACATTCATCAATGGGTTGCAAATATATTTAATACGACCTTGTCAAAATACAATTTTTAAGTAATCAGTTTCGTATATGTTAAAAACCCGTTTTAACATAATATTACTAGAGCTAAAATACCAGTATATTAAATTATTAAAATAAACTATACCTACTTGTATAAATAAAATAATGATTGAAGTCTGCCATTGTGCGCAGATCACGCTAAAACTACGGGATATATTTCAATAATTTAGTTTTATTTTTACATCTTAGACACTTGGTCTTTATCTAAAATAAAATTATTACGATATATTTATTTGATACAAATTATAGTTTTTAAATTGTATGATTTTCCGCAATCTACGCGTTCGGTGAATACAATTGGCTGTGTGTTACCTTGGCCAGACATATGTAAAAAACAATTATTAACCATCATTAGAAATTACTAATTAGTATTTAAGTGAATACATGTAAAGTTGATAAATGGGAAATATCACCTATACACCAAATCAGAAAACTAAGAATATTTTTTATCCACACGCGTTACTCAAAATTTTATCATTAAGAAACCAAATTCAACACGGATGCATTTTGACGGGCAACAAAGTGTGCGGAGTCGGCTAGTTTAAAATAAAATCGATTAGCTAGCTCTAATTTGAAATGCATTGCCACCTGACACCGCTTATTATTCCAGCACCGCATATTATATACCTAATAGATTATCTAGTGTAAATTATACTATAAACAGTATAAACTATTGACTACCTAAACTAAAATTAAGTGATTATGTGTCATAATTCAACATAGACCAGGACAACATATAATTTATCAAATAATAATAAATATAATTTATCGAAAAATAAAAATTAATTAATTCATCATTTTCCAACTTTTAATAATATTTATATTTGATTTTTTGATGTTAACCCACTATAAAAGAAAATGGAAATTATTCTCAATCTGCTTAAAAATAACTAAATATTATGCAAATATATGCACTATCTTAAAAAAAATACAAAATATGCAAAAATATACGTTAAAAAGTTTTGGGATTAAAACCTAGTGATCGCGAAACACGTTTGTATCGAATCAGATTTTAAATATGTACTTTCCTAACAAATATGCAAATTCATAAAGTTCCAAACCTTGGTTATAACTTATAACTGGCGTTTATGTATATAATATTTCAGTCAAACAACTATAAGTATTTATATGTATACGATGTTCTTAAGAAATAATAGTTAATACGATTTCTGAACCATTTATAGTGCGATATAAATATATAATGCATTAGTGTCTAACAAATAAATAGGTATTATTCTTTTCACTAAATTAGTATCAGACATAAATCATTTTTTTTTTTTTCGTTATTGAAATACCAGTTAGCAGCTAGCCTACAGGTGTCTTAGTTTTAGAAAAGTATAATTATTGCATAATAACATACTTATAGTAGTAAGTACATACTTAACTACTATATACTACTAGTTTACACAAAATATGCATCAATTTGCTTGTAAATTAAATAATCTACATTACACTAACTGTTTATTTTATTTCTTAAAGTTAAAAAATATTAAGTTGTAGAAAAATCTGTTTGTAATTATTGTATAGTATTTATTTCTATAAAACATTATTCTTTTAAGGCTAATGAGTACTAATGGTAAATTTAATGTACCTAGTCAAAAGTATCAATATTTTATACCAAATTAAATATATCTTTCATGAAATTTTATGTAGCAATTACCACACTATTATAGATAACGGATATTAATTCTGTTTTCAACAAAGAATGACATTTCAATTTTTAATTTTTTTTTTCGTTGGTGATGACTAAATTTATGCATGCACTTTTCAATTATTCCTAGAGTATATTTATTGATTATAATATCATTAGCAGTATAAACATTATACTATATTAAGTATTTTAAACAAGTAAATAGGCGATAAGATTTAAATATAAAATATAATATAGTTATATAAAATATAACTAAGGATTTTGATGGAATATTACCAAATTTAACGATTTTAACGGTTAGACCTTTAATTAGTGTCCATGTAATTTAAATTTGTACAAGCCACTATCTTATACTATATTAAAATTATTTTATTATTATAATTTGTCTTTTGTAATATGTATTACTGATATTGATTTTCTCTTGGTAGTTCAGTAGTTGGTTAATTGTCGAATCACAGCTAAATTGTGTTTGAAAAATAAAAATTAAAAAAATACATAATTGAAAATACGAAATACCAACTTGATATTAGATTTAAAACAAATATCAGCGTTTTAATTTATTTTTGGCAGACCAAAAAAGGCGTTTTACAAAAATTGGATATAAATGCACACTCTGATATCGCTTCTCACATACTAAGCGCTTTTTTTCTCTCATAAATAAACATAGTGTTTGATGATTTATATAAAAATTGTATAAAGATACCATTAGTGATAATGAAAATACGAAAACAAACAGTTGTGTCTATTTTCATGTATCAATTGCGTTAGGGCTGTTCGATTATTTTTTTTACCACTCGATTATTAATTTGATATTTTAATCAATTATTTCGATTAATCTAAAATTAATATTCAAACCGATTAATCGATTTTTTAATGACTGATTAACCGATTAATCGATTTTTTTTTACTATGAATAAATTGATTTCTTAACTTCTACAAAATTTGCAGGATGACAAGTAGATGTCCACTTTTATATTACCCGTAATACATTTCAAATCATTAAACTCAGAACATCATATTAGCATTAGGTCAGATTTAAATATTTAATCTATATTATATGAGGACATTACATATTTTAAGGATAATCTGATATCTAACAATATAAATTATAAATAAAAATAAGTTGTGAATACTTTTACAAATTTTGTTGGGTAATAATGTATAAAGTATATTATGATTACTATGATTATAATTCATATTATATGTAACAGCTTATTTGTTCCATTAAAAATCTTAAAAATAATTTATTTAGTAGTTATTACTTAGAAACATAAATTATGCTACTATGGCTATACGAGGATAATTGTTAGACACAGAAAACAGTAATAGTCAACTATAATAATTAATAACTGTTTTTTTTTCATCTTGACTGTAGTGACTTTTTTAATTTAAACATAGAAATATAAAATAGTAAATATTCTATTAAATGATCAAAATACATATTATCATATAATATAATAAATTAAGTTAAAGCCTGAGTTATTTATTAATTTAAAAAAATTAAAACTTATAAATATAAAACATAAAATGTATCTTTATAGTTTATAATAATATAATAACTAAAACATACCCTATGTCCTTTTAGGTATGAACAAACAAATAATATAAAAAAAATAATTAATAATAATATTTTAAAAATTAAAAGGATTTGGAACAAATGTTTTGTTCATTGATAAATAAATTAGTTGAGAACAATGATCTTCAGTAAGTGATGCCCTTTGATCAGTAACTATGTTACCCGCACGACTAAATACCCTTTCAGAGGCCACACTAGTTGCTTGTATACACATCAATTTATTTGCCATTACTTTCAAAAATGGAAACATTGTTCCATTTAGATGCCACCATGTAACAGGATTTTGTTCAAAGTCAATTTTTGGTAGATTCAAATATCCATTTATTTCATTTTCTACTTTATCACCAATAGATAGTTCCTGGATAGAAAAAATACAAAACATTAAAACAGTACACATCGTAATACAATACTAATACATATACATACCTACAAATAATTATTAAAATAATGAAAATGTATTTAATGTTATTTAATAAAAACTATTTACTATATACAACAAAAATATAGATAGGTTATAGGTTTATAATAAAAAATCAAATATGTACAAATATTATGTTTTTAAATAGTTATGGTAGAAATGAATAAAATAACTATGCTTATGAATTATAGTACAGTATGGTATATATTATAGTATAATATTACTATAATTTAATATAGGTGTACTTAAATTGTTATTTTGCTTTACTAGGTATAGAATTTCCTTACCGTATAAGTAGATTCTGTTGATTGTGGATCATTACATGTGTCAAAAATTGCAGAGAATCCAGTTGATTTTGATTTTTTTGGTGGGGACTCTAAACTTGATTCTGATTTCGATAAAGAATACTGCCATGTACTTATACATTCTTCTTTTATAGTTGTCTTGAATGATTCTAAATCAATTGAAGTATTTTCGATATTAATTCTATCCAATTTGAATCGCGGATCCAAGGCAGTACACATTTTTAATGTAATATTATTTCCATAACGATTAGTGAGTACAGTCATCATTGTGTCTAGCATTTTTTTTTTCAAAACTAAAGAAATTCTATTTTCTTCGGTAAGTACTTGTTCATCAACTTCTAATAATTTTTTCAGTATCATATTAACTACAGGTAATATGGCTGATGCCGTAACATAAGACTCGCCTGCTAAATTATCAGAAATTTTGCGAATTGGACTTAATGTTGAAATAACTGTTTTTAAAATGTCAACTTGGTGTTCATCAATCATTCGATCTTTAAACGCTCCTTTGTTGTACGTTCTCAAAAATGAAGCTATAGGAAGTTCTTGGGATAAAACTACTTCTATGAGGTCCAATAAAGACCACCATCTGGTCTTGGAGTAAGATGGAAATTTAACAGTTTTTAGCCCATATCGCTGTTGTTCTATAGCCATCTCTTTAACTGCCTTCCAACTGTATGCAAAAATATTTTGTATTGCTTTAACATTGTTAATTGAAACTTTAACTTCATCCAACTCAAATATTTTTTTGACCGCTGTGTTAAAACTATGTCCAAAACAAGGAACATGTGGTATTTTCAAGTTGTCAACAGCTTTCAGTATATTTGCACCATAGTCTGTTGATATAGCTCCAATGCTAGCATCAATATCACAATTGTATTCTAATAATTGTAGCTGAATAGCACTCGCTAGATTGTCTCCCGTATGACTTTCAGAAAGCTCTTGACAACCCAAACATATAGAAACTATAACATAAAAGCAATGAATTAAAAATTAGTAAATTTTTAAATAATTGTAATTAATAAATCATTATTATTTACCTAGATTAAACTGTTTGTCCAAAAAATGGCAAGTCAATGCCAGAAAAGGCTTATTGGATACTGATGTCCAGCAATCTGTAGTTAATGACAAAAATGTAGTAGTTGATACTATATTTTGTACTATCAACTTTGTTTCTTGATAAAGACCTGGAATTCTTTTGTTGGTAAGGGTACTCCTACTAGGCAAACGGTAACTTGGATTTAAGGCACGAGTATAAGCCTTGAAACCTTCTTTTTCAACTATATTATAAGGCATCATATCTATAGCAACAAAGTATGCAAGGATTTTATCTAGCTTTAGTTTGTTGGACGGTGTCAGAGTATATGATGTCATCATAGTCTGTTTTGTATGTAGTTTTGTTTTCTCAATTGTATTAGAAGAACTATTATCAACTTCATTACACACATTTCCCAATGGTAATGAATGTGATGAACACGAAGGTGAAGTTGATCCATTTAAGATGTTAGTTTCTTGTGAAGTGGCCAATCTAAAAAGAAATTCTATTGTTATTCAATATTACAACTGTAAGGCTGAGAAAACTTAAATAAACTCCTTGTATTATGAAACAAATATCTATTTTAGAAATGTTTTGAATGATAGTTGAAAAACATTTAATCTCCTATAAGCCATTGTCCTAAGTCTAACCATAAAATGTATTTATTTATTTATTTTAACCAAACATATATACATTATACATAATATTTAAATAAAGAGTTACTAAACTGTCTAAACTCCTATAAGCTATAGCTTGTATTGGGGTTAAGAGTTCTATTGTTTTACATAAGATTTATAATAATAAGTACATAGATTTAATCATATAAGAAATTATACAATATAAATTAATAGTTAATAGATACTAGATAATAATACAACGACGTGGATAACATAAATTATTTAGAGCTGTTTAAATAAAGTAGGTACCTATATAAAATAATAGTAAATTAGTAATTGTATTAGTATTTGTTAACTCACTATCGTTTATTGCATATGGTTGAATATACTGAATATAGTATTACCTAGATAATATTTAGTAGGTAAACAAAATACTTACAGATCAAATATGTCGGATGGTCCGAGTTCACAATTTTCTGTTCCTCGTTTTTGTCTATCGAGTTCATTATACTTTGCTTTGTGAGATTTTTTGAGGTGGTTCCAAAAATTAGTAGTGTTTGAACCAGAGTTTGAAAAACTTTTAAAGCACATATCACAAGTCGCCCTGTATCCACATTCGGATTTTGTGAAAACATTCCACACTAAACTCATTTTCGAATGAAACCAAGAATAAAACAATAGTGAATAGTAAAAAAAATTATTTTAAAAGTAGTATTTACTAATTTCAAACTCAATGCACCAAACCGGAATACGAATGACAGAACTATAAAACATTACACGTTAATACGTTATGTTTAATAGCAGAAAAGACTCGATAAGAGTATAAGACGCATATAATGTGATAGTATTGGTGTAAAGTAAACTCGAACACACAAAATGGAATAAAATACAAAATTCCCATAGTGCTAAAAATAGAATTTCATTCGAACCGTCAAAACAACAATTGATTATTCAAAAAAATCGATTATTTGATTAATCAGAAATTCGATTAATCAGTACTCCGATTATTTGATTAATCGGTAATTCGATTAATTGATTAATCGAATTTCGATTATTTGGCGATTAATCGCATTTTATAAAAACTGTAAAATAATCGATAAAACCAAATAATAATCGCAATAATCGGTTAATCGAAATAATCGAACAGCCCTAAATTGCGTATTTGCATAGCTATAGCTTAAATATTTTTAAAATAGGTTTATATTAATAATCATCCATTATCTAAACTAATACTTAAGTGTCAGTTATAATTTATAAAGTACTTACTACAGTAAACAGTTAGAATATTATTAGCTAAATCCTAAAATACAATTCGTCTTTATTTGGCTAGAGACAATAATTTTCGGTTTTTTTTCCAGCACAACCACCACATGATACGAATATTAAATGTATAACGTTTATGATGTATACCACTTATTAGCTATATGATATATACGTATATATAAATTGTTGATTGGAAGTTGTGCACGGAACACCGCTCAAATGTGCGTAGAAGCGAGGTATATGCCTTTAAAATACAAATTGTGTACTGTTCAGAATTGGACGTGAAAAATAATTCGACCGCATCGAAAAAGTATATAATGAACCACAAGGTACGAAATAGTTTATTTGTGGTTAATGGAGCCAAACGAAAAATTATACGGCATAATCTATACACCTATATCTTTAATAATAAAAAACCAACACATTTTAAATAAAGAAAAAAAAACAAAAGTAAATTAAGCACCTATAGAGCCTGTGGTTAAGAAAAAAGGATTTAAATTTTATTATTATATTATTATATTATTATATCCTATTATTATATTCTGTAAATTACACTAACATGAATCGGTTTCTGTATCCTGTCATACATTTTTTTTTTAAACATTAAGCTCTGCTATTTACAATTCCCTAATATTAAATTTACATTTTGATAATATTGTTACTCGGAAATAGTAATTTATATTACGCACACGGCACACTCAATTATAACTAATTTTTATTCATATAAAAATCTAAGAAATGAAATTATATTTGTGCAGTAAAATAGTATGTATGTAATAAGTATTATTAATATGTAGTTGTCTTTCCTTTGAATAGGTTAATTAATAAACATAGGTATGAATAAAAGACAACTGCTTAAACTTTGACGTATCTGATATTTTAATACCTACTTAATTCAATAAAATCGCAATAATTCCATTAGAACAATATTATATCTAGATCTTTCATGTAGAGTAGAGAAAAATATTTATATTACAAACAGAATTTTCGTGTAAAAAGCTGCTAATCATACTACCTATGTAATATTTTCCAATAAAATATTTTTCATTTATAGGAATAATAAATCCATGGATAAATTGCTTATCACAGTATTAAAAAATAAAAACTATACTAACTACGATGATCTTATAAAATTATATATATTTCAATAATGATATAATAATTAAATATTAGACATATATCATCCAGATAGGCCATTTATTGAATTTTTTTTAACATTATCTAACTACGGAAATATGGCATAGCGCAGTTTAGATTAGCATTTTAAATGCAAAGTTATTAATTAACAGCAATGTTTACTAATATCCAATAGAATATTAAAATTTATATTTTTATTTCATTCCTAACAAATAATTCTATTGAAAGCTTTTTGTTCATTTGAATATTTTTACCCATTATTATTTATTTTCTTTCTTTGTCTTATTTCTACTTTAAATCACCATTTCAATCAAAGCACCTAAAATAAATGAAATGAACAATAACTTCTGAAAAGAACAAATTTTAACCCAACTATTGGAAACATTCCGAATATAACTAAAGAAAAAAATTAAGTTATAATTTTTATTTTTATCCATTCAAAATTAAAGGATAGATTTATAGTGGTTATTATTTAAATTTTAAGCTAATTGTATTAAATTATATAATAAATATTATTAATTTGTTTTTTGAATATAGTTACCATGGCTATGTTAGTATACATTTGAAAATATGATTTAATAATTTTAAGATAATCTTATCAAACAATAATTTTACTATTTTAGCTCAATTTCATAGTTTTAAATTGTTATTTATGTATTACTATCAAGTCTTATGACTATTTTAATGTTATATTATCTATTTAATATTGTATTATTTAAACACTAAGTTAAAATCTTAAATATCTTAAATATTATCATAGTCATCAAAACCCAATTTTTTATTCACAACCAATCAAAATAATTTAACATTAAGATTTTGTATTAAAATGTATAACAAGTAAAAATAATTATTTGAAAAATAATATAAACACAAACCAGTGGCGTCATTTGGGGGGGGGGGGGCAAGGTGGGCATTTGCCCCTGTCTAATTTTAAAAGCAGCCCGATGGGCCGGAGTCCGGTGGTTGCCGTTGAACCATTATTATATTTAATTAGTACAAAAATATGACTATATAAAATTTATAATATTTTCTTAAAATATTATACTGTGTACTAAGAAATTATTGTCGTAATGATAAATTTTTAATTAATAATTTAGATGGAATATATTTATATTTAGACGTATGCGGGTACATGCATGCATAGATATTGGATATGTATGTGTGTGTGCATTTTAAAGGAAAAGAAACAACAATAATAAATAATTATAATTAATAACTAATATCATAATCTCCGTATGGTTTTATGGTTTTATTTCTAAAATCAAAAATTAGTACAAATTCTAAAAACATCAACCGTGAGCCATTCGGCACTCTTATTAATCGTTTGTTTTAGACTTCAGTATTCAGTTACCATTTATACCATTTATTACCATTTCTATAATTTGACCAAAATATAAGTATAGATATTTCGTTGCGAGCGAAGCGAGCGGTTTTTTTTTTACCCATTTATAGGCCGGTCAAAACTTTTGCCCCCATCTACCGAAAACTGAAATGACGCCACTGACACAAACAAATATTTTCAACTAAATAAACACACTAGATATGATCTATGTGACTGCTGTACCTATAATTGTTTACATATATATATATATATATATATATATACATATTTATGGGTATCTATGGGTATATATATGCAGTTATACATAGAAACATGAATATTCATCATCATAGAATATCTGTAAAACTGTTATGAAGTATAAGCAATTAAGTACATAATATTATATCTTTTACTTATCATTCTTAGTTCATCATAACTTAGTTTTATTTTGGTATAATTTTAATTTCGGTTTATGTAATATCAGGATTGTGATGATAACGTTTTGTTTGGTTTAACATAATATTTTTCTATTAATATAAGAACTCCCGCCTCGTATTTTCCATGCCTAATATAGCTATTATTTTTTTTTATCCAACAGTAGGTATCATAATTTTTACATAATTGTCTTCCTTCTCACATTTTTTTTCTATTAATGATAATTAAAATTATACTGTAAATAAATGATAAAAGTAATACATTATAATATTAAATTAAACAAAAAATTGCTGAACTATTTCAAATAAATTGTAATACATTAATTCGCATACAATGGTAATATTTACAGTTATATTTTAGGTATTGCAATGCATATCAAATCATAAGTACATTTTTTTTTTTGTGAAAAAAGTCTCAAGACGTTTGAATTTCCATTATCTTGATGTATCACAAATACAAATATATTCATATAGTAAAGGTTATTAATGCATATTAATAATATCAAACCGAATAAAAAATATATTAAAGTACAGAACATATACAAGTAATAATAATTTTCAACAATATTAAATGTACTTATAATGATTATGTATACATTCAGTGGCGCTCAGTAGATTTTTCACAAGGGTGTCAAAAATATATATTTTGAGGTACCCACCCCTTCCCTCCTATTTTTGGTTTTTTCTTATTAAAAAAAATACTAATAATAAATTTTTATATACAAATATTCATCCTAATTCACAATTCACTCAGCACTAGTTACCTACCAATTCTCTGAGGGCTGTCAGTTGACACCCCTGACCCTCCCTGTGTACGCCACTGTATACATTGTTATTTAGATGTCAACCACTTCGTTAGTCCTTCGGTTTACAGAAATTTAAACATTACATATCCTATGCAAGCTTATAATTAGTAATTAATACCTATACATATAATATGAATGGATAATATTATATTATATATAGTACAATACAAAAATATTACAACGATTCTTATAATTGTTTAAAAATACAGTTAAATCAACACTTTAAAATAATATTATTTCAATAACAATATTTCAACATTAAAACAGTTTCCAAAGATCCAATATTATTTTTCTATAATAATAATTTTATAAATACATTGTCAACAATGATAATCTCAACTTTTTAAAAAATTTCTTTCAAATCATTACACAAATTGTTTGGTATTATATTGTATTATTATTGAAAAAAAAAATCTAATAATTAAGTAGGTAGGTACTTTAAGTTAGTAGGTATATTACTCACAGTGTATAAATAATTTTTTATTTTTATTTAAATAAATTTATTGAGATTAAAAAAAATATTTATTGATTATTATTCGTCGTCTAAAAATTATAGTAAAACGGTCGACGCCTAACGTCAAAATTTAAAAAAAAAACAAAAACCACAAATGTTAACGCTATCTAGTGTCTACATGCGCGTTATAAAAATCTAGTACCCGCAGAATTGTATTGCAGTTGATGTCGCTCTCATTATACTATACGGCCATATTCATCGAATAAACATTTTATAATATCACACATCGGCCAATTAAACATAATATATCAAATTTATTAACACATACCTAAACGTTTTTGAATTCTGAATTTCTAAAAACCAATATTTTTTAAGTAAAAAAATTATTTGTGTAAATCATTATACATTTTGAATATTTTGAATGTTTAATCAAATAGTCTCAAAAATATGCAAATTATTTTGTAGTTAAAAACTCAAAAATAAATTTTCTTTTTATATCTAAAATTTGAAAAATGAATGCAAGATTTTTCGTTACTTTTCTATGTGCAATAAAAAAATTTAAATTTATCAGAGAATCACATCAATTTTTTAATCATTTGAAGTTTTTATGACAATACAAATTGTTGATATTTCGCTGTGATTAAAAAAACAAATAAATATTAATTAATAAGTATATAACAATTTCAACGTTTCCGGTAAAAACTAAATCAATCTACCATAAATCATAATACTAATAATAAAATAAATGTCGTTAATAGCAGTATCAAAAAACATACAAAATATACTTTATAATATCAGCAGAATTGATCCTTTGCCCAAATGTTTTTTGTATACAATTCTATGCCATTGAGATTGAATTCATATTATTTAACACTCATTACAGTGATCCAGTTTTTACATATTCTGCATATTCTGTATAATAGAAAGGAGTGACATCCACTTGTCCATCTTTTTTACTTTTGACTCCCCATTTTACCAACAGCTTAATTTATTTTATTATCAGCTAATTATAACTAAAAACGTTCAAAACAAAAATTAAGCAATTTACAAGGGTCAATAAAAAATGTATGTACGTTTCGTACAACGAATCACCAAACCTAGTAAACCACATCAATCGAAGAATATTTAGTGTTATCAGCGACAAAAAATACAGTGAAGTACATTATGTTTGGTGGCAAGAGCTCAAAAAAATTAAAATTATTTCACTATCAAATGATACAGTTGCACATAGAATTAATTAAATATAACAGTGAACAGAAGATCAGTTAATTCAAAAAGATATTAAAAGAAAATTTGGCTCGCTATAACTAGATGAATCTACTGATGTTCAAGGTTTATGCTATAGTTACTTTTATTGACGCATTATACGTATAAAGTACAACGAACCCCGCAAACCATATTATGTTGTTTGGTGAATGGTGAACCAATTATTCAAAGTACTAGTGAAAAAATGTTCAATAGCCTCGAATCTTATGTCGATAGAAAAGGTCTTGACTCTTGATTGAGTGAAATGTGTCAGATTATGTATAGACGGTGCTAAATCTATGTATGGTAAAATATAGTAGTGCTGTGACTCGAATGCTTGAAGTTAATCCGAATGCATCATGGACTTATTGCAGCATTTACAACGAAGTTTTAGTATCAAAACATTGCTGGATAACTTGAACAACGTCTTGAACACTTCTGTGAAAATAGTCAACTTCATTAAAACAAAGCCATTGTAATCAAAATTTTTAGAACTGCCTATTGATTTTGTAAAAGTTAAATATTGTGGGTCGATAGATTTCAGAGGAAATTTGGATCGTGGTCCTATAAAGACTGAGAACCACTAAACTAACTAAATCCAATTTTTAATTAGAAATAACCGTGAAAACCTAAGCATTTTTACTGCTCTTAAAGATAATAATAGCCACAAAAATTAAATATAAAAATTAAAAACACTACATAAATCAATTCATTCCTTAATTGTTCAAAATCTAAAATTAATGGGAACCAAATTTTAATCTATGTAAATTAATTATTTGATATAAAAAAATACAATATCGAATAATGAGTCCATAAAAATTTTTCAAATTCGGAAACTTATAAAAAAGCATTAAGACTACAATAAAATACTTAAAAAATCAATTTCATCCCATAGATATCAACAACTATTAAGTGTTAAAGTGTAGATATGTTGAACTAATTGTTTTAAATTTAATTTATAAATACACATTAACACTTTGACGTGACTATAAACTTTAAAATTGTAAATGGGTTTTTCTCACTTAAATAAAATACAATAACACATTATGTAATATCAATTAGCCTGTTATATTATAATGGGCTGAAATGTTTATACTTACTTATTTTATCTTAACTATTATTAGTTATTGTCTATTTAGTTAAATATATAAATTAGTCTTCGATTTAAGATTATTACGTTATCGAATTACATAATGATTATGTAACTACATTGAAAGACTCCCAAAAGATCAGAGGTCCATGACAATGTCTAAATTATTGTAAACGACATACTAATCTTAACTACTTGTACAATTAAAATTTTCAAATATCTTACAACTACATAGATTTAAAGAACTTTAATTCTAAAAATAATTTTCAGTCTTAATACAGAATTCTCAAAAATCTTTATTTTTCTTCGTATATCGTATTTTATATTATTTATTATAGTGAATCCTTCACTTACTTTCTTCCCACTTGTATTTTAAAATTCAAATATCTACTTGCTTTATTAATAGCAATTAATGATTTTACTTATATAAACCAATTCAAAGTAGACTTTAATGAGTTAAAATTTTTAAGTTACATAAAATAAAAAGTTGATTTTATTTTAATTTTATTTCAACTCGATTAGTTATTTTTTAATTTTCATTAATTAACTCATTTTATGTTAATTAACGTGTAACCAACAAATTAAAATTTAATTTTAAAAAGTTAATTTAATCTATTTTGTTTTCTATTTTATTTTATTTCTTCGCACTTTTATTAATTAAAATAATCAATTTAGTTTCCATTTCAACAAATATGTTTTACTATTTATCATTAATATGTGCCTTTTTATTTTTTTTTTTACGACGAAAATATTTAATTAAGTATTATATAGAAATACTGTATTAGACTGTATAAATACTTTTTTGTTTAAAATTGGAAAAAAATAAGCTATTATTATAAACAAAATAATCATTTTTGTTCTAACTAAAATCTATAGCCTTAGGTACTCAATAATAATCGCGATTGAACTATTTAGTATCAAATTAATAATCTTAATGATTAATATTACTATAGGCATTAGGTTAGTTTTAAAGATAATGTAATATGCTATTTATAAATAATATTTACATTATAGTATGCATGATGAGTAATAATTAATTCATCTATATATATATGTATTTCTTAATAATTTATATAGATAAAAAATAATAGTATCAGAGCTATAGTTCTAATCTACGTTAATTTTAACTATAAAAAATATGGCCAGATAATATATTATAGCAATCTCTATTCACCTATGATAAGCTTACGTAAAATTATCATTTTTAGATGAACTCACTAGATAGGTGTATTCCTATCTTAATGCTTTGTTTTCTATTTATCTGTAGTTCCTAAACTATACATACATATACCAATATAAAAGAATAAAATAATATTTTAATAATATAATATGCAATAAATGATAAAATAGTCAATAGTCCAATGTTGTAGTCTGTTAAAAGTAAAGATATAACAGTATTTAATAAAACTATCTTTAATTGTTAAGTAATAACTAATAATATGGATCGGTATTATACTAAACGTAGGTATAATAATCAATAAAATAGCTAGCTCCAGAACACTATAGTGTTCAAACGAAGTGTGAAATATATTATTATGTATACCTATTAATATCACCTCATTATTATATTAATTTAAGTTTATTTTTTAATTTCTCTATTTACCTATAAGATTAATGATATAATATAAAATATTACCTATTTACCTATTAAACAAAAATGTTAACTACAGAGTTATAACTTAGAAACTATAATCTATAATATTAGGTACACTTTTACAAAAATTGGGTACAAAATTAAATATATTTTAAATAACAATATAACATCATTTATATATTTGTTTTCTGTTACAAATTATAAATATTCGTGTGAAAACATACAATTCTAAAAATCAAAACAATATATTATAATATTATGTATCATGATATATTATAATATATTGCGATAATAAGTTCACATATTATAAAAAAAATAAAAAGTATAAAGAATTCTAAAAATCAGACGCATATAAAATAAAATTAATATAACTGACAAACATATTATGCAGTATTTGATGGTTGAATATTAAATTAAACTTAGGACTAAGGTTTTCCGTTGGTCGTTACATTAGCCACTGTAGTGGTGGTGGCTGCAGGTGCTGTATTTGACTTATTTCCTTTTAAAGGGTTGGTGTTTGCAACAGTAGTGTTGTTTTTGTTGTCTTTTTCGGTTTCCTTCTTTTTAGAATCATTTATTTTCGAAGACACAGACGACATATATTCCTAAAATATTTTAAACAAATTTCATACAAATTCCATCGAGTAGTTTTCATCACTACTATACTAGTGAGTTACTAATGAGTAGTGACTACTAATAACTACCTAGAAAAGACTTTACTTACTTGTATTAATTTCCTTATATCTTCAATAAATGTCTTATATTTGGTGAACTGCTCATTGGTAAATTTCACAACTGTGCCTTTTGCATTTTCCAAATGGGCGTACTAAAAATATTAAAGCTTTATATTACATAACATTACTCAATTACACGTATTGACATTTGACTAAACTTTATAACTAAAGATGAACTTATGAGTAAAAAGGGCTAATAGCTAAAGATAAAGGTGACACTCAGTGGCGACTTGAAAAAATGTATCATTTCAGTATATACCTATACTGATTAAATATCGAAAAGCTAAATATTTTTGACAATTTAAATCAGCTATGAATGAAGTTTTTTTTGTGTTTTTAGAATTTCTCCAAAAATATTTCTGTGTAATTTATGGTTATACCTATTTTAATTTTGTCCCAATAAAAAAATATGCACCCCAATCACATCAGTATTAATTTATAATATTTGTAAGCTATACCTTTATAATTTGGTCCGCCAAGATGGCAGCCTCCTGGGTAATGTAAGTGATTCCTTGTCCTAAGTAAGTGGGTCCCATACTGATGTTTTTAGCTAAAAAGTTTGTCACATGCACGAAACGCCTAGCTCCCTCCCTCGATAACATTTCAATGAGCTGTTCAATATTCTCCGGTGGCTTTTGATTTTCTGGTTCATCCTCGCTTAGGTGTTTCCATATGGCCTTCATTTTTTCCGAAAACGCTTTTGGATCTTTGGCCAGCTGAAATATTTCATAATTTGTGAATTTAAATTGTTTTTCTCATATTCAGTATCTCAGTGACATAAACCATATACTGCTAATATATCGAATTATCGGAGACTAAATTATTCCAAATTCTCATGACTTGGTGTTAATTTTTAAATAATTATTATTATTGTTATATTATAAAATAATATGAGTACGAAAAACCCACAGGTATTATGTAATCATATATTTTGTAATTTTGCAATAATAATATATTTTTTTTATAATTAGTTTTGTAACAAAAGTTGTACACACGTACAATAATAAATTGTTTACATTCAAAACCTGCTAATTAACGATTTTTAAACGGATATTGTAATTTCAAAACAATACCTCATTAAAATATGTCGAAATGTTCAATAACATTCTATATTTTCAATTATAAAACATAATATTAAATTTATCTAATTAATCTTGATTTTACATCGATATTTTAAAACTTTTAATCTTTAAACATAAAAGACGATTTATTATTACGCTACTCACTCACACTAATTACACATTAAGTATTTAACAATGCTGTCTAAAAGTACAAATTATGCTTTAAAATTCCAAAATTCATAAAATACCCGTATTAAAGAAAAATATGGATAAACATACTATAGTGAATCACTTATCGTAATTCATAATAAACTATATTATATACGATAGCGAATTGAGCTTAATATATTATTATATTCGAATTGTAACTTATTTTATTATAGACAAATTATTTTACTATTGAAAATAAAATGATAAATAAGGCGTTAATAAATAAATATATGCGAGGTCGAGCATCGACTATAATTATTAATATAAAATTCCACGTAAATTTTTCTTACAGAATTTACAGTTAGAATTAATAAAATATTAATCTCGGAAATTTATAGTCTATCTACTTTTACTTAAATTATCATTTTAAATATACAATGCAATATATTTAGACTGATTTCAAACTATTTATAGGCATTTGAAAGTTTTGAATTTATTAGTTTTTCATAAATTATAAATCCTGCCTAAATGCTTGAAAATTTAATATGAGATCTCAAATATATGTCCTTAAATAATTTTAAAAATATTGAAAATACTAAGATACGTTATTTTATAATTTATAAGTGTTTAAAATTAAAATTTTAACAAAAATCATCAAAATTATCTTGTAAATAAAATTGTATAACATTTGAAATTTTGATAACCAAGGCTTAAGAATTATATAGAAGGTTTCCTAGTAAGTTATTCGTGTAACAACTTTTAAATCTAAACTAAAATGCACAATTTATTTTATAAAAATTCCAAGTTCAAATTTTACAAAATTTAATACTTAAATGAAAAATAACAATTCAATTTTTGTTTTTTTTTGTTGTAATTAAAAAACAGTTTTTCGAAGGGAATTGATGAAACTAGAATGTGTTTAACAAATGGATACTCACGAGGTCTGCAAAATACACGAAGCACTGGACGGTATCGTATCCTTGTTTTTTGAGCAGCTTAGCCTCGGCAATTGTTCTGCGTGTCAAGCGCCTTTGCAATTTCCTGGAAAAGTGGTTGACGTGTCGTATAGTCTTCACTGCTTGACTAGACGTTTCTGTACCTGCAGTAGGCAACAACAACACAATATATTGCCGAAATTTGGTATAGATCGGGACTATAATATGATATTATAATTAATAATTACATATAGGTATATTATAGGCACATTATATTGCATAGATAATAGATACTTTGTATGTTTGTCAAGAACAAAAGACTAAGAATCCCTTTTTTAATTAACTTTTTAAATAAAAAGATTCTTACTCGGTTTGTCGGCGACATCCTCGCCTGGATCCTTGTCTGGCAAATATTTGTCCACGTATTTATCAGCCACGCTCAACGCATCGTCCAACATGGTGAGCTGCTTTACGGAGTCAGCACGTTTTAAGACCGGCTCGACTTTAGCTTTGACATAGGTCTTTGTTGTGAAATAAATCTAAAAAAACCGAACAGACAGAGATGTATAAGGTACCATTAGATTCGGGATTCGTTCAGAAAATTAACTTAGTTGTGATTACTTATACAAATAAGTTTACCTACCTATCTAAATTGTATGTATTATTATTATTCGTATATAGGTACGTAAATATAGTACACATGTACCCACATAAGCTTTTGTACTATAAAATTTATAGTAAACTATTAATATTGTGTTGTTGCGGTGTACCAAGAACTTATTATTTTTATTCAATTTTAAATGCTTTAATTAAAAGCTACTTTCTTATTAAATACAGATAATTCCGGTGTCTCTATATATTAAATACATGTATGTGTATGTGTGTATGTGTGTATGTGTATATGTAGATAGGATAATTTTTATATGTTAACGCTTATCGTTTATCGGACATAGGTCAATCTACCTCGGACGACGAACATACGAGTTGGTCGTGGAAAATAATCAGAATAACAATGAAACAGAGGAAAGGCATATTATCACCTCGTGCATAATTAATCACTGATCAATGTGTCTAGGAAAATCAAAACAATTTACTTAACCTAGCTAATCTGCTATATAATACTTATCATCATATTGACTAATGAGCATAGTTTTGAATTATATAATAACAATAATTAATAATATTAATATCATTGAGTATATATTTATTTACTTACTATGAATTATACGGGTTGAGCCCTTTATAAATTTAAGAAGGTATATAAAAAAATAAAATATTACAATTAATACATGATGATATTAAATACAAAACAATAGAAATACATTTTAAATGTGTGTACGATTAAAAATTAAAAAAGTTAAAAATGGGGTCTTTGTTGGCATGAGACATCAAACGTCTTATAGATTCATTTTTCATGTAGTTGGTGGTGGCACTTAAGGGTATGTGATTATATATATATATGATTTTATATATAATGCATTTTTTTTAACTTAAAATAAATGTTTCTATATTGGCTATTTGCTTGTATTATACTCTTAATATCAGAGAGAAATTTTAAGTTATGACGTAATTAATTGATAAATCACCGGTTTTCAAATGAATTATAATTTTTTTGTTGGTTTTATATTGTTTTTGAACTTAAAATTAATTATCAGCATTTTTAAATATTTATATAATATTATATCAGTAATAAACATACTGTATTATGAAAGTCGAATAATTAATATTCCACTATGATTTAGGTAATACAATAATATCAGTAATAAAATCAAAAATAACATGATATATTTAGGTATAATATTATATAGGTATTTCTCTCTTTGTAGATAGTATATTATTATTCTATCTATGACGATTGTTACATATTATATAATAATATACTTAGGAAGGTCACGTTGAACCCTATTATTATTAATTTAACTACCTAGTATTATAATAAGATAATGGATAATATTAAATTATAATAATAATATATAATTTATTAGCTTATTTTTCCTTTAAATTTGAATAAAGTTTTGTATTATTGAATGATAACATATTTATTTTTGAATTTTATAGTTAAATACCAATCATAACATTAATACATTCATATGTTAAATCAGATATTTTATATTAGTACAAATTAAGGTAAAGTGAAATTAGGTTAGTTAACCATTCTATTCTGTGGTAGGACTGTCTTTATATTCATTATAATTTATAATATGATTAATTATATAGGTTGTTACCTCCTAATTCAGGAGAAATCATAAATAAAGAAGAAATAATTAATTGTACATTATGTACCAATTTTTTAAACCCACAGCCCGCCCATAATTAATATACATGTTACTATAATCTTATAAATTATTATTACTTTGATATAAGGTACCCTCATAACAATTATCATTGATCACGTCAAACATCATTATGACACTAATAAAAAATCACCACCAACAGCAATGACTATTATGATTTATCTTCTTATCCATAAATATGAATAGGGATGAACATACTTGGTACTTCATTGATATAATTATTGATTTTTAAATAATAAACTTTAAAAAATATATATATTGTACTCTTATAATATATTTTAGTATATTATTAAATCAATTGTATAACGTAAAGTGTATAGAATAATAAAAACCAAGAAATTTAAATAATAAATGACCTTGAAGATATAACAATATAACTTTCAAATAAAGTGCTGAAAAAAATTACTGGTCATTGATACAGTGGTATGGATATTAACAACATTAAAAAGTTAATTGGTTTTTTAACGTCTTAGATTTACTATTTAATTTATCTTCTAATTAACTTAAAAACTTAATTAATTTAGTTTACCGTTAAAATACCTTATCAGTTGATTTAAAAATAATCCATTAAGTTAAACAATTTTTGTAATTTTTGGTTTTCATGGTTAATATTATACATTAATTGACTATATAAACTTTTTAAAATTAAAATAATCCAATACTATAATTTCTGCTAAGTTTTTTGATAAAGTAATATTATGTTAGATAGGTAATTACAAAATTTATAACAAATAGATAGTAGGTGTTTATTATACTGATTTAACTATTTAAGCTATTATACATTGCTATATTAAATTATAATATTATTTATATTGTATTTCATTATTTCATATTAAATGATATTATTATTATATTTCGTATTATATTATTTTATAAATTAAGTGATTCTATATTTTGATTCAAAGGTTTAAAAAAAAAGTTTTACTCATAAATGGTTAGTTACCTACTCGTATATTATAAATTATTTTTTATTATAAGTTATAATATTAGTGTAATACAGTATTTTAAAAGTACTCACCTCTTCTGGAGTATAAGTGACCATTGGTACATTTTGTTCGACAATATCCAATGACTTACACATAATATCGTCAATTCTATTAATTGGATCTTCAAATTTGATGACCAATGGAACAGACATATCCACTACGCTCAACACGGTCTTTTCTGCACTTTCCAAGCTGTATCCAATAACTCTATTCGACATCTATACATGTTTATTCATAAATTATTTACCGTCAAAAATAACCCTCGAAAGAATCAATATATTATATAATATATGTAAAATAAACGATATTGTGGACTTACCTTAACTTTTACGTAGATGTATGTCACTTTATTGACACCTGATGATACCACTGGTAGTTTCATAATCCTGTTGATTGCCACAAAGTGAGGCAAATCATGTTTACTCGACGCCGTCATTGTCGTCGATTTTACCAAGAGAATCTATAGGTATGTATGAAAAAAAGTAAAATGTTTATAGGTACACCACTATCACTACTATAGAGGATAAAAATTTACCTATAATATGTTACTCGTTCGACACCACACGGTTGAGTGAATCGAAGATCTTTAGCAATCTGTGGTATTAATGTATGTTACAGTGATATATACTAGACTGTGTGTGTGAATCTATATATGTTAATAGGTACGCGCATGAGTAATGATGACTAAAATATTGCGACCTTTCAGAGGTTATCAGTATATTCAAACACATGTAGGGTGTAAGTATATATAGTATACATTTGTATAACGTTTCGTTGAAATCGATCAAAGAAAGTTTGATACATTGGACCCGTGACCAAAAATATTATATATATTTTATGTTACAAAATATGCTTTAATCACAGTAGTAAAAGACTAAAAGTAATGTACAAAAATTAAATGAAAAGTATAAACAACCTTGTTAGATAAAAAGAATGAGTCGTTTGTGTAAATTTTACGTGACTAGAATATAATATTAGTAGTTACTAAGAATTATCTAGATTTAAATAAGACTTTGGTCGGTTGAAAAATAAAAATTGCAACGTCTTACATTAATGATGTCTCATCGATTATTTGAATTTATGTCATAATATTTGCTAAATATAACACAATAATAACAATACACATTATATTATACAAACGTAACGCAATTGATCAAGTATTTGGAACAAGTTGCGGACAGCCATAATTAAAATTGATGACTTAACATAATAAAGATACATAATAATATTATAACAAATTTTGTTATTATTAAACTAAAACCTATGAATTCCTAAAAAAAAACACTAATTTGGTTTTAAGTACCAATAATTTATGTATCATATTATTTTACATCAATAATTGTTGATCATTCACATATATGTAATAATGTCATTCAAATATTAATTTTAAATAATAAATTATTTTTGTTTAATTTTTATTCATACATAGGTATTCAATATGAAAGGCGCAAAAATATTGACACGTATTTAGTCACCAGACATAAAATAAAATTGATTAACACATAATGTGCATAATTGCTACAATGTAATCATAAACATTAAGCATTAAGCGGTATAGTTTTTCAATTTTAATTCTAAAGCGAAAACGTAATATATTATGCATCTTATTCTTATAGACACAGCACATCCATGATTCTATACTTCATAGTATAAATACATTTGAATGATTTTTAATTATATGAAACTCACATCAATTAATGTTCTATAACACTAAAAATACTTGTTTATTACCATTATGAATACATAATAGGTAACTAATATATGTTATCTGCTAAATGTAGTTCAAAAACCAACAAAAGGGCATTTCAGACATTATTTCTCTAATATATTGTATCAGACATAACTTGTGATTAATTAAATTATTATTTACATTTTATAACACAGATTCTAACTATATAATTAACTATTATTGGATATACTATGATATAATTTACATATTTAAAATAAAGTAAGAAATACACATAATATTGATTTTAGAATAATGTTGTTTTATTTTATTTTATTTTTCGTTAATAACTACATTTTTGGAAATAAGAGTACCATGAAATATATGTATTACAGTTGACAATCAATCCATTAAAAATTTTACAGCGAAAATGCCCACTGCCAACAAACACATTTTTCAAATTTCCCAATAATTTATAAAAAATCTAAATAGTGACTACAGATGATGTTTATATCAATAGCGCACTTAAGTTTTGAAAAAATATCTTATTTCTTATAACACGGAAAAAATCTTAATCCTATAAATATCAATTTTATATAAACTTTGAGCTCTATAAAAAAAATAGAAATTTTAATTAACAAATATTATAAGTCTGCTAGATTTAACTAACTAAAATATTTATTTAAAAATTTCAAAATGTATTAGTCAAACATTTTATTATAATTGATTGAGTTTATGATATGGTAATTTAATGATAAATGATTGTACTTACGAATCATAAGGATTTATAAGATCAAGAATAATAAATAATTAATAATTTTAATTTCAAAAACCTGAAAAATTAATGTGACGATAATAATATATCTATTATTATAACATTATTTTAGTGCTATTTTTTTTTTATTGTTTTGCCTTTATTAGTAAAAACATTATAGCACATTAATTGTATGGATTTAAATTTTATGATTTATAAAAGTGATTATATAAATAAGTCGGAGGATTTAATTAAGAAAACAATAGTTGTAATAACTAATAACAGGTTTAAATATCATTATTTAGTATGATAGATGTTTTAATTTCACAAATAATACAACACCAGTAAATTTAAAAATAAAAATAAATAATTTTCTATAATATTCGACTATGTACATATATAAAAATAAAAAATAATTAATTATGTTATATAACCCTAACATTTTAACAACATTTATTTTGTTTTTCTTAAAAAATGACAAAATAATTTTCGTACAATATAATAATTAAAATGTTCTAATTTCGTTATATTAGATAATATATAAATATATATTTAATAAATTATAACTTTTTATTATTAATTATTATAACTTATTATAATTAATAATATACCTTACTCAGTATTATTTCCCAAATACGAAGATTTAATATTTAATCTCAAATGTCGACACACCGACCCACCCACAACTACTGTATCTCACAATGTTTTAATCTTAAGTCTTACAACATAAAATGTGTTATTGTTGTTGTTGTTGTTGTTATTATATAGATATGTACTTTAATAAAAACATTTCAAAATTTATCAAAATAATTTATAATTATTAGTTGTTAACTCATAACAAATGATTATAGATAAATGTATGTTTATGTGATACTTTATTTACAATTAGGTATTAAGTAAAATCTATCTTTAAATATGTATGTAAAACTACTGGATAGTTTTCAACCAAAGTTATAACAATAGATAATAGATTTCTTGAGGCTCAGGGAAAGCTTGAAGCTATGAGTTGCTTAAAGGCATCTCACACAATCACGCTTACGTTTTGCTTCCGGCGATTGTAAACTGCGCCGTGATAACATTTTAAAAATGAAGAGCTATATTTTTGCAAAAGTAAAAAAAATTACAATTTCTAATTATATAATTAAATAATTTATACTTAGTTCATTACAACCATATTAAAATACGAAAAATTAATAAAATAAAATTTGGTGCATATATCATCGGTTGCCTTACGTTTCACGATACCAGTCACGAATTGTTTCTGAAGGTTTTGGTCACTAATGATTCGTGGTTATGGTTTAAATTTTGTTCAGCGATTCTATCGTCATCACCTACCGTTTATAAAAATGCTGTGCAAGTTTTGACTGTACATTGTCACTTAACCTCACCTGCACTTAGAGGCCGATTTATTTTACGAAATTTAAATTTTGAAATTATTTTTAAGCTCTTTTCGCGCTGTGGTACGAATTGTTCGGCCATTGTGACTTCACTTATTAAAGTGATTACGATGTAGTGATAATCATCAGTTATCGTATACCGCAATAATTATTTGATAACGTATTGGTATTTTTATAAATACTATGGTTTTGGACAAAAATACATTTTGATCGAAAAAGTACACAATCATAGATTTACTTTAATAAATTTAAAGTTTTGTATAATTTACAAACGGGGCGCAGCTTACATTATACCTTTTTAACAAAGATAATAATTTGGGCGCAGTTTACAAAAAAAAAATGTAATTTGAGCGCAGTTTACGTATGCCCTTTGCATCGACTTACGAAAATTGAATATTTATTTTTTCCCGTTTGAATGGTTGACATTGATTGCAGATAATAAAATAATTATTATAACTGGATAAATTTTACATATACTATCATTTGGATTAATAAAAAGTTGTTCTATATAAATGCAATAATAGTATATAGTATATAGTAGGGGTAGCCAACAATAACTATATGTAATATGTTATTATAATATTATATTATTTGTGTAGCCAAAGAATAGTTATATGATTTTAAATTAAATTATAAAAAAATAATTTCTTTCGGAGGAAGTTCGGGCAGCTAGTATAATATAAACTATACATGATATAAAGCATTTTCTGTCAGAGAGTTAACGTAGAACTTAAACTATAACAGATGGTGTAACGTCCTCTATTCACTGGTCGTTATCGTCTCACAGTGTTGAGACTTTAGATAAAATAAATAATCAGTTATCCATATATTTTTATCTCATATAAAAAAAAATAGTACCTAGCAAGTTATTTAAATATACTTATTTAAGATTAAAAAAAATACTGCAACTATCAAATTAAATTCGCCTATACAAAGAAAAATAAAATGCAAATTGTTATTGTCAATGAACAATAATTTATTGTATCTAAAATATATATTTGTTGCCATCTATACAATATAATATTTATAAAATCGATATAATGTTTATCGTAAAACGTAGATATGAATTCTTATCTAGTATTAAATTATTATAAATGTCTTAATATTATATTATTTATATATATATTATATATATATTTAAATGTCAATTGTAAAGTTTATTGACTTTTTTTTTTTTGCTTTTATTTTCTATGTCCCGCTAGATTTTCATTTTCAAGAAAAAATTGGCCCTCTGTAGTACTGAGTTTTTGGCATTAGTAACGACTATAACAAGTATATATGTGCGTCATACTTTATAGAATGAAGTAGAATAAAAATTTACTGAACCCCGTTATCGTATTTGTACAAGCACGTAAAGCACAGGTATATTACAATATATTGAGGCGATCGAAAACCAACAAGTAGGTAATCAATAATGTATTTTTTTTAATTTTAATTTAAATTGAACAATTAATAGCAAATGCATCAATTAACAATAAAAAAAAAACGTAAAACAAAAATTAATACTATTTCTTATTATTTTTTTTATCAAATTTAATTTTATGAGAAAAATAATATTTAAAAAGGCAGGCAAGTAAGTAAGCATTCTGCTGTACATTAGTCATTAGTCATTACTCATTAGGTATATCGAATGAATCACAATTATGAGTGTACAATTTGAATGAAGATTGTTCAAAAGTATCGAGAAGATTTTAATAAGTAATTACTAACTTAGTATAATTTTAACTACGTCTAAAAGGTGGGACTAACTTTTTTTAATATACCTATATTTTTTGATTACACGTTATAAAAACTATTATATCAACTCCCGTATTTTATAATTGTCCCTTTTTACGGATGAAAGTTCACTTAAACCGATTCGCTCACGAAGTTATATATATATTATACTTAACCCAATACACACTAAGTGTCGATACAATCCACAGTCGGATTTACCTACAAAGCGAAGTACGCTATCCGATATATCCATTAACTGAGATAGTCGCACAAACACCAAAGCACCTATACAGTGTGGTATTGTATTATAAATTTTTATTTTTCCGGATTAAATCAAGTATTACGGCTATAAATATATAAAAAAAAATTACATTTATTTTACAATATAATAATATTTTTTATTCGAAACTTATTAATTTAAAGCAAAATAATTAATAAAATAAATTATAAATTATATTATTAGTATAATCATCAAACAATATTAATTATTAATATATAACACATAAAATAAAGGTACATAAATATTATTATACGCTTGAATAGTATAGAAATACATGAATCTCGATATACGATACAAATTTATAATAATTAAAATAACAACAACAACAACAATAATAATAATGATCTATTAAGTCATTAAGTAATACCCTTATCATACCACCAGTTTATATAATAAGTATAATATTTTGGCTCATAAATAGATGCATATATATGAAGTTTGATACCACATTTAACGTATAATATTGTAAGTAAGTTGTATACAATACCTATGTATATATGTTACACTTTCATTTTAATCGAATCCTAGTTCTGCGTCAACCATTGCTTCTTCGGAAGACTTTATTACCATGTATCTCGGTAGCCAAGTTCTTAATGTCGGATCATAAACCGGCACAGTTTCCTCGCTGTACGCTCCTTCAGGTCCAAACGGATCTACGTCAGGCAAGTCGTGTCTTGATACCTGTTTGCTACTAGGATCGTCCGCGTAATCGTACTCCTCCACACTTTGCGCCTCCGACTGATCATCATCTTCCGTGGACTCTGCCAGATTCTCAGTCACCGGTTTTCTGTGAAGTCTGTAATTTCTGTTCTTATACCGCGGCTGAATATGTGAGTATTGTGCTGTAGGCTCATAACTGGAGCCAAACAAAGGAGCATAGACGTGCGTCAACGATGACGAAGCTGGCTGCTGTTTGTTATTCTCATTAGATTTGTTCGCATCAGTAATAGATTTTAACAACTCTGGGCTAGTGTTGAATTTTTTTGTTTCATGGTAAGATTGTTTCCTATCTTTTGGAGCACTATCTGTAATGTACATGCATTCCTCCGTCTCCGAACCCGTATCGTCCTTACACTTGTAACACGTCATCTTATCTTTAAGTGATTTCTTACAATTCGACCGATCTTTATTACGAAAATCGCCCAACATCTTGTTCACTGGACTTTCTTCGCCTGAGTTGAAATCAATCGATAAGTCTTTATCGCCGAGCAACAAAGATTTAGTTTTTTTAAAACCTATTTGTCCGTTATCCAAAAATCCAAAGTCTCCATCTTTTGACGAAAACTTAGTTGCTATACTACTCTTCCGGTTTAAACCAAGTTCAGGGAACAGCTTTTTAAAGTAATCATCGTAGGTTCGGTCACTGTCTAATTGCCTTTTATACCTAGGTTTACCATATACATTACGTGTAGAATACTCATAAGCGTTCTTTTTTGGATCATCTTCATATTCACATTGTTCATACTGTCTATTTGTCAGATTGTCTTGGCACACATTACACACGTTTCCTTTTTTCATTACTTTATGACAAGTAGAAGATTTTAACGGTAATGATGGCAATCTATATTCTTCACTTTCATTTTCAGCCGTTTCGTAATTCTCAGGATCTTCACTATCATAATCGGCTACGGCATCTGCATTTTGAACATACTCTGGATCTTCTTCAGACTCTTGAGCATTGACATTGTCGTATTCATAGTCCTCTACTTCTTCGCCACTTTCAGGTCGCTTTCTTTTTCTCTCTTGTATAACCCTGCGTTTGAATCTATTTACTTTAAATTGATTTACTTCTTCTGGTTCTTTAAAAAGTTCATCAGATAAGGGGTCTGATTTATATGAACATTTTTCATATGAACCACCTGAAGCTAAATCTTTGCACACCATACACAACATTTTTCCTCCTATAATATCATGATCCTCAATATCGTTTGGTGTCATAGATTTTTTCATTTTCTGACACACTTGTCGCTTTTTAGTAGGAAATCGTCTTGATTGTAAAGGCCTAGGTTCGTCAGCATCTTCTGTATCTTCATCCATAATTTTTGCTGGCTTTTTATCGCGTATATTATTATATGATAATCGTCTTTTTTCTCCATTTAACCTTGAAGGTTTTCTGCTATTTCCACGTGACTTTAATGGTTGTACATCATCATCATCATCATCGAATACCCTTAAAGGTCGTTTATTTTCAACTAATCTTCGCGTATATGCATCATCAGCAAATCGCTGTGGCTGCTTTTTTTTATACACTGATCGTTGTATATATGGTTTCTGGTAACTATTAGAAGTCACTGGTAATCGATTTGTTCCATAACCGGGAACTTTTTTCGCCAAAGGCCTTATTCTAAATTGATTATCTAATACATCTGATCCTTTTATTTTATTATGAATAGGTTTCCAGCCGCTGTGAGGCTCAAAGTTATCGTAATCTTGCTCAAAGGATTGCTGTTCAGTAAACCGTCCATCATTACCATCTCCAAGACCTCCATTTCCTCCTCCACCACCTCCCCCATTTCCTCCACCACCTCCCCCATTTCCTCCTCCACCACCACCACCACCACCTCCGCTACCACCTCCACCCCCTCCGCCATTACCACCCCCGCCACCCCCATTACCACCACCACCACTGCCACCACCATCACCACCCATATCATCTCCACCATCATCGCCATCTCCACTGTCACCTCCATCATCTTGATGTTCTGGTATACCAAACGGATAATCTGAATAACGTGTAGACGGTACTGATATATAATTTGAAGGTCTTAATGGTTCATAGTTAAGTACAAATTTGGGTTGTACAGATTGTTTTTGAGGCAAATGAAATTTGTCATAAGCGGACTGATCAAAATTAAAATCTAAACCGGACATTTGTTCATCAACATCATCATGTAATTGAGAAAACTCTGTACTTGGTTTTCTCACTTGATCTGGAGATAAAAATGATTTGAAATGACCATTTTCAGCAACTTTTGAATCGATAGATGAACGGATGCTTTCGAATGTATTTTCAAGTCTATAGTTGTCATCCGGTGTTGATAATATAATTGGTATAATGGTGTTCAATATCAGAAAAATTCCTACAATGGCTGCTTGAAACACCTAGGACAAAGAACTTAAATTGAGTACAGTTCTTCAAATAATATGCATATTATATATGTAATACAGAATCTCATGACTATACAAACTATCTACTATTTATATTTATTTTTTAATTTTATGCTATTATTCTGTATTAAATCGACCATTAAAGCATTAAAAGAGGTCAATGAATTACACGCTTCGTCAATTCTATCGTAATAAAATACAAGATTTTTTTCATAATTGTGTAACGTGCATAATACCTCTACGGCTCGCGTGTAAATATTAAATACGCATAAATCCGCCCACTACAGCAATCAATCAATCATTACCAATCATTTATCGGAAAATATAAAAATAATTTATGTTTTAAAAATTGTTTCTATAATTTGTTCAAAAATCTACTCAAAGATTATTAACAGATATCTAAAGATCATATCATACTCGAACGCAAAATAAAACAATATCTTCGTAAAACGGCAAATCACACGCATTGCGTTGTAGTTAAATTATGTATTAAGTATATTGGTTATTGATTAAACCTTTGTATGTTACACAGACCAAAGACATTTAGAAGCTGTTGCAGGATATCTGCCATTATGTTTATGTATTCTAGTATCCTACAGCTATATAGTCGTTCGTAATATTATTTAGCTATATAGCTGATAAAATTTGCAGTGTGGTGAAACAATTTTGAAAAATCGATAACAGATCCTATGAGATCGTAAATTATCTTAGTTACAAAATCAAATTTTTTAATAATGATAAGTAGATCAAAATGCTTGGAAGGGCGTAAAAAAAATAATTAATGATTTAAGTCAATAAAATATTACCTGAGATGTGATGTGTGTGACGATCATCGTGGCGTTAGGACACGCTCAACTCGGCAGTGATATGGACGAACATGTAGTCAAGTGCGCGCACACGTCGTCCGCAAGAATCGCATTAACACCTATCACGGAGAGCGGACGGTGTTTGGGTGTTTTTGCGAATCACACGGTGGCGCCTCCCACTCAGCGCGCGTTTCGTGGGTTATTCGTTCACTGTTTCGCATCCAACAGACCACGTCCAATCGGTATACCGTGAAAATCATACCGTTCGATTTTATCGCCAGATGAATTATAAATGAAATTAACGAGGAGAACGTAATAATAGGTAATGAAAAAAAAATAAACAAAAATAAACAAAACAAACAAACCAGTTATATAGGTAATATCGCCGCAATGCAAAAATGCATTCGACTATAGTTTAGTTGCATGATCGAGAATTTTCTCAAAGGAAGTGTTGTACCTATAAAACGTGTGACATACTATAATAAGACACTATATATATATATATATATATATATGGTGTTGATTAGGTCAGGTTTAGTTGTCCAAGCATAATTATTATGCTATTGGTTTTATAATAATGGCATAATATGCGGCATTTCCCTTTTCTATTAAATTATAGGACATCAAAAATAAATTTCACTATTTTCTTATTTGTATTACCATTGATAACTGATTTGTACTTATAAGGCATGATTTGAAACCTTTATCGTACCAAGCACAAATGTATTTTGTTAATTTTAAAAAAACATGCTAGAAAGATATTTTAAGACACATGTGCATTTTTATTAAAATACAAGGGATTAAAACGTTAAATGAGTAAAAAAAATTGTTTTTCTTTAAAAAAGTTTTAAGTTTTAACATTTTACTGTTTTTAAATGAGTTAGGAGCATTTTTAATAAGTTTCAATACTTTATATACTCACTTAAAAATAGAAAAATCGTAAGAAACCTAACACACCGAAATATAGACATAAATTATTATATAATTAACTACCTATTTAGTAATCATATCATATTTTTTACTATAGGGATCCAACGGCCACCACCCACCCCTGTTCAAAAATATCTCAAAGGGAATTGCATCTGAAATTGTTGTTCACCACGCCACTAATATTATAATTATTATATTATTACCATCTAAGCATTAACTTTGATAACATCACCCTATAATATTTTAGCTTACACACAAACTGGAACTGCGCAAGGTTAAACCTAAATTTGCTATGTTGCACCTATCTCTGTAGAGCAAAGTTACAGACACAGCACGAGCATTTAAATCTCATAATATCTAATATTATAATAATATCGTATTTAGCAAATTCCCCATCTGTTTCAATGGAAATTTCAATATTTAATCAAACATCACAAATAATAATCATAATTTATAAAATACTTATTAAAATGTTGAATAGTGACCAAACTACATTATTCTCATGTTATAATAATTAATAACACATTAAAATAGTGTCGTTAAAAATGCAATGATTTTTATGTATTAGATATATACTAAAAGGCCTAAAAGTTTTAAAACTCTATTTTAGTGAATACTGGATAATATAATGATTATAATATTATGGACAAAGATGATCCGCTTCCTTGACCGTCGTCCAACAGACAATACAGTAATATAATTTATTACATTTACATTTTTTATTTTTAATCACACTATACTTGTCTACTTGTAAGTAGACTACAAATACATTTGTTCACTATAGTTAATAAATTGTCTTTTTTAATTTTAAATAACTCAACGTATAGTACATCTACTTATAATATCCGAGAGCGCAATTTCAATGAAAAAACTGGGAGTACTATCGTACTGATTCATCTCTATTTTTTTCATGTTATTTTATGGTTATGGATATCTATTATTATTAAAATCTAAATTAACATGAAACAATTTGGGGGTGCCAAGCAAACTCAAGCTTCTTCCCCCTTATACAAGTATATAAATTAAAAACGTAAATGTGTTGAATAATTTGAATCATAATATAAACTCAGAAATGACAATTAAAAATTATATTGAATCTATTTACTAAAAAACGGGGCTTATAGACTAGAGAAATTAACTCTAAACGTTATGTATATATTCTTTGATACTTAGAGTATTCTTTGTTTTGTTTTTCAACACCTATAAGTTGTTACCACATAATAATTCATATTCACGAAAATCGAATAATTGTTTTGTTTATATTAACAATAATAATATATTATAAGGTTGCCAATAGTTACATAAATACAACTTTTTTTGGTATAAACTAGACAACTGGCATACATTATTATGGGTTTTTTTTTAATTATAACCAAATAATATTTAAGTAGTTACTAGTTAATTGGCAATGCTCTATGTTTGTGGCTTTTAATTTAAACTCAAATTTAAAATAATATTTCAGAAACTGTTCTTAGGTATATCAAGAATAATGAAAAAGTAGTTTGAACCATATACGAAAATATTCCAAGAGCATAATATTATCTCGAATCGAATTAGTTCACAAAGCGAGGTAGGTACCTACACCAAAATCGAGAATCGAGATACACCGATATAGCATCATATTTTATGTTTCTTCATATCCCGGGCGAAATCGAATTGTACATAATATACAATTAATATCAAGTTTATATAAATTATATTATATTATCGCATATTAAATTTATATTTATTTTTTATTTTTTATTTTTTATAATTTCATGATTATATATGGTGGGTTAATAACAAATTAATATACTATTATAATAGTAAATGAAATGCCTTATCTATTAGTAATAGTATTAATACTAAAGAAAATTCCTAAACTCACTATTGAGCTAATTTATTTTCGTCTGTACAGTATATAGTTTTTAAATCGGTGAATTAAGATTTTTAAAATCCGGTAAGTAACTCTGCTGTAATAATACATTTCGAGTGCACCTCTTCATTAAGTACGTCACTCTAATGGATGTGTTAAATTTAAATTTAATTAAAAAACGATTATAAGTGGAGATATTCTGTTAGCCTATATGTCTAAGAATATTTTGATTTATGTAAATAGTAATACCTAGATAGATTGAATTGATTTTTTCCAAAACCAATAGCATAATAATATGTTATACTGTATAACATATTATACAATAGTTGTATTTTAATATTTTTTTCGTATAATGTTACTAATTATTCTATATAGACAAGTTAATACTGACAAAGATACAACTGAATGTTGTATATATAGGTTCGTGATATAAATAGCAATTCAAATAATCAATCAAAATGTTTTGAAAACTTCCTTGTGTTTTAAAAAAATAATGTTCGTAATAGCAAAAAATGTTAAGTCTACAAATAATGTTTTTAATTACAACCTAATAATTCAAATAGTTATTTTTCGTTTAAATATCCAATTTTTTAAAACTTTGAACTTGATAAATGTGTATAGAAAAAATGTAAAAAAATATATTGCTTTATCATTGTAAAATCAATACATTCATCGCTTTGTTCAGAATCTAAAAAATAAACATTCAAATCGAATGTATAAAATGCGGAAGTATTTTTAACAACAGTTATAAAAGCAAATACTACATAATAATGTTGAAATTTACAAATATCTTGATAATTCCCAGAAAAACAATCGGTTATTGAAATAAAAAAAAAAGTCTACGAGTCATATAAACGGAATAAAGTAGTGCCTACATAACGTGTTACTATAATAAATGAATAGGTAATTGTAAACATAGCATACTATCAAGCTAAATGAATAAGTAATAACTAATAATTATTGTATACATTGAATACTATTAAATAAAACTAATAACTGCTAGGTATTTAGTATTTACTAATAATTAATTATAACTGTATTAGAGTCGATTTAACAAGAACTATTAATGAGAATATTAATTAGACTATATCTGACAATTTATTATAAATTATAATAATCACATAACAGTTAAACATGAAAACACACGCGTGTCTAACAAAATGATTCATCTGAACAAAGGTGATTTTAATTATCAACAAAATGTAATAGATTTTATTTATTGTTTTAATATAGTTTTGCTGGATAGTATACGTTCCATTAATTTGTTTTACCCGACTGGGTACATATATTATTTAAAATAAATATATTATTTTTATTTACACTTTTAATTTTATTCTAAGGTGGAGGAAAGAGTTCAAAAGCACGTCGATAAAATATTGTATTTCTATCAATAAAGTACAAACGGTTTAATAAAAAAAAGCGGGCAAGTGAGTATCACTTGCTGTACATTAGGGGGTGGGGTGGACCTCGGACTAGGGTAGATTAAATTTGAATGCAATGATAAGTATCATTGTATACGAAAAACGATTCTAAACGGAGATGATTTGTCAGTCTAGGATATGTTAATATATTATATTTAAATATTGTCATATATTCTATTTTGAAACATTTAAGTAAAAGCTTCAAGATCTAACGTTTAGTAATTTTTTAAAAATAACAAAAATCGAAAATTATTTATTAGTAAAATGTAATTTTACACGTGTATTTTTGATTTCAAATTAAAATTAAAACTTTAAACACTCGTAAAATTTTTTAAATTGAATAATCCTCAAACTTTTTTATAATTATTCTAAGCTTAACTTATGGACAGCATAGTATTCAATTTTCAATTCTTAGCTTTTGATAGTAAAATATTTATAAATTTTTAAATACCAAATGGTGAAAAATATTCATGATTTTGACGAATTTTCGTCAATATTTGAACTTCAAATGCTAATAAAAAAAAATTGTGCCTATGTATTTTTATAATTTTTGAATCAGAGTTAGAACAAGTTATGTGGACCCTTCAATTAAATTTTCAAGTAATTTGTCACAGCTAAATTTTTTTTATCAACATTTATAAAAAAAAAAATAAAAAAAAATTGAAAATTTCAATTGTCTATAAATAGCTCAAAAAAAGTCAAAACATTTTGAAAATCAAATCACGTAAAGAAAATGGCAATCTAAATAACTGGTAAAATTTTCAAGTATTTACGACTTGAAATACTATTTGAATAACAACAAATATCAAAAACCGTTTGAGGCTAAACCGTTATTTAACGCGGTTTTGTAAAAATTTAAATTTCAAACTCTCATAAAAAATTTAGGTAGAGTTTTTTTTACAGATATTTGAAGAAAAATATATGGAGAACTTTTTACCAAATTTTCAAAACTTAGTTATAAAATAAAAAATTTTTACGATTTTTCAACCACATAATTACTTGCAAATTTTCGCAATTTTGACATATTTTGTATAAATTCGAACTTTAAGCACTTATAAAAATAAATTGTGACTAACGATTTCGGATTTTTTTTTTATCACTTTAAGAACAACTCATAAGAAACATTGTATTAAATTTTCAAGATTTTCTGGCCAGCCAAAAAGTTTTTATCGTTATTTTAAAAAAAAATTAAACATTTCAATTGTCTATAAATAGCTCAAAAAGAGTCAAAATACTTTGAAAATTTAACAGTGTATAGAGAAAATTAACATAAACATTTGGTGAAAATTTTAAGTATTTACAGTGATTAGTTTTTGAACAACCATATAAAAAAATCGATTTGGTCGAAAACTGTTTTTGCATAAAAATTCCCGTTTTTCTGTCATTTTTTTTTTGTTTTTCTCGATTTTTTTGAAAACTGTTGGAAAATGTTTACTTTTCACCTCTATAATGCACCAAGGATATCCACTTTGCCATCGGAAACCACCCCCAAAGTTTGAAATTGAAGCATTATTTCGACTAGTTATGCTGTACATAGACACAAAAAAAAAAAAAAAAAAAACACACATCATTGTAAAATCAATACATTCATCACTCCGTTCAGAATCTAAAATAACAATGTACTCCGTATTTATTAAAATTATTCTGCACCCTTAAACTAAATAAACACCGCTAAATTTATCATTATTGTTATTAATTTCCGACTATATACTATACATTTATAGTGTATACATAGTTACTTTTGCGACACTATAGGTCGTCACTCGTCACGTAAAGATAATAATTAATAATAATATTAAAAATTAAAAAAAAATTTAGCGTATACGAGGGCAAATTATCTGGGATAAAATTGTTTTTTTCTTACCAATAAGAAGAGGGTGTTGAAATTATGCTACTTTCGTATACATGACTATACGAGTGTATCATGTGCCGCACTGTGTACGTATAACGAATCCGAGGGTTTTTCGAACTCGAACTACGAGGAGCCCTTGGATTTTGAACGGACGCGTAGAGCGTTTTTAATCGACACGCCATTTTCACGGCGACCGTCCAAGGCTTCCCGCAAATTGTGCATGTGATGGTGTCGCAATGACGAATGCGTACAACAACACACATTTATATTTACCTACATATAATATGTTTTTTAGGTAAACACACCTAAATACGGCATTTATTATTATTATGACTGGCCGACGACGTCGTAATAAATACACGACGGGCATGATTTAATGATAATGCGAATATTTCGGGTGCTCGGTAGAAATAGGGTTAATCGCGGGCATCAGACTGGCGCTATGTTTATAATCCGCTATTATACACACATATAGGCGTAAATACAAGTATTTTATACTTAATACATGCCCAAGGTCACGATTACAATACATACAATTATACATTATGTTATGTATATATTATAGGTAATAGGTATGTATACACAATATATATATTACATATATAGGTATTATGATAAAGTAGACAAAATAAAGGACAGGCACGGCTGACAAAGCGTCGTTTTTCCAAGATTCAGAGTTAAAAACCTGTGACTATGAACCGCAACGCGTACCTGCCTTATAATACGGATAAATTATTTATACTTATATATATCCTACAGCTACACGGGTAATGCCCGACAACAAGCGAGACACTCAAGACGATATTATTTTTTTTTTCGCGCGTTTACCGCAGGAATGCACCTTGTTTTTTTTTCTCGATCGTAACTGTGTACACCTACACAGTTAATACAAATATAACGAAAACACAAACTAGGCTAATTCAACGGACGGCGACGCCGTTATTACATAACCGCCGACCGATATTATAACCTCTCTTCCTGGCTTCGCGATACCTATAATGCCCACCGCGCGGATACTGTTTTATATTTTTTTTTCTCACTATTATATTTTCTTTTACTTTTCGTTTTTTGCTATCGAGTTCTGCCGTCGTTACCGGTATGCCAGTGTTAACCAAACCGTTTAAATGACCGGACCGCGTTCGTGTCCCCACAGCGGTTGCCGATACGACGACCACGACGGCAAAAAAGTGCGTGACGTTGTTCTTGCAGGTGAAGTCGAAAACAGTGAGAAAAATCGAAACCTGACCAATCAGCGGAGGCGGCAGCGGCCCACTTTTCGGACTTTGATTGTCGCGCAGAGGACTGCTGCCGTAGCTGCACGACTATAATATACACACGACCAGCATTATACTATATTATAATACAATAGGTGACAGTTAAAACTATATGCCAACCTACGCAGATATATGGACTTCGAAACATCGTACCGAAACTCCGCGGCCGCGCGTGTATGTGACGTTCGTTTCGTATGGGTAAGTCCGCCGACGTGTACGGTATACCGACAATATTATTATACCACATCATCGTGTACAATATTTAATTATTATATTACATATAGATTAATTTATAACTACGGCGCTGCTGGGCTACCGTATATGAGCTAAAATATAGCTAAATCAATCGCTTAGCATAATAATAGTCTTTTGCCTTATTATTTATATACAATTATATATTACTATGTCCTTTACGTCTTATAGTCAATAAATAGTTCCTTTATAATTCACAATACTCTTATAAGTTCGGCGCCACTGGTAACTTGTTCAACTCCAATTATGGATCCTTCCCCGACCATTTTACCACGAGAACCAGAGCATGAATATTGAGTAGTGGCCGCAATCTGAAATAAGCATTTATAGAAAGGTAATACATAATATTAAGAAAATCTCACAATATATGTTTTACTTTTACAGTTATCTATACATCATATTATATTATTTGTAATGACGACCAGTCCAGATTCTAATTAGGTACAAATATTTTTTTCAATCATCAAGTTTTGTATAATACCCAAATGTTGAAATGTACCTATTATATTATTATATCAATCATAAAAATATTTGTTATAATTGCAGTTAAACTACCACGCGATTTTTTCCTATTTCTTTTTTAAACATATGTATTTCCACGAGTTAAGATTATTAAGAACGATGGTGCAAAAACGAATTTGCGCAAGTCATTATTTTGGAAGTTATACCTACCCTTCCGAAGTTTATGATTTTACGCGTGCACACGACCGACGCTGTACTTTGTTGTTGTGCACCGCTTCTATAATTCATTTTTCAATTTTTTTACACAGTTATTTTAACAAATTATGAATTCTGGTGAAATCATAACACGATCGACGGCCTAGGTTTACAACAGCTGTGACTGAGGCTAGTGGTCGTATAAGGGATGACTACTTTTCTCTTTTTACTAATAGGTTAGGATTACCTGTTAGGTTACTGGCTGACCAAAGGACAGGTATGCTCTCCCTCCTAAGACCCTTAAGGGGTGACCAACCCTCTCTCTTTCCCCCTAGGTTAGCTATTTTAGTCCCGAGGGGCCTCGGTTTGTGGGCCGATCCTCCATCCAAATCGAGGTCCAGAGGCGGTTGGCGAAAAAAGTCATTATGTATTATACTTGACATTTAACTGTTAGCAGGTTTTTACTTTTAAACTTAAATAAAATCATTTGAACACGAGAGTACTAGAGATATACCTACATAATCACAGAATGTTGAGAACTACATTACTATTACTATTTAATTTAAATTTGTCTACCCAATATTTTCGGTTCGATAATAACCTATATTTAGTATTTACTTAATTTAATATAATTATGAGCTTAAAAGGACACCATACCCGCATGCGTTGTATCGAGACAAATTTTCGTTCAGCAGAATACATTTTGTGATGTTAGCTTTAATAGTAGAGTAAATTTACCTATTATCAAATTTAAAGGTAAGAATATTATCTAGACAAGACAATGCCATATGCTTTTAATGATATTAATGATATTATTATTTTAAACTGAGTTACAGGCGTTACAGCTATGTAAAATATAACAACTTTAAAATGATAATATCAATAAAATCATATGTCATTGTCTAGATAATATTCTTACCTTTAAATTTGATGATAGGTAAATTATAATAATATTAAAGCTAACATCACAAAATGTATTCTGCTGGATGAAAATGTATTATGATGTACGTTAATAAGACTGCAGAGACAGCACATGCGGGTATGGCGTCCTCTTAATGTTATTACTCATTACTCGCAGAATCCGTTATCTAGTGTTTATACTTACCAGTATAATGCACATTTTTAATTTTAATTGGAATTCGATTTATTTAAAAAAATTTTTCAATTTCGTTATAAACGCGGCAGCACATACGAGTAGTAGTAAAATACAGCGTCGTGCACATGCGTAAAAACGTAAAATTGCGAACTTCGGAAGGATATAACTTTCAAAATAATGATTTGCGCAAATTTATTTTCGCACCATCGTTATTTAACTCGTTGATATACCTACATTTAAAAAAAATGGAAAAAATCACGTGGTAACTAAACTGCAATTATTCCTTATATTTTATTACTATAACAGTGAGAAATAAAAAATATGCTGGTCTTTTTAATTTTATTGTACCCTTGAGGTCCCTATTTAATTTAAAAAATAAAATCTCTTTATTTTTGAGTTCAGACCAGATAAGGTATTATAGTCAAAGTCAACTTAAAGATAAAAACTATTAACTACAAAATATAAATAATAACGAATAATAATTATCATATATATTATGTATTTATAATAATAATAATCTTTATTTTATTTTTTTTTTTTTTTAATAATAATAATAATCTTTATATATATTATTATATATATAATATATATTTATATATATCTTTATATATAAATAAAGATTATTATTATTATTATTATTATTATATATATTATGTACTAAAACATTTGAGAACTCCAACTTTTTTAGAAGGCCTATACACCACCCATAATTTATCTCTCCATAAAAATTCTCCTTTTTTTACTTACCTATCTCTCGTCTCCATTTTATCCTTTACCTAGTCGTATTACTTATTCAATTTTAGACTTTTGCATTTTGAGTTGAGTTAGGGATATATTTAGGTACTAATAAGTAGGTACTACTATAAACCATATTTTAAAATATTTAGAATTTTTAAGCATTTAATCATTAAAGCTTAGGTAGGTACTGAATATCCTGTGAAGATACATTTTATTTTAAAACAATACCTTTTTTTTGTAGAAAGCAGTTGATGATTTTTCTATGAATTTGTATGTGTAGGTACCTACATAGGTGATTAATTAGGTTGGTACCGGTACCTATATCTACCTATTCCTAATTTCATAATATACTGAATATATCTCCTAATAATTACTAAGATAATAATATATTAAGACTATTACTAGCTATTATACGCGTCAATAAATCGATAATCCTGCCAATCATTTTGTGTTTTTTGTTTTGTTTTTTATATATACACATGTATAGCTAATGTTAATAGCGGTGGTCGCGGAATGCACTGGCTCGGAACGCACTACACTACAACTATCCAATTATTCTAGTGGATATTACCCGCAACATTTCGTTCTGATCGACCCTTGGGTGTCGCCGTCGTTGAAAAGTAGGTGTACTCACACATATCGATACAATCATAAATGTTTAATATTAGGTACCTATCTAAATTGTACAAACTACAAATAAAACGCAATTTTCTTGCGTAATGTACCTATTTATATTTTTGCGCGCGTAACTTTGGTTTACTCTTAAAACACAACCTACATTTATTACATAAGTCAAAATAATAATACGTAAAATAGGTACCTAGTGTGCGTGCAACATTTACCACAAATACAAACCTGAAACCATGATACCCCCTACAGCTCTATATAATATGAGTCAATCGACCATAGACACATATACATATAGCTAACTAAAAGTAAATTTGAGAAATCTTCAACATATAGACATATAAATTATAACTAAATTATTCATATATTATGTCTATGACCAGTATGATCTTACAAGGTTTATAGATTACAGGTTGCCTCATAACCGACATTTCGATAAAAGTGGAAGTGGAGAAAATTGTGCCATTACGTCATCCGTCGTACAAAATTGTTTGTTTACTATAGCACGTATGTTTACATGCTTTTTTACAGGCTTGTTTACACTGTGGTGTGATATTCTTATGCTCCTGGTATAAAAAATAAAAAAAATTTTTATTGAGATTTTCTTGTTTTGTATAATAAATTAGTTTGTTTGAATGGCAACCCCGAAATCTAAAGGTGGTTTATGTCGTGCCTTGTGCAGTTGCTGTACCTATGCAATACGGCCAATAACTACCTATTTACTATCCAAGCAAAGTCAAAAATACTGGTAGAACCGATTTGTCTTTTCACAGCTTCACAGGTGTAAAGTTCATTTTTTCAACTATAAAACGGGTATCATAAAGTTTTGACCAAACACGTATAATATAAACATTTTTATTTTTTGTACAAAAAATAAATAATTTAAAATCGCTAGTTTATAATTAATAATTATTAATTATATTGAAAAAAAAATAGTTGTAACTTTTACAGTAGGTATTTAATTTGAGTAATCTGTTTGTGATCTATAAATGTTTAAATATTCGTTAAACTTTTCGCTTCAGTGCAATTTATTAATACATTTAAAACCAAAAGTAAAAACCATAAAAACCAGTAGTCAAAACGAAATTTTTATTTGGTTAAGAGGACTCAACATTCGCATGTGTTACCTCCGTCTTATATAAGTGCGTAACATCAAATTTACGCTCAGATCACGTCTAGCTCCGTCAGTTTAAAAATTAGAATGAATCGACCTATTATTAAACTTGATGGTGAGAACATTATCTATATTCGTATGTTGATTTTCATTACGATAGATCAATTTTTTAGCAAGTTATGCAAATAAATATAGCGTAAATTAAAAATACTCATAACTCACCTAAAACTAATTTCCAACAAATTACAAAAATAATAAGAACAAAATCCCAACTATGCAAGCTACAAAAACTTAAAAAAACTGATGAGTCAGTGATGACTTAATTGTAGCCATTTATATATTTTTTATTATATTTTTGTACAATATATAATATATTATACCTACCCTTAACTAAATTTTATTTAAGTACAATGTGCAAAAAATATATATAGTACTCGTAGTATCATATAGCATTATATTTTGGTACATATAGTATAAGAAAGTGTAAGGTGTAATATTAACAATTTAAGGTAACTATGAAATGTTGTTGAAAAAATATTTCTTTTTTTGAATAAATTTAGTAAAATTTTTACATTAACTAGAACTCATGGTTATATTAGTTAATTTCACCTCACAGAAAATATGCATATCTTTTATTAATGATGATAAATAAGGAATATTACGATTAGTTTTGTACAGAAATGGTGCAGTTGGATTTCAGGGCTGATTATATACTGACAGACTGTATGCAAGGGAGCACTTGCCCCCCTAACAATTTTTTGAGAGCTAAAGGTATATATTTTAACCGGGGGGAGGGGTGTCAGGGTTTTGATAATAATAAATATATTACATTCATTATACATTGCTTTCTCTAGATTTTTTCCCAGTTACGCCACTGGTCACTGGACGAAGATTTCAGGGATATAACAATAAATGCATAACTTTTATTTATTCAAATAAGTGTTAAACCTTTGCCATACAAGTATACAACGCCGACATAGTAATATATCGTTTTAATATAGTGAAAAAGCTACTAAAAAATATAAAAAAAAAAACGAAAAATAATACAGATCGCCATGCAAAACAATGCGACGCCTCAAAATGTGTACGACGGGTGATGTCACAGTCACGATAGGCGTTGCTGGGATTTTTCAATGTTTACATTACTATGAGGCAACCTGTATAATCTATAAACCTTGATGCTCTTAAAGGAGTATCCACGGGATCGTGAGAGTACCTCTCATTATTAATATTATTTACAGTAGCTATTTTGGTTATATTTTTTGGTGAGGTGGCTTTATGTCATTCTCTCTCCTTCATAACAAAAATTAAACTTCATAATAATAATAATTTAATCGACACTCGTTAAGTAAATAATATAATAATAGGTAATAATGGTAATATGAAACATGGCAGCCAGGGCTGCGGAAGTGCAGACTGACCAGTGACCACAATACCTTATTTAATTTAAGAGGATGCTTCCCGTATGCGTTGTCTCCGTCTTAAAAACTTTAGGTTTGTAAGACGCAGACAACATACCTATTAAGCGTCCTCGTAACTCGTGCAAGTACTCAGAGGTGACGTTAGACGGTGCCTCTCCGATGTCCTCGAAATATTGCCACCAGCTGAAATACCCGCGTTTGTTTATGTGTAAATGCATAATTATTACTACTATTATTTATTTATTCTAATAATTATTTCATGTACGATGTACCTATTTCTTATCGGTTTGCCGCTATTGTTGGTAAAATAGTAATAAACACAGAATGATGTAGATACAATAATTTTTTTTTTTTACAATTTTATACACACAATCTGTATAACTTAGCACAATAAGTGTTTGTGATATTAAAATAGTAACATGAATATTTTGAATTAAGAAATAATTTAGTGTCACCAATGGGTCCCATTTATGACACTTGGCAGGGAATTAACGATACAATTTAGGTACAATAATAAAATAAACAATAGGTAGGTACCCAATTCATATTATACAGTGGATTCCACCTAATGTGGGCACCGGTTAATATGGACATCCGCTTAATAAGTTTGCCCTAAACTGGGCTGGTTTCGAGTGTTCCGACGTATCGACATTAAGCGAAATCCACTGCTGTATTACCTATTAATATTAAACTTCAATTACATCGTAAATAATTTTTTTTTTATAAAACCATAAATACGTTAAAAATATTAACGAAATATAATAATATTGACTGGCGCAATTTTAGTTTTTAACTTAAAGGAATGATTTTACATATTTAAATAAAATAGACCCGTGGAGTGCTCTACCCTTACACCTAGGGTTACCATTAGTACTCTTTTAAGAGTACATGTACTCTTATGAGCTCTTAAAATTTTTGTACTCTCACTTTTTTTATATTGGCAACAATGTACTCTTTTTTTCTATTTCTATTTAATTTAGAAAATACCGAAATTTCACAAGTCAAAATAAACTAATCTAATAAAGTAATAAAATAAATATTAAATATAAATTTGTTTATGATCACGGTTTGTGTTATTTAAAAAAATGGACAGCCAATTTCGATCAATTTAACTGTCTAAAATGGATGTCTTTAAACACCAAACCTTTATGGACTGATATAGAAAATAGCATTTTATTTTTAAACAAATATGATCTACAATTAAACGACTCTTTATTATTTGATCAATCTCAAAACTTAAATTTGTTTTTGTCACAAATGGAAAAAAATGAAGATTTTTCGTCATTATTATCGGATAAAAAGTGGGTGAAATATTTTGAACAAAGATGAAGCTATGATACATCTTCAGAACTATTAAAAATATGCACGTTTTACTTCGCCATACCTGCTCAAAATGCCAATGTCGAAAGAATATTTAGTCTTATGAAAGCTCAATGGACTGATGATAGAAATAGACTTCTACCCGATTCTGTAAAACATTTGTTGATAACACAATACAATTTTAAGCATTTTGACTGTACTTAGTTTTATGATTATTGTATTAAAGACAAAAGTTTGCTATCAAAAATTCGAAACAGTAATAAATATTAAATACTTAACATATATCTTAATCAAATACCTATGTAATTGACATTATAAATAAAAACTGATTATTTACCAAATATATGATAATATAATGTATTTCAGTATTAAATATTTCATACATAATTTAGTATACTCGTATAAAATGTCTTGTTAATTAAATAAATATTAATTATGAAAGTAGATTTTTCATATTATGCTTTATATATTATTATGTACTCTTTTCTTAAAGACACAATGTGGTAACCCTACTTACACCACTTGTTCAAATACGAATATTATTTTTTTTTCCCCACTTTCCTGCATTTAATGTATTATAATAATAATAATTAGATATTAATATATTATAATAAATCTATTATATATATATTATTTGCTACCTACTACATTTTAGGTGGTGCCTCAACGCCCTCAACCTTACTTTCCTTGTCTCTAAATTTACCACTGATTATTTGATATACCTAGGTGAAATGTCCTTTACGTCTTCTACTAAGTTTATTCTTTAATAAATTGATATATATTTCTATATTATTAAAATAATCCTAGTTTGAGAAACAGCTATAGTCATACATCAAATTTTTCATCTCATAGAAAGAAACATTTTAAGTTACTTATTTTCCAATACATAGATACTTGTAAATTAGAGTGGTAGATAGGGTATAAAAATATTTGGCTTCACTTAGTTGCTTTCACCTATGCCTGTTTGTATGGTATTGTAAAAGAAGAGTTAAAACAGTAATTATGCTTGTTAGTTATTAAAAATTATTACCTAGGTACTCATTATTGTAAAAAATATGCTTAGCCACTCAGCCACATATATTTTTACATAGGTACCTAATCATAAATATAATTTTAGGGCTATATTATTGATGAAACAAATTTTTAAAATCAATACTAAAATATTAATAGATCTCTTTTAAGTTTTTTCACATTTTAAATTTTAAAGCTTAAACGTTTAAGGAATTATAATGTGTGCACCAAAAGTTATGAATCATGACTATACATCAAAAAAATATTACAAATGATTAAAAATAAAAAAAAATGTATTAATTCTATACTTTAACTGGAGATCCAATTGGGCAAATATAATTTTTCTGTTTATAATTATAAATAGTTTGTTCATCTGGTTGGTAAAATGATTTATAATGTGTCATTGTTCATTCATCATAATTTTAGTAGAGATTCTTAAATACCAAAGTATATTTAAAATTTAAACTGAATAAAAATTTTCATGAATTTAGATACAAATGTAGCTGTTTACAAGAAAAATAATGGTAAATCAGAAGAATCGATAGGAGGTATAAAAAAAGTTGATGCAGAAAAACACAAAAGCGGTAACCTCTTGAATGAAAAGAAATCAACAAATTACAAAGAAGATAAGGGAAATGATGACAAATATAATGATAAAGGAGGCCATGCTGGAGAAATACATACGCATGGAGGTAAAAAAAAAGCAGCATCATACAAGAAAGGCGACAAAGAAAAAAAATTTAAAACTAAAAAAGTATGTAGATGCATAATATATGATTAAAATGCAAGTAATTAACAGGAACTTATACTTAATTTCAGGGTTTTCGAGATAAGTATCACAAGAATGAAAAACATAAAGTAAATGAATTCTGGGACAATTATGAAACATATGGTACATTTAAGAAGTTTGGAAAAAAGGGAGACAAAAAGTTGTTAGGAAATAAGAAAAGCAAAAAAAATAAAACCAAAAAAGTTTGTGATGGCAAGAACATCTGGGAATTATTTATTGATTTTGATTAATATTTTTTTAGGGAGGCCAATCAAACAAAGAAAACCATAATAAAGGTGAAACAAAACATAAGTCTGGAAAAAAAGGAGAAATTGGGCATAAAGAAGAAAAACATAGTGACAGTCATTATAATCACAAGTCTAAATATCATAAAGGAAAAAAATCTAAATCTAAAAAAAATCATAAAAAAAATACATAAAACATGTTAACATTTTAATGAAAAATTATAAAATATTATTATTTTAACAATAAACATTAGAAAATTAGTGATACAAAAATAAAATAGTTAAGTACATTATTATGTATTTAAATTTAACTAATGGCAATAATTAAAATATAGAAGTTACACAGGAACTCCGATTTGTTTTATTTAGATATATAGCTATTTTTATATTTCTTCAAACTTAGTCAACAATTATAGTTATCTTTCCATAATTAAAGATCATTGAGCAAATTAAAAACAATTTTTAATAAAAAAAAATGGGTTTTAATTCTATTTAGATCCATTAATATTATAGTTGAAAAATAATATGTTGTGACGGTTTCTAGTGCATTGATTTGAGAATAATAAAAATGCTACATTCTAAGTCATTATAAGTAATAATCTAGCTATTGATATAAATTTAAAACTTAATTATCAATAATTAATTATACTACAATAAATATATTTTTCTTGTGCAACACTAATGCTATTGCACACCAAAATATTGTTGCCCAACAATCCATAATTAAATACTCTGTGTGAGAAGTCTCATTCACTGGTTGCCACCTCCACGGAAGTGTATTATAAAATATATTGTGTCCAAGATATAGCATAATCGAATTTTGGCCTAATTAGTATAAATATAATATAATATAATATATAATATGACATATAACATAATGTTACTACAATAATATACTCATCACTTACCAATTTCACCAAATGGTGATCCACTCCAAAGTCTCCAATGTTCAATAATTAGGAACAGGATAATAAATATTAAAAATGCAGAACTTCCAGTAATACATGCATAAGACAAAGAGAACAAATTTTTATTTATTGGTATCAAGCCTTCTTCTTTGGAAAAGTTACACAAACAACCTCCAATTACACCCTAAAAGAGCAACAAATATTAATATTTAAAAATTATTTTCATCAGTGTATCGGTAACAATAACTTATATAGTATAAATAAAAATTGTATTATTATAGCTATTATTAAGTTAACATCTACATTCAGGATTAAGTCCATTATACAAATATTTGATTCTAACCAAAAGTCTACAACATAAATTGGTTGAAATTGAACTTATTGGGACGTTTTAAAAAATAAGTCTCTTGCATTTCTAGAAATAGTAGTCGATAGAAGTTGATAGCATTAAAAATAATATATAATATAATTCAATGATTAAAACAAATTATGCAATAATTAATTTGAATATTTATACATATATACATGACCAAAAAGTTTGAATAGTTAATAAAATAATTATAATACACTTCAATTATTTCAAAAAAATTTAATAACTAGAATATCATGGAACAATAAAATTATTGAAAAGTGTTCATCACTAGTATCAACACTTGATGCAAATTAAAACTAGTTTGTTAATTAATATTCTTCTGATTATATGAATAATATTATAATATTCTTACAAGTACTATTGTCCATGCAATCCAACGTTTAATTCGTTCATTTGTATACTGATAACATAAGATAATGCGACCAGCATGTACACCCATATATACAAGTAAAGCATTTGTCAAAGTACTCAAAACACCTAAAATTAAAATTAAATATTAAGAATACACTTTTAATCAAACATTAATTATATCGTACCTTCAGGGTCAAATGCTAATGACTGATAAACAGGCTTAGATGTACCGGGATACATATGATTTTCACCAAATATCAGCCTATCAATATATCCAGCAGCGCCACCAGTACAATTAATGTTTGACGAACCATTGTAGAGCCCCCCTGGTCCCAAATAGCCTTTAGGACAACCAGGTATAGGTAAAAAGAAAGTAATACTAGTATGAATAACTACTAATATAATTACTATAATCCATTGTCGGGCACTTTCAATAATATCTCTGATTATGTCTAATCTTGTATTCTTAGAAAAAAATATTAAAATAAATATTTTTTAATTTTCTTGTGAATAAAAATTTTAAAAAAATTACCGTAAAATAGGGTTGAGGTTTCATAAAAATTGTTTCCAAGGTTGCTGCTATAAAATATACTAAAGCTAGTCTTTGTAATACACCTAATGGTCTAAAAGTGCTTAAATTATTGTTGTTGACAGAATTTAGCACTAAACCCATGATAAAAAGGGCAATTGATCTTCGAACAATACGACCAAAGACATATTTTCTTTTAGTGCTTGAACGAAGTTGAGATCTCAATGATATGGCAATGCTTACACCCATGACCCAACAAAACCTAATAAAAAAAAAAAACACTTAGTTATCACAAATTTGCAACAATAAACAGATATTGTGAACTAAAAAAAGTTTTTTATTTTTATTTTACCAAGGTAATATGAAGTCTGCTAATGTGATACCATTCCACGGAGCATGATCAAAGAACCAATAATGTCCACCTCCTAGATTGAAAAATACCATTAATATGATAGATATCCTAAAACAAAAATATCTCATTAACTAACAATCACACAATTATAAATTTATAACCAAACATAAGATGTATAATATAATTATTGATTTTTATATTTACGTATAAATAAATATATAATTCTAAATATTTATATTTTGTACATAATTGATTAGTTACTGATTTATAATCAGTAATGCAATTTAAATATTTTCTTGACTAAGAAAAACATATTAATTATGTGACTTTTTTTTAATACTGTGAGAGCAGAGGTCACTTGAAAAAATACACAATTTACCAAAAGATGTCATATATATGAGTTGTTTCCCAAAAATATACTAAATAACTACTCAGAACTACTAATTAAAAATATATATATCTAATTGTAATAAAAAAAATAAATAATGAAAATTTAATTTAGCTTTTTTTAATGTATATTAAGTACCTTATCTATAAAATTTATAATTCACATGAGATAATGATTTGGCCTACGTTTTATCCTAAATAAATCAAAAAGCAATTTCATATTAGCCTAAAACTAAAATTTAAGCTATTTAAACAGTGACGTCATTTCAATTTTTTTTTTTAAATACGTGTGGAGTATATAGCAGGCCACTTAAGAGCAAGCAACCATAAATTATTCAGTCCAATCAATTTATAAAATGGGCCAAATTACTACAATATTGGATTTTAAATACCTAAATGTACACCCTGTGCGGTCTAAATGATGCCACTGTATTTAAATTTAAATAGAATAATTTAATTAATTACTTTAATTGCCTATCAGTTTTATCACTTACATGTAAAATAATCAACTATAAAATTCATAAATTTAATATATTAATGTTAAATTTAAGTTATTACCCTCTAAATGTGTCTAATGATGTGATACGATAACTATTATTTTTGACTGGTGTTGGAATTTGAGGATGAATAATAACTGGTTCGTTAGAACCAGTTCCAAAATCCTGGAATTATAAAAAATAACATACAGATAACTTAACACAGATATTTTATAACTTCTGTACAGAAATTTTAGAAATTAAATTCAGATTAACTTTTAAAGATATTTATAACAGAAAATTAATAGCTCAATAAGGTACTACACTTGCATTTGATGTTTTTGTCTTACCAATGTATAACATTAACATACTAAATCTATGATCAGCAGTTAAAATTTAGTTGTTAGCTTTAATATTAGAATAAATCAACCTATTATGAAACTTGGTAAGATGTAATGGTAAGAGTATTATTTATTTATAAAAATTTAAACGGTATATATATACAAGAACAGTCAGAGGCCGTGTTGGTTTACAAAGTATAGTTACATATATTGTACTTCTTATAATAATACAATACCATCTAATATCTGTTTTTTGTAAGTTTTTCTCACTATAATTCAATTTTTTATCAAGTTTTGCACACATAAAATAGTGCAATTCAAAAAAGCTCATAAATCATTTAAAAACAGAATTAACATAAAAAAAACTTACTTAAAAACATAGATACAGTTCTTATCAATAATTTTCACAATAGGTCAATTTACTCTAATAATAAGACTAACAAAGCTTAATTTTAACTGCTGAGCATAGATTTGCTGTTACGCACTTTTAAAAAAGAAATAACATAATATGCAGGTGTAGTATGTGTCTCCAAAAACTAACATTTAAAAAAGAAATATGATTTTTTTCCCTAATAGAACCAAAAACTATAATTTATGACATCTATCCCATGTATACATAGTATTAATGTACAAGTATAAACACATTAAAAATTTGATTTGGTTTGTGAAACTAAATTAATTCTTACAGAGTAATTAAAAATTGTATATTAACATTTCAATGTGCAAACATTTTTTTTAAAGAATATTTCAAATCTTAAATTTAATAACATAATATACAAATCAATATCATTGAAAAAATATTTGATTTGAAATGAAAAAAACTCTCATAGTAGATAATGTAATTTCAGGTTTCATTCCTAACTTTAGAGTACTGATGTACAAATCAAAAGTCTAATACAAATTGAGTTAATTTGCATTAATAACTGTGTATAAGCACTATAAACATAGTATTTGTACTTTAAGTACTTAATCTGAATTTAATTTCAAAATAAAATAGGTTTATTATTTAGTATGACCATTAAAATTAAATAAAGTAGTTAATTAATATGAAGATATTTGAGTCGAATAATTCAATATCTTATAATTGTTTTCTCTATTATACATTTATAAAATAAACTTAATGATAAAAAAACAATTTGATTAGAAATAATTAATAAACTATTTTACTATTTCATACAATGCAGTAATTATTAATTAGAATACTATTTACATTATTAATATTTTTATAACTTAAAGTTATTGAAGATTGAGCTTCATTAGTATGACACCATAAAAATAATTATAAATCCTAACGAAAACGATAAGTAAACCTTTTGAGAAATATTTTATTATTATTAATTACCCCAAATACCGATTAGTAAGGCATTTTTATCAAATATTAAATTAGTAATTAAATTATGAAATTAAATCAAACCGCATTTTTTAATTCGACATCAGAACCATCAATTATTGGTACATCACGGCTAGAGGCCGTCTGAAACAATTAATAGTTCATACAAAAGATTCGAAATAAATGACCCTAAAAAGTTTAAAAAAATAAGTATAAGTTACATTTTCAATATCCAAATCTGTCTTTGATGCAAATCGGAACACAGATGGCACTACATAAGTTCTTTGCAGGTAACTGATGAAAAACCAAACAGCAAAGGATGGTATTATAAGCAATAATGCATAGACAAATGCTAAAAAAAAAAATTAAAAATTAAAAATATAAAAATATATTTATAAAATAAAAATATTTAACTTACGCATAAATAGGTCTTGAGGAGCTGATATTTGTTTGATTTGGGAACAATTGAAATTTTTTGAAATATTCCATTGATAAACTCCGTGTTCTTCAAAAGTTTGAAGTGTTCTGTTATAAAATAGAATGTATAGTTAATTATATACTTACACGTTTTTAAAGTAATAGAAATGAATAATAATTAATTTAAATGTAGTGAAAAGTAATGAATGACCTGCAATTATTATGGCTGCTGTCATTGGTCAAATCAAGCCAAAGACTATAAATTGTATTTAATCTGATATTAGTAACTCTGTTATTGGATATATTTTCTTTTTTCAATAAATCACACTATAAATAAAAGTTAATGTAAAATTATTAAATAATATCACACAAATGACAAATTTATAAATAAATAAATGATCAATGGGCTAAACATGTAACATGAATTATGATACATTCATGTTAACAAAATTGTGTGCACATATAATTAATACTAATATATAATATTGATAGAATAATTAGTTGTTAAAACCATTATAATTACTTATCTTAAAATAAAAACATTAATGATAAAGTCAATCAATATTTTATAATTTATAATAAGAACTCTATGTTCTCACATTCTAAAAAGAAAATAATTATGATAATTTATTATTTGTTAAGTAGGAAAATAAAGATAGCTAATAATAGTATTTTAATAATAATAATAGTTAAGTGTATACATTTTGAAGAACATTCAATTCAAAAATCCATATATAACTTGAATTTTTCAATCGCATTACTAATTATTATTAGTTGTGCAACTATATTCAAAATATGAAATATAAATACAATTATCAAAAAGTTAATAGACCACAGGTATTACTTTTATATGTGTAGATTAGAATTAGTTACTTAATAAAATCTTAAGTGAGGTTACAACTATTATTTAGTTCAGTGATGGGCAAAGTACAGCCCGCGGGCCAACTCCGGCCCTCGAAAGTATTTCATCCGGCTCGCCGAGGGTCCATCGACATGGATAGTATATGGCCTGTATAGTATAAAAGTGTCATGTTTTTATAATATTATATGATTCAAAGCTTTAACCCAAAATGCATTTTTTCTATAATTATGGCCCTCTTCTAGAATTTCTTAAACTTTGTGGCCCCCAATTAAAAAAGTTTGCCCACCACTGATTTAGTTAAAGACATCTATAAAATAATTATGGGTGAAATAGGTAAATGATTAAAACATTTAAGTATAAAAAAAATGTAGCTTTAAAATGTATTATTATTTTGTCATCGACTTAAATTTCTATTCTAAGTTTACCTAATAATTAAAATTTAAAACAACTAAGAATTTATATCATATTTTTAATTAAGAACAATATAGTTTAAAGTTTAAACTTTGTTTTGAAAAAATAAATAATTAACTTCTTAATAAAAAATATAGAAGATGTAACTAGTAACTCTTCTTTTGGGTCTATGAATCAGATTTTTTGTTACCCACTATAAAAATTTAAATTCTACTATTTATAACTAGTGTTTTAATTTATATTTCCTTTGATAATATATTAATAAATATTTCAACTATAATACAAAAAATTAATAAACACTTTTAAAGTTCTGAGTTCATTAATATACATAAAATGTAGGTATAGATATGTATCATAATATAAAATAAACAAATCACAATGGATTATATCAGACCAATAAAATAAAAACTTATTCAAGTTATTACTTATAACATAATGTAACTAAATTATTTTTATGGATTGGTAGTTATATTGAAATTGTGCAATTTACAATCATTAGTATTACAGCTAATTTTTTAATATTTTACTTACTTTGTAACATTCTTTTGTTTGCATCCATAATGAAATATTTGGCACATTGTCTGCCCATACTTGTAAGCATGCTTGGTCGTACAAAAGGTTCTTACAATCTTCAGACGCCATTTCAAACTCTAAAAAAATTCAATACATTGTACAATAAAAAATAAATAAGAAAATGATAAATCATAAAACGATGGCACGTACTTGTGTACAACGGTTAAGACAGGAATTCGAAAATTATAATAATAATAATTATTATTATTATTAATCGAAATAAACAAAATATGATGAACCATTATAACAACCGTCGAATGACTACTATTTAGTCACAATTATTGTATTCCCAAATATATAGTAGTAGGAATAAAATAGTAAACTACACAAAATAATAAATAAAATAATGATTGCTATCACACGTTTAAGACATCGGCCGTTATCGGATTTGATAATAATTAAACATCATTCGATAGTTCGATAGTGTTGGGTAAAAAAAAAACACTTTCGTGAGGATATTGAGGACACATAATGATTGTGAAAGACAGTTATTGAGAACGCATAGAAAATATATCGTGCGAATAATGAATATATGCTCGACCATTAACCATCATATGAATAATTTTGACTCAATGAGTTCAAGACAAATTATATTTAACAATAGGTACGACTAAATACTAAAATGACTAATAACTTTAATAACTTATAAGTAGTATTAGTAATGACAACATGAGTTATGACTTATGAAGTCACTAGAGACAAATGGATAATTATTAACTGTGTATCCTCACTTCTGAAACCCCCACTCATGAGTGGTAAATATTTAAAACTGTCAAATGGTAACGTCTGTTATAATCTAAGTCAATGGTTCTATCACTTCTATCACAGAATAAACATCAGCTAGTGTAGTGTATATTATTATTTATTATATACATTACAATGTTCTGTAATTATACAGTAGTACAGTACGTTAGTACCACATAATAGATTAAGTTAAGTACTACACTATTACAGTAGAGTTTTATAGTATTTAAAGTATTTTCACTATTTTGTAATAACTAATATTTATTATTTAATGAATGCTGATAATAAAAATAATTAAAGTGATAACATAGAGTGATTATATTTTTTGTATTATTACTCTATGATTTTTTGTGATAAATTATATTATTTTCTCTGTTATCATTGTTCAGTAGGTGATATAATATAATAATATAAGATATATGTAATAAATATTATTTATTTACTTTAAAACGTATTTGTTCTGCCCAAGTTATATTAAAATTACATTTAATCCAATACCCTTAATTCCAATAAAACAAAAAAATCTTCTAATTATTACTTGTTCTAATATTCTAATAACCTAACCACAGTATATTGTACTAAACCACGGACTAAGATATAGTGCGTGACTAAACTTTTTAGAAACAAATGATTTTTGCAACTACAGACATTCTGTGCTACAAATATTAGACATTGTTTTTAAAATGAATAATGATAGGTGTTGGTGTTCCATTCTTATATTTTAATAGGTATCTTTTATTTTATAATCGTAGTATTGACTAATTACACCATTATAATATTATTTACAGACTGTCCACAGGAGTACATGAATTTGAGATGATGTATTGTTAGATAATATGGCTAACCTGTAAAATATTTTTAGGTTATGGTCTTTTTCTGCTCTTAATTTTTTTTCAATAATCGACTATTAATCGTAAATTTATCCCACATATATTTCATTTTTTACTTTTTTTAGATTTTATATTTGTTTTGGGTGGTCGGGGTTAAATTTTTCATATACATTAATTTAATATAAAATATTGTTATAACTGACGGATAGTGACATATTAACTTGTAAGATAACTGAAAATGATGTCAATGAATTTGACTTTAAAATTTAACTAAAAAATTCATTAAATTTCAGTAATCATGTCATGGATTTTCGGAATGGGTGGTGGCAATAACCCCGAATCACCAAACTTGGAAAATATTGACAGTGTTTCAGATAAGAAACCATCACCGCCACCATCATCATCTAGTGGCGAGGCATATAAATTTGATTCATCAGCATTAGAACGAGCAGCTAAAGCTGCCAAAGAATTGGAAAAGTCAAGTTGGTATATTATAACTGAGTTATTGATTAATGATTATTTTGAAAATAAATTGGTACTAATTTTGTGTATAATATTTAAAATTTTCAAGAACATGCCAAAGAAGCATTAGATTTAGCTAAATTGCAAGAAACTACTAAGCAAATTGAATATCAAACGAAAATAAAAGAATATGAAATTCACTTGGAACAAGTACGCGTGGAACAAAAACGAGTTGATGCAGAAGAAAGAAAGAAATTGTTGGCTGAAGAAACTAAACAGCATCAATTACGGTCACAATATCAAGATCAATTAGCTCGAAAAAGGTATTTTAATTAAATATAATAAACTTAAAATTTCCATTTTTTTATAACTTATAACTTAATAGTTTTACAAAATATTAAACATGATTCATTCTTACAGTTTCTTGGAGAACTAACCAAGTCAATGAGTTTAAGTATAGATCATAGTCAAAACATTCATACAATTCTATTTTTAATGTATTTTTTTTTTTTTAAACTGTTATACAAATTATTTTATTTTATCAGGCACTCTTTATTTAATTTTTTTTTTTTTTTAATCAAAAGTTTTTTTTTATTTTTATTATAAATATCCAAAATATAAGTCTGCAGAAACAAAAAGTAGTTTAAAAGTTAAATATTTTTTTAATATGCGTAACATGAGACATGCATTACTGTATATACAATGGTAAATACATGTGTCATATTTCTCAATTTGCTATAATTTAACCATCCACTACTATTGTTGTTCATTGAAAGTAGATTGGAACAAATTTAATCTTCTACCTAGTTAAAATTGATAAAATTTTAATTGATCCCGAGCTAGACATTGGTTTGCTTTTGGGGGAAGAAATAATAATAAATTATATTTGTCAACTTTCTTATTATATAATAAAATTTAAATTAAAAATAATAATGTAATGTATTTTATATTTATTCATTTGATCATGACTATGTTTCTAATTTACTGGCATAGAGTAAACAAAATACATTAAGTCTATCAATAAATTGAGCAAAAGAAAATTAATTTTCCTTAACTTATATACTACTTTATACAAAATAACCCTACAACTTTTGGCCTATCAGCATTATTGTGTATTTGTGTTCAAAGAAATTACAAATATATATAGTGATTCATAATCCTGAATCTTCCCACTCATATGTATGCCACTGATTTATAAACTATTATTAGGTATGAAGATCAGCTTCAGCAACAACGTGCTTCTAATGAAGAGAATTTAAGACGACAAGAAGAATCTGTTGCGAAACAAGAAGCTATGAAAAAAGGTATTTTGTATTTATTATATTAAACATTATGTTTAAAGTAGGTACATAATTTATATTTTTTTTCTTATGTTACAGCTACTATCGAACATGAAATTGAGATGAAATCTAAATTAGATGCTAAAAAATCTGAAGCTAAAGCACTAGCAAGAGCAAAGGCAGAGAGAGAGAACCATGATTTGACAATGGAACAACTCAAATTAAAAGCTTCTGAACATCGACAAACTGTTTTGGAATCCATAAAGTATTTACTGAAATATTATATTTAGTGTAGAAAATTAAAACATGAACAATTTTTTTTGTTTTAAGAACTGCTGGTTCAATTTTTGGAAGCGGAGCAAATGCATTGCTTTCTGATTGGGATAAAACTTTAATGGCTGCTGGAGGTTTATCTCTTTTGGCACTTGGTATATACAGTGCCAAGGGTTTTACCGGTGTTACAGCTAAATATGTTGAATCAAGATTAGGTAAATATACTTAAGCTATAATGTTGTTGGATCTCAAATTATTGAGATTTATACTAATTATTTTAAATAAAAATAAAAAATATATTTTATTTTAAGTTACAGTTTATAATTTATGGTAATTTTTAGGTAAACCTTCTTTGGTTAGAGAAACCTCTCGATTCTCATTGTTAGAATCAGTAAGACATCCAATTCTAACGTTTAAAGAACTCAAAACTAAAAAAAGTAGTGCATTAAAAGATGTTATATTACCGCCAAAATTAGAATCTAGATTAGGGTATGTATATAATACTATTTATATTCAAAAATATTACAAAAAACCTTGATAAATAACATATTTTATTTAATATTACAATAAATATTTTAATGTTTTTGTTTTAGTGATGTTGCTATTGCCACTTTAAATACCAAGAAAAACCGTGGTATGTACCGGAATATCTTGATGTATGGACCACCTGGTACCGGAAAAACACTTTTTGCCAAAGTAAGATATATATAATAATTAGAAACAAAATATTTAATGACCAAATAACTTATATTTCAAATGAAAATCTTATAATATTCAATATAGTTATTTTATCAGCTTTTTATAATAATATATTTTAAATATATATCAGTATAAAATATCAATACAGTGTTTAAGCAAATCTCAATTATTCTACTACTGAATAGAAAATTTCAAACTAATTTGGGGTGTTCAAACTTCAAATTAAAACATACATTTTTTTTAAATTGCTCAAACTGTTTAAAGTTTAAGGGTTAACTATTGTCTAATTTTAATAAGTGTAATAATAAATAAAATAAGTTTTATGAAATTAAAGAGGCACAAATATTAAGAATATAGACTTATAATATTACTTTCAGAAATTAGCTATGCATTCTGGTATGGATTATGCTATATTGACTGGTGGAGACGTAGCACCTTTGGGAAAAGATGGAGTAACTGAAATGCACAAAGTTTTTGACTGGGCAAACAATTCAAGAAAAGGTTTATTATTATTTGTTGATGAAGCAGATGCATTTTTAAGAAAACGTAGTTCAGAACTAATTAGTGAAAATTTACGTGCTACATTAAACGCCTTTTTATATAGAACTGGAGACCAATCGAACAAGTAAATATGAATTATCTAATTTAAAATAAATAAAAATTTGTTAAATTTAGGTATTCACCATGTACTAATGAGTTTTTTCATTGTTTATCACTATTTTTATAATAACTATTAGTCTAACCGTGTCGTGGTGATACGTCACTGATATGCTTGTTATTGTTGTAAATAATGATTAATGATTTACGATAAAACTAACTTTAAATGTACAACATAATTATATGGAAAATACTGTATCTTATTTATTTTAATTTATACGTAAAATATTTTTTATATACAAGGTGATTCTTTTAAGTGGGTACACTAATTATCTCGAAAAGTATTTATGTTTTTGAAAATATTTTTTTACATAGTTTCAAATTCTTAAAAAAACAACGTTTTTATTAAAAAATTATATTTTTAAATATTTTTTATCCTTATAATTTTTTAAGTTTTTTACTTTTTTGAATGACAACATAGATTTTTAATTTCATATTCAAAATCAGAATAATTTTCTGAGTATTTTGAAACAAAAAATTCGAATTTAGGGTGAGTAGTTTATGAGTTATACTTATTTAAAGTTTAGACAAGCGGAGTAGTGGACAAACATTTTGCGGGGTAACCCCGTACCACTCCACTCTCACTAAAAATATAATTTTTTAATAAAAACGTTGCTTTTTTAACAATTTTGAACTATGTAAAAACATATTTTCAAAAACATGAATACTTTTCGAGATAATTAGTGTACCCACTTAAAAGAATCACTCTGTATATACAGGGAGATTATTTTATCAAACAACACTCATTATTTTAAAATATATTATCAATATTATAATAAAATTTCTAAAACAACGTTAATTTTTAATTTTATATTCTGAAGCAAAATATTCATGAAGCATTTTATTGTTACATAAAAATTGAAGTTTGAACAAATATTTTATGAGTTTTAAGAATTTATAGTTTTAATGAGCAGTGAAGAAAACAGGGATATCCTAAAAAACGTTGGTCTACTACTCCACATACATTTTATATAATCTAATACTGAATAATTATATAAATAATAAATATTTCAAACCTTTTGGCAATCTCTAATATAGATTATAACATATTATTTATATATTTATATCTTTTATAATATTTAAATTAAAGACTATTTTTTTAAATTTAGATTTATGCTAGTGCTGGCTAGTAACACACCTGAACAATTTGATTGGGCAGTAAATGACAGATTAGATGAAATGGTAGAGTTTGGTCTACCAGGCAAAGAAGAACGAGAACGTTTAATTATGTTATACTTTGATAAATATGTCCTAACACCAGCAACTGAAAGCAAAGTGTAATAGATAATAACAATTATATTATATATTTCATGTTATAAAGAAATTTATTGTTTTGTAGCAAGTTGAATATTGAGAAATTCGACTACAGTGCATTATGCAAACAAATGGCAGCAATGACTGAAGGAATGTCTGGTAGAGAAATTGCTAAATTAGGGGTGGCTTGGCAAGCAGCTGGTTATACTTCTGAAGATGGTTTGTTAACTAAAGCGATGGTTTTAAGCCGGTGTGAAGATGCAATTAAGCAGCATAAACAAAAGGTAAATATTAAGCCTCAAAATTGCAAAATTATATATACTTTAATATTTTTTTTTAATTTTTAGATGGAATGGATGAGCGAAAAAGAAAAAAATGATTCCAGGTATACAAGACAAAAGAGCATTCAGTAATATATAGAATTTGGTCTATGAAACTTGTAGTTAAATCTCAAATGAATAGTCATCAACATAGAATGTTACTTATGGGCATTTAAATGCCCTAGAATTCCATTATGTAATATATTTAATATTTTTGTTGTTGTAAAATATATTTGTATAGTGTTTAAACTGTGAGGCATACAATAAAGGAAAGAGAGAAAACAGGTATTCGAGTATACAAATTATGTATGTGTAAATGTTAACTATAAAACATTTGCTTTTTTTGGTCATATGCAACATGGCATATAATCAGAAAATACATATTACAATACATAATTTTATTACTTATTATTAAAATGAACAAATATGGTATTCTCAATAGTTGATAAATCAAGGAAACACTCAAACTAAAATACATTTTTTTCCAAAGTATTTTATTATAACAATATATAGTAATCAGATAAAATTTAAAAAAAAATCAATAATTGTTATTTACATCTATGAAGTTTATCATCAGTTTAATTAAAAAATAAAAACTAAAATAACTGTTAAATTTGACTTAAACTACTTTGTGTTTGTACATAATGAAAATATATGAGTTATTTCTTCATATAAAGGAATGTTCAAGTCTAGATAGTCATTTATTCTATATATTTGTACACTGATATATGTATAAAAAAAATTGATATTAAATATTACTCAAGTAAAAATTTACAATATGGGAGTATTATAATACAATCAAATTGTTTAAGTATTTTAATTCTTCAAAAACTATGGGTCTCGCATCTAAAAAGAAAACTAGTATTGAGCTGAATTATTCTATTCATTCTCAACAGATTTATGTGATTGAAGTATATTTATTTTAAAATGTACAATTTTAACAATATAATTCAGATAATCTCATAATAATCTGGGTTTAGAAGATGGTAAAAATAACAATAATATTTTAATGAATGTATTGTAATTAATTGGTACAAGACAATTTTTTTTTATATTGTTATTTAATATAATTATATCACAGAATTATTTCTCAATACTTAGTTCATTAATGAAAAGAGTCATTTTCATTAACATAAATGAAGTATAAAATATTGTTATTAATTAAACATACTCTTATCAAAAGCAATCATACACAAAAAAAATTGACAATTCTTATGATAAAATTAATGTTAAAATCATTTACTCTTGACAGGTTGTTTACCATAGAAACTATCTAAGAATAATCCAATAAATACTATAATAGTAGCAATCCATTGTCTAGTCAACATTGGATTACCAAAAAATATAACTGATGCGAGTACAGTAAAGAATTTTCTCGTCGTTGTTACAATTGAACAAGGTAAAGGTCCAAAATCACTTACGGTCCAAAATATAAAGAATTGGCCAAGTGCACTAAATGCAGAGAATAACAGTAGTTGCACAACTATCTGTGGGTAACGCTGTATAAAGCTCATAAATTCAAATATTTGACCAGTGCCAATAAGTGCAATGCTCAAAAATAGCATTGACCACAAGTTCATATTAACCATCATATGTCCAGATTTTGTTTTTGATTCACTACGCATACGCTCTTGGACAGCTCCAGTTACACCGTCCATCATCAGTGAAAATATTAGCATTATTTCTCCGAGACCCAACACTGTAAATACCATAATATTATCATTAGTAATAACAAATGTAATAACATTGAATCTAGTGATAAATTGATAAAGTCGAGCATAAACATACAAGAATCCGACTGTGATGGATTGGACTTGCCGTCTTTGAACATGAACAAAGCTACTCCAATGACGACGAGTAGTACAAACAAATACTTTTTTAATGGATATGATTTGCGTCCCAATAGTACACCCAAAATCATGACCGGTATGGGCTTTCCGGACTTGGCCACAACCTAAAAAATAAATTGTTAGAATTTTTGTCGTTAAATGATTAAAATAGATGGAAGGACATGAAGTAGGTATATAATATATTGTATTAATATGATGTGTGTGTGTGTGTGTTAGACAGATATAGTGTATCTCTTTGTAGATATATAAAAGTTATTACTATTTAATACTATTATCTATGGTATGCATAATGTTTCGTCGACCGACCTGAGTTGGATAGTTGACCCATTGTAACGCCATGTTGCTGAAGATCATGGCCAGCAAGTATGTGATCGCGCTGACCACGTAGTACGCGGATTTCGTCGTGTCGGCGCTCTCTTCGGGGAACGCTTTGAGCACGACCCGAGCAAACGCATAGTTGACCACGCACTGCACGAACACCAGCGACAGCGAGTACGTAAACTTTTCGCCTTGCGTACCGTACGTGCCCCGTGTGATCTTCTCCTGGAGTATCCCGTAGAAGAAATAACAGACGAATATGCCGGCCGCACAGATGGTGAACTTAGCCCGATTGTTCATGGTTCGTCCGCCGCCGGGTGCGAGATACTTCGGACGGCCAGAAGACGTCTTTTAGACCCTTCGAGTAGTGCCTATGTACCTAGGACGACAACGACGCCGCCAGAAAACTGATATCGTTATTGGTTTACGATGCGTTTTATAGTTTACAGCGAACGCAACAACTGGAAATGACATGTCGGCACAAGCCGTAGAGTCACCGATTCGTGATATCGCTGAGTGATTGATAAGGGAATCGTCCACGTGTCTGGTCACAAATGGTTGTTTTTGCTTGGCAACCACTGAACTGAATACAGATTTTTTAAATCCAATATACATTATACATATAGACATAATAGACATCATTCTATTATTAATATTATTTTTATCATTATCTAGGTAAATTAAGTTAATAAATCATTAAATCAACCAATAATGATTATTCAGAGGTCATTGAATAGCTAGTCACTATAGTCACTATAGAGTCAATTCAATGGCGGCTATCCTATGGTCTATGTGTTGCTTGAGCAACACATGCAAATTTATCAAAAATTTGAAAAATATATTACCCATTGATTGAATATTGGTGATTTGTATTTTATAACTAATATTTGTAGGTTGTGGTGGGTGGTAGGTCATCAGAAATATTTTCAGCAACACATATTTTTTTGGGGATAGCCGCCACTGAGAGTTATTATATTTAGTCACTCTGTCAAAAGCATAGACATATTAATATGTCTATGGTCAAAAGTATTGAAAATAAATTCAATTGAGTAAAATTTTAAATAGCAAAAAAAAAAAAATGCCCAACTAACAATAATCTAGAGATTTAAAAGTAGGTAGGTACTATAGGTAGTAGGAACTGATTTGCCTAATAATAACCCCGGAAACTTAGTCCCTGAAAAATAACTCCGTGAATAAATAACCACGAAAATAATAATCTTATAATAGAAATTATTGTGTTTCCACCTAATAATATGATAAAATATGTGTAATACAATGTCAATATTTTCAATCACGGTAAATTTGTATAAAATATCAATAATATATAAATAAATAAAAATTCACAATAAATGTATAATATAATTTTAAACAAATAATTCATTTTTTCAATAAATAATTCCTCTCACATAATAAATTCCACTCTGTGATTATTAATTATTATATATCTGATGGATATGACAAATAGACCGTGGCACCGTTTTCCGAATCGTTTTTTCGTAGGTAAACAATAATTTATTATTAAATCCAAATTTAATATTATTTGTACCATTTTGGGGGACATAAAAGTTATAAGTACGTATCACGTATGTATGTTATAAATCGCAATATACGCAATGACATAATTCTTATAATATTTAGATTAATTTGCAAAATCTTACAAAATCTCATAGGTATGGCCGGTATGAGGTTATTTTTTTGCGATACCGTAAACACTATATAGTATATAGTATATACCTACCGGCTACCTTGAGTTCTAATGAAAACAAAGATCATTACACCTAACCGATTTTAAATTCTAAAAACCTAATAACAACAATAACAAAAAAGAAATAATAATAATAATAATACCCGACTTTAGTCTACTATGTCTATACATATAGCGGTGTAACTGAATTCTGAAATTGTCTTTTCTTAGGTAGTATTTTTTTTAGATATACCACACATAATATTATGTATTTATACATTTTTAAATATTTGTATTTTCGATTAATAAGTTATAACTCAATTATTTAATAACTAAGACCCAGCTAGGGTATAGACTATAGACCATGCTAAAAGTCGTTATAAATAGGTACCTACTAATAAAAATATTTAATGAGGTTTATATAATAATATACTGTTTTATTTTGCGCAAATATCGTGTTTTCCGGCGTATCGTACATGTAAAATAAGTACCACCATTATTTCAATATTCAGTAGGTATTGTTTACAATCACAAATCACAATTTAACTCAATGCAACATTGTTCGACAAAAACAGTGGTACGTGCTTACAACCAAATCGCCAGTCGTATGCGTAAAGTAACCTCATTCTCTTGACGAATGGAATAAAATATACGTATAAGTATAATCCAATTTTGATTAAATCTGCCAAAAAAACATCGATAAGATGACAAGGGATGAGAAGACCCGGATAGAACATAGAACCAGAACCTGCTGCGAGATACTGAGTTTAACTCGTTGGGCCAACCTGCTGCGAGATACTGAGTTTAACTCGTTGGGCCAGATAGTTTGGTCTTAAACTCTTAAACCTAATTGTTCAAACTCCAAACCCATTTTTATAGTTTTGAGATAATAAAAATTTTAAATACATATAATTTCATCTATATGAGTTTAAAATTTCTTTTAAAAAAAAATAATGTTTATAATTTTTTGGTTTTTAATAATTTCATGTTTTTATTTTTTTTTGTAAACCATTTGGCACATAATATTATTCTTACATTTAATGTACAAAAGGGCTTAGTACATAAACATTCTAAAATAAAATTTTAATAGATACCTTATAAATATATTTTGTTTTACACCTTATGGTAAATGGTAACAAATTACAAATCTTAATAAATTTTCTGTATTTTATATAATTTCTATATTTTATTTTAACAATAATAAACTTAAATTTAAAACATGTTACTTTAGATCAGTCTATCACAAAAATGTAAAAAGTTAACATGTGTTTTACAATGTCATTTAAAAAATTATAAAAATATTAATAATTATTATTAGCATATTATGTATTTAATTTTTTTTTTTCATTAAAATATTTCAATTTAGTCAGTCAACATAATTAAGGCTGGGGTTATAAACATAGTAAATCACCGTAATATAATATGTATGTAATGAATTATAAACATAGACATAAAACAGTGACAACAAATATTACTGTATTTTTATTCATAAAATGAATTATAAATTAAATTCTTTTTAATTGACAAATTATAAGTTTAATATAATTAATTATAAATATTATGTATATAAAATATTTAAACATTGAAGAATTAATATTCATTTATAATAGGATCTTAAAAATTAAAATATAATCATTACTCAAATATATGAATGCTTGAAGAAAAAAAAACAATAATAATCTGAATAGTTATAACATTTTTTTCATATTTTTTAAGGCCATTTTGGCAGCAGCAACCTTAGCTTCTTTTTTATTCTGACCAAAACCATACATAGCTATGATTTTGTTGTTCAACACTATCTCTAACTTCATCATGGTTCCTAAGCCTTTATTCATTGCTTCGGCAGAAACATCAGGTTTACTGTAAAATAAATATTAATATAATAATATAATACCTATACATATATTATTAATAATAATATGAATATTAATTAACTTTTTTGATATTTGAATTATTATTTTTATACATAAAACCAAAATTAATACTTCTAAATAACTAAAAATAAATATTTTTGAATACAAATTTAGAAATTTTATTTAGTAATCTAAATATTATTAGATTTCAAGATGCTCAATGAATATGTGAATATTGTTTTATAATTTTTTTTTTGTTCATATGAAAAACTAGTTTTTAGTGAAAAATGTGTCTTAAAGATGTACAACTCATATTTTCATTATTATTACGGATGTGTTAAATTTTAATTCAATAGTAAATAATGTATGTATTGAAAAATGATTCTGAGTGGAAACGATCTAGCTATATTATTACGCTAAGTTATATTTTATTATACTTTATAAGTATTGTTGCTAGTAATTAGTATAACCAAAAAATGTGTAGTTTTTTGTATGTATTTGTAGTGTATACAGCAGAGCTGTAACTAAGGCTTGGCAAAACTGGCCCAGGCCAGGGGTGCAAAATCCAGAATGAAATATACCATATATTATACCGATTATTAAAAACATAAATTTTATTTAGAATATGGGCAAAATAATTACACTAGAATAGCTACGCTATAGTACTTTATTATGCAGTATTGTGTATAAAAATATTACAATTTACAAGTGTTTAAAAAATAATATATCATTATTCATTATAATACAATACCAAGACACTGAGTGCCTGAGTGAAATTTTAAGAACTGTTAGTTGCCGATAATGTGTTTTGTTTTATGTAATTGTTAACATAATGATTTTAAAAATCGATTATTATTATTAACTCATAATTGCATGTTTAATTTAAAATTAGGATTCTAAATGTTTTAATTTTATATTTTAAAGACCTTCATCAATCTATTCATATTTATGGGTGGTAGATAACTACTCCTATTTTAGTATTTAGGCTTTTTATATCATTCCATGAAAAGAAACACTTGTGAAAGAAGTTTTAGTCAACTGAAAATTATTAAGAACTATCTAAGGTCTACAATTTCATAGGAAAAATTGATAAATATGATTGATTATATCGATTGAACGTGAATTGGCTTCAAAAATTAATTTTAAAAATATTATAGATGAATTTGCTACAAAAAAGCACGAAAAGTGAAGTTTTGAAATGTATTAAAGTACAATTATTTTTTAAATTATTATAAAAGGTTATAATAAGTTTAGCAGTGTTTTTTTTCTTATTAAATAAAATAATTATTATAATAGCTAATAAAAATAAAATAAAATAACAAATTTATAAATCTTTTATGTGTGTAAGTACGTGGGCGAGGGAAATGAGGGTAAATAATTTTTACAAGGGCGGAAATATGTTAAATGGCCAGGAGCGCAAATGAACATTGCTACGGTTCTGGTATACAGTATATAGTATAATATATTGTTGTAAAAATGCATCGATTTTTAAATTTAATCGTAGTTATAGATAGAAAATTGAATCTAGTTTACACTACAAAAAGATCAAAAATTAAAAATTCCCAGTATTTTATTAAAATCCGAATAAAAAAACAAAAAAAATTAAGGTAAGATGGAAATTTTTACATAAATCAAATTTTTAACTTGAAAAAGAATAACAGTAGATATTTTAAATTACTTCACAATTTAAATATTTATATTATCTTTTTCTATTTATGGCGTAATCAAAATATTTTTATTCATTTGAGCTATTATTATGAATCAGAAATTTTTAAAATAATATTGATTAAAAATTATTTACTGGGTAGAAAAACTTGAAAATTGAATGTTCAATTTAAAATGTTGACAAAATTCATCAAAATTATAAAAAATTACAATTACTTTTTATACTTAAATTTTGAAAATTTAATATAAGATTCCTCATAGCTCATAAGTATTTCATATTGTAAATTTGTAACTAAAAAATGCAAATATAGGTATATTAAGACAATTATTTTATAAAAAACATTTTAAATTACAACTTTGGAAGTAAATTACTTAATTAAATGACAGATAATAGTATTTTTATAATTAAAAAACATTGTATGTGGAAATTTAAATCTAACATATATTAAACATTTTACTATACGCAGCGAAATAAAATAAGTAGAGCAATTTTAGAATATCTATTTATAACATGAATTTATTCATACTGTGTTACAGTAAAGTGGTATTGATTAAAAAGTTAAAAACAACTAACAACAATATAGTAAGGTATAAATATATATTATTATAAAAATTAGATACTAATAAAATAAATTATAATGAATGCAATGTTTTTAGAAAAAATTCTATTAACCTACTGTGATACTAAATATTAAATTAATGACTAATAGCTATATGTTTTAATGACAACTAGTTTCCGCTCAGAATCATTTTTCATATTTTTTGATATACTATTGAATTTAAATTTAACATACCTATGGCAGTGACCCACTCAATACCTAATATACAGCAGAGCAGTTGATAAATTTAAATCTAATAAAAATTATTTTTTTAGTGAATATATTTTTGAAAAATTGTTTTGTTGTTTTCAATATTAATATGTAAATAGTAAGATACATATTAAAATAAATAATTTTAGTTAATAAACTAAGTAGTACAAACCTGAAATTCGGTTGTAATTTGGTTTCATGTAAAATACGTATAGGATTTTTAGGAACATTGGTACAGAATTCTTCTGCAAAACAAAAATTATTTTTAATTAATAATGATGTATAAAACAACATAATATATGTAATACAATTTAAATAGCATTAGATCTTTATAAATAATTACAATCAATACTATCAATGTACTAAGCTTTGAAACATTTTAATAAGTTAAATTAAATTTTTAAGTTTTCAATCAAATTATTTTACATTATGAACATATACAATTTGGAAAAAATAATATTATTCAAACAAGATTTATTGCTTATTTATGTATAAATAACATGGTATTGTTATTATAATTTAATAAATATTAGCTTACTAATTTCATTTTCCAAAAATCTATAGCAAATAGTCCACACAAAATTTAAATCTCTATCACAGTCTAAATAAATTGCAGCAATTAGTGACTCAAACAAGTCTCCCAATACTTTTGGTACATCAACAGATTCAGCAGCATAACAATCACTTTCTTCTATGAGATACAAAATCTATAATGATATAATACATTATACTATTTGTATACTATATTGTATTAAAAAAATTAAATTAAATTTTACTTCTTGGCCAATTTTATGATTGTTTTTTTGTTGATGTTCATAAAAACGATCTATTGCTTCAGTCATTTGAACAGACTTAGCTAAGATAAATCTATGCAGTCCAATTCTTGCGCTCAATGAAGCAAATGTTATGTTATTTACTAGTGAAGATCTAATATCAGTTATTTCACCTGGAGTTTTGTGATAGCAGTGTTCTATTATATATGTTGTAATCAAGAAATCTAAAACAATATACAAATTAAATATATCATTGAAGTTCATTTAGAGATGATACTTTTAAATTTTAAAAACTAATTACAACTTAAAATTAATCTATTTTTATCAAAAAATATATTGCCTAGCCATATAAATAAATAATACATAGGTAAAAACACAATTTAGAAAGACAAAGAAATATTTATTGAAAAAACATTATATAAATTATATTATAATACTTTGTATAATCCAATAATAACTTACCAAGTATAGCATCACCGAGAAATTCAAGTCTTTGATAACATTCAGTAAACCCGAATTGATAAGTTGGATGGGTTAGAGCCTGAGCTAATAGATGCTTATGTTTAAATGAGTAGCCAATTCTTCGTTCAAGTAGTTCATATCCGGGCAAAATTTTTGAAAAATTGTGACCTTCGAAGATATTTTCAATTGGTTGAGGCTTAAATGCATCAGAGAATTGTTTTGGTATTATACCCAGACCTTGAAGAACCTTAAAACCCACTTCAACTCCACATTTCTAAAATTAAAACAAAATGTGATTAAAAAGAAAAATAACATAGTATTATACACAATACTCACATATACATAAGTACCAATCAATGACTCTACACAGTCAGCAACCATTTTATCTGAGACTGATTGTTTGTGTATAAATAGATCAGATTGTGAATGGCCGATTTGTGGCGTACTATCTTCATCATCGCTTTCTGACATTGGCATATCAGACAATTGCTTAAATTTTATGATTTCAATCTCAATTTCCTTCCAAGTTTCATCTGATAATATTCCTAAAATTTAAACAAGTGTAAATATAACATTATTATATTTTCATAAAATAGAAAGAAAATGCTTTAAAACTAAAAATTAAGAAGGAAAAAACCTTCTAATAATTAATAAACTCTTTATTGATTATTTTACCAGTAATTTGATTGTCTTTAGGAATAGTTATCTGATGTAGTACATCCGATTGAACATGACCCTCCTCAATGATTTCTTTTAATTTTTGAGGAACACCAAAGCATGGAGGTATCCAATCCATGTTTGGATCAAAAACATTTACCTAAATTTTAATTTTAATTAATTTTTTTTTTACAAATTTTCAATCTTTAAATACCATTAAATAAGATCCAAGATTTAAATTCCTGCCAGCATACAACAAATTTCGATTTCCAACTATTTTCATTTTTAATTCAGTAAGAATTCCTTCATTATCTAATGGAAAGGCATCAAATAATACCAATGATACAGCAAATTTCAGGAAACTGTCGCCGTATGTTTCCATGCGCTCATAATTAAACATATCATTAACAAATGGTGGAGTTATAACCTAAAAAACAAATACATATATATAACAGGTAAACAATTCATAGTTATAAGAAAAACAGCAAATAAAAAGGAGAAGTTAAATATCTGGTTTTAATAAACTAGACTCTAACAAGTCTTCAATTAAGTACAACTAAAACCAGTGACCTAAAAGCATAATTATTTAAAAATTTTCTTTTATTATTATTCAACACATATAAATACATTTTTTTCCTAGTAGAAAAAAATAAAAATGCTTTGATAATTAACTTTAATAAACGTTTATGAAAGTATATTTAATTTAGTTAGGACTTTTGAGACAGTGATTTTCAACCTCTTCTATTCTACGACTCCTTTAAAAATTGTCATGTCTCGTTCCCCCTCCTATAAATTAAAAATATTGAATATATATAATATATAATTAAATAAGTACAAACTGTACTTGGTGATGACAACTTGTACTTCCTCAGAAATGTGTACAACCCCCTCCCCCCGCCAGATTAGGAAACGCTGTTTTAGAAAGTCAAAATTGAAAACGCTCAATACTTTAAATTACAATGTTCTCATTTTAAAGAGCGGCATTTTTAAAATTAAGTTATGTAAGTATAACAAATATAAAGTACAATGATCAAAATATGATTGTTCCATAATATTCAGCATAAAAACATATAATAATTGAAAGATAATAAAAACAGTTTTTCGGAATTTATGTTGAAAAAGATACAATTTTAGAGAATTTTACAAAGATGAATTGGAATCTAGTTTTTTTTTTGATAATTTTTGATGAAAACAAGGGCTACAACTTTTTAATTAATTTTATATTCTGTGCTATTAAACACATTTATAATATAAATTAACAATGAGTTTGGGTTTATATTAAACTACATTTAATAATTTTAAATAGATTCATAAGTGCCCAATTTTCATACATGTATTATTTATTAGTTAAAATATTGTAATTACTTTTAAAATATCACTCTGCTTAGGCCCGATTTTTTGATTTGAAACTTCTTTAGTTAATGGACTCAGTGTAGGTGATGTATTGTTTGTTAAATTTAATGTGTTCATCTCAGTCAACACCTTTTTTAGTATACTCTCCATTTCTATCTAAAATAATTAATTTAATTTAATTTAATCCACTCATTCAATCATATATATATAAACATATAAACATATATTATAAATTACTAAATAATATTTAAAAGGCAATATTTCATAGTAAAAATATTGTTAAACATTTCTGAAGTTATCCAATGGTAACGAAAATTATTTTGTTTTATTACACAGACAATAAGTAAAATATTTTGTATAGTTACAGCCTAAAATGTTTATCAATTCATTTAATGTTTATTTTATGACAGAGGTAATCTTTAAAACAAAAATTTAAAATGTATTTAATCTTTGTAATACTTACAAAGTATTTACATGCTAATGTGCCTATTTTAAAATTTGGTTTTTGATTAAAGTAAGTTTTATATAAAATCATATTTTAAACACTGATTTAAAATTGTGCATTAATTAAATAATTAATTATCGTAGTACTAGAATTATTTTTACTTAAAATAAATACAATTTTATACTGGCAAAATATTAATTTATGAATGTGATAACAATTATTTTGCTATTAATAATTTAAGATAAAAATAAACTTTAAATTTAAAAATATAAAATATAAAAATAAAAAATAACAAAGGTTATTTTGAATATGAAATGAGAATACACTTTATTTTTAAAAAATATAAATAGTTAACATTTTGTGATTTAAATATGATATAATATAATATACCAGTGGTTTTCAACCTTTTTGGGTTCACGACTCTTGATTTTGAAGTAAAATATATAACTCCCAAATAAATAATGATAATAATAAAAAACATAATAATAACAGGAAAATTTTTAGTTTTTACTGTGAGCACAGTTCCCTTGTTAATAATCAATGACACGCCCTGGGACTGCGACACACAGGTTGAAAACCACTGATATACCCTGTTTTGTAATAATTATTTTATTTCTAAATGTCTGGTTGTTGTAAATCAATCACTTAACCTATTTATCTGGTTCCATGAATGTAATTATAAAAAATTTATTAAAAAAATGTCAACCTTTTTTAGTTTACACATAAATTAATTTATCAATTGTTTTAAAATTTACTAATATAATAACCATTATTACATCATTAACTATTTTTATAAGTAGATACCTTAACATTCAATTTTAAAAATATTCTATAATAACTATAAGTAAACACATTTTCTTTAATTCTTATAATATATTATATAATAATAATAAATCACTAGGATTTATCTGTGCTAAATCAAGCAAAGCTAAACAAGTGCTAAAACTGTATATTCTAACTCAATTCTTTCTTATAAGGGTAATCTCAAGCAGTAAACGATTTTTGTCAGGTTCAGATATTAAATTCATCAATGAAATCAATTATTGTAACTGACAATTTTCCAGCTGAAAAATTGTTTTATCATGTCATTATCAAAATTCATGTTAGGCAGCTGTAGAATAATGAAATTATGCTTCCGAGAGTGAGACATTTGTAGCATGTAGTCAGATTCATTGACACTGTTGCACGTAGAAGCTCGCTACCTGAGATAACTCTTATTTGAAATACAGTACAGCTTATTAATTTTACTAAGAGAACACTGCATCCCTAAGTATTGTCTCTTAATTATAAAAATATAACATTGCAAATTTATGTTAAAAAGAAACAATTGTGTGTTGTTACTCTTATTAGAGTGAATAATAAAAAATAGTAAAAAATAGTATAAAGATAAGAACATTATATTTGTTGAATTGTTAGTTTTTTTTATATTTTAATTTTAAAGTTCAATATGAGAATTTTTAACTTATATATTTACCAAAGTCATAACTGGTGAGAGAGACCAGGGGTTTGGACCCCCCCCCTAAAATTTTAAAAGTAGAAACATTTTAGTGGTGTATATAGTTTATTGATTATAAAATTTCAGCATCTATATTATGTTAGAGCCTCCCAAATTTTTTTTCCGTAACAACCCCCCTTATATTCAAGGCCGTATCTGGGGTTAGGTAGCAAAATAACTATTTCAATCTCTGTTTTAATCAATACACAATTTTTTTAGCTTAAACCCCCGCCCCAACATTTTTTTCCAGTTACGGCCTTGCATATATTTACAATATTCACATCCATAGGCGAAACTACGGGTCAGGCCAGTCAGGCCATGGCCTGACCTAATACTGACTAAAAATTTGTATATATTATATATTTTAATAATTATTTAGACCTTATAATTAATAATATATTTATACACGGAAACGTATACATTTGTACGTTTTATATAATACTATAATATAATATAGTATATAGGTACAATTGGTACAAATGAGGATTATAATATAACATAATAAAGTGACTTTTTAAAAAGTCGGGAAGGTGAGATACAAAAGGTTATTTAATTTTTATCTGTGAGCAACAGTATACCACTGCTAACAAAAACGATTCTGAGAGAAGCTCGGTGAATAGCATTACATTATCAACAATCTATAATTTGTTAATTGTTAAATAGTAAAATAAATAAATAGGTACATCTAAAATACAAATGTAGTTAAAAAATATTATGGTATTATTCAAAATCACATTCTTTGTTCTTAATTAATATAGGATTTCTGGTAGAAAACGGCGTCCGTAATTATTTAATATTATAGAATCGTGAAGTCTTACGGTTTTTCTCATTTAACCGTTTTTATTTTGAGTACCGTTTTGAAAATCGAAAAATGACCTGTCTAAAGTTACAGCTCAAGAACATAATCTTTCAGAAAAGATGCTACACCCTACACTTCAACACTTGATACTTTTGAGCAAGTCAGTGGCGTATATAGGGGAGGGGCCCCCTAGGCCCGGGGCCATAGTGAAAAAAAAGAAAAATGAATTTTATATAATATTAAGACAAACATTTTAAGTATCTTATTTAATAATAATTATATATTAATAAACTTAAATTCCTATATTTGTATCATTTATGTCATAATTAAAATCACCCGTTCCCTTAAAAAATTCTAGTTATAGCTATAGTGTGGGTAAATTGGCCCATAGAGAAAATAATTCCTATGTACGCCACTGGAGCAAGTTTAGGAGGAGAAAAAGTGTTTCCAGAATAAAAAAAGAAAAAGAAATAAACATCATTGTATAAAACAAAATAAATACATTCCTCACTTCACTCAGAATCTAAAATTCCTAATAAGTAATAATATATTTATTTAAAACTAAAAACTTTATTTTTGGCATCTAAAATTTGTGAAATTTTCCATTAACATGTCTATTATTATAAATTTATTAATTATTATAAATTTTTATTTATTATTAAATATTTAAATTATAAAATATTCAAAATAATATATATAATATATGCATTAAACAAAATTATTATATTGTAAAGTTGTTAATAGAAGTATTTTTTATATTTTTCATTTGGCCTGACCTAATAAAAGTGTCTAGTTTCGCCTAGGTTCACATCTTTCTTAAAAATGAAAATATCTAACTTCAATTAAAATATCAAAAAAACTAACCTTACTAAGTTAATTCACTCTAATATTAAAGCTAAAAACACACAATTGATTCTATTGATTACAAATTTGATATATTATATATAATGACCGGATTTTTGTGCAGCTAACATCTAAAAAACGTGCAATTAAAATGTTAAAATGTGCAAAATCGTGCAAAAACAAAATTTTACTATAGGTACTTCAAATTTTATTTTTCATTTTTTTTTTTTATTATATTATTATTTATTAGTACTTATTGGCATTAAATATCATATTAAAATATAAAATTAAAAAAAAAAATTAATTTAATTCTGGATATTTTTCGACCCAACACTTTATTTTAGAACAATGACTACTACTAATTTTTGGCATTTTAAATTAAATAATTTCAAGTAATAAGTATCAACTATAAAAGTATAAATATGAGTTGACTATGGTTGCTGCGGTTAGACTGTATAGTACTGTATGTATGTATGTGATCGATAATCTATTGACTATTGTAGTAGTTATTATCTTAATTACATTGTATTATATCGAATATCGATACATATATATATATATATATATATATTATATTATATAATATATATAAAAGTCCAATACTTCATATCACAAATAATACAAAAAATATTTGTACAAAAGTTCATTTTTATACAAAAAAACCCAAAACGTGTAATTGTGTGCAAAAACCCTAAAACGTGCAATTTTGTGCAACATAAATCTTTCTTTAAATTAATCTACATCTCTTGATTTGGATTTGTAGCTTGTTTCTATAGAATTAAGAACAAGCGATAAAAAGATGCAATTGCACGGGAATCCGGTCTTTAATTATATATATATAGAAAAAACATATGTAGATGTGGCATCCTCTTATAATAAATAAACTATGCTAGTTTGATCAGAAAAAGTTATATTATAGTACATAATACACATAAAGCCAATCATTGTAAAATTTTAATGTGATTTTAAAATTTTTTCAAAACATGATGGAACTTGGAAGTATTAAACAAATAAAGGTACAAAATCCAGAAAATTTGCATTTCATTCACATACAAATAACAATATAACATATTATATTTATATTGTTATATAAAACATAATATGCTTACAGAGTAATAGATGTTTAATTCAATTAATTTTTGAAGAATAATTGGCTCTGGCATTGATTGTATCATAAATCTATTGATTTCTTCGAGGTGTTCCTTATCATATGATGAATATCTACGTTTTTTGCATTCCTAAAATATAATTCAAATTTCGAAATGCTAAAAATTTGCTATAAATATAAATCTTTAGACCCATTAATATTCATGAAGGTAACATTTATTTTTACCCACTTACATTTAATAATGACAATTAAATTCTAATCAAATCCTAATATTATGATACAGTAGAACCTCATATTTTATCTGAACTAATTGGGGCTTTAGGTTGTCCGGTTTAAAAATAATAACCAAAAAATGTGTATAATAGATTTAATCATTTAAGAATATGTATTATGTTATAGATACATATTTAGTATTAAATAAATAATGGATAACATGAATGACAATATGTAATTGGTACTTAATTACGGTATAATTGTGATAACATCCGAGACATTTGTGAAAACAGCCTTAAATGGCTATCTAGATTAAGCCAAAACTGGTCTAATAGGGTCTCAATTAATAAGGTTCTACTATAATGGCAAAATATCATGTCAAATAAATACTACCTTTATATCTACTCAAGCTTTATTTTTAAAAATAAAAATGTATATAAGATACAAAGAATAGACATATGTTTAGTATTAAAATGAAATACATGAAGATAAATATCACTCATAACCAGGGCTCGGGACTTATAGCACTTAAAATCATTAAAATAAGCGCTTAAAAAAGCTCTTAAAAACATCATTATAAGCACTGAAATAAGCATTTAAAAAACTTGAATTTGAGCAAAATATTTAATGAAAAAAAAAAATGTATTGATACGAATTAAAAATGATTAAAAAAAAAAAATATAAATCTTTAAATTATAAAAAAAATCAAATTTTATTATAGGAGACATTTTTCCTTATCAAAATATTATTTGTATTTAATTACTATATTTATCACGATTGTAACCCCAGACGGTCAAATAATATTATTTTTATAAACTAATAAACATGAACTCAATTATTAATTCCCCAAAATCCAGTTCTATTTTGAGCGTTGGAATATTTTTGTTAACCCTACAATAATGCCGCGGAAGATGACGGACTAAGCGATAACATAGATAAAATAAGAATTATTTTTAATTTAAAATCTTTCATAAATTCATAAACAACATTACAAGAACACCCATAAAAAATAGAAAAACTCGTCAAAAAAGCAAAAATAATCAGAAAAACTGGATATAAGCATCTTTTTGAAAAATCTTTGAAAAATCGTTGAAAAAAGCAAAAAAAAGCACTTTCAAATTTCATAATTAAATGTGTTGTAACATGGCATACACTTCCATTGCACTCTGCTACATTTTAAGTCAATCCATAAAAATAAGTAAATGCTTTAAGTCCCGAGCCCTGCTCATAACTAATAGTTAAACTTTAAAATAGATTTTTACAATACATTAACATTAATCATTAAATTCACTTAATTTCAGAAAGTTCAGTAGAAAATTGAATTAATTCATATAAATTCAATGTGTAAAATATAAATTTTTTTGAAAACAGAATTTTGAACTTATTAATATTCATATTTCTCAAAGTCATCAAATATGCAGTGTCTACTCTTTGGACACATTTTGATTAAAAATATTATATAAAAAAGGAATTTTAATTGAAAAACTTAAAAATTGTTTGAGTTGAAATTTTAAATTCTAAAAATTTGAATATCATCAATTTAAAATTTTATTTGATAGAAGTGATGTTCTTATGTAGTTTGTAAAATACGAATTCAAATGTTAATGACATGATTTCCAAATAATGAGCTCACTATAATAAAAAAGTTCCAAGATACAATATGAATTCTGATATTTCTAAAGGTATACAGTGTACACATTATTAGCCTATGGATTATAAACTGTTAGTGTGTCAACATAGGAAATTGTCAATTAAAGTACTTTAATGGTTGTGAATATCATAATGTATATGAAAACCCAAAAGAAAGGCCATGCAAAGCAAATAAATAACAATAAAGTATCAAATATTTGTATACCGTTTTATAATTTGATTTTCCATCTGGTGATTTGTATTTCGATTTTGAATTAAACTGCAATATAAGTAACCCTTAGAACTTAAAAATAATCAATAATATCTATACATACATAGTTATTTATAAAAAATAATTTTCACTAATAATAATTATTTAACTAAATAAATAATATTTGTTTAAAAAATGGTAAGTAATGTATTAATGGAAAATATTTAATTATTAAATAAAATCAGCTACAACTTATTAACTTTGATGAATTGTATTTTAGACTTCTATAAAACATAATTTGAAAGTGCTTAGGATTTAAATGTCAAAAGTAGGGTGGCCAGACGTCCTGTATTAAACGAGAAAGTACTGTATTTCAAAAGCCTGTCCTGTCGTTCCGATGTATGCTTTAGGAATGATAAACTATCCCGTTTTTGTTTAAAAATATGTTGTTTTTTATAAAATGTATACAAATATGTAAAGAAAATTACATAAAATTAAAAATATAATCTTCATCAATCTGTATTATATGTCAATAAAAGTATAATTACTTTCAAAATAATGTGATTTTTGCTATATTATTATGATAACCGATTTGTAATGGGTCACAGCCCACATATAGGACGTGATGACGACCACGACATCAGGAAACTGGGAAACAGTTCAGACACCATTTAAATCATATTAATCTATATTATTAATAATTAATACTAATAAATACTAAGACATATTTATAACTTGTAAAATTATGATCCATAAAAGTTTATTCATAATATAAAAATTTACGTCTCATATTTTTGTATTTTATAACTGGCCACCCTAGTCAAAAGCCAAACCCACTTGTATTGTCTTTGTTATACAATACCCAACATGGAAAATTGTACATTTAGAATAATCTATATAACACTAGTATTCTTAAGTTTAAAGTTAATTAATTTATTATAAAAATTTAAAAGTAAGAATATTATCTACAAAATCTAGAATATCATCTAAATTCTAAGATTTCCAAAAACGTTTAATTTTAAAATTGAAATGAATACGTCATCAAAAAAAATTCTAGCTAGAGGACCGGCCCTCGGTGATATTCTTATCTCTAAATTTGATGATATATCAATTCAATCTAATATTAAATACAACATAATTAGATTATTCTGAACGTACAATTTTCTGTGTTAAGAATTTATGAAATAGAGAAAACACCTACGAGTATGATATTGGATATTGATATAATTTATCACTAAAAGCAGATTAGCGTAAATTTCATAACTCTTACCTAAAGTTTAAATAGTTAAATAAAAACATATTGTTTAAATATGTTTACAAAAAAATTAGTCATATAGGAAAAATATTTAGGGTGACATTTAAAATTGGTATTAATATAATAATAAAACTATATAACTAGTATATTAATAAATAGGCAGCATTATAAAATACATCTGACCACTTAAATATATTATAACATTTGATTAGGGCCTGAAATTAACTGAAAAATATAAATATATATGAAATACTAATTAGTAATTAAATTACTAACCTCATTTAAACTGGATGAATTTATGTTTTGATCATTCTAAAATAAATATTCACTTTGTAAATAAACAATAAATACATGAGTAGATTTATAAGTTTAGTAATAGAAAGTATAGAATGGTTATGTATTTTTACTCACAATATTATCGTTACTCTTGGATTTATTTACAGCGTACATAAATGTATGATAATTTAGAACATCTAACATTGTTGTGTTTTTTTGCCTTTCAATATCAATAGGAAAATTGTTTGAATTCCATTCACTAACTATATTATTGCCATGAGAGTTTTCTATGTATTTTAATGTTTCACTAATTGGCAATAAAATATTTTTCTTTTTGCCTTCATGAAAACCACTGAAATCTTCAATCTTTACTGTATCTTCTGCTAACAAAATAATAATAAAAACATGAATTAAATAAAATAACTAATATTATATTTAACTTACTGTTTGTATCGCCTTCTACTTCAATGTCACATATAGAATTAACTTTTACAAGAAGATCTTCGGCCAATAATAATTTTTCTAATCGATATAATATAGTTGGCAGCATTAAAGCTTTTAACCAATAAGCTGATGGAAATTTATGCCAAGTACAAAATTCTGGTATAAGTATTTCTATGTATTCACTTCGTTTATCGACTTTTCCTGAAGAAATTCTAAAAACAAATATAAATATTATTTATTTTTAAAAAATTCTTTATTATTATAATAATATTACCTGGGAATTAAATAATTTATTTTTGATACACCCAATGATTTAACTTTTATCATAGGTTGATTTTTATGAGTAATATGAATGCTATACTTGTCACTAAAATATGTTGCATATGTATCATACTCAGAAGTTGGAAAAGAACTTTCAGGTGTCATATCCAAATAAACATCAGTGACAACATATCTCTAAATATAAAAACCAACAAGTGTTATCAATAATGTTTAAAATTATAATCCATCTAAATAATACAAATAAGTTTTAGATGGATTTTATATGGTACTAGTTGATCCGTACGGCATTGCCTGTGACAAATAAAATAAAGACAGTACATTTATTCTGTTTTTAACATTAAATACAATTATATTGACTATTACAAATTACACAAGTTATGCATTGTCAACAATTATATCCATTAAACTTTAATCGATTAGTCGAAAGATTAGAAACTCATCGAGTATATACTGCTCAAGTCCGTCCGAATTAAATAATTGATCAATGGGAAACAAAACTGACAATTAATTGAAATCACTATACCAAATCTTTGTACCTATCTGATCAAGACGAACTTTATGCATGGATTTGAATCTTGCTACATTCAATTACAATGTCAATTATATAATTATAACCTTAATAAAGGGTTGTTTTTAAAAAAAATGGACAAGTTATGAAATTTTGGGTGTATTGAAATCCAAGAATGAAACTCTAGGAATGTGCTGCATAGATGAAAAAGTTAAATTGCCAGGGTTGTATTTATCATTAGAACCATTTTCGAGACCAAATTAATTATCTTCATACAATTAAATCAAACTAAGCTTTGCTCAGTATAGTACACTTATTAAGCGATGCAAAAAAGAATTGATGTAGTTATCTCAGTAAAAATACAAGATTTCTAAATTTATCCAGGCTTATTCGAAGTGGTTACCAAAAATATGATTCATGGTCCACGTGGTGCAATAAGCAACAATACTCAGTGCATGAAGGACAGCAAATTACGAAACACTATCCATAGAGACTTACATGCTATACATTTTAGCATTCAAAATGGAATACTAAGTGAAGTGACAATGTGATGAATCAAAGCGATGTTGTCAAGTATCCAGGATACCTTGAATTCACACGATTTGCCAGGAATACCATAGTACATTTTAACTTTAAAAATTGGTGTGCCTATCATTTTTCTCCAAAGCATCAATTAACCAAGACTTTATAATGGTACAAGACTTTCTATAAAAAATATGATGAACAACGTTGTTGAAATTAAAATTTTGAATCAAAAATTCAAGGGGAAGATATACTGTTGCCATGTATTCTAATGATCCCAACAGATACGCTATTTGAATTCAAACGTTTGCAGTTTTCTGGTGTTACTCGCTTTTATAATGAGTAATGATCATCAATAATAAGCATAAGGACAATTGCTATAGGTGTATGGGCCAGATTTGGAGAATATACATGCTTCTCACACGAATAACTATACTTGGCCAACTCATGCATTGGAAAATGTTTTTGATTTGTTCGTATACATGCCAGATCAATAAACAAAAAATATCCACAGGCACTAGTTTAAATTAATTAATATTATTGTCAATAAAACAACAAAGTATAATGAATTTCGGAGTTCATTATATTTTCTATCTTCTCAGATCGCAGCAATATGCAACTGAGCCAACTGTAGTTATACAAGGTGTTCCACTGAGATCTAACAAATGAAATAACTTTTGTTCTAATTAATATTTAAAAAAAAATTTTTTTTAATATAATTCATAGACAATTGAGCTACATTGTTAGTATACATTTTTCATTTTTTATTTTTTAATACAGAAGAAATTTTTTAAAAATATTAATTAGAACAAAAGTTATTTCATTTGTCAGATCTCAGTGAGACACTCTGTATATTATATACAAATATGTAATAGTAGTTAAGTTAAACATTTTAAAATAAATAATATATTATACTTATTCACTAATATTAAGATTGATTTGTCTATAATATTTTGATTTATAAATGAGTTTAAAATAATTTGGAGCTGTAATATCTATTTGAATTTAAATAATGCTCTTTCATAATTAATTTTCAGCCTTTGCGTAACCTACACAATAATTTCATAATTTCAAAGATTTTCTGATCATCAGACATAATATACAGGTATATTACTTTTTTATGGACATATAACAAGTATAACTAGTCCGACATCTTCAGTAATTCAACAATTTCTTCTAATTTTTTTTTTTTTTAACATAAATGAAAATAAATCTTGTTTAGCACCCTCTCAACATTTTGGATTTGTTTTATAAGAAATCTATGTATTTTACCATTTTTTATATGGGTTACAACTAATAGTAAAAATATTATTACTTGTATTGGTATTATGTTTCTGTACCACGGTGAAATCACATTAGGTATTTTAAGATATTCTTCATAAAATTTAGAATTTCTTTGTTCCATTGTAGGTTCTTCTGTTTCAACAAATTTGTCTATATTGATAACATTCCAATCCAACTTATAAATATTTTCTAAAATACAAAAATATTAAACAATTTTTTTATTTTTAATAATAATAATAATAATAATATATATATATATATATATATTATATTAAATATCAAACCTGCAAAAGAAATAGGAACTACTAAGTATGAATTATCTTCATTATTATAATTTCTTGCAATAAAATCTTTTATACCCAATACATCCACAAATAATTTGTTATGGAAATTTTCTAGTTTCTTATGACTTTTATGGTCAAGATTCATTATTTCAACATTCACTATTATGCTAACATTAACGTTACCAAAAGGTAAAAATATAGGAAAATTTGATACCTGTATAAGGGATAAAAAACAATAATTGTTAATAAAATTATTTAAAATTATAATGAATATTGGCAATTTAATTTTTATGTATTTAGGATTTTAAACTCACAGAGAAATGAAGAATTTGTTAGTAATACATTTTTTTTAGACATTAAGTATTAGATATTTATTTAATTCTAGTAGATAAAAAATATTGATGAGCAATATATAGTATAATGTACATTTTTTGTATAACAAATTAAACTAATATTTTAGCAAGTACTACTACATCTCATTTTTTTATTTACATATATTTTTTAGAATAAAGATTTAAATAATTAAATAAATAAATACAGAATATTATTAAATAACTTTAAAAAAATCATAAATAACTTTAATGTCGAAATATTTAATTAAAAAGATGGGAAAATGGATAACACTTTACTATATAGTAGGTGTCAAGTAGGTCACTGTAATGGATGTGTTAAATTTTAATTCAATGATACACTGTATAAAAAATGTTATTCTTACCAGAGAGGTCAGTCAGGCTATATTATAGTCAGACTATGTTTTTTGATATTTTTACTAAAGTAATTTATTTTTTGTCAATCCTAACCTATATATTTTAGAATTATTATTTTATTAAAAAAATAAATATAGTACGCAGAAAAATAATCAGTATATACTTTATTTGAGTTGCTGGATTTAATATACGTTGACACTTTAAACTGGCAAATAAAAAAATATAAGAGCAATAATAATGATTTTTATGCATTTAATGGGAAATTTGACCTTGGAGGAGATTTTATGTCACCCTTCAGTTGGGATGATCATCTTGGCTAACACAATTACTTTGTAGATAGCTTAGGTTTCAGTTAAGAATATACTAGTTTTTCTGGTGAGCAATTGTGAAAGATGTTGATGATGTTTTGGATATGTAATTGCAGAGCTGACTACTTGCATCAATTTAGATGCATTAATATACATGTTGTGATGGATAATTTCAAAAGATTGTGAGGTGATTTTCCTTGGGTATGATAATAAATTGAAATTTATACTGTGTTTGTAATAGTATTAGAGATTTATGAATCATGATGAGTGACTTCATGTTGCTTCCCCCTTTCCCCTGTATGGTGATAAAATGTTTTAATGATGTTTATTTGGATTTTGCTGGTTTATTGCCTAAAATCATTCATTAAAAAAGGGAAGTAAAATAAATAGGAATCAGAGAATTATTAATGTATAATTAGATATTAGGCTAGTATGAAAAGTAGTGCATTGACTTTTAACAGCAGAAAATTTAAAACCCGTTTTAAGTGAACAATTTTGGAGTATATTGAGTGAATTTTGTGATATTTCTATTGGTGTTTTGGTGTTATGTTATTTTATTGCAGTATATGAGAAAGAAATCAGAAAATAATAAGTGTTTTGTGAGTTTAAGTAAGTTTTTAAAAATATCGTTGATAGCTAATACAAATATTATTACACTAATATAGTATTATAATGTAATAGTAATATGTAATAGTATTATTATGTACTATTATAATATTGCTGTATAATTTCCAATTTGGGTTTTTGAAACACTAACGGGGCAAGTGTATTTTGGGTAATTCAGTAATTGATTTAGAATATTTATAGATATTGGCCAATCGTCAGTGGTGCTGTATTCGGTAAGAATTTCTCATTATACAATGTATTTTTTAGTAATACTATTTGTTCGTATCCTAAGAATTTTTTGACCGTTTTACCTCTGAAATCAATATAGTTGGATCTGATATCGACTGTTAAAATCACCAAGAAAAAAAAAGATTAGTATAGTCAAGGATCCCCAATTAATATTTTTGAAGGACCACATTAGGGATCTGAACATTTTTCACGGGCCATCAAAATTCTAAGTACTTATATATTTACATTATTAAAAAACCAATAATATTTATCAAAAATAATAATTACAATAATAACACATATTATAATGTTGTCGTAATATGTATTATTTATTATTTGTCTGCAGGCCGGATAGAATATGTTCGCGGGCTGCCATTTGATGACCCACGGTATAGTCTATTCTAAATAAGAACAGGCTACGGCGGCGACCAATTTAAGTCAGGAGCAGTCAGACAACACCTGTTTTTCCTAACCTACCTCTCACTTACCTGTATGCATACTGTGTTGTAAAGCCACACCCATGCACACAAGTTGGTTGCTGAAGCCCTGTTCTAATTTGGAATAGACTATAGTTATTGTATATAATACGGTTGAGATCATTAAGTATTAGATTAGTGCTACTTTAACCTAACTTAACCTAACCAAAAATAATAGGGATATCATAATTTTTTTTTTTACGAGACTCACAGAGATAATAACTGCAAGTATTTTGTATATACACTGTTTTAGAGTATTTAAAGTGAAGTATTATTTATTCAAAACGTAATATAATAAATGCAATGTTTTCAGAAAAAAATTGTTGTACCTACTATAATATTTAAGATAAAATAAATGACTTTAATAGCATATTGTGAAATATACTTGATACAGACAAGTACCATGGAACTGACGTTCCCATTCAGAATCGTTTTTCTTAATTAAGAGGACGCCATACCCGCATGTGTTGTCTCTGTCTTACAAGTACGTAACATAGCAAATTTACGTTAAGCAGATCACGTTTAGCTCCGTCAATTTAAAAATTAGAGTGAATCGACCTATTAAGAAACTTGATGGTAAGATAATTATCTGTGTTTGTATGTTGGTTTTTTACAATTATTAAATTTTTAAGTGAGTTATGGGCATTTTTAATTTACGCTATGTTATATACGCATAACTTGTTAAAAAATTGAACTATCGTAAAAAACCAACATACAAACACAGATAATTTTCTTACCATCAAGTTTCGTAATAGGTCGATTCACTCTAATTTTTAAATTGACGGAGCTAAACGTGATCTGCTTAGCGTAAATTTCCTATGTTACGTACTTGTAAGACAGAGACAACACATGCGGGTATGGCGTCCTCTTAATTATATATTATACAATTCAAATTTAACAAATTTATACTGATGTCCCACTGGACACCTAATACCATTAGAACAGTATCTTAGTTACTTATATACCTTTTTTTATAAGAGTTTTAGGTTAAACTTATGCTAGTTAAAATTATAAATTAACGTGTTAATAATTTATAGATGTTTTTATAGATCAAAAAAATTCATACATATTTTTTATACCCAAAATTTCAATATTTAATACATTATTCCTCATTTGTTTTTTTATCTATGATAAATAAAAAAACTTTACCAGAAGTCACAATATTTTTTTGTTTTTGATCATTTGTCAAAATTTTATGACATTGGATATGCAACGTAAAACAACAATTTCTTTTCAAATGATTTTTGATATATTGTTTAAATTCAAAAATGAATAACTATTTTTATCATTTATGATAAGTAAGTCATTAGTATTTCTATTTAAATACAATTGTAGCTATAAAAAATTTTAATTCCAAATGCATTTAAAATAAAAATGTGTCTATGTAATTTTAATGATTTTATACAGATTTAAGAACATCGTTTTTGAATGTGGAATCTTGAATTAAATTTTAAAGAATTATGACCCAGCAAAAAAATTTTTATCAACATAATTACATAAAAAAAAAATCTGAAACAAATTTAAAATAAAAAATTTTATTAAATAGCTCAAAAAGAATTGAAATATTTTGAAAATGTCATGTATTACGAGCACAAACTTGTTCAATGAAAATTAAATAAAAATAAAATATTGGATTAATGTCAAATATAGTAAAATATTTTAGCTATAAACTATTTTGATTTATAAGTAGTTAGTTTACTTCTACAACTTAAAAATAAATTGTGGGTAACTTACTTGTGGTAATTTATTAGAAGTTAAAATTCCAAATTGTTTATTTAACTTTAATAATTTATCAAATGTTTCGTATTTACATTCTTCCAGTTGGATATAATCAGGAACACAATGTAGAACGTGTAAATATGATGGTTTATTTACTTGTGGATAAGATCCGTGTAAGTGTGTTGGACTCTATACAATATTCATAATTTTATTAACCTCAATATAATATGAAAAATGCAATAACTTACTTCAATATGCACCATCCTCTTCATTTTATTAGTTCCTGCTTTTAATTTATAATTACTTGCTTCAATATCTGTCTCATCCCAATGTGGAAACCAATTTAAATCATTAAATATAGCATTATTTTTAATACTTATAGGCAACAAATATTCATCTAATGCTCCAACCTTATACAATTCAATACATGCATTAAATGCTGCACTTTTTTTAGCATTTTTTTTATTTGCACAAAATATTCCCTGAAAAAACAATAATTAACATATGAATAATTATAATAACTTATGTATTTATATAAAACCATTACATCGATGGGAGTCTTAATAACACTATTGATTGGCAATTTTAGTTTGTATTTTTTAAACTTGTTATTATTCTGGGCAATATACCATTCTGGAATTAAATCTGTAAATCTATCTTGAGGTAAAGAAAAACAATACCTATAAATTATTCCAACAAAAAAATATATTAATATATTAATACTAATCTACTATAACTTTAAGAAAATATAAGGATACTTTTTATAGGTATTTTTTATAGTATATTAGCATCATATTTTAACTTTTGATCAAAAAACTATGTAAGGAAAATTATTGTTTTAAAATGAGATACCTATTAATAATACTTATAGCAGCATCATGAGTTAATATAGCACATTTAGTTTTAAACACTTCTGTCATATTTTCATCATTATTTTCATCATCGATGTCATTATCTACTAATATCTAAAAAAAAAATATCAGTAAAATATTATTTCTATCCAAAATTAATGACTTGTGGGAAATTTTTAGTATACTTTAACAATTTCTTCTTCCATTTTATTATATTCAGATTGAATTTTTTGAAATTTCACTTGGTTTGGCACCATAACAATAAATTTACTTTCAGCAGAACGAGCTCTTCCTTTAGATTGTATATAAGAAGGAAAATTTTTAGGAGAATCATATCTAATGACATAATTGCAAGTTTGTATATCAACACCTTCTTCTAGTACTTCTGATGTTATGAGAACATTAATAATGTTATCGTTAAACCTAAAAAAAAAAAAAAAAATTAAACGATTATGAATTATTATATAGTTTAGGTAGGATAATTTTGTAATATATATATGAGTGTTAAATAATATATTGATTATAAAATACTTCTTAATAATATCATTATTTTGTTGTTTTTTATACACCATTTCTTTGCAATCAGGACTAAATATTCCTCTTGCACCAACTATAAACTCACAAATAATATTTTTTTGATTATATTCATGAATAAAATCCTGTTAGAGAAATCAAAAAATAAATTGATTAATTATTAGAATTAATAATAAATTATTTTGTTTTATTCTAATATACCTTGATATAATGGTATAACAATTTAGCAGTTGTTCGGCGATCAACAAATATTAAACAAGTATCAGTGACTTTTATAATAGATAAAAGTTCCATTAATTTTTTCAGTTTTGGAGATGAATTGTTTAATGTAGTTGAATGACCTTTATGAATAGATGAGTGTTTATTCATAAAGTCAAATATCATTTTTCGAATTATAGTTAATTCTGATAATACCAAAGACATAATAGTGAGACTTTTCATATCAGTACATGTTTTTTTCTTTTTTTCGATTTCAACCAAAAAATGCCAAGTTGCTAAATATGCAATATATGCTCCTCCATCACGAAGATTTACCTAATAAACAATTTTTTTTATAATTTCTAAGAAAAAAAACTTTAAAAATTTACCTCTATATCAAGAAAATAATTTGCAAAATTCTTTGAAGAATTTTTTTGATTATCCAAATAATAAACTTCATTATTTTCTTTAATTGGTTCAATTTTGATAGGAGCCTGAAATTTTCTTAGAAGGTATTTAATTGTCGATATTCTTTTAGTGATAGCATTCATTTCATCTTCCAAAGTATACTCATCATATAAACTTATAAACTCTTTTGGGCGTGCTGAAAAACTGCCATTTTTGTCATTAATTAATTAGTACTATATTTTTAATAGCTTTATTTTTAATAATTACATTTTAATATTTTCATCATATTTAGTCTTTATAGTAGCATTAAATGTAAGTTGCAATTTGGTCAATTCTTCTTTGACATTTTTGGTATTTGAGTTAATCAAAGTAGCAGTGAGTCCAAGGATACGAGGACTTTCATCTTTATTTAAATTGGAATCGTGAAGTATTTGCATTATCTGATTTATATAATAGATAAACAATAAAAACAATAAATATATTTTAATTTAATTATTTGTGTTAAGTGTATTACAAATTGATTTAATGTTTTTGTCAATATAATAACAAGAATGCGCAGTAGGAGCTGCATACTAAGGTCACTAGCCACTAGGTCACATATAATTGCCATTTCTCTAACTCGACAACCTAACATATTGGACATATATATGGACAGACAATGTTCAGACTGAGCTGCAAACTAATTGATGTATGTTTGTTACATAACTCGATTAAATTTTAGGAGTATAATAACAATTGTCTTGTTTTTATGATTTTAAAATTTATTTTTTTTTATATAATAAATACAGTTTGACAGATATTGTATTAAAATGAATGAATTATTATACATTTTCACTATTATTTGTATATTAATTTATGTGGTGTGCGCATAACTAGGTACGAGCCGTTGCTATCAATGAGTACAATGCAGTTTAAAGCAAAAACATAAATAAAATATTAATTATTAAATCAATATTATACTATTACTACATTTTTATAAATTCCACAAGTTCTAATATTAATTATGAAAATTGTTTGTATTACTCATGTTCACATACAAGAATTAAAATTGTAAAATTACTAAAATTATCTATTTTAATTTTATTAAACAAAATGTTAACATAGAAAAAAAAAAAATATATATATATATATATATATTTCAACATGTCTTAATTAGACTTGTACAAGTAACAAATTGCTACAAACAGGATACTCAAGTACATACATTTTCATACTAGATTATACAACAATTTGTTTCAAGATAAAAGTATTTAGAATTATTACATTTTATATGCATATTTATGTCGTATTTTTCATAATTAATAATCATGCATTCAAAATTTGCATTTTCATCATTATTTTACATTGTATGTAATTTAATATACAATAAACATTCTTTTTAAATAAGTAACTTTACGAATAGAAACTTCTAAATACGTTTACCTATATTTTATATGTGTTTAAAAGTGAAAAATGGAATTATTTGCAATGGTAATTTAAAAGAATATGTAAAAATCAAATTTAAATACTTATAATGTTGTATTTTTATGCATTACCCATAGTAAATTTTTTGATGAACCTGTAACTGGTGCGAAAATTAAAATTTAGAAAGATTAAGGTCAATAAAAGATCAAATGTTGTATCAAGTTAATGACCAATACCTATAAAATTGATAGTTAAGAGGAATGAAAACAATCAGTATATACAAGTAACTAATTTGGAACTTTTCTTCAGAATACCAGAAGACAATAAATAAGTTAAGACAATTATTAAGTCATAACTTAAAATTCTTAATACTTATAAAACAAAGTAAAAATTTTATAATAATTTAAAATAATATTGTGTAGGTAAAAAGGTAGCATATTAAGATACAACTTAATTTTATTATATCAATAGATTTTTTAAATAAATAATAATAATTTTTTTCTATAGACTAAAAACCATAATTTTTTGGAAAAATAATGAAAAATTATTCATGTTGTTCAGCTAAGAAACAAAAATCTAAGGTAATATATATATAAATATTTATTTATATAATTTATATGCATTTATAATTGTTTATTTTTTTTCATATCTATGTATTTTAATAGTAAAATCAAATATTTTTGACAGCATAATTGGGTATATAATCAAATATTTTTTGAAGTATAAATGCTTATATATTCTAGTGGTTTTAAACATGCGCACATGCAAGCTTTAATAAATAAAATTTGGATGTTGTAGGAATTTTTTTCTAATGGTCTTTGGGCTAATATAATATAGCTATGTCAGCTACACATTTATTTCATACAATTTAGGATTAGTAAACAAAATTGTATTTTGCTTATTTAACTATTTTTTTTTTCACTTTTACATTTAAATTATTTTTTTGGATTTTTTTTTTGTTTTAGTAAAATATGTTATATCTACAATATTTAAAAGATTAATATTTATTTTTAAATTATAATGTCAGTGAAAATGAATCAAATTGGTTTAAATTAAGTTTTACGTAATAATCAAAAAAATTAAAATTAATATGATCCATATAAGAAATTACATGTTGTAGACATTTACTTCTATTTGAAAATTTTTTATTTATTCATTGGACTAAGAGTGAAACACAACAATGTTTTAATATACCATAAAACAGAAGAAATAAATAAAGTTCATTAACTAAAAATTGTACAAATTTAGTCCATTCTTTACAATTCACAGAGTAACTAAATAAAAATAAATATAATATCCAAATGTAAATTATCTTAATTCAATTGTGAAAAGTAAAATAAAAATAAAAATTCTCTTTATAGGTACATTTAAATATTTATAGAAATATCATACTTAATATAATAAATTAAAAATAACAAAAAAAAAATCTGATAAGTAGTTCCATAGTTTACCCTGTACAAAGATTATATAATTTTCACATTTATAGTTAGGTACATACTGTGTGTCCCAGAAAACAGGATACACTTTTTCATTCATTACCCTTTAAATATTTTTCAATTCTGTTTGTGGGACGTTAAACTAGACTAATAGATCATATATTCCTATGACTTACAATTTTTTTAACTCATATATTTTTATTTCATATAATAATTATTTAAGAGAATTATAAATTTGTATTTACATATTATGTACTTTCTTAGCAATAATTGAAATACATTTGTACATTTTTTTTTTCAATTAGGTTTTTGTATTGCCGGCAAAGTATGGTTAAAATACTTAAGGTAAGTTCAATATTTTTTTTCCAGTTGGTACCAGTGGCGGATTACCCATTAGGCTCGTGAGGCTCGAGCCTAGGGCAGCAAATTGTTTCATGTTATTTTATTTTTATGAACAAAAAAAATAAATAAAGGAATTCAAATGGGGTACTCATAATTGTTTGTATCTGAAGAAATTGGCTACGTGTTTCTTGTTATAACTTGCGCTATTACACAATACACATGAGAAATACGCAGCCGCTAAATAAGAATAATGCAAAATTAATATCGATTTAATATAAACTGATCGACGTTGGCGATTCCGCGAGTAAATATAAATAAATTTATCGACGGAAATGTTTGAATGTTCAACGTTTGACGAAAAGATATGGTTATTTCCAAACCGTATTATACAATATACATCTATACTTGACACGGCGACAATCGAAATCTTTATGACATTATTTGGGTATATTATTATGACTATTAATTGATTGTGTGTTACACAACTAAAAGTACCCATCATATTATTATTTTTCAATTTATTTTGCTGTGATCGTAGTAACAAGTACAAGATTACTTCGTCGAGGTCTATTAAATTATTCGTAACTATATAATATTATAATACTATTGTAATCAACTTATATTGTATTGTATTGTACCTATTAAATACCTTCAACTTTTAAGTACTTATTAAAATAAAATATGAATTATAAAAATAATTATGTATATTATATTTTACTGTATATTTATACGTAAGAAGTGGCATACAAATGGCGGAGAGGTTCGGAATAAATCATACATAAAATATATTATCCAGTTTTGAAATGATTAGAATAATAAAATGAAAATATACACGTCATGAAAATAATACATTTCATGCAATATGTGAGTAATATAGTAATATTACTTAAAATAATTGATTTTTCTTACATTATGACATTATAATTTTAAATTTACATAACAAATTTCTTAGTAAGAAAATGAAAATAAAACAATATAAGTTTTGGAGGTTAATGAAAATCGCCTTCTTGTGGTGTCGTCTAGGTAGTGCTAAATGGTACTCAAAAATATTATAAGAAAATTATTAATTAGATACAAGAAGATCTTGGCATAATATTTTTATTTGGGCCTAGTTTACACGTTTATCATTTTTACCTGAAAAAAAAACCGGGCCAAGTTGTACACATCTATAATTTTTAATTGAAAAAAAATCCGGGCCTAGGGTCTATAGTAGTCCATACTGTGCATTGAGAACCGCATCACAAATGAATTAGACTTTGACCACATGATAAATGATTTTTCCCAATTAAAAGCTCGGAAACAACTGGATTAAACCATTCGTACTCTTTATACACCTAATTTATCGATTGCAACTTGTAAGATTTATATTATGTAATATTTGAACTAAAGTGTAAATTAAAAATTATCCAACCATATAGTACCTTTAAACAATTTCTCACTCACGGGACGGCTATATCACTATTCGTGTCAGTGTATTCAAATTACGATTTTTGGATAGTATTAAAAAAGGGGGATGGTAAACACTGAGCGTGCCTATGGGCGCCGAGAAGGTTAATCCGCCACTGGTTGGTACTCTAAGTTTTACATTCCTGCATTACAGTGGTTTACTCCTCAATTACAAAGAATATTAAATACCTACTACCAGTAGAGTGATTACCTTATTTTCCATTTTTTTTTTTTTTTTTAATTAATTTTTACCAATTTTTATGTGTAACAGTAGTAAAATTATCTACTAAAATATTATTAAATTAGATGAATAAAACATAATTAGTAATCAAATAATAAGCTTTTGAAAATATATTGTTATTACTATTTATGTATTTTTTTTCATAATATGTAAAATATAGTAAATAATTATCAAAATTTAAGTTAGGTAACATAATTTGACTTAAATTATAAATTTTAAATTGAATTAAAAAGTAAATTTAATAAATTCAACATATTATGAATATGACCAAAGTACATACCTAAACATCTAGTATTAAAATTTTGATACTATATTTAAGAGCTCCTAAATTAACTTACTTGTTTAAATGGATGTAATGATACAGCGTGATGACATTCATCAAATATAATAAGATTAGCATCCTTGATATGCATGTAACCATGATTCAGATTGTTCAAATAAATCTGAGCAGTCATAACCAGAATCTAAAAAAATAAAAATTTAAAAAATTTCATGTATTTGGATTAACTAATGAAATAGTAATATAAATACAACAATACAACTATTTAATAAAATTGGCCAATCCAGTTTTGTGTAAAGTAACAAATTCATTTGTTACACTCAAAATCTAAAAATGTATGATTCAAAACATACCAAACAATAATCATAACTCATAGTACTAAAATTATCAAATTTAATTAATATAATTATTATTGACCATTTAATGATGTATTTAAAATAAGTAAAAAATGTACATTAGTAAGAATAGAAAATAAGATATTATTTTTGTTACCAAAAATTACAATTTTAAAACAAAGAATTAATTAATAGGATTTCATACACACATGTATTGTTTCTGTTTTATCTATGTTGTTAGTTTTATTATTATAGTAATTTTATTAATTATTAAACTTAAAGGTAAGAATATAATACAGGGAATCTCGTATGGTTTTATTAATATTATAATTTTAAAGTGAGTTATAACTTTATGAGCATTTTAAAGTTGTAATATTTTACATAATTATAATTTACTTTAAAATGATAATAACAATAAAACCTCTAAAAGAAGACTATATTCTTAACTTTAAGTTTGATAATAAGTAAATTTACTATAATATTAAAGTGGATCAGTAAATTTTCCTGACAATACATTTGCCCAACACTACATTTACCCGATACTACACTTGCCTGACAGTATAAAATTAAATTATGAATGAATTTGTATCAAAAATTATTCAAAATTTCAACAAAATATTATATTATATTATTTTATAAATTAATCTTAGATTCAAAATTATACAATTTACAATAACACAACAATATTCGACAATATCAAGTTTTATTGTAAATAAATATTTGTCAAAAATTATTAATAATAAAAACATTATACTACTTACAATTTAATGTTATGAGAGATTCCTCATAGAAATGATAACTGTGATCGATTTCCCCTTTCATTTATAATTGCACTAATACGTTTTTCTCTTTCAGCGTTAATAATATAATAATAATAAAAGATTGTATATTAGTATTACGTACAATAAAAATATGTAAAATATATTGGCGGACAAATGTAGTGTCGGGCCAATGTAATGTTAAGTAAAAGTATTGTCGGGCAATCATATCAGACCCATATTAAAGCTTATAACTTAAAATGGATTTTGCTGACCATACATTTACTAGTTGTATGTTAGGAAGATGGACACAACACATACAGGTATGACGTTCTCCTAATTATATAGTATTTAAGCTTTATTTTGAATTTGTTTTTATACATATAATTTTATAAATAAAATATTGTCTCAACTAATTTGACCAATCTACATTTTTTATCAAATATTTTTTTTATAAAAGACCTTTATCTTAGAAGTAACTACTTGATGATGTTATAAGTGCCACTTCTAATTAGTTCATACATATAATTATCATGGTACTCACATGACAGTTTTCTAATATTTCATTCCAATGGTTTTGAGACCATAAGTCGACATTCATATCCCCACTAAATGTTCCAATATTCCATGGTAAATGCCTTCTTAAGTTACTGGCTTGTTGCATAACAAGTGGTACAGATTGGACAATAAAAAATGTCCATTTTCTTCCATGACCCATTGGTCTGGAAATAGTTTTAAATATTGTATAAATGTGCCTTATTTAAAAAATATTAATTATATATATACTTAATTAAACAGTCTCCCAAATTTTTAATAAGCATTGTAGCTATATATGTTTTGCCACTTCCAGTTGGTAGGTATAAAATTGTGTTAGATTTTTTTGCATCCTCTAAAAGCTCAAGTTGATATTTTCGAGGCACTATATCTGAAGTATCCTTTAAAAATAGTCGAATATACAATTATTATAATTAAACATGGCAAGTTTTTCATTTTTCTTTTTCTAATGCAAAAAACTGTTTTATAGGTACTATGTTCAGATAAAATTGCGTATTAAAATTATACAGAATTGTATATTAATAAATAAATAAATAAATAAATATAAAATGTATGTTACTATTTTAATAATAAATTTAAGTTATTGCCAATACTTTGTTAACCTAAGCAAACTGTGTGTAACCAAAATTATGCACTGTAGTTAACTTTATAAATAATACTACTATGTTTTTATTCTGTACATAATTTTATGTATTATTACTATAAGAATCGGAATTTTTAAGAAAGTTTCATATTTAAAACCTAATTGAACAGCACTATATATATAAATATACGTAGCATATATTATCAAATTTAAGCGTTTTCATATATTTTATATGCATCAATGTATATTTAGTTAACAAATAAACAAAACAAAATTTCCATTTTTAAAGAAATTACTTTTATACCATCTTTATATGGTATTATTTGATATAATAGCTTAAATTTTTCTTGAATATTATTTCATAAATCATAAATATGTAAGCAAAAAATTTTGGTTTTATCTATACGTATAAACAATTAAATGTTGAAATTCATTTAGATAATCACTGACAACTTTTAAGAGTAACTATTAAATATAAAAACAAGAAATTTAATTTGATTTCCCACAATTTTTTAATTTACTTAATTCATACTTTAAATATTATTTCAAAAAGATATGATTTGATATATATTTAAATATAAGTATTTTTGCAAATTATTATAATCTGATTATATTTTATATATCAATGTATAAAATGGATACTGTGCAAACTAATAATAAGTATATTACCTTTGGCGGTTTGTCCATTTTTGAAGTATTTGAATTGAGAAACGAGAAATCTTTAACACAAAGAATAATTAAACTAAAAATGTGTACATTTAAATACTTAATATCATTTAATAATAATAGATACTGTGTATCTTAACATTATACTTCAGTCAAAAATAATATAATAAAGTTATGTAGGTAAAAGTTCTTAACTCGTAGTCTGTAGACACTTAAGAGTTTAGAGGGCATGTTTATGATTACTGAATGGTTTGTGGAATATATTTCATTATATACTCCATTCACTTTTAGAAGCAACCTGAGCAGCTGACTTCTGCGCATGGATTGTTTTGTGTTGATATTACTGGTGATTGATTAAGTAAAGGTAACAGTTAGGTACGTGTGTAACCACTGAAAAAAATTGATCACAGCCTGGGTCGCTTCTAAATATGAATGGAATATAATTTCAACTACCTAATAATAAATTGAACATATAACAATTTATTTTTAGTAGAAACAAGTATATTTAAATAATTAATTCAACTTGTATTTATTGTATTACAATAAAAGCTTTTTAAATTAACATCAAAATATTAAATAATAATTCAAATTAATATTTTTTTTTTTTTGTGATAGGCTGTACTTTTTATTTTAAAATAGTCCAAAATACAGTTAAGGTTAAGAATTCCAGATCTATGAAATATAAGCAATTACAGTGAGCTTAAAAATAATTATTTTTAAATTACAATTAATTGTTAAATTAAACTCTCTTTAAGTAGAACAAAAAAATCTCATTGAAAAAAATGTTAAAAACCAAAATTTAATAAATTCATTAATAGACAAGAAAATAAAAATCTATAAGTAGATAAAAATTATTATGATATAATTAATAATAATTTATGAATAATATGTGTAATTATATTTAGAAGTTTCCTTTTAAATGTTAAATCGATTATACTCATAAAATTTGAACTCAAATATTGTATTGTTTTTTATGTTTTAATAGCACTTGGTTTGTAACATTCATCTGAATCATAATGAAAATTAATTACACAAGAAAATTTACCACAAGATAAAACAGAAGAATTCAAACACCATCTACAACGCCATAATAACTATAGTAAATTTCGTGTTATATAAATTAAGTTTTAGAGTACAAAATGTAGTATATAGTTTTGTAATTAAAAATTAAATTTTTAATGATCATATCATGCAATCACAGTTCAATTGATATATTAATCGACGAATTACTGAATAAGTAAATAACGACTGTATTCCAGTTTTTCAACTGAGAAACGGATACGGTATTCACTAGTCAGGTACTAAGAAATCGCAAATGGCAAATCGGAATAATGTTTGAAATAAATAAATAATACCTATTAAGATTTTACTTTTTTAATGACTTACTATTTCACATGGTTATGATAAGTTCTAACCAAAACATAACACACTTGTACCACCATAGAAGCACATAATTTCATGATAGAACTAGAACCACGGTTTAAGATATACTTATATTATCTTTAATCGTGGATAGAACCATGAAGACTAGAATAAGCAGGAGACCAACTTACACGATGTAGAGAAGAGAAGGTGATAACACTCCGTGAAAAAAGCATTGAACTCTATATGATAACTGGAATGCTCACCAAGCAGTGTTGCCCGAAAGAGGATGTTAGAAAGAGATAGCACATACTAATGGTGTTACTATCTTTGTCTTGCACATGGCGCTAATATCTTAATTTCATATTTTACTGCGATATTATTTTAGTTTGGTTCTTAAAATGTAGTTGCACCTCATTATTTTTTTTTAACTTCCACAAAATATTTTTATTAATTTAATAAAATATAAATAATTAAATGATAAATAAATAGTTTATTAGTTTATAATAATAATTTAAAATAACATAACGAATATTGAAACATAAGTGCATAAATGAGCAGAAGTGTTGAAATAAAAGCATACAATGAAAATATATATTAATTATAAAATAAATCAATCTTATATAAAAGTATTTAACATGCACAATTTTTAATGACAAGATTACTGAAGTCCTAGTATTATATACAAAAAAAATTTAAAAATGGATATAAAAGTATAATTAAATATAAACTGGTTATATATTATAACACATAAAATAACTTTGTAAACACATGTAACCAATATTATAAAACTCAGTTTAAATATGATTAAATAAAATAAGTTGTTTAATTTATGCCTAAGGGATAATTTTAAACCTTGATTTTATTATGTCAATTTTTTACACCACTAATTATGGACTCTTAAAGTACAATAATATGAAGATATAAATTTTGCTATTTTCATTTCGTGTAATTCTAAAGTGCACGTATCAATAATTGGATGTATAGGATTTACATTTTTTACTTGATCAAAAATTGTCTTTGCACTTTTAATATGATATATTTTTTAAAGATGTTATTTTTTTATTTGCAGAATATGCTTGATAACATTTTTAAGTGAATAATATTATATCAAAAATAAACATTGATACAAATTTCAGTTTGCCTCGATTTTTAAAATGTGTAAAACAAACATAATCTGTTACAGGCATTAATGAATAGTTATGATCCTTACTAAAAATATCTTTATTTAAAATTATATTTTCACAAAATAAACAGGGGAACTTTTCAATAAATTTATTAGCTGCATTCCCTGCTATATAATATAAAATATTTTTGAAAACGCAGAAGGCACTAAGCAGAACAAAAGTCAAAATGTTAAACGAACAACGAATTTAAAATGTATTGGTAATCAATTCATATAATTATGTGTGATAAAAGAAGATAGCAACACCGTTCTTATCTGCTGTCTTTTTCTAATACGCTATCTCGGTTATGTTTACATTGGTCTTATGACTGGTGAGCATTCCAGTTATCATATAGAGTTCAATGGAAAAAAAGCGGGTAAGTGAGTATCGCTCTGCTGTACATTAGTGGGTGGGATGGACCTCGGACTAGGGAAGGTTAAACTTGAATGCAATGATATGTATCATTGTATACGAAAAACGATTCTGAACGGAGATGATTTGTCAGTCTAGGATATATTATACTTAAATATTGTAATATATTCTACTTTGAAACTAATTCAAACATTGAAGTAAAAGTTTCAAGATCTTACGTTTAGTAATTTTTTAAAAATAACAAAAATCGAAAATTATTTATTAGTAAAAAGTTATTTTACACGTGTATTATTGATTTCAAATTAAAATTAAAACTTTAAACACACGTGAAATTTTTTCAATTGATCAATCCTCAAACTTTTTTATAATTATTCTAAGCTTAACTTATGGACAGCATAGTATTAAATTTTCAATTCTTAGCTTTTGATAGAAAAATATTTATAAATTTTTAACTACCAAATAGTGAAAAGTATTCATGATTTTGACGAATTTTTGTCAATATTTGAACTTCAAATGCTAATAAAAAAAATTGTGCCTATGTATTTTTATAATTTTTGAATCAGAGTTAGAACAAGTTATGTGGACCCTTCAATTAAATTTTCAAGTAATTTGTCCCAGCTAAATTTTTTTTATCAATATTTATAAAAAAAAAATAAAAAAAATTGAAAATATCAAATGCCTATAAATAGCTCAAAAAAAGTCAAAATGTTTTGAAAATCAAATCGCGTAAAGAAAATGGCAATCTAAATAACTGGTAAAATTTTAAAGTATTTACGACTTATACAGTTTGAATAACAACAAATATAAAAAATTGTTTTAGGCTAAACCGTTATTTAACGCGGTTTTGTAAAAATTTAAATTTCAAACACTCATAAAAAATTTTTGTCTGAATCCGGTAGAGTTTTTATTTTAGATAATTGAAGTAAAATGTATGGAGAACCTTGTATAAAATTTTCAAAACGTAGTTATAAAAGAAAAAAATTTTACGATTTTTCAACCACAAAATTACTTGCCAATTTTCGCAATTTTGACACATTTCATATAAATTCGAACTTTAAGCACTTATAAAAAAAATTGTGACTAACGATTTCGGATTTTTTTTTATCACTTTAAGAACAACTTATAAGAATCCTTGTATTAAATTTTCAAGATTTTCTGGCCGGCCAAAAAATTTTTATCGTTATTTTAAAAAAAAATACTAAAAAAAATTAAAAATTTCAATTGTCTATAAATAGTTCAAAAAAAGTCAAAATTCTTTGAAAATTTAACTGTGTACGGAGAACGCTAATATAAACATTTGGTGAAAATGCCAAGTATTTACATCTATTAGTTTTTGAGTTATAGCAAAATAAAAAATTCGATTTGGGCGAAAACTGGTTTTGCGTAAAAATTCCCGTTTTTCCGTCATTTTTTTAAGGTTTTTCCCGACTCACTTAAAAAATATTGAAAATTTTTAACTTTTGACCCCCCAAAGTACCAGCTACATCCGATTTCATTTTCAAAGAGGGGCTGAAGTCAAAAATTGAAGCATTTTTACTGCCCCAAATGTTGTCGACAGACACAAAAAAAAAAAAAAAAAAAACACACACATCATTGTAAAATCAATACATTCATCACTCCGTTCAGAATCTAAAAGTGGCTTTTTTTTCGACGGCACTATTTTAGTTAACATGAATATCGCCGGGCACCGCCACAGTATTCGAAGGCCGGTTACATTAATTATTTTCTATTAAAGTGTATTGAAAATGAACCACGATGTAGAGAATATTATGAATATATTATACTATTGTCTAAAGCAAGGGATAGGTAATAGGTATATAATCATAACAAAACGAAAAAAAAATGATTTTCAGTTTTCGTACATTGTTGTATACTTGTATATGTGTATGTACATTGTACATTGTACATGGTACCTATAGTTAAAAAAAACCGATTTACTCGATTTAGTTGTTTTAAATTTATCTAAGGATAATGTACCTTATGGTAGGTAGTATAAATAGTACCAAGTAGTATAATTTAATAATGTATAGACTATAGAGTATAGGTAGTATACTCCAGTCTACACCTGAAGAATTATTGGATAATATTGACTTTTTAGATTTTTGTTAAATGTTAAGCGCTTCTTCTAACAGTAATTTGAAAACAGATGATTAATTTACATAATCAGAGGCCTCAAACGTTTAGGTGGTTTAACTATTCAGTGACTTGCAATTATTAAGGCGATTCATCTAATGATGAATATTATATTGCAGTGAGTCAATCAACTAAGCCTTGAATAAGTGGAGGTGTAGTCGTGTCAAAGAAATGAAAATTATAAAAATATTTCAGTTTTTTTTAATTAGAAAATTAGGCAGTACAAATGACAATATTCTGATGTAGGCTGGCGTGAAGGTGCTCGCGCTAATTCTGATCTTAAGAAAATTCTGTTCGATTTGATGTTTATTTTTAGTCCTAGAACAGTAGAACATCATAATTAATAATATTCAACTTATATATAATAAAAATGGGTGCTAATTCGGTATGCCCTCTACCGGTTTTGGGCGTTTTGGCGTTCTACACTCGGTGTACGTTCAGTACGCACTACGCGGATATTGGACTGCAATTACGGTATATATGCGTTATCTGCTTCGGTTTTATATAATATGTAAAATATGTTAGGTATTTCTTTCAACTGTTAATAATAATGATAATTTCTATTTATCTTTACCTTAAATTGTATTATTGTTGGTTTTACTTTTATTACAGTCATCACATAACGCTCACGAAGGTTGTTCGTTACGAATATAAATTATAATATATATTATTATTTTTAATATTTTTAGTATTTCGTGTATTATTGTAATGGCTGTGATGATGTTTCGTGAGTTTTATACTACAGTAGTGCCAAATGAGATTGGCCCATGGGTATTTGGTTTAAAAAATGGAAATTATTGCCGTTATTTTTATGTTCATCGACGCGATCGAGAAACACTTATATCAATAATTGAACGTGAATGCGAGGCAGGATCAGAAATTTATTCTGATGAATGGGCAAATGGGCTGCATATAGGTGTCTCGCACAAGCCGAGGTTTTGTACACAAGACGGTAAATCACCAAATCTCATTTGTCGATTCAAATACAGGAGCTCACACTCAAAACATTGAAAAGTCAAGGGACATGGTTGGACGCGAAAATTAAATTATTGAAGAAAATGATGGTGTTCCTCTTAATCATAATCATTTGCCGTCCCCATCATCTTGATCACTATTTCTGGCAACTTTACCGTCAAGACAGTCCGGACTTTTTTCTCGCCATGTTAGAAGACATTCAGATCGTGATTAATCGTTTTTGAATTAATCGTTAAACGACGTATGACGACTGTAGATAATACCGACTTAGGCACTTGTCTGTAAAGAGTCATCAATAAAATAATATAAAAAAATATAAATAATATAAAATATATAAAATAAAACCTAGTCAAAACGACCGACAGTGACGGCACAACGAATTTTGGGGCCCTGGGCAATATTTTTGAATAGGCCCTTGATGATTTTGGTAAATACTTTGTTTTATGTAATCTCTGACAATTTTCAGATACCAATTACCAGTTAACATTATTGATTTATTTTATTATTCCTAATTGACGATTTTTATTTATATTTTTATTTTTAATTTATTAGATATTAATATATTATTAAAATTAAGACATTCTTATTATTACAATAATTTTTGTTCATAATTTTATTGATTCTACCACTTATCAGTTTATAAAATGTATCTTTATAAACACATATATTAGATTTACAGTTAAGTTTATAACTTTAAAAACAATTAGTTATTGAATACAATTGGTTTCAAAAAGTTATGAAGCTTATATCAAAATAAATTATATAAAACAAAAAAATTATAATTATTTAACTTTTTAAAGTTATAAGATAAAAACAAAATACGAGTAGTTATAGACTAGCTATAGTTACATAAAATAGAATACTAGTATTTATTACTATTGTTAGTATATATTATTCATGTGTCAATGTGTATAGTGTGTCAATTAAATTATGAAATGAATAACGATAACACGAGTTAACGACAGGTTAAGGATTTTCATTTTCGAATAATTTTGAAACGTGATAATTAGGGCTCGGAAGTTAATGTATTTTTTTTTTTTTTTGGAACTTTTTAGACGATGCTCTCCTGTTTACAAATGAATTTCATTATCATGTGAATCTGAATAACTAATTTTAATTTTGTATTTTTTGGTTATTATTAGTCATTTTTTGACATTTTTAGTCATTTTTACATTCACACTAGTTCATTTCTTATCGTTTCTTGTCGATCATTATGCCGATAACTTAAAACTTGGAAATTACTACAGGCTAGAATGGACTGTATTAATTATATTATGAATTATGATATATTATAGACTTCTATATTATATAGCATATTCTAGAATAGCCAGTAGAATTAAGATTATACAAAACCCGACCCGTTTATATCCGGCCACCGGTTAGCTCCATTGACTACTTTAAAATCTAGGGTCGGGCAAATGCATAATCCTGCCTCTCTCCAAATGACGTCCCTGTATGAGCAGAGCCACTATTCTAGCGGCCCTATGCCACAATTGTACCAAAAATTTAACCAGCCCATACAAAATCAGGGATGGGGCAATTGCCTCCACCTTCCCCTTCCCCCAAAAAAATACCACTGAATATAGGTATGTTAGTAAGACACAGACAGCACATGTAAATATAACGTCCTCTTAAGAAACAAAAAATGACCTAATTGTTAATTAATTTAAAAAAATTATCGTAGAAATGTATAATAATGTAATGGATTTAATAGAAAACATGGAAAAAAGATTCATACAAAAATAATCAAATATACATAGACTATAGACCAGGGGTCTCCAAACTTTTTTATTCAAGGGCCACAAAAAATATCAAATGCTCTTAGCGGGCCAAAAGTTTATTAACACATATAACTTTTTAAATTACACATGAGTTCCATTAGATATCTATATTTTATTTACCGTTCTATTGGTGCTACGGGCCAGTTAAAACTTGTTAGCGGGCCGTATCCGGCCCGCGGGCCGTAGTTTGGGGGACCCTGCTATAGACTATAAGCTTCTCACCGATTTATTACTAACTACACTAGGTGTCTAGGATATAAGTATCTATTCACACTTTCTTCAATCCAGTTAAATGTTTTAAATAATATTTGTATTGCTTCAGCTAAATTAGTTTATAACTTAGTATAACTATATAACTATATAGCCACTATTATATTATATTATTATTGCCTAAAAGTTTTAACTTCCTCTATTCATATTCTCACTCCCAGTCTCAGAGGTTAGTCGTAAGCCCAGTGGCACCGATCTATATTTCATGTTATGGGGAAAAAATGCTGGTGTTAGACCCACCTACTAAAAAAATGTTTAGTTAATTACGTTCGAATGGTACTATATTTATTTCTAACTATATACATACAAGATGCTGCATTGCTGCATAACAAATCTATTTTTGATTATCACCCATCCATAAATATTTCTGGGGAATTTTCCCCAGTTCATACCCGTGTTCGGCGCTACTGTTAGTACATACAAAATTTGAATATTGACAAAACTGGATATTTTAACGAAAAATAACGATTATAGGTATAGTTATCTATTTTGTTTTAAGTTATTACAAAAATATTATTTAAAGACATCAATTCGTGTATTATTATTTAGCACTAACAGAAACAGAGAAGTATTCAAATAATTATGTAGATAAGTTTTAAGCTCTTTATATACCATAAACTTATTAACATCTCAGTGGTGGCTCGTCAGGGGTCTTTGAGACGACGACTGACCATAAAAAAAAAGTAGTAAAGCAATAAAAAAGTTAGAAAAAAATTTTAGTATAATTTAATATTTTTATTTATTTTGAAAATAATTATGATGGTTTTCGATATTAATATTGATTATTGATAATATTATAATATTTTGTATTATATTTTTACATTAATAATGAGAAGACAGGTGTCATTCAATAATAATACGGGCGAAAAATATCGATAACAACAACTAATTACTAATTTATTCTATGCCAATGGCAGAAATTTTGAATGAGTCTAGTCTTAATGTACTGAACAACATCTATACAATCTACCCCGATGCAACATTGTTTAAGTCAGTGGCGTAACTACAATATGGTTGCATAGGTGTGCATTGCACTGGGGCCTGCAGGGGCCTAGAAGGTCCAAAAGGGGGCCTAGAAGGTCCAAAAGGGGGCCTATGAATTTTGATACTTTGTTTAAAATATGTATATTAACATTTTATATTTTGTTAATAATTTTAAATTATTTTATAATAAATAATAAATTACAATAAAATCATAATATTTTATATTACGAAGAATTTTATCTATAAATATTATACTATTATTTGGTCATACTGTCATAGATATTACAATATTATTCCCGTATAGAGTATAAAAATAAATCGTCCATGAAACAGGTAGAAATATTGTCATTAGAACATGTTTTTTCATTTACATCATAAATGTAATGTGTAATTGTTTAATTTTATTCATATAACTATTTTTAGGGGCCACAAAATAATATTGCACATCGGCTAGAATTTTATAGTTACGCCACTAGTTTAAGTACACAATTATTGAGTCTCTCGAACGACAGACTCCCGAATAAATTTAAATGTCTGGCTAATAATAATTTTACAATATAATAATTCAGTATAATATGATCTATGGATATGGATCTATCATATTAATCTATCATCTATGGCAATCATCAATCTTTGCTATTCGTCAGAGACGATTGACGGTTGTAATAATTTTAACGGAGAAAAAAAAATAGACGTACAAATCGTTAAACCGTAATTTAATAAATACAATATTTTATACGCATATGCCGTTCTGTTCAGCTTATTTTTATGAAATATCTCAATAATATGTTCAATTCGAAACGCGGTAAAGACGGACAAAGAAAGGTGTTCCTGGGTCGGCGATGTGGTTACTGAACGTATGGACATTAAATATGATACAACTAAGTTTCACAAAAAAAAAATCGATGTTTACGTGAGTTTGATTTTCTATACTTTTGAAGCTTTAATTTACTTTTTTAGACATAAAATAAATACATACTTATTGCACCGGACAATCTTCTACCCGCCGGGTGATTTATACGTAAGCATATTTTATTCCCAAACGCGCAATGCATAAAATACGCGTGAGACCGAAAATATATAATCGTCATATTACCAGACCCATTTTATAGAATAATAATTTATATTTATATTAATTGTGTAAATAGCATTTTTCATTTTTAACCGGCCGAGTACCCGAAAAGATACATTAATATTTTATAATTCTGAATTTTGAATTTTGATTACATTGATATTCATTTCATATTTCTGTGATAACTATTTCTCCTCAACTGATTTTGGTTTTTTATAGTAATTTAAAAAGGAATTACTATAGTTATTTGATAATTTTAACAAATGTTAATGTTTGCTTTTCTTATAAAGATTATAATTTTCAAAATATTTAGACTACACACTTATAGGATAAAATAAACATAGCATATATAATACCAATAATACCATAAATAGATGCATTTATTAAATATATATATATTAATATCGCAAATTATCTGAACATATTAATTAGAACTTATCGATTAATTTTTAAATCAGTAAAAATAGTATATGAGTATGTATTATTCCTAAACAGGACGGTACCGAAACGAAAATGATTTATGTGACTATAATACTATATGGTGTGTATAACGAGTTGAATGTGAATAACTGCTTGTATTTAGAAATTAATTTTATTAATTTTGTAAGTCCTTCTTTATTATATGTAAATGTAATAAATCATAATCTATTAACTATTTAGTATGTGATATCAGTTTAATGATTAAACCATGAACCTTAGAGTACTCTAATGTTCATGGATTAAACTTTTAAATATTTTTAAAATCATTAATCATTTAGTTCAGCCAAACCGTATAAAACCATTAATAACCGTTATAAAATTATAATTTAAAAAAAAAATTCAGGATAATATACAATTATTATGATTTTACGTATGAAATTAATTAGACATCAAAAGTTTCGTATGTAAGACAGCTGAAATATAATAATAAATCCTATTCACAAAGAGTTCTCTAAAAAATACTACATTATTATAATATTTATCATCCATGGCAAACGACAATCGTCGTCATTTGTAGGAGACGATTAACAATTCTAATAATTTTATTGGACAGTCGTCAAACAACAGCCTTCAGTAGTTCAGTAAATGACAAGTACTAGCTCATTTTCATAAAATATTATAATAATTCCATTCCGAAGCGTAAAGAAGACGAATGAAGAAATAAACTAGCTGTTTCTTCAGTGACGGTGTACGTTTGAATTTTAATATGGCGTAGCTTGATTTCGCCAGAATATCGTCGAAGGATACTTACGTAGGTTAATTATTGTCCTATAATTTAGGGGTAGTAAAAATTTTACTTTTTATACACAAAATAAATATTTATTGACTTCTACAAGCTGTTACTCCGATGACAGACCTATATTTTATTTCCGATCGTACAGTCCAATGAAGTGGTCGCCAACCGGCGGGTTATTGTATCTGAGCATATTAATTAGAACTTATCGATTAATTTTTAAATCAGTAAAAATAGTATATAAGTATGTATTATTCCTAAACAGAACGGTACCGAAACGGAAATGATATGTAACTATATGTGTATAACGAGTTGAAATAGTTGAATGTGGATAACTGCTTGTATTTAGAAATTAATTTTATTAATTTTGTAAGTCCTTCTTTATTATATGTAAATGTAATAGATCATAATCTATTAACTATTTAGTATGTGATATCAGTTTAATGATTAAACTTTTTAAATATTTTTAAAATTATTAATCATTTAGTTCAGCCAAACCGTATAAAACCGTTAATAACCGTCATAAAACTATAATTTAAAAAAAAATTCAGGATAATATACAATTATTATGATATTACGTATGAACTTAATTAGATATCAAAAGTTTCTTATGCAAGACAGTTGTAATATAATAATAAATCCTATAAAATCACAAAGAGTTCTCTAAAAAATACATTATTATAATATTTATCATCCATGGCAAACGACAATCGTCGTCATTTGTAAGAGAAGATTAACAATTCTAATAATTTTATTGAACAGTCGTCAAACAACAGTCATCAGTACATGACAAGTCACAAGTACTCTCATTTTCATAAAATATTTCAATAATTCCATTCCAAAGCGTAAAGAAGACGAATGAAGAAATAAACTAGCTGTTTGTTCGGTGACGGTGCTGCACGTTTGAGCTTTAATATGGCACAGCTTGATTTCGCCGAAAATAGTCGAAGGATACTTACGTAGGTTAATTATTGTCCTATAATTTAGGGGTAGTAAAAAATTTACTTTTATACATAAAATAAATATTTATTGACTTCTACAAAGTACAAGTTGTTACCCCGATGACAGACCTATATTTTATTTCCGATCGTCCAGTTCAATGAAGTGGTCGGTAACCGGCGGGTTATTGTGTATACGACCCGTTTTGAATTCTAAAACACTGACATTTTTTTTTTATTTATATTTTATTATTTTAAAGTTCTAGACGATATTTTTTCCATAGTAAATAATTTGAGAATATAAAATGTTTATTTTTATCTGGTCCGCAAACTGTTTTTAATTTGTAATATGTGTGGGCTGAGAGTTCAAAAAGATTACCGTGGCGACCATGCATTAATGATGAAATTGTCAAGAATAAAATAAAGTCGTTATAAGTACACCTTAGATCCTGGATGTAGTAAAAAATGTATAATGATTTTACAATTATGTAGTTTATTTTCTGTCTGCCATGAATTCTTGTAGCAAATATGATCTATTTGGTACTTTGGTTGGTAAATAGTAAAATAAAATAAAAAAATTCAGATCTCGCCATAATATCGGGAAAACAAAAAAGCTGGAAATATTACCATATTTATATGGTTTTATTTTTTGGTGAAAAATTTTACCAAAAAACTATTGAAATAATAAAATTATAATTAAAAAAAAAATTCAGGATATACAATTATAATGATTTTACGTATGAAATTAATTAAATACCAAAAGTTATGCAAGACAGCTGAGATATAAAAATAAATCCTATAATATCACAAAGAGTTCTATAAAAAAAAAAACATATAATCAATCACAATAATCACATTATTACAATATTTATCATCCGTGGCAATCGACAATCTTCGTCATTCTTAGAGGACTGTTAATAATTCTAATAATTGTATTGAACAGTCTTTAAACAACAGCCTTTAGTGTATGACAAATGCGCTCATTTTTATAAAGTATTTTAACAATTTCATTTTAGAACGCAAAAAAGACAAATGAAGAAATAAGAGCTAGCTGTTTCTTCGGCGGTGGTACACGTTTGAACTGTAAATGTGGTACAGCTCGATTTCGCCGAACAGCGTCGAAAAATACTCACGTAAGTTAATTTTCCCGTACTTAATTATGGAATATTAAATTCATCTTTTATACTTAAAATAAATATTTATTGAAGTGTACAAGCTGCTATACTTGGATGAAAGACTTAAATTTTATTTCCAATCGTCCAATGCAATGGCCGGCAACCAATGAGCTATTGTCTACGGCCCGCTTTAAATTCTAAAACAACAATTTTTTTTTTATTTTAAAGTTCTAAACAATATTTTTTTGCATAGTAAATAATTTAAGAATATTAATTTTTATTTTTTTCTGGCCCACAAACAGTTTTTAGTTTGTGAATAAAATTAAGTCATCAAGTATACCTTGGATCCTGGACATAGCAATGAATGTATATTGATTTGAAAATTGTGTAGTTTCTTTTCTGTCATTAATTATTGTAGCAAATATGATTTATTTAGTATTTTGGGTGGTTAATAGTAAAATAAAATAAAAAATTTCGAATCTTGTATTCTTGTCATAATATCGAAAACACAAAAAAAACAAATGTATTATTACGCTTTATACTTGTATAATATCGACAAAATTAATTTATTAATTTAATTTTAATTAAAAAATGCTAATTATAGAATGTTGAAAAATTTACCAATTTTCTACATTATGATTTCTCTATAGGTAAATTGTATAATTTTAAAAGCATTTTCATTATTTAAAACAATAAGTTTTTTTTATTTTTTATTAAGCCGAAAAAAATTATAGATATGCAAATATGATTTAAAATTTAATACAGGCTTCATCAATTGTTCACTAATATACTGTAATAAAAAAATGTATAGTCATGGTATAGTTTATAAACGTTTAAAATTAAAATTTTGATTGAATTCGGCTAAATCTATAATATGTTCAAATTAATTGTTTCGTTAGACATTCTTTTTATATCTATACAATTAAAAAAAAATATTATATTGGAACTCTCGTTAGTTTTTTATTATTTATACCTTATTATTTTTTATGACTATTTGAAGTTCAGTATTATACCTATAACTTATTAAATGTTAATTATACTCCCACCAAAAAAATAAATATTTTTTCTCAAGTAATTTTTATATTTTGTTATTATACCTAGTTCAAAAACGAATTATCTTATATACTTAAAACTTTAATTAAATTCTTATGAGAGTATTTCTTACACATAGTATCTTTTCAAAATATTTTGAAATTATGTATATTTACGATATCATATATTTTGTTATTATTTAAAACATTATTTGTAGAGACATAAAAGTTTTTTGTACGTGTTATACGCTACACACAATGACATTTTTGACATACGTAGATTAATCTTAAGATATTGACTCAAAAGTACCTATATAACAAGAATATAATACGGTATAAATTATATTTATTATTTATACAATATAATAATAATAATAATAATAATAATGATAAATGCAATGTTTTCGGAAAAAATATAGCTTGTCAAATTTTACACACAAAAAAAAAATACTTAGCAATATCAATCCACATATAATATTATAAGTCATAAAACATCAAAATTATACTATAAGATTAAGTTAAAGCACTGCGTGATTAGAACCAAAATAATGCAGAACTAATAACTCAGAAACATAACGATATTAATCATAATTATTTTTTTTTAAATATATATAATAATATAATTATTTTTGTTTAGTTCACTATTTTTATAGATTAAATTAAATAATTTGTAATCATCTTCATTAGAATAAAATATTAATACTTTGCAATATCTAAAAAGATTTGGTATATAGTTTATATTATGTTTCAATTTTACGTTAATATGTCAAACAGCTAAAATAAAAAAATAGATCGTATTATATCACAAAGAGTTCTATAAAAAAAAAAACATAGATTTATCATATTATAATATTCGTCCTCTGTGGCATAAGACAATCGATGACATTCGTTGAAGACGATTAATAATTCTATAATATTCTTAATGAACAGTCGTTAAACAACAGTCTTCAGTACATGACAAGTACTCTCATTTTCATAAAATATTTCAATAATTCCATTCCGAAGCGTAAAGAAGACGAATGAAGAAATAAACTAGCTGTTTGTTCGGTGACGGTGCTGCACTGCTGCACGTTTGAGCTTTAATATATGGCACAGCTTGATTTCGCCGAAAATATTTGAAGGATACTTACGTAGGTTAATTATTGTCCTATAATTTAGAGGTAGTAAAAAATTTACTTTTATACATAAAATAAATATTTATTGACTTCTACAAAGTATAAGTTGTTACCCCGATGGGCCCGATGACAGACCTATATTTTATTTCCAATCGTCCAATGCAATGGCCGACAACCTGCAATGAGCTATTGTCTACGGCCCGCTTTAAATTCTAAAACAACAATTTTTTTTTTTATTTTAAAGTTCTAAACAATATTTTTTTGCATAGTAAATAATTTAAGAATATTAATTTTTATTTTTTTCTGGCCCACAAACAGTTTTTAGTTTGTGAATAAAATTAAGTCGTCAAGTATACCTTGGATCCTGGACATAGCAATGAATGTATATTGATTTGAAAATTGTGTAGTTTCTTTTCTGTCATTAATTATTGTAGCAAATATGATTTATTTAGTATTTTGGGTGGTTAATAGTAAAATAAAATAAAAAATTTCGAATCTTGTATTCTTGTTATAATATCGAAAACACAAAAAAACAAATGTATATATTACGTTTTATACTTGTATAATATCGACAAAATTAATTTATTAATTTAATTTTAATTAAAAAATGCTAATTATAGAATGTTGAAAAATTTACCAATTATCTACATTATGATTTCTCTATAGGTAAATTGCATAATTTTAAAAGCATTTTCATTATTTAAAACAATTAGTTTTTTTTATTTTTTATTAAGCCGAAAAAAATTATAGATATGCAAATATGATTTAAAATGTAATACAGGCTTCATCAATTGTTCACTAATTTACTGTAATAAAAATATGTATAGTCACGGTATATTTTATAAACGTTTAAAATTAAAATTTTGATTGAATTCGGCTAAATCTATAAAATGTTCAAATTAATTGTTTCGTTAGACATTCTTTTTATATCTATACAATTAAAAAAAAATATTATATTGGAACTCTCGTTAGTTTTTTATTATTTATACCTTATTATTTTTTATGACTATTTGAAGTTCAGTATTATACCTATATAACTTATTAAATGTTAATTATACTCCCACCCAAAAAATAAATAATTTTTCTCAAATAATTTTTATATTTTGTTATTATACCTAGTTCAAAAACGAATTATCTTATATACTTAAAACTTTAATTAAATTCTTATGAGAGTATTTCTTACACATAGTATCTTTTCAAAATATTTTGAAATTATGTATATTTACGATATCATATATTTTGTTATTATTTAAAACATTATTTGTAGAGACATAAAAGTTTTTTGTACGTGTTATACGCTACACACAATGACATTTTTGACATACGTAGATTAATCTTAAGATATTGACTCAAAAGTACCTATATAACAAGAATATAATACGGTATAAATTATATTTATTATTTATACAATATAATAATAATAATAATAATAATAATGATAAATGCAATGTTTTCGGAAAAAATATAGCTTGTCAAATTTTACACACAAAAAAAAAATACTTAGCAATATCAATCCACATATAATATTATAAGTCATAAAACATCAAAATTATACTATAAGATTAAGTTAAAGCACTGCGTGATTAGAACCAAAATAATGCAGAACTAATAACTCAGAAACATAACGATATTAATCATAATTATTTTTTTTTAAATATATATAATAATATAATTATTTTTGTTTAGTTCACTATTTTTATAGATTAAATTAAATAATTTGTAATCATCTTCATTAGAATAAAATATTAATACTTTGCAATATCTAAAAAGATTTGGTATATAGTTTATATTATGTTTCAATTTTACGTTAATATGTCAAACAGCTAAAATAAAAAAATAGATCGTATTATATCACAAAGAGTTCTATAAAAAAAAAAACATAGATTTATCATATTATAATATTCGTCCTCTGTGGCATAAGACAATCGATGACATTCGTTGAAGACGATTAATAATTCTATAATATTCTTAATGAACAGTCGTTAAACAACAGTCTTCAGTACATGACAAGTACTCTCATTTTCATAAAATATTTCAATAATTCCATTCCGAAGCGTAAAGAAGACGAATGAAGAAATAAACTAGCTGTTTGTTCGGTGACGGTGCTGCACTGCTGCACGTTTGAGCTTTAATATATGGCACAGCTTGATTTCGCCGAAAATATTTGAAGGATACTTACGTAGGTTAATTATTGTCCTATAATTTAGAGGTAGTAAAAAATTTACTTTTATACATAAAATAAATATTTATTGACTTCTACAAAGTATAAGTTGTTACCCCGATGGGCCCGATGACAGACCTATATTTTATTTCCAATCGTCCAATGCAATGGCCGACAACCTGCAATGAGCTATTGTCTACGGCCCGCTTTAAATTCTAAAACAACAATTTTTTTTTTTATTTTAAAGTTCTAAACAATATTTTTTTGCATAGTAAATAATTTAAGAATATTAATTTTTATTTTTTTCTGGCCCACAAACAGTTTTTAGTTTGTGAATAAAATTAAGTCGTCAAGTATACCTTGGATCCTGGACATAGCAATGAATGTATATTGATTTGAAAATTGTGTAGTTTCTTTTCTGTCATTAATTATTGTAGCAAATATGATTTATTTAGTATTTTGGGTGGTTAATAGTAAAATAAAATAAAAAATTTCGAATCTTGTATTCTTGTTATAATATCGAAAACACAAAAAAACAAATGTATATATTACGTTTTATACTTGTATAATATCGACAAAATTAATTTATTAATTTAATTTTAATTAAAAAATGCTAATTATAGAATGTTGAAAAATTTACCAATTATCTACATTATGATTTCTCTATAGGTAAATTGCATAATTTTAAAAGCATTTTCATTATTTAAAACAATTAGTTTTTTTTATTTTTTATTAAGCCGAAAAAAATTATAGATATGCAAATATGATTTAAAATGTAATACAGGCTTCATCAATTGTTCACTAATTTACTGTAATAAAAATATGTATAGTCACGGTATATTTTATAAACGTTTAAAATTAAAATTTTGATTGAATTCGGCTAAATCTATAAAATGTTCAAATTAATTGTTTCGTTAGACATTCTTTTTATATCTATACAATTAAAAAAAAATATTATATTGGAACTCTCGTTAGTTTTTTATTATTTATACCTTATTATTTTTTATGACTATTTGAAGTTCAGTATTATACCTATATAACTTATTAAATGTTAATTATACTCCCACCCAAAAAATAAATAATTTTTCTCAAATAATTTTTATATTTTGTTATAGTTCAAAAACGAATAATCTTAGATACTTAAAACTTTAATTAAATTCTTATGAGAGTATTTCTTACACATAGTATCTTTTCAAAATATTTTGAAATTATGTATATTTACGATATTATATATTTTGTTATTATTTAAAACATTATTTGTAGAGACATAAAAGTTTTTTGTACGTGTTATACGCTACACACAATGACATTTTTGACATACGTAGATTAATCTTAAGATATTGACTCAAAAGTACATATATAACAAGAATATAATACGGTATAAATTATATTTATTATTTATACAATATAATAATAATAATAATAATAAATAATAATAATGATAAATGCAATGTTTTCGGAAAAAAATATAGCTTGTCAAATTTTACACACAAAAAAAATACTTAGCAATATCAATCCACATATAATATTATAAGTCATAAAATATCAAAATTATACTATAAGATTAAGTTAAATTTATAATTATTTTTGTTTAGTTCACTATTTTTATAGATTAAATTAAATAATTTGTAATCATCTTCATTAGAATAAAATATTATTACTTTGCAATATCTAAAAAGATTTGGTCTATAGTTTATATATGTTTCAATTTTACGTTAATATGTCAAACAGCTAAAATAAAAAAATAGATCGTATAATATCACAAAGAGTTCTATAAAAAAAAAACATAGATTTATCATATTATAATATTCGTCCTCTGTGGCATACGACAATCGATGACATTCGTTGAAGACGATTAATAATTCTATAATATTCTTAATGAACAGTCGTTAAACAACAGTCTTCAGTACATGACAAGTACTCTCATTTTCATTTCGTGCTATTGATTTTCATAAAATATCTTTATCCTTCCATTTAGAATCATGATGAAGATCGTATGAAGAAAATTTGGAGTTTTTTCGGCGGCGGTGCACCACTCCGTATACACTGTAGATTTGTACAATTTGGTTTCCCGGGAAGAGTCGACGCTTAGGTAAGTTTTTGTTATCATTCCTTTATGAGATTAAAATTATTTTTAAACTTAAAATAAAATATATTAATTTATATGAACAATCCGTGCTAGTCGGACGATGTAGTTGATCTATACGCATATTTTATTCTCCAGGGTCCAATGAAAAAATAGTACACAATGCCTATTTATTTTACTCATTAGTTATAATAGACAAAAATTGTGAGAAATAACAACGATGTATTATCCGCGATTATATTATATTAGAATAGGTAGTAGTAGAATAGTACACCTTCGATCCTGGACGTGGACGTAGCGAAAAATGTATAATGATTTTACAATATTATATAGTTTATTTTCTATTAGTCATGAATTTTTGTAACAAATAGGGATCTATTTGGTACTTTGGGTGGTAAATAGTAAAATAAAACAAACAATTTCAGATCTTGCCATAATATCGGAAAAAACAAAAAAAACTGAAATAATTACGCAACATCCTTGCGTATAATGTCAACCCGGAGGACGATTGGCAGCATCAATAAGAAGATCATCTAAATACAAATAAGAGTCGAAAGGCTGAGTTTATTTAATACAATAATTTTTTGAACAATATTACAGTATATTATGAATAATTAACTTTTATGGTTTTTTTTCAGATAATATACTGTACTAGGGTTTTTATAGGTGTTCTTTTTATTTTAATAATACCTTGATAAATTACCAATTTTTTCAATTTTTATTCTTATCACATAGCTAGTTCGTCTTTGTGTATGTTTAAATTTAATTTTTTTATAGTTATTGTACTGTTTAACTTTCTTATAAAAGAGAGTGAGGAATTTAAAAGGTGGCCACCGACCAGAAAGTTAAACTACAATATACTATAACTTTTTTAGTTCTTGTTTACATTTTTAAATGATAAATTATAAATATAAAATTTTAAATTAATTTAAATTCAAAAATAAAAGAACACCAACATAGATTTCTTAAACATTAAAATTTTTCTATAAAATGCATATTTAATTAGCACATTAGTTGAAGTTTTACAGGAACCGAACATTTGGCTGGATCAAGGACTATCTACCGACGAAGAATTTGTCATTAAGCTGTTGGGAAATGTGTCGGCATTCGGCTTCGTTTCAACACGGAGGAAGATTGGCAACATCAATATGAAGCTCATCTTAATATCAACTGTCCAAAGGATTTGTTTGTATTATATTATAATTTTTAGAATCGTAATAAGTACAGTTTACTATATATAAATATATAATATTTATTAGTGAAGAAGAATTTGTCACAAAGCTGATGGGAAATTTGTCAGCTGTATTTCAACACGGAGGACGTCTGGCAGCAGCAAAAATAAATTCAACTGATCATCAACAATCCAAAGGATTTGTTTGTATTATATTTTAATTTTTAGAATCGTAATAAGTAGAGTAAACTATATACAAATATATAATATTTATTAGTGAAGAAGAATTTGTCACAAAGCTGATGGGAAATGTGTCGGCTGTATTTCAACACGGAGGACGTCTGGCAGCAGCAAAATTAAATTCAACTAATAATCAACTGTTGAAAGGATTTGTTTAAATTATATTATAAGTTTATATTACATTTAATCTGCAAATTAGTTGAAGTGTTATAGAAAACGAACATTTGGCTGGATCATGGACTATCCACCGACGAAGAATTTGTCATTAAGCTGTTGGGAAATGTGTCGGCATTCGGCTTCATTTCAACCCGGAGGAAGATTGGCAACATCAATATAAAGCTCATCTTAATATCAACTATCCAAAGGATTTGTTTGTATTATATTATAATTTTTAGAATCGTAATAAGTACAGTGTACTATATATAAATATATATTATTTATTAGTGAAGAAGAATTTGTCACAAAGCTGATGGGAAATGTGTCGGCTGTATTTCAACACGGAGGACGTCTGGCAGCAGCAAAAATAAATTCAACTGATCATCAACTGTCCAAAGGATTTGTTTGTATTATATTATAATTTTTAGAATCGTAATAAGTACAGTTTACTATATATAAATATATAATATTTATTAGTGAAGAAGAATTTGTCACAAAGCTGATGGGAAATGTGTCAGCTGTATTTCAACACGGAGGACGTCTGGCAGCAGCAAAAATAAATTCAACTGATCATCAACTGTCCAAAGGATTTGTTTGTATTATATTTTAATTTTTAGAATCGTAATAAGTAGAGTAAACTATATACAAATATATAATATTTATTAGTGAAGAAGAATTTGTCACAAAGCTGATGGGAAATGTGTCGGCTGTATTTCAACACGGAGGACGTCTGGCAGCAGCAAAATTAAATTCAACTAATAATCAACTGTTGAAAGGATTTGTTTAAATTATATTATAAGTTTATATTACATTTAATCTGCAAATTAGTTGAAGTGTTATAGGAAACGAACATTTGGCTGGATCATGGACTATCCACCGACGAAGAATTTGTCATTAAGCTGTTGGGAAATGTGTCGGCATTCGGCTTCATTTCAACCCGGAGGAAGATTGGCAACATCAATATAAAGCTCATCTTAATATCAACTATCCAAAGGATTTGTTTGTATTATATTATAATTTTTAGAATCGTAATAAGTACAGTGTACTATATATAAATATATATTATTTATTAGTGAAGAAGAATTTGTCACAAAACTGATGGGAAATGTGTCGGCTGTATTTCAACACGGAGGGCGTCTGGCAGCAGCAAAAATAAATTCAACTGATCATCAACTGTCCAAAGGATTTGTTTGTATTATATTTTAATTTTTAGAATCCTAATAAGTAAAGTAAACTATATACAAATATACAATATTTATTAGTGAAGAAGAATTTGTCACAAAGCTGATGGGAAATGTGTCGGCTGTATTTCAACACGGAGGACGTCTGGCAGCAGCAAAATTAAATTCAACTAATAATCAACTGTTGAAAGGATTTGTTTAAATTATATTATAAGTTTATATTACATTTAATCTGCAAATTAGTTGAAGTGTTATAGGAACCGAACATTTGGCTGGATCATGGACTATCCACCGACGAAGAATTTGTCATTAAGCTGTTTGGAAATGTGTCGGCATTCGGCTTCGTTTCAACCCGGAGGAAGATTGGCAACATCAATATAAAGCTCATCTTAATATCAACTGTCCAAAGGATTTGTTTGTATTATATTATAATTTTTAGAATCGTAATAAGTATAGTATACTATATATAAATATATAATATTTATTAGTGAAGAAGAATTTGTCACAAAGCTGATGGGAAATGTGTCGGCACTTGGCTTCGTTTCAATTCGGAGGAAGATTGGCAGCATCAATGAGAAGATCATCTTATTATCAACTGTTGAAAGGATTTGTTTAAATTTTATTATATGTTTAAATTACATTAATTAATCTACACATTAGTTGAAGTTTTAGGTACAGGGACCGAACATTTGGCTGGATCATGGACTATTCAAGGACTTAGTACTTAGTAGATAGACTTATTAAATTATTTTTAGTATGTATTGTAGTTGTAATGATATAGTATATAATATATTAGTATTTTATAGCTCATCTACACATCCAACACATTGACTATCGCCGGCCGGCAACACACATATTATACACATTACCCGCTTTTGTAGCTTGTAGAATAGCGAAAATCGTAGTTTTATTCCTAGATATATATAGTAATATTGGTATTTACGTAGTTTTAGTTGTTGTATATTTTTTTTTATTAGTTAGATACATTCATATGATCCGTGGCGTATTTAGGAATTTCAGGATAAGAGCAACACATATTTTGCCGCCTCCCCACTGATAAAAAAAAAACTAAAAAACTTCTATGCTGCGCAATGGTGAAACTGTTAATACCATAGAATACCATGTTATATAAATAGTATAGTATTCTATATCTCTATGGCACACATTTGTTGTGAAAAATAGTAATGGTTGATGTCACTGCGCCAGTACTCATAAGGTACGAAATAAAAATTTGCTGCCCCTTTAAATCTTTTAAAATTTTTCGTTCTCGGCAACGGGACCCAATGCCCCTACCTAAATACACCCCTGCATATGAATGTGACAGTGGATTAGGCCTACTGGGGACACCACAATAAAAAAAACGCGCCTCGTGTAATACCTCACAAAGTTATAAAACAAAACGGACAATGTTATTGTACGTAGTTTAATAATAAAGGTGGTGTGGAAAATTACCTAACACTGTTATTGTTATCTTATAGTTACCTTGCATACATTTTTTTTAATAAATACCAGTTAAATAATTATTTATATCAAAAAATGAGAAATATTAACGTTTTATAAAGAATTACAATAAAATAGTTTTGAAAAAAAAATATTCTTTGACTTGTTATAAAATGACTTCATAAAGTTATTATATTAGTTCTTATTTTACAAAGGCACTAACAAAAGTGGGTCTAGTTTAATATTGTATGTATCAATTACTTTACTTAAAAAATAGAATTTACATCTATTTTTATTTACTAATTACTGTGTATTTTATTAATTATTATATTTTTATTTCATGTAAATTTGAAATTTCATATTTTACTAATTTACTGACGCATTGGTTAAGTACGTATTTGTGTCTTATATTAAAATATAAATGTTTGCATGTGAATATGTGATTGTACACATTTGAATTTTATTAATCATAGGCTACAATTCCTCTAAAATCATTATGTTCTTAATCTTTTACGTTAACCAGTTTTCAACAAAAGTGATTTCTTATTTTCTTAAAATTCAAAAACAAATAGCCGTAAAATTTAAAATTTTTACTAAATAGGTATTTATATTATCATTTTTTCTATAAATGGTATAATTTTCAAATAATTGTAATTCATTTTGAACTCTTTATAGACAACTATATTTGCGTGCTTTATTAGTGTTTTTCAATAGCAAAAATTTATAAATGGGTCAAAATACATATATTATATTATTTACAAAGTTGAAGCAAAATATGATTAATTATATATTTTTAAATTGTATAAGAATTAAATTGTTATTGCACAACAAATAAATTAATATAATCTAACAAGTGCCTACAAAAAATGTAAAATACTTGAAATTGAATCCAACTTTTTTACTTAAATTATAAAATGATAAATGTTCAACTAATAAACACAATTTAAAAGCTTAAAATTTGGTTGAGAATTTTATTTTATACAAAAAAACTTAAAAACAAATAAAATAAAATAAAAATATTAATTGATTTACTTAATAAATAATACAAATTATAAGCATAGATGTTTCATGCACACAAACTAATGTAAAAATGATTATTATGAAGTTGAAGTATATATTGGTGCATAAAAAGAAAAAGACAGCAAGCAGTAAAGTATGCATTAATAAAATAAAACACAAGCAAACATTTTAGAGCAGTCAAATTAATAACTGTTTTATAACAGAAAAATCATTCACTTACTAAAATTTAAACATTCTGATAATTTCAATTTTTTTTTTTTAGAAGAAGACCACTTTAAATATACTTTTAATGTTTCCATTTCTATTTCATTCAATCTAGGTAAATACATTTGAAGAATTTCGGTACAAATTGGTTGGAAATGTTGCTTCAAAAGTACGTCTGAAATAATTATTGCTTGCTCCGAAAGAATAATCCGGTTTTGATTCTCTTCTTCACGTTTTAAGAAATTAAGATCAATAATAATGGAGTTTCTTTAGTTAAATTATTAAGATCTTTTTTTTCTGAACGAAATAATGATTTATTCATATAAGTTTTCAGCGATTTTTTTGTATCTTTTAGAAGACAGTTAAAAATATTAGTAGTAATAGCATGTACTTTATCGTCATTAGAATTATTGTTTTGAACCTAAAATATAATACAAAAGATTTGGTTTAGTTATTAGTAATATACAGTGGCGTATTTTGTATGTTTTTTTTGGGGGGTGCCCAAATGATATAGGTATTAGGTATATACTTATTTGTTAATTGTTTGCAATATTTTTGTTTTACATCTACTATACCACAAAGCTAATATAGCTCAAATATTCAAATATTGTTATGAAACATTTTTTATTTAATTAATTAAAACTAGTAATTTGTATGTAATTTAAATCATACAGGTATAAAATACCTACTGTAAACATGATTTTAATTTAAAAGCAAATATAATATAATATTATTAAAACATATTAATAGTTCATACATATTAGTTACCAACATCGGTCACAATAATTTACTAATTATTACAATATTATATTTTGTTTGTTACATTCGACACCATTGATGCTATAAGAATAACAGTTATATTAAATAATTAAAAATATAATAGGATAATAAGTACATTATTTAAAACTAAATTTGTTTTCCTTCCAAATTAGTTTATGTCGTTTATGACTTTATATAATATTAAATTAGTTTATAACGAGTCACATATTATTGTTTGCCAAATTTCCTTCAAAATTTATCGACATTGAATTTTTTTTTTGTTTGGGGGGTGTCCAGACACCGTGGACATCCCCCCCCAAATACGCCACTATAATAATATATAAATAACTTATTACTATAATTTTACTTACAAAATTAGAATGATCATTCGAATACTGTTCAATAAATGTTTTATCCTCAAACATTATTTCTCCTTCATAGGAAGTTTCATTACTTTGTTCACTGTCGTTTAATTCTACAATATTATCATTTTTATTAAATTGATCTGACCCTTGAAAGTCCGATGTATAATCAGATGATGTAAAATCTGAACTATAAATATCATCTAATCCAATTTTATGATTAGGTACCTCAAATTGACTGACACTGTTTTCCAGCTTTTCACATACATCAGTATCATTTTTATTTAAATTAACTAAGAGTTTTCTTTGAATAGCACTACTATCAGATAAACTTGTTGTATCGGAGCAGTTAATATTATCATGAATAGTCAGTAACTTTTTATTATCTGTTTTTAGATATGGTTCTTGGTTATTTGAAGTTTCTGACATACTTTGATTTGAAATAGAATACTTACATGAAGCAATATCTAAACGTATATCATTGTCCATTGTTTCATTTACTTCACACAAATGTGTTTCTTTCTTTAAATTTGATTTGACATAATTTGATGTTTGAATGTTTAAAGTATTCTGAGATTGAGATTTTAAAAGAATATTTACTTCAGTTTCAATTTCATTAGATTTTTTTGAAGTATTTACTTCTTTTACAGTGTGTTTTTCATGTAACTGTGTATCTTCAAAAACTGGAATTGATTCTAAAGATTGAAATGACTGTTCTATAAGTTTATAACTATCAATATTTACTGAAACAAAATTATTTGTATACATATTATCATGATTTTTCTTTGATTCATTAATATTTTTTTTTTTTGTAATTCATTTACTGTTTTATTTAGTGATATACTATGATCACATGATGTATCAGTTGCAATTGGATAGAAATATGTCTTCCCATCTATTAATGTTATTCTATCTGATTCATTCATATATTGAAGACTTTGATTCATGCATACTTTTTTTCTTAATTTCAACCATCAAGCTTTTTCTTGATTCTTCAATTTTCTTGTCATATAAATTTATCTGTTTCAAAAGATCTTATTCTTTAGCTTTAAGATTTTCTAATCTAAGTTTTTTTTCAATCAAAAAGATTCTAACTTTCTAGCTTCAAGTTGTTCTTGTAAAGTTATTATCCGTGCATCCATACCACTCTATTCTGAATTTGTACCTTAAAAATAAATGAACATAAATAATTAAGTCAAACTATTTTTTCAATCATTTTATTTACTATTTGATGTATCCGAAATATGTATTTTCAGTTTAACAGGACTTTTTGATAAAATCGGCGACAATGATCTTTTCTCCTTGGTTTCAATTGTATCAAATATTTCATTTTTATAAGATAAATCAATAGAACTAATTGACTGCATATTTGCATTATTGGTATAGTTAAATCTAAACATTTCATAGCTAGTTATTAATTACTATATTTATATAGTTATTGGAGAAAATTGAATACTAACTTTGTCTTAGAGGTTTGTATAGCTTTATCAATAACAGACCGTGAAGAATATCTAACATCTGTTTGAACTTCAACATTTTGAACTTGATCTAAAATATTAGTTTCAATACTAATAGGACTAATTGCTTGATCTAATAAACAATATAATTAATAGTTATTAAAAATTAAACATAGAATTTTAAAGTGAATGCACTAATATATTATAATATGATAAACAATTAACTTATATAAGAATCTAATATATAATAAAAATAATTTTTTCCTATTTTATAAATAAGTAAAAAAGTATAATGCTAAACACCTTAACATGATAACTGCCACGAGCCTGCCGGCGTCCTAATATGGATATGTGTAACTGTGGAGCCATGGTATAAATAACAGCGCATTAGTGTAATGTTTGTGTTTGTATTATAAATAGGAGAGTCTAATCGTAATTTTAATTATAGAGTTTTGATTGGAAAAATCTGAATATTACGAATTTAAACTAAGTGTTGTTTGGTCGCTGGCGATCAAATAACCTAATCAAACTTACCAAATACCAGTTGAAATAAAGGAATCAATCAGTTTTTTTTAAACTATTTATTTTCTTGTAAATGCTATAGTGTAATTATTAAGTCCAGTGGCGTACTAACAGGAAGGATAACCCCCCTACATTTTTGGATGATTTAATTTATTATGAGAAAACTAAAACTTCTAGTACCTGTAACCCCTTAACCCTCCCCCCCAAAGTTCAGGTCCAAGTACGCCACTGATTAAGTCATTATTTCTATACCATAAAAAAATATAGTATATTACTATATTAACAACAATAAGGATTTGAACTGCCGACGATTTAAGTGGCTCCACTTTAAGAGGATGTACCGGCATGTGTTGTCTTCGTCTTACATACATACAACATAGCAAATTTTCATTCACCAGTTTCAATATAGCGCTGCTAGTTTTAGTTTTGATATTTGGGTGAACTGACCTATTATAAAATTTAAAGGTAAGATTATTATCCAGAGCACCATGGAAGCCTTTTATTGATATTATTATTTTTAAATAAGTTATGATCTTTTTGAAACTGCACATTTTAAAATGATCATAATTTACTTAACAATAATAATATCAACAAAAGGCTTCTATGAGGCCCTGGATAATAATCTTACCTTTAAATTTTATAATAGATCAGTTCACAATAATATAAAAACTAATAACACAATATTGAAACTGGTGAAAGAAAATTTGCCATGTTGTACGAATGTAAGACGGAGACAATACGTGCGGGTAAATCCTCTTAATGTATCAGTGTTAGGTTGCCTGCGGGCTCGTGACAGTTTACATGTTAAGTGAACAAATATTATCAATGTATGAACTCACTTCATAATATAATTTTAGATTTATCCAATTCAAACTTTGATGGTAAAGTATTAATTTTTGATTCAATTGGATTAATTTTATCATGTATACTATCAATATTATAAAATAACCAGACTTATCAAATTGCTTAAAAACATGAGAATTAATTGACTGACAACTATGATCTTCTTTCTAAAATCAAATGTTTCTTATTACTCTCAAGTACATCTAATGTTTAATAGACAAATATTACCTTTGGAAATTGATCTAAGCTTTTTAATTTACGTATAATTTTTTTGGAAGAAGATTCATTTTTTAAATGTTGAATATGTTCTTCAAGCATTATAAAGCATTGCTTATATACTGAATCAATTACTCTACCAATTCGTTTTACTTGCGACAAGGAGTGTTCTAACTTTTTTACAGTACCTCTTTGTTTTTATTTAAACAATTGAAACTGTTTTTCATAACTGGGTATGTTTTTCAAATTTCTTTAAAATGTGCATAATATTGATAGTTAAAATGGAATATAGTAATAGAAAAAAGAACTTTAAATTATAAAAAAAAAATTCTTACTTAATTTGAAGGTCATACATAGTAACTTCCCACTTTAAACGATTAGTTAAAGATTTTTCCCTCAAACTAAGTATATAAATAATATGGTGTTGTTTTGCCCTGAGTTTTTCATCCTTCATTAATTGTTCAAACTAAAAAAAAAATAGATTTTATCAATATTTGATAGTTATAAATAATAATTAATAAATATAGTATATGACAGGGGCGTCCTCAAGGGGGGGGCAAATGGGGCAGTCGCCCCCTCCATGACCTCTATTTTCTTTCTTAAAATCTTAATAATTTTTATAAAAATATATCATTAACTTACATTTAAATAATTTAATATGTACACAAATATTTTAAAACTGTGACTCTGTTAATTATACTTTGTTTTTTGTATCTATAACTATGCCTATGTCGGATGATGAGTTTAATCAGGTAAAAAACCTAGTAATTGGTCTATTTTCATATAAATATATAGGTGATGTATGAAGTTCGCCCCCCCTTATGAAAGGGTCTAGGGACGCCACTGGTATATGAGGTAAACAGTTTGACTGGTAACACTAATATTTAAGCAATTTTTTCTAAAAATATTTTTTTAATTTTCTGATTGATAATTAATACTGTCAATATAATGATCAGAAGCTATATCACTTTTTAAAACCTTTAGCATAAAAGCAAACATTAAAGAAATAATTGTTTTATTTAAACTGATGTCTTTATACATTTGTTTGTAATCATAGTATTAAATTTGTTATTAAGAACTGACTTGCTCTAAATATTTACTATAAGACATATTAAAAATAAATATATGATTACCATTTGAATAGAAAAGCCAGTTATCGTTTTATCTACACCCATCATATTTGATGATAAATCATTTAGTTTGGAAAAAGGTGCAGCAATATCACTATCGTTATTAGAATTAGTGATCATTCAGTTTGATACTTTGATAGATTGTTCCTGTAATTTTTGCAACTTTGGTAATATCAATTAAAATTTTAGTACAAAATAAAATAGTATGTTGATTTGATAATTATAAATATTAAAATATATAAGTAATAGGTACGTTTGTTTTAATTGATATGTCACAGCTCATTCTTTCTATATCACATAAGGAGTCGTTTAATTGGTCGAGAGTATCAAGTTCCGCTTGGAATTCATCATGGATTTCAGAAAACTAATAATAAAAAAAAATAAATAAATAAATAATAATTTAATCTTAAAATTTAACTTATTTGGTTAATTTATAACTCACACAATGAGATGATCTATTATTTGTATTATTTTCATCTAATTGTAAATTTATGGAAGTATTACGTAAATTATCTGAATAGGTAATTACAATTGTTTTTTGTTAACAAATCAGTCATAATTAAGTTTTTTAAAACTTGTTTGATATCTTCATTAGTTATTATATTCAATTCAGTAAACAATTTGTCATTATTTATTGTATTTACTTTTTCTTCACGATTATTATTCTCAATAATTTCAATCGAAAATGGGTTATTAGACTTTTGCTTAATTCCTTCATCAATTAATGAAGTTGTATAGCTAGCTAAACAGTTTTTTGGTTCAATACAGTTAATATTTGGTAAATTTGTCTCTTCATCGCCACATTTACATCTAGTTGATTAAGTTTAGTAGAATCAAGATTATTGATTTTATTAGAATGCAAATTATTTATAATTGTACATTCATTTATACTTAAATCAGCAGTAGGTTCAATGAATTCCAATTTCCAAATTATTATGTTATGATTGTTGTAAATTTAGTTTGGATTTTAATACTGACATAAAATTCATTGCAGGTGGTGATTTTGAAGTCAACATTGATAATATATTATTACAATGCCCAGTTTGGGTAGATTCTGAATTACATATTTTAACTGACAAACATTGATTTAACAATAATTCTTGAAGTTCTTCTAGATGGTCAATACTTAGCATAATTTTCTCGAGTGATCTAATAGGCAACTGTAAGCCTGTACATGATTTAGTACTATTATTTACTATGTCTGAAGGCTTTGTACTCAAATTAATATCAGGCATATTCAGTGTATCTCTATCCGAATAAGTATCATCATCTGGTTGTTTTTCAATTTCTTGACACGATTTATTTGAAAAGGTCACTAAAAATATAAATTATATTAATCTTAAATCTTTATATTTTTAACATTCTTAAAATGTAAAGGTAGGATAAACCAAAACCAGACAGTAAAAAAAAACGGTTTATATCACTAAAGCACTATCATGGATGAAAAATATCATATCAATTCGGCTTGGAATAAATGACAAATTACATTAACACTGGCCGCCGAATTCAAACATTTTTAATATTATAATATTATTAGATACAAATACAATTTCAAAACTGAGTATAATATAATGAAATAAATTTCCAACAATATAGTGTACTTAGTATATTTAGTAGGCAGTGGTATACAGATTATGAGTCTTAACAGACACATAGTAACTAGTAAGACAAAAGTCAAAAAGTAATAACATTACACAGGTACGTTTCCATCTTAAAAATCCGTTTATTTAGCTTTTTAAGTGAAAAACGGCGAAATGTTAACAGGTGCCGTGTCCGGCCGTAATGTAAAATTACAATTTCGATTATTCAGTGTTTTGTTGTGTGAAAACTGTTTCAGACAACAGTCTTTTGCTATGTGTAATGTATCAGTGTTGAATAATAAATCCTTCACCGCGAAAACTTGCTTGCGAGTTTTTTTCGAAAAAGTGTTTTTACTGTACTTAAGTGCTTTAAATTTGGATTTTCCTGATTTTTTTTATATAGAAAGAATGACCGGCGGTGCTTCATTCACGCTACAACATTTTTAGGACCGACACAGGTACGTATCCATCATAAAAATCCGTTTATTTAGTTTTTTTTGGTGAAAAAAGCGAAATGTAACAGGTGCCGTGTCCGGCCGTAATGTAAAATTAAAATTTCGATTATTAAGTGTTTTGTTGTGTGAAAACTAATTCAGACACCAGTCTTTTGCTATGTGTAATGTTGCAGTGTTGAAAAGTAAATCCTTCACCGCGAAAACTTGCATGCGATTTTTTTTCAAAAAAGTGTTTTTACTGTAGGTACTTAGGTGCTTTATATTAGGATTTTCCTGATTTTTTTTATATAGAAAGAATGTCCGACGGTGCTTCATTCACGCTACAACATTTTTAGGACCGACACAGGTACGCTTCCATCTTAAATATCCGTTTATTTAGTTTTTTTGGAGAAAAACAGCGAAATGTCTACAGGTGCCGTGGCCGGCCGTAATGTAAAATTACAATTTCGATTATTCAGTGTTTTGTTGTGCGAAAACTGTTTCAGACACCAGTCTTTTGCTATGTGTAATGTTTCAGTGTTTAAAAATAAATCCTTCACCGCGAAAACTTGCATGCGAGTTTTTTTCAAAAAAGTGTTTTTACTGAACTTAGGTGCTTTATATTTGGATTTTCCTGATTTTTTTTACATAGAAAGAATGTCCGACGGTGGTTCATTCACGCTTCAACGTTTTTATGACCGTCACAGATACGGTTCCATCTTAAATATCCGTTTATTTAGTTTTTTTGGAGAAAAACAGCGAAATGTTAACAGGTGCCGTGGCCGGCCGTAATGTAAAATTAAAATTTCGATTATTCAGTGGTTTGTTGTGCGAAAACTGTTTCAGACACCAGTCTTTTGCTATGTGTAATGTTTCAGTGTTGAATAATAAATCCTTCACCGCGAAAACTTGTATGCGAGTTTTTTTCAAAAAAGTGGTTTTTACTGAACTTAGGTGCTTTATATTTGGATTTTCCTGATTTTTTTTCATAGAAAGAATGTCAGACGGTGCTTCATTCACGCTACAACGTTTTTAGGACCGTCACAGGTACGTTTCCATCTTAAAAATCCGTTTATTTAGCTTTTTAAGTGAAAAACGGCGAAATGTTAACAGGTGCCGTGGCCGGCCGTAATGTAAAATTAAAATTTCGATTATTCAGTGTTTTGTTGTGTGAAAACTAATTCAGACTCCAGTCTTTTGCTATGTGTAATGTTTCAGAGTTTAAAAATAAATCCTTCACCGTGAAAACTTGCATTCGAGTTTTTTTCAAAAAAGTGTTTTTACTGTACTTAGGTGCTTTAAATTTGGATTTTCCTGATTTTTTGTATATAGAAAGAATGTACAGCGGTGCTTCATTCACGCTACAACATTTTTAGGACCGACACAGGTACGTATCCATCATAAAAATCTGTTTATTTAGTTTTTTTTGGTGAAAAAAGGGAAATGTAACAGGTGCCGTGTCCGGCCGTAATGTAAAATTACAATTTCGATTATTCAGTGTTTTGTTGTGCGAAAACTGTTTCAGACACCAGTCTTTTGCTATGTGTAATGTTGCAGTGTTGAAAAGTAAATCCTTCACCGCGAAAACTTGCATGCGAGTTTTTTTCAAAAAAGTGTTTTTACTGTACTTAGGTGCTTTAAATTTTGATTTTTCTGATTTTTTTTACATAGAAAGAATGTCCGACGGTGCTTCATTCACGCTACAACATTTTTAGGACCGACACAGGTACGTATCCATCATAAAAATCCGTTCATTTACTTTTTTTTTGGTGAAAAAAGCGAAATGTAACAGGTGCCGTGGCCGGCCGTAATGTAAAATTAAAATTTCGATTATTCAGTGTTTTGTTGTGCGAAAACTGTTTCAGACATCAATTTTTTGCTATGTGTAATGTTTCAGTGTTGAAAAGTAAATCCTTCACCGCGAAAACTTGCATGCGAATTTTTTTCAAAAAAGTGTTTTTACTGTGCTTAGGTGCTTTATATTTGGATTTTCCTGATTTTTTTTACATAGAAAGAATGTCCGGCTGTGCTTCATTCACGCTTCAACTTTTTTATGACCGTCACAGGTACGTTTCCATCTTAAATATCCGTTTATTTAGTTTTTTTTGAGAAAAACAGCGAAATGTTAACAGGTGCCGTGGCCGGCCGTAATGTAAAATTATAATTTCGATTATTCAGTGTTTCGTTGTGCGAAAACTGTTTCAGACATCAATTTTTTGCTATGTGTAATGTTTCAGTGATGAAAAGTAAATCCTTCACCGCGAAAACATGCATACGAGTTTTTTTCAAAAAAGTGTTTTTACTGTACTTAGGTGCTTTATATTTGGATTTTCCTGATTTTTTTTTCATAGAAAGAATGTCCGACGGTGGTTCATTCACGCTCCAACGTTTTTATGAAAGTCACAGGTACGCTTCCATCATAAAAATCCGTTCATTTACTTTTTTTTTGGTGAAAAAAGCGAAATGTAACAGGTGCCGTGGCCGGCCGTAATGTAAAATTAAAATTTCGATTATTCAGTGTTTTGTTGTGCGAAAACTGTTTCAGACATCAATTTTTTGCTATGTGTAATGTTTCAGTGTTGAAAAGTAAATCCTTCACCGCGAAAACTTGCATGCGAGTTTTTTTCAAAAAATTGTTTTTACTGTACTTAGGTGCTTAATATTTGGATTTTCCTGATTTTTTTTACATAGAAAGAATGTCCGACGGTGGTTCATTCACGCTTCAACGTTTTTATGACCGTCACGGATACGGTTCCATCTTAAATATCCGTTTATTTAGTTTTTTTGGAGAAAAACAGCAAAATGTTAACAGGTGCCGTGGCCGGCCGTAATGTAAAATTAAAATTTCGATTATTCAGTGGTTTGTTGTGCGAAAACTGTTTCAGACATCAATTCTTTGCTATGTGTAATGTTTCAGTGTTGAAAAGTAAATCCTTCACCGCGAAAACTTGCATGCGAATTTTTTTCAAAAAAGTGTTTTTACTGTGCTTAGGTGCTTTATATTTGGATTTTCCTGATTTTTTTTACATAGAAAGAATGTCCGGCTGTGCTTCATTCACGCTTCAACTTTTTTATGACCGTCACAGGTACGTTTCCATCTTAAATATCCGTTTATTTAGTTTTTTTTGAGAAAAACAGCGAAATGTTAACAGGTGCCGTGGCCGGCCGTAATGTAAAATTATAATTTCGATTATTCAGTGTTTCGTTGTGCGAAAACTGTTTCAGACATCAATTTTTTGCTATGTGTAATGTTTCAGTGATGAAAAGTAAATCCTTCACCGCGAAAACATGCATACGAGTTTTTTTCAAAAAAGTGTTTTTACTGTACTTAGGTGCTTTATATTTGGATTTTCCTGATTTTTTTTTCATAGAAAGAATGTCCGACGGTGGTTCATTCACGCTCCAACGTTTTTATGAAAGTCACAGGTACGCTTCCATCTTAAATATCCGTTTAATTAGTTTTTTTGGTGAAAAACGGTGAAATGTTATCAGGTGCCATGGCCACCCGTAATGTAAAATTAAAATTTCGATTATTCAGTGGTTTGTTGTGCGAAAACTGTTTCAGACATCAATTCTTTGCTATGTGTAATGTTTCAGTGTTGAAAAGTAAATCCTTCACCGCGAAAACTTGCATGCGAGTTTTTTTCAAAAAAGTGTTTTTACTGTACTTAGGTGCTTTATATTTGGATTTTCCTGATTTTTTTTACATAGAAAGAATGTCCAGCTGTGCTTCATTCACGCTACAACGTTGTTATGAAAGTCACAGGTACGTATCCATCATAAAAATCCGTTTATTTAGTTTTTTTTGATGAAAAAAGCGAAATGTAACAGGTGCCGTGGCCGGTCGTAATGTAAAATTTTAATTTCGATAATTCAGTGTTTCGTTGTGCGAAAACTGTTTCAGACACCAGTCTTTTGCTATGTGTAATTTTTCAGTGTTTAAAAATAAACGCTTCACCGTGAAAACTTGCATGCGAGTTTTTTTCAAAAAAGTGTTTTTACTGTACTTAGGTGCTTTATATTTGGATTTTCCTGATTTTTTTTTCATAGAAAGAATGTCCGACGGTGGTTCATTCACGCTTCAACGTTTTTATGACCGTCACAGGTACGTATCCATCATAAAAATCCGTTTATTTAGTTTTTTTTGGTGAAAAAAGGGAAATGTAACAGGTGCCGTGTCCGGCCGTAATGTAAAATTACAATTTCGATTATTCAGTGTTTTGTTGTGCGAAAACTGTTTCAGACACCAGTCTTTTGCTATGTGTAATGTTGCAGTGTTGAAAAGTAAATCCTTCACCGCGAAAACTTGCATGCGAGTTTTTTTCAAAAAAGTGTTTTTACTGTACTTAGGTGCTTTAAATTTTGATTTTTCTGATTTTTTTTACATAGAAAGAATGTCCGACGGTGCTTCATTCACGCTACAACATTTTTAGGACCGACACAGGTACGTATCCATCTTAAATATCCGTTTATTTAGTTTTTTTGGAGAAAAACAGCGAAATGTCTACAGGTGCCGTGGCCGGCCGTAATGTAAAATTACAATTTCGATTATTCAGTGTTTTGTTGTGCGAAAACTGTTTCAGACACCAGTCTTTTGCTATTTGTAATGTTTCAGTGTTTAAAAATAAATCCTTCACCGCGAAAACTTGCATGCGAGTTTTTTTCAAAAAAGTGTTTTTACTGAACTTAGGTGCTTTATATTTGGATTTTCCTGATTTTTTTTACATAGAAAGAATGTCCGACGGTGGTTCATTCACGCTTCAACGTTTTTATGACCGTCACAGATACGGTTCCATCTTAAATATCCGTTTATTTAGTTTTTTTGGAGAAAAACAGCGAAATGTTAACAGGTGCCGTGGCCGGCCGTAATGTAAAATTAAAATTTCGATTATTCAGTGGTTTGTTGTGCGAAAACTGTTTCAGACACCAGTCTTTTGCTATGTGTAATGTTTCAGTGTTGAATAATAAATCCTTCACCGCGAAAACTTGTATGCGAGTTTTTTTCAAAAAAGTGGTTTTTACTGAACTTAGGTGCTTTATATTTGGATTTTCCTGATTTTTTTTCATAGAAAGAATGTCAGACGGTGCTTCATTCACGCTACAACGTTTTTAGCACCGTCACAGGTACGTTTCCATCTTAAAAATCCGTTTATTTAGCTTTTTAAGTGAAAAACGGCGAAATGTTAACAGGTGCCGTGGCCGGCCGTAATGTAAAATTAAAATTTCGATTATTCAGTGTTTTGTTGTGTGAAAACTAATTCAGACTCCAGTCTTTTGCTATGTGTAATGTTTCAGAGTTTAAAAATAAATCCTTCACCGTGAAAACTTGCATTCGAGTTTTTTTCAAAAAAGTGTTTTTACTGTACTTAGGTGCTTTAAATTTGGATTTTCCTGATTTTTTGTATATAGAAATAATGTACAGCGGTGCTTCATTCACGCTACAACATTTTTAGGACCGACACAGGTACGTATCCATCATAAAAATCTGTTTATTTAGTTTTTTTTGGTGAAAAAAGGGAAATGTAACAGGTGCCGTGTCCGGCCGTAATGTAAAATTACAATTTCGATTATTCAGTGTTTTGTTGTGCGAAAACTGTTTCAGACACCAGTCTTTTGCTATGTGTAATGTTGCAGTGTTGAAAAGTAAATCCTTCACCGCGAAAACTTGCATGCGAGTTTTTTTCAAAAAAGTGTTTTTACTGTACTTAGGTGCTTTAAATTTTGATTTTTCTGATTTTTTTTACATAGAAAGAATGTCCGACGGTGCTTCATTCACGCTACAACATTTTTAGGACCGACACAGGTACGTATCCATCATAAAAATCCGTTCATTTACTTTTTTTTTGGTGAAAAAAGCGAAATGTAACAGGTGCCGTGGCCGGCCGTAATGTAAAATTAAAATTTCGATTATTCAGTGTTTTGTTGTGCGAAAACTGTTTCAGACATCAATTTTTTGCTATGTGTAATGTTTCAGTGTTGAAAAGTAAATCCTTCACAGCGAAAACTTGCATGCGAGTTTTTTTCAAAAAATTGTTTTTACTGTACTTAGGTGCTTTATATTTGTATTTTCCTGATTTTTTTTACATAGAAAGAATGTCCGACGGTGGTTCATTCACGCTTCAACGTTTTTATGACCGTCACAGATACGGTTCCATCTTAAATATCCGTTTATTTAGTTTTTTTGGAGAAAAACAGCGAAATGTTAACAGGTGCCGTGGCCGGCCGTAATGTAAAATTAAAATTTCGATTATTCAGTGGTTTGTTGTGCGAAAACTGTTTCAGATATCAATTCTTTGCTATGTGTAATGTTTCAGTGTTGAAAAGTAAATCCTTCACCGCGAAAACTTGCATGCGAGTTTTTTTCAAAAAAGTGTTTTTACTGTACTTAGGTGCTTTATATTTGGATTTTCCTGATTTTTTTTACATAGAAAGAATGTCCAGCTGTGCTTCATTCACGCTACAACGTTGTTATGAAAGTCACAGGTACGTATCCATCATAAAAATCCGTTTATTTAGTTTTTTTTGATGAAAAAAGCGAAATGTAACAGGTGCCGTGGCCGGTCGTAATGTAAAATTTTAATTTCGATAATTCAGTGTTTCGTTGTGCGAAAACTGTTTCAGACACCAGTCTTTTGCTATGTGTAATTTTTCAGTGTTTAAAAATAAACGCTTCACCGTGAAAACTTGCATGCGAGTTTTTTTCAAAAAAGTGTTTTTACTGTACTTAGGTGCTTTATATTTGGATTTTCCTGATTTTTTTTTCATAGAAAGAATGTCCGACGGTGGTTCATTCACGCTTCAACGTTTTTATGACCGTCACAGGTACGCTTCCATCTTAAATATCCGTTTAATTAGTTTTTTTGGTGAAAAACGGTGAAATGTTATCAGGTGCCATGGCCGCCCGTAATGTAAAATTAAAATTTCGATTATTCAGTGGTTTGTTGTGCGAAAACTGTTTCAGACATCAATTCTTTGCTATGTGTAATGTTTCAGTGTTGAAAAGTAAATCCTTCACCGCGAAAACTTGCATGTGAGTTTTTTTCAAAAAAGTGTTTTTACTGTACTTAGGTGCTTTATATTTGGATTTTCCTGATTTTTTTTACATAGAAAGAATGTCCGGCTGTGCTTCATTCACGCTACAACGTTGTTATGAAAGTCACAGGTACGCTTCCATCTTAAATATCCGTTTATTTAGTTTTTTTTGGAGAAAAACAGCGAAATGTTAACAGGTGCCATGGCCGGCCATAATAAAAAATTAAAATATCGATTATTCAGTGTTTTGTTGTGCGAAAACTGTTTCAGACACCAGTCTTTTGCTATGTGTAATGTTTCAGTGTTGAAAAGTAAATCCTTCACCGCGAAAACTTGCATGCGAGTTTTTTTCAAAAAAGTGTTTTTACTGTACTTAGGTGCTTTATATTTGGATTTTCCTGATTTTTTTTACATAGAAAGAATGTCCAGCTGTGCTTCATTCACGCTACAACGTTGTTATGAAAGTCACAGGTACGCATCCATCATAAAAATCCGTTTATTTAGTTTTTTTTGATGAAAAAAGCGAAATGTAACAGGTGCCGTGGCCGGTCGTAATGTAAAATTTTAATTTCGATAATTCAGTGTTTCGTTGTGCGAAAACTGTTTCAGACACCAGTCTTTTGCTATGTGTAATTTTTCAGTGTTTAAAAATAAACGCTTCACCGTGAAAACTTGCATGCGAGTTTTTTTCAAAAAAGTGTTTTTACTGTACTTAGGTGCTTTATATTTGGATTTTCCTGATTTTTTTTTCATAGAAAGAATGTCCGACGGTGGTTCATTCACGCTTCAACGTTTTTATGACCGTCACAGGTACGCTTCCATCTTAAATATCCGTTTAATTAGTTTTTTTGGTGAAAAACGGTGAAATGTTATCAGGTGCCATGGCCGCCCGTAATGTAAAATTAAAATTTCGATTATTCAGTGGTTTGTTGTGCGAAAACTGTTTCAGACATCAATTCTTTGCTATGTGTAATGTTTCAGTGTTGAAAAGTAAATCCTTCACCGCGAAAACTTGCATGCGAGTTTTTTTCAAAAAAGTGTTTTTACTGTACTTAGGTGCTTTATATTTGGATTTTCCTGATTTTTTTTACATAGAAAGAATGTCCGGCTGTGCTTCATTCACGCTACAACGTTGTTATGAAAGTCACAGGTACGCTTCCATCTTAAATATCCGTTTATTTAGTTTTTTTTGGAGAAAAACAGCGAAATGTTAACAGGTGCCATGGCCGGCCATAATAAAAAATTAAAATATCGATTATTCAGTGTTTTGTTGTGCGAAAACTGTTTCAGACACCAGTCTTTTGCTATGTGTAATGTTTCAGTGTTGAAAAGTAAATCCTTCACCGCGAAAACTTGCATGCGAGTTTTTTTCAAAAAAGTGTTTTTACTGTACTTAGGTGCTTTATATTTGGATTTTCCTGATTTTTTTTACATAGATAGAATGTCCGGCGGTGCTTCATTCACGCTACAACATTTTTAGGACCGACACAGGTACGTATCCATCATAAAAATCCGTTCATTTACTTTTTTTTTGGTGAAAAAAGCGAAATGTAACAGGTGCCGTGGCCGGCCGTAATGTAAAATTATAATTTCGATTATTCAGTGTTTCGTTGTGCGAAAACTGTTTCAGACACCAGTTTTTGCGATGTGTAATTTTTCAGTGTTTAAAAATAAACCCTTCACCGCGAAAACTTGCTTGCGAGTTTTTTTCAAAAAAGTGTTTTTACTGAACTTAGGTGCTTTATATTTGGATTTTCCTGATTTTTTTAACATAGAAAGAATGTCCGACGGTGGTTCATTCACGCTTCAACGTTTTTATGACCGTCACAGATACGGTTCCATCTTAAATATCCGTTTATTTAGTTTTTTTGGAGAAAAACAGCGAAATGTTAACAGGTGCCGTGGCCGGCCGTAATGTAAAATTAAAATTTCGATTATTCAGTGGTTTGTTGTGCGAAAACTGTTTCAGACATCAATTCTTTGCTATGTGTAATGTTTCAGTGTTGAAAAGTAAATCCTTCACCGCGAAAACTTGCATGCGAATTTTTTTCAAAAAAGTGTTTTTACTGTGCTTAGGTGCTTTATATTTGGATTTTCCTGATTTTTTTTACATAGAAAGAATGTCCAGCTGTGCTTCATTCACGCTACAACGTTGTTATGAAAGTCACAGGTACGTATCCATCATAAAAATCCGTTTATTTAGTTTTTTTTGATGAAAAAAGCGAAATGTAACAGGTGCCGTGGCCGGTCGTAATGTAAAATTTTAATTTCGATAATTCAGTGTTTCGTTGTGCGAAAACTGTTTCAGACACCAGTCTTTTGCTATGTGTAATTTTTCAGTGTTTAAAAATAAACGCTTCACCGTGAAAACTTGCATGCGAGTTTTTTTCAAAAAAGTGTTTTTACTGTACTTAGGTGCTTTATATTTGGATTTTCCTGATTTTTTTTACATAGAAAGAATGTCCAGCTGTGCTTCATTCACGCTACAACGTTGTTATGAAAGTCACAGGTACGCATCCATCATAAAAATCCGTTTATTTAGTTTTTTTTGATGAAAAAAGCGAAATGTAACAGGTGCCGTGGCCGGTCGTAATGTAAAATTTTAATTTCGATAATTCAGTGTTTCGTTGTGCGAAAACTGTTTCAGACACCAGTTTTTGCGATGTGTAATGTTTCAGTGTTGAAAAGTAAATCCTTCACCGCGAAAACTTGCATGCGAATTTTTTTCAAAAAAGTGTTTTTACTGTGCTTAGGTGCTTTATATTTGGATTTTCCTGATTTTTTTTACATAGAAAGAATGTCCAGCTGTGCTTCATTCACGCTTCAACTTTTTTATGACCGTCACAGGTACGTATCCATCATAAAAATCCGTTCATTTACTTTTTTTTTGGTGAAAAAAGCGAAATGTAACAGGTGCCGTGGCCGGCCGTAATGTAAAATTATAATTTCGATTATTCAGTGTTTCGTTGTGCGAAAACTGTTTCAGACACCAGTTTTTGCGATGTGTAGTTTTTCAGTGTTTAAAAATAAACCCTTCACCGTGAAAACTTGGATGCGAGTTTTTTTCAAAAAAGTGTTTTTACTGTACTTAGGTGCTTTATATTTGGATTTTCCTGATTTTATTTTCATAGAAAGAATGACCGGCGGTGCTTCATTCACGCTACAACATTTTTAGGACCGACACAGGTACGTATCCATCATAAAAATCCGTTTATTTAGTTTTTTTTGGTGAAAAAAGCGAAATGTAACAGGTGCCGTGGCCACCCGTAATGTAAAATTAAAATTTCGATTATTCAGTGTTTTGTTGTGCGAAAACTGTTTCAGACATCAATTTTTTGCTATGTGTAATGTTTCAGTGTTGAAAAGTAAATCCTTCACAGCGAAAACTTGCATGCGAGTTTTTTTCAAAAAATTGTTTTTACTGTACTTAGGTGCTTTATATTTGTATTTTCCTGATTTTTTTTACATAGAAAGAATGTCCGACGGTGGTTCATTCACGCTTCAACGTTTTTATGACCGTCACAGATACGGTTCCATCTTAAATATCCGTTTATTTAGTTTTTTTGGAGAAAACCAGCGAAATGTTAACAGGTGCCGTGGCCGGCCGTAATGTAAAATTAAAATTTCGATTATTCAGTGGTTTGTTGTGCGAAAACTGTTTCAGATATCAATTCTTTGCTATGTGTAATGTTTCAGTGTTGAAAAGTAAATCCTTCACCGCGAAAACTTGCATGCGAGTTTTTTTCAAAAAAGTGTTTTTACTGTACTTAGGTGCTTTATATTTGGATTTTCCTGATTTTTTTTACATAGAAAGAATGTCCAGCTGTGCTTCATTCACGCTACAACGTTGTTATGAAAGTCACAGGTACGTATCCATCATAAAAATCCGTTTATTTAGTTTTTTTTGATGAAAAAAGCGAAATGTAACAGGTGCCGTGGCCGGTCGTAATGTAAAATTTTAATTTCGATAATTCAGTGTTTCGTTGTGCGAAAACTGTTTCAGACACCAGTCTTTTGCTATGTGTAATTTTTCAGTGTTTAAAAATAAACGCTTCACCGTGAAAACTTGCATGCGAGTTTTTTTCAAAAAAGTGTTTTTACTGTACTTAGGTGCTTTATATTTGGATTTTCCTGATTTTTTTTTCATAGAAAGAATGTCCGACGGTGGTTCATTCACGCTTCAACGTTTTTATGACCGTCACAGGTACGCTTCCATCTTAAATATCCGTTTAATTAGTTTTTTTGGTGAAAAACGGTGAAATGTTATCAGGTGCCATGGCCGCCCGTAATGTAAAATTAAAATTTCGATTATTCAGTGGTTTGTTGTGCGAAAACTGTTTCAGACATCAATTCTTTGCTATGTGTAATGTTTCAGTGTTGAAAAGTAAATCCTTCACCGCGAAAACTTGCATGTGAGTTTTTTTCAAAAAAGTGTTTTTACTGTACTTAGGTGCTTTATATTTGGATTTTCCTGATTTTTTTTACATAGAAAGAATGTCCGGCTGTGCTTCATTCACGCTACAACGTTGTTATGAAAGTCACAGGTACGCTTCCATCTTAAATATCCGTTTATTTAGTTTTTTTTGGAGAAAAACAGCGAAATGTTAACAGGTGCCATGGCCGGCCATAATAAAAAATTAAAATATCGATTATTCAGTGTTTTGTTGTGCGAAAACTGTTTCAGACACCAGTCTTTTGCTATGTGTAATGTTTCAGTGTTGAAAAGTAAATCCTTCACCGCGAAAACTTGCATGCGAGTTTTTTTCAAAAAAGTGTTTTTACTGTACTTAGGTGCTTTATATTTGGATTTTCCTGATTTTTTTTACATAGAAAGAATGTCCAGCTGTGCTTCATTCACGCTACAACGTTGTTATGAAAGTCACAGGTACGCATCCATCATAAAAATCCGTTTATTTAGTTTTTTTTGATGAAAAAAGCGAAATGTAACAGGTGCCGTGGCCGGTCGTAATGTAAAATTTTAATTTCGATAATTCAGTGTTTCGTTGTGCGAAAACTGTTTCAGACACCAGTCTTTTGCTATGTGTAATTTTTCAGTGTTTAAAAATAAACGCTTCACCGTGAAAACTTGCATGCGAGTTTTTTTCAAAAAAGTGTTTTTACTGTACTTAGGTGCTTTATATTTGGATTTTCCTGATTTTTTTTTCATAGAAAGAATGTCCGACGGTGGTTCATTCACGCTTCAACGTTTTTATGACCGTCACAGGTACGCTTCCATCTTAAATATCCGTTTAATTAGTTTTTTTGGTGAAAAACGGTGAAATGTTATCAGGTGCCATGGCCGCCCGTAATGTAAAATTAAAATTTCGATTATTCAGTGGTTTGTTGTGCGAAAACTGTTTCAGACATCAATTCTTTGCTATGTGTAATGTTTCAGTGTTGAAAAGTAAATCCTTCACCGCGAAAACTTGCATGCGAGTTTTTTTCAAAAAAGTGTTTTTACTGTACTTAGGTGCTTTATATTTGGATTTTCCTGATTTTTTTTACATAGAAAGAATGTCCGGCTGTGCTTCATTCACGCTACAACGTTGTTATGAAAGTCACAGGTACGCTTCCATCTTAAATATCCGTTTATTTAGTTTTTTTTGGAGAAAAACAGCGAAATGTTAACAGGTGCCATGGCCGGCCATAATAAAAAATTAAAATATCGATTATTCAGTGTTTTGTTGTGCGAAAACTGTTTCAGACACCAGTCTTTTGCTATGTGTAATGTTTCAGTGTTGAAAAGTAAATCCTTCACCGCGAAAACTTGCATGCGAGTTTTTTTCAAAAAAGTGTTTTTACTGTACTTAGGTGCTTTATATTTGGATTTTCCTGATTTTTTTTACATAGATAGAATGTCCGGCGGTGCTTCATTCACGCTACAACATTTTTAGGACCGACACAGGTACGTATCCATCATAAAAATCCGTTCATTTACTTTTTTTTTGGTGAAAAAAGCGAAATGTAACAGGTGCCGTGGCCGGCCGTAATGTAAAATTATAATTTCGATTATTCAGTGTTTCGTTGTGCGAAAACTGTTTCAGACACCAGTTTTTGCGATGTGTAATTTTTCAGTGTTTAAAAATAAACCCTTCACCGCGAAAACTTGCTTGCGAGTTTTTTTCAAAAAAGTGTTTTTACTGAACTTAGGTGCTTTATATTTGGATTTTCCTGATTTTTTTAACATAGAAAGAATGTCCGACGGTGGTTCATTCACGCTTCAACGTTTTTATGACCGTCACAGATACGGTTCCATCTTAAATATCCGTTTATTTAGTTTTTTTGGAGAAAAACAGCGAAATGTTAACAGGTGCCGTGGCCGGCCGTAATGTAAAATTAAAATTTCGATTATTCAGTGGTTTGTTGTGCGAAAACTGTTTCAGACATCAATTCTTTGCTATGTGTAATGTTTCAGTGTTGAAAAGTAAATCCTTCACCGCGAAAACTTGCATGCGAATTTTTTTCAAAAAAGTGTTTTTACTGTGCTTAGGTGCTTTATATTTGGATTTTCCTGATTTTTTTTACATAGAAAGAATGTCCAGCTGTGCTTCATTCACGCTTCAACTTTTTTATGACCGTCACAGGTACGTTTCCATCTTAAATATCCGTTTATTTAGTTTTTTTTGAGAAAAACAGCGAAATGTTAACAGGTGCCATGGCCACCCGTAATGTAAAATTAAAATTTCGATTATTCAGTGGTTTGTTGTGCGAAAACTGTTTCAGACATCAATTCTTTGCTATGTGTAATGTTTCAGTGTTGAAAAGTAAATCCTTCACCGCGAAAACTTGCATGCGAGTTTTTTTCAAAAAAGTGTTTTTACTGTACTTAGGTGCTTTATATTTGGATTTTCCTGATTTTTTTTACATAGAAAGAATGTCCAGCTGTGCTTCATTCACGCTACAACGTTGTTATGAAAGTCACAGGTACGCATCCATCATAAAAATCCGTTTATTTAGTTTTTTTTGATGAAAAAAGCGAAATGTAACAGGTGCCGTGGCCGGTCGTAATGTAAAATTTTAATTTCGATAATTCAGTGTTTCGTTGTGCGAAAACTGTTTCAGACACCAGTTTTTGCGATGTGTAATTTTTCAGTGTTTAAAAATAAACCCTTCACCGCGAAAACTTGCTTGCGAGTTTTTTTCAAAAAAGTGTTTTTACTGAACTTAGGTGCTTTATATTTGGATTTTCCTGATTTTTTTTACATAGAAAGAATGTCCGACGGTGGTTCATTCACGCTTCAACGTTTTTATGACCGTCACAGATACGGTTCCATCTTAAATATCCGTTTATTTAGTTTTTTTGGAGAAAAACAGCGAAATGTTAATAGGTGCCGTGGCCGGCCGTAATGTAAAATTAAAATTTCGATTATTCAGTGGTTTGTTGTGCGAAAACTGTTTCAGACATCAATTCTTTGCTATGTGTAATGTTTCAGTGTTGAAAAGTAAATCCTTCACCGCGAAAACTTGCATGCGAATTTTTTTCAAAAAAGTGTTTTTACTGTGCTTAGGTGCTTTATATTTGGATTTTCCTGATTTTTTTTACATAGAAAGAATGTCCAGCTGTGCTTCATTCACGCTTCAACTTTTTTATGACCGTCACAGGTACGATTCCATCTTAAATATCCGTTTATTTAGTTTTTTTTGAGAAAAACAGCGAAATGTTAACAGGTGCCGTGGCCGGCCGTAATGTAAAATTATAATTTCGATTATTCAGTGTTTCGTTGTGCGAAAACTGTTTCAGACATCAATTTTTTGCTATGTGTAATGTTTCAGTGATGAAAAGTAAATCCTTCACCGCGAAAACTTGCATACGAGTTTTTTTCAAAAAAGTGTTTTTACTGTACTTAGGTGCTTTATATTTGGATTTTCCTGATTTTTTTTTCATAGAAAGAATGTCCGACGGTGGTTCATTCACGCTCCAACGTTTTTATGAAAGTCACAGGTACGCTTCCATCCTAAATATCCGTTTAATTAGTTTTTTTGTTGAAAAACGGTGAAATGTTATCAGGTGCCATGGCCACCCGTAATGTAAAATTAAAATTTCGATTATTCAGTGGTTTGTTGTGCGAAAACTGTTTCAGACATCAATTCTTTGCTATGTGTAATGTTTCAGTGTTGAAAAGTAAATCCTTCACCGCGAAAACTTGCATGCGAATTTTTTTCAAAAAAGTGTTTTTACTGTGCTTAGGTGCTTTATATTTGGATTTTCCTGATTTTTTTTACATAGAAAGAATGTCCAGCTGTGCTTCATTCACGCTTCAACTTTTTTATGACCGTCACAGGTACGTTTCCATCTTAAATATCCGTTTATTTAGTTTTTTTTGAGAAAAACAGCGAAATGTTAACAGGTGCCGTGGCCGGCCGTAATGTAAAATTATAATTTCGATTATTCAGTGTTTCGTTGTGCGAAAACTGTTTCAGACATCAATTTTTTGCTATGTGTAATGTTTCAGTGATGAAAAGTAAATCCTTCACCGCGAAAACTTGCATACGAGTTTTTTTCAAAAAAGTGTTTTTACTGTACTTAGGTGCTTTATATTTGGATTTTCCTGATTTTTTTTTCATAGAAAGAATGTCCGACGGTGGTTCATTCACGCTCCAACGTTTTTATGAAAGTCACAGGTACGCTTCCATCTTAAATATCCGTTTAATTAGTTTTTTTGGTGAAAAACGGTGAAATGTTGTCAGGTGCCATGGCCACCCGTAATGTAAAATTAAAATTTCGATTATTCAGTGGTTTGTTGTGCGAAAACTGTTTCAGACATCAATTCTTTGCTATGTGTAATGTTTCAGTGTTGAAAAGTAAATCCTTCACAGCGAAAACTTGCATGCGAGTTTTTTTCAAAAAAGTGTTTTTACTGTACTTAGGTGCTTTATATTTGGATTTTCCTGATTTTTTTTACATAGAAAGAATGTCCAGCTGTGCTTCATTCACGCTACAACGTTGTTATGAAAGTCACAGGTACGCATCCATCATAAAAATCCGTTTATTTAGTTTTTTTTGATGAAAAAAGCGAAATGTAACAGGTGCCGTGGCCGGTCGTAATGTAAAATTTTAATTTCGATAATTCAGTGTTTCGTTGTGCGAAAACTGTTTCAGACATCAGTCTTTTGCTATGTGTAATTTTTCAGTGTTTAAAAATAAACGCTTCACCGTGAAAACTTGCATGCGAGTTTTTTTCAAAAAAGTGTTTTTACTGTACTTAGGTGCTTTATATTTCCTGATTTTTTTTTCATAGAAATAATGTCCGACGGTGGTTCATTCACGCTTCAACGTTTTTATGACCGTCACAGGTACGCTTCCATCTTAAATATCCGTTTAATTAGTTTTTTTGGTGAAAAACGGTGAAATGTTATCAGGTGCCATGGCCGCCCGTAATGTAAAATTAAAATTTCGATTATTCAGTGGTTTGTTGTGCGAAAACTGTTTCAGACATCAATTCTTTGCTATGTGTAATGTTTCAGTGTTGAAAAGTAAATCCTTCACCGCGAAAACTTGCATGCGAGTTTTTTTCAAAAAAGTGTTTTTACTGTACTTAGGTGCTTTATATTTGGATTTTCCTGATTTTTTTTACATAGAAAGAATGTCCGGCTGTGCTTCATTCACGCTACAACGTTGTTATGAAAGTCACAGGTACGCTTCCATCTTAAATATCCGTTTATTTAGTTTTTTTTGGAGAAAAACAGCGAAATGTTAACAGGTGCCATGGCCGGCCATAATAAAAAATTAAAATATCGATTATTCAGTGTTTTGTTGTGCGAAAACTGTTTCAGACACCAGTCTTTTGCTATGTGTAATGTTTCAGTGTTGAAAAGTAAATCCTTCACCGCGAAAACTTGCATGCGAGTTTTTTTCAAAAAAGTGTTTTTACTGTACTTAGGTGCTTTATATTTGGATTTTCCTGATTTTTTTTACATAGATAGAATGTCCGGCGGTGCTTCATTCACGCTACAACATTTTTAGGACCGACACAGGTACGTATCCATCATAAAAATCCGTTCATTTACTTTTTTTTTGGTGAAAAAAGCGAAATGTAACAGGTGCCGTGGCCGGCCGTAATGTAAAATTATAATTTCGATTATTCAGTGTTTCGTTGTGCGAAAACTGTTTCAGACACCAGTTTTTGCGATGTGTAGTTTTTCAGTGTTTAAAAATAAACCCTTCACCGTGAAAACTTGGATGCGAGTTTTTTTCAAAAAAGTGTTTTTACTGTACTTAGGTGCTTTATATTTGGATTTTCCTGATTTTATTTTCATAGAAAGAATGACCGGCGGTGCTTCATTCACGCTACAACATTTTTAGGACCGACACAGGTACGTATCCATCATAAAAATCCGTTCATTTACTTTTTTTTTGGTGAAAAAAGCGAAATGTAACAGGTGCCGTGGCCGGCCGTAATGTAAAATTATAATTTCGATTATTCAGTGTTTCGTTGTGCGAAAACTGTTTCAGACACCAGTTTTTGCGATGTGTAGTTTTTCAGTGTTTAAAAATAAACCCTTCACCGTGAAAACTTGGATGCGAGTTTTTTTCAAAAAAGTGTTTTTACTGTACTTAGGTGCTTTATATTTGGATTTTCCTGATTTTATTTTCATAGAAAGAATGACCGGCGGTGCTTCATTCACGCTACAACATTTTTAGGACCGACACAGGTACGTATCCATCATAAAAATCCGTTTATTTAGTTTTTTTTGGTGAAAAAAGCGAAATGTAACAGGTGCCGTGGCCACCCGTAATGTAAAATTAAAATTTCGATTATTCAGTGTTTTGTTGTGCGAAAACTGTTTCAGACATCAATTTTTTGCTATGTGTAATGTTTCAGTGTTGAAAAGTAAATCCTTCACAGCGAAAACTTGCATGCGAGTTTTTTTCAAAAAATTGTTTTTACTGTACTTAGGTGCTTTATATTTGTATTTTCCTGATTTTTTTTACATAGAAAGAATGTCCGACGGTGGTTCATTCACGCTTCAACGTTTTTATGACCGTCACAGATACGGTTCCATCTTAAATATCCGTTTATTTAGTTTTTTTGGAGAAAACCAGCGAAATGTTAACAGGTGCCGTGGCCGGCCGTAATGTAAAATTAAAATTTCGATTATTCAGTGGTTTGTTGTGCGAAAACTGTTTCAGATATCAATTCTTTGCTATGTGTAATGTTTCAGTGTTGAAAAGTAAATCCTTCACCGCGAAAACTTGCATGCGAGTTTTTTTCAAAAAAGTGTTTTTACTGTACTTAGGTGCTTTATATTTGGATTTTCCTGATTTTTTTTACATAGAAAGAATGTCCAGCTGTGCTTCATTCACGCTACAACGTTGTTATGAAAGTCACAGGTACGTATCCATCATAAAAATCCGTTTATTTAGTTTTTTTTGATGAAAAAAGCGAAATGTAACAGGTGCCGTGGCCGGTCGTAATGTAAAATTTTAATTTCGATAATTCAGTGTTTCGTTGTGCGAAAACTGTTTCAGACACCAGTCTTTTGCTATGTGTAATTTTTCAGTGTTTAAAAATAAACGCTTCACCGTGAAAACTTGCATGCGAGTTTTTTTCAAAAAAGTGTTTTTACTGTACTTAGGTGCTTTATATTTGGATTTTCCTGATTTTTTTTTCATAGAAAGAATGTCCGACGGTGGTTCATTCACGCTTCAACGTTTTTATGACCGTCACAGGTACGCTTCCATCTTAAATATCCGTTTAATTAGTTTTTTTGGTGAAAAACGGTGAAATGTTATCAGGTGCCATGGCCGCCCGTAATGTAAAATTAAAATTTCGATTATTCAGTGGTTTGTTGTGCGAAAACTGTTTCAGACATCAATTCTTTGCTATGTGTAATGTTTCAGTGTTGAAAAGTAAATCCTTCACCGCGAAAACTTGCATGTGAGTTTTTTTCAAAAAAGTGTTTTTACTGTACTTAGGTGCTTTATATTTGGATTTTCCTGATTTTTTTTAAATAGAAAGAATGTCCGGCTGTGCTTCATTCACGCTACAACGTTGTTATGAAAGTCACAGGTACGCTTCCATCTTAAATATCCGTTTATTTAGTTTTTTTTGGAGAAAAACAGCGAAATGTTAACAGGTGCCATGGCCGGCCATAATAAAAAATTAAAATATCGATTATTCAGTGTTTTGTTGTGCGAAAACTGTTTCAGACACCAGTCTTTTGCTATGTGTAATGTTTCAGTGTTGAAAAGTAAATCCTTCACCGCGAAAACTTGCATGCGAGTTTTTTTCAAAAAAGTGTTTTTACTGTACTTAGGTGCTTTATATTTGGATTTTCCTGATTTTTTTTACATAGAAAGAATGTCCAGCTGTGCTTCATTCACGCTACAACGTTGTTATGAAAGTCACAGGTACGCATCCATCATAAAAATCCGTTTATTTAGTTTTTTTTGATGAAAAAAGCGAAATGTAACAGGTGCCGTGGCCGGTCGTAATGTAAAATTTTAATTTCGATAATTCAGTGTTTCGTTGTGCGAAAACTGTTTCAGACACCAGTCTTTTGCTATGTGTAATTTTTCAGTGTTTAAAAATAAACGCTTCACCGTGAAAACTTGCATGCGAGTTTTTTTCAAAAAAGTGTTTTTACTGTACTTAGGTGCTTTATATTTGGATTTTCCTGATTTTTTTTTCATAGAAAGAATGTCCGACGGTGGTTCATTCACGCTTCAACGTTTTTATGACCGTCACAGGTACGCTTCCATCTTAAATATCCGTTTAATTAGTTTTTTTGGTGAAAAACGGTGAAATGTTATCAGGTGCCATGGCCGCCCGTAATGTAAAATTAAAATTTCGATTATTCAGTGGTTTGTTGTGCGAAAACTGTTTCAGACATCAATTCTTTGCTATGTGTAATGTTTCAGTGTTGAAAAGTAAATCCTTCACCGCGAAAACTTGCATGCGAGTTTTTTTCAAAAAAGTGTTTTTACTGTACTTAGGTGCTTTATATTTGGATTTTCCTGATTTTTTTTACATAGAAAGAATGTCCGGCTGTGCTTCATTCACGCTACAACGTTGTTATGAAAGTCACAGGTACGCTTCCATCTTAAATATCCGTTTATTTAGTTTTTTTTGGAGAAAAACAGCGAAATGTTAACAGGTGCCATGGCCGGCCATAATAAAAAATTAAAATATCGATTATTCAGTGTTTTGTTGTGCGAAAACTGTTTCAGACACCAGTCTTTTGCTATGTGTAATGTTTCAGTGTTGAAAAGTAAATCCTTCACCGCGAAAACTTGCATGCGAGTTTTTTTCAAAAAAGTGTTTTTACTGTACTTAGGTGCTTTATATTTGGATTTTCCTGATTTTTTTTACATAGATAGAATGTCCGGCGGTGCTTCATTCACGCTACAACATTTTTAGGACCGACACAGGTACGTATCCATCATAAAAATCCGTTCATTTACTTTTTTTTTGGTGAAAAAAGCGAAATGTAACAGGTGCCGTGGCCGGCCGTAATGTAAAATTATAATTTCGATTATTCAGTGTTTCGTTGTGCGAAAACTGTTTCAGACACCAGTTTTTGCGATGTGTAATTTTTCAGTGTTTAAAAATAAACCCTTCACCGCGAAAACTTGCTTGCGAGTTTTTTTCAAAAAAGTGTTTTTACTGAACTTAGGTGCTTTATATTTGGCTTTTCCTGATTTTTTTAACATAGAAAGAATGTCCGACGGTGGTTCATTCACGCTTCAACGTTTTTATGACCGTCACAGATACGGTTCCATCTTAAATATCCGTTTATTTAGTTTTTTTGGAGAAAAACAGCGAAATGTTAACAGGTGCCGTGGCCGGCCGTAATGTAAAATTAAAATTTCGATTATTCAGTGGTTTGTTGTGCGAAAACTGTTTCAGACATCAATTCTTTGCTATGTGTAATGTTTCAGTGTTGAAAAGTAAATCCTTCACCGCGAAAACTTGCATGCGAATTTTTTTCAAAAAAGTGTTTTTACTGTGCTTAGGTGCTTTATATTTGGATTTTCCTGATTTTTTTTACATAGAAAGAATGTCCAGCTGTGCTTCATTCACGCTTCAACTTTTTTATGACCGTCACAGGTACGTTTCCATCTTAAATATCCGTTTATTTAGTTTTTTTTGAGAAAAACAGCGAAATGTTAACAGGTGCCATGGCCACCCGTAATGTAAAATTAAAATTTCGATTATTCAGTGGTTTGTTGTGCGAAAACTGTTTCAGACATCAATTCTTTGCTATGTGTAATGTTTCAGTGTTGAAAAGTAAATCCTTCACCGCGAAAACTTGCATGCGAGTTTTTTTCAAAAAAGTGTTTTTACTGTACTTAGGTGCTTTATATTTGGATTTTCCTGATTTTTTTTACATAGAAAGAATGTCCAGCTGTGCTTCATTCACGCTACAACGTTGTTATGAAAGTCACAGGTACGCATCCATCATAAAAATCCGTTTATTTAGTTTTTTTTGATGAAAAAAGCGAAATGTAACAGGTGCCGTGGCCGGTCGTAATGTAAAATTTTAATTTCGATAATTCAGTGTTTCGTTGTGCGAAAACTGTTTCAGACACCAGTTTTTGCGATGTGTAATTTTTCAGTGTTTAAAAATAAACCCTTCACCGCGAAAACTTGCTTGCGAGTTTTTTTCAAAAAAGTGTTTTTACTGAACTTAGGTGCTTTATATTTGGATTTTCCTGATTTTTTTTACATAGAAAGAATGTCCGACGGTGGTTCATTCACGCTTCAACGTTTTTATGACCGTCACAGATACGGTTCCATCTTAAATATCCGTTTATTTAGTTTTTTTGGAGAAAAACAGCGAAATGTTAATAGGTGCCGTGGCCGGCCGTAATGTAAAATTAAAATTTCGATTATTCAGTGGTTTGTTGTGCGAAAACTGTTTCAGACATCAATTCTTTGCTATGTGTAATGTTTCAGTGTTGAAAAGTAAATCCTTCACCGCGAAAACTTGCATGCGAATTTTTTTCAAAAAAGTGTTTTTACTGTGCTTAGGTGCTTTATATTTGGATTTTCCTGATTTTTTTTACATAGAAAGAATGTCCAGCTGTGCTTCATTCACGCTTCAACTTTTTTATGACCGTCACAGGTACGATTCCATCTTAAATATCCGTTTATTTAGTTTTTTTTGAGAAAAACAGCGAAATGTTAACAGGTGCCGTGGCCGGCCGTAATGTAAAATTATAATTTCGATTATTCAGTGTTTCGTTGTGCGAAAACTGTTTCAGACATCAATTTTTTGCTATGTGTAATGTTTCAGTGATGAAAAGTAAATCCTTCACCGCGAAAACTTGCATACGAGTTTTTTTCAAAAAAGTGTTTTTACTGTACTTAGGTGCTTTATATTTGGATTTTCCTGATTTTTTTTTCATAGAAAGAATGTCCGACGGTGGTTCATTCACGCTCCAACGTTTTTATGAAAGTCACAGGTACGCTTCCATCCTAAATATCCGTTTAATTAGTTTTTTTGTTGAAAAACGGTGAAATGTTATCAGGTGCCATGGCCACCCGTAATGTAAAATTAAAATTTCGATTATTCAGTGGTTTGTTGTGCGAAAACTGTTTCAGACATCAATTCTTTGCTATGTGTAATGTTTCAGTGTTGAAAAGTAAATCCTTCACCGCGAAAACTTGCATGCGAATTTTTTTCAAAAAAGTGTTTTTACTGTGCTTAGGTGCTTTATATTTGGATTTTCCTGATTTTTTTTACATAGAAAGAATGTCCAGCTGTGCTTCATTCACGCTTCAACTTTTTTATGACCGTCACAGGTACGTTTCCATCTTAAATATCCGTTTATTTAGTTTTTTTTGAGAAAAACAGCGAAATGTTAACAGGTGCCGTGGCCGGCCGTAATGTAAAATTATAATTTCGATTATTCAGTGTTTCGTTGTGCGAAAACTGTTTCAGACATCAATTTTTTGCTATGTGTAATGTTTCAGTGATGAAAAGTAAATCCTTCACCGCGAAAACTTGCATACGAGTTTTTTTCAAAAAAGTGTTTTTACTGTACTTAGGTGCTTTATATTTGGATTTTCCTGATTTTTTTTTCATAGAAAGAATGTCCGACGGTGGTTCATTCACGCTCCAACGTTTTTATGAAAGTCACAGGTACGCTTCCATCTTAAATATCCGTTTAATTAGTTTTTTTGGTGAAAAACGGTGAAATGTTGTCAGGTGCCATGGCCACCCGTAATGTAAAATTAAAATTTCGATTATTCAGTGGTTTGTTGTGCGAAAACTGTTTCAGACATCAATTCTTTGCTATGTGTAATGTTTCAGTGTTGAAAAGTAAATCCTTCACAGCGAAAACTTGCATGCGAGTTTTTTTCAAAAAAGTGTTTTTACTGTACTTAGGTGCTTTATATTTGGATTTTCCTGATTTTTTTTACATAGAAAGAATGTCCAGCTGTGCTTCATTCACGCTACAACGTTGTTATGAAAGTCACAGGTACGCATCCATCATAAAAATCCGTTTATTTAGTTTTTTTTGATGAAAAAAGCGAAATGTAACAGGTGCCGTGGCCGGTCGTAATGTAAAATTTTAATTTCGATAATTCAGTGTTTCGTTGTGCGAAAACTGTTTCAGACATCAGTCTTTTGCTATGTGTAATTTTTCAGTGTTTAAAAATAAACGCTTCACCGTGAAAACTTGCATGCGAGTTTTTTTCAAAAAAGTGTTTTTACTGTACTTAGGTGCTTTATATTTCCTGATTTTTTTTTCATAGAAATAATGTCCGACGGTGGTTCATTCACGCTTCAACGTTTTTATGACCGTCACAGGTACGCTTCCATCTTAAATATCCGTTTAATTAGTTTTTTTGGTGAAAAACGGTGAAATGTTATCAGGTGCCATGGCCGCCCGTAATGTAAAATTAAAATTTCGATTATTCAGTGGTTTGTTGTGCGAAAACTGTTTCAGACATCAATTCTTTGCTATGTGTAATGTTTCAGTGTTGAAAAGTAAATCCTTCACCGCGAAAACTTGCATGCGAGTTTTTTTCAAAAAAGTGTTTTTACTGTACTTAGGTGCTTTATATTTGGATTTTCCTGATTTTTTTTACATAGAAAGAATGTCCGGCTGTGCTTCATTCACGCTACAACGTTGTTATGAAAGTCACAGGTACGCTTCCATCTTAAATATCCGTTTATTTAGTTTTTTTTGGAGAAAAACAGCGAAATGTTAACAGGTGCCATGGCCGGCCATAATAAAAAATTAAAATATCGATTATTCAGTGTTTTGTTGTGCGAAAACTGTTTCAGACACCAGTCTTTTGCTATGTGTAATGTTTCAGTGTTGAAAAGTAAATCCTTCACCGCGAAAACTTGCATGCGAGTTTTTTTCAAAAAAGTGTTTTTACTGTACTTAGGTGCTTTATATTTGGATTTTCCTGATTTTTTTTACATAGATAGAATGTCCGGCGGTGCTTCATTCACGCTACAACATTTTTAGGACCGACACAGGTACGTATCCATCATAAAAATCCGTTCATTTACTTTTTTTTTGGTGAAAAAAGCGAAATGTAACAGGTGCCGTGGCCGGCCGTAATGTAAAATTATAATTTCGATTATTCAGTGTTTCGTTGTGCGAAAACTGTTTCAGACACCAGTTTTTGCGATGTGTAGTTTTTCAGTGTTTAAAAATAAACCCTTCACCGTGAAAACTTGGATGCGAGTTTTTTTCAAAAAAGTGTTTTTACTGTACTTAGGTGCTTTATATTTGGATTTTCCTGATTTTATTTTCATAGAAAGAATGACCGGCGGTGCTTCATTCACGCTACAACATTTTTAGGACCGACACAGGTACGTATCCATCATAAAAATCCGTTTATTTAGTTTTTTTTGGTGAAAAAAGCGAAATGTAACAGGTGCCGTGGCCACCCGTAATGTAAAATTAAAATTTCGATTATTCAGTGGTTTGTTGTGCGAAAACTGTTTCAGACATCAATTCTTTGCTATGTGTAATGTTTCAGTGTTGAAAAGTAAATCCTTCACCGCGAAAACTTGCATGCGAGTTTTTTTCAAAAAAGTGTTTTTACTGTACTTAGGTGCTTTAAATTTGGATTTTTCTGATTTTTTTTACATAGAAAGAATGTCCGACGGTGCTTCATTCACGCTACAACATTTTTAGGACCGACACAGGTACGTATCCATCATAAAAATCCGTTCATTTACTTTTTTTTTGGTGAAAAAAGCGAAATGTAACAGGTGCCGTGGCCGGCCGTAATGTAAAATTAAAATTTCGATTATTCAGTGTTTTGTTGTGCGAAAACTGTTTCAGACATCAATTCTTTGCTATGTGTAATGTTTCAGTGTTGAAAAGTAAATCCTTCACCGCGAAAACTTGCATGCGAGTTTTTTTCAAAAAAGTGTTTTTACTGTACTTAGGTGCTTTATATTTGGATTTTCCTGATTTTTTTTACATAGAAAGAATGTCCAGCTGTGCTTCATTCACGCTACAACGTTGTTATGAAAGTCACAGGTACGTATCCATCATAAAAATCCGTTTATTTAGTTTTTTTTGATGAAAAAAGCGAAATGTAACAGGTGCCGTGGCCGGTCGTAATGTAAAATTTTAATTTCGATAATTCAGTGTTTCGTTGTGCGAAAACTGTTTCAGACACCAGTCTTTTGCTATGTGTAATTTTTCAGTGTTTAAAAATAAACGCTTCACCGTGAAAACTTGCATGCGAGTTTTTTTCAAAAAAGTGTTTTTACTGTACTTAGGTGCTTTATATTTGGATTTTCCTGATTTTTTTTTCATAGAAAGAATGTCCGACGGTGGTTCATTCACGCTTCAACGTTTTTATGACCGTCACAGGTACGCTTCCATCTTAAATATCCGTTTAATTAGTTTTTTTGGTGAAAAACGGTGAAATGTTATCAGGTGCCATGGCCGCCCGTAATGTAAAATTAAAATTTCGATTATTCAGTGGTTTGTTGTGCGAAAACTGTTTCAGACATCAATTCTTTGCTATGTGTAATGTTTCAGTGTTGAAAAGTAAATCCTTCACCGCGAAAACTTGCATGTGAGTTTTTTTCAAAAAAGTGTTTTTACTGTACTTAGGTGCTTTATATTTGGATTTTCCTGATTTTTTTTACATAGAAAGAATGTCCGGCTGTGCTTCATTCACGCTACAACGTTGTTATGAAAGTCACAGGTACGCTTCCATCTTAAATATCCGTTTATTTAGTTTTTTTTGGAGAAAAACAGCGAAATGTTAACAGGTGCCATGGCCGGCCATAATAAAAAATTAAAATATCGATTATTCAGTGTTTTGTTGTGCGAAAACTGTTTCAGACACCAGTCTTTTGCTATGTGTAATGTTTCAGTGTTGAAAAGTAAATCCTTCACCGCGAAAACTTGCATGCGAGTTTTTTTCAAAAAAGTGTTTTTACTGTACTTAGGTGCTTTATATTTGGATTTTCCTGATTTTTTTTACATAGATAGAATGTCCGGCGGTGCTTCATTCACGCTACAACATTTTTAGGACCGACACAGGTACGTATCCATCATAAAAATCCGTTCATTTACTTTTTTTTTGGTGAAAAAAGCGAAATGTAACAGGTGCCGTGGCCGGCCGTAATGTAAAATTATAATTTCGATTATTCAGTGTTTCGTTGTGCGAAAACTGTTTCAGACACCAGTTTTTGCGATGTGTAATTTTTCAGTGTTTAAAAATAAACCCTTCACCGCGAAAACTTGCTTGCGAGTTTTTTTCAAAAAAGTGTTTTTACTGAACTTAGGTGCTTTATATTTGGATTTTCCTGATTTTTTTTACATAGAAAGAATGTCCGACGGTGGTTCATTCACGCTTCAACGTTTTTATGACCGTCACAGATACGGTTCCATCTTAAATATCCGTTTATTTAGTTTTTTTGGAGAAAAACAGCGAAATGTTAACAGGTGCCGTGGCCGGCCGTAATGTAAAATTAAAATTTCGATTATTCAGTGGTTTGTTGTGCGAAAACTGTTTCAGACATCAATTCTTTGCTATGTGTAATGTTTCAGTGTTGAAAAGTAAATCCTTCACCGCGAAAACTTGCATGCGAATTTTTTTCAAAAAAGTGTTTTTACTGTGCTTAGGTGCTTTATATTTGGATTTTCCTGATTTTTTTTACATAGAAAGAATGTCCAGCTCTGCTTCATTCACGCTTCAACTTTTTTATGACCGTCACAGGTACGTTTCCATCTTAAATATCCGTTTATTTAGTTTTTTTTGAGAAAAACAGCGAAATGTTAACAGGTGCCGTGGCCGGCCGTAATGTAAAATTATAATTTCGATTATTCAGTGTTTCGTTGTGCGAAAACTGTTTCAGACATCAATTTTTTGCTATGTGTAATGTTTCAGTGATGAAAAGTAAATCCTTCACCGCGAAAACTTGCATACGAGTTTTTTTCAAAAAAGTGTTTTTACTGTACTTAGGTGCTTTATATTTGGATTTTCCTGATTTTTTTTTCATAGAAAGAATGTCCGACGGTGGTTCATTCACGCTCCAACGTTTTTATGAAAGTCACAGGTACGCTTCCATCTTAAATATCCGTTTAATTAGTTTTTTTGGTGAAAAACGGTGAAATGTTATCAGGTGCCATGGCCACCCGTAATGTAAAATTAAAATTTCGATTATTCAGTGGTTTGTTGTGCGAAAACTGTTTCAGACATCAATTCTTTGCTATGTGTAATGTTTCAGTGTTGAAAAGTAAATCCTTCACCGCGAAAACTTGCATGCGAATTTTTTTCAAAAAAGTGTTTTTACTGTGCTTAGGTGCTTTATATTTGGATTTTCCTGATTTTTTTTACATAGAATGAATGTCCAGCTGTGCTTCATTCACGCTTCAACTTTTTTATGACCGTCACAGGTACGTTTCCATCTTAAATATCCGTTTATTTAGTTTTTTTTGAGAAAAACAGCGAAATGTTAACAGGTGCCGTGGCCGGCCGTAATGTAAAATTATAATTTCGATTATTCAGTGTTTCGTTGTGCGAAAACTGTTTCAGACATCAATTTTTTGCTATGTGTAATGTTTCAGTGATGAAAAGTAAATCCTTCACCGCGAAAACTTGCATACGAGTTTTTTTCAAAAAAGTGTTTTTACTGTACTTAGGTGCTTTACATTTGGATTTTCCTGATTTTTTTTTCATAGAAAGAATGTCCGACGGTGGTTCATTCACGCTCCAACGTTTTTATGAAAGTCACAGGTACGCTTCCATCTTAAATATCCGTTTAATTAGTTTTTTTGTTGAAAAACGGTGAAATGTTATCAGGTGCCATGGCCACCCGTAATGTAAAATTAAAATTTCGATTATTCAGTGGTTTGTTGTGCGAAAACTGTTTCAGACATCAATTCTTTGCTATGTGTAATGTTTCAGTGTTGAAAAGTAAATCCTTCACCGCGAAAACTTGCATGCGAGTTTTTTTCAAAAAAGTGTTTTTACTGTACTTAGGTGCTTTAAATTTGGATTTTCCTGATTTTTTGTATATAGAAATAATGTACAGCGGTGCTTCATTCACGCTACAACATTTTTAGGACCGACACAGGTACGTATCCATCATAAAAATCTGTTTATTTAGTTTTTTTTGGTGAAAAAAGGGAAATGTAACAGGTGCCGTGTCCGGCCGTAATGTAAAATTACAATTTCGATTATTCAGTGTTTTGTTGTGCGAAAACTGTTTCAGACACCAGTCTTTTGCTATGTGTAATGTTGCAGTGTTGAAAAGTAAATCCTTCACCGCGAAAACTTGCATGCGAGTTTTTTTCAAAAAAGTGTTTTTACTGTACTTAGGTGCTTTAAATTTTGATTTTTCTGATTTTTTTTACATAGAAAGAATGTCCGACGGTGCTTCATTCACGCTACAACATTTTTAGGACCGACACAGGTACGTATCCATCATAAAAATCCGTTCATTTACTTTTTTTTTGGTGAAAAAAGCGAAATGTAACAGGTGCCGTGGCCGGCCGTAATGTAAAATTAAAATTTCGATTATTCAGTGTTTTGTTGTGCGAAAACTGTTTCAGACATCAATTCTTTGCTATGTGTAATGTTTCAGTGTTGAAAAGTAAATCCTTCACCGCGAAAACTTGCATGCGAGTTTTTTTCAAAAAAGTGTTTTTACTGTACTTAGGTGCTTTATATTTGGATTTTCCTGATTTTTTTTACATAGAAAGAATGTCCAGCTGTGCTTCATTCACGCTACAACGTTGTTATGAAAGTCACAGGTACGTATCCATCATAAAAATCCGTTTATTTAGTTTTTTTTGATGAAAAAAGCGAAATGTAACAGGTGCCGTGGCCGGTCGTAATGTAAAATTTTAATTTCGATAATTCAGTGTTTCGTTGTGCGAAAACTGTTTCAGACACCAGTCTTTTGCTATGTGTAATTTTTCAGTGTTTAAAAATAAACGCTTCACCGTGAAAACTTGCATGCGAGTTTTTTTCAAAAAAGTGTTTTTACTGTACTTAGGTGCTTTATATTTGGATTTTCCTGATTTTTTTTTCATAGAAAGAATGTCCGACGGTGGTTCATTCACGCTTCAACGTTTTTATGACCGTCACAGGTACGCTTCCATCTTAAATATCCGTTTAATTAGTTTTTTTGGTGAAAAACGGTGAAATGTTATCAGGTGCCATGGCCGCCCGTAATGTAAAATTAAAATTTCGATTATTCAGTGGTTTGTTGTGCGAAAACTGTTTCAGACATCAATTCTTTGCTATGTGTAATGTTTCAGTGTTGAAAAGTAAATCCTTCACCGCGAAAACTTGCATGTGAGTTTTTTTCAAAAAAGTGTTTTTACTGTACTTAGGTGCTTTATATTTGGATTTTCCTGATTTTTTTTACATAGAAAGAATGTCCGGCTGTGCTTCATTCACGCTACAACGTTGTTATGAAAGTCACAGGTACGCTTCCATCTTAAATATCCGTTTATTTAGTTTTTTTTGGAGAAAAACAGCGAAATGTTAACAGGTGCCATGGCCGGCCATAATAAAAAATTAAAATATCGATTATTCAGTGTTTTGTTGTGCGAAAACTGTTTCAGACACCAGTCTTTTGCTATGTGTAATGTTTCAGTGTTGAAAAGTAAATCCTTCACCGCGAAAACTTGCATGCGAGTTTTTTTCAAAAAAGTGTTTTTACTGTACTTAGGTGCTTTATATTTGGATTTTCCTGATTTTTTTTACATAGATAGAATGTCCGGCGGTGCTTCATTCACGCTACAACATTTTTAGGACCGACACAGGTACGTATCCATCATAAAAATCCGTTCATTTACTTTTTTTTTGGTGAAAAAAGCGAAATGTAACAGGTGCCGTGGCCGGCCGTAATGTAAAATTATAATTTCGATTATTCAGTGTTTCGTTGTGCGAAAACTGTTTCAGACACCAGTTTTTGCGATGTGTAATTTTTCAGTGTTTAAAAATAAACCCTTCACCGCGAAAACTTGCTTGCGAGTTTTTTTCAAAAAAGTGTTTTTACTGAACTTAGGTGCTTTATATTTGGATTTTCCTGATTTTTTTTACATAGAAAGAATGTCCGACGGTGGTTCATTCACGCTTCAACGTTTTTATGACCGTCACAGATACGGTTCCATCTTAAATATCCGTTTATTTAGTTTTTTTGGAGAAAAACAGCGAAATGTTAACAGGTGCCGTGGCCGGCCGTAATGTAAAATTAAAATTTCGATTATTCAGTGGTTTGTTGTGCGAAAACTGTTTCAGACATCAATTCTTTGCTATGTGTAATGTTTCAGTGTTGAAAAGTAAATCCTTCACCGCGAAAACTTGCATGCGAATTTTTTTCAAAAAAGTGTTTTTACTGTGCTTAGGTGCTTTATATTTGGATTTTCCTGATTTTTTTTACATAGAAAGAATGTCCAGCTCTGCTTCATTCACGCTTCAACTTTTTTATGACCGTCACAGGTACGTTTCCATCTTAAATATCCGTTTATTTAGTTTTTTTTGAGAAAAACAGCGAAATGTTAACAGGTGCCGTGGCCGGCCGTAATGTAAAATTATAATTTCGATTATTCAGTGTTTCGTTGTGCGAAAACTGTTTCAGACATCAATTTTTTGCTATGTGTAATGTTTCAGTGATGAAAAGTAAATCCTTCACCGCGAAAACTTGCATACGAGTTTTTTTCAAAAAAGTGTTTTTACTGTACTTAGGTGCTTTACATTTGGATTTTCCTGATTTTTTTTTCATAGAAAGAATGTCCGACGGTGGTTCATTCACGCTCCAACGTTTTTATGAAAGTCACAGGTACGCTTCCATCTTAAATATCCGTTTAATTAGTTTTTTTGTTGAAAAACGGTGAAATGTTATCAGGTGCCATGGCCACCCGTAATGTAAAATTAAAATTTCGATTATTCAGTGGTTTGTTGTGCGAAAACTGTTTCAGACATCAATTCTTTGCTATGTGTAATGTTTCAGTGTTGAAAAGTAAATCCTTCACCGCGAAAACTTGCATGCGAGTTTTTTTCAAAAAAGTGTTTTTACTGTACTTAGGTGCTTTAAATTTGGATTTTCCTGATTTTTTGTATATAGAAATAATGTACAGCGGTGCTTCATTCACGCTACAACATTTTTAGGACCGACACAGGTACGTATCCATCATAAAAATCTGTTTATTTAGTTTTTTTTGGTGAAAAAAGGGAAATGTAACAGGTGCCGTGTCCGGCCGTAATGTAAAATTACAATTTCGATTATTCAGTGTTTTGTTGTGCGAAAACTGTTTCAGACACCAGTCTTTTGCTATGTGTAATGTTGCAGTGTTGAAAAGTAAATCCTTCACCGCGAAAACTTGCATGCGAGTTTTTTTCAAAAAAGTGTTTTTACTGTACTTAGGTGCTTTAAATTTTGATTTTTCTGATTTTTTTTACATAGAAAGAATGTCCGACGGTGCTTCATTCACGCTACAACATTTTTAGGACCGACACAGGTACGTATCCATCATAAAAATCCGTTCATTTACTTTTTTTTTGGTGAAAAAAGCGAAATGTAACAGGTGCCGTGGCCGGCCGTAATGTAAAATTAAAATTTCGATTATTCAGTGTTTTGTTGTGCGAAAACTGTTTCAGACATCAATTCTTTGCTATGTGTAATGTTTCAGTGTTGAAAAGTAAATCCTTCACCGCGAAAACTTGCATGCGAGTTTTTTTCAAAAAAGTGTTTTTACTGTACTTAGGTGCTTTATATTTGGATTTTCCTGATTTTTTTTACATAGAAAGAATGTCCAGCTGTGCTTCATTCACGCTACAACGTTGTTATGAAAGTCACAGGTACGTATCCATCATAAAAATCCGTTTATTTAGTTTTTTTTGATGAAAAAAGCGAAATGTAACAGGTGCCGTGGCCGGTCGTAATGTAAAATTTTAATTTCGATAATTCAGTGTTTCGTTGTGCGAAAACTGTTTCAGACACCAGTCTTTTGCTATGTGTAATTTTTCAGTGTTTAAAAATAAACGCTTCACCGTGAAAACTTGCATGCGAGTTTTTTTCAAAAAAGTGTTTTTACTGTACTTAGGTGCTTTATATTTGGATTTTCCTGATTTTTTTTTCATAGAAAGAATGTCCGACGGTGGTTCATTCACGCTTCAACGTTTTTATGACCGTCACAGGTACGCTTCCATCTTAAATATCCGTTTAATTAGTTTTTTTGGTGAAAAACGGTGAAATGTTATCAGGTGCCATGGCCGCCCGTAATGTAAAATTAAAATTTCGATTATTCAGTGGTTTGTTGTGCGAAAACTGTTTCAGACATCAATTCTTTGCTATGTGTAATGTTTCAGTGTTGAAAAGTAAATCCTTCACCGCGAAAACTTGCATGCGAATTTTTTTCAAAAAAGTGTTTTTACTGTGCTTAGGTGCTTTATATTTGGATTTTCCTGATTTTTTTTACATAGAAAGAATGTCCAGCTCTGCTTCATTCACGCTTCAACTTTTTTATGACCGTCACAGGTACGTTTCCATCTTAAATATCCGTTTATTTAGTTTTTTTTGAGAAAAACAGCGAAATGTTAACAGGTGCCGTGGCCGGCCGTAATGTAAAATTATAATTTCGATTATTCAGTGTTTCGTTGTGCGAAAACTGTTTCAGACATCAATTTTTTGCTATGTGTAATGTTTCAGTGATGAAAAGTAAATCCTTCACCGCGAAAACTTGCATACGAGTTTTTTTCAAAAAAGTGTTTTTACTGTACTTAGGTGCTTTATATTTGGATTTTCCTGATTTTTTTTTCATAGAAAGAATGTCCGACGGTGGTTCATTCACGCTCCAACGTTTTTATGAAAGTCACAGGTACGCTTCCATCTTAAATATCCGTTTAATTAGTTTTTTTGGTGAAAAACGGTGAAATGTTATCAGGTGCCATGGCCACCCGTAATGTAAAATTAAAATTTCGATTATTCAGTGGTTTGTTGTGCGAAAACTGTTTCAGACATCAATTCTTTGCTATGTGTAATGTTTCAGTGTTGAAAAGTAAATCCTTCACCGCGAAAACTTGCATGCGAATTTTTTTCAAAAAAGTGTTTTTACTGTGCTTAGGTGCTTTATATTTGGATTTTCCTGATTTTTTTTACTTAGAAAGAATGTCCAGCTGTGCTTCATTCACGCTTCAACTTTTTTATGACCGTCACAGGTACGTTTCCATCTTAAATATCCGTTTATTTAGTTTTTTTTGAGAAAAACAGCGAAATGTTAACAGGTGCCGTGGCCGGCCGTAATGTAAAATTATAATTTCGATTATTCAGTGTTTCGTTGTGCGAAAACTGTTTCAGACATCAATTTTTTGCTATGTGTAATGTTTCAGTGATGAAAAGTAAATCCTTCACCGCGAAAACTTGCATACGAGTTTTTTTCAAAAAAGTGTTTTTACTGTACTTAGGTGCTTTATATTTGGATTTTCCTGATTTTTTTTACATAGAAAGAATGTCCAGCTGTGCTTCATTCACGCTACAACGTTGTTATGAAAGTCACAGGTACGCATCCATCATAAAAATCCGTTTATTTAGTTTTTTTTGATGAAAAAAGCGAAATGTAACAGGTGCCGTGGCCGGTCGTAATGTAAAATTTTAATTTCGATAATTCAGTGTTTCGTTGTGCGAAAACTGTTTCAGACATCAGTCTTTTGCTATGTGTAATTTTTCAGTGTTTAAAAATAAACGCTTCACCGTGAAAACTTGCATGCGAGTTTTTTTCAAAAAAGTGTTTTTACTGTACTTAGGTGCTTTATATTTGGATTTTCCTGATTTTTTTTTCATAGAAAGAATGTCCGACGGTGGTTCATTCACGCTTCAACGTTTTTATGACCGTCACAGGTACGCTTCCATCTTAAATATCCGTTTAATTAGTTTTTTTGGTGAAAAACGGTGAAATGTTATCAGGTGCCATGGCCGCCCGTAATGTAAAATTAAAATTTCGATTATTCAGTGGTTTGTTGTGCGAAAACTGTTTCAGACATCAATTCTTTGCTATGTGTAATGTTTCAGTGTTGAAAAGTAAATCCTTCACCGCGAAAACTTGCATGCGAGTTTTTTTCAAAAAAGTGTTTTTACTGTACTTAGGTGCTTTATATTTGGATTTTCCTGATTTTTTTTACATAGAAAGAATGTCCGGCTGTGCTTCATTCACGCTACAACGTTGTTATGAAAGTCACAGGTACGCTTCCATCTTAAATATCCGTTTATTTAGTTTTTTTTGGAGAAAAACAGCGAAATGTTAACAGGTGCCATGGCCGGCCATAATAAAAAATTAAAATATCGATTATTCAGTGTTTTGTTGTGCGAAAACTGTTTCAGACACCAGTCTTTTGCTATGTGTAATGTTTCAGTGTTGAAAAGTAAATCCTTCACCGCGAAAACTTGCATGCGAGTTTTTTTCAAAAAAGTGTTTTTACTGTACTTAGGTGCTTTATATTTGGATTTTCCTGATTTTTTTTACATAGATAGAATGTCCGGCGGTGCTTCATTCACGCTACAACATTTTTAGGACCGACACAGGTACGTATCCATCATAAAAATCCGTTCATTTACTTTTTTTTTGGTGAAAAAAGCGAAATGTAACAGGTGCCGTGGCCGGCCGTAATGTAAAATTATAATTTCGATTATTCAGTGTTTCGTTGTGCGAAAACTGTTTCAGACACCAGTTTTTGCGATGTGTAATTTTTCAGTGTTTAAAAATAAACCCTTCACCGTGAAAACTTGCATGCGAGTTTTTTTCAAAAAAGTGTTTTTACTGTACTTAGGTGCTTTATATTTGGATTTTCCTGATTTTTTTTTCATAGAAAGAATGACCGGCGGTGCTTCATTCACGCTACAACATTTTTAGGACCGACACAGGTACGTATCCATCATAAAAATCCGTTTATTTAGTTTTTTTTGGTGAAAAAAGCGAAATGTAACAGGTGCCGTGGCCGGCCGTAATGTAAAATTAAAATTTCGATTATTCAGTGGTTTGTTGTGCGAAAACTGTTTCAGACATCAATTCTTTGCTATGTGTAATGTTTCAGTGTTGAAAAGTAAATCCTTCACCGCGAAAACTTGCATGCGAATTTTTTTCAAAAAAGTGTTTTTACTGTGCTTAGGTGCTTTATATTTGGATTTTCCTGATTTTTTTTACATAGAAAGAATGTCCAGCTGTGCTTCATTCACGCTTCAACTTTTTTATGACCGTCACAGGTACGTTTCCATCTTAAATATCCGTTTATTTAGTTTTTTTTGAGAAAAACAGCGAAATGTTAACAGGTGCCGTGGCCGGCCGTAATGTAAAATTATAATTTCGATTATTCAGTGTTTCGTTGTGCGAAAACTGTTTCAGACATCAATTTTTTGCTATGTGTAATGTTTCAGTGATGAAAAGTAAATCCTTCACCGCGAAAACTTGCATACGAGTTTTTTTCAAAAAAGTGTTTTTACTGTACTTAGGTGCTTTATATTTGGATTTTCCTGATTTTTTTTTCATAGAAAGAATGTCCGACGGTGGTTCATTCACGCTTCAACGTTTTTATGACCGTCACAGGTACGCTTCCATCTTAAATATCCGTTTAATTAGTTTTTTTGGTGAAAAACGGTGAAATGTTATCAGGTGCCATGGCCGCCCGTAATGTAAAATTAAAATTTCGATTATTCAGTGGTTTGTTGTGCGAAAACTGTTTCAGACATCAATTCTTTGCTATGTGTAATGTTTCAGTGTTGAAAAGTAAATCCTTCACCGCGAAAACTTGCATGCGAGTTTTATTCAAAAAAGTGTTTTTACTGTACTTAGGTGCTTTATATTTGGATTTTCCTGATTTTTTTTACATAGAAAGAATGTCCGGCTGTGCTTCATTCACGCTACAACGTTGTTATGAAAGTCACAGGTACGCTTCCATCTTAAATATCCGTTTATTTAGTTTTTTTTGGAGAAAAACAGCGAAATGTTAACAGGTGCCATGGCCGGCCATAATAAAAAATTAAAATATCGATTATTCAGTGTTTTGTTGTGCGAAAACTGTTTCAGACACCAGTCTTTTGCTATGTGTAATGTTTCAGTGTTGAAAAGTAAATCCTTCACCGCGAAAACTTGCATGCGAGTTTTTTTCAAAAAAGTGTTTTTACTGTACTTAGGTGCTTTATATTTGGATTTTCCTGATTTTTTTTACATAGATAGAATGTCCGGCGGTGCTTCATTCACGCTACAACATTTTTAGGACCGACACAGGTACGTATCCATCATAAAAATCCGTTCATTTACTTTTTTTTTGGTGAAAAAAGCGAAATGTAACAGGTGCCGTGGCCGGCCGTAATGTAAAATTATAATTTCGATTATTCAGTGTTTCGTTGTGCGAAAACTGTTTCAGACACCAGTTTTTGCGATGTGTAATTTTTCAGTGTTTAAAAATAAACCCTTCACCGTGAAAACTTGCATGCGAGTTTTTTTCAAAAAAGTGTTTTTACTGTACTTAGGTGCTTTATATTTGGATTTTCCTGATTTTTTTTTCATAGAAAGAATGACCGGCGGTGCTTCATTCACGCTACAACATTTTTAGGACCGACACAGGTACGTATCCATCATAAAAATCCGTTTATTTAGTTTTTTTTGGTGAAAAAAGCGAAATGTAACAGGTGCCGTGGCCGGCCGTAATGTAAAATTAAAATTTCGATTATTCTGTGTTTTGTTGTGCGATAACTGTTTCAGACACCAGTCTTTTGCTATGTGTAATGTTTCAGTGTTTAAAAATAAACCCTTCACCGCGAAAACTTGCTTGCGAGTTTTTTTCAAAAAAGTGTTTTTACTGAACTTAGGTGCTTTATATTTGGATTTTCCTGATTTTTTTTACATAGAAAGAATGTCCGACGGTGGTTCATTCACGCTTCAACGTTTTTATGACCGTCACAGATACGGTTCCATCTTAAACATCCGTTTATTTAGTTTTTTTGGAGAAAAACAGCGAAATGTTAACAGGTGCCGTGGCCGGCCGTAATGTAAAATTAAAATTTCGATTATTGAGTGGTTTGTTGTGAGAAAACTGTTTCAGACATCAATTCTTTGCTATGTGTAATGTTTCAGTGTTGAAAAGTAAATCCTTCACCGCGAAAACTTGCATGCGAGTTTTTTTCAAAAAAGTGTTTTTACTGTACTTAGGTGCTTTATATTTGGATTTTCCTGATTTTTTTTACATAGAAAGAATGTCCAGCTGTGCTTCATTCACGCTACAACGTTGTTATGAAAGTCACAGGAACGTATCCATCATAAAAATCCGTTTATTTAGTTTTTTTTGATGAAAAAAGTGAAATGTAACAGGTACCGTGGCCGGTCGTAATGTAAAATTTTAATTTCGATAATTCAGTGTTTCGTTGTGCGAAAACTGTTTCAGACACCAGTCTTTTGCTATGTGTAATTTTCAGTGTTTAAAAATAAACCCTTCACCGTGAAAACTTGCATGCGAGTTTTTTTCAAAAAAGTGTTTTTACTGTACTTAGGTGCTTTATATTTGGATTTTCCTGATTTTTTTTTCATAGAAAGAATGTCCGACGGTGGTTCATTCACGCTCCAACGTTTTTATGAAAGTCACAGGTACGCTTCCATCTTAAATATCCGTTTAATTAGTTTTTTTGGTGAAAAACGGTGAAATGTTATCAGGTGCCATGGCCACCCGTAATGTAAAATTAAAATTTCGATTATTCAGTGGTTTGTTGTGCGAAAACTGTTTCAGACATCAATTCTTTGCTATGTGTAATGTTTCAGTGTTGAAAAGTAAATCCTTCACCGCGAAAACTTGCATGCGAGTTTTTTTCAAAAAAGTGTTTTTACTGTACTTAGGTGATTTATATTTGGATTTTCCTGATTTTTTTTTCATAGAAAGAATGTCCGGCTGTGCTTCATTCACGCTACAACGTTGTTATGAAAGTCACAGGTACGCTTCCATCTTAAATATCCGTTTATTTAGTTTTTTTTGGAGAAAAACAGCGAAATGTTAACAGGTGCCATGGCCGGCCATAATAAAAAATTAAAATATCGATTATTCAGTGTTTTGTTGTGCGAAAACTGTTTCAGACACCAGTCTTTTGCTATGTGTAATGTTTCAGTGTTGAAAAGTAAATCCTTCACCGCGAAAACTTGCATGCGAGTTTTTTTCAAAAAAGTGTTTTTACTGTACTTAGGTGCTTTATATTTGGATTTTCCTGATTTTTTTTACATAGATAGAATGTCCGGCGGTGCTTCATTCACGCTACAACATTTTTAGGACCGACACAGGTACGTATCCATCATAAAAATCCGTTCATTTACTTTTTTTTTGGTGAAAAAAGCGAAATGTAACAGGTGCCGTGGCCGGCCGTAATGTAAAATTATAATTTCGATTATTCAGTGTTTCGTTGTGCGAAAACTGTTTCAGACACCAGTTTTTGCGATGTGTAATTTTTCAGTGTTTAAAAATAAACCCTTCACCGCGAAAACTTGCTTGCGAGTTTTTTTCAAAAAAGTGTTTTTACTGAACTTAGGTGCTTTATATTTGGATTTTCCTGATTTTTTTTACATAGAAAGAATGTCCGACGGTGGTTCATTCACGCTTCAACGTTTTTATGACCGTCACAGATACGGTTCCATCTTAAACATCCGTTTATTTAGTTTTTTTGGAGAAAAACAGCGAAATGTTAACAGGTGCCGTGGCCGGCCGTAATGTAAAATTAAAATTTCGATTATTGAGTGGTTTGTTGTGAGAAAACTGTTTCAGACATCAATTCTTTGCTATGTGTAATGTTTCAGTGTTGAAAAGTAAATCCTTCACCGCGAAATCTTGCATGCGAGTTTTTTTCAAAAAAGTGTTTTTACTGTACTTAGGTGCTTTATATTTGGATTTTCCTGATTTTTTTTTCATAGAAAGAATGTACGGCGGTGCTTCATACACGCTACAACATTTTTAGGACCGTCACAGGTACGTATCCATCATAAAAATCCGTTTATTTAGTTTTTTTTGGTGAAAAAAGCGAAATGTAAAAGGTGCCGTTGCCGGCCGTAATGTAAAATTAAAATTTCGATTATTCAGTGTTTTGTTGTGCGAAAACTGTTTCAGACATCAATTTTTTGCTATGTGTAAAGTTTCAGCGTTGAAAAGTAAATCCTTCACCGCGAAAACTTGCATGCGAGTTTTTTTCAAAAAAGTGTTTTTACTGTACTTAGGTGCTTTATATTTGGATTTTCCTGATTTTTTTTGCATAGAAAGAATGTCCGGCTGTGCTTCATTCACGCTACAACATTGTTATGAAAGTCACAGGTACGCTTCCATCTTAAATATCCGTTTATTTAGTTTTTTTTGGAGAAAAACAGCGAAATGTTAACAGGTGCCGTGGCCGGCCGTAATGTAAAATTAAAATTTCGATTATTCAGTGTTTTGTTGTGCGAAAACTGTTTCAGACATCAATTGTTTGCTATGTGTAATGTTTCAGTGTTGAAAAGTAAATCCTTCACCGCGAAAACTTGCATGCGAGTTTTTTTCAAAAAAGTGTTTTTACTGTACTTAGGTGCTTTATATTTGGATTTTCCTGATTTTTTTTACATAGAAAGAATGTCCGGCTGTGCTTTATTCACGCTACAACGTTGTTATGAAAGTCACAGGTACGCTTCCATCTTAAATATCCGTTTATTTAGTTTTTTTTGGAGAAAAACAGCGAAATGTTAACAGGTGCCATGGCCGGCCATAATAAAAAATTAAAATATCGATTATTCAGTGTTTTGTTGTGCGAAAACTGTTTCAGACACCAGTCTTTTGCTATGTGTAATGTTTCAGTGTTGAAAAGTAAATCCTTCACCGCGAAAACTTGCATGCGAGTTTTTTTCAAAAAAGTGTTTTTACTGTACTTAGGTGCTTTATATTTGGATTTTCCTGATTTTTTTTTCATAGAAAGAATGTCCGACGGTGCTTCATTCACGCTACAACATTTTTAGGACCGACACAGGTACGTATCCATCATAAAAATCCGTTTATTTAGTTTTTTTTGGTGAAAAAAGCGAAATGTAACAGGTGCCGTGGCCGGCCGTAATGTAAAATTAAAATTTCGATTATTCAGTGTTTTGTTGTGCGAAAACTGTTTCAGACACCAGTCTTTTGCTATGTGTAATGTTTCAGTGTTTAAAAATAAACCCTTCACCGCGAAAACTTGCTTGCGAGTTTTTTTCAAAAAAGTGTTTTTACTGAACTTAGGTGCTTTATATTTGGATTTTCCTGATTTTTTTTACATAGAAAGAATGTCCGACGGTGGTTCATTCACGCTTCAACGTTTTTATGACTGTCACAGATACGGTTCCATCTTAAATATCCGTTTAATTAGTTTTTTTGGAGAAAAACAGCGAAATGTTAACAGGTGCCGTGGCCGGCCGTAATGTAAAATTAAAATTTCGATTATTCAGTGTTTTGTTGTGTGAAAACTGTTTCAGACATCAATTTTTTGCTATGTGTAATGTTTCAGTGATGAAAAGTAAATCCTTCACCGCGAAAACTTGCATACGAGTTTTTTTCAAAAAAGTGTTTTTACTGTACTTAGGTGAATTATATTTGGATTTTCCTGATTTTTTTTACATAGAAAGAATGTCCGGCGGTGCTTCATTCACGCTTCAACTTTTTTATGACCGTCACAGGTACGTTTCCATCATAAAAATCCATTTATTTAGTTTTTTTTGGTGAAAAAAGCGAAATGTAACAGGTGCCGTGGCCGGCCGTAATGTAAAATTAAAATTTCGATTATTCAGTGTTTCGTTGTGCGAAAACTGTTTCAGACACCAGTCTTTTGCTATGTGTAATTTTTCAGTGTTTAAAAATAAACCCTTCACCGTGAAAACTTGCATGCGAGTTTTTTTCAAAAAAGTGTTTTTACTGTACTAAGGTGCTTTATATTTGGATTTTCCTGATTTTTTTTTCATAGAAAGAATGTACGGCGGTGCTTCATACACGCTACAACATTTTTAGGACCGTCACAGGTACGTATCCATCATAAAAATCCGTTTATTTAGTTTTTTTTGGTGAAAAAAGCGAAATGTAACAGGTGCCGTTGCCGGCCGTAATGTAAAATTAAAATTTCGATTATTCAGTGTTTTGTTGTGCGAAAACTGTTTCAGACATCAATTGTTTGCTATGTGTAATGTTTCAGTGTTGAAAAGTAAATCCTTCACCGCGAAAACTTGCATGCGAGTTTTTTTCAAAAAAGTGTTTTTACTGTACTTAGGTGCTTTATATTTGGATTTTCCTGATTTTTTTTACATAGAAAGAATGTCCGGCTGTGCTTTATTCACGCTACAACGTTGTTATGAAAGTCACAGGTACGCTTCCATCTTAAATATCCGTTTATTTAGTTTTTTTTGGAGAAAAACAGCGAAATGTTAACAGGTGCCATGGCCGGCCATAATAAAAAATTAAAATATCGATTATTCAGTGTTTTGTTGTGCGAAAACTGTTTCAGACACCAGTCTTTTGCTATGTGTAATGTTTCAGTGTTGAAAAGTAAATCCTTCACCGCGAAAACTTGCATGCGAGTTTTTTTCAAAAAAGTGTTTTTACTGTACTTAGGTGCTTTATATTTGGATTTTCCTGATTTTTTTTACATAGATAGAATGTCCGGCGGTGCTTCATTCACGCTACAACATTTTTAGGACCGACACAGGTACGTATCCATCATAAAAATCCGTTCATTTACTTTTTTTTTGGTGAAAAAAGCGAAATGTAACAGGTGCCGTGGCCGGCCGTAATGTAAAATTATAATTTCGATTATTCAGTGTTTCGTTGTGCGAAAACTGTTTCAGACACCAGTTTTTGCGATGTGTAATTTTTCAGTGTTTAAAAATAAACCCTTCACCGTGAAAACTTGCATGCGAGTTTTTTTCAAAAAAGTGTTTTTACTGTACTTAGGTGCTTTATATTTGGATTTTCCTGATTTTTTTTTCATAGAAAGAATGACCGGCGGTGCTTCATTCACGCTACAACATTTTTAGGACCGACACAGGTACGTATCCATCATAAAAATCCGTTTATTTAGTTTTTTTTGGTGAAAAAAGCGAAATGTAACAGGTGCCGTGGCCGGCCGTAATGTAAAATTAAAATTTCGATTATTCTGTGTTTTGTTGTGCGATAACTGTTTCAGACACCAGTCTTTTGCTATGTGTAATGTTTCAGTGTTTAAAAATAAACCCTTCACCGCGAAAACTTGCTTGCGAGTTTTTTTCAAAAAAGTGTTTTTACTGAACTTAGGTGCTTTATATTTGGATTTTCCTGATTTTTTTTACATAGAAAGAATGTCCGACGGTGGTTCATTCACGCTTCAACGTTTTTATGACCGTCACAGATACGGTTCCATCTTAAACATCCGTTTATTTAGTTTTTTTGGAGAAAAACAGCGAAATGTTAACAGGTGCCGTGGCCGGCCGTAATGTAAAATTAAAATTTCGATTATTGAGTGGTTTGTTGTGAGAAAACTGTTTCAGACATCAATTCTTTGCTATGTGTAATGTTTCAGTGTTGAAAAGTAAATCCTTCACCGCGAAAACTTGCATGCGAGTTTTTTTCAAAAAAGTGTTTTTACTGTACTTAGGTGCTTTATATTTGGATTTTCCTGATTTTTTTTTCATAGAAAGAATGTCCGACGGTGGTTCATTCACGCTCCAACGTTTTTATGAAAGTCACAGGTACGCTTCCATCTTAAATATCCGTTTAATTAGTTTTTTTGGTGAAAAACGGTGAAATGTTATCAGGTGCCATGGCCACCCGTAATGTAAAATTAAAATTTCGATTATTCAGTGGTTTGTTGTGCGAAAACTGTTTCAGACATCAATTCTTTGCTATGTGTAATGTTTCAGTGTTGAAAAGTAAATCCTTCACCGCGAAAACTTGCATGCGAGTTTTTTTCAAAAAAGTGTTTTTACTGTACTTAGGTGATTTATATTTGGATTTTCCTGATTTTTTTTTCATAGAAAGAATGTCCGGCTGTGCTTCATTCACGCTACAACGTTTTTATGAAAGTCACAGGTACGCTTTCATCTTAAATATCCGTTTATTTAGTTTTTTTTGGAGAAAAACAGCGAAATGTTAACAGGTGCCATGGCCGGCCATAATAAAAAATTAAAATATCGATTATTCAGTGTTTTGTTGTGCGAAAACTGTTTCAGACACCAGTCTTTTGCTATGTGTAATGTTTCAGCGTTGAAAAGTAAATCCTTCACCGCGAAAACTTGCATGCGAGTTTTTTTCAAAAAAGTGTTTTTACTGTACTTAGGTGCTTTATATTTGGATTTTCCTGATTTTTTTTTCATAGAAAGAATGTCCGACGGTGCTTCATTCACGCTACAACATTTTTAGGACCGACACAGGTACGTATCCATCATAAAAATCCGTTTATTTAGTTTTTTTTGATGAAAAAAGCGAAATGTAACAGGTGCCGTGGCCGGCCGTAATGTAAAATTAAAATTTCGATTATTCAGTGTTTTGTTGTGCGAAAACTGTTTCAGACACCAGTCTTTTGCTATGTGTAATGTTTCAGTGTTTAAAAATAAACCCTTCATCGCGAAAACTTGCTTGCGAGTTATTTTCAAAAAAGTGTTTTTACTGAACTTAGGTGCTTTATATTTGGATTTTCCTGATTTTTTTTACATAGAAAGAATGTCCGACGGTGGTTCATTCACGCTACAACGTTGTTATGAAAGTCACAGGTACGCTTCCATCTTAAATATCCGTTTATTTAGTTTTTTTTGGAGAAAAACAGCGAAATGTTAACAGGTGCCATGGCCGGCCATAATAAAAAATTAAAATATCGATTATTCAGTGTTTTGTTGTGCGAAAACTGTTTCAGACACCAGTCTTTTGCTATGTGTAATGTTTCAGTGTTGAAAAGTAAATCCTTCACCGCGAAATCTTGCATGCGAGTTTTTTTCAAAAAAGTGTTTTTACTGTACTTAGGTGCTTTATATTTGGATTTTCCTGATTTTTTTTTCATAGAAAGAATGTCCGACGGTGCTTCATTCACGCTACAACATTTTTAGGACCGACACAGGTACGTATCCATCATAAAAATCCGTTTATTTAGTTTTTTTTGGTGAAAAAAGCGAAATGTAACAGGTGCCGTGGCCGGCCGTAATGTAAAATTAAAATTTCGATTATTCAGTGTTTTGTTGTGCGAAAACTGTTTCAGACACCAGTCTTTTGCTATGTGTAATGTTTCAGTGTTTAAAAATAAACCCTTCACCGCGAAAACTTGCTTGCGAGTTTTTTTCAAAAAAGTGTTTTTACTGAACTTAGGTGCTTTATATTTGGATTTTCCTGATTTTTTTTACATAGAAAGAATGTCCGACGGTGGTTCATTCACGCTTCAACGTTTTTATGACTGTCACAGATACGGTTCCATCTTAAATATCCCTTTAATTAGTTTTTTTGGAGAAAAACAGCGAAATGTTAACAGGTGCCGTGGCCGGCCGTAATGTAAAATTAAAATTTCGATTATTCAGTGTTTTGTTGTGTGAAAACTGTTTCAGACATCAATTTTTTGCTATGTGTAATGTTTCAGTGATGAAAAGTAAATCCTTCACCGCGAAAACTTGCATACGAGTTTTTTTCAAAAAAGTGTTTTTACTGTACTTAGGTGAATTATATTTGGATTTTCCTGATTTTTTTTACATAGAAAGAATGTCCGGCGGTGCTTCATTCACGCTTCAACTTTTTTATGACCGTCACAGGTACGTTTCCATCATAAAAATCCATTTATTTAGTTTTTTTTGGTGAAAAAAGCGAAATGTAACAGGTGCCGTGGCCGGCCGTAATGTAAAATTAAAATTTCGATTATTCAGTGTTTCGTTGTGCGAAAACTGTTTCAGACACCAGTCTTTTGCTATGTGTAATTTTTCAGTGTTTAAAAATAAACCCTTCACCGTGAAAACTTGCATGCGAGTTTTTTTCAAAAAAGTGTTTTTACTGTACTAAGGTGCTTTATATTTGGATTTTCCTGATTTTTTTTTCATAGAAAGAATGTACGGCGGTGCTTCATACACGCTACAACATTTTTAGGACCGTCACAGGTACGTATCCATCATAAAAATCCGTTTATTTAGTTTTTTTTGGTGAAAAAAGCGAAATGTAACAGGTGCCGTTGCCGGCCGTAATGTAAAATTAAAATTTCGATTATTCAGTGTTTTGTTGTGCGAAAACTGTTTCAGACATCAATTGTTTGCTATGTGTAATGTTTCAGTGTTGAAAAGTAAATCCTTCACCGCGAAAACTTGCATGCGAGTTTTTTTCAAAAAAGTGTTTTTACTGTACTTAGGTGCTTTATATTTGGATTTTCCTGATTTTTTTTACATAGAAAGAATGTCCGGCTGTGCTTTATTCACGCTACAACGTTGTTATGAAAGTCACAGGTACGCTTCCATCTTAAATATCCGTTTATTTAGTTTTTTTTGGAGAAAAACAGCGAAATGTTAACAGGTGCCATGGCCGGCCATAATAAAAAATTAAAATATCGATTATTCAGTGTTTTGTTGTGCGAAAACTGTTTCAGACACCAGTCTTTTGCTATGTGTAATGTTTCAGTGTTGAAAAGTAAATCCTTCACCGCGAAAACTTGCATGCGAGTTTTTTTCAAAAAAGTGTTTTTACTGTACTTAGGTGCTTTATATTTGGATTTTCCTGATTTTTTTTACATAGATAGAATGTCCGGCGGTGCTTCATTCACGCTACAACATTTTAAGGACCGACACAGGTACGTATCCATCATAAAAATCCGTTCATTTACTTTTTTTTTGGTGAAAAAAGCGAAATGTAACAGGTGCCGTGGCCGGCCGTAATGTAAAATTATAATTTCGATTATTCAGTGTTTCGTTGTGCGAAAACTGTTTCAGACACCAGTTTTTGCGATGTGTAATTTTTCAGTGTTTAAAAATAAACCCTTCACCGTGAAAACTTGCATGCGAGTTTTTTTCAAAAAAGTGTTTTTACTGTACTTAGGTGCTTTATATTTGGATTTTCCTGATTTTTTTTTCATAGAAAGAATGACCGGCGGTGCTTCATTCACGCTACAACATTTTTAGGACCGACACAGGTACGTATCCATCATAAAAATCCGTTTATTTAGTTTTTTTTGGTGAAAAAAGCGAAATGTAACAGGTGCCGTGGCCGGCCGTAATGTAAAATTAAAATTTCGATTATTGAGTGGTTTGTTGTGAGAAAACTGTTTCAGACATCAATTCTTTGCTATGTGTAATGTTTCAGTGTTGAAAAGTAAATCCTTCACCGCGAAAACTTGCATGCGAGTTTTTTTCAAAAAAGTGTTTTTACTGTACTTAGGTGCTTTATATTTGGATTTTCCTGATTTTTTTTACATAGAAAGAATGTCCAGCTGTGCTTCATTCACGCTACAACGTTGTTATGAAAGTCACAGGTACGTATCCATCATAAAAATCCGTTTATTTAGTTTTTTTTGATGAAAAAAGTGAAATGTAACAGGTGCCGTGGCCGGTCGTAATGTAAAATTTTAATTTCGATAATTCAGTGTTTCGTTGTGCGAAAACTGTTTCAGACACCAGTCTTTTGCTATGTGTAATTTTCAGTGTTTAAAAATAAACCCTTCACCGTGAAAACTTGCATGCGAGTTTTTTTCAAAAAAGTGTTTTTACTGTACTTAGGTGCTTTATATTTGGATTTTCCTGATTTTTTTTTCATAGAAAGAATGTCCGACGGTGGTTCATTCACGCTCCAACGTTTTTATGAAAGTCACAGGTACGCTTCCATCTTAAATATCCGTTTAATTAGTTTTTTTGGTGAAAAACGGTGAAATGTTATCAGGTGCCATGGCCACCCGTAATGTAAAATTAAAATTTCGATTATTCAGTGGTTTGTTGTGCGAAAACTGTTTCAGACATCAATTCTTTGCTATGTGTAATGTTTCAGTGTTGAAAAGTAAATCCTTCACCGCGAAAACTTGCATGCGAGTTTTTTTCAAAAAAGTGTTTTTACTGTACTTAGGTGATTTATATTTGGATTTTCCTGATTTTTTTTTCATAGAAAGAATGTCCGGCTGTGCTTCATTCACGCTACAACGTTTTTATGAAAGTCACAGGTACGCTTCCATCTTAAATATCCGTTTATTTAGTTTTTTTTGGAGAAAAACAGCGAAATGTTAACAGGTGCCATGGCCGGCCATAATAAAAAATTAAAATATCGATTATTCAGTGTTTTGTTGTGCGAAAACTGTTTCAGACACCAGTCTTTTGCTATGTGTAATGTTTCAGCGTTGAAAAGTAAATCCTTCACCGCGAAAACTTGCATGCGAGTTTTTTTCAAAAAAGTGTTTTTACTGTACTTAGGTGCTTTATATTTGGATTTTCCTGATTTTTTTTTCATAGAAAGAATGTCCGACGGTGCTTCATTCACGCTACAACATTTTTAGGACCGACACAGGTACGTATCCATCATAAAAATCCGTTTATTTAGTTTTTTTTGATGAAAAAATCGAAATGTAACAGGTGCCGTGGCCGGCCGTAATGTAAAATTAAAATTTCGATTATTCAGTGTTTTGTTGTGCGAAAACTGTTTCAGACACCAGTCTTTTGCTATGTGTAATGTTTCAGTGTTTAAAAATAAACCCTTCACCGTGAAAACTTGCATGCGAGTTTTTTTCAAAAAAGTGTTTTTACTGTACTAAGGTGCTTTATATTTGGATTTTCCTGATTTTTTTTTCATAGAAAGAATGTCTTACGGTGGTTCATTCACGCTTCAACGTTTTTATGACCGTCACAGGTACGCTTCCATCTTAAATATCCGTTTAATTAGTTTTTTTGGTGAAAAACGGTGAAATGTTATCAGGTGCCATGGCCACCCGTAATGTAAAATTAAAATTTCGATTATTCAGTGTTTTGTTGTGTGAAAACTGTTTCAGACATCAATTTTTTGCTATGTGTAATGTTTCAGTGATGAAAAGTAAATCCTTCACCGCGAAAACTTGCATACGAGTTTTTTTCAAAAAAGTGTTTTTACTGTACTTAGGTGAATTATATTTGGATTTTCCTGATTTTTTTTACATAGAAAGAATGTCCGGCGGTGCTTCATTCACGCTTCAACTTTTTTATGACCGTCACAGGTACGTTTCCATCATAAAAATCCATTTATTTAGTTTTTTTTGGTGAAAAAAGCGAAATGTAACAGGTGCCGTGGCCGGCCGTAATGTAAAATTAAAATTTCGATTATTCAGTGTTTCGTTGTGCGAAAACTGTTTCAGACACCAGTCTTTTGCTATGTGTAATTTTTCAGTGTTTAAAAATAAACCCTTCACCGTGAAAACTTGCATGCGAGTTTTTTTCAAAAAAGTGTTTTTACTGTACTAAGGTGCTTTATATTTGGATTTTCCTGATTTTTTTTTCATAGAAAGAATGTACGGCGGTGCTTCATACACGCTACAACATTTTTAGGACCGTCACAGGTACGTATCCATCATAAAAATCCGTTTATTTAGTTTTTTTTGGTGAAAAAAGCGAAATGTAACAGGTGCCGTTGCCGGCCGTAATGTAAAATTAAAATTTCGATTATTCAGTGTTTTGTTGTGCGAAAACTGTTTCAGACATCAATTGTTTGCTATGTGTAATGTTTCAGTGTTGAAAAGTAAATCCTTCACCGCGAAAACTTGCATGCGAGTTTTTTTCAAAAAAGTGTTTTTACTGTACTTAGGTGCTTTATATTTGGATTTTCCTGATTTTTTTTACATAGAAAGAATGTCCGGCTGTGCTTTATTCACGCTACAACGTTGTTATGAAAGTCACAGGTACGCTTCCATCTTAAATATCCGTTTATTTAGTTTTTTTTGGAGAAAAACAGCGAAATGTTAACAGGTGCCATGGCCGGCCATAATAAAAAATTAAAATATCGATTATTCAGTGTTTTGTTGTGCGAAAACTGTTTCAGACACCAGTCTTTTGCTATGTGTAATGTTTCAGTGTTGAAAAGTAAATCCTTCACCGCGAAAACTTGCATGCGAGTTTTTTTCAAAAAAGTGTTTTTACTGTACTTAGGTGCTTTATATTTGGATTTTCCTGATTTTTTTTACATAGATAGAATGTCCGGCGGTGCTTCATTCACGCTACAACATTTTTAGGACCGACACAGGTACGTATCCATCATAAAAATCCGTTCATTTACTTTTTTTTTGGTGAAAAAAGCGAAATGTAACAGGTGCCGTGGCCGGCCGTAATGTAAAATTATAATTTCGATTATTCAGTGTTTCGTTGTGCGAAAACTGTTTCAGACACCAGTTTTTGCGATGTGTAATTTTTCAGTGTTTAAAAATAAACCCTTCACCGTGAAAACTTGCATGCGAGTTTTTTTCAAAAAAGTGTTTTTACTGTACTTAGGTGCTTTATATTTGGATTTTCCTGATTTTTTTTTCATAGAAAGAATGACCGGCGGTGCTTCATTCACGCTACAACATTTTTAGGACCGACACAGGTACGTATCCATCATAAAAATCCGTTTATTTAGTTTTTTTTGGTGAAAAAAGCGAAATCTAACAGGTGCCGTGGCCGGCCGTAATGTAAAATTAAAATTTCGATTATTCTGTGTTTTGTTGTGCGATAACTGTTTCAGACACCAGTCTTTTGCTATGTGTAATGTTTCAGTGTTTAAAAATAAACCCTTCACCGCGAAAACTTGCTTGCGAGTTTTTTTCAAAAAAGTGTTTTTACTGAACTTAGGTGCTTTATATTTGGATTTTCCTGATTTTTTTTACATAGAAAGAATGTCCGACGGTGGTTCATTCACGCTTCAACGTTTTTATGACCGTCACAGATACGGTTCCATCTTAAACATCCGTTTATTTAGTTTTTTTGGAGAAAAACAGCGAAATGTTAACAGGTGCCGTGGCCGGCCGTAATGTAAAATTAAAATTTCGATTATTGAGTGGTTTGTTGTGAGAAAACTGTTTCAGACATCAATTCTTTGCTATGTGTAATGTTTCAGTGTTGAAAAGTAAATCCTTCACCGCGAAAACTTGCATGCGAGTTTTTTTCAAAAAAGTGTTTTTACTGTACTTAGGTGCTTTATATTTGGATTTTCCTGATTTTTTTTACATAGAAAGAATGTCCAGCTGTGCTTCATTCACGCTACAACGTTGTTATGAAAGTCACAGGTACGTATCCATCATAAAAATCCGTTTATTTAGTTTTTTTTGATGAAAAAAGTGAAATGTAACAGGTGCCGTGGCCGGTCGTAATGTAAAATTTTAATTTCGATAATTCAGTGTTTCGTTGTGCGAAAACTGTTTCAGACACCAGTCTTTTGCTATGTGTAATTTTCAGTGTTTAAAAATAAACCCTTCACCGTGAAAACTTGCATGCGAGTTTTTTTCAAAAAAGTGTTTTTACTGTACTTAGGTGCTTTATATTTGGATTTTCCTGATTTTTTTTTCATAGAAAGAATGTCCGACGGTGGTTCATTCACGCTCCAACGTTTTTATGAAAGTCACAGGTACGCTTCCATCTTAAATATCCGTTTAATTAGTTTTTTTGGTGAAAAACGGTGAAATGTTATCAGGTGCCATGGCCACCCGTAATGTAAAATTAAAATTTCGATTATTCAGTGGTTTGTTGTGCGAAAACTGTTTCAGACGTCAATTCTTTGCTATGTGTAATGTTTCAGTGTTGAAAAGTAAATCCTTCACCGCGAAAACTTGCATGCGAGTTTTTTTCAAAAAAGTGTTTTTACTGTACTTAGGTGATTTATATTTGGATTTTCCTGATTTTTTTTTCATAGAAAGAATGTCCGGCTGTGCTTCATTCACGCTACAACGTTTTTATGAAAGTCACAGGTACGCTTCCATCTTAAATATCCGTTTATTTAGTTTTTTTTGGAGAAAAACAGCGAAATGTTAACAGGTGCCATGGCCGGCCATAATAAAAAATTAAAATATCGATTATTCAGTGTTTTGTTGTGCGAAAACTGTTTCAGACACCAGTCTTTTGCTATGTGTAATGTTTCAGCGTTGAAAAGTAAATCCTTCACCGCGAAAACTTGCATGCGAGTTTTTTTCAAAAAAGTGTTTTTACTGTACTTAGGTGCTTTATATTTGGATTTTCCTGATTTTTTTTTCATAGAAAGAATGTCCGACGGTGCTTCATTCACGCTACAACATTTTTAGGACCGACACAGGTACGTATCCATCATAAAAATCCGTTTATTTAGTTTTTTTTGATGAAAAAATCGAAATGTAACAGGTGCCGTGGCCGGCCGTAATGTAAAATTAAAATTTCGATTATTCAGTGTTTTGTTGTGCGAAAACTGTTTCAGACACCAGTCTTTTGCTATGTGTAATGTTTCAGTGTTTAAAAATAAACCCTTCACCGTGAAAACTTGCATGCGAGTTTTTTTCAAAAAAGTGTTTTTACTGTACTAAGGTGCTTTATATTTGGATTTTCCTGATTTTTTTTTCATAGAAAGAATGTCTTACGGTGGTTCATTCACGCTTCAACGTTTTTATGACCGTCACAGGTACGCTTCCATCTTAAATATCCGTTTAATTAGTTTTTTTGGTGAAAAACGGTGAAATGTTATCAGGTGCCATGGCCACCCGTAATGTAAAATTAAAATTTCGATTATTCAGTGGTTTGTTGTGCGAAAACTGTTTCAGACACCAGTCTTTTGCTATGTGTAATGTTTCAGCGTTGAAAAGTAAATCCTTCACCGCGAAAACTTGCATGCGAGTTTTTTTCAAAAAAGTGTTTTTACTGTACTTAGGTGCTTTATATTTGGATTTTCCTGATTTTTTTTGCATAGAAAGAATGTCCGGCTGTGCTTGATTCACGCTACAACGTTTTTATGAAAGTCACAGGTACGCTTCCATCTTAAATATCCGTTTATTTAGTTTTTTTGGAGAAAAACAGCGAAATGTTAACAGGTGCCATGGCCGGCCATAATAAAAAATTAAAATATCGATTATTCAGTGTTTTGTTGTGCGAAAACTGTTTCAGACACCAGTCTTTTGCTATGTGTAATGTTTCAGTGTTGAAAAGTAAATCCTTCACCGCGAAAACTTGCATGCGAGTTTTTTTCAAAAAAGTGTTTTTACTGTACTTAGGTGCTTTATATTTGGATTTTCCTGATTTTTTTTTCATAGAAAGAATGTCCGACGGTGCTTCATTCACGCTACAACATTTTTAGGACCGACACAGGTACGTATCCATCATAAAAATCCGTTTATTTAGTTTTTTTTGGTGAAAAAAGCGAAATGTAACAGGTGCCGTGGCCGGCCGTAATGTAAAATTAAAATTTCGATTATTCAGTGTTTTGTTGTGCGAAAACTGTTTCAGACACCAGTCTTTTGCTATGTGTAATGTTTCAGTGTTTAAAAATAAACCCTTCATCGCGAAAACTTGCTTGCGAGTTATTTTCAAAAAAGTGTTTTTACTGAACTTAGGTGCTTTATATTTGGATTTTCCTGATTTTTTTTACATAGAAAGAATGTCCGACGGTGGTTCATTCACGCTACAACGTTGTTATGAAAGTCACAGGTACGCTTCCATCTTAAATATCCGTTTATTTAGTTTTTTTTGGAGAAAAACAGCGAAATGTTAACAGGTGCCATGGCCGGCCATAATAAAAAATTAAAATATCGATTATTCAGTGTTTTGTTGTGCGAAAACTGTTTCAGACACCAGTCTTTTGCTATGTGTAATGTTTCAGTGTTGAAAAGTAAATCCTTCACCGCGAAATCTTGCATGCGAGTTTTTTTCAAAAAAGTGTTTTTACTGTACTTAGGTGCTTTATATTTGGATTTTCCTGATTTTTTTTTCATAGAAAGAATGTCCGACGGTGCTTCATTCACGCTACAACATTTTTAGGACCGACACAGGTACGTATCCATCATAAAAATCCGTTTATTTAGTTTTTTTTGGTGAAAAAAGCGAAATGTAACAGGTGCCGTGGCCGGCCGTAATGTAAAATTAAAATTTCGATTATTCAGTGTTTTGTTGTGCGAAAACTGTTTCAGACACCAGTCTTTTGCTATGTGTAATGTTTCAGTGTTTAAAAATAAACCCTTCACCGCGAAAACTTGCTTGCGAGTTTTTTTCAAAAAAGTGTTTTTACTGAACTTAGGTGCTTTATATTTGGATTTTCCTGATTTTTTTTACATAGAAAGAATGTCCGACAGTGGTTCATTCACGCTTCAACTTTTTTATGACCGTCACAGGTACGTTTCCATCATAAAAATCCATTTATTTAGTTTTTTTTGGTGAAAAAAGCGAAATGTAACAGGTGCCGTGGCCGGCCGTAATGTAAAATTAAAATTTCGATTATTCAGTGTTTCGTTGTGCGAAAACTGTTTCAGACACCAGTCTTTTGCTATGTGTAATTTTTCAGTGTTTAAAAATAAACCCTTCACCGTGAAAACTTGCATGCGAGTTTTTTTCAAAAAAGTGTTTTTACTGTACTAAGGTGCTTTATATTTGGATTTTCCTGATTTTTTTTTCATAGAAAGAATGTACGGCGGTGCTTCATACACGCTACAACATTTTTAGGACCGTCACAGGTACGTATCCATCATAAAAATCCGTTTATTTAGTTTTTTTTGGTGAAAAAAGCGAAATGTAAAAGGTGCCGTTGCCGGCCGTAATGTAAAATTAAAATTTCGATTATTCAGTGTTTTGTTGTGCGAAAACTGTTTCAGACATCAATTTTTTGCTATGTGTAATTTTTCAGTGTTTAAAAATAAACCCTTCACCGTGAAAACTTGCATGCGAGTTTTTTTCAAAAAAGTGTTTTTACTGTACTAAGGTGCTTTATATTTGGATTTTCCTGATTTTTTTTTCATAGAAAGAATGTCTTACGGTGGTTCATTCACGCTTCAACGTTTTTATGACCGTCACAGGTACGCTTCCATCTTAAATATCCGTTTAATTAGTTTTTTTGGTGAAAAACGGTGAAATGTTATCAGGTGCCATGGCCACCCGTAATGTAAAATTAAAATTTCGATTATTCAGTGGTTTGTTGTGCGAAAACTGTTTCAGACACCAGTCTTTTGCTATGTGTAATGTTTCAGCGTTGAAAAGTAAATCCTTCACCGCGAAAACTTGCATGCGAGTTTTTTTCAAAAAAGTGTTTTTACTGTACTTAGGTGCTTTATATTTGGATTTTCCTGATTTTTTTTGCATAGAAAGAATGTCCGGCTGTGCTTCATTCACGCTACAACGTTTTTATGAAAGTCACAGGTACGCTTCCATCTTAAATATCCGTTTATTTAGTTTTTTTTGGAGAAAAACAGCGAAATGTTAACAGGTGCCATGGCCGGCCATAATAAAAAATTAAAATATCGATTATTCAGTGTTTTGTTGTGCGAAAACTGTTTCAGACACCAGTCTTTTGCTATGTGTAATGTTTCAGTGTTGAAAAGTAAATCCTTCACCGCGAAAACTTGCATGCGAGTTTTTTTCAAAAAAGTGTTTTTACTGTACTTAGGTGCTTTATATTTGGATTTTCCTGATTTTTTTTTCATAGAAAGAATGTCCGACGGTGCTTCATTCACGCTACAACATTTTTAGGACCGACACAGGTACGTATCCATCATAAAAATCCGTTTATTTAGTTTTTTTTGGTGAAAAAAGCGAAATGTAACAGGTGCCGTGGCCGGCCGTAATGTAAAATTAAAATTTCGATTATTCAGTGTTTTGTTGTGCGAAAACTGTTTCAGACACTAGTCTTTTGCTATGTGTAATGTTTCAGTGTTTAAAAATAAACCCTTCACCGCGAAAACTTGCTTGCGAGTTTTTTTCAAAAAAGTGTTTTTACTGAACTTAGGTGCTTTATATTTGGATTTTCCTGATTTTTTTTACATAGAAAGAATGTCCGGCTGTGCTTTATTCACGCTACAACGTTGTTATGAAAGTCACAGGTACGCTTCCATCTTAAATATCCGTTTATTTAGTTTTTTTTGGAGAAAAACAGCGAAATGTTAACAGGTGCCATGGCCGGCCATAATAAAAAATTAAAATATCGATTATTCAGTGTTTTGTTGTGCGAAAACTGTTTCAGACACCAGTCTTTTGCTATGTGTAATGTTTCAGTGTTGAAAAGTAAATCCTTCACCGCGAAAACTTGCATGCGAGTTTTTTTCAAAAAAGTGTTTTTACTGTACTTAGGTGCTTTATATTTGGATTTTCCTGATTTTTTTTTCATAGAAAGAATGTCCGACGGTGCTTCATTCACGCTACAACATTTTTAGGACCGACACAGGTACGTATCCATCATAAAAATCCGTTTATTTAGTTTTTTTTGGTGAAAAAAGCGAAATGTAACAGGTGCCGTGGCCGGCCGTAATGTAAAATTAAAATTTCGATTATTCAGTGTTTTGTTGTGCGAAAACTGTTTCAGACACCAGTCTTTTGCTATGTGTAATGTTTCAGTGTTTAAAAATAAACCCTTCACCGCGAAAACTTGCTTGCGAGTTTTTTTCAAAAAAGTGTTTTTACTGAACTTAGGTGCTTTATATTTGGATTTTCCTGATTTTTTTTACATAGAAAGAATGTCCGACGGTGGTTCATTCACGCTACAACGTTGTTATGAAAGTCACAGGTACGCTTCCATCTTAAATATCCGTTTATTTAGTTTTTTTTGGAGAAAAACAGCGAAATGTTAACAGGTGCCATGGCCGGCCATAATAAAAAATTAAAATATCGATTATTCAGTGTTTTGTTGTGCGAAAACTGTTTCAGACACCAGTCTTTTGCTATGTGTAATGTTTCAGTGTTGAAAAGTAAATCCTTCACCGCGAAAACTTGCATGCGAGTTTTTTTCAAAAAAGTGTTTTTACTGTACTTAGGTGCTTTATATTTGGATTTTCCTGATTTTTTTTTCATAGAAAGAATGTCCGACGGTGCTTCATTCACGCTACAACATTTTTAGGACCGACACAGGTACGTATCCATCATAAAAATCCGTTTATTTAGTTTTTTTTGTTGAAAAAAGCGAAATGTAACAGGTGCCGTGGCCGGCCGTAATGTAAAATTAAAATTTCGATTATTCAGTGTTTTGTTGTGCGAAAACTGTTTCAGACACCAGTCTTTTGCTATGTGTAATGTTTCAGTGTTTAAAAATAAACCCTTCACCGCGAAAACTTGCTTGCGAGTTTTTTTCAAAAAAGTGTTTTTACTGAACTTAGGTGCTTTATATTTGGATTTTCCTGATTTTTTTTACATAGAAAGAATGTCCGACGGTGGTTCATTCACGCTTCAACTTTTTTATGACCGTCACAGGTACGTTTCCATCATAAAAATCCATTTATTTAGTTTTTTTTGGTGAAAAAAGCGAAATGTAACAGGTGCCGTGGCCGGCCGTAATGTAAAATTAAAATTTCGATTATTCAGTGTTTCGTTGTGCGAAAACTGTTTCAGACACCAGTCTTTTGCTATGTGTAATTTTTCAGTGTTTAAAAATAAACCCTTCACCGTGAAAACTTGCATGCGAGTTTTTTTCAAAAAAGTGTTTTTACTGTACTAAGGTGCTTTATATTTGGATTTTCCTGATTTTTTTTTCATAGAAAGAATGTACGGCGGTGCTTCATACACGCTACAACATTTTTAGGACCGTCACAGGTACGTATCCATCATAAAAATCCGTTTATTTAGTTTTTTTTTGGTGAAAAAAGCGAAATGTAAAAGGTGCCGTTGCCGGCCATAATAAAAAATTAAAATATCGATTATTCAGTGTTTTGTTGTGCGAAAACTGTTTCAGACACCAGTCTTTTGCTATGTGTAATGTTTCAGTGTTGAAAAGTAAATCCTTCACCTCGAAAACTTGCATGCGAGTTTTTTTCAAAAAAGTGTTTTTACTGTACTTAGGTGCTTTATATTTGGATTTTCCTGATTTTTTTTTCATAGAAAGAATGTCCGACGGTGCTTCATTCACGCTACAACATTTTTAGGACCGACACAGGTACGTATCCATCATAAAAATCCGTTTATTTAGTTTTTTTTGGTGAAAAAAGCGAAATGTAACAGGTGCCGTGGCCGGCCGTAATGTAAAATTAAAATTTCGATTATTCAGTGTTTTGTTGTGCGAAAACTGTTTCAGACACCAGTCTTTTGCTATGTGTAATGTTTCAGTGTTTAAAAATAAACCCTTCACCGCGAAAACTTGCTTGCGAGTTTTTTTCAAAAAAGTGTTTTTACTGAACTTAGGTGCTTTATATTTGGATTTTCCTGATTTTTTTTACATAGAAAGAATGTCCGGCTGTGCTTTATTCACGCTACAACGTTGTTATGAAAGTCACAGGTACGCTTCCATCTTAAATATCCGTTTATTTAGTTTTTTTTGGAGAAAAACAGCGAAATGTTAACAGGTGCCATGGCCGGCCATAATAAAAAATTAAAATATCGATTATTCAGTGTTTTGTTGTGCGAAAACTGTTTCAGACACCAGTCTTTTGCTATGTGTAATGTTTCAGTGTCGAAAAGTAAATCCTTCACCGCGAAAACTTGCATGCGAGTTTTTTTCAAAAAAGTGTTTTTACTGTACTTAGGTGCATTATATTTGGATTTTCCTGATTTTTTTTACATAGAAAGAATGTCCGGCTGTGCTTTATTCACGCTACAACGTTGTTATGAAAGTCACAGGTACGCTTCCATCTTAAATATCCGTTTATTTAGTTTTTTTTGGAGAAAAACAGCGAAATGTTAACAGGTGCCATGGCCGGCCATAATAAAAAATTAAAATATCGATTATTCAGTGTTTTGTTGTGCGAAAACTGTTTCAGACACCAGTCTTTTGCTATGTGTAATGTTTCAGTGTTGAAAAGTAAATCCTTCACCGCGAAAACTTGCATGCGAGTTTTTTTCAAAAAAGTGTTTTTACTGTACTTAGGTGCTTTATATTTGGATTTTCCTGATTTTTTTTACATAGAAAGAATGTCCGGCTGTGCTTTATTCACGCTACAACGTTGTTATGAAAGTCACAGGTACGCTTCCATCTTAAATATCCGTTTATTTAGTTTTTTTTGGAGAAAAACAGCGAAATGTTAACAGGTGCCATGGCCGGCCATAATAAAAAATTAAAATATCGATTATTCAGTGTTTTGTTGTGCGAAAACTGTTTCAGACACCAGTCTTTTGCTATGTGTAATGTTTCAGTGTCGAAAAGTAAATCCTTCACCGCGAAAACTTGCATGCGAGTTTTTTTCAAAAAAGTGTTTTTACTGTACTTAGGTGCATTATATTTGGATTTTCCTGATTTTTTTTACATAGAAAGAATGTCCGGCTGTGCTTTATTCACGCTACAACGTTGTTATGAAAGTCACAGGTACGCTTCCATCTTAAATATCCGTTTATTTAGTTTTTTTTGGAGAAAAACAGCGAAATGTTAACAGGTGCCATGGCCGGCCATAATAAAAAATTAAAATATCGATTATTCAGTGTTTTGTTGTGCGAAAACTGTTTCAGACACCAGTCTTTTGCTATGTGTAATGTTTCAGTGTTGAAAAGTAAATCCTTCACCGCGAAAACTTGCATGCGAGTTTTTTTCAAAAAAGTGTTTTTACTGTACTTAGGTGCTTTATATTTGGATTTTCCTGATTTTTTTTTCATAGAAAGAATGTCCGACGGTGCTTCATTCACGCTACAACATTTTTAGGACCGACACAGGTACGTATCCATCATAAAAATCCGTTTATTTAGTTTTTTTTGGTGAAAAAAGCGAAATGTAACAGGTGCCGTGGCCGGCCGTAATGTAAAATTAAAATTTCGATTATTCAGTGTTTTGTTGTGCGAAAACTGTTTCAGACACCAGTCTTTTGCTATGTGTAATGTTTCAGTGTTTAAAAATAAACCCTTCACCGCGAAAACTTGCTTGCGAGTTTTTTTCAAAAAAGTGTTTTTACTGAACTTAGGTGCTTTATATTTGGATTTTCCTGATTTTTTTTACATAGAAAGAATGTCCGACGGTGGTTCATTCACGCTTCAACGTTTTTATGACTGTCACAGATACGGTTCCATCTTAAATATCCGTTTATTTAGTTTTTTTGGAGAAAAACAGCGAAATGTTAACAGGTGCCGTGGCCGGCCGTAATGTAAAATTAAAATTTCGATTATTCAGTGTTTTGTTGTGCGAAAACTGTTTCAGACATCAATTTTTTGCTATGTGTAATGTTTCAGTGATGAAAAGTAAATCCTTCACCGCGAAAACTTGCATACGAGTTTTTTTCAAAAAAGTGTTTTTACTGTACTTAGGTGAATTATATTTGGATTTTCCTGATTTTTTTTACATAGAAAGAATGTCCGGCGGTGCTTCATTCACGCTTCAACTTTTTTATGACCGTCACAGGTACGTTTCCATCATAAAAATCCATTTATTTAGTTTTTTTTGGTGAAAAAAGCGAAATGTAACAGGTGCCGTGGCCGGCCGTAATGTAAAATTAAAATTTCGATTATTCAGTGTTTCGTTGTGCGAAAACTGTTTCAGACACCAGTCTTTTGCTATGTGTAATTTTTCAGTGTTTAAAAATAAACCCTTCACCGTGAAAACTTGCATGCGAGTTTTTTTCAAAAAAGTGTTTTTACTGTACTAAGGTGCTTTATATTTGGATTTTCCTGATTTTTTTTTCATAGAAAGAATGTACGGCGGTGCTTCATACACGCTACAACATTTTTAGGACCGTCACAGGTACGTATCCATCATAAAAATCCGTTTATTTAGTTTTTTTTGGTGAAAAAAGCGAAATGTAACAGGTGCCGTTGCCGGCCGTAATGTAAAATTAAAATTTCGATTATTCAGTGTTTTGTTGTGCGAAAACTGTTTCAGACATCAATTTTTTGCTATGTGTAATGTTTCAGTGATGAAAAGTAAATCCTTCACCGCGAAAACTTGCATACGAGTTTTTTTCAAAAAAGTGTTTTTACTGTACTTAGGTGAATTATATTTGGATTTTCCTGATTTTTTTTACATAGAAAGAATGTCCGGCGGTGCTTCATTCACGCTTCAACTTTTTTATGACCGTCACAGGTACGTTTCCATCATAAAAATCCATTTATTTAGTTTTTTTTGGTGAAAAAAGCGAAATGTAACAGGTGCCGTGGCCGGCCGTAATGTAAAATTAAAATTTCGATTATTCAGTGTTTCGTTGTGCGAAAACTGTTTCAGACACCAGTCTTTTGCTATGTGTAATTTTTCAGTGTTTAAAAATAAACCCTTCACCATGAAAACTTGCATGCGAGTTTTTTTCAAAAAAGTGTTTTTACTGTACTAAGGTGCTTTATATTTGGATTTTCCTGATTTTTTTTTCATAGAAAGAATGTCTTACGGTGGTTCATTCACGCTTCAACATTTTTATGACCGTCACAGGTACGCTTCCATCTTAAATATCCGTTTAATTAGTTTTTTTGGTGAAAAACGGTGAAATGTTATCAGGTGCCATGGCCACCCGTAATGTAAAATTAAAATTTCGATTATTCAGTGGTTTGTTGTGCGAAAACTGTTTCAGACACCAGTCTTTTGCTATGTGTAATGTTTCAGCGTTGAAAAGTAAATCCTTCACCGCGAAAACTTGCATGCGAGTTTTTTTCAAAAAAGTGTTTTTACTGTACTTAGGTGCTTTATATTTGGATTTTCCTGATTTTTTTTGCATAGAAAGAATGTCCGGCTGTGCTTCATTCACGCTACAACATTGCTATGAAAGTCACAGGTACGCTTCCATCTTAAATATCCGTTTATTTAGTTTTTTTTGGAGAAAAACAGCGAAATGTTAACAGGTGCCGTGGCCGGCCGTTATGTAAAATTAAAATTTCGATTATTCAGTGTTTTGTTGTGCGAAAACTGTTTCAGACATCAATTGTTTGCTATGTGTAATGTTTCAGTGTTGAAAAGTAAATCCTTCACCGCGAAAACTTGCATGCGAGTTTTTTTCAAAAAAGTGTTTTTACTGTACTTAGGTGCTTTATATTTGGATTTTCCTGATTTTTTTACATAGAAAGAATGTCCGGCGGTGCTTCATTCAGGCTTCAACGTTTTTATGACCGTCACAGGTACGTTTCCATCTTAAATATCCGTTTATTTAGTTTTTTTTGAGAAAAACGGTGAAATGTTATCAGGTGCCATGGCCACCCGTAATGTAAAATTAAAATTTCGATTATTCAGTGGTTTGTTGTGCGAAAACTGTTTTAGACACCAGTCTTTTGCTATGTGTAATTTTTCAGTGTTTAAAAATAAACCCTTCACCGTGAAAACTTGCATGCGAGTTTTTTTCAAAAAAGTGTTTTTACTGTACTTAGGTGCTTTATATTTGGATTTTCCTGATTTTTTTTACATAGAAAGAATGTCCGGCGGTGCTTCATTCACGCTACAACATTTTTAGGACCGACACAGGTACGTATCCATCATAAAAATCCGTTTATTTAGTTTTTTTTGGTGAAAAAAGCAAAATGTAACAGGTGCCATGGCCGGCCGTAATAAAAAATTAAAATTTCGATTATTCAGTGGTTTGTTGTGCGAAAACTGTTTTAGACACCAGTCTTTTGCTATGTGTAATTTTTCAGTGTTTAAAAATAAACCCTTCACCGTGAAAACTTGCATGCGAGTTTTTTTCAAAAAAGTGTTTTTACTGTACTTAGGTGCTTTATATTTGGATTTTCCTGATTTTTTTTACATAGAAAGAATGTCCGGCGGTGCTTCATTCACGCTACAACATTTTTAGGACCGACACAGGTACGTGTCCATCATAAAAATCCGTTTATTTAGTTTTTTTTGGTGAAAAAAGCAAAATGTAACAGGTGCCATGGCCGGTCGTAATAAAAAATTAAAATTTCGATTATTCAGTGTTTTGTTGTGCGAAAACTGTTTCAGACATCAATTTTTTGCTATGTGTAATGTTTCAGTGATGAAAAGTAAATCCTTCACCGCGAAAACTTGCATACGAGTTTTTTTCAAAAAAGTGTTTTTACTGTACTAAGGTGCTTTATATTTGGATTTTCCTGATTTTTTTTTCATAGAAAGAATGTCTTACGGTGGTTCATTCACGCTTCAACGTTTTTATGACAGTCACAGGTACGCTTCCATCTTAAATAACCGTTTAATTAGTTTTTTTGGTGAAAAACGGTGAAATGTTATCAGGTGCCATGGCCACCCGTAATGTAAAATTAAAATTTCGATTATTCAGTGTTTTGTTGTGCTAAAACTGTTTCCGACTCCACTCTTTTGCTTTGTGTAATGTTTCAGTGTTTAAAAATAAATCGTTCACCGTGAAAACTTGTATGCGAGTTTTTTTCAAAAAAGTGTTTTTACTGTACTTAGGTGCTTTATATTTGGATTTTCCTGATTTTTTTTTCATAGAAAGAATGTCCGACGGTGCTTCATTCACGCTACAACATTTTTAGGACCGACACAGGTACGTATCCATCATAAAAATCCGTTTATTTAGTTTTTTTTGGTGAAAAAAGCGAAATGTAACAGGTTCCGTGGCCGGCCGTAATGTAAAATTAAAATTTCGATTATTCAGTGTTTTGTTGTGCGAAAACTGTTTCAGACACCAGTCTTTTGCTATGTGTAATGATCCAGTGTTTAAAAATAAACCCTTCACCGCGAAAACTTGCTTGCGAGTTTTTTTCAAAAAAGTGTTTTTACTGAACTTAGGTGCTTTATATTTGGATTTTCCTGATTTTTTTTACATAGAAAGAATGTCCGACGGTGGTTCATTCACGCTTCAACGTTTTTATGACTGTCACAGATACGGTTCCATCTTAAATATCCGTTTATTTAGTTTTTTTGGATAAAAACAGCGAAATGTTAACAGGTGTCGTGGCCGGCCGTAATGTAAAATTAAAATTTCGATTATTCAGTGTTTTGTTGTGCGAAAACTGTTTCAGACATCAATTTTTTGCTATGTGTAATGTTTCAGTGATGAAAAGTAAATCCTTCACCGCGAAAACTTGCATACGAGTTTTTTTCAAAAAAGTGTTTTTACTGTACTTAGGTGAATTATATTTGGATTTTCCTGATTTTTTTTACATAGAAAGAATGTCCGGCGGTGCTTCATTCACGCTTCAACTTTTTTATGACCGTCACAGGTACGTTTCCATCATAAAAATCCATTTATTTAGTTTTTTTTGGTGAAAAAAGCGAAATGTAACAGGTGCCGTGGCCGGCCGTAATGTAAAATTAAAATTTCGATTATTCAGTGGTTTGTTGTGCGAAAACTGTTTCAGACACCAGTCTTTTGCTATGTGTAATGTTTCAGCGTTGAAAAGTAAATCCTTCACCGCGAATACTTGCATGCGAGTTTTTTTCAAAAAAGTGTTTTTACTGTACTTAGGTTCTTTATATTTGGATTTTCCTGATTTTTTTTGCATAGAAAGAATGTCCGGCTGTGCTTCATTCACGCTACAACGTTTTTATGAAAGTCACAGGTACGCTTCCATCTTAAATATCCGTTTATTTAGTTTTTTTTGGAGAAAAAAGCGAAATGTTAACAGGTGCCATGGCCGGCCATAATAAAAAATTAAAATTTCGATTATTCAGTGTTTCGTTGTGCGAAAACTGTTTCAGACACCAGTCTTTTGCTATGTGTAATTTTTCAGTGTTTAAAAATAAACCCTTCACCGTGAAAACTTGCATGCGAGTGTTTTTCAAAAAAGTGTTTTTACTGTACTAAGGTGCTTTATATTTGGATTTTCCTGATTTTTTTTTCATAGAAAGAATGTCTTACGGTGGTTCATTCACGCTTCAACATTTTTATGACCGTCACAGGTACGCTTCCATCTTAAATATCCGTTTAATTAGTTTTTTTGGTGAAAAACGGTGAAATGTTATCAGGTGCCATGGCCACCCGTAATGTAAAATTAAAACTTCGATTATTCAGTGGTTTGTTGTGCTAAAACTGTTTCAGACTCCACTCTTTTGATGTGTGTAATGTTTCAGTGTTTAAAAATAAATCGTTCACCGTGAAAACTTGTATGCGAGTTTTTTTCAAAAAAGTGTTTTTACTGTACTTAGGTGCTTTATATTTGGATTTTCCTGATTTTTTTTTCATAGAAAGAATGTCCGACGGTGCTTCATTCACGCTACAACATTTTTAGGACCGACACAGGTACGTATCCATCATAAAAATCCGTTTATTTAGTTTTTTTTGGTGAAAAAAGCGAAATGTAACAGGTGCCGTGGCCGGCCGTAATGTAAAATTAAAATTTCGATTATTCAGTGTTTTGTTGTGCGAAAACTGTTACAGACATCAATTTTTTGCTATGTGTAATGTTTCAGTGATGAAAAGTAAATCCTTCACCGCGAAAACTTGCATACGAGTTTTTTTCAAAAAAGTGTTTTTACTGTACTTAGGTGAATTATATTTGGATTTTCCTGATTTTTTTTACATAGAAAGAATGTCCGGCGGTGCTTCATTCACGCTTCAACTTTTTTATGACCGTCACAGGTACGTTTCCATCATAAAAATCCATTTATTTAGTTTTTTTTGGTGAAAAAAGCGAAATGTAACAGGTGCCGTGGCCGGCCGTAATGTAAAATTAAAATTTCGATTATTCAGTGTTTCGTTGTGCGAAAACTGTTTCAGACACCAGTCTTTTGCTATGTGTAATTTTTCAGTGTTTAAAAATAAACCCTTCACCGTGAAAACTTGCATGCGAGTTTTTTTCAAAAAAGTGTTTTTACTGTACTAAGGTGCTTTATATTTGGATTTTCCTGATTTTTTTTGCATAGAAAGAATGTCCGGCTGTGCTTCATTCACGCTACAACATTGCTATGAAAGTCACAGGTACGCTTCCATCTTAAATATCCGTTTATTTAGTTTTTTTTGGAGAAAAACAGCGAAATGTTAACAGGTGCCGTGGCCGGCCGTAATGTAAAATTAAAATTTCGATTATTCAGTGTTTTGTTGTGCGAAAACTGTTTCAGACATCAATTGTTTGCTATGTGTAATGTTTCAGTGTTGAAAAGTAAATCCTTCACCGCGAAAACTTGCATGCGAGTTTTTTTCAAAAAAGTGTTTTTACTGTACTTAGGTGCTTTATATTTGGATTTTCCTGATTTTTTTTACATAGAAAGAATGTCCGGCGGTGCTTCATTCAGGCTTCAACGTTTTTATGACCGTCACAGGTACGTTTCCATCTTAAATATCCGTTTATTTAGTTTTTTTTGAGAAAAACGGTGAAATGTTATCAGGTGCCATGGCCACCCGTAATGTAAAATTAAAATTTCGATTATTCAGTGTTTTGTTGTGCTAAAACTGTTTCAGACTCCACTCTTTTGCTGTGTGTAATGTTTCAGTGTTTAAAAATAAATCGTTCACCGTGAAAACTTGTATGCGAGTTTTTTTCAAAAAAGTGTTTTTACTGTACTTAGGTGCTTTATATTTGGATTTTCCTGATTTTTTTTACATAGAAAGAATATCCGGCGGTGCTTCATTCACGCTTCAACGTTTTTATGACCGTCACAGGTACGCTTCCATCTTAAATATCCGTTTAATTAGTTTTTTTGGTGAAAAACGGTGAAATATTATCAGGTGCCATGGCCACCCGTAATGTAAAATTAAAATTTCGATTATTCAGTGGTTTGTTGTGCGAAAACTGTTTTAGACACCAGTCTTTTGCTATGTGTAATTTTTCAGTGTTTAAAAATAAACCCTTCACCGTGAAAACTTGCATGCGAGTTTTTTTCAAAAAAGTGTTTTTACTGTACTTAGGTGCTTTATATTTGGATTTTCCTGATTTTTTTTACATAGAAAGAATGTCCGGCGGTGCTTCATTCACGCTACAACATTTTTAGGACCGACACAGGTACGTGTCCATCATAAAAATCCGTTTATTTAGTTTTTTTTGGTGAAAAAAGCAAAATGTAACAGGTGCCATGGCCGGCCGTAATAAAAAATTAAAATTTCGATTATTCAGTGTTTTGTTGTGCGAAAACTGTTTCAGACATCAATTTTTTGCTATGTGTAATGTTTCAGTGATGAAAAGTAAATCCTTCACCGCGAAAACTTGCATACGAGTTTTTTTCAAAAAAGTGTTTTTACTGTACTAAGGTGCTTTATATTTGGATTTTCCTGATTTTTTTTTCATAGAAAGAATGTCTTACGGTGGTTCATTCACGCTTCAACGTTTTTATGACAGTCACAGGTACGTTTCCATCTTAAATATCCGTTTATTTAGTTTTTTTTGAAAAAAACAGCGAAATGTTAACAGGTGCCGTGGCCGGCCGTAATGTAAAATTAAAATTTCGATTATTCAGTGTTTCGTTGTGCGAAAACTGTTTCAGACACCAGTCTTTTGCTATGTGTAATTTTTCAGTGTTTAAAAATAAACCCTTCACCGTGAAAACTTGCATGCGAGTTTTTTTCAAAAAAGTGTTTTTACTGTACTAAGGTGCTTTATATTTGGATTTTCCTGATTTTTTTTTCATAGAAAGAATGTCTTACGGTGGTTCATTCACGCTTCAACGTTTTTATGACCGTCACAGGTACGCTTCCATCTTAAATATCCGTTTAATTAGTTTTTTTGGTGAAAAACGGTGAAATGTTATCAGGTGCCATGGCCACCCGTAATGTAAAATTAAAATTTCGATTATTCAGTGGTTTGTTGTGCGAAAACTGTTTTAGACACCAGTCTTTTGCTATGTGTAATTTTTCAGTGTTTAAAAATAAACCCTTCACCGTGAAAACTTGCATGCGAGTTTTTTTCAAAAAAGTGTTTTTACTGTACTTAGGTGCTTTATATTTGGATTTTCCTGATTTTTTTTACATAGAAAGAATGTCCGGCGGTGCTTCATTCACGCTACAACATTTTTAGGACCGACACAGGTACGTATCCATCATAAAAATCCGTTTATTTAGTTTTTTTTGGTGAAAAAAGCAAAATGTAACAGGTGCCATGGCCAGCCGTAATAAAAAATTAAAATTTCGATTATTCAGTGTTTTGTTGTGCTAAAACTGTTTCAGACTCCACTCTTTTGCTGTGTGTAATGTTTCAGTGTTTAAAAATAAATCGTTCACCGTGAAAACTTGTATGCGAGTTTTTTTCAAAAAAGTGTTTTTACTGTACTTTGGTGCTTTATATTTGGATTTTCCTGATTTTTTTTACATAGAAAGAATGTCCGGCGGTGCTTCATTCACGCTTCAACGTTTTTATGACCGTCACAGGTACGTTTCCATCTTAAATATCCGTTTATTTAGTTTTTTTTGAAAAAAACAGCGAAATGTTAACAGGTGCCGTGGCCGGCCGTAATGTAAAATTAAAATTTCGATTATTCAGTGTTTCGTTGTGCGAAAACTGTTTCAGACACCAGTCTTTTGCTATGTGTAATTTTTCAGTGTTTAAAAATAAACCCTTCACCGTGAAAACTTGCATGCGAGTTTTTTTCAAAAAAGTGTTTTTACTGTACTAAGGTGCTTTATATTTGGATTTTCCTGATTTTTTTTTCATAGAAAGAATGTCTTACGGTGGTTCATTCACGCTTCAACGTTTTTATGACCGTCACAGGTACGCTTCCATCTTAAATATCCGTTTAATTAGTTTTTTTGGTGAAAAACGGTGAAATGTTATCAGGTGCCATGGCCACCCGTAATGTAAAATTAAAATTTCGATTATTCAGTGGTTTGTTGTGCGAAAACTGTTTTAGACACCAGTCTTTTGCTATGTGTAATTTTTCAGTGTTTAAAAATAAACCCTTCACCGTGAAAACTTGCATGCGAGTTTTTTTCAAAAAAGTGTTTTTACTGTACTTAGGTGCTTTATATTTGGATTTTCCTGATTTTTTTTACATAGAAAGAATGTCCGGCGGTGCTTCATTCACGCTACAACATTTTTAGGACCGACACAGGTACGTGTCCATCATAAAAATCCGTTTATTTAGTTTTTTTTGGTGAAAAAAGCAAAATGTAACAGGTGCCATGGCCGGCCGTAATAAAAAATTAAAATTTCGATTATTCAGTGTTTTGTTGTGCGAAAACTGTTTCAGACATCAATTTTTTGCTATGTGTAATGTTTCAGTGATGAAAAGTAAATCCTTCACCGCGAAAACTTGCATACGAGTTTTTTTCAAAAAAGTGTTTTTACTGTACTAAGGTGCTTTATATTTGGATTTTCCTGATTTTTTTTTCATAGAAAGAATGTCTTACGGTGGTTCATTCACGCTTCAACGTTTTTATGACAGTCACAGGTACGTTTCCATCTTAAATATCCGTTTATTTAGTTTTTTTTGAAAAAAACAGCGAAATGTTAACAGGTGCCGTGGCCGGCCGTAATGTAAAATTAAAATTTCGATTATTCAGTGTTTCGTTGTGCGAAAACTGTTTCAGACACCAGTCTTTTGCTATGTGTAATTTTTCAGTGTTTAAAAATAAACCCTTCACCGTGAAAACTTGCATGCGAGTTTTTTTCAAAAAAGTGTTTTTACTGTACTAAGGTGCTTTATATTTGGATTTTCCTGATTTTTTTTTCATAGAAAGAATGTCTTACGGTGGTTCATTCACGCTTCAACGTTTTTATGACCGTCACAGTTACGCTTCCATCTTAAATATCCGTTTAATTAGTTTTTTTGGTGAAAAACGGTGAAATGTTATCAGGTGCCATGGCCACCCGTAATGTAAAATTAAAATTTCGATTATTCAGTGGTTTGTTGTGCGAAAACTGTTTTAGACACCAGTCTTTTGCTATGTGTAATTTTTCAGTGTTTAAAAATAAACCCTTCACCGTGAAAACTTGCATGCGAGTTTTTTTCAAAAAAGTGTTTTTACTGTACTTAGGTGCTTTATATTTGGATTTTCCTGATTTTTTTTACATAGAAAGAATGTCCGGCGGTGCTTCATTCACGCTACAACATTTTTAGGACCGACACAGGTACGTATCCATCATAAAAATCCGTTTATTTAGTTTTTTTTGGTGAAAAAAGCAAAATGTAACAGGTGCCATGGCCGGCCGTAATAAAAAATTAAAATTTCGATTATTCAGTGTTTTGTTGTGCTAAAACTGTTTCAGACTCCACTCTTTTGCTGTGTGTAATGTTTCAGTGTTTAAAAATAAATCGTTCACCGTGAAAACTTGTATGCGAGTTTTTTTCAAAAAAGTGTTTTTACTGTACTTTGGTGCTTTATATTTGGATTTTCCTGATTTTTTTTACATAGAAAGAATGTCCGGCGGTGCTTCATTCACGCTTCAACGTTTTTATGACCGTCACAGGTACGTTTCCATCTTAAATATCCGTTTATTTAGTTTTTTTTGAAAAAAACAGCGAAATGTTAACAGGTGCCGTGGCCGGCCGTAATGTAAAATTAAAATTTCGATTATTCAGTGTTTCGTTGTGCGAAAACTGTTTCAGACACCAGTCTTTTGCTATGTGTAATTTTTCAGTGTTTAAAAATAAACCCTTCACCGTGAAAACTTGCATGCGAGTTTTTTTCAAAAAAGTGTTTTTACTGTACTAAGGTGCTTTATATTTGGATTTTCCTGATTTTTTTTTCATAGAAAGAATGTCTTACGGTGGTTCATTCACGCTTCAACGTTTTTATGACCGTCACAGGTACGCTTCCATCTTAAATATCCGTTTAATTAGTTTTTTTGGTGAAAAACGGTGAAATGTTATCAGGTGCCATGGCCACCCGTAATGTAAAATTAAAATTTCGATTATTCAGTGGTTTGTTGTGCGAAAACTGTTTTAGACACCAGTCTTTTGCTATGTGTAATTTTTCAGTGTTTAAAAATAAACCCTTCACCGTGAAAACTTGCATGCGAGTTTTTTTCAAAAAAGTGTTTTTACTGTACTTAGGTGCTTTATATTTGGATTTTCCTGATTTTTTTTACATAGAAAGAATGTCCGGCGGTGCTTCATTCACGCTACAACATTTTTAGGACCGACACAGGTACGTATCCATCATAAAAATCCGTTTATTTAGTTTTTTTTGGTGAAAAAAGCAAAATGTAACAGGTGCCATGGCCGGCCGTAATAAAAAATTAAAATTTCGATTATTCAGTGTTTTGTTGTGCTAAAACTGTTTCAGACTCCACTCTTTTGCTGTGTGTAATGTTTCAGTGTTTAAAAATAAATCGTTCACCGTGAAAACTTGTATGCGAGTTTTTTTCAAAAAAGTGTTTTTACTGTACTTAGGTGCTTTATATTTGGATTTTCCTGATTTTTTTTACACAGAAAGAATGTCCGGCGGTGCTTCATTCACGCTTCAACGTTTTTATGACCGTCACAGGTACGTTTCCATCTTAAATATCCGTTTATTTAGTTTTTTTTGAAAAAAACAGCGAAATGTTAACAGGTGCCGTGGCCGGCCGTAATGTAAAATTAAAATTTCGATTATTCAGTGTTTCGTTGTGCGAAAACTGTTTCAGACACCAGTCTTTTGCTATGTGTAATTTTTCAGTGTTTAAAAATAAACCCTTCACCGTGAAAACTTGCATGCGAGTTTTTTTCAAAAAAGTGTTTTTACTGTACTAAGGTGCTTTATATTTGGATTTTCCTGATTTTTTTTTCATAGAAAGAATGTCTTACGGTGGTTCATTCACGCTTCAACGTTTTTATGACCGTCACAGGTACGCTTCCATCTTAAATATCCGTTTAATTAGTTTTTTTGGTGAAAAACGGTGAAATGTTATCAGGTGCCATGGCCACCCGTAATGTAAAATTAAAATTTCGATTATTCAGTGTTTTGTTGTGCGAAAACTGTTTCAGACATCAATTGTTTGCTATGTGTAATGTTTCAGTGTTGAAAAGTAAATCCTTCACCGCGAAAACTTGCATGCGAGTTTTTTTCAAAAAAGTGTTTTTACTGTACTTAGGTGCTTTATATTTGGATTTTCCTGATTTTTTTTACATAGAAAGAATGTCCGGCGGTGCTTCATTCACGCTACAACATTTTTAGGACCGACACAGGTACGTATCCATCATAAAAATCCGTTTATTTAGTTTTTTTGGTGAAAAAAGCGAAATGTAACAGGTGCCGTGTCCGGCCGTAATGTAAAATTAAAATTTCGATTATTCAGTGTTTTGTTGTGCGAAAACTGTTTCAGACTCCAGTCTTTTGCTATGTGTAATGTTTCAGTGTTTAAAAATAAATCGTTCACCGTGAAAACTTGTATGCGAGTTTTTTTCAAAAAAGTGTTTTTACTGTACTTAGGTGCTTTAAATTTGGATTTTCCTGATTTTTTGTATATAGAATTAATGTACGGTGGTGCTTTATACACGCTACAACATTTTTAGGACCTTCACAGGTACGTTTCCATCTTAAAAATCCGTTTATTTAGTTTTTTTGGTGAAAAACGGCGAAATGTTAACAGGAGCCGTGGCCGGCCGTAATGTAAAATTAAAATTTCGATTATTCAGTGTTTTGTTGTGCGAAAACTGTTTCAGACTCCAGTCTTTTGCTATGTGTAATGTTTCAGTGTTTAAAAATTAATCGTTCACCGTGAAAACTTGCATGCGAGTTTTTTTCAAAAAAGTGGTTTTTACTCTACCAATGTGCTTTATTTTTGAATTTTCCATAGTTTTTTGATCATAGGAAATTTTAGAGCTGCAAATAGTTATGATTGAAATCACTATTTAATAATACGAGCACAAGGAATGTAATGTGCAGGCAGCATAGTATGTTAATGATTAAAAAATACAGGTACCATATGTTTTTCCTAATCGTGCAAGTCTTCCCGGATTGGGTCTTGCTACGACTGAGAATAGACAGTGAATGTGAATGCTGGTCGTCTTTCCGGGCCTTTTATACCTGTTTCAATTGCGATTTCACTGGACCGGTTTCGTTTCCTGTGACAGATAATAAGAAGCCATATAATTCCCTATAATAGTGCAATCACTGATAATTTATATAAAAGTTATTATAGGAATAATAATAAAAATAGTAATTTTAATAACAAGTATCAGATGAGGAAAATAATAATAAAAATGATAATAATGAAAAAGAAAAGAAGAATCTAGAACCTTATCGGTGCATCCCCTCCACACCAAACGGAAAATCCCCCCTCTCGTTCAAATATTAAAAGTTAAAATATTTAACCATTATTTATTATGTACAAATTTTTCACGGGGTTTTATGATCTTTCCAGAGTTTCCAACCCGTTCTTTTAGTATGCCTGTAGTTTGCGTCTTTTGAAAGTCGTGTGTATATACGATTTTTTCGCCGTTTGCTTTCATAGGTATTATAGCTGTTGCGATCGCGGTAGCTAGTACGACAGCCGTCGACACGCAACAATCCCCCGGACGTTTCGGTTACTATACAATACTGTTTTTTTTTTATTCAACTTTTACGTCATACTTTTATCTTTAACCACGAGTTGTACTGATACCATAAAAGCGTTTCTTGACGACGTTTATGTCACATAATATTGTATTCATGTACATGGGGGTAATTGGTGTATATATGTAATAATACATGATAAGTTTTTTGTAGGTGTATTGATGAGTTATTATAATAACATGTTATATATCTTTATATATCGTAATTTAAATTATAATGTCATTGGATGATGTGTTATAAACAAATAAGTGTTTTATTTCAAAATATTTTCATATTATAAATTTAATGATTTTTGGGGATTATGGTTGGCTGATGGTGATGTGCGAGGCTTTGCTCCGCACAGTAATGTGATATTGAATTTTATGTGGAACGCTCGTTCATCCGTCGTCCACTGAGTTCCGCTTCTATAGTGTTTTTCCAAATAAAACACTGATCGCCTCCCGTAAGCATAAACCGAATTTAGATATTATGACTATAAGTTAAACTTATAGTTTATATGCGCTGTTATTAAGTTATCTTATTATTAACCAGTTACATAATTTATTTGATTAACCTACCTCAAACGGTATTAAACATTATGCCTTGCCAAAGACTGTGGTAAACGTACAAGTTATTCCGTCTGGTAAAATAATTATTTTATACTCGCTTCTTTTGGCGCAATTGATATATACTATATATATGTGTGCTATTTAAATCAGTAAAGTTGTTGTGTTCCTACGATTCGATAGTATCACGATCAAATTAGAAAACGATATTTACAACAGCGAACTCAGCAACACTGTAACATTTAAATAAATTAGTTTTAAAAAAGAAAAAACTACAATACTTGTTAACTTATAATAATAATTCATAACATTATATAATATTAACGTATATATTTTTTATTATAATGGCAATAATACTTCGTATAAAACTATAAACGTAAATACAATAAATATTAAATAGTTTAATACAATTCTTGATAAATGTGTTTTGACTTATAACCTATAACACGGGCTACGTTACCTATAGTTTTATTACATAAATCTCAATTGTAAATGTTGAGAATTATGTCAAGAATATAGTTAAGAGACGAGACTCGAGAGATCTGTATGTAGTTACGTATATTATATTATGTGTGTAATGTGTGATAAATTTAAAATTTATGATATCGAGAATAATTAATTTTGTCTGCACATGAAATAATTTTTAATGTTCAACAATACGACTTACTAATTACGCAATGTTGGCTTATTTCAAAATAATAATGTATAATTGTTGTATAATAATAAATAATAATACTTTGTTAAAGCTATCTAAATTGAACTAGGTGTAAACAATTAATCATATCTAATGGTCGGTAATATAATTACGTCGGGTGGTTGGTCTCTTTGCGGAAATGAAATGACCAATTAGTAGGTATGATGTTGTCATTTTTTTTTTTTTTTTGATCGATCGATCGATCAAGTTTCCTCGAGGAAACTATTAAACAGAAATACAAATTATAGTTCTGTAACTAAATTTATTCCATTTGGCAAAATTGTTACCTCCTATTCGTTTAAAAAAGGTATTTAAATTGGTTCCTATTTAAATTGGCAATGTATTTCACTATGATGCGGTACCTGTTTGCTGTCACGATGTGGTGGTGAGGTAACGGCGTTGTTGGTGAACTGTGAATGAGCACAGGGGAAAGGAGACGGAGGAATAAAAAACGAGTGGGTTAAGATAGTAAGACGAAATGGTGTTTTATTGCTCTTGGATGAAAAAAATGACACTTCAAAAAAAACAACAAATACACTATTGGTTTTCGAAAAACTATCTATGTTGAAGGGGGGGGGGCATGGTACGGTGGTGTGTAAAGCGTACGGTCCGCGTACCGTGCGGTGGGTCAGACACGTCTCACCCGGACCGGTTCACGGTCTCCTCTGGTCCGACGTTCCGGACGCGGTTCGTCGCGCGTCGGTGTCATCCGCCGTCGACTGGTGGTTGAAAAGAGAAGTCATTGCGTGGACGCTTCCATCATTTAAATTAATATATTTAGTTTTTTAGTTGAAAAACGGTGAAATGTGTGAAAATATAAAATAATAAATAATCATAAAATTTAATCATCTACGTCATATACATATTAGGTTAAGAAATTCAAAATCGTCGGTAATTTTTCGAAATTAAAATAATTTGCTAAATAAACAAACAATAACGATATCAAAACATTCGCGTTGTAATGATGTTATATTTTCGTAGCCAATCAATCGATTGGAAATAGCTCACATATGATATAATAATTTATTGTATATATCTATTATTGTACAGTTCTTGGGAATATACGACATACAAACGCGTATAATATATTAAACTTACTGACTCTACATAACTATATAAGTTAAAGTTTGTGAAGTTAATTTAGTTTTTATTAGCGTGATATAAAATGTACCTAAAAATCAATTGAAAGAAGTGAAATATTATAATTAAAAATTAAAACACCCATCAGACGGCGGCGCAGGTGACGACTCGTTACGACTGAGGCGGCGGAGACTTTTTGGCATTTAGGTGAGTGACGATATATTTTACTGAGCCAAGAAGACGGACGACAGAGAAACTGTGCGTTTCATAGGGTCCGGCAAGGCGTTACTCAGGCTACTACCACGGTTGACAGACGCGGCCAACTATGTGACACGCCAGTGGCGAGGGGAAGAGCATAACTCTCTTTTTCGTCGCGAGGCGAACCGAAGCCGGCCGGGGCGTGTACATTTGGTGGCGGCCGATTCCAATGGGTCACATCTTCTTCATTCGCCCTGTGCCGTTTTGGTCTCCGTCACTCGTCCATGAGTCGTCATTTGCACCACCGTCTGACGCACGCATGATATCGCGCACTAGCCGCTTGCCATTGCTCCCGCGGCTAAAGCTGTCGGGCCTCATTTTGCCGTTTAGTGGTCGCCGTATCGTGTGCCCGAGTGAATGATTTCGTGACTCTCGTCTGTTCGTGTGCCGGTCGGAAAACGTTGCAGATGCGACCAGTTGCCTGTAAGGCTGTAACACATTGCTTTTTTGCACCGAATCGCCATCTCGTATCCTCCCCCCTCGACTAGTTTCGTGTCGTTCTACCGATGTTTTTTTTGTTTTCCTTTTTTATTGTCATTGTCTTCTTATTATCATAGTTATCGTTGTTTTCTTATTATTCTTGTTCAAAATATGTTTTTTTCATTCATTTACATTGCTTTATTTATGAAAATGTATTTTACCTACTCATGTTAGTTCATCTAGCGAGTTTTTTTTATTTCATTCATTTCACTTTGCTACTTATCAAAATTGTTTATACCATTTTGTACACTGTTTTATTTATCAAAATTTGTTATATTTACTGTTAGCCCATATAGCAAATTTTTTTTTACCAAAATATGTTACATTATTGATAGCTGTTTCATTGGTTTACACTTTTTTTATAATCAAAATTTATAATGTTGTTAGCTTTTTAGGCAAGCTTTTTTTTCATATTATTAATTTATTTTTATTTGTATCAAATATATATAATTATATACCTTGATTTGTTATTAAAACATCAATAAATTGAAAATCATATTTACGCAATGAATTATACTGTATATAAATCAATCGTTAAAAAATTTTCGATTCTTATTGCAAGAGATATTGAAAAAAAGTGGCAGTGAAATAGGTTCAATAGTTAGTAGTTCGAACTATCGAAGAGAAGGACGTATCCGAGTTGGGTCCGAGATAACATTTATGATAAAGATAAACAGCTAATTGGGTCCATCTATAAAAACGGTAACACACTAATTGGGTCCGACTATAAAAACGGTTTATGTGGCAACGTGGAATTGGTTCCCGGGTCAATTAATTGTGTACGAATTGGTTCCCGAAAAAAAAACTTTCCAGTATACAACTATTCGAATTGATTCCCGAATAAAATTACTTATCAGTTTATCAGTCTACAACTCATTGTTACAAGATACGTATATGTAAAATCAATAATCTTATAATATTTTAGGTAACACACTAATTGGGTCCCATTATAAAAATTGTACCACCAGACTCCTATGTAAGGCGATTGGCCTAGGATGGCAAGCTAAGAAGTATATAATAAACTGTAATACAAGGAGCGGGTGACCAATAGTATAGTGAATAAACCAATTAATTTATATGTACATTTTTACAATAATTTTTTAATATACTTAAGTGGTACGCAAAACAAAAAGTTTGAGAACCGCTGATCTATAATATCCCGGACCCAATTAGTTTTTTACATGAAAAACACCGGGACCTAACAAGGTTATATAAAGGTCTTCCGGACCCAACTAATAAACGCCGGAAGAGAATACTACTTGTAAGAATAAACCGGAAAACTATTGTAACCAGTGTGCTCGGTCACTGTGCACTTCACCTGATTATCAAAGGTAAATTTGAAATAAGTTAACATTGTCCGGGTATTGTATACAGTGCCCAATTCGATTTGATCACTGTAGGTTAATTAATATTGAATATATTTAAAATTAAATAAAAAATCTTACCAGGTACATAAATAATCTTAAAAAATCTAAATTAGACACTTAAAATATTAGTTTTTAAATCTATTGAGTATCCAATTATTAGGTTCATACAACTGAAGAGTTAATATTATTATCTAAAAGTGGTTTGACATGATTAAAATGAATACTTTTTAGTACTGATATAGTAATATACAATCTTTATAGTTAATTATTACTAAAAAATAATGTTAAGCACACAGAGATAGAATTATTTTACTTAATTTATTAATACATATAGGTACATCACTCTTGTGGTTGCATTGAGTTGCAAAGTCGATCAAATTTATTATATTTACACCAGTTGGTGGTATACAATGTATGCAAGTATACCTAGCATACTCTTGAGTCTAACTACCCAATTTAGAACTTTTCTTGCCACTTCATTTTTAAAAAAGTTTTTACTGGTGGTACCTCATTACTCATTAGCCTGGATTAACCCATCTTTGCATATTATCATGAATGGCAATAGTGTTCACGCAATATAGTATTGTGTTCACTTTATTATTAATATTACGGGTAGGTTCATATTATTATCGGTTATGAGTGTCTCAAACGAATAAAATATCCAAGTATAGTTTTCTAGTGTTATTTTTATGTATAAATGCTATTCGATATAAATGTGTGCAGCGCTTTGTATTTAATTTACTTTTCGCACTTGAATCTGAGAAAAGTACACTTTTCCCGGGCAATCTTGTACAATTCAAATATTAATATTGTAACATTATTATTATATCATACAATATTTTATATTATAGTAATTTTAGTAAATTCTGTTTTTAAATTTTTTTTACTGTAACAACTGATTCAAAATATTAATCACTGTTCATTTTGAATAAAAAATATTTCGGTGGGCATTTCTCTACAAAATTATACTTATGCGCATTTATTTACGTATATATTATGTTACGGACAAAGTAAGAAGTGCACAATGCCCGATTTCCAAAGGCAAAGTTGGAATAAGTTAACATTGTCCGGGTATTGTATACAGTGCCCAATTCGATTTGAGCAATGTCGGTTAAATATTGAATATATTAAATATATATAAAAAATCTAACAGGGTAGACGGGAGGTGACGGCGATGGGCTCGAGCGTTTACTGTCGCATCGTCTACAGACGGCGGTGATCACGTGGATGGATGACATATATAAAATGTGAGCTTCAACGGAAACTGTCGCAAATATTCACGAACAAACTCATCTCAAGCTCAAAGAGTTTGAGCACTTCGACAACTACAGCCACGACCACTGCCGAGGAAACATCTTCACTGTTCTCATCATAACGGCTGTGTCGCGTTCCGATGTCGTCCACATTCAACGGGTAAAGATCTTTCCGCTTCTTCGTAGTCGACCAGTCGGCTTCAGAGCGGAAACCAAATACATTCGTGTCGGAAATACCAGACATCCGGAATACAGCCGGCGATTGGAACTGCAGCGACTACGATTAGCGCTGTTCTACGCTGTCCAGTTCGGAGATATATTATTGACAATTGGCTCGATGACCTGTCTCATCGATGTTTACCGATTACCGTCTGGATCCTGTTCCTCCCGCGACAGCGTATGTTTACATCCTCCGTATATAACTGAATTATAGGTCACATCGTGGTTGAAATCAGTGACGGTTCGGACAGTTTTTTTACACCGAGTGTGGTACCCGATGCTTATAAGACGTATGATAAATGATGCGTGTACGTGTCTTAACATTGTTAAATTTATTATTCATACACATTTAATTAAAACAAAATACAAATAATACCCACTGTGCATTTTATGTTTCAAAACATCGCAGCGCTGTACAATTTAAGTTGCAATGCTAACATCGTTCTAAAACGTTTCCTCAACATCGTATATCTGTTTTTATGTAACACTATTTTATGTTTATAAATCAACATCCTATCAACATCACAGCGCTGTACAATTCAAGTTGCAATGCTAACATCGTTCTGAAACGTTTTCTCAACATCGTATATCTGTTTTTATGTAACACTATTTTATGTTTATAAATCAACATCCTATAAACATGAAATTTAATAATATCTCAACGTTTTGGAAACATATTTCTATAACATTGCAAAGATATTAGTATGATGTTGCTAAAAATTCTACAAATACCTATATATATATATATACTATTAATTATATAATATAGCCTTATTATTATATTATAATAATAATATTTTATTTATAAATAAATCTTATTAATAAAAATATCCCAACCTTGACAGCAGAATCAATGTTTTAATAACATTTGCATTATTTGGTGTACAAAAAAACGTAGTCATCTAGTAGTGGGAGTATTATATTATTATTTTAAGTATTTGATCATGAATTAAAAATTTTTCTCATACACCATTATTATTTATTCACTTTTAATGCGTTTGTACAAATTATAAAGTATAATTTTGTACAAATTAGTAAAATAATACAATTTAGTATAATTTTTACCACATAATTTTAGGTGAGGCGCCGCCTCACTTGCCTCACCCCCAAAACCGCCACTGTTCACGATCCACATACATGATTAATAATCTTTGCTATCAAAACACGATTGTGGAAATATTATTAAATACAACTAATATACACCCGATTATCAACAGCTAGGTGATAGTCGATAGGGTTAGGCGTAGGTCCGATTAGGTAATAAAAAGTAGTTCAAATCATGGTTGGGGTTCGAATCCCCGAGTAGCCGTTATAATTTTTTTCACGTTTATGATACCGGTTTCTCATATTTTATGTTGAATTATAACATCTAATAAATGTTACATAGACGTTTCTAGGATGTTTCATTTGTAACATCTAAGAGTTGTTGATACAATGTTATAAACGATGTTGTGTATACGTTAATATAACTTATATGTAACATCATCAAATTTGGGTATTTGCAGTTACCGCAACATCAATGTAACGTCAAAGTAACAATCAATGCAATGTTACAAGTTGATTTGAAACTTCTCTGCAACGTTTATGTGACATAATATTGCATAGTGGGTAATAATATAATAAAATTATATTATATTTGTTTTAATTTTATCTATAAATATAATCGATATAACAGATTTGTGTGAAGGGCAACCCGGTGTGACGATCCGTGGTGGGTCGATGGCGTAATAGTTTATGTCAACAGGTAATATATTGTTCGCTCACAGTCGATCGATTGTGGCTAGTTGTTACTACTCGTCTTGGAACAGTACTGGTACTAGCTGTGCGATGATAATGGACTGTAATTCTTATATTTTTATGTGACACGGAATGGAAGGAGAATATGGAGTATAGAATATATTATAAATAGTATACCAAAATAAAAAAAAATGTATTAATAATAGCGGGATAGATAAACAATTCCGACAATAAAATCAAAATAAAAATAAGTAGTCGTGATACGATGTATTGATAATGAATAATGAAAATTATTCAAAACTAAATGATAATAACAATTTACGATAATATAATAATATACTTAAAAGGGTAGGTTAGTGATTATCTTATATCAATGTTATGGGTAATGTCGATTTGCACTCATTTTAGTTCGATTGCACTCAAGCAAGACTCAAAGAGTAGGCGAAATAGGCCCACACATAGGGCGGCATTTAAAATTTTTGCATTATAGATTTATTGAAGTATTTACATGTAAGGTGCGGAAAAACTTTTGATAGGTGTGTTTAAACACTTGAGCAGGGCCTGATTGTACTTAGGTTAATAAAGGTAATTGTTGAACTGCACTCATTTAAAAAAAAAGGTAAAGATCGAACTACACTCGGGTTCAAAAAGCAATGTAATTTTATATAATATTATGTCATAACACAGTTTCTTATAATTTCATATTATATACTTGTAACATGCATTATATTATAGATAATTAAAAAGTATAAAAAATAATAATTACTATGCCAATGATTATGTATTTTAAGCGAAAGGGAAAATAATAGTTTAAATTAACATTTTTTTTTTGGCGCATCTGCATTTAACCAGATTGCGGTTCTATCATTATACATATTTTTACCTAAGTGCAATTCCACCATTTTATTTAGTTAATAAATGCAATTCGTCTATTTAAATTGGGAAAATATTTAGTAATATATCAAGTGGCCTAATAAAACTATTCCAGAACAGTCAACTATACCTACTTTTTGGAAGCATATTATGACTGAAGTCCAATTTTTACAATGATACTAGTATAAATAATTATACTATAATTTTGTATCAGTAAACGGTAAACTAATTCACCGTAAATTTATATTTATTTATTTTATTTATAGGTATTAGGTATATAACTTAATTAATTTTAAATCCAAGCAATTTTGGTGGTAAGTTATTAACTTCAATCTTCTATAACAATCATTATTTTTAGTTATAATATTATTTTTTAATCAATAAAATATTTACAATGTAAAGCATTTACTATAAATATATATTTTTGACTTTTTTTAATTATGTAAAGATAATATGTATCACTAAACACTAATTAAATAACATTGAATACTTACTTTAATCAAATTCAAATAGTTAACAGATCCAGTAAAAAGTTTTATAAGGAATGCGAAAACGATTTGAATGTCCAGTATGTTATCGATGTTATAATTTATATTACATAAATTGCAAAAATAATATAAAACTTATTCTATGCGTATAATAGTAAGTACTTTTAAAGTTTTAACCAATATCACTGTATTAAATCAATAAATAGTTATTTTTATTTTTAGATGAAGATTGGGGAAGTCGAACAATATTTTGTCATAAATACGCAAATCATGAAATAACATTTGGTACTTTAGTATGAAAGATTTTTATTCTATCACAAATACACACATAATAATTCATAAAACGTATTCAATTGAATTATGTAAACTTGTTGTTTTCAAATTCAGAAAGTACAGGAAATTAAGAATAAGAATTGTGTGTTTTTTTTTTTTTGAATAAATTAGTAAACGTTTTTGTTTTTTACTTAGATATGTTTTTTGGATGAATACAGAAACTATTTTTTTTAAAACAATTACACGTAATTGATTTCGTGTATAAGTGTAGGCTATTTAATATTTATTGAATTTTGTTACTACAGCGACTAAATATATACATCATTTTTGGCAGTGATCTAAACATTAATTTAAAATTTATTAGTGATGGCGTAGAAATTATACGGTTTATGGTTTATACCCAAAAGCATATCAATGATGTTCCTCGTATGAGAAATCTTATCTGATAATTATGTCTTAAAACACAGATTGTTGATATTCTTTTAATAATAATAATAGTAAATACCTATATTGTACATGAAAATTGAGTACTTGTTCACTACATTACTATACAACAATATTGTAATAAATTATTAGTAAACAAATACAAAAAGATTACTAAAACGTTTAGCCCGCGTAGCTCAACAACAATAATAAATAATAGTATGAGTTTAATGCTTATTATGGTGATCTGATGTAAATATATAATACTATTATATAAATTATAATATACACAATAAAATATTGGTTAGATATACCTATACAGTTAAATCATTAATGGCACTATAAATACTTATTAGTAGTCAGTTATCTCAAATCGGTATGTAGCTTGTTACCATCCTGACAAGTAAGAACTATTATATTAATATTCTTCAAAAAATACGTACACAACAAGTCAACAACTATTAGAATACGAACATTACAGGAACACTTTATCAAGTGACTTATGTATAATTTTTGATCAGTAAATGACATACGAATGCAAATCACATAAGTATAAATGTAATAATGACATTTAAACTGACTTCGCGGTACTGATTTTGCCACCTTAATATATTATATATATTTGATTTATCTCGGCGATGGTGGTCATGGATCTGCATCCATACATTCATTGTTGTACGTCTCTCAATAGCGCAACATTTTCTCGCTTTCTTTTCACCGTCGGTAACATTTTTCTACACTGCAGTCGATTTTTCGTCATACATAAATTATGTTCTAATAACTACTTATGTGAGATTTGACTAGATTTTATAATAATTTTCATAACTCCATTTCGATATAGCCAATAAGTGTGCATAATAAATTAGTATTGATTTAATTCGTTGTATGATTAATATTATTATAGTTTTGTTAGTTATGATTGGATTTTGTGTCTCAAATATATATATATAAATGTGACAAAGCATTTTTATTTGAAAATTACTTTTATTAGTTATTATATTTATATGTAAATGTTATTTATTAGTTTGTTACTATATTGGTGTACACTAATTGTTCGGAAACAGTTCAATACGTTTCTAAATTGTGGTTGTTCTTACTTTTGATTTAGCTGTTTCGGTATACAGCATAAACAAAATAATATACCTATACATTTTTGAATAAATAATGCATTTGTTTTTCTATAAATACTATGGGGGTATTATTGTATACAGTCAGTAGCTAAAGTCCAACGTATATATTATCATGTTTAAATAACATTGTATTGTGCTCCTACATTAAGATCAGGCTATAGTTGACAAAATGTTTGCAATTCTATATTCTTTACGAGTATAGAATTGAGTCGTTCTCAACCTAATTTTAAGATTTTTACATCATTTCTTCCCCTAAAAAATCAAAATAATATGTAACCTGCAAATAATACTATTATCACGATTGCAAGTTGAAAGTTCGTAATTCTCGGTAATTACATATTATAATAATTAATTATTAATAATAATATTTTATTATTATTTATTATTAATTATTACAGCGCAACAGCGCATTGACATAATATGGAATACCGATGAGATTCTGTATAAATTATACAGCCACTGGTCACATCTATAATCTATATATAATATATATAAATATATATATATATTACGTCTTGGCTGAAAATTTCCACGAGCATGCTTAATTATTATACGTGCGTTTTGACCTTAACGTACGGGCATGACGAACAGCTGATATATGTAGTTTTCGACGACGGCGAATGTACGTGTAAATTACTGCGGACAGGACTCGTAGTCTGCGGACAGCCACCGCACAGGTCCTGATACTGTGTAACTATCGTCCTGTTGGCTGTCGGCTGTCTGTATCCGGTCGCCGGCTGTCGATCTCGCGCACCTGCACAGGCTATACCGTACACGGAAACAGCAGCTGAGTCGACACTGCTAACATTTTTATTTCAAGCAACTCAACTCGTACCGTATTTGCCATCAATACGTCGTCGCTAACGTAGTCATTATTATTGGGTCCAAGTCGTGGTCCACTTTTTATCAATAGTCGCTGTATGGTCGGTCACGATGCGATAGCGATCATATCCACTGTGTAGCGTCGTGGTAATTCAAACGGCTTCAAGTGTACATCGCCACCGTTCTTCTAATGTACCTACTTATATGTGACCAATAAAATAATAATCATAACGATTATTATGACTGCATTTCACATAATATGTGCTTCGTTACATTCCAAACATCATTGTATGTCATCCTTTATAGTAATCATTAGTTTATAATATTAATTTCATTTTTGTTGTATATTTGTATTGTAGGATGGCGGTATCGAAACCGTACGTTTATACTCTACAAACAGTGGCTGATAACCGGTGTTTCGTGGACTTGGAATAAGTGTTCCGTCAATATTTTAAAATCAGTCACAAAAAATACTAGTACCTATTTATAATCAATGGTCATTCGTTCACCTTTTTTTTGCAAATAAAAGTTTACTATGTTATTATGTTACTAATAAGTAATAATATAAACAATATAATATATAACAAGTTTCATATAGTTCATTTTTTACTTTTAAATTTAAATACAGGTTATAATTAACATAGGTACACGACATATTTATTTTAACAATTAATATTAGTATTATTATAAAATTTAATTATCATTATATATTTTTAAATTGTTATACTATCAATTTTCTTCAATATTCATTCAATAACTATTTTTCTTTGTAGTTAATACGGTTCAACGCAACGGGAAAACTGTCTTGGCGTATAATTTAAACAAATGAGATAGTTGGGGTCAATGACTCGTGACTCTACGAGATACTGAGAAACAACATCTTTTTTTAAATATAATAAGGTACAAATTACGAATATTTGTTTTCAAGTATAATTATTTGAGTTAAAAAAAAATATAGTTGGATTTCTAAATAAATTATTGAAACCTAAGAATTAAAATTTTATCTAATGTACCTACTACACACATGGCATTTTGATAACTAAATGGGTCAGTCGTTAATATTTAAAATTTTTTGAATGTACAAACTATAGCGGTTTCAATTTTATTTAAAACAATTATAGAATTGTTGTTATGAGGACAGTGATAAGCTCAATTAAATATTATAATAATATTGATCTATTTATTTTATTAATATATAATACAAAATAACAAAAAACACCACTTACAATTTGTACATAACTAAAAATAATTCTGTATATAATTTAATAAAACGTCGGCTTATAAGTTTAATTTTAGGGTCTAGAATATGTTGTATCATATTTATACATGATACATCTCAATCAAATAATTACATCCAACTCGTTTTGTTATCATAACATCTAAGTCTTAAATTGTCAAACACATCCTTCTAATTTAATCGATTTAAATATATTGTATTTTATTTAGAGATTTAGATATCATTCAAATTTCAATCTGAGTTTACATTTTTGAAGTCCAAATTGTTTCGTTTTGATATTGTTCTTGAATTTGTGACGGTCCAATAAATAATAATAATACATATTTCGATTAAATAAAATATCGCTAAGCATGAGTGTTATAGTGTTATATAAAGAATTGAAAAAAATTACAAATAATTTTTTAGTTGTACATCCAATTCGTCTTTATTTGCACATATAAAAATATTACAGTTTTTTATTCCTTTAAAGACATTAGCTACACTGGGCTTTAGATCATAGAAATATAAGTATTGACCTTTTTTTGAAAAGTCCTGGACATCATAGAAAATACCTGTAAATCATTAAAAAATTATAAAATTTAATGATACCAAAGTTATGTTCGACTTATAGTAGGTAATTAGGTATCATAGTTAAAAATCAGTTCAGAGGGAGAGGAATCGATACATTTAATTAGAATAACTGTCACACTGAAATTATTACCATTTCTCATTGAGAATAGAAGAATAAATATTGAAAATACTTTTATTTAAAATTATTTAAATACTACAATATTGAGTTGAATAGGCTGTCAACCGTTTGTAGAAACATATTCCATCCGAGACATAATAGTTGATAGACTAATCTATGCACAGATAACGAAAAATGCAAAGACTGTATAGCTAAAATAATAATATCCGTGAAAGTTCGTTTTAAAATTCAAACGTAATATTTTAATTAATTTTCTATTACAATCATTATTCAATACATATAATATAATAAATTATAAAATATTATAATATGCTAATGGCGACCAAAAATTATTTCTAAAATATTCTTACCGCGTGTACAGATTCAGTTCACCGCACGAAATTGTTTATTTTAATTTATTAATCTATTAATTATTTATAGTAAAATGATGCATATTATATATTTAAATATTTGGCCTAAAAATGTATTTTTTGTTAAAAATTAAATTGTTCATTAAATATAAATTAATAAAAATATATATATACACAATATACATTAGCTTATGCATATATGTTTCCATTATACTGTTTTAATCTATTATTTATCTATTTTTAAGTCGTTACAAACTTTTTGTAATCTTTCATTGAAGAACTTGGATTTTCTTTTTACAACCATGGAATGTCTAGTTTAATATATTATAATATTGTTCAACAAGAATGTATTTATTGTTTAATAATTCTTCTTTTTTAAACTTCTCAATAAATTTCAAATTCAAGGATGTTTTACATTTAACGTAGATGAAACACTTTCATGCGACCCTTCGACAGAATTAATTAATAAATATCGATGTAGTGTGCGATATTATGTATAAAATTAGCCACGGTTATTTGCTGCACGATGAATTAATCGTAGCGAATTGTGTGGATAGACCATTGAACGTCATTTTAAGCGTTTGAAATGCTAGTAGATAAGTAGGTATACACAAATATTTTATTTGCCGTCTCTTTCACACCATTTAGCGGTCTTTCTCTCTAGTCTCTCTAAAAACCGCTTCATATGTTTGCTCTTATTTATTTATATATTTTTCCGAGCATCAAGGCCAAAACTTATAACGATTCGTCTCATTTATCTTTTAGATCTCTTAAAAGAAATGCCTTCGAGGTATGCAGCTACATAAACACTGCGTCTCGTGCATACCTTTTTCTCTCGTCTATCATAACATGGTATGTGGTATACGTACGTTTGCTGTTGTGAAATCTGCCTCGAATACACTGAACCATCGATAACCACTGGGATCCCAAGAGAAAGGCCCTGTTTGGTTATCGTTTTCCGTACGTATTCTATCGAAGGGAATATCAAATATCTATCGGGTGTCAACAATAGATATTTGATCCCATCGCGGTTCTATGAAAAAAATAAAAATAACAAGTTGATGTAAAATAATTAATATTAATAATATTATAATATTGACGTAGACAACGGATATCTAACCTTTTGAACTTGGATAGATATTTTTGGCTTGGCCGCACTGCACATTATGAATCCGACGTTGACAACGATGCCGATGAGCACTCCGTATTCCAATGGAAGAAATAAGCATGCAAAAAAAGTGATCAACATAAGCACCAAATCTTTTTCTGCGGACAGGATTAATTGTGAAATTATAGATGTAATTAATAATTATTAATAATATTTATATTATATTAATATATGTTATAATATCGTATTTTTTCGTTTTTAGATGTATAATACGATAGTAATGATCGACGAGTGAAAAAACGCCATTCCACTGTGTCAGAAAGTAGCAGTACCTCTACATAATGATTCACTAAATTGGCTAACCCCAAATTTTTTTTAATAATGAAATTCATCAAATTCTGATTTTTAACATTTTTAAATACACTTAAAAATCATATTTTCAAATTCGTTATAATTATCGATTTTTTATTTCTATATGGTAAGTATTAATTAAAGAACTTAATTTGAATCAAGACGAGGCATTATTTTTGTACATAATGATTAGCGTTTTATTTTTGTAAAGCTGATCAACTATTTTGAAGTATATTTTACACTTATACTGATAAAGATGAATCAAGAACATTTGTAAGACTTAAACTTAAATAATATCAGTTTATTATCTTTAACTTAAACAGCTAAACCAAAATATCAATTGCAGATTATATTTTATGCATTTTAGATTCTGAACGGAGTGATGAATGTATTGATTTTACAATGATGTGTGTTTTTTGTGTGTGTGTCTGTTTACAGCATAACTAGTCGAAATAATGCTTCAATCTCAAACTTTGGGGGTGGTTTCCGATGGCAAAGTGGATATCCTTGGTGCATTATAGAGGTGAAATATAAACATTTTCCAACAGTATTCAAAAAAATCGAGAAAAACCAAAAAAAAAGTGACAGAAAAACGGGAATTTTTACGCAAAACCAGTTTTTGACAAAATCGAATTTTTTATTTTGCAATAACTCAAAAACTAATCGTTGTAAACACTTGAAATTTTCACAAAATGTTTATATTAGCGTTATCCATACACAGTTAAATTTTCAAAATATTTTGATTTTTTTTGAGCTATTCGTAGACAATTGAAATTTTTAATTTTTTTTAGTATTTTATTTTAAAATAACGATAAAATTTTTTTGACCGGCCAGAAAATCTTGAAAATTTAATACAAGGTTTCTTATAAGTTGATCTTAAATTGATAAAAAATTTTTTATAAGTGATTAAAGTTCGAATATATACGAAATATGTAGCATTTGAAGTTCAAATATTGACAAAAATTAGTCGAAATCATGAATATTTTTCACTATTTGGTAGTTAAAAATTTATAAATATTTTACTATCAAAAGCTAAGAATTGAAAATTTATTACTATGCTGTCCACAAGTTAAGCTTAGAATAATTATAAAAAAGTTTGAGGATTATTCAATTTAAAAAACTGTACGAGTGTTTAAAGTTTTAATTTTAATTTGAAATCAAAAATACACGTATAAAATAACGTTTTACTAATAAATTATTTTCGATTTTTGTTATTTTTAAAAAATTACTAAAGGTAGGATCTTGAAACTTTTACTTAAATGTTTGAATTTGTTTCAAAATAGAATATATGACAATATTTAAATATCATATATCCTAGACTGGCAAATCACCTCCGTTCAGAATCGTTTTTCGTATACATTGATACCATTGCATTCAAATTTAACCAATCCTAGTCCGAGGTCCATCCCACCCCCTAATGTACAGCAGAGCGTAACTCACTTACCCGCTTTTTTTAAATATTAGTTTTAATAAGAGGTCGTTATTACAAGTTTATAATGAACTGTTGGGTAACCGTGTTCTTGTCCAAGACGGGATTAAGGCCTGTGTATCTTAATATTTATACGTTGAATACTACTCATACATTTGAGTAAAATAAAACACTTGTTACTTGTACAATACAAAATAGATTGGTAAAAAGTTATAAAAATAATATTATTTATATTATTTATTAATTACTGATTTATAGTTATTGGCACGTAACTGAAAGATTATTATATGTATTTATATATTAAAGTATGAATTTATTAATATGCAATACACGGGTCGTGGGTAATAATAAATAAATAGTAAATACATGTGTATTAAAAACACGAGTATTAAATTTACGTAGGTATATTAAAAATATGGACTTTAATGTATTTTTAGTATGTGTACCTGTGTATTTTATTAATACCAGTTCATGACCGCGATCATTAGTTTTAATAATATTGGTTAAATTTATAAATTACTATATTGTCTATACCAATTATTATTTTTAATAATATACTTATTATCTATATTAAATACCTATATATGGTGGCTTTGGTTATTTACTTTTCATATTATTAATTATAGTTGCCTTGAACATTTTTTTTCTGGAAATTATTTTAATAACAATTTTTCGTTAATTTTTCCCTAAATTCAAGTACTCACATGGGCGTAGTATTTACTATTTATTGATAATATATAATATATATAATTGGGTCAACTTTTTTTGTTGTTTTTTTTGAATACCCTTTCTTACATTTTTACCAAAAGTAAAAAATTGTTAAATTTTATTTTTATTTATAACTTATTTATTGGAGTGTCTCCTCAAGGAGCATAGGTATAATTATTTATAATACTTATCAAGAAATTATAAATAATTGTCTACCCGTGCACTAATTTTATATCATAGGTACTAGGTATTTTCGTACTGCAACTGCAGGTTACTAATAAATTTTCTTCTCATTATTCTATTTTTACGATCTAATGTCATTATATACGTGTACTGTGTAATTCTAATGTATGATCGTAAAATTTACATAATATACGTACTTTTTGACTTGTAAACGTGCTTGACCATCTTGACATCGACTATCATAAATGAGGCGGCGATTATAACGGCAGCTAGCGCGGTCTTCGGGATGTAATAGAAATATGGTGTCAAAAACACCAATGCCGCCATAACAGTAAGTCCTAAACTTTAAATTCCATTACAATTTTTTGGCAAACATGTGGTGGTATAACAACATATTTTAACATAAATTGATCATTAAAAAAAATTGTACCTGTGTACAGACCTCCGAGGGGCGAGCGCACGCCACTTGAATAGTTGAGTGCTCCTCTAGCGATAGCCCCAGCCCCGGTAAAACCGTGAAAGAACGAATTACCGAAGTTCGTCATACCGATTCCCAATAGCTCTTGGTCTGTGTCTATTGGTTTTCCCTCCGCTAAAATATGCCCATCAGGTTAGTTTGAATTCAGAAAATTTTTAAAATATATTCGAACAAAATTAGGTCGGAAATGCAATATTAAAAATTCATCAAATTGTGTAAAATATAAAAATATAATAATGAATAATAAGTATACCTCAATTTCTCAAGTTAATTATGTCAACTAAAAATATACTATTAATAACTAATGTATACTTTTTAGAATAACTACGTGCTTAATACGAAGTTATTTAAAAAGCGTATTGATTATTATAATAATAATGAAAAAAATTAAAATGAAATGAAAAAATGAACGGACCTGTTGGATTGATATAGCATTAAGGATATTTATAATTATTAGTCTAATAAAATGTAAAATAAATAATATGTTTGCATTTCTAATACTTACTTTGTTATTTTTAACTAAAATTAGTAATTTATTTTTGAGATCTCCCTCTTCAATTAGAAAACTTTAAAAATGTATATTGTATATTTTACTATCAAAATTAGTTATTTTTTTACACATTTTATACAAATAATAACAGTAAATGTATATTTTAATATAGGACTTACCAAAAGTTCTGCATAGAGATATTTTTTCGAGTAATGATATGAGTGGTATCACAATAATGCTTGAACCCATAAAGAAAATGATGTCGAAGAAAATTTCGTTAGTGTTGTTAAACTCTGGCCACTGGAAATGTGGCAATCCATGTGGTATTTTGCCTTGAAAAATTCACAGGAACGACTTAGAAATTAGAATAGGTAATAATTATATTTTAACCACTAGAGAGCTCATAATATTTTAAAATTAAATGTGTATAGTAAACTTGATTTTTAACTATAAACTATGTAAACTGTATACTGTATATAGTCGATAATATGTGAACTATTTTGAAATAAACGTATGTTTTAGTTTTAATAGGCTTAGACGGAATTAGAAAAATCTAGAGTTTAACATCTAAGTACAGTATAAGATTCGATAGAACAATTATAAATCGTTAATCGATAAAGTAATAATTTGACTAACTATTTAAATACTATTGTATTAAAATTTATATTATTTACAATTATTTACATTATTTAATTGAAGCTCTTGAGGTAGATGCACGTGGAAATTGTTAGGTACTTATCTCTAGATCTGACCTGTGGCAAGCGTGCCTTATGTGGTACATTTGACGTAATTGAATGACATAAAATTTATATATTATATATATTGTAATTATATTATTGTAATGTAAAGTTAAATATTAATTTTTTATGGCACATTCTCAATTTTGTATTTTTTTATTTGGGCATGATATAGAAAAAGGTTGACTCCCCTGCTCTAAATATTAAGGAACAATTTTATCTACTAGTAAGTACCTTTTTAATTTATATACATATTTAGTTTAAGATCATTTTTTTGTAAATCAGTGATAAAAATAACGAAAATTTGTTTGCATAATATTTTTAACATTATAATGATAAAACAGATGCATTGCGTACAGTTTAATATTTTAAAATATTGATAAAATTTATTATGTAGATTATCTATTGTTTATAATAGCTTGCTATTTTTATAAAATCTGACGAATACTAAATTCTAAATTTAATTACAAAGATTTACAAATATTATGCATGCGAGTAATTCTTAAAAATAATTCATTTTCTAATTTAAAATTATTTTCCAAACAATTTTTTTATTGAATAGTTTTATTGAAAGTATATAATAAATGATAATCTATACTCCATATATATGTATGTTGTCCGTCAATTAGTTGATTGTTGTTATTTCATACTTATATTTTTATCACATTGTACGTACCTACTAAGCTACATTTAATTTTATATATTATATTATAAAATGTATAAAGTACAGATTGATAATTTACATACCGATGATTTTAAACGGAATTGGTGGTGCCCAATCAGACGTGATATCGTGATTTGTTTTATGTACATACCAATAACAGATAATACTACATACGATTACTACAAATGAATTTCTAAATGCACCGATGGCCCAGATGAGCTTGTTTACATTTTTTTGCCATACATTTTGTAGTTCTTCTTCTTTTGAACCTATCCGCGTAGTACTGAACGCCTAGTTAAAAAAAAATAATAAAATTATTCATTGTCATTTATAATAAAATATTGGTTGGAATTACGTGTAGCTTGCAGAATGATACCTTATAAAAAATCATGCTGGAAACCCAACGCAGAAAAATATGCATAGAAACATCTGCGTTGTAAATGGTTAAATACAACGGAGAGAGATGTACCAAGAATAAATACCATACTCGACACAGGCATAAAATCAGACAGAGAACAATGAATACTCTCCATTGGAGAGAGATAATAGAAGTGACGAGTGTAATGTCCGTTTTAATATGTCAAAAATGAAGAAGATACATTTTTCATATGGGTATATTGGCTATATAATCAACACGATTTTTGGAATCGTTCTCCACCGGGTACATTACCTATTTTTTAAATGTCGTGTTCAGAAATAAATATTTAAGTTTTGAGAAAATAATATATAATATGATGGGCGTTGATAATCTATAAAATGTGTGTAACAAATAACATTTAACTGTAAGTGCTAATAGATAATAATATTTTTATAATACTTCACTTATTGAGTTTACTTATTTATACACAAATAAATATATATATAATATACAGGTATAAGCAATGGTATCATACACAATGCAGAGATAATAACATTCTTTATTACTGCATGATAAAATAAATATGTATTGTGTATATTATCTTATTTTGATGAATTAAAATTTAATTTCAATTATAATATTATCATTATATTATACATGTAAGCCGTATAGGTGTACCAAGTGCCTGTGTATATGTGTAAAACTTTTTTAAATTTAAACAATATACCTCATTAATTCAATGTGATACTTAAACCAGTTATTTATCACCTCTTCCAATTACTAACTACTTATAACCAAACGTGATATTTAATTTGTGTATAGTACAATTATATATTAATTTCTAACATACAAAATTATTTATTATATAATATCGTATACCTTTAAGAGCATGCTATAACGTTTTTATAGATTGTTTATAGAACCCTTCACTGTTAAAACTACGTATATTTAGTTTTTAGGTGAAAGACGTCAAAAAGTGACCGCGGGCCGTAATAATAAAAAATAAATATCGAAAATATCGTGGTTTGAAAAATTGTATGTTGATCTTTTAAAAAAAATATAAAAATTCTTTCAGCAATTTATTCGTATTGTACTTACTATGATGGTTAAAGTTTTTAAAATCACCAAAATGTGTTTTATGCAAAATTAATGGAACACAACATTAAGCCTATTATATATTTAGCATAAGAACACAATTTTTTTAATATATATACGTACAATATATGTTTTACGGGAAGTTTGTAAATTATTTACATAGTAGAAGGGCCCGAGAAGCAAATAATTGTGGTGAAGCGACATAAAATTATGTTATTTAACACGTGAGTGTGAAGAGTGTTTCGCATTTTATAATTTACTTTACGGATTTTATCATAATTGTATTAGTATTAAAATAGTACTAAGGCACTACGTGTTGTACATAAAAATAATCGTATATTGAAAATAAGGGTGTTAATTCTCGATGGTGACCGATAAGAATGACGAACATACTAGCTGGTTAGTAATGATCAACGTTGTATTCTTTGCCTGAAAGACACAACATCGGACGAAACCCGAATTTAGTTTATTTGCAATTCAGGGTTTAGACGTTAAACACTGCACAAGAGGAATATTATGAAATAGCTATAAATTCTACGAATCAGCCAACATCAATGAAATCGAATTAATGAAGACATCGATAATAATATTACTATAATCGATATGATGATTTCGCAGATTGAAGGTACTGATGAACCGACGACGTACGTTAAATAGTGGTTCTTAGCTGAAGCCGCGGGTTAGGACGACAACGATTCACGGATTGGTAATTATTCGAGAAAGAGGAGGAACGGAGTCTCACGATAATCAATCACCAACGCAAGGTGTCCGGCACTCTGTGGTGTGACGAGTTCGCGGGTGTCGCACGTTCGGTTATAAACGAAAATAATCTCTGACGGTCAGACGAACGGCATTTGCCTTTTATAATCGCCCGTCCCGGCCCAACGGCGACGGCGACACGGTGGCTGGGCGGTACTGCGGAGAATGGACAACGGCGCTACACTAACGGTACCAATAACAGCAGTTATTGCAATCGTTATTAATTTACGAGAGCTCGACAATTATTAATCGTTACGTAACAATGCGAGCGACGACGGTCTGGTGGATAAGAAACGTCACAGAAAACGGTACATAGTCAGAACGAGAATGTACTGCAAAAACGATAAACGATAAAGTTGGTGGGCGTCGATGGAACAGCCGGACAACTATTTAAATATTACAAACGTACTAAAGCGTTTAACGTCGAGTAGGTCGTTGTGAAGCGGTCGTGGCACACTCGGATGCACGTCTGAATACGGTCGAACGCAATCGGGGACGCATAAAACTAATGCGGTGACCGATACAGCGGCCGATCCAAATCGCAAATGGTATTTTGCGATCGGACGAAAATACCCATAATGTCGGTGTCAGAGACGTCTCAAAAAAGATATCGTAAAAGTGAAAAAAAAAACAAATATCGAGTGATACGGGATTATGGAAACACACAAACGATGATCGGCATGTGTTTGAGTGCAGCGACGACGTTTAGTTGCGGTGCCACGTCGGCACGGGACGAGATATATATACCGATTTTGGCCGTGGTGAGGATATAATTATATATTATATACATCAAAACACTGTGATGGTAAATTGGTAACACATCACTGACATCGTGTTACGGATTAAACGGGACACATTGATAATTGCATCGGCATCGGCATGCGCTCGGAACGCTGCGAATAATAATATAATAATATATTACATGTCAATCGGGCACTTGCCTCACCGGCCGGTGATTGCGATTGCCGCTGACCACCGCAATGATGAGCTGTGAAAAATTGTGTCGTAACGTGTCGCGCTATCACCGTAATATTTTGTTAGGTACTGTAGTTGGAGCGGTGTGGTTAGCGTTCGGGTGGCCCGCGAAAACGCGCGTAGTTGACTTATCGCAACATTTTCCCCACGTGTCGCAGTCGTCACTTTCGACGTCTTGTTTTAACGTAATAATATCGTGCGATTTCGGTGTGACGTGTCGCTCGGCAATAGCGAATTAAACGGAGTCTGTCAGGTGTTCACAACGAAGAAATTGATGCGTTATCGATAACAGACGCACACGAGGTGGACGTCGTATTACGCACCAAGACGAATGGCGAATTGGTGAATCGTCGCGCGGCTATAAATTTCACGCACCAAAACGTTATAATGTGGTTTTGAGTGTACCGATACAACAATATTATATGTCACTCGATCAACACCAGCTAATTTTTAATTACATTTAAACGATTGCAATATTCAAAAAAAAGAAAAAGGACTTAATTATTATTATACCTAAGACCTGACATTCTTTTTCAAAAGCCTTTCGACTGAAAAATATCCATTCAGCTATATTATACCACACAGTGTTATGTTGTCGGGCTCTCGGCTAACGGTATACTTACACCGGATGTCGAGTTGAATCAGCCTTGGACAGTATGTTGAAATATTTCGATTAGACATTATAATAACACAATACGTATAATATTATCGCTAATGTGTTACTTTACGCATAGATGTAGTCAAATTGTCTGTACAATGCGCCCGACAATCCGAGAATAATGCGATATCCACGTCATGTATTATTATTATATTTGTTTAGGTAATCGTTTTAGCTTTAAAAACAGACGTTATTAGCTAAAGATAGTTACTCTATAATATCATGGGCGTGCGCACTGGGGCAGATGTGCTGCCTCTGGACTTTATTTGGGGCTACCGGGGCCGGTAAATATTAAATAATGGGCCTCGGTAAAATTATATTTCCACAAATTATTTTTTTTTTAATATTACAAATAATAAATATTAAGTATAGGCTTGTGGAAAAGTACACATTTAGTGGTTTGGTATCTTACTGTACAACATTTTATTCAAAAAAACCAATAACTAATACAATTTTAATTTTGATACCCAATAGTAAAAAAAGTAAAACTAAGGGCCAGTTTTAATGGCAAATTTGAAGAATAGGCCGAATTAATCTCTTGCTACCATGGCCACCTGTTGACGGTTAAAAAAAAAAAAAACAACTAATTTTATGTCTTTTTAAGAGAGTAGGTTATTTGTTAGAATTGTGTAGCATATTGACAGTAGCGGAGGAAGACTTCCCTGGCAATCTCAGAAAACACCGCTTTTTAACCAATTAAAAAAAAAAGATAAATGTCCGTAATGTGCGCGTTAATAACGATAATTAATTCGGCACCAGCCAACCAGCTAGCTATCGTCGTATGATAGCTAGCTATGTTTGCTAAATAGGTTTTATGATTATAAAATTAAATAATTTTTGTTGTTGTTACAAATAAAAAAATATAACAAATTATAAAATGTAGTTAAATAATTACTGATAGTAAACATATACCTAGTACTTACTATTAATTATGATCATCTTAACATTTATTTACATTAAATTTATTCCACTCCATGATATAGTTGATTGTTTATAACTCTGAGTTCTATTATTTTTGCTGTTTCCCTCATGTAGAACGTAACCTGCAATGTCTTAATATTATGACGGTGCACTTACATGTTCTAGTATAGTAGATGAAAAAATATTATGCTTTTGAAGTTGAACTTTAATCAAATTAATAATAATATTTTCCATATGCAAAATAGATCTTAGTATAAAATATAAATAGCTTAATACCTATTACTCTAAATATTTTTAAAATTATATCTAATAAATTAGAAAAATACTATTAAACACAGATTTTAGATTTTTGGGAGATTTTATTTAAAATGATTTTATTAACGTATATATACGTATTAACTTACTTTTACATTATACGATTTATCTATATCATAGTATTATTTAACAATATCCTCTGTTGAATAAATTTGCTTCCGATCAAATGTTTATTGTGTTTATAATTTAAACAGTGGTTATTATATTAAAATATAAAAAGTAACTTAGTAAACAAAATTAACAAGCTCGTTTACTAATACATTGTTTCACTGGTGTATCCAATAGACAATAAATCTGTTCAACGATATATCCGTTGGCCGAAATAATTAACTGAAATACCTTTTACCAAATTACCTGGACACCCACGGTAGCCCTCCTGGTGTTTACGCAGTGGCCTAGCGCCAGTCAACCAGCTAGCTATCGTCGTATGATAGCTATATTTGTTTTATGATAAAATGTCAATAATTTTTATAATTATTATACAACGCGGTTACGCAAATACGATGAAATACGATGAAATGCGTGTACCGGCACTTTATTTCACGCCTATACGGATGGGTTTCGACGATCGTACAAGCGTAAGTGTGAACTAATATCGGACTAGATCCGCGGTCATATACTGTCAATTTATTATATAGTCTAATGGCTCACTCATCTCGTGCATTGCAAACGCCACGGCTTACAACGACCGCATTCACCCGCGCTCGGTTTCATATAAAAACGAATTAAAGGCTGCAGGTTGCAATCGCCGAAAACAAAACCATCGAATGTCGATGGCCTAACACCGATAATGAAGACGAATCGTGACGTTATTAATATATCGGCCACAGATTGACAATACTGTATAATATGTGATATTACCGTTAATACGTCATTGCATTTACAATAATAATTATGTGCACAACGGGACGATGTAACAATATTACGAGATGACCGGCCGGCGTTGCACCGACGAGGACGCGCGATTTCCGGCGTGATGAGTAGTCCGGTAATAGTGAATTAAACGGGTCGTTGGCGTATTCACAACGAAACGATGCGCCACCGATAACACACGACGTCGACGCACGAACCACCGGTACATAATGTACGAGTAATATTATGATGGTGGCAATGCGAATAATATTGCATACTAAGACGAATGGTGAAAGATAAACCGTTCTTTTATCAATAATTCCGTGCATGTACCAATTGCCCTCAAAAGTACCTTTTTTTGATATCAAATCCTCCAAACTACCTAGAGCAAAATGCACCAGTTGCCCACATATTTTAATATATACACGATTACAATATATAGCCCGTAAAATAGGGGAGGTAAATACACAAACAATAAATACAATTATTTATAAAAATAATGAAAAATAGTATAAAATGATAGAATCAAATTTTGATATTTGCAATTATATATATGATGTTGTATTTTGTTATAAATAATAAATATAATATAAGATAAAATGAAAATTGTATTAATAATCTTAGTCTACTACTTGGTGCAAATAAGCGAAGATTTTACCGAAATGCATATACATTTAGACGCGTCTAAGTGGATAGGTAGTCGATTTATCGCGTGGGTAACGAGTAATGACAATTATTATTAGGCTTTATCGGAATACGTTAGTTATTATCATTTATTATACCTATCCTTATTACTAATAAGGATTATATATATTACTAATAAGTTATTAGTATTTTTATGGTTTTTAGAAATTATTATAATATGATTCAATGTATACCTACGTCTTTGATAGGTACATTTTAGTAGACAAAAAGCACTGACGTTGTTAACATGATGGAAAATATTACGCGAGTGTATAGTGAAAAGGGCAAGGTTTTGTTAGTTTTAAATAATTATACTTTTGTATAAAGATTGCATTACACAAGGTAGTATAAAGGTATATACTATATATATATTATAAGGTATTATCATATGTATTTTTTCTATAATTGTATACTATTTTTTTGTTAACAAATTATCACATTGATTGCCACATAATTAAAATATTTATTATTTCATTTTTTATTGTGTTCATATTATTTTGTTAGTAATTATTAGAAAATACAATATTAGGTAGAGGTATACATAATTCCAAGCATATGAATTTTTTTCTTTCATTTTATACCATTTTACATTATTTTTATAAATAATTTTATTTATTGTTTGTATATTTATTTCCCCTATTTTACGGGCTATATATTGTAATCGTGTATATATTAACAAGTGAGGGCAACTGCAGGTCAACACCCATAATTCATTATCCATTAAATATTGTGTAGTTTGATCATTCCCATCAATCAATAACTTTACTATTTATACGTCATATTTATGGGTATATTTAAAAACAACACATTACACAATAAAAATCGTATTAAATAAATGATTTTTAATAACTATATATTAAATTATATAATATTATTCTCCAAACATATAATATAGTTTACAGCGTCAGAAAAGTTTATTGCCACTTTCGGTGTATACCTATACAAATAGTCGGAATAAAAACACATTTTTAATGCCTTATAATATTTTTCCGGTTTCACAGGACATGCGCATACATAAATAATATAATAATAATATTATATTGATATTGCACAGTGAAAATATTTTTGACGCGAATAGACTTATGCCGTTGTAGTACTCTTACGGTTAAATTAAGGTTACACAACATAATAATATAGTATAATGCATCTATATGTTAATATTAGCTATTAAGACATCATATTCACTATATAATGTATCTATAGTATTCGCCTAACTAAAAAAAAAGTTCACAAACAAATATTAAATTCTGGTAATAATAATAATAAAAGGAGCAATGTGCAAGCGGTTTATTTTTAAGGAAAAGAAAATTAATCTACAGCTGAAAAATGTGTGTTATCTTATTATTTATGTATATTGCTGGAATATTCTGTGTACTATTTTTATTTACGTTTCAACCCACATTACTATAATCGAAATAATAATAACAATATTTCAATACTATGGAAATAAATTAAAAGTTAAGTGTCAATTATTTTTTAATGACCCTAGTATAGGATTACATATATAATTATTGTTTTTCGATGAAATCGTATATTATTTTAATTACACTGATTAGTACCATATCCTTGACTTGTAATCCGAAAAGTATAACAATAGTGAATAGAATAATAATAATAATAATAATAATAATAATAATAAAGTAGGTACATTTCAAAAGTCGTACTATTAATACATTTAACGTGCAGTGAGTAGAAAAGATAAAATACTATGGCCGGCACCATTATAGACACCAGTCTTTTATTACATGTAATGTTTAAGAGTTGAAAAATAAATCCTTCACCGCGAAAACTTGCATGCGAGTTTTTTTCAAAAAAGTGGTTTTTACTTTTTACTGTACTTAGATGCTTTATATTTGGATTTTCCATATTTTTTTTGTATATAAAGAATGTCCGGAGGTGCTTCATTTAATCTACAACCTTTTTAGGACCGTCACGGGTACGCCTCCATCAAATAATCCGTATATTTTGATTTTTTTGTGAAAAACAGCGAAATGTTAACAGGTGTCGTGGCCGGCCATAATTTAAAATTAAAATTTCGATTATTCAGTATTTTAATGTGCGAAAACTGTTTCAGACACCAGTCTTTTGATACGTGTAATGTTTCAGTGTTGAAATATAAATCCTTCACAGCGAAACTTGCATACGGGTTTTTTTCAAAAAAGTGGTTTTTACCGTACTAAGGTGATTAGAATTTGGATTTTCGGAAGTAATTTGATATAAAAGGATAGTCCGACGATCTCTCGAGCCCGCTATAACGTTTTTAGAGTGATCGCGTTTTTGCTTCCATCTTGAAAAAACGTATATTTATTTTTTTAGCTTAAAAATGTCGAAAAATGAACAGGGGCCGTGGGTTGCCGTAATATAAAATAAAAATCTCCATAATTTCGTTTTTTTTTGCGCACAAACCGTTTCGGCAACCAATCTCATGATACGTTTAATATTTTTAGAATCGAAAAGTAAATCCTTCACCGCAAAAACTTGCATACGAGTTTTTTTCAAAAATAAGGTTTTTACAGTACTTAAGTGGTTATAATTTAAATTTTCGTCATTTTTTGATATAAAATGAATATTCGACGGTCCCTTTTGCCCGCTACAACGTTTTTAGGGCGATATCGTTAAGGGTTCCATCTTGAAATGACGTAAATTTTGTAATAGTATCATATATTATATTAGGGTGTTAGTGGCTTGTTACGACGGTGGCGGTAGTTTTTCACAGGTCTGGCGAGACAAGTGCCTGATGGTTGATGTATAGTATAATATGTATATACAGCATTACGAGCGTATGCTGATGCCGATGCAAATTAATGTGCCCCGTTTAGTCCGTGACACGATGTCAGTGATGTAATTTTATGTCACTACAACGTTTTGACATAATATCATAAATAAAATATATATATCGTCATCACTGTCACAGTTAGTATATACCTATATAATATACATGGATCTCGTTCAGTACCGTCATGCCTCGGCAACTAGACGTCGTCACCACAACACTTAAAAACATGCTGACCATTGGTTGTGAGTACCCATAATCCCATATCACACGATATTTAATTTATTTTTATTTTTTTACTTAATACCATTTGCGATTTCGATCGGCTTCTTTATCGGTCGCGTACTCGCGTTCCCGATTGCGTTCGGTCATTCGTCAGCGGTATACGTCGCGTATACCGACACGTTTTTATATATTATTATGATGACGTACGTCCGAGTATGTCACCACTTCATGGCACCTACTTGGTGCTAAACGCTTCAATATTTTTATCATTGTTGTCCTGCTTCTTCGCCGGTTGTTCCACCACCGCACGCCAACTTCTCTACCGTTTGTCGTTACCTATCATAGGTTACATGATGTACACGCATTATCGCTCTTATATACCTTTGTTTACGACGTTTCGGAACCATCATAAGCAGTCGGTCGCATTGTTCCGTAGCGGATTGTTTGTAGAATTCTCGTAAATCAGTAAAAATCGCCATAACTGCTATTGGTGTCGTAGCTGCAGCATCGTCGTCCACTCCGGTCCCGCTCGCCGCCGGGCCACTCGATTGTAAACGGCGGGTGTCGTTCGGCTGGTCGCCATGTGGGGGGGGGGGGTAAGGCGTCCCTAATCGAATGTGCGACGCCCGTTAACTCATTACAGTACGGGGTGCCGGAGAACGTGCGTTGGTGCGTTTGTTCGCATCCCCGATCCCGTATCGCAGGAGTCGTACTATGCGACGGCTTCACCTATAAGATCCACAATTTTGCGTATACGTCGATTGTAGCGACATATCGCGTCTTTGTAAAAAATAAAATTCCATAATTTACACTTCGGATGATGCCGGCCGGTGCTACATCTCAGTCATCACGTACACTGATACTAACTGATTATAATACGTATATTGTGTGCGTACGTCTCCGATTGCTGGTGTAGCACAGGTTGTTGGTCAGTCGCCTCCCGCAAACGCAAACCGAATTTAGAAATAATAAATTAATAAATATATTATACTCGTTTAGACGTCTTCATCTTTGTATACGTTCAATGTGTCAATGGTCTAGTATTCATTAGACCATCATCCAGAGCCGTTGTGATGTTTTTTTGTATTAGCGATTACCATTTGATTGAGATTGCTGTTGGCCGCCGTCCCTTTTAGTACACGGACCACCGCCAATAAACTTGCGGAAGTGACTTGTAATCATATTCCGTTTCTGCTGTTTCTCATATATAGTATTATAGTGTAATGTCTCATAAACTTATCATTTCAAACTATTCATACGACAAAGATCGTTGTCAATTCATCACGATGTCAACTATTTATCATGGCTAAGTCTACCACCACCTGCAACCTTATTCATTTAATCAATTTATTAAATTAGGTTTATTTAATCCAATAACTAGTATCAAACTTATAGGTACGAGTATTATTATCTAGAATATTTATTAGACTAATTTTTATTTAATTTCTTATATGAATCGACGAATTATGAACATTATAGAATTATGATATTTCATATGGATATGCAATTAGTATTTTGCGCTTTATAGGTACTAAATAGTACTAACAGTAGGGTTGTTTGTTATTCGATTGTCGTAATATTTTGTAATTGATTGTTAACAATTCAGAAATAATTGAAAACTGCGATTAATTAGAAATGTTCATCAAGAGTACCTACAGTATTCAGTTGTTGAAACAATTTAATAAAACTAATCGATCAATTGAAAATTGAAATAATTGAACAGCCATACTACTCGTATATATACCTAGTTTGTGTACAATGTATATTTAACATATGCGTTTTAATCGAAAATTAAGTTAATTGAGATCTAAATGAGTAATTTATTTTAAAAGTAACCACATATTTTATCAACTAAAATTTTGTTTTTATAATTTTATTAACATATTTTTATAAGTTTTTTACTTTTTTGAATAAAAACATCATTATTATTATCATTTTTATTTCATACTTCAAATTTCTGGAGCAGAATATTTTCTAAAATAAAAATTGAAAAAAAATAATGATTTTATTCCTGTTCTTATTCTTAATTTTTATTTCCAAAATATAATATAATCTCTTAAAATTCTATTTCCAAACACTGAAAAAAATTTAAAAAAACGTACTAATACACGAAAAACCTTGTATGTATAATGTATATACTTACATGACTATAAGTTAAGCTTATGGTTTATACGCGCTGTTATTCTTATTAAGTAATCTTATTATTAACCCGTTACAGAATTTGTTTGATAAACCAACCTTAAACGGTATAATATCAAACATTACGCCTTGCCAAAGACTGTGGTAAACGTACGAGTATTCCGTATTCCGTCAGGTAAAATTATTATCTATAAACCGAAATACTTTAGTTTATACTCGCTTCTATTGGCGCAATTGGTGTATACTATATTTATGTGTGCTATTTAAATCAGTAGTTGTGTAAGTTGTGTTGTTCCTACGATTCGATATTATCACGATCAAATATTAGAAGACGATATTTACAACAGAAAACTCAACAATACCGTAACATTTACATAAATTAGTTTTAAAAAAGAAAAACCGCAATAAGTACTATAGTTAACTTATAATAATTAATAAGATTATATATTAACATATATTTTGTTTTATTATAATGACAATAATGCTTCGTATAAAACTATAAACGTAAATATATAAAATAAATAAAAAATACCAATTAATAAAATTCTTGATAAACGTGTTTTGACTTGTGGACTACGTTACCTATAATTTTATTATCAAAATCTAAATTATAAATGTTGTGAATGATGTCAAAAATATAGTCAAGAGTCGATACTCAAGAGATTTGTATGTTGTTACGTTTATTAATGTATTATGTGTGGGTAATGTGTGATAAATTTATGATATTGAGAATAATGGATTTTTTCTGCACATGAAATAATTTTTAATGTTCAACAATAATACGACTATGTATTCGAACACTCTATAAAATATAAAAATATGCTTAGAATTTATTAACAATAAGCATCAATAAAATGTTTTATTTATTAAAAATTTAAAATAATAAATTATTAATAATTTATAAAATAAAATAAAATTTATTATTATTAAAATTAAAAATTAAAAAAAATGTTTGCAAACTGCTGTTGAATTTTTTGTTTATCTGAAAATAATATACATGGATATATATTAGAAACCAAATACCGATATACGAAAAAAAAACCTGCTATTCCCCGTTTACGCGAATATTACATAGCAGGCCTACAGTCGCGGGACATTTTGATTTATTCATATTAGTCAAGTCGATTTTTATAGTCGTTCCAAGTCAATTAATATAATACGAAAAACCTCAAATATGCACTAAAAGCATGATGAATATAGAAATATTATCAAACGAGTAAAAATCGAACAACATCCGCTCCTTAGTCATGAAATTTTAAATTTAATTTTTATTATTATGCACAGGAACTTTTTATTACTGTTATTTATTTAATTAGTTAAATTCTTACGTTTTAGTTTTGGCAGCTTCAATCTCCGTAATAATTTTTATTTGTTCTTCTTGACTTAAAGGTTTTTTCATCGGCTTCGTAGTATAATATTCTTGTAATCTCTCATAAAATAATATTTTTTCTATCATACATAAAATAACGTGCTACGTACGAATAAAATATCCAAGTATAGTTTTCTAGTGTTATTGTCATGTATAAATGCTATTCGATATAAATGTGTTCAGCGTTCTGCCCAATTCGATTTGAGTACTGTAGGTTAAATATTGAATATATTAAAAAATGTAAAAAAAATTTACAGGTTACTATAAATAATCATAAAAAAATCTAAAATAGATGCTATATAAAATATTTTCATGACAGTTAAATAAAAACTATTACGATTATTATATTCTACAATTATTATGTACTATAATAACACATGAAATTGCCGTTGTCTAGTTTTGGCACACACTCCCCCTATTGGGCATGAATGACGGGTGGTGGCGGCGATGGGCTCGAGCGTTTACTGTCGCATCGTCTACTGACGAGTGACAACTATATGACGATCGAGGACAGACGGTGGTGATCAAGTGGATGGATGACATGTATACACTATACAATGTGAGCTTCAACGGACTCTGTCACAAATATTCACGAACAAACTCATCTCGAGCTCAACGAGTTCGAACACTGTGATAACTGTAGCCACGACCACTGTCGAGGAAGCATCTTCACTGTTCTCATTGTAACGGCTGCGTTGCGTTCCGTCGTCGTCTCGCTCAACGGCTCAACGGGTAAAGATCTATCCGCTTCTCCGTAGTCCACCAGCCGGCTTCAGAGCGGAAACCAAGTATTCGCGCCGGAAATACCAGACCATCCGGAATACAGTCGGCGATTGGAACTGCAGCGACTACGATTGGGCTGTTCTACCCGCCGCTGACCAGTTCAGACATGTATTATTGACTATTGGCTCGATGACCTGCCTCGTCGATGTATACCGATTACCATCTGGATCCTGTTCCTCCGGCGACAGCGTATGTTTACATACACCGTCGTATAACTGAATTATAGGTCACATCGTGGTTGAAATCAGTGACGGTTCGGACAGTTTTTCTACACCGAGTTTTCCGAATTTGGTATCAGCTGCTTATAAGACACGTGATAAATGATGCGTGTACATATCATGACATTTTTAAATTCATTATTCGTACAAATTTAATTAAAAACAAAATAATAATAATGATATAATAACATTATATTTTATTTATTTTATTTTTATCTATAAATATCGATACAACAGATTTGTGTGAGGGGCCGTGTTGAGTCGACGGCGTAATAATTTATGTCACCAGGTAATATTATCCGCTCACAGCCGATCGATTGTGGCTAGTAGTTACTGCTCGTCTTGGAACAGTACTGGCACTAGCTAATAGCTATGTGGTGATTGTGGACTGTAATTCATATAGTTTTTATGAGACACAGAATGGAAGAAGAATATGGAGCATAGAAAATATTATAAACAGTATACCAAAATATAAAAAATGTATCGAGAATAGCGGGATAGATAAACAATTCCAACAGTAAAATCAAAATAATAATAAGTAGTCGTGATACGATATTACGATGTATTGATAATGAATAATGAAAATTTTTCAAAATTAAATGATAATAACAATTTACAATAATATGATAATATACTTAAAAGGTTAAGTTAATGATTATCTTTTATCAATGTTATGGGTAATGTCGATTTTCACTCATTTTACGAATAGTTTAAATGCATAGGGTGGCATTTAAAATTTTTGTATCATAGATTATACAAGTATTTACATGTAAGGTACAGCAAAACTCAAGTTTGATAGGTGTGTTTAAACACTTGAGCCAGGCCTAATTGCACTTAAGTTAATAAAGGTAATGGTTTAACTGCATTCATTTAAAAAAGAAAGTTAAGATCGAACTACACTGCAGTGGTTCAAAAAGCAGTGCAGTTCTATATAATATAATGTCATAATACTGTTTCTTATAATTTTATTAAATAATATATACTTGTAACAAACATTGTATCATCATAGAAAATTAAAATGTATAAACAATAATAATTGGTATGCTAATGATTTTATTTTAAGCGGAAGGGAAAATAATAGTGTTTTACAAAGTTTAAATTAACATTCCTTTTTATTAGTTATTTGTTTTATGATTTATTATATATCTGTTATAAAAGTAAAATGTGAGTAAATTTTTTTTATTTCATAATATACTAAAACACAGATTAATATTTATGAATAATCATTGCTAACAAGAACTATATACATATATTGAAGGACATAAAAAAATCATTTTTAAAAATTTGAAACTACAAAATAACTTAGTTATGATTATAATTTTAATGACTTATACAAAAATATTATGAATATTCATTTTTGATATTTTATAATTAGTATATGAATTATCTATGTGGTTTATTGTATTTAATTTTCATGCTTTATGACCCTGCGAAAATGCTTTTTGACACTCATAGAAAAGCATTAATCTAAAAAGACTTAAATTAGTTGTTAGTAAAATTGTACTGTGTGTAGAAATTGATAACATAAGCATTTAGTAAATATTTCGGGTTTGTAAAATAATATATTTTTTATTAACTGTTAAATTATTTATATCCAGTTTTTGCAACGAAACGTGAATTATTATACTTTATTTAAAATATACATTACTTGCGTGTAAATATATGCTTATTATGGTGACCTAAATAATACTACAATATAAATTATAATATAAATAAACTGATAATAATATATTGTATTAAATTGTTAAATCATTTATGGCACTATATATACTTATTAGTAGTCAATTATCTCAAATCGGTATGTAGGTAGCATCCTGATAAGTAAGAGCTATTATATTAATATTCTTCAAAAAATATGTACACAACAAGTCAACAACTATTAGAATAAAAATATTACAGGAACACTTTTGCAAGTGACTTGTGTGCAACTTGTGAAAAGTAAGTTATATACGAATGCAAATAATATAAGTATAAATGTAATAATGATATTAAAACTGACTTGCGGTACCGATTTGGCAGCCTTGAAATATAAAATATATTTCATTTATCTCGGTGATGGTGGTGGTAGATCTGCATCCATACATTCATTGTATTACAATAATTTCCATAACTCTATTTCGATGAAGTCAATATGTGTGTATGATAGATTAGTATTGATTTAATTCGTGGTATGATAAATATTATTATAGCTTAGTAAGTTATGATTGGATTTTGTGTCGCAAATAGATACATACATATATATAAATATATATATATAAATCAATGTGATGGAGCATTATTATTTAAAAATTGCTCTTATTAGTTATTATATTTATATGTAAATGTTATTTATTAGTTTGTTACCATATTGGTGTTCACTTGTTCGGAAACTGTTCAACACGTTTCCAAATTGTGGTTGTTCTTACTTTTTATTAAGCTGTTTCGATACACAGCATAAACAAAATAAAATCCTATACATTTTTGAATGAATAATACATATTTTGTTTTTCTATAATTACTATGGGGTATTATTGTATAAACTATAAAGTCAGTTGCTATCATCCATCGTATATAATATCAATTTCAAATAATATTGTATTGTGCTCCCACATTAAGATCAGGCTATAGTTGACAAGGTGTTTGCAATTCTGTATATTCTTTGCGAGTATAGAATTGCGTAGTTCCCAACCTAATTTTAAGATTTGTACGTCACTCCTTCCACTAGCAAATTAAAATAATATAAATTAAAATTAAAATATTTCAAAGCATTCCTGTAGAGTCCATGAAAAATGAACTTGTGATGTAAATACATGTATACCTTTTATGCTTATTTTTTATTTTGGTAGCAATAAATTGTATTTTTTATGCAAAATATATTATATTATCTTGTCATAGGAGAATCCAAAAATATGACATTATATTATTATAATGAATAATATTACACCACTACAGTGCATTGACATATTGTGGAACGTCAAGATTTTGTTCAAATCATAAAGCCACCGGTCACATTGATATATATTTATACATATATATATATATATATAATACTCCATGGGTGAAAATTGCCACGAGCACGCTTAATTATAAGAGCATTTTGACCATAACGTACGGGCACGGCGAGCAGCTGATGTATAAAGTTTTTCGACCACGGCATTTGCACGTGTAAATTACTGCGGACAGGACTCTATATCTGCGGAAAGGCACCGCACAGATCCTGATACTGTATAACCATCGTCTGTTAGCTGTCTCTGTTTGTATCCAGTCGCTGTCAATTTCACGCACCTGCACCGGTTCCACCGTACGCGGAAACAGCAGCTGAGTCGACACTACTGACATTTTTATTCCAAGCAGCTCAACCCGTACCGTTATTGCCATCAAAACGTCATCGCTGACGTAGTTTTCACGATTGGATCCGAGTTGTGGTCCACGTTTATATCAAAAGCCGCTGATGAATGGTCCGTCACGTTGTGAATGCGATAGACACTGTGTAGCGTCACGTTAATCCAAAAAGCTTCAAGTGTACATCGCCAACGTTCTTCTAATGCACATGTTACCAATAAAATAATAATAATGATGATTATTATACGACTGCAAAACACACATGTGCGTCGTTATATTATTCTAAACGTCAATAACGATTGTTAACCGGGTGTCATACTTTATAGTCATCGTTAGTATCTCCTATAGAATTCATATTTATGATATAGAATGAATGTCCGACGGTCCCTTGTGCCCGCTACAACGTTTTTAGGGCGATCGCGTAAAAGTGTCCGTCTTAAAATGACGTATATTTAGTTTTTTAGGTGAAAAAAGTAGAAAAATTAACAGGGGCCGTGGGTTGCCGTAATGTAAAATAAAAATCTCCTTAATTTCGTATTTATTTGCGCACAAACCGTTTCGGTAACCCGTCTCACGATACGTGTGAAGTTTCAAAGTCGAAAAATAAATACTTCACAGCGAAAACTTGCATACGAGTTATTTTCAAAAAAGTAGTTTTTACCGTACTTAGGTGGTTAGAATTTGGATTTTCGGAAATAAATTGATATAGAATGAATGTACGACGGTCCCTTGTGACCGCTACAACGTTTTTAGAGCGATCGCGTTAAGACTACCATCTTGAAATTACGTATATTTAGTTTTTTAGGTGAAAAAAGTAGAAAAATTAACAGGGGCGGTGGGTGGCCGTAATGTAAAATAAAAATCTCCTTAATTTCGTTTTTATTTGCGCACAAATCGTTCAGGAAACCCATCTTACAATACGTGCAATGTTTCAGGGTCGAAAAATAAATCCTTCACCGCAAAATCTTGCAATCCAGTTTTTTTCAAAAAAGTGTTTTTTACCGTACTTAACTGGTTATAATTTTGCTTTTCGGAAATAAATTGATATAGAAGAATGGTCGGACGGTCCATCAAGCCCGGTATAACGTTTTTAGAGTGATCGCGTTTTTACTTCCGTCTTAATATGACATATATTTAGTTTTTAAGGTGAAAAATGTCGAAAAATGAACAGGGGCCGTGGGATGCCGTAATGTAAAATAAATATCTCCATAATTTCGTTTTTATTTACGCACAAACCGTTTCGGCAACCAATCTCATGATACGTGCAATGTTTCAGAGTCGAAAAGTAAATCCTTCTCCGCAAAAACTTGTAATCCAGTTTTTTTTTTAAAAATAGTGTTTTTACCGTACTTATGTGGTTATAATTTGAATTTTTGGCATTTCTTTGATATAGAAGCATGGTCGGACGGTCCCTCAAGCCCGCTATAACGTTTTTAGTGTGATCGCGTTTTTGCTTCCGTCTTAATATGACATATATTTAGTTTTTAAGGTGAAAAATGTCGAAAAATTAATATGGGCCGTGGGCTGCCGCAATGAAAAATAAAAATCTCGATTATTCAGTGTTTTTTTGCGCGCAATCCGTTGTAGCAACCCGTCTCACGATATGTGTAATGTTTCAGAGTCGAAAAATAAATACATCACAGCGAAAACCTGCATACAAGTTTTTTTCAAAAAAGTGTTTTTACCGTACTTATGTGGTTATAATTTGAATTTTTGGCATTTCTTTGATATAGAATGAATGTACGACGGTCCCTTGTGCCCGCTATAACGTGTTTAGGGTGATCGCGTAAAGGTGTCCGTCTTAAAATGACGTATATTTAGTTTTTTAGGTGAAAAATGTCGAAAAATGAACAGGGGCCGTGGGTTGCCGTAATGTAAAATAAATATCTCCTTAATTTCGTTTTTATTTGCACACAAACCGTTTCGGCAACCAATCTCATGATACGTGCAATGTTTCAGAGTCGAAAAGTAAATCATTCTCCGCAAAAACTTGCAATCCAGTTTTTTTCAAAAAAGTGTTTTTACCGTACTTAGGTGGTTAGAATTTGGCTTTTCGGAAATAAATTGATATAGAAGAATGGTCGGACGGTCCCTCAAGCCCGGTATAACGTTTTTAGAGTGATCGCGTTTTTGCTTCCGTCCTAATATGACATATATTTAGTTTTTAAGGTGAAAAATGTCGAAAAATTAACATGGGCCGTGGGCTGCCGAAATGAAAAATATCAATCTCGATTATTCAGTGTTTTTTTGCGCGCAATCCGTTGTGGCGACCCGTCTCACGATATGTGTAATGTTTCATAGTCGAAAAATAAATACATCACAGCGAAAACCTGCATACGATTTTTTTTCTAAAAAGTTGTTTTTTCCGTACTTAACTGGTTATAATTTGAATATTTGGCATTTTTTTTGATATAGAATGAATGTACGACGGTCCCTTGTGCCCGCTATAACGTGTTTAGGGCGATCGCGTAAAGGCTTCCGTCTTAAAATGGCGTATATTTAGTTTTTTAGGTGAAAATGTTGAAAAATGAACAGCGCTCCTAGGTTGCCGAAATGTAAAATAAAAATCTCCTTGATTTCGTTTTTATTTGCGAACAAATCGTTCAGGAAACCAATCTCATGATACGTGCAATGTTTCAGAGTCGAAAAGTAAATCCTTCTCCGCAAAAACATGCAATCCAGTTTTTTTCAAAAAAGTGTTTTTACCGTACTTATGTGGTTATAATTTGAATTTTTGGCATTCCTTTGATATAGAATGAATGTACGACGGTCCCTTGTGCCCGCTATAACGTGTTTAGGGCGATCGCGTAAAGGCTTCCGACTTGAAATTACGTATATTTAGTTTTTTAGGTGAAAAAAGTAGAAAAATGAACAGGGGTCGTGGGTTGCAGTAATGTAAAATAAAAATCTCCTTAATTTCGTTTTTATTTGCGCACAAATCGTTCAGAAAACCCATCTCACGATACGTTTGAAGTTTCAATGTCGAAAAATTAATACTTCACAGCGAAAACTTGCAATCCAGTTTTTTTCAAAAAAGTGTTTTTACCGTACTTATGTGGTTATAATTTGAATTTTTGGCATTTTTTTGATATAGAATGAATGTACGACGGTCCCTTGTGCCCGCTATAACGTGTTTAGGGCGATCGCGTAAAGGCTTCCTTCTTAAAATGGCGTATATTTAGTTTTTTAGGTGAAAAATGTTGAAAAATGAACAGCGCTCCTAGGTTGCCGAAATGTAAAATAAAAATCTCCTTGATTTCGTTTTTATTTGCACACAAATCGTTCAGGAAACCAATCTCATGATACGTGCAATGTTTCAGAGTCGAAAAGTAAATCCTTCTCCGCAAAAACATGCAATCCAGTTTTTTTCAAAAAAGTGTTTTTACCGTACTTATGTGGTTATAATTTGAATTTTTGGCATTCCTTTGATATAGAATGAATGTACGACGGTCCCTTGTGCCCGCTATAACGTGTTTAGGGCGATCGCGTAAAGGCTTCCGACTTGAAATTACGTATATTTAGTTTTTTAGGTGAAAAAAGTAGAAAAATGAACAGGGGTCGTGGGTTGCAGTAATGTAAAATAAAAATCTCCTTAATTTCGTTTTTATTTGCGCACAAATCGTTCAGAAAACCCATCTCACGATACGTTTGAAGTTTCAATGTCGAAAAATTAATACTTCACAGCGAAAAGTTGCAATCCAGTTTTTTTCAAAAAAGTGTTTTTACCGTACTTATGTGGTTATAATTTGAATTTTTGGCATTTTTTTGATATAGAATGAATGTACGACGGTCCCTTGTGCCCGCTATAACGTGTTTAGGGCGATCGCGTAAAGGCTTCCTTCTTAAAATGGCGTATATTTAGTTTTTTAGGTGAAAAATGTTGAAAAATGAACAGCGCTCCTAGGTTGCCGAAATGTAAAATAAAAATCTCCTTGATTTCGTTTTTATTTGCACACAAATCGTTCAGGAAACCAATCTCATGATACGTGCAATGTTTCAGAGTCGAAAAGTAAATCCTTCTCCGCAAAAACTTGCAATCCAGTTTTTTCAAAAAAGTGTTTTTACCGTACTTATGTGGTTATAATTTGAATTTTTGGCATTTCTTTGATATAGAATGAATGTACGACGGTCCCTTGTGCCCGCTATAACGTGTTTAGGGCGATCGCGTAAAGGCTTCCGTCTTAAAATGGCGTATATTTAGTTTTTTAGGTGAAAAATGTTGAAAAATGAACAGCGCTCCTAGGTTGCCGAAATGTAAAATAAAAATCTCCTTGATTTGGTTTTTATTTGCGCACAAATCGTTCAGGAAACCAATCTCATGATACGTGCAATGTTTCAGAGTCGAAAAGTAAATCCTTCTCCGCAAAAACTTGTAATCCAGTTTTTTTTTAAAAAATAGTGTTTTTACCGTACTTATGTGGTTATAATTTGAATTTTTGGCATTTCTTTGATATAGAAGCATGGTCGGACGGTCCCTCAAGCCCGCTATAACGTTTTTAGTGTGATCGCGTTTTTGCTTCCGTCTTAATATGACATATATTTAGTTTTTAAGGTGAAAAATGTCGAAAAATTAATATGGGCCGTGGGCTGCCGCAATGAAAAATAAAAATCTCGATTATTCAGTGTTTTTTTGCGCGCAATCCGTTGTAGCAACCCGTCTCACGATATGTGTAATGTTTCAGAGTCGAAAAATAAATACATCACAGCGAAAACCTGCATACAAGTTTTTTTCAAAAAAGTGTTTTTACCGTACTTATGTGGTTATAATTTGAATTTTTGGCATTTCTTTGATATAGAATGAATGTACGACGGTCCCTTGTGCCCGCTATAACGTGTTTAGGGTGATCGCGTAAAGGTGTCCGTCTTAAAATGACGTATATTTAGTTTTTTAGGTGAAAAATGTCGAAAAATGAACAGGGGCCGTGGGTTGCCGTAATGTAAAATAAATATCTCCTTAATTTCGTTTTTATTTGCACACAAACCGTTTCAGCAACCAATCTCATGATACGTGCAATGTTTCAGAGTCGAAAAGTAAATCCTTCTCCGCAAAAACTTGCAATCCAGTTTTTTTCAAAAAAGTGTTTTTACCGTACTTATGTGGTTATAATTTGAATTTTTGGCATTTCATTGATATAGAATGAATGTACGACGGTCCCTTGTGCCCGCTACAACGTTTTTAGAGCGATCGCGTTAAGACTTCCATCTTGAAATTACGTATATTTAGTTTTTAAGGTGAAAAAAGTAGAAAAATTAACAGGGGTTGGGTTGCCGTAATGTAAAATAAAAATCTCCTTAATTTCGTTTTTATTTGCGCACAAACCGTCCAGGAAACCCATCTTACAATACGTGTGAAGTTTCAAAGTCGATAAATTAATACTTCACAGCGAAAACTTGCATACGAGTTTTTTTCAAAAAAGTGGTTTTTACCGTACTTAGGTGGTTAGAATTTGGCTTTTCGGAAATAAATTGATATAGAAGAATGGTCGGACGGTCCCTCAAGCCCAGTATAACGTTTTTAGAGTGATCGCGTTTTTGCTTCCGTCCTAATATGACATATATTTAGTTTTTAAGGTGAAAAATGTCGAAAAATTAACATGGGCCGTGGGCTGCCGCAATGAAAAATATCAATCTCGATTATTCAGTGTTTTTTTGCGCGCAATCCGTTGTAGCAACCCGTCTCACGATATGTGTAATGTTTCAGAGTCGAAAAATAAATACATCACAGCGAAAACCTGCATACAAGTTTTTTTCAAAAAAGTGTTTTTACCGTACTTATGTGGTTATAATTTGAATTTTTGGCATTTCTTTGATATAGAATGAATGTACGACGGTCCCTTGTGCCCGCTATAACGTGTTTAGGGCGATCGCGTAAAGGCTTCCGTCTTAAAATGGCGTATATTTAGTTTTTTAGGTGAAAAATGTTGAAAAATGAACAGCGCTCCTAGGTTGCCGAAATGTAAAATAAAAATCTCCTTGATTTGGTTTTTATTTGCGCACAAATCGTTCAGGAAACCAATCTCATGATACGTGCAATGTTTCAGAGTCGAAAAGTAAATCCTTCTCCGCAAAAACTTGCAATCCAGTTTTTTTCAAAAAAGTGTTTTTACCGTACTTATGTGGTTATAATTTGAATTTTTGGCATTTCTTTGATATAGAATGAATGTACGACGGTCCCTTGTGCCCGCTATAACGTGTTTAGGCCGATCGCGTAAAGGCTTCCGTCTTAAAATGGCGTATATTTAGTTTTTTAGGTGAAAAATGTCGAAAAATGAACTGGGGCCGTGGGTTGCCGTAATGTAAAATAAAAATCTCCTTAATTTCGTTTTTATTTGCGCACAAATCGTATAGTAAAAAGTGCACAATGCCCGATTTTCAAGGTTAAGGTTAGAATAAGTTAACATATTGTGCAGGTATTATATACATGCCCAATACGATTTGAGCACTGTAGGTTAAACATTCAATATATTAAAAGTATGTAAAAAATCTTACAGGGTACTTCAGGGCCGGCGCAATGGGGGGGCGAGCAGGGCACTTGCCCGGGGCCTCGCGCTTTTATGAGGGCCTCGCGGATCAAAACTTGTATATAATAATATACTTATATACACAACCATATATAAAACCATTAATAGTCAATATTAATAATGATATATTTATTTTCGTGTTATAATAAATTCTAAATTTTTACGGGAATTTTTAAGATATTATTACGGTCACCGGTTCAAAGAAACTGTCGTTTGTCGCACGACCGTCCCGACCGTTTTCCCGCACGCTTGGCCGTCGATCGAAATATAAAGTAATTACTAATACACTATGGATCGAAACAACAAGAAAAGATTACGTAGAAAACATGATAATATTAGATTAGATTGCGTTAATTTATTTTTGATACGAAAAGACATAATAATATCATAGTCATTACTCGTTGATATCAGATCAAGCACGATGCACGTTGATCGGTTGTCAAATTATTTATTAATTTTTATTAATTTTTATTGTGAATATTGACTTTGTGAACAAGGAAAACTTCGGCCTGCACACGTCTTCACAAAATTAATTTTCATACAAGGTAAGTTAATTTTAATTTATTTACAGCATACAGCAATTGTTAGTAAGGTTATTAGTAGGGTAATTATTGGTTAATAATTAGTAGGGAACGGACTTTATTGTAAATACATATTTTTATTGGCATGAGATATTTTAAATCTGATAAAAATGTATACGATTTAGATCATTTTAATTGAAATTATCTCAAATTTACTTTATATATTTTGGTATTAATACAAAGTTTTACATATTTGGTAAAAAAGTGTATATTTTGTATATATTTTATGTAATTTTTGATTTTTTTTATTGATTTGTGACGTCCATAAATATTATAAGCTTTGTAAAAAAATTTGACGATCTCCAAATAGATAGGTACTGTGTTACGTATCTAAATGGCATTTACGTAATAACTTTTAGCAGGCCGCTATTGCTTTGTTCCAGAATAATACTTGTTTTAAATACCTACATCATTTGTATTACTTTTACTTAATAGTTAAATATATGATACTAATACATTTTTTTAAATAAAATAATTTTTTTTGTAATTTTTAATACTAATATTTTTTTTTCGATATTTACATATTTTGGATTTTTTATTCCATATTTTAAGAAAAATCGGTACATATTATATTGATTTTTTTATTATAATAAAATCCGTTCCCTAATAATAATTAGTAATTACCAAAAAGTTTCATACTTATTTTATTCTGGAAAATGAAAAATATGGGTACCTACGTTATGTAATTTTGTTTAACATTTACATTATTCAATATTCATTAAGATTTTTCATTTTACATTTATTAATAAATTTAGATAGTAATTATGTACATTATATATTTTACGTATTACGCATTAACGCGCATATACACTGGTGTTCATTTACTTTGTATACAATCTAAACTCAAATATTTTCTCCAAAAAAAAATTGGTAAAATTTCATTTTTTTTTTTTTAATTTTTAATTAGTTTCTTTTTCTTAGTCAGATCCATTATTTTCAATTATCATGTCAACTCGTCGTGATCGTGATAATTTTCGAAGTCACCCATCTGGTTGCCAAAAACGAATAAAACAAGAAAAAAAAGAACAAATTATTAAGAAACAACGTGGTGCTTTTGAAAAATTTCTTTGTAAAATAGAAAAAAAAAATGAAAATGATAATGAGGAACGGGAATCTATTCAAACGGAAATTCAGAATAATATATCAGATAATATTATCGAGTCTGGTCAAACAAAAGAAAATAAACAAGGTGAAAAATTAGGTATGGAAATCCATGAAGTATTCTCTGATAATTGTTCTGAACCTATAAACGAAAAAAATAACTTTGAGAAACTTTATACTGAGTTTGATGATATCGGCTGTTGGCCTGTAAATATTAACCAGAACATAAGAACAGAAATTATTAAATGTGGTCCAAAAAAAGTAATAAATTTTAAATTTCCAGTTAATGAGCAAAATAGGAAATTTAACGTTAGTTATTATAATCGTGTAATGCCAAATGGAGAAATAGTTAATCGTTTGTGGCTTGTTTATTCGATGAGTAAAGATGCTGTTTATTGTTTTTGCTGCACACTGTTTCGAACTAGTTTACCAAGTAATTCGAATAGAAGTGGGTTGGTAAGTGAAGGAATAAGTGACTGGAAGCACTTGTCTGAAAAGTTATCTGAACACGAACGAACTTCTGCTCATAATCAGACTATTAAAATTTGGATGGAACTAAAAATACGAATTTCGACTTTAAATACTATAGATAAACAACACCTGAATCAAATTGAAAAAGAGAAAAAACATTGGCGGGATGTACTTGTAAGAATTTTAGCTGGTATTGATTACTTAGCAAAATACAACGATGCATTTAGAGGATCATCTGATGTTATTTATACTGAACATAATGGAAAATTTCTCGGGTACATCGAAACGTTAGCTAAGTTTGATCCCGTAATAATAGAGCACGTTAAACGAATTAAATGTAAAGAAACCCACGATCATTATCTCAGTCATGATATTCAAGATGAACTTGTAACATTGATTGCGAATAAAATACAAAATAAAATAGTAGCGGTCATACACAACTCAAAATATTATTCAATTATTATGGACTGTACACCAGATATTAGTCATCAAGAGCAATTATCATTGATAATTAGGGTCGTGGATATGGATACCGATAACGAGCTAAGTGATCCAACGATTAAAGAAATGTTTATGGGGTTCATTAATGTTAATTCTACGACAGGATTACAATTGACAAACGTGCTATTAGAAAAACTAAAAGACAACAAAATTGAAATCAATAACTGCCGAGGCCAAGGCTACGATAATGGGGCTAATATGAAGGGTCAGTATCAAGGTGTTCAAGCACGGATAAAAAATTTAAATTCTAGAGCATATTTTACCCCATGCGCAGCACACAATTTAAATTTACTTCTAGGAGACTTAGCCAAAACCTCAACTAAAGCTGTTTCATTTTTTGGCGTGGTTCAGAGATTATATTGTTTATTTTCGTCATCTACTGGCCGATGGGACATTTTAAAAAAATATTGTAATTTATATACTTTAAAACCACTGTCAGAAACTCGTTGGGAGTGTAGAGTTAATAGTGTAAAAGCTTTGCGCTTTCAGTTACCAAGTGTAATTAAAGCTTTGGAAGAAATGGCAAATACAACCAACGATCCAAAAACAAGAAGTGAAGCCCATTCTTTAGTAATAAATGAATTAAATAGCTATGAATTTGTATTAAGTTTGGTAATCTGGTATGAAATTCTATCAGAAGTCAATGTTGTAAGTAAGAGCTTGCAAAGCATAAATATGCAACTGGATTTATCTACTAATTTGTTAAATGGACTACTCAAATTTTTTGAAGATTATCGTACTACAGGATTTGATTCTGCTAAAATAACAGCCAACACTATTTCAGAGGACTTAGATATCGAAATAGAATTTAAAAAAACCCGTAAAAGAGTTAAAAAGTCACATTTCACTTATGAAGGACATGACGATTTAATTGAAGATGCTGAACTTAAGTTCAAATATGATTTTTTTCTTTTAGTTATTGACCAAGCAATTAATTCAATGAATGAACGATTTCATCAATTCAAAACATTTAATAATAATTTTGGATTTTTGTACAACATTGAGCAGTTAAAAAATTTTAATAATGAAGATTTAATGATACAATGTAAAGATCTTCAAATTACTCTGTCTGACGGTGATTCTAAGGATATTGATGGAGTTGAATTATATGAAGAATTAATTATTTTGAGGAATATTATTCATGATACTAAAACGGCGTTAGAAATGTTATCATTGTTGAAAAAAATGATGGGTTCATTTCCAAATACTTGTATCGCATTAAGAATTATCTTAACAATTCCTGTAACGTCTGCCACTGCTGAAAGGAGTTTTTCAAAACTGAAAATAATAAAAAACTATTTGAGAAATACCATTTCGCAAGATAAGATGTCAAACTTAGCATCGATTTCAATTGAAAATAAAATAGCAGAGTCTCTCGATTACAACGATATTATTGAAACATTTGCTTCACAAAAATCGAGAAAAAAAACTTTTTAATATTTATAATGTGTTTGTATTGTATTAATGAAGTCTTGTAAAAAAAAATATTAATTAATCAACTTGACAACTTGTTATTTAAGTAGCTTATGTTTGTTTAATATCTTCTATAGTATATTAATAGGACTAATACATTTCATTTAATTATTCGATTTATTTGATTACGTATGTATAAGAAAATACAATTGTAAAATGTATATTATATTTTTTTAGTTTTTAAGTTTGATTTCATTGTTTAACCTTTTACATAACATAAACAAAATAAAACAATATATTACCACTATAAAATCCTTATAAATTATTTAATTTTGTAAAAGAGTTAATTCATAGCTCATAATTTTATCAATTTTTTGTGGGATATCCTAGACGCCATTCTTATAAAAGGGCCTCGCGATACATGATTTCGCCCAGGGCCTCGCAAAAGCTAGCGCCGGCCCTGGTCCTCCTTTTGGTTCATGGGTATTTGACAGCTATGGGAGCCAAAGTAATATTAAAATAACAAAAACTCCTCCATTTCATAGTCAGTCCAACGGTTTGGCTGAAAGAGCGGTTCAAACTATTAAAAAGTATTTTAAAAAGTATATTTTAGACAGAGAATTAAGTAAATTATCTATTTATGAAAAAGTAGTGAGGTTCATTACAGTATATAATACTACACCTTCAACAGTTACAGCACAGTCTCCGGCTGATCGTATGTTTTCTTATAAGTTAAGGTCTATAATGTCATCAATAAATCCAAAAAGTAATGTTTCAGTAAATGTAAGAAAAAAACTAAGTTTTAATCTTAAAAATAACAAGTATTATGAGGTTGAAAACAATGAAAGTTGTTTTAAAAAAAATGAGAAAGTTTTATACAGGAATCATTTTAAAGATTATTGTAAATGGTTACCAGCTAAGGTAGTTAGACAGTATACCAAATATTTATTTATAATTTGTTTAAAGGGTAATACTAGAATAGTTCATAAGAATCAGTTGAGGTATCCGAGAAATAAAGATCAGGATCATGGCTATTTTACATTACCAAAAAATAATGAGTTGGGTAGTAAAGAGAGTGTAGTGGTGCGTCGTTCGGAGAGAGAAAGAAAGGTTACACAAAGATACGGTTTTGATGGTTAATTATATTTTGTATTTTGTTATATATTTATTTTGTATTTTGTATAACTTGTTATAGATATAAAAAAAAAAAAAAAAAAAAAAAATTGTTAAATTGTTTAAAAAAGAGGATGATGCTATGATAACATTATTATCAAAAGTTATCAGGTTCCTAACCTAACCTCAAATATTATTATATTATATTGATATAGTTTTCAATAAAAGTCAGTCTTTAGTATGAAACGGTTGCGTTCGTACCATGCTCCTTATTTCTGTAAATACATAACATACACTCGCGTAATATTTTCCATCATGTTAACAACGTCAGTGCTTTTTGTCTACTAAAATGTACCTATCAAAGACGTAGGTATACATTGAATCATATTATAATAATTTCTAAAAACCATAAAAATACTAATAACTTATTAGTAATATATATAATCCTTATTAGTAATAAGGATAAGTATAATAAATGATAATAACTAACGTATTCCGATAAAGCCTAATAATAATTGTCATTACTCGTTACCCACGCGATAAATCGACTACCTATCCACTTAGACGCGTCTAAATGTATATGCATTTCGGTAAAATCTTCGCTTATTTGCACCAAGTAGTAGACTAAGATTATTAATACAATTTTCATTTTATCTTATATTATATTTATTATTTATAACAAAATACAACATCATATATATAATTGCAAATATCAAAATTTGATTCTATCATTTTATACTATTTTTCATTATTTTTATAAATAATTGTATTTATTGTTTGTGTATTTACCTCCCCTATTTTACGGGCTATATATTGTAATCGTGTATATATTAAAATATGTGGGCAACTGGTGCATTTTGCTCTAGGTAGTTTGGAGGATTTGATATCAAAAAAAGGTACTTTTGAGGGCAATTGGTACATGCACGGAATTATTGATAAAAGAACGGTTTATCTTTCACCATTCGTCTTAGTATGCAATATTATTCGCATTGCCACCATCATAATATTACTCGTACATTATGTACCGGTGGTTCGTGCGTCGACGTCGTGTGTTATCGGTGGCGCATCGTTTCGTTGTGAATACGCCAACGACCCGTTTAATTCACTATTACCGGACTACTCATCACGCCGGAAATCGCGCGTCCTCGTCGGTGCAACGCCGGCCGGTCATCTCGTAATATTGTTACATCGTCCCGTTGTGCACATAATTATTATTGTAAATGAAATGACGTATTAACGGTAATATCACATATTATACAGTATTGTCAATCTGTGGCCGATATATTAATAACGTCACGAATCGTCTTCATTATCGGTGTTAGGCCATCGACATTCGATGGTTTTGTTTTCGGCGATTGCAACCTGCAGCCTTTAATTCGTTTTTATATGAAACCGAGCGCGGGTGAATGCGGTCGTTGTAAGCCGTGGCGTTCGCAATGCACGAGATGAGTGAGCCATTAGACTATATAATAAATTGACAGTATATGACCGTGGATCTAGTCCGATATTAGTTCACACTTACGCTTGTACGATCGTCGAAACCCATCCGTATAGGCGTGAAATAAAGTGCCGGTACACGCATTTCATCGTATTTCATCGTATTTGCGTAACCGCGTTGTATAATAATTATAAAAATTATTGACATTTTATCATAAAACAAATATAGCTATCATACGACGATAGCTAGCTGGTTGACTGGCGCTAGGCCACTGCGTAAACACCAGGAGGGCTACCGTGGGTGTCCAGGTAATTTGGTAAAAGGTATTTCAGTTAATTATTTCGGCCAACGGATATATCGTTGAACAGATTTATTGTCTATTGGATACACCAGTGAAACAATGTATTAGTAAACGAGCTTGTTAATTTTGTTTACTAAGTTACTTTTTATATTTTAATATAATAACCGCTGTTTAAATTATAAACACAATAAACATTTGATCGGAAGCAAATTTATTCAACAGAGGATATTGTTAAATAATACTATGATATAGATAAATCGTATAATGTAAAAGTAAGTTAATACGTATATATACGTTAATAAAATCATTTTAAATAAAATCTCCCAAAAATCTAAAATCTGTGTTTAATAGTATTTTTCTAATTTATTAGATATAATTTTAAAAATATTTAGAGTAATAGGTATTAAGCTATTTATATTTTATACTAAGATCTATTTTGCATATGGAAAATATTATTATTAATTTGATTAAAGTTCAACTTCAAAAGCATAATATTTTTTCATCTACTATACTAGAACATGTAAGTGCACCGTCATAATATTAAGACATTGCAGGTTACGTTCTACATGAGGGAAACAGCAAAAATAATAGAACTCAGAGTTATAAACAATCAACTATATCATGGAGTGGAATAAATTTAATGTAAATAAATGTTAAGATGATCATAATTAATAGTAAGTACTAGGTATATGTTTACTATCAGTAATTATTTAACTACATTTTATAATTTGTTATATTTTTTTATTTGTAACAACAACAAAAATTATTTAATTTTATAATCATAAAACCTATTTAGCAAACATAGCTAGCTATCATACGACGATAGCTAGCTGGTTGGCTGGTGCCGAATTAATTATCGTTATTAACGCGCACATTACGGACATTTATCTTTTTTTTTTAATTGGTTAAAAAGCGGTGTTTTCTGAGATTGCCAGGGAAGTCTTCCTCCGCTACTGTCAATATGCTACACGATTCTAACAAATAACCTACTCTCTTAAAAAGACATAAAATTAGTTGTTTTTTTTTTTTTTAACCGTCAACAGGTGGCCATGGTAGCAAGAGATTAATTCGGCCCATTCTTCAAATTTGCCATTAAAACTGGCCCTTAGTTTTACTTTTTTTACTATTGGGTATCAAAATTAAAATTGTATTAGTTATTGGTTTTTTTGAATAAAATGTTGTACAGTAAGATACCAAACCACTAAATGTGTACTTTTCCACAAGCCTATACTTAATATTTATTATTTGTAATATTAAAAAAAAAATAATTTGTGGAAATATAATTTTACCGAGGCCCATTATTTAATATTTACCGGCCCCGGTAGCCCCAAATAAAGTCCAGAGGCAACACATCTGCCCCAGTGCGCACGCCCATGATATTATAGAGTAACTATCTTTAGCTAATAACGTCTGTTTTTAAAGCTAAAACGATTACCTAAACAAATATAATAATAATACATGACGTGGATATCGCATTATTCTCGGATTGTCGGGCGCATTGTACAGACAATTTGACTACATCTATGCGTAAAGTAACACATTAGCGATAATATTATACGTATTGTGTTATTATAATGTCTAATCGAAATATTTCAACATACTGTCCAAGGCTGATTCAACTCGACATCCGGTGTAAGTATACCGTTAGCCGAGAGCCCGACAACATAACACTGTGTGGTATAATATAGCTGAATGGATATTTTTCAGTCGAAAGGCTTTTGAAAAAGAATGTCAGGTCTTAGGTATAATAATAATTAAGTCCTTTTTCTTTTTTTTGAATATTGCAATCGTTTAAATGTAATTAAAAATTAGCTGGTGTTGATCGAGTGACATATAATATTGTTGTATCGGTACACTCAAAACCACATTATAACGTTTTGGTGCGTGAAATTTATAGCCGCGCGACGATTCACCAATTCGCCATTCGTCTTGGTGCGTAATACGACGTCCACCTCGTGTGCGTCTGTTATCGATAACGCATCAATTTCTTCGTTGTGAACACCTGACAGACTCCGTTTAATTCACTATTGCTGAGCGACACGTCACACCGAAATCGCACGATATTATTACGTTAAAACAAGACGTCGAAAGTGACGACTGCAACACGTGGGGAAAATGTTGCGATAAGTCAACTACGCGCGTTTTCGCGGGCCACCCGAACGCTAACCACACCGCTCCAACTACAGTACCTAACAAAATATTACGGTGATAGCGCGACACGTTACGACACAATTTTTCACAGCTCATCATTGCGGTGGTCAGCGGCAATCGCAATCACCGGCCGGTGAGGCAAGTGCCCGATTGACATGTAATATATTATTATATTATTATTCGCAGCGTTCCGAGCGCATGCCGATGCCGATGCAATTATCAATGTGTCCCGTTTAATCCGTAACACGATGTCAGTGATGTGTTACCAATTTACCATCACAGTGTTTTGATGTATATAATATATAATTATATCCTCACCACGGCCAAAATCGGTATATATATCTCGTCCCGTGCCGACGTGGCACCGCAACTAAACGTCGTCGCTGCACTCAAACACATGCCGATCATCGTTTGTGTGTTTCCATAATCCCGTATCACTCGATATTTGTTTTTTTTTTCACTTTTACGATATCTTTTTTGAGACGTCTCTGACACCGACATTATGGGTATTTTCGTCCGATCGCAAAATACCATTTGCGATTTGGATCGGCCGCTGTATCGGTCACCGCATTAGTTTTATGCGTCCCCGATTGCGTTCGACCGTATTCAGACGTGCATCCGAGTGTGCCACGACCGCTTCACAACGACCTACTCGACGTTAAACGCTTTAGTACGTTTGTAATATTTAAATAGTTGTCCGGCTGTTCCATCGACGCCCACCAACTTTATCGTTTATCGTTTTTGCAGTACATTCTCGTTCTGACTATGTACCGTTTTCTGTGACGTTTCTTATCCACCAGACCGTCGTCGCTCGCATTGTTACGTAACGATTAATAATTGTCGAGCTCTCGTAAATTAATAACGATTGCAATAACTGCTGTTATTGGTACCGTTAGTGTAGCGCCGTTGTCCATTCTCCGCAGTACCGCCCAGCCACCGTGTCGCCGTCGCCGTTGGGCCGGGACGGGCGATTATAAAAGGCAAATGCCGTTCGTCTGACCGTCAGAGATTATTTTCGTTTATAACCGAACGTGCGACACCCGCGAACTCGTCACACCACAGAGTGCCGGACACCTTGCGTTGGTGATTGATTATCGTGAGACTCCGTTCCTCCTCTTTCTCGAATAATTACCAATCCGTGAATCGTTGTCGTCCTAACCCGCGGCTTCAGCTAAGAACCACTATTTAACGTACGTCGTCGGTTCATCAGTACCTTCAATCTGCGAAATCATCATATCGATTATAGTAATATTATTATCGATGTCTTCATTAATTCGATTTCATTGATGTTTGCTGATTCGTAGAATTTATAGCTATTTCATAATATTCCTCTTGTGCAGTGTTTAACGTCTAAACCCTGAATTGCAAATAAACTAAATTCGGGTTTCGTCCGATGTTGTGTCTTTCAGGCAAAGAATACAACGTTGATCATTACTAACCAGCTAGTATGTTCGTCATTCTTATCGGTCACCATCGAGAATTAACACCCTTATTTTCAATATACGATTATTTTTATGTACAACACGTAGTGCCTTAGTACTATTTTAATACTAATACAATTATGATAAAACCCGTAAAGTAAATTATAAAATGCGAAACACTCTTCACACTCACGTGTTAAATAACATAATTTTATGTCGCTTCACCACAATTATTTGCTTCTCGGGCCCTGTAAATAATTTACAAACTTCCCGTAAAACATATATTGTACGTATATATATTAAAAAAATTGTGTTCTTATGCTAAATATATAATAGGCTTAATGTTGTGTTCCATTAATTTTGCATAAAACACATTTTGGTGATTTTAAAAACTTTAACCATCATAGTAAGTACAATACGAATAAATTGCTGAAAGAATTTTTATATTTTTTTTAAAAGATCAACATACAATTTTTCAAACCACGATATTTTCGATATTTATTTTTTATTATTACGGCCCGCGGTCACTTTTTGACGTCTTTCACCTAAAAACTAAATATACGTAGTTTTAACAGTGAAGGGTTCTATAAACAATTTATAAAAACGTTATAGCATGCTCTTAAAGGTATACGATATTATATAATAAATAATTTTGTATGCTAGAAATTAATATATAACTGTACTATACACAAATTAAATATCACGTTTGGTTATAAGTAGTTAGTAATTGGAAGAGGTGATAAATAACTGGTTTAAGTATCACATTGAATTAATGAGGTATATTTTTTAAATTTAAAAAAGTTTTACACATATACACAGGCACTTGGTACACCTATACGGCTTACATGTATAATATAATGATAATATTATAATTGAAATTAAATTTTAATTCATCAAAATAAGATAATATACACAATACATATTTATTTTATCATGCAGTAATAAAGAATGTTATTATCTCTGCATTGTGTATGATACCATTGCTTATACCTGTATATTATATATATATTTATTTGTGTATAAATAAGTAAACTCAATAAGTGAAGTATTATAAGAATATTATTATCTATTAGCACTTACAGTTAAATGTTATTTGTTACACACATTTTATAGATTATCAACGCCCATCATATTATATATTATTTTCTCAAAACTTAAATATTTATTTCTGAACACGACATTTAAAAAATAGGTAATGTACCCGGTGGAGAACGATTCCAAGAATCGTGTTTATTATATAGCCAATATACCCATATGAAAAATGTATCTTCTTCATTTTTGACATATTAAAACGGACATTACACTCGTCACTTCTATTATCTCTCTCCAATGGAGAGTATTCATTGTTCTCTGTCTGATTTTATGCCTGTGTCGAGTATGGTATTTATTCTTGGTACATCTCTCTCCGTTGTATTTAACCATTTACAACGCAGATGTTTCTATGCATATTTTTCTGCGTTGGGTTTCCAGCATGATTTTTTATAAGGTATCATTCTGCAAGCTACACGTAATTCCAACCAATATTTTATTATAAATGACAATGAATAATTTTATTATTTTTTTTTAACTAGGCGTTCAGTACTACGCGGATAGGTTCAAAAGAAGAAGAACTACAAAATGTATGGCAAAAAAATGTAAACAAGCTCATCTGGGCCATCGGTGCATTTAGAAATTCATTTGTAGTAATCGTATGTAGTATTATCTGTTATTGGTATGTACATAAAACAAATCACGATATCACGTCTGATTGGGCACCACCAATTCCGTTTAAAATCATCGGTATGTAAATTATCAATCTGTACTTTATACATTTTATAATATAATATGACATATATTTAGTTTTTAAAGTGAAAAATGTCGAAAAATGAACACGGGCCGTGGGCTGCAGTAATGTAAAATAAATATCTCCTTAATTTCGTTTTTATTTGCGCTCAAACCGTTTCGGCAACCAATCTCACGATACGTGCAATGTTTCAGAGACGAAAAGTAAATCCTTCTCCTCAAAAACTTGCAAACCAGTTTTTTTTCAAAAAAGTGGTCTTTACCGTACTTAGGTGGTTAGAATTTGGATTTCTGGAAATAATTTGATATAGAAGAATGGTCGGACGGTCCCTCAAGCCCCGTATAACGTTTTTAGAGCGATCGCGTTAAGACTTCCAACTTGAAATTACGTATATTTAGTTTTTTAGGTGAAAAAAGTAGAAAAATTAACTGGGGTCGTGGGTTGCCGTAATGTATAATAAAAATCTCATTAATTTCGTTTTTATTTGCGCACAAATCGTTCAGGAAACCCATCTTACAATACTTGCAATGTTTCAGGGTCGAATAATAAATCCTTCACCGCAAAATCTTGCATACGAGTTTTTTTCAAAAAGTGGTTTTTACCGTACTTGGGTGGTTAGAATTTGGCTTTTCGGAAATAATTTGATATAGAAGAATGGTCGGACGGTCCCTCAAGCCCGGTATAACGTTTTTAGAGTGATCGCGTTTTTGCTTCCGTCTTAATATGACATATATTTAGTTTTTAAAGTGAAAAATGTCCAAAAATGAACACGGGCCGTGGGCTGCCGTAATTTAAAATAAATATCTCCTTAATTTCGTTTTTATTTGCGCACAAACCGTTTCGGCAACCAATCTCATGATACGTGCAGCAATGTTTCAGAGTCGAAAAGTAAATCCTTCATCGAAAAATCTTGCATACGAGTTTTTTTCAAAAAAGTGGTTTTTACCGTACTTAGGTGGTTAGAATTTGGCTTTTCGGAAATAATTTGATATAGAAGAATGGTCGGACGGTCCCTCAAGCCCGGTATATTGTTTTTAGAGTGATCGCGTTTTTGCTTCCGTCTTAATATGACATATATTTAGTTTTTAAAGTGAAAAATGTGGAAAAATGAACACGGGCCGTGGGCTGCCGTAATGTAAAATAAATATCTCCTTAATTTCGTTTTTATTTGCGCTCAAACCGTTTCGGCAACCAATCTCATGATACGTGCAATGTTTCAGAGTCGAAAAGTAAATCCTTCTCCGCAAAAACTTGTAATCCAGTTTTTTCAAAAAAGTGTTTTTATCGTACTCATGTGGTTATAATTTGAATTTTTGGCATTTCTTTGATATAGAAGGATGGTCGGACGGTCCCTCAAGCCCGCTACAACGTTTTTAGAGCGATCGCGTTAAGACTTCCATCATGAAATTACGTATATTTAGTTTTTTAGGTGAAAAAAGTAGAAAAATTAACAGGGGCCGTGGGTGGCCGTAATGTAAAATAAAAATCTCCTTAATTTCGTTTTTATTTGCGCACAAATCGTTCAGGAAACCCGTCTCACGATACGTGTGAAGTTTCAGAGTCGAAAAGTAAATCCTTCTCCGCAAAAACTTGCAATCCAGTTTTTTTCAAAAAAGTGTTTTTACCGTACTTATGTGGTTATAATTGGAATCTTTGGCATTTCTTTGATATAGAAGGATGGTCGGACGGTCCCTCAAGCTCGCTATAACGTTTTTAGTGTGATCGCGTTTTTGCTTCCGTCTTAATATGACATATATTTAGTTTTTAAGGTGAAAAATGTCGAAAAATTAACATGGGACGTGGGCTGCCGCAATGAAAAATAAAAATCTCGATTATTCAGTGTTTTTTTGCGCGCAATACGTTGTGGCAACCCGTCTCACGATACGTTTGAAGTTTCAAAGTCGAAAAATTAATACTTCACAGCGAAAACTTGCATACGAGTTTTTTTCAAAAAAGTGGTTTTTACCGTACTTAGGTGGTTATAATTTGAATTTTTGGCATTTATTTGATATAGAATGAATGTTCGACGGTCCCTTGTGCCCGCTACAACGTTTTTAGGGCAATCGCGTAAAGGTGTCCGTCTTAAAATGACGTATATTTAGTTTTTTAGGTGAAAAATGTCGAAAAATGAACTGGGGCCGTGGGTTACCGTAATGTAAAAAAAATATCTCCTTAATTTCGTTTTTATTTGCGCACAAACCGTTTCGGCAACCAATCTCATGATACGTGCAATGTTTCAGAGTCGAAAAGTAAATCCTTCTCCGCAAAAACTTGCAATCCAGTTTTTTTTTAAAAAAAGTGTTTTTACCGTACTTATGTGGTTAGAATTTGGATTTTCGGAAATAAATTGATATAGAATGACTATCCGAAGATCCCTCGAGCCCGCTATACCGTTTTTAGTGTGATCGCGTTTTTGCTTCCGTCTTAATATGACATATATTTAGTTTTTAAAGTGAAAAATGTCGAAAAATTAACAGTGGCTGTGGGCTGCCGCAATGAAAAATAAAAATCTCGATTATTCAGTGTTTTTTTGCGCGCAATCCGTTGTGGCAACCCGTCTCACGATACGTTTGAAGTTTCAAAGACGAAAAATTAATCCTTCACAGCGAAAACTTGCATACGAGTTTTTTTCAAAAAAGTGGTTTTTACCGTACTTAGGTGGTTAGAATTTGGATTTTCGGAAATAAATTGATATAGAATGACTATCCGAAGATCCCTCGAGCCCGCTATACCGTTTTTAGTGTGATCGCGTTTTTGCTTCCGTCTTAATATGACATATATTTAGTTTTTAAAGTGAAAAATGTCGAAAAATTAACATTGGCTGTGGGCTGCCGCAATGAAAAATAAAAATCTCGATTATTCAGTGTTTTTTTGCGCGCAATCCGTTGTGGCAACCCGTCTCACGATACGTTTGAAGTTTCAAAGACGAAAAATTAATCCTTCACAGCGAAAACTTGCATACGAGTTTTTTTCAAAAAAGTGGTTTTTACCGTACTTAGGTGGTTAGAATTTGGATTTTCGGAAATAAATTGATATAGAATGACTATCCGAAGATCCCTCGAGCCCGCTATACCGTTTTTAGTGTGATCGCGTTTTTGCTTCCGTCTTAATATGACATATATTTAGTTTTTAAAGTGAAAAATGTCGAAAAATTAACATTGGCTGTGGGCTGCCGCAATGAAAAATAAAAATCTCGATTATTCAGTGTTTTTTTGCGCGCAATCCGTTGTGGCAACCCGTCTCACGATATGTGTAATGTTTCAGAGTCGAAAAATAAATATATCACAGCGAAAACCTGCATACATATTTTTTTCAAAAAAGTGGTTTTTACCGTACTTAACTGGTTATAATTTGAATTTTTGGCATAATTTTGATATAGAATGAATGTTCGACGGTCCCTTGTGCCCGCTACAACGTTTTTAGGGCGTTCGCGTAAAGGTGTCCGTCTTAAAATGACGTATATTTAGTTTTTTAGGTGAAATATGTCGAAAGATGAACAGGGGTCGTGGGTTGCCGTAATGTAAAATAAAAATCTCCTTAATTTCGTTTTTATTTGCGCACAAATCGTTCAGGAAACCCGTCTCACGATACGTTTGAAGTTTCAAAGTCGAAAAATTAATACTTCACAGCGAAAACTTGCATACGAGTTTTTTTAAAAAAAGTGGTTTTTACCGTACTTAAGTGGTTATAATTTGAATTTTTGGCATTTTTTTGATAAAGAATGAATGTTCGACGGTCCCTTGTGCCCGCTACAACGTTTTTAGGGCGATCGCGTAAAGGTGTCCGTCTTAAAATGACGTATATTTAGTTTTTTAGGTGAAAAATGTCGAAAAATGAACTGGGGCCGTGGATTGCCGTAATATAAAATAAAAATCTCCTTAATTTCGTTTTTATTTGCGCACAAAATGTTTCGGCAACCAATCTCATGATACGTGCAATGTTTCAGAGTCGAAAAGAAAATCCTTCTCCTCAAAAACTTGCAAACCAGTTTTTTTCAAAAAAGTGGTCTTTACCGTACTTAGGTGGTTAGAATTTGGATTTCCGGAAATAATTTGATATAGAAGGATGGTCGGACGGTCCCTCAAGCCCGCTATAACGTTTTTAGTGTGATCGCGTTTTTGCTACCGTCTTAATATGAAATATATTTAGTTTTTAAGGTGAAAAATGTCGAAAAATTAACATGGGGCGTGGGCTGCCGCAATGAAAAATAAAAATCTCGATTATTCAGTGTTTTTTTGCGCACAATCCGTTGTAGCAACCCGTCTCACGATATGTGTAATGTTTCAGAGTCGAAAAATAAATACATCACAGCGAAAACCTGCATACAAATTTTATTCAAAAAGTGGTTTTTTCCGTACTTAAATGGTTAGAATTTGGATTTTGGCATTTTTTTGATATAGAATGAATGGTCGACGGTCCCTTGTGCCCGCTATAACGTGTTTAGGGTGATCGCGTAAAGGCTTCGTCTTAAAATGACGTATATTTAGTTTTTTAGGTGAAATATGTCGAAAAATGAACACGGGCTGTGGGCTGCCGTAATGTAAAATAAATATCTCCTTAATTTCGTTTTTATTTGCGCACAAACCGTTTCGGCAACCAATCTCATGATACGTGCAATGTTTCAGAGTCGAAAAGTAAATCCTTCTCCGCAAAAACTTGCAATCCAGTTTTTTTCAAAAAAGTGTTTTTACCGTACTTATGTGGTTATAATTTGAATTTTTGGCATTTCTTTGATATAGAATGAATGTACGACGGTCCCTTGTTCCCGCTACAACGTTTTTAGAGCGATCGCGTTAAGATTTCTATCTTGAAATTACGTATATTTAGTTTTTTAGGTGAAAAAAGTAGAAAAATTAACAAGGGCCGTGGGTTTCCGTAATGTAAAATAAAAATCTCCTTTATTTCGTTTTTATATGCGTACAAATCGTTCAGGAAACCCATCTCACGATACGTTTGAAGTTTCAAAGAAGAAAAATTAATACTTCACAGCGAAAACTTGCATACGAGTTATTTTCAAAAAAGTGGTTTTTACCGTACTTAGGTGGTTAGAATTTGGATTTTCGGAAATAAATTTATATAGAATGACTATCCGAAGGTCCCTCGAGCCTACCATAACGTTTTTAGAGTGATCACGTTTTTGCTTCCGTCTTAATATGACGTATATTTAGTTTTTAAGGTGAAAAATGTCCAAAAATGAACACGGGCTGTGGGCTGCCGTAATGTAAAATAAATATCTCCTTAATTTCGTTTTTATTTGCGCACAAACCGTTTCGGCAACCAATCTCATGATACGTGCAATGTTTCAGAGTCGAAAAGTAAATCCTTCTCCGCAAAAACTTGCAATCCAGTTTTTTTAAAAAAAGTGTTTTTACCGTACTTATGTGGTTATAATTTGAATTTTTGGCATTTCTTTGATATAGAATGAATGTACGACGGTCCCTTGTTCCCGCTACAACGTTTTTAGTGTGATCGCGTTTTTGCTTACGTCTTTATATGACATATATTTAGTTTTTAAGGTGAAAAATGTCGAAAAATTAACATTGACCGTGGGCTGCCGCAATGAAAAATAAAAAGCTCGATTATTCAGTGTTTTTTTGCGCGCAATCCGTTGTGGCAACCCGTCTCACGATATGTGTAATGTTTCAGAGTCGAAAAATAAATACATCACAGCGAAAACCTGCATACAAGTTTTTTTCAAAAAAGTGGTTTTTACCGTACTTAACTGGTTATAATTTGAATATTTGGCATATTTTTGATATAGAATGAATGTTCGACGGTCCCTTGTGCCCGCTACAGCGTTTTTAGGGCGTTCGCGTAAAGGTGTCCGTCTTAAAATGACGTATATTTAGTTTTTTAGGTGAAATATGTCGAAAGATGAACAGGGGTCGTGGGTTGCCGTAATGTAAAATAAATATCTCCTTAATTTCGTTTTTATTTGCGCACAAACCGTTTCGGCAACCAATCTCATGATACGTGCAATGTTTCAGAGTCGAAAAGTAAATCCTTCTCCGCAAAAACTTGCAATCCAGTTTTTTTAAAAAAAGTGTTTTTACCGTACTTATGTGGTTATAATTTGAATTTTTGGCATTTCTTTGATATAGAATGAATGTACGACGGTCCCTTGTGCCCGCTATAACGTGTTTAGGGCGATCGCGTAAAGGCTTCCGTCTTAAAATGGCGTATATTTAGTTTTTTAGGTGAAAAATGTCGAAAAATGAACTAGGGCCGTGGGTTACCGTAATGTAAAAAAAATATCTCCTTAATTTCGTTTTTATTTGCGCACAAACCGTTTCGGCAACCAATCTCATGATACGTGCAATGTTTCAGAGTCGAAAAGTAAATCCTTCTCCTCAAAAACTTGCAAACCAGTTTTTTTCAAAATAGTGGTTTTTCACCGTACTTATGTGGTTATAATTTGAATTTTCGGATATAATTTGATATAGAATGATTATCCGACGGTCCCTCGAGCCCGCCATGAAGTTTTTAGAGTGATCGGTTTTTTGCTTCCGTTTTAAAATGACGTATTTTTAGATTTTTTGGTGAAAAACGTCGAAAATGAACAGGGGCCGTGGGTTACCGTAATGTAAAAAAAATATCTCCTTAATTTCGTTTTTATTTGCGCACAAACCGTTTCGGCAACCAATCTCATGATACGTGCAATGTTTCAGAGTCGAAAAGTAAATCCTTCTCCTCAAAAACTTGCAAACCAGTTTTTTTCAAAATAGTGGTTTTTCACCGTACTTATGTGGTTATAATTTGAATTTTCGGATATAATTTGATATAGAATGATTATCCGACGGTCCCTCGAGCCCGCCATGAAGTTTTTAGAGTGATCGGTTTTTTGCTTCCGTTTTAAAATGACGTATTTTTAGATTTTTTGGTGAAAAACGTCGAAAATGAACAGGGGCCATGGGCTGCCGTAATGAAAAATAAAAATCTCGATCATGTGGTGCTTTTTTGCGAGCAATCCGTTGTGGCAACCCGTCTCATGATACGTGTGAAGTTTCAAAGTCGAAAAATAAATACTTCACAGCGAAAACTTGCATACGAGTTTTTTTAAAAAAAGTAGTTTTTACCGTACTTAAGTGGTTATTATTTGAATTTTTGGCATTTTTTTTATATAGAATTAATGTTCGACGGTCCCTTGTGCCCGCTACAACGTGTTTAGGGGGATTGCGAAAAGGCTTCCGTCTTAAAATGACGTATATTTAGTTTTTTAGGTGAAAAATGTCGAAAAATTAACAGGGGCCGTGGGCTGCCGTAATGAAAAATATAAATCACGATTATTCGGTGTTTTTTGCACGCAATCCGTTGTGGTAACCCGTCTCACGATACGTGTGAAGTATCAAAGGCGAAAAATAAGTCCTTCTCAGTGAAAACTTGCATCCGAGTTTTTTTCAAAAAAGTGGTTTTTACCGTACTAAGGTGATTACAATATGGATTTTCGGAAGTAATTTGATATAGAAGGATGGTCCGACGGTTTCTCGAGCCCGCTATAACGTTTTTAGAGTGATCGCGTTTTTGCTTCCTTCTTTAAATGACGTATATTTAGATTTTTTGGTGAAAAACGTCTAAAATGAACAGTGGCCGTGGGCTGCCGTAATGAAAAATATAAATCTCGATTATTCGGTGTTTTTTTGCACGCAATCCGTTGTGGTAATCCGTCTCACGATACGTGTGAAGTATCAATGGCGAAAAATAAGTCCTTCACAGCGAAAACTTGCATACGAGTATTTTTCAAAAATGTGGTTTTAGCATATTTAGTTTTTTGATATTTTGATTTTCAATATTTTTTCGGTATAGAACGAAAGTTCAGCGATGCCCTATGCTCCCTACAATGTTTTTAGGGGCATTACTAGTATATTTCTATGTTGTTAGCCTTTTCGGCAAGCTGTTTTTTTTTTATATAATATTGATATTTTTCTTTTGTTTGAATGATAATATATACCTTGATTTGTTTTTTGTTATAGAACTTTTCTTTCCACTTCATCTTTAAAGAAATTTGTAATGCTGATACCTCATAAGCCTTGATAATCACCTTTTTGCTTATCTTGAATAGCATTAGTGTTCGTGCAATATAGTATTATGTTTCTCATTATTGTAAATGTTGTGGATTGATTCATATTATTATATGTTACGTGTTTCTCGTTCAAAAAAATTATCCAAATATCGTTGCTATAGCATGCTATTCTATATAAATGTGTGCAGCACTCTGTATTTATTCAATTATTTTATTTTGCCCATTTGAATTCGTGATGCGTACATTTTTCCATGGCAACCTTGTACAGTTCGGGAGAGTTCATGTCTTTGAATGTCCTGTGTTCGAAGGTCAGGTTTTCGAATGACGAGTATTAGTAACGTTATTATTTTTTGAATAGTAATGTAGTCGTAAAATTATTTGTTCGAATAGATATGTTCAAAAAGTCATATTTTTCAGTTTTTTAGCTGTAATAACTAATTCTAAATTTTGATCACTGTTAAGTTTGAATAAATAACATTTAGCTGGGCATACCTACAAAATTTTACCCATTCGTAATTATTTACGTATAAATGATACGGGTATAGTAAAAAGTGCACAATGCCCGATTTTCAAGGTTAAGGTTAGAATAAGTTAACATATTGTGCAGGTATTATATACATGCCCAATACGATTTGAGCACTGTAGGTTAAACATTCAATATATTAAAAGTATGTACCTAAAAAATCTTACAGGGTACTACATATGGTGACCATATATAGGTATTTAATATAGATTATAGATAATAAGTATATACACAGGTACACATACTAAAAATACATTAAAGTCCATATTTTTAATATACCTACGTAAATTTAATACTCGTGTTTTTAATACACATGTATTTACTATTTATTTATTATTACCCACGACCCGTGTACTACATATTAATAAATTCATACTTTAAAATATAAATACATATAATAATCTTTCAATTACGTGCCAATAACTATAAATCAGTAATTAATAAATAATATAAATAATATTATTTTTATAACTTTTTACCAATCTATTTTGTATTGTACGAGTAACAAGTGTTTTATTTTACTCAAATGTATGAGTAGTATTCAACGTATAAATATTAAGATACACAGGCCTTAATCCCGTCTTGGACAAGAACACGGTTACCCAACAGTTCATTATAAACTTGTAATAACGACCTCTTATTAAAACTAATATTTAAAAAAAGTGGGTAAGTGAGTATCGATCTGCTGTACATTAGGGGGTGGGGTGGACCTCGTACTAGGGTAGGTTAAATTTGAATGCAATGATAGGTATCATTGTATACGAAAAACGATTCTGAACGGAGATGATTTGTCAGTCTAGGATATATTATATTATATATTTTCATACATTCTATTTTGAAACTAATTCAAACATTTAAGTAAAAGTTACAAGATCTTACGTTTAGTAATTTTTTTAAAAAAATTATTTAAATTATTTAGTAGTAAAACATTATTTTACACTTGTATTTTTGATTTAAAATTAAAATTAAAACTTTAAACACTCGTAAAATTTTTTAAATTGAATAATTATCAAACTTTTTTATAATTGTTTTAAGCGTAACTTATGGACAGTATAGTATTAAATTTTCAATTCTTAGCTTTTGATAGTAAAATATTTATAAATTTTTAACTACCAAATAGTGAAAAATATTCATGATTTTGACGAATTTTTGTCAATATTTGAACTTCAAATGCGAATAAAAAAAATTGTGCCTATGTATTTTTATAATTTTTGAATGAGAGTTAGAACAAGTTATGTGGACCTTTCTATTAAATTTTCAAGTAATTTGTCCCAGCTAAATTTTTTTTATCAACATTTATAAAAAAAAATTAAAAAAAATTGAAAATTTCAATTGTCTATAAATAGCTCAAAAAAAGTCAAAATATTTTGAAAATCTAATCACGTAAAGAAAATGGCAATCTAAATAACTGGTAAAATTTTCAAGTGTTTACGACTTATACTGTTTGAATAACAACAAATATCAAAAATCGTTTGAGGCTAAACCGTTATTTAACGCGGTTTTGTAAAAATTTAAATTTCAAACACTCATAAAAATTTTTTGTTTTAGTCCGGTAGAGTTTTTTTTGCAGATAGTTGAAGAAAATTTTATGAAGAACCTTGTACCAAATTTTCAAATCTCAGTTATAAAAGAAAAAATTTTTACGATTTTTTAACCACAAAATTACTTGCAAATTTTCGCAATTTTGACATATTTCGTATATATTTGAACTTTAATCACTTATAAAAAAATTTTTATCAATTTAAGATCAACTTATAAGAAACCTTGTATTAAATTTTCAAGATTTTCTGGCCGGTTAAAAAAATTTTATCGTTATTTTAAAATAAAATACTAAAAAAAATTAAAAATTTCAATTGTCTACGAATAGCTCAAAAAAAATCAAAATATTTTGAAAATTTAACTGTGTATGGATAACGCTAATATAAACATTTTGTGAAAATTTCAAGTGTTTACATCGATTAGTTTTTGAGTTATAGCAAAATAAAAAATTCGATTTTGTCGAAAACTGGTTTTGCGTAAAAATTCCCGTTTTTCTGTCACTTTTTTTTTGGTTTTTCACGATTTTTTTTAATACTGTTGGAAAATGTTTATATTTCACCTCTATAATGCACCAAGGATATCCACTTTGCCATCGGAAACCACCCCCAAAGTTTGAAATTGAAGCATTATTTCGACTAGTTATGCTGTAAACAGACACACACACAAAAAAAAAAAACACACATCATTGTAAAATCAATACATCCATCACTCCGTTCAGAATCTAAAATGCATAAAATATAATCTGCAATTGATATTTTGGTTTAGCTGTTTAAGTTAAAGATAATAAACTGATATTATTTAAGTTTAAACTACAAAAAAGGTCTAAACCGAATTTCGTCCCGAGTTTATTTTGAATACAGACAAGTTGCGGCCCGGGTTTTTTTAATTCTAGATAATTTAATCTTGACTGATAAAATATAATCACAGTACAATGTAGATACCAATAAAATACACCTAAGTCCTCGCTTTACTACCGCTAAGAACGTTCCAATATAATAATTTGTTATTTTATTTGTTAATAATGTCGATTGAAATGTTTAGTGAAAAAAATCGCACATTATTAATTGTAATTGAAGGTTATAAATTTCGTTTCCATAAACATTTAAAAAATAACATTGATCGATATTGCTGTACAAAAAAAAATTGTACAGCATATATTCATTTAAATAATAACGTAATTATTAAAAAAGTTTTAAATCATGAAAACCACGAAAAAGATAGTGATGAAACATTAAACAGACAGACTGTAAGTAATCAAATGAAACGTAAAGCTATTGATGATATTAATGAGAAGCCGAGTAAAATTATTCATAGCCACCTTACACAAGACGTAGACACTTTAACAACATAATATGACTTATTTACCCAAATGTTTACAGTTCATGGTTTACAAAATGGTAATTATTTACCACTCTTATTTTTTTATACTTCCCAATAAAGAAATTAAAACATATTAAAAGGCGTTTATGCACATTATATCTGAATGTAGCAAACTCGATATAATATTTTCACCAAAAACAGTTTTTGCTGATTTTGAAAAAGCGATTCATATAGCTTTATTAAAAGTTTGGCCTTCTATTAGTTTAAAAGGATGCCGATTTCACTTACCCAAAATCTGGTGGCGTAAAATACAGACACTTGGTTTAAGTAGTGAGTATAAAAAAAAGCGGGTAAGTGGGTATCGCTCTGCTATATATTAGGGGGTGGGGTGGACCTCAGACTATGGTAGGTTAAATTTGAATGCAATGATAGGTATCATTGTATACGAAAAACGATTCTGAACGAAGATGATTTGTCAGTTTAGGATATATTATATTTAAATATTGTCATATATTCTATTTTGAAACAAATAGTATAGTTTTTATATGTTACTATGGTTACTTTATAGTATCTGTTTATTAATAATCAAAAAATCGATTTTGTCGAAAAGTGTTGTCGTCAGACACAAAAAAAAAAAAAAAAACACACATCATAGTAAAATCAATACATTAATCACTTCGTTCAGAATCTAAAAAATACAGAAATCGGTATATATTTAAAATATTTATTTGGCTTACCGTTTTTGAATTTGAACGATGTGAGAGACTGTTTTACAGATTACTTAAGATCAGGCTATAGTTGACAAAATGTTTGCAGTTCTATATTCTTTACAGAATTCTTTATAGAAATGCGTCGTTCTCAACCTAATTTTTAGATTTGTACATCATTTCTTCCACTAAAAAATTAAAATAATATGTAACCTGCAAATAATACTATTTTCACGATTGCAAGTTAAAAGTTCGTAATTCTCGGTAATTACATATTATAATGGATTTATTAAGTGTATAATTAGAACACTATTATAATTATATACCATTAAAATCATAGACTTATATAAAATAGTCTAAAGTTAAATATTGTACCACTTTTTTGGTCACGTGCAAAATATTTTAAGTACATTCCCGCAGGGTCTATGAAAAATGAACTTGTGATGTAAATACACGTATACTTTTTATGCTTATTTTTTATTTTGGGAGAAATAAATTGTAATTTTTATTAAAGTATTATATTGTATTGTCATAGGAAAATCCGAAAATATTACATTATATTATAATAATAATTAATTATTAATAATAATATTTTATTATTAATTATTATTAATTATTACAGCGCCACAGCGCATTGACATACTATGGAATACCGATGAGATTTTGTATAAATTATACAGCCACTTGACCTTAACGTACGGGCACGACGAACAGCTGATGTATATAGTTTTCGACGACGGCAAATGTACGTGTAAATTACTGCGGACAGGACTCGTAGTCTGCGGACAGCCATCGCACAGGTTCTGATACTGTGTAACTATCGTCCTGTTGGCTGTCGGCTGTCTGTATCCGGTCGCCGGCTGTCGATCTCGCGCACCTGCACAGGCTCTACCGTACACGGAAACAGCAGCTGAGTCGACACTGCTAACATTTTTATTTCAAGCAACTCAACTCGTACCGTTTTTGCCATCAATACGTCGTTGCTAACGTAGTCATTATTATTGGGTCCAAGTCGTGGTCCACTTTTTATCAATAATCGCTGTATGGTCCGTCACGATGCGATAGCAATCATATTATCTACTGTGTAGCGTCACGGTAATCCAAACGGCTTCAAGTGTACATCGCCACCGTTCTTCTAATGTACCTACTTATATGTGACCAATAAAATAATAATCATAACGATTATTATGACTGCATATCACATATGTGCTTCGTTACTTTCCAAACATCAATAAGGATTGTTAACCGTATGTCACCCTTTATAGTAATCATTAGTTTATAATATTAATTTCATTTTTGTTGTATATTTGTACTGTAGGATGACGGTATCAAAACCGTACGTGTATACACTACAAACAGTGGCTGTTAACCGGTGTTTCGTGTACTTGGAATAAGTGTTCCGTCAACATTTTAAAATCAGTCACAAAAAATGCTAGTACCTATTTATAATCAATGGTCATTCATTCACCTTTTTTTTGCAAATAAAACTTTACTATGTTATTATGCTACTAATAAGTAATAGTATAAACAATATAATATATAAAATAAGTTTCATATAGATCATTTTTTACTTTTAAATTTAAATACAGGTTACAATTAACATAGGTACATTACATATTTATTTTAACAATTAATATTAGTATTTTAATAAAATTTAATTATCATTATATATTTTTATATTGTTATACTATTGAAACCTAATAATTAAAATTTTATCTAATATACCTACTACACACATGGCATTTTGATAACTAAATGGGTGAGTCATTAATATTTACAATTTTTAGCGGTTTCAATTTTATTTAAAACAATTATAGAATTGTTGTTACGAGGACAGTGATAAGCTCAATTAAATATTATAATAATATTGATGTATTTATTTTATTAATATATAATACAAAATAACAAAAAACACCACTTGATAACAATTTGTACATAACTAAAAATCATTCTGTATATAATTTAATAAAACGTCGGCTTATAAGTTTAATTTTAGGGTCTAGAATATGTTGTATCATATTTATACATGATACATCTCAATCAAATAATTACATCCAACTCGTTTTGTTATAATAACATCTAAGTCTTAAATTGTCAAACACATCATTCTAATTTAATCGATTATATATTGTATAATAATAATAATATATTGTATTTTATTTATAGATTTAGAGATCATTCAATCTGTGTTTACATTTTTGAAGTCCAAATTGTTTCGTTTTGATACTGTTCTTGAATTTGTGACGGTCCACTAAAAAATAATAATACATATTTCGATTAAATAAAATATCGCTAAGCATGGGTGTTATAGTGTTATATAAAGAATTGAAAAAACTTACAAATGATTTTTTAGTTGTACATCCAATTCGTCTTTATTTGCACATATACAAATATTACAGTTTTTTATTCGTTTAAAGACATTACCTACATTGGGCTTTAGATCATACAAATATAAGTATTGTCCTTTCTTTGAAAAGTCTTGTGACATCATAGAAAATACCTGTAAATCATTAAAAAATTATAAAATTTAATGATACCAAAGTTATGTTCGACTTATAGTAGGTAATAAATTAGCTATCATAGTTAAAAATCAGTTTAGAGGTAGAGGAATCGATACATTTAATTAGAATAACTGTCACAGTGAAATTATTCTATTTGTCATTGAGAATAGAAGAATAAATATTGAAAATACTTTTATTTAAAATTATTTAAATACTACAATATTGAGTTGAATAGGCTGTCAACCGTTTGTAGAAACATATTCCATCCGAGACATAATAGTTGATAGACTAATCTATGCACAGATAACGAAAAATGCAAAGACTGTATAGCTAAAATAATAATATCCGTGAAAGTTCGTTTTAAAATTCAAACGTAATATTTTAATTAATTTTCTATTACAATCATTATTCAATACATATAATATAATAAATTATAAAATATTATAATATGCTAATGGCGACCAAAAATTATTTCTAAAATATTCTTACCGCGTGTACAGATTCAGTTCACCGCACGAAATTGTTTATTTTAATTTATTAATCTATTAATTATTTATAGTAAAATGATGCATATTATATATTTAAATATTTGGCCTAAAAATGTATTTTTTGTTAAAAATTAAATTGTTCATTAAATATAAATTAATAAAAATATATATATACACAATATACATTAGCTTATGCATATATGTTTCCATTATACTGTTTTAATATATTATTTATCTATTTTTAAGTCGTTACAAACTTTTTGTAATCTTTCATTGAAGAACTTGGATTTTCTTTTTACAATCATGGAATGTCTAGTTTAATATATTATAATATTGTTCAACAAGAATGTATTTATTGTTTAATAATTCTTCTTTTTTAAACTTCTCAATAAATTTGAAATTCAAGGATGTTTTACATTTAACGTAGATGAAACACTTTCATGCGATCCTTCGACAGAATTAATTAATAAATATCGATGTAGTGTGCGATATTATGTATAAAATTAGCCACGGTTATTTGCTGCACGATGAATTAATCGTAGCGAATTGTGTGGATAGACCATTGAACGTCATTTTAAGCGTTTGAAATGCTAGTAGATAAGTAGGTATACACAAATATTTTATTTGCCGTCTCTTTCACACTATTTGGCGGTCTTTCTCTCTAGTCTCTCTAAAAACCGCTTCATATCTTTGCTCTTATTTATTTATATATTTTTCCGAGCATCAAGGCCAAAAGTTATAACGATTCGTCTTATTTGTCTTTTAGATCTCTTAAAAGAAATGCCTTCGAGGTATGCAGCTACATAAACACTGAGTCTCGTGCATACCTTTTTCTCCCGTCTATCACAACATGGTATGTGGTATACGTACGTTTGCTGTTGTGAAATCTGCCTCGAATACACTGGAACCATCGATAACCACTGGGATCCCAAGAGAAGGGCCCTGTTTGGTTATCGTTTTCCGTACGTATTCCATCGAAGGGAATATCAAATATCTATCGGGTGTCAACAATAGATATTTGATCCCGTCGCGGTTCTATGAAAAAAATAAAAATAACAAGTTGATGTAAAATAATTAATATTAATAATATTATAATATTGACGTAGACAACGGATATCTAACCTTTTGAACTTGGATAGATATTTTTGGCTTGGCCGCACTGCACATTATGAATCCGACGTTGACAACGATGCCGATGAGCACTCTATATTCCAATGGAAGAAATAAGCATGCAAAAAACGTGATCAACATAAGCAACAAATCTTTTTCTGCGGACAGGATTAATTGTGCAATTATAGATGTAATTATTAATAATATTTATATTATATTAATATATGTTATAATATCGTATTTTTTCGTTTTTAGATGTATAATACGATAGTAATGATCGACGTGTGAAAAAACGCCATTCCACTGTGTCAGAAAGTAGCAGTACCTCTACATAATGATTCACTAAATTGGCTAACCCCAAATTTTTTTTAATAATGAAATTCATCAAATTCTGATTTTTAACATTTTTAAATACACTTAAAAATCATATTCTCAAATTCGTTATAATTATCGATTTTTTATTTCTATATGGTAAGTATTAATTAAAGAACTTAATTTGAATCAAGACGAGGCATTATTTTTGTACATAATGATTAGCGTTTTATTTTTGTAAAGCTGATCAACTATTTTGAAGTGTATTTTACACTTATACTGATAAAGATGAATCAAGAACATTTGTAAGGGACGCAACTAGTATGCAGCCGTAAACGGCGTGGAATCATACAAAGACGCATTATGTCACTGTCGACGATAGTTGGCGAACCGACGGCGTATGTAAAATTGTGGTTCTCGGGAGAAGACGTCGCATAGGATGACTGTAGCGATGCGGGATCGGGGGTACGCAAAAGAGGAGACACTACGGAATTTGGTGATAAATCACCATCGCACGTTCTCCGGCATCACCATGTCGTGTGACGAGTTCACGATTGCCGCACGCTCGATTATGGACGCGTTATACCCTCTCTGCATGGCGGTCAACTGAACGACACCAATAGCAGTTATGGCTATTGATACTGATTTACGGCGAGAGCTCGACAATTAATCGTTACAGAACAATGCGATCGACTGCATATGATGGTCACGAAACGTCATATACAACGGTATAGTAAGAGCGAGACTGCATTGCGCGTACACAGGTAACGACAAACGGAAGAGAAGTTGGCGGCGGTGATGGAACAACCGGCGAAGAAGCCGGACAACAATGATAAAAATATTGAAGCGTTTAACACCGAGTAGGTGCCATGAAGTGGTGACATACTCGGACGTACGTCATCATAATAATGTATAAAAACGTGTCGGTATACGCGACGTATACCGCTGACGAATGACCGAACGCAATCGGGAACGCGAGTACGCGACCGATAAAGAAGCCGATCGAAATCGCAAATGGTATTAAGAAAAAAATAAAAATAAATCAAATATCGTGTGATATGGGATTATGGGTACTTACAACCAATGGTCAGCATGTTTTTAAGTGTTGTGGTGACGACGTCTAGTTGCGGAGGCATGACGGTACTGAAAGAGATCCATGTATATTATATAGGTATATACTAACTGTGGCAGTGATGACGATATATATATTTTATTTATGATATGTCAAAACGTTGTAGTGACATAAAATTACATCACTGACATCGTGTCACGGACTAAACGGGGCACATTAATTTGCATTGGCATCGGCATGCGCTCGTAATACTGTATACACACATTATACATAATATCAACCCGCCGGACGGACATTTAATTGGGATTGCGTTAACCACCGCAACGCTGACCTGTGAAAAATTACCCCCGCCATCGTAACATGCCACTAACACCCCAATATAATATATATGGTTAGGTTAATATAATTATTTTATTTTTATAATAACTTTTATTTAAATTGTGCGTTTATCGACGATTGTATTATTGGGATTTCTACGGTTTTTTGTTATCTGTCGCAGAACACGATACCGGTCTTCTGTAATCGCTAATGAACCGGGTATAAAAGACCCGGCGAAATGACCAGCATTGACATTCACTGTCTGTTCTCCGTCGTAGCAAGACCCACCCCGGGCAGACTTGCGCGATAAGGGAAGGCATCTGGTATTTATATGTTTTAATCTTTAACATATTATGTTGCTTGCACATTACATTGCTTGTACTCATATTATTAAATAGTGATTTTATTCATACCTATTCGTAGCTCTAACATTTCCATAGCTCAAGCTCTGGTATACACAAACAAAATTCGACCTTGGCCTTGTTCCGTGGCATATAATATAAGTCTGACACCGTTCGGGCAGTGCATCAGTGGTTGGTTTGTTGGCTTGTTGCGTTTCCGTGATCACTGATTGTCACATCTGTATTAAATATTTGCGATAATGCATGTTTTATTTTTTCTGTTTCCGTGTTATGCGATAATAAGTCATTTATAGGTATACGTTATTCGTAAGTGTTCAAGTATGTTTTCCAAACAGAACGTATATTCGTAAAACCCCGTTTTCCTGTGCTTTATCGTCATTGTCGACAAATGCGCAGAGCTACAGCGGGTTACGTTCCGCAGAAATGACAAGTCGCGCGTACGTCGAATCTAACGAGCATATGGCACAGTTCCATTGACTCGTCAGAGTTACACGTTACGGGTGTATCGCACTCGTTTGAGCTGCCTGACTCGTGTGCCACTGTAATGATCTGACAACGCGTGCGATTCGATTCTGATCCAATTATTCGGTGGCTGCGAAGTCGTTGAATAACATACGAAATTGTTTGAAAAATTGTAAACATTACGAAAACATTCAGTTTTTTTTTTTTTGGTAGTGTTTGTAAAATTGTAACGTATAATAATTGTCTATTATATAACATCTTTATTAGTTATACATATATCCACGTTCATTTAGTTAAGTCATACAAATTCACTACATCAAATGTTGTGTTCCCAGAATTTCGTTTCAAATAAATAGTAAGGGTATGCTAAAAAATAAAATAAAAAAGAAGGCGGACTCCGTCCCCCCACGTCCACCCTCAATTCAAGCACTGAATATAATGTATGTTACAAGTGTATATTATTTAATAAAATTATAAGAAACTGTGTTATGACATAATATTATATAGAACTGCACTGCTTTTTGAACCCGAGTGTAGTTCAATCTTAACCTTTTTTTTTTAAATGAGTACAGTTCAACAATTACCTTTATTAACCTAAGTGCAATCAGGCCCAGCTCAAGTGTTAAACACACCTATCAAACTTGAGTTTTTCCGCACCTTACATGTAAATACGATCTTACCCATGATATTGATATAAGATAAACACTAACCTCACCTTTTAAGTATATTATCATATTATTGTAAATTGTTATTATCATTTAATATTGAATAATTTTCATTATTCATTATCAATACATCGTGTCACGACTACTTATTATTATTTTGATTTTACTGTCGGAATATCCCACTATTCTTGATATATTTTTTTTATATTTTGGTATACTGTTTATACCTAATATTTTCTATACTCCATATTCTCCTTCCATACCGTGTCTCATAAAAACTATATAAATTACAGTCCACTATCACCGTACAGTCAGTACCAGTACTGTTCCAAGACGAGCAGTAACCACTAGCTACAATCGATCGGCCGTAAGCGGACAATATTACCTGGTGACATAAGCTATTACGACATGTATAACGACGACGGCTCGTCTAGTCGTCTCGCCGGGTTGCCTCTCAAACAAATCTGTGGTATCGATATTTATAGATAAATATAAAATGAATAAAATATAATGTTATTATATTATAATAATTATTATAATTATTTGTATTTTGCTTTTAATTAAATGTGTACGCATAATAAATTAAAAAATGTTAAGACAGGTACACGCATCATTTATCACATGTCTTATAAGCAGCTGGTACCAAACTCGGTGTAGAAAAACTGTCCGAACCATCACTGATTTCAACCATGATATGACCTATAATTCAGTTATACGATGGTCTATGTCAACATACGCTGTCGCCGGAGGAACAGGATCCAGACGGTAATCGGTATACATCGACGAGGCAGGTCATCGAGCCAATAGTCAATAATACATGTCTAAACTGGTCAGCGGCGGGTAGAACAGCCCAATCGTAGTCGCTGCAGTTCCAATCGCCGACTGTATTCCGGATGGTCTGGTATTTCCGGCGCGAATACTTGATTTCCGATCTGAAGCCGACTGGTCGACTACGGAGAAGCGGATAGATCTTTACACGTTGAGCCGTTGAGCGAGACTACGACGGAACGCGACGCAGCCGTTACATTGAGAACATTGAAGATGCTTCTTTGGCAGTGGTCGTGCTGCAATTGTCGCAATGTTTGAACTCGTTGAGCTCGAGATATATTTATTCGTGTATATTTGCGACAGTTTCCGTTGAAGCTCACATAGTATGTATGTCATCTATTCACGTGATAACCGCCGTCTGTCCTCGGCCGTCATAATTGTCACTCGTCAGTAGACGATGAAACAGTAAACGTTCGAGTCCATCGCCATCACAACCCATCGTCTCTGTCCAATACGGGAAGCGTGTGCCTAGACTAGACAACGGCAATATCGTGTATTATAGATTATAATTTATAGTACATAACAATTGAAGATTATAATAATCGTAATAATTTTTATTAAACTGTCATGAAAATATTTTATATAGCGTTTATTTTAGATTTTTTTATGATTATATAAGTACCCCAGGGCCGGCGCTAGCTTTTGCGAGGCCCTGGGCGAAATCATGTATCGCGAGGCCCTTTTATAAGAATGGCGTCTAGGATATCCCACAAAAAATTGATAAAATTATGAGCTATGAATTAACTCTTTTACAAAATTAAATAATTTATAAGGATTTTATAGTGGTAATATATTGTTTTATTTTGTTTATGTTATGTAAAAGGTTAAACAATGAAATCAAACTTAAAAACTAAAAAAATATAATATACATTTTACAATTGTATTTTCTTATACATACGTAATCAAATAAATCGAATAATTAAATGAAATGTATTAGTCCTATTAATATACTATAGAAGATATTAAACAAACATAAGCTACTTAAATAACAAGTTGTCAAGTTGATTAATTAATATTTTTTTTTACAAGACTTCATTAATACAATACAAACACATTATAAATATTAAAAAGTTTTTTTTCTCGATTTTTGTGAAGCAAATGTTTCAATAATATCGTTGTAATCGAGAGACTCTGCTATTTTATTTTCAATTGAAATCGATGCTAAGTTTGACATCTTATCTTGCGAAATGGTATTTCTCAAATAGTTTTTTATTATTTTCAGTTTTGAAAAACTCCTTTCAGCAGTGGCAGACGTTACAGGAATTGTTAAGATAATTCTTAATGCGATACAAGTATTTGGAAATGAACCCATCATTTTTTTCAACAATGATAACATTTCTAACGCCGTTTTAGTATCATGAATAATATTCCTCAAAATAATTAATTCTTCATATAATTCAACTCCATCAATATCCTTAGAATCACCGTCAGACAGAGTAATTTGAAGATCTTTACATTGTATCATTAAATCTTCATTATTAAAATTTTTTAACTGCTCAATGTTGTACAAAAATCCAAAATTATTATTAAATGTTTTGAATTGATGAAATCGTTCATTCATTGAATTAATTGCTTGGTCAATAACTAAAAGAAAAAAATCATATTTGAACTTAAGTTCAGCATCTTCAATTAAATCGTCATGTCCTTCATAAGTGAAATGTGACTTTTTAACTCTTTTACGGGTTTTTTTAAATTCTATTTCGATATCTAAGTCCTCTGAAATAGTGTTGGCTGTTATTTTAGCAGAATCAAATCCTGTAGTACGATAATCTTCAAAAAATTTGAGTAGTCCATTTAACAAATTAGTAGATAAATCCAGTTGCATATTTATGCTTTGCAAGCTCTTACTTACAACATTGACTTCTGATAGAATTTCATACCAGATTACCAAACTTAATACAAATTCATAGCTATTTAATTCATTTATTACTAAAGAATGGGCTTCACTTCTTGTTTTTGGATCGTTGGTTGTATTTGCCATTTCTTCCAAAGCTTTAATTACACTTGGTAACTGAAAGCGCAAAGCTTTTACACTATTAACTCTACACTCCCAACGAGTTTCTGACAGTGGTTTTAAAGTATATAAATTACAATATTTTTTTAAAATGTCCCATCGGCCAGTAGATGACGAAAATAAACAATATAATCTCTGAACCACGCCAAAAAATGAAACAGCTTTAGTTGAGGTTTTGGCTAAGTCTCCTAGAAGTAAATTTAAATTGTGTGCTGCGCATGGGGTAAAATATGCTCTAGAATTTAAATTTTTTATCCGTGCTTGAACACCTTGATACTGACCCTTCATATTAGCCCCATTATCGTAGCCTTGGCCTCGGCAGTTATTGATTTCAATTTTGTTGTCTTTTAGTTTTTCTAATAGCACGTTTGTCAATTGTAATCCTGTCGTAGAATTAACATTAATGAACCCCATAAACATTTCTTTAATCGTTGGATCACTTAGCTCGTTATCGGTATCCATATCCACGACCCTAATTATCAATGATAATTGCTCTTGATGACTAATATCTGGTGTACAGTCCATAATAATTGAATAATATTTTGAGTTGTGTATGACCGCTACTATTTTATTTTGTATTTTATTCGCAATCAATGTTACAAGTTCATCTTGAATATCATGACTGAGATAATGATCGTGGGTTTCTTTACATTTAATTCGTTTAACGTGCTCTATTATTACGGGATCAAACTTAGCTAACGTTTCGATGTACCCGAGAAATTTTCCATTATGTTCAGTATAAATAACATCAGATGATCCTCTAAATGCATCGTTGTATTTTGCTAAGTAATCAATACCAGCTAAAATTCTTACAAGTACATCCCGCCAATGTTTTTTCTCTTTTTCAATTTGATTCAGGTGTTGTTTATCTATAGTATTTAAAGTCGAAATTCGTATTTTTAGTTCCATCCAAATTTTAATAGTCTGATTATGAGCAGAAGTTCGTTCGTGTTCAGATAACTTTTCAGACAAGTGCTTCCAGTCACTTATTCCTTCACTTACCAACCCACTTCTATTCGAATTACTTGGTAAACTAGTTCGAAACAGTGTGCAGCAAAAACAATAAACAGCATCTTTACTCATCGAATAAACAAGCCACAAACGATTAACTATTTCTCCATTTGGCATTACACGATTATAATAACTAACGTTAAATTTCCTATTTTGCTCATTAACTGGAAATTTAAAATTTATTACTTTTTTTGGACCACATTTAATAATTTCTGTTCTTATGTTCTGGTTAATATTTACAGGCCAACAGCCGATATCATCAAACTCAGTATAAAGTTTCTCAAAGTTATTTTTTTCGTTTATAGGTTCAGAACAATTATCAGAGAATACTTCATGGATTTCCATACCTAATTTTTCACCTTGTTTATTTTCTTTTGTTTGACCAGACTCGATAATATTATCTGATATATTATTCTGAATTTCCGTTTGAATAGATTCCCGTTCCTCATTATCATTTTCATTTTTTTTTTCTATTTTACAAAGAAATTTTTCAAAAGCACCACGTTGTTTCTTAATAATTTGTTCTTTTTTTTCTTGTTTTATTCGTTTTTGGCAACCAGATGGGTGACTTCGAAAATTATCACGATCACGACGAGTTGACATGATAATTGAAAATAATGGATCTGACTAAGAAAAAGAAACTAATTAAAAATTAAAAAAAAAAAAATGAAATTTTACCAATTTTTTTTTGGAGAAAATATTTGAGTTTAGATTGTATACAAAGTAAATGAACACCAGTGTATATGCGCGTTAATGCGTAATACGTAAAATATATAATGTACATAATTACTATCTAAATTTATTAATAAATGTAAAATGAAAAATCTTAATGAATATTGAATAATGTAAATGTTAAACAAAATTACATAACGTAGGTACCCATATTTTTCATTTTCCAGAATAAAATAAGTATGAAACTTTTTGGTAATTACTAATTATTATTAGGGAACGGATTTTATTATAATAAAAAAATCAATATAATATGTACCGATTTTTCTTAAAATATGGAATAAAAAATCCAAAATATGTAAATATCGAAAAAAAAATATTAGTATTAAAAATTACAAAAAAAATTATTTTATTTAAAAAAATGTATTAGTATCATATATTTAACTATTAAGTAAAAGTAATACAAATGATGTAGGTATTTAAAACAAGTATTATTCTGGAACAAAGCAATAGCGGCCTGCTAAAAGTTATTACGTAAATGCCATTTAGATACGTAACACAGTACCTATCTATTTGGAGATCGTCAAATTTTTTTACAAAGCTTATAATATTTATGGACGTCACAAATCAATAAAAAAAATCAAAAATTACATAAAATATATACAAAATATACACTTTTTTACCAAATATGTAAAACTTTGTATTAATACCAAAATATATAAAGTAAATTTGAGATAATTTCAATTAAAATGATCTAAATCGTATACATTTTTATCAGATTTAAAATATCTCATGCCAATAAAAATATGTATTTACAATAAAGTCCGTTCCCTACTAATTATTAACCAATAATTACCCTACTAATAACCTTACTAACAATTGCTGTATGCTGTAAATAAATTAAAATTAACTTACCTTGTATGAAAATTAATTTTGTGAAGACGTGTGCAGGCCGAAGTTTTCCTTGTTCACAAAGTCAATATTCACAATAAAAATTAATAAAAATTAATAAATAATTTGACAACCGATCAACGTGCATCGTGCTTGATCTGATATCAACGAGTAATGACTATGATATTATTATGTCTTTTCGTATCAAAAATAAATTAACGCAATCTAATCTAATATTATCATGTTTTCTACGTAATCTTTTCTTGTTGTTTCGATCCATAGTGTATTAGTAATTACTAATTACTTTATATTTCGATCGACGGCCAAGCGTGCGGGAAAACGGTCGGGACGGTCGTGCGACAAACGACAGTTTCTTTGAACCGGTGACCGTAATAATATCTTAAAAATTCCCGTAAAAATTTAGAATTTATTATAACACGAAAATAAATATATCATTATTAATATTGACTATTAATGGTTTTATATATGGTTGTGTATATAAGTATATTATTATATACAAGTTTTGATCCGCGAGGCCCTCATAAAAGCGCGAGGCCCCGGGCAAGTGCCCTGCTCGCCCCCCCATTGCGCCGGCCCTGAGGAGGACCATTGTCTGACACTATCTCTTCAGGTAACCCAAAATATGCAAAAATTTCCTGTAATACCCTGATTAATAATTCACAATTTGTTTTTTTCAATATTTTTACTATTATATACTTGCTAAACGCATCAATCACTACCAAAAATGTACAGCCTTCCAAATAAAAAAAATCAACATGCACCCTTTGCCATGGTTTAATTGCCATAGGCCATTTTGAAATAACTTTTTCTTTACCTACATTTGAAGTCTGATCACATATTTCACATTCTTTACTACATTTTTCTATATCTATATTCATATTTTTCCACCACAATACACTTCTTGCTACCATTTTCATCCTTACAATACCTTCATGATCTTTATGCAATATTTTCAAAATCTTATTTTTTAATACCTCTGGCACTACAATCCTATCATCAAAAAATAAACAATCATCTTGTGTATTTAAATTATTCTTTATTTTAAAATAATAATTCATATCACTTTCTACCTTTTTAGGCCACCCTTGTAATACATAGTTATAAACTTTGAATAATATTTTATCTTTTTTTAACGCCTCCACTACATCTGTGGTACTTAAACTAAATTCATTTATTATACATAGTCTACTAATAACATCATCTTCTATATCAGTACTTGTATTTAATGGTAATCTACTCAATGCATCTACATGAACCATTTGTTTACTTGGTCTATACTGAAATTCATACTCATACATAGATAACAACACAGCCCATCTCTGTAATCTTGATGCTGCAACCACTGCTGTACCTTTCTGTGGACTAAATATTTCCCTTAACGCTTGAGCATCTGAACATAATATAAACTTATTACCATATATATATTTATGAAACTTTTTTAATGCAAAAACTATTGCCAACGCTTCTCTATGTAATTGAGAATATTTTTGTTCAGCTGGAGATAATGAACTCGATGCAAATAAAACTGGTTTCTCTACACCATCAACTACCTGAGATAAAATTGCTCCAACACCATATGGTGAACCATCTGCACATACTACTATAGGCTTTTTTTGATCATAAATCTCTAATACTTGATTTTGTAACAACAAACATTTACTCTTTTCAAAAACTTCCTGACACTTATCACTCCAAATAAATTTAACATCTTTTTTTAATAAGTTATATAAATCATGTAATTCACTACTGAGATTTGGAATGAACTTACCATAATAATTTAATAATCCTAAATAAGCTTGCAATTCTGTCACATTATTTGGTGCTCTAGCCTCTCTAATAGCTTCCAATTTCTTTATTTGTGGACGTATACCTTTATTTGACAATGTATGTCCTAAATAATCAACTTCCTTTTCAAAAAATTTACATTTATCCACATTAATAGAAACATTAAAATTATTTAACCTATCTAAAACCAAATCTAATTTTTGCTTACACTTTTCAAATGTCTTTTCACCAATTAATATATCATCTAAATAACAGAACACATTTTCCAAACCTAACAATATTTGATCCATAGTCGACTGAAAAATAGCTGGTGCACTTGCTACACCGAATGTTAATCTGGTAAATCTAAATAACCCTTTTAAAGTATTTATTGTCAAATATTCTTTAGAACTTGCCGATAACTCTAATTGTTGATATGCTCCAGACAAATCTAACACACAAAACACTGTACAACTTGCCATACTTGCAAACAAATCCTCAATATTTGGTAAAGGGTAATGCTGTGTTTGTATAAATTTATTAATCGTAACCTTGCAATCCACACATATTCTAATACTACCATTCTTTTTAGGCACAATTACTATAGGACTAGCCCATTCACTGAATTTCACTGGTTCCAAAATACCCTCATTCACTAATCTATCAATTTCTATATTTACCTTTTCTCTTAATTTAAATGGTACTGTATAAGCTTTATGAAAAATTGGTTTAACATTATCTCTTAACACTATTTCAGCTTTATAATTTTTTATTACCTGATTCGATGACTTAGGAATAATATTCGGGTATTTAACAGCTAATGTATCCAAAATATTACTATTTTTTGAGACTTGATTAATCTGTATAACATTTCTCCAACTTGGGTATAGTCTATCCAGCCAAGCTCGACCTAAGAGTGGTATACATGGTTTTTCACTTTTTATGACAAATAATTCTAAACGAACAGTTTTATTTTCAACGTCACCGCCCAGCCTCACGTTAACCAGCAGTTTTCCTAATAATTTAACATTTTCTCCTGTAACTGATACAAACTTAACAACAACATCAATTAATGGTACAAAGAAGAACATTTTTAAATACATATCTTCACTTATCAATGATGCACATGCACCGGAATCTACTTCCATTTCCATTTCAATACCCTGGACCATTACCGTGACCAACAATGGACTGCCTGACTTCTGCACTGAATTTATTCTGTCTTCCATTTTTGATTCCACATAACACTACATCTGTTCCAATTCTTCTGATAGCTCATGTACACTGTTTTTTCCTGATGCTACAGAATCACTATTCCGATATTTATGTTTACCAAATCTGCTACTACTTGGACTCCTACTTCTGGACTTGTACTGATTCTTTTTACCGTAGAAACAATACTTTGCGATATGCCCTATTTTATCACAATTTCTGCATTTCCAATTTTTTACTGGACATTCTTCTTTACTAGAATGCGATCCACCACATCTAGTACATTTGTTATTTTTTTTATCGACACTTTTCGACCCATTTATATGAAAATTACTGCTTTTTTGTCGTACTGTAAACTGATTCATACTCTGGCCTCTTACATCTTTTTCCGCTAATTCCCAGTTTATAGCTATGGCACAAGCTGATTCAAACGACAATTTTGACTCTTTTAACAATATAGCACGTAATTTATTATCACGTACCCCAAATACTAAACGGTCGCGTAGCGCTTGATTTAAAAAAGTTTCAAACTTACATTTTTGTGCTTTTGCTTTAAGTTCCACTACGTATTCTGACATGGGTTGACCTGACTTTTGGTCTTCCTTGAAAAACTTATAACGCTCAGATATTTCGTTTACTTCAGGAGTAAAATGACTTTTCAATACTTCTATTAACTCTTCAAAGGTCTTCTTAACTGGATCATCCGGAAATATTAATTTTTTTAATGTCGAATATGTATCTTGACCGATGAACGTTAATAAAAATGCCACTTTTTAATCCTTTTTGATCTCGTTTAAAACAAAATATTGTTCTAAACGTTCCGCGTATTCACAAAAATCATCACCAGGCATATATGATTCTACTTGCCCTAACATTATAATTTTTTAATTGTAATAACACTTTACACTGCAATAATTTAATTATGCCACTTGCACGTGGTTTTTTACCATCTTCGTCGCCTATGTTATGTATTTACAGAAATAAGGAGCATGGTACGAACGCAACCGTTTCATACTAAAGACTGACTTTTATTGAAAACTATATCAATATAATATAATAATATTTGAGGTTAGGTTAGGAACCTGATAACTTTTGATAATAATGTTATCATACAGGTAACGAGTAATGACAATTATTATTAGGCTTTATCGGAATACGTTAGTTATTATCATTTATTATACCTATCCTTATTACTAATAAGGATTATATATATTACTAATAAGTTATTAGTATTTTTATGGTTTTTAGAAATTATTATAATATGATTCAATGTATACCTACGTCTTTGATAGGTACATTTTAGTAGACAAAAAGCACTGACGTTGTTAACATGATGGAAAATATTACGCGAGTGTATAGTGAAAAGGGCAAGGTTTTGTTAGTTTTAAATAATTATACTTTTGTATAAAGATTGCATTACACAAGGTAGTATAAAGGTATATACTATATATATATTATAAGGTATTATCATATATATTTTTTCTATAATTGTATACTATTTTTTTGTTAACAAATTATCACATTGATTGCCACATAATTAAAATATTTATTATTTCATTTTTTATTGTGTTCATATTATTTTGTTAGTAATTATTAGAAAATACAATATTAGGTAGAGGTATACATAATTCCAAGCATATGAATTTTTTTCTTTCATTTTATACCATTTTACATTATTTTTATAAATAATTTTATTTATTGTTTGTATATTTATTTCCCCTATTTTACGGGCTATATATTGTAATCGTGTATATATTAACAAGTGAGGGCAACTGCAGGTCAACACCCATAATTCATTATCCATTAAATATTGTGTAGTTTGATCATTCCCATCAATCAATAACTTTACTATTTATACGTCATATTTATGGGTATATTTAAAAACAACACATTACACAATAAAAATCGTATTAAATAAATGATTTTTAATAACTATATATTAAATTATATAATATTATTCTCCAAACATATAATATAGTTTACAGCGTCAGAAAAGTTTATTGCCACTTTCGGTGTATACCTATACAAATAGTCGGAATAAAAACACATTTTTAATGCCTTATAATATTTTTCCGGTTTCACAGGACATGCGCATACATAAATAATATAATAATAATATTATATTGATATTGCACAGTGAAAATATTTTTGACGCGAATAGACTTATGCCGTTGTAGTACTCTTACGGTTAAATTAAGGTTACACAACATAATAATATAGTATAATGCATCTATATGTTAATATTAGCTATTAAGACATCATATTCACTATATAATGTATCTATAGTATTCGCCTAACTAAAAAAAAAGTTCACAAACAAATATTAAATTCTGGTAATAATAATAATAAAAGGAGCAATGTGCAAGCGGTTTATTTTTAAGGAAAAGAAAATTAATCTACAGCTGAAAAATGTGTGTTATCTTATTATTTATGTATATTGCTGGAATATTCTGTGTACTATTTTTATTTACGTTTCAACCCACATTACTATAATCGAAATAATAATAACAATATTTCAATACTATGGAAATAAATTAAAAGTTAAGTGTCAATTATTTTTTAATGACCCTAGTATAGGAATACATATATAATTATTGTTTTTCGATGAAATCGTATATTATTTTAATTACACTGATTAGTACCATATCCTTGACTTGTAATCCGAAAAGTATAACAATAGTGAATAGAATAATAATAATAATAATAATAATAATAATAATAAAGTAGGTACATTTCAAAAGTCGTACTATTAATACATTTAACGTGCAGTGAGTAGAAAAGATAAAATACTATGGCCGGCACCATTATAGACACCAGTCTTTTATTACATGTAATGTTTAAGAGTTGAAAAATAAATCCTTCACCGCGAAAACTTGCATGCGAGTTTTTTTCAAAAAAGTGGTTTTTACTTTTTACTGTACTTAGATGCTTTATATTTGGATTTTCCATATTTTTTTTGTATATAAAGAATGTCCGGAGGTGCTTCATTTAATCTACAACCTTTTTAGGACCGTCACGGGTACGCCTCCATCAAATAATCCGTATATTTTGATTTTTTTGTGAAAAACAACGAAATGTTAACAGGTGTCGTGGCCGGCCATAATTTAAAATTAAAATTTCGATTATTCAGTATTTTAATGTGCGAAAACTGTTTCAGACACCAGTCTTTTGATACGTGTAATGTTTCAGTGTTGAAATATAAATCCTTCACAGCGAAACTTGCATACGGGTTTTTTTCAAAAAAGTGGTTTTTACCGTACTAAGGTGATTAGAATTTGGATTTTCGGAAGTAATTTGATATAAAAGGATAGTCCGACGATCTCTCGAGCCCGCTATAACGTTTTTAGAGTGATCGCGTTTTTGCTTCCATCTTGAAATAACGTATATTTATTTTTTTAGCTTAAAAATGTCGAAAAATGAACAGGGGCCGTGGGTTGCCGTAATATAAAATAAAAATCTCCATAATTTCGTTTTTTTTTGCGCACAAACCGTTTCGGCAACCAATCTCATGATACGTTTAATATTTTTAGAATCGAAAAGTAAATCCTTCACCGCAAAAACTTGCATACGAGTTTTTTTCAAAAATAAGGTTTTTACAGTACTTAAGTGGTTATAATTTAAATTTTCGTCATTTTTTGATATAAAATGAATATTCGACGGTCCCTTTTGCCCGCTACAACGTTTTTAGGGCGATATCGTTAAGGGTTCCATCTTGAAATGACGTATATTTAAATTTTATAATAGTATCATATATTATATTAGGGTGTTAGTGGCCTGTTACGACGGTGGCGGTAGTTTTTCACAGGTCTGGCGAGACAAGTGCCTGATGGTTGATGTATAGTATAATATGTATATACAGCATTACGAGCGTATGCTGATGCCGATGCAAATTAATGTGCCCCGTTTAGTCCGTGACACGATGTCAGTGATGTAATTTTATGTCTATTTCCAAACACTGAAAAAAATTTAAAAAAACGTACTAATACACGAAAAACCTTGTATGTATAATGTATATACTTACATGACTATAAGTTAAGCTTATGGTTTATACGCGCTGTTATTCTTATTAAGTAATCTTATTATTAACCCGTTACAGAATTTGTTTGATAAACCAACCTTAAAGGGTATAATATCAAACATTACGCCTTGCCAAAGACTGTGGTAAACGTACGAGTATTCCGTATTCCGTCAGGTAAAATTATTATCTATAAACCGAAATACTTTAGTTTATACTCGCTTCTATTGGCGCAATTGGTGTATACTATATTTATGTGTGCTATTTAAATCAGTAGTTGTGTAAGTTGTGTTGTTCCTACGATTCGATATTATCACGATCAAATATTAGAAGACGATATTTACAACAGAAAACTCAACAATACCGTAACATTTACATAAATTAGTTTTAAAAAAGAAAAACCGCAATAAGTACTATAGTTAACTTATAATAATTAATAAGATTATATATTAACATATATTTTGTTTTATTATAATGACAATAATGCTTCGTATAAAACTATAAACGTAAATATATAAAATAAATAAAAAATACCAATTAATAAAATTCTTGATAAACGTGTTTTGACTTGTGGACTACGTTACCTATAATTTTATTATCAAAATCTAAATTATAAATGTTGTGAATGATGTCAAAAATATAGTCAAGAGTCGATACTCAAGAGATTTGTATGTTGTTACGTTTATTAATGTATTATGTGTGGGTAATGTGTGATAAATTTATGATATTGAGAATAATGGATTTTTTCTGCACATGAAATAATTTTTAATGTTCAACAATAATACGACTATGTATTCGAACACTCTATAAAATATAAAAATATGCTTAGAATTTATTAACAATAAGCATCAATAAAATGTTTTATTTATTAAAAATTTAAAATAATAAATTATTAATAATTTATAAAATAAAATAAAATTTATTATTATTAAAATTAAAAATTAAAAAAAATGTTTGCAAACTGCTGTTGTATTTTTTGTTTATCTGAAAATAATATACATGGATATATATTAGAAACCAAATACCGATATACGAAAAAAAAAACCTGCTATTCCCCGTTTACGCGAATATTACATAGCAGGCCTACAGTCGCGGGACATTTTGATTTATTCATATTAGTCAAGTCGATTTTTATAGTCGTTCCAAGTCAATTAATATAATACGAAAAACCTCAAATATGCACTAAAAGCATGATGAATATAGAAATATTATCAAACGAGTAAAAATCGAACAACATCCGCTCCTTAGTCATGAAATTTTAAATTTAATTTTTATTATTATGCACAGGAACTTTTTATTACTGTTATTTATTTAATTAGTTAAATTCTTACGTTTTAGTTTTGGCAGCTTCAATCTCCGTAATAATTTTTATTTGTTCTTCTTGACTTAAAGGTTTTTTCATCGGCTTCGTAGTATAATATTCTTGTAATCTCTCATAAAATAATATTTTTTCTATCATACATAAAATAACGTGCTACGTACGAATAAAATATCCAAGTATAGTTTTCTAGTGTTATTGTCATGTATAAATGCTATTCGATATAAATGTGTTCAGCGTTCTGCCCAATTCGATTTGAGTACTGTAGGTTAAATATTGAATATATTAAAAAATGTAAAAAAAATTTACAGGTTACTATAAATAATCATAAAAAAATCTAAAATAGATGCTATATAAAATATTTTCATGACAGTTAAATAAAAACTATTACGATTATTATATTCTACAATTATTATGTACTATAATAACACATGAAATTGCCGTTGTCTAGTTTTGGCACACACTCCCCCTATTGGGCATGAATGACGGGTGGTGGCGGCGATGGGCTCGAGCGTTTACTGTCGCATCGTCTACTGACGAGTGACAACTATATGACGATCGAGGACAGACGGTGGTGATCAAGTGGATGGATGACATGTATACACTATACAATGTGAGCTTCAACGGACTCTGTCACAAATATTCACGAACAAACTCATCTCGAGCTCAACGAGTTCGAACACTGTGATAACTGTAGCCACGACCACTGTCGAGGAAGCATCTTCACTGTTCTCATTGTAACGGCTGCGTTGCGTTCCGTCGTCGTCTCGCTCAACGGCTCAACGGGTAAAGATCTATCCGCTTCTCCGTAGTCCACCAGCCGGCTTCAGAGCGGAAACCAAGTATTCGCGCCGGAAATACCAGACCATCCGGAATACAGTCGGCGATTGGAACTGCAGCGACTACGATTGGGCTGTTCTACCCGCCGCTGACCAGTTCAGACATGTATTATTGACTATTGGCTCGATGACCTGCCTCGTCGATGTATACCGATTACCGTCTGGATCCTGTTCCTCCGGCGACAGCGTATGTTTACATACACCATCGTATAACTGAATTATAGGTCACATCGTGGTTGAAATCAGTGACGGTTCGGACAGTTTTTCTACACCGAGTTTTCCGAATTTGGTATCAGCTGCTTATAAGACACGTGATAAATGATGCGTGTACATATCATGACATTTTTAAATTCATTATTCGTACAAATTTAATTAAAAACAAAATAGGTAATAATAATGATATAATAACATTATATTTAATTTATTTTATTTTTATCTATAAATATCGATACAACAGATTTGTGTGAGGGGCCGTGTTGAGTCGACGGCGTAATAATTTATGTCACCAGGTAATATTATCCGCTCACAGCCGATCGATTGTGGCTAGTAGTTACTGCTCGTCTTAGAACAGTACTGGCACTAGCTAATAGCTATGTGGTGATTGTGGACTGTAATTCATATAGTTTTTATGAGACACAGAATGGAAGAAGAATATGGAGCATAGAAAATATTATAAACAGTATACCAAAATATAAAAAATGTATCGAGAATAGCGGGATAGATAAACAATTCCAACAGTAAAATCAAAATAATAATAAGTAGTCGTGATACGATATTACGATGTATTGATAATGAATAATGAAAATTTTTCAAAATTAAATGATAATAACAATTTACAATAATATGATAATATACTTAAAAGGTTAAGTTAATGATTATCTTTTATCAATGTTATGGGTAATGTCGATTTTCACTCATTTTACGAATAGTTTAAATGCATAGGGTGGCATTTAAAATTTTTGTATCATAGATTATACAAGTATTTACATGTAAGGTACAGCAAAACTCAAGTTTGATAGGTGTGTTTAAACACTTGAGCCAGGCCTAATTGCACTTAAGTTAATAAAGGTAATGGTTTAACTGCATTCATTTAAAAAAGAAAGTTAAGTTCGAACTACACTGCAGTGGTTCAAAAAGCAGTGCAGTTCTATATAATATAATGTCATAATACTGTTTCTTATAAATTTATTAAATAATATATACTTGTAACAAACATTGTATCATCATAGAAAATTAAAATGTATAAACAATAATAATTGGTATGCTAATGATTTTATTTTAAGCGGAAGGGAAAATAATAGTGTTTTACAAAGTTTAAATTAACATTCCTTTTTATTAGTTATTTGTTTTATGATTTATTATATATCTGTTATAAAAGTAAAATGTGAGTAAATTTTTTTTATTTCATAATATACTAAAACACAGATTAATATTTATGAATAATCATTGCTAACAAGAACTATATACATATATTAAAGGACATAAAAAAATCATTTTTAAAAATTTGAAACTACAAAATAACTTAGTTATGATTATAATTTTAATGACTTATACAAAAATATTATGAATATTCATTTTTGATATTTTATAATTAGTATATGAATTATCTATGTGGTTTATTGTATTTAATTTTCATGCTTTATGACCCTGCGAAAATGCTTTTTGACACTCATAGAAAAGCATTAATCTAAAAAGACTTAAATTAGTTGTTTGTAAAATTGTACTGTGTGTAGAAATTGATAACATAAGCATTTAGTAAATATTTCGGGTTTGTAAAATAATATATTTTTTATTAACTGTTAAATTATTTATATCCAGTTTTTGCAACGAAACGTGAATTATTATACTTTATTTAAAATGTACATTACTTGCGTGTAAATATATGCTTATTATGGTGACCTAAATAATACTACAATATAAATTATAATATAAATAAACTGATAATAATATATTGTATTAAATTGTTAAATCATTTATGGCACTATATATACTTATTAGTAGTCAATTATCTCAAATCGGTATGTAGGTAGCATCCTGATAAGTAAGAGCTATTATATTAATATTCTTCAAAAAATATGTACACAACAAGTCAACAACTATTAGAATAAAAATATTACAGGAACACTTTTGCAAGTGACTTGTGTGCAACTTGTGAAAAGTAAGTTATATACGAATGCAAATAATATAAGTATAAATGTAATAATGATATTAAAACTGACTTGCGGTACCGATTTGGCAGCCTTGAAATATAAAATATATTTCATTTATCTCGGTGATGGTGGTGGTAGATCTGCATCCATACATTCATTGTATTACAATAATTTCCATAACTCTATTTCGATGAAGTCAATATGTGTGTATGATAGATTAGTATTGATTTAATTCGTGGTATGATAAATATTATTATAGCTTTGTAAGTTATGATTGGATTTTGTGTCGCAAATAGATACATACATAATACATATATATAAATATATATATATAAATCAACGTGATGGAGCATTATTATTTAAAAATTACTCTTATTAGTTATTATATTTATATGTAAATGTTATTTATTAGTTTGTTACCATATTGGTGTTCACTTGTTCGGAAACTGTTCAACACGTTTCCAAATTGTGGTTGTTCTTACTTTTTATTAAGCTGTTTCGATACACAGCATAAACAAAATAAAATCCTATACATTTTTCAATGAATAATACATATTTTGTTTTTCTATAATTACTATGGGGTATTATTGTATAAACTATAAAGTCAGTTGCTATCATCCATCGTATATAATATCAATTTCAAATAATATTGTATTGTGCTCCCACATTAAGATCAGGCTATAGTTGACAAGGTGTTTGCAATTCTGTATATTCTTTGCGAGTATAGAATTGCGTAGTTCCCAACCTAATTTTAAGATTTGTACGTCACTCCTTCCACTAGCAAATTAAAATAATATAAATTAAAATTAAAATATTTCAAAGCATTCCTGTAGAGTCCATGAAAAATGAACTTGTGATGTAAATACATGTATACCTTTTATGCTTATTTTTTATTTTGGTAGCAATAAATTGTATTTTTTATGCAAAATATATTATATTATCTTGTCATAGGAGAATCCAAAAATATTACATTATATTATTATAATGAATAATATTACACCACTACAGTGCATTGACATATTGTGGAACGTCAAGATTTTGTTCAAATCATAAAGCCACCGGTCACATTGATATATATTTATACATATATATATATATATACTACTCCATGGCTGAAAATTGCCACGAGCACGCTTAATTATAAGAGCATTTTGACCATAACGTACGGGCACGGCGAGCAGCTGATGTATAAAGTTTTTCGACCACGGCATTTGCACGTGTAAATTACTGCGGACAGGACTCTATATCTGCGGAAAGGCACCGCACAGATCCTGATACTGTATAACCATCGTCTGTTAGCTGTCTCTGTTTGTATCCAGTCGCTGTCAATTTCACGCACCTGCACCGGTTCCACCGTACGCGGAAACAGCAGCTGAGTCGACACTACTGACATTTTTATTCCAAGCAGCTCAACCCGTACCGTTATTGCCATCAAAACGTCATCGCTAACGTAGTTTTCACGATTGGATCCGAGTTGTGGTCCACGTTTATATCAATAGCCGCTGATGAATGGTCCGTCACGTTGTGAATGCGATAGACACTGTGTAGCGTCACGTTAATACAAAAAGCTTCAAGTGTACATCGCCAACGTTCTTCTAATGCACATGTTACCAATAAAATAATAATAATAATGATTATTATACGACTGCATAACACATATGTGCGTCGTTATATTATTCTAAACGTCAATAACGATTGTTAACCGGGTGTCATACTTTATACTCATCGTTAGTATCTCCTATAGAATTCATATTTATGATATAGAATGAATGTCCGACGGTCCCTTGTGCCCGCTACAACGTTTTTAGGGCGATCGCGTAAAGGTGTCTGTCGTAAAATGACATATATTTAGTTTTTTAGGTGAAAAAAGTAGAAAAATTAACAGGGGCCGTGGGTTGCCGTAATGTAAAATAAAAATCTCCTTAGTTTCGTATTTATTTGCGCACAAACCGTTTCGGCAACCCGTCTCACGATACGTGTGAAGTTTCAAAGTCGAAAAATAAATACATCACAGCGAAAACCTGCATACAAGTTTTTTTCAAAAAAGTGGTTTTTACCGTACTTAACTGGTTATAATTTGAATTTTTGGCATATTTTTGATATAGAATGAATGTTCGACGGTCCCTTGTGCCCGCTACAACATTTTTAGGGCGTTCGCGTAAAGGTGTCCGTCTTAAAATGACGTATATTTAGTTTTTTAGGTGAAAAAAGTAGAAAAATTGACAGGGGCCGTGGGCTGCCGTAATGTAAAATAAATATCTCCTTAATTTCGTTTTTATTTGCGCACAAACCGTTTCGGCAACCAATCTCATGATACGTGCAATGTTTCAGAGTCGAAAAGTAAATCCTTCTCCGCAAAAACTTGCAATCCAGTTTTTTTCAAAAAAGTGTTTTTACCGTACTTATGTGGTTATAATTTGAATTTTTGGCATTTCTTTGATATAGAATGAATGTACGACGGTCCCTTGTGCCCGCTACAACGTTTTTAGAGCGATCGCGTTAAGACTTCCATCTTGAAATTACGTATATTTAGTTTTTTAGGTGAAAAAAGTAGAAAAATTAACAGGGGTCGTGGGTTGCAGTAATGTAAAATAAAAATCTCCTTAATTTCGTTTTTATTTGCGCACAAACCGTTTCGGCAACCAATCTCATGATACGTGCAATGTTTCAGAGTCGAAAAGTAAATCCTTCTCCGCAAAAACTTACAATCCAGTTTTTTTCAAAAAAGTGTTTTTACCGTACTTATGTGGTTATAATTTGAATTTTTGGCATTCCTTTGAAATAGAAGGATGGTCGGACAGTCCTTCAAGCCCGCTATAACGTTTTTAGTGTGATCGCGTTTATGCTTCCGTCTTAATATGACATATATTTAGTTTTTAAGGTGAAAAATGTCGAAAAATTAACATTGGCCGTGGGCTGCCGCAATGAAAAATAAAAATCTCGATTATTCAGTGTTTTTTTGAGCGCAATCCGTTGTAGCAACCCGTCTCACGATATGTGTAATGTTTCAGAGTCGAAAAGTAAATCCTTCTCCGCAAAAACTTGCAATCCAGTTTTTTTCAAAAAAGTGTTTTTACCGTACTTATGTGGTTATAATTTGAATTTTTGGCATTTCTTTGATATAGAATGAATGTACGACGGTCCCTTGTGCCCGCTACAACGTTTTTAGAGCGATCGCGTTAAGACTTCCATCTTGAAATTACGTATATTTAGTTTTTTAGGTGAAAAATGTCGAAAAATGAACAGGGGCCGTGGGTGGCCGTAATGTAAAATAAAAATCTCCTTAATTTCGTTTTTATTTGCGCACAAATCGTTCAGGAAACCCGTCTCACGATACGTGTGAAGTTTCAAAGTCGAAAAATTAATACTTCACAGCGAAAACTTGCATACGAGTTTTTTTCAATAAAGTGGTTTTTACCGTACTTAACTGGTTATAATTTTGCTTTTCAGAAATAAATTGATATAGAAGAATGGTCGGACGGTCCCTCAAGCCCGGTATAACGTTTTTAGAGTGATCGCGTTTTTGCTTCCGTCTTAATATGACATATATTTAGTTTTTAAAGTGAAAAATGTCCAAAAATGAACAGGGGCCGTGGGTTGCCGTAATGTAAAATAAATATCTCCTTAATTTCGTTTTTATTTGCGCACAAACCGTTTCGGCAACCAATCTCATGATACGTGCAATGTTTCAGAGTCGAAAAGTAAATCCTTCTCCGCAAAAACTTGCAATCCAGTTTTTTTCAAAAAAGTGTTTTTACCGTACTTATGTGGTTATAATTTGAATTTTTGGCATTCCTTTGATATAGAAGGATGGTCGGACGGTCCCTTAAGCCCGCTATAACCTTTTTAGTGTTATCGCGTTTTTGCTTCCGTCTTAATATGACATATGTTTAGTTTTTAAGGTGAAAAATGTCGAAAAATTAACATTGGCCGTGGGCTGCCGCAATGAAAAATAAAAATCTCGATTATTCAGTGTTTTTTTGCGCGCAATCCGTTGTGGCAACCCGTCTCACGATATGTGTAATGTTTCAGAGTCGAAAAATAAATACATCACAGCGAAAACCTGCATACAAGTTTTTTTCAAAAAAGTGGTTTTTACCGTACTTAACTGGTTATAATTTGAATTTTTGGCATATTTTTGATATAGAATGAATGTTCGACGGTCCCTTGTGCCCACTACAACATTTTTAGGGCGTTCGCGAAAAGGTGTCCGTCTTAAAATGACGTATATTTAGTTTTTTAGGTGAAATATGTCGAAAAATGAACAGGGGTCGTGGGTTGCCGTAATGTAAAATAAAAATCTCCTTAATTTCGTTTTTATATGCGCACAAACCGTTTCGGCAACCAATCTCATGATACGTGCAATGTTTCAGAGTCGAAAAGTAAATCCTTCTCCGCAAAAACTTGCAATCCAGTTTTTTTCAAAAAAGTGTTTTTACCGTACTTATGTGGTTATAATTTGAATTTTTGGCATTTCTTTGATATAGAATGAATGTACGACGGTCCCTTGTGCTCGCTACAACGTTTTTAGAGCGATCGCGTTAAGACTTCCATCTTGAAATTACGTATATTTAGTTTTTTAGGTGAAAAATGTCGAAAAATGAACAGGGGCCGTGGGTGGCCGTAATGTAAAATAAAAATCTCCTTAATTTCGTTTTTATTTGCGCACAAATCGTTCAGGAAACCCGTCTCACGATACGTGTGAAGTTTCAAAGTCGAAAAATTAATACTTCACAGCGAAAACTTGCATACGAGTTTTTTTCAATAAAGTGGTTTTTACCGTACTTAACTGGTTATAATTTTGCTTTTCGGAAATAAATTGATATAGAAGAATGGTCGGACGGTCCCTCAAGCCCGGTATAACGTTTTTAGAGTGATTGCGTTTTTGCTTCCGTCTTAATATGACATAAATTTAGTTTTTAAGGTGAAAAATGTCGAAAAATGAACAGGGGCCGTGGGATGCCGTAATGTAAAATAAATATCTCCTTAATTTCGTTTTTATTTGCGCACAAACCGTTTCGGCAACCAATCTCATGATACGTGCAATGTTTCAGAGTCGAAAAGTAAATCCTTCTCCGCAAAAACTTGCAATCCAGTTTTTTTCAAAAAAGTGTTTTTACCGTACTTGTGTGGTTATAATTTGAATTTTTGGCATTTCTTTGATATAGAATGAATGTACGACGGTCCCTTGTGCCCGCTACAACGTTTTTAGAGCGATCGCGTTAAGACTTCCATCTTGAAATTACGTATATTTAGTTTTTTAGGTGAAAAAAGTAGAAAAATTAACAGGGACCGTGGGTGGCCGTAATGTAAAATAAACATCTCCTTAATTTCGTTTTTATTTGCGCACAAATCGTTCAGGAAATCTGTCTCACGATACGTGTGAAGTTTCAGAGTCGAAAAGTAAATCCTTCTCCGCAAAAACTTGCAATCCAGTTTTTTTTCAAAAAAGTGTTTTTACCGTACTTACGTAGTTATAATTTGAATTTTTGGCATTCCTTTGATATAGAAGGATTGTCGGACGGTCCCTTGTGCCATTATAACGTGTTTAGGGCGATCGCGTAAGGACTTCCATCTTGAAATTACGTATATTTAGTTTTTTAGGTGAAAAAAATAGAAAAATTAACAGGGGCCGTGGGTGGCCGTAATGTAAAATAAAAATCTCCTTAAATTCGTTTTTATTTGCGCACAAATCGTTCAGGAAACCCGTCTCACGATACGTGTGAAGTTTCAAAGTCGAAAAATTAATACTTCACAGCGAAGACTTTTATACGAGTTTTTTCAAAAAAGTGGTTTTTACCGTACTTGGTTGGTTAGAATTTGGCTTTTCGGAAATAAATTGATATAGAAGAATGGTCGGACGGTCCCTCAAGCCCGCTATAACCTTTTTAGTGTGATCGCGTTTTTGCTTCCGTCTTAATATGACATATGTTTAGTTTTTAAGGTGAAAAATGTCGAAAAATTAACATTGGCCGTGGGCTGCCGCAATGAAAAATAAAAATCTCGATTATTCAGTGTTTTTTTGCGCGCAATCCGTTGTGGCAACCCGTCTCACGATATGTGTAATGTTTCAGAGTCGAAAAATAAATACATCACAGCGAAAACCTGCATACAAGTTTTTTTCAAAAAAGTGGTTTTTACCGTACTTAACTGGTTATAATTTTGCTTTTCGGAAATAAATTGATATAGAAGAATGGTCGGACGGTCCCTCAAGCCCGGTATAACGTTTTTAGAGTGATCTTTTTTTTGCTTCCTTCTTAATATGACATATATTTAGTTTTTAAGGTGAAAAATGTCGAAAAATGAACAGGGGCCGTGGAATGCCGTAAAATAAAATAAATATCTCCTTAATTTCGTTTTTATTTGCGTACAAACCGTTTCGGCAACCAATCTCATGATACGTGCAATGTTTCAGAGTCGAAAAGTAAATCCTTCTCCGCAAAAACTTGCAATCCAGTTTTTTTCAAAAAAGTGTTTTTACCGTACTTGGTTGGTTAGAATTTGGCTTTTCGGAAATAAATTGATATAGAAGAATGGTCGGACGGTCCCTCAAGCCCGCTATAACCTTTTTAGTGTGATCGCGTTTTTGCTTCCGTCTTAATATGACATATGTTTAGTTTTTAAGGTGAAAAATGTCGAAAAATTAACATTGGCCGTGGGCTGCCGCAATGAAAAATAAAAATCTCGATTATTCAGTGTTTTTTTGCGCGCAATCCGTTGTGGCAACCCGTCTCACGATATGTGTAATGTTTCAGAGTCGAAAAATAAATACATCACAGCGAAAACCTGCATACAAGTTTTTTTCAAAAAAGTGGTTTTTACCGTACTTAACTGGTTATAATTTTGCTTTTCGGAAATAAATTGATATAGAAGAATGGTCGGACGGTCCCTCAAGCCCGGTATAACGTTTTTAGAGTGATCGTGTTTTTGCTTCCTTCTTAATATGACATATATTTAGTTTTTAAGGTGAAAAATGTCGAAAAATGAACAGGGGCCGTGGAATGCCGTAAAATAAAATAAATATCTCCTTAATTTCGTTTTTATTTGCGTACAAACCGTTTCGGCAACCAATCTCATGATACGTGCAATGTTTCAGAGTCGAAAAGTAAATCCTTCTCCGCAAAAACTTGCAATCCAGTTTTTTTCAAAAAAGTGTTTTTACCGTACTTATGTGGTTATAATTTGAATTTTTGGCATTTCTTTGATATAGAATGAATGTACGACGGTCCCTTGTGCCCGCTACAACGTTTTTAGAGCGATCGCGTTAAGACTTCCATCTTGAAATTACGTATATTTAGTTTTTTAGGTGAAAAAAGTAGAAAAATTAACAGGGGCCGTGGGTTGCCGTAATGTAAAATAAATATCTCCTTAATGTCGTTTTTATTTGCGCACAAACCGTTTCGGCAACCAATCTCATGATACGTGCAATGTTTAGAGTCGAAAAGTAAATCCTTCTCCGCAAAAACTTGCAATCCAGTTTTTTTCAAAAAAGTGTTTTTTACCGTACTTAACTGGTTATAATTTTGCTTTTCGGAAATAAATTGATATAGAAGAATGGTCGGACGGTCCCTCAAGCCCGGTATAACGTTTTTAGAGTGATCGCGTTTTTACTTCCGTCTTAATATGACATATATTTAGTTTTTAAGGTGAAAAATGTCGAAAAATGAACAGGGGCCGTGGGATGCCGTAATGTAAAATAAATAACTCCTTAATTTCGTTTTTATTTGCGCACAAACCGTTTCGGCAACCAATCTCATGATACGTGCAATGTTTCAGAGTCGAAAAGTAAATCCTTCTCCGCAAAAACTTGCAATCCAGTTTTTTTCAAAAAAGTGTTTTTACCGTACTTATGTGGTTATAATTTGAATTTTTGGCATTTCTTTGATATAGAATGAATGTACGACGGTCCCTTGTGCCCGCTACAACGCTTTTAGAGCGATCGCGTTAAGACATCCATCTTGAAATTACGTATATTTAGTTTTTTAGGTGAAAAAAGTAGAAAAATTAACAGGGGCCGTGGGTGGCCGTAATGTAAAATAAAAATCTCCTTAAATTCGTTTTTATTTGCGCACAAATCGTTCAGGAAACCCGTCTCACGATACGGGTGAAGTTTCAAAGTCGAAAAATTAATACTTCACAGCGAAGACTTTTATACGAGTTTTTTCAAAAAGTGGTTTTTACCGTACTTGGGTGGTTAGAATTTGGCTTTTCGGAAATAAATTGATATGGAAGAATGGTCGGACGGTCCCTCAAGCCCGGTATAACGTTTTTAGAGTGATCGCGTTTTTGCTTCCGTCTTAATATGACATATATTTAGTTTTTAAGGTGAAAAATGTCGAAAAATGAACAGGGGCCGTGGGTTGCCGTAATGTAAAATAAATATCTCCTTAATGTCGTTTTTATTTGCGCACAAACCGTTTCGGCAACCAATCTCATGATACGTGCAATGTTTCAGAGTCGAAAAGTAAATCCTTCTCCGCAAAAACTTGCAATCCAGTTTTTTTCAAAAAAGTGTTTTTTACCGTACTTAACTGGTTATAATTTTGCTTTTCGGAAATAAATTGATATAGAAGAATGGTCGGACGGTCCCTCAAGCCCGGTATAACGTTTTTAGAGTGATCGCGTTTTTACTTCCGTCTTAATATGACATATATTTAGTTTTTAAGGTGAAAAATGTCGAAAAATGAACAGGGGCCGTGGGATGCCGTAATGTAAAATAAATATCTCCTTAATTTCGTTTTTATTTGCGCACAAACCGTTTCGGCAACCAATCTCATGATACGTGCAATGTTTCAGAGTCGAAAAGTAAATCCTTCTCCGCAAAAACTTGCAATCCAGTTTTTTTCAAAAAAGTTTTTTTACCGTACTTATGTGGTTATAATTTGAATTTTTGGCATTTCTTTGATATAGAATGAATGTACGACGGTCCCTTGTGCTCGCTACAACGTTTTTAGAGCGATCGCGTTAAGACTTCCATCTTGAAATTACGCACAAATCGTCCAGGAAACCCATATTACAATACGTGCAATGTTTCAGGTTCGAAAAATAAATCCTTCACCGCAAAATCTTGCATACGAGTTTTTTTCAAAAAAGTGGTTTTTACCGTACTTAGGTGGTTAGAATTTGGCTTTTCGGAAATAATTTGATATAGAAGAATTGTCGGACGGTCCCTCAAGCCTGGTATAACGTTTTTAGAGTGATCGCGTTTTTGCTTCCGTCTTAATATGACATAAATTTAGTTTTTAAAGTGAAAAATGTCGAAAAATGAACAGGGGCCGTGGGTTGCCGTAATGTAAAATAAATATCTCCTTAATTTCGTTTTTATTTGCGCACAAACCGTTTCGGCAACCAATCTCATGATACGTGCAATGTTTCAGAGTCGAAAAATAAATCCTTCACCGCAAAATCTTGCATACGAGTTTTTTTCAAAAAAGTGGTTTTTACCGTACTTAACTGGTTATAATTTTGCTTTTCGGAAATAAATTGATATAGAAGAATGGTCGGACGGTCCCTCAAGCCCGGTATAACGTTTTTAGAGTGATCGCGTTTTTGCTTCCGTCTTAATATGACATATATTTAGTTTTTAAGGTGAAAAATGTCGAAAAATGAACAGGGGCCGTGGGTTGCCGTAATGTAAAATAAATATCTCCTTAATTTCGTTTTTATTTGCGCACAAACCGTTTCGGCAACCAATCTCACGATACGTTTGAAGTTTCAATGTCGAAAAATTAATACTTCACAGCGAAAACTTGCAATCCAGTTTTTTTCAAAAAAGTGTTTTTACCGTACTTATGTGGTTACAATTTGAATTTTTGGCATTTTTTTGATATAGAATGAATGTTCGACGGTCCCTTGTGCCCATTATAACATTTTTAGGGCGTTCACGTAAAGGTGTCCGTCTTAAAATGACGTATATTTAGTTTTTTAGGTGAAATATGTCGAAAAATGAACAGGGGTTTGCCTTAATGTAAAATAAAAATCTCCTTAATTTCGTTTTTATTTGCGCACAAACCGTTTCGGCAACCAATCTCATGATACGTGCAATGTTTCAGAGTCGAAAAGTAAATCCTTCTCCGCAAAAACTTGCAATCCAGTTTTTTTCAACAAAGTGGTTTTTACCGTAGTTAGCTGGTTACAATTTGAATTTTTGGCATTTTTTTGATATAGAATGAATGTTCGACGGTCCCTTGTGCCCTTTATAACGTGTTTAGGGCGATCGCGTAAAGGCTTACGTCTTGAAATTACGTATACTTAGTTTTTTAGGTGAAAAAAGTAGAAAAATGAACAGGGGTCGTGGGTTGCAGTAATGTAAAATAAAAATCTCCTTAATTTCGTTTTTATTTGCGCACAAATCGTTCAGGAAACCCATCTCACGATACGTTTGAAGTTTCAATGTCGAAAAATTAATACTTCACAGCGAAAACTTGCAATCCAGTTTTTTTCAAAAAAGTGTTTTTACCGTACTTATGTGGTTATAATTTGAATTTTTGGCATTTTTTTGATATAGAATGAATGTTCGACGGTCCCTTGTGCCCATTATAACGTGTTTAGGGCGATCGCGTAAAGGCTTCCGTCTTAAATTACGTATATTTAGTTTTTTAGGTGAAAAAAGTAAAAAAATTAACAGGGGTCGTGGGTTGCAGTAATGTAAAATAAAAATCTCCTTAATTTTGTTTTTATTTGCGCACAAATCGTCCAGGAAACCCATATTACAATACGTGCAATGTTTCAGGTTCGAAAAATAAATCCTTCACCGCAAAATCTTGCATACGTGTTTTTTTCAAAAAAGTGGTTTTTACCGTACTTAGGTGGTTAGAATTTGGCTTTTCGGAAATAAATTGATATAGAAGAATGGTCGGACGGTCCCTCAAGCCCGGTATAACGTTTTTAGAGTGATCGCGTTTTTGCTTCCGTCTTAATATGACATATATTTAGTTTTTAAGGTGAAAAATGTCGAAAAATGAACAGGGGCCGTGGGTTGCCGTAATGTAAAATAAATATCTCCTTAATTTCGTTTTTATTTGCGCACAAACCGTTTCGGCAACCAATCTCATGATACGTGCAATATTTCAGAGTCGAAAAGTAAATCCTTCTCCGCAAAAACTTGCAATCCAGTTTTTTTCAAAAAAGTGTTTTTACCGTACTTATGTGGTTATAATTTGAATTTTTGGCATTTCTTTGATATAGAATGAATGTTCGACGGTCCCTTGTGCCCATTATAACGTGTTTAGGGCGATCGCGTAAAGGCTTCCGTCTTGAAATTACGTATATTTAGTTTTTTAGGTGAAAAAAGTAAAAAAATTAACAGGGGTCGTGGGTTGCAGTAATGTAAAATAAAAATCTCCTTAATTTTGTTTTTATTTGCGCACAAACCGTTTCGGCAACCAATCTCACGATACGTTTGAAGTTTCAATGTCGAAAAATTAATACTTCACAGCGAAAACTTGCAATCCAGTTTTTTTCAAAAAAGTGGTTTTACCGTACTTGTGTGGTTATAATTTGAATTTTTGGCATTTCTTTGATATAGAATGAATGTACGACGGTCCCTTGTGCCCGCTACAACGTTTTTAGAGCGATCGCGTTAAGACTTCCATCTTGAAATTACGTATATTTAGTTTTTTAGGTGAAAAAAGTAGAAAAATTAACAGGGACCGTGGGTGGCCGTAATGTAAAATAAACATCTCCTTAATTTCGTTTTTATTTGCGCACAAATCGTTCAGGAAATCTGTCTCACGATACGTGTGAAGTTTCAGAGTCGAAAAGTAAATCCTTCTCCGCAAAAACTTGCAATCCAGTTTTTTTTCAAAAAAGTGTTTTTACCGTACTTACGTAGTTATAATTTGAATTTTTGGCATTCCTTTGATATAGAAGGATTGTCGGACGGTCCCTTGTGCCATTATAACGTGTTTAGGGCGATCGCGTAAAGACTTCCATCTTGAAATTACGTATATTTAGTTTTTTAGGTGAAAAAAATAGAAAAATTAACAGGGGCCGTGGGTGGCCGTAATGTAAAATAAAAATCTCCTTAAATTCGTTTTTATTTGCGCACAAATCGTTCAGGAAACCCGTCTCACGATACGTGTGAAGTTTCAAAGTCGAAAAATTAATACTTCACAGCGAAGACTTTTATACGAGTTTTTTCAAAAAAGTGGTTTTTACCGTACTTGGTTGGTTAGAATTTGGCTTTTCGGAAATAAATTGATATAGAAGAATGGTCGGACGGTCCCTCAAGCCCGCTATAACCTTTTTAGTGTGATCGCGTTTTTGCTTCCGTCTTAATATGACATATGTTTAGTTTTTAAGGTGAAAAATGTCGAAAAATTAACATTGGCCGTGGGCTGCCGCAATGAAAAATAAAAATCTCGATTATTCAGTGTTTTTTTGCGCGCAATCCGTTGTGGCAACCCGTCTCACGATATGTGTAATGTTTCAGAGTCGAAAAATAAATACATCACAGCGAAAACCTGCATACAAGTTTTTTTCAAAAAAGTGGTTTTTACCGTACTTAACTGGTTATAATTTTGCTTTTCGGAAATAAATTGATATAGAAGAATGGTCGGACGGTCCCTCAAGCCCGGTATAACGTTTTTAGAGTGATCGTGTTTTTGCTTCCTTCTTAATATGACATATATTTAGTTTTTAAGGTGAAAAATGTCGAAAAATGAACAGGGGCCGTGGAATGCCGTAAAATAAAATAAATATCTCCTTAATTTCGTTTTTATTTGCGTACAAACCGTTTCGGCAACCAATCTCATGATACGTGCAATGTTTCAGAGTCGAAAAGTAAATCCTTCTCCGCAAAAACTTGCAATCCAGTTTTTTTCAAAAAAGTGTTTTTACCGTACTTATGTGGTTATAATTTGAATTTTTGGCATTTCTTTGATATAGAATGAATGTACGACGGTCCCTTGTGCCCGCTACAACGTTTTTAGAGCGATCGCGTTAAGACTTCCATCTTGAAATTACGTATATTTAGTTTTTTAGGTGAAAAAAGTAGAAAAATTAACAGGGGCCGTGGGTTGCCGTAATGTAAAATAAATATCTCCTTAATGTCGTTTTTATTTGCGCACAAACCGTTTCGGCAACCAATCTCATGATACGTGCAATGTTTCAGAGTCGAAAAATAAATCCTTCACCGCAAAATCTTGCATACGAGTTTTTTTCAAAAAAGTGGTTTTTACCGTACTTAACTGGTTATAATTTTGCTTTTCGGAAATAAATTGATATAGAAGAATGGTCGGACGGTCCCTCAAGCCCGGTATAACGTTTTTAGAGTGATCGCGTTTTTGCTTCCGTCTTAATATGACATATATTTAGTTTTTAAGGTGAAAAATGTCGAAAAATGAACAGGGGCCGTGGGTTGCCGTAATGTAAAATAAATATCTCCTTAATTTCGTTTTTATTTGCGCACAAACCGTTTCGGCAACCAATCTCACGATACGTTTGAAGTTTCAATGTCGAAAAATTAATACTTCACAGCGAAAACTTGCAATCCAGTTTTTTTCAAAAAAGTGTTTTTACCGTACTTATGTGGTTACAATTTGAATTTTTGGCATTTTTTTGATATAGAATGAATGTTCGACGGTCCCTTGTGCCCATTATAACATTTTTAGGGCGTTCACGTAAAGGTGTCCGTCTTAAAATGACGTATATTTAGTTTTTTAGGTGAAATATGTCGAAAAATGAACAGGGGTTTGCCTTAATGTAAAATAAAAATCTCCTTAATTTCGTTTTTATTTGCGCACAAACCGTTTCGGCAACCAATCTCATGATACGTGCAATGTTTCAGAGTCGAAAAGTAAATCCTTCTCCGCAAAAACTTGCAATCCAGTTTTTTTCAACAAAGTGGTTTTTACCGTAGTTAGCTGGTTACAATTTGAATTTTTGGCATTTTTTTGATATAGAATGAATGTTCGACGGTCCCTTGTGCCCTTTATAACGTGTTTAGGGCGATCGCGTAAAGGCTTACGTCTTGAAATTACGTATACTTAGTTTTTTAGGTGAAAAAAGTAGAAAAATGAACAGGGGTCGTGGGTTGCAGTAATGTAAAATAAAAATCTCCTTAATTTCGTTTTTATTTGCGCACAAATCGTTCAGGAAACCCATCTCACGATACGTTTGAAGTTTCAATGTCGAAAAATTAATACTTCACAGCGAAAACTTGCAATCCAGTTTTTTTCAAAAAAGTGTTTTTACCGTACTTATGTGGTTATAATTTGAATTTTTGGCATTTTTTTGATATAGAATGAATGTTCGACGGTCCCTTGTGCCCATTATAACGTGTTTAGGGCGATCGCGTAAAGGCTTCCGTCTTAAATTACGTATATTTAGTTTTTTAGGTGAAAAAAGTAAAAAAATTAACAGGGGTCGTGGGTTGCAGTAATGTAAAATAAAAATCTCCTTAATTTTGTTTTTATTTGCGCACAAATCGTCCAGGAAACCCATATTACAATACGTGCAATGTTTCAGGTTCGAAAAATAAATCCTTCACCGCAAAATCTTGCATACGTGTTTTTTTCAAAAAAGTGGTTTTTACCGTACTTAGGTGGTTAGAATTTGGCTTTTCGGAAATAAATTGATATAGAAGAATGGTCGGACGGTCCCTCAAGCCCGGTATAACGTTTTTAGAGTGATCGCGTTTTTGCTTCCGTCTTAATATGACATATATTTAGTTTTTAAGGTGAAAAATGTCGAAAAATGAACAGGGGCCGTGGGTTGCCGTAATGTAAAATAAATATCTCCTTAATTTCGTTTTTATTTGCGCACAAACCGTTTCGGCAACCAATCTCATGATACGTGCAATATTTCAGAGTCGAAAAGTAAATCCTTCTCCGCAAAAACTTGCAATCCAGTTTTTTTCAAAAAAGTGTTTTTACCGTACTTATGTGGTTATAATTTGAATTTTTGGCATTTCTTTGATATAGAATGAATGTTCGACGGTCCCTTGTGCCCATTATAACGTGTTTAGGGCGATCGCGTAAAGGCTTCCGTCTTGAAATTACGTATATTTAGTTTTTTAGGTGAAAAAAGTAAAAAAATTAACAGGGGTCGTGGGTTGCAGTAATGTAAAATAAAAATCTCCTTAATTTTGTTTTTATTTGCGCACAAACCGTTTCGGCAACCAATCTCACGATACGTTTGAAGTTTCAATGTCGAAAAATTAATACTTCACAGCGAAAACTTGCAATCCAGTTTTTTTCAAAAAAGTGGTTTTACCGTACTTGTGTGGTTATAATTTGAATTTTTGGCATTTCTTTGATATAGAATGAATGTACGACGGTCCCTTGTGCCCGCTACAACGTTTTTAGAGCGATCGCGTTAAGACTTCCATCTTGAAATTACGTATATTTAGTTTTTTAGGTGAAAAAAGTAGAAAAATTAACAGGGACCGTGGGTGGCCGTAATGTAAAATAAACATCTCCTTAATTTCGTTTTTATTTGCGCACAAATCGTTCAGGAAATCTGTCTCACGATACGTGTGAAGTTTCAGAGTCGAAAAGTAAATCCTTCTCCGCAAAAACTTGCAATCCAGTTTTTTTTCAAAAAAGTGTTTTTACCGTACTTACGTAGTTATAATTTGAATTTTTGGCATTCCTTTGATATAGAAGGATTGTCGGACGGTCCCTTGTGCCATTATAACGTGTTTAGGGCGATCGCGTAAAGACTTCCATCTTGAAATTACGTATATTTAGTTTTTTAGGTGAAAAAAATAGAAAAATTAACAGGGGCCGTGGGTGGCCGTAATGTAAAATAAAAATCTCCTTAAATTCGTTTTTATTTGCGCACAAATCGTTCAGGAAACCCGTCTCACGATACGTGTGAAGTTTCAAAGTCGAAAAATTAATACTTCACAGCGAAGACTTTTATACGAGTTTTTTCAAAAAAGTGGTTTTTACCGTACTTGGTTGGTTAGAATTTGGCTTTTCGGAAATAAATTGATATAGAAGAATGGTCGGACGGTCCCTCAAGCCCGCTATAACCTTTTTAGTGTGATCGCGTTTTTGCTTCCGTCTTAATATGACATATGTTTAGTTTTTAAGGTGAAAAATGTCGAAAAATTAACATTGGCCGTGGGCTGCCGCAATGAAAAATAAAAATCTCGATTATTCAGTGTTTTTTTGCGCGCAATCCGTTGTGGCAACCCGTCTCACGATATGTGTAATGTTTCAGAGTCGAAAAATAAATACATCACAGCGAAAACCTGCATACAAGTTTTTTTCAAAAAAGTGGTTTTTACCGTACTTAACTGGTTATAATTTTGCTTTTCGGAAATAAATTGATATAGAAGAATGGTCGGACGGTCCCTCAAGCCCGGTATAACGTTTTTAGAGTGATCGTGTTTTTGCTTCCTTCTTAATATGACATATATTTAGTTTTTAAGGTGAAAAATGTCGAAAAATGAACAGGGGCCGTGGAATGCCGTAAAATAAAATAAATATCTCCTTAATTTCGTTTTTATTTGCGTACAAACCGTTTCGGCAACCAATCTCATGATACGTGCAATGTTTCAGAGTCGAAAAGTAAATCCTTCTCCGCAAAAACTTGCAATCCAGTTTTTTTCAAAAAAGTGTTTTTACCGTACTTATGTGGTTATAATTTGAATTTTTGGCATTTCTTTGATATAGAATGAATGTACGACGGTCCCTTGTGCCCGCTACAACGCTTTTAGAGCGATCGCGTTAAGACATCCATCTTGAAATTACGTATATTTAGTTTTTTAGGTGAAAAAAGTAGAAAAATTAACAGGGGCCGTGGGTGGCCGTAATGTAAAATAAAAATCTCCTTAAATTCGTTTTTATTTGCGCACAAATCGTTCAGGAAACCCGTCTCACGATACGGGTGAAGTTTCAAAGTCGAAAAATTAATACTTCACAGCGAAGACTTTTATACGAGTTTTTTCAAAAAGTGGTTTTTACCGTACTTGGGTGGTTAGAATTTGGCTTTTCGGAAATAAATTGATATGGAAGAATGGTCGGACGGTCCCTCAAGCCCGGTATAACGTTTTTAGAGTGATCGCGTTTTTGCTTCCGTCTTAATATGACATATATTTAGTTTTTAAGGTGAAAAATGTCGAAAAATGAACAGGGGCCGTGGGTTGCCGTAATGTAAAATAAATATCTCCTTAATGTCGTTTTTATTTGCGCACAAACCGTTTCGGCAACCAATCTCATGATACGTGCAATGTTTCAGAGTCGAAAAGTAAATCCTTCTCCGCAAAAACTTGCAATCCAGTTTTTTTCAAAAAAGTGTTTTTTACCGTACTTAACTGGTTATAATTTTGCTTTTCGGAAATAAATTGATATAGAAGAATGGTCGGACGGTCCCTCAAGCCCGGTATAACGTTTTTAGAGTGATCGCGTTTTTACTTCCGTCTTAATATGACATATATTTAGTTTTTAAGGTGAAAAATGTCGAAAAATGAACAGGGGCCGTGGGATGCCGTAATGTAAAATAAATATCTCCTTAATTTCGTTTTTATTTGCGCACAAACCGTTTCGGCAACCAATCTCATGATACGTGCAATGTTTCAGAGTCGAAAAGTAAATCCTTCTCCGCAAAAACTTGCAATCCAGTTTTTTTCAAAAAAGTTTTTTTACCGTACTTATGTGGTTATAATTTGAATTTTTGGCATTTCTTTGATATAGAATGAATGTACGACGGTCCCTTGTGCTCGCTACAACGTTTTTAGAGCGATCGCGTTAAGACTTCCATCTTGAAATTACGCACAAATCGTCCAGGAAACCCATATTACAATACGTGCAATGTTTCAGGTTCGAAAAATAAATCCTTCACCGCAAAATCTTGCATACGAGTTTTTTTCAAAAAAGTGGTTTTTACCGTACTTAGGTGGTTAGAATTTGGCTTTTCGGAAATAATTTGATATAGAAGAATTGTCGGACGGTCCCTCAAGCCTGGTATAACGTTTTTAGAGTGATCGCGTTTTTGCTTCCGTCTTAATATGACATAAATTTAGTTTTTAAAGTGAAAAATGTCGAAAAATGAACAGGGGCCGTGGGTTGCCGTAATGTAAAATAAATATCTCCTTAATTTCGTTTTTATTTGCGCACAAACCGTTTCGGCAACCAATCTCATGATACGTGCAATGTTTCAGAGTCGAAAAATAAATCCTTCACCGCAAAATCTTGCATACGAGTTTTTTTCAAAAAAGTGGTTTTTACCGTACTTAACTGGTTATAATTTTGCTTTTCGGAAATAAATTGATATAGAAGAATGGTCGGACGGTCCCTCAAGCCCGGTATAACGTTTTTAGAGTGATCGCGTTTTTGCTTCCGTCTTAATATGACATATATTTAGTTTTTAAGGTGAAAAATGTCGAAAAATGAACAGGGGCCGTGGGTTGCCGTAATGTAAAATAAATATCTCCTTAATTTCGTTTTTATTTGCGCACAAACCGTTTCGGCAACCAATCTCACGATACGTTTGAAGTTTCAATGTCGAAAAATTAATACTTCACAGCGAAAACTTGCAATCCAGTTTTTTTCAAAAAAGTGTTTTTACCGTACTTATGTGGTTACAATTTGAATTTTTGGCATTTTTTTGATATAGAATGAATGTTCGACGGTCCCTTGTGCCCATTATAACATTTTTAGGGCGTTCACGTAAAGGTGTCCGTCTTAAAATGACGTATATTTAGTTTTTTAGGTGAAATATGTCGAAAAATGAACAGGGGTTTGCCTTAATGTAAAATAAAAATCTCCTTAATTTCGTTTTTATTTGCGCACAAACCGTTTCGGCAACCAATCTCATGATACGTGCAATGTTTCAGAGTCGAAAAGTAAATCCTTCTCCGCAAAAACTTGCAATCCAGTTTTTTTCAACAAAGTGGTTTTTACCGTAGTTAGCTGGTTACAATTTGAATTTTTGGCATTTTTTTGATATAGAATGAATGTTCGACGGTCCCTTGTGCCCTTTATAACGTGTTTAGGGCGATCGCGTAAAGGCTTACGTCTTGAAATTACGTATACTTAGTTTTTTAGGTGAAAAAAGTAGAAAAATGAACAGGGGTCGTGGGTTGCAGTAATGTAAAATAAAAATCTCCTTAATTTCGTTTTTATTTGCGCACAAATCGTTCAGGAAACCCATCTCACGATACGTTTGAAGTTTCAATGTCGAAAAATTAATACTTCACAGCGAAAACTTGCAATCCAGTTTTTTTCAAAAAAGTGTTTTTACCGTACTTATGTGGTTATAATTTGAATTTTTGGCATTTTTTTGATATAGAATGAATGTTCGACGGTCCCTTGTGCCCATTATAACGTGTTTAGGGCGATCGCGTAAAGGCTTCCGTCTTAAATTACGTATATTTAGTTTTTTAGGTGAAAAAAGTAAAAAAATTAACAGGGGTCGTGGGTTGCAGTAATGTAAAATAAAAATCTCCTTAATTTTGTTTTTATTTGCGCACAAATCGTTCAGGAAATCTGTCTCACGATACGTGTGAAGTTTCAGAGTCGAAAAGTAAATCCTTCTCCGCAAAAACTTGCAATCCAGTTTTTTTTCAAAAAAGTGTTTTTACCGTACTTACGTAGTTATAATTTGAATTTTTGGCATTCCTTTGATATAGAAGGATTGTCGGACGGTCCCTTGTGCCATTATAACGTGTTTAGGGCGATCGCGTAAAGACTTCCATCTTGAAATTACGTATATTTAGTTTTTTAGGTGAAAAAAATAGAAAAATTAACAGGGGCCGTGGGTGGCCGTAATGTAAAATAAAAATCTCCTTAAATTCGTTTTTATTTGCGCACAAATCGTTCAGGAAACCCGTCTCACGATACGTGTGAAGTTTCAAAGTCGAAAAATTAATACTTCACAGCGAAGACTTTTATACGAGTTTTTTCAAAAAAGTGGTTTTTACCGTACTTGGTTGGTTAGAATTTGGCTTTTCGGAAATAAATTGATATAGAAGAATGGTCGGACGGTCCCTCAAGCCCGCTATAACCTTTTTAGTGTGATCGCGTTTTTGCTTCCGTCTTAATATGACATATGTTTAGTTTTTAAGGTGAAAAATGTCGAAAAATTAACATTGGCCGTGGGCTGCCGCAATGAAAAATAAAAATCTCGATTATTCAGTGTTTTTTTGCGCGCAATCCGTTGTGGCAACCCGTCTCACGATATGTGTAATGTTTCAGAGTCGAAAAATAAATACATCACAGCGAAAACCTGCATACAAGTTTTTTTCAAAAAAGTGGTTTTTACCGTACTTAACTGGTTATAATTTTGCTTTTCGGAAATAAATTGATATAGAAGAATGGTCGGACGGTCCCTCAAGCCCGGTATAACGTTTTTAGAGTGATCGTGTTTTTGCTTCCTTCTTAATATGACATATATTTAGTTTTTAAGGTGAAAAATGTCGAAAAATGAACAGGGGCCGTGGAATGCCGTAAAATAAAATAAATATCTCCTTAATTTCGTTTTTATTTGCGTACAAACCGTTTCGGCAACCAATCTCATGATACGTGCAATGTTTCAGAGTCGAAAAGTAAATCCTTCTCCGCAAAAACTTGCAATCCAGTTTTTTTCAAAAAAGTGTTTTTACCGTACTTATGTGGTTATAATTTGAATTTTTGGCATTTCTTTGATATAGAATGAATGTACGACGGTCCCTTGTGCCCGCTACAACGTTTTTAGAGCGATCGCGTTAAGACTTCCATCTTGAAATTACGTATATTTAGTTTTTTAGGTGAAAAAAGTAGAAAAATTAACAGGGGCCGTGGGTTGCCGTAATGTAAAATAAATATCTCCTTAATGTCGTTTTTATTTGCGCACAAACCGTTTCGGCAACCAATCTCATGATACGTGCAATGTTTCAGAGTCGAAAAATAAATCCTTCACCGCAAAATCTTGCATACGAGTTTTTTTCAAAAAAGTGGTTTTTACCGTACTTAACTGGTTATAATTTTGCTTTTCGGAAATAAATTGATATAGAAGAATGGTCGGACGGTCCCTCAAGCCCGGTATAACGTTTTTAGAGTGATCGCGTTTTTGCTTCCGTCTTAATATGACATATATTTAGTTTTTAAGGTGAAAAATGTCGAAAAATGAACAGGGGCCGTGGGTTGCCGTAATGTAAAATAAATATCTCCTTAATTTCGTTTTTATTTGCGCACAAACCGTTTCGGCAACCAATCTCACGATACGTTTGAAGTTTCAATGTCGAAAAATTAATACTTCACAGCGAAAACTTGCAATCCAGTTTTTTTCAAAAAAGTGTTTTTACCGTACTTATGTGGTTACAATTTGAATTTTTGGCATTTTTTTGATATAGAATGAATGTTCGACGGTCCCTTGTGCCCATTATAACATTTTTAGGGCGTTCACGTAAAGGTGTCCGTCTTAAAATGACGTATATTTAGTTTTTTAGGTGAAATATGTCGAAAAATGAACAGGGGTTTGCCTTAATGTAAAATAAAAATCTCCTTAATTTCGTTTTTATTTGCGCACAAACCGTTTCGGCAACCAATCTCATGATACGTGCAATGTTTCAGAGTCGAAAAGTAAATCCTTCTCCGCAAAAACTTGCAATCCAGTTTTTTTCAACAAAGTGGTTTTTACCGTAGTTAGCTGGTTACAATTTGAATTTTTGGCATTTTTTTGATATAGAATGAATGTTCGACGGTCCCTTGTGCCCTTTATAACGTGTTTAGGGCGATCGCGTAAAGGCTTACGTCTTGAAATTACGTATACTTAGTTTTTTAGGTGAAAAAAGTAGAAAAATGAACAGGGGTCGTGGGTTGCAGTAATGTAAAATAAAAATCTCCTTAATTTCGTTTTTATTTGCGCACAAATCGTTCAGGAAACCCATCTCACGATACGTTTGAAGTTTCAATGTCGAAAAATTAATACTTCACAGCGAAAACTTGCAATCCAGTTTTTTTCAAAAAAGTGTTTTTACCGTACTTATGTGGTTATAATTTGAATTTTTGGCATTTTTTTGATATAGAATGAATGTTCGACGGTCCCTTGTGCCCATTATAACGTGTTTAGGGCGATCGCGTAAAGGCTTCCGTCTTAAATTACGTATATTTAGTTTTTTAGGTGAAAAAAGTAAAAAAATTAACAGGGGTCGTGGGTTGCAGTAATGTAAAATAAAAATCTCCTTAATTTTGTTTTTATTTGCGCACAAATCGTCCAGGAAACCCATATTACAATACGTGCAATGTTTCAGGTTCGAAAAATAAATCCTTCACCGCAAAATCTTGCATACGTGTTTTTTTCAAAAAAGTGGTTTTTACCGTACTTAGGTGGTTAGAATTTGGCTTTTCGGAAATAAATTGATATAGAAGAATGGTCGGACGGTCCCTCAAGCCCGGTATAACGTTTTTAGAGTGATCGCGTTTTTGCTTCCGTCTTAATATGACATATATTTAGTTTTTAAGGTGAAAAATGTCGAAAAATGAACAGGGGCCGTGGGTTGCCGTAATGTAAAATAAATATCTCCTTAATTTCGTTTTTATTTGCGCACAAACCGTTTCGGCAACCAATCTCATGATACGTGCAATATTTCAGAGTCGAAAAGTAAATCCTTCTCCGCAAAAACTTGCAATCCAGTTTTTTTCAAAAAAGTGTTTTTACCGTACTTATGTGGTTATAATTTGAATTTTTGGCATTTCTTTGATATAGAATGAATGTTCGACGGTCCCTTGTGCCCATTATAACGTGTTTAGGGCGATCGCGTAAAGGCTTCCGTCTTGAAATTACGTATATTTAGTTTTTTAGGTGAAAAAAGTAAAAAAATTAACAGGGGTCGTGGGTTGCAGTAATGTAAAATAAAAATCTCCTTAATTTTGTTTTTATTTGCGCACAAACCGTTTCGGCAACCAATCTCACGATACGTTTGAAGTTTCAATGTCGAAAAATTAATACTTCACAGCGAAAACTTGCAATCCAGTTTTTTTCAAAAAAGTGGTTTTACCGTACTTGTGTGGTTATAATTTGAATTTTTGGCATTTCTTTGATATAGAATGAATGTACGACGGTCCCTTGTGCCCGCTACAACGTTTTTAGAGCGATCGCGTTAAGACTTCCATCTTGAAATTACGTATATTTAGTTTTTTAGGTGAAAAAAGTAGAAAAATTAACAGGGACCGTGGGTGGCCGTAATGTAAAATAAACATCTCCTTAATTTCGTTTTTATTTGCGCACAAATCGTTCAGGAAATCTGTCTCACGATACGTGTGAAGTTTCAGAGTCGAAAAGTAAATCCTTCTCCGCAAAAACTTGCAATCCAGTTTTTTTTCAAAAAAGTGTTTTTACCGTACTTACGTAGTTATAATTTGAATTTTTGGCATTCCTTTGATATAGAAGGATTGTCGGACGGTCCCTTGTGCCATTATAACGTGTTTAGGGCGATCGCGTAAAGACTTCCATCTTGAAATTACGTATATTTAGTTTTTTAGGTGAAAAAAATAGAAAAATTAACAGGGGCCGTGGGTGGCCGTAATGTAAAATAAAAATCTCCTTAAATTCGTTTTTATTTGCGCACAAATCGTTCAGGAAACCCGTCTCACGATACGTGTGAAGTTTCAAAGTCGAAAAATTAATACTTCACAGCGAAGACTTTTATACGAGTTTTTTCAAAAAAGTGGTTTTTACCGTACTTGGTTGGTTAGAATTTGGCTTTTCGGAAATAAATTGATATAGAAGAATGGTCGGACGGTCCCTCAAGCCCGCTATAACCTTTTTAGTGTGATCGCGTTTTTGCTTCCGTCTTAATATGACATATGTTTAGTTTTTAAGGTGAAAAATGTCGAAAAATTAACATTGGCCGTGGGCTGCCGCAATGAAAAATAAAAATCTCGATTATTCAGTGTTTTTTTGCGCGCAATCCGTTGTGGCAACCCGTCTCACGATATGTGTAATGTTTCAGAGTCGAAAAATAAATACATCACAGCGAAAACCTGCATACAAGTTTTTTTCAAAAAAGTGGTTTTTACCGTACTTAACTGGTTATAATTTTGCTTTTCGGAAATAAATTGATATAGAAGAATGGTCGGACGGTCCCTCAAGCCCGGTATAACGTTTTTAGAGTGATCGTGTTTTTGCTTCCTTCTTAATATGACATATATTTAGTTTTTAAGGTGAAAAATGTCGAAAAATGAACAGGGGCCGTGGAATGCCGTAAAATAAAATAAATATCTCCTTAATTTCGTTTTTATTTGCGTACAAACCGTTTCGGCAACCAATCTCATGATACGTGCAATGTTTCAGAGTCGAAAAGTAAATCCTTCTCCGCAAAAACTTGCAATCCAGTTTTTTTCAAAAAAGTGTTTTTACCGTACTTATGTGGTTATAATTTGAATTTTTGGCATTTCTTTGATATAGAATGAATGTACGACGGTCCCTTGTGCCCGCTACAACGTTTTTAGAGCGATCGCGTTAAGACTTCCATCTTGAAATTACGTATATTTAGTTTTTTAGGTGAAAAAAGTAGAAAAATTAACAGGGGCCGTGGGTTGCCGTAATGTAAAATAAATATCTCCTTAATGTCGTTTTTATTTGCGCACAAACCGTTTCGGCAACCAATCTCATGATACGTGCAATGTTTAGAGTCGAAAAGTAAATCCTTCTCCGCAAAAACTTGCAATCCAGTTTTTTTCAAAAAAAAGTTTTTACCGTACTTATGTGGTTATAATTTGAATTTTTGGCATTTCTTTGATATAGAATGAATGTACGACGGTCCCTTGTGCCCGCTACAACGCTTTTAGAGCGATCGCGTTAAGACATCCATCTTGAAATTACGTATATTTAGTTTTTTAGGTGAAAAAAGTAGAAAAATTAACAGGGGCCGTGGGTGGCCGTAATGTAAAATAAAAATCTCCTTAAATTCGTTTTTATTTGCGCACAAATCGTTCAGGAAACCCGTCTCACGATACGGGTGAAGTTTCAAAGTCGAAAAATTAATACTTCACAGCGAAGACTTTTATACGAGTTTTTTCAAAAAGTGGTTTTTACCGTACTTGGGTGGTTAGAATTTGGCTTTTCGGAAATAAATTGATATGGAAGAATGGTCGGACGGTCCCTCAAGCCCGGTATAACGTTTTTAGAGTGATCGCGTTTTTACTTCCGTCTTAATATGACATATATTTAGTTTTTAAGGTGAAAAATGTCGAAAAATGAACAGGGGCCGTGGGATGCCGTAATGTAAAATAAATATCTCCTTAATTTCGTTTTTATTTGCGCACAAACCGTTTCGGCAACCAATCTCATGATACGTGCAATGTTTCAGAGTCGAAAAGTAAATCCTTCTCCGCAAAAACTTGCAATCCAGTTTTTTTCAAAAAAGTTTTTTTACCGTACTTATGTGGTTATAATTTGAATTTTTGGCATTTCTTTGATATAGAATGAATGTACGACGGTCCCTTGTGCTCGCTACAACGTTTTTAGAGCGATCGCGTTAAGACTTCCATCTTGAAATTACGCACAAATCGTCCAGGAAACCCATATTACAATACGTGCAATGTTTCAGGTTCGAAAAATAAATCCTTCACCGCAAAATCTTGCATACGAGTTTTTTTCAAAAAAGTGGTTTTTACCGTACTTAGGTGGTTAGAATTTGGCTTTTCGGAAATAATTTGATATAGAAGAATTGTCGGACGGTCCCTCAAGCCTGGTATAACGTTTTTAGAGTGATCGCGTTTTTGCTTCCGTCTTAATATGACATAAATTTAGTTTTTAAAGTGAAAAATGTCGAAAAATGAACAGGGGCCGTGGGTTGCCGTAATGTAAAATAAATATCTCCTTAATTTCGTTTTTATTTGCGCACAAACCGTTTCGGCAACCAATCTCATGATACGTGCAATGTTTCAGAGTCGAAAAATAAATCCTTCACCGCAAAATCTTGCATACGAGTTTTTTTCAAAAAAGTGGTTTTTACCGTACTTAACTGGTTATAATTTTGCTTTTCGGAAATAAATTGATATAGAAGAATGGTCGGACGGTCCCTCAAGCCCGGTATAACGTTTTTAGAGTGATCGCGTTTTTGCTTCCGTCTTAATATGACATATATTTAGTTTTTAAGGTGAAAAATGTCGAAAAATGAACAGGGGCCGTGGGTTGCCGTAATGTAAAATAAATATCTCCTTAATTTCGTTTTTATTTGCGCACAAACCGTTTCGGCAACCAATCTCACGATACGTTTGAAGTTTCAATGTCGAAAAATTAATACTTCACAGCGAAAACTTGCAATCCAGTTTTTTTCAAAAAAGTGTTTTTACCGTACTTATGTGGTTACAATTTGAATTTTTGGCATTTTTTTGATATAGAATGAATGTTCGACGGTCCCTTGTGCCCATTATAACATTTTTAGGGCGTTCGCGTAAAGGTGTCCGTCTTAAAATGACGTATATTTAGTTTTTTAGGTGAAATATGTCGAAAAATGAACAGGGGTTTGCCTTAATGTAAAATAAAAATCTCCTTAATTTCGTTTTTATTTGCGCACAAACCGTTTCGGCAACCAATCTCATGATACGTGCAATGTTTCAGAGTCGAAAAGTAAATCCTTCTCCGCAAAAACTTGCAATCCAGTTTTTTTCAACAAAGTGGTTTTTACCGTAGTTAGCTGGTTACAATTTGAATTTTTGGCATTTTTTTGATATAGAATGAATGTTCGACGGTCCCTTGTGCCCTTTATAACGTGTTTAGGGCGATCGCGTAAAGGCTTACGTCTTGAAATTACGTATACTTAGTTTTTTAGGTGAAAAAAGTAGAAAAATGAACAGGGGTCGTGGGTTGCAGTAATGTAAAATAAAAATCTCCTTAATTTCGTTTTTATTTGCGCACAAATCGTTCAGGAAACCCATCTCACGATACGTTTGAAGTTTCAATGTCGAAAAATTAATACTTCACAGCGAAAACTTGCAATCCAGTTTTTTTCAAAAAAGTGTTTTTACCGTACTTATGTGGTTATAATTTGAATTTTTGGCATTTTTTTGATATAGAATGAATGTTCGACGGTCCCTTGTGCCCATTATAACGTGTTTAGGGCGATCGCGTAAAGGCTTCCGTCTTGAAATTACGTATATTTAGTTTTTTAGGTGAAAAAAGTAAAAAAATTAACAGGGGTCGTGGGTTGCAGTAATGTAAAATAAAAATCTCCTTAATTTTGTTTTTATTTGCGCACAAATCGTCCAGGAAACCCATATTACAATACGTGCAATGTTTCAGGTTCGAAAAATAAATCCTTCACCGCAAAATCTTGCATACGTGTTTTTTTCAAAAAAGTGGTTTTTACCGTACTTAGGTGGTTAGAATTTGGCTTTTCGGAAATAAATTGATATAGAAGAATGGTCGGACGGTCCCACAAGCCCGGTATAACGTTTTTAGAGTGATCGCGTTTTTGCTTCCGTCTTAATATGACATATATTTAGTTTTTAAGGTGAAAAATGTCGAAAAATGAACAGGGGCCGTGGGTTGCCGTAATGTAAAATAAATATCTCCTTAATTTCGTTTTTATTTGCGCACAAACCGTTTCGGCAACCAATCTCATGATACGTGCAATATTTCAGAGTCGAAAAGTAAATCCTTCTCCGCAAAAACTTGCAATCCAGTTTTTTTCAAAAAAGTGTTTTTACCGTACTTATGTGGTTATAATTTGAATTTTTGGCATTTCTTTGATATAGAATGAATGTTCGACGGTCCCTTGTGCCCATTATAACGTGTTTAGGGCGATCGCGTAAAGGCTTCCGTCTTGAAATTACGTATATTTAGTTTTTTAGGTGAAAAAAGTAAAAAAATTAACAGGGGTCGTGGGTTGCAGTAATGTAAAATAAAAATCTCCTTAATTTTGTTTTTATTTGCGCACAAACCGTTTCGGCAACCAATCTCACGATACGTTTGAAGTTTCAATGTCGAAAAATTAATACTTCACAGCGAAAACTTGCAATCCAGTTTTTTTCAAAAAAGTGGTTTTTACCGTAGTTAGCTGGTTACAATTTGAATTTTTGGCATTTTTTTGATATAGAATGAATGTTCGACGGTCCCTTGTGCCCTTTATAACGTGTTTAGGGCGATCGCGTAAAGGCTTACGTCTTGAAATTACGTATACTTAGTTTTTTAGGTGAAAAAAGTAGAAAAATGAACAGGGGTCGTGGGTTGCAGTAATGTAAAATAAATATCTCCTTAATTTCGTTTTTATTTGCGTACAAACCGTTTCGGCAACCAATCTCATGATACGTGCAATGTTTCAGAGTCGAAAAGTAAATCCTTCTCCGCAAAAACTTGCAATCCAGTTTTTTTCAAAAAAGTGTTTTTACCGTACTTATGTGGTTATAATTTGAATTTTTGGCATTTCTTTGATATAGAATGAATGTACGACGGTCCCTTGTGCCCGCTACAACGTTTTTAGAGCGATCGCGTTAAGACTTCCATCTTGAAATTACGTATATTTAGTTTTTTAGGTGAAAAAAGTAGAAAAATTAACAGGGGCCGTGGGTTGCCGTAATGTAAAATAAATATCTCCTTAATGTCGTTTTTATTTGCGCACAAACCGTTTCGGCAACCAATCTCATGATACGTGCAATGTTTAGAGTCGAAAAGTAAATCCTTCTCCGCAAAAACTTGCAATCCAGTTTTTTTCAAAAAAGTGTTTTTTACCGTACTTAACTGGTTATAATTTTGCTTTTCGGAAATAAATTGATATAGAAGAATGGTCGGACGGTCCCTCAAGCCCGGTATAACGTTTTTAGAGTGATCGCGTTTTTACTTCCGTCTTAATATGACATATATTTAGTTTTTAAGGTGAAAAATGTCGAAAAATGAACAGGGGCCGTGGGATGCCGTAATGTAAAATAAATAACTCCTTAATTTCGTTTTTATTTGCGCACAAACCGTTTCGGCAACCAATCTCATGATACGTGCAATGTTTCAGAGTCGAAAAGTAAATCCTTCTCCGCAAAAACTTGCAATCCAGTTTTTTTCAAAAAAGTGTTTTTACCGTACTTATGTGGTTATAATTTGAATTTTTGGCATTTCTTTGATATAGAATGAATGTACGACGGTCCCTTGTGCCCGCTACAACGCTTTTAGAGCGATCGCGTTAAGACATCCATCTTGAAATTACGTATATTTAGTTTTTTAGGTGAAAAAAGTAGAAAAATTAACAGGGGCCGTGGGTGGCCGTAATGTAAAATAAAAATCTCCTTAAATTCGTTTTTATTTGCGCACAAATCGTTCAGGAAACCCGTCTCACGATACGGGTGAAGTTTCAAAGTCGAAAAATTAATACTTCACAGCGAAGACTTTTATACGAGTTTTTTCAAAAAGTGGTTTTTACCGTACTTGGGTGGTTAGAATTTGGCTTTTCGGAAATAAATTGATATGGAAGAATGGTCGGACGGTCCCTCAAGCCCGGTATAACGTTTTTAGAGTGATCGCGTTTTTGCTTCCGTCTTAATATGACATATATTTAGTTTTTAAGGTGAAAAATGTCGAAAAATGAACAGGGGCCGTGGGTTGCCGTAATGTAAAATAAATATCTCCTTAATGTCGTTTTTATTTGCGCACAAACCGTTTCGGCAACCAATCTCATGATACGTGCAATGTTTCAGAGTCGAAAAGTAAATCCTTCTCCGCAAAAACTTGCAATCCAGTTTTTTTCAAAAAAGTGTTTTTTACCGTACTTAACTGGTTATAATTTTGCTTTTCGGAAATAAATTGATATAGAAGAATGGTCGGACGGTCCCTCAAGCCCGGTATAACGTTTTTAGAGTGATCGCGTTTTTACTTCCGTCTTAATATGACATATATTTAGTTTTTAAGGTGAAAAATGTCGAAAAATGAACAGGGGCCGTGGGATGCCGTAATGTAAAATAAATATCTCCTTAATTTCGTTTTTATTTGCGCACAAACCGTTTCGGCAACCAATCTCATGATACGTGCAATGTTTCAGAGTCGAAAAGTAAATCCTTCTCCGCAAAAACTTGCAATCCAGTTTTTTTCAAAAAAGTTTTTTTACCGTACTTATGTGGTTATAATTTGAATTTTTGGCATTTCTTTGATATAGAATGAATGTACGACGGTCCCTTGTGCTCGCTACAACGTTTTTAGAGCGATCGCGTTAAGACTTCCATCTTGAAATTACGCACAAATCGTCCAGGAAACCCATATTACAATACGTGCAATGTTTCAGGTTCGAAAAATAAATCCTTCACCGCAAAATCTTGCATACGAGTTTTTTTCAAAAAAGTGGTTTTTACCGTACTTAGGTGGTTAGAATTTGGCTTTTCGGAAATAATTTGATATAGAAGAATTGTCGGACGGTCCCTCAAGCCTGGTATAACGTTTTTAGAGTGATCGCGTTTTTGCTTCCGTCTTAATATGACATAAATTTAGTTTTTAAAGTGAAAAATGTCGAAAAATGAACAGGGGCCGTGGGTTGCCGTAATGTAAAATAAATATCTCCTTAATTTCGTTTTTATTTGCGCACAAACCGTTTCGGCAACCAATCTCATGATACGTGCAATGTTTCAGAGTCGAAAAGTAAATCCTTCTCCGCAAAAACTTGCAATCCAGTTTTTTTCAAAAAAGTGGTTTTTACCGTAGTTAGCTGGTTACAATTTGAATTTTTGGCATTTTTTTGATATAGAATGAATGTTCGACGGTCCCTTGTGCCCTTTATAACGTGTTTAGGGCGATCGCGTAAAGGCTTACGTCTTGAAATTACGTATACTTAGTTTTTTAGGTGAAAAAAGTAGAAAAATGAACAGGGGTCGTGGGTTGCAGTAATGTAAAATAAAAATCTCCTTAATTTCGTTTTTATTTGCGCACAAATCGTTCAGGAAACCCATCTCACGATACGTTTGAAGTTTCAATGTCGAAAAATTAATACTTCACAGCGAAAACTTGCAATCCAGTTTTTTTCAAAAAAGTGTTTTTACCGTACTTATGTGGTTATAATTTGAATTTTTGGCATTTTTTTGATATAGAATGAATGTTCGACGGTCCCTTGTGCCCATTATAACGTGTTTAGGGCGATCGCGTAAAGGCTTCCGTCTTGAAATTACGTATATTTAGTTTTTTAGGTGAAAAAAGTAAAAAAATTAACAGGGGTCGTGGGTTGCAGTAATGTAAAATAAAAATCTCCTTAATTTTGTTTTTATTTGCGCACAAATCGTCCAGGAAACCCATATTACAATACGTGCAATGTTTCAGGTTCGAAAAATAAATCCTTCACCGCAAAATCTTGCATACGAGTTTTTTTCAAAAAAGTGGTTTTTACCGTACTTAGGTGGTTAGAATTTGGCTTTTCGGAAATAAATTGATATAGAAGAATGGTCGGACGGTCCCTCAAGCCCGGTATAACGTTTTTAGAGTGATCGCGTTTTTGCTTCCGTCTTAATATGACATATATTTAGTTTTTAAGGTGAAAAATGTCGAAAAATGAACAGGGGCCGTGGGTTGCCGTAATGTAAAATAAATATCTCCTTAATTTCGTTTTTATTTGCGCACAAACCGTTTCGGCAACCAATCTCATGATACGTGCAATATTTCAGAGTCGAAAAGTAAATCCTTCTCCGCAAAAACTTGCAATCCAGTTTTTTTCAAAAAAGTGTTTTTACCGTACTTATGTGGTTATAATTTGAATTTTTGGCATTTCTTTGATATAGAATGAATGTTCGACGGTCCCTTGTGCCCGCTACAACATTTTTAGGGCGTTCGCGTAAAGGTGTCCGTCTTAAAATGACGTATATTTAGTGTTTTAGGTGAAATATGTCGAAAAATGAACAGGGGTCGTGGGTTGCCGTAATGTAAAATAAAAATCTCCTTAATTTCGTTTTTATTTGCGCACAAACCGTTTCGGCAACCAATCTCATGATACGTGCAATGTTTCAGAGTCGAAAAGTAAATCCTTCTCCGCAAAAACTTGCAATCCAGTTTTTTTCAAAAAAGTGGTTTTTACCGTAGTTAGCTGGTTACAATTTGAATTTTTGGCATTTTTTTGATATAGAATGAATGTTCGACGGTCCCTTGTGCCCTTTATAACGTGTTTAGGGCGATCGCGTAAAGGCTTACGTCTTGAAATTACGTATACTTAGTTTTTTAGGTGAAAAAAGTAGAAAAATGAACAGGGGTCGTGGGTTGCAGTAATGTAAAATAAAAATCTCCTTAATTTCGTTTTTATTTGCGCACAAATCGTTCAGGAAACCCATCTCACGATACGTTTGAAGTTTCAATGTCGAAAAATTAATACTTCACAGCGAAAACTTGCAATCCAGTTTTTTTCAAAAAAGTGTTTTTACCGTACTTATGTGGTTATAATTTGAATTTTTGGCATTTTTTTGATATAGAATGAATGTTCGACGGTCCCTTGTGCCCATTATAACGTGTTTAGGGCGATCGCGTAAAGGCTTCCGTCTTGAAATTACGTATATTTAGTTTTTTAGGTGAAAAAAGTAAAAAAATTAACAGGGGTCGTGGGTTGCAGTAATGTAAAATAAAAATCTCCTTAATTTTGTTTTTATTTGCGCACAAATCGTCCAGGAAACCCATATTACAATACGTGCAATGTTTCAGGTTCGAAAAATAAATCCTTCACCGCAAAATCTTGCATACGAGTTTTTTTCAAAAAAGTGGTTTTTACCGTACTTAGGTGGTTAGAATTTGGCTTTTCGGAAATAAATTGATATAGAAGAATGGTCGGACGGTCCCTCAAGCCCGGTATAACGTTTTTAGAGTGATCGCGTTTTTGCTTCCGTCTTAATATGACATATATTTAGTTTTTAAGGTGAAAAATGTCGAAAAATGAACAGGGGCCGTGGGTTGCCGTAATGTAAAATAAATATCTCCTTAATTTCGTTTTTATTTGCGCACAAACCGTTTCGGCAACCAATCTCATGATACGTGCAATATTTCAGAGTCGAAAAGTAAATCCTTCTCCGCAAAAACTTGCAATCCAGTTTTTTTCAAAAAAGTGTTTTTACCGTACTTATGTGGTTATAATTTGAATTTTTGGCATTTCTTTGATATAGAATGAATGTTCGACGGTCCCTTGTGCCCGCTACAACATTTTTAGGGCGTTCGCGTAAAGGCTTCCGTCTTGAAATTACGTATATTTAGTTTTTTAGGTGAAAAAAGTAAAAAAATTAACAGGGGTCGTGGGTTGCAGTAATGTAAAATAAAAATCTCCTTAATTTTGTTTTTATTTGCGCACAAATCGTCCAGGAAACCCATATTACAATACGTGCAATGTTTCAGGTTCGAAAAATAAATCCTTCACCGCAAAATCTTGCATACGAGTTTTTTTCAAAAAAGTGGTTTTTACCGTACTTAGGTGGTTAGAATTTGGCTTTTCGGAAATAAATTGATATAGAAGAATGGTCGGACGGTCCCTCAAGCCCGGTATAACGTTTTTAGAGTGATCGCGTTTTTGCTTCCGTCTTAATATGACATATATTTAGTTTTTAAGGTGAAAAATGTCGAAAAATGAACAGGGGCCGTGGGTTGCCGTAATGTAAAATAAAAATCTCCTTAATTTCGTTTTTATTTGCGCACAAACCGTTTCGGCAACCAATCTCATGATACGTGCAATGTTTCAGAGTCGAAAAGTAAATCCTTCTCCGCAAAAACTTGCAATCCAGTTTTTTTCAAAAAAGTGGTTTTTACCGTAGTTAGCTGGTTACAATTTGAATTTTTGGCATTTTTTTGATATAGAATGAATGTTCGACGGTCCCTTGTGCCCTTTATAACGTGTTTAGGGCGATCGCGTAAAGGCTTACGTCTTGAAATTACGTATACTTAGTTTTTTAGGTGAAAAAAGTAGAAAAATGAACAGGGGTCGTGGGTTGCAGTAATGTAAAATAAAAATCTCCTTAATTTCGTTTTTATTTGCGCACAAATCGTTCAGGAAACCCATCTCACGATACGTTTGAAGTTTCAATGTCGAAAAATTAATACTTCACAGCGAAAACTTGCAATCCAGTTTTTTTCAAAAAAGTGTTTTTACCGTACTTATGTGGTTATAATTTGAATTTTTGGCATTTTTTTGATATAGAATGAATGTTCGACGGTCCCTTGTGCCCATTATAACGTGTTTAGGGCGATCGCGTAAAGGCTTCCGTCTTGAAATTACGTATATTTAGTTTTTTAGGTGAAAAAAGTAAAAAAATTAACAGGGGTCGTGGGTTGCAGTAATGTAAAATAAAAATCTCCTTAATTTTGTTTTTATTTGCGCACAAATCGTCCAGGAAACCCATATTACAATACGTGCAATGTTTCAGGTTCGAAAAATAAATCCTTCACCGCAAAATCTTGCATACGAGTTTTTTTCAAAAAAGTGGTTTTTACCGTACTTAGGTGGTTAGAATTTGGCTTTTCGGAAATAAATTGATATAGAAGAATGGTCGGACGGTCCCTCAAGCCCGGTATAACGTTTTTAGAGTGATCGCGTTTTTGCTTCCGTCTTAATATGACATATATTTAGTTTTTAAGGTGAAAAATGTCGAAAAATGAACAGGGGCCGTGGGTTGCCGTAATGTAAAATAAATATCTCCTTAATTTCGTTTTTATTTGCGCACAAACCGTTTCGGCAACCAATCTCATGATACGTGCAATATTTCAGAGTCGAAAAGTAAATCCTTCTCCGCAAAAACTTGCAATCCAGTTGTTTTCAAAAATGTGTTTTTACCGTACTTATGTGGTTATAATTTGAATTTTTGGCATTTCTTTGATATAGAATGAATGTTCGACGGTCCCTTGTGCCGGCTACAACATTTTTAGGGCGTTCGCGTAAAGGTGTCCGTCTTAAAATGACGTATATTTAGTGTTTTAGGTGAAATATGTCGAAAAATGAACAGGGGTCGTGGGTTGCCGTAATGTAAAATAAAAATCTCCTTAATTTCGTTTTTATTTGCGCACAAACCGTTTCGGCAACCAATCTCATGATACGTGCAATGTTTCAGAGTCGAAAAGTAAATCCTTCTCCGCAAAAACTTGCAATCCAGTTTTTTTCAAAAAAGTGGTTTTTACCGTAGTTAGCTGGTTACAATTTGAATTTTTGGCATTTTTTTGATATAGAATGAATGTTCGACGGTCCCTTGTGCCCTTTATAACGTGTTTAGGGCGATCGCGTAAAGGCTTACGTCTTGAAATTACGTATACTTAGTTTTTTAGGTGAAAAAAGTAGAAAAATGAAAAGGGGTCGTGGGTTGCAGTAATGTAAAATAAAAATCTCCTTAATTTCGTTTTTATTTGCGCACAAATCGTTCAGGAAACCCATCTCACGATACGTTTGAAGTTTCAATGTCGAAAAATTAATACTTCACAGCGAAAACTTGCAATCCAGTTTTTTTCAAAAAAGTGTTTTTACCGTACTTATGTGGTTATAATTTGAATTTTTGGCATTTTTTTGATATAGAATGAATGTTCGACGGTCCCTTGTGCCCATTATAACGTGTTTAGGGCGATCGCGTAAAGGCTTCCGTCTTGAAATTACGTATATTTAGTTTTTTAGGTGAAAAAAGTAAAAAAATTAACAGGGGTCGTGGGTTGCAGTAATGTAAAATAAAAATCTCCTTAATTTCGTTTTTATTTGCGCACAAATCGTTCAGGAAACCCATCTCACGATACGTTTGAAGTTTCAATGTCGAAAAATTAATACTTCACAGCGAAAACTTGCAATCCAGTTTTTTTCAAAAAAGTGTTTTTACCGTACTTATGTGGTTATAATTTGAATTTTTGGCATTTTTTTGATATAGAATGAATGTTCGACGGTCCCTTGTGCCCATTATAACGTGTTTAGGGCGATCGCGTAAAGGCTTCCGTCTTGAAATTACGTATATTTAGTTTTTTAGGTGAAAAAAGTAAAAAAATTAACAGGGGTCGTGGGTTGCAGTAATGTAAAATAAAAATCTCCTTAATTTTGTTTTTATTTGCGCACAAATCGTCCAGGAAACCCATATTACAATACGTGCAATGTTTCAGGTTCGAAAAATAAATCCTTCACCGCAAAATCTTGCATACGAGTTTTTTTCAAAAAAGTGGTTTTTACCGTACTTAGGTGGTTAGAATTTGGCTTTTCGGAAATAAATTGATATAGAAGAATGGTCGGACGGTCCCTCAAGCCCGGTATAACGTTTTTAGAGTGATCGCGTTTTTGCTTCCGTCTTAATATGACATATATTTAGTTTTTAAGGTGAAAAATGTCGAAAAATGAACAGGGGCCGTGGGTTGCCGTAATGTAAAATAAATATCTCCTTAATTTCGTTTTTATTTGCGCACAAACCGTTTCGGCAACCAATCTCATGATACGTGCAATATTTCAGAGTCGAAAAGTAAATCCTTCTCCGCAAAAACTTGCAATCCAGTTTTTTTCAAAAAAGTGTTTTTACCGTACTTATGTGGTTATAATTTGAATTTTTGGCATTTCTTTGATATAGAATGAATGTTCGACGGTCCCTTGTGCCCGCTACAACATTTTTAGGGCGTTCGCGTAAAGGTGTCCGTCTTAAAATGACGTATATTTAGTTTTTTAGGTGAAATATGTCGAAAAATGAACAGGGGTCGTGGGTTGCCGTAATGTAAAATAAAAATCTCCTTAATTTCGTTTTTATTTGCGCACAAACCGTTTCGGCAACCAATCTCATGATACGTGCAATGTTTCAGAGTCGAAAAGTAAATCCTTCTCCGCAAAAACTTGCAATCCAGATTTTTTCAAAAAAGTGGTTTTTACCGTAGTTAGCTGGTTACAATTTGAATTTTTGGCATTTTTTTGATATAGAATGAATGTTCGACGGTCCCTTGTGCCCTTTATAACGTGTTTAGGGCGATCGCGTAAAGGCTTACGTCTTGAAATTACGTATACTTAGTTTTTTAGGTGAAAAAAGTAGAAAAATGAACAGGGGTCGTGGGTTGCAGTAATGTAAAATAAAAATCTCCTTAATTTCGTTTTTATTTGCGCACAAATCGTTCAGGAAACCCATCTCACGATACGTTTGAAGTTTCAATGTCGAAAAATTAATACTTCACAGCGAAAACTTGCAATCCAGTTTTTTTCAAAAAAGTGTTTTTACCGTACTTATGTGGTTATAATTTGAATTTTTGGCATTTTTTTGATATAGAATGAATGTTCGACGGTCCCTTGTGCCCATTATAACGTGTTTAGGGCGATCGCGTAAAGGCTTCCGTCTTAAAATTACGTATATTTAGTTTTTTAGGTGAAAAAAGTAAAAAAATTAACAGGGGTCGTGGGTTGCAGTAATGTAAAATAAAAATCTCCTTAATTTTGTTTTTATTTGCGCACAAATCGTCCAGGAAACCCATATTACAATACGTGCAATGTTTCAGGTTCGAAAAATAAATCCTTCACCGCAAAATCTTGCATACGAGTTTTTTTCAAAAAAGTGGTTTTTACCGTACTTAGGTGGTTAGAATTTGGCTTTTCGGAAATAAATTGATATAGAAGAATGGTCGGACGGTCCCTCAAGCCCGGTATAACGTTTTTAGAGTGATCGCGTTTTTGCTTCCGTCTTAATATGACATATATTTAGTTTTTAAGGTGAAAAATGTCGAAAAATGAACAGGGGCCGTGGGTTGCCGTAATGTAAAATAAATATCTCCTTAATTTCGTTTTTATTTGCGCACAAACCGTTTCGGCAACCAATCTCATGATACGTGCAATATTTCAGAGTCGAAAAGTAAATCCTTCTCCGCAAAAACTTGCAATCCAGTTTTTTTCAAAAAAGTGTTTTTACCGTACTTATGTGGTTATAATTTGAATTTTTGGCATTTCTTTGATATAGAATGAATGTTCGACGGTCCCTTGTGCCCATTATAACGTGTTTAGGGCGATCGCGTAAAGGCTTCCGTCTTGAAATTACGTATATTTAGTTTTTTAGGTGAAAAAAGTAAAAAAATTAACAGGGGTCGTGGGTTGCAGTAATGTAAAATAAAAATCTCCTTAATTTCGTTTTTATTTGCGCACAAATCGTTCAGGAAACCCATCTCACGATACGTTTGAAGTTTCAATGTCGAAAAATTAATACTTCACAGCGAAAACTTGCAATCCAGTTTTTTTCAAAAAAGTGTTTTTACCGTACTTATGTGGTTATAATTTGAATTTTTGGCATTTTTTTGATATAGAATGAATGTTCGACGGTCCCTTGTGCCCATTATAACGTGTTTAGGGCGATCGCGTAAAGGCTTCCGTCTTGAAATTACGTATATTTAGTTTTTTAGGTGAAAAAAGTAAAAAAATTAACAGGGGTCGTGGGTTGCAGTAATGTAAAATAAAAATCTCCTTAATTTTGTTTTTATTTGCGCACAAATCGTCCAGGAAACCCATATTACAATACGTGCAATGTTTCAGGTTCGAAAAATAAATCCTTCACCGCAAAATCTTGCATACGAGTTTTTTTCAAAAAAGTGGTTTTTACCGTACTTAGGTGGTTAGAATTTGGCTTTTCGGAAATAAATTGATATAGAAGAATGGTCGGACGGTCCCTCAAGCCCGGTATAACGTTTTTAGAGTGATCGCGTTTTTGCTTCCGTCTTAATATGACATATATTTAGTTTTTAAGGTGAAAAATGTCGAAAAATGAACAGGGGCCGTGGGTTGCCGTAATGTAAAATAAATATCTCCTTAATTTCGTTTTTATTTGCGCACAAACCGTTTCGGCAACCAATCTCATGATACGTGCAATATTTCAGAGTCGAAAAGTAAATCCTTCTCCGCAAAAACTTGCAATCCAGTTTTTTTCAAAAAAGTGTTTTTACCGTACTTATGTGGTTATAATTTGAATTTTTGGCATTTCTTTGATATAGAATGAATGTTCGACGGTCCCTTGTGCCCGCTACAACATTTTTAGGGCGTTCGCGTAAAGGTGTCCGTCTTAAAATGACGTATATTTAGTTTTTTAGGTGAAATATGTCGAAAAATGAACAGGGGTCGTGGGTTGCCGTAATGTAAAATAAAAATCTCCTTAATTTCGTTTTTATTTGCGCACAAACCGTTTCGGCAACCAATCTCATGATACGTGCAATGTTTCAGAGTCGAAAAGTAAATCCTTCTCCGCAAAAACTTGCAATCCAGATTTTTTCAAAAAAGTGGTTTTTACCGTAGTTAGCTGGTTACAATTTGAATTTTTGGCATTTTTTTGATATAGAATGAATGTTCGACGGTCCCTTGTGCCCTTTATAACGTGTTTAGGGCGATCGCGTAAAGGCTTACGTCTTGAAATTACGTATACTTAGTTTTTTAGGTGAAAAAAGTAGAAAAATGAACAGGGGTCGTGGGTTGCAGTAATGTAAAATAAAAATCTCCTTAATTTCGTTTTTATTTGCGCACAAATCGTTCAGGAAACCCATCTCACGATACGTTTGAAGTTTCAATGTCGAAAAATTAATACTTCACAGCGAAAACTTGCAATCCAGTTTTTTTCAAAAAAGTGTTTTTACCGTACTTATGTGGTTATAATTTGAATTTTTGGCATTTTTTTGATATAGAATGAATGTTCGACGGTCCCTTGTGCCCATTATAACGTGTTTAGGGCGATCGCGTAAAGGCTTCCGTCTTAAAATTACGTATATTTAGTTTTTTAGGTGAAAAAAGTAAAAAAATTAACAGGGGTCGTGGGTTGCAGTAATGTAAAATAAAAATCTCCTTAATTTTGTTTTTATTTGCGCACAAATCGTCCAGGAAACCCATATTACAATACGTGCAATGTTTCAGGTTCGAAAAATAAATCCTTCACCGCAAAATCTTGCATACGAGTTTTTTTCAAAAAAGTGGTTTTTACCGTACTTAGGTGGTTAGAATTTGGCTTTTCGGAAATAAATTGATATAGAAGAATGGTCGGACGGTCCCTCAAGCCCGGTATAACGTTTTTAGAGTGATCGCGTTTTTGCTTCCGTCTTAATATGACATATATTTAGTTTTTAAGGTGAAAAATGTCGAAAAATGAACAGGGGCCGTGGGTTGCCGTAATGTAAAATAAATATCTCCTTAATTTCGTTTTTATTTGCGCACAAACCGTTTCGGCAACCAATCTCATGATACGTGCAATATTTCAGAGTCGAAAAGTAAATCCTTCTCCGCAAAAACTTGCAATCCAGTTTTTTTCAAAAAAGTGTTTTTACCGTACTTATGTGGTTATAATTTGAATTTTTGGCATTTCTTTGATATAGAATGAATGTTCGACGGTCCCTTGTGCCCGCTACAACATTTTTAGGGCGTTCGCGTAAAGGTGTCCGTCTTAAAATGACGTATATTTAGTGTTTTAGGTGAAATATGTCGAAAAATGAACAGGGGTCGTGGGTTGCCGTAATGTAAAATAAAAATCTCCTTAATTTCGTTTTTATTTGCGCACAAACCGTTTCGGCAACCAATCTCATGATACGTGCAATGTTTCAGAGTCGAAAAGTAAATCCTTCTCCGCAAAAACTTGCAATCCAGTTTTTTTCAAAAAAGTGGTTTTTACCGTAGTTAGCTGGTTACAATTTGAATTTTTGGCATTTTTTTGATATAGAATGAATGTTCGACGGTCCCTTGTGCCCTTTATAACGTGTTTAGGGCGATCGCGTAAAGGCTTACGTCTTGAAATTACGTATACTTAGTTTTTTAGGTGAAAAAAGTAGAAAAATGAACAGGGGTCGTGGGTTGCAGTAATGTAAAATAAAAATCTCCTTAATTTCGTTTTTATTTGCGCACAAATCGTTCAGGAAACCCATCTCACGATACGTTTGAAGTTTCAATGTCGAAAAATTAATACTTCACAGCGAAAACTTGCAATCCAGTTTTTTTCAAAAAAGTGTTTTTACCGTACTTATGTGGTTATAATTTGAATTTTTGGCATTTTTTTGATATAGAATGAATGTTCGACGGTCCCTTGTGCCCATTATAACGTGTTTAGGGCGATCGCGTAAAGGCTTCCGTCTTGAAATTACGTATATTTAGTTTTTTAGGTGAAAAAAGTAAAAAAATTAACAGGGGTCGTGGGTTGCAGTAATGTAAAATAAAAATCTCCTTAATTTTGTTTTTATTTGCGCACAAATCGTCCAGGAAACCCATATTACAATACGTGCAATGTTTCAGGTTCGAAAAATAAATCCTTCACCGCAAAATCTTGCATACGAGTTTTTTTCAAAAAAGTGGTTTTTACCGTACTTAGGTGGTTAGAATTTGGCTTTTCGGAAATAAATTGATATAGAAGAATGGTCGGACGGTCCCTCAAGCCCGGTATAACGTTTTTAGAGTGATCGCGTTTTTGCTTCCGTCTTAATATGACATATATTTAGTTTTTAAGGTGAAAAATGTCGAAAAATGAACAGGGGCCGTGGGTTGCCGTAATGTAAAATAAATATCTCCTTAATTTCGTTTTTATTTGCGCACAAACCGTTTCGGCAACCAATCTCATGATACGTGCAATATTTCAGAGTCGAAAAGTAAATCCTTCTCCGCAAAAACTTGCAATCCAGTTTTTTTCAAAAAAGTGTTTTTACCGTACTTATGTGGTTATAATTTGAATTTTTGGCATTTCTTTGATATAGAATGAATGTTCGACGGTCCCTTGTGCCCGCTACAACATTTTTAGGGCGTTCGCGTAAAGGCTTCCGTCTTGAAATTACGTATATTTAGTTTTTTAGGTGAAAAAAGTAAAAAAATTAACAGGGGTCGTGGGTTGCAGTAATGTAAAATAAAAATCTCCTTAATTTTGTTTTTATTTGCGCACAAATCGTCCAGGAAACCCATATTACAATACGTGCAATGTTTCAGGTTCGAAAAATAAATCCTTCACCGCAAAATCTTGCATACGAGTTTTTTTCAAAAAAGTGGTTTTTACCGTACTTAGGTGGTTAGAATTTGGCTTTTCGGAAATAAATTGATATAGAAGAATGGTCGGACGGTCCCTCAAGCCCGGTATAACGTTTTTAGAGTGATCGCGTTTTTGCTTCCGTCTTAATATGACATATATTTAGTTTTTAAGGTGAAAAATGTCGAAAAATGAACAGGGGCCGTGGGTTGCCGTAATGTAAAATAAATATCTCCTTAATTTCGTTTTTATTTGCGCACAAACCGTTTCGGCAACCAATCTCATGATACGTGCAATATTTCAGAGTCGAAAAGTAAATCCTTCTCCGCAAAAACTTGCAATCCAGTTTTTTTCAAAAAAGTGTTTTTACCGTACTTATGTGGTTATAATTTGAATTTTTGGCATTTCTTTGATATAGAATGAATGTTCGACGGTCCCTTGTGCCCGCTACAACATTTTTAGGGCGTTCGCGTAAAGGTGTCCGTCTTAAAATGACGTATATTTAGTGTTTTAGGTGAAATATGTCGAAAAATGAACAGGGGTCGTGGGTTGCCGTAATGTAAAATAAAAATCTCCTTAATTTCGTTTTTATTTGCGCACAAACCGTTTCGGCAACCAATCTCATGATACGTGCAATGTTTCAGAGTCGAAAAGTAAATCCTTCTCCGCAAAAACTTGCAATCCAGTTTTTTTCAAAAAAGTGGTTTTTACCGTAGTTAGCTGGTTACAATTTGAATTTTTGGCATTTTTTTGATATAGAATGAATGTTAGATGGTCCCTTGTGCCCTTTTAACGTGTTTAGGGCGATCGCGTAAAGGCTTACGTCTTGAAATTACGTATATTTAGTTTTTTAGGTGAAAAAAGTAGAAAAATGAACAGGGGTCGTGGGTTGCAGTAATGTAAAATAAAAATCTCCTTAATTTCGTTTTTATTTGCGCACAAATCGTTCAGGAAACCCATCTCACGATACGTTTGAAGTTTCAATGTCGAAAAATTAATACTTCACAGCGAAAACTTGCAATCCAGTTTTTTTCAAAAAAGTGTTTTTACCGTACTTATGTGGTTATAATTTGAATTTTTGGCATTTTTTTGATATAGAATGAATGTTCGACGGTCCCTTGTGCCCATTATAACGTGTTTAGGGCGATCGCGTAAAGGCTTCCGTCTTGAAATTACTTATATTTAGTTTTTTAGGTGAAAAAAGTAAAAAAATTAACAGGGGTCGTGGGTTGCAGTAATGTAAAATAAAAATCTCCTTAATTTTGTTTTTATTTGCGCACAAATCGTCCAGGAAACCCATATTACAATACGTGCAATGTTTCAGGTTCGAAAAATAAATCCTTCACCGCAAAATCTTGCATACGAGTTTTTTTCTAAAAAGTGGTTTTTACCGTACTTAGGTGGTTAGAATTTGGCTTTTCGGAAATAATTTGATATAGAAGAATTGTCGGACGGTCCCTCAAGCCCGGTATAACGTTTTTAGAGTGATCGCGTTTTTGCTTCCGTCTTAATATGACATATATTTAGTTTTTAAAGTGAAAAATGTCGAAAAATGAACAGGGGCCGTGGGTTGCTGTAATGTAAAATAAATATCTCCTTAATTTCGTTTTTATATGCGCACAAACCGTTTCGGCAACCAATCTCATGATACGTGCAATATTTCAGAGTCGAAAAGTAAATCCTTCTCCGCAAAAACTTGCAATCCAGTTTTTTTCAAAAAAGTGTTTTTTCCGTACTTATGTGGTTATAATTTGAATTTTTGGCATTCCTTTTATATAGAAGGATGGTCGGACGGTTCCTCAAGACCGCTATAACGTTTTTAGTGGGATCGCGTTTTTGCTTCCGTCTTAATATGACATATATTTAGTTTTTAAGGTGAAAAATGTCGAAAAATTAACATGGGCCGTGGGCTGCCGCAATGAAAAATAAAAATCTCGATTATTCAGTGTTTTTTGCGCGCAATCCGTTGTGGTAACCCGTCTCACGATATGTGTAATGTTTCAGAATCGAAAAATAAATACATCACAGCGAAAACCTGCATACAAGTTTTTTTCAAAAATTATACAAATATATAATATTTATTAGTGAAGAAGAATTTGTCACAAAGCTGATGGGAAATGTGTCGGCTGTATTTCAACACGGAGGACGTCTGGCAGCAGCAAAAATAAATTCAACTGATCATCAACTGTCCAAAGGATTTGTTTGTATTATATTATAATTTTTAAAATCGTAGTAGGTACAGTATATACTATATACAAATATATAATATTTATTAGTGAAGAAGAATTTATCACAAAGCTGATGGGAAATGTGTCGGCACTTGGCTTCGTTTCAATTCGGAGGAAGATTGGCAGCATCAATGAGAAGATCATCTTATTATCAACTGTTGAAAGGATTTGTTTAAATTATATTATATGTTTAAATTACATTAATTAATCTACACATTAGTTGAAGTTTTACAGGGACCGAACATTTGGCTGGATCATGGACTATCCAAGGTCTTAGTACTTAGTAGATAGACTTATTAAATTATTTTTAGTATGTATTGTAGTTGTAATGATGTAGTATATAATATATTAGTATTTTATAGCTCATCTACACATCCAACACATTGACTATCGCCGGCCGGCAACACACATATTATACACATTACCCGCTTTTGTAGCTTGTAGAATAGCGAAAATCGTAGTTTTATTCCTAGATATATATAGTAATATTGGTATTTACGTAGTTTTAGTTGTTGTATATTTTTTTTATTAGTTAGATACATTCATATGATCCGTGGCGTATTTAGGAATTTCAGGATAAGAGCAACACATATTTTGCCGACTCCCCACTGATAAAAAAAAAACTAAAAAACTTCTTTGCTGCGCAATGGTGAAACTGTTAATACCATAGAATACCATGTTATATAAATAGTATAATATTCTATATCTCTATGGCACACATTTGTTGTGAAAAATAGTAATGGTTGATGTCACTGCGCCAGTACTCATAAGGTACGAAATAAAAATTTGCTGCCCCTTTAAATCTTTTAAAATTTTTCGTTCTCGGCAACGGGACCCAATGCCCCTACCTAAATACACCCCTGCATATGAATGTGACAGTGGATTAGGCCTACTGGGGACACCACAATAAAAAAAACGCGCCTCGTGTAATACCTCACAAAGTTATTAAACAAAACGGACTATGTTATTGTACGTAGTTTAATAATAAAGGTGGTGTGGAAAATTACGTAACACTGTTATTGTTATCTTATAGTTACCTTGCATACATTTTTTTTAATAAATACCAGTTAAATAATTATTTATATCAAAAAATGAGAAATATTAACGTTTTATAAAGAATTACAATAAAATAGTTTTGAAAAAAAAATATTCTTTGACTTGTTATAAAATGACTTCATAAAGTTATTATATTAGTTCTTATTTTACAAAGGCACTAACAAAAGTGGGTCTAGTTTAATATTGTATGTATCAATTACTTTACGTAAAAAATAGAATTTACATCTATTTTTATTTACTAATTACTGTGTATTTTATTAATTATTATATTTTTATTTCATGTAAATTTGAAATTTCATATTTTACTAATTTACTGACGCATTGGTTAAGTACGTATTTGTGTCTTATATTAAAATATAAATGTTTGCATGTGAATATGTGATTGTACACATTTGAATTTTATTAATCATAGGCTACAATTCCTCTAAAATCATTATGTTCTTAATCTTTTACGTTAACCAGTTTTCAACAAAAGTGATTTCTTATTTTCTTAAAATTCAAAAACAAATAGCCGTAAAATTTAAAATTTTTACTAAATAGGTATTTATATTATCATTTTTTCTATAAATGGTATAATTTTCAAATAATTGTAATTCATTTTGAACTCTTTATAGACAACTATATTTGCGTGCTTTATTAGTGTTTTTCAATAGCAAAAATTTATAAATGGGTCAAAATACATATATTATATTATTTACAAAGTTGAAGCAAAATATGATTAATTATATATTTTTAAATTGTATAAGAATTAAATTGTTATTGCACAACAAATAAATTAATATAATCTAACAAGTGCCTACAAAAAATGTAAAATACTTGAAATTGAATCCAACTTTTTTACTTAAATTATAAAATGATAAATGTTCAACTAATAAACACAATTTAAAAGCTTAAAATTTGGTTGAGAATTTTATTTTATACAAAAAAACTTAAAAACAAATAAAATAAAATAAAAATATTAATTGATTTACTTAATAAATAATACAAATTATAAGCATAGATGTTTCATGCACACAAACTAATGTAAAAATGATTATTATGAAGTTGAAGTATATATTGGTGCATAAAAAGAAAAAGACAGCAAGCAGTAAAGTATGCATTAATAAAATAAGACACAAGCAAACATTTTAGAGCAGTCAAATTAATAACTGTTTTATAACAGAAAAATCATTCACTTACTAAAATTTAAACATTCTGATAATTTCAATTTTTTTTTTTTAGAAGAAGACCACTTTAAATATACTTTTAATGTTTCCATTTCTATTTCATTCAATCTAGGTAAATACATTTGAAGAATTTCGGTACAAATTGGTTGGAAATGTTGCTTCAAAAGTACGTCTGAAATAATTATTGCTTGCTCCGAAAGAATAATCCGGTTTTGATTCTCTTCTTCACATTTTAAGAAATTAAGATCAATAATAATGGAGTTTCTTTAGTTAAATTATTAAATTTTTTTTTTCTGAACGAAATAATGATTTATTCATATAAGTTTTCAGCGATTTTTTTGTATCTTTTAGAAGACAGTTAAAAATATTAGTAGTAATAGCATGTACTTTATCGTCATTAGAATTATTGTTTTGAACCTAAAATATAATACAAAAGATTTGGTTTAGTTATTAGTAATATACAGTGGCGTATTTTGTATGTTTTTTTTGGGGGGTGCCCAAATGATATAGGTATTAGGTATATACTTATTTGTTAATTGTTTGCAATATTTTTGTTTTACATCTACTATACCACAAAGCTCATTATATACTCATCAAATATTCAAATATTGTTATGAAACATTTTTTATTTAATTAATTAAAACTAGTAATTTGTATGTAATTTAAATCATACAGGTATAAAATACCTACTGTAAACATGATTTTAATTTAAAAGCAAATATAATATAATATTATTAAAACATATTAATAGTTCATACATATTAGTTACCAACATCGGTCACAATAATTTACTAATTATTACAATATTATATTTTGTTTGTTACATTCGACACCATTGATGCTATAAGAATAACAGTTATATTAAATAATTAAAAATATAATAGGATAATAAGTACATTATTTAAAACTAAATTTGTTTTCCTTCCAAATTAGTTTATGTCGTTTATGACTTTATATAATATTAAATTAGTTTATAACGAGTCACATATTATTGTTTGCCAAATTTCCTTCAAAATTTATCGACATTGAATTTTTTTTTTGTTTGGGGGGTGTCCAGACACCGTGGACATCCCCCCCCCCCAAATACGCCACTATAATAATATATAAATAACTTATTACTATAATTTTACTTACAAAATTAGAATGATCATTCGAATACTGTTCAATAAATGTTTTATCCTCAAACATTATTTCTCCTTCATAGGAAGTTTCATTACTTTGTTCACTGTCGTTTAATTCTACAATATTATCATTTTTATTAAATTGATCTGACCCTTGAAAGTCCGATGTATAATCAGATGATGTAAAATCTGAACTATAAATATCATCTAATCCAATTTTATGATTAGGTACCTCAAATTGACTGACACTGTTTTCCAGCTTTTCACATACATCAGTATCATTTTTATTTAAATTAACTAAGAGTTTTCTTTGAATAGCACTACTATCAGATAAACTTGTTGTATCGGAGCAGTTAATATTATCATGAATAGTCAGTAACTTTTTATTATCTGTTTTTAGATATGGTTCTTGGTTATTTGAAGTTTCTGACATACTTTGATTTGAAATAGAATACTTACATGAAGCAATATCTAAATGTATACCATTGTCCATTGTTTCATTTACTTCACACAAATGTGTTTCTTTCTTTAAATTTGATTTGACATAATTTGATGTTTGAATGTTTAAAGTATTCTGAGATTGAGATTTTAAAAGAATATTTACTTCAGTTTCAATTTCATTAGATTTTTTTGAAGTATTTACTTCTTTTACAGTGTGTTTTTCATGTAACTGTGTATCTTCAAAAACTGGAATTGATTCTAAAGATTGAAATGACTGTTCTATAAGTTTATAACTATCAATATTTACTGAAACAAAATTATTTGTATACATATTATCATGATTTTTCTTTGATTCATTAATATTTTTTTTTTGTAATTCATTTACTGTTTTATTTAGTGATATACTATGATCACATGATGTATCAGTTGCAATTGGATAGAAATAAGTCTTCCCATCTATTAATGTTATTCTATCTGATTCATTCATACATTGAAGACTTTGATTCATGCATACTTTTTTTCTTAATTTCAACCATCAAGCTTTTTCTTGAATCTTCAATTTTCTTGTCATATAAATTTATCTGTTTCAAAAGATCTTATTCTTTAGCTTTAAGATTTTCTAATCTAAGTTTTTTTTCAATCAAAAAGATTCTAACTTTCTAGCTTCAAGTTGTTCTTGTAAAGTTATTATCCGTGCATCCATACCACTCTATTCTGAATTTGTACCTTAAAAATAAATGAACATAAATAATTAAGTCAAACTATTTTTTCAATCATTTTATTTACTATTTGATGTATCCGAAATATGTATTTTCAGTTTAACAGGACTTTTTGATAAAATCGGCGACAATGATCTTTTCTCCTTGGTTTCAATTGTATCAAATATTTCATTTTTATAAGATAAATCAATAGAACTAATTGACTGCATATTTGCATTATTGGTATAGTTAAATCTAAACATTTCATAGCTAGTTATTAATTACTATATTTATATAGTTATTGGAGAAAATTGAATACTAACTTTGTCTTAGAGGTTTGTATAGCTTTATCAATAACATACCGTGAAGAATATCTAACATCTGTTTGAACTTCAACATTTTGAACTTGATCTAAAATATTAGTTTCAATACTAATAGGACTAATTGCTTGATCTAATAAACAATATAATTAATAGTTATTAAAAATTAAACATGTGTTGTTAGGTCGCTGGCGATCAAATAACCTAATCAAACTTACCAAATACAGTTAAAATAAAGGAATCAATCAGTTTTTTTTAAACTATTTATTTTCTTGTAAATGCTATAGTGTAATTATTAAGTCCAGTGGCGTACTAACAGGAAGGATAACCCCCCTACATTTTTGGATGATTTAATTTATTATGAGAAAACTAAAATTTCTAGTACCTGTAACCCCTTAACCCTCCCCCCCAAAGTTCAGGTCCAAGTATGCCACTGATTAAGTCATTATTTCTATACCATAAAAAATATAGTATATTACTATATTAACAACAATAAGGATTAGAACTGCCGACGATTTAAGTGGCTCCACTTTAAGAGGATGTACCGGCATGTGTTGTCTTCGTCTTACATACATACAACATAGCAAATTTTCATTCACCAGTTTCAATATAGCGCTGCTAATTTTAGTTTTGATATTTGGGTGAACTGACCTATTATAAAATTTAAAGGTAAGATTATTATCCAGAGCACCATGGAAGCCTTTTATTGATATTATTATTTTTAAATAAGTTATGATCTTTTTGAAACTGCACATTTTAAAATGATCATAATTTACTTAACAATTATAATATCAACAAAAGGCTTCCATGGTGCTCTGGATAATAATCTTACCTTTAAATTTTATAATAGGTCAGTTCACCCAAATATCAAAACTAAAATTAGCAGCGCTATATTGAAACTGGTGAATGAAAATTTGCTATGTTGTATGTATGTAAGACGAAGACAACACATGCCGGTACATCCTCTTAAAGTGGAGCCACTTAAATCGTCGGCAGTTCTAATCCTTATTGTTGTTAATATAGTAATATACTATATTTTTTATGGTATAGAAATAATGACTTAATCAGTGGCATACTTGGACCTGAACTTTGGGGGGGAGGGTTAAGGGGTTACAGGTACTAGAAATTTTAGTTTTCTCATAATAAATTAAATCATCCAAAAATGTAGGGGGGTTATCCTTCCTGTTAGTACGCCACTGGACTTAATAATTACACTATAGCATTTACAAGAAAATAAATAGTTTAAAAAAAACTGATTGATTCCTTTATTTTAACTGTATTTGGTAAGTTTGATTAGGTTATTTGATCGCCAGCGACCTAACAACACATGTTTAATTTTTAATAACTATTAATTATATTGTTTATTAGATCAAGCAATTAGTCCTATTAGTATTGAAACTAATATTTTAGATCAAGTTCAAAATGTTGAAGTTCAAACAGATGTTAGATATTCTTCACGGTATGTTATTGATAAAGCTATACAAACCTCTAAGACAAAGTTAGTATTCAATTTTCTCCAATAACTATATAAATATAGTAATTAATAACTAGCTATGAAATGTTTAGATTTAACTATACCAATAATGCAAATATGCAGTCAATTAGTTCTATTGATTTATCTTATAAAAATGAAATATTTGATACAATTGAAACCAAGGAGAAAAGATCATTGTCGCCGATTTTATCAAAAAGTCCTGTTAAACTGAAAATACATATTTCGGATACATCAAATAGTAAATAAAATGATTGAAAAAATAGTTTGACTTAATTATTTATGTTCATTTATTTTTAAGGTACAAATTCAGAATAGAGTGGTATGGATGCACGGATAATAACTTTACAAGAACAACTTGAAGCTAGAAAGTTAGAATCTTTTTGATTGAAAAAAAACTTAGATTAGAAAATCTTAAAGCTAAAGAATAAGATCTTTTGAAACAGATAAATTTATATGACAAGAAAATTGAAGATTCAAGAAAAAGCTTGATGGTTGAAATTAAGAAAAAAAGTATGCATGAATCAAAGTCTTCAATATATGAATGAATCAGATAGAATAACATTAATAGATGGGAAGACATATTTCTATCCAATTGCAACTGATACATCATGTGATCATAGTATATCACTAAATAAAACAGTAAATGAATTACAAAAAAAAAATATTAATGAATCAAAGAAAAATCATGATAATATGTATACAAATAATTTTGTTTCAGTAAATATTGATAGTTATAAACTTATAGAACAGTCATTTCAATCTTTAGAATCAATTCCAGTTTTTGAAGATACACAGTTACATGAAAAACACACTGTAAAAGAAGTAAATACTTCAAAAAAATCTAATGAAATTGAAACTGAAGTAAATATTCTTTTAAAATCTCAATCTCAGAATACTTTAAACATTCAAACATCAAATTATCATAATTTACTTAACAATTATAATATCAACAAAAGGCTTCTATGAGGCCCTGGATAATAATCTTACCTTTAAATTTTATAATAGATCAGTTCACAATAATATAAAAACTAATAACACAATATTGAAACTGGTGAAAGAAAATTTGCCATGTTGTACGAATGTAAGACGGAGACAATACGTGCGGGTAAATCCTCTTAATGTATCAGTGTTAGGTTGCCTGAGGGCTCGTGACAGTTTACATGTTAAGTGAACAAATATTAACAATGTATGAACTCACTTCATAATATAATTTTAGATTTATCCAATTCAAACTTTGATGGTAAAGTATTAATTTTTGATTCAATTGGATTAATTTTATCATGTATACTATCAATATTATAAAATAACCAGACTTATCAAATTGCTTAAAAACATGAGAATTAATTGACTGACAACTATGATCTTCTTTCTAAAATCAAATGTTTCTTATTACTCTCAAGTACATCTAATGTTTAATAGACAAATATTACCTTTGGAAATTGATCTAAGCTTTTTAATTTACGTATAATTTTTTTGGAAGAAGATTCATTTTTTAAATGTTGAATATGTTCTTCAAGCATTATAAAGCATTGCTTATACACTGAATCAATTACTCTACCAATTCGTTTTACTTGCGACAAGGAGTGTTCTAACTTTTTTACAGTACCTCTTTGTTTTTATTTAAACAATTGAAACTGTTTTTCATAACTGGGTATGTTTTTCAAATTTCTTTAAAATGTGCATAATATTGATAGTTAAAATGGAATATAGACATATAGTAATAGAAAAAAGAACTTTAAATTATAAAAAAAAAATTCTTACTTAATTTGAAGGTCATACATAGTAACTTCCCACTTTAAACGATTAGTTAAAGATTTTTCCCTCAAACTAAGTATATAAATAATATGGTGTTGTTTTGCCCTGAGTTTTTCATCCTTCATTAATTGTTCAAACTAAAAAAAAAATAGATTTTATCAATATTTGATAGTTATAAATAATAATTAATAAATATAGTATATGAGGTAAACAGTTTGACTGGTAACACTAATATTTAAGCAATTTTTTCTAAAAATATTTTTTTAATTTTCTGATTGATAATTAATACTGTCAATATAATGATCAGAAGCTACATCACTTTTTAAAACCTTTAGCATAAAAGCAAACATTAAAGAAATAATTGTTTTATTTAAACTGATGTCTTTATACATTTGTTTGTAATCATAGTATTAAATTTGTTATTAAGAACTGACTTGCTCTAAATATTTACTATAAGACATATTAAAAATAAATATATGATTACCATTTGAATCTACACCCATCATATTTGATGATAAATCATTTAGTTTGGAAAAAGGTGCAGCAATATCACTATCGTTATTAGAATTAGTGATCATTCAGTTTGATACTTTGATAGATTGTTCCTGTAATTTTTGCAACTTTGGTAATATCAATTAAAATTTTAGTACAAAATAAAATAGTATGTTGATTTGATAATTATAAATATTAAAATATATAAGTAATAGGTATGTTTGTTTTAATTGATATGTTACAGCTCATTCTTTCTATATCACATAAGGAGTCGTTTAATTGGTCGAGAGTATCAAGTTCCGCTTGGAATTCATCATGGATTTCAGAAAACTAATAATAAAAAAAAAAAATAAATAAATAATAATTTAATCTTAAAATTTAACTTATTTGGTTAATTTATAACTCACACAATGAGATGATCTATTATTTGTATTATTTTCATCTAATTGTAAATTTATGGAAGTACTACGTAAATTATCTGAATAGGTAATTACAATTGTTTTTTGTTAACAAATCAGTCATAATTAAGTTTTTTAAAACTTGTTTGATATCTTCATTAGTTATTATATTCAATTCAGTAAACAATTTGTCATCATTTATTGTATTTACTTTTTCTTCACGATTATTATTCTCAATAATTTCAATCGAAAATGGGTTATTAGACTTTTGCTTAATTCCTTCATCAATTAATGAAGTTGTATAGCTAGCTAAACAGTTTTGTGGTTCAATACAGTTAATATTTGGTAAATTTGTCTCTTCATCGCCACATTTACATCTAGTTGATTAAGTTTAGTAGAATCAAGATTATTGATTTTATTAGAATGCAAATTATTTATAATTGTACATTCATTTATACTTAAATCAGCAGTAGGTTCAATGAATTCCAATTTCCAAATTATTATGTTATGATTGTTGTAAATTTAGTTTGGATTTTAATACTGACATAAAATTCATTGCAGGTGGTGATTTTGAAGTCAACATTGATAATATATTATTACAATGCCCAGTTTGGGTAGATTCTGAATTACATATTTTAACTGGCAAACATTGATTTAACAATAATTCTTGAAGTTCTTCTAGATGGTCAATACTTAGCATAATTTTCTCGAGTGATCTAATAGGCAACTGTAAGCCTGTACATGATTTAGTACATTAGTTTTTAGTTATTAGTTTAGAGGTCTATAATGGCATAGATGTGTATTTAATCTATGTCTATGGTGATATCACTGATATCTCTTTACGCAGCCATTTCGTATCACGAATTATGATAATATATCCATTGACACGGACCACGGACTAAGATATATATCTTGTGTCTTTGGCGGGGCGCACAAAAAGATTTTACCGGCCGGCTTCCGCGAGGACATTGGTCTGGTGTTCGTGGCGACTGGCGAGTTATATATCTGCAAGTAAAGCCAGCGTCGCGACTGGGTAGAGGCGGTCGAAGTCGTGTGCGCCGTGTAGTCGTTTCTACCCAAGTCCGTTGAGGCGAACAACCAGATGTCGCTCTGTGCCCGTGCACAGAGTCTTATGTGGCCCACCACATGTCCATTGATTAATTAACACGGTTTAAGATATCTTAAACCGTGTTAATTATACATATTGCAATAACCTTGTTTATCAACCATGATATAATTATATTATGATTTCAACCATGCCACTACAGTCCTAATGTCCTATTGCTATAATAATTATATTTATGACTTAAATATAAATATTTTAATATTATCATTTATCATTTATCTGTGTCCTGTGAATATTTCTCTGTGGTTTCAAGAGCTTCTATAGTTCTATATACATAATAATATGCCGTTTATAATAATAATTTAATAATATAATTCAACATGTTCATTTTTTTATTATGAGGACGTGTCATTGGATAAATCAGTGGATAAATAAAATTGTATTTTTACAAGTTTAATCAACTTAAATAATAGTTCCATATTACTAAAGATACTATTAAATTAACTTTACTAAATCATGTGCAAAATCACAATACCCTGGATTCCTATAACATTCACAGTAACACCTATGATAGGTGGTTTCATTGGAGGTATTTTTGTTCGCAAAAACATCAAAGGATGGTATGAGGTAATCATAAATTATATTTTTCAGTATTTTTATCATTTCATTTAATACCAAATGATTTAGTTTTAGTATAATTTTTATTTCTGTTGATAGACATTGAATCGGCCATCCTGGAGGCCTCCAAATTATATGTTTGCGCCAGTTTGGACTACTTTGTATTTAGGAATGGGATATGCATCATACATGGTATACCGCAGTGGCGGTGGATTTTTTGGTAAGATTATGTCTTATGATTTACGATTATATGAAAGCTTAAGTTGTATCATTGACAATTTTTAAATTATAGGTGCAGCAAAAATTCCTTTGTCATTGTACGCATCACAATTGGTTTTGAATTGGGCATGGTCACCTTTATTCTTTGAGTTTCATCAGTTAAAATGGGTATACTGATAACATTTTAAAATTAATAACTATGTTATATAATTTTAAATAATATTAACAAATTATTATTTTTATTTCAGAGTTTAGTTGAAATTTGTGTGTTGTGGACAAATGTAGCTGCTTGCATTGTAACATTTTATAAAATAAACAAGGTGGCTAGTTATTTTATGATTCCTTACTTGGGTTGGTTGTCATTAGCAACAGCATTGACTTATAACATATATAAAAATAACCCTGAAATATCAGACAAAGCCAATGATGAATAACTGTATTACTGACTATAAGTATACATAATATTATTTTTATTATTCAAGTTTAAATTGTCATCACATGTTTATATGAATATATATTTTAAATATCTGTTATTTTTTTTAATAAAGAGTTTCCATACCTATTTGATTACAGTTTTATTAGTTACTATTTGTTTTGAGTTCAATCTGAAATCAAAAATGTCAACAAGGGATGAAAAAATTTTATTATTTTTTTATTAGATTAACATTGATGGATTTATTAATATTTTTAAGTTCATAATCTTAATTTGTATGATATAATAATTTCTAAAGATTTATTTTTATTAAAATTAAAAAAATATATTTTAGTTCTCATTAATTTTTCTATGATAATTTCATAAACTAGCTGGTCTAGCTAATATAGTAATATACTAATATGTTTGTATAATTGGATTTAATCATTCATTAAATTATGAGTCATAGGCGCCATGTACACGGGTGCCCGGGGGCTAAGGCACCCATTGAAATTATTATGGGTGGCTGGGCACCCATTAGAATATTGGATATTTATAACGTGTATTTATATCCAAATATTCAAGTTTCAACAATTTGAATAAAAAAGAATATCTATAAGTTTTCAAGAAGCACAATTAATAATTGAAAACATTATCACGTCTTTTTTTGTTTAACTTATTATTAGTTATAAAGAAGCAATAAATTTGGTATACATTTATTTTGTTGTATGATTATCAGTTAATATAATATTTTATAATCAATGAAGAATTGCATTTTTCAGTGTACAACATGGTTAATATTATAATATTGTATTATTTAATAAACTCCATAAGAAAATGTAAACGTTTTTAGTTAAGTAGTAAAATCATAACACCAATAAGTGCAATTTGGAAAGCCAAAATTAAAATTTTAGAAAATTGAATTCTTACAAGCCCCCAAGGCGATCCCGTGCATTTTTTAAATTTTTCAGGGACATTGTTATTGACCAGGGGACAGAGCCGTCCCTATGCTTTGCGGGACTCGGGGCAGAATAAAATTGCGGGGCCTAAAATGTCTAAAATATCACTACTGTGCGTCAGTTGCATATATATAGGGTGATTCTTTTATCGCATTAAACACTTATTATTATATCAAAAAGCGTTAACTTTTTAAAATTTTTTTTTTTAATTTTTAGTTTCGTGCTTTTCTATAACTACGAATACCATTTTTATTTTTTTTACCCTTATATTTAATAGTGAAATCATTATCAACTTTTGATTTCTAAATAGCAACCTATATTTAAAATGTCATAAAATAGTAGGGCTATTTGTTTTATGAATTTTAACGTTAAAATTATTATTTTTCATTTAATCGCATGACTTATAGCTATTCAAAGTTGGGTCGTTTGAGATTTCTAGGTGTATTTCCTACAGATTATTACGGTTGTGAGGCGTTAGTAACTACAGGTACAAACGAGTTTATTACATATGAGATATGAAATAAAAAGTATTATAAAATCCGAAAACCAACAAACTTTGAAAAGCTATATCTCGCTAAAAAAATTAACGAAAAATAATAATTTGAAAGTTAAAATTCAAAAAAAAACCCTATTAATTTAATACATTTTAAATATAGGTTGCCAATTGAAAATAGGCGAGAGGGGCTCTCGAGCGGGGCGCTCGCCCTGCCCTAGGAACGGCCCTGCCAGGGGCTAAGCCCCATCCCCCAAATTGCGCATTTATGTCTAGTCTATGATACCAAAGCACCCATTAAGTTTTTTACAACTCGGCACCTATGATGATAGTTGTTTTTTTTTAATTCTAAAAATATTAATCATAGAAATTAATAATCCATTATTACTTAAATTATCATTTTCTGTGTACAATTACTGATTTTAACTTATTAATAGACATTTTATATTTACAACTTTACTATAAATATTAAGTACAGAAATCCTAATGATGAGTTATTAAATTGGGAATCAACATGTTTGATTCAAATGTCTTATCGATATATTATGCTTAGGAAAAAACGTCTGTAAACACAATCATTTGTTGGAGATAAATGATTAATTTATTAGTTATTACCAGGGGCTTTTACACATAGGCAACCTAGGCACGTGCCTAGGGCGCAACATCTTTCGGGGTGCCACAAATTTTCAGTATATTTCTACTTTTATTTATATAATGCAGGGTGATTTTTTTATCATAAATCACTCATTATTTCAAAAAATATTCGTTTTTGAAAACAATTTTTTACATAGTTTCAAGTTGTTAAAAAAACAACGTTTTTATTAAAAAATTATATTTCAAAATATTTTTTTAAGTTTTTTACTTCTTTGAATGACAACATAGTTTTAATTTCATATTCCAAAGCAGAATATTTTTCTGAGTATTTTGATACATAAAAATTAAAAATCGAATTTAAGGCGAGTAGTTTACTAGTTTATGATTTATAAGTATTTAAAGTAATGATTCGTGGAGTGGAGTGGTACGGGGTAACCCATAGATAATAAATTTTTATTAATTATTATATATATTAATATATTATATATTTTTATTAATTTTTAAATAAATATTAAATTAATTTATTATCTATGGGGTAACCCCGCAAAATGTTTTGTTATATTGTTAACTCTTATCATTTTATAAATACACACAATACACATCTATTACTATTATAATATGTTCGTGATACACATTAATACATTATACCTATCATTAATGCTTTTAATATTCACATTAATGCAATTTTAAGTTCTTAACAATGATAGTTGTAGATCTGATTATGCTGACTGATAAATAAAACTTTAAAAAATGACTTAGAGTTTATTAATATATTACTATAATATTATCAGATTATCGAATTACAGACTACAGTATAACAGAATATATGTCTGTGAAGATAGCTCCCTCATAGTTAGCTCCTTTACCACTGATAAGAAAATGGTTGATACCAGTCATATTAAGTTGCATGTACTAAATTTATTAGGGGCAACTAAAATGATCATCTTATCATGTATTTTATGTAGGTATTTTAGTAGGTAGTATACTTATTACAAAAATATAAAAATGGTTATAACCACAGTATATTACACTCCTTATGAGTTATGATTGCTTTTAATAAACCGTTTTGTATGAATAGAAAAACAAAAATGTTTTCAAACTTCATAAGTACCTATAGGCTATAGTAATGAATTTGGAAAAAAGCCATATAATAATGCTTTTAATGTCTATGCATTATCTACTAGATCAATATCAATTCAAATAGGTTCATAAATTATAATTTAAATTAAAAATATGTTAATTATAAAATAAGTGCCTTATAAGTTTAGTTATTATAATCTGTGAACTATAGTATTTATGTTTTATGTCCATGTTAAAAATTAATTAGCATTTGTAGTCAATATCACTGCTTACAATTTTTGATTATTTGAAAGTATTATTTACGGTAATCATATTTTAACTTATACCATGTAAACAATTAATAAACAATAGGATAATTACTTAATATTTCATAATGAATCTTTCATCTCCTCCACAAACGGTACAAACCATAGAGTCCATAGACAAACCATTTCTTATACTCATTTAAATAATTAGTTTAGGGGGGATAATTTTAATTTTTTTATATGATTGTATCATTATAATTAATCTATAACTTATTTGTTAACACAAAATTACAATAAAATATATATTATATTAAATACAATTGTATAAATGTATATTTACAGACAAATTACCTGAAGATGAAATTATCACAAGATAAAGTTCCTAATTATTCAAGCAATAGGTACATAATGTTAAAATAATTATTTATTTAATTTTATGTTATTTTATAGTTTTGTTGATGTATTTTATTTATTTTAGAGGTAAGGTTTTTCAAAGATAAAAAATTACATACCTATCTAACCAAAATAATTTTAAAATGATCTTTATACTACTTATGTAACTTTCAAACATATTTATAATAATTATATGAATGTAAATGAAATAAAATGTACCAATATTTACATTAATTTTTGTAGGTAGGTACTTTGGTTTTTTTTTATTAATTCTTCATAAGTAACATGGTGGTTCAATGCTCAATGGGTTTAAAATACATTTATCATTTAACATTTTTAATTAATTCAATGTTAAATAAAATATATAAGTCCCCCTTTCATAACTTATTTTTGTGAAATCTACATTCTACATCTGTCACTATTTTTTGAAATAATTAAAATTATACTTAACTACTGTTATAACTGTTTTGTAGTTTTGTTATTTATTTATTATAATACAAATACTACCTAAATGATATACAGTCTCAATTACTTGTTTGTACCAACAATATATTTATGCAAATTTCCAAATCCACCCATGAGGTATTGCATTTAGATTCGTTTCTTTTAAGATTTTTAAAGCGGTAAAAAGATCCCCAGTAGGCCTAAAAACCCGCATTTTTTATTTTTTTTTTACAGCTGTACTATATAATATATAACTCACTAATTTTATTATTAAACCATAATACCTAATTATTATTAGCTATTATACTGCTCAAAGAGTACATTAAAGACAAATTCTGCAGAAAATTAAATAGAATAAAATTGAATATGAATGCCCTACATTTCCTCAAAATTAAATGAGTGGAATTATTGTAAAGGCTTGATGAACTCTTTTATAAAGTGACTTTAAGTTGGACAAATCAATTTTTAATTAGTCAAACTAACAATAATTGTACAAAAGTAGTTTGAATTTTAAATATAAATTAATTAAAAAAATAATAATAATAAATATAAGTACTCGTATATAGATAATTTTACTAATTTTATTTTAAATTTTAAGTTTCATCCAACTTTAGTCATTTTATATTTAAAATAAAAAATAGTTTTAACAATTGATGACGCTATTATTTCCTCAAAACTTATTGAGTGGAATTTAAAATCATGAGTCATCACTATATCATAATTTTTTGAATGAATCTTTATGCTCATATTTCCTCAATACTGATTGAGTGGAATTTAAAAATCAAATAGTAATCGCTTTAAATGTGACACTTAATAATTAATAAAATACACCAAATAAATGTAAAAAACGTATGCGAGTTATAACACAGACATTAGTTATGTTTATAAGAATTTATTTTACATAGTTGGACATTGATTTGAGCACAGTCCACAAACCCAATCTGGGTTTTCAAATTCTTTTTGCTCAATTGCTGGTAAACATGATATGCAGCCATCTAGTACAAGACCCACACTGAACCATTGTACTATCGATTTCACAATTATAATTTTGTCTAAAACTACCTTCGTCTTTTCCACAAATTAAGCAAATGTTCTTCATACACTTTGAACTTGATAGTATCAAGTCCTGTAAGTTAGAGCGATAACTGTTAGGATCAAAAATATTAATTATTCTTTTATTACTCATTAATTGATTTGCAAAGTACAACATAAATACACCGCAGTTAAACCCATCATCTTGATATGGTATTTGGACAAACGCATCTTTCCATTTGTTGATATCACCTACGTTTTGCTTTGGTTTCCATGTTTTAGGCACACCACATAAAACATTCAGAACCCTGTCTTTCCAGTAATTTCTCTTCTCGATATCGTTATGCACGCTTTCTATAGAATTTAAATAACTTACTGTTTTTTTTATAAAATCTACATAGATCAAAGTCCAATGATTTTTTTCCAGTAAAGGTATTAATAACCTTGATGAATCAATCCATTCGGGTCTATCAGCTATAGAATTTTCAACACTTCTACCGAGATTGAACATATAGTATGATTGATCTGGACTCACACAGCCTAACTGCTGTCTCTTCTTAGTGATCCAAGACCTTGAATTTTTCTCCAAAAATATCTGAAACAAACACCATATTTCTTTATTATGTAACCAAAGCATACTAGTATCGCCTTTAGTGTTTAAATTCAAAAAATCCAAAGACGATATTTCTATCTCTTCATTTTCAAAAGAAATTTGCGATACCACATATTTGTCAACTCCACGATAAGACTTCATGTAATACGTTGGATCTTTCACCAATTTGTTCATACGGTAAAAGTTATAATTGCCTGTTGGAGACTTATCAGTGGACGATTCCCATACAACAGCGTGCCCATAAGTGTCTGATGGAATTTGGGTAGTCGAAGCCATAGGTGAAGTATTAACAACAGTTTTATTTATATTCTCAATGACTCTTGGACTTGTACTATTTTCTCTTGTTAATACACAACCATGATCACTGATGTCACTGAGGTTATCAAATAATTGCTTACCTATAATATCCAAACTGCGCACAATTGGTTGATCTGTTTGACTGCAAACAGTGAGATGATCATTATTAGACTCATCTCCTTTTGAATATAATGCAACATCCTGTTGTAGTGTCTCATCTTGGCACTGTATATTTAATGACAAACAATTTTGTTGGTTTTTACCATAACTTTTGCCTAAAATTTTATTATTGTTTCTCAAGAATGTTGGACGTTTTCCTTTCTTCCTCCAAGTTTCTGGAGTATTTAAATGCAGGTTGTCTTCGTCACAATCAGCTTTTTTATTTATGGCACATATACGTCTAGGTATTTGTAATTCAACTTGTCTAAAGCATTGAGCTTCATATTGGGTTATATTTTCAATAAACCTACCACATTTCATTCTTCTTTTGCCTGCTAAAATATGATTTTTCACTAAATTAAACCAACTTTCTACGGATGCATTACTCTGGCGTTCTTCCAGATGAATAAGAGCAGTCATAACTTTTGTCCACAGAGGTATGTACGGCACATTTTCAATAAGGAAATGTAACAAGTACTCTTCTGAATACATACTATTAACATCTAGGTGATTGTCGTCCTGTGAGGGAATATTTACTATTTTTTTCACGCTGTCAAATATTTGTTTAAAATCATGATAAAATGCAGATTTCTTTCGTTCGGCATAATACGAGGTATCAGTGGTTTTAGCACAAGAGTAATTTTGATCGTCATCAAACTTTTCAATTTCATTCTCAACAAATCCATTGTTTGTTTGCAGATATGATTTCATTTCCATACTTGCTGCTTTACACGTTTCCGTTGACTTCTCTGACAAAATCATAGTCGACAGCAACTTAAACCAATGTTTGATTTCTTCATAATTCTTCATTTCAAACACTAACCCAACACATCTGGCTATGTAAAACGCTATTTTTTCATCATCTGGATAATACCGTTTAACATGGTTCAGAATATTTTTAACATAATGGTTTGTACAAGAAGTAATAACTACTGTGCTATAAGACAATGTTTCTCTTCCAATTAATATTCTATGACACATATCCAGGTATTCAAATATCGTTTCTTTACCATTCCATGCTTTAGAAATACCATGCATAAAAGCCCAACTGAAGTCAGTTACAACATTTTTGAAAGGCGGCCAGATACTTGGATCTTTTGCAATTACTAGATCTTTGAAACATTTCAACCATTTTGTAACAGTTTCTCTATCATGTGTTGCACTGACCATATCAGTTATTGGGCATACGGTTTCAATTTTACCTATACGCACTACACAAGCATAATAATAAATAGTTTGTTTCGTTGAGCTCTGAGGGGGCCTAACAACTGATCCTGTTGAATCCACATGAATAGTTGTTAACACACCTTGTTTAAATAAATTTTGAACTATTGCCAACTGCTGTTGGCTTGCCCATGTTACATTGAAAGGCTCTTCTATACTTTCGGGAACTTTCATATTCAACCAGGGATGTTCTTTGGCCATTAAGACTACATCAAAGTGATCATTTCGGTTGAAATCCCCTTTCAACTGTTGTTCACTATTCAGTTTCCTTAACATCGAAGGAGATTTAATTGTTTGCAAATTTCCACATTCCATTAATTTAATAGGTGAAACTGATAATACACATTCCTGTCTATATTTAAAAGCACTTTTCTCTTTAATTTTTTCAGCAATAATTTTTCGCTCAGCTCCCCTAATTTGAGAAGTGTATCGAGCATCATGTTTATGATTAAAGTTTTTACTCGTACTGTAAACTTCAACAACTGCTTCTTCACCAGTAGGCAAAATGTGTAGTTTGAACTTCTTACAGTCACCATGTTTACAATACATCTTCAGCTTCATTGATTTTTCAGTCTTAATGTATTCTAGCTTTTTAATATACAATATACAAGTGTTATTCACTTCTTGAAGATGTTTCCTGATAACACCAGGATACCTGAAATATAACAATAAAACATTAGTATAGTTTCTTAGTAAAGGCTAATAATTGTACATTACATTACACTAAAATAAAAATCAATTATTTTTTAGTTTACTATTGATAAATTATATTTACACATCTACTTAAATTATGTACAATTTTCCAAAGGTGGGCATTAACTATGTAAAATGTTAAAGTTAAGTTAAAACATCAACTTAGGACACGTGTTTAACTCGCGGCAAAAATATTATCTTTTAGTTTTACCTTAATAACTCAATTAATTAATGTGATGCAAATATTCTGTTGTTATCTTAACAATATTTAAAATCACTTTGGTAGTGATGCAACATCAAATATGATACGTAAGTATTAATTTTTATTAATTCATCTTATGTAAAAATTTTAACTAAAATTTAGAATAGTGCCCCAAGTTGGTTTAAGTAAATTATAAAATAAGAAAAACATGAATGCCCCATGTTGTCAATATTTGGTACAACATGGGACAAGCAGAAAAAAAAATGATATATTGAAAATACCTCTAGATTAATTAATCTTAAGTTATTTACAATAGAATTTCAAAACTGCCCCAAGTTAGTTAACTAGTTATTTAATTTTCTTATTAACTTATGAACTTAACTAGTTTAATTGAAAGTTAATTAACTTAACTTTGCTCAGTTTATTTAAAAATAATCCATCAAGTTATATAATTTTTAATTTTTGTTGTTAAGGTGTTATACTTGAAATATTAATACTAAAATAAAAATAATCCAATACTATAATATTATAAAAACATTTCTGTTATTTTTTTGATAAAAGAATCGTGTTAATAGATATATATAATTAGATTAGATAGGCATAATAGTATATGGATTTAAATTTCTATTTGATAAAACAAACTTATATTTATTAAATTATTAATAAGGGTGTGTTGGTATAATTTAATATTTAATAAACATGTAAAGTAAAATAGGTATTTATACTGTACATTACATCTAAAGTTCAATAAAATTGTTTATAATAATTTTGGAAATTAGAAATAACGCGTCACTCTTTATGCGACCAACATACTAGGTAATTAAAAAATGTAGATTAACTTTTTTTAAACTGAGTTAAGTTAATATTTTTTTCCATATTAACTTTTATCTTATTGAGTTAAATTAATAATTTATTAACTGTTAACTTTTAACTTATCGATATTGTGTCCTCTTAACTTAACTTGAGTTAATTATTTTCATTAAATTGCCCCCCTTTGCAATTTTTATGATTGTCTTCTCTAATATAATCTCTCTAATAATTATAAGTAATTCATGCAAACAAGAAATTTCAGTTTATACTGTCAAAATAATTTGGTGTTTGATAAATGGTTTATGATTATACCTTTTTAATAATATTTTATGAAGGTATACTATGAAACTTAAGTGGACGTTACACCGACACATTTGTTGTCTCCATCTTACAAGTGCCTAACATCTGTTAGTTTAAAAATTAGAGTAAATTGATGTCTTGTAAAATTTAAAGGTAAGATTATTAGGTACCTAGGACATCTCATAGAGTTTTTGTTGTTTTTTAATTTTAAATCGAGTTATGAGTATTTTAAAATTGTATATTGTTTGTACATCTTCAAATAATTATACTCGCTTTAAAATAAAAATATAATAAAAACCCTATGAGACGCCCTATATGATAATATTTCCTTTAAATTTTATAAGAGGTAAATTCAATCTAGTTTTTTAACAGAGCTAAACGTAATCTGTTGAGTGTACAATTTGCTATGTTAGGCACTTGTAAGATGGAGACAATAAATGTGTCGGTGTAACAACCTTTTCATTCTAGCACCGAAATTTATATTGATCATTAACATATGTTATTTAGTATTATGTTATTGTTATTACTTGTAGTATTCAATTCGCTTATTTTTATTTATATTATTATTGTTGTTCTTTTAGTAGGTATTTAAGAATAATATTTTGTAAGTTATTTAATTGTGTTCCAAATCATATTTAGATTATTTTTAATTATTAATATTTTTTTTAAGATTTTTTATTATTTATTAAATTTATGTCGTTAGTTATAAGAACATTTATTACTAGTATATTAGAGGTCATAACTTTTATTAAATAAAACTATATAAGCTAACAATATCTATATAAATTATTTTTGTGATGATTTAATTTAACTATTGTTAATAAAATGTTTAACTTTTTAAGACAAATTAATAGAGTAATAAATCAAACAAATTAAATACAGTATAAGTAGTTCTATATATATAAATATTAAATATATTAAGCAAATTTAAACAAGTTTATGTATACCTTTTTATATTTAGTTTTCCGTCTTCAAATATATGATTCCATTCATCTTTTGGAATTATAAAGTCCCCTTCTTTGAAGTTACATTCATAATACTCTCCTTTAATGTTTAGAGGAGACACATTCTTAGAACCTCGTGGTAAAAGCTCCCCAGGGCTTTTATTAAAATGTCTATCATTTAAACGTTTTAACGGACTCTTTATCGGACTAATAAATTTGTCTCTCGTTTTACCAGTGTTTCTGAGTAAATCAATTGAACTATTACATTCAAACAATGAAGTTCCAGTTATATTATCATGGAATAATTTTCTTCTAGGAGTTCCTGCAACATTTCTTTGAGTAGGAGTCACAAACACAAAATTTGACTCTTTAGGACTTTGTTCCAACAATACAGTATCATTAGAAGTGTCCAATATATTCTCTACACTGGACGAATAGATAGATGCAACTTCCATAATATCCTCATTTCTCTGTATCAACCTAAAATTGTATAAAGTTTCATCAACAACAGATAACTGTTCTGCATTGGAACCACACATTACCTTTTTCTTAGGAGTATTTTCATCTGTATTTAAATTTTCCACCTGTGATATTTTCCCCTTAATATCACTGTTGCAATTGTGTGTTAATAGTTGATCATTAACACATTCCACGATATCAATAACTTCATTTCGTTTTGTAGGAGTGATAAATTCATCAACAATCGACTCCTCGGGATTTGGTTTCAACAATAAAGATCCATGATCAGTCATCTCCTTTACTGTTATACTTGTCTCCATTAACCTAGAACTTGACAAAAAATCATCACCAACAGACACCTGCCCAATATTTTCATATAACATTACCTTTTCAACTGGTGTTTTTACCTTTTTACTGTCCTGTTTAAAAATATGCCGCAAAGCTGAAGTCACTTTATTATGATTTTTCAATGCTTGTACTTTCCATTTATCGGCATTCCATACTAGTCCTAACCTCTTGCAAATTTCAATTACAATTTCAGAATCTATGCGCTTCACTTCAAATGGTAGCTCATTCAGTACTGCCCTCACTTTGTTAGTGAAATTTTTTTTTTCTGGTTCAAACTGATTGTATAATTCCAATATATCATTCCTCCTGTCTACTAGTATCTGAAATCAAATATAGTGTTTATTATTATATACTAAAACTGATGTACAAAATATGGTGGACATATGTGGTGCCACCATCAGTCCAGGCCAAGAAGTTAAGCTATTTAGGATTTGAGCATTTTATTATTTATGGAATTATCCCTAAACAATGTACATGTTAATTTGCATGTTGCAAAGTTGGAATTTGGGAGTTCAATTTTGTCGTTTTATTTTTATAGTACCCACATAACATTTAACTCAGTTTCAAATAAGCACAGAGTACAGACTTGTGTGGCTACAATTTTTTGACTCTTCAAACTGCCAATAAATAAGTGTAGGTACTAAAAAATTAATAAATAATACATTCTCAAACAGAACATTTAATATATAAAATATTAAATAACGGATATATTGAATTGTGGAACGCGATGCCGTTGTCGTGATAATACTTCCAAATTCTAGCAGTTATAATAGAAATTGATTTATCACTGTATACAGTATACCTAAGTAAACCTTAAAATGTTTAGACACAGCAGTGTCACATAATGTAAACTTTACCACCATAAAGATAAAATATGAAATAACCAACATTTAATAAATCGATGACAAGATAACGCATAAATTGGTACTTATAGGTAACATTAAAGGTCGGTAATAACTAATAATTAATAACCTTAGATTATTTAATTATTATGAGTCACGACTAGTGATGTTCAGACTAGAATTCAGAAATTTTATATTTAAGAAATTTCTATAATTTAAAAATTAAAGTGTATTTTTTGATAAAACTCTTTTTTTTTACTTAGGACGAGTAAAAATTATAAATATTCATTGGATTTTGAATATACTTTATAGGCTATAGCATTAGCATAAATGCATTATTAAAATTAAACCGCGCAAATTAATTATATTAATTTAAATATAATTAATAAGTGTTAGGTAATCATAATATTTTTAATATTTGTGCGGTAGGTGGCATTCGCAGTATTGCTATTTTATATTTTTATCACAATACAATTAATGTAAATAAAAATTTCCTAGTCGCATCAGTAGTGACGAACTGACGACTATTACATTTTTCAATAATTATGATAAATATTAAATTCGTATGTTTCCTTGTAACAAATAGAATTAGTATTAATTATAACCAATTCAAATATTTATAATTAATACTAAATAAGTACCTAACCTATTTACATAATATTATTATAACCTAATCCGATATTGGGATTTTGTCGAAAATCGGGTTTGCGTAAAAATTCACGTTTTTTCCTTAATTTTTCATTTGTTTTTCACGGCTCTTATGAAAACTACTGGGAAATTTTTACTTTTGACCCCCCCAAAGTATCAACTAGATTCACTTTCCTATCAGAAAATGTACTATTGTCTATTGAAGAAAATCGAAGCATTTTTACTGTCCCAAAAGATGGCGACAGACACTATTATTATTTGATACAACACACATCATTGTAAAATCAATAATATATTCATCGCTTCGCTCAGAATCTAAAACCAACGGAAATGTGAACTCGTCATGTACCTATAACGAAATATAATATAGGCAATTTCATATACGGATTACAGATAATCAAATACAAAAATAACAGTATACCTGTATACAGTGGTGTATTGCTAAAAATATTCGTGGGTATACGCCTTCTAGATCTTAGGTGTCAAAGATTGAAAGATATACCTATAACATTGAATAAAAAAAAAATTTTTTCTCGCTTCGCTTGAATTCACTAACAACATTTATTCTAATTATCAGTATTGACCAGAGAAAAACTTTAAACAATTAGTACAGTCTAAGAAATTAGAATGGTTACTATTTTAATTTTACTAACTGCTAATAACTTAGTGATTAGTGCACTAAATACTAATCATGATTGCTAGGGCCCGGAACTTGATGCATTTGCATCTTTTTTTCTAATGATTACATTTGAGGCTCGTTTTTATAGAAATTTAATTCATGAAATATAGAATTTTATGGTACAGCAGTTATTATTTTGCATTTTTAGGGAATTTTATTGTTTAAGGTCATTTTTGTAGTATTTTTAGTGCATTTATTCATTTTTGAAAATTCTTAACAGGTATACGGAGCTATACGGTCGTATACCCGCGTATCGTCGTTTATTTAGAGAGTATACGCTAAAAAAAAAACTAGAGGAGTAAGTATACGCCGTATACCCCCGTATACCCCCCAATACACCACTGCCTGTATACATACCGAAACTAAAATATAAAATTAGACAAGATACCGCTAGGACTTTCCCGGCAACATATAGTTTATACTTTATATTAATACATTATGCATAATACCATGATATTAAAATAGTTTATTACGTCATGCGTAATAACATTGAGTACAAAATATAGTACGGTATAATATTATACAATACACATGTTAATACGTAACAACTTACGACATGACTTTATTTTATACACTATAATATAGACATATAATATTGTAATATTTGTCCCACCTATACCCAGCTCCCTGCTAACAAACCCAAGTACCCAACATTGAAGCATGCTTCACTTAATATGCAATTATATTTTTATACATTTTAATTATAAATACAGTATAATAACATGTAGGTACAATACTGAGTTACTCATTAAGTGTTGTCGACTTACTCGTCTAATCCTTAATCGATTTTTCAAACAGGTATTCTGATTAAAACATGCTTTGCAAGACTCAATGATGATATCATCACCAGATTTTACATTTTTCCACTGACAAGGAGTACATCCATTTTCTTTCAAAACGGCAATCAGCTTTTGAAGGTTTATTTTTGACATTTTAATGCTTAAACATATAAGTATAAAAAAATTAGTACCTATAATATAGAAAAAAGATAATACCTATAAAAAAATGAATTGGCTTTGTGGTAAAAAATCTAAAATTTAAATGTGTGAAAGAAAATTAATTTAAGAGACCTATTGCAGGAAAAAAAGTGTTTATATAAAATAAATAAGTATAATTAGGAGAATAAATTGCAAAAACAAATAATATTAATGTGTAGGTATATTATATTATGTTAAATAATTACCCGTAGTATATCACCAATCCGTCCAATTCCCGTGGTAATATTACCTGTAAAAATTTAAATTTACTTTAAAAAGTAAAAAGGATTGCCAAGTTAAATACACGGCCACACGGGTGATTCGAAAATGGTGTAAAATACTAATATTACGAATTTACGCTAGTAAATTTACGGCTGTAAGACACAACAGACGTGTTTGTTTGTTGACCGCTAACGATCAACGCACCGAATTTTCAGTAAAGCATAATTCACAATAACCCTCCGGCCCCCACCCCCCGAAAACCCTCAACTACATAAATAAAGAAATCTATAAATAATTATGCTCATGGAAAATACTGATAATAATTAAATACAAAATAAACTATCCTATATAATTATATAAAAAAGTAGTTTACTAATCTATACATTGTTATGTTATGGAAATATGGGATATGGACTAATATGTTATCGTAAAAAGGTATCCGTCGTAACTCGCGACCGTCGTCTTTTCTATGCCGGCAATTGTAATTATTTGTTATACAGAAAATAAGCCGACGTCGCGCGTCGTTACCAAGGAAATACCTACGACATACGAGCGCATACCTGCACTCACCCATAATACACATACACAAATACACAATAATAATATTATCTAATCTTATAGTGACAAATTTGATTTAGGTAGTATAATAGCATCATAGGCGTGCGCAGAATTTCATTGCAGATGCAGCATATAAAATTAAGTAGCCCATTTTTTAACAATCGGCCAAATAAATGTCGAATAGTCAAAATGTCACTGCTAACCGAATTGCGGAAAAAAAAAATAATTTAATATATAATAAATTATATATTAAAAATAAAATAAATATTGTATACCTATTAGGTATGTTAAAAATTGTTATTGTATAAAAACCGTGTTATACAAATACAATAAAAAATGTATAAAAAAATATTAACAATAATTAAATATAAATAATTAATAGGAATTATTTTATAAATATAATAGGTATTATATAATATAATATTTTATTAATTATATGATATAAATAAAATTAATATTGTATATTATTTTAAAAGTTGTCATTTTATAAAAAATTGTCTTTTACCCAATAGGTATTATACATCTTATAAAAAAAAATGCATACCTACCACGATACCGAACCTTATAATAATGATTGTATATAAATTAAAATGTAAATAATATAATATTTGACGATTTTAAAGAAGAATTTAAAAAATTTACATAATGTATTTTTACTACAAAAAATGGGGAGGCCTTCAAAACATTGAATTTCAAACAACTGAACGTCAAAACATTGAACACCCAAATTGTGTGTAAAGTGGTTTAATCGTTCAACAGCTACAGCATCATTGCAGTGGCATAATTTGGTCATGTTTGTGGGGGGACTTAAACATCTACCCCCCCATCACCCACAAAAAAAAATTGTTTATATCATAAAAACCTCTCAGTTGCAACTATATTGTGATCTGTAATTTGTATAATGTAAGTATAGGGTAGGTACATGTATAAATTCGTTCATATATAAAAATAAATAATTACATATTAAGTTTTAAATGTACTTTTTCGAATACGTAGATTCGTGGAATAATCTGCGAAGACGTAAAATACCTTAAAATTGCAAACTTCAAAAGGTTATAACCTTGGAAGTTGGAACTATAAGTCCGCCCGACAAATTATGATTGCACCATTCAACCATTGTACTTAACACGTTGAAACATATAGATTTCTGAAAATAATTTTCAAAAATCGCTTGGGAGCTAAGCTGCATTTTCTATGTAGATTCGTGGAATAATCTGCTTACCTATGCGTAATACCAATACGCAAAATCCAGAACTTCAAAATATTATAACCTTGGAACTTAGTCTGATGACCGACAAATTCTGATTGTACTATATTGTGCTTAACTCGAAGAAATAAACCTATATAGATATATACAGAAACATATAGAAATGTATAGATATATAGAAATGTAGATTTCCGAAAAAAAATCCCAAAAATCGAGTTAAACTGCATTATTTCAATATTTTTTTGTTTCTATAATACATATTATATAAGTACTAATAAATAATAAGTAGGTACCTACATAAATATGGTTTGCCAGTTTATAAAAAAAAGTCATGGGGGATACGACACCCAAATCCCCCCCGTAATTACGCCACTGCATCATTGGCTTACTATTAGGTCAATAAACAACATCTCATATTAAGTTTCAACATAATATTTAGCTGCAAATGACCACGGGTAAAAACTAAAAGCCGTTCAAACGATAAACAGCCAACACTAGTGTAAAATTATGGCTGCATCCGAGTTCCGTCCCATATATAAAAATTGAAATTAAAGGTATACTAGTTCCGTCCCAGCTTTTTTTAATGAACATACTAATTCCGTCCCAGGTTTTTCTTAATGGATAATATACTAAATCTGTCTTGTATCAAGTCTTTTAGAAATAAAGATGATATTTATTTCAGTTATTGCACCTAATAATCGAATTTAACAATATCCTATTATATAGAAATAAAGATAATATTATTTTCAGTTATCATATTATTATTATCAATTGTCATAAAATGTGCCAAGCGCCGGTAAGTAACTTGTTACCTATCTAAACTGAAATAATATCAAAATATAGGTAATCATAGCGATAAAAATGTCAATCTTTCGTCTGGGTCACTGAACTGTATAATATATTAATATTATACTATTATATATATTATATATAATAGTATTATTTATATTTATATAGTTAAATACCTATAACGTATTATGAACGGTGAAAAGTTTCAATTCGCTGTTAATCATATATATAGATACCAATAATAATACTTTGGAATTTCAACAAAGTAACAAAAATCGTTTCTTTTCATATATAATATTATACAATTTGATATGAATTTCAAATGTATCCTCCGCCTCCTAATTATACAATATAGAGTCGGACACCCTTGTACTACATAATATTATTTAATAATATTGGTGGTAATATAGGACTCAGTCAGATGTCCTCTTGTCAGTCTCAAATGTATAGAAAAAAATATGTGGATTTCCAATTTTTTAACGGTGGTAAAAACAACATTAGTATTGTCAGTATTGAGTAACCTCTTGTTCAATTTTCAAAACTTACGTATTACAATTGTTAAGTATTAATTCATAATTGGACAAAATTAATATTATGAATTTTTTATAAACCACGGGCAAAGGACATACTTATCAAATATAATATGTTCCTATTAAAGTATTGAGGAAGTAATTGATGAAAAAAAAAAACAGGAAATTAACCGGACGGTTTATAACCGCCGCGGCTATAACCGGAGTGTGTATAAGTGTGTTTACGCTCTACGTGACGATATCTATTTTAAACATACCTAATTTATAAATATTTTATAATCGATAAAAATAGAACATCCTTCGAAAGATACACTGGAAAATCTGCGTAAAAAATAACCATTGTCGACTGCTTCGACCGCGATTGTATACTTTTGGGTAACATGAAATACAAGCACGCATTGTGGTTATTAGTTGTATTTAGGTATCACGAATATTGGATTCTTTCAATAATATATAATATTAATATTTAAATTTTAAAAACAATACTAATATGGAATAAATTCACTTTAGCTAGATATACCCGGAATTTGTTTTTTTTAAACAAATAGATTCGTATTTCAAAAAGTTATGAACATTGATGCAAAGAAAAAAATGCGAAAATCATTATTTTGGTCTTTGGAAGTTATATCCTTCCATGCTAAAAACGATGGTGAAGTCAGAATTTGACAGTCGGACTTATCCCATTATTTTGCATTATTTTACATTATTTTACATTATTTTACATTATTTTACATTATTTTACTAGCATTTTTACACTTTTTTAAAGTACAACTGTTTTTATTATACATTTTTTAAAATTTTGTCAAAGTACCTTCCTAATTAATTATTATCATTATTATTACCAAATATGAAAAAACTTTTAACTACCTTCTATTCCCATATTTCTAAATGGTTATTTATATAGCAATAAAACCAAATACATTTTCTATAGCAATATATAACAAATTACAAATATATTGGCATATTATTTGATATATTTATTAATTATATTATATTATACCAATAGTATTATTTTTATGACATCAATATTACCAATATTATTATGTAAAAATGTAATATACTTATGACTGCTACTATATCTATTGTGTTTAATCATTATTTAATTTATTGCACAATGCACAGACACTTATTCATATTACCGATTAATTTGCATGTTGCTAATATATACGTTTTCTATTATAAGTTATAACAGTTTTGTTTTATATTTATGTTAATAATATGTATAAATGTTCACACAAAACGAAGATGTGTTTTAAAATTAAATCTTGTAGAACATAAATTTTGATTGTATAAAATTTACTCTTTTAATTTAATTTGATTTATTTATTTATTTTTAGTTGACATAATTATACAAACAAACTTACAACTTACATATTTGCATCTAAATATATTAATAATATCTAATTATAATTTATATCGTATTTATCGCATATGTATTGTATATTATGATTTTTCTGGAGCCCAAGTCCACCGCGTGCCGCACTTGGATTGTACATAATTTGAATCTTTTTTGAATGCCCTTTCGATTAAAAATAATTCGGAAAATATTATTTTTGGTGATCACACCGAAAAAGCCGTCCAAAGTATACCTCCCAGCCGCGTGGCATATAGATCTTAATCAACGTATAGTTTATAGCGTATTATTTTTCTGGAGCCCAAGTCCACCGCGTGCCGCACTTGGATAGTACATATTTTAAATCTTTTTTGAATGCCCTTTCGATTAAAAATAATTCGGAAAATATTATTTTTGGTGATCATGTCGTAAAAGCGTTTCAAAATACACCACCCAGCCGATTCGTGCGTAAACTCATAAATATCGTATAGTTTATAACGTATTATTTTTCTGGAGCCCAAGTCCACCGCGTGCCGCACTTGGATTGTACATATTTTGAATCTATTTTGAATGCCCTTTCGATTAAAAATGGTTTTGAAAATATTATTTTTGGTGATCACACCGAAAATGCCGTCCAAAGTACACCTCCCAGCCGATTCGTCCGTAAACTCATAAATATCATATAGTTAATAGCGTATTATTTTTCTGGAGCCCAAGTCCACCGCGTGCCGCACTTGGATTGTACATATTTTGAATATTTTTTGAATGCCCTTTCGATTAAAAATAATTCGGAAAATATTATTTTTGGTGATCACACCGAAAAAGCCGTCCAAAGTATACCTCCCAGCCGCGTGGCATATAGATCTTAATCAACGTATAGTTTATAGCGTATTATTTTTCTGGAGCCCAAGTCCACCGCGTGCCGCACTTGGATTGTACATATTTTGAATCTATTTTGAATGCCCTTTCGATTAAAAATGGTTTTGAAAATATTATTTTTGGTGATCACACCGAAAATGCCGTCCAAAGTACACCTCCCAGCCGATTCGTCCGTAAACTCATAAATATCATATAGTTTATAGCGTATTATTTTTCTGGAGCCCAAGTCCGCCGAGTGCCCCCTTCCAAATATACAAATTTTGAATCTCCATTAGTTGCCCTTTCGATTAAAAATGGTTTGTAAAGTAGCATTTAGGGTGTTCATTTCGAAAAATCGGTTCTAATTACACCGCGTAGCCAAATCGCCTCTAAAACTCATAAATATCATATAGTTTATAGTGTATTATTTTTCTGGAGCCCAAGTCCACCGCGTGCCGCACTTGGATAGTACATATTTTGAATCTTTTTTGAATGCCCTTTCGATTAAATATGTTTTTGAAAATATTATTTTTGGTGATCATACCGAAAAAGACGTCCAAAGTACACCTCCCAGCCGATTCGTGCGTAAACTCATAAATATCATATATTATAGTTTATAGCGTATTATTTTTCTGGAGCCCAAGTCCATCGCGTGCCGCACTTGGGTAGTACATATTTTGAATCTTTTTTGAATGCCCTTTCGATTTAGAATGGTTTTGAATATATTATTTTTGGTGATCACACCGAAAAATCCGTCCAAAGTACACCTCCCAGCTGCGTGGCATATAAATCTTAATCAACGTATAGTTATTATATCGTATTATTTATATGCATGAGATTTTCACTGGTAGTTTATATTAGGATTTTCTATACACGATAAAATTCACAAAATATTTTGACTTGTTGTGAGATGTAAACGGACATTTTTGGTTTTTCAATTTTTTTTATTTTTTTTTTTTTATAAATGTCAATAAATTTGCATTTGTTGGGTAAAAAGTTTTGAAAATGTAATATAAAGCATTGAATAATGAATTGAATAATTTAATTATTTAATATGAAAAATATTCAAAATACATAGTCACAATTTTTTTTTAAGCATTTAAAGTTCGAATTTTGACAAAATAGGTAAAAATCACGAAAATATGCTAATTAGTTTGAGTTAGATATTCAAAAAAATTTTTTCTTTTTATATCTAAGATATGAAAATGTAATACAAGATTCTTCATATTATGTTTGCTACCTTTATCAATTAAAAAATATCTACCGGTAAGTCAAATAAAATTTTTATGAGCGTTTGAAGACGACATTTTTCAACATTGGATATTCACTCGATTTCTCATGTAGAGATTTCTCTATTTTGTTGTAATTCAAAAACGAATAATTGTAGATATGTGCAATTTCGACTTAATGTTTATATTAGCATTTTCTATACATCATTAAATTTTCAAAATATTTTGACTTATTTTGAGCTGTTTGCGAACATTTTCAGTTTCCAATTATTTTAGTTTTTTTTTTTAATAAAGGGCAATTATAATTTATTTGTTGGGCCAAAACGCATGAAAATTGAATACAAGGCTCCTGATTTATTGTTACAATAGCGATTGAAAAATATTAAAAATGCATATGCACAAATTTTTTTTATAAGCATTTAAAGTTTGAATTTTGACAAAATTTATCAAATTTAAAATTTAAATTATTTGGTAGTCAAACTCTTATAAAATGTTAAACTTTTATAGCTAAGGATTTAAAATTTAAAACAAGGTTCCATGTAAATAGTTTATAATATATTAATAACTTTATTAACAATAATATCATCAAATATACTTCGCTCAGAATTGTTTTTCTTATACAATGATGTTATATCATTGGATTCAAATTTAACACAATCCTTTACAGTGACTCACTTGTAACATACTGTACAGCAGAGCGACACCCACTGACCCACTTACCAACCCTTTTTTGTATTATATATTTTTTTAAATCAGCATGTTATTATTATACCTCATGAGTCCTGATAACCAAATTAATTATTTTAATGTAGTTGCCCTGTTATATTTATGATTATTTGGCTCTTTTCCTCGTGGTGAGCAAATATATTATTCTGTAAACTATAACCAAATTATATTATTCTTAAAAATGCAAAATACAAACATCATTATGATTTAACCACCTATTCTCTTATTATCATTAATATTATTGTATTCTAGTTTTGATTATCTACACTGTATAAAGCCTATAAGTTCCACTGACTTGGCCTTAGGGTCAACACGCCTCTTATAGGTTATGAGTTCAGCGTTCCCCTTGATTCATGGGTGGAAAGTAGTGCAAAGGTAGTAAAATACTAGAAATCTAACAATGTATTATGTATTTAATATTCGCAAAAGGTTTAGAGCGCAATTGGTATATGAAAAGGTAATTTTAAGTGCAATTGGTAAACTCCCCATATTTTTAATCTTTTTTAAATGCCCTTTCGATTAAAAATGTTTTTGAAAATATTATTATTAGACATTGGTGATCATTTCGAAATAGCCTTTCTAAGTACACAGCCAAATAGGAGGTAATATCGTGAATATATATCGTATACATTATTGATATCGTATTATTTTTCTGGAGCTTAAGTCCCACGCTAGCCGCACTTGGGTAGTACATATTCAAAATGTTAATTGAACGCCCTTTCCGTTTAAAATTCTTAGGAAAACATATTTTTTGGTATTTAAGGCCAAAAAAGCCCTAAAAAATATACTAATAATTTTGAATCTACGTTGGTCACCCTTTCGAGTAAAAATGGTTTGGAATAAATACATTTCCGAGTTCGTTTTGAAAAATCCGTCATAAGTACACCTCGCAGCCGTATGGTTGATATCGTATTATTTTTTTAGAGCTCAAGGCACTAATTAGAAAACTACAAATGTCTAATCTTTATCTGATGTCCTTTCAATTAAAGATAGTTCGGTAGACATAAATGTCAGGTGTTTATGCCAAAACGGCCGTCTAAAATGAACTTTGCAGTAGAATCGTCCTTGTGTTCTACTAATTTATGTGGGGTGTTAAATTGGATTTGTTTTAACTTCTAATAACCAAGAACGATTGTTATTTGTAATGTCCCATTAATATTATGCTATAATTATATATATTTAAGTACTCAAGTTAGATTTATTTACTTAAAAAAGTAAAAACAGTTATGATGAAATCCAATATTGTTGTAGGTATATTTTGTGATATCTGAAAAAAATCATTTTCAATTATAATAATTTCTTATGGTATTCTTGGTACTAGTTCAGAATAGTAGAATACTTTAAAATGTTATATTTTCTAATTATAATAACTATTTTTTAAATTAGGTTGTTACAAAACATGCATAATAAATTATGTTTGTTTAAATTGCAATAATATAACTTATTAATATTTAATAATATTATAATCTTAAATTTTAATAATAATAATTATTAATATTCATCCATCTTGAATTATATCTGAAAAAGAAAGATTTTTATTAAAACGCCTTGTAAGACATGAATAGGCAATAAAGTATGCAGGAATAAGGTTACCTACGTTATCATAATTGATAATCGCTAAACGTCCGGGAGCTAACTTCACAGACATACAGAATATTATTGTCACTATTGTATAATTATTTTTGTATTTTGAATAAATAACTTCACACTAATTTTTAAATAATAATTAATAAATATGGATTCATTAATAAAAAGTGTCGGTGAGAATGATTATCAACCCGAAAAATGTATGTACAATATAAAATTAACAAAGTTAACCAAAAATATTCATGTATGGTTCATGTATTAATTTAGATGTCAAAGAGTTATCTCAGAGGTGCATGGGTCCTGAAGAATTGTTACAACAGAAGACTAATGTACAATCATTGGGTGAGCAAATTAACACGATGCTCAAGAAAAATGTGTTCTATAATTATATTCAATTTATTGATACTGCTAAAGAAATAGCTAGTAAGTTCTAAAAAAAAAAATATGTTTTATTTGATCAGTATCTAAACCATAATCATATTTTTTATATTCTAGATTTAGAAGGTGAAATGTATCAATTGTCTCATTTACTAACTGAACAAGCATCTTTACTTAATTCATTGGCTAGTTCTTCAATTGTTAGTGAACAAATTTCTAATTCTGGCAAAGAAATGAATGGTGTTCAAAATGCTGAAGTAGATAATGTAGTTGAAGAAAAAAGAGTTCAAAAATTGTTAAATATTATGGAAAGAGTAGAAAATTGCAATGTTAGTATTACCTACTTATGATGTAGCTTTCAAGTAGTTATACTAGTAATAGTATATATATATATATATAATGAGTTTGCTTCTAGAATTTAGTTGATGTTCCTGACCGTAAGTGTTTGCATGAGGGAGATTTATTAGAATTGGATCCTATTGAAAATACACCAGTCCAAAGAATTCATTGTTATCTATTTACTGATATTTGTATTGTTACCAGTTGGTTGTCTAGCAGGTAACTAGTAATTATAGTTCACAGCATGTACTACAATAGAATTTTTAAATTTTATTTGTTTAATTTTAGACGAGGACCAGCTAGATATAGATTTCAGTCAATGTATGATTTATGTAATCTTGCTGTTGTAAATATTAAAGATATTAAAAATTCTTTTAAATTGCTTGCTTTTCCGGAAACAAGAGTATTTCAAGCACCAAATACTGGTCTTAAGGTTAGTGATTTCCAATGTTATAAAATTAATTAAACATATTATTACTATTTATAGAATGATTGGTTATCCAAGTTTGAAGTTGCTAAAAAGTCACAAATCTCAGTTGAAAATAAAATGAAAACTACTGTTGACCATAAAATGATCCAAAGAACAGATTCCATTCAATTAGTACATAACTGTAAGAATTGAAGTTGACTTAATTTAAAATTAAGTATATATTTTAAGAACATAATATATGAAGTGAATAAGTTATAATAAGTTAAGCTTATCTAAATATACTTACTATTTTTACCAAGCAGCCAGCTAATTTTATTTTATTCATATTTAGATTCTAAGTAAAGCAATGAATGTATTGAATTTACAATTATTAAAAATTGCGTAAATTTCACTTTTTGGAACAGTAAAAATGCTTTGATTTTTTCAACTTAAGAGGATAGTTTCTGGTAGAAAATTGTATCTAGTTGATTCTTCAGGGGATCAAAAATAGTAGTATAGAAATATAGTAGAGCTTCATTTGTCCGGTGAAACGGTAATCCAAACAATAAGTACATTAATAGGTTATTTTTTTAGAATTCTTTGAACATAATTAATTTACAACACATTTATTTACACAACTGTTTTTATGTAATTGGTAATTGATAACCACACGGGAGAGCACTGAAATCTTGTTACTATGTCAAATCAAAGGACTTTAAATTAAAAATTAAGTGTACTACACAAAAAAAATTCTTTTTTCACTCATATATAAATTTAATAACTAAATGTGCTGGAACAAAATTTCTTAATAATTTGAGTTCGTACTTTTAAAAAATCATTAGTAATCTTGGAAATTGTTACTCAAGATAACACTAACACTGTCTAAATTTGTCTGGACTATCAAAACTACCATTACTGAAAAAAAAAAATTAAATTAAAGAAAAACTGAAACTTTAACACAAAATCAATTTTTTTGTATTATTTGCATATTTCAAAAATTAATAACTGTACCTACTTGAAATATTCACCAAATGTTTATATTAGCATTTATTGAAAACTTAAATATGGTATAAATTTCAAAATATTTTAAATATTTTGAGCTATTTATAAAATAAAATTCTTGATAACAATATGATTAAAAAAAAAAAAATTCAGTTACCTTAAAATTTGCTTTAAAATGTATTTCTCTAGTTATCAGTTCTTTTTTTGTAAATACATTGGTTTTGGTATCCTTACTAACGACACCTTATTTATTAGAAACTAGTGGATTTATCTTTTTGGCTCATTCACAAATTAGCATGCTATATTAAAGTCTGAATTTTCTATACATAAGTTACAAAATGTAACAATACTATACAGTTATTATGCAGCTTTAGGTCCGCATATTGTATTGCAGCGGTGGTGTTAAAATGTAGCCATACACATTTATTATAGTGCTGGAAAAATTAGAATTTTACTGCCTCCATTCAATTGATGTAGGTAGGAAATATTTTCGGAGGGGGTTTTCATCTAAACCTATTTTAATATTATAAAACTATGAATAATTTATTTTTATGTATTAAATAATACAATATTTTGTCCATATAAATTACAAATTTAAAAATATAAAAAAAATTATAAGATAAAACTTTGTTTTCTTGGTTTAAGTTTAAAAATATTGATTACTTCTTAATTTCATAGTGAACACTTAACAAAGCAAGTCCAGTTAATGAAGTCCATTGTAGTGTATACGGGCTTTACTTATATAAACGCTTATTAAATTATTTTCCCGATTTTACAATATTAACACTTTGGTAACTTCTATTGTCAGACTAAACATGTTTACTAAATAATTATTACCATTTTAGCATTTGAACCTGAAACACCAGAACCAGAATTACCAGATTGGATTATTGATTTAGCAGATGATTTGGATGTATTAATTGCTCAGAGACATTTTGAAGATGCAAATTCTTTAATTAGTAAAGCCAGACAATATTTAGAAGAATATGGTGATAAAATTTCAACATCAATTGAACAAGAAATAAAGTAAATGTTATTTTATACATTGTTTTTAATTATATCTTTTAAATAATCATTATTATATTATTAAATAATAACTAATTTGATTAAAAGCAAATCTATGTACTGGAATCTTACTTTAACTATTTTTTTATGGTTAATATTAGAGTAAATTAAATTATTATTACTTTTATATAAATTTAAAAAATAAATAAATAAATATAAATAAGAATTTACTACTTATATCTACTATGTTACCTACAAATGTGTATGACTAAGACAACACATGCAGGTACAATGTATTATTTCTTGAGAGAGCTACAAAATAATTTAATCACTTCTACTAGAAAAAATGATAGTTTAAAAAACCAAACTTAATAACCAATGTATACTAGCTATATTGTTTTACAAGAATGTAATATTTAAATTTAAGTAAAACAGGTAAATACAATATTCATATAGAAAAATGAATGTTCCTAAAACCTATATGAGTATGCTTACAAAATTATAAATTGTATGCATAATTTTAATAATTTGTTAAATATTTTAGAACTAAGTTAGAAAATCGTATTCAAGCACTAACATTAGTTTTAACGAAAGAACTTCAAGTTTCTCCAGATAAGTCACATAAAGGTGGATTACGAGCAGCTCGAAGAGCAGTTAGAATATTAAATCAATTGGATAAATCTTCACAAGTATATAACAATAATAACAGTAATAATAATAAAAAAAATATTTTTTATTTTACACTATTTGTATTTTATTATAGGCATGCGATTTGTTTTTAAAAGTTTGTTCAAATCTATTGAAATCTCAATTACAGTATGTAAAACGTGATGGTGCAATGTCATCATTTGTTAAAAAATATTCAATGGTTTTTTTTGGAACTACAATAGAAATTACACATGAATTCTTATACAAAGCTTTTCCAAATAGCTCAGCGTGTGCTTCAGGTACTATCACTAATTGAAATATAATGAATATAGCTTTATAATAAAAATTTGTTTAGCTTTTATTTTATGGACTATTCAAGAAGTAAATGATTTTATGGTAATTTTAAACAAACATATGTTTGTTCCTCAAACATCATTGTCTAATTTATCTGAGTGTATAAAAGTGATACACAAAAATTGCCAAGAGGTAATATTAATTTTTATTTAATATTAATTATTAGGACTTGGCAATAAAAAGTATTATATGTAATACCTATTGCTTCAAAGTTTAAAAAATAGAAAATTCAAAATAGGTTTTAACTTTAGTTTTTTATAAGTCTATGGAATATATTAAAATACAATATGTGTGTCTATTTTTTTTCAGTTATGTGATTATGGAATAGATTTACAATTTCAAATTGATGGACAACTTAGAATTCCACTTACAAAATCAATAAATGATATTAAGGAAAAAACTATAGAAGTAATTAAAATAAGATTTTCTGAGGATAAATGGAAGCCATTCAATCTAAAAACTAAACAACAGAGAGATAAAATAGTTGAAGAATATACAAATTATGGTTTTTCAAACATTGAATCTTACAATAAAGGTTAATTTAAACTTGGAAATTGTGTAATTAGACACTTAAAAACATTTAATATTTTTAGGTGATTCGTGGATAATGTTAACCCAAAATACAATAACATTCACACGAACTTACTTATTACTTCTAAACGATTGTTTAGTGTTATATTCAACTGATTTGGCAAATGTTATTGATCAACTACTTTATGAAGTTTTTGCAGCTCATTGTAATTACATAAAAAGCTCTATGAAAAATAAAAACTTTGTCAATGATGTAAGTATTTACAAATAAATATTCGTACATTTTTTTTAAACTAATACTATATTTGAATTTATAGATAAATATTATTACAACAAATGCCAGATTTATCCTAGACATATTTTTATCCCATTGTTTTAAAGTATATTCGGCATCTACTGGTAATGTAAATCCACAAATTCATACTCGTTTAAAATCAGAATTTGGGGTAATTCCTACTCAAAACATAACTGGTTATATCTAAAAAAAAATAATTTTGTTAATAAAATAGTAATATTACTTTTAATGTTTTAATACCTATCTGTATTGTATTTTTATTATATATTTATCTTATTTTTTTTACATATTCAGCAGTTTTAATTGTATTTATTTAATATTATTATTATTATTTATACTATATTCTTTATTATTAAATGTATTATTTATATAAATAATAATTTACTAGCTGTTTTAATATTTTAAGTTAAAATGTAAACTGTTATTTACTTTTATATTATTAATTTAGAGAAAAAAAAAAGCTACTAATTTAAATAATAAACAATAACTGTTTTATTCAGTTTTAGTTAATAGTAATACGAGTATAGTATTACCATTGAGTAATTAGAATTCATTTTTTTAATTTCTTCGAGTTGAAAGTCCAAATTATAGGGTATAGTCCAAAAAATTAATTCAGACATTCTTTGTGCTCCACTATTCATAATACGACAATGACATACTGTATATTATATAAAACATACTAAAAAAAAATACAACATAAATTTCTGCGTAGATTACAGAAGTTTAATCTTGCAAAAGATGTTATTGTGTTTCATCCTGATCTCTCACATAACACCTAATTTCAAGAGGACAATAAATTTACTATATTATAAATTTGGAAATAATTAAAATTTTTCATCAATAATTAATGTAAAATAAACAATACCTATTAACTAGAATATCTTGACAAAGATTATGTTTTGCCTGTAAAAGCAATTTACTATTACCATTGATTATAAATAGTAAATACCTACTATATTACACACAGAAATATAGAATAGGTTTATTTATAGATAATAAGTTCTATATCTATATATCTGTGATATTATAATCAATGTTATTATTACCCACAATTTAATAGTACCTAGTACCTACTACTTTGCAATAAAATAGTGCCCCAAATACAGAGTGTATCATGTATGGCCTAATGGCTAATACTTAATAGTAAAAATGTTAAGTTTATCATTTTTCGTGAGTTGGTGATATTATTAGAGGAAAGTATAATATGTATAATTGTAATTTGTAGAAATAGGCAATTACCTTTAATCAATTACTTGTAATATGTAATAAACTAATAAATATTAGTTAAACCCATATAGTCCATATAGGTACTAAATAGTAAATAGAATACAAGTTAGTATAAAATATGTATTTTCTCAAGGAAAATGAATGTTTAGCTTAGCTAATTTTAAAATATATCACAATAAACATCTAGTCAGTAGTGCTTATGTAATTGCTCCAATGAAAATAATAACCAAAAAATCTATCAGTCTTCTGAAATTATTCAATTTTTAAGTATTAATCTATTTCGGCACAATGGTCAATGATATTAGATTTGAATTTTTAATATAGTTATTATTAGTTCAATTAAAAAAACTACATTAAGAACTGCAATAAATGAAAACACATTTTTGGTAAGTCTGAAAATAGTATTGTCATAAAATGGTAATGCTCACAATTTTGTCAAAGAGAATTAATTAGTACAAAGTAATAATAAAATCAGTGCCGGTCTCAGGCAGGTGCCTCGCGCTTCAGTATGACATTTAGGGCCTTGTATTCATGAAATTATACATTATTGTATACTATAATATTTCCGCGAAAATAAACAAAAAAAAGAATACGATTTGCTCTAGTCCTCGATCCATCCTAAGGCCAGCTCTGAATAAAATGTAACATAATACTTAACTGTTACCTCTAGTTACTAACCCATTAACTCGAGTTACAAGAAATAAAAACTAAGTTGCCATGGTGGAACTTCAAAAAATAACTTTAGTATAGTGATGACTAATGAGTAATACATGCTACATTATTTACTGTCATATATTACACCATAATATATAGGTATTTGGCCTCAAACACCCATTAGAATATTGAATTTTACGGGGACTTGGTATTGACCAGGGACTACGCATCCCCCAAATTGTGTATTTATGCCTATGATACCAAGGCACCCATTAAATTTTTAAAATCTGGTACCTATGCCATATACTACTTAACACTGATTTTATGATATGAGCATTTAAATACTTAATACAGGTTTATTATTAAGTTAAAAAAAACAACATATTTATAAAATACAGTTTAATAATATAGGTACAAATTGAAATTTTTACACATGATTATAAAGTTTATTTACTTGTTTAATCCAAAATGATGGTACCTGAGTCACTATTGTCATCATCAGAAACAACTAAAAACAGTACACAAATAAATAAATAAATTAAAATTATTTAAAAAATAATAAATAATTTAAGAAAAGAGATTCAAATGCCTAAAACATTGTTATAGAGTAATACTGTAATAACTAATAATAATTAAGGTATTTTTCAGTTATTGATAATATTTCAATTTGCTATAGTGGAATAATATATTTCCATTTTGTTTTTCACAAAATTGATATCAATTCTTTAGTCTACCAATACTGAATACATTTTGACAAGTTTTATAAATAGTAATCAAGACATAAAATCAATTAACAGTTTTTATATCATAAAATTCATAACTAAGTTTATTATCTGTCTAACAAAAGAATATCAAGAACAGTTCCTATATTGAAGGCCATGGTGTCGTATCAGTGCCGTATTCAGGGGGGGGGGGGTTTGGACTTAAGCCCACCCCGAAATCTTTTATTTTAAATAGTACGTGTATATATATACAGTAGATTCTCACTATGTCGAAAGTCGCTATCTCGAATTTTTTATTATCTCGAACTACATTAAAATCTCCTTGAAACTATCATTACACTTAATAGCGTTTTTCTCTCAATAACTCGAAATAAAATTAATCGTTTCTAGTTATCTCGAATATACAAATAATACTTTTATTACGGTAAGAACAGAAAATTGAGCAGTACGTGCAGTATAGTGATTGTGATTTCACGCGTTGGTAGTCAATATTTGCAGTCATTTGTACAATATAGTAAAATGGAAAATAAGTGTAAATTAAATGTCCTAATAACTATATTCATACAAAGACAAAAGAAATATTAAACAAACTTCTAAACACATTTAAAAAACAAAATTATTTATTCTTTATTGTATTTAATTTATATATATGCAGTATTAGCTAGTATTTTAAGTATTCTAATGATTTACCAATTTTTTAAAAAAATTTTTTTAAGAATTTTAGTAAAACTCGATATCACGAATTATTTGTTATCTCGAACTATTTCCTGTTTCCCTCAAGATTCGACATAATGAGAATCTACTGTATATGTTTTTAAATGATTTCCTATTTTCATATATAAAGTTAAGTATGAATGTTTAAGCCCACCCCGAAAACAAATCCTGGGTGATTTACAGAAAAATTGATTTTTGTTAGGCTGCTGTAAATTGCATATTAAAAGTTTTGACTTGGACCAAAAATCAGAATTTTAATGCAAAATGAATTACTTTTTGGGTGTTCTAGGACAATGCATTCAAAGTACATAATATGCTTTATGTATGAGTACTTCAAGGTTAAGACTTTTATTATGCATTTTCATTATTATTTATAGTGGTACAACACTTTTTAGTATTTAATAAATTTTAATACATTGTATAAGCTTTAAGCATAAATTAGAAACTTTAAAATATTATGTTAAAAAATATTGTTTTCATAATATTTAATATTTGCTTAATTAAATTTTAGTTGTTTTTCATCAATATAAGATGCCAAATACCAATCATTATATTTAAAAGTACGGTAACATTTTTATTTATCTACAGCTATTTCAGATATGGTGTCGATAACCAAAAAGTACTAACTTCCAAACAATTTAATGAAAATACGAGCTGAATAAAATAATTATATTTTACAAAACCCAAAATACTTACCATATTTGCCTATAACAGGTCTAATATCATCTAATTTATAATGACTAATAACTTCAACACTATCATCACTTGATGATGATGATTCACTACTTTCAGGATCAATGACAATTAAATCATCATTTCGTTCATTTTGTTTTACATTATTTGTTTGATGCAAATTGTGAGAAGTTGTAAATGCAGTCCCATCAGTTATCTTAATCACTTCTTGATCAACAACCATTTTTTCTACAACACAAAAATATTTTGAAGTGCTTATCAGTTATTTTGACTAAAAAAATTAATAAGTTAGGTAAATAGAACAAATCTTTATTGTTTTGTAATGTTGCAACAATACAAAAAAATCTTCCGATGCTTATAGGTTATAAATGTATACTTTCTTTTTTCAACTTGTAAATATTTAAATTTATAGATTAATATTCAAATGATTAAGTGTATTACAATTGTTAAAAAAGGTCAGTCATAACTATTATTTGTATTATAAATACAATTTTCATTACAAAACTACAAGTATTCCTATCTTAATAATATAAAAAGTATTTAGTCAAAATTTCAAACTAATATAAATCTAGTATTGTGACTCCATATTTATTCAATTAATAATCAAGTAAAATAAATTAAAATGTTTAATATGATATTATAAGTTGATTTATTTATAAGGATAGATTAGAAAAAATTGGGATAATAAAGAAATGATACAAATAATTTAAAAAAGCGGGTAAGTGAGTATCGCTCTGCTGTACATTAGGTGGTGGGATGGACCTCGGACTAGGGAAGGTTAAATTTGAATGCAATGATAGGTATCATTGTATACGAAAAACGATTCTGAACGGAGATGATTTGTCAGTCTAGGATATATTATGAAAAAATCGAAAAAAATTTATTAGTTAAACGTTATTTTACACGTGTATTTTTTATTTCAAATTAAAATTAAAACTTTAAACACACGTGAAATTTTTTCAATTGAACAATCCTCAAACTTTTTTATAATTATTCTAAGCTTAACTTATGGATAGTATAGTATTAAATTTTCAATTCTTAGCTTTTGATAGAAAAATATTTATAAATTTTTAACTACCAAATAGTGAAAAATATTTATGATTTTGACGAATTTTTGTCCATATTTGAACTTCAAATGCTAATAAAAAAAAATTGTGCCTATGTATTTTTATAATTTTTGAATGAGAGTTAGAACAAGTTATGTGGACCCTTCTATTAAATTTTCAAGTAATTTGTCCCAGCTAAATTTTTTTTATCAACATTTATAAAAAAAAAAAAAAAAAAAATTGAAAATTTCAATTGTCTATAAATAGCTCAAAAAAAATCAAAATATTTTGAAAATCAAATCACGTAAAGAAAATGGCAATCAAAATAACTGGTAAAATTTTCATGTATTTACGACTTATACTGTTTGAATAACAACAAATATCAAAAACCGTTTGAGGCTAAACCGTTATTTAACGCGGTTTTGTAAAAATTTAAATTTCAAACACTCCTAAAAATTTTTTGTCTTGGTCCAGTAGAGTTTTTTTTACAGATATTTGAAGAAAAATTTATGGAGAACCTTGTAACAAATTTTCAAAACTTAGTTATAAAAGAAAAAAATTTTACGATTTTTCAACCACAAAATTACTTGCAAATTTTCGCAATTTTGACATATTTCGTATAAATTCAAACTTTAAGCACTTATAAAAAAAAATTGTGACTAACGATTTCGGATTTTTTTTTATCACTTTTAGAACAACTTATAAGAAACCTTGTATTAAATTTTCAAGATTTTCTGGCCGGCCAAAAAAATTTTATCGTTATTTAAAAAAAAAATACTAAAAAAAATTAAAAATTTCAATTGTCTATAAATAGCTCAAAAAAAGTCAAAATACTTTGAAAATTTAACAGTGTATAGAGAACACTAACATAAACATTTGGTGAAAATTTCAAGTATTTACATCGATTAGTTTTTGAGTTTTAGCAAAATAAAAAATTCGATTTTGTCGAAAATTGATTTTGCGTAAAAATTCCCGTTTTTCTGTCATTTTTTTTTTTGTTTTTCTCGATTTTTTTGAAAACTGTTGGAAAATGTTTACTTTTCACCTCTATAATGCACCAAGGATATCCACTTTGCCATCGGAAACCACCCCCAAAGTTTGAAATTGAAGCATTATTTCGACTAGTTATGCTGTACACAGACACAAAAACAAAAAAAAAAACAAAAAAAAAAAAAAACACACATCATTGTAAAATCAATACATTCATCACTCCGTTCAGAATCTAAAATAAATTTTAGAGCAATATACTTACAGTAAAGATCATATATATATATATTATATATATGATATATTATATGATATCCTACAATAATAAATAAATAAAATGCTATACCATCAATTTCTTCAATTTTATTTTCTCGATTGAATGGACCGACAAAATTTAATTTATCAGACAAACATAATTTTAGACCATTATCTTCAGAAATTGCTGGTTCTAGACCTTTAACTGATTTACTAGAACTACTAGAACAAAAACAATATATTAAACATAAAATACAAAGATTAGTTACTACTTAATGTTAATAAAATGACATTTGATATTGAAGAATTTTTATATATCAATTATATAATATTTTTATTATAAATATGTTACTATAACTTATAAGTAAATTATAGTTATTGATTATGAATACAATATAAAAAATAAAAAAAACCATAAAAAATTGACCTATTTAGGCTGGGCTGGACATACAACAAATGGTTTCAAACTGGGTTGGACTTATACAGGGTGATTCTTTTATCAAACAACACTCATTATTTCCAAAAGTATTCATGTTTTTGAAAATATTTTTTTACATAGTTTCAAATTTTTAAAAAACAACGTTTTTATAAAAAAAAATTATATTTTTAAATATTTTTTATCCTTATAATTTTTTAAGTTTTTTACTTTTTTGAATGACAACAGATTTTTAATTTCATATTTCAAAGCAGAATAATTTTTTGAGTATTTTGATACATAAAAATCGAATTTAGGGTGAGTAGTTTATGAGTTATACTTATTTAATGTTTAGACAAGCGGAGTAGTGGACAAACATTTTGCAGGGTAACCCCGTACCACTCCACTCCGCACAACTAAACTTTAAATACGTATAACTCATAAACTACTTGCCCTAAATTCGATTTTTATGTATCAAAATACTCAGATAATTATTCTGCTTTGGAATATGAAATTAAAAATCTATGTTGTCATTCAAAAAAGTAAAAAACTTAAAAAATTATAAGGATAAAAATATTTAAAAATATAATTTTTTTTATAAAAACGTTGTTTTTTTAATAATTTGAAACTATGTAAAAAAATATTTTCAAAAACATGAATACTTTTGGAAATAATGAGTGTTGTTTGATAAAAGAATCACCCTGAATACAACAAATGGTTACTGGGCCAAGCTTACTTAAAAAATACCGGGTTGTTAATTATCGGTCCGTGCAGACCTCTAATACCTACAGATAAAACCCTACAATAATATTATGATTTAAAATTTAAGTAATTTAATTATTATTAATCTTACCGATTTTTAATATCAATTTGTATAGCTGATTTTATTTTATCTACAAGTTTAATAGCCATGGAAGCTGCCTGATTGGAACAGTTCATAAGAAGATCCTGACTTAAAGAAGCACATCCTTCAATGTCAACACCACACATTTCTCTGTGGTTGTTAAAACAAATAGACAATTTATTATCACAGACTTTATCTTCCAGAAACGATGGATCCAAAATAATGAAATCACTAAAATCAAATCTGAATATTAATTATAAAAAAAACTACGAATAGCACAGCAACAAAACATACTATTTTTCAAAAATTGCAAAGTTTACAATTACTGGATGATGATGAAGTGATAATGGTATAGGATCTCTCTCTGAACTAGAATAGACAATTACTTTTTCTCCAGTTGACATAACATCTGGATGCCGAAAATGCATCAATGCTGCTAAAGTTGCAATTGAACAACATCCCAAAGTATTACCATCCATATTCAAAACACTCAAATCTACTTTAATTTTCCACACCTAGAAATATTCAAAACTTAATTTAAGTATATATTAATATAGTCTAAATAATCTCTAGTATAAAAACTTGTAAGTGTCTTAATTAATACTTTAACTTTATGAATTAAATTATTTAATTTAAATTAAACTGTGTAGAATTAGGTTTAATTGACAATTTAAAAATGGATAGTTATTATAAATTTATAAATACTATCATTAAGCATCAATAATTTATTATTATAGTAATAATTAATAATTTAAATAATAAAATAAAATATACAATTATAACAGCAATATATATTATATATATTAAAAGATATAAATTATTTATATTAATTTTAACGGAATTATGTACATCATCTTAACACAAACATACTTATCAATATTTTTTTATGGTGATTTATTTATGTATTTTTTGCAGTTTAAAATATCTTTGAATCAAAAATCCAAAAAAATCTTTGTTATTATTTGGTCACTGCTATATTTTAAGCATATTACTTGTATTAATTTTTATAATAGGAATCTATTTTACACAATCAATATAATTACAAAAAATAAAATAAATTAATCATACTTTTTCCTCGGCAATTATACATAATGCTTCAAGATCTATACATTTTGAATCTTTATAAAATCTTTCTAAAACTTGATTTATTTTTGTTAGATCGTTAAGCTTGTTGTCTCCTGCTAACTCAGCAGATATTTGTAGTACACCTTCATTTGGACGACTATTGTTCGGTTGATATATTTCACAGCTAACTTGAGCAAAGACACGTGTACAACCAAGTGTTACTAAACAATTACCCCAGTCTAATCCAAATTCAATTTTTAATGGTCTATATTCATCTTTTTTACGACCATCAAGACGCTAAAACAAACAATTTAAAAAAAATTATTTATTTAAATTTAAAGACACACTTGACCAAATAATACAAATGTGAAACAAACTTAAAATAAGTAATGATGAACTTACAATTTTTTGAGATGCTGCTTCCAATATGAACATTTTTTCACAATCTGATAAAATGCCTGTGAAGTTAGCCATTGCTTTCGGCTTCTCAAACAACAAGCGGATCAAAAATTCAAAAATAGTAACTACCACGGATGTTATAGTATCTATATCCGTGGTAACTATCCTGATCCATGCACATTATTATCAATTCTTCGTTATCACTATAACACATTTTTCGGTAATTTTGACATCTAAAGTGTGACCAACGTAAAAATAAAATAATATGCTTGTGCAATTATTTAATGTTTACTTCTTGTACATACTGTATAATAAATTATGTAAATGTAATATTTATTTAAATGTAATAATAGGTTCTAAAAATAACAATTATTATTATTGCTCAGTGTATTACCCACAGGTTCGTTTCTTGTAATTTATGAATTATGAATTTCTGATACCCATTGGTTTTGTCCACGGACTAAGATATACTATATAAATAAGTCCAAAAGCCCCACCACTGGATACGGCACTGGTTGAATGTTCTGTATACATTTTCTGAGTTCAAATATTGACGAAAAATGAAAAGTTATATTAATAAACAAATGGTAGCGCAAAGAAGTTGTTAAAAGAACAAAAAGATTAGCTTTTGAAAAAAATTATAGGTTCTTTGAAAAATTAAACTGATTTAGTTGAATCATCTATACTATTTATGATTCTGTGGGCTCTGTTATATTAAATTTATTTAGTTTAATTAATATTATTTGGTAATTAGGTATAAATCTTTAATCTAGTTTAGCGCCCACGCAGTTTTTAAATTTTTTTCTAACTCATTGATGAGGTTTTTTACGCTGAGAACGATGGTGCAATCAGAATTGAGCGGTAAAATTTAGTTTTTGAGTTATAACACTTTAATGTTGTAAATATGTTAAATTACTCAATAGCCAATAAACCATATAGGGCACTGTTATCAGTACATCATCATATATTGATATTTATTCCTTTTTTTTTATAATTTTTAAATATTATATTCCGTGTATAATAGGTAAATAAAGCATTGTACGATTGTACGAACAGTGAACACGTATAATCGCGAACTTCATGAGGCTGTGATTTAAAAACAAATGATTTTCGCCAATTTGTTTTTGAACCATCATTCTTAAAAAGTTGATTTACGTAAGCTGACTAGGCTTACTTGGAGTGGTGTTTTATAGCAAATCGAGAGGTATTTTCGTTTTTAATTGTCCGAGTGAGTGCAACAAAAAAAAAAATGAAAAATTCGCGTATAAGTGCGAATAATAAAAAGTGCAAAAAATCAATTTTGTATGAGGTAATAATCGACCCTGCACATCAAGAATCTTAAGGTATGAACGTACCACTACTACGCCACACGTCTTGAAGTATCTCGTCATCTCGATATTAAACATACTGGGTATTTAAGGATCTGGATTATAAATTATAATGTTATTATGTTAATCGAAAATTTTGATCAGCTGTAACGTAAAAGTATTAATTTTCGCCAATTTTTTTTTTGCAACATCATTCTTAAAATGTTGATTTACCTAGGTTTAGTAGGTTTCAAAAAAATTCAAAAATTCGCGTGACCGCTAAACTAGATATTTTGTTCTGGTAATTAGTTTTGTTTGTGTAGCAATCTATAACTTACCTTTAATAATTGTCGTTTATAGATGCACCTACTTTATAATTTTATATGCTACAATCGGTCAATCATTACCATTACCTATATATTTATTGTTGTAATAAATTGTAAGAGCGTGTTAATTTTTTATTCAAAATACAAAATAGCTTCTTAAAATGTAGTCTGTGATATAACTACAATTTAAAACACAATAATTAATAAGATACGCAATACGAATTATGTATTAATAATTTAATAAGTACTTAATTAAAACTCGAAAATAAACCATTAAACATGCCTATTAAAATATAGACCTTTTGTCAATAACAATTTTAATATAATTTATTTTGAATATTGTATAGTTTAAACTGAATTATAAATAAAATTAACATCTAAAGATCTAATTATGTTTATACAACAAACAAAATACCTAGTCAATAGGTATTAATTTTCATTTATGCATTTAACGTACAATTAATTAATAAGTAATTATAAGTAAGTACTTATTATTATTAATAAGTATTTATAATATTCGTTAAAATACATTCAGTATACTTGGAGTGATTTTAATAATATTGAGTTTATTAAGTTTATTTGATAACTTTTTTAAATTCTAAAATAATTTTATTCGTAAATCGTATTAATTTTAAAAAATAGCGCAATCGTGATACCGTTACACTGAACCATGGTTCTAGTATATTCAATTCCCTTTGCTTTCAACGATATATCCCGAGGTTAACCGAGAGTGAAAACATCCGAGTTCGGCTTTTTGAAGGACCTGAGATGTGATTGGATCATCCATTTTGTTGATCAAACTCTGAAGTCTGAAGTCACATGTTCGCACTAAGCGAATTTTCTTTGTGTCTTACTTCAGGTTAAGTCCGTGGAAGTGGATTTTTAACTATAAGTAATTTAAATTTTTGCATAAAGTTAGCTTAACATAAGTCAATTGTTGCCAGTCATCCATTTGCAGACGGTAATTCTTTCCAAGACTCAAAATGAACGCTGAGAAATTGAAAAAACTTAGCGACCAGGTACGAATAGGCGGTAAAGGCACACCACGACGAAAGAAGAAGGTTGTGCACACAACAGCAGCCACAGACGACAAAAAACTTCAAAGTACTCTAAAAAAATTGACTGTTAACACAATACCTGGAATTGAAGAAGTAAATATGATCAAAGATGATGGTACTGTGATACACTTTAACAATCCAAAAGCACAAGCTTCGCTTGCAGCAAATACATTTGCTATTACGGGGCATGGTGATACAAAATCAATGTCAGAACTACTACCGGGCATATTAAATCAGTTGGGCCATGAAGAAATTGGACAGCTGAAGCGTTATGCTAGTGGGTTTGCTAGTAATAATCTCATTAGTAAATCATTAATTGAAGATGATGACGAGGTGCCGGATTTGGTCGGTAACTTTGATGATGCCAGCAAAGAAGAGGTGGTAGCCAAAGGATCGTCAGAAGAAAAGACCGACAGTACTGAGAAATCTGTTGTCGAAGATAATGCAGAGAGCTCAAAGAAGGAATAATAATTGGTAAACATACATTTATTTTTAAGGTCTTTTTTTATGGTTATAAAACATTTTAGTTACTGATTAACTTTTAGAAATGTTTCCTTTAAATAATCATCTACGTATATTTATAACAATTCAATTAAATAAAGAAAATTAACAAATATATGTTTTATGTTTTCTTTTCTTTTCAATACTAATATTTAATTTATTCACTTGTAAAGTGCACACTAAAACGAGAAATAAATGAATAGATTTTGGGTATTATTTTATTTATGTTAATTAGGCAATCTGTTTTGATGTGAACTGAATATGTAAGTTTCCATCTGAAATGCTTATTTATTTTTATACAGTTATACATCTCTTAAATTGTAATCTGTTACCTGCAACCATTGTTATGAAACTGTGCAATGAGCACTAATATATTTATAATACTGCTTAAGATTTATCATAAATCTTAGTAGTTGAGGCAATTTTGGATTAAAAATAATATTTATTAATTAACTACATCATAACCTATATTATGTTATCAATGATAACTTAAATATTTTTTTAATTTCTTGAATTATTTCCATAATAACGACCGATCTTGAAAGACAAACATTAAAAATGGATTTATTATTTAGCCAATAGTTTTTAATTAACTAAATAGTGACAAGAAATTGTTACCAATTTTATTTTTATTTCGTTTATATCTGATAAATTAAAATATAATATGATTACTAAATGTTATAACCTAAATGTACAAATTTTAATTTTGTGACTGAATACCATGTGCACCACAAATTGCTTAGGTATAATAATTTGAAAATTATTTGGTTTGCCTATTGCTTACTATAATATGTAAGGAAAACAATTCTACATAACTTACCTTAATAATAAATAAAATATCATTCCCAAGAAATTATTATTAATGTTGTGTTCCACATTATAATTTGGTGTTAGCCGTTAGAATATGTATAATTATAAACATAAAAATACTATTCATTTATTTTATTTCCTTATAAAGAAATTTACTGTAAAAACAGAAGATAGTATTTTTTACTGAATTATTTGGAAAACATCCAACATTTATATAGCTTTATTATATAATTTTATTTTTATATAAACCTCATGTTTCTTTTAATTAAAAACTGAATAACTATTTAAAAGGCTGCTATTATGTGCATACTAAAATGTATTAATTTCTTATAATAAAGGTCAAAATTAAAAACAATGTTTGTAGTACATATTATTTCTTTTAATTGTAATAATATCTATTATTCTTTTATATTTCAGGATTGATGGTGACTAAAACAACAACACATATTGAGAAAATTAATAAATTGCAGTAGTGACCATATTCAATCATAACTATATTAAAAAAAAAACAATAGTATTCGATTCCAAGAATTAATATCTGTAAATTTGAAAATTCATAAATACTTCATTCACTTGTAAATCACTTTATATATTTTGTTCGGTGTACTTTTTGCTAAGTATAAATAAAATATACTATTATTACCTAATATTGGTTTAATTTAACATGTTTATTTTTCTATTTTAATTTTTATGTGGAAAACTCATATTTTTCATTTTAAAGGCACTAGCCTTGATTAAAATTATCATTTATAACATATATAATATATTGTATGCAAATAATTATTTGTTTTACATTTAATGATGAAATAAAAAATACCAATTGCAATGACAATGTAATATATAGTGACATAGTGTAAGTATAATGTGAAAATGTATAAAATAAAGTTATTTTTCAATTAATATTATACTCCAAAAGATTCTTTGAGATTTTTAAAAGCATTTTCTGAAACAAATTTTGAAACGTACTTCAGCAGTTCTTTGATACCTGGAATCAAAACAATTAAATGATATAAAATTATTAGCAAATTGCAAAGAGGACTGGAATTAAATTTATAAATTTATATATGACAAAAGGAATTTTTACGCTAAACCAGTTCTAAGCCAAATCAATTTTTTTATTTTTTTATAATTCTAAAAAAAGATAACCATAAAAACTTGAAATTGTTATTATTTATAATGTAAATGTATAACTCAATGTATTTTCTCATTTTAAGCTATAGACAATTAATTTTTTTTTTTATTAATGCCAAAAAATGTTTGAAAAATGAATACAAGGTTCTCTATGAGTATTACAAACTTGATTTTAAAAAAACAATTCTATTATGAAAGTCAAATTATTTTTATGGCTTTTAGAAGTTACAATGTTTATGATAATGGATATTCACCCATATAATAACTATGTTGCAATTCAAAAACAAATAACTGTCTACATGAAATTCTTGTCATGTTTACAGTATCAGAATTTTTTTTTTTTAATGCCAATTACAAAATATTCTTAAAAATTTGAAACAATATCTCGCTAAAGTATAAGCAAATACTATATTGTATTTATATAAAAACTAAAAAAATATAGTCACAATCAATTTGCATTTAAAATCAATTTTTTACAAAACTTAAAAAAATTACAAACCAAGTATTTTGTTGTAAAAATATTCTATTAAAATATTTGATTTTAATAGTTAGATTTAATACAATGTTCCTCATTAGTTCATATTGGAAATTACATATTATAAGGATGTTAAATATTTGGTTATAATACAAAAACATAGGGAATCAGAATGCTCAAGTATGTTAAACCTATTACTATACTCATTAAAAATTTCAAAATATGTCTTAACCTATTTATAAGTCATGCAATATTTACGATAGTTATGACATATATACATATTATATTATAATAGTTACAAAATTTTCTGAACATTTTTTTATTGACCTACCAAATTTAATCGTAAAAAAAAATGACTAATAGTCATATCAAGAAACATATTATACTTAGTAATAGAGGCCTGATAAGCCTGCTTTTGCTCAAAATCGTTTTTTGTGTACAATGATAATATTATATCATTAAATTTAAATTTAACACACATACAGTGACACCTATGTGTATAGTAGAATGGTATGCATTTGCCTATATTTTGTAATGCGCTTCTCAATCTCCTATGCCTAATAATAATATGTCATAATAAATTTGAATATAACTTGACTGACTTGCTGAAATAGTACTTAAATAATTTTAAAAAATAATTAAAGTAAAGGCATGGCTAATATATTTTTAAAATAAATGATAGTAATTATTTTTAATACACAAATATACTTACATGATACTTCATTACTAGAACAAAACATAACTAACATTTGTAGTCTTGGTAATTCACTAATGCCTATCAAATAATCTGATATATCATATCCATTATTAATAAATTTTATCTGTAAAATTCTTAAAATATCCACAAATAGATCATTATCCATAGAATTACGCACAATTGATGGTAAACGCTTGCCAGGAATTTGCTAAAAAAATGACATTGGGTTATTATAATAATTTAAGATATTATATATTCAAAATTTAAATCATACTTTTAAATATTGAAACAATAGTTCCGGATCATTTTTTAAGAATGCCCAATCTTGTTTAAGTTGGACATATGTTTGTGGAACAGGAGGTATAGCTACATGTTTTTTTTCAGTTTGAACAAAGTCTTTTTTCGCAGTAATAACTTCTTTGTTTATAAATTGATCTTTATATTTTTTTTCACATACTTCTTTCAATGTAGTTTGAAGTAAATGTATATTGTTTAATTCATCTTGGTCTATTTGAACATCTTTGATATTAAGCGTACAGAAAGGTTTCTATGAAAAGAAATTAACCATATTATAATTTATTTATCATGAACATTGTTATTTAGTATTAAAGTAGTTAAAATTAATTTTAAATAATTCTTTATTAAAAAAAAAAAAGTTCAAAGGGGGGTTTGATAATGATACTAAAATATTGACAAAGTTTGTTGAGTTGACAAACTATTAGTATTCTATGGTTCGAGAAAATTTTAGAAATAATTTTTTAAATAAATTAAAAATAAAAACTTTAAATAGTTAAAAATGTAATATACAAAATGCTTTCTTACTTTTGATCTTAAATGTGGTGGTTTTTGTCTAGTAGTTATTTGTTTACAACCAACTCTTTGAGGCCAATTTGGAGTCGCAATTTGTATTGGTTCATCGTCTTTGCATAACATTTTTGAATTTATACTTTGTAAATTATTAATTGTATTTGTTTTTTGACATTTAATATCAGAGATTTTCTGCATTTCAGTCTATTACAAAATAATTTATTTAATTAGTAAGAACATAAAAATTAAATTTTCTACCAACCTGTTTGATTTTATTGTTTACAACTTCTAAATCACTCTTAGCTTGTTTGTTATTAGGTTCTAATTTTAAAACATTTAGTAAATCGTTTTTTGCTTCATTGTACATTCCAAGAGCCAAATAAGCTGAGCTTCTTCTTTGATATGTTTTAACATATGTGCTATCTAGTTCTAGAGAAGATGTACAATCAATTATTGCTAGTTTAAACCTGTAAAAAAAACATACCCTATAATGTCTTGAATAATGTATTTTTAGAAAGTCTTACTCTTTTGTTTTTAGATAGCATAATGCTCTATTGGCATAAAATATTGGATCTTTATCATAATATTCTATCGCTCTTGTGTACCTTAGTATAGCCTCAGCCCATTTTTGTTTTTGAACTAATGCATTACCCTAAATAAAAAAATGATTAAATGGTAATTATATAATTTGTTGGTAAGGTTTTATCTATTTTGAGCTGATGAGTGATGATAAAAGTATATTAGATTTATTCTATTCTGAACAAACATACTACAATATAATATTTCAATAATTAAATTAAAACTTAAATAATGGAGTCAAAAAACTAAGAAAAAAAAATAGACAGGTTAGGTGTAAGTGTTCTGAATATATCATTTTAAATTATATTTTTGTAATTATTTTGTAGCAGGCCACAATAATTGTGTACTATGAAGCAGTGTAATTATCTTGCAGTGAAATAAATAAATTGTAAAATTCTTTTAAATTATCTTTATTAAAAATTATATCAGTGTTATTCTAATTGAAAATATTTCTAAGTGTTTTTTAGATAAAAAATGTTTCAAAATCCAAATGACCAAATCCTAACATAGACTGATATAAATGTGTTCGCTCTAACTTTAATAAATAAAAAATTCCTATTTCAGGTTCTCTTATAAAAGTCCTTTTCTCACAACTCTTGGTCATATTCTTTCTGGTTAAACAATCCGCACCATCATATGTTCATGGTCCACGCGTTCTCAGGTTTATGCATACATGTGCTAATCCTACTACATTAATGGTGTCTAGATGACACTCTACATAGGCTCAAGCTTGTCAACTACAATTGTTATATCAGTTTCCTAGATATGCTATTCTTTTGTTGTCAATTTGTCTTTGATTATATACGATACATAACTGTTATAATATTAACATTATAATGTTAAATACAATATATACAATATATTAAGTACAATACATGGATGAGGTCAAATCATTTCTCAATTTATGAAGTGTAGTTCCTTCTTTTATTATTATTTAGTATTTTAGGACATACGAGATTCTGACTCAGGTTTGATTAATACCTTGGTTTAATAAAGTATTTGAATGTTGAAGTCTATATCGCAATTGTATTATACATATTATAGGATATCAGAACGAACACGTAGCAATTTATACATTTAAAATAAGATAAAATAGCAGTGAAATATTATAGGTATTTTTATTAATTACCAAATTTTTTTCATATAAACCATCAGACTGTTTTGATTGTATCTTATTATCAATGAAATTGACACTTGGATCATAATTATCATTTTTCTTGAGTTCATCTTGAATATCTAGTTCTTTGCAAGCGTTATCCTTAGAAAATAAATGTGAACATTTGAGATTTAATGGAATATGGTTATAAATTAAAATACATACAACATCAAATTTATCCCAAGCAGAGTAATCCCATGATGAAATTTTGCTTAAATTAGTTTTTGATTTATTAATTTTAGGTTTTTTCTTTTCGTTGGGATTCTGAAAATTAAATTTCCAGATATATGTAAAAAATATTTTTAGAGCATTTTGATTTTAGTAAATAAATTGTACCGGTAGAGAATGTTCTTTTCGCTTCATTTGTTCTTGCCAAATGTTCATATCACGTAAGTAATTTGATAACTCTTCTTCATTATCTTGTAACTGTTTCTTTAGTAAATATGGATTATTCATGCCAAAGTGTTAAATTGAACACAGATCTCGGGAATTTACATGTAAGTGAAATATTAATATCAATAAAACAAACCCAGAAGACGAACACAAGAAATAGGTAGTGTCTTAATTAAAAATTAAATCATTGAATAATTGAGATTTATGCTTAAGTTGTAATATTAATGAACACCGACTACTGAGTACCAGGTACAACTGTCTATAAGATACACAGATACTATTTGTATTATGTACAAATACCCATTAGAAAATGGAAATTAATAATACGCCCCCGATAATAGTATTATAAGTATATAAACATGAACGTGATCATAGAAATATGGACTTATTAGTTAAACAAAGTCTATGCAAAAATAGAATGGATATTCACCACGGTTGTTCTGATGATTGTATAATGTAAAATATTATGCCACAATGTATACGGCAGACAGTAGACACCGTATATAGTATATACTCGTCTATGGTAGATAGCAGACACTAAAGACCAGACAATCAAAGACGGACAAACGGCAGCAAGACAGTAGCTAAACTCCGAACGACAGACATTGATGTACACATATGACGAATGTCAAGCGATCGCCATCATCACGACCATTATAATTGTTATCATTATCTTTATTCTTTGATCACGAGTCACGACCACGGACTAAGATATACACGTTAGATAACACACTACTCCGATAGATTACGTCCGAAGTGTTACGGTTTATTAGTATTTAGTACATAGACATCCGGAATTAATATATTAATATGTCTATGATTTAGTACGTATTATTACCACACGCGTTAACCTAACCGTGGTACACAAATTGTTCACAATCTATGGTTAGATAGTGCACTTTATAACGTCCTTGTCATTTTATCCACGTGCTTATATATTACAAATTTGATATGGTGATTGGGATTTGAGAAGTTTATAATTTTCATGTAATCATAAAAAATTAATATTTGTATTTTGTTAAACGCTGGTGTATATCTAAGGCATCTAACATCTAACAAATAACCATCATTCTAATTTTTTTAATTTTATTACTCTGTTCTGATTGAATTCTGTTGAATTAAGTAATCATGGCAAAGTTTCGAAAAAAATTGAAGTCTAAAGGCAAACGATGGGTAAAAGGACAAAGCTCCGTCACCAATCCAGATTCAAAAAAATATCGTTCCCAAGCACAAATGAACTTTTGCAAACCAATATTTGGTAAGTACTAAATATTTTAGATAAACTTTTTCTAAATAATAATTTTAAAACATTTTAATTTACTCTAGGAACTGTTCTAAACGATGGAAAAAGTTTGTTAACTCAAAACAAATTAAAAGAACATGATAATATTATGAATAGTTATGGTTCTAACAAATCTAAACCAGATGATGTTATGTCTCATACTTCAGCAACAACTTACAAAACATTTGAGACATTTGCTTCTGATTGGAGCTCATGCACCAATCCATCTTTTAATAGGTATATAAATATCACATCTAATTGTTTGTATATTTTAAGGTTTCATTTAATAACTTGAAATGAAGTAATAATTTTATAATGATAAAACATACTTCTAATTTAAATTTATGATGATAGGTTGCTAAAAAATTTTAGTTCAAACTCTTACTTACATAAAGAAATGTTAGCCATACTTGCAGCATTGACTGAAGTAATTAAGGCTAATGGAGGTAAAGAAACATCTACAGAGTATTTTGCAGCTCTTGTAAGTAGACATTTTGTTATTGTATCCTGATCATATTGAATATACTAATATTTAAAAAAATTATATTTTTAGATTACAACTTTACAAACAACCTTAAGTAATGGGCAAGATGATTGTGAAGATAGTGTTACAGCTATGGTCTCGTTATTAAGTATGGGTATGAAATGTGTTCCTAAAGAAGTTCTTTGTACTAAATTTGGACCAACTACTCAAACTTTATTAACAACACTAGCAAAGTTTGCTGAATCAGATAATAATAATTTATTAAAATCAGTTAGTTTTAATATCATTCTTTTTTAAAGTTTTGACTTACATCTCAATATTTTTATAGGTATTTAGTTGTTTATCTTTACTACTTCGTATTCAAGAAAAAATTGTTTGGTCACATAGTTCTACAATACAAGTATATGATGCAATTTTAAATTTTATTATCCATTCAAAACCTAAGGCAAGTTAAATTATTTTAAGTGTTATATTTTAAGTTGTTTAATAAAACTTAGTTGTGAAACTGCAATTTCATGAGTAAGGAACCTTTTTGAATAAATTAATTGAAATAAATATTGAGATTGAATTTTTAAAGGCAATCTTTTTCAAACTCTTATGTTTCATGAACTGAGTCAAAATATAGTGAATAATAATAATAAATCATGAATTAAGCAATTTCTAAACTGATACAAAAATTGAAAAGCATGATCATTAATTTTTTTCATAACTTGACAAATATATTTTTTTTATTTTTAGATTCGTAAAGCTGCTCAACATGCAGTGTGTGCTATATTAAAATGTAATAAAGATTCAATGCATCCCATGTCTGGTTATACTGCTACATATTGTACTAAAGTATTGACATCAAGTACTGTAGCAAGTAACACTACAACTATTCTTCATGTTCTAACTATATTAAAGGAATTAATGCCCATTTTTCCTAAAAAAGAACTCAAAGTATATTTAATTTAATATTTTTGTTTAAAATAAGTTATATATCATAATCAAAAACTAATTTTTATTTCATTTTTAGCCTCTTTGCGAAGAAGTCTTAAAGTTGATGACTTTAAACCATCCATTATTGCTTTCATGTGGCTTTCAAGTATTCCATGGTTTATTTGTTTCTTATCCGTCATCAGAGCTTGTTCTTTCATCTACACTAAATGCTAAGTTATTAATGGCTCTTTTTGATTATCGTCCTACACCAATGGATACACAACCTACTTTAGCTTGGTTAGCTGTCCAACAAGAAGCTTACATTTGTTTATCAAAGTAAAAATAACTATTGTTCATTACTTTAAATGTAATATGTATATGTATTTATGTTAATGCGTATTTTTTTTTGTAGGAGTGACTTATCGTTATGCATATCTCACCTTAAAAGAATATTTAAAGTATGTATTGAATTATGGATTAATGGAAATCCAGAATCTTTAAAAGCATCTGGCTGTACATTACGTATTCTTATTGAAGAGTGTATTGGAAAAGCTACTGATTCAACTTATCATCAAAGTATTTCTGTCTTATTCAATTTAGTAACTCAATGTTTATCATATCAGTATAAAAATGCTTGTCCGCAAGTCTTACATACTCTATCTACATTTTTCAAAGTATAAATTATTATTATACTATTGTATTTATAAACATTAAAATATAATTATGATATTATAGTTTTATGGAAAATGTGCTCCTAGTATATTCTTAGAATGTATAAAATCATTGGGACAGCTTAGAGATTCCAATGACATAACATTTGTTAATGAATTGGAAATGACAATTGGAGCTGGTATTAGATATATTGGGCCTGAATATATCATATCAGATAAAGTTATTCCATTAAAGGTATATAATTTTTACAGTATAAAAACAACAATATATTATATAGTATGTATTACACTTATTACTTTTTCAGATGTTTTGTTAAGTAAATGTACAAGTTTTAATAGTTTTATTATTTTAAATTTACAACTTCTATAACTTAATCATGATGATTTTTTGAAATTACATTTAATTATATGGCTTCTCTAAACTTCCATCTATAACTAATTTATAATCTTAAGAGTCATAATTTAAAACTTCTCAAGTATATCTTTCATAAAAAAATGTTAACCATCTTATTAGTAAACAAAAACAATCATGTATTAAATAATATAAAAAAAAAACTTAATATTAAACCAATTTATATTTATATTTGTATATCTAAAAAATGTTTGTAAATGTACAGTAAAATTCAACAATTTAAAAAAACATTATTATGTCATATTGATGTTTATTATTTGCATTTAAAAGAAATCTTTATCTATTAATTAAATATTTTTTAACCATATTTAATGGTCATTAAAAAAAAAATGTATCTATATTTTATTAGGTGGATGATGTTGGAGAATTTAAGCGCAGTTGGTTATTACCTGTTTTAAAAGATAGTATTTCAAATTCTACACTTAAATGCTTTATAGACCACTTTTTACCTTTGGCATTAAAATGTCGGTAAGTATCTATTCAAATCTAATATATTTTAAAATAATATTTCTGACCTTTTTTGCTATTTATTTTAGAGAAATGTATGAAATTGCTTTAAAAGCTAATGATAAAATAACTGCCATCAGTTATGATCTTCTAGAATCACAAATTTGGTCGTTATTGGCGAGTTTTTGTTCAAATCCTTCTGATATATCCACGTCTTTTCGGGTACGATAAACCTAATGCATATATTTTTAAATTGTCATTAGCATACACATGTTAAGTATCCTACAATTTTTTTCTATGTTCAAATTTAGGTATGTAAGATAATTTAAATTTAAGTTTGAAAATTACATTAAAAAAGAGTTACTGTTATTTTCTTTGGGAGTGACTTACAATTTAACAAACATTTAATAATCAGGGGAAAAATAGACAATTAATTAGTGTACTTTTGTTTAATCGATCACCTCTATTTATTTATTTGTTTATATAAGTCTTAATGTATCAAACTAATGTTTTAGATTATTGCAAGAACAATGGGTACTATGTTAAGTACTCGTAAAGAGTTACGAGATACAATTCTTGTGTCATTAAGAAAACTTATAGATTCTGCTTCTAAGAATGATGAAGTATCTGATGATAAAAAGCAGTTGTCTTATTTTGCAAAAAACTTTTTACCCATCTGTTTGAATTTATATACTAACCCTGCCCACGGTACAGATGAACAAGCTACTAGATTTTCTGCATTGGAAACAATCAAAGTAAATTAAATATAATTTTTTTGTTAATATTAAATAATTGAATTACTTAATTGTTTCAATTTACTATTATAGATGTACCTGACGTTGTCAGATGATGAAATAAAAGAACAATTATTTGAAAAATGTTGTGGCATGTTGGATAATTCTAAAGATGCAGAACATACAGTGATAGAAAGCATTCTTGATATTATTGGAGTTTTAGTTCCTTACCAATCTGTCAAAACACTAAAATCATTTTTTGATTCTCGAATTTCTAAAGCTAAACAATTGAAAAATTTCAAAGAAGAAAAAAAATATTTTAGGTACTATGCGTAATACATATTTAATATATATATATATGATATACATAAATATATTACGTATTATATGTATTTATGTATTTACTATTAATAATAACATTTAAAATGATAAAAAAAAAAACACAATTTTTTTCAATAGAATTCTGGAAGAAATAAGCAGTTCTAAGTCTCCAACATGTAATAAGTTTGTGAAAAAGAACTTTGATAATATACAAAACTTCATAATATCAACAGCTCAAAATGCTGCCGCTACCAGTCGTGGAGTAAATCATATATTTTCAATGCTTAAAATTTGTTATTCATTAATATTTTATAAATAAATTTTTTTTAGCCTCGATTACGATGTTTAGCACATCTCTTAGATCATACTGACGAAGATAATGTAATTCAAAATATAATAGCTCATCTCCCTGAAGCTGTACTTTGTTGTAAAGGTTCCACTGTTAATAAACGATGTCGTGAATGTGCTTTTTCATTGATTAATAAAATGGCCTTATTAGCAATTAAAGTTGAAAACGGATTAGAAAACTTTTTAAATGCTTTATCAGCAGGATTAGCTGGTTCAATTCCAATGATCAGTTGTACTATTTTAGCACTGGCTTCAGTTCTTCACAACCGTAAAAGTATATATTAAATTTCTAATTAATTAAAAAATAGAATATTTATTGACTATATTATATTTATTTTAGATGAAATTAATTCAAATCAATTTGAAACAATTTTAAGTAATATTTGTTTACTTATTACAACTGGAACAAGAGAAGTAGTTAACTCTGCTTTAAGTTTTATCAAAGTGATTATTACTTCATTCTCGAATGATTTGATGGTTTATCTTTCAACAATTGTAAGCTATGTTATTATTATTAAATATTAATGATCGGCTCAAAATTTTTTGTATATACATGAATATTAAATAAGAAAAATAATTATAAAAAGATCTATTAATAACAGATTACATATCCAATAAAAATTATTTATAAAGGTATATTTAAATTAATCATACTATTACATAGTTACTTTAGTATGTATTTTCTAACAAATACACTAAAATGAGTAACAAGTCATGTCTAGATATATACTATGAAAATGAAATATTCATTCATATTTATATTTACAGAAATATTAATTTTAATATAATTAATTTTAATTTTATTAAATAAAATTTAAATGTTATTTATTTTTTAGTTGAATTCTCTTTCAAAAATGACAGATGATTGCAAACGAAAATTTCGTCAGGAAACTAAAAATATATACCAAAGACTGGTACGTAAATTTGGTACAGACCTTATAATAAAATTAGTGCCGAATACTGATGTTCAAACACATGTACGTTTACGTGCTATAAATAAAGAATCTGAACGATTAAAGAGAAATAAAGAAAAAAGAAATAAAGACAAAATAAATGATAAAGCAGATGTTGATTTTAGTCTTAAAACTAAACCCAAAACGTATGTAAAAAATATTTTATTTTGTATTTTTTTATTTATGAGTTTTATTTTAATATTATTAACAACAAACTATTATTATTGCCTTGTTAGATTTGAAGAGATTTTAGCTGAATGTGAAGAAGATGAAGAATTAGAAACTAATTTAAACCAAAAACCAAAAGTTAAACTAGAAAGAGGCAGAAAGAAAAAATCTGCTGAAAATTATTTGCATGAAAGTGAAGATGATATATTAGATTTTACTGAAGCAAATTCAAATAGAAAAATTTTAAGTAAGTTTAAACTTATAATTTATTTTTCTTAATTAATTAATTTTTCTTATGTTAAGTGTCAAAACCTAAAAATGAACATAATACAAATATCCAAAAGTCATCTAATGTTGATGATAGCATAAAAACTGCACCTGATGGACGTCTTATAATCACTGATGAACCTCAAGAACCTCCAACTAAGTCTGGTAAGACTATATTATATGCTATATAAATCTATATTTTTAAAATTGGTTAAAATAATAAATTACCAATATTAGCATATTTAATTGTATTGTGATAAATCAACAATTAATTATTTTATATTTTAATATCAAGGGAGTAGGTAATTGAGTTCTGGGTTAATCCAGATTTTGAAATAAGATGGAATTACTTATGATTTATACAAATGTTACAAAACTTAGTTTTAATAAACCAAATTAATGTAATATTTGTAAAAAAAAAAAATGATCTTAAAAAAGTATAGATGAGAAATACAAAATAAAAAAAACGCATTCTATACTGTTATGTAATGAATTATTAAACACAATAATTTTCACTTATTTAGTATTAAATAGCATTTATAGAAAATAAAATGATAGTCATCAAAATCCTATCTCTGTTTATAATTATTAATAATGCATTTAAGTATTACAAGTACAAATTATGCACATATAATTTTTTATCTTAAATAGGTATCGAGGAAGATGATGTTGACAACAACTACAGTGATGATGATATGCCATCGAAAAAACGATTAAAATATATGCGTATGTTCAGTTTAATATTTTTCTTATAAATACTAATAAGTAATAACATAACAATATATATTTCAGCTGGTGGAAAAGGTATTCATCGGCCATTAGATAATAAACATTTAGGAAACGGAAAAATGAACAAACAAATAAAGAAGAATAAAACACAAAATCAACCGCAAGGATCTAATAAAAACAAAGGAAAGAAATCTAATGGAAGTGTTCGTCCATTTTCTTATACTGATTTCAAAAGCTATGGAGCTTCAAATAAGAAAAGGAAAAGGAATTAAAATATTCATTAATAATTAATACTTCAAAAAAATATTGTTTTATTGTTGATGATAATCAATTAAAATTAAATAAGTAAATAACTTTTAGATTGTATGTTTGTGCCCATAGTATTTATATTATTTTTAGTAAAATTCTTGATGATTTGAATCAAATTGAATTAAATCAGGACAAATGCCTAAATTTTTAATTAAATCTTCTATTGTTTGTAAATTGGAATTTTCATTTTCATTTAATTTATTGAATAGTGATGTCAACGCCTCTTGACAAACATTTAACCATTTTTTTGATAACTTTTTTATTTGTTCTAAATTATGCTGAAAAAGAAATATAATATGAGAAATAGTTAATATAATTCAAATCATAACAAAAAATACTTAAATTTGTTAAAATTAAAAAAAAAAATAATGAGTGACTTAATAGTTTGGATTATATTGAACATTGAACCAAATTTTAGATAAACACGAAGACAATAAAGTTGATATTAAACATAATTTTTTAAAGTTTAAGTATTAAATACTGACTAGCTAACTAGATAGGATAATTAACAGTTATATAAATAGGTTTATTATAAGAATACTAGGAGCAACTGCTCCTACCCCGAAAATGAAGAAAAAAATGTGTTTTAAGTTGAAATTTAGGTTTAATCATAATTCATAACAGAAGATTGATCATTCAAGTAAAAAAATAATTGTATCTATATCATAAAATGTAAAAGTTAATGAAAAATTTAAAGAAAAACCTAAACATATTACATTAGTTTTAGTAAATTTAGTTGGTGGTTGGATTGTTTTGAAACTTGCTCCTCAAGTTTTGAAAACTCAAGCCACTACTGTATATTATGTTTAAAAAATAACAATAAAATAGTAAAGAAGACCACTATATTCTATAAAAGTCAAATTTATTCATTCTACCAACAAAAACTGGTTACGTTCAAGCATCTTTCATTAATATTACTTATTAACAGTGCAAAGCTTGTACTAATGTGCAGTTGTGCATAAAATGTGCAGTTATTATTTAAATGTTGACTTGTGCAGTTCATAAAAAATAATATGTTTTGAATTTTTAATAATTAATTCTACATGTCTATGAGCTATACATAGATATCATTTGACATTATTTTGTTTTTCAAATTAATTAATAATTTCTACATTTATAATTTATCTATGAATATCAAGAGATTAAATCTACTACGGTCTTTAAGATAAACCGGGGTCATAACCATTGCGTTATGCCACCAAATATTGTGATTGTGCTCAAATTAATAACCATCTCCAATTAGAAAGATATTGTATCGATGAATAGGTTGTCATAAAAAGAAAAAACATTTAAAAATTAGATTAATATTAATTGTTGTTAATCAAAATATAGTTTAAGGAATTTTGTTATTTGAACTTTACTTAGCTGACAATATTTTAATATTTATGAATTTATGATATTATATAGTATGTGTTATGTATTATACGCGAGCATCAAATTTTTTCAGTTCTGAAAAACACAGCGTGCAGCTCTAATATTTCTTTAGCGCAAACTCTGGAGTACTGATGTTGAATGTTTCAGTACCACAAGGTTTATAATATGTAGTAAGCTGTACTATTATATTGTTTTCACAATACCAAGTTCAGTTGTAGGCAAGGCATGTGCAAAAGCAGATAAACTTCATAAGAGTAGAATATAATTTAAGTTTATTAAATATAAATTTAAATGGGATCTATGTATAAATTAATGTTTATTTGTTAAAGGTTACTTATAAATTAAAATGTATTTAGCAAATATCAAGATTATTTTATTTGTAATTTGGATTAAAATCTTAAATAGATTTATTAAATTTAATTAAAAACACTTTTTAAATAAAAAAAAAAAATAATAAAATAGACGCATAAATATAAAGAAACAGTATAGAAAAAACAAAAATTATATTTAATACTTTAATTAAAAATGACTTAACAATTTAAATAAAGATGTATGAATATTGGTGATAGTTATTAAGTTAAGCTAAAATGGTACCTAATTCAATTTTATAACTAATAGAAAATAAAAATATCTACCTATTTTATTATTATGTTATAAAAGATTAGAGAATATGCTTATAACATTTTTTCTATTGTTTTATAGCTTTAATTTTTAATGAAAAATTCAAATAATTATCCAACCTGTTCACTATTTTTTAGTTCAGACTTGAGCTCTTCTATAACACGACGTTTCTCTGATACATTTGATGTTGTCTCATCTTCATACTCCAATTTTGAAATTGATTTGTCTTTAGCTTTAATATTTAATGTGTTTGCATTTTCAGCAAATTCAGTGGATTTTGATATTTCATCAATAAATTTTATTTTCTTTGAAATAGTTTTGGGGGTTAGTATACCTATAGACTTCCTCTTGAGTCCTACTCTACGACAAGGTGTATACATTTTGTTAGTAATACTTGATGGCTTACATAAAGTCGGTGATGAAGTAGGATTTTCATTATCAGACATTTTATTCTATTGATAGCTTGTTGTTTTTCAATCCTAGTTCTAAATAAAAATTAAATAATTTACCACTGTACCTATGCAAGTACATAATTTATCTATTAATATTTATATAAAAAATATCAATCAACTATAAATGAGAATAAGTAATTCTTTTAATGAAATAATAGAATAATAATCAAAATTAAAAAAATATGTGTACTAACTATACTGGTTTTTAAATATATGATCTGACGTCTAATCACGAATCGTCCCGCAACCATGAATCATGATAGTGTCTATAGAATTCTATCTTAAACCGTGGTCTATAGCGAGCCGTGCTGTGAAGGTCACATACCTCTTATATATATCATTTCTCTCGAACGACAGACTCCCGAATAAATTTAAATGTCTGGGCGTCTGGCTAATAATAATTTTACAATATAATAATTCAGTATATGATCTATGGATATGGATCTATCATATTAATCTATCATCTATGGCAATCATCAATCTTTGCTATTCGTCAGAGACGATTGACGGTTGTAATAATTTTAACGGAGAAAAAAAAATAGACGTACAAATCGTTAAACCGTAATTTAATAAATACAATATTTTATACGCATATGCCGTTCTGTTCAGCTTATTTTTATGAAATATCTCAATATGTTCAATTCGAAACGCGGTAAAGACGGACAAAGAAAGGTGTTCCTGGGTCGGCGATGTGGTTACTGAACGTATGGACATTAAATATGACACAACTAAGTTTCACAAAAAAAAAATCGATGTTTACGTGAGTTTGATTTTCTATACTTTTGAAACTTTAATTTACTTTTTTAGACATAAAATAAATACATACTCATTGCACTGGACAATCTTCTACCCGCCGGGTGATTTATACGTAAGCATATTTTATTCCCAAACGCGCAATGCATAAAATACGCGTGAGACCGAAAATATATAATCGTTATATTACCAGACCCATTTTATAGAATAATAATTTATATTTATATTAATTGTGTAAATAGCATTTTTCATTTTTAACCGGCCGAGTACCCGAAAAGATACATTAATATTTTATAATTCTGAATTTTGAATTTTGATTACATTGATATTCATTTCATATTTCTGTGATAACCATTTCTCCTCAACTGATTTTGGTTTTTTATAGTAATTTAAAAAGGAATTACTATAGTTATTTGATAATTTTAACAAATGTTAATGTTTGCTTTTCTTATAAAGATTATAATTTTCAAAATATTTAGACTACACACTTATAGGATAAAATAAACATAGCATAGGTATATAATACCATAAATAGATGCATTTATTATATATATATATATTAATATCGCAAATTATCTGAACATATTAATTAGAACTTATCGATTAATTTTTAAATCAGTAAAAATAGTATGAGTATGTATTATTCCTAAATAGGACGGTACCGAAACGAAAATGATTTATGTGACTATAATATGATGTGTATAACGAGTTGAATGTGAATAACTGCTTGTATTTAGAAATTAATTTTATTAATTTTGTAAGTCCTTCTTTATTATATTATGTAAATGTAATAAATCATAATCTATTAACTATTTAGTATGTGATATCAGTTTAATGATTAAACCATGAACCTTAGAGTACTCTAATGTTCATGGATTAAACTTTCAATTATTTTTAAAATCATTAATCATTTAGTTCAGCCAAACCGTATAAAACCATTAATAACCGTTATAAAATTATAATTTAAGAAAAAATTCAGGATAATATACAATTATTATGATTTTACGTATGAAATTAATTAGACATCAAAAGTTTCGTATGTAAGACAGCTGAAATATAATAATAAATCCTATTCACAAAGAGTTCTCTAAAAAATACTACATTATTATAATATTTATCATCCATGGCAAACGACAATCGTCGTCATTTGTAGGAGACGATTAACAATTCTAATAATTTTATTGGACAGTCGTCAAACAACAGCCTTCAGTAGTTCAGTAAATGACAAGTACTAGCTCATTTTCATAAAATATTATAATAATTCCATTCCGAAGCGTAAAGAAGACGAATGAAGAAATAAACTAGCTGTTTCTTCAGTGACGGTGTACGTTTAAACTTTAATATGGCGTAGCTTGATTTCGCCAGAATATCGTCGAAGGATACTTACGTAGGTTAATTATTGTCCTATAATTTAGGGGTAGTAAAATTTTTACTTTTTATACATAAAATAAATATTTATTGACTTCTACAAGCTGTTACTCCGATGACAGACCTATATTTTATTTCCGATCGTACAGTCCAATGAAGTGGTCGCCAACCGGCGGGTTATTGTATCTGAGCATATTATTTAGAACTTATCGATTAATTTTTAAAGCAGTAAAAATAGTATATAAGTATGTATTATTCCTAAACAGAACGGTACCGAAACGGAAATGATATGTAACTATATATGTGTATAACGAGTTGAAATAGTTGAATGTGAATAACTGCTTGTATTTAGAAATTAATTTTATTAATTTTGTAAGTCCTTCTTTATTATATGTAAATGTAATAGATCATAATCTATTAACTATTTAGTATGTGATATCAGTTTAATGATTAAACTTTTTAAATATTTTTAAAATTATATTAATCATTTAGTTCAGCCAAACCGTATAAAACCGTTAATAACCGTCATAAAACTATAATTTAAAAAAAAATTCAGGATAATATACAATTATTATGATATTACGTATGAACTTAATTAGATATCAAAAGTTTCTTATGCAAGACAGCTGTAATATAATAATAAATCCTATAAAATCACAAAGAGTTCTCTAAAAAATACATTATTATAATATTTATCATCCATGGCAAACGACAATCGTCGTCATTTGTAGGAGAAGATTAACAATTCTAATAATTTTATTGAACAGTCATCAAACAACAGTCATCAGTACATGACAAGTCACAAGTACTCTCATTTTCATAAAATATTTCAATAATTCCATTCCAAAGCGTAAAGAAGACGAATGAAGAAATAAACTAGCTGTTTGTTCGGTGACGGTGCTGCACGTTTGAGCTTTAATATGGCACAGCTTGATTTCGCCGAAAATAGTCGAAGGATACTTACGTAGGTTAATTATTGTCCTATAATTTAGGGGTAGTAAAAAATTTACTTTTATACATAAAATAAATATTTATTGACTTCTACAAAGTACAAGCTGTTACCCCGATGACAGACCTATATTTTATTTCCGATCGTCCAGTCCAATGAAGTGGTCGGTAACCGGCGGGTTATTGTGTATACGACCCGTTTTGAATTCTAAAACACTGACATTTTTTTTTTATTTATATTTTATTATTTTAAAGTTCTAGACGATATTTTTTCCATAGTAAATAATTTGAGAATATAAAATGTTTATTTTTATCTGGTCCGCAAACTGTTTTTAATTTGTAAATGTGGGCTGAAAGTTCAAAAAGATTACCGATGTAGTAAAAAATGTATAATGATTTTACAATTATGTAGTTTATTTTCTGTCTGCCATGAATTCTTGTAGCAAATATGATCTATTTGGTACTTTGGTTGGTAAATAGTAAAATAAAATAAAAAAATTCAGATCTCGCCATAATATCGGAAAAACAAAAAAGCTGGAAATATTACCATATTTATATGGTTTTATTTTTTGGTGAAAAATTTTACCAAAAAACTATTGAAATAATAAAATTATAATTAAAAAAAAATTCAGGATATACAACTATAATGATTTTACGTATGAAATTAATTAAATACCAAAAGTTATGCAAGACAGCTGAGATATAAAAATAAATCCTATAAAATCACAAAGAGTTCTCTAAAAAATACATTATTATAATATTTATCATCCATGGCAAACGACAATCGTCGTCATTCGTAGAGGACTGTTAATAATTCTAATAATTGTATTGAACAGTCTTTAAACAACAGCCTTTAGTGTATGACAAATGCGCTCATTTTTATAAAGTATTTTAACAATTTCATTTTAGAACGCAAAAAAGACGAATGAAGAAATAAGAGCTAGCTGTTTCTTCGGCGGTGGTACACATTTGAACTGTAAATGTGGTACAGCTCGATTTCGCCGAACAGCGTCGAAAAATACTCACGTAAGTTAATTTTCCCGTACTTAATTATGGAATATTAAATTTATCTTTTATACTTAAAATAAATATTTATTGAAGTGTACAAGCTGCTATTGCTATACTTGGATGAAAGACTTATATTTTATTTCCAATCGTCCAATGCAATGGCCGGCAACCAATGAGCTATTGTCTACGGCCCGCTTTAAATTCTAAAACAACAATTATTAAGCTGAAAAAAATTATAGATATGAAAATATGATTTAAAATTTAATACAGGCTTCATCAATTGTTCACTAATTTACTGTAATAAAAAAATGTATAGTCACGGTATATTTTATAAACGTTTAAAATTAAAATTTTGATTGAATTCGGCTAAATCTATAAAATGTTCAAATTAATTGTTTCATTAGACATTCTTTTTATATCTACAATAATTAAAAAAATATATTATATTGGAATTCTCGTTAGTTTTTTATTATTTATACCTTATTATTTTTTATGACTATTTGAAGTTCAGTATTATACCTATATAACTTATTAAATGTTAATCATACTCCCACCAAAACACTAAATATTTTTTCTCAAGTAATTTTTATATTTTGTTATAGTTCAAAAACGAATAATCTTAGATACTTAAAACTTTAATTAAATTCTTATGAGAGTATTTCTTACACATAGTATCTTTTCAAAATATTTTGAAATTATGTATATTTACGATATTATATATTTTGTTATTATTTAAAACATTATTTGTAGAGACATAAAAGTTTTTTGTACGTGTTATACGCTACACACAATGACATTTTTGACATACGTAGATGAATCTTAAGATATTGACTCAAAAGTACCTATATAACAAGAATATAATACGGTATAAATTATATTTATTATTTATACAATATAATAATAATAATAATAATAATAATAATGATAAATGCAATGTTTTCGGAAAAAATATAGCTTGTCAAATTTTTCACACAAAAAAAAAATACTTAGCAATATCAATCCACATATAATATTATAAGTCATAAAACATCAAAATTATACTATAAGATTAAGTTAAAGCACTGCGTGATTAGAACCAAAATAATGCAGAAATAATAACTCAGAAACATAACGATATTAATCATAATTCTTTTTTTTTAAATATATATATAATAATATAATTATTTTTGTTTATTTCACTATTTTTATAGATTAAATTAAATAATTTGTAATCATCTTCATTAGAATAAAATATTAATACTTTGCAATATCTAAAAAGATTTGGTTTATAGTTTATATGTTTCAATTTTACGTTAATATGTCAAACAGCTAAAATAAAAAAATAGATCGTATAATATCACAAAGAGTTCTATAAAAAAAAACATAGATTTATCATATTATAATATTCGTCCTCTGTGGCATAAGACAATCGATGACATTCGTTGAAGACGATTAATAATTCTATAATATTCTTAATGAACAGTCGTTAAACAACAGTCTTCAGTACATGACAAGTACTCTCATTTTCATAAAATATTTCAATAATTCCATTCCGAAGCGTAAAGAAGACGAATGAAGAAATAAACTAGCTGTTTGTTCGGTGACGGTGCTGCACGTTTGAGCTTTAAATGGCACAGCTTGATTTCGCCGAAAATATTTGAAGGATACTTACGTAGGTTAATTATTGTCCTATAATTTAGAGGTAGTAAAAAATTTTCTTTTATACATAAAATAAATATTTATTGACTTCTACAAAGTATAAGTTGTTACCCCGATGACAGACCTATATTTTATTTCCAATCGTCCAATGCAATGGCCGGCAACCTGCAATGAGCTATTGTCTACGGCCCGCTTTAAATTCTAAAACAACAATTATTAAGCTGAAAAAAATTATAGATATGAAAATATGATTTAAAATTTAATACAGGCTTCATCAATTGTTCACTAATTTACTGTAATAAAAAAATGTATAGTCACGGTATATTTTATAAACGTTTAAAATTAAAATTTTGATTGAATTCGGCTAAATCTATAAAATGTTCAAATTAATTGTTTCGTTAGACATTCTTTTTATATCTATACAATTAAAAAAAAATATTATATTGGAACTCTCGTTAGTTTTTTATTATTTGTACCTTATTATTTTTTATGACTATTTGAAGTTCAGTATTATACCTATAACTTATTAAATGTTAATTATACTCCCACCAAAAAACTAAATATTTTTTCTCAAGTAATTTTTATATTTTGTTATATCTAGTTCAAAAACGAATTATCTTATATACTTAAAACTTTAATTAAATTCTTATGAGAGTATTTCTTACACATAGTATCTTTTCAAAATATTTTGAAATTATGTATATTTACGATATTATATATTTTGTTATTATTTAAAACATTATTTGTAGAGACATAAAAGTTTTTTGTACGTGTTATACGCTACACACAATGACATTTTTGACATACGTAGATGAATCTTAAGATATTGACTCAAAAGTACCTATATAACAAGAATATAATACGGTATAAATTATATTTATTATTTATACAATATAATAATAATAATAATAATAATAATAATGATAAATGCAATGTTTTCGGAAAAAATATAGCTTGTCAAATTTTTCACACAAAAAAAAAATACTTAGCAATATCAATCCACATATAATATTATAAGTCATAAAACATCAAAATTATACTATAAGATTAAGTTAAAGCACTGCGTGATTAGAACCAAAATAATGCAGAAATAATAACTCAGAAACATAACGATATTAATCATAATTCTTTTTTTTTAAATATATATATAATAATATAATTATTTTTGTTTATTTCACTATTTTTATAGATTAAATTAAATAATTTGTAATCATCTTCATTAGAATAAAATATTAATACTTTGCAATATCTAAAAAGATTTGGTTTATAGTTTATATGTTTCAATTTTACGTTAATATGTCAAACAGCTAAAATAAAAAAAAGCGGGTAAGTGAGTATTGCTCTTGTGTACATTGGGGGGTGGGGTGGACCTCGGACTAGGGTAGGTTAAATTTGAATGCAATGATAGGTATCATTGTATACGAAAAACGATTCTGAACGGAGATGATTTGTCAGTCTAGGATATATTATATTTAAATATTGTCATACTTTCTATTTTGAAACAAATTCAAACATTTAAGTAAAAGTTTCAAGATCCTACGTTTGGTAATTTTTTAAAAATAATAAAAATCAAAAATTATTTAGTATAGTATTACGTTATTTTACACGTGTATTTTTGATTTCAAATTAAAATTAAAACTTTAAACACTCGTAAAATGTTTTAAATTGAATAATCCTCAAACTTTTTTATAATTATTCTAAACTTAACTTATAGACAGTATAGTATTAAATTTTCAATTCTTAGCTTTTGATAGTAAAATATTTATAAATTTTTAACTACCAAATAGTGAAAAATATTCATGATTTTGACGAATTTTTGTCAAAATTTGAACTTCAAATGCTAATAAAAAAAAATTGTGCCTATGTATTTTTATCATTTTTGAATGAGAGTTAGAACAAGTTATGTGGACCCTTCAATTAAATTTTCAAGTAATTTGTCCCAGCTAAATTTTTTTTATCAACATTTATAAAAAAAAAAATAAAAAAAAATTGATTATTTAAAATGCCTATAAATAGCTCAAAAAAGTCAAAATATTTTGAAAATCAAATCACGTAAAGAAAATGGCAATCTAAATAACTGGTAAAATTTTCAAGTATGTACGACTTATATTGTTTGAATAACAACAAATATCAAAAATCGTTTGAGGCTAAACCGTTATTTAACGCGGTTTTGTAAAAATTTAAATTTCAAACACTCATAAAATTTTTTTGTCTGAATCAGATAGAGTTTTTTTTACAGATATTTGAAGAAAAATGTACGGAGAACCTTGTACCAAATTTTCAAAACTTAGTTATAAAAGAAAAAAATTTTACGATTTTTCAACCACAAAATTACTTGCAAATTTTCGCAATTTTGACATATTTCGTATAAATTCGAACTTTAAGCACTTTCGGATTTTTTTCTATCACTTTAAGAACAACTCATAAAAAACCTTGTATTAAATTTTCATGATTTTCTGGCTGGCCAAAAATTTTTTATCGTTATTTAAAAAAAAAAAATACTAAAAAAATTAAAAATTTCAACTATCTATAAATAACTCAATAATTCTTTGAAAATTTAACTGTGTATGGAGAACGCTAATATAAACATTTGGTGAAAATTTCAAGTATTTACGTCGATTAGTTTTTGAATTACAACCATATAAAAAAATCGATTCGGTCGAAAACTGTTTTTGCGTATAAATTCCCGTTTTTCTGTCATTTTTTGTTTTTCTCGATTTTTTTGAAAACTGTTGGAAAATGTTTACTTTTCACCTGTATAATGCACCAAGGATATCCACTTTGCAATCGGAAACTACCCCCAAAGTTTAAAATTGAAGTTTTATTTCGACTAGTTATGTTGTACACAGACACAAAAAAAAAAAACACACATCATTGTAAAATTAATACATTCATCACTCCGTTCAGAATCTAAAATAGATCGTATAATATCACAAAGAGTTCTATAAAAAAAAACAGATTTATCATATTATAATATTCGTCCTCTGTGGCATACGACAATTGATGACATTTGTTGAAGACTATTAATAATTCTATAATATTCTTAATGAACAGTCGTTAAACAACAGTCTTCAGTACATGACAAGTACTCTCATTTTCATTTCGTGCTGTTGATTTTCATAAAATATCTTTATCCTTCCATTTAGAATTATGATGAAGATCGTATGAAGAAAATTTGGAGTTTTTTCGGCGGCGGTGCACCACTCCATATACACTGTAGATTTCTACAATTTGGTTTCCCGGGAAGAGTCGACGCTTAGGTAAGTTTTTGTTATCATTCCTTTATGAGATAAAAATTATTTTTAAACATAAAATAAAATATATTAATTTATATGAACAATCCGTGCTAGTCGGACGATGTATATAGTTGATGTATACGCATATTTTATTCTCCAGGGTCCAATGAAAAAATAGTACACAATGCCTATTTATTTTACTCATTAGTTATAATAGACAAAAATTGTGAGAAATAACAACGATGTATTATCCGCGATTATATTATATTAGAATAATAGTAGTAGAATAGAACACTTTTGATCCTGGACGTGGACGTAGCGAAAAATGTATAATGATTTTACAATTATATACTTTATTTTCTATTAGTCATGAATTTTTGTAGCAAATAGGGATCTATTTGGTACTTTGGGTGGTAAATAGTAAAATAAAACAAAAAATTTCAGATCTTGCCATAATATCGGAAAAAACAAAAAAAACTGAAATAATTACGCAACATCCTTACGTATAATGTCAACCCGGAGGACGATTGGCAGCAATAAGAAGATCATCTAAATACAAATAAGAGTCGAAAGGCTGAGTTTATTTAATACTATAATTTTTTGAACAATATTACAGTATATTATGAATATTTAACTTTTATGGTTTTTTTCAGATAATATACTGTACTAGGGTTTTTATAGGTGTTCTTTTTATTTTAATAATACCTTGATAAATTACCAATTTTTTCAATTTTTTTTCTTATCACATAGCTAGTTCGCCTTTGTGTATGTTTAAATTTATTTTTTTTATAGTTATTGTACTGTTTAACTTTCTTATAAAAGAGAGTGAGAAATTTAAAAGGTGGCCACCGACCAGAAAGTTAAACTACAATATACTATAATTTTTTTTTAGTTCTTGTTTACATTTTTAACTGATAAATTATAAATATAAAATTTTAAATTAATTTAAATTCAAAAATAAAAGAACACCAACATAGATTTCTTAAACATTAAAATTTTTCTATAAAATGCATATTTAATTAGCACATTAGTTGAAGTTTTTCAGGAACCGAACATTTGGCTGGATCAAGGACTATCTACCGACGAAGAATTTGTCATTAAGCTGTTGGGAAATGTGTCGGCATTCGGCTTCGTTTCAACCCGGAGGAAGATTGGCAACATCAATATGAAGCTCATCTTAATATCAACTGTCCAAAGGATTTGTTTGTATTATATTTTAATTTTTAGAATCGTAATAAGTAAAGTAAACTATATACAAATATATAATATTTATTAGTGAAGAAGAATTTGTCACAAAGCTGATGGGAAATGTGTCGGCTGTATTTCAACACGGAGGACGTTTGGTAGCAGCAAAAATAAATTCAACTAATAATCAACTGTTGAAAGGATTTGTTTAAATTTTATTATAAGTTTATATTACATTTAATCTGCAAATTAGTTGAAGTGTTATAGGAACCGAACATTTGGCTGGATCATGGACTATCCACCGACGAAGAATTTGTCATTAAGCTGTTGGGAAATGTGTCGGCATTCGGCTTCGTTTCAACCCGGAGGAAGATTGGCAACATCAATATAAAGCTCATCTTAACATCAACTGTCCAAAGGATTTGTTTGTATTATATTATAATTTTTAGAATCGTAATAAGTACAGTATACTATATATAAATATATAATATTTATTAGTGAAGAAGAATTTGTCACAAAGCTGATGGGAAATGTGTCGGCACTCGGCTTCGTTTCAATTCGGTGGAAGATTGGCAGCATCAATGAGAAGATCATCTTATTATCAACTGTTGAAAGGATTTGTTTAAATTTTATTATAAGTTTATATTACATTTAATCTGCAAATTAGTTGAAGTGTTATAGGAACCGAACATTTGGCTGGATCATGGACTATCCACCGACGAAGAATTTGTCATTAAGCTGTTGGGAAATGTGTCGGCATTCGGCTTCGTTTCAACCCGGAGGAAGATTGGCAACATCAATATAAAGCTCATCTTAACATCAACTGTCCAAAGGATTTGTTTGTATTATATTATAATTTTTAGAATCGTAATAAGTACAGTATACTATATATAAATATATAATATTTATTAGTGAAGAAGAATTTGTCACAAAGCTGATGGGAAATGTGTCGGCACTCGGCTTCGTTTCAATTCGGTGGAAGATTGGCAGCATCAATGAGAAGATCATCTTATTATCAACTGTTGAAAGGATTTGTTTAAATTTTATTATAAGTTTATATTACATTTAATCTGCAAATTAGTTGAAGTGTTATAGGAACCGAACATTTGGCTGGATCATGGACTATCCACCGACGAAGAATTTGTCATTAAGCTGTTGGGAAATGTGTCGGCATTCGGCTTCGTTTCAACCCGGAGGAAGATTGGCAACATCAATATAAAGCTCATCTTAACATCAACTGTCCAATGGATTTGTTTGTATTATATTATAATTTTTAGAATCGTAATAAGTACAGTATACTATATATAAATATATAATATTTATTAGTGAAGAAGAATTTGTCACAAAGCTGATGGGAAATGTGTCGGCACTCGGCTTCGTTTCAATTCGGTGGAAGATTGGCAGCATCAATGAGAAGATCATCTTATTATCAACTGTTGAAAGGATTTGTTTAAATTTTATTATAAGTTTATATTACATTTAATCTGCAAATTAGTTGAAGTGTTATAGGAACCGAACATTTGGCTGGATCATGGATTATCCACCGACGAAGAATTTGTCATTAAGCTGTTTGGAAATGTGTCGGCATTCGGCTTCATTTCAACCCGGAGGAAGATTGGCAACATCAATATAAAGCTCATCTTAATATCAACTGTCCAAAGGATTTGTTTGTATTATATTATAATTTTTAGAATCGTATTAAGTACAGTGTACTATATATAAATATATATTATTTATTAGTGAAGAAGAATTTGTCACAAAACTGATGGGAAATGTGTCGGCTGTATTTCAACACGGAGTGCGTCTGGCAGCAGCAAAAAAAAATTCAACTGATCATCAACTGTCCAAAGGATTTGTTTGTATTATATTATAATTTTTAAAATCGTAATAAGTACAGTATACTATATATAAATATATAATATTTATTAGTGAAGAAGAATTTGTCACAAAGCTGATGGGAAATGTGTCGGCTGTATTTCAACACGGAGGACGTCTGGCAGCAGCAAAAATAAATTCAACTGACCATCAACTGTCCAAAGGATTTGTTTGTATTATATTTTAATTTTTAGAATCGTTATAAGTAGAGTAAACTATATACAAATATATAATATTTATTAGTGAAGAAGAATTTGTCACAAAGCTGATGGGAAATGTGTCGGCTGTATTTCAACACGGAGGGCGTCTGGCAGCAGCAAAAATAAATTCAACTGATAATCAACTGTCCAAAGGATTTGTTTGTATTATATTATAATTTTTAAAATCGTAGTAGGTACAGTATATACTATATACAAATATATAATATTTATTAGTGAAGAAGAATTTATCACAAAGCTGATGGGAAATGTGTCGGCACTTGGCTTCGTTTCAATTCGGAGGAAGATTGGCAGCATCAATGAGAAGATCATCTTATTATCAACTGTTGAAAGGATTTGTTTAAATTATATTATATGTTTAAATTACATTAATTAATCTACACATTAGTTGAAGTTTTACAGGGACCGAACATTTGGCTGGATCATGGACTATCCAAGGACTTAGTACTTAGTAGATAGACTTATTAAATTATTTTTAGTATGTATTGTAGTTGTAATGATGTAGTATATAATATATTAGTATTTTATAGCTCATCTACACATCCAACACATTGACTATCGCCGGCCGGCAACACACATATTATACACATTACCCGCTTTTGTAGCTTGTAGAATAGCGAAAATCGTAGTTTTATTCCTAGATATATATAGTAATATTAGTATCTACGTAGTTTTAGTTGTTGTATATTTTTTTTATTAGTTAGATACATTCATATGATCCGTGGCGTATTTAGGAATTTCAGGATAAGAGCAACACAGATTTTGCCGCCTCCCCACTGATAAAAAAAAAATTAAAAAACTTCTATGCTGCGCAATGGTGAAACTGTTAATACCATAGAATACCATGTTATATAAATAGTATAGTATTCTATATCTCTATGGCACACATTTGTTGTGAAAAATAGTAATGGTTGACGTCACTGTGCCAGTACTCATAAGGTACGAAATAAAAATTTACTGCCCCTTTAAATCTTTTAAAATTTTTCGTTCTCGGCAACGGGACTCAATGCCCCTACCTAAATACACCCCTGCATATGAATGTGACAGTGGATTAGGCCTACTGGGGACACCACAATAAAAAAAACGCGCCTCGTGTAATACCTCACAAAGTTATTAAACAAAACGGACAATGTTATTGTACGTCGTTTAATAATAAAGGTGGTGTGGAAAATTACCTAACACTGTTATATTGTTATCTTATAGTTACCTTGCATACATTTTTTTTAATAAATACCAGTTAAATAATTATTTATATCAAAAAACGAGAAATATTAACGTTTTATAAAGAATTACAATAAAATAGTTTTGAAAAAAAAATATTCTTTGACTTGTTATAAAATGACTTCATAAAGTTATTATATTAGTTCTTATTTTACAAAGGCACTAACAAAAGTGGGTCTAGTTTAATATTGTATGTATCAATTACTTTACTTAAAAAATAGAATTTACATCTATTTTTATTTACTAATTACTGTGTATTTTATTAATTATTATATTTTTATTTCATGTAAATTTGAAATTTCATATTTTACTAATTTACTAATGCATTGGTTACGTACGTATTTGTGTCTTATAATAAAATATAAATGTTTGCATGTGAATATGTATTATGTATATGTGATTGTACACATTTGAATTTTATTAATCATAGGCTACAATTCCTCTAAAATCATTATGTTCTTAATCTTTTACGTTAACCAGTTTTCAACAAAAGTGATTTCTTATTTTCTTAAAATTCAAAAACAAATAGCCGTAAAATTTAAAATTTTTACTAAGTAGTTATTTATATTATCATTTTTTCTATAAATGGTATAATTTTCAAATAATTGTAATTCATTTTGAACTCTTTATAGACAACGATATTTGCGTGCTTTATTAGTGTTATTCAATAGCAAAAATTTATAAATGGGTCAAAATACATATATTATATTATTTACAAAGTTGAAGCAATATATGATTAATTATATATTTTTAAATTGTATAAGAATTAAATTGTTATTGCACAACAAATAAATTAATATAATCTAACAAGTGCCTACAAAAAATGTAAAATACTTGAAATTGAATCCAACTTTTTTACTTAAATTATAAAATGATAAATGTTCAACTAATAAACACAATTTAAAAGCTTAAAATTTGGTTGAGAATTTTATTTTATACAAAAAAACTTAAAAACAAATAAAATAAAATAAAAATATTAATTGATTTACTTAATAAATAATACAAATTATAAGCATAGATGTTTCATGCACACAAACTAATGTAAAAATGATTATTATGAAGTTGAAGTATATATTGGTGCATAAAAAGAAAAAGACAGCAAGCAGTAAAGTATGCATTAATAAAATAAGACACAAGCAAACATTTTAGAGCAGTCAAATTAATAACTGTTTTATAACAGAAAAATCATTCACTTACTAAAATTTAAACATTCTGATAATTTCAATTTTTTTTTTTTAAAAGAAGACCACTTTAAATATACTTTTAATGTTTCCATTTCTATTTCATTCAATCTAGGTAAATACATTTGAAGAATTTCGGTACAAATTGGTTGGAAATGTTGCTTCAAAAGTACGTCTGAAATAATATTATTGCTTGCTCCGAAAGAATAATCCGGTTTTGATTCTCTTCTTCAGGTTTTAAGAAATTAAGATCAATAATAATGGAGTTTCTTTAGTTAAATTATTAAGATCTTTTTTTTCTGAACGAATTACGAAATAATGATTTATTCATATAAGATTTCAGTGATTTTTTTGTATCTTTTAGAAGACAGTTAAAAATATTAGTAGTAATAGCATGTACTTGATCGTCATTAGAATTATTGTTTTGAACCTAAAAATAATACAAAAGGTTTGGTTTAGTTATTAGTAATATACAGTGGAGTATTTTGTATATTTTTTTTGGGGGGTGTCCAAATGATATAGGTATTAGGTATAAACTTATTTATTAATTGGTTGCAAATGTTGCAATATTTTTGTTTTACATCTACTATACCACAATGCTCATTGTGAAGGTACTTTAGGGCCAGTTGTACCGTCTCCGATTAAACTCCGATTAGGCTTAATCACTGATAACAGATATTTTAACCGTGCTAATTCGGCCGATTAAACTGTGATTAACTTTAACCGGAGATGGTACAACTGGCCCTTAATGTCTTTAATGTTATCTATAAACCATGGACTTTGACCATAGACATTCTATTATGTCTTTGACGGATAATACGTTAGGTATAGGTGATACGTCACCCATTTTTGTATCCCAAATATTAATAATAATCACGATTACTGATATCTATCTTAAATCGTGATAATAATATAGTTGAAAATTAAAATAATATTAGTTCTGTGAAAACTTTAAAAGTTATTATAATAATAATTAATTAGTTAAATGTTAGTTGTTAGTAGTACTAACATTTGAATTTGATTTTGTGAAAAAATACATTTTTTCATAATAAATAATAAAATTTAATAATATTATTTTAACTTTTTAGTAGATATTTGGTTTAATATTACCAATAGCTTTTCTGTAGGAAGCAATCTTGATATTTTATAGACAAATCTAACAATGTCACTCAGAGAAGTGTTTAAACCTAAAAGTTTGAAAATATCAACCACGTTTATCGATGCAGATGGGAGAGAAAAACAGGTACATATTAAGAGAATGGCATGCTTATATTTGTTGTTTCCATCTTGTTAGTGTATAATATAGCAAATTTGCGCTTAGACTAGTTAGATTTTCATGTTTAGCATTATTAGCTTTAATACTATAGCAAATTAATCGATCATGAAATCAAATGGTAAGAACATAATCTATGTTCGTATCTCAGTTTTTTTATGATAATTACATTTTTAACTGAGGTATGAGTATTTTTAAATTACACTTAGATTGAACTACTATAAAAAACTTACATACAAACCTAGATTATGTTTCATAATAGGTTGATGCACTTTAATATTTAAGCTAAAAAAGCTAAACGTGAACTTTTGAATGTAAATTTGCCATGTTACTCACTTGTTAGACAGAAACAACAAATGCTGGTGTAGTGTTTTCTTAATAAATGTAGAATTACATAAAATATAAAAGATGATGTCTCATCGTTTATAATGTTGTCGATTACATTTCCAGATTGAAACTAGGGAAGATGAAGAACAGTCACAGAAACTGCAAGAAATTATAGATCTGTTAATTGCAGCTGGATATTTTCGTGCTAGAATTAAAGGCTTATCTCCATTTGACAAAGTGTGACTGATAAATTCTTATTTTTTATTATTATGATTATTTGTTATATTTATTAAATACCCATTCATATAGATTGTTGGGGGTCTTACGTGGTGCATAGATAATTGCAATGTTGATTTGGACATTGATTTGCATTTCGACGAATCATTAGTAATTGGTCAAAAGATGTAAGTTTTAATCTTATTTTAATGTAGATCTATAAATATTATTTAAAAATCTAAATTATCATTGATAGAGCGCTCACAGAAAAAATTGTGTCTGTTCTACCTAAAATGAAGTGTCCATACCAGATTGAGCCGCATCAAATTCAAGGCCTTGATTATATCCATGTCTTTCCTGTTATTCAAGTAATTGTTATTGAATAGCATATTTTATTAAACTAAGATTAAGTACTAAACATTGTGACCATGTTTTACGTAGTTGATATGTTACTTTAATATACTAAATAGTTACAAATATTCCATAACTTTACAATGTGGTTAGTTGGGTTATTAAATCATTTAACCGTAATAACTAGTGAAATAATTTTACTTAACAATATTATTTAATATGGCAAATAACAAGAAAATTCTAAGTATGATGACAGTATAATAGTACTTTTATGATGTATTCATTATAGTATAACATTTTTCAGTGGTTAGTGAAACGTTCCATAGAAAAAAGAAAAGAAAGAGGTGAATTTTTGATGGTCTATGCTGCAAACCAATTTGATAAGTTAAATTGTTTTAAAAATATCCAGGAAAGTGAACCTAAACGTAAGGAAAAATGTCTCTATCTCAAAGTAAGTAGTTTAAAAGATAAAACATAATGTGCTTTAACTGATCTACTTGAAATAGCGTCTGTTATTGAATGTTTTTTTTTATTGTAGTCCCACTTATTGGCATATATTGGAATTATTTATACCATGGGCCTATTACATTTTTAAGAGGTCAAGGATTAAAATATTATGACATAATATGTTTTATGTGAATTTTAAAGTTCACTATAGCCCATAGCTTAAGCGGTTTCCCCTTTTTTACAATAATGATCCCATATCAAATTTACTTATTGTTTTTTTAATTTTACAGATTGTACATTTTTTAGCAAATTTGTTATCATACAATAAATAATTTATAGTAGGGACATTTTTATAAAGTATCTTATCTCTGACTTTCTTAACAAAAATAAAATTAAATATTTGCTTAATGTGTATATTTATTTCAGAAATGTTTGACTGGCAATAGGATAAATAAATCCTTTCATAAGGAAGAACAGAGAATAATGGAATGTATTGATGATATATCTGAACCGGAAAACATAGAAAGTTGTGAATGGTTTATTAAGAAACCTTTTGACGCTAATGACTTTATTGAAGTAATTAATGTTTACTTAAGTGTTCATTAATTTTTGTGTTATTTATCATTTTTACTGCTTTAGACTGTTATGACAGATGAAGAAAAAATCATTAAGTTGAAGGAAGAAAATCTAAAACTAGCTGAAGAGTTAGCACAAGCTCAAGAGGAAACAAAAAAAATTGAGAGTAAAATAGAAAAAATTAATTTGCAGAATGACAATATGGGAGAAGATAGAAGGCGGTAAAATATTAAAACAACATTTTTAGTAGATTTCTATAAAATAGATTATTATTGTATAATTCCCATCTGAAAATTAAATTAGTTTAATGTTTCGTACCATGTCTTTTATTCTAGGGAACATGAAAAAATTAAAATTCTTTTAACGGAATACGAAAGAGTGAAGGAAACTGAAGAAACATTCCAAAAAGAGTGTGAAATAAAAATGGAAGAGTACCAGAAAAAAATAAAGTACAATCAATTTATTCATACTATTGTGATTTAATTTGTAAATGTTTTGAATTTTTTAATGTTTATTTTTTATTCTGTATTATATTTTTTTTTACTTTTTTGATTTCCAACATTAATTGTTGATATGCTGAGAATAATATATGTTTCAATTTACTATAAGTATTAAAATTTAATTTGTTGTTGATGAAATGGTAACATCAAATATTTTGTTGTTTGTGAAATTATATGTACTTTATTCACTGTCAACTAATTGTGTACCTACAGTGTAGGTCCTAAACTGTTATTATTAGCTCTTTTGTTTTTATAGCTATTTGTTTATATACTAAATTTAATTGATATTAGAGTATTATATACAACCATTTTTTGATAGGGAAATGAATGCATTGCTTGAAGAGCCAGTAGAAGACGACACTGAACTTAAAGAAGAATTAGACAATATTAGAAACATGGTGGAAGCAGCTAGAACGAAACTGAGTAAGAAAGCTAGAGCTGTGGGACTAATGAAACGAAAACTTGATCAAATACCTGACAGAGCTGAATTGGCCCAATATCAAAGACGATTTGTTGAACTGTCCAATGAAGGTATTTATTCTGAATAAATTTTTTTTTATTATTGATTTTTTAAATGTTTTAACGTTTGGTGTTTTATTTATACATTAATATTTATTTAGTATCAGCTAGGTATCGAGAAACTAAACGACATTATGCTCTTTACAATACCCTTAGTGAAGTTCAAATGTACTTAAACAAAGAACTATCACTATTGAGTTCAATTCTAGATGCTTATCCAGAGTATGTTATCAATCAATCATTTTATAGAATACTTTTATTGCTTATATTTTAAATAAATATTTTGTATTTTAGAGCAGAAAAATCACCAGAATCAAAAGAACAGTTTTTGAGACAGTTGGAAAACATAGACGTTAGCGTAAAACAAACTTTAGACAGGGTAAGTCTTAGGATTCATTTTGTTTGGCACTGGGTCTGGTGAATATAACGGTATGACTTTGTTTGTAGGTGGAAAATAAAAGAAACAAAGAGCAAAGTATTAAGTCTAATTTAAACAATCAGTTGTCCACTTGTATGTCAGCACACCGGCAATATCTAGCTGCCGTAAAGGAACTTGAGACTGAAGTACAAAAGAATCTCCAACTTCAAGAGCAGATTGATCAACTGTAAATTAAATAGTGGATCAATAAGCAATTGTTGATACATGTTTAAGTAGTACATTGTATTCAAATTATTATTTATTTTTTTATTTATATATATTTTAATTATTAAAACAATTAAAAATGTTTAAAATTGTTAATAAATATTAAATATCATTATGTATAACAAAATTTCTTAAATAACCAAAAAAAAAAAAAACGTGTGATAACAAATCTATTATATTTAAGTGTACCAATCTAAACAGCTATGGAGTAATCTGAATGCTTCTGTGGGTTGTTATTTGATACAGGTCTTGACCACAGTGTTGACTTTCCCAGGTTAAGTTTCTTCAATGTGTCCGAGTTGCTGCTGCAGTCAGTCTCAGCTCGACGTGCACTACTCGTGGGAAACAATGATGTGTTGGCCATCGAAGAAGACCTTTTAGATCTATTGGTCGGGAACCATCTAATAAAAACAATTTAAAAAAAATTCTGAATAATAGAGGAAACAATAATAATAGTTATTTTTTTATCTTCTACGTGCACCGTTTTTTTTACCTAGTTTGAGTTCGTCGCGGCAGTGATTTTTGTTCCGTTGGCGGTGGAGATAAATCCGACGATGTGCTAGACTGTGCCCGGCTGTATATAAAACCTGAAAACAAATTTCAACAGTACGTCCATTAAACAACCGTTAAACTAAACACAGTCTATCAACAAACACGAAACGTAAGAAATAATATTAAAAATCGACTAAAAAAGATCATATTGTAACGTGTTTGTTTATTTAGCGATATCACTTTGGACACTCGCTTGTAAGTTTTGTTTTGTTCAGATGATTGGACGATTCAATCCTACTTGACGTCATATTTTGTTCGGCATCAGAATCCGAATCGTCAATATTGTGTGTAGAATGTTTTCCGTACAAATCTTGAGCCGATCTGTCGTGTCTGTTTTTGAACATCTGAAATTTTAAAAATCTATTAATAATGGTTCACAGTATACTGTTTTATTTTTTTTCAAAATGTCTATAAAATAAGTAGTTACCTATTATTAACCTTTAAAATTTTTATACGTTTTCATAAATAAAAATATGTTATTTTATACCTTTTTTTTATTAGGAGTTCGTTTTAAAACTATTTTGTCGTTTGCGATTATTAACATAATATGTTTGTGTATAGGTAGGTAAATCTTATTTTAGAGCTAAACGATATAATTTAATAATTATTGATTTATATCAAGTTCGGAGACCCCTTTTTCAGATTTATTGAAAAACACTGACTCAAATAAAAACTAAAAACCTTAGATAATGGGATATTGGAATTTGATCTCGGCTAGCTGTGTTTTCTATCAAAATATACTGGTAAGAGTACCGTAGGTATAAGAGGTAATACCTACTGTCCTAGAACACCTGATACCTAGACATTAGTTAAATTGTCGCATAATACTTCTTCAAACATATTTGAATTCGATATTAAGTTAATTTCAAAACGACTTTTCTTCTACAATTTGAATTTTTAAGCACTTAAAAAATTATTTTTAAAATACTTAATATTTTAAAATTGTAATAGTATTGGACCAAAAAAAAAAAAAAAAAAAAATTGAAAAATGTTAAACAATAAACTTTATCACGAATTTAAATAAGTTTCCAGCAATGTTATGGATAGGTAACTATTTACTAATGTAAACTAATAAAATTTATAAAATAATGATTATCCGATAAAAATAAATAATATTATAAATACCATTTTTTGAAATTGTTGAGTTAATTTTCTGTACCTGTTTTTAGTAATTTTTTATTACTTTTTAGCCTTATAAACTTAATAATAAGTTTATTGGGTTAGCTTTATTATATAATATAGGTAATATGTCATATGTTTATTCATTATATAATAATAATAATAATATATATATATATGCATTTATGAGATTAATATGCACTTTATTTTTAAGATTTTAAATGTATTTTTCATCGTTTTTTTGTGCATTAAATTTAAAATCCTAGTTATCATAACATGGCCGAGCAAATTACATACCTTTGGCGGGTGCGAGGGGGGTGCGTAATTTTCGTGGACGGAATGCTGTCGCAGCGTGAGATTGTGTAGCATTGGCATGGATCCGCGTTGTGCCTCGTCTACCGGAAATGTGGCATACGGCGATATATCGGCCGACGTCTCTGTTTATAACATTGCAATATTATTAAAATATTCGTACAAATGGCTTTACTGATGACCAAAATTAAAGATGGTACTTTCTTTAATCGTGCTGGCGACAGTGATACAAGTACATACCACTAAATATAATAATTACTAATTAGATATGTCGTTCTTAGTTTAAAAATCTTAGAAATCGTTTGTTGAGCATGGTTCATTTTAGTAGGTAACAATAAAAATAACAATAACAATTTTATTGTAAACGGAATTTTGGAAAAATAATCTTACAGTTTTAAAGAATATTGCAACTGCGGATAGCCAAAGTGCTAAGGTGCACCGTACGTATATACCATAAATACCATAATGATTTGTTCGAATAGGTACCTACTCGTTTTTTTTTTGTTTTTCCACATTGTTATACAACCATAACAGTGTTATGATTATTTCATAGTTCCTTAGTCAACTTGCAACATAAATATATTACTTCAAAAGAAAAACTTCAAAAACTGAAGTGTTATTATCTCAAAACCAACATCTTTCTAGTTCACGTCAATGGTAGCATTCAATTATAAGGGGGGCAATGGGACACTATAATAATAGAATCTTCTTAAAATGTAAAAATATTCCTTGTGATATAATGTATTTGTATATAGCATCACAGCTTAGACAGGTAAACGATAATGGATCAAAGTTTCCTTATTGTAAATATGATTGCTATCTCACTTACCCGGGATTTTTTCGGAATTGGTCAGTCCCACTTTGTGGATGGTCGCATAATATTTTTGATTTTCTGTACTCCTCCTGTCACGTGTGTCTCCGGCACCCTGAGGCGGAACGCTATCTCGTTCTGAAATGTATATTTGTGTGTCAAGTGTCAATATAAATACAAAAAGGTATAAGCCATAAGGTCCATTATATTGGGACTGCATGACAAAACTAATATTTTGTTTATTTTTTTACGGCGCCTGAATGGTCCGTGTTGTTTAAATAGGTACTGATGAATATACAAGATATACCAATATCACAGACTTTATTCTCTACAGTGAGTATAAATTAGGTACTTAAACTCAAGAATTTTACTACAATACTACCTATATACTCAATATAGTTTAATTGGCTGTTGAAATAAATTCAATTTTTTCAGTTTATTTAAAAATGATCCATCAAAAGCTTGGTTTTAAACCTTAATGATTAAAGTAATATACAAGATTTTAAATATTTAAATACAAATAATTTAGTATTGTAATAATAGTAACAACTAATTTAATACCATAATAGTGTTATTTTTTCTTGATAAAATGATATTACCTAGGTATATGTTGCCTGCAGTCTACCTAATCTATCTAAGGTATAGATGAGCAAAAATAGGTACTGTTAATGTGATAATGTGATTTATATAGGTACTAATTAAAATAATATGAACTTTTTTACATTTAGGTAGTTAAGGCTTAGTTTTAGCTTAATTCTCTAAAATTATGGAGCTAAATTAATTATTTGTTTACTACTTACTTATTAAGTTATGTTAATTATTTATATTAATTTATATCTACCTTTATTTTATTCTTATACTAAAATATATTATTTAGGTAATTTTTAAAATACACGGAACATGGTAGTAATTCACTGTTATAAAGAAATAGCACATTTTGAGAAGCTTTTTAGGTACTTTTACCTACTGCAGAGGAACACTACGCACAATATATGGTATAACGATGTCCAAAAAACATTAATAGGTACCAATAATGTACGCTTAGATCATACATTATAAATATTAACAATATTACATAATACTGTAGTGGAAATTATTCGACTATATTGTAAGTTTTACAACTGTATGTCTATATAGTATAGACTAATAGTTGTAAGCGTTACCAAAGTTACGGCGTTATATGATTAAGGTTTACATAAAACCGGAGTTTCCCTACTCATACCGTACCGTGTAGGGCCGAACGTATTTTTGATATTTAGTTACTTACCGTAGGTTAGTAGGTTTGTAGATTACCTATACGTATACCGAACACGACACGAAACGCGATGTAGTATAATATAACCGGGTTAACAGCTACGTCGTCTGTCGAGTCGTATTCAAAAGTTCAGCTCAACCCAACACACGGTAGATCATGGTTAGTCAACGCCAACAATGGTATATGAACAATTAGAATATAATATAAGGAACACGACAAGACAGACTACGTAACTACTGTGTCGCGTGTCGCTGTGAAACCGACTTTAAGTAGAAACCCGGTTTAAATCGGAGACAGTGATGACGGCGGTACTCATACTGTGTAGCAACAGTAAGCGTGGTAAAAATTTGTTAATACACTGGTATTTTTTCAAGGTACACTAGAACACCAAAACACCCAAAACACCACCATCTAACTATCAAAGTGATGATCGTATTGTTTCAATGATTCAATGATAATATTATCGTGCGATGCGATATCGATAAACACGACGAAAAATACTTTTAAAAGTGGTTTAGCCGTACTTCTTTTCAAGCAGACGAACGCCGTGCAAACGACTGCTAGAACGGCGACAAATGTTCCCAACACGGGAATAGCCATTTTCATGTCCATGTAGTAAAACGGACGAGATATTTGACTTTTTTCGACCAGCTCTGGCGGAGGCTCTTCTGGAAAATGTATAAACCGAAATGTTTAAATGGAGTAAATAAAAACCATAAACGATTTGCCGATAGACCGGGCGATATTCTCACCTCCGTCTTCTGTCAGTGTGAAAAAGTAATAGTCCGCCAACGTAGATCCGGCAGCGTTGTGGCCCTCTACTTGCAACTGGTACTCTGTGGCGGGCATTAACCCGGTTATCGTAAACTTCCTCTGGTTTCTCAGGTTGTCGGCGGCTGAAACAGTCATTATGAATAGAGTATTAAAACAGTTGATAACATAATAACTATTATCCCTCAACGTAATTACGTAAATAATATTCGTGCGTCGTAATTTATTTATTTTATTACACACCGAAGACCAAAATCATAAGTTTGTACACGATAAAGATAATATTAACAATAGTAACAACTACAATATTGAAAAAAAAATAGAGAATAATTTAAAAGAGATCGAAGTGGGGTTTTTTTTGCTAAGTTCAATTGTCTGTAAAGAGGTGAGTTATAAGTTAATTAAGGATAGAGAAAAGTTAAAAAGAAGTGGCGGGGGAAAGGATATAGTCAGTGTGAATCGAGTACGACGAGATAATTTTTTAAAATTGTTTTGGATAAGATTTATAGAAGAAATAATAATTGACAATGGAACGCACACTACATATATAATCGGAAAATGTCAAGAATAGTCAAATTAAGAGATTTATAGCACAGTAAGTGTGTGTAAGTGTGAGTTGATTCCCTAGACCTACTTTATGTATTAAATATTAATTGATTCTCGGGTCATTAATAAGTATACAATACGAGTTGATTCCTGGGTCATTAAGAGGTATATACGAGCTGTTAGGAATGTTAGAAGTGCAGTCGGAAACATTATAATATTATATTATATACAAGAGCAATGGGATTAGAAAATCTATAAAAAATCGAGAAAAATAGATTTTTTTGATAGAAGTGATGTCATGTGGTATACTGGATCTCATTACCAGATAACAGTTTTTAAAAACAAAGTATTTTCAATTTTTACCTAACTACTAATTTTTTTTACTAATATTTTTTTAAATAAATAATTAATTATAATATAATACAATAAATAATTGATAAATAAAAATTAAATGATTTAAAAAATATGAAAAAACTAAAAGGAACAACATTTTTGAGAAACTCGTCAGCCAACCTCCTCGTTGTGTCTCTTAGATTACGCCAATAGGCTGAATATATAATTGATGAATATTGAAAAAAATGTATAATGATCCGGGAATCAACTCAACGGTATCGGTGTAAGACGACTGTAGGTTAACAGGTACCCGGGAAACAACTCGTATGCAGTCATTTACATATATAAATGTAGTCTGTTGTTTGCATGTATTTATAGCACAACGGACCTTAAATAGATAGTTAGAAAAGCGTATAGGAATCTGCACTTGAATTTCTCGATTACTAAAGAATCATCAATAGCTTAGGAGGGATCCCATAATGTGGAACATGTACACTTATAATTGATTACACTTACTCGTGGTCCAGTGCGGTTGTAGCATTGGCCGGTGTCTAACGACAAACCTATCAATAGGACAATCATTGTCTGGCCATGCTTCCAGGTTTAGCCGCAAATACGTGGAGTTGGGCTTCAGGAACAGCGATTTATTCGGTACCCCGGGTTTGCCGCCTTTCGTTTTGGTCGTCACTACGATGCTGGGCTTGGAGCTGCCGACCTTGTTGTTAGCTACGATGTGCGCCTGATAGGTCTGGCCGCACGCCAAGTCCTACAGACCAACATTAATCATTATTTACAATACTTGTACAAAAATTCGAAAATAGATTGTCGGATGAACACACTCACGTTCAGATAGTACGACGTCGTGTGTCTCGGGATCGATACTTGACGGTACGGACCTCTGGGGTACAAGTGGTATGTCATGGTGTAGCCGGTGATCGGAGCGTCGCCGTTGGACGACAATCGCCAATGGAACACGAGAGTGGAGCTGGTTGCTCGAGCGGTGTATAAGATGGGCGGTTCGGGAGGCACTACAGCAAAACAATATTGTAAACTAATAAACTATAATAAATAAGGGCTTTAAAATAAATTTAAAATTATGTTATATCGATAGGTTCAATAACTTCAATTGGTTCAAGTTTTGGTAGACACATATAGTTAATAGTTTTATATATATTATGTATATATAGGATATTTATTTCTAGGATTTGTTTTGTGTCAGAAATTTATTGTGCTAAACTCACCTTGAACGATTATTTGATAAATGATCGCATCGGCTCCATGCGTGTTTTCCACGTGACATGTGTAGTTGTCACTGTTTGATCGTTGGAGGGACGCGATCGTCATGTCACCGTTTTCTGTTACTTGCAAGTTACCGTCCCAAGACTGAATAGCCCTATAGCTCTTTAGCCACTGTCTCTTGACGGCGGGCTGTCCAACAGCTGTGCAAGGCAGTTTTATGAACGTCCTCCAGGGTCTCTCGATTAGACCGCCAAATGAAACGATTTTCGCGGGAACTACTTGGGTGATAACACAAACGTTGAGATTTAATATTGTTATCTACGAGTATACTAATAATGAAAAGTTGAAGAGTTTGGATGTTTAAACGCGTTAATCTTGGAAACTAATCGACCAATTTCAATAAAAGTAATATTAATATATTCGTTGAAACTCGAAGGGTGTTTTCAGATTTTTTTAATCTAATATGATATATAGTGACTTAAGCCTGTTCACAAAATATCGAATAATTTTTTTGTTTGCATATATTTATGGTAACTATTGGTTTGATTGAGTTGGTATAAATTATCTGAACCAATTAATGCATTGGTATGAAATTTTATTTAGTAAAATAATATTTAACTTATTGTTATGCACAACAAAAATTAATGTCCTTGTGTTTGCAGCTTACAGACTTAAAAACTACTTGACCAATTTTGATGAACGTTTCGAATTGTTTTTGGAAATATCAGGAAAGTTTAGAGAGTAAATTAATCCACATTCAAAAATATATAAATTTACCATTTACCATGTGTACTGGTGTAAAAATTATCCGGTAGAATCTGGTATTAAGTTTTAGTTACTAAAGTTACTAGTTTTAGTTTTAGTTAAGCTCGTAATAATTTACGTAGTAATTTGAATTATTGTGATAAAATACCGAATATATAATTAATTTGCGTGATGTATAGCTTACTTCTGGTCGTTGATAATATCTGCGTCGTTATTTTTGAACTCTGGCCTTCGCCAATTTTTGTGGCAGCCGTCACCCAATATTGGTATTCCAAGTGTGGCTGTAACCCTTTGGCCTCATATGTTAGATGATGACTTGGCAACGTTCTCTTCATATGGTTCAACTCCTCTTCGCCTTTCATAACTCTATAAAGATGCGATGTGTATGATGAGGTGTAAATATATTTTATTTATAGTTTTTTTTATAGATATTTATATATATTATATACATATTACAGTGTTGTGAAAATTAATTTGACAACTTGTATAAAAATTATAATATCAAATATTGATTTAGCCAATTTATTGCCTACTTGAATACCTACTAAATTTAAATTTATTATAATATATTATGATGATGTTATATTTTTTTTTTATTATTTGAAGTAACATTATTGTTAATTTGAAATATAGACACGGTATTTGTAATATATGCAGTAGTTATCATTTTATCAGTTATCAGTGATATTTACCTATTATATTCACAATATTATAATTATTAATAATTAAATTTTTTATCTTGACATCAACATAATTGTGCTATGTTCAATTATTAAAATTTTCAATCATAATATTATTCACACAATAATTAAAATATAATAAAAATAAATATGAACCAATCGAAAATAAAGATGAATGTGTTCATTACCAATAGTAAGTAGATATTTATTCATTGTATTCACATAAAACTTGAATTATTATACTCAAATACCCAAAACTGCACACATAATAATATTAACATAAAATTATGATGTTACCTGGTGTATAAATTGTATCGCAAAAGAACGCCATTTGAATATTTTGGAGGCGACCAAGCGACTGTCAACGATTGTGCAGACGCAACGGCGATTTTGATGTCTTCCGGTGGTCCAGGTGCTAGAACGATGTACAATAATATTATATATCATCATAATAAAATATTTTTGTTGTTTTTGAGTGAATTTAGACATCAATAATTTTCACATAGATCTTTAATATTACTGACTACTGTTGATCATCATTTAATCATACCGTCTTGATCGGTGCAACACATGATCGGTTTGGAGTTTTCTCCCGTTCCGATTCGTGTATACGCGGCGACCTTTAATGTGTAATTTGTGTATTTGTGAAGTCCGGTTAGGACGATGGTCAGTGACGGTGTTCTCCGGTTGCCGATTTCGATATCGTCATCTGAAACGTGGTTGAATTATTATATATCAGTACGGTATCGTTAAAGGAATCATCATAAGCCAGGTTAATAGATTGGCCAATAGAATACTGAATTATAATAATAGGCAGTAAGCACCTATACCTCTATCTATCGAGTCGTAAGTGACCACGTATCCTTGGATCACTCCGTTCCAATGTTGCATTTCTGGATGTTTCCAAGACATTTGTAACGTTTGTGAACCCAATGACGAACAATGCACATCTAATGGATAACTGGATGGCACTAAAATATAATAACAAAATATAAAAATATAGTTACACAAGATAAATATTAAATAAAGGACACTTTTATAGATAAGTATTTTTAACGTTTTTGGAAATATTTTTTTAGATAATCAACAATTTAAAGTGATAACAAAATGAAATATTTTACTATGTTTTATTGTTATTTTAAGTTTGAAGTTAGCTGTTTGAATGACAGCGTAGGTATATGTTTATAATTTTCATACAAGACAGAATATTTTCCTGTAAATTTCAATTTATGATACTTGGATTTTGAACTAGTTTAAAGTTATAGTACTCATTAGCTACTTGTTTGAAATTTGATTTATATAATACATCATAGTTTTTAGGAAAACTACATGTATATTAATAATTTTTAAACTACTACTAAACAAAAATGCCATCATAATATATTAATATTTAATATTATGATTTTAGTGTGAATTTGTATTACATAAAGAAGTCAAGATGTGTAATATACCTATATAAGTATTGTTATTTTCCCAAAATAAAATATATTAGAAAATAAAACTTAGAATGTTTAACTTTAACTTTTAAAATGTTAATTATGCAAAAAAAATTATAGAATAGAAAATAAACCATGATAAATATTATCACTAGAGAACTAAATTGCAGAGCCGATATTGCGATGTCAAAAATTGTTATGTAAGTACCGTATTTTATTTATTACGACGTTTTCTATTTCGACTTGGATATATTGAATATATTTCTAGTAGAATAATGATTATCATAAATATAAAAATACGAACTACTGAATGAAACATATTATGTACTTATTGGTAAATATTTAAGAATATACATTTAGTATTCACTTCAAAATATTCTAATGAATATAATGAATAATCTAAATGGATATGTTTTTTTTTTATTCGAAAAGTAATTTTCAATAAGAATTAAAAATCTGTATTCAATAAAACTTTGTATTTACACTAAATTTACTTCTTAAATTAAATTAAAATACCGTCTTCCATAGTCTGCGCTGTGGTCGGTTCAGATAGCGGTCCATTACCGACTTCGTTGAATGCTTGTACCACAATCGAGTATCTTTTAAATTTGATCAAATCCGCCAGTATTAACTCGCCTCCGTCTTCCCCGTCACCGTACACCGTAGTCATATTGTGGGCCATGGTATCCATGCTAATTAACAGAACAAATTATAATTTTATTGTCGTTCGTTTGCACTTTGTCGTCCGATTTACCTCGCTTCTACGAAACCTATGTTGTACCCCAATACTATGCCATTCTTGTGTTCCTTTTGTGGCGGCGCCCAAGTGACGAGTAACTGTGTAGACGACAAAGACCGAACTTCGACTCTTGCTGGAGGGCCACTGGGTCGTTCGGGATTGGTGATTGCTACCAGTTCGTCACTGGGCAAACTCCAACCAGCATCTCCAGCGGCAATCACTCTTAGCAAATACTTGGTGGCCGGTTGCAATCCGCTAACGAGTGCAGTATGAACGTTGCTATCCACCTCGGTCGGATCCCACCATCCTGTTTGAATATCAACACCAACAACAAATAAAATATCTATTTGGTTATAAGAAAAAGATAGTGTTGAGGTGTAAACGGCGACAATTAAACAATAATTTTTATCGTCATTATTATTATTATTACAGTAGAGCGTTGATTATCTGCATTAATTGGGACCGATGGGGATGCGGATAATCGATTTCTGAGGATAATCAAATAACCATTCAAAATAAAGTTAAGATTTACTGTGTGTATAACGTACCTGGTACCTATAATATGATATATATTATATACATTATTCATAATCTCCCATATTATAATATATGGACATTGCACACAGTACCTACACGATAAAACTAAATTAAATTAAACTAAAAATAAATTTGTACAAAAATTGTGTAGTGCGAATAATTTACGTGTGGGTAATCGACGCTCTACTATATTATAGATTGTATAGGATTGAATGTTTCGAGCTATAAATCGCCGATATTAGTTGATTTATTTATAGTATGCAACTTATACTTTCACCGGATTTTATACAAAACATACGCACACTACTTCCAATTTCATTACTGGTTTAGATTAATTTTTTTTTTTAACTACAGTTATAAGTTTAATTAGACTTATCAACAATATTACACCAATATTTTATCAATGGTATGTAGCACTCGAGAAACAAATCAGGGGCACGTCAATTTGCTACAGCTTATAAACATTCATCATTCCCTCCCCGAACAAAATTTCATTTAACATTTTTTATTTTATAAACTTTTTTTTTAAATTACTAAATAGTAAATTGGTATCTATTAAATTGTATAATTTACTCATTATTATATTATGCTTTAATAATAAAATCTTAAAAGTTAGTAAAAAAAAGTAAATAGCAATAAGTCTTATCAATATCATGATTTTGTATAATACTAAAAATATATTCTCCTTTAAATTTTTTTCTTATTATACTATTACCCAAACATTTAAATTATAAACTAAATATTTTAAAAACAAAAATAGATAAGAGATAATTTAAAAAACTGTCATTAATGAAACGAAAAAATTGTATTAGTATATACTATAATATCTTGTATATGATACGGGTAATGTTAACATTTAGATAATGTCGATATTATCCGGCTAAAATCGACATTAGCCAACTGTTATCATTATCCACCATGAATATTACAAAATGTTGGCTAATGTTAACATTAACCGAATAATATGATATTAGCCAAGAACTTTTGGATAATATCTTAACAACCATAAAAATGTAAAATTCAAGAATTAAAATCATTGTAAATCATTAACAATATTATATGTATTTAAGATACAATAATGAATAAATTAGTAATTACCATAAACTACATAATATCATAAATATGAGTTTATTTTTTATTTGATACAATATTGAATTTCATTTTAAATTTTAAATTATTTCTTAAAATATTATTTTAAGTATAGAATTAAAATAATTTGTTAACCTTAATTACTACATGGCATGCTTCCGTAATATTTTGAATTGCACAAAATAATTTACACTTACATCGATTGGTGTCACATTTTCTTTTACATGAAATACTATAAATATTACACCATACATTTAAATTAATTTTATTTTTATATTAAACATTTTTCGCGCTTGATTTGTTGATACAAATGTTAATTTATTGTGGGTATCGTTAGTAGTTAACAATATCATAGGCTGAACACTAGTTTTTGCTGATTACGTGGTACGGTTTTGGTCTAAAGTAAGTAAGTTACTAATTTAGATTAACTACTTTTGAACTAAAACTTTATTAAAAAACAACATACCGTCGGATTTTTTATGTTGCACAATGTATTTGGACGTTTGATCGCCATCGTGTTCCCACTGGACGTTGATCGTCGTACTAGTTACAGTGATCACTCTTAAATCATTAGGTCTGTTTGGTGGCTCCTGGACGTACAACTGTACCAATTGCTGGTCTCTACCGTACACGTTACTTGCCTGACATACGTAAGAACCGCCATCATCCACTTGTACGTTATTGATTTGCAGCGAAGCAATAACTTTTTCGCCAAACGTCTGTTGTCGTTCTGTAAGTCTAAATCGAATGAAACGCATAGATTAAATATATTATAAGTAGTAAGTATTTATATATATAAAAAATATTTTACAGTCTTCTACTGAAAAATAGTAGGTAGAACATTTTTAATTGTTTATCGGTATTCGGTATATACTATATACTGCGGTAATATTACCATACTCAGTATACGTATGATGTATGAACAATTGGTAAAAACAAAGAGAGATTAACAGACATGAATTTGTACAATATTATGTTGACTTTAGAAACATTTAATTGAGTAAATTAAAAGTAAAAAAAAACAGTTTGAAAAGTTAAAAAAATGTCTATTTGTCTATTGCAAGTTAAAGTTTAAATCGGTTTTAAAATAATATTGATTATACAAAAGTCTTAGTTTGTTTCAAGTTAATCTTTCAATTAACGACATTTAATATATCATCTGATTTATTTTTGACATTTGTAGAAGTCCACAAACCGCAAACTATATTTCTATTGAAGTACAATGTTTCATAAATTCTTATATGTTTTTAATTTTATAATATATACAGTGTAATATACAGTGTATTAGTGTTAACCTTAACAACTGTATAATATTTAAACTTTATTTACAGATAAAATAAATAACTCAAGTTTGGACTTGTATGGCGGAGATATGAGTTATTTTCTGAGTTGCATAAATATAAATTATATTTTGGGAATTTGAAAAAAAAAAACGTGAATTTTACACGAAACAGATTTGCCTATTCACAAGAAATCGTGATGTTAACTTTCCATATCATTTTCAATGAGTAATCCCAAGCAAACACGATTGTTAGTAAGTTGACCTTTTATAAGAGCTCGAGATAATAATTTGTGATATACTCTTGTACAGGATTTTCTGCAAAAAATTATTATATATACATTTGTTGTATTTTATAATATTATGTTAGTTATAAAGTCAACGTTCACAGTTGCTCATAGATATATACAGGATTAAAATTTAATTTATAGTTATTATCAAAAACTCAATAAACTGTAAAATATTTCATGAATTTTATTTATTTATTTTTAATATATTTAAAAAAATTTACCTGAATTTGCTCGACGTCATTGTGTCGGTTTTGCCGTTTTTGAACCACTTTACCTCAATTGGATGGTCGCCCGTCACGTTACACTGTAAAGTTGCCGTGTCTCCTTCTTTGGTAGAAACCGTTCTCGAAGTCGATGAAAACAGTGGCGAAGCTGTGCAACGATAAGGTTATACATTTTAATGGAAACACTTTATTATAGGTTTATACATTTAGACTGAGCTCACTTACATTTAACGTTGACTTGGATCACTTTTCCGATCGCGTTTCCAATACCGTTGGAAGCCTGGCAGAGATAATATCCTTGTTTATCTTCTTTGACATTTTGTAGCAATAGCGAATGATTACTTAGTACTTTCGTATGTATTTTTTCTTTCAGTTCTTCGTAGTCCCCAGATTTACTCCCTAATCCGATATATGCAAAAATATTAATTATTAATTAAATTATTATTATACGAGCCTATAATGAAATCAAGTTTACGTATTGCAGTATACGAAATTAGTGTAGAAACGCGAAAAATTGCAGAAAATCACTATTATTGGTTATTATTATTTTATTCACAATTTAAAAAACATTTTTAGTACTTAGTTACGAGACAATTAGCATATAGTATATTGATTTTTTACCTAATAGAATTTTAGTTTTGTAAAATACTAAGATCTCTCTTCCCATTGTGTCTTATTAATCTACTACTAAGATTAACGAAAAACATAATATGATTTTGAATTTATTATTATTAGATTATCTAATTTTATACAGTAAATGTCTGTTAAAAAAAATGTATTTGGTATATAATTATAAATAATTTTTAATTTCCATAATATATGATCATTAATATCATCAAATCAATTTGAATAAATTTAAAGAAGTAATAATAATTGCAGTCAAGTCAATTTTCTATTATTAAAATGTATATAATATATGTTCACTTATATTAGTTGAAAAATAAGACGTCAAAATAATATGACAGCTGCAGTGGGAGAGAATGACAGATCTATAGAGACTATCTGAAAGCTACCGCGTTGTACTACCCTTCAGAATAATACAGGTCATTTTTTCGAAAACCTGTCAAAGTTTATATTCGTATTATCATTCTGAACAGTGAATTCTGTCAAACGCGTTTCTATGTTCCAGATATTTTACAACAATAGGGTTCATCTAATTTTCGAACGTGCAAGTTCTTTTAAGAAGTCATCAAACCATTATGAACAATTTTTCAGTCTACTGCTTAAATGTAATTGGCTCTTAAACTCAAAATATTTTTGAACATTTTTCTCTCCCAATATTCGGTCTACTGGTTTCAAAAATTCTATCGAATAACATTCTCTTTCTTCACTTATTTTTGTCACTTTTATTAGCGACCTGTTTTTATATATTAAAAAATAAAATTCTATACGTATGGTGGGTAGATGTAGGTTGTTATACAAAAAATAAACGAAAATCCATCGAAAGATACGTTTACCAAACATTCACAAACTTGTGGACATTTTTATTGTTTCAAAATATAATAATGTTGAATGTTTAGTCATAATTAGAGTGTCATAGAGCATGAGTTATAGTTATAAATGTAGAAATATTTAATGTGTATTCAACTCTCAAAATTGTAGCATTGTAGGTATAGTGAACAAAGGATATTGGAACATGGAAGTATGGTTTTAAATTACCATTAAAAGCTTTCATTTCATTTATTCTTTCTCTTTGCTCCATTTTATTAAGGTCAACTACAAAAGTACAAAACGTTCTTTTTCAACCCCTTTATGTTCATAATTCTTTTTGTAATTTTTTTTCTATATTTTCATTGGAACTTCTTCGTAATTTATGCGTATAATAATAATAATGATACATATAATACAATATATATAAATCATTTCACCACAAACGCTAAATAATTCAAATTGAAATAACATAAAGCAGCGAGAAATAATCACAAAGGTATCTTCTACAAACTAAAAAGATACCTATGTAGTATCGGATTGTATTCATTTTCATTAATATATCAGATGTACCAAAAAATAAAAAAAATATTTATTTAAATACGTGATATATATATATGTTTAGTCCTCGAGCATAGTTTATTTCATTTTTCTCTGAAATGCAATTCATCTTGAAAAAGAAATGCCTATTTTTAAATTAAAATAAAATACGAATATTGAACAAACGAATGCCCGAAATTAAAATTAAAAATACTGTAATTTATATAATACGAATAATTGTTTTATATCATTATTTTTATTATAATGTATATGATTTATTCAATCGATTAGAATGTATTTTTATAAATTTTAATCGCATAATGAATATATAGATATTGATTACTTCACTCTTTATTTAATTATTTTTACAATCTGAAAATAAACGTTGAAATATTAAATCCACGAATATTTAATCAAACGAAAAAAACATTTTAGACTACTGTAATATCTTAGGTATACGTTTCGCACAAATTACAATGTTAAAACAGTAGGAGGGAAAAGTTTTGTAAACGAAAATTCAGAAATTCAAAATAATGAAGATGGCAAAAAAATATAATAATTTGTAATGATATTTATGTTATGTTCCAAACACTGACCGGTAGCTTTTTTCCAAATGACAGTAGGCTTGGGCACACCGTCGGCTTGACAATCGATGATTAACTGTCGGTTCCTTTCAATGTCTACGTCCGTCGGTTCGATGGTCCACTTTGGAGGCACTATGTGGTGAAAGGGAGGGAAATAAAACAAAAATACACCAAAATTAATAATCGAAAACGATTTTAAATCACTCTACGTACAATACTTGAAATACCAATCATCGCTGTTATAACCGACTGCTTTTATTTAATAATTACACATCCCGAAATCAACAGTAGTATGTGAAATTTGAATACCGTATAATTACTATAGACGTAATGTAGGTAGTGTTCAATAAATGATTTTCGTTCCAATACATGCCACTATAGACTCAAAATAATACATATATTATTTAAGAGCTCTCGAGTGACATATATTGTATATAATAATATATTATTAAAATAACAATCGTATGTATATTATGCTATAATTAGTATCTATTGTATCTATGTAGAAATTAAACGTTTTCTATTAAATGTTTCGAATTTTGACTTATGACGATTCGTTTTTCGAAATTATAAAACAGATATAATATTATTATCAGTGTTTGAAAAATGATATCGCTTGTGTAAATAATAATAAAGATGAAGAACGCGTCTTGGAAAATATATTTTTATAATATTCTATTTATACATAAAATGTTGTCTAACTTTGCACAGTTTTATTTTTACTAATGTATTAAAAGCCTGTTTACAGTGTAATAAAATATGTTCAAACACATGTAATCACTTAAATTGAACTTAAGAAAATTGTTAAGTTGCGACCATTTTATTTTCACATAAACAACGCAAAAAATATTTTTCAGTAAATTTGAAATACTACATAAAATGTGTGACTAAATAAATATTAACTAAAACTAAATTAAAACTCTATACAATTATTTAATACATAAATAATGCCATAATATTTTTCATTATTTTTCGATAAAAAACTGTAAGAAAGTGAATATTTATTACTTTTAGGTTTAAAATAATATTATGTTTAATAATAAAGAAGAATAAAATATTTTCAGTTTGAATTTTAGATTTTTGAAAAAACTTTTTGAAACCATGGAAATTAAAAAAGTAATGTTAATTTAATTAAAAAACAAATAATTGAAAAACGACGAAAAGTTTATCTGTAATCATTAATTTTAAATTAAATAATATTTGGTAGAACATAATTGAATCACGTTCTGTCGACATTGTATTAAAAAATATTCATTATAATATTTATTATTACTTAATCACTTAGGTTTATTGTAAAATATATAATCTAAAGTTAATAATAATTGTAAAGTCAACAATAAAGAAAAATTTTCTACGAACATTTAAGCAGATTATATTTTACAGTATTTTGATGTATAATAAATAGAACTTCAAGCGAATAGTTAATTATTTAAAAGCAGCTTAGTAGTTATTTCAAACTTTGAGAAAATAATAATTTCATAAACGAAAAGAAATTTCACCTACAAAATTGTTTGCAATTAATAGGATGTTGGGTTTTTTTTTTGTATAATAATGCAATACCCTGCAAAGTATAGATTATTAATTTTAAATCGGATTTATATATTGTTGATCTAGATATCCAGAAAAACTATTAACAACACAATAATTGTATTGTTATAATAATAATATATTATTATTTATTTAAGAAACCAATAGGCTATAATTTATAATATGTTATAAATGTTATAATTGTTATATTTTAAAACGAGAAAATCTTGGAATCGAATAACGCCGTCTTGTCTGTCAAACAATTTAACTTTTAAATGACGGCATAGTATTAAACGTTGGTATTTCAAGTATTTGATTTAAAAAAATATTGTAATTTTATACTATTATGTAGGTTAGTAGGTACCCCTGTTGACTTGGTATAGAAAAGTCAACAGAGGCGGGCTGCGTTTTGCGAATCGATGCTTCGTGCGAAATAGCCAATAACTATTGTAGTTATTGGCGGAAAAATAACAAAACAACATACTATGCAGTATAACATGCAAATTACATATTACAATATTATATTATTATCTAAATGTCGACGATCCGGACAAAGGACGATGGAAACGAGTTTCAGTTCGCGTATCGCTGCAGATAAATCGTCGCGATCGAGACCGCGTAACAATATATGTATAGACGGATTATGCAGCGTGCAAAATATGGAGAATGACGACAACAAATATTTATACATACTCATGAAAGGTCATCGATAGATTTGCACTAAAAAAAAAATGTTTATTGTATGCGTTGAAAGTTGGAAAAGATTACTTTTTAACGATTGCGTTTCCACCGTATCTCATCGGATGTGTATATCATTTATGACAATCTATTATTATTATTATACGTAATATGCAAATATACGTCATCGTGCGCTTTATAACTACATATTATATTATACAGACACTAGCTATGCATGCGCTTTTGGAACTATATAACAAGCCGTATAAACAATGGAAGTCGGTAATAATATTGTAATAAAATACGTAGGTACAGCAGCTAAATGTAGTGTGTATCCATATATTTAATATTATATTATTATTATACACACAGTAATTCACCCCTCTAACCATTTTATCCTCTACTGTATGAGGTTGTTTAAAGTATTGATGTTCAGAACTTTTAAGTACCAACACTTAAAGACAACATATTTTCAAACACTCGGATTTTTTTGATAGAATTTAAGGAGCATCCTGCATATATACAATCGCTTCTTTTCTTCTAACGAGAATCTTCCCCGTTAAGCCGACGAGCTATTAAACTTTACGTTAGCACTGGGTGTAATTATGTAGTCTACGCCCTACAGTGATGTAGGATGAAATGGGGACGAGTATCATGCTTTTGGCGAATCACTCTGTACATATATCCTGTTACACTCTTGCCTGAGAATGCGACTGTATATTATAATAATATAAATAAATTACAGTATTATTAGATTATACGTTTGTGCGTATACGTATATCCGCGTGCAGTGCAAGTTAAATGCAAAATAAATGGATTAAACAATGATAGTGTAAAACATGCAAATCCTATTAACGCGTACATCATAATATAATATTGTTATAATGACGGAGTGTTAAAAAAAAATCGTAAAGAGACGAGTAGGTAAAACCTATACACAAGCGGAACGAATCGAAGTCGGTCGTAAAAAAAAGAACAAAGGGTGAGAGAGAGAGAGAGAGAGAGAGAAAGAATGAGAGCAGTATTACACTGGTGAAATTATATAACATTATGTATACCGAACCGCGTGTGCTGTATATCGCTGAAACTTCTATAGTGGTCGCGAGCTTATACGTCGGTCGTAATAGGCTATTAAACCGATGTAGCCGGTGACGGCGAGTGCATCGTGGACCATCATAAATCATTAATTGTGTTGCGCGTTTAACGATAGCGAAAAAATAAATGTATAAATAAAATTTATAATGTAGGTCGCAGTGTACAATACGTACGATTTTAATATTATCATTATTATAGTGGGCTGTTCGAAAACCACGCGTTTTACTGCAATCTCTTTGGATTCGCTCGGTGCGCGATGAACAAAATTAATAATAATAAATAATAATGGTATGGAGTGTGGATGATGTAATGTATATAGATATATAGTGCGGGTTAAAAGACGTAAAACAAAATTTTCTAGAATAAATTAAACGAGAGTAAAAAGTGAAATAAAGAGTATAATAATTTTATTATAAGTAATATAAATATAAAAGTATAACAATATAAAAGTAAGAATGAATAATAATAATAATAATAGAAAAAAAAATAATATTAAATAAAATGTGCTCGTTTTACCTGTGAGTGATCGTGAACATATACTGGTGATTGTTTCCAATGATAAATACGTTTTGTGAGTTAAGTTGGTGTACGATATAATATTATGTATAAATATATATTGTTTCATGTGACTAATATGTGAGTGCTTATATATTATTATATAATATGGATTTTACAATATTATAAAGAGCTTTCGACGACCGGAAACGCGTTACGGTTTTCTATCGATATGGTACAATATTACGGTTTACACGTATATATGCGTGAATCACATTGCAGTGGTCGTTTATCTATTTTTATTATTATTGATTTGCAGTCCTAATCGAACCGTCCGAGTGAAAAATAAAAAGATTCTGTTTGTAATCCACGATTCTTAACGGAATCATTTTTGTTAAATTCATATCTCTATAGTCTATACATACACAATTAGTTAAAATAGAATGAGTTTATGTTGATAATTTTTTGCTCTCCGTTTGAACGAGTTAGGTATAGTTAAATTTATGGTCAACGAAGCAGTGGTTATAAAAAATGTTTTTTTTTTTAAATTATTTACAACGCGCAAAGTAAATGAAAAATCAACATTAATTTATATAGAATATTTTTTTAGTTTATCGTACTCCAATTAATATTTTTAATTGAAAAATTTCCTTGTATAGAGTCGGGAAATATTAAGAATCGTGCAATTAAAAAACGAGAGGTTTGATTTGCATTTCAACGGATTTTAATGAAAAATTATAATGAAAGAACGTTCTAGAGTCGTCTACAACACTAAGTGTTTCTTCCGATGTACCTATTATTATCATGTGCACTTGATGTTACGAAAAACGTGAGCGACGTCACACTGCAGGTGTATAACAAGTGCACGTAAATAACGCTTTAGACTTTTGGTGCTATTGGTGATGAATATTATTATAATACTAAATAACTTTGGAATGCTAATATGAGTTTAGCGGGCCTTATTATTGGATGAATAAATATATATAACTTCAATTCCTCATAATAGTTATAGAATTATAATAGTATCGAAAAGGACAATGTAAACTATAGTGGAATTTAATTTTAATTTTAATTTTTAATTCGAGACGAACAGGAAAAGATTTCACGACTTGCGATCTTGTTGCGTATGATATTTAATATGCAAAAAATCATAAATGCATTTCAAAAGAAAAAACCAGCAACGCAATAAAAAAAAAATTAGCTAAATTGTTGTTAAAAATTATGTTTATAATTATTCTCTCTTTTAGGAAACGCATTCAGCAAACGTTGTGGGCTTCATAAATATGTAACAGTGTAATATTTTGAATTAAATATTCAAATATAATGTTTAAAATTCATATTTTAATGGAAGAATTTTTTTTTTTTTTTTTAATAAATGAGGATATTTATGACGTATCATGGATGGTCTGATAAAAGTTTACAACCATTTTTCTTTTCGTTAATAATCAAATGAATTATGAATAATTTTACCAACATGTAACCGATTATAATATAAAGTCAATTTAGATAGCGGTAATTATTAGTTCTAAAATCAAAACGAGCAACGAAAAAAAGTCTTTGTAGGGTAATAGTAACATGATACATATATTTTTAATAAAACGATGTAATTATTCAATTACTTGTATTTTACCCGCGTCTATGTTTTATTTATATTGAACGAGTAATTACGCATAATTATATTATTAAAAACGTGGTTCGTGACTTCGATTATTTTTTATGGATTTCATTTAATGCATTTCTATATCCTCGTACATTATTTTTATATTTTATATAGTACAACTTGCTGAACGAGTATACACATTCGGCCAAACCTAATGGGCATCGATAGTGATGAGGGGGGCAGTGAACTAAATACATATAATATATAAATGTAAACGTGGGTATAGTGCATTATACGATCGGAATATGCTCTCGGGCCTTTGTTATTTTCGTTTTTATTTACATAATTTACGTCGGACGGTCGATCGGCGTCCGTTCGAACTCTATGCGGAATAATTGACCGCCGCGAAACTGTCTTTTTAAATGTACCCTTCGGGTCCCGAAAACGATAAACGAGTTCCGGTCGCTTGGCTCTTGACACTGCAAATTGTATATACGTGTATATGGTGGTGGTGGCGGTGATGTAATGGTGCAAAAGCCGAGCAAACGCTTTATCAATGTATATAAAATGTTTGTGTTCCAATGGTCCACAAAAAACGTTCGACGGAAATCGGCGAACGGACCAAAATATATGCCGTCTGCGCCAGATTTTCATCGGTCGCTGAAACGATACCAGACAAGTTCTCGTGTTCAGTCACGTAGATCATGGTATACGACACGTAATAGATCATAAAATTAATATTCCGTCTATAATAGAGAACCTGGATTGTCCAAACATGTGAGTTGTCAAGTGTACTAATTATCACGAGTAGGTAACTGTACAAATACAAGTATAAAATATTTACTTTTAGCCAATGATAACGAACTTTGGTTTGTTTTTTGGGTTTTACATTTATATCGAATTAAAAATACTGTTCAGTGTTATTAAGTATTAAGGGGATTGGAAGCGTTGATTTTCTGTCTTTGTCTTACGCACGTGGAATATAGGAAAAATAGCTATACGCGCCTGACAAAAATTAAGGTACTTCTAGTTGTTCGATTTAAAATATGTAAAGATGATTGAATTGGTATACAAGTTTACTTTGCATCGGTCGAAGCACTTTTTCGATTGTTTTATTGTTTAAAATAAATATTTTGATGAGAATAAATATTTTAAATTTAATAAATTTGTCAATTTTTTTATTAAATATATATTGAAAATTTTAAAAATATACTTCGACCGATGCAAAGTAAACTTGTATACCAATTCAATAATCATTACATATTTTAAATCGAACAACTAGAAGTACCTTAATTTTTGCTAGGCGCGTATAGCTATTTTTCCTATATTCCACGCGTGTAAGACAAAGACAGAAAATTAACGTTTCAAATCCCCTTAAGTGTGTACAAAAAAAAATATATGTTCACAGTCTTGCGCTGTCAGTGGCGTTCGAGTAAAAAAAAATAAAATAACATGTACAACAAACAACTTCAAGTGGTTCAATGAGTATGTTTAGTAGGGCAATATGTTTTAATATAAATTTAAAAGTGATATAAAATTATTAACTGATTATGTTAAATCTATAATAAACGATAATGATATAAACAATCCAACAATTTATCAAAATTGTATTAATTTATCTACACAAACTTAATAACTTCATCGCGAACCATTGCAATGCATTCGAATTTTCTATTTTAGCGATTTATCTTATTTAATTAAAAAATACCTATTTATCGCATAATTATCTATTCAAACATATTATATTAAATATGAAATATAATTAGGAATACCTTAACACATGTTAAAGCTATGAATTGTTGAAATATAAATTTACCTAGATTTCATTTTCATGTTTTTTTTTTTATAGTTTTTAAGCATTAATTGTTTGTACATACAGTTTTCCCTATTTTTCGTTATAATAATTAAAACTAAAAAAAATAAACATTAATAAGTATCTAAGTACAAATTTGTTAAGTTTTCACATTCTTTAGTTAACGCTTTTGGACGTCTTCCTATAACATTAATATCAAAAGTATGTTAAGACATTTATTAGATTCTAAAAGATCTCAACAAGTAAAAATAAAGTGAAATAAATTCATTGAATTCAAAATTATATGGGCTATAATTTTGACCAGGTAAACTTATACTTTTTGGACAATATCGTAAACCATGGTTTGATACGCTAACTTTGTTGGAAATTATTTCAAAATGATTTAAAGTTAGACATTTTACTAAACGCACTTACGGAGCTTAAAACCATGACTCGTCCTGTGTTTTATAATTTATACGGCCTACAGGACGGTATGTACACTGTACAAGACAATCCACTGGTCTCATAATATATTATATTACCATAATATAATGATCTATCCGGTGTCTCGTATAACGTGATCGACCCGACCGAACTGCCGAACAAATTAAGTCGGCAGTGTGTATTTTTTTGTGTGTGTAGTGTGTGATTGTCGAGGGGATGATATGACTTCAGCGGGGAATGAGGGATCGGTAGGGAATTTGTCGCGCAGTGTGCACCACTTACCTTTGACTAGGAGCGCGGCCGTGTACCTGACCTGAGCCGCGGGATTTTGGGCCTGGCAGGTATACCGGCCGGTGTGGTGTCGCGTGAGCCTGGGAATGCTGAGCAAACTGGAGTACGGGTCAAGCGTGGTGATGACCACGGAACCGTCGCCACTGCTGCCGCCACCATTGCCAAAAGTGGCGGCGGCAGCGGCAGTGGCGACGGCGGCCGACGGGTCCTCGCCGCCGCCGTCCTGCAGCGGGACGGGTGCGCCGTCCTTGAGCCACGCAATGCTCAGTGGAGGGTCGCCATGGCTCACGCCGCACACGACCCTCGTCCGAGTGCCTTCTACCAGCCCGTCGCCGGGGAAATTAAAAGGCTCAATTACGGGAGGTACTAATAGGAAAACAAACAAAATTTAAAATGTATTTACGATAATAATAATAATAATAATATAAACGCTGTAAAAAATGTAGTGACTTCAATACAGAACAGTAACGACGACTTCACGACACGTACAGAATAATAATAATAAATATAATATGTTGTAACGAAGTGATTTTTTTCTGTTCTTTTACGTAGTTGCAGTATCAGGGTATAAGTGTGGCATAATAGTTAAAACTTTAAATTTGTATCTTTACAAACATACAATTCGGTTTCAGTGGAGCAATTGATTGTGTCTCAAGTTTAAAAAAAAATCACCTCGTAAAGGCGCACCACAATATAGGACATTGCGATGACTATAATAATAATAATTTAAACGTAGAAAAGTTTAAAAACAATGTACACAATACAAATATAATAATAGTAATATAATATACGCAACAATACGTCTAAATAACAAAATATATATATATATATGAAAAAAAATGTAATACAATAAACTCAAAACGCTGACGACGTATATATAATAATGTATAAAATATACCATGAGTATAAAAAACAAAATTCAGCTACGTAAAACGCACGACTGGCAGCAGCTGGGTGGGGATGGGCGGGGTAGTCGAACAAATGAATCGATTGGAGTAAAAATCGAATAAAAAAACGTAAAAACTTTTAAAAAACCATCGACGGGTGACCGTCAGTCATTTTCGTTTCTTTTACCATTGACGATCAACCGCTGCGTGACAACGCGCCGGGCCGCGTGGTTACCAGCCTCGCAACTATAGTTGCCGGTGTGCTGCGGCCCGAGCGTCTCGAAAGCCAGCACGCTATTGTAATTGTCCACCCGGGTGACAGTGGCGGCCGGGCCCAGTGGACCGCCGCCGTAGTCCTTGGACCACGCGATTGTCAAAGGCAGGTCGCCACTGATCACCGAGCACGTGATGCTGGCCCGCTCACCGACGTTCGCCGTCCGTTCCGCCTGGAGCGAGCTGAGTCGCGGAGGTGCTGCAATTTATTATCAAATTCGTGTTTTTGGTGGATATAATATTATGTACAGGGAGGTATCGTATCCCGATCGCCGCTGCTGCTTTGTACGCACGTTGGGAAATTTGTCGGAAATTAGTACCCACGGATTCAAAACAAAGTAAGGTATATTCAATTTGAATTGAATAAAAATATAATTAATATTACCATTATAGTAATTTTATACAAGTATTTGAATTGGTTCCTGTTCGTACTACACTTCGGTATTATTAGAATAATATTATGACTATGATTTTTCTCCAAAAATATGAGTAGAATTTCCGTCTAAGTCAGAATGAACAGCATAATTGTAAAAAGAGATTAATGTGAAATAAGTCAAGAAAGACGGTTGAAAAAGAAAAGTTAATTGATGAACGGATGAATAAAGAAGTTGAATGACTGCCAATTTTTAAGTGCACAATTCATTACAACTGTATGCTGTAATTTTATCACATTAACTTTTTTCATTATTATTTATTTTAATTAACTTCAGCTTATTTGATATTAGGTTGGAGAGATTTGACTATATTATTATACAAATTTTACTTAATAAATGTGTTAACCAGTGAAACTTTTATCGGTTTAATAAATAATAGTTTTTCAACTATTGTTGAAAAAATAAATTTTAATATTGTTTTATTATTTAAATGATAATTTATAACCTATTCGTATTCCTGATACCTATAATAGCTATAGACTATCCGGAAATCAATTCGGTAATTGAGAACCGATGTCTAGGTGTTCTTTAATATTTAAGTTGTATTACACATAATATCGTAGTGTGCATTTGAGATATTTTCGTTTTCAAATTTCAACTGCACTGACTTACGCTAAAAATGACGGAATTTGGGAGAGAAGGGTCGATTGCGTTTGTCAATTCTGGAGGAGACAACAATACTTTTGCTCTTATAACATTAAAAGTTGGGATGTAAAGTGGTGGATAAAATAAATATAATAATGGGTTAAGAAGAGTATATTAATGTACATATTATTACCTAATACCTACAACAATGTTATTTTATTTTATTGATGTTTGTAGTTTTTCTAAACTTGAATTCCTATTTTTAAAATATTTTATTTGTATTTTAAATACCGTTTCAATAAGATTGTGTTAAAAAAATCCTATTAAAACACTTTGTTAGTTTATATGTATTTATTTATGCGTGACAAAGTTTTTTTTATTATTTTACATAAATAAAGTAAGATTTTATAATTTTGTAATATTGATTTATCAAATTTATGATTGAAATTATGTCTACCTATAATAAGATTTTATTTATGTTCGAATATATTATGATAAAACTGTATAGATCATGTGATTTTAATATTAAACTATGTATTAACGAGCATAATATTTTACATTTTTACAGATATTTAGTTGTTGAGAAAAACGATAAAAGCGCCGTATGATATTCAAACGAATAGACGATAAAAAATATAATAATATGAACTATTAGTCGGCTAACTTTGGGATTTTTCCGACTACTTTATCTAAAGGCTTTTCTACGAGAAAAAAAGTTTACTTGACTTGTCGGTCATCGCGTATCAGATTAGTGGTGAGTTTTATTTTAGATTTTTCTTTTCGCCAAAAGTTATTTTGTCGTAACGCCGTCGAACGGTTTTCAACGATAAGTTTTTACAGTCTGGCGACTCGGAAGTTATCAAGCTTGCGAACGTAATATTATGTATGTATAATAATATACAGAGTATCCGGTAAAATTACCACCGCGTTTCGGCGATCAATTTTTTACGAAGTCACTAGGAGTACCATGAATACGACGAAAAGTACTGCGATAAACAAAAAAAACAATCGTTGTAATTGAATGAACAACGTATAATAATATTATTTTATTATCATTTATAATATTATTATATATATTATTTATGTCCAACCAACTGTTACGTATTATTATAGTAACGATGAAAAATATAGGAATCAATATTTTTATTTTGAACGTGGATGGGACGACGGATGTGTATATTAGGTACTTGTGCAGTGTAATTGATATTTCGGCATTACGTGGTTTTATGCCAGAGTATTTTTTTTTAACGATATTAAGAATTAATTTACATCGACACGTCAAGTTAAATAATATATTAAAATAATACCATAAAGCACAAGGGTTGCTTATAAACTATTGTCATGTTATTCGTATTAGTTTGTGTTTGAGCCTTATAGTTTATACACAGTTTAAAATTACAGTTGTGCGTTTATAATATTTCCTTCTGAAATCACTAGAAAATGTGAATTCTTTGTTAAACAACGACGGTACAGAGAATGGAAAGAGCGAATACAATATAATATTTCATATTATTTGCTTTGTGTACAGAAACTTTCAAAAACGAGAATTAATAACTGGAGTTATATACTTGAATTTTACTATACTTGTACACTTACAAAATAACGATAATGATTGAGGTATCAAAATTTAAACTTTCAAAATCAGATTTATTAACATTGAAAAAAAAAATATCCAACTTGTACCGAAAAACGTTGTGAACTCAGTCGTTACGTAAAGAAGTTTTGGTAACCATTAAAATTAAATTATCGAAATGTTTTTGAATTTATAAATGTTGTTATCGTTGTTGTTAGTGCGAATAGAAAAAAAAACTTTTCAATATCTCGAACAAGTTTCTGCATTAATAAGAAAATCTCGTTTAACGTGAACCGACGATAAAAACATTTTGACGGGATAGCAGAAGAGAGAACGAATTGAAGAATAAAAACGGTTGCGGTCAATATACAATTTACGTTTGCGGAATGTGGTGCTATAATCTATTAAAAATTCTTTGGTCTGTACTCGGAGGAATTCACTGACACTTCCGCCGTCGTGGACGATGATATGCAGCCGTAATGCGAAATAGTATAAGTATAATATTATTATATATTATAATTAGTTTTCAAAGATTAAAGTACAATTTTTTATTTTATTCCTTAAACTGCTAAAAATAAACATTTGTGTTAAGCAATCATAAATATAAGTGCACAAAGAATAGTTTTAGAACAAGCACATTTTGATAGACCACAGACAAAAAAAGGAGAGAAAAAGTACGATTAGGAGTAGAAAGTTTCCTATATTTTAAACGTTTCTTTTATACTCCCGATTTATTGAAGTTATAAATTAAATTATGCCGTTGGCGGTGAATGTTGTAAAACTTAAAAAGAAAACACACACCGGGTACGGTCGTATCGTATACTGTTGGTTGAAATCAAATTGTGCGTTCTGAAATATTTTCTTTGTTGGTAATAATATATAAAATCGGTTCAAGGTGACCCGGTGAATGAAAAATACAAGCATATTGAAAATGAATCTTTTATGAAGGTTCCTCTATACGTGGTTCCGCTAAAGGTTGTTCGGAGTTTCAATGACCTTTTTTTTTTTGGAAAGCCGATTTGAATTTAACACGGCACTCAACAGGTACGCATTTTAAATTCATTGTGATGACTATGAATTTCTATCACCAGTCGCTACTGCACAATAATTTGCGTTTGCAGCCATTTCCCGTGACTTAAGTTGAATTCGTGACTAAAAATATATATTATACACGTTTGGCTAACACGTGAAATATTTGTGTCGGAGGAAACCTTTTTCTTTTTTGTAAACGTTAGAACAAATTCGTTTTCCACTCGATCACGCGGTTTTAATATTCCTGAATATCATTTGGTTCTATGAGGAATATAAATTTCCTAAAGAATTAAGGTCAGATACGTTTTCCAATCACTAGACACGATTTTCTACTCTATAATGCATGTCTGGTTTCCAAACATTGTATTGTGTACTTGAGTATCTATATTTTCTATACAATAGGTATGTATCTAATACACTGCGTATAAAATATAAAATTTTCTTTAATGGATAATTTTTCACAAATACATAATATCATAATATGCTATAGTACTACTTCGGTGTTAAAACGAATACTGTCGATTGATAAGGTATGTAATATACATGGAAATCATGTATTGAATTAATGTATCATGTTATATGAACGGTAGATATTATACTCGTATTTATTTTTTCGAGAATAGGCGAGAAAATTTTCAAGAGAATTCATATTTATAGCGGTGAAATTCATTTTAAATCAAAACGATCTTATGATGATATTTTGTCTGTACAGAAACTTTTTCAATTAAAAACGAAACGATGATACTTTTGTTTATAGTGTTTGATCATGCACTTGAAAGTTCTGCAATTTTAATTATTTACTTTGGTATTCGACATACATCACGCTGATGAAATGGGTAGTCTTACAGCAAATATAGGCTCGTGGAAACAATGTGTATTTTGGTTTTGAAGTATGTGTTCGGACTAGCATCCATTACATTAACGTAATAATAATATTATTATTATTATTAGAATACCAGTTATCACGATAGTAATACTCTTACAATAATATGTTACATTCAATATTAACGTGTATGGACTGTTTAGTTTAGCTGGTTCACAATTAATAATTGATAAAGGGATTATGTTTGAATGAAATAGTAATTATTACAATATTGTATGTAAATATTATTTTTTACCTAATAATTTCAAATTTGAATATTTATTACTTTAAATAATGTTTCTTTAGAAAAAAATATCAGACCGCTTATCTATAAAAATCGATTAAAAAATGTCACAATCGTCGACCAAAAATGTGTCTTAATTTACTTTTAGCGTGAAATTGTTGTATAATTAAGATATTAAATAATAAAAGCCAAAAGGATCTACCTTTAAAAACTTTACCCAACCTAAATTTTTTTAATATTATGTCATTTTAGTTTGTTCAAATAATTTTATGAATGTCATACCATGCTGACATAGCAATTATGTTTTTAATGTAACGTCAATAAAATCTATTATTTTTGACATGCATATAATATGATCGACCTATAGGTTGTCCAAAGGGTGGTCTCGTTAAAACTGAATGGCGCAATTAATAAATTTATTGTAGGAAATTAATGAATTCAATGTATGCTAATGACTGATATTAAATTGCTCGTAAAATATATTTCATTTTGTTTAGAAACTAAAATAATATATTATTATATTTGTGTAATGTTTATACTTTATACGAATATATTATATGAAACATAATGCATTCCAACACGCAGTCGTTATTTATTTTATACTAAGCAAACAAATATTTACCAATCAAATTTATTTAACTAATGAGATTATTATTAATGGAAGTTTTGTTAATTTAATTTAATTTTTATTTGTATGTAAAATTATTCATACAATTTAGACTACCTATTTGTAACAATATTAATATTGATATACTTAGAGGTGTACCTTATTTGAATTTAAAAACTAAAATTTAAAGGTTTTGTCTTTGAAAATATAATTACAATCATAATATTTATGTTCAATTACATAGATTTTAAATTTATTGATATAAATTATTTGAATGACATCATGAAAAATTAATTTAAATTTAAATTTTTGTATCGATTTATTAAAAATAAAAATTTACTATGAAGTAAATAATAATAAAACATTATAGTGTTTGTAACCAAAAATTAAAATAAATTACCTTTAAAATTTTTTTTTTAAATACAGACTGAACTAAACGGGTTCAAAGCCATATAAAGTAGATTAAAATTCCATTTCTCGTTAATTATAATTTAGTATAATATTTTATATTGATTAAAAACGACAGAAACCATTATGTGAACAATTTTTCAACGGAACTTTTTCATTGCAATTGTAATTTAAAACATTTGAGTTAAATCGAGAAATCAATTATTCTATAATATATCAAAATATATGTACACACATATTACGTAATTTTGGTCGATGACTTTCCAGTTAAATATCCTGCACTCTACCTACCACTGCCGCCTCTGCCATGGTAACCCCACAGCCATCACCACCAAAAAAAAAAAAAAATCAAAACGTCAAATCAGTATTTTCACAAACGATAATACGATATACGCACCGGGCTGTGGCGGTAACCCATATCCGAACAACCCTCGTTTGTGCGTAGCCACTATATCGAGTATTCTAACCATCGAAATTACATTGTTCGGAACCCCTTGAACCACGGACCCGCGTTCATTTACTTGTCAAAGACCTTACCAATCACTTCCACAGAAGTAGTCATCTTAGCCGAATGTCCGTGTTTGTTGTTCGCTATGCACGTGTATGAGCCCGAGTCCACGCCTTTTTGCACTGACATCACGGACAGCACACCCAGCTGCAAGTCGGTTTTCTGCCTCAGGTCTTCTGGTAACTCTTTACCATCTATATAGGTATTTTCACGGAAAATCGGAAATATAGGTACGGTATGTTATTCACATGTGTATAAATATGTGTTACGGACAAAATATGAAATCAGGCGATTCTCAGAAATGCCCAGGAAAAATGCTATTTATGACTTAAAGAATTAACCATCACTTAACAATAAAATTAATTATAATATTTTAAAAGTATAATTGTATTATATTATGTTCAATATTCATGGCAGTATTATAGTGTTACTTAATACTTAGTTTAAAAAATTAAAAAAATTAAATGATAATGAAATATTCATAGAGGTGAATAAATCATAATATGATAACAGTTCATAATAGTATATATTGATAAAAATGCAAAATATATATTTTTGAGATATTTATATCTTATACATAATATATTAATTAATTTTTTTTATTTACATTGAAATAATTCTATTTATTTGTTGCTACACATTTGAGATACATGGTATTTTTAAATACCAATACTATATACTATTTTAACGAGTTTTGGTTATTTAAGTTTATCAATGTTATTTTGTTGTTAGTCACATATTTTCTATCAATTAATTGTTCCTTGTACTAGTTGTATTTAAATATTTGCAGGTTTCTGGTATTATTAATTGTTAACAATCGTAAAAAATCCTTTTTTTCATAATTGTTCCTTTATAATTGTTGCGGATTTTTTCATATAATATTGATCACAAACACACGAAATGTTTGCTCGTTCAAAAATAGAAAATGGACGTTTTTCCCAAGACTTTGGAATATAGACTATATACTATCTGCGTTTTTCTCGGGAATTTCTGATGTTTGTCTAATTTCGAATTTTAACACGTTTTATGCACAATAAATGTATAGATAGGAAATAAGAATACTATGGATTTATATAATGTTATATACGGTGATCTTCATCACTCACCTTTTTCCCATCTAATCTCATTGATCGGGTATCCGGCTACAGGACATTTTATCTTCATATTTTCTCCCGCCACAGCTGTTATCTTATTCATCGGTCTCACGTACGGATCACCTGCAGAAGGTTGCGTACGATTTTACAACAAACTTATACATGATTAAAATTTATAAAATCATATAAATAAGCGGGTAAGGTTAGGCTAGGCAATAGGCATATTGTATATATATATTTTATAGAATTCAGAATTGTAACAGTATTATAATTTATAACTATATATATATATATGGAAAAATATTTAAAGCGAAATTGGTCGTTTTCTTAAAAATCTCGAATGTGTTTGATTAACAATGACGTATTCAACTAAAAAAGCAAAAAGGTTTGCTTAAAAAATATATTTTTTAGTTCTTTTATATAAAATTATGTTTTAGTTAAACCCTGACTAACGTAATACTTTAAACAATGCTGTGACTTGGGGTATTTTTTTTTAAAAATGTGTGTATACATGTTCATATATATTTTGTACATACACTTAAAGTAATTTTTTAAAAATAATATGTATATATAAATGTAGTAATCGAAATTGTATTCTTTTAAATTTATACAAAGCCAATAAAAACGAACATTGACATCTGTTGAATGACTTAGTTTCAATATTAATACGCTTTGGCTTTTATGTTATACATATAAATTAGATATTAGCCAGCAGAAGGTAATCGATATTGATGTCGTAAGTGTAAAATTATCCATATTTTAAGCAATAGAAATAAGATATAAGTTTTGATAATTGTTTAACGTTTTACAAGAGTTAAGATTTTAAGTTATTATTCGTAGTAAAACTTACCATAGATATTAAGCCTAGCAGAATGCGACGTAGTTCCTGCTCGGTTATTTGCTGTGCATGTATATTCACCTCCATCTTCTACCAAAACTTGTGAAATGTTCAAATGACTAACAATATCTCCATGTAGCGTAACGTATTGACCAATTAAATATCTAAAAATTTAACTCATTAAACCCAACATCGAAAATGTTGGATATTTCTTTGTATTATCTAAATTATATACAATTAATAGGTAATCATATTATTATATATAATATTAATGAGACTATAATATTATGTATATATGTATTTTCATGAACGATTGTTTAACAACAATAAAGACATTTAATTTTATTATGTTTACCTACATAAAATATATTTATAACCTATAACATTAATTTAGCGTATACGTTTTAAATCAATATTTCAATGATCATTAATCATTTTTATGAAATATTTTAGGTAAATAATGTGTAATAACCCATGAATAATAAAAGACACAGAGCTATAAAAGTAACAGTTAATATATATGACATAAATATAATGTAAACAATATGTGCAAGGAAAATTGTATTTCAAATGTTCAGTTTTTAAGCTATTTAATTACAACGGTGTTCTAGTTAAAAAATATGAAAAGTAAAATTCATCAAAAAATGTTGCTTTTCTGGTTAGATATAAATCTAAACTACGATAAAATGATATAATACACAAAAATTTCGTGTAACCACCTCTACGGTTAACCGAGAGGTTAATATATTATTCAGTTATCTGAAATGGCTCAATAATCACTGTAGTTATTGACCATAAACTAAGGAAAAGTTACATTCACTATTATAACCATCATAACAGTTAAAATATTTTGGAACAATACTAATTGAAATATTTATGGAAATATTTCAACTTTTCAGAGATAGCAATTTGATATATTCTAAGTATATATTTATTTACTGAATATTATACATTATTAAGAGGTTTTACGTGTAAATTTTCAAAACCTTTTACAAGATTTTTTTTTTAACTAATGTATCCGATTGTTACATAAAACTAATACGTGTTCTTTCATTCATTTAATGTCGAACTTAGCAACAAATGCGTTCATCCACGTGTGAATCTTTTAACGGAATTTCGCAAGAATTGACTTTTAGTAGTGAATTCAGTTGGAAAAGAATCTTTAGTCTATAGACTTTTATTCGGATATTTGCTTTGATGTTGAATTTTTCACTTTTATTTATTTACAACAGTGTTAGAACTTTTAAGAAAAAAAATCGGTTGTTTTTGTATCATTCTAAGAATTAAACCTGGCACCCATCTTGTATTGGTAACCTTACACCCTGGGTTATTGAGACGGGTGATATAAGGCTGTTGTTTAAAATCCTGCGTGGTGGACACAATTACAGATTTTTCCGACAGTTGGCACTGTTTAATGTTGGCACGATATAGTATAGTGCTATGATAATCTAACATTTTCACGTATAAAATAATATTTTAAAATATTTTATTGTAAAAATGATTTGTGATTGTATACTATATTATCATACCACTAACCACTATACAGTACTTTGAACATCAAATATTACAATTATAAACGATTCAGATTCTCAGATACAAATTCGTTGATATAATATAATATTTTATTTATATTAGAGTCATTAGACAATAAGATGGTATCTAGATTAAGCATTTTTTTATGATGATTTAGAATATAACTGTTGAAAGTTATACTAAGTTGTTTGTGGATTTTTAGAGTCTCAGATAGACTTTGATTGATGAAGCAAAATAGAAAATAAACTATATTTAATATACTTACTAAAGTTTGTAACTAAAATGTCAAATAAAGTTTCTTTTCCAGAGTAATTGTTCGTTTTTATCGTTAAGAGAGATAAAATTTAAATATTTTTTTCGTAAACCCGTATATATACGTATTCGTACTTATATTCTGAGGTAAATATTAAAATAGCACCATAACTACCGTTATAGCCAACAGGATATGGATGTAATATTCGTACTTCTAAATTATTATTTTCTTCTGACGATTAGTAAATCATTATTTTCTGGTTTCTATTATGCTATATAGTATACACTGTCTATATAGGACAGACTATGTATATGACTTATAAAATCACTCACCTCGGATGATCTGGTAATTTAAAACCATCCAGCGACCATGCCATTGATGGTGTAGGGTTTCCAGACGCGCTGCACTTTAACGACACTGTCGGGCCAGGTTGTAGTGTTTGCTCAATGAACGTGTACTCCATAATCGGTGGAGCATCTACGGAACGGCAGTTTATAACATTTATGAACAAAATTAAATTATTTTCATTTTAGATTCTGAACGGAGTGATGAATGTATTGATTTTACAATGATGTGTGTTTTTGTTTTTTTTTGTTTTTGTGTCTGTGTACAGCATAACTAGTCGAAATAATGCTTCAATTTCAAACTTTGGAGGTGGTTTCCAAAGGCAAAGTGGATATCCTTGGTGCATTATAGAGGTGAAAAATAAACGTTTTCCAACAGTTTTCAAAAAAATCGAGAAAAACAAAAAAAAAGTGACAGAAAAACGGGAATTTTTACGCAAAACCAGTTTTTGATAAAATTTAATTTTTATTTTGCTATAACTCAAAAACTAATCGATGTGAACACTTGAAATTTTCACCAAATGTTTATATTAGCGTTCTCCATACACAGTTAAATTTTCAAAGAATTTTGACTTTTTTTGATCTATTTATAGACAATTGAAATTTTCAATTTTTCTAAGTATTTTTTTTTTAAATAACAATAAAAATTTTTTGGCCGGTCAGAAAATCTTGAAAATTTAATACAAGGTTTCTTATGAGCTTTTCTTAAAGTGATAAAAAAAAATCCGAAGTCGTTAGTCACAATTTTTTTTTATAAGTGCTTAAAGTTCGAATTTATACGACATATGTCAAAATTGCGAAAATTTGCAAGTAATTTTGTGGTTGAAAAATCGTAAAATTTTTTTCTTTTATAACTAAGTTTTGAAAATTTGGTACAAGGTTTTACATACATTTTTCTTCAATTATCTGTAAAAAAAACTCTACCTGATTCAGACAAAAAAATTTTATGAGTGTTTGAAATTTAAATTTTTACAAAACCGCGTTAAATAACGATTTAGCCTCAAACGACTTTTGATATTTGTTGTTATTCAAAAAGTATAAGTCGTAAATACTTGAAAATTTTACCAGTTATTGAGATTGCCATTTTCTTTACGTGATTTGATTTTCAAAATATTTTGACTTTTTTTGAGCTATTTATAGGCATTTGAAATTTTCTATTTTTTTTATTTTTTTTTTATAAATGTTGATAAAAAATTTAGCTGGGACAAATTACTTGAAAATTTAATTGAAGGGTCTACATAACTTGTTCTAATTCTCATTCAAAAATTATAAAAATACATATGCAAAATTTTTTTTTATTAGCATTTGAAGTTCAAATATTGACAAAAATTCGTCAAAATCATGAATATTTTTCACTATTTGGTAGTTAAAAATTTATAAATATTTTACTATCAAAAGCTAAGAATTGAAAATTTAATACTATGCTGTCCATAAGTTAAGCTTAGAATAATTATAAAAAAGTTTGAGGATTATTCAATTTAAACAATTTTACGAGTGTTTAAAGTTTTAATTTTAATTTGAAATCAAAAATACACGTGTAAAATAACGTTTTACTAATAAATAATTTTCGATTTTTGTTATTTTTAAAACATTACTTGACGTAAGATCTTGAAACTTTTACTTAAATGTTTGAATTAGTTTCAAAATAGAATGTATGCCAATATTTAAATATAATACATCCTAGACTGACAAATCATCTCCGTTCAGAATCGTTTTTCGTATACAATGATACCTATCATTGCATTCAAATTTAACCTACCATAGTCCGAGGTCCACCCCACCCCCTAATGTACAGCAGACCGATACTCACTTACCCGCTTTTTTTTAACAATTATTGTATAGTTGTTCTAATCCTTGAATCATACTGATTGTGTGTGATGCATTACTTTTATATATTTACTTCGGAAAATTTTATTTTAACGTAAAATTGTTTTAAAAATCAATTATAAACTATACAAACGAGCCGTATGTGAATAAGTGCGTACACTGGAAAGTTTAAGAGTACGCTTTATTATTAATGTATGATAGAGTAAAACTTTCGAATCAAGTTAGATGTTAGAATAATATTTATTGAACTTTGGCAGAAGTATTTGTCATTAAAATATATATTAATACTTTCCACTGCTTACAATGGGTCAATAAATATTCAAAGTTGTATTTTGATTGCGTATTCAAACTAACTTTATTGTCGAGTATATGCAACTTTGAAAACGAAAGTCTATATATTATAGACTCATTATATTGAAGTGTTATTATGACCACAATCCATGCTCCCATATACTATACTTAAATTACTGTTTTTGAAGTCTGTACATTTTCGTTTGATACAGCCAAAAGTCGCAAATTAATGTGAAAACTTATCGAAACGTAATTTACTTACACGTAACCGAATAATTATTATTGTAAAAACACTAAAAACAATTACAAAAAGCTTATATTGAATTTTGTCTTGTCCCGAACGCATTGGGCAATATATTATTCCGCAATGGTTTGAGTGGACGATCAAACGCTTTTAATTTTGATGCGATTGTGGTGCGTGTTTTATTTTTTCGCGTGTGTGTGGGAATTGATTTAAACGTAAATTGATTTTTTTTTTTTTTTAAATTTTTCTCGCGCTCGGGTGTGCATATTCAAATATCTCATCAGTCATCGGACGGAAATGATGAAAAAATAAAATCCAATGGTGAAAAAATGAAAACCATCAAACCGCTCTCCTCTTGTTATGTTGCGGTGTACCACGAATTTTGATTTTACCAGCGTGATTTTTAAATAAATAAAAGTGAGGACTGAGGATTATTATAATGATACTATCGATGTCCGCGGAAGTGGAGGAGAGGAATATCGGATTAGAGAAAATGTATATTGTTATTATTAATTATTATTTTATATAATATTTTCATTTGTATTATTATAATATCACTGTCAGTATGGTTAAAGTGCGGATGGAATACCATATAGTACATGTTTTAGTAAAGTTATTTAAAGTTATTTTTCAGTATATGGCGGTGATTGTTTTGACGATATATAATATATATGTTTTTTTTTCAAAAGCGGTCACGAGTGATGTACCAAAAATACGGTAAATTGATTTACTCACCACCCAAGCTTACGGTGGCCGCGCTCTGGGCCGTTTCCCCCGTCGCCCCTGCGCACCAGACACTGATACGTTCCGCAATCGGCTCGGCTGACCGACACGAGCCTTAGGACGTCCCTCTGCGCTCTGCCCGCCATCACCCTGCCGTCTTTGTACCAAGTGATGGAGTGCGATCCGTCGTTCGATGAGGACGTCATGCACCTCAGCTCAGTTTGCCCGTTCAGACTAACCGTCGACGTGGCCGGGATGATCTGTGAAAAAAACACATAAAAAAATAATAATAAATCCAAACGGGTCTACCGTTATCGGACCTCCGAAATCGAAATCATGATTTTGACACGTAAAAGACTTTACGCCCGTTATAGTTAAAAATCACGATTTTCAGCGGAAGATTTCCAGTCGTATACGCGAGTACAAAGTTTAACCACAAAACAAACGAATTGCGCCATGACTTACTCACGATCGATACCATGTGATTAGTGTAGTTAATACATACGCCATACATTATATAAAAAACGTTCAAAACATAACATTCTTCTATGATATTATACTCATTATACGAGTATAATGAGTATATATATATATATATATATAATGTATCACGGCTTTGCTCGCCGTCCTCAACTGTGATATTATATTATGTAGACATGTAGTATAAGTATAGGCATATAACACGATTTCGTCAAGCGAAAACTATTATTTTTATATCAAGTTGCACTAATTGTCTTGACGCGATTCCATAACATCTTGAACGCTGCAGTGCATAATATTATTATATTACTATGGAGTCGCACCATATACCTATCGCGTGGTCGCTGAACTACATAGTTCGCGCTATCTTAAATATTTATGTAGGTACGTGAACAATAAAACGGATTACTGTGCGTTCGTCAATAAATAGGTGTACAATTATTATTAGTCGGAGTCGCGGGAATTTTAATTTAAAAAGACATTTAATAATTGAAAAACGTAGAGAATCTGTCGATCCGATACGTATTTGAGCGCTTTCACGCGAACGCAACTTTTCACCGAAGTATGTGTGCACATACGTGTGTATAAACTGGCTCATAAAATAACAAAAGCAAGGAGAGACTATAATATTATGATGATATAATAATTCCTATTCGTAAATACAGAGTTTAGTTTGAATTTATTGTGAATATTATTTGTTCGAGTGGTATAATTGTCTATAGGTAGGTAAATTCACCTAATGACTTTTAATAACTATTACTACAGAGTACAGAGTGATCCATTGGTGCAAAACTTGACATGTTCTTATTGTAACTGTTTTTATAAGAGAAAAACATTTTTTATCTATAAAAATATTTTAAAAAATACAAACGTTTTTATCTTATATTATATTAACTATTTATTGTATTTTTAACGTCTCTATGGAATTAATAAAAATGCAATTTTTTTGTACGTGTATTTTTTTATTGGGAGTATATATTTCCATTGGGAGTCACGTTTCCTATTTTTTTTTTTTAAGCATAATATTATTAATAATATCACTGCTATTACTCCTCCGTTTCATATTTTCGTTCATTTCTGTTCAAAAACATGACGTCGTTTTAAAAAATGCTTGGGATACACTAAGATCGTTTGGAAAAAGCCACAATAAAGGACGTGTAGATCATATAAATATACCTACATTATTTTTAAAATATAAAACCAGATAAACGAAATAACAAAGTGTCTTCAGAAAAACTATTTGCACAACGTAACAAATATGTTGTATACTAGCTTGTATTAATGTATGCATCGTATAAAACATAAATTATATGTGTAAAGCAACCCATGTTAAATAATTATTATATGTTTATTCTCGATCTTAATACTAATAATTATAGGTGACATATTATTATATTTATTATGGGGTAAAAAAAATGATAGAGTGCAAGTGAGCCATCGATAAAATATCGAATATTAATATTTAATACCCTGGTTAAACATTTGTTTGATCGTTTGTGCATCGCACATTTTAAATATACCGTACTGCTTGATAGGGGGAGGAGGAATAAATCGTCAAGACATTTCAAGAATAGTTGGATACAGATTCAAAAATATTTAGATTTGAAAATAATTTAGTTGAAAAAGATTTCAGTAATATTGTTATTCTTTTGTAGACAATGACTAATAATCAACGAACATTGTATGTTGATAGTTTTATAATTTTATAATTTTACCTAACTTGTGAATAGAAATTAAACTTTTTCTTTTCGTATATTTAAATTAAGGGTTAGGTAGTACAGTATATTCAAAATTTGCAATGCAGAAACGACCAATCAAACATTTCACCTGAAATTTGTCGAACATTGAACACGATAAAAAACGGTTAGGTATCAATAACACAAAAATAATAAAAAATGACATTCCATTATTGGTTAACGTTTTCACTGTAAACAAAAACTAAAATTCGAGTAGGCCGTATTTATCGAATAACAACAACATCAACAACAATAGCATTTATTATTATATTATAATACAACATGATTTATTTATTATGTTTCTTAGAACAATATTTTATTATACCCACTACGAGACTAGGGAAACACATTTTTGTTCTCTCCAAAAATGTAATGTCTCGTTAATGTGCGTATACGTTGTGTGCCTGTGGCACATTTATAATATATATAAAACATATCTGTGGCCTATGGTGATCGTAACACTCGAGAAACTCACGGACGTACTAATATTGTAACATCGCGGATAATGGACTGCTATATTAACGGACATATTATTATATAGTGTAGAGCGGAGTCGGTCGGCCGACATTTCCCCCGGGAAGACCGCCGTCGGGAAATTATTCGCCATACCAGCACTACCTACGACCTTCACTAGTATAACGTGATATTGGCGGAAATAATTTCGAGTAGGTAATTGGGGACAGCATGTAAGACGTACAACCGAAATCCAACGGATTCTATAATTATTTAGAAGTAGGCAGCGATATATAATTAAAATGGGGATATGATAGCGCACCTACCTTAGATATAATTAATATTCTCCGAAACATCTTTGTCGTCAGTGTCGACGTTCAAACCCCACACTGTATAAATAATATGCAACTGTGTAATTAGTAATTAGTAATTACACGATGCTGTTCGCGGAGTTAAGACGTAATAAACAATCAGTGGTTTTTCATGCATGCTGTTATATATCACATAATTGCTATAAACATTTAAAAATTCGGATTGTTTCTGATACAAAAACTTTCCTCACACAGGAAAAACACTCAATGCTTCGTTAAGTCCGATTTTAAAAACTTTATTTTCAGAAGTTTTAACTTCTATAATATCTATCAACACAAATTATAGATTATCTTGGAATGTATTTTTCTGACGTTATATTTTAAAGTTAATTAAAAAATTGGAACCTAATACTAATTTATTAAAGTTTTCTTCTATTCGACAAACAAAAAGATCAAAATCCTATTATTCTACAAAGCGTGATCGTTAATCATCGTTTTTGATCGTTGAAATCGTTTGATTTTATTTTTCTGTGTGGCCTTTGTATCACTACTTAATTAGATATCTCCTAGATTTTTGACTATTAATAAATGATTGGCCCCACGCCGTTAATATAATATTATTTTTAAATTACGTTATTTTTTAAAATATTTTCACGCGAAAAAAGCCATTTGTGCTAGTTAAACTACCAACTATATTTAAAAAATCGAATTTATGTATAATACAGAAGACAATGCTTGTTGCACCATTTTAAATTTTTATTTATTTATTTTTATATATTTTATATAGTTATAGTGATTCAAGTTTTAAAAAGATAAAAATAACGGATTTTTAATAATATGAAAAAACTACTATAACACTGCAATTATCGTATTCTTTATATCATGTATATAGTTAATTTGGTTCTTTCCGTGTAAAATCGTCTTCCTATATTATCTTGTAATTAGGTACACAATAACCAATAATGATACTGATGATTTGCGCTAAACCTAATAAGTATCAAGCATACATATCTCAGTGGAGTGGTTTGGCGGTAAGTGTAAATAAATAAGTAGTGGCGTATTAGTTGAGATCTGATTGCTCAAAGTATGTACATTGTGGAATGATGTAATATTTATAATTGGCTATAACTGGAATTTGTTAGTACCTAATCTACCTATAGCACTTATAGTATAGTAATGTAACTGTAGTCCATAACATAATATAATAAATGGTAAACCAACTTAAATCAAATATTAATAGCTGCATAATACTGATTGTTTGGGTTCTTGCTAATATTTAAAAATATTACAAATATATAATATGTATAATTTCTATTATATTTTTTAGTTCAAATTTTGATTAAATTGGATTTAATTTATAAAATAAAAGATTTTAATTACTCTGTTATAAATAATTAAAAAAACATTAAAAGTGTTGTACAGTTATACAGTATACCAATATCGACCGAATTTAATAACAGGAATATATTATTTAATCACATTATGTGATAAAAGTAATGTTTTTGAATACAAATATATTATATTACTGATAGAAATTATCATGTATTATTATAGTATTGTTTAAGCAGCTAGGTAGTACAAAATAATAAATAAATAATTTAAATTGTAACACATTAGTTGATTTAAATTTAAATAAAATAAAATACAAATTATTTCAATTAATTATAGTCAAATAAAATTAACTTATAGTGATTTAAGAAATATAGCCTAATAATAATAAGTAATTATATATTTTGTGCACTGAATATTGACCAAATCTCATAACCGAATTATTATTTTTTTATTTCTAACTTTTATTATCTATTAGGTACTGAATATGAATTTAAAAAGGAATATTTAAGAAAATTAGGTGAGCTTAAATAAAACTAGGGGTATAAGCTTCTTCCTTAGACTCCCCAAAATTGCGCTTATGTATGTAGGTGGACCGATCACCACTAAACATTTATTTTTGTATGCAATTATTGATTATTGGTCTATCATAAAATTAAAATTTAATAAGTACATTTTATTTCTTACTCAATAATGAGGTAGATTCATAGCTAACCAATCTAAACTATTCAATAAAAAAAATTCTTCGGTTTTATCATTGATAATAAAATATGTATTTTTTTTATGCATGTATGAGAGGGTTTGAGAGATAAAGCCTCCCAGATTTCTATTTTAACTGTATGTTTGGGTAGATTCTCTTTTAATTCGTTTAGGTTTCATTTGTTCTAAAAAAATTTACTTCGATTGTTCAATGTCACTGTAATTACTAAGTAATGGGACCATTTGTAAATAACTTCGAATCATTATTTAAATACAATTAAGATTTAAAATTTAAATTTTATTAAAATTTCCAATAATAAATCCCGTAAGAAAATGGGCGTATTTTTAATTAAAATATAGTCGTCAGTGCCCAATAATTATTATTACCATCCGGGTTTGAAGACTTATATAACGTCGGTTGGATAGAGATTTTGTTTCTTACGGCTCATTCAGACGGAAAGCTCGAGAAAACAACAAAAACAAGTGCCGCGCGATTATTGCGATCCTGCGATCCGCCGCTGTGTGTGACGCGAGCAAATTAATTTCAATAAGTTTTTATCGTATTACCCCCCGCGGAGTCAACGTCCCTTCTTTTTAATCCTGAAACGCGTGTACTCTCAAAACACGGTTAATTTCCTGAAACGCCACCGCCGCTGCTCTGAACCGTGCTTTACCACACCATCACATTCTCGCCCCGGGGACTTCCTCTATCAATATACGCATCTCATTCAATTTGTATACGCGTCACATCTTTTGGTAGTGTGGAATGGATTTATGTCTTATTTTTTATTATAACTCACAAATATATATAGAGGTTTTTCAGAAAAACGGGAAAATATAAAATAACTTCCAGAAAAATATTTAAAAAAATTATTTATAAACAACTATTTATATTTATTTATTATATTATATATTTTTTTATTGAAAAAAGTATTTACCTAACAGAAAATGTATTGTAATGCAACTGATAGTCCAAAAATTAAAAATCTCATGTTTAGTAGTAATTAATGTTGTCTGTAATATGGTGTCTGTTCATACCTATACAACTTAACCTAACTTAACTGTTTTTGTAAACCATCTCAATAATAACTTACGTTGCAGTGAACGGTCTAATTGCGATTTGCGGACGATTATTATTACTAAATGGCAGTTCATTGTATAACAAAGATCCACCACTACTTTCGAACATCTTCCCATTTTATTGGAAGACCCTGTATACTATGTACTTTTTAAGTTTAAAAACATTGCAAAAATATGTACTTTCGTGCGAGAAATTATATTATTCAAACATTTCAAACAATATATACTATATATAGGTCGATTGTTTCGCATTAAATGCATGTAGCATGTACCTACATTGTGTGTGTGTATATAGGCGCACACAACAGCGGAGGATGGGATAATTGTACACAAAATTAGGAAACTCGCATGGATCAGAAACCGTGTGAGTAAGCGAGCAAGTACACATTATTTATGTAGGTACACGCAATGTCGTACACGACATTCGTTTGGTCTGTAACATAATATTATTTTACATGCAAGTGCACAGTGGTCGATGGCAATTACAATGTATATGTGTAGTCAAGTCATTTATGCACCGTGTAGGTACGTACAAATTATCATGCACTATTAAATATTATTTTATAAATCTCGATAGGTAAAAAAGTATTAATATTATACCTAATGCATAATGCAATATTTGTGATTGAACGGTACAATTATAATTATTAATTTATAACATTATAGTATAAGATTGGAAAGTCGACCGAAAAATTAATTTGATTCAGTATTGAGTTAAGTCAAATTTTGGTCTAGAAGCCAATCCTAATAAACAATATAATATAATATGTAACCCTTAATGTTCAAAATTAATATGAAAATAATTATTATTAACTCAACTCAGTTAATAATATATCAATTTATTTTTTTTATAACTACCTAAGTCTCGACTGGGCGACATTTTTTTTTAAATAAACGCTTCATAAGTATCCTTGTATTATACAAACTGGCTATGGAGTAGGTTTAGGCAATTTATGTCATCACTATAAACTAAATTATTAAATTAAGAAATTAATTAATTAGTTAATTTATTGATTTGTTTATTTATACTTGAAATAATTGTACCTTTAAAGCCTAAAATAAAAACAATAATTTATTAGTTAAACTATAGTCACGAGTACTTATAAGTATAAATGATAATAAAAATAATTTTAACTTATAGTATTATTTCTCAAATTAATCAGAATAATCCAGTTAATTAAAATAGATATTTTGCCTAGTTAAATTATGAAGTTAATTTGAAACTTACTTATTTAATTAAGTTAAAAAGTAGAAAAAATGAAATATTCACTAGTTAATAAATGCCATAACAAATATTTCGACAGAAATGCGATCAAACAAAACCTTTGGACGTTGATCTATATACCTTACATTTATAACAATGACCTTTTTTTATTATTGATGATCTGTTTTCGCAAAAGCAAAATCATAATAATTTATTATAGTTTTAATATGCCCTACAGCGACCGGTGTTGTACTGTTACCGTATTATACGCGCGCGCAGTGTATTATAATATGTGATATTACGTGCAGGTGCATAATATGTTAAGTCTAGTAAGCCCACAATAATAATGGTTATTGATTTTCAGACTCGTTACAAACTACGACTACCTATAGGTACCACAAACATAATGCTGCAGCACATCATGTATGTTGATATTTATTTTGAAATTATGTGAACACATATTGTACCTAATATTATAATATATAATAATTATGATTGACGTTGGTTGTTTGTATAATACACGAGCATTATTGACAGTAATATAACTACGTTAAACAAATTTTACGCTTTCGTCCTACATATTGTTATTCATATATGTGTATATTTATTATCACGGATATGCCCTTCGGCGTGCAGACTTGACGTGCGAACGAAGAATTATAGTACAGTGGCCGGAGTAGAGAAAGAGCAACAGAAGCAGTAGTTAATTGGCGAATGCTTCCGACGCAAAGTTCTAAGCAGCAGGTTCACTGTTCTTTCGCCAATTGTATCATAAACAAAAATTGTTGAACGGTCAAAAGAATATAATATTGTATATTATGTTGTTGCCGTCACCGTGATATATATACCTAAAAACATATATATGAAAAACAAGTCATGTTTTTTCTAGGCACTTCGTGAAGGTTAATATAAAAGGGATTCGAGTCTATAACAGCAGAAGGTGCAGTCTTCATCAATACTCTATTCCGGTATACGAATCACCGGTCCAAGTTGATTTTTCTCTTGCTACATATTTTTATTTTGGACACGAATCTGCCATTATTATTATTATTATTATTACTATGAACCCTATTATACGCGCGTGCCGGCGTCAGTGAAAAATGAATTTTGTCGGGACTGGAGTTTTTCAGAGTTATTTCACAGGAACGGTCCACAGTACAGTTACTACAGAAAGACCGACGGCCGGAATGATTGATTTGTCCTGGATGATTGATGTCGTACGCACAAAGCGATTCAGGATTTTTGACTGGCCTGGAACGGGTGGCACACATGCGAGAATGTCCGTGTGCAGCGTAACGGGACGGTAAGATTTTTAAACTCCAGACGGTTATTTTATTACCGACCAAACTGACCTGCGACGACGTGTGTGCGCGATATAATATACCCGATAAAACTTATATAGTAATACTACCTTTACGTGTATTATAGGAATACGGCCGGAAACCAGCTCAAAAATCGTTCCGGTTCGTCATCGGTCTCCGAAAAGTAATGTGAACCTCATGAACGGCACTAACGTCGCGAATATATATTATACGGCAATTGTGTTTATATATTATTGAGAACATAAAGATATGCTGTGTATATATTATATAAATGGAGATAAATTATTTTTTCCACGACGATTTGGTCTCTTTTTTTCGACTATATCACATGAATCATAATCATAAACATTTTTTTTAAACCTCGGATTTTAAAACATTATTTAAGAATTTGTGAAATTTAAAACCATTCAAAGATGTATCTAAGCATCTAGTATTATCATCAACTACTGTCTATTGTAATTTTTCTTATGGAAAAATATACATTTCAACCATATTATAGCAATTGGTTATTTCCATTTCGTATTCAGATATATATATTTGATAATTTAATACACCCTTATGTAAAAAAAAATATATTGTAATTATAGCAAATATTTATTTTTAATGATTTATAGTAATTATTTTAATTATATTTAATATTGTGTTTAAGCTTAAGTTTACACAGTATAATATTTTAATCATTATTACAGTTTTATACTTAGACATATTACACAAGATTTTTTTTTTTTAAATACAATTTAATTGTATAATAGGAGATTGTTAAAGTTCGAAAACATAGTATCTACAATTAGATACCATTATCAGGAAACCGACACAATGATCCCAAAACACCATGACGCATTGACGCCATTATTTCATATTTAATTAAGTTCGGTGTTTGCTATATTGGAAATTTACGCAATTACGGTTACAGAGAACGTCAATATACTCGTATATGCCTCAAAGGATTTCAAGCTACGACAATTATGCTTTAAATAAAAATAAATTTAAATTTGTAATTAGTAATTTATTGTGTGGCGAATTTTGTAATGAACTTAATTAAGAGTATTATAATACTACAATTATGTCGGCAATTATATATATTTTTAATAGAGTACTATATGTTTAGGTTAAGTTATACGTATGGTTTTAGTTGTAATATTTAAATTCGGTTGATACTAAAAATATCTCTTTATAAATAGTTAAAATTTTTATGTGAATAATTATTGAAATTTGCGAATATAATATTGAATTCTATTGGCGATTTCGCGTTATGAGCAACGAGGTAACCGTTCGCGGTCGGCGAGAGTAGTCAGACGGGCTGATTACTCTCGCCGACCGCAGGCAGTTACCTCGTTGCTCTAAATGCGAAATCGCCAATAATGAGTGAAGTATTAAATAACAACTTATATTAAAATTGTGTTTTATAGTAAATGTAATTAAAAATTAAAATTATAAATATTTATGGTTATTAATTATTATTATCAAATTCACAATAACAAATTTAATATCAAAAAGTAAGACCTTTAAAAATAAAATTAAAAGTTATTGAGTAAAAATAATAAATATTTAAAAATGTATTCCGTAGATGTAAAAAAATGTAAGTTTTTATAAAAAAGTATTGATGAAATATGAATGAAAAATAAAAATACTATTAATTACTTAAGAAATAGTTTAATACAATTAATTTTAAAATAAATATTATTTCAAATAATATATAATAATGAATTATATATAAAAAAAAGAGAGACAGGGAAAATTGGAAGGACGTTGTTGTTGCGGCGATGGACCTTAATGGTTTTTAAGATGCCTTAAAAGAAGAAGAAGAATTAAAAAATGAAGTAACAATTAGAACTTTAGAAGTAATATATATTTTCAATGGTATGATAAATATTTTTATTTTTCTTGCTTGAAGACAGAATTTATCAACAAAGTATATTTTATTCAAAAACTAAACAGTTTTAATAAAATTCCGGTCGATTTTTTGCAGCGCTCAGACCATAATATTATATATTAACGGAATGTGAGTATGTTTTTTTTATTGTTGAAAGTATAAGGTGTAAATGGTTTTCATGAGAAAAAAAATAAACCTAATATTTTTTTATACAATTCTTGAAATTGTTATGCTGTTGTTAACTATGGAGAATATTCAGATGGAATTTGGGGGATAAAGAAATAGGGAAAAAAATCGTAGTATTTTAAGTATTGTTTAAATGTGGAACACCGTCGTGAATAAATTTAATTTGTATATTACGTGTCTACAATAAAACAATTTTTAGTATTATACCGCACGCATGCTGTATACAGGCACTAGCTGCACATATACGTTTGAAATAAACACGAATCTTATTAAAGTGCTCGTCGGGAAGAGTAAATTTTCACTCCACGTGTAAAAAATGGTAAACAGAGAAGGAATCGTTTTTTTTTAAACGGCAGAAACGTTTTAACGCGCATTAGTACGTGCAAATACATAATATATATGCAGGCGTTTGTCTTTGTCGTCCGCTCTAAGTTTCGACAAATGCTATACCATGATACGTTCAATTCGTGTTTTAAACGGCGTTCCATGCTACAAACCCTTAAGGAATCCAAGACAAATGGACGTTTAAAGTTGTCGTTCACCTTGGTTCGGAATTAAACAGAATTGACGTTTATGGACATGAACTTTTTGGGTCAAAATGTGTTATATATAGGTGGAGACAAAATATGTTAATTTGCTAACAAAAAAAGTCCGTTATATGATGAATAAGTATGTATGTAGGTTTATAGATAAATTAATTTGAAGAAGTGTATTGTACAGTCATAATATTAGAAAAATAAAAAAATTTTAAAAAAATCACATAAACATAATGATATTAAAATTTTATTGGTATCATAAAAGTATTATGATATAATGGTTTATAATACAGTCAAATATTAATAAAATAAAATTATATACGTATCAAAGTCCATATCACTGACGCAGGAAAAATAATTTCATTTTTCCAAACGGTATAAATGTTAGTCACCCAAACGGACTATTAAAAATTACTTTCGTATAATGAAATATAATGGTACATGATGCGCAGTAAATAACAAAAAGGTCAATTAGATAAAAATTACAAAATGCTTTCGTCAAAATATTGTCCGATATAATAATTTGTTCAGATTCTCTTATTAAAATTATAAGTATACATTTTTTCGTTTGGTCAATACAATTCCATTCCGATTTAAAATGCAGTGAAAACTTTTGTATAAATTATTGACAAGTGCAACATAACCGACTTCCGTGCAATTTATATACATGAACGATTTCAGGATACGTATAATATATTATTGCGCCTAAACTGGGGAGTATAATTGGTCAATTAATTTAATGAACTTTGTTCAACGAAAACGCAGAGATCGGTTAAGTCACTACTTTACACTCGCTGGCTCAAGTCTAAAATACCTATACGTTATGTTAATATAATTAAAAAGTATCTTTAATTATTTTATAACTAGTCATAAAGGCTTAGTCTACAGTTTGATATTTAAATATAATTCAAAACATAAGAATGCATTTAAAGAATAGACAATGACATTTTACCTGTAGCAAACAAGTAAGTTGATGCGATAAACATAAAAATTTACATTTTAGGCACTTATCGTTCACCCTACCACGATTTATTCGTTCATTAATAATATATTTTTTATAATGTAATGTAATGGGTAAACGGACAGTTTGTACTATCTATTGTTTGAGTTGCATATCGTGGACACTTTGTACGGTGATAATAAATTTATAGAAATCGATCGCGGACACTTTGTACGGTGATAATAAATTGGTAAAATTCGATCGCGGACGTTTTGTACGGTATGTAAATGTTTTTGCATACTTTGGATAAAATTCATATTATAAATTCATATATTTCATATTGAGTAAAAGAATATTATTGCGAAAAATTCATGTTTTATAATATATTTCGTAATTAATATTTATAACTTAATATTAATATTTCGTATTTAATTTTAGCCTTGCTGATTAAAGTATAACACTTGGTTATTTACAGTCAAACATAAATTTTCCAATTTTTCAAACATAAAATTAAAAATATTTTTAATTTCCACTATTGTATGTGAAATGTGAATTATAAATTTTATTTCTAAATTATTTTATTTTATTTCTCAATTATATTATATTAAGACAAACAGCCAATCATTGATGTATTTCAACAAATAAATATTTTTTTTTAACTATATTTTTGTATTTATCTTATAACAATTTAAATGCATATTTTTGCATATTTTGGTAAATAAAATGCATATTTTACAATTTGTTATTGCATACAAATCCTAGCCCTGATTATTATTATTATTATTTATGTATGAACATTGTTAACTACCTGTGTTTTGTAATAACAAATAATTATGTCTAACATTTCATGTCTCAATATTTTTGTTTACCTGAAATAGTACAAACTGTCCGCCATATACATTTTATTACTTTTTGAAATAGTACAAACTGTCCGCCATGTAAATTTTATTACTTTCTGAAATAGTACAAACTGTCCGCGGTTTTCATTTTTTCCGGGTGACCGTACAAAGTGTCCTACAACCAATGTAATGTGATTCTCGTTTTTGCTTTCATGAGAGGGTGGCTCTGTTCATTTTACTAAAAAAAAAAGTCATAAAAAAAAACTGACTCAGATATTAATGAGTATATTTGTATCGTAGTAAAATACTGTATATATTAATATATACCGAGTAATTCTTTGCAAGTATGGTCATACCCATTTTCCCGTTAATAATAAATTTATTCAAATTTTGATTTTTGGAATTTTTAAATATATTTTTAGATAATACTTTCAAATTATTAAGATTTTTTCAGAACTTAAGGATCCTGTGGTGATACAAAGAACTGCTTTTTAAATGATAGCTCCTTTTTTTACTGTAAATTATTTAGTAGATAATTTTTTAAAACTTTTAATGCGCCTAATACAAAATGTTTACTATAAGTTTTTTCGATTTTTAAAGTATGCTGTAAGGATAATATTGATAATAGTCCATTAAAATAGTTCAACAAAAATATAAAGTAGATGTAATATTGAATCTAGAATTTATTAGCTTTTGACTATTAAATAAATTATAAATGTTGATAAATAATATTAATTACTAAAATTTTTAAATCACCATTGCTTCCGTTCGAACCCATTATTGTAGTTATTCTTAGTATAAATAGTTAAACAATTCAAAACTATTGGTTCGAATTTTGAGTAAGGCATGTTATCATTTTTAAAAAAATTACTGTAGAAAATAAATAATAGCAATAATTTATAGTAAAAATTGGGGGCGATGGTTCTTATTTGAAAGCACAGAAGTTCATTTCTCTGCATTAGTAGTATAACAAATCTCAAGAATTTGAAATTTTGAACTTTGTGTATATTATATATGAAAATTTCAAATTTTGTATAATTGCATTATCGAAGAAAATAAAAGTAGGCGAATATACTTGGTGAATTACTATATTTATATACTCGTACTATGCACGTACCTATATGTATCAACTGTCAAATGATACATTTAACGTAAAATACTCTTAATACTCTTTATTTTTATTTATTTTTTATATACCTAATGCTAAATGATTAAAAAAAAAAAATTGCTTACTATTAATTATTTTAATAATTTTATAACTGTATTAACTTAAATAATGACAAAATTAAACTTATTCCCTAATAAAATATTTTTTGAAGTACTTCCATGTATAAAATCGAATATTGGCTAAACAGTTCAAAATGAGTTATAAGTACATATTTAGACTTTAAAACTTTTAATGAGCGGATTAAAGTAGTAAGAAAGCCTAGTAAATTGTTGCTCCACTTACCTCTTTAAATACTTATAAGTTATAACAATATTTTTACTATTTAATAAATTATATTGATAAATAGAACAATGTTATTTTGTAACGATTTAGAGATATTATGTAAAATAAATATTTTCAAAAATGTTAAAATGTTAGTACTTTCTGAAATAATGAAAATAATGTGTGACTTACGTGTCCAAATGGATCGCCTCACACTTATATATACATTATTATATTGTGATGTATATAGGATTATTAAGTAAACGGAATTTTGTGCCAGCACAATGGTGGGTCGGCAAGTCGAAATTGGAATCGGCTCGGACAAAAACACTATACTCATATATATACATATATATATATATATATATAACTCCTGGGACACGCATAATGCGTCGTGAAGTATCCCAAACAGATCGTAAAAAGAGCGGTATTGCAATCGTAAAAAGATACAGTTTTGCGGTCCGGTGAGCCGTATATTTGACCGGAATATACGAGGTATGTACATTCTCGTTTATGTATAATATTATATATATATATATACTATTATATAGAGATGGGGCATCGCTTCACGCGTATAGGTATATAACTATAGATAAATATGCGAACAGACGTACCCCGATACTATATATGATGGCGGTGATAGTGTAAATATATATATATTAATATGTGTGTGTATTATTGTAGTAGTATAATAGTTGTAGCGGTATGATATTAGTTGTAGTTGTGGCAGTAGTAGTGGTAGTATTGGTATAGAGTATTATGGTATTAGTAGTGTTTTGGTGACTCGATATTATATAGGAATTCAAACGAAACTTCACGGCAGTATCCCCTTTTTTTACCCTTTTACGTAATTGGTTTTTTTATCGTCATTTCTGGGATGGCTATTAAAAAGTCACTATAATTTTTTTATTCAGTGAAATATGTTTGTGTGCGCTTTTTTTAAAATTGTTTTTTTTTATCGTTTTTCACTACGTACTAGAATAAATCGATAGAAATATATGCATTTCCCCAAACTATGTAATATTATTTGTGATACTATGGAAAAATTATAAAAATTTAAGGACAATATAATGAAAATATAGATAAATTAAGTTTTTACAAACCATAATAATATACTCTTTAAAGAAATCCTAGAAACTACATAACAATCATAACAGTTAACCAATGCAAAACAATTAAGATTTAAAATTGTATATTTGAGAACGGAATGAAGGATAAAGTGCATTTTAGTAGAAAATACTAAATAGCAGTGATACAGCATAAATCGTAAGTACAACTAAGTATATAGTTTAGAGTGCGTAGTGTCTTTCTATCCATTATTATGTAAACTACAAGAGCTTTAATGCGGGTTGGAACGGCCGCGACGGGGGGCAGCGCGTAAGAATATAGTATTCGATTCAATGTAATATTAGCACACAATACATACGCAACAATAAAAAAGCCACTGCAGAGGTTGAAATTTCTGTTTCGTATAATATCCAGATAAACATTAAAATAACTGGTGCCGCAGCAGTCGATATATTTCGAGATACGAGCGATTATATGAATAGGCGAGTTAATTTCCAAATCAACTAAACGGTGTACGATATAATATATATATATATGTGCATTGGATGTGAATTCTAGTTGATTGTGCGAAATTCGTGATTTTAAAATCGTTGTATTAAACTTACCAAATTTTCCGTGGTCCAAAGCAATATTTTAACGTCTTTTTGAACACATTAATAACAGATACACATTTTTTTTAAAGTTTGATTTAATGTAAAACAAATTTTGTAGTTTTAATGAACATCTTAATTAAGTTGGCGTAACTGATTTTTATTAAGTCGTTAAAATGATCAGCTGTTAACGGAGATTTGAAATTATTTATTGTAAAGTTCTTTTTTCAAGAAGCAGCCAACAGTTCACACACATACATTGAATCAAACATTATTCATAGTAAGTTTTGTAGTTTGATTTTTAATTTGGGGTATTTACCAAAACAAACATATGAATCTAAATCCAAAACTGTTCACACTATAAAATGTTCAGAATTTCGTTAAATTTTTCTTTTAAAATCAAGTTTTCTTGAAACTTAATGAATTTTAATTTATATCCCCATAGAATATATAACGATTTGGGCTTTATTACTCCCTTAGATCATATACACTAAGATCTAAGATTACTCCGTTCACAGAATGTAAAGAACAAAAATTTTTCCAATATTAGCACGTACCGATTTTTTTTTGAAATACTCAGATTTAGGTATTTTTATAAAATTAATGAACTGAATAATGTATCTATAATCACCCAAAACGGTTTTAAAGTTAAGGAAGTGTAAATGTTTATTTTAAACATCTTTCCAAAGGAGATTGATTTTTCTTGAAAAACTTTTGATTTCTCACAGTAGATCGTACATTAATTTTCCTCTAAAACCACGGATAACGTGATATTACCTATAGGTAACCTATGTAGTTTGAAATTCAAATAATTGATAAGTATGTTAAAATTTATATTATATTAAACACGCGATAGAATTGACATGTTATTTTTTTTTCCAAGGAATCTATAAAGTACTTTGTTCCAAGAAATTATTATTAATAATTATTTGTATTACAAACCTTGAACAAACATGTACCAGAACCACGGATATAGATACTATAGTATCTGACCAGAACCGAATATACATATACCTATATATATTTTAATCATTATATTATAAAAATTATATTATGTAATTTCGCCACCATCTGTGTCCGTAGGAAATGTGTCCGCTAGGCGGTGAAATACTGTAATACCTTTAGTTTAACAGCGACGTTTACCGCGGAAAACTTTCTCGGAATTTAAAAACAAAAATTCGCCTGTCACCGCTGCGTCTATGCATATAAACTATAGTAGTTGGCGCGCGGTAATTGTTATAAAAAGGCACGACCTAACTATTATAATTATAGGTATATACCACTAACACGTATAAATACACGTAATCGACTGCACCAGGGTGTATATTTAAGGTAACTATGCCTATGCGAGTATGCGACTGATCTATATGTCGGAAACGCCGTACAATAAAACGATTTGACGTTTAAATACGTATAATATATAAATTTATGTATTTTATTAATAAAATCATACGTGGGAGCATGCGTAAATATATTTTTGAATGCGAATGGGACAAAGACCCAAAAGTACCAAACATTTTGACGTATATACGGGGTTGATGTTTTTTTATCTCGTGAATCGAGTAATATATTATTAAATATATAACAAACATTTTTGAAAAAAATAACAAATCGTAATTTAAGTACGGTAATTTTTATGAAACAAAAATAGAAATGTGTGAGATAATAATATATTTATATACCACGTCATCAAATGTTTAAAAATTCTTTATATTTTCCAAGATCGTTGTCGGTAGGCGCTCACCGTATAATGTGCAGTGCATACGAGTTCATTGCATATAGAGTACCTATATACCTATAATTGTTGAGTAGAGGGCATTTAATGTATTCGGACCGAATAAGAATTATTATTTCGTCTCGCGGATTATAAGCTGTCGCAATCGCCGCTGACGACGAGAGCACATGCAATAATTTTCATATGAACAAAAGCGTTTCCATGACGATCGGCTTTGGGACGGCGGCAAATGACTGTTACAACAACGACGACGACGACGACTGCGGCGACAGCTTTAATAATAATAATAGTGGATGTAGTAGTATTAGTAGTAATAATAATATATTGTGACTAGAGAGGTCGCGATGCCGAATTTCGAACTTAATTAACATCAGATGTCGGTTTAACACGTTTTCCTTGGGCCGGAAGTTAAATTACCGCGTAAAAGTATAGTGGATGGGGTTGACGTCATCGTTGTTAGGAACTGTTTATTTTCTCCATCCTTCCCACCATCAATACACTTAAAAGCTGTGACCCTTTACTCCGTCTACTGTACCAGAGAAACTATATATAAAACATTGCACTAAAACGTACTCTATACATATTACTACGACAACTATACTACTTCCGGTCCTACAAATGTCGCAGACGAGAGGGTTAGTTTTACAGTAATTTGCCAGCTATATACAATAACAATTAACGCACTACCGCGGCATCAACCTCCCCTTCTAAGTCGTCGTTTTAAACGGCCCGTTTAAACTATTTCGGTCGCAGCCGTTTTACGTAGACGCCACCGCGTATCATTTTCGTTTCGTTATTATACCGCGTATTGTTTTTAACGATTTCCGACCCAGAGACGCTCCGACCTTCCGAAACACGTATAATATTATGATCATCAAATTCCGTAAGTGCAAAGTTAAATGTAGGTACTTACTTCTATTATTGCGTGAGTTTGTTTTCCGTTGCAACTCGAACCGGGAGGTTATACTCGTAATTCGTAAATATTTTGTTTCAACAAGACTCGAAGTCATTAAAATTCTATTAAACAGCTGCGGTACTGATTTTTATCTCAGATTTATTTAAGGATAATAATTCTTTCCAATTCGTCATGTTTTTTATTTTTTTTGGAGGGAGGGGGGAGGGGGGTAAGATGGCAATTTTTACGTTTTTATCAATTATAAGTATTTACACATAATTGATATAGGAAGTCACACACACAACGTTGCTAATGATGTGAGTCTTCGTTCCGCGATAAAAAAATATTCGATCGCTCAATGATTTATTTTTATACCACATACAATACAATATAAAATATTATGTTCGAAGCATTGGTGTTTATTACAAAATAATATTATAATATGTTAGTCAACAGCTAGTTTAAGGAATGTTATTATTTTGATATATATAAGTTATTTCTATAAAATATGCTACCCATAGTTAAGTTAAATAATTACTTAAATATGAAGAATCAGTCTTTAAAAAAAAAAATAAACTTAATGGATATATGACTCACAAATCTTCTCCCTTTAATTACACTATTATCGGAAAGCGACTACTACGTTATTCAGTTTTTTAAACGAGCGCGTTAAGTTGTCAATATTGTACTTGGTGCACGTAACTTACATACCGCGTTTAATAGTTGTAAAAAAAAAATACGTTTTAATAAAACATAATATAATCGAATGTTTACTATTTTGCTCACCGATTCCTTGTTTGCACAATCTACGACATGTATATACATTTAATACTATATATAACAGGGGTAGCGTATTTTTTTTTTGGGTCATGTTTAAATTTTTCCAATCAAAGTTTTAGAAATTGTATTACGTGTCCAAAGGAAATTTTATTTTCTAAGGATAAAAATAATGTTATAATAGATTTATTATGTATTATTTTATTAAGTAATCATATCTTTTTTTTATAATCATAATTTTTAAAATGTATATAATTTTTTTCTTTGAATTTCTTATAAGAGTTATAATCATAATTTTATAAATAGTATGATTTTTAATAATTTAAATTTTTTTCACGTGCCATTAAAATTTGATCAACGTGACTCCTTTAGCACGCGTGCCGTTGGCTCACCACCCTTACTTTATGAGCATATTTATCAGAACATTTTTATTTAAAAAATCGTGGCGATTCGTGGGCCTCAATCGTATATACAGATAGACAAAAATCAAATATAATCGATGTTCGAGTTTAAACAATACACTTATCAGTTTATTATACAGGTAGTAACAATTATCTGATTTAATCGTGTATTGTATATTATATAATTCATAAATATGTTTATGACTAATGGCCGTTGTCGCCGATGTCTTTAGATCAATAATAAAAAAAAAAAAAAAATTCATAAATGCATAATATTTGTATTGTGCAACTAGGAGTGTGATGTAAAATAGAAAAAATGTACTTCAAATATTACGATATTTTGTTTACGCATTAACATTTTTCCATGAAATTAAAAATTTTTTTATTCAAATTTAGATGAAAAGAGTTTTAACATAAATCCAAATAATATTATAAATTAAAAAAGGAGCAGAAAAAGTTAGATTACAAAATGTTATTACTTATAGTGACATTATTAAGCCGGTGTGCTCGAAAATCGTTTAAAAACCCATTCTTCTTTCTGTCTCCAACAGGAGACTTGCCCGTGTTTCCTCAAATTTAATTTAAAATCATCTTTACAATTCATTTTTATTTATTTATTAAAAAATGAACTTTAAAGTTTTATTTTTCAATATAACACGTTCTATATTAAAGTTTTCTTAATTTTTAATTACTTGAATTTGAGATGATGACGCTAATTTAAATATTATGTACAAGTATAGATTAATGTAAATTAATACAAAGTAAAAAGTCTTAATTATTAGTGTTTATAAATAATAAAATATTTGATTGATATCGAACAAAATATTATTAACTTGATAATTATTCTAAACAAAGAGTAAATGGATCACATGACTTGAATATTTCAAACTTAGAATAAAACAGTATATGAAAAAATGTTCATTGTTCTAAAAGTATTGATTATATAATTAATAGAATTTTTACAGAGTTCAACATCTGTGTACTTAGCATTATTAATATTTCAATAGACAAAAATAATTGTTTATAAAAGAAAACCAGACATTTTTTCTTTCATAAATTTATTATTCCCAATACTATATTATGTATGTATCATATACCATTATGGTATTAAAATTGAAACAACATTTATTTTATTAAATTAAAAAAGTACTTAAACAAAGAAGTATCCAAAGGAATTTATTTTCATAGGATAATATTATATAAGAATGATGATTTGCGTATTGGTAATGTTGAATAATTATTTTCAGTATTATCACTTCACTCAGTCATAGGTTGGTTTTAATCTTCTTACTATTCCAATAAATTCAATTTAATTTAAAAATCGTATTCCTACTAGAAACTTATATTTTTTCAGTTGGTATACAATGATAAATGAACTATCATAGACATCGGTGTTACTATAATAATATTAATGTTTTATTAACATATACGTTTAGTAGGTCCAACAACTACGTAATTCGGTATTAATTAAATAATTAAAAATGCCAAGTTAAATGTTTATTATTTTTGAAAATCGATTTCTTTTTTATTGTTATTGGGTAGTGAGTACCTAATTGATGTTTATACGTCAGTTGTATTTCAAAGAAAAATATTCAGTTTTGTAGTTCGGTATCATATATTTAAACATATATTTCAACAATTATTAATGATATGATTATGCTTAAAATTAATAATAACGATTTAGTGTTAAGTGAATTATATATTATCAATGATAAATTAACATACTTCATAATGGTAAAAATGCTGTACAGTCGATCGGATTATAACTGCCAATAGTTGATCCTATTGAATTAAATACGTCATCGCGAAATTATGTTTATTTGATTCTACGACTAGATCATCCTGTTATTATTTGAGAATGTCATTGAAAATAACAATAATTAATAACTATACAATAACTATTTGCCGACTAATATTACCACAAAATACAATAATCGCATGGTTCACAATCCGAAACGTCATGTTTTTGACAGTATACGAGAGTTACATACAGTATTTAAGACCGCAAAATATAAATCATACGTAAAGTTTTATACGCGTCATCATGTCAAGAGATCGACATATTAAATGATAGTAAATGATTTTATAAAAAAAAAACAATTGTTTAACATCACTAACAAAATTTTATCGTCAGTAATAAAACAAAATATTATTACACATGAATAGACGTGATGTCGTCATAACCAGGCCCGTAGCCAGACCGAATTTTCAGAAGGGGCAAAGCAAATTTTTTTTTGGGGGGGGGCATTATATATAAATGTATTAAATATTAATGCAATTGTTAATTTATTTACATTGACATCTCATTAAATTAACACAATTATAATTTTTCATCTAATATCGGAATATCCATTTATAATTATTTTGGAAATTTACAATGAAAAATTTATTTTAAAGTTACAAAACCAATAATACTAAATAATAAAAGCGGGTAAGTGAGTATCGCTACATCTGCTGTACATTAGGAGGTGGGATGGACCTCGGACTAGGGTAGGTTAAATTTGAATGCAATGATATAAGGTATCATTGTATACGAAAAACGATTCTGAACGGAGATGATTTGTCAGTCTAGGATATATTATATTTAAATATTGTCATATATTCTATTTTGAAACAAATTCAAACATTTAAGTAAAAGTTTCAAGATCTTACGTCAAGTAATTTTTTAAAAATAACAAAAATCGAAAATTATTTATTAGTAAAACGTTATTTTACACGTGTATTTTTGATTTCAAATTGAAGTTAAAACTTTAAACACTCGTAAAATTGTTTAAATTGAATAATCCTCAAACTTTTTTATTATTATTCTAAGCTTAATTTATGGACAGCATAGTATTAAATTTTCAATTCTTAGCTTTCGATAGTAAAATATTTATAAATTTTTAACTACCAAATAGTGAAAAATATTCATGATTTTGACGAATTTTTGTCAATATTTGAACTTCAAATGCTAATAAAAAAAAAAATTGTGCCTATGTATTTTTATAATTTTTGAATGAGAGTTAGAACAAGTTATGTAGACCCTTCAATTAAATTTTCAAGTAATTTTTCCCAGCTAAATTTTTTTATCAACATTTATAAAAAAAAAAAATAAAAACATATTGAAAATTTCAATTGTCTATAAATAGCTCAAAAAAAGTCAAAACCTAAATAACTGGTAAAATTTTCAAGTATTTACGACTTATACTATTTGAATAACAACAAATATTAAAAATCGTTTGAAGCTAAACCGTTATTTAACACGGTTTTGTAAAAATTTAAATTTCAAATACTCATAAAATTTTTTGTCTTAGTCCGGTATAGTTGTTTTTACAGATATTTGAAGAAAAATTTATAGAGAACCTTGTACCAAATTTTCAAAACTTAGTTATAAAAGAAAAAATTTTTACGATTTTTTAACCACAAAATTATTTGCAAATTTTCGCAATTTTGACATATTTCGTATAAATTCGAACTTTAAGCACTTATAAAAAAAAATTGTGGCTAACGATTTCGGATTTTTTTTTATCACTTTAAGAATAACTCATAAGAAACATTGTATCACATTTTCAAGATTTTCTGGCCAGCCAAAAATTTTTTATCGTTATTTTAAAAAAAAATATTAAAAATATTAAAAATTTCAATTGTATATAAATAACTCAAAAAAGTCAAAATTTTTTGAATATTTAACTGTATATAGATAACACTAATATAAACATTTGGTGAAAATTTCAAGTATTTACAGTGATTAGTTTTTTAATTACAACCATATAAAAAAACCGATTTGGTCGAAAACTGTTTTTGCGTAAAAATTCTCGTTTTTCTGTCATTTTTTTTTTTGTTTTTCTCGATTTTTTTGAAAACTGTTGGAAAATGTTTACTTTTAACCTCTATAATGCACCAAGGATATCCTCTTTGCCATCGGAAACCACCCCAAAGTTTGAAATTGAAGCATTATTTCGACTAGTTATGCTGTACACAGACACAAAAACAAAAAAAAAAACACATATCATTGTAAAATCAATACATTCATCACTCTGTTCAGAATCTAAAATAAAACTTATAAAAGTTTACATAGATAATTATAATATTCATCATATTCACTGATGTTACGTTTTTAAATTTTGTTACATACCTATCTAAAAGTCTTTCTAATATTTTTTAGGGGGGCAACGCCCCTCCCCCCCTCCTTGACTATGGGCCTGGACTCATAACTCCTAATACAAATGGACATTAACTACGGTTTCAACGTGACAAACGAGATTATAATAGTTATTACAAAGAATATTATTTATAAAATATGTAAAAAAATATTGAATTGACGAAAAATAATAATTTATTTTTATTTTTTTATTTTTGAACAAATAATATGTGTATGGTGAATAATTATAATACATTAGTCTCGCTGCAATAGAGAATCGCCATACCCAATGCTAAGGCTATTGATAGATAGTTAACTGCACTCATTTTTTCTAAAATTTTCTGACTTTTTATTTTATTTAAAAAGTTATTATAAATTACAATCTAAGCAAGTTTATGTATAATAAGTAATTTTGGTGACGAAGTATTTATTATAACAGAATGAAAGATGGGTAAGTACCCAGTAGTGTCATTCGATATGTCAATTAGACAAGAGTACATCGTAAGTTCCTAGGTCAATATATTTTTAATCATCTGTCATCTGTTTAGATTTTTGTGCTAGAGGAAAGATGTTTAATTAGTGGGTTTTATTGGTTTTGAACTATTTACTTAATAAATAGGGGCGATGAATTTGCAAACTGATTTAGAATTTGCATTTTGAGGATTTTATGATTATATGATTATTATTATTTGTAATGTCTTACGGAGGTGTACTTCATATTTTAATTCCATATATTCAGTATGTGATTTGTAGATTAAGATACCGCATATTAATGATGTCTTACTTGTACTTGAAGTGGTACGACTACGTCCAGTCTTGTGTCCGCGCTGGTTTGGCCGGCATCATTGCTGGCCGAACATCTGTAAGTACCCGTGTCTTCCGGTCTGACCGCTTCTATAGAAAGTACTTGACCAAGAACCCTAGTTCCCGAACCCGTTTCCAATAGCGTCGGTTCGTTCTCGTCTAGTACATGGTACCACCTAACGAAAAAAAAAATAGATACTTAGGTTAGTATAAATAGTATACTAAGCATAAAATAAATATATTTAGATTGCGCGTTTACATTGAAAATGAGTTTCATTCGTAGGCCTTAGTATAATCATAATGACTATGTATTTTTCATTATGTTAAAATTATAGACTATAGCTTATCTTAGTTATGAAAAAAAACATAAAAAAGTATTTGCTATCTCCAAGGTTGACTTGATATCAACTACCAACCATAGAAATATTATGAGGAAAAAATAAGTATTTACATCGATTATATATATCATATGAATAAAAATTTATTGATTTTTAAAATTAGTTGCTTTTGTGAAAAGTTGAGTGTATATATAATATATATACAATATACATATATATATGTATATACGGGGTGTTTCACGATGAACTGACACTTTTGAACTTAATTTATGTGTGCAATTGTCAGTTCATCGTGAAACACACTGTATATGTAATAAGTAAGACTATAAGCAAGTGAATAATAAAGTATAGTTATAAAGTTTTATAAATTAAATACATTTACATTGTAATAAAAGATTGTCGGTATATAGGTGATTAATTTAAAATAGAATTGATTTTAGAACAAGATTATGTAGATTTTATGACTAATAAATAACTTATTTATAGTTTCGATTTTATTGGTATTTTTGATTTATATCTGTTATATTGTATATTTTCAGTAACTTATAAGACAAGGTAAACATTTAGTTATTTAGTACATATTCAAAAAAAAAAAAATTACTAGACTTAGAATATAGACTTAGGTATAACAATTATTACATTTTTCATGATATTGGGGTAAGTTTAAGCCTATCTTTCTTTCGATGTTCATATTTCCGGCGCATTTCATATTTTTATATGGAAAGTAATTTTTGATTTTATCATTTATACGGTATATCTACGTGATAAGCGTCTATGATTTATTTTTTTTACCTGAAATGAGGATGTGGACATCCGATCGTGATGCACGTGAGAACGGCGCCTTCGTCTTGGGCAACTCGGACCGAACTCTTATGTGCGACGATTTCGACCATCTCATTTCCCGCGGCCTCTGAAACGCATACAAATATTTATTTTTAATTAGAGTGTGAAACGGATGAGACACTTGCGGGCACGAGAAAGGCCGGTTAAGTAAATGGTCTTTAAAGCATGAAACGCAAGGACAAGTAACATCTTTCTCATTATCTACATCAGGGCGGTAGCGGTTAGTGTCGGGACGTTCAGTGCTTTTGTACGTCCATCCATCCGTGTAATCTCGGGTACTACCAGCAATCGGTCGCTATGGTAACACCTACCGGGCTGGTAGATTTTCCAGAAAAGGGTTACAATGTTATTATTTTGGTTTTCGGGTCACGTGCTAATAATAATTACTGTAAACAGGGTTTATGTGTCTCCCTGGCGGGCATATTTCCCATCAAATACATTTTTTTGTACACCTATATCGCTATGCGCAATGAGACTTGTTCATGCAACCGTGAAGACATTCGATTTACACTGTCATCGTTTGTGTCATAATAATCTTACCATGAACGGCTATATTGGCCGGCGTACTGGTCGTCAATTTTCTGGTCAGGGTGTGCATCATTTGGCACGTATACGACGAAAACTGATCGCTCGATTCGAGATTATGAACTAACAGTTCACCAGTGTGCATTGCGTGATATTTTCCGTCTGAAATAAAAACTAATTAATGTATGAGCAAATATTGGGTCTTTTAAGAAAACAACGCAAATATGGTAAAATGTCGAAATTAGTATTGGTAGTGAAATACTATATTGTATTAGGAGCAGGTACTGGATATTATATATTGATTGGGGCCGTTGTGGATTTACGTCTTGTTGGTACTTGGTATGTTCCTTTTTTTCAAAATAGGATGTTTTAGTAAAATTTATATTCACTAAAATTATATAAACAGTAATAAAAAGAACAATAAAAATATATTAAATGAATAGCCGTTGTAATTATTTAAACGATTAATGTTATTTGATTTTAATTTTTTGAGACAAACTATTGTTTCATATTTGGACACATATTTATCTAATTGTTAGCTCTTTTTGTCAAAACACATTTCACATAATAATTTAAATCGAAGTTAATATAGCTGAACGCATCACTGTAGTGCACAGCTGTCACGGAATATTCGGATATATATTACATAGACATATGCACATCGACATCACTTAATCATAGGATAATCGTATATGTTTGCAAAATTATATTGTAATATATTGTATATATTATATCATCTAATGAATACTCAGTTAATGTGGTATATTAACATAATAATTTACATTGATAAATGATGTACAATTGTACCACCATATTATAACTGTCCATTGTCCAGATAAATTGCCTAAATTATCAACTGTGACAGTAACATATATGTTTATATACATAATGTTTATATGTGTCTATAAAAATAATGCAGGAAAATAATTATTGCCTAATTATAATAATAATTTGCTAAAAATAACTAAATAACATAAATACGGTCGATACGGAGTTCGTTAGTATCTACAAATTATACATAAAAGACAAAATGTTACAAAAATATTTTAGAAAACGTTGAAAGAAAAAACTATTTTTCACGAATAAAAATATATACATATTGAAAGATCTGAGTTCAAATAATTTACAAGTAAAAATTCGCCTAATAATAATGAAAAGGTTAAATCAACGCCTGTCTTACATTTTGGTTACGTTTGAATAAAATATGCATAGAATGAGAGACAAAATTAATTAAATATCAAAATAATTTTCCTATTTTTTAGTTATAATATTATATATACCTAGTTGAGAACAAAAAAAAAATACAAACGTAAGATCCAGATGTTAGTGGTGCTATTTTTTTGCCACATTGGAACTAATTTTTTTATTGGTATCTTGGTAATCAATATCATAACGAAATAGTTAACATTTTGTAATTTAACAGTATCCACCAACTAATAATGATAGCCATTGACAATTAAACAGAGTTCATATATTATGATATGTCAATGAATTAATAAAATAATAATAATATAATACAGTGAAATACTTGTAATTTGTGTATCATCGAAAACACACAATTACCTATTTCGAATTAAACAAAATTCTTTTCTTTGCCATTATTTTACGTTAAATACCAACCTCCTTGTAATGATGGATAAATATAGAATCCTGGTTCTTGTAGCCACGATACGACCTTGACAAAATCTTTCATGAACGTGGGCGTTACGCATTCCAATACTGCTGTACATCCTTTGGCAGATCCTCCGTTTACTACGCGCACCTCAAGACTGTAATCTTGAGCCACAACTAAAACCATCACAATGAAATTATCAATATTACGTTATTAAAACGTTTATTTCGTCATTATTTTTAATTTAATAAAATATATTAATCTATAGATCAACGATATAAATGACACATAAGATATCTATGATTATTTTAATTAATCGTAAACTGTAAATCACGTGAAATGATATCTATATAGTTCTATTTTAAAGTTATTGAGTATATTCTATTTAGTACTCAAGTACTGTATTATATCTAACGAAATATTAATCGGAATGAACGTTGGATGTCGTATAAAAATTGGAACTGTTATATGCATTTTGTGGGCTTAAGAAAAATATAGCGAAGATGATCCGTAAAATATGTGGGTGGTTTAGAACGTCTAGAGGATGAAACAATAAAATCATTTGTAATTAATATTTATCTTACACAAACTGGCGCATAGTTTAAACCACCTTCCAGTTTCCGCTAGTGATTAGGTACACGGTTTAAATCGATATTTAATAAGTAAGTACTAGTACTCGTTCTACAAGTTATAGAGAAAACGTCATTCACGTTTTTACAGAAAATTTTAACACTTATATTTTCAAGACAGTTATTAATTATTTTAATTTTATAATTATTTATACAACGATTAATAACTTTCTTAAAAAAATTATTACGGAATGGTAATTTTTAATACTTTGCATGTTTAATACAGGTCTACTGAATTTTATTTTATGCTGTTGAAAAAATTATGTCAAGAAATATTAATTTATTGGAAAAACGTGCCCGTTGATGTTTTTCGAGTGCTAATATTTTGATTATCGAATATTAATGTGCAAAGTCTACAACATAATATAGAGACAAGTATGCACATATAAAGCGATTTGTTTTTTATACGTTTTCTAAAATAGCTAACATCTGAAAACGGAATTTGACGGTGCTCACGCGTGTGTTAATGAAAAATTAATAAATCTAGTTTAAGAAACTCAAACAAATATATTTAATAAGACTTTTTTATGATTTTTAATGAATAAACAAATTGAAATGTAGACATGCAGTATAGTATAAGTAGGGATATATTTACCCTAAGACTAACCAGGGCTACAGAATTGGGTGCAAAACTTTAAGGGCGATAAAATGTTAAGTAATTTGATGATTTAAAAAAAAAAAATGAGTGATTTAATTTTAATTTTTTTACTTACCATGATAAATAGATTGCTTATATTTTATAAAATTAAATACAGTTATACATTTTTAATGGAAATAATACTTAATTATTTTTGTACTTAAAACTAAAAATAAATGTTTTTAAAATATAGTTTTAGCCATTATACAACAGTTGTAGTAGAGCATCGACTTCTCTGTAACCATAGTCATAGGGCCATAGGGCCATAGGGGTGGAAATACATATAATTCGTGTTTAATGTTAATTTATTTTTAGTAAAACAATCATATTTTTTTCATCGAGTTCGGTTTACTGAAAATCGTTTACCGCTGATCATTGATTATTATTATTAGAGAATTATACATCATGTTTATAATAAGATTATTATTATTAGAGTTGTATACAAAATTGGTCATGGATCATTTTTGTTTATTGAGTAGTGTGTACAAACATTCATCGATTACAAATTACTAATCAGATTGACTTAACGTAGTATAACATGTTTATGTATTTTTTCGTGTGTAATTTTCAAACTATATTTATGTAAACTTGTTAATTAAAATGATTTATGACAGAAAACGTTTATGTGGTTCTTAAATAAATCAAAAATTAAATAACTTCTCATCATTAAAAATTATTAAAAATGACTTGCGATCACGATTAACTGAGGGTAATCAAAACAGTTTTGGTATTCTTCACATTGAAAATTAAATTTGTAGAAAAATTGACTAGAGATATAATTAATGAATTTACTTTTATGAAATACCTTCTTAAAAAAGTTTAAATATCTTCTTAATTATTTTAATGTTCTATTTTTATAAATTTTAATTTTGTTATGACCAAAGATATAAATTATGAATATTTCGGATATTTTTATTATGAGTACTTATTTTTATTTTTTTTTTTTATAATAAAGAATAATGTTCTAGTAAAATGTTACTGTATTTTTTTTATAAATTGTATACCTATATTTTAATAATTACCTAATGCTAATGTTGCAATAATGTAGAAATGGGAGTAACAAAAATTTGTTTAGCTCTATATTAGCTCTAGGTATATTAGTTCTAAGCCACAAAAACTTGAAATACATCTCTGAGTATAAGAATAAACAAGGTTCAATTAAAATTTAGCAAATTTAAAATTACGTCGTGCTATTAACTTAGATAATAAATATATAAATGTTGCTCCTTAAACTACATTTATAGAGGTATATTGAACTCACTGCTTATTATAATCTGACTTTGTATACCTATAATAATGTATTTGATTATTATATTCCATAATACATTTAGATTTATTGAGGTTACCTACTATAATTTTATTTCAATAATACTACATAAATCATAATACGTAGAAAATCGACGATTCTGCACCTAAAATGTAATATTGTGCTTTTCAAATACCAGTGAAAAGATTTATCGCGTATTCAATATTTTTTTTTTATAAACACAATTTCAATCAAATTGCTATCAAATAAAAAACTATGACGGAGTACCAGTATAGTACCACAATATTAGACATCAACAATGCTGATACGCAACAACGTTTATAATATTAAATTAAATATCTATTTTATTTAGACATTTATTATTTTATAATAGTATGATGATGTGACGTGATAGTTAAATATTAAACCTGACTTGTCACATAGCATTAATATTCACATTGATGATTTGTGAATTGTACGCGTTTGAATAAATTTGCATGTAGGGCATACGTTTACTGTAGTATGTAATCTAAAGTATACACTTTGGGGACATTTAGATACGTTACAGTTAATATATTATGCATGTTTAATGTCTATACGTATAGAGTCATTCGCTTATACAATAATACTGAAATATGATTTCACGTACAAAATAAATTGTAAACCATAGATGGTTAATTGGTTTCTTACTTGTATATTATGTTCAATATATCTATATGTGATAATATGTACAGATGATAAGTGATAAAACAACAGCGTCCACTGATGTATATATGATAGTGATGGTGGTAACGGCTTTTTTAGGAAGCCATCTTCTTAGCTTTATGGTATTAAGTTTCCTTAATCATCTGTACATCTGTACTTAACTGTAAAGTATTATTAACTTACTAAAAGATGCTATTTTATCTTGAATGTAAAATTTTAATTTAAATTTATTTTTAAAACTTTTAATTGTTATTTATAATTACCTTTAGTTATTTACTTTACATATCTAATAATAATAGTTAGGTAAATGTAATGTGTTAGTATACATTTTTTTATAATCTGAATTATTATACGTGAGTTATACGATAAAAAACCCTTGACATTTTTTTATAAGCCACTAACAGAACAATAATACTTGAAATTTCAATAATATTGATTTATGGAATTGGATAATATATTAACATGATGCAGAAATTCAGAATCGTTCTAAGAATCAAAAGTTTTTACTGTCCATTTACATTGTGATTATTGCGAATTTGTATTCAGCACAATAATTGTTTAATGTAATTGACAAGCGTGCCTATGTTTTAATATTTTTACTGTAAATAAAGAATGTTTTTTGATTCAAATGCTTAATCTACAAAGTAAATTCACACAGTTGTGAAAATTACATATAAATACCTTTAAAAGCTGTGTTTTGGAGTGTAAAACGATAAAAGATTTTTAACTTATTTTTTTTTGTCATTTGTTATATTTTCCATTTGTAATATTTAAATGTGACGAACGAAATTAATAAATTTTTAAAATAAAATTGACTTGAAAACTCTTCGTACCCGCTGTTCGATTATGTTATTATACTATCATGCTTATTGCTTATATAATATAGGTATATTATTATATTTCCCGTCGAGTTTTAATATTTTTAAACGTTTTTAGACCAGGTTTTCTCAATTAAATGAGATAGTATAAAATGTATTTGTATAAAAAATTAATACTTTTGGGAAACTTCCCAGGCACCTTAAAGTCTTTATAGGTATAATACGCTATGAATATAATATAACCTCTAAACAGTCTAAACCAGTGATGGGCAAAGTACGGCCCGCGAAAGTATTTAATCCGGCCCGCCGAGGGTCCATCGACACGGATAGTATATGGCCTGTATAGTATAAGTGTCATGTTTTTATAATATTATATGATTCAAAGCTTTAACCCAAAATCCATTTTTTCTATAATATTATGGCCCTCCTCTAGAACTTTTTAAACTTTGTGGCCCCCTATTAAAAAAGTTTGCCCACCACTGGTCTCAACTCTAAAGTATTACATTTCGTATAATACTAAATATTATATCGAAAATAATTTGAAAATTTGAACCAATAATTTACCAAATTCGAATCGATATAATAACTTACCAGCTCTAACGTGCACGTCACGACTGACGATAGTTCCAACATCATTTGTGGCAAGGCATCGGTACACGGAGCTGTGCACGTCCTGTCGGTACATTGCCGGTGGGAACGGCAACAGTGCGAGTGTACCATTTGACATGTCTTGCCGGAGCGACGGAACGTCCGGCACGGGCGTCCCATCGGCCGTCAGCCACCGGATATGTGGCGCCGGATGTCCGGCCGCTGTACAGTCGATCCACGCACCCGTTGTGTTAGAGAACTCGAACTTCCCGGGAGGCTCCAACAAAAAAGACGGGCCCGTGAAATCCGACGACGACGACATGAACGTTGGCGTGTACATCGGCAATACTGAGAACACAAACAATAGCGATTTATATTAATTATATTATAAGTTATCTATGTACTAAGTTGTACTAAAAACGTATCTAAATAATAATTCAAATAAGCAATAATTATTTGATTTGTTTTTAAACATAGTTATTCAAATAAAATATATTATTTGAATAATTTTCACAAGTTTAATTAAATAAACAAATATTTAAATACAATATTGTGTTTTATTTAAATTATTTTGTTATTTAATTAACTGTTTAAAAATTCTATTTTTAAATAATTTAAATAATTTAATTACATTTTTATTCGAATAAATATAATCGAAATATCTTGCATTGCTGTATACATATACATATTTGTGAGAATCAAACAATATAGCAGAAATGCATATAAATTATTATAAATACTCGTATTATCATATAAACACAATTTTCAAAAATCATATATCATATTAGATTCTGAACGGATTGATGAATGTATTGATTTTACAATGATATGTGTTTTTTTTTTTTTTGTGTCTGATGACAACATTTGGGGCAGTAATAATGCTCCGATTTTTGACTTCAGCCTCTCTTTGAATAGGAAAATTCATCTAGTTGGTACTTTGGGGGGGTCAAAAGTAAATATTTTCAAATAATTTTCAAAAAAATCGAGAAAAACAAAAAAAAAAAATGACAGAAAAATGGCAATTTTACGAAAAACCACTTTTAGACAAAATCGATTTTTTGATTTTGCTGTAACTCAAAAACGAATTATTGTAAATACTTGAAATTTTCACCAAATATTTATATTATAGTTATCTCTTTACAGTTAAATTTTCAAAATATTTTGACCATTTTTAAGCTACTTATAGACAATTAAAATTTTCGACTTTTCTAAGTTTTTTTTCTTCAAATGCCGATAAAAATTTTTTGGGTGGCCAGAAAATCTTGAAAATTTAATACAAGGTTTCTTATAAGTTGTTCTTAAAGTGATAAAAAAAAATCCGAAATCGTTAGTCACAATTTTTTTTTATAAGTGCTTAAAGTTCGAATTTATACGAAATATTTCAAAATTTAAATTAAATTTCATACTCTCATTATGCGTATGTTGCCTAATACTTTTTTTATTAATAAACAGATACTATAAAGTATAAAGTAATCATAGTAACATATAAAAACTATACTATTTGTTTCAAAATAGAAATATGACAATATTTAAATATAATATATCCTAAACTGACAAAGTGACAAATCATCTTCGTTCAGAATCGTTTTTCGTATACAATGATACCTATCATTGCATTCAAATTTAACCTACCATAGTCCGAGGTCCACCCCACTCCCTAATATACAGCAGAGCGATACCCACTTACCCGATTTTTTTATATTTGTTATACGTTTAACTTCCTTAAATATCATTTTTAATTTCATATTAGTTTAATTATCAATTTAGGTATATGGTTTATTATAAATAATACTGTGTATTAATGTATTAAATATTTTAAGTTGAGTTTATATTTTAATTTATTTACGAATTGGTAAGCCTAAGACAGATACATAACTATGATAATCAGCTATATAGTTATGGTGGAATATTAAAAATATATTTTCGAAGAGAGTATAATAAGGCAGTAAAAATCATATATTTCTGTTAATATATCATTGAAGGAAGATATATATATAATTATTTTATAAGGTCAATATGATTATATGTCTTTCACACACTATCGCACTTCGGGCTTACGATAATACGTTTTCAATAGATACCCGAATCATTGAAACTAGCGAAAAATTGTACTGAAAAAGATATAAAATAAAAAAAAAAGGTGGAGACATAGTTGATAGTTGATGATATTTCCTTCCGTGGTTTCTCGAGTCGTTCACGCACGAAAAGTCAATATTTGTTTTCGGAAAGTTAATTTTTCTATGAGCCAAAATAAAAATAAAACGATGTGCATAAAATAAAAGTTGAACGTGACGTATTCATTTAATACCTAACTACCTATGGTGCTACTTTGTTGTTGATTGTAGGTAGACAATTGAAAGAGTTGAATTTAATCTACTTCTGATGACAAAACCAATGGCGATGATTATAATCTCGGAGCGTTTTCAATTCCAAAACGCTAATTAAACACAATGTCTATCTTTAATAGTCATATACACACCAAACTAATGATGTTTTCAATTATGCGTTCAAAAACAATACATCGTTTATGAGCATATATCGTATTAACTAAATTAAAAATACTGGGTTTTCGTAAAATGTTTAATTACAGGTATGTAGGTATAAGGGAGATAATATATTATATGGTTATTTCGGATGTATAAATATTTCTTTTTAATTACACACTTTTATCATAATTAAAATGTAAAACCTAAAACTTCGTGATACAATACATAACGGGGGAAAAAGCTAAATATGATACGGTATAGATTATGGTCTACTTAACCACGAGTAATAATTATATTAACATTGTTTATAAATTCGAATGCAGTCGTAAAAATATATTCAAAGGACAAGTTTGAGAGGTGCTAGGTTTATTTTACTATAATAATATAGCGTTTCCAAACTGATAGAGTTCGTTGAATTTTTGGAATTTTATCATTATTACAATAAGTAAGAACAATACGAGTACAATAAGACTACATATTTACTCATGATACAATTTTATTTTCATATTTGACTAACAGCTTGATATTTATTTTAGGTTAACAAATTTTAATTATTTATTATTTTATCTAATACAAATCTAAAATAGAATATATAGCCATGGTTATAAAAAAAAAGTTATATGTAATTCATGTAATTTAGTGAAGTAATTAATTTATACACAACGTGCATTAATTTTGACTTCGTATAGTATGGTGAATCATTATTTTGTTGAATCTTGATAATAATGATATTAAAATGTAAAAAAAGTTGCACGCAAAAGGTACACTTAAAAGAACAATTCGGATACATACTTTTAGAGTTATAAGTATATTGATTTACACTTTAAACGTTGAATGATTAAAATTACTACCTTAGGGGTTAAAAGTGATGAAAATGCATATTTTTATCACGCCAATATATAGCTGTAGTGTACAATCATGGCTGCTAGCGTATGACTAATAAGTATATTATATTATAATTTATGGTTGGGCAACTACTAACTAATAAGGCAATAGACAATTTCCACCAACTTAGGTACTTAATAGTATTCTGTTGTTTATTGATCTGTTATGGTGATCGTGAACGATAACAACATCATGGGCGTAAATGTCTTGATACTTGATAGTGGGTAACAATGGTTGGAGGTAATGTTGGGATCCATAACAAAAACCCCTATTAGACTTTTCATGCATTGCAAATCTTTAATGATGTAAATATATAAAATATTTAGTTCTTTTGAAGGGCCGATTAGCCCCCTCCTCTACTCCACTACTAGTACTCCGCTATTTGCGTCCATGTCAAAATAGAACAAGAAGTTCTGTCGATTATCCGGAATTAACCAAAATGAATTAATATCACTCATATATTCATAAATGGAGAATATGTTTTTACGATACAATCATTGTTTTTATTTTCCATTATATATTATGTAATTGGTAATCGTAATAAATTTCTATGCTGCTGTTGAGTTACAGTTGTGTATTGGTTTTGGATTCGAAAAAATAAATTTAATAAACATTCGCGATAAGTATATATTGTTTACTTGGCATTATATTATTATTATTTTAAAATTGTCAGTAATAATAATAAAAAAAAAAGCCGTAGAATGTTAATCAAATTTCCGTTTGACTATTTATAATATCAAGCATGGGCGATCATGATCGTACTCCAGTACGTAATAAAAAAATTAAAAATTATAATAAAAAAATGTTGTATCAGATGCTTTAAATCAAACAAGTCAATATTTATATTCAAACAGACGGAATTTAACTCGTGCGCCACGCATATACGTACACCGACACTTTGTTGCGCAAATTTGATTTTGTGGCTGATCGGTTTTTATTGTTACTGTGTACACATTTTCCGTTTGGACTGCAAACATAATACAATATTATTATCATACGTATTAAATAAAAAGGATTAGAGAGGAAAACTTTGTGCGCATATTGTGTTATAAAAAACGAAAAAAAATCAAAAATGAAAAAGACACCGAGCGACGACCAGTCCATATAAAATAATTAAACTTTATTTATATTTTAAAATAGAATTTTTTTTTTTAATAACTCGGTTTTTTCTGTTTTATCGATTTGTAAAATCCATTAAAATTATTATAATTTTTTCTCTATCAGAAAGTTTTAAAAATAAAAATGATTAATCACGTAATAATATATGCATTGAAATATATACACGTATATATATATCTTCCGAAAGACGATGATGATGCGCGACGGTGCAGCTAGGTATATATAGTGTGACACGGTACTGTCATCCATTATTATTCGAAATACTTTTGTAGGAACTCGATTTCCATTAATATTACCCAAACGCCGAATTCGTTGAAAAAAAAATATATATAACGAAGAACATTTTTTCGTTGCTTTATGTCCACCATGATGCGCATCAATATATTATATCCTTACGGATAGTATGCATATTATAATGCTATGTGCAATAAAAATATATGATATGATCATGTAAATATGTATGTGTAACTGCAGATGAAAACGGAACAGTTTTAACGACGCCTATTTATTTTTCATTTTAATCATGTCGTTAAAAATGCGCGCTCGCTCGTTCGTATGTCAAATATAAATTATATAATACTATAACAATAACAATAATAATAATGATTCAGACAAGTGCTAAACCCCAACTCTTATTTTCTCCCCCCACCTTCAAAAAAAACTATATTCTCACGTAATCCAATTCGTTTTGGATACCACGTTAAAGTAATAATAATAAAAAAAAAGACGGAAACGCGCAATAACTATAACGACAATAAATTATTATTTGATGCATTTGAGTTATCAAATCATCGTTTACGGTAAAATTATAAAAGTTGTCTATATTTTAGTAATTTAATTTAATTTACTTCGGTGGATGCTTGGCCTAATATTTACAAATAAATTATTATGTTTGGTTTAAAACAAAAATAGTGTATAATAATATGAAATACTAAATACTTAAGAATTTTTGTTTATAGCTTATAGAGTTTTTAAAGGATATTTGGAGTAGGCGATCGTAGCCTCTCTAAAGTTTAAAGCCATTTAATTTTACCTTACGGTAGGTGGTGACCATAGTTAAATGATTTGACATAAAATTGATTTTTCATTTACAATATATTATAATAATAATTTTGGGACTGTTTACTCGGTGTAAATGATACACGACTGTTGTATCGCGTATATCGAGGGCGAACACAGAGTTAATTAATTAAATATTACTTTACAAATAAGTAATAACGCAAACGCACAATTTAATATATTATATTATGTGGGTTATGGCATTTATGAATTATGCATGTATAAATAAGTAAAAACTAAATACTCGTTGTAGTGCGTGTGACTTATATTATTCGATCAAATTCGACCTAACTCGACCCGATTCGGTCGAGAAAATAATAATGTAATAATGGTAATAATGTCGAGTTGATAAAAAAATCGTTTTTAATTGTATTGTCTGATTGAATAGAGTCGGGTAGTAGGTACATATTATGTATATTATATAGACATGTAGCATTGTATATACAGTATACAGAAATACACGAAGGTGGTATAGAATAAGTTTGAATTGTAAAATGCAGTCTATAACTTGAAGACGGATGTTACGCGTTACGTCCAATCATTATTATTCCATGGAGTTATTTTTTTCACCACGCGAAAATGTATTTATTTTTCATGCATTTCAACTTTTATTCGTTCTAATCAATGAATGAAATTTACGTCGTAATTTGGCATTAACAAAAAAAAAAAAAAAAAAACAGTATAAAGACTTAGTAAGTAAAACGTTCATGCATTGGGTTTGATTTGTGTATGATAATATATTTTTAATAGCATATTATGACCTGATCGTATTATTATATTATCATTAACGTTTTGCACAAGTCGTAGATTGTTCGAAAGCGCATCTTGTACTTAGGGTTTCAATTAGTTTTGAAGTTTAGGAAAAAATGCCTTAAACGAAATGTGAAAACGTCTTCAACCACCGATGTGAAATCCTCGACGATTTTTTCGAGAGCCCCATGATATAAATTACGACCACATTTCAGGTATTATCGATTCACGTTGAGAGTGAAAACGAAATAGTCTTCATGCATGAGGGTTTTAAAAGTGGCTTTCTCAGGAAAATTATACCAAAGTGACACGTTTTTGTGTGATATAATAATACGCAAAATGCAACGTGCTACTCGCTTGGGATCCATATTGCTCCATAAAAATCTGCGTTGTACCTACGCTCGCACACACATTATATATATCTTATAGTTTATAACCTGAAATTTTGAGTAAGTCACCCTCAAAAGGGCAACGTCATGTAAAGTTGATTTTTCTAACTGCTTTAGTCTACATAGGTGTCTGACGGAATCGATTGACTATCATAATTTCTGAATAAAGTTACATACTTACCATAAGAAACAAAATAGAAAGTAAAAGTAAGTAATTAGAATACTTATACTTACATATAAACAGAATCTAAACATAAAATATATTAAAATGTTATTTCAGGATGAATTTCAATAACATTTTTAATCCTATGTATGTTTTTTTAATTTAAGTTCTAAAAATAAGTTTATTTCTGTTTCTAGAGTTTCGTGTTAAGTTTATTTGTTGGCATAATTTGACATAATGTCGCATATACTATTGGTTCTAGCATTTGATATACCCAATAATTTATAATTTATATTAGATTTGTCAACTTTTATTATTACTATTCACATTTGAGAAATGTTCGTGAACACAACTCTTTTGTCCAAAACAATACTTGCCACATAAAGTATTCTAACCATTAAGTGATAGAGATTAAACATTAATATATTCTAACCACGGATCAAAATCGAGTATGCGCATGCCTGTTGTAATATACACACGACATAATATTATAAAGTATATACATAGTTTACCCATAGTTGTAGGACCCGATGTAAACTATTATGCTCTTCACTTCTAATGTAAATTGTTACTCACGGTGGTTAACGAACGAATAAATGCAAACTTTTTAAACATTTTTGAGTTAGCGAAAAGTCCATATGTTTGTTATATCTGCACATTTTAAGTAATATTTTTGAAAACTTAATAATTGCAAGCTCTATAACTTTATGATGTTGTCAGAAAAATTTTGATATTTTGATATAAATATACGTTTCAAATAAAAGCACGTTTTCTTTCTTAGAACTAATTGACTTTTTTATACTAAGGTACATTGATAAAAAAAAAAATGCTTGTACAACTAATTAACATCGTTGCCATTAATTGAGGGTTGAACACAAAAAAAAATATTTTATACCAAGAAAAATATTAAATACTCATACTATATTTTGTAGTATATTTTGGAATAATGAATAATATTGGAATATGCATTAACCTTCTTCTGTAACTCTCCGTTGAAAATAACGACAAAAGTTCAAAATATTTAAAATAGTATATTATTACAAAAATGTCTTATTCAAGACAATTCACTGAAGTAGAGAAGGCTCTCTTTACGCTACATTCATCTTATTTCATGAAATAAAATAATATGCTAAAATATGTTTCAATATTAATTGTGTTCATATTCAATTGAACAGAAAACAGAATCACATAAAAATGGTTTCGGGTTGTTATGTTTTTTTTCGTGAAATTGTAATGAATTTACGTATCCCAACAAAACTACTTTTTTATCTCAAAAAACATAGCTTTGTAAAAAAAAAAAATCATTCAAATTAGAAAAACTAAATATTGTCCCATACTCATCTCTTGCTAAATTATTCGTACAATGGACTAAACATTTTTAGAGAAAAGTCTATATTAGACCGGTTAACATTTTAATTAAATTACAGTTTCTGATTGGACGAAATAATGATTGGATTTGATTTATTGGTGGACGTAATGTCCGTCAACCCATTAAAACGTTTTTACGTGTAAAAAAAATTACGCTATGCGTAATGTTATATTTTATATTTATACTTAGAACGCTGCAAACGTTTCACAAGAAACGATTTCAGATAGCGGTAGGATTTGATTAAGTTAGCAAAAATGATATTATACGCGTTTATGGCTGCAGGAAAGCGTTTGACGTATTTTATGGCCGTGTGAATATTGTTGATTATGAACCGTAGCCCGCAGGGTTGAACCGGAGGTAAACCGAACACCCCCGTGTAGCGTGTCGAAATGTCGCGAGTTTACAAGTTTTCGCAGAGGCGCCTTACAGAATTAATATAATATCGACGACTGAGGAATTCGCGATAAATTTCAACGTCAGCAATTCATATAATATCATTATAAGGTGTTATAATATCTTCGTGCTGAAATATTATAAAACAATATATCAACACTTTTTTTTTGTCGTTGTCGATTTACAATTGCACTTGTGTTTTATATAATATTTGATTTTTTTAGGAAAAATAGAGCACATCAAAACAGCGACATATTAAATTGTTAAATAAGGAAATACTTATGTATTTAAAAAAAGAATCTTATCGTAAAATACACCACGGAACGGCAACACATATAATGTAACTATTATTATAGTACAGTAACAACATAGATTTCGATATGACTCAAATTTGTATGTTTTGAAAAAACAAACAATCCAAGTTCCAATGATGTCGGAACGAATACTACAAAAAATTGAATGTAAATAATTACAACGTATTATTGTTTAATTAATTAGGTATTTAAAATTTTTCATTTCCAATTCTTCAAGATTTTAATCTTAACTATCTTTTAAAATAGTATACAATAGTATATCTATCTAATAGACCAATGGTTACCAACCCATTGGAGGTGGGTCGCGGGTAACGTGGAACTGGACCGTGGATCATATAATATTAACATTACTAACGTATATATTTAAAAAATACTATAATATTATATACATACGTATATAGGTGTGCTATCAGTCATTAGTGGGCCTCAAGGCTCAAAGATTTTTTTACAAAATTGGTGGTCCGTAGTCCGTACAACTAAAAAGGTAGGGAATCGCTGAAATAGACTATAAAAATTCTAATGTGTTAGATAGTTAGATATTCATTTGCGGACTTGAAGCTTATTTTTTAGAGTTATGAATCTTACGTCATTAAAATATTCGTAACCTCTATACCTACACGAAAATTATTAAAAAAAACCTAAAGGTACCCCAATTAAATACATTTAATACAATATATATATATATTTGGTCCAATATTGTTTTTAAAACCTTGTTACACACTTATTCTGAGGTATAAAGTTATATTATTTACACTATTCGTCAATAAAACATTTTGGATGAAAATAATTAAATATGAAACTTATATTATATCGCATGTGTTATTTTTTTTTAACTCCAAAGAAATAATAAGTCAAAAATTTACAAAAAAATTATCATTATTGTAAAACAAATATTTCTAGTTCTATTCAAAATCAAATAAAAATCAATAGCTCATTTATATTAAAATTTTTCACAGAACATTTTTAACGTTTATAATAAATTAAGTTATTGAACGATGTAAAAAGAAATATTTAATTCAATGACACGCACGGCCTCCGATAAGCACAAAAAACGTGCCTTTGGTCGGTTACTCGAATAAATCATAAGGTTTTTTCTGAAACATGAAAAGTCACACGAACTCCACTAATCAAATTTTCAATGATTTAATTAAAGATCATTGGAATTCGTAGCTTTGCAACTCCTTTCAAAATGCAAATAAGCCAATAATATTCAAAATAAAATTATAATAACCATTGCAGTGAATATCATAATAATATAATAAATCATACTTATTTGATGTTTGAACAAAATTTTCAATCATCTTTTAGATTTATGATATTATTTTCTATTGACGTAATAAAAAAATAAATTGGCCAAACTATACGCACGAACTATTGGAGTTAAGTGATTTTGGAAGTGTGTTGTATGAGAGTATTCTTATTATAAATTGAAAAGAGATTGTCATCGCGTTCTATGGAGTGGAGACGTTATTTTTACTCATGGCAACGGATTTTTACAATAGTTTAGAGAAATATCGAAGAATTTTAATATTTTATAACTAAGTTTATTATTTATTTCATGTTTTCAGTTATAAGAAAATTATCAAGATTCTTTTTTTGTTTGCTTAATTAAAAAGAACAAAAATCGTTTTAAAATTATTAACATCGTGACTGATTATAGGTAATTCAATTTTTGCAATAAATTGTATTATTATTACATACTTATGAATTAGTTATAATTTAAAATTAAATTAGAATTGACAAATTATTGAAATTGTACTAAAACACAATTATTTATAATTCAATTATTTTGATGAATTTTACCGAACGACAAAATATAGGTTTTCAATACTCGTAATAAGTCATTATGTTTTGTAAGGCGTAATGTAATGAATCCTCTATAAAATGAATAGGTACCTACAATTTGAAATTAAGTGACTATTGAGTATTGGTTAATGTAATTGATTATATAATTTAATTACGAGTAGTTACATGAATAACGTCTATTTTGATAATATCCTAAACAATAAGACTTCGTACACAACATAAACATAGGATTCTGGTAATAAACGAGGAAAAAATCCCAACACACGATAAAATTTAACACAATAATAATATTTACATTATTATTGAATCGAAAAAAAAATAATCAATAATCGAAAAAGTGAGGTGACACTAAAATAAATACAATAAAAAAATAGGATAGCTTTTTTCATTAATTTTAACGGTTTCATAATATTCGTAAATTTACATAACATAAATAAAATGTAGTCAAAATCTAGAGTTGACTAAACTACGGCTCGCGTCTTATTGTAATAAGATGCAGAATATTTTTTTTAATATATTTTTTTTTATATTCGTATAAAAAAATATGTATTTGAAAAAGTATAATACTTATATATTACAGTTTAAAGAAAAAATGTACATTATAATATTTTTGATATTATTATTTTCTGCTCTTGGTTCTAATATGTGTTTCATTACATTTGTAAGGCTCGCAGAATTTGGCTATTCCTGGTTTAAAATCGTAATAAAGTATAGGTGGAAATCGGGACGGATACACAATTACGAGGCATGAGTGGGCGACAATTATTTTTCAAGGAATACATTCCAATAAAGACGTTATTTGTATGTAATACAAGTCATAGATTAGGATATAATTCCATGACATTATTATAATATATATTAAAGGGCCGAAACGTTATTTTTTCTTTGACGTGTTCGTCGGGGAAGAAAAAAATATCTATAAAATACGACAACTAATAATTTTTGTTGAAGATATTTGACAGTAATTTATTATAATTTAGAGTGAATGATGCGAGATCAAATATTTCTAGTTTTTATTTCTTATTTTTCATCGAAATTCTGATATACACACTATCGTTGCATACGTTTATCGGAGGACAAGAATAATATACCTACTAGCAACTCATATAGTGTACCATTATTATAATCACCGTCAGCGTAACATCGACAAATTTTAGCGAACGTTGATTAATATATAGTGCCTATGAAGTATACCTACTTAATATGTATTATAGAAATGTTTTTATAGGTTTTTTACTTTGTTTTATATATTTAATGTAAGTACTCGAACTTATATCTGCCTACTTACAACAATAATTTTTATCATAGCGATTTTTAAGGGTTGTTGCTTTTGTTAATATACTAAGTTTGAATACTAATTTTTAGCTCAATACTACTCGAGTTGAATATTATTTTCATCAAAATATTGCCAAAGAAACGCCGGATGGATTAAATCAGTGGTTCTCAACCTTTTTATGCTCACGGCAAAATTTTTATAACAATACATTTTGACGGAACACTAAGAAAATTAAGTACTGGGAAATTTATATTTTTAACACCTGATAATACTATTATTATACATGACACATGTGTACCATGGCCGCGACTCGCGGCACACTTATGTACCGCGGAACACCGGTTGAGAAACACTGGATTAAATAATAACAAATTATATGTACTAAAAACTGCGTAAAAAGACATATTTTTATTTCAAAAACCCAAATCACGTCTTTCAATAAAAAAAATAACCTTGAATTATATAACAATAATTTATTAATTTTAATAAAAACACGCAGAAGCTCAATTTTTAACAGATAATGTATTACAGTTAAATCTAACAGGTTAATAATCAAATTAAAATGTATGTACCTAAAAGAAAAGTATACGTATGAATAAGTGATAAAATAAATTAAAGACAATATAATAGTTATAATGTTATAGAAAACAAGTTGGTGTATCAGAACTTAAGCGACGTTTAATTATCACGAGAAAGAGAAGAAATCAATCTTATATGAGTTATATGTAATAATATACGTGTGTGTATTATTAACCGGGTTAATATAACACTGTTTCGGCGGGATTGGTTGGTGTGAGCGGGGAAAGCGCAGGGTTATTCGGTTTTTTCGTTCTAATATAGCGTCGCAATATTTCTCACGGCACGGGACGCTGACAGACGTGTAGCAACGGCCGGCCGTCGACAGTTGAAGTGTCGTGATTTCCCGGGGGACAATTCATTCACGCAGGTTCGTCTTCGTCGTGGTCCATCTTCACCGCGAGCCCGAGCCCCCGCAGAAAGCGCCGGGCTTAAAGACGTCCGGGGGACCTCTCGCATGTTTCTCATACTTTCTTCCGCTCTCCATGCGTATACAGGGCAATTCACCGTGTATACTTATCCAGATTGTTTTATTTGTAACTTTTAAACATACTTAAAGACCTAGCTTTTCAGATTTATTGTACTAATGTGTCCTATGGCAGTATAAAAATCTGTTTATTTTTTTCAAATAAGAACCACTATTTTTTAGTTTAAATTACTTTAATAGATAAATTTTTTTTGTATCTATTTCAAAATTTGAAGGAGTGGAGTTTTTCAATTATTAAAATGTTTACAGGTATTATAAATTAAAGTCCTTAAAAATGGTTTTTCAAAAATATAATATAAATGTAATATCTGATCTAGTATTTATTATACTTGGTCCATTTTTAAAAATAATTAATGTTGATAAATTAATAATATAAATTATTAACATTTAGAAATTTTCATAGTCCCTATATCTTCTTAACTCATTATCACGACTTATATTAATATCAACATTTTCAATAAAATAATCACTTAAATAATTAACAATAAAAGAGAGGAGTTCTTATTTGAAATAAAGACATTTTTATTTTCACAGGGCTTTCATTTGGTATTAAAAAAAAAACCCGAAAAATTTTAAAATAATATGGTTTTTACATATTATATTATATTTAAAAATTAAAAATAATACGAGTAGATTTCAAATAACTGCGTTGTTGATGAAAAAACAAGTGGGCAAATCACTCTGTTATATATACCTTATATTTTTTTATTACTCTTTATTCCCGTACTATCACTATCGATGTGATCATTTATCTGGACATTGGTCTTTTTTGTTTGTTTTAAACACACGACTTTATTAAATATTCATACAACGCTCAATGTTATTAGTGCATGTAAATATATTATTATACACAAAGCATATATTGCACGACACCTTTCATCGGAGGTCATTCCTTTGACTGTTTGTGATCGGTCCGATAGCGATCTCCACTCGTCGTCACTTGATTAAACATTATATAATGCATGCGAGGGCTGCATATGGTTGCAAGTAAATATAATAAGACTCTTCCAGTCGGTACAGTACAGCAGTGCATGCGATTCTTTGAACCAATAAGAGCTACTAATTCGCCGTGAAAAAAAAAACTGAGTTCAAAAGGCCTCCTCTTTCATCTCAGACGAGTATTTTTCGCTATCTATATACTTCGAGGATTACTAATTAATCCGCTACAAGTGACTGCATACAACATACACGAATAATACGTATAATACATTATGTGCACTTAAACTCGAGTTTTTATCTTATCAGTGAAAACAAAAAAAAAACAAAAAAAATGAAATGAAATTATGTGACATCGTATAATGAATAAAAATGTATTTTATAACTACCGTAAGAAAATAATACCTATACAGTGCAGCGTTGGTGTATAGATAAAATGTATTTTTTATTTCGATTGTTTCGTCAGTATTTTAAGCGGATATTGAAACTAAAATAATGTTCACATATTATTTATATTGTAAATACGCCGTAATGTTTTATCTCTAAGGTACACCTTTTTATAATTTTTTCACCCAAAACTTTTCAACTGATTTAGCCCGTGATGATTAGCTTGGTTTCGTTACTGAAATCGACGTGATAAAACTTTTACCTTCGTTTACCTAAGTAAATATGTATAAATAAGTGTGTGTGTGTGTATACATATACATATATATCATTATGTTCTTAGTTTGAGATCAAAGTTTATAATTTATACAGGACTAGCAAAATCATATTTATTTTTTTCCTAAAATTTAAATAAGATTATAATATATTTAATAAGGTTAAAAACTGAGTTGATATTTTCAGAGGACCACTGTATAAAATAAAAGGGAAAAATAATTGAGAATACCACCACTGCATATTTTTCATATTTTTATAATATTTATAATATTTGCTGAAAAATAAAAAAAACACTGTTATACTTTTAGCTTTTTAAAATGTTAAAATGTTTTTATAGTAAGTAAAAATTTCACAGGTTATCGATTAAATAATAATCCGATAAAACGTTTGAATATACATAATAATATATTGAATTGTATTGAGACACTAGATATTCTTTTGGTATTAATTATTAAGTTGTGTTGAAATTTTGATGATAGGTGTAAGAAAACGTAAGGGTTCTGTATTTCTATATGGGCTAAAAATTCATTTACTAGGCAATTCTTTTAAGTCTCACTTTTATAAACGTTACCAACCTCCTGAAACGGTAGTAAAGAAAGAAATATATAGAGGGTATCCTTAAAACAGATGAGGATATCGTGTTTATTTTGCACTTGACCTTTTTATGATATTTTTCCAGGAAGTGCTCCTATGGTCGAAAATAAAGGCATAAAATAACATGAATGCGCACTGAATATCATCAAAAAACGAAAACTCATACGTCCATGTTCCTATAAATATACAAATGACCAAACTAATATCTTAAAAAAGGAGAATAATAAAAATAATATGTAAATAAAATAATCAATAAATGTACTATGTCGGACCAATACCAGAGAAACGTAAATATTATTGTGTATGACTATACCTAGTATAAAATATAAAATGATATATTTTAGAATCAAAAGTGTGGTATAATTTTCATAAAATATTTTAAATTTCAATTGCTCTAAAAATATTATAAAACTTAAGTTTAGGCATTTATACATGATTTTGTTCATTAGTAAACACAAATTATTTTAATATTAATAGATTTTATTAATGTAGATTATTTTAAATACATTACAATTAAAAATAACCTGATGTTGAAAATATCAAGAATATTTTTAATCAAAGAATTTCTTTTTAACTGTCTTGATATAGATAAAATGCTACTTTTACTAATAAAATAATATGATAAATGTTGTAAAAAAAACTTATCTTGATGGAGATATTATTTACATAATTAATTGGATATATTATAATCATTATGTGGGTTCAAGTTAATTTTATCGTCCATTTTTTGGTCATATATTTCACTATACAACTAAAATTATTTAAATTAACTATATTACAAGTTATTTTGTATACTAAATGATATGAGCGTCAATGGTAAATTATTTCGAAGATGTGTCTTAATATAATTATAACAGTAATTTTAGAGAATCAAGAGCCAATTTAAATAGTTAAATAAGAAAGTTTCTTATACCTTACTGCTTCTATACTGTATTCGCCAGACAGAATGCTTTTGCATATTAATATCTTTAAAATTATTATTTGGTAGAATAATGACACAACTGCGTTTGAAATTTAACCTTTTTTTAATTTCAAAGCATTTCATCTTTTAACCATTACTGTCGAGAATTCTGATGTTATAGAACTAAATAATATAAGGATTTATCAAATATGAACATTTTTAGATTTTTTTTTTTTTATTCAATCAATAATCGTACACATTTTTATACCAACATATTATTCATCGAAATTTTATTTCTTAAGAATGCATTTATTAAACTAATAAACTAATAATGATTAAAATTGTCTCGCTTGGTTTTCTTTCACACAAGATAGGTTTTGTATTATTATATAAAGAACTTCAAAGAAATGTTAATTATGTTCTAATTAAAGAAATTAAATTAAATTTCACATCAAAAAAATATATTCAAAGCAGGAATTAATATATATTAAAGTGTTGATGTCTTTAATCTTATTTTATGTAGACACTTATAAAAATAAGTTATGTTTTTTTTAAATTATTATTAAAATCTATTTGTTAAAACAGGTACATAAGTAATTTATATTATTCCAACAATGAATAAAAATAAAGATCGAGATTCCAGCATAGTAATGAATTTGTGATATAATCAAATTTATTTATTTATTTGTTCATTGCTCTGATAAAACTTTTAAATAATTGCATATTATTATAGTTAAAATGATGATCAATATTACAAATAAAAACCTGATTAAAAACTAAGCAATTTCTATTTATTTTTTAGGAAATATAAAACTTTTTAAAAACTAATAAAAATAATAATACCTACCTACTTAAAAAAATAGTAACTCTATTTGTTAGACGGCGTAATATATAGGCAAAAATATATACATAACTAAATTTTTATGTCACTTGAATATTATGTTAAATTTATTTTCTATGATTAAAAAATAGAAAGTTAAAAAAAACAGCATATGATTCGCATCTGTTAAACTAAAGTATTATAAAAGTTAAAATTTAACATATCACCGTCTAGTATATTTGAGGTTTTATTAGTAGGTAAATTATTCAAATTTAACAATCCATATAACTTACAAACATCGTACTCTAAAACAAATCATATCGTGTGCGTTTTAACCTATACAATAATAGAATATTTAAGACCAATAATTCATATTGGTAGAAAAAAAATATCTACCTATATTATAATATATTTTATTATATAATTGGCTATGAAAAATTATTCAAATTAAAATAACAATTACTAATAATGTTTTAATTAAATTATCAAATACTTTCTATCGTTGTTGCAGCAAAAATTGGCTAAACACCTTTATCGTAAAGTACAATAAAAATATTCATAAGCAATTTCTCTAATTTATAGTATTGAATACTATATTTTAATGAACTTTAACATAATCTGACAATTGCTACCTATCTAGTATAGTAGTGTCCGTGCGTTAGTATTTATTTCGTAATTAATAAGAGACTTAATGAAAAGTTTGGAACGTGTTTACCAGTTCGAAAAGTGTTTACCAAAGCGAAACAAAAATACAATACTACTGAAGACCTCTGAACGCATAGAAACTCAAAGTCGAGTTTTATGGTCGCACTCACTACATACACGTCCGTTTGCCAATACATTATAATAATATAAGTGCTATGTGCTTTGAACGATCGTAAAAAGGTCTAGACGGTAGACATGTGAAACCTTTGTTCTCGTCTCTCGCAACTAAAGGTAACTCGACAATACGGTTAGGATAAAAAGGAAATTCTTTTTATTCGATTTCAATCACAGACTATGCACTATTTTCATAAAATATATTATATTCAAATAGCACTGAGCTGGACACTCGTTTAACGATAATTAATTAACAAATTATCTATATCTCTTATTACAGTTGCCGGAAATTTTTATAATCACGTTAGATAACACACCGGTCACTATATTATATTCGTCAGTATATTATATTACACTTGTCACGCACACGAAGAATAATTTCGTCACGAACTAAACATTATGCTCGTATATTGGATGATGACTTTTTTAGCGTTCAACACTTATTATTTTAAAAATCATGATTATACTTAAAAATATTTTTCTTACTTAATTTAAAGGCATTTTTGAAGAAAAAAAATTATAGTTTATGTATATTATTATTGTTTTACTATTTCTAAGATTTTCATATTTTTGAATACCAGTATAGGTATCTATATTTTAAATTTTATATTGATAAGTAGAATAATTTTCTAAAAATGTCTATTGTTAAAATAATAATACCTACAATTATTATAAAAATAAAATTTTAAATGAGTTCCTTGTTAATAAGTTTTAAATGTTTAAGTTTGCATTTATAATTTATCTAAAGAATTAACTCCATTCATCTAACTTACAATACTTAAAAGTAATTAACCATTTTTTTAAATTTGATTTTTATGAATCAAAGTTTGGTAGACACAAATTAATATTCTGCTTAGGATTATGAAATCAAAATTAATATTGTCTAAAAAGTAAAAATAAATACAAAATATAATTTTTTTTCAAAAACATTTCCAACTGCTATTTATATAATAAAGTACAAATGAGTACAGCAAGTGCAACTATAGACACTTTCATAATAAAATATTATGCGTCAGCTGGTTTTTAGATTGCCGCCTATCACCCTTCTAAAAAAGTTTTTTTAGTTTTTATTTATTATAACAACTGATTTGTAAGATAACTTATACGTACCATCGCTTCATTTTACTATAGTCGAACTAGGGCTGTTCGATTATTTTTTTTACCACTCGATTATTAATTTGATATTTTAATCAATTATTTCGATTAATCTAAAATTAATATTCAAACCGATTAATCGATTTTTTAATGACTGATTAACCGATTAATCGATTTTTTTTTACTATGAATAAATTGATTTCTTAACTTCTACAAAATTTGCAGGATGACAAGTAGATGTCCACTTTTATATTACCCGTAATACATTTCAAATCATTAAACTCAGAACATCATATTAGCATTAGGTCAGATTTAAATATTTAATCTATATTATATGAGGACATTACATATTTTAAGGATAATCTGATATCTAACAATATAAATTATAAATAAAAATAAGTTGTGAATACTTTTACAAATTTTGTTGGGTAATAATGTATAAAGTATATTATGATTACTATGATTATAATTCATATTATATGTAACAGCTTATTTGTTCCATTAAAAATCTTAAAAATAATTTATTTAGTAGTTATTACTTAGAAACATAAATTATGCTACTATGGCTATACGAGGATAATTGTTAGACACAGAAAACAGTAATAGTCAACTATAATAATTAATAACTGTTTTTTTTTCATCTTGACTGTAGTGACTTTTTTAATTTAAACATAGAAATATAAAATAGTAAATATTCTATTAAATGATCAAAATACATATTATCATATAATATAATAAATTAAGTTAAAGCCTGAGTTATTTATTAATTTAAAAAAATTAAAACTTATAAATATAAAACATAAAATGTATCTTTATAGTTTATAATAATATAATAACTAAAACATACCCTATGTCCTTTTAGGTATGAACAAACAAATAATATAAAAAAAATAATTAATAATAATATTTTAAAAATTAAAAGGATTTGGAACAAATGTTTTGTTCATTGATAAATAAATTAGTTGAGAACAATGATCTTCAGTAAGTGATGCCCTTTGATCAGTAACTATGTTACCCGCACGACTAAATACCCTTTCAGAGGCCACACTAGTTGCTTGTATACACATCAATTTATTTGCCATTACTTTCAAAAATGGAAACATTGTTCCATTTAGATGCCACCATGTAACAGGATTTTGTTCAAAGTCAATTTTTGGTAGATTCAAATATCCATTTATTTCATTTTCTACTTTATCACCAATAGATAGTTCCTGGATAGAAAAAATACAAAACATTAAAACAGTACACATCGTAATACAATACTAATACATATACATACCTACAAATAATTATTAAAATAATGAAAATGTATTTAATGTTATTTAATAAAAACTATTTACTATATACAACAAAAATATAGATAGGTTATAGGTTTATAATAAAAAATCAAATATGTACAAATATTATGTTTTTAAATAGTTATGGTAGAAATGAATAAAATAACTATGCTTATGAATTATAGTACAGTATGGTATATATTATAGTATAATATTACTATAATTTAATATAGGTGTACTTAAATTGTTATTTTGCTTTACTAGGTATAGAATTTCCTTACCGTATAAGTAGATTCTGTTGATTGTGGATCATTACATGTGTCAAAAATTGCAGAGAATCCAGTTGATTTTGATTTTTTTGGTGGGGACTCTAAACTTGATTCTGATTTCGATAAAGAATACTGCCATGTACTTATACATTCTTCTTTTATAGTTGTCTTGAATGATTCTAAATCAATTGAAGTATTTTCGATATTAATTCTATCCAATTTGAATCGCGGATCCAAGGCAGTACACATTTTTAATGTAATATTATTTCCATAACGATTAGTGAGTACAGTCATCATTGTGTCTAGCATTTTTTTTTTCAAAACTAAAGAAATTCTATTTTCTTCGGTAAGTACTTGTTCATCAACTTCTAATAATTTTTTCAGTATCATATTAACTACAGGTAATATGGCTGATGCCGTAACATAAGACTCGCCTGCTAAATTATCAGAAATTTTGCGAATTGGACTTAATGTTGAAATAACTGTTTTTAAAATGTCAACTTGGTGTTCATCAATCATTCGATCTTTAAACGCTCCTTTGTTGTACGTTCTCAAAAATGAAGCTATAGGAAGTTCTTGGGATAAAACTACTTCTATGAGGTCCAATAAAGACCACCATCTGGTCTTGGAGTAAGATGGAAATTTAACAGTTTTTAGCCCATATCGCTGTTGTTCTATAGCCATCTCTTTAACTGCCTTCCAACTGTATGCAAAAATATTTTGTATTGCTTTAACATTGTTAATTGAAACTTTAACTTCATCCAACTCAAATATTTTTTTGACCGCTGTGTTAAAACTATGTCCAAAACAAGGAACATGTGGTATTTTCAAGTTGTCAACAGCTTTCAGTATATTTGCACCATAGTCTGTTGATATAGCTCCAATGCTAGCATCAATATCACAATTGTATTCTAATAATTGTAGCTGAATAGCACTCGCTAGATTGTCTCCCGTATGACTTTCAGAAAGCTCTTGACAACCCAAACATATAGAAACTATAACATAAAAGCAATGAATTAAAAATTAGTAAATTTTTAAATAATTGTAATTAATAAATCATTATTATTTACCTAGATTAAACTGTTTGTCCAAAAAATGGCAAGTCAATGCCAGAAAAGGCTTATTGGATACTGATGTCCAGCAATCTGTAGTTAATGACAAAAATGTAGTAGTTGATACTATATTTTGTACTATCAACTTTGTTTCTTGATAAAGACCTGGAATTCTTTTGTTGGTAAGGGTACTCCTACTAGGCAAACGGTAACTTGGATTTAAGGCACGAGTATAAGCCTTGAAACCTTCTTTTTCAACTATATTATAAGGCATCATATCTATAGCAACAAAGTATGCAAGGATTTTATCTAGCTTTAGTTTGTTGGACGGTGTCAGAGTATATGATGTCATCATAGTCTGTTTTGTATGTAGTTTTGTTTTCTCAATTGTATTAGAAGAACTATTATCAACTTCATTACACACATTTCCCAATGGTAATGAATGTGATGAACACGAAGGTGAAGTTGATCCATTTAAGATGTTAGTTTCTTGTGAAGTGGCCAATCTAAAAAGAAATTCTATTGTTATTCAATATTACAACTGTAAGGCTGAGAAAACTTAAATAAACTCCTTGTATTATGAAACAAATATCTATTTTAGAAATGTTTTGAATGATAGTTGAAAAACATTTAATCTCCTATAAGCCATTGTCCTAAGTCTAACCATAAAATGTATTTATTTATTTATTTTAACCAAACATATATACATTATACATAATATTTAAATAAAGAGTTACTAAACTGTCTAAACTCCTATAAGCTATAGCTTGTATTGGGGTTAAGAGTTCTATTGTTTTACATAAGATTTATAATAATAAGTACATAGATTTAATCATATAAGAAATTATACAATATAAATTAATAGTTAATAGATACTAGATAATAATACAACGACGTGGATAACATAAATTATTTAGAGCTGTTTAAATAAAGTAGGTACCTATATAAAATAATAGTAAATTAGTAATTGTATTAGTATTTGTTAACTCACTATCGTTTATTGCATATGGTTGAATATACTGAATATAGTATTACCTAGATAATATTTAGTAGGTAAACAAAATACTTACAGATCAAATATGTCGGATGGTCCGAGTTCACAATTTTCTGTTCCTCGTTTTTGTCTATCGAGTTCATTATACTTTGCTTTGTGAGATTTTTTGAGGTGGTTCCAAAAATTAGTAGTGTTTGAACCAGAGTTTGAAAAACTTTTAAAGCACATATCACAAGTCGCCCTGTATCCACATTCGGATTTTGTGAAAACATTCCACATTAAACTCATTTTCGAATGAAACCAAGAATAAAACAATAGTGAATAGTAAAAAAAATTATTTTAAAAGTAGTATTTACTAATTTCAAACTCAATGCACCAAACCGGAATACGAATGACAGAACTATAAAACATTACACGTTAATACGTTATGTTTAATAGCAGAAAAGACTCGATAAGAGTATAAGACGCATATAATGTGATAGTATTGGTGTAAAGTAAACTCGAACACACAAAATGGAATAAAATACAAAATTCCCATAGTGCTAAAAATAGAATTTCATTCGAACCGTCAAAACAACAATTGATTATTCAAAAAAATCGATTATTTGATTAATCAGAAATTCGATTAATCAGTACTCCGATTATTTGATTAATCGGTAATTCGATTAATTGATTAATCGAATTTCGATTATTTGGCGATTAATCGCATTTTATAAAAACTGTAAAATAATCGATAAAACCAAATAATAATCGCAATAATCGGTTAATCGAAATAATCGAACAGCCCTAAGTCGAACTCTTAAGTCAATTTACCTATTTGTATCAATTATTACATAAGTGTTGATCTACCTGCTGTATACACACTGAGCGAATAATAACAATAATCTGTATGACGATGATGTAAATGTAATATTATGTGTAATATTAGCACAAAAGGGCGATAAATAAATAATAAAATAAAGAAAAATTATATACATATTATATGTTAATGGTCACTGGACACTTGATATAAATAATAATTAAATTAATTTATAATAATAATATGGTAATTTAAATACATGTAAACAATTATAAAATTAAATAATCATTCATCTATATTTTCTAATTATATTGTTATTTTAGATATACCTTTTGGTTTTTAGTACCATAAAAAAAAATATGGCATAATACAAAAAAAAAAAATATATATAATCATACGTCATATTAAATATGTTTAAACAAATTATATACCTAGTATCTCTTTCTATTAAAAAGGATATTCATATCTTCTTTGTAAAAAATATTTTATGCATAGTATCACTATGTTATCTTTTGAATTTTCAATTTGAATATCCATAAAATATTCTTGTATTAATGATGATCATTAAATGAATATACGTTTTGAAATATTGATAGCACATTATATTACGATTAAAGCATATGTATTGAATAATTAGCTTGTTTAGTTGTTTTTAAATGAGATTAGTAGAATCATAGAGTGTATAGTAAAAACCTTAAATATTATATAATTATTCAGTCATAGTCAAATGAAGAAGATTTTTTTCATATTATATAAATATTTTAATTCTTGTTGTTAATTACAGAATAAATAAATAAACAATAAAATACTGTTTACATAATCATATTGATTAATTGATATTCACCATTTTTATATTTCGTTACTACACTACTCTTATTTATCGCGTTTATTTTTAATTTTTGTTATTTAATTGGTTTTTTCAAAATAGTCATTATGAGATATTTTTTTAACTTCATTATGGACATAAACAAAATCGATGGGTTGAATATAAACCAAATTAAAAAAGGAACGTTAAATCGGTTAAATTCACAATAATTACTATAAGACCGTTACACCATATCTTTACTTTAGGTATATAAAACAGCGTGTTGATAATTTTTATAAAAATATGATTTTTGCCAATACTAATATATTTTCAATTACCTATAAGTACATATTTAATGTCTTGTTTTCAAATATTTGTTTCGGGCGTAGTTTACAATTACATTTTCTATCGATAATAAGAATTGAATCCCACGTTTACATTATATACTTATTTATTTGGTTCAGATAATAATCCAGGCCTTATTTAGATAAAATAAATAGGTCATTTAAGAACAGTCTATTTCATGAAAAGTATAATATTTTCATATTATGAAGATAAATTATATGTGTAACATAATGCTTGTTTCCACCTGGCTAGACTTACTCGTACAATCTGATTTTTCATATGGCTTCGTTATGAACTTGTTATAACACTTCCTTTTAATATTTTAAGTGTTTTTTTTTTACTTTCGAATGTCACATTTTTTTAAGTTGATTTTCATAGATTTAAAATACGAAAATATCAAGTATTCATTAAATGTTAAGTACATAGGAAAATAATATTTGAAATTCTATTTTTATGAAAATTACAATGTACTTTACATACTACTCAAAAATACATAAGATTATAAATTTATAATAGTTTATATTTATCGGAGTATACTGAGTTTTTAACAAACACTTTTTTTTAATCATATAACATAAGTGTTCATAGCTTTTAGAAAATAATTTGTGTTATATTTTAATTTAAGAAATCTATTTTTGACTTATTACTTCACCAATCTAAAATTGAAATTCTTATAAAATAAAACATACTTCATTATAAAGCGACTAATTCGTTTTTATGAATTTTTATTATTACTATCTAATATCCATTCAAATGAATTATTTTTATTATTTAACTTATTTGTAGTGACAAGAGATAATAGTTTAATAAGTGAGGAAGATTGCTAGTTATTAAAAAATATACCTATTGTAAGAAATAAACCCTAAATTCTCTATGAAAATTAGTATGTATAAGCCACACAAGAGACAAGACGTAACAATTAAGTCTATTAACACATTTCATACTCTGTTTTAATAAGTGTTATTTGGTTGTACTTTAAATTGTTACATCTTATCATATTATCTATGGTTCGATTCTATTAGTACAAATTTAGGGATTCCGAACCTTATCCTGCATTGTATAATATTATATTAATTTCACAAAAAAAAAAAAAAAAGAATAATTAAAAGTTTTTGAATAAAAATTGTTTTATGAATTGTTGTACTAAATGTACGGTATATACCTGGAGGACATTCAAACTACTTTTTGTTAACACACGATTATTATTTAAAATAAATAATAAAATTCTGTTTCGATAAAATTGTTTCAAAGGTTAAACTTAAAAGGCATACGTGATAAGTAGTACATTTCTCACAAATTTAATAATAATTCTTACTTAACATTGTGATTACAAAATACAGAAATATTTTTTCTTGCGTTAACAAAATTATGTTATTACAAAATTCTACTAATATAATTAAACAAAATGACAGCTGTCATCTAAAGGCACAGCTTACGTAAAAATAATGATTTTAATTATTATTAAACGAATTGTGACAGTATTTTATTTAGTTTGTAATCATATATTTAAATATTTATAATGACCAAACTATAAATAAAACAATTGCAATTCGCGTTTACTGATCACGGTTACATAATATTATTTTTAAAAATATTGGTCCGCATTAAACATAATCTAATATATACCGATTACTTAACATAATATATAAATAGCAAGCATATTACTCTACAAAATATACGAGTGTGTATATTATAGGTATATTTTATGTGTTGGTTGTCGAAATATGACCAAATTTAAATACGGCCAATAAATATTCTGAATATTAAAGACTCGAGTTTAAAGCTACAAAATACAAATGAAATCGCTTAATACCCTAAGCCCAGATTAAATAATTCTGATTGTAGGTACCCTTACGAAACCGTATACCATTGTTAAAGACATAAATTATTAATGATTTTTTTTTTTAATGATTTAATTTGTATTGAGACGAAAATAAATGTATACTTTAAGTTTATATTAACTAGTAAACGAATTTATACCTCAAGAAAATTGCATGAACTAAAAAATTTGAGACGTAGGCTACTTTTTATGTATAATTTATTGACTTTATTTTGGGGTGTCCGGACGTAGAATCCATAATAAAATGTTTTATTTATGGACGATAACCAAAACAAAAGAAGGATCTCCAGTAAGTTACATCGGTATTTATATACATAAATAATAAATATAAATACATATAAATATTACAAACACATGCAATACACATATGTATATATATGGTCTTCACGGGCGAACGTATAAAAATCATTGACTCAAAGTACAGACGCCGGATGAAGACACTTGGCGCCAGTGACTGAAATATATTTTATTTTTTTTTTGCAAAAATCCACTCTTTTGTTATGCTGAAAGCTATTGACGATTGTCATTCCAGGTTAGGTTTTTATTTCTAATTGTTTTGTTTCTTTTCTGAAAGGATTATGATATAAATGTCAAACAATATGTAAAATACAGCACGTTATTCAGCTGAAATTTAACAATGAACTTTCTGTAAGCAGTTTGAATCGTATCTTATTTAAGTTATATCTATAATACGTATTTTGCTCTAAAAAACTTTTTAATACCAAAGAAACCACTTGTTATTTTTATTTAGTGTTTGGTGCGTATTCGACAAAAGTAATGAGATAAGACAAATAAACTTTGAAATGAGTTTTTCATTGAATCAAACGATAACTTTGAATATGTTACCATTATTATTTATACAATTATTTGTATACGGAATATACGCAATCGCTAACATAACTATTTAATAGTTATAAAGACGAAGTGTATTGTGACAAAAGTACTTAAAGCATAATTTATTTATTAAATTTTTTTTTAATCCAAAATTAATTAATTGTACGCGTCATTTATACCTTACACTCTGATATCTGTTTATTGTAATTTAAATAGATTTTTTTAAATAACGAGAAAAAGATTTTATTTCATATAACATAAATATTATATTATAGAATATGATGTGGAGTGACAGTGTATGCTTTGCGCAATACAGTCATATTAATATTTATTATAATTGGTTGAAAGACGTGATTGCATGTATGTACAAAATGTTCAATAGGTGTAATATATCTTTACGCGTATTGTACGAGTAAACACACATTACGTCTACTCGTGAAAACTGAAAACGGATTATAATATACTCAATGTTCTATGACGAAAACAATTGCATAATTAGAATTTAACGTTCGCATTCAACCCTTATAACTTAATTAAAATTCTTCATGAAAAGTACATTACACGATAATTTTTATTTTTTTGCGTCTGTCTGCGGATAAAAACTACGGTTTTCACCGTTCATTAAGGTGCTTTTCGTGTCCAACGAAATTGAATATACTATGAAATTGCTTTTTTTTCTCACTCGAGATAATATTATTTAGTTCGTGAAAAACAAAACTGAGCGCTCAAAACGATGTTTGTCTTTGATGTTTCTGTAGGGGGTAATTAAAAAAAATATATAATATATAAGTAATGTTCCCGACGAACAATACACGGGCGATGAATGTATATAGCGTATATGATATTGTGTGTATATAGGGATATCAAATTTCTTCGACAAAACGGTACAATTACACAAGAAACACAACAAGTTTTTATGGCGAGGGATTAATTTTGAGACATTCATCCTCCGCAGGGCTATCGCGTGTCTCATTTTGTACACGCGTACGCTAAACTATATATATACCGCGTTCAAAAGAAATAATAAAAAGAGAACACTTTTCGTTTTTTTCGGTCAGAAATTTTAAAGAAAAGGAAATGATATCGTTTTACTCGACACGATTTATTAAAAAAGAAATACGCCTTCTCCTATTATTATACACGCCTACAAACACACACACACACACACACACACACACACACACACACACACACACACACGTACATTATATGTATTCATAAATAAATATATAGGCATATATATGTATAATAAAAATACAGTTGCCTAGTTCTTTTAATATATGGTCGGTGAATTACAGCAGTGTCCTAAAAAACAAATTTTTAAACTGAATCTACTAGACCATTATTAATATTATTATTATTACGGACTACGGTAGTATAAAACACGATTCTAGCATATTATGATAAAAAAAATCAGTTTTCTCGGCGCTCAAACGTTTTTATATGGCGTAAGTACCAACGTTTAATTTTTTATTTCTGTATTTAATCGACTATAATATTTTGTTCGTATATCGTTCAAAAAAAGTATTAAGAATTTTGTTATTTTAGTTTTGCAGATATTATGATTTATTTACGGCATATGAGTACATGACCAATATTATGTGGAGATATATCGAGTTGTTAATATAATATATGACGATACACGAAAAATGATATAGTGAACTCAAATACCAACTAGTGCAATAATATTTTCTTTATTTTAATCTGTGGTTGAGTACGAATAGTTACATACTGCACAGTATAAACCCGTACATATTATAATTAATGGCTTTAAAAATAGTTTAGGAAATGAAAAAGAAAAAGTCAACTGTGCGCAATAATATCACTGTAAATTTCTGTTTAATTGTAATAGTTTTTACGACAATAATTCAAAATATATCAAATCCAATCGATGATTTTTTTTCCGTCGCCATGTAATTGATCTACTAAAATATCTGTAGTACCTATTGTATTGAATCCGTTTTCATTTCGAATTATGTCGAAATTATTTTCAATATTTTATACTTGTACACTTATCGTAGAATTAATTTGAAATATAAATTTAAAATTCAAAATACATTTCAGCTTTTTCATACTACACAGAGCGTCAATTTTGTATTGATACTCCAGGTTAAATTTATCTATAAAACGAGGTGTACTAAAAAGCAAATTACAACTTATAACTATAAATTCAAATTCAGTTATCAAATTTTCACTTTTGAACGAAATACATAGAACATTTGACAAATGTAATCTTCTAATGATTTATTTCTCAATGACAAGACATTCAAAATATTATTAATTACTTAGGTGTAATTCCGATCGAACGTATTGCCGACGAAACAATGTTTCTATACACCGGAGTGCGCCAATGCTTGCAGTGTTCAGTAAAAATCGTTATCGATAATGCGAATGAAAAAACTATATTGACAAACGGAATAAACTTTAAGTCATTACATAGTTGCACGCGGTTTTTACTACCCCCCGACAACCTCTTAAATAATTACAAAATTACGGTGATATTCAAGGACATCGATTAACAATAATGACTAGTGATATTTGACAAATCGAATTTTAATGTTTTTTTTTACTCATACACATTAAAAAAATAAATTATATATATATATAAAACTTGTTTCAACTTTTTAATTGAACAATTATTTTTCAAAATTGCACAGTTGATATATAGAGCAATAAATTCGATAAATATCGAAAAACTTATTAAATTATTTTCAACTCTACAAATACAGTGAACATTATAATTACTTAATAGACGACCGTACCGGCTGGAATTCATGGCAATATTTTAATATTATTAATCATATTAAATATTAAATATCTACAAAATCTAGGAAAAGTTTGAAAAACGTCGTTCGTCGATATATTGCATAGTTATAATATTAGTGAATATTACAACAGATTATTTTATGATACAATTTAATCATTATCTACTAGCGGAAAGAATGGCGTAGGAATTAATATCGCCAGAGTGTGGACATCGGTTTTTAATTGTTCTACCACATTCGATAAAAATAAAAAACGGACGATAAAAAAGTAAACCGTTCGAATTATTATTTATTTTTTATTTAAACACACGCACACATTCGATACAATAACAATCATTTGTCATATTTCGAACTTTTACGAGCGTTCATCTCTCCATTCGGTCGTTTATTATTTTCCGCGGCAAACTTTCACCTCTCGTTCCGGATATATATATACATAACATAGCACGTGGTTTATTCCTATAAATATTATATTATATAACATATACGTACGCGTGTGTGTGTATTATGTGTAGGATATTCATATGTAAATGTTCGAGTAATGCCGTCGCGTGGAATAACCAAATAGGGGTTTTTCTCATTTTTTTTCATCGCCGGTTTTACACGGTATTTTCGCTTTTTCACGACTATAATAATTTCCAATGGATCGGTTTGAACTCTGACGCCGTTGTAGTCGCCGATTCACTAAATATATACGCGTTCAATTCCCAGAAGGAAACACCAGTACGCCACCGCCGTTTATTTATAATATAATAATAACAATAATACATAATGTTCGCGTAGCCTACTACCGTGAAAAAAAATATGCGAGGAAAATATTCTGACGATTTAAACCAACTTTTAAACTAAATATTGACAAAATACCATACCGACTAATAAAATCGTTTTTATATTTTTTCATATTTGTTTGTGATATTATTATTAAAGACAACTGATTTTTTCATTTTTTTTTTTTTTCTATAAAATAAATTACTTTATTTTGAAAAATTAGAATCTATACAAATGCAGTACAATACGCTTTATATTTACAATAATATCATTGTAAATGACATGAAAGAAAGTCACACAGTTGAGATGGCAAATGATTTGGTTTATTAGATGATCAGAACCCGGCCCCAGTTCCGTTTGAGTCTTCTGGGTAGATTCCCAAGAATCGTGTTTGAGACAATTTTTGAATTGAGTTGGTTTGAATTTGAATGAAGTTTCTCTCGGAAGTATTTGTAAAAAAGTGAAGTGGTTTTGTCTATTGGACAGATTTTAAGATCAGATTGAAGGATTTCGTTTGTTGAAGCGAAGGATATAACCTTAACAGATGAACCTGAACTTTAAATTCCTACGTAGTATTACTAATTAACATAGGTAATAGGTATATCATATATATAATGTTAAATTATAAGTTCTAAAATTCTAAACCCAGATATGGCATATTGTTCAAAAGATCAATACTTAGAATTATTTTAAATGTTCCAACTAGAGTTACTCGGAAACTATTCAACTTTAGACAAAAATGTATCATTACAGAACATTTCTTAAATTACATGAAAAATTATAAGTATTTAAAAATATAATCAATATGTATAATATTACACAAAGGTATAATTTGTAAAAATTAATATGAATAAATATTATGATTTGTATTTAGTTTAAACGTGCTGATAGTCAAGCTTAAAATAACTCAATAGAAAATATTTATCCAGATGCCAAAGAATATACATTTTACAATTTTTTTTGAGTATTTGTATACTTTCTTCTTATGTACTTTTAGTGGCTTAGTCCCAAAACTATAATATATTTTGTCAAATATTTATTGTTCAGTAAGTTATACTTATGAATTCGGATTTATATATTATATATATGAGTTTTTATACATAATATATTTTATTCCTGCAACAATGATACAGTACGTAAGTACATGTAGCTATGAGGATAACATTAATACATTATATAGGTATTATATGAACTGTATGTTTTCATAATAATATTTTAATCGAAGTGTATTGCAAATATGGAAAGGTTAGTACAATTTGAAATCATTATTGTCCTTTTTTTGTTTACATACTAAACAATAATTACATAATATATTATTATAAAATATTATTCGTATTTTATATTTTGTGGATTATGATTATTTTATGTTTCAAATTACCAAAATATAATACATTTTACTGATTAGTAGTTTTTCAAATTAATATTTATTATCAATACAAATATTTCTTTATATTTTTTTATCATTGAATTATTTGATCAGAAATTTAGATTCAGAAACTTTTGTAAAATAAATTACTCATTTCATAAATACATGGGCATTGAAAATTCCAACTTACAACTTCAATCGATGTTGTAACAAATAGATTTATTTATATTATTAGTATTGCGCTGTGTAAGACCTTATTTAGTTTTAAGTTCGTAAATCGTATTATAGTAAAATATTATAAGATTCGTTTTCATATTGAATTTAAAATAAATATTAATTTATGAGTTCACGAAAATTCTAAAACAAGTTTATCCAATCGTATTTAATGAATTGAAATGTTTATTAACTAATTACTTATCAGTAATTAATCATATTATGTACAGATTTTAGTTTATATAGGTACTTTTTTAAGAACTTGAATGTACAGTACATATAAGAATAAGTTATGATTTTTTATATGATAAAATAATTTTAAAAATAAAAAGTGATTATAAATAGCTTTTTAAACTGGTTCAATTATTCATGACTATGTGAATTATGGAAAAAGAGAGTATAGAGAGTATTATCCCAAGGCGATTATCAAGTGTAATAAAAGTTTTTCCCTTCATATCGTTTGTTCTGTATTTTTTTTTTTTTTTTTTTTATATAATATCTTAAGTGTTTGTAAGACTTTATTGTTTCCTAGTTTACTTTGGTAATAATTGAAGACATCGATTAAAATTCATAGTTTAATTTTCAAAAATTATATGTATATATAAAAATATTTATAGATAATATGATATTTGATGAAGGTCTATGTTATCTAAATACAAATTAACACAAGAAAACATTAAATAATCTGTGGAATTACATAATAAACAATTAATAACATCTAATCTCTTAGTAATAAGTAATTTTAATAATTTATAATAGTAATTAGTAATAAAAAACAATTAAGGATATTATGATAGTATTTGTTTTTAGTTGATGTAATATGTAGTTTTATGTATGTTTGTAAAAAGTTGAAAAACTTAAAAATTTGTTAGCAATTAAAAATTAAAAATAAGCATAAATATACGTATTTATTAATATTTAAAATAAATAATTGTGGTAAGAACATTATTTTATGACTAATGACAAATTTTAACCTGTGTGTCTGTGTAGTTATTGAGTATTTTAACTTTTATGTGCAGTATATAGTACATATTATATACTCTACATTTACGAGTATAATGTATACCAGGAAATTCCAAGTATAATATAATAGAGTCTATTCATAAACAAACTCTTGTAATGGCTGTAATGCGGTAGTATACATACCTGATTTTTATACAGTCAAGCATTTTTTTAAAAATATTTTGGATAATTAAAACTCGAGTATAGTATGAATAAATTCTTATTGAAGATTAACATCAATCAAAACCAGTATATGATAGAGGAGAGTAATATTTTTTAATTTTTAGTTTTAAAGGGTTTTTAAAAGTCAAGTATTTTTCAATGTATTAAAGCAGTTATTTTAAAAAAAAGATCGTAATTTTATAAATAATTTTGAGATTCTTAACTTATTTTCATCATGGGACATTGGAAGAAGTGAGAAAGAGATTGGGGACTAAAAATTTTCTACAAGACAAATGAAATAGTAAGAATTCATTCACCGGCAATAAATATGCAGTAAAAATAAGAATAGAGACATAATTATAAAGCAAATTATATAATTTCAATGAATGGTAAATAATTTCATTAAGCGAACGATTTTAAGAATCTGTGATACCAACACGGCAACACGCTATATTACTTATTAAAATAACTAAAATATTATTTATGAATTATAATGATTTCATTTGAAATTTTATCAGAATCCGAAAAAATGTAAATAAATTCATTATGCAATACATTTAAAGTATTAATAGTATTAAATATTGTTATTTATTATCTCCTCGCCTCCAAAACCTGTCATCTTTGACAATATTACGTCATGGGCGTAGGTAAGGGGAGGGTTTTGGGTGTTCAAACACCCTCCGAAATTAAATAAAACAATTGTATTATTTAGTACATGTAAATAAATTATTCATAATTTTATAATATTACTATAGATTTAGACAAAAACCCCCTCTGAAAATATTTCATACCTACGCCCATGTATTACGTACTATCAGATTTAGATTAAACCGAATTACTGTTTGATTTGAATTATTTTTTAAACAATCAATATTCATTTAAAAAACATCTCATATATTTCAATCTATAATTATACCGTCCTAAGTTTGTTATTTTTATCGATATTTATATAGTTAGTTTGTTGGTCCCAGCGAAGAGCATCATAAGTTTATTTATTTAAAATCTTATTAACAGTTACAACAAAATTGATGTTGAAAAAAAATCCATAGCAAAATTATACATTTAAATCAAAAATTCCAATGAGATTCTGTTACGTAGGTAATTTAACATTGAAATACAGGGTAATAATAATCATTTACATTTTTCAAGCGATGTATTATTATTTTTTTTTTTTGTACTAAGTTTTTTCGTACCGATTTTAAAAGTAATATAGTTATAATGATGGCTGGGGAACTCTTATGCTGTGCTACTTAATTTATTTAAACTTCGAATATTTGTAAATAATAAATTTCAAGATAAAAATTTGAAATGCATTAATATATTATACACATCAATATTTTTAAACAAATGTATTTATTTACTTCTGAGTATGGAAAAAAACAAAATACAAAAATTGACTGAAGATTGGATCTTATTCGATATTGCGTGAAAAAAATGTCCTGTATAATATAATAATATATAAGCAACGTTATAATACGTATAATATTAACAACGATAAATTTGTAATGTCTCGATCGGATACGATAGCGGTCGCGAGTCGTTAGTTTTATTACTTTAACTTAAAAACAAAAAAATAATAATAAAAACGAATGGCAAGCGGATTAAATTCAAACTTGGATATTATATTATATATTTTGATACCTTTACTATCAGAATAAATTCTAATATTTATGTTCATCTGTTAAAATATAAAAAGGTAAATTCGTCTGTTTTTAGTGTTTTAAGTTCTTTAATGTATACAATATTTTTAATGGATGGTCAAGAGGAATGTGCGCAATATTTTTTTACGGGTAACTTATTAGTAGAGCATATTATGTTTATTTAACACTATGAAATGATAAAATAAACGTCATATTTTGCATTAAATATTTTGTAATATAATAGAAAAAATAAACGATTGCTTTATTAAAATAATTCAAAAATGAAATGTTTTTAATATTTATCAAGCATAAAATACATCAGCTAGAAAAAATGCGAATTCTTCACTATACTTACTATCCATTTTAGATTATATGGTGTGATTTTTAAGCAAATTTGATCTTAGGGAATAATGCTAAATGATTAATACAAGGATTTTTACGTTTCGTATTAACTTCGAATCTTTTTATGTTGATATTGGCTATGACGTAGAAACGAACAAAATAATTTCGATACATTACTAATTCCAAGAGCAAATTTTGTTTAAAATAGGTACGTTGAAATATATTAATTTTCGCAGAAACACAACAGTGATAGTTTATAATTCATAAATTGTGCTTAATTTTAGGTTAGTAAACTTGTATAATATAAACATATATATAATCATGTAAACTATAATATAAAATCATATACTAACAATTTTAAATAAATTACTATAGAATACTACGTATAAAATATATTCAGTTATTGAGCCCGTAAAAAAAATATAATATAATATAATGTTAAACACATACAGTGTGTTACACACATTAAACTAAGTTTATTTTTTGAGTAATTATTTATTATTGCTTTATAATTAAAAGTAATAATCTGATAATGTTCTGTGATAAAAAAATAGTTCAAAGCAAGTGTCCATTTACCAGCTCGTCAGTTTACCTAAAGAACTCACAATTGCCAATACTTTTTAGTTTTTTTTATGAAACTATTATACACATATAAGCAGTAAGTGGGATACTGATAAAATCGATGTCATAAAATTTGAATTATTATAATTTATTAGTAAATACTGAGTAATAATTATATAACATAAAACATAATGCAATCGAAATGTAAGTACTGCGATCAGAATAGAAAATTTCTTATTAATTCATAAACTAGTCATATTTTCGAAGATAATTTTTTACATAGTTTTAAGTCATATAAGACTCAAAAAATATTTTTTATACATTTCTTTTCGTTATATTCTTAAATTCTTACTTTTTAAATTAAAACGTTCATTTTGATTGTAAGTAATTATTAATAAAGTAGAATATGTTTCGTAGTGATCCGTTCCTGTAATGCAGGTACTGATATTATAATACTTATTATTATTATAATATATGACATAATGTACGAAACTTAATATTGACGACATACTGTTTGGGTGATGTACATAATATGGCACAAGGATATCCCGCAAAATGTCGGTCTACTGCTACGTTCATTTTAACTTGAAATACTCATAAGTTATACCTACATTTAACTCATAAAGTATTGTATAATATATTGAAATACTTAAAATGATATAATGATATAACACGCTGAACTAGGAAATCAAAAATATAATATATTGTTTTTGAAACAATTAAACACTTAAAAATAATAATAACGATACAAAATTGTAAAAATATAATTTCGTTCACTATAAATGTTGTTCTGTATCAACTTAAAAATTATAAAAACAGTTTTTTCTAATAGTAATGAGTGTATAATACGCTGAATGTATGCAAAATCGATATATTACTTTAGAAACGATAGTGGATAGGCAAAGAATCTGTATCTTTTTTTTTAAAAGAAAGGTATATAGGAATTAAGATTAAGATATCAAATAGATAACAAAAATAATAAAAAATGAATGAGTGTGCGGAAGCAATAAATCATCGTTCAATACATTTCTTCGTGATACAGATATGGCAGCGGCGAGAGAAAATAGCGAAAAATAAAATGTCGGTATTAAAAAAAAAACGAAATTTAAACGGACGCGTCGGATAGCGGCGGGTTGGCCAACATACAATACATAATATGATAATATACTATGATATATTTCAGGAGTGCGGCGCTTGTGGTATATGTGTACACGGACACGAATTGCCGGACGACGGATTACAACAACAATAATAATAATAATAATAATAATAATATAGTTGTACATCGGTGCGCAACGGCGGTCCCGTGTGTCCCCAGGCGCGCGACCGTATCCGACCGCCTCGTCGTTCCGGTCGGGTCCGAGATAGGTGTGTGCGATTAATTAATACGGCTGGGTTAACTCGTCGTGTATGCTTGTGTCTATGTCTGTGTGTGTGTGTGTGTGTGCCGGGTCGGAGGATCAAGTCGGGGTTATCGACGGGGTGGGTCGAGGGGGGACCGCACGCCAACGACTATACGCACAGCCTTTCGACCGCGAGCGAGCGCGGAAAGGGGAGAGCTCATTTCTGATGACTATCGATCCCGTCCACAACACACCCCATCCCACAAAACCCCCACCCCACCCCAATAAGCACCACTGCGACCGACGGTGTTAGCCATTAACACGGTCAAGCCGTATCGGCCTCCCCCCCCGCCAAAAAAAACCCTTCATTGCGACCACCAAGACAGACCGTATACGCGACGACTGAGTTGGTTCCAAGTGTTTTGAAAAAGGAGCGTTCGAGCACACACGCGCGCGGGCGCGTCTTTAATGAAATTTGTGCGTTGTATATTGTACCCATTGCTTGTGTGCGACTTGGCTATTTAAAATATTATTTAAATCGACATTGTTTTCAAATGTCCAACGATTAAAGATAGGTAGGTATTTATTTTCAAAACCGATAACCGTATATCTCGCATTCATTCGACATTATTCTAATCGACATTTTTAACCATTCCGGGAATTTCATAATGTTTGATTTTGTATATGAATATAAATCGATTTCGCGTTAAGACATAATATGTAAATGTACAGGTGTACTTAATTTTCGCACCATTGAATGCGAATACGTAATATGATTTGGCTGTCTAGAAACGCAATAATTACTAATGATTCGACACTATATACCGGTTCCAATAATTTACCGTTTTTAATACACGCATAAATATATAATATCATTGTACATGGGTTTTTAATGATAATATAGCTACAAGATATAAATACCGACATGTTATACAATATAGTTTATACATTATACAATAAATTGTTAATTTTCTTTTTGTTTACGTTGATAGTATGTATATACTTACTAAAATTTTAGGCGATAACGCTAACTTATTGGTGAAATATTAAACAACAAAATAAATTAATTTAATTCAAATATTTAGTTCTACAACAATAATTATTATTAATAATAATAAACATCGTTGTTTCAAAGAGAACATTATTGTTCCTTCTATTTAACAATGCCAAAGGTATTTATTTTGAAGTAATAACTTTTCCTCTCAAATATTGTAATATACTCATTTCGTAATTTTTTATAGAATATATTGCTGGTGATTTTAAACCACATAATGTTTTGGAATAAAACATGAATAATTACATACGATTTTATTTATTTATATAATATCGAATTTTGTTAAGGACAGCTTTTAATTGTATTATTAGAATATTGCTATATCTTTTAATCAAGTTGAATATTTTGAAAATCCGACAAATGTTAACATAGTGAGTTTGGATCATCCATTAAAATTAAAAGTGCTATTTTTTGAAATATTTTTCGTTGTTGCATCGAATTCATCAATAGCTTTTTTATACAAAATTGATTAAAAAAAAAAAAATTCTTCATTAATTGAACGTTTTCAAAAATCATATTTATATCTAATTTAAAAATATTACAAAACAATATTTTTCAAAAAAAAAATATATATATATTATATATTTTTACATAATTTTAAGTTTTTAATTTTTTAAATGACATAATTTCTAATCCATATTCCTAATCCGAATTTTTTCTTTAAATTCTGATTTACAAAATAAAAATTGTATATGATTAATGATTATAATTACTTATAAGTATCTATATACGAGTATCAAAAATGACAAAATAGATTAACGATATCATAAAAGTATTTTTATCTAAAATTCTTAAAAAAACATCAGTAAAATGACGTAGGTGCCATCATTTTCAAATTATTAAAAATAATTAATATGTTTTGAAAATTTAATTTAATTCAATACAATTTATAAATATAATATTTGATAAGCGCGTTGGTAAATAAACTTATAGTTTGATGTAGTAAATCTATCACAATAAAAACCTTCGACTAAAAATAACAAAATAAACATTTTCATTAAAAATTTAAAAATATAAAAAAACAAATTTGAAGTATAAATTCTCAGAAAAACGTTCTTTTTGGGGAATGCAAAATAAATGTACCTATAGGTACCTATATACACTAAAAAAAAAATACAATAAAAACACTAAACAACTTAAGCTTTTTTTTTTCAAAAATGTTGTTTTCTAATGACTTTAAACTACTTATCTAAATTAATAAAAAAAAAAAAAAAAATTAAGACGTTGATAAAACGGGTATTTCATTTAAAAATAATCACTCCGTAGACGGTATAGTGTATGCGAACGATCGACGCGCTGTTAACTACTACATCGTTATCGACGTCCAGCTCCGGAACCCCGTGTCTCGCCGCGAAATTATCCCACAAAGGTATACAGTTGTATATGTATTACGTTTATCATAATGATGATAATAATTTAATATATGTACGCGTATTATACTCGTGTGGATGCGCGCGTGTGTGAACATTTTTACACGCAAATACGTGTGCGTGTGTGTGCGTGCGCTTGCGTCCGTCGCGACGATAATGTCAAAGTCCCTCCGTCAGTGGCAACACAAAGCCCGCGGCCGGAAAGAGGAGACGGCGGCGTCCGGGCGAAAAGCGCGTCTGGTGTAACCGAGCGCTCGAGAGCGGCGACTTTGATGTACGGTCACGTGCGAATATCCGCCACCGCCCGCTATCGCATCACAACACACACACACACACACACACACACACATTATTATTATCATTCACGACAATTATGATTTAATATCGTCAAATATTATCTAATGACTGTAATGTATACGAGTTTTCCCTTTAGTTTCGAAAACGCAGAAAACGCCACTTTTTTTTCGCCCGTTTCGTTATTGTCCGCCGAGAACGAATAACATTATAATGCGTCCACCGCCGACACGCTCTATACTGCCGTATAATAACCGCGGGAATATGATATAATATTATTTATAAAACTCTGCAACACAGCTTCACGAACAATACGTGTGTGTGTAGATTATATCGTGTTATGTATACGTGTATAAATGCAATGTTTTCATGTTTTTGTTACAGGAGTTCGTGATAATATATTATATCTGTCAGTAATTTACGTGTATATTCTTTGAGTGCACATAAATAATAATAATATTTATTCGTATTAAGTAGGTATGGATAAAATAAATTAAAATTTGGTTTTCTTATTAAAAGCGAAGCTCGTGCTAAATATTATACAGAATCCTTTATGATACAGTAATTATTAAAAAAATAAAAACGAAAATGACAAAGAAGATAATTATATTAGTTGGTAGGTGAATAAAAAAATATATAAATAGAATAATAATAAACAAATGAATAATTAAAAAAATTCTTAAAATGGATTGCTATAGAAATCTAAAGTATTTAAATGTACCTAAAACTTTTCAAAAGATTTAAATTTTGTTCTTTAAAATATTTAATGTTGAGAGATTTACAACGTTTTATATCAACTTTGATAATACTGCATAAAAGTAGTTGAACACAAAGCAGACTTAATATTATATTTTTCCTTACTTCTGGTATTATACTTATAGTAAAAATTAATTTTATCGAAGCTAATAAAGTACAAATAAAAAAGAATATTTTTTTTAATAAAAATAGAATTTACATTATCAATAAAAAGTTCAGAGTACAATTGACTGAGTAAACTGAGTAAAGTCTAGGTTTATTTAAAGTTATTCTTAACAAAATAATTAATGATCTGATCAGAGTGAAAGGTATACCTGTGATTTAATAGTTATAAGATAACCATAGTAAGTATAATACAAGTAATATATACGAATGGGTTGACCAAGGTACGGATTTTAATAGTAAATCTTCTATACTATAGCAGTATTATATGAGAATTTTATTTTATTTTTTTATTACAATATACCCTAAAGGACTTGAAAGTAATTTTTTCTATACTGGAACTATATATAAATATATATATATATATAAATATAAATCTTTTATAATACGTCTATGAAATTGAGAATATGTAAACCTAGCAACCAAAGCGGTAAGATTCATCAACATTTAAATTCCCAAGATAAAATTATATGTTGTATTCAATCACAAGTCATAATTTATAAGCGATAGTTCCGAAAACTTATAAATCCAAAAATATTGCGAATTTTACTCATAGCTTATTTTTATTATGTATTTTATATATCAAACTTTGGGTTAAACGATAGTAAAATGAAATTGAAATTTGGAAATTTACTATGGGGGTTTTTTTTTTTCTAATATTAATATTTAGAGTTTTTTTTTTAATTTTCTTTAAATATAAAACCCTACTAAGACTGTCTAAAACCTTTTTATTACATTTTTGGTATTTGTACAAGATAGACAAGTACCTAGGTAGATTTAGTATATCTGAACGTACTAAATGGTAGTGTGCCCCATATGATTATAAATTTATAAGACGGTTTTCAATGAAATTAATTTAGGCTCTAAATAAATTTCTTTGAAGTAATCGAGTGTTCATGGTAAATTAATGTCTTTAACTCATTTTGATTAAATGTTTGAACTAAAAGATTTTAAATTAAAATAAATTATTCAAATATAAACTAGATATTGTAAATACCAAGTCAAATCAATTGTCTATGGAATATTAAGCGATTTTTAAGATCAAAAACGAACAAGACAAGATTTAGGATTTACATACTTAATTAAAATTTAAAATGCACATAATAAATTGTTGTCCTTTATTAAATAGGTTTATCATTATGAATGTTTAAAAAAACTAAATATTTAAAATTCATATTTTATTTTCACCAATGCATCATCATATATATCAAATCACACCCTGCATAAAGACCTACATATAAAAACAATCCAAGAAGAGGCAAACAATTTTTATAAACGGTTCCACCTACACCTTAACACACATCCAAACGCATTTATAAAAAATCTAGCTGTACGAACCATCCCTGGGTAACCCTCCCCGGCGCCTTAAACGACAATGGTGCAGAGACCTACTAAACCCTTAATCTATTAATAACATAATTAAAAGACGAAAGTGTCATCAGTGGGTGGCTTCTTCATTCAAGATTTTCTTCCTTTGTATACATAGACTATACTCTTATTGTGCCTTATTGTGTACAGATTGTGTATTTATAAATGAAAAAATATATATATATATATTTTATTTAGACACATATCAAAACAGAATGTGTTTTTTTTTTCAAATATTATGTATCTACGATATTGAAATACTACAATTTTGTACCTATACCTATTAAAAATTTTTCATAAAAATTTTCATGTTAAAAAGTTGAATATGAGGGGATTTGAAAATATAAGGTATACTTTTATTTTATTTTCCTACATTTATAAATATTAAAAATAAAAAACATTTTATTCAGGTAATCATTAAAAGAAATAAATTACCTTCTTATTTATTTTGCGATTGTGAAGTAGTTATCAGGATTATCCGCAGTTCTATTAATAGTAATATAAAAAAAATAATATTAATTTGTATAACTTTATTTCTATGAAAACAATAAATTCGAATATAACTTGACATCAAAGTTAAATATAATACCTAAGTTATAGTAAAGATAAAATATTTTATAATAGATATCTACTACAGGTTTATATAGAACTTAATAATTATTAATTTTGTAAATAACAAATAAAATTAAAATTTTGTTTCATCACACTAAATTGAAATTAAGTATTTTATACAATTCAATTTATATCTTATTGAATTCAAAGATGTAAATATAGATTAGAGTATTTATGTGGATTTTGAAATTTTTATAATCATTTAATATATTTAATACATTTTTATCTCATTCATAGGTGAAATACTACATTTGTAATATTTAACAATTAAATAACTAATATTTACTATTTATTATGGTTTAATATAAGACCAATATACCTATATGTTATGCTTGGTTGTAGAAAATGTATAATTATGCATTTATTAATGAATATACGACGTACTTATTGTTTAACTACTTAATTAAAAAAAAATATATACAACAAATATTTACATTGTGTAGACTAATGACATTATTTTCAATATTGATTATTTCTTATAATTATTAACAATACGTTTTTATAATAAAACAACGTAAATGAAAACAAGTACCTACCTATTCATATTTGAATATCTGAATAACTATATTTCAATTTGAAACAATATTTATACACATTGTTTTTCATCCATTAATAAATAATTTCTTCTCTTATATTGTTTTCATAATAATTTAAGGGGATTAGAAGCGTTGATTTTCTGTCTTTGTCTTACACACGTGAAATATAGGAAAAATAGCTATACGCGCCTGAAAAAAATTAAGATACTTCTAGTTGTTCGATTTAAAATATGTAAAGATGATTGAATTGGTATACAAGTTTACTTTGCATCGGTCGAAGCACTTTTTTGATTGTTTTATTGTTTAAAATAAATATTTTGATGAGAATAAATATTTTAAATATAATAAATTTGTCAATTTTTATTATTAAATATATATTGAAAATATTAAAAATATACTTCGACCGATGCAAAGTAAACTTGTATACCAATTCAATCATCTTTACATATTTTAAATCGAACAACTAGAAGTACCTTAATTTTTGTCAGGCGCGTTAGCTATTTTTCCTAAATTCCACGTGTGTAAGACAAAGACAGAAAATCAACGCTTCCAATCCCCTTAAAGTAATTTTTCTTTGGCATCTATGCCAATTTAAATAGTTATCTATATGTCAATCTGAAATGTCTATATATATTTTTTTTTAATATTATTGTTTATTATTACAAATTAATATTCATGTGGATATATTTTGACAATAATCAGGTTACAACTTTACAAGGTAGGTATTACAAAATTTAGTCCAAAGAAAACATTGTATTTTAAAAATTTTTGCTGTTGGAATAAAGTAGCCCGATGGACGATTGATCATTTTATGACATATAGTTAAATGTTGCCATTTGTCATTACCTACTTGAACGGACAAAATAATTTTTATTGTAATGTTTTCCAATAGAATTACATAAGGAATTCATCAGCGAGCTCTGAATGGCCACTATTGTTACAATGTAGACGACTGTAGGTCTGTAGAGCCAATACCATATCTCCACAATACAATATAGAAATATACTTTATTATTTACTTTTTTGTACAATATTATCAGTATAACAGTGGCTTGTTTAAAAATGCAGTAGTTGAAAAGAAAATGGCCGTATGATACAACAAAATATAATAATAGATTATATGTATAAATCTTTGGAACCAATACAATGTGTTTTCTTAACGTTAACATCAGTCAATTGAAACATTTATATAATATAATATGTATATATATATAATGCTTATCAATGGTGCACATCTACTAGAAGAATAAGCTTATAGGACATTTTTGGCAACACGTGTGATAGAAATATTTAACTGTTTGGCACGAGATACTTTCAAATGTCGAATGTCGATGTTTGTTAAGTCCACCGGATTTGTGTTCGTGTAATATGTATGTATACGAATAAATTGTACTCTCAAGGTCCAGCTCTACATATAAAATGACATAAAAGTACCTAATATTTGGACAGTTCTCATTGGCGCATGCTTAGGAGTTAAGATAGAAGTAATCTGATGTGTAACGGTGTATGAGATTATGATTATCAGTGAAAGAGAAGGATTAATAATTTAATACCAGACAAACGTTTGACGATCCCGAGGTGCGTTCACACATAAAATCAGATTAACACCGTTTACTTACTATAAACACTCAAGATTAAAACGAACGACAACGATGTAAATTTTGTCGGGGATATATAGTATTATGGACATAATAATAACCGAATAATATTATGGTTTTATGAAAAAATTTACAATTAGTATCCCAATTAGTAAATTGTTTAGCGTTATTTCTTCATAAAATGTGTAAAACAATTACATAAATTTTTACGCCCAATTAATAATGTATTGTATAATTAATATATAAACCCCATAAACAAGTTTTAAAAAAAGGACTTGTTAAATAATGGGTTACAATTGTATTGAATAAGTTTATTAATTGTCAGCCTGTTATAGTACTACTAAAAGCTAAATAAAAAAAGAAATTAATTCTAAAAATGTTTATAATTAATATTAATTGAAAATTGTTTAATTATCTGAAGTATTTTGTTTGTTTATTTATTTTTTTTTTTTTGTAGTTTACTAGCTAATTTGTTGAAAGATTTTATTTGAAAAAATCTTACAAATCTGGTGAATAATATCGCGTATAAAAAATAAAAATAAAGCACAGAATTTGATGTAGGACGAATAACTATAGCATAGTGGAATGTATCCTGTCAAAATTTCCATAGACTATTATAATAGTTTTGAGTACCTTAGTAAAAGTTGAAAATATATATGACCAATATATATTTTAGTGGAGATGTTATCTTACATGGCATTTATGGCCCTAAGTAGTATTAGGAAGTGTCCATAGAGATGTCAAGACTGTTTAAAGTTGACAAAACAATAGACGATACGATCGAAACTTAAATATTTTATATTATATAAAATGACTGTAGTTTTTTTGTCTATTTTTTTGCAGCAACGTCAATGTTCGTTACTTAATAATTATGTTTATTAATTAAATTTATTCTTATTAGTAAAAGAAATATTTAATACCAATTACCATGACAATTTTTATTTGAGTAAATATCCTATTAAAATAATTTTACAACGTTTTTAGTAGTATTAAAAACTTTCAATTTCACAGTAATAAATGCCATTTTATGTTTTGTGGAGAAATAATATGCATTTACTTATATAAAGTAAATATTTATGTTTTTTTTTAAATATAGATTATTATTAATTGTTAGTTTTAGTAGAAAAAAAAAAATACCGTTTATTTGTGCTCAATTAAAAGTTTTGTTGGAGGTAAATTTAAAATATTAAATAAAATTTAATTATTTTAGTTATAAGACAAAAAAAGAATACTAAACGGTTTATAAAAATAACTTGCATGTTCTTTTAGTCTGATTTATTAATCAATAAGCTATTAATTATTTAAAAAAATATATAATATCAATTAAATCTTAAAAAGTATTACAAATTTACAAGTATAAATTAATATAAATTTAAATGTATAGACAATATAATTATTTCTATATGTATTATTTTTCAAATAGGTATTGTGATAATTCGATTCTTAATTTTTACCTATTAAAATTATTATAAATATGAATATCTACATATTAATACCATAACCAAACAATAATTTATAAGAAACCTTACCGCAGTTTTCTGTTATTTAAGACTTAGTTTTTTTTTTTACTTTAGAAAACGTCTGGGGCTTCAATAAAATTATAAACCAAAGTTATATATATTTTTAGTTAATAATATATTCTATTTTTATTGGGGTATTTTGAATTTAATAAAATATATTTTGTTGTTTTTTAGAAAATAATATTTGAATTTTTTATATAATAAAGTATATATTACAGTTCCTGTCTTAAATTAAATTCTAGTTTTTACATTTTGTTTAAAAACTAATAATTATTACATCAAAATATTTTATATTCTATGGTAAAAACTAAAAACAAAAAACCTGCTACCAATGCTAAGATTAAAAGTTTTAATCAGATATAAACAACATTATTTATGTAAAAAGTACCAAATATAATGTAACAAAATGTGAAATTATATGATAACAAAATATTATATTATTTATAATTTATTAGTATTTATATTATAGGTATTTTATTATTTATTTAGGTATATTTAAAATTAAAATGTTTATTCAATATTCATAAGTTAAAAATCATTACTCGGTAATTAACATTATGTTTAAGTTATTGATATTATAAATCTATTTAATATAATTTAAAATGATTTTTAAATATTTTGTTATTAATATTTTATTATACTTGTGAACTTTTAAGATATTATAATTATAACTACATAGTACACCATTTCCAGTTCAGCTATTTTATCATAACTATTGACATTAATACTTACAAATACACTACATACTATATAACTATGTAGTGATGATTATATAATATATATGTATATTTATATGTTTAAGTTGGCTAATTTTTACCATTTTTCATTCTTTTGGCGGGTAGTATATTAGTTTACCAAAATGCTTAAAAAGTAATGTTAACAGAAAATTGATATTAAAGATGGAGCTTAAACTTTCTAAAGAATATATTTTATAGCCAGCATCGTAATGAAAACTATGTATATGCAATATACATTAATAAATATTAAAAAACAGCGAATAACACATATTTTTAAAAACAAACGGTTTTACGTATTTGAATTTTTTTATTATAAAAGTTCAATATCATTATTGTTTACTATAGAATTAGACGGAAACGTTGTAGCTATGATAATAGTTTAAATATAGCAAAAGCATTAACTTTATGTAGAATTTGGCGACTATCACAATATTAAGACATAAAACATATTTACATTACATTTTCCAGTAAAAACTTCGAAGGTTAAATTAATTTTGGGATGATAAGGGCCTTATCCATAATTTTCCTAATACATCAGTTGCTGTTAGACATAATAAATTAATAATACTGAAAATAATACTTGATAAAATTGGTCCATTGGATTCTATTTTGTTATTTTATTTGAAGTGAAAAACGCGATTCAATCTTTTGATTATATTTTTTAAAAATTGAATTTACAATATCTTTTTAGAAAAATCGTTACTTTCTATTTCTTTATCCTCAAAAATGTAAAATATATTGAATTCAGTTTATCATTTAATTTTCACTTAAATGTTGTATAGTCAGTATAAATATTACAATAAAAAATAAATGTATACTTTTACATTTTTTATGTATTTATATTTCATATACCTACTCAGTATATATATATGGTAAATGGTAATATCTATTACTTAAAAAGAAGTATATTTGGATATGTATTGAATTTCTAGAAGAATGTTTCTTTATTGTAGGTAATCATTGAAATGAAAAAGCATCCAGCTTACAATACTACGTGATATTTAAGTTAAAATATTAAGATTTTAAGTATATATAGTTGTGATAAAAGATATTTTAAAAACTGTTTCATATTAAAAAAATAATAATCCAACTAACTTGAAAGTTATTATATTTGAATTATCGCGAATATTTACGATAGCATTAGAACAGTATCGGTTTTTAGCAATTTTAACAGAACAAAAAATACATTATTAGTTTATATCTTATAATTTTTTTGCATATAATTGTTGTATATAATAATATAGTTATGGTAGTCTGTAACATAATAAATTACTAAAAACAATGGAAATGTATAGAATGTTTTTTGTTAGAATTTTACTTGTTGAGTCGTTTTTGTACTAATTTTCAGCAGACTTTTCTTATAAAAAATTGTTATATTCATGTATAATCTTGTATAATATGCATATATATAAAAGGAAAATCGTGTCTTGGATTTACGCCGTAAGTCCATTAATATACATGTGTTGTTGTTAATTAAATAGTTCTTTAAAAAGTACTAGCTTGAAAAATAAATATAGTAATGTAGGACAAAGTAAACAAACATTTCTTAGCATGTTCATTGTGTAAACGAATTTTTCAAAGTAATGAGAGACAAAAGAATACTAAAATGAAATTATTTAGAAATTTGTACTTAATAACTTTAGTAATATATTGTATACTTACGTATAAATTTTTGTTATTAAAAAGATATATATATATATATAAATTTAAAGTGAATATTTCAAAATTGAGAAATGTTTGTTATGTCTTATTTGGTATAAAAAATTATTAGTCATATTTATACTTAATAATAATTTGAAAATTACTATAGAAACTCGACTTGATTAGATCATAATATTATTGCTAGGTCTTGTTAGGTTTCCAATAATAAATTTGAATTAATCGTAAATCATCAAATTAAAAAAAAAACGGTTATAAGCTGAGATTAATTAAGTTAGTTACTATACACTTTTTGTTAAATTCTAATAATAAAGATTTTAAGGATTTTTAGTTTAAGTTAAAATAAATTACGATTGATGTGGAATTATCATTTCATATTTCAAGAAAAGAAATTAAATTATAAAGATCCACAAGAAGACAATTTAAAAATATTATAAGAAAATAATTATGCATTTGAACTAGTAGGAATTCATAAATTTTCTTGCAAATTAAGTTTAACCGTCAGTGTTTAAAAATATTCTATTAATATTTATTTAGAAATTTTGAATTTTTCCTTAATACACCAATACGTTTATAATAATTGTAGGTAGTAATAAATAATAAGCATATACAATTTAAGTACCTAGTTTAAAATATGTTTTATGATTTTCATTTTATTTGTAGTTAATAAATCGTTAGGTTAGGTTAGGTTAGGTTATATAATTGTATTATTTGTTTCACAATATAATATATTATCAAAGCTTATAGGTATCTATGATAAACCTTAAATTTAAAGCTATTTATAAAAAAAAAAAATTGTTTTACTTTAAAATTCTGCTCATGTGCAGTAAGATAACACGTTTACTGTATTAGCTTTTACTTTGTGCAAAAACTCCCTAATGACTTTGTGGATTAATTTTGAGTGTTGACATTCTTGCAAAAGTACATTCAAAATTCCTAAACTAAATGCACGCAGCGCTCCTTTTACATTTTTGAAATTATCTTGATGAAGAAAACCAATTAACCTTCCAATTAAAGTACCTTTATACTACACAGATACTTAATCAAAATTGCAAGTACATACATTTTTAATGAAATAATTGTTAAAGATATAATATGTAATTAATTTCCCCATAATATTTATTAAAATATAATATAATTTAGAGTATATGAACATTTTTGAATCGTGTGCAACATAATAGGTATAAAATGTACAATATTACAAAAAAAAAAAAAAAATTCTCGATCCCTATTATTTCGGTGTTTACTATGTTTAATATTAGTCAATTATACAACCTATTACAGTTTAAGACAACGCTATATTATTACAAATTAATTATTAATTACTTATATATTTTTATCTTTGGTATTAAAAATTGAAGTTTTAAAACTGTGAATCTTATTAAAATTGATTGTACAACGTTATATTGTTGTAAAATAATGATAAGCGTGTTCGTTATAATTCCAATTTTAAATAATCATTATGTATTATTATATAATTTATATTTTGTTTTTTATAAACAAATATGTACCAATAAAGATAAATCCCAAAGTATATGTCATGTGTTGTACGATAAATATAATATATATATATAGAGCGTGATTTGATACTCTTGCATTATATATAATAAGAGTCAAGTTTGGCATAAAAAAGTTATCTGGTAACACAATATATATTTTATAATAATATATACGGCATTAGGATGTAGTGTTGAATTCGTACCTGTTGCCATTATATTATTATAGTGTTCAAAATAAGAAAATCAATGGCCAGAATTTTTTCATCGGCACGCGAATTTTCACGTCAAAAATTATACTCGTACCCGCATATAACCATTATTATTATTATTATTATTATTGGTTTCTGTCAACTTACGAATATTACGAATAGTAATGGCAGTGTATAAACAGCTCACACGATTAATGTCCTGAACGCAATTACGCGTTTAAAGCTGATTATTCGGTTGATACCTACTTAATGCAGTGCTTATATAAATTTAATTTTGTAATATAAATAGTAAATACACGTGCGAATGATTTACCCGGAATGACGATTTAATAATAAAATATAAACACGAACACACGCATGTGATAGAAGCACATACATACACGTAGTTCCAATTTCGCGACAGATCACGTTGTCCATTATTATACACAACGGTAGTCGAATAACAGACATATGAAAAGGAAAAACCTGCGCAGCTATGTGTCGGGTTCGTGCGTTCACTATACATATATTATTATTATTATTATTATTATTATTATATACCTGCAGTGGCGCAGAACTCTCGTTTACGTCAAGTGGTGCGAAATATTGCAAAATAATCAACATTGACAATTATTATCGAAAGCAATTTCAGAATATTAAATGCCATCTGACCAGAACTGATGAGTCCATGATTTACTACTACCCTCGCGCACGTCCGGCCGTCACCGTCGCCTTGTTATATTCCGTGGCGGTCTAGAGTCTAGACTCTGGTCTAGACCGTGTCTGTCCATCCATCCCGCGGACCGCCGCCATATCATACCTCATGCATCGCAAATTAAACGGTTTTCTATATAATATTATATATACCCAAAGACAATTTGCTTTTCGCCGGTCGATCGTCAACGGTGTTTAGGGGAAGCGAAAGTGATGCAATAGCGTGTGACGCAGTCACCACTACACGCTGTTTATCGCGCAAACGGTCAATTAACACACCTACGTATACGCGCGAAGCCATACGCGTTAAAATATATATCGTATGACCGCGTGCCTGTTATAGTTGCTGACTGCAGGCCATTTTCCCGCCGTGGAAATTCACTACGACGTATGTGATTACGTACACGGCGAAAACGCTATACTCTTAGATCCTTGTATCGGGTTTGCAACGGAACATTTGCCCAGAATGGAAGTTTAATGGACATATTAAAACGCGTTTAGTATATTAGCGCGGAAGTATAATTTGGTGTGTTATCGTGTAATATACTATTTGATTTGTAGTTTTACAGAAATTGAAATTTATTTTGATGATTTATTATTATTTCAAATTGATTAAAAATTGCTTGAAAGAAATAATTTGTAGAATAATTATTACAAATTATGTATTATGATTTATATAATGAAACGCATACCTAATTTTAATTTTAATTATTCACGCTATATGCCTATATTATATAAAATGTATTATAGAACATACAAAACAAATTTTAAATTTTGAGTCTGAAACCAATGATTTTATTTCATACGTTATAGTTTATGACAATATTACAAGAACATAGATAAATATATATTTTAAACTTGTAAATTTGAATAACTTGTACTTAACTTAATTATAATACTAAATAATAAATATATCACCTACTTACTTTATAAATAATAACGATAATTACATAAGTAGGTAGTGTTATTTAATAAAACTCTTTAAGATGGCAACGGTTGTTATAGTATAACTTTATAAATTCTAAAAGTAAATATAATATTTAATTTTCAGGTAAATTATACAGTGTAATATTTATTCAACAATAGTACAACCTTTTTAATCCTTATCATCACACTTTTAAAAACTAAAGGCTTAAATTAATAAAGATAATATGAAATGTAAACAACTTCATAAAATGTTCCGTATTAATACTCTTTTCATTTATTAATTTATATTATATTTTAATCCTAAATAATCGCTTTACTGTTTGTGTTTAACTACACATATAAACATTGTTTTTAATCTAGTGAAATTTACAAGTTTTCTAAATAAAATACGATGACAATGGGGAACGTATGAAAATATTACAAGGGCAGAAACATAGGCGCAACTAAGGTAAAAATTCTGGGGGGGTGCTATAGCCCCAAAAAAATTTCTTTGCTTTGTTATCAACTATATTAGCACAAAATAAATTGAAGTCAAATGAAAAAAAACTGGGAGGGGGCTTAGCCCCCCTAGTCCCCTTCCCTAGTTGCGCCTATGGGCAGAAAATGTGCGATTGAGCTTATCAATGATTACGTATTTACTTACATTATTATGTAGATACGTCTTTACGGATGTAATGAATACTACATTCGAGATGTGCCGTTCGGAAGAATCAAAGAATTAATTATATTATTTAATAATAACACAAGGTTCACGAGGATTTATCTCTTTTATTTATTTTTCACTATTCCATTGCACATTTGGAATCTTCACCTCGCTAAATCCCTACGCGTCGAAATGCTCACGCGTTTTCCTACGTCGGAATCCAATTATCCGAAATACGCGTCCCGCAGATGAAATAAAACCGTATAATGTACAATATAAAATACGTACTGTATATACATAAAATTACACACGCATTTGTCACCTATAAACCGTGGTAATTATTTAGCGTTGTCGTCACGACGCGCGACGTTACCACCCCATCTCGAGTTCAACGGTCTGCCGCGAAATTAACAGCAAAGGTTTACTAACCCTACACAAGCCGTAGAGTATCATTGAATTCAACCGTTTACGTTTTGATTTCGATTTTTCCCTGGACGTTTTTAAACTTGGCGTTTTAAAAACGCGCACGACAAAAGAAAACCTCCATGCTCGGTCGGCAGCGGCGATGGCTATGAATAAGTACTAAAATAACAGATGGTCCCGCATTTTATGCGAGAGTACGTGCAGAAGGGGTGTAAAGTGGCGAGAGGGCAGAAAAAAAAAATGTAAAATAAAATAACCGGGCAGAGAAGACTTCAGTGTCGCCCAGACGATAACGGCGTCCGTAAACGTTCAACCGTCAGTGTAATATATATATATATATATATACATAGGTACTATAGCGGCCCGTTATAATGTGCGTATACATATTGTATCCGACCGATGTCTATGTATACGTACAGAGCGGTTGTCATCGTCACCGCAGCGCCGTCGGTTTTAATCTTTTAAATGGGTTTAATATGTAAAGTTATCCAGTGATATGGGCGTCTATGGTTATAGGATAAGGTTAGGGGCGGGGGGGGAGAAATAAAAAATGATGTATATAGACACACACACACACACACACACACACACGCGCGCACATATATATATTATAATATTATGAACAGTATATATTATACACTCACCGTCGCTCTCGCGGTACTCGGCGCAGATGAAATGCTCCGTTAAAATATTGCGCATCCTATTATTTTTGTGCATACGGTCTCCCGAATAGGGGATTTCCCGTCGCGGCTTTTCATATTTTAACTAATTGCCCTTGTGTTTGCCGTGTAAATCCACCGCCGCCGCCCACGGTGTCTCTAGAGAAATCCGCTTGTACACATTGTTGAGTTGGCGGCGAAGCTCTTAATTTTAATAACCATATCAACGCGCGAGAAGGTTGCCCTGTCGTTCGAGTTTCCTCTATATTGCACTATGTTATTATAATGTACGCGATTACACGACCTCTGCGAACTTTGCGGCGCCTCTGATTAAAATTGTAAATGCTATAAACATTTTCTTATTCCTCGTCTCGCCGTCGCGTTCAAATTAAAATTTATAAATATATTATACATCTTATCAAGACGGTTAATTAGACGTCTATCGTTTATCATCTATATATTGTGTATATATATATATATGTCAACGGTTGACGTATATATATATATATATGTCAACGGTTGACCGGTAAATATATAATAATATTAATATATTTATGTTATTAATTCATTACAATGCAGGCGTGCAGAGAATTTTTAATGCATTTTAATTTTAATTTTTACATAGAAATGTTTAAATTTAAATATAATATGATAAACTTTTCAGTAAAAAGGTATATCAAACACTTATGATAAGAACATTTGACGATTTATATGTGGTAATACATACGGTAGCCCGTTACGCGTATCCGGTAAAATTTTAATTAAACTTTATTTTTAACATATTTTACTGTAATAATATATTATTATACCATACAATAAAGAAATAAGAATATAATATTATGTAATACAAAATTCAATCTTAATCCTCAATTCAACCATACATTTTTTTTTAAATATTTATACTAATTGATATTTTGTGCTTATATTCAGAAAATATTATTAAAGCTGAAATAAAAAATGAGCATAACTTTTTATTATTTTTAGTTATAAACATAATTTTCAATACATACACTTCATGCAACTTTTTTTTTTTTAAAACACTAGTAATTTATTTAAAACATAAGTATTTATTTTATAATATTTAACATTTAATTTAAAATATATCATAGTTTATAATAATTAATAGTTCATCTACACTCGCGTTCAATAATAATAATTTCAGTTGAACGTATTATAAATTGTAAAATAAGTTGAATATGTGACATTAATATTATGGGCTATATAATAATATGAACTTACACTATACAATTAAGTCTGTTAATTATACTAAATAAAACTGATTTGACTTACATTAAACGTATACCTTTACATTGTCTACTTAAACATAGAAAATGCTATCGGAAACAAAAATCGATGTAATCGAATCCTTTAGATAGAATTTACAATCTATATAACTATAAATATATATAAATAATAATAACCTGCTTAGTAATTTTATAAAGGGTAGTAAAACCTAAGCATACTTTTCATTCAATACATCCCGTGTCTAAGGTGACACTGATAAATGCGCTATTAAACATTCAACGAACCGTATTTAATCGTTTAGGCGAACTTCACATTATAAACAATACGGAATTGAAGAAAATGAAAGAGCTACTAAGCTTCAGGGAAAACTTTTGAGACTATTGTTCCGTATAAATGTATTGCTAACGCCAAGTCGTACTCAAAAAATCTTTAAATAAAAGTATGAAACAACTAGATTTGTTGAACTTCAAGTAGGAAAATATAGAGCAATAGAGCATGTTATAATTCAGTAAATAATTAACTACGAAATTTATTAATTTATAGAAATGTTGTCAGAAAATATTTTTATAAATAAAATAAAGATGTACTTGACATATGAAAAAATTATTATTAGAAAAATAGATATTTTCCAAAGTATTTTTTTTTTTATTGCATACTCGAAGAATACCGAATTTTTTTATGATCTACGCATAGGCGCAACTAAACCTCTAAAACGTGGGTTACTAGTAACGTGTGAATCCCAAATCACCACCACCCCAGGCATAAAATTGGTTCTAACCATTCAAACCAGAATAGTAAATATACAATATAAACTATAGATTTATATTTTATATTTTCTTTTCTTATTTTTAAATCTTATAAGCATTTCTAAGTCACTAATTAGGATTACGTATTAAGAATATATTAAAGATGTGAAATAAATTTAAGTAAAATGAATTATAATTATCTAATAAGCTACGTAACAACACTAAAAATGGTTTTAATACTTCAATAAATAAATTATTTTTAATAGGTAAATCTCCACCTAAAGCATTATGATTTAAATTTGGGTTTCTGTATAATTTTAAGTATAACCAGTTTTACTGACATAGAATTTTATAACTAAAAAATGACTTAATAATAATACCTAAATGTTTAATTTAAAGCATACATTTTGAATAACTGAAATGTTTGGTTTGAAATTAATTAACAATAATTTTGTAGCTTAACATTATAAAGCTCTATGTGTTTAAGTGTGATTCAGTACAATTATAATTAATTTTTTTCACATTTTTAAATAGTACGAAATTATAGTTTCCTAAATAATAATAAATTAAATTTTTGGTTTTATGTGTTATTATTATTTTGTTATTGTACATAACACAATATAATATTATTAAGTTTAAATTCGTATTATATGTTAAAAATATTAACTAAAATTATTTTTAAGGTACGTATTAAGACTCAATCCAATTATCGACACACATAAATTACATGAATAACAGACTATTGAACTTATTTTACATTAATACAAAACAATTTCTGTTATTGTATGTTTTTTTTTCTAATATTTTACATTTAATGGATATATTGTTAACAGACTAGCAGTACTACATTTTCAATCATTATAGTATTATTCATATTTAGTTTGGAAGATGCGTGTAGAAAGATTAGCACGAATTGTTCACAAAAGGGTTGCTGGGCTACCTCTTTCATGAGTCATATTATGCAAAAAACCACATTCAAATAAAATGAATAGATCTTGATGCACTAAACCTGGCTCTTAAGTTCAACCCTATTTTGAATTAATATAGGTAACAGCAATAACAATAATGAAAATATCCTTTATGTATTAATGTATTATTTAATTGCGCTGAGTCTCGGAAAATTCTACTGGCTGCTTTACATGGTAATTTATTTGAGTGCATACATATAGCTATAACTATAATACCATATTATATTAAAATTACAATTGTTTTATTTTTTTAAATGTTAATGAACCATTGAGAACTTAATATAAAATCTATAGAAAAGCGAATCTCAAACATCTATTTGTTCTATCTTATTAGAATTTAAATTACCTTAGTACCTATATATTTTTATAATAAAAATTCCATAGGCACGATAAAAAAATATAGTATAAAATACATTTAAATTTATTTAACCATGTTAGATACGCGGTATCCGATTAATTTACCATCAATAAATAATGTAATTTAAGTTGTTAAAAGATAAAATAATGTCAACATTTTAAAATAAAAATATTAAGTTTTTACTTATCATGGTACATTTTCTATAAACCTATTATAACTCCGTTGGTATAATATTATTAAATTACCTATTCTTAAAATTAATTTTGCAGTTATATATTGTATATATATATGTATTTAAACTTATGTGTAGGTATAACTATTACCTATTTTATTACTGAATGACAGCTGATACTTGATATTACTTATTACAGTTGATCAGTTTGCTGATAAATCTTAGTGGTTCATTTAATGAATATAATTGTATAATCAAATTGTTCTAGAATATCTATTTTAGTTAGAAAATGATTATTGTTTTAGTAATAAATTAACCTTTCTAACTGTTATTCATCATATTGAATTCAAATACAAAGTACAAACAAATCGAAAATAAAACATATTATGTTGATGCGTAATATAATAAATAAATTGCTATGATATAAACTCTAGTATACATATTATAGAAAGCGACACTTTAAATTTTTTGTTAAATATAAAGTAATTTAGGAGCAATAAAATATAAAATCAAAACAAAAAATTAAAAACAGAAACTACAATGGTTTCACGAAATCACAAAACTCATTAAAAGAGCTTTTGTTCGTGTAAATATTTTCCCGAAACACGCATTTTGGATATTTCCATGTGATTGTATTGTGTGAGAAATAAAATATTATTTTAAAAATAATAAGTCTAAATTTTAATTATGTCATTACAGTAATAGATCCAAACAACGATTCAGTAATTGTTTTCCTTTTCTCTAAATTTCTCTAAACTCTATCGACGCTATGCGTCTAAATAGAAAGATTCTTTGACACGGTGTAGTAGTACGCAGAGAACCGACGTCTGTCTGTCGAATTTCCTATTAAAATTGATATGGACTGATAGGTTTAAGAGTACATTTTAAGACAGTAGACAATATTGAATATTGGTTATTTTCTTAATAAAACATTATCTTTTCATTGTCTAATCTTGTCAATTTTATATTATAAAGATTTAAGCACTTATCAATAACACAATACATTAACTTTTTATGTAGGTATCTACTTAATATTATAGATTTATACGTTACTATTCACTTTAATAACTTACTTAATCATCTATCTAAAATTAATTATCAATAGTGGTTTAATGTTTAAATAAATACAATAGTAAATATCATATACATTGAACGGAGAAAATATATTTAAGGTTTATAGTCGATAAACATTTTTACAAGCTTATAAACAATAACAATATTTAGATATTTATGTACAGTGTACAATAAGCAGTATACAATAAATATATTTTACATAAATAATTCTGAATGATTAATATTGTATCTATGAGCTTAGGAATTAATGAAAAATCAAAACACTTACTTTTTTAAATATTTTAAAAGGCAAAATGTGAATATAGTTTCGTTATTAGGTGAAAATGATTTCAACGAATTAATGGAAGTTAATATCATAAGTTGTGTTTAAATTACTGATTTATTTAGAATTTAAAATAAATTATAATGAAGAACACAAGTTACATAAATTTATGATTAATTGCAGGTACATGTATAGGAATATATTTCGTTAGACATTAAAGAGTACAAATTTTAAAAATTAATTAGTTAATTAAAATAAATTATATTAGTAGTGTTATACGTATTGTTAATACTATATTATAAGTCGTATTGTATAACATTAATCTGATTATATTTTTATTAATCGATCATAGAATTACTTATTACACACTAAACGAACATTTCAAAATAAATATTATATAAAATAAGGTCGAAGGAGATATTTTAACAGCAATATTTTACTAGCAACATATTATTTAGTTCATTTTTTTCGCAATCATTTTTAAAAGAGTACTACTTTGTCTGCCCCGTCACACTAGTAAATCTATAAATCAAATTTAATCCAATAACTGTGTCAGAAAGTAACTTATATTGTATATTATTAAATTATATTATGTATGTTTAACCATTTCATAAATAAAATTCTTTATTATCATTTTGACAGTGATATAAAAACATTTTAATACAAAGGTATAAATAAAGTATTATATAAATTAATCAGATTTTGTTAAATAAAATATTTTCCTTTTAACATGGGCATAAAGAAGTCATATAAAAAATAAAATAATTTTTTTTTCACGTTATAAAACATATTTAAAAAATAAAAGCTGATAAAGTGCATATTATCAACAATATCGTATAAAGATATTTGCATATTATGTTCGTATTATTTATTAATTAAAGTTAGTTTATACATATTTTAATTTTTAATTAATATTTATTATTTTAAAACGCATCATATCACGTGTATTCATATTATGACAAGCAAACGGAAAATGTAATGAATGTATTTTAGTTTATTGTACTACAATAATAAAATATTAACAGTTGTTATTTGAAAGTGCAAATAATGTTATATAATTAAATAAGCAAATATCTTCTGGATTTTTCTTACCCAAATAATAAATATAATACTAATATACTACTCATATGGTTTATTAAACATAAAATATTTCTTATAGTTATTTAGCATGGATTAGACCCTTAACAATTCGCACTAGTATTTTCAAAGTACCTACATATCGCATTATAGTTTCTTTATTTCTATTATTATTATTTTTTTTTAATTCGACTTCGTAGTTTTGTCAAAACCGCGTCTCTTGTCGCTTCTTTTTTTTCTTATTAACGTCCTTTGTTCTCTGTTCTTCATACATAATACAACGCACTCAATGGGCCCTCGGGTTTCCCTTGTTTTCACTAGCCCATACACACTTGTGTCCACTGTCCGCGCCACGTTTGTTTTTTTCCCACCCTTGTCTACGCGCGTTTCTTCTACTTTTATGTTCTCCGTATATACATTGTAAACTTTGTCTTCTGTGCTTTCAATTGCTCCGTCTGTAGCTCCTTTACCCTGTTCGACCATCGCAGTATCCTTTTATCGACTCATTTTCCCCTCTTACCCTTTGTACTCTTTATGAGCAATTTCTTCGCCAGTTTTACCCCTTCTTACATTTTTCATTTGAGATCCCTACCAAAAGACACTACTCGAATGATTATCAACACGAACTCTAGACCAATTTAACTCAACTGCGTCATATCTCATAAAATAAAATCTAAAGAAAACCTTTCTACCTACGTGGTTTTGGAATACAAAAAGTCAATTTAACATTATAATTATTTTTTTTCTTCATATGTAGTTATATGGAAATTGATTTATCGAAATTAGTATTGAAAATATTACATTATATACATGTATATGTTTGTATATTGATGTTTATTTTACATTTTTAATATAGTAATTATAAAACTTAAAATTCATCAATTATATTGTAATTTATATAATAATTTACATAATTACCCATTATGGTCTATAAATAGTTTGAATTTAAGCTAAATGTTATAGGGAAAAAAATTTATGTGCATAATATTATATTTTATACATTAAACAATAGAATATACAATTCAACTAATGGACTGTTTTAAATTTTGTTATATTTGCCTATAATAATATAATCGAATAATATATTCCATAAGCTATTTATAAAGGTTTTGCATAAAACTGAATTAGTATTGCAATTGTACGAGATTGTATTAACAAAATTCAGTTATCGTAGCTAATAATATTTCTATACTAGGTAGATAATAAAAATAATTATATAATTGCAATTGTAATAACACAAAAATAATTTTCTTTTTTTCAATTAAAATAAGTAGTACTTGAAATTTTCTTTTTTTTTTCATTTTATTTTGTTAGTTTATAAATTAAAAATAATCATTTGACATATACATCAAATATAAATGTAAATTAATAATTTTTGAAGGAAATTATGTGAATGCAAAACAAGAACGTATTACTATACAACTTCACAACAGAACAAATAATTCATTTTCGTTCCGGAAATAATTTTGCAACGGAACAAATATAAATTGTATGTTAACTTAGAATATATTAATACTTCGTACATTTTTTTGTTGACAGCTATTCTATGACAATTAAAACAAATAATCGTATAATAAAAAAGATAATAATATTGGAAAAAGTTTTTCATAGTAATAAAATTATTTACTATTAATTGAATACTCCAATAGTGTATTTGAAAAATAAGTTAAAAAGTTAAATATCTTTTTATGTATAAATGCATGTATATTTGTTTTTAAAACGTATCTAATAAATATTTGTATTTTGTTTTTTATTATCAATTTATATTTTAAATAAATGCATTTTTGATGTTCTTTCATTATTCATTGTATACTAGGTATATTATTACAGTGGTACGTATCTATATCTAATATATTTATTTAGATAGTGCTTAAGAAGTAAAAGTTAGTTATAACTTGTTAGGTACTCATAACTAAATACCGATTTTTGCATATATTATAGTGCATGTTCATTGTTCATACTTATATAAGCAATTACATATACCTAGTAAATGCATTTTCATCTTTTACTTAAATAAGAAAAATTTCAAATTTTTATTTCGTATACTTTTTGCATATTTTCCATGTTAACGTATGTTTTTGTATATTATACCTTTAAATTTAAATGTTTTAACTTTATTTCATTATTTTATACATAATTATTGTACATAAATCTATTCCACAACACAAAAATTGAAAATATTTTTAAAAATAATATAATATTACGTTTTCATAGATCATTATTATAGTAGGTAGGTACCTAATTCATTACATACTATTTTTTCTATCGTTTAATTTTATCTATTTAAGAGATTATAACTAAGGATTTAACTTAAATTAAAACACATTTTTCAATTATTGTTGAAACTTGTAACTTCAGACTTCTGTCATACAACTTATAGAAGCTTTAGAAATTTTTTAACAAGTTACAAATTGTATTAATTATCGTTTTGAAAATGAAAGCGTATTAATTAAAAAAAAGTGTTTTGAAATCATTATTAAGTAGGTATAAAGGTTTGTTAATTTTAAAAGAAATTTCTAAAATACACCTAGGCGAGAACTTTAGGTTAGATTGATTTCTGAGTTTTTCTATAAAGAATTTTCCCTAGAAATGTTTTCGAGACTGTTGAGTTTCAAAATATGTATCCATAACAAGCGATGATGTGGAACGCAGTTTTTCTGAGTACAAACCTATTGTTACGAACCGTAGTTATAATTTAACTGAGACCAATATGAAAATCATTATTGTTACTTATTGTTTTTCTAATAAACTTTAAATTGGATATTATATTTTTTTTCATCATAATTATTACTATATTACTGTAGGTTATTGATATAATCACTATTTTCATCATTAAAGTTTTGTTTGTTTTTATAACTTTATGATAAATAAATTGCTGTAGATAATTTTCTGTATATTGTAGGTAAAATACAAATTATATAATATTATTTTTATGTTGAAATTACTGATAATTAATAAATAAATAATTTTAACAACATACGTGATAAAATATAATTTACGTAAAAATTGCAAAGTATTTAAAAATTATTTTGTATGTTTTGTGATTTTTAGATGCATATTTTAAATTTTAAATTCATATAAATTCAGACTTTAACTTATAACTTATTAATTGTACATAATATATATTAAATGCTCATATCCACATAATTTAAAAAATATTTAATACTATTTTTAACGTGCACGATATTGTTTAAGCTACGTCGTTATACAAAACATGTACCCAAACTATTTTATAAATATTAATAACATTGTTCTTTAGATGTTTTAGACATATTGTTTTATATAAATATGAGTAATACATTTGAATTATGCAGTAACACGTTACTCAAATTAGCGGCACTCTAAAAGTAATTTATAAAAGTATTTTTTTTTATATATTAGTTGAATGAAATACATAAAAAAAAACAAACCACGCTGAAACTCGTGCAGGAGACGCTAATAACAGTTGCGAATGTTTTCGGAAAATACTTTTTGATTCATATCCGCGGGTGTGCAGTAATGAAATAATAGTTCACTATGACTATAACCACAAGTCATATTTTTCTTTTTTTCTTGTTTTACGACCAATGAAGAAGGGTAAAGTCTTAAAAACAGTAGAAATTTAACACGATAAAATAAGAAGAGTATGGAAGAAATGTAAATAAAAAATAAAGTACATTCAAGATTGTAAAAAAAAAAAAAAAAGTAAACGGAAAAGTTTACCGTGTAAAAGAAAGAATCGAATGAAAATTTTCTCGGCAAAAGAACGATGGTCTTCTAGTAAATGGTCATTGGGGATGGAGGAGTGGTTTTTAATCCGACGACGTTCAAATTAAACTTTCGCTCCAATATGAATCGAGAAAGGGGCGTAGTGGGACGCAGTTGACGCGATGCAATTTAAAAACGAATCGTAAACTCAACAACGAACAAGGAAAATACCAGTTCATTAAAAAAAAAACATAACTTTTCCCTTGGTCTATATTAACAGTAACTCTTCAACACTAGGATTTTATAATTATCGATTAGGTACACACGTTTATTTACAATAATCTAGTCATATAGTTTATATTATAATATAAGCTCTATAGATGTAGTAGGTATAATATAGATTTTAAATTTTAATCAATTTTTTATGTTTCTTCAAAATATGTAATTAAAAATATATTCTGGGTTGATGGTAAGTAAAGAAATAGTTTTGTTTATTTTTATAAATAAAAAAGTGACATATTATTATGTGTCGAATTATGAAATTAAAACTACGAGAAAAATAATTAATAACCCGGAAAACTGAACAAATGTTTTCAAATTTTTATAAACACACTCGTATTATTAATGCTTTAACTACCATTAATTAGTCACTTCCAAATGTTTTCAAAGTTAACCTGTGTCTATAATAATATGAGTACATGACACCAACAACAAGGTTATAATATCTATTAGCTGAAATATTATAATTATTAAAATTAAAATTATTTGGTAAATTAATTGTTTAAATTCTGCTTTTTAAATGAATATAATATAACTTAAAGAATTGCTTCTAGTATCGTATTTCAAATTATAGTTACTATTAACTAGAATGCCTCACAGTATATTAAAAGTCTTAATCTTATTATAATGACACAAATCGAGTTTTTATATGATTTCTTTGAAAGTTATTGATATATTAGAATCTTACCAATATACTATCATTTATATATTATTTTTTTATTTAAATTTTAACAGTAGGTACTAATACAGTTCGATAACTATAAACGGTAAGCACTATAGTAATCTTGTATTTGAAGTTAATAATTAATAATTACTTAAATTTTTTTAAAAGAAAATGGACTAATTAAACTTAAATAAATATATGAAAGTCTAACATTATTATACATATCAATATTTTATATTTTACGCATATTATAATGCGAAAAAATAAATCATGTTGAATATTTAATTAAATGCCTATGTTGTATCATATATAACTTATTATGTGTGTATACACAAATAGGTGATTTTAACTTGGAATATAAATAATGATATATATTATTTATGAATAGTTGTATACATCCTAATAAAATGCGAATATTTAACCGCATAATATTTTTTATGTTTTTTTTTTTAAGAACTGAAACTTGGCAATACCATGTTTAAGTATGAATTGGTAACTTGCATAAGTACTTGTATTTGATAATTAAATGTTTTATTTAAAGTTATTTCGTGTTGATAAATTTATAATCATGAATGTGTTATTCATATACCACCACCATTGATTTTGTTTGTCGTTTATTTAAATGTATATTATGGTTACTGGTTAAATTACATGTCGATAAACTAAGTATAAATTAAATATTAGAATTATATAATTACATGAGACAATAAATATAAATATATTTACCTAACTTTACTCATTAAAGTTGAAATCAATTGTTTTTTTAATTAATTAAAAAAGTAATTGTATTCTATACTCATGTAGTTGTTACACATGTTATGATAAATAATTAAGATACGTATTTATTATTAAAATAAATGTATTTAATATGTAAGCTTTTAGTAATTAATAATTGAAATAGAATCAAAACTCAAATATTTACTAGCAAATAATAATGAAAATGTTTTGTAATCAGTTAAAGTTCAAATTAAAATCATGTATTTTCAAACAATATGTTTATATAATATTATTATATACAGTGAACTATATAAAATACAATAAGTCACTAGTAAACAATGTAATCTCTATATAAATTATGTTATTAATATTATTTTTTCATTTCTATATTACAAATATAATAATTATCATTACAAATAATTTTAGTTATTTTAATATGATTAAGTATATTTTATATCATTTCTATACAATATTTTATTTTATATTTTAAGATAATGGGTTATAGTTTTATTTATAACAATAGTCATATTATGTAATATCTATCTAATTTAAATTATAATACATTAATACCTAAAAATTCTAATTAATTTTATTCAAAATAAAAGTTTTAGTTAAGAAAATCTTAAGTTAAAGAACTAATTAACAATTGTCAAGAAATTATAATTTGCACACTTTCTTTTGAATTCATAATTAGATTTTTTTATTTATTGTATGTGAAGATTTATATACGTATGGTTTACTTCAAACAAATATATTATGCATTCAAGAAGTTATAAAATATGTCACGCACATAAACTTAAGTAAGAAATTAAAAATTTAAAAATATAAAATATTTTGAATGTGGCCTGAAATCATAAAATAGCATATTGGTCATTGGGGAACACTGTTAAGACAATACAAACAGTAACCTTAGGAGACGATAAAGGTCCCTAATAAATAAACAGACACCTACTATAAGTCTATATAAACATATTATAGTCAATAGTGCATGTAGGATTTACGATATATCCGATAACCTTTAAATAATATATATTATATTTAATATAGTTTTTACTTTATTTTAAATTTAGTAGTAAATAGCTAAATGTTTTATGCAAAAAAGTGTGTCATCAGTGTGTTATATATGTTTAATCAGTTTGAATTGACTACGTTAATAGAATTCCTTATTTTTTAAATTTTTATCAAACATATAAAAGTTAAAAATTTACTGGACAACTTAAAGATTTTTTTTAAATTTTATTTTTAAAAACTGTAACTAAGAATAATTACTGTATAACTTAGATAATATTCTATGAAATATATCTATGTTAACGAATTTTTAGTTTTAAGATTTATAATTGATAGAGTATTGAGTTATTAAGTATCAGAGAGTGAGAGAGATACTATTTTATATGTATTTAACATTTAATTCTGTGTAAGAATATCTAAATAAATGTTTTATAATTGTTGAGATATAAATAATACTATGCATTGCATACAATTTCACTTAATATAAATTTAAATAAACAGGTTGATTATTATTGTACATGTGTATATACTGTATAAACATTCTATAAAAATAAAATGCATTACTGAAATAAAACCTAACTTTAAAAAATAAAATTAAAAATAAATCAATTAAATTATATATTTGTATACATATATTACATAAACCACATTAAAAATTTAAATAGAAATATTTTTTCTAAGCTCTAAATGGTTTAAATTATATTATATATCAGCCTATGCATAAACCAAGTTGAAAAATTTAAAAAAAAAACAATAAAATACTATCATACTGTAATATAAAAAATACTCGGCTGTTAAAAAGTTCTTACCGGGTAAAAAAATGTGCACGACGAAAACAAAAGTCACGCCGAGCCGGCGAAACATGTCGAGGGTTGCGCGTCTAACCGATACTGACGATATCCGGCGACTGCGCCGACACCCCTGACCAGGCTTAATACACTCCGGCAAACGGCCGCCCAGTAAAATGCCCCCTATAACTTGTGTGCAACTGTGCAAGTGTTTTTTATGCGTCAAAAAACCGCGTTTTTGTAATGTATTTCTCTAAGACACACTATAATGACTTCCGAAGAAAAATATAACAAATCCTATGTTGTAAGGCTTTTTTTTTCGTAAGTATACGCGATGATCATATATCATAATTTGACGGAAAGCAAACATAAAAGTTCACGATGTTAACGTAAAATCCACATTTATCTACGAATATAATATATAAAAATATATATTTTTTTAAATACTTATTTAGGACTTAGATTTGGTTAGCAAATGAAACAGGTGTATGTTTATTCGGGTCGAAATATAAAATTTTAAATCAATGTTTAAACCCTTTAAACTTCTTTTATATTTAAACCTTGCGTTTACAAAGGAAATCGAAAAATTACAATTAATAAAAGTACATAAACCAGAATATTTCCAATCGCTATTATCAATTTAAGAAGCACTATTTTTCCAAAACATAATTTTCAGAAAACAACAAAATAAATATATTAAAAAAAAAAAAAAATGGATTATACAATCAATACCTAAGTTTCTTGCTTCATTTAGAATTCAAAAACTTTAATTATGATATAGGATAAATACTTCTTTTGCACAATTATAAACATAGTGTTATTAGTTGTTATTAATTTTTAAATTTACTATTTAAAAAAAAAATGCAATATAAATCATTTAAATTATACAAATATACTGTTTATTATAATTTTTATGATATTGTGCTTAATTTTTTTTAACAAACTCGGATTTGTTATTTTGAGTACTTGTCACTATAATATCTATTTATTACACCTTAACATTAAAACATCAGAAAAAAAAAATGTAATAACTTATAATGTACCTATTAATATCTAGGCATATTAATTTTACTCAGCGGTAACCTATGATTAAATTAAGTTTAAAAAACAGATTGTTGTATGCCTGTAACATATAATACGAAATTCTAGCATCTCAAATCGGAATAACTAATACAATGATACTTTTTCTAAAACATATGGAATTGTGCAAATTACTTTAGATTTAAAAAAAAAATAATGTAAAAAACGAATAACTATTTTTATTGAAGCCTAAAATATAATTTTCTTTTTTTTTAAATTTATATTTATAATTTATAAAGGAAAATGTACTTTATAATAATCCACGCAGAGCCGAACCTATTTAAGTTATCGAATTGAAATTTTGAGGATAGATTAACATTATAATTTCACCGTGCACTAAGAAAGGATTTTCAAAATTTTTATTTTATAGGGTTGAAATCAGTAAAAATAATAATAATAATAATCACGCGTTGCCACGGCTACTAGAATATTTTCTTTATGTGTATATTTTATCGGCGTGTAGATATGATGTTCTGAGGCGTAAGATACCAACTAACTCAATGATATTACCTTTTTATTATGTTTAAAGACTGTGCAATTATTATTATTATTATAATTCGAATAAATTCGGAATAATAGATTATTTTTAACGAATGATATATAATCGGTTAATCGATTGAAAAAATGCAATTCTAGACGGGACAGTTATGTAAAATTGAAATGTCAGAGATATCATCAATATACCAAATCAGAAAACCAAAAATAGTTTTTATTCTTTCGCTAAATGTTAGCATTGTTAACATTATAGGCAACCAAACTTAAAACGGGTGAATTTTGTACGGGGGTAGACCGTTTGGGCGAATCGATCTAGAATATGGTCTGTTTGGGCGAATAAATATATACCGTTCGGGCGAGGATTATTAAGCTATTAACTTTTTTATTAATTCGACCTAACCTGGTATTCGTATTATTGCTTAATTTCCACATTCTAAATTTAATTTAAGAATATGATATAATTCTTTTCTCCTGAATTAGGTAAATGCTTAATTAAGTATTTTATTTTGTTCACCTGTATCTTGTCACAAGGCTTCGGATTTTTGAGGTAGAGTTGTCTTAAATGATTGTATAATTTTTTTAAATTGATTTTATGTTCCATACTGATTTTTGACAAAAATACTATTAACAAATTCATTATTATCATTAGCTTATATTGTATAGAAAATGTCTACACAGGGCACAAAATAGCGATTTCACCAAGATTTTACGTTAATTTTTCATAAACTGCGTAAATACTTATACATACATTATGACGTGTTAATACAATAAATTATAAATAATTGATGACTGTTCTCGAAAAAGGAGCAAAAATGGTCTATTACTACCAGTGGTGTGTCAAACTAGATTATAGTGCAAACGATTTGGAAAGTTTAATGTTAAACAACTTAACACAAATCCACAATATTTAAGTTATGCTTAACATATTATACAAAATAGAATATATATAGGTAGTATAAATTATATACCCGACAATTTGTTTAACAATAGATTAAAATAATTTTAATTTCTAAAATTAAACGTATTAGTAACTTTCTTTGAATACTACAGCTGGTGTTCAGATTGAAAGCGAAATATACAAGTACATTTTAAAAGCATACACTAACGTCGAAAAATCAAAAAATAAATATATTTTTTACAAGTACATTTTTAAAAGTACAGTCGATTCCGCTTTATTGGGACACATCGGTTGCGTGTTATTTTGTCCTAACAAAGCGGTTGTCCCAATAATCCAAAATACAAAAACAAACATAAATTTGTTGAAAAACTGATGTTTTTTTATTTTATTTTTATTTTTCAAATTATAAATTATTATAGAAATTAATTGATAGTTCAAAAAGAAAAACATGATATTACATCATCATGTATATCACATTTAAACATACGATAAGATAAAATTTAATCTAATAATCGATTATGCAAGACGGTCGCGATTGTCAAACTATTGATCTATTAATATCCTCGATAAAAAATGTCCCGATTATCCGGATTCGTGGCCCAGATAAGCGGTGAACGTTCACCCTGCAAGTGTACATTTGTTTTCGCCCTGCACGTACAGCGGTTGTCCTTATTAACCGGTGTCTCTATTAGGCGAAATCGACTGTATATTTTTGTTAACTTATAGTCTTTTTTTACATGCAATTAATGTCAAACGTGCTTTATTAATATTATATACCGTAAGATGTTGAAAGTTGAGCATGTATATAAATCGACAAAAAGTCACAACAAGGCACACCAACGATCACCATAAAGGAATTTGATAATATTATTTTATAGGTGACCGATGTATGAATCTTACCTTGACTCTTTTTACGACGCAGTATGAAAATGCAGGGAAAACGGGTAACTTGTTCTGTCAGGAACTACACAGATCCGACGACATAAGATATTATAACCAAGGCCACACTGTGTGATTGAGCCGAATCAGACACGCGGTATCGTGACAGTAAGTATTTCATAACTTGGATAAATAAATCTCTAACCTCAGGTTGATGTGTTTGTTTGTTTCCATGTTTGAAACAAGTTTAACTCACCAAACATCTCATTGAGAAATAATAAAAAAATTGTTAGGACATACGCCCATTTCACCGAATTAAAAACGGTGGTGTAATTTGAAATTGTCACTCGGTCTCTGTACCGAAGTTATAGCTATTTGAGATCTATTATTTATCACGGTAATCAAGTCTATTTGATAACTGGTATGTATATGTATAAAATAATTTTAGTGTCAATATAAGCCGTAGGAGGCTTCGCCCTCTACATTCCCTTAACTCTAAATTTATACGGAATTTTTAAACATCAATGATTGGTATGACAAGATATATTTAAAGCACAACTAATTTTATTTATTAGTTCTAAGAAAACGTATTATTTTAAGCGTGAATAGTGTTGATCATTAACTGTGGAATGTGTTTAAATTTGAATGTTGTTGTAAATAATTGAATTTGAAAAACGATTCTAACAGTTATTAAGTTTAGTTTACCCAAATCTAGTTAAGAATGTTTGCTTATATTTCTTCATTCGAATTGTATTGCCGATTTCCACTGTTTCCTGAAAACACCCCAGAGATTTGAAATAAAGGCCTCTTACTATATTGTCTATTGTGTAGGTAACATGTAATCTATTTCCGGTTTATATACACAGAACAAGTATGAAACTTTTTTCTGTCCAAAGCATTTTCAAAAGAAAAAGAAATAAACCCAAACGAGTTTTACGCATTTAATAAATAAATATACCGCTTACTTTAAATATAATTTTAAAAGTAATATGTAATAGTTATTTCATACATTTGTAGGGAACATATTATTTACAAGTTTACCATAACGATTTAAAAATTATGCACACAGCAAAAATAAAAATAAAAAAATGTATTGAATTAAAAGTTAAAAAATTTTAAAATGTTATGTTTGATGTACTTTGTTAATAATTATTATATTGTTAAAATTATCTTTATGACTTTACACTTAAAACAGTAAGTAACTTGTAGAATATTTTACCAAAATGTTTCTTTATTAAATTCTAAATTATATAAAATGTTGATAAGCCACATTATAGCCAATAATGAAAGTTTTCACGTAGCTGTATAAACTTTTTGGTCTTTCAAAACGGTTAACTTCAATAGTATTCCAAAATGTTTGAAATCGTTTGAATTGTTAAATTAAACAAACAATTTCGTTTGGCATATTTTATTGGTGTTTCTTAATTATTATGTTTTAGGTTAGAACCTCGAAAGACTTATAATAAAATCTAAACTCATATAAATAAGATAGTTTTATAGACTTTATGGTATCTATATATTTCAATTATTTTATTCATAACTTTATAAGGTATACTATAAAAATTATTGAGTTCTAGCTTTTAAACCTTTGTCGTTAATGTAACGATTTTATTATCAGTGAACAGTGATGAACATAGTTTTTTTCAACAAATTTAAATTTTATGATGACAATTGTGCATATTTGGCAACTTAATATACATAAATTTATTCATCAAGTGTAATCTCAATTTCTTTCCTTTAATAATGAATTTATTCAAATTTTAACATTTTAAAATTCTTAATATCATTCGTATTTGATACCTAAAGAGTGGTTTCAAAGTAATATAAACTAAAAAAATGTAAATACATTTTTTGGTAATATAAAAAAAAGTAATACAATCTTCAGACTTTAAAATAAGAAATCAAGAAATTTCCTTTTTTACTGTACATTAAACTATTAAAGGGTGGATATATATATATATATTTAATACTGATGTACCTAATTCAAAAATTGGAGAGAATTGTTTCAGTTATTAAAATGTTTATATTAAGGAAAAAGATATTTAAAAATGGGTTCACAAGAATATAAAATAAATGTAATACTGGTTCTATTATATTTGTTATACTTAGACCATGTTCAATGATTTTCAATAGACAAATAAAAATTATTATTACCTACTTATTGACTTTTTTATAAAGGTAAGTTAATATAAATCAATCGTTGATGATGCATTTATTATTGTTTTTGAAAAATATAGCAATGTTTGCAGTGCCTGATTTAGGGGGGTACCTGGGTGACTAGTCACCCGGCCCCAATTTGGAGCGGCCCCAAACGTTTTGCTAGTTTTTTTTTTTTTATAGAATCATAAAATTTAAAAAAAAAATAATACAAATTGTCATAATATTATATAACATTAAATATTATTTATGATATTGACTTCGTAGTTCGTACATTATTTACGCTATAAGCCTATATAAATTATAAATATTATATCAGTGGTCTTCACCAATAATAATTATTAAAAGCTAAAAATAACAAAACTAATAAAGATAATAATTATCGACTATCGTCATTCTCTACTGTTAGAGACTAACGATGTCCATGTGTTATAAGTAGGGCTCGGAACTTAATGCACTAAAAAAGTACAAAATATGCATGCACTTATGCGCTTAAAAAAGTACAAATATGCTCTAAAAATATGCACTTATGTGCATAAAAAAGTACAAATATGCTCTAAAAATATGCACTTATATTTTATTTTTTTACATAAAATTATTATTTACAGAAATATTTTATAAAATATTATAAACATGAAAAAGTAAAACAATAAAAATAATTCTGATTTTTAATTTTCAATAATAATTAAAAAAAAAAAAAAAATGCGATACAAAAATATCTAATAATATCTCTCAATATTAATGTATTTATTTTTTTATTTACAAATTTTCATAGTAGATCTTCATAAATTATAAAATATGCTCTAAAAAAATTTTAAAATTAAGAAATATGCTCTAAAATCAAAAAATCACTAAATATGCAAAAATATGCACTATAAACTTTTGATATGTTTTTCGTAGTGTCTTAGAACAAATTTCAAGCTCACTTAGCAATAAATCTAACGGTTCAAAAAAACATGCAAATGCAACAACTTCCGAGCCCTAGTTATAAGCAATTTAATACAGGAGTTGTGTAACCAGTAGGTATATCTTAAAACGTGATAAATACTAAAAATGTAAACAAATCGATCAGCTGTTTGAGTGTCTATTCTTATTATATTATGTTCATGTCTATTCTATTTATTTAACTAGGTATATGAATATAATATGATAAAAAAATCAATGTAATCTAATGTGACATGTAATTATATAAAATAAAATAAATTATACATTTTTTAATAAGATAATATTAATAAATTTATATGAGGCCTCTTTTTATTTAAATCCCCGGCCCCAAAATTTGTAAATCAGGCTCTGAATGTTTGTATACAAATATTAGTATAGATATAAGAATAAAGTGTTAGCAACCATTTCTCTAGCATACCTACGTTGATTTGATATGTGAATTTTTCATTTTTATTGTTTAAGTACAATCGGTATTGTTCACTTTTATAGATATTAGCACTATTTAATACGTTATACAAGTTTCATATTAAAAGTTAACTTTATTATTTCTCCTTTAAATTTTAGTTTGGTCAGGTAGTGTTGTATTTAAAATAAACTACAATAATTTCTTAATAAACAATAAATCTAATAAGTACATTTGGGTATTTTTTAGGTACTTATATATTGATTATAATTGTGTAATTTTAAATTAAAATTAAATTAAATACCTACCTAATATATCTATAATACCTATCCACTGATTACACTGTTTTGTGGATATCGTAAAATAACCGGACAATCAATATAAAAGCCATGCTTATCTTTTGACTTTTTAATTGTTATTATCATGAATATTATAGTGTACATTTCATATGCATTATTTTTATTAATATTACACTATAATCAACAAACTTAATTAAACTAATGATATTCGATCTCTGATATACTCTGATTGATTGATTTATATCACACATTCACACCATTAAAACAGACAAACCAAACTATACCCTTTTATAATTGACCACTTGCACTCAAATATATTTATCGTAATATTGAAATGGGTACACTCGTCATCGCGAGAAGCAGTGAGGTGATTGACAAACAAACAACAGGGTAACTGATTTAAGCAACTGTTTACGACGTTCATTAAACTCATAGACACCACGCAGCTGTATAAACGCGTGATATGTATATGTGATATGAATAATACTACACGACGCGTAGGTAAATACAAAGTGCATAATATGTCAAGCGAATACGAATTGTCATATATAATTATGTATGGAAAAAACAAATAATCTTTCTAACACGAATCATATTATTATATACTTTTAAAATTATTTTATGAACATTTGCGTTTAATTTAGTTTAATGTTGATTTTACGATAAAGATAAATTACTATTTACAAATTATAAATTAAAAAACAATAATACAAAATAAATTATTGTTAATTTATTAGTTAGTCAGTATACCTTTTTAGATTTTGATACAGTTGTTAATAATTTGGCGACAAAATTAGCATGCTCAAATGCACAGTGTATAGCTACTTCAGATTCCGTGGTTTTTGGCTTATGAATTAATTAATATACAAACAGTGAAACTACGTTACCTTTCGATCAACCAACCACTATTATGTAAAGGTGTGATTGATGTTTGCAGGTTACCTATATAATTATATTGTCCAAAGTTAACACCTTCAAAGGGTTATGTAATGCAAATTTTAATTTTTTTTGTATTTTTTATATCAGAATAAGTCAATTAGAAAAGTAATATTGACATTTTTTTTTAATTTATACATTTATATTTATAGCAATCTATAAATGAAAAATTATTTAGTAAATTATTATTTAATTGTATTTTTGAAATTATAATTTATTTATTTTTTTTGTTTTACATATTCTTATATAATTTTGACGAAAAAGTTATTCCAAGCAAAAAAAAAAAGAAACAGTTTGTTTTAACACATATATTTTATATAAAAAACATTAGGTACATATAATATTTTTTTAACCACATAAAAGTTTAATATAATTAAAATATAAATTTTTTTCTTTCTGAAATATGGTAAAAATTAGATAGATAACAATGTTCATTTCATTAGACATATCACATAACATACATAAGTTTAATACAATTTATATGAACTCAAAATGTCAAAAAACCATTTTATAAGTGTTATATACTAGGTATATATGAAGTTAAACTTCGCATAAAACGCAACTGGTTTACAAGTTATAAATTATAATTACTTAATTATAGAACTTTTATAATATTAAATTATTTAGATTTAGCATTATATTATATGATATAATATTAGTGACGATCGCAACTAGTATATTATAAATTATAAAAAAAAGTGTTCTCGTTGTGCGAATAATAAAACGTATAAAACGAATTAAAATATAAAAAAACGCGGTTTATTGAAGTAACTACGCGTCCAAGTATATTTCGCGTGATGTGTTGCGTAAAAAATAATATATGGTCAAATAAAGGACCGATGAAACAATTCCGGTAAAAGATGGGATACAATGACCACGTATAGGGTATTTAACCGTAATAGACTGTCATCGTTCTTCTTTAACCCGAGCGCCAGACGTGAGTTGATTTACAAAATTCAGATCTGTGTGTACGCTTGTGTATATGTTGTGTGTATATACTTGTGTGTGTGTGTGTGTGTGTGTGCACATGATATATGTACACATACAAACCTAACAAAAGTAACAAAAGATAGATCGCGAATATGACCACAGTATACGTAGTGGCTTTGTGCATTGCGCGGTGTGATCGATCACGGGAGACTCCGTAGTGGCTCGCGATGATAACGCCGCGTCGTCGTGCACCCACGTAACGCGGAATCGGATTAACGCAAAAATTTGACGATTCTTTGTTTTTCGTTTTATTGATCCTCTTACTGGATAAGGGGGGGGAGAGAAATATTTTTTTTCACTTTTCGGTCGACAATTTTCTCCTATAACATCACATTTGACAGAGTGGTAAGTGCTCGCCCGGAGCGAGTGGTCGGACGAACAAAAGATGCAGCTCGACGTTGTACTATAAAAGGCACTTGTGATGTCTGCTTTCTTCTGCGCGAACAATACGTTTAAATACTTTTAAGAGGCACATTTTCCTACCGGTGTGTGATACGGGTGGTGGTAGCGGCGGTAGCGGTGGTGCTAGTGATGGCGGTCGAGATGGGATACAAAGCAGTCGAAACAGGCTTTTGTCATTTCCGAGGGGAGGAAACAGCCGAGGCGCAGGAAAATGAAAGTCTATACTATTTCTGAGAAAGGTAAAAAATGAGTGGATATTAACAGAAAAATAAAAAAAAAACAATCAAAGTAAACGTATTACGTTCAAGCGTAATACTATTGCCAAAAATATCGATTAATACAATTTTCGCAAAAAAAAAAAGGAAAAAAATGTATTTAAACAAAATAATAGTAGTAAGTATAAAGTTAAAAATAATAATAAAAATAATATAGTAACTTTAACAATAACAAAAATAACAATTATAATTTTGAAAAATGTCTCAATTAAATAATATTTCAAATAGGTAAAAAATATCTGTAAAACAATATTATAATATTATGAATAGGTATATACGTGCATGATACAACTAAAAATTAAAATACAACATTGAATATTATCTCCATACTCCGATCATAACTTTTTGTTATTTCCAAAATTATGAAATATTATGACTATTATGTACACCACATTACAATTTTCATTATTTATAACTACGTTTGATTGAAAATTAAAATTATTGGTAACAAATCGTATATGTTGGTCGTTGGAGATATTTTTGACTCGAAACAAAACGTATTGTTTTTACCTCTTTTGGGCTGAGGTGTCCGTGAAGAATCGTGTACGCCTATGATAAGATATCTCTACAAGTATTTATTACTCGAGTCGATGTAATATTGTATAACTTAAAACTACGTTACTATAATATGTCCTAAACTACCAAGGGTGCTTGAATATAATATTATCTTATAATACGAGTATAGCGTCGATGAAGCGATTGTTAAAAACATAACAATAATATTATTGCGGACACGTTGCAGTAATACATTTTAAAGATATTTCGGGAAGTCGAACGTCTTGCGGGCGATGTCGATTGTAATGTTGTTGTAAATGACCCACCGGCCACCGTAGATGACTTGTACGGAAATCTGACAAGACGTGTCAATTACAACATAATATACACGCGCCCCTACAGCACGTACACGTCGCATCACGCCACAAAACGTCAAGGGGCTGTCGTTTTTGAAAACGTCAACAGACATGCGACTGCAGTAGTATAGTTCTTACTTAAACATTTTAAGTCTACGGACGGCAAACAGTACAAACAAAATATTAATATGTCTACGACAAATAATATTGTATAGTCGATAGTTCCGTTTGACCAAAAATAAATAGGAAAATAACAACATTTACGCGGATATCTACAGGAATACGATAAAAATGCGGGGGGAAGATATCGAACAATAATAATTTATATAATAATAACAATGTGCCGCAAAAAAACGCCAACGCGACTTAAACGACTGCCGAAATCGTTTGGTACACCTTGTACAGCAGCCAAGCGACGAGGGCGTACTTCAGGTATATCACCACCAAGTCCAGCACGTAAAGTCTGCAAAAAAATAACACCAAACCATTATCGACCGTGAATCACGATTTTGTGATGAGTTGAGAGGTGGATATTCATTTGCGCGCATATTACAATTTTACACATTTTGTGACGACCTGTTTGATTACAAAATTATAAACAATAAAACTGTCTAACCGCGATATTTGCTCAAACCCGACTAAGTTAAGAGCAATTAATAAGAAGAAACGCTTAAAATGTTTTGTTCCATCTGTGGGTTCTGTGAGTCCGACCAAATTAATAAGCCACGAATTAGAAAAAATTTTTAACTTTGAAATCGATACACGAACCATATTATCATAAAGTCAATGTCAATTATTATCGACTAATATTATAATTTTATTTTTATAAATTTATCTGAAAATGTGCGCAAATTACTTAAACAAAGGGTAATTCTGTTTATAAATTTTTTCTGAAAAGCGCGCTTACACTTTCAGTGTTTTCCTGGCCTTAGGTATGGACGCTGGGTCTTCCTTCAGGCAATACTGACGGGCACCCAAAATACAGTCTCTAAAATAAACGTCCATATCCATTTTCTCAAAATCCATGTTGAACTCTTTCCGGTCCACGTCAGACAAACTTTCCCGGAGCGCCAACAGTCGGTCGTTTGTGAAGTCCCAGTTGCGCAATGTAAAATACTGGAGAACACGAAGACCATCCGATATCTTTTTCTGAACTCTGATCATGCTGTATACAAAAACATAAAAAGCGAATGTGTTCACAATCTTTTTTTGCTCGGAAGGGTCTTATATCATTGTTATTTATGTATCAGCACGTTCAAATAAAAGCTATCGATATTGGCGGATATTAATTATAGTTATATAATTAAATAAAACCGGTTGTATGATATAGCTTACATCTAAAGAATATTTAACGACAATTTCAGTTTTTATAATAACTTCTCAAACACTTTACTCTGTGCTGATTACGACTATTTACAGAAAAATTGAAGTTATTATAAACTATTAATAACGTTATAAAAACAGTCAATTAATTAAATTTAAAAAAATAACAAATTATAAACTACCTATGTTTACAGTATTTAAAGATTAATTTGAAACCTTAAACGTTCATAAGAAAATAGTTGATTTAGATTTTGGATACTTTATGATTATAATAATACTATTGTTTAATTGAATTGTAATTAAATAATAAATTATTATGTTAAATTAAATAAACATATTATAATTGGTATTCGATTATCAAATGTAAAGAGTTTAATCAAAAAAATTAATAATAATGTTTTCACAACTAATATTCATAATAAAGTTTAGGTCTTCAAAATTTTACTTATTAAACATGAATATAAACAAATTTTTAAAAATGAAAATAAACCCTAAATATTTTTGGAGATTAATTCAGTAAACATTTCTTGAAATATTTTTTACAAACGTAATAATAGTAATTATTTCGAGCGATACATCGTATTAAACTTAGATACTTACAAACGCTTTTGGCCGAGCAAAAACAAAATCCCGTCAATAAGATAGGCAGGAATCCAGTGGTAACATATCACTTTGTAAGTGTGAACGAATCGATTGGCCGTCAGCGACCCGGTGGGATACCACAACATGAGCTCAAACGGGTTTTTCATAGTCTCTTCTCTTCCTTTGGTCATAACCGCATCCCAAGTGATTGGGTTCAGATTGTGTTGTGTCAAATTATAAACGGGAACGGCGGTGGTTCTGTATAACACAAAATATATATTATTATTAAAAAATACTAACAATGTTTATAAGCATGCGTGCAATCGAAAAAAAAATAGTTTCGCACGATAATGTAATTCGTTTAATTATTTGTATTAAAAGTAATATGGAAGATAAATGTCACCCCTTATGATTTTTTTTTTTTACTATTTATTTATTTTTATTAGCGGTTGTTATCATATTTTATTAATAAGAATAATTTAATAATTATTAATAATAATTTATTATGTATTTATGTTAAATTAGAGGCGTTAAAAATACTAATACAACATATAAGAAACATATACTTCATATAACAATAAATAAAAATAAAAAGCCATCGAGACATAAAAGTAAGAAATCAATGTTGCATTTATGGAAAGCAAAATTTACAAGGCTAGAAATTGTTTATGGATTGAAAATTTACATTTTAACAATATACTACAGGATATAAATACCTATTTATTTGTTGTTCAAATTGAGTAAGTAAAATTTTATTAGATACAACTTAATATTATGCAAATAATAGTTTACTTACATAATTTTAATAAATGTTTATTAACGATTTGTTTCTTGAAGTATCCTAATACACTGCTAATATGCTATTTAAAGTTAGCAATTAAATGTTTATTTTGTAACGCGTACATATGTAACGGTTTAATTTCTTTTTTATGAATATAATGTACTTGTACTTATATCATTAGTTCATTTTTCGCAAACAATTGTTTAAAAATGTTTAATCCCCACCTACTGTGATATTATCGTGCACGCATGCGTATGTAATTTAGGCTGTTATTGTACACAGGTATAATATAATAATAATATTATTATTATAGTTGTTATTGTTATTATTGTACCATAGTCTACAGGCTGTACTTGCTTTTGTTTAGTGATTGCTGTTTTCCACGCGATCACGATCACGGCATTTATCGCAAAGTCCACCGGCACGGCTTCGGCGGTGTATTCGGAATTGCAAAGTATGGACCGGAGTACGCCTTTGCCGCCCGCAGCCAATATTCCTGTGGGTCCATTCAGATTGTCCACCCATCCGGGCAGGGGTTCCTTGAGCGCTGGTGTCACTGCGGAAAAGCAACTGATGAGTTTTATGATTACCCGACATCGATGATATACCACAATATACTGTTGACCGATCGCCTTACCTATTGAAGGCCTTGCTATGACGACCGGAAGCTGAGGATAAAAATCGCCGACCACGTCTTCGGCTAGACGTTTAGAAAACGTGTAAGTGTTCGGATGAGGTTTTATCAAGCTGTAATCATATACAATTGGTTAGATGCTAATAAAAATCTATCAAAATTGTTGTGGAGGAAATTGTATTATACTTATATGATGTATTGTGCCTTTATAGTTCCTAAAGTTATCTACAGCGCACCAGTGCACGCAAACCGTATAAATGATTATATAGGTGAGAATCGAGAAAATAAATAAAATAAAATAAAAATACTATATTTTCTATCATATATTTTGTATAGTGAAAAAGGATGGTAAATACCGTACTCAGTATACACCTCTTTGTCATGAATAAATTACGCTTTTTAAAAGAGGTATACTTATATTTTTAAATTAATTACAAATGTTAAACTGAAAGACCATCCGTATTTTTCCACGTCTTTACGACCTACGTATTTTCAAAAATGTTGAAAAAAAATAAAAAAATTTTATGGTTTTTGGTCAAATCAATATAAATAAAGCTTTTTTATTGGCTATTAAATTATAGGTAATTACTAATTATAGTCACGAAACAATAAATAAGTATAAATTATACGGAAACACATTAAATCTGCTTATAGGATTAGATGCAATTTTTGGTGAAAAACGAAAAAATATATTAATAATATGATTAATTATAAATTTAAAAAGATTTTTTCACTAGTTTCTCGTCAAATCGAATGAATCGAAGAGATGTTTTCAAGCGGAATAATAAGCTGGGTATGACTGTCGGAATTATCTCTGTCACCCGAGTCACACACAATTTTTAGTCTCGCCATTTATCGACTAAATATGTAACTACAGAAACTTTATGAAATAATACGCGTATCATTGCTGGGCTGATGCAGCAAATGCATCTTCATTTTACATTATGGTAATCAATCGGACTACGTTATAATGGAAATGTAATTGTTTTCCTTACTGAGGTGTGACCATCTTGATGGAGTTTTCGTCGAGCCAAGACGGTAATCTGATTATGTTGTGTGCGTCGAAAGCTGATTTGTGTACTTCCTCATTTAACGTGTCCAGGTCTACGTGACAAAACGCCGTGGAGAAATGTACGAAAGCCTGAAACATTCGCACCGTTATATTACTATTGTTACCTGATAAAAATTATTTACAGGTGCACGGTTGTAAACTTTATAATGCTACCGCGACCTGATCGCCACAGTATTAACGAGAAAACGTGATTTGTCACATTTTCGGTAGGTAACTATTTATTAACAATCGCGAGTGGGGGGGGGGGGGCGATCAACAACTTTTTGGAGTTTTCGACGCCCAAATGAATTGAATTTTGTGGTCGAAAACTCACGTATCCGCCGTAATCGGCCAAAGTCGGTACTATTACTTTTATATAACACGCGCTATGATCGGTCAGATGTGATTTGCTAGGTATTTATTTAATCGACACAGAGCAGCTAACCCAGAAAAAGACCAATGTGATTTACATTTTACCATTATATGGAAGCAATTTTAAAAGCAATCCCCACCCCATTATCGTGGTTGAAACAAGGATAATAAAATAAGTTCTCACCAAACTAAATATTTTGACTTAATTTCTGATTACCGAAACTGTGTTAACTGGTAAGAATACCTGAATATGTTTTTCGAAATCGAAACTTACAACTACACACTTATACGTGTTTCTATAGTACTTATAGAACCTATACTTAGTGTCTTAGGACAGTTGCACTGGATGCACATTTTTTGAATGCAAAACCATTTAAATAAGATTTATAATTGTGTGGAAATCCAATAAATTTAAGTGTACCGAGTTCACATATATGGATAAGTATAATATGTAAAAATAAATATATATTAATTAAAAAATTATAACAATGTACCTAGATATTATAAATTATTATTGATTTTTTCATCATGAGTAAAACTTATTGAAGGATAGAAAAGTCCAGGCCGCATATTCATTAACATGACATCTCATCATGCACCACCAACATTTTATATTTTAAAACTGTTAAGTTCTTATAACATCCGTTCAATATTCCAATAAATGTTCGTATTTTATTGAAAAAAAGTTCTATAAAAAATTAAATGTCAATAACAAAATATATTTGTGAGCAAAATACTAAACTAGTATTTTTTTATCCTTCATAATAGCTTCTATTACAATTAATTTTATACTTCAAAGCTTTGTGCGAAAATTGTGATATGTAAATGTCAAACATTGGTCAGATAATTTGTTTTCAAGTAGATTGGAAAGTACTCCATAGATTGCTTATTAATAATAAAACTATTTTTTTTATAAATGCTCGTATAGAACTTAATTTAAAAAATATTTGAGTAGTGACTATAGTTATATTGTAATAATGTATGGGTTATCGTATAGACAAAAAGTTAAAATTTACTCAATTTTGTCCATTGATACTTTCATACCATATTATTTTTATGTAAACAAATATGTTATATGGTAAGTATTATATTATTATTACCTCTAAATTTTTCATATTGGAGCATAACTCGAGCATGCGTAGCGTTCCAGTCGTGTTCAAGTTTATAGCTTCGGTTAGTGATGCGTCCAAGTTCAACGTGGCTGCTCCGTGAAAAACAATTGACACTTCCGATATCAACGTTTCCTTCATTTCCTGTGTTATTCCTAGTCCATCCAGACCCACATCGCCGCATACCACTTGCAGTTTGGACAACAGTGATTTATTCGTTTTTCTAATGGAATCAAACAACTATCGCCGAAATATTGAAATTTCATTAAATATTACATAATATAATTAATAGACATTCTCACCGGCGCTTTAATAATTTCTTGGTATCGCAAAAGAGCGGACTTTCCTCTTTTCGATCTTATCAACACGAAAATTTTCTTTATACCGGGACAGCTGTACAACAATTTCCAGACGAGCACTTTTCCCATAAGGCCCGTACTTCCAGTGACGAATATAGACCGGCCATTGAAAAACTGAGATATTACACTTTTTTCCATTTTGGACTCAACCTATGATCAAAGGGATAAAAACATAATGTTTAAATTTACAAGAAATTTTTGGGTAATATAAAATAAATTTACATAAATAAAAAAAATTAATTATTAAACTTGATTTTTAATTTGTTGTCGAAAACATGATATTTTGTTTAGGTACAATAAATATGTAAGTACTATTATAAAATCGCCATTAAAATATTATTATTTAATTAACGCGTACAATGTTCCTAATTTCGTATTACACCGATAAATTTAAAGTAGATGCATATTAAACTAAACTGTTATTTTGGAGTTAATTAAATTATAATTAAATTACTAATTTAAAACGCAATAAGGAAAATAGGTATATTGTTATTTAAAATCTATCTGCATCATAAACGACAAACGTAATAAAATGATTGTAAAGATATTATTTCTGACTAATTACATATATTACTACCGTTTGATATTACTAAATTACAATCCAAAATTAATTGATGATAATATTATAATTTATAATACATACATAGCGTAGCTAATGATAGTATCGAGCCACCGAGGTCAGAAATAGAAGAGTGACTCTTACGAAATGTATAGACGTTGACCTAAAGTTGAAAACTAGTTTGCCTATTACGTATGAGTGGCTTATTATACCTGCTATTAATGTTATTTGGGCTAATCTGTTATTGAAAAACTATTTTTATCTTATTTTTATTTTTTCAATTAAATTATTATGAAAACATAAATAATAATAGCGACATTATATGCAATAATAGCAATATACACACGAGCGTGACGACTTCAACGTTTTCATATTACTATTATTAAATAATAGATTCCTACTATTATAACGTTTATATAATTATAAAATCAAAACATAATAATTATGTAAGACAATAATTACAAAGAATTAGAATTTAAATAATATTCTAATCGAATACGATGTGTTATACAGAACTGTAAAATTATTATGTTGTCTGAACAACATGCGATAACTACTAAAGTTTCTATTTATGCAATGAGGAATTTCCATAGACACTTCGTGTATTGCATATAACTATTTTCATTTAATAATACTATGTAATATATTATATTGTGCTGTGAAATTGTAAAAGTTTAAACATCAATGCCATAAGGCATAGTGCATTAATGTAAGTAAGGAGCTGCTGGCCTCCCAAAATAATGACGAATAAAGTAACATTTTTACTTATAATAATTACGATAATATATTATTTACTGTTTTGGATATTTTATGGTTGCCCAATTTTATTTCACATATCTCAAAAAGATTTTTTAAAAAAATTTTATCTATAGTTTATTAGAATTTATAATATTACAATTATTTATATACCTATGACTTAGACATAGATACAAAAATACATAATACATTTGCTTTCATTTATAAACGCTCTTTCCTTACAATCAACGTGTAAAACCAAACATGGTTGGAAACTTTTGTATTGCAAATAATTATAAGTTGAAAATCTATCAATAACAATTAATGAAAATTGATATAAAAATAATTAATTTTATGCAGAAATGTACAAAAATGTTTTCAAAATAATTATTTCTGCATTTTGAGAATACAATAAATTGTTTTCATTATGAAGTTTTACTATAAAGTTTATTTTTTATATTCTATCTTCGAAAATCTTTTAGATATATTTGTGTATTAAATAATTTCCATACTGAGAGGACTGTACAAGTGTACAACTCTTGAAGTAATGCAATATAATAACTATGGAAAAAAATGTTATTCATCCAATACTTAGCATTTAACATAATAGTTTTATATTTAAAAAATATGAATTATTAAAATTAAAAGTTTTGATTTTGTTATGCATACAACATAATATAATATTATTCACTTCTATAAATATACAATCACTATATTTACGTATTACAAGTACAACTACCTATAAATATAAAATTTTCAAAAACATATAAGGGATCGGTAAAAGTAAATATTTTATAAATAAATATATTTTCATAATTATCATTTATTAATATTACTTTAATTAAATTAAATTTATAATGGGTGAAAAAATTTAACTAAAAATGTATTACAGCATGTATAACTCACAAGTTACAATCAAAGATTGTTTGTACAATTAAATATGATTAAAATCATGTTATTCAAAACATATAAATGTTAGATTATTAAAGCATAAAATAAATAAATAATAACTAAATATATTATTATTCTGTACACAATTAATATTGTCTTTTTTAAATTGTTTCATGAAAGTTAAATAACCGCGAGCTAAGTACTTAAACAACTAAATAGATACTTAAATATTTTTAATTTTTAATATATAGTTCTTGGAACTTGAGGCTAATTATTTTTTTTCGTTTTAAGTTAAATAATTCTAAACAACAAATGTGATAAACTCCTAAGCTATAGAAATAAGAAGAAAGTGAGAAACTTTAGTGAGAAGAGATTAAAACTGTAAATAAATAATAATACCTTATTATCTAAATAATTAAAAATAGTTTTTTAAGTTGAACATAAATAATATTGTTTTATGAGTCTCATTATTATTTATTTATAATTTATAAAATTCACATTTACAATCAGATGTTAACAGCATTTCACATATCAAATTTTATATGCAATACTTTTAATGAAAAAATTGCAAAAACAATTCTTGAATAACTTACGCATGTTAATATATGTATTTTAAACGAACTCAACACCCGCTCCTACCATAACAAAACTGTTATTGTGTAACCCACTGTGTTATCCCTTTGATCTAATAAGACCTTATGAGTATCGTCAATGGGTGACTTTTCCAAATCAAGTATTTTTGTTATTGTTGAACTATGGTCTGAAAAGATCACTTCCTCTTGTAATACTTCTAAAGATTTTATGTATGAATAAAGGAGAAGAAACAATTCGTATTTATAATGTCTGTAGTCTGTATACAATTGAATATATTATATATATTTAATACGAATAAATAACGTCAATAAGTATACAATACTTATCGTTTTGTGAATCTCGCACGCAATAAAATGCGAATGTGTAGTATAGCGAATATTATTTTGATGTTTACGATTGTTCCACTCACGTACGGCTGCCTACTGAAATCGTATATATTGTTATAAGAAGTAATCAGCGTTTCATCGTGTAGAAACCATCACGTAGGTGGGCATTGAACAATTTTAATTATAAGCCTAGGATTTCGCACTTTATCAACCAGACTCGTGGTGGCGAGATCAACAAAACACAACATAATGAACTTCTACGCGTAAACTTCTTTAATGAAGATAGCTTATGAACTTTAAGAGATCGCGCAGAGCTGGTAAAAATAAAACTAGTTTGTGTTCGCTTGTGTCCACCGCGCACGGAGAGTGTAATAAAAATCACCGAAACGCCGCATAACTCGTTATATTCGATCATTATGAAACGACGTTTCCGCGGTAGGTATTGGCACACCTATCTATTCAAGTAGAAACAATTATATCTTTTCACATTTTGATCTCGATCTGCACGCACTTTACGATTTGTGTTTAATATGAAGTATACCAGGCGTGCATATAATATATTATACGCATTATATAATTATATCACCGATGCGGTATTCTGTAACATAGTCATAATACTTACCGCGAGATTCAGGTGTACGATTGTTCAAATAATATCCAAGTCGGTTAAACAGTGATTGAATACAATTTAAATTGCTCAATTTAAGAACAAGTCATTATATTTTCGCGCTGTTTCGAAATATCTGAGAAACATCGTTGTGTGTAATAAATGTTTTTAAAAGTATACCATTAATATTGATACTAATTGCCAGGCAAAAGAAATTAGATCTGAGTTTGGAATAATAAGATTCCTAACTTTGGCGAATTAAATATACAATTCCAAAAAAATAATACAATAAATAAAGATTTAAAAAACTATATATAGAATTACAATTATTAATTATCGATTATTTTATGTAAGAATAAAAAAATTTCAGTCTCTACAGTAAATCTTTATTAATATTTCAATATATTTACGATAAATATTTTGATATGAGGTATCATATAATTGTTTGTACAAAGGAAATAAGTAAGTCACGTCAACATTAATTTTAAACAAATTAAATGTCAGAAGTGATGACATTCTATTGAATAGCATCCTTATCCTTTTCAGCTATTTTTAGTCTATTTCTTCTATACATTATTATGCATTGATTAAGTCACAATTAATCTATGTACTTTATTGTACAGATAATAAAAAATAAAACTATCTAATTCATTAATTATTACCAGTAATGATCGCTGAATTTTATTTCGATAAAGTTTTCATCAAATGGTCGGAAAAAAGTAAAAACCTAAGATGATATAAACGGGGGAGAGGTGTTTTATCCAGAAAACCTTCTTTATACTCCACTGACCACTATATATATAATTTTATACCTAAATATACTATAAATATAATTGTATTTAATTTAAAAAACAAAAAATAAATTACAAAAATAAGCAAAAATATAGGACACTTTTTGGTATAAAATAAACTACAATCAATTCTATAATAAAATAAGCAAAAATTATTTTGATCAATGATGATAGTATATTTAATAAAATACTATTATAATATAGGTGTTCACTGTCTACTGATGATATTATTAATAATATAATTAAAGTACGCAGCGTATTGGGCATGTAATTGGAAATGTCAATACACTTGTTACGAATGACCAATTATTACTTATTACTTATTAATAATTAGTTCAATACATGACAGTATTTCTCGGATTTAAATATTTAATTGAACTCGAGTTGTTGGTAACAAGTACATACTTTCCGCTACTGTTTGAATAGAATAATATGTACCTATGTAGTTAGTTGGATGATTGATAATCTACAAAAATAATAAAAAATGAATCACTTTCGCTTGGAGATCAGCTACTCTATTCCGCTTATTACATAATATTTTGGGGCTATGCGACGATTTATATGTATATAATTTATTAATTTATTATACTGAAGTATAAAATAATGGTGTTATTAAAACTCCAAAATTAATCAATACACGGAGAAACATAACAATAAGTTATATAATAAAACACAAATTGCACATTTAACATGACAGAATACAATTTATAATTGGCGTATAATTATGAATAATTAAAATGAATCAATTACGACAAAGTATTCAATTAATTAATAACTAATATAACATTGTATATTATAAATATATAATATAAATACCATTTCATTAATACGTTCAATGGAAGTACGAGGCAATAAATTGTATTCAAATAGTGGATTTTAGTTGTGTCATATCTAGGAGCTTATAAATATTAAAATGTCTAAGATATTTAATCCTAAAATAAAAACGAACTAAATATAATTATTAAACATACATAATTAGGATATTTAGATACTTATGCACATACTTATTTTTTTATTAAAAATCAATACTAATATAAAAACTGAAAATTTTACAAAAATACTATAGAAGTAAGTAAAAAGTATATTTTACAAAAGTAAACATAGAGTTGAAATGATATTCTCACTAGTCTCAGATATTTTGTTATACTCATATAGGTATTTACTGAATAATGTATCTGTATAATGATGAACTTCAGGGTATCTGAGTTTGATGGCTGACAAGTGCTAGTCGATAAGTTGATCAGAAGTGTATTTCACTATTCCACGAAGGAATCGGATGTTGGCTATGTCACTTTACACTATCTGGATTTGAAGTCCTATGTATCTACTCGTAACTTAAAGTACCTAGAGACTAAAATTATTGATAACTATTCCTCAGGGCTATGACTTGTATTTTCGCACAATGTATCTCACTATAAAGCAAGATATTTACGAAATTATGGATGAAATATAATGTTTACTATGACATAGCAAGTAATTAATATATAAATTACAACTTTCACCTAAGCTTATCCTTAATAAGCGGAAGAGTTACTCGAAATGGTGGTGAATTTGACTTTGAGTTGTTAATATTATAAACAAAAAATAATAAATTCATATTCACCAAATATTTTTTTTCAGAAGTAATTCATTATTAATTGCCATTAAAATTAAGATTAACAATTAACTTGCATAGATGCCTGTTATAAAATCTCCTTTTAAATTATAATCGACTCATCATTTATTCAGACTTCTATTAAATATACCGCAAGAACAAAAACTGAATATGCTAGTAATGACTATCCTAAATATGATTTTAATATGTTTTTAATTAATTCAGAAATTGATTTTTGTAATAATTAAATATTTAGTTAGTTTGTGCGTATGTCATAATTCTTAATTATATGCATTGTGAAATCGTAGAGTAATATTGAAAAATTAAAACAATATTCATTAAACTTATTTTAAAATCCATTATTTTTACTTTAACTTTAGTAATAATAAAGTAATGTAAAGTTGATGATATTTTAGTTAAACCGTTAATTCCATTTTAAAATGATTGGTAAATTGAATACTGTGAAAATTTAAGTAGGATTAAATTAAATGTTTAAACAAACATTATAAATGTGTGTTATTTTTAATTAGACACTATAATAATATTATAGTTGCAAAAATCGTTTAAAATTAATGTTCAAAAGCGGGTAAGTGAGTATCGCTCTGCTGTACATTAGGGGGTGGGATGGACCTCAGACTAGGGAAGATTAAATTTGAATGCAATGATAGGTATCATTGTATACGAAAAACGATTCTGAACGGAGATGATTTGTCAGTCTAGGATATATTATATTTAAATTATATCATATATTCTATTTTGAAACAAATTCAAACATTTAAGTAAAAATTTTTCAAGATAAAGTAAAAGGAAGTAGTCAAGTAATTTTTTAAAAATAACAAAAATCAAAAATTATTTATTAGTTAAAAGTTATTTTACACGTGTATTTTTGATTTCAAATTAAAATTAAAACTTTAAACACACGTAAAATTTTTTAAATTGAACAATCCTCAAACTTTTTTATAATTATTCTAAGCTTAACTTATGGACAGCATAGTATTAAATTTTCAATTCTTAGCTTTTGATAGAAAAATATTTATAAATTTTTAACTACCAAATAGTGAAAAATATTCATGATTTTGACGAATTTTTGTCAATATTTGAACTTCAAATGCTAATAAAAAAAAATTGTGCCTATGTATTTTTATAATTTTTGAATCAGAGTTAGAACAAGTTATGTGGACCCTTCAATTAAATTTTCAAGTAATTTGTCCCACCTAAATTTTTTTTATCAACATTTATAAAAAAAAAATAAAAAAAATTTGAAAATTTCAATTGTCTATAAATAGCTCAAAAAAAGTCAAAATGTTTTGAAAATCAAATCACGTAAAAAAAATGGCAATCTAAATAACTGGTAAAATTTTCAAGTATTTACGACTTATACTGTTTGAATAACAACAAATATCAAAAATCGTTTGAGGCTAAACCGTTATTTAACGCGGTTTTGTAAAAATTTAAATTTCAAACACTCATAAAAATTTTTTGTCTGAATCCAGTAGAGTTTTTTTTAAAGATAATTGAAGAAAAATGTATGGAGAACCTTGTATCAAATTTTCAAAACTTAGTTATAAAAGTAAAAAATTTTACGAATTTTCAACCACAAAATTACTTGCCAATTTTCGCAATTTTGACATATTTCGTATAAATTCGAACTTTAAGCACTTATAAAAAAAAATTGTGACTAACGATTTCGGATTTTTTTTTATCACTTTAAGAAAAACTTATAAGAAACCTTGTATTAAATTTTCAAGATTTTCTGGCCGGCCAAAAAATTTTTATCGTTATTTAAAAAAAAAATACTAAAAAAAATTAAAAATTTCAATTGTCTATAAATAGCTCAAAAAAAGTCTAAATTCTTTGAAAATTTAACTGTGTATGGAGAACGCTAATATAAACATTTGGTGAAAATTTCAAGTATTTACATCTATTATTTTTTGAGTTATAGCAAAATAAAAAATTCGATTTTGTCGAAAACTGGTTTTGCGTAAAAAATCCCGTTTTTCCGTAATTTTTTTTATGTTTTTCCCGACTCATTTACAAAATATTGAAAAATTTTGACTTTTGACCCCCCAAAGTACCAACTAGATTCGATTTCCTTTTCAAAGAGGGGCTGAAGTCCAAAATCGAAGCATTTTTACTGCTCCAAATGTTGTCGTCAGACACAAAAATAAAAAAAAAAAAAAAAAAAAAAAATAAAAAAAAAAACACACATCATTGTAAAATCAATACATTCATCACTCCGTTCAGAATCTAATAAATAAACCAAATTTATTATTAAAATACATTGTAAAACAGATATATTGGTCAGACATGATTATAAAAACTTATTACAACATAGATAGTTTATGAATGTGCAATAGGTATTGCAGGTTAAAAAAATGACTGAATATAATATAATTTACGAGGTAAAAATATTGATTAGGTACATTTAAAAGTAAACATGATAAGCCAATAGAAAATTTTTAATTTTACGTTTACAATAAAAATTGTATTCAATTTGTAGAATTAGTTATTTCTTAAATAACTAAAATATTGACATAATAATGAATGAGCATGATTGAGTAATGATCATAACAATAACTGTTCACAGAAATTGATAAAAATAAACTTTGTAAATCTAATATACCTACACTCCAAGTTTCGCTAAAAATGTCATGCTAGTTTTAATATAATTTAATTAAAATTGTAATTTGTATGTAGTAATACGAATTGCATCGTATGTAAATTAGCTTACTATTCATCTACTTTTAAATAATCTTCAACATTTTCAATACATAATCATATATATTATATTTACTTTTTTATTTTTTTATAGTAAGTTTTTTACATTACATATTTCAATATAGTTATTAAAAGTATAGCGTTTTACTAATTATTTTTGGTGTTTATTTTTGATTTAGTTGTAAAGTTTATATACAGTTTAGTGTATTTGAGTATAATAATCAAAGTACAAAAATAAAAGAAAAGAGAACTTATATTAATTGAACAAGGTACAGTTTATTTACATGTAATAATATATTGCGTAACCTACAAATATTATGGTAAATAAATATTTATATATATAATATGATTAATATTATTAAATCATATGAAATATTTATTAAGTTGAGTGGCTTATAAAAAAAATTATTTTCGCCGGGGATATGAAATTTAAAATTTTCCGCAACAGACAACGGAAATATTATTACAACGGTGTATAGCTTCAAGCGTTAAAATATAGTTGATTTTTTTTAAATTTGTTACGGGATGGGGTAAAAATCCATTAAAAAGATAAGTGTAAAACTCATAGGTACTACAACGATGGGACTAAAAACGAGGATATACCATAAGGAGGATAACAAGTGAAATGACAAGTGCAACGAAGGCCGGCCAATAGCAAACACTATGTGTACTACACCACTCTAACATGTTAGAAGCCGGCACAGCGTTGAACTAACAAGCACACGTGACAACTCAGCCAACAATAGAAAAATACAACGAAAGAAATGAAAATATACAATATAGGTTTATAATGTCACCAATGGATGAATTTGTTTTTGTTGTTTGTCATCAAAAGAGGTACGTAACTAATTATTGTTATAAAATAAAAAGTATGATGTTAATTAGATATTATTATTTATTATATTATATTTATATATAAAAAATAATATTAAATTAATTTTTTTGACTAATCCAAAAAACTTTAGATGGACTGAAATAAAAATTATATGAATAGATTTCTTAAGACTTGGATGATGTTATAATATTACTTTTTAACTCCTATATTATGATGCTATTGGTTGGCTCTCACATGAATTTCATTTTGACTCATGAAAAACGAATGTTTTATGTATATATATATAATATAAGATTCAAGGCTTACATTGGTTACAGTCGGTAATAAAATGTATAAAAAAATATATTGGACCGTCATGCGTTTCTACAGGATTTTTTAGTAACAGAAATTAATATTTAATTTATTATTTGTTATTCAAATGTACAACGAAAAGTAATGTCCTAATGTTTGTAGCTTATAGACTTACAAACTACTCAACCGATTTTTACAAAAGTTTCAGAAGTTGTTTCTGGAGATATCAGAAAAGTTTAAAGAGTAGTTTAAAAATATACCAAGTGCTATATCAAATCCGCCATAGGCAGACAGCTCATCTCGGTTAAGGGGATTGGAAACGTTGATTTTCTGTCTTTGTCTTACACACGTGGAATATAGGAAAAATAGCTATACGCGCCTGACGAAAATTAAGGTACTTCTAGTTGTTCGATTTAAAATATGTAAAGATGATTGAATTGGTATACAAATTTACTTTGAATCGGTCGAAGTATATTCTTAATATTTTCAATATTTATTTAATAATAAAAATTGACAAATGTATTAAATTTAAAATATTTATTTTCATCAAAATATTTATTTTAAACAATAAAACAATCAAAAAAGTGCTTCGACCGATGTAAAGTAAACTTGTATACCAATTCAATAATCATCTTTACATATTTTAAATCGAACAACTAGAAGTACCTTAATTTTCGTCAGGCGCGTATAGCTATTTTTCCTATATTCCACGTGTGTAAAACAAAGACAGAAAATCAACGCTTCCAATCCCCTTAAACTAATTCACATAGGGAGTAGATTTGTTCATTTTTCCCTCGGCGAAATCTAATTAAACAGCTAATATAATATATAGTATACAACATGGCCTTAAATGGTATCGACAAAATAATAAATTATAGTTAGCCGGAACAACGTGAAGTGTTACGTAGCGCTATGTACCGACTGTATACTTTAAGTTTCCACATTCTACGTGAATGATCATAGTTTTATACTTGAGAAGATAACTATGTTGTGCAAACACGTGCATCACGACGAACGTCGTACAGTTACCCTGATGTTTAGGATTTTAATTAGGTACTTTAATAATAGTATATTGTTTGTATTTCGGCAAATATATATTTATATGTGCATTAGTGTTTAGTGTAAACATTGTCAACTACAACAGTTGATGGTGTCAACTAATAAATAATATTATTGAAAAACAAAAATCAAAACAGTCGATCAATGCGAAAAAAACCAATAAATTAATATTTCTCTATTTCATAAAAATGAAACAATCTAATTTTGTGAATGAAGATTTTATAAAAAGTGTAACCTGCTAATAGATAAATAATAGTCAGAAAGCCGTCAACGACATTTTTCTAATTATAAATTTAATTCACTAGGATAAAATAATATAACGTTAGGTCGAAAAGGCGTCCAAATGTACAGATAAATTAAACCTGTAATAGCAAACAGGTTATTAATCTTCAGTTTATTGTTTAACTGTAACGCAATTTGGTCATTTGAATCAAGAGAAACGACTATATAAATAATTTGATTAAAGGGTGAAATTGTCTTTATCTCATAAGTTAGTTGATTGTTATTAATGCACCTACCCATAGAATGACTCAAAATACGGTTGTATAAAAACATTGTACAATCTTAATTACAATAGTATACTACAATTTTCTGTTTAAAGTGGTTAACATCAAATGCATGCACTTGTGTAAGTTGTAATTCTACGAAATGTATTCATTCTTGATCTTAAAAACAATAATGTAGTTATTAATGAACTAGAGTCTAGATGAAATAAGTTCCTAACAAGGCGTCCATGTCAGTCGTCAGAGAAAAAAATTATGTCTTTTTTAAACATATTTCTCATACAGCCAGACAGCCTTATGCCATAAAAAATTGAATCTCTAATGGTTATGTTCTATATAGGTACGGGTATTGTAACTAATATAACCGTTTAATATAGCTAACAATTATTTTAGATTTCATTACAACTGAACAATATAAACGTTAATATAATATACAATATTTTCACTTAAAAATTGGTTTATAAATCTTCTCCGAAGCCGATTATTGTGTTGAGAACGAAAAGTAATTTGAGATGAATAAATTGAAGTGTATTTTAGAACTTATGGAAAAATATTTGCAGTTCGATGATGTATGTATTATAATAAAAACGACATGTGAAATTTATAATTTGCAGATATAATAATAAATAATCAAAATCAATCACCGAAATATTTCCAGTACCATATAAATCCGAAAGATAATTACAAGTCACCTTAATGTTAGGTAGGTACATAATATTATACTCAATAAACGGGTTTAAAAGCGGATGTGGTGCATTCAACTTATGTAGACGCTTATACGAGTCTATTATTGGAATTTCGGATTCTCGTTTTTCTATAGACATCGGCATAATACTTTCACTCAACTAAATCTGAACTCTATATCATTGAGTATAGGTACATGTGTATATGTGATATGTTTATTTTTTTTATTAAATGCAATTATCATAGTGTATCCGTTTAAACGATGGTCGATGATACACATATTAATAGTGTCATTCCTACCGGTGCATTAACATTTGTACTGAGAACATTCATTAGGTGCTTTATTATTTAAGTACCTGACTCAAATTTTTAACATTCTCGTTTTAAAATCGAATCTCCCTAATTATTGGTTATGAATTAAAATTTAATTTAATTTATCAATAGGTGTAGGTGTAGAATATTCATTGGAATCAAAAATAAATAAACATCGCGCTGTAGGTGTAATTATTTGATTTAAACACAATCATTATGTATACCACGTTTGTATATGAAAGTTTATAATATGTGACTACTGACAAATTACAAAAACTAATCTGAATATTTGTTCATTCACACCAACATTCGTGGTTTTATACAATCCGCCTACATACCTACATGCTAGCTAATTTTGGTAATACAAGTAGGTAGGTACGTGTTTAATGGGTACAATCCTAAAATACAACGAAAATTATAATAATAAACAAAATCTATGTAATAAAAAATAACATTTATGTTGTTAAGTGTGATAAATGAATTACTTTTGTAGTATTACCCTGTTTAGTAAATCAATCATTGTTACACATTATCAGAGGTTGTCAATGTTACTACCACGTATAATAACAACTCTAGTAATGTATAACGGCATCTTAATTGTTGATAAAAATTTATAACCATGCATTAAAGGTCCTTGTAAAAAATTATCACGCAAATAGCTTTAGTTTCTAAATTAACTATAACATTTTTTAAAATTAACTTTCACCCAAACGGTTTATAATAATATAATACGAGTACAGTCGTTCTTCGCATTGAGGGTCAACTTGTCTATTATTATGACACAAAAATGTTATGGTTTTGTAGTTTTTGGCGGTAGATAATTAAAATATAATTTATAAAAACAATTTAATTGCAGTTGTTGCTTAGATAAAAATACGATTTGAAAACAAAATGTTTTATTTTGCGTGAGTGCATAAAATATATCCTGCAGTGTAATATTTCATCTAATCTGATACTCCAACTACAGTGATTTCTCAAAAGAAAAACAGAGTTTTTTTTTTATCTCACAGTTTTATCCATCAGACCGTTAATGCAATAAAATAATCTCATTTAACTTCTTATTATTTAATATAATGTTAAACAATATATAACTATATAAAACCTTTGTAATATTAAAAAAAAAATGAATTGTATAGATATAGAACAAATTATATCCGATTCAAAATTAATTTATAATACTTGCATATGAATATATCTAATAATTGAAAAACAATTTTTGCGAGTAGTGATATAGAATTGTACATTCTAAAACACTTTGGTATTAGAGCGAACCCTACAATTTTTGTTTTAATTAAAAAAATATATTATAGCTAAAAGCTCAATACAACAAACGACTTATAATAGGTATTGGAAACATTAAAAATTGAAAACGTTTATTGAAGACTATTCTTTTAGAGGTAAATACTCGTGTATATTTTTTTCGAAAAGTATTAACTTTTATGTTATAAATAATTTGAGGTTAATACAAAACAACGTTTTTGAAAAAAAAAATATTTTTTCGTTGAATCAAATATATATATTTTTTAATTTCATATTCCGAAGAAAAATATTTGTTTATATACCTATTGTAATGTATAAAAATTGAATTTTGAATTATTTAAATTAGGTAGGTACTCATTTAAAGTTTAGATAAGTCGAGTGGAATAAGTGGAATAACAGTAAGATAAATATTTTGATTTAAAATCTGAAATTAAAAAATCTCTTTTGTCATTAAAATAGTTAAAATCTTTAAAAAATGATAATAAAAAAAAAGTAAAAAATAAAATTATTTAAAAAAAAATGTTGTTTCGTATCGAGGTAAAAAAAATATATGTTTCCATAACCGTTAATATATTTCGATGTATGACTGATGACATTCGAAATAATCACCTTGTGTAATATATTTAAGTAAGTACGTAGTCGACACTCATGCGTGCTGTGAAAACTTTAAGTAAAACAATAATAATGCACACCTTAATGTTCACTGAACACTATAATATAATAATACTATTATACGTGCAAAAGCCACTGGGGATCGAAAGTCGTCTTTTTATTCAAAGCCCATTACGTGCTCGTAATTCGGTCAAGAACAATGTCTTCCAGAACATTGGGTCTAAGGGATCCGCTCGACCCATTAAGCTTTCGCCTCATCCCAACGGATGCTGCTGATTATTTTCAAACTGTTGCTCGTGAGCAAAAACACACAGCGTAGGTACTATACAACATCGTTATTTTTATCACGTAAAGCAAATACCTAAGCAAAGGAGGAGGAACTTGTTTTTATTCGCGTGGTTTTCTTCCGTTTCATTTTATGGCTCGGCACGATTATAATGCGAACTACTATAATTGTTATAATACGTGCGATTTAGTTGAATAACTATCTTGGATAGATTTACCAAAGTTTTGAGGTTAATTATTTGTAAATTATATTCGATGGGTCATGGGTATATTATTATGATAATATAGTTATGTGACCAAAATTTCACATAGTTTTATATTAATTTACGATTGGGGTTCTGTTTTTTTCTTTTTAATACAGGTACCAAGTATACGTGTACGACGTACGTGTTAATAAAAAAATAGACAAATTTATGATTTTAATATTTTTGAGGTAAAATTATACATTTTTAGTAACTTAAACTTTAAATGCTTAAATACAAAATTTTATCTTAAATCATTATAATAGAAAACGATTAAACTTGTATTAAAATGTCAAATTTACTTAACAGAATATTTGTAAAATGTTTCGAAAATCAATAACAATAATAACTTGTATACCTATTTAAAAGTTAAATTGATAGACTTTTCAACTCTATGCATTTCTAAAATAAAATATATGAATACAGTATACACTATACAGAATACATTTTTCTATAAAATTATTATAATAAGTTTAAGCTAGACATGAATGAAGTAATATCAAATCAAAAAGTTAATTTTGTGTTAGAAAATCAAAGATACTTTCAAGTTTGTATCAAATTATATTCGATTTTATACTAAAGTGACATTTAATACAATTTAAAAATTGCGTAGTATAATATACAAACCTAGGTTGATACTGCAGTTCTACAGAATCAATTAAAATATTAAAATAAAATAATATTAGATTTTGAGCAAAGAGATGATTGGTTTAAAATATGTGTGGTGTTTATATATTTATCGTGTCCGAATACACTGTTTTATATGAAAAATTAAAAAGTTTTTGGTAGTAAATTAATCTAATTTGTACTTTGGGAATCAAAATTAGAAATGTCACTATACTTTTTAAATTAATCGAATTACGATCATTTTTCAAATTTTAATATTATTATTAAAACAATCGTCTAATTATCATAGTTTAAACTTGATATGAATTAAATAGTTTTCACTCGGAGTTATTTTTGATTGTAAACAATGATACATCATTAAATTTAAATTTAATATATTCATTTCATTGTGACCTTCTCAATGACGGTGTACAGTAGAATGTTTACCTACTTGCCGCTACAGCTTTCAGTTATTATGCTGTTATTAAAAATATATTAATCTTAGAAAATTGAAACTTTTTTCCATCATATTCATTATTATTTACTTAATACTACGAGATTTTCTTAAATATTAAGCCACTAACACTAACAATAACTTTTTGGCTATTCACACCGATCTTCGGCATGTATTGGTAGGTAATTGATGTTAAGTTCTGAATTAATAACAGTTACCTAGTAATAGTATATGAAATAATATGATAATAACTAATATATAATGTAATAAGTATTATCTGATTTTTTTAGGCCAAAATTATTTATATACTTGCATTTAATATGTCGATTTTTTTTTTTTTGAAATCTACTTAATCAAGTTAAAACATAAAATCATTCATTGAGTTTGTCTATAGCCATGGTTCGAACTGATTTTTTTTTAAATACCTATATTGTACAGGTGCTTATTTCATTTTCATCATTTTCTGATTACTATTGACAATTTTCAAAAATAGAAAGTTTAAAGTACCATTTATGTCAACTTTTAAATCTATTAAGTATCTGCCTGAAACTTTTAAAGTACCTAATGATTTCACTGTACCTATTAGGTTCCAACAAAAACTGTTTCGGAGGTTGGAGGAAAAAATATGTCAATGCATATGATTATTTATAATTATTACGCTCTAGGTTTAAATTTAAAAAGAAAAAAACAAATTTTGTACCACTTGCACAACAAACATATTGTTGACTAATAGTATGTTGTTTTATAAAAATTTAACTTTATAATAATAAGATCTGAATAAATGTTTAAGATTTAATTTAAATGAAATACCACTTTCGGAAAATTAAATTCTTTAGTTGTATGCACTGATATATTTATTCAATCAAGCGTTATTATGTTTTAAGTCTTAAAATTACATAAAAATAACTCATTATGATGTAATAAATGTAAAATTTCTAAACTGCCTATGCAATTTCATCAAAATATAAATGTATTCATATTCTCTATTTTAAAAATGATTAACTGTAGTCTATAACTACTTTTGATTATATACTTTTCAATGTAATTATTATGTATCTTTTAACTATTCTAAATGAATCTGAATTATCTAAATTTTATAATTATGTGAATATTAAACTCAACATCACATCACAAACCAATGCTTTTAGGTGATGTGTAACCACAAAACATTTGATGAAGTTTATTTTATTTTATATTATTTGTTCCAAAAAAAAAAAAATAATAAATAAATAGAAATACATTTTTTACGATATAAAGCTTGTATTAACAAATAAATGAAAATGAAAAATTGTTATATTATTACACTCAAGTATAAATATAGTTGATTAATTTTTTTTCTTAGATGAATTTTATCTATATTAAAATGTCTTAGGTATCACATTTGCACTTTTTCAAACACATATCGTTATAAATCAATTTTTGCTATAAACTAAGATGCTACTATTATAAAGTAGTGGAAAATCAAAGAAAAATAAATAATTTTCATTTTAAACCTATATATTCCTATACATTAAAAGAGAAATTATTATTTAGTACAAAATATATATATTATTTTGAATAAATATATTTCAATTTTTTTAATGTAGTTAAAATACATATTTTTCTTGTTTAATAGATATTTTTTTATGCTGTGCATAATATTACTTTAGCTATGTTTATATCCAAATATTTTTGTATTATTGTAAAAAATAAAATATTTTACACCAACCTGATTAAAATCCACAAGGTTCGTCATCGAGTATAGGTTATCCGATAGAATATACTTTATTAACAGAGTTAGGTTTACTGTGGCTCATGTACAGAATTCTGAATATATGCAAAGAATCGCGCACGGCCGGTGTAGGGAGAAAGTTAACGATCCGGTCGGATGCTTGTTCTGGGAGTCCCCCCACTCATACGTCCGATTTGATTTCATAATAATAATTCCATGTTATTATTATTTCATAAATATAATCACATGTATCATCGTAATGATAAATTTGTTTTCATTAAGTAATATCGTTAAAAGTAGGGTCATCATCGTGTATAATGGAAGGTATCGCCGCCACCCTATAATAACAATCATCTTAAACTTTCGATCTATACTTATACGTTTAATGGTTAGTTAAAATAGAAAAACACACATATTTTGTTTAATAGAAAGTCGTTTTGTCTATGTATGTGTATATTGTACATCTTTTCGATTGCAACATGGCTTGCACAAATGCAAAAACGTAAATGGAATATGCCACGACAAAAAGACTTGGAGTTTATGTTTTAAAATTGCCAGCGGCCTGCAATAGAATTATTATCTATTATACACCTATACTCGGGCTACTAGTTAATCTATCTTGTCCCGTCAATACTAGCACATCTATTTAAATTTTCTAAAAATCATACATACAAAAAAAATTATGATCGATATTATCTTTTTATAATTATAAAACTATTAAGTAATAATTAAATATGTACGTTAAACTTATAACAACAATAAAACAGCTGTATAAGTGTTTTGATCGTAGACAAATAGCGTTTATTCTTATTAAGGATATCTATTATTAATGCATTAAAGATATTAATTATTTCAAAAGTAAGACTTTCTAATACATTGCTAGATTTATGTGTAGGTACATCATATTATTTTATTTTTTTGCGTAGTTGATGAATTTGTTGTATGAAGAAATGTTAAACATTATGTACTACTTCATTGTCATACATTTTAATAAGAAATTACAAACGCATGAAATGTTTATTCGTCAATATTTAACTACCTCCTGGAGTTTTTAATAGTAAATTGCCGATGTAATGTGAGTTCCTTTGTTCCTTATATAGTATTACACCCTTGTAACTTATTGTCTACATTTTACACAATTAAATAACAATAAATTATAATAATAATAATAATAATACCTAGATACTTAGATTTTAGTTTTTACGTTTCTCATAAAAGTTTGAAATCTTTGTTATAAGCTAAACAATATAATAATTGTATAATAAGAGTAACTAAATTTGTTAGCTATAATAGATTTACCAAATAGTTGATTAATTTTGTTTATATTGAATACTTAAAATATCATGTAGGTATATTATATAACTTATATTAATTACAAAATATGTATATCAGCATTAGACCAAGGTAACCTAACTAAACATTTATTACAAATATAATATTTTTATGTAAACTAGTTTTATAAAGTTCGGGTAAAAAATAAGTCAAGTACATTTTTACGCAAAGAATTATGTATAGACTTGTAAAATATAACAGGTTATAATAAAAATTAATATTCATATTCAAAACGACTTATCTATAATCATAGTTAATAATGATATAAATATTTTCATAGTTATATTATACTATTAACGAGTAAAATTCTGACATTGAGGTAAAATTATTCAACGTATAAGATAAAAGACGGAGAAAAGTATAAAATATCATGTTGTAACAATCGACCTATGCACGTGTAGAATATAACAACCACACATACTGAACAATATACTTGTATCACAGACACACACAAGCATATAGACATATTATAACTTACGTAGGTATATCGTATTATTTTAAATAAACGCGTGTGTGAGAATCGTAAGTGTGATTATCATAACATAAGTGTAATTTAGTACAAAAGAATAAAAAAACAATTTTCATTATCCTGCTTATTCGAATACTTCATTCAAAACAATATACAAAACGCGATACATTTGTTTGAGCATAATATAAATTATACATATATATATGTCGAGTATCGTCGGTAGTATAACTATTCGTTTTTAATATTTTAAAGTATAATTTTACGCTTTTTTTTCCAGCAGAACTAAGTGTAATTTAAATAATTAAAATTGAAACGTTTTCTGTAGGCATACAAATTGCGACAATGATTTTCAATTACATTAATGTATGTTATTTTTTAGAAAAACTACTATCAAAATATACAAATTCTATACACACGAAATATTTATGTTTGTTTTCATTTATTTATTTGCGATTTTAACAAATATATTACATTTGATGTAATCCAATTAAATTAAAATTTATTGCATATTGTCATTTTTATTTTATTTACAAATAATTAAAATATGTTTACATGATGCAGGTATATTAGATTGGAATAATGCTATTTCTTTTAATTTGTATATTTTATATATTGTGTTGGGACATATTATGGTTCTTTCGAATATTTCATTATGAAAAATAAATAACATTTAAACTCGGGATGTATTTACAAATAACCCACTTAAAATAATAATGTGCAATAAATTGAATACTTTTTGTTTACTTGCATACAAACAATGAACAAAGTAAACGCTATGATTTTATGTACCTATTAAATGTATATAAATACTGGAATAAACAAGTAATAATAAATTATTGCAGAAATGGTATTCCATCGTTGGTCGTATATTTATCAGTTATCACAAAATTAGTGGGTATATATCGTAAGATCATCAAAAACAAATTACATTTGAAAAAAAATTACGAGTTGACCTTGCAGATCCAAAATTTATAAAGATATGTATTTAACATGACGTTTTTAAAAAAAATAAATACGAGAAAAATAATAAATTACTTCTGTATTATGCAATTATAGTGTTAATTTGTTTACGTATACAGACATTTTACATGTAACTATAACAATAAATGTTATAGAGCCAAATACTCTTGTCATTGTAAAAGCAAAAGCTGCACTCTGCTTGATATCAAATCATTTTTATGACCAGAACAGGAGTTATTAGAAAAAATGACTAGAATATAAAATAATAATTTTATTAATAACTAGTTAAATGCGTGGGTTGTAAATAGTGTTGTAAATTTATAATTTACATTGTTTACGGCTATACCAGCTATTGGCTTTGTAACGCGATATGTCACAAAATTATGTCCATGAACGTCTATTTAAATCGATTTTCAAATAGACAGTTAATCAACTTATTATCATAAACTCGATTATAATCCACTTGAATTTTTGTAATTGTTTATAAATATAATATATTCTGGAGCTATGGTATTATGAAAATATCAGGGTATATTGTAAAGCGCTGTTGAGCATTCTTTGCGATGTTGAGAAAATGTTTTGCGTTGTTGGAAATACATTTTTATGTTGTGGATAATGTTATAATAATTATATTACGTATGAGGAAGTTGGTGAAATGATTCGAAAATTATATTTTTGAAAAACCACGGATGTCATAAATTTGTCGGAATTATGCGTATTTAAGTGAATTGATTTTCAAATTTTGAATATTATAAATAAATATGTATAATATTATACATGTTAAATTATTTGACTAGTTATATGTATTATTTTAAAGATTATTTTTTGGAAATCGATTATCTTATCGGTACTTGCTTACGCCAAACAATCATACTAGTATGATTTAGAATTATGTGTATTGTATAATAAACAATTTATATGGATCATAAATATAACATTATAATAGGTATTTGCAGGCCTTGGTTTCTTTCGATTCAATTCCAATTTACTTTTCTGTTTAATATTATATTATATTGAATTTTAACATGCCTATAATTAAAAGTATTAAAATTTATTTTTTATAATTATATTACACAATACAATTCTATACTTATTTAAAACTATATTTAAAATGACAAATGTTTTGGTCGAAATATATTCATTTTTGCAATGTTTATTAGTTTTATTGTTATATCACTTATATCTTTTATAATTATTAGGGCCCGGATTTATATGCTCTAAAAACCTAAGAAATATGCACTATAAAATATGCATTTATGCTCTTATTTTATAGAAATATACCCTATAAAATAAAAAATATGCAAAAAATCGATTAAAATTTTTTTTTTTTTTTATTATTTTTATATTATGTTTAAATAAATTATACTATATTTACAAACACGACGAAACAAACACGATTAATGTATGATTCACTAAAATTTACTCAATAACAGATTACTACTTGTCCCAATATATCTCAGATAAAATAAGAAAACGACTTCGTCAAATTACATGGATTATAAAATATATAACTATAAATACGTTATTTTAATAAAAATAACCAAAATATTACATTTTATGCATTTAAAAACCGTATATATGCAAAAAAAAAATCGTAAAATACAGAAATATGCAGTACATGTCAAAAAATGACAAAATAATATGCAAAAATATGCAAAATAAAATTTTATATTCCGGACCTATTGATTACAAATCAAACTTGTAGCTTACCTAGCTATTTTTTGGACTATTCAGTAAAAACATGCAAATGCATATAAATCCGGGCCCTAATAATTATATTTTAGAATAGTTAAGAGTAGAGTTATAAATGTGACCTTTGATAGAGGGGCAGAGGGAATGTAATGTGTAATGTGTTGTTGACAAAAGTCCTTAGAATAGACCCTGGAAAATATAGAGTACTATACTGAAATACTTAAAACGAAAAGTCAAAAAAGCAGTTAGTGGTGAAATTTTTATTATTTATTAAAATGTTAATATTAAATTATTATGCTTTATACAATTTTGTATAATAATGGACGTATTCGTTAAAAAATATTAATTGTATTAAATTAATTAAATTATAATTTATGTAAATATCAAATAATTATCATTAGTCTCGGTGTAACAAATTGTGTATGTTAAATAAAATAATATTATAATAATACATACAAATTAATCAGGTTGATAAATACCTCTAAATAGTAAATTACATTATGATAAAACATGAAAATAAAATACAGTATTGTTATAACCATTGTGATAAATAAACAATAATAATGTGTATGATTAATTAAATATTTCACTAAAAATTTATCAGAAATTAAAATTCAATTGATTTTGCTCATTCCTCGGCTATGTATACATACTGTTAGATTATTAATCTAAATATTATATATTTGAAATATTTCATCAGTTCATCGACATCGTAAATCAAAATTACAAAAAATGTTTATTTTAACTGAATTAATTATAAGCAATGGGCAAAAATGTTATGTAGCAATAAAATTAAATGGAAAACCCCCAAAACATAATTATTACCTTCATACAAATATTATACACTCATATTCAGCATGAAATATTAATGTAAATTGATGTGAGTTACTAGTAATAATATGGGTACAGTATATTCACTAGTACAATACGTCTTAAAATAATAAAATAAAATTATTGCTAATTAAATAATTATTATGAAATTCACTTCTTATCATCATCATTCATCGTGAGTCTTAATTTTAATGACTATGTTATACTAAAAATGTAATCATTAAAATATTAGGTAAAATATTATTTAAGTAAGTACCTACCTAAATAGTCGAAAATATAATGATTTGGAGTATTTAGTTTGTATAGGTATTTCATAAGACATTAGTAAGTTAATTCTTCAACAATCATCAGATTCGTCAGTAATCACTTAGCTAATTGTAAGATTTATTACAGTCAAACTGTCAAATTGTACCGTGTACAGTTAGATGCAATTAAAAAAAAATAAAAAATACGTATGATTTACTTTAATTTTTAACAAATATTACATAACATTTTTTTTTACCTTCTCAATTTCGAGATAAGGTTTAACTAAGACAAATGTAATCGTTAAATAGCATGTCTAGTAGGTATATACATAAAAAATGAAGTGTATGTATCTACTAAATAGCATGTCTAGTATATTGTATATACATAGAAAGTGGAGTGTATGTATCTACATTGTAATTACTTATTATTATGGTGTAAGTTTCCATAAGAAATTGGTGAAAGAATAAACGAAAAAAAACTGTATCAAAATATTTACAATTTACATGTGTACATTGTATAGTAAAATATTTAATCACTAGGTAGATATATTTCGATTTAATACATAGCTATGACAAAATCTTCCCTTAAATATTTATGGAAAATTATATTACGATGTAAGATTCTTAGTTATTATATTATAAGTAACAATGTAGGTACATAGATGTACATTCGTAATGCGTATACTTTTTAATAAGCCTAGAAATATTAATGTTAGTATACTAATACCACTATAATACCTGATACATTGCCTAGCCGTCTAGGCTTGATATAAATTATATTGCAGTAATATGAAACATAAAAATTTAATATACATGTAGTAATAAATTTAATAAAAAACAAAATTTTTATCATAGATTACAGTAATATTTAAAATGTATTAACTTATGCGTATGGCAATTTGTATATAATAATAATAATAATATATGTTATAGTTTTATAAAACTTTCTACAGTTAAATTTTGGTCTTATTATATAAGAATATCAAATAAAATCTTGATCCCGCCAATAAATATTTAGTTATTGGATATTAATACAATGCCACAGCAGGGCTCAAAGAAAAGTAACAAACAACCAATGTCTGATAAATAAGGTACAATGATAATAATTCCATATGTAATATTTTGATAAATACATCGACAATATAATTGGTGATATTTGAAATAAAAAACGTTTACAACTCTGGTAACGAAAATCGGCGAGTACAATAAAATAGCACAATATTCTCAAGTTATAATACATTAGAACATTATAATTTAATAATGTGTCTTAGTGAGTATAATTACAAAGTAGGTATAACAATAATAATATATCAATGATAACTATTATGATTTTTAAAAAACAGCTTATCATCCGAAAATTATATTTTTCTGTCTTAGCCCGCGAAATTACCTGTATAATTTTTTTCTTACAATAAGCATAGTTTTCTGGTCTTCTGGGATGCCCCATTGAGTGATTTATACTCTCAATTACGCCTCCGACTCATTGAGTTCTTCACACATGATCATTATAACTTATTGTATGTACCTATTGTATTTATTTTTATACAGAAAAATAAAATAAAAAATATTATTAACATTATTTTCAGACCACTGTTTTAGATTCTGAACGGAGTGATGATGAATGTACCTATTGATTTTACAATGATGTGTGTTTTATTTTTATTTTTTATTTTTGTGTCTGTCATCACGTTTTGGAGTAGTTATAGTGCTTTAATTTTTGACTTCTGCCCCTCTTTGAAAAGGAAATTGAATCTATTTGGTATTTTAGGGGTTCAAAAGTAAAAAAATTTTAATAGTTTTCAAAAGCGTCAGGAAAAACCCTGAAAGATTAACGGAAAAACGCATACTTTACAAATTTTTAAGCATAACCACATTTCGACAAAATCGATTTTTTGATTTTGCTGTTACTCAGAAACGAATCATTGTAATTATTTGAAATTTTCACAAAATGTTATTAGCTTTATCTATTTACGATTACATTTTCAAAATATTTAGAACATTGTTTAAACTATTTATAGACCGTTGAAATTTTCGATTTTTCTAAATTTATTTTGTCTTGAAATGCTGATAAAAAAAATTTAGCTTTCAAAATGAACTTTAAAATTTAATACATGATTTGAAGACCTGGAGGCAATAACCAAACATGTCCATTTTTTATTTTTATTCAGAAAACAAAAAAAAAACATTAAAAATTCAAAAAAAAAAATTAAAATTTTTAAAAAAAATGGTAGATTTAAGTTTTAGGGTACATACAACTTATGCACTTATAGGTAATGCTTAACTTTTAATAATAATTTAAGGAAGCAATAAAAACTTGTTTGGACATAATATCTTATTGTTTCACTGTAATGCAATATTGATTGGACATATCTTGTTTGTTGCACCAAAAAAACAACAAGGCAAGTCCATTTATATTATAACTCCATGTATAACAGTCGGAAATATCCTATTGTTGCACCAATCGATTCAGTTTTTTTTTCCTATTTTATTACGTGAAAATGTAATTTTGACTAAAACATGGACATGTCTCGTTGTTGCCCCCAGGTCTTCATTTATTATAAGTTGTTATTATTGTAGTAAAAAAAAAAAAAAAAATCAAAAATCGTTTTTAAACCAATTTTTGTTTACAAGTATTAAAAGTTCAAATGTTTACGAAATATGTCGAAATTGCGAAAATTACAAGGAATTTTGAAGTTGAAAATTCATAAAATTTTTGTAATTTATATTAAAGGTAAGAACCCAACACAAGGTTCTCCATAATTTTGTCTTCAAATAACTGTAAAAAAAAAACCTCCAGCGTCAATATAGAAAAAATTTTATGAGCATATAAAATTTATTTTTTTACGAAATCGAGTAAAATAACGATATATTATAAGTTATAATATAATACATCCTACGAATTATCCTAAACTGATAAATAATCTCCGTTCAGAATCGTTTTTCGTATACAATGATACCCGCCATTGCATTCAAATTTAACATATCCATTATAATAGTGACCTAATCTCCATCTCTACTATGCAGCAAACTGCAGAGCGATGCCTACTTGCCCACCTTTTTTTAGATTCTGAACGGAGTGATGAATGTATTGATTTTACAATGATGTGTGTTTTTTTTGTTTTTTTTTTTTTGTGTCTGTGTACAGCATAACTAGTCGAAATAATGCTTCAATTTTAAACTTTGGGGGTGGTTTCCGATGGCAAAGTGGATATCCTTGGTGCATTATAGAGGTGAAAAGTAAACATTTTCCAACAGTTTTCAAAAAAATCGAGAAAAACAAAAAAAAAAATGACAGAAAAACGGGAATTTTTACGCAAAACCAGTTTTCGACAAAATCGAATTATTTATTTTGCTATAACTCAAAAACTAATCGATGTAAACACTTGAAATTTTCACAAAATATTTATATTAGCGTTCTCCATATACAGTTAAATTTTCAAAGAATTTTGACTTTTTTTGAGCTATTTACAGACAATTGAAATTTTTAATTTTTTTTAGTATTTTTTTTTAAAATAACGATAAAAATTTTTTGGCCGGCCAAAAAATCTTGAAAATTTAATACAAGGTTTCTTATAAGTTGTTCTTAAAGTTATAAAAAAAAACCGAAATCGTTAGTCACAATTTTTTTTTATAAGTGCTTAAAGTTCGAATTTATACGAAATATGTCAAAATTGCGAAAATTGGCAAGTAATTTTGTGGTTAAAAAATCGTAAAAATTTTTTCTTTTATAACTAAGATTTGAAAATTTGGTACAAGGTTCTCCATAAAATTTTCTTCAACTATCTGCAAAAAAAACTCTACTGGATTCAGACAAAAAATTTTTATGAGTGTTTGAAATTTAAATTTTTACAAAACCGCGTTAAATAACGGTTTAGCCTCAAACGATTTTTGATATTTGTTGTTATTCAAACAGTATAAGTCGTAAATACTTGAAAATTTTACCAGTTATTAAGATTGCCATTTTCTTTACGTGATTTGATTTTCAAAATATTTTGATTTTTTTTGAGCTATTTATAGACAATTGAAATTTTCAATTTTTTTTTATTTTTTTTTTATAAATGTTGATAAAAAAAATTTAGCTAGGATAAATTACTTGAAAATTTAATTGAAGGGTCTACATAACTTGTTCTAACTCTCATTCAAAAATTATAAAAATACATAGGCACAATTTTTTTTTATTAGCATTTGAAGTTTAAATATTGACAAAAATTCGTCAAAATCATGAATATTTTTCACTATTTGGTAGTTAAAAATTTATAAATATTTTTCTATCAAAAGCTAAGAATTGAAAATTTAATACTATGCTGTCCATAAGTTAAGCTTAGAATAATTATAAAAAAGTTTGAGGATTGTTCAATTTAAAAAAATTTACGAGTGTTTAAAGTTTTAATTTTAATTTGAAATTAAAAATACACGACGTGTAAAATCACGTTTTACTACTAAATAATTTTCGATTTTTGTTATTTTTAAAAAATTACTAAACGTAAGATCTTGAAACTTTTACTTAAATGTTTGAATTAGTTTCAAAATAGAATATATGATAATATTTAAATATAATATATCCTGAACTGACAAATCATCTCCGTTCAGAATCGTTTTTCGTATACAATGATACCTATCATTGCATTCAAATTTAACCTACCATAGTCCGAGGTCCACCCCACCCCCTAATGTACAGCAGAGCGATACTCACTTACCGGCTTTTTTTTTTTTTAATCGTAACGTTTGCTGACTACTAAAATGAGCTGAACGCAGTAACGCCAGTAACTAAATAAAAAAATCAGACCAGAGTTCACATAGTCCCTATATTAAATTAAATATAATGTTGAATACATTTTGTACACAATTAAAATAGGTACCACGATATATTTAAATGCATATTATACAAAAATTGCCCTGGTAATTAAAAAAACGATTTTATTTTTTTCACTCTCTTAAAGTGGTCTGGTTTTATCTAATTTATTTTATTTTAGTATAATTTATTAAATATTATTTATTATATATAGATGGCGTGATTGAGTTCCTGCTTAGTGTTAAATAAATTCTTATAGAAATCAGACTCTAAAGATATATTATTGTATTAATAAATACTCTATTAATACTATTTATTGAATATGTTTGTTTTTTAATAAAAAAAATCGACCTATATTTGGCGCCAGAGTATAGGTATATTACTATTTACTATTATTTGTAAATTAATTAAAGAGAGGAAATTCCAGAGAAGTCATCGTTAAACAATACATTAGTAAATAATAGAAAAATAAATAGAAAATTTGAGTTTACATTATTAATATTATTTTGTAATTAAGTTATTGCATATCAACATAAAAATGAAGAGTTAGATTAGAGCTTAGATCCATTATCCACGTAATTCTAATTATCTAATTCAAATTATGTGTATCATGTATATACTATGCGCCTATTTATATTATAATATATAATGTGGTTACTGGTTATGTAATATCAATTTAGATCAAATCAATAACAAGATTGTTGGTCTAAAGGCATCGTTTAAGATTCAAATTGAGGCTTACTTAGATAGGCATCTAATTTTCTTAAAAGTTAGAATATTTTACCAATGATTATGATTCCTAGTAGTAATATTGTTGAAACCTCGGTCAAAACGGTTAAATTCTATATATTAAGTGAATACGATCAATATTTTTCAATTTATGGACATGACTATTGTTACCTGTAGTATGTAAGTATTATGTACAGAATTTAGTTGTTATTTTATTATATTATATTATATTAATTATTATAATCATTTTATTGTTTATATTTTATGAAATACTAGTTAGCGTAAATTATGTTATTTATGTATTACGTGAACTTATAAATTGTAATTCAGAGATTATACTATTATTAGTAGGGTAGGTATATAATTATAATAGTTTGTGACTTGCATTTTCACCCATTTCCGAAAATTCAATAGTCATAAAATATTAAAGGTGAAATTTTGAAAGCCTTTGATCATTAAACTAAACAAAACACCATTCATTATTACCTTTACTATTCCATATGAATATTCGATGAAAATACCAATTCCTAACTTCTAAGAATATTCAATAGAGGTGTACTTATAGTTATATTATACCTTCAACGGTTTATAAAATACCACATTTAACTTTAATATAGAAATTGCATTATTTATTTGTTAACGATGGTAATTTTGAATAATTAATCATAAACTTAAGTATCAACTTGTTTAGGGTTTCAATTGTACTTCCACGTATTTGTATAATAAAATTTAATTCAAAATCGCATTAACGTTATTCATTTATATGATTTTTAATTTTTCTATAGCATTACTAAGACCTTTTTACATAAATGTCAATAAATAATATTCAGTTTCAGTATCATCGACCCGTATACGTCTAGTCACGACTGTATATATTAATCGAACAATAACATTATATATTGAACAATTTTATACATTCATGGAAAATGATACAGATACAATTTATTTATTAATTATATTGGTAGTTAGGTATATTTATACAGTTATATACAGTGAAGTCAAAAATAACTATGCATTATAATAGGTATTACCGACCTATATATTATATCAATTTATATACTTACTGTACCTAGTACCTACTACCTAAGTTTATATTAGTAGATACTTATAGTTATAATATGTTAGTGCTTATACGTACTTATATAATATAATATTTTGCAATGAATTGCACTTTGATAAGTTACATACTTACATAGTTCTTATCTAAGTGCTTATATTGTTTCGAGGTTACATCTTCATCGTTGTCGTTAGGTAGTTAATGCTTGATAGTTATATATCTACTGATTCAGTAGTTTACTGTGATCAATCATCATTATTCATTACTACCTAGTAATTACTGTAGAATACCTAATCATTAAATATAATAATAGACAGTGAGTACCAGCTATACCTATTTTATATAAAAAACTATTTTAATACTTTGCTGCTATATCGAATATGATCGTGGTTTTAATTAAAAAAATAAAAACGTGCAAAAGTTCAAATGTTTTTTCGTGAACAAAATTAATAGCCGTATGTATAAGCATTATATATTAATAATAATCTGTTAACACTTAACATTCATATATTTTATAAAACGTTTAAAATTAGCTATTGATTAGATAGTTTCAAGTTTGGAAACAGCCGAACAGTGGCGTAATCAGGAATTCCGTATGAGTGGGGGCTAACATCCCATATTGTCCATGTAGAATGTATATAATATATATACTATATATGTTAAAAGTGTACTTAAAATGTCAAAATATAGATATATACTCGTATGAATGATTTAAAATTATATATCATACAATGTAAATTTAATATTTAATAATATAACAAAATTACAAAAACCACAGAATATACGGATATGAATTAGGTTTAGATATAGCAAAAAAAAAAACTTGACCAATGGTGGGAGGGCTTTAACCCACGTACCCCTCTAGCTACGCCCTATTTTGGGGGTGTCTGAATTAAATAGGTAAATAAAATATCGTATATGGATATTGGCCATCAGATAGTCATAACTACAGGTACAAAATTAAATAATAATTTTTAAAACAATTAAATTATTAAATATGCACATCATTAGAACGGTTGTAAATTCTCGCAGGTTTATTTCAGTACTATTTAAAAAATAATGTAATATGTAACCTATCACGAATCTGTAAAAAAAATTTTTGTTCATTATAATTAATAAAATATAATGTTTATAATAATGTGAACTCAGCAAAAAAGTTCTAATATAAAATTAATTATATCAAATAATAAAAATAATAATAATAATAAATTTCTTTAGCTGAAAGCTAAATATAGTCATGATATTTATAAAATAAAAAAAACAGCAGTTAAATATTTAATTCTTGTGATAATATGAACATACAAATCTAAAAAAGCTATCGTGTACCTATATAAATTGGACTGTTCCAGTAGACTAAACTTTATATTTCTAATTTTATGATGCATTTTTAATATATAGTAGGTGCAATAAGTACTTAAAGTAAACTTCAATCTAAGAGAATTTACCATCAGGATAGTTTACTAGTTTTCACATTCAGACATAAGTAATAATAGTAATAGATACACAAACTTTAATGGTTTCTACCGACAGGCTATATACCTAAATGTTTACCTATAATATGACTATACCAAGACCATACCTAGCGAGGGTAACCTATCCCCCCTGAAATTATCTTATATTAAGCAAACTTAGAAATGATTTTGTATCATTATGTTATACATCACTTACTAATTAGTAAATCTTAAAAAATTTATAACCCCTTCCCCCTCAAATTTTTTTTCTAGGTACGGCCTGCTTGTACGTTATAAGCAGGGCGCGAATTCGTATGTAAATATATAAGTTTATTAAATTCAGATTTCTTCATTCCGATTAAAAATTATCACATTTCATAACACCTTAAATAAAATATAATATTCAATAATTTGTAATAATTCGTTACTACGTATTTTCACATATTATATTGAATTAAATGTATTTTCTTGACTTTTTTCGTATTTTATATTTGTATATTCACCTATTTACAAACATATTGACAGCAGTTATACTATACTGCGGGAAATATATTCATATTCATTCTGTTGTAAATTTTTATTGATAATACCTACTGATAAATTAATAAAACAGGTAAACGATATTTGATTTGCATATCTGTTATATGATCGATCACTCTATATAGAGTCTAAAGACTAATTTATCTAGTCTGTACATTTATTACTTATTTATTCAGTATTTTTCTTTTTATATGTTTCAAATTATAACAATAATGTTGAATAAAAACTCTTTATTAAATATTTCATAATTATTAAAACGTATTTTTCAAAAATATCTGCATAAATATTTACATAGGTACTTTGTCTATTTTATTAAATAAAAATCCGCGACCCAGTTACAAGTAATGACGTGCTATAATCATTATAATTTATATTAAACAGGGAGATTCTATGAAAAAATAAATAAGTAGATCACAATTTCTTTGATACGTACATTTCGCTCAAATATTTCTTCACTTCCCCTATACTATAGTCCGCTACCACTTCTTATTGCTTTTGATTACATATTATATTCATATTATATAATAAAGATTAAAGGGCACAAATAGATTTATAACGAGTAAATAAGAACTACGTCATAGACTGGGTACGGAGAAGATGCGTCGACTGAACGATTTTATGGGATTTATGCAATTGCAGCTATTTATTTTATCATAGTGTTTCTCGTTTCTTCTTGGAACCTACGTCTCTCGAGGAATAAGGATTATTATATTCGTACTTAACGATTGTAACAAACTAAATAATAATCAAGTCATTTTTTATATATACTTAAATTTTTTAAACGTAATATTTACAACCTGTGTCGAATTTTGATGTATAACCGTCCAGAAAAAAAATACGAACTCTTTAAATTAATTGATATACATGACAAACCATAAAGGGTTTTATACTATTTAATAGATAAGATTAAATCTTATTTAGCAATATAGTTGATGAAAACCCAACTTTGCACTGAAGGAAAATGAACAAACATAATATTGGTGTATTTCGGTTTAGTGTTCACGGATATATCACCGTTAGTGTAGGTATATTGCTTTGTGAACTAATTCGAAGGAGGTGGATGAATACATGTGGCTGATTGGATATAGTACTTATGGTGTTTTTTTGAACGTTGTTTAAACTACTTTCTAAACTTTACCGATATCTTTAAGAACAATCTCTGAAATTTTCGTTAAAATTGGTGAATTAGTTTTTGAATGTATACGATATAATCATATACAGACAATTTTGTTTTTTTTTTTTTTTTTTTGAAACCAAAGTCAACTTTATCTATCTATTAAAAATAGTTTTATCGAATAATTACAATGTTAGTAAATATTAGTTATTTTTTAAATTTTAATATGAATATAAAGAGACTTTAAAAATCAAATAAATAACAGAGTGCATTACGAAAAAATTATATACATATACATATCTATTAGGAAGACTATACTGTAAGTAAATAATGTATAATTGTATAGGTATAATACCTATATACGTGTAACGTGATAAGTACACGTTGAATTTTTACGACATAAAAGTTGTGACGAAATCACAATTGAAATAATTATATTTGATGAGATATTACAGTATATTACAGTTAAATATATTTTATTTAAAATTTAAAAAAATATTAATAATAATTATTAAACTAATAATTTATTTATAAACTATAATTTTTGTATTATTTTTCATTTATTTATTTTTTTTTTTTGTAAAAGAGTTATACAACATACTCTTAGCTAATAAAACAAAAATAAGAGGGTTTGACGAGCGAATCGAGTAGAGGCAGACCGCTTAAAACATAATTTTATTCAAATTTCGAGTCAAAATGAAATTTATGCGTAGGCCAACTAAAAATTTACAGTCTATAGTATGTTCCAAAAGTCCCGTAACATATTTTCATAGAAAATCAATGTATTATATTTATATGCGATTTTTTTTTACATTAATAAATATAGAAGTTCTGATTGAAAGACATGGTTCAATTTTATTTTTCAAAAATGTATTAAAAATAACTTTTTATGCAATTAATTTTTATATTTCCAAGATATCCACTGTTGATCATATTTTTAAAAAAAAGTAAAAAAAAAAAAAGGTATTAATATTGAATAAAAATTATTGATCAAGCTAATAATGTTTTTGAATAATAGAATAATAGTTATGTTACCTTATTTACGAATTGTCATGAAAAAATTAGTGTTCTAATCGAAATTAATTAGTACCCAAAGTTAAAACATAAATTAAAATGTACTAAAAATATTTAAACAATTTTTTGGCTATAAATACAATTTAAAAATTTAAATTTTGCATTTTGAGTTCATTCCTATGCTGAGTTTTGTAGTTAGGAGTCTCGAACCTTAAATATAATACATATATAATATATAGACATATTGTCTAGAATCATGCTAATATGTAATTCATGTTTTATAATTATATAATTGTTCTTAGAAATTCAAAAACATTATTGGCACTAACTTGGTTAATTTTTATTCAATTTTATTATTTTTTAAACGGTTTAAAAAAATATGATCAACTTAAAAGTGTACAATTTTTTTAAATAATTTTTGAGTTATATGCCATTTAATCACAATTTCCATACTTAGGTACCTACTTCTGTAAAAAAATCACAATTAAACATATTGATTTTCTACGTAGTTATTAAGAGTGATACGGGACTTTTGGAACTCATTGCAGTATATAAGTCTAAAACGAAACTAACTCGAGCCTTACTCCGTACTCGAGAAATATTTTTGCGCAATTTGGTTCCAATAAATTCAGAAGTTTCCAAGTCTCTATGTCTCATCCAAAAGTGGATTAATTTATAATTATATTTAATAAAATTGCAGATTATAAAATATATGAACCACAATTCTAACAAAATTTAAAATTTTAGAACCACCTAATTTTAGTTACCTATACTCATACACTTGTCTAATTATAATAAAGTTTTATAATTGGGAGAGAAAAATACACTGAGAACACATGTAATATTATACTTCAATTCCAATAATGATATTATTAGTTTAATAATTGTCGACTAATGACAAAATCATCTAGTAAAATAAAATATAAATAGGTAGAAATTATATAGAAAGTCAACTGCTTTAATAATATATGTAGGTAACGCTTATTATAAGTCATAATTCATTAATCATAACAATTTTTGATAATCCGCCTATATTATATGTACCTGTGTCCTGTATGATTATAATAATATAATTATCTGACGTATCCTGATAGGCGTCAGTAACCGACTCCCGAGGCTAAATTACATCATAGCAAATCATTAGGTACGCCATCGTCTATCAGCGCTACACTCGAATAACTCAAAATGTTGAACTACCAAGTAGGTAAGTACCAACTATTTCTATCTAATTGCATAGACACGTCGATGTTACGCGTGGGTAAAATAAGTAGGTACTTACATGTCACATATTATGATTAGAGGTGTACCACTAACGGTTTGCAGTTGAATATTCTTGCATTACAAAAACCTGTGAATAATATAATTATAACGAGTAACTGATTTGCTATATTGTGTGTCTTACTTAGTTTCACTCTCACCTAGATAGACCAACAGTTGAAAATTCTTTGATATAAACGATGATGCGTTTCGTTGGACCTGCAATTATGTGACCCCAAAATAAATGTACCATTTATCGATTATACATACTATAAGTATGTTGAGACTTGAGTTTGGGGAGATTTCTTGTGAAAAACTTGTTTGTACGCATATATTAGTTCAAACAAAATATTACTATCTTGTTAGAAAACTTACCTATTTTTTTTGCTTTTCTTATAGATAATTATAAAGTATAATGACGATTATGTAGGTACCTACCTAATGGAAAATTGACTACTCAGTCAGCATTTTTGCATTAACCACATTCCTTATTTCTTTAATAATAAATTGTGTTATATTTCATTATAGAATTTGTTTTATATTATTTATTTATTAATTAGATATCCGATGGGTAATTATAATAAGATGTTCCCAGCCTGTAGACTATCTACACCTACAGATATATTTAATTTAATAATAAGTTAAAAGTATTAAGTAGGTACCTATAATATTAATTTCTAATAGAAGGTAGAGCAAAAATAATTATAAAATCAATGTTGATATCAATAATAAATAAGCTATGTAATCAATCAATGTGATTTTATTATTTATTATATATCATAAATAATAATTAATTATTACCTATATTACGAAGTATGAACTAAGAATAATATCTTGTTATATAGAATTTTAAATACCTACCTATGATATTAAATTGTAACTTAAAATTGGAACCTTATTAGGATAAATAAAATCATGGATAAAAAAAATACAGAATAAGTTACACAAAATATCTCATTTCCTATATTCCACTTTCGTCTTTCAATTTGTTTTTATCACCGCCCCATCAACGGGAAATGTCTGCTAAACCATCGTAGATAATGGACATCGAATCAATCACCAAATAGAAAGGTGGAACCATTATTTTAAAAAATTAGAAGGCCACAATTACATTTCTGTTTAGACACAAAAAAAAGTTTCATCAGTTTTCTTCTCACGAAACAAAATTAGCCAAATTAAAAATATGCATGAAAAAATTATATAAAATATGTTGTGATGTAACGCACAATTGATGAATATTTTATGGTTATTGCGTACATAATACAATTATTTTAATTATCATTAAATTAACATTTTAAATCATTTATTTTTATGAATTAATATTTTTGCAAATTGTATTAAATAATTGCCATACATTTTAAAATAAATAATGGTATATTGTTAAAATAGAACAATTAGAAGTGTTTTAGTACAAAAATAAATTGGTTTCTTTTTTATCAGTGGCTTTTTTGTCGGTTTCTTTTTATCCTAGATCCACTTAGAACATAGTTTAATAGTGAAACATTAACAATGACAAAAATTAAACCACAATAATCTTATTTTGTTGTTAGTGGTAAAACAGTGCAAATATTTCAAATTATATTTAGATATGTATTTGTAATAAACAATTGTAAATTTATTATTTGCTTGTAACGTTTATAGTAGGTACCTATCAATAAAACACAATAGTTATGAAAATCAATCAACCATCCTATTCAACTGGCTCTTTTAACAACTAATATTTGCAGCAAAAACAATTAAACAATTATTATAAAAATAATGAGTATTTAATCCAAAAAATAAACAATAATTTACAACATGTAGATGTATGTAAAACTATATAATGTATATTATACTATCTTAATCCCATACATGATTTTAAAAATAAATAAAGTAATTTTTTTATGGTTAATTATTAGTGGTAGCATCACTTTCAATAATTTTGAGTGCATCTTCTGCTTTTGTTGCCAGAAAATAATCGTCTGACTTAAAAATTACTGGTGGTTCATAGGCAGGTAATTGCTTAGAAGAATGGTCTTCTTGTTTTTTCTAATCAAAATGCATACAATATTATATTAGTAATGTACATTTATAACATAGCAATTGACTTACAAAAAAGGGTTTCAGAATTGTATTCAGTGGACCGTCCTTATTAATAGGCATACAAGCCTCAGCTTCAGTTAGTTGTTGATCGACTAATTCTACGTCTTCACCAACTTTATTAACTAGCTTTTCTAATTTGTTTACAGAGTCTGTGAGTTCAGTAACCTTGGACTTCATAGCTTTTATTGAATCATAATGCATTTCAGTACTTTCCATTCGTAGTGCACGGACCTGAAATTAATGGATGTAAATTTGAATTGAATTTTATCAATCGGACACTATTAAAGAATATATTATTATTATTTACCATTTCCATAAATGTCTGAAACTCTTCCAATCTGGTAAGCATATCTTCGACTACATCTTTTAATGCGCTAACCTGAGAGGACCAAGCATAGATCGAATATAATTTAATGTAATAATAATAATAATAATGATATATTATTTGCCTAATATAAATATATCTAAGCATAATGCGTATATTAATTACTTATGTTTTAATGTAGTTACCTCATTTTCATTGTTGACTTTTAAGTACTCGGAATAATCGATGGCCAGCTCGTCTAACATCATAAACTACTAAAACTTTAAGTTACAACGTACAAGATACAATAGAAGAAATATAAAAAGTCTCTCCGTACACGAATTCACGAATAAACAACCTGTCGACAACCAAGATGCCTGTTTCAATATTTTTTTATTATTTACGTTTTACGTAGGTGAATTAAACTCTGACAAGCATTATCATTATCAAAACTTGATAACCAACTAGTGGTAGGTTGGTTACGATAATCGTAGTCACCACTTACCTCTTGACTGATAAAGAACCTTCAAAAGTTCAAAATGGGTCTGTACTCTGTCTATTTGTAAATCGTAATTGAAAATGTGACTGCGCAACAGAGTGTTACTCTGGTCTCTGAGTGAGTCTGAGAGTATCCATGATAGAAATAATCTATTATTTCTATCATGAGAGTAACAGTAAGTCAGAAAATCAGTAGGACAGTCAACAGATGCTACTCTGTGAAAATATGTGGAAGTCATCATAATAGTATAATTTTATGAATATTATATTATTAATTATTATAGTATTTAATCGTACATTTTAGTATTTTACAAAGTTCAACGTATATACTATATACATTATAAAATAATTATCTATCTATTCTGTGGTTGTACGATGGATAATAATTATTATTACCTTGAAAATAGTCCAAAAATATTAATGAATTTAAGGGTCTTGTTGTGAAATTCACAGTGTTCAAATAGGTAGGCACAATAATATTTTTATACTTAATTTTCGGCAAGTATTTATTTTTAAAACTGTTTTATTAGGAGTTATACAAAGGATAATAATATATAAAATGTTAGTCAAGTTGTACTTCATAAAAAAAAAAAATAATAATAGTAAATGTCATACAAGTTTCTTCTTTTTGTTGTTGTGGGATTTTGGTTTAGGTATCTAATAAATGCGCAGACGAACGCTTTGAAGGTAATAATACTTAATCATTGTCTTTATTTGTTCTAGAATTCATAGAATAAACATTATTCACTATTTTTATAAAATGACAATTGTAATTACATTACCTATAGTATTTTATAGGTATATTGTATTTTATTAACATATAAGTATATAACTATAATATAATATGTGTGGTGCTCGTGCTTTTCGCGCGTCTGCATTTAGATGATCTGTGTTTCGGTCGATTATGACTTATGAATCGTGGTTTATGTCAAATCGATCACGAATTCACGAATTAGATTTCAAATTGTCTACGGTAATAAAATCTTATAGTGTTACAAACTAGGGACTGATATAAGTGTTATAACATATAACTCGATCCCGGTGTTTGCAAGCTGTAGGCTTGAAGTGGGCAAAGTGAAAACTGTTTTACCAGAAACTCAGGGGAGAGTAAATTGTGAATGATTTGAGGGTGTCTAGAAGTTTGTCACCGGCAGGAAAATGTCCTTGTAGATAATTTTTCGTGTGTAGAACAATAGGGTAAATGTATTGTTGTCTTTAAATGTTTAGCAGTCAGTCATCACCTGGTGTAAATCGCTTGAAAAAATTTACTATTGCATAATTATTAACTAAAAACAACAGTGTTGATGTAATAATAATGTAAATTTAACGTGTAATTTATTGTGTAGGTACTTGGTTAAAAAAAATTAAATATTAATTTTTACAGCCATACAAAAATATTGTTGTAATAATTAGATATAATATATTATCGTTATTAGTTGAATAACTTGTAACACTACAAGAGTTGAAGTATAATTAATTTAGATTATATAAATCTTAAATTCTTAACACAGGAAATATGCACAATATCAGTCAAATTGCATATCCAAGGTTGGGCAAGTTAACTATTTTTTTTAACTCGTTAAGTTAAGTTAATTTGGAAAAATGTAAGTTAAGTTTAAAGTTAAAAGTTACTTTCCTTTTTTATTTAACTCGTTAAAGTTACAAGTTAGTTGGAAAAAAAAAGTAACTTAACTTAGTTAAACATAAGTTACTTTTTTTTTATATAAGACTTATAATTACACCATTTACACCTCAAGTTAAATATTTACAAATAACATAATAATATTATATAGCAGAATAATTTATATTTAACATAATAATTATTGTTATTATTTTTTTTTTTATTATTACACAAAATACTATAATAAATCTTTGGGGTTCGTACAAAGAAAAAAAAATAATTTAACGTGACTATAAAATAAATTAACGCGTTAAGTTAGACGTTACTTTAAAAATAAAGTAACTCGTTAAGATAGAAGTTACTTCTTAAAAAAAAAGTAACTCGTTAAGTAACTTAGTTAAAAGTAACTTAACTTTTTAACTTAACTTTAACTTTTTAACTCGTTAATGCCCAGCCTTGTGCATATTATATATTATTTAGTGTAATAGTGTGTACCTAATTAATGTCTGTCTGCGATAACTGTGTATATAACTCATATTTATTATATATTTAAAAACGCACACTATTTGAATTTACCAAATTTATTCATAAATTACCTCTTTACACGAGGTCAAATTTTGAATATAAGCAAAAGAGTAAAGACATTATACCAACATAATATAATATATTAGCAATTTTTAGTGTGAATAAAAAATTAATAATATTATCATACATATAATATACATATTGTAGTAGTACCATAATTTAATTGTATAATTTATCATTAATTAACTACAGGTATCTATTAAAATTAAATAATTCAACTACAAAAAACAATGAACAGTTTAATTTAGTTTATTACTTATTATGTGTAGAAAAAAAGGACCAAACGCATTAATAATTAGAACATTAATAATAAAAGAACTTTAAATTCACTAAACGTCGATTGTAAAAGTTTCCTGTTGTACCTATTATTGTACAGATTAATGGAAAAAATATGCATAATTGTGTTGATTGATTAGAAATTAGAATGAAAAAAAAAAATAAAATCTCATGGTATGTGTTTTAGATATTATAAAATGTAATAAATATTGTAATAAATTATAGTTATATTATTATAATCTGAGGTCGTATTGTTTAGCGACATCTATATGAAAAATAGTATACTAAGTTTATATAGTATAGTGTTTTGCCGGTAGAAAGCGTTATAGTAATTGAAAAATCAATGTTTTCACATGGATGATAAATAATATTATTAGTTACCTATTACATTACTCTAAGTGTTATATAAGTTATAACACTATCGACTCACTGTACAGCCATACAGGTACAGTTAAAGGTAGACCGTAAAATGAAAATAAATACATAATATGACATTTGAGTAAAGAGTTGTAGTCTTGTAGAATGTTAAGACCACGATCCGTATGTGGTCTATGACCTATGTCTATTAGTGTTAGTTGTTACGTTATTGTTAACAATATTTTTACATTTCTATAAATTAGCAACGATACGTAAGGCTTTTGAAATACTACCTACTTATACGGTGTTTTAATAATTGTGGTTGTTTTTGACATTAAAGGGGGAAAGTTGTTATAATTATTACCTACTGTTTAACCTATTAGTTATTTTTTTGACTGTGGGATATAAACTTACTAGCTACCAGTATCAACTGTTTCAAACCAAATGTGCTGTTTTTCGTAGTTTTGACTAGTTTGGAACTAAATTTAAAATGACAATTTTTTTCTTTTATGAATATCATGTATTCACAATAGTCATATTAACTAAAATCTCGTGTGAAAGACGCTTTAAGATAACAATAAATTGCTTGGAAATGTATACTACTATAGATCCCTGCCTGGATTGATTATGGTAAATAAATGTCAATGGAAAAACATTTAAAATGGACTGTTGACAATTCTTCTAGTTTAACCTATTAAGATTTAGATTTATATACAGTATAAATTTAAATTTCGTCACTAACCCTTAGACGTTACTTACTGATTTCTTTAAGCCCTAAGGGCATATAATAATATATAATATCGAATATGTGTTGCACTGTTGCCTATAGCCGGTGTGCGATTAGGGCAAGCTATGTAAGCGGCGCGCGGCGCATGTTCGACCAAAAAGGAAAAAATAACAATTTTAGTATTTATTATGCTATGACTTATACATTAAAATAGCTATGATTTATTAATTTTCGTATGAGTATTATTTAAACTATAAAGTAATATATCAGGTTTTTTTTTAAAGAAATTAAATTAAATTTCATATTTATAGGCAATTTTTTTACAAAAGCGCTATTTTAAAATTTCCTGGCTGTATTTTTATTACAGTAATGACTGATTGCGATAGAAGATGATATATGTTTTTATATTGTGGTAATTTAAAGCGTTGTACCGAGTGCTTATCGATATTTTTAAAAACATAGGTAATTCTATTATTTTTCTGTGGCATACCTATCGAATAATTATCAGTATCAATAGTCAATACACTTTTATTATAGAAATACATTTTAAAATATAGTTTTTATCAATAAAATAACACTTTTTTTAAGACTAGAAGTCTTATTTTAGCGCTTGTCCAATATAAAATATTACCACGCGCCACTGGTGTTACTTATCAATCATAACACGCACTAAAACTTATAACATGTTGCTTTTGTACACTAAGTCAATTACTAAAATTTAAAAATTAATTTGACTCAGCAGTCAGCAAATTTTACTTTTCGGATGGTAGACGAAAAGTTCGTGGGTATCCCCGTACCACTCCACTCCATACTAATCAAAACTTTAAATACTTATAACTCATAAACTGCTCGTACAAATTTTGGTTTTTATGTATCAAAATACTCCAAAAATAGTGTGCTTCATTGTATGAAATTAAACATGTGTGTTTTCGTTCAAAAAAGTAGAAAACTTATAACATTATGGATAAAAATAAAAAAGAACGGGCCTTTATTATAAATAGTGCCTCCCTGGCTACGGAACTGTGTGAGTGAGTGTCAGCAATCATTGTATCGTTGTCCGATCTGTAGGAGTATTATTAAAAATTATCTATTACACACAAATAAATGAAAATTACAGTGCATTTTAAATTCAATATTTTATTAATTTACAACAGGTTTACATTATAGTAAGATAAAAACATTATAATGCGTATGTTATATTGTTATTAATATAGGGACATAGGGTTCTAGATTTGTAGTATTTAATAAATGTACTCGAAGAGCTTAATATATTCACTAAAAAATACCTACATTTTAATAATGTGGCGTCTTGAACAACATTTTATAAAAATACCTAATTTGTTTTTATAATTAATCAATACTATAAGATAATATTCTGTTTAGTATTTGCAATACTTTTATGATCTATTTATCATAATATCAGTCATTAATCTTTATATTTTATTAGTAATTTATTTGTGATTTGTTATAGCGTTATAGGCAATATATATTTTTTTTCATTCTGAAAAAAACGGTTTGTTACGTTGCAGTCACTGTCTGATTAAAAACTATTTATCCCGTTTAATATTTGACGCATCCTAATTTTGTATAAGACTAGAAGATTAAATCACTTTTGCAAATATAAATTACGGCCATAGAATCAGGAATGAAAAAACGCGCGCGACTTAATAAAAGAAAAAATCACGAATAACTTCGTAATGCTATATTATAGTGTAATAAATTATAATATAATATATAGGTATTATACATGTTTATTGTATAGCGTTAAAAATATTGTTACTTAGTTTTTCTATACGCGGCTTTCGTGTTATATAGCACGGTTTATGCGATTTCGGTTTGATTTTCTTGCACCCGGGTTTATGAGTACAACACGGGTCTGTTGTAAAGCATGGACTATCCGTACACGAATACTTGAACGTTACGACCTGTTCGGCACATAATTTTTCAGGCTGTTCTGCAGTCTGCGTTGTGCATTCAAAGCACGGTGGTGTGACAGGTCTTAAGGTCGTCCTGATGGTCGTATCACACTTGCAATAAGAAATTAAACAAAATAATCATTTAAGAGTCATTTTTTACCAGCGAAATGCGTTACATAGATACACACTAGTTAGTCATCAGTATTAAATGCATAAAATGATGTACATTCATTGTTTGATTGGAGGGGGACATTATTTCCTAAGACTACAAGGTACAAGATTTTTTTTTCTTAGGTTGGAAATAATTCCGTTCTGCCATATTATAAGGGTTTTAATTACCCAAACATGAAATCCATACAAAAAAGAGGTACCTAATACTTATTACTTATTTATTATCGCTTCCGAGCTTTTAAGCTTTTCTTTGAATTTTTTTTTTTTTGTTCTGTTTAAATATTTAATTGTATTATTGTAAAATATTATAATATTATAAACAATACTACTATTTTTTATTATTGATTAATTTTATTTGAAAGAATCATTACGGCGTATACCATTTATCAATGTTGAACTGATGATTGTCGCTGGTCAATGGTTATGGTGGAGTAATATACTCGTATGTCTTACATCAGTGGCAGCTTGAACATTTTTTTCCTTGAATTAAATTTAATATTGTTAAACCACCACCCACCCACCCTTCTAAAATTAAATAATGTGGATTATTCTAAAATAATTATATTCTTTGAATATTAGTACCTTTTTTTTTTTTTGCTCATCAAATCTCTTCCTAAAGACCTAGTAAATTCTCCTTTGGATATAAAATGAATAAATTCATTCAAAATTTCTATTTAATACTTTACCACGTTTAAGGTATTTTTGTCTATTTATCTATTACTATTAGTTATTACTGTACAGCTTCTACTGAGTACACATGTACGGCTATATAATATATTATATTTATTATTTATAATTCAATTATCAACCTTTAAAAATGGTCTACCTTTTCCTATCCATCCATTAATATTTTTGTGAATCACGTAATTTAAATAAACTCCTTTAGATCTGCCACTGTTTTACAGAATACACGGATTCGAGACGAAAATAAAATAGATTTTCATGTCGATAAAAAATATCGAGGTTGTACTAAAAATGATGTACTTACATTTCGGCCGTATTGATCAGTCAATTCAAACATTTTAAACGTCCTTCCGACTGTCCCGTAGATAAAGTATGCCATACAAATTATAAACACAAAACAAAGATTAATTATGTTGAACATATCATAACAAACCTTGTAGAACAAAAAATATGTACTCGTAATTTGTATGTATCTTGATAGATGACTAAATTACAATTAAAATATACTCTAAAATAATATAATATATCAAACATTCAACATTTTAAACTTTGGCGGTTTCCTCGCAACTAACTGCATAGTTTATAAAAATATACTGTCTGCATTAAATATTAACATCTATATAAGGTAGAATTCAAATAAAATTAAAATTAAAAATAGACGATATAAAATAAGTATAAAATTGTTTTTTTTTAATACTTAGTAGAGCGATAAATGAATTGTCTTTACAAAAACGTGTGTGTTTTTTTTATCATTTTTCATTTAGTGCATCAGAAATTTGTCTGACTTTTGTGTGTGATTTTAAAGTAGAAAAAAATTTTGTCGTTCTAAAATTTAAAGTGGTATACAATAATCGCGAGGGTTGCAGGTTGCCGACAATTGCGACAACTGCTATAGATCAATGGTGGCCAACCAGTCGATCGCGACACCCTTTACTCAAAAGTAACTAAATAAAAAACAATTCATTTTAACTATTTATTAAATAGTTCCATAATTTATCATAAGACGTATATTTTAAGATGCAATATTAGTCGGAACAAATATTTTGTGGCACAATTTGACAAAAACAGTATTGTACGTCGACAAATAGGCTTCGAATTAAATGTATATTATATTCGTGAAAATTTAAGCAAGAATAATACAATAAATATCTCGTACGTCGATCGGCGTCCGCGAAAATATGTGCGAAAATAAAAAAGAACGAAGAAAAACGTCCGGGGGTCTGTCGTCGGCGGTCGTACTCGTTACCGCGATCGCGACCACTACGAACGCAAACGGCGAAAAGTCGTATATACTTACGACTTTCAAAAGACGAAAATTACGCGAATACGAAAAGAACGGGTTGGAAAAAACTCTGGAAAAGTCTTAAAATCTCATGAAAAGTTTGTAAATAATAAATAATTGTTAGTATTTTAACTTTCAATTTTTTGTTCGAGAGGGGGGGATTTTTCCGTTTGGTGTGGGGGGATGCAGGGATAAGGTTCTAGATTCTTCTTTTCCTTTTTATTATTCTTATTTCTAATCTTATTATTATTATTAATAATATTACTATTTTTATTATTGTTATAATTATTTTATTCTTATAATAACTTTTATTTAAATTGTGTGTTTATCGGGGATTGCATTATTGGGGTTTCGACGGTTTCTTGTTATCTATCACAAAACATGATACCGGTCCTGCGTGTAATCGCTAATGAATCGGGTATAAAAAACCCGGTGAAACGATCAGTATTGATATTCAACGACTGTCCTCCGTCGTAGCAAGATCCACCCCGGGCAGACTTGCGCTATTAAGGAAGGCATGAGGTATCTATATTTTTTGTCAAATGTTTTTTGATATTTAACATATTATGTTGCCTGCATATAATTATATTGCTCGTACTCGTATTATTAAATAGTGATTTTATTCATACCTATTCGCAACTCTAACATTTCCTTAACTCAAGCTCTGGTATGCACAAACAAAATTCGACCTTGGTCTTGTTCCATGACTTATGATATAAGTCTAACACCGTTCGGGCAGTGTGTTAGTGGTTGGTATGTTGCGTTTGCGCGAACACTGTTGATCACATCATATTTGCCTATTTTATTTTTTCGGTTTCCGTCTTATGCGATAAACAGTCAATCGTAGGAATACGTTATTCGTAAGTGTTCAAGTATGTTTCTCAAACAGAACGTATATTCGTAAAAACTCCGTTTCTCTGTGCGTTTTTTTTTGGTAGTGTTTGTAAAATTTTAACGTATAATAATTGTCTATTATACAAGATCTTTTTTAGTAATACATATATCTACATTCATTTAGTTAAGTTTATTTTTTATAAGCACCTAGTTATGAATATATATTTTTTTTATTGATTTCCTATAAAAAATGAGCAATTAACTCAACTGTGGCCAATCACTATTAAAAGTGAAATAGTGTAAAATTTATTGAACAAACACTCATAGATTTGACATCTTGTTCTTATAAATATTATTATAATAAAACGTGAAAAATAGTGACGTTCACAATATCTACGGTTGCAGCGGTCGCATAGAAAAATCTCAAAAAAGGTCTAAGTGTGGTCGCCGCAGCCTAACGATTGATTATATTAATTACCCATTATTATTAACCAATTTTTTTTTTCATAGTCTATACAAATATACAAATATTATGGCTATAGGTTATAGGTATATTTTACATAAAAAAAACTGATGATTTGCAAATTCACAACAGCAAATGTTGCGTTTCCAGCGTTCCGTTTCGAATAAATAGGAGGGGATATTAAAAAAAGGTGGACTCCGTCCCCCTACGTTCACCCCCAATTCAAGCACTGATTATTATGGTCAAAATTATCATCGGCTAATCATTGCATGCTTAATACAAAACACACATTTTTCTTCTAGCATTCTAATCTTGTAAAATTGTACATCGTGGCTTTAAAAAAATAGACAAAAATTGATCAATATAATTTGAATTAAATATAAAAAAACTGTATTTAAAATAATTCGTCAAGTATTTGCGTTTGTATTCGATACAAATAAATGTATTTAAATATCATTACTCAATACGTAACATAACTGTTATTATGTTGTATGTATTACACAATATTACACAATCGCTATAGGTACAATATTATTTTAATTATTTTGTTTTAAGTTGCACATTATTTTGTTATCTATCTGATAAAGTATACTAAAATATATATTTGATAAAATTTGCAGTTGAGAGACAAAATAATAGCTTTTTGATAGAGATTCTAAATAGAAAAATAGAAAATCATCTCACTGTAATAAATAATAATTATAACGTCGATTAAACTGTTTACTCGAATATAAAATCGAAAAAATAATCACATCTATACACTTTAACATTTTACAGCTACATGATAATATTATGAATAATTTTGTAGATCCAGCCGACAACTTGAGTACATGCTCAAACTATTTGCAGAACATAATTTATGTTTTTATAATAATTTGTAATATTTTACATACAAGTATCTACTCATATCTTTCTTTGAAATATTTAAAAAAAAATTGTTAAGGTAGGTGATGGACTTTTTTCATCTTTAAGTTTAATAATACTCTGTCTATTACTTGCTATTGATTTTAATATTTTAATTAATCCATACAACATTTGAATAGCTCAACGTAAATTGCTGTGTAATATTACATTTTATAACGGAAACAATAAGTGAATAGCGTGTTCTATTCATGGAGAATTGTTTAAAAAAAAAATCTAAATAGATTAACAATAAATTAATTTTACAGACCACGTAGGTATCTTTTACAATCTGTATAGGGTTTACATTTAATTCTCGGGAAAGCTGTTTAACATTTAAGTGCTGAATTATACGTACACTCAGTAATTTATGTAAAAAACACCATTTCTTACTCCCGTTTACTAGTTCTACCGCGTCTTAACGGCCAAGTATTTTGCAGCCATGTACAGAAAATAACAATGGAGCAGCTAAACATCAATATAAAATACAATACATCAGAAAAAATATAGTACTTTAAGTTAAAATTAAACAAGTGCACGATATTTTTAATTCTGATATTATATTTACACAGGATAATTCAACTGCAAGCATGTCCTTCCCCGTCTTGTTTTTTTCTTTAATGCATTTATTTAAATTCTTATTTTTAAAATTTTTAAATATATTTAAGGATTATACCTTCAGATGCTTTTGAAACTCACTTAAGGAGTTTAATACGGTGAACTTCATTCGAAAAAAAACGATCATCTAATTTTTTTCACTGTAATTTATTAAACATGATTTTTTTTTGAAAATGTGTGGTAATGCCTTCGTCATATTATATATATAAAAAAAAAATCTTCGAAAAAATGAGTAGGTACTTTTAATGGAAATTAGTTTTTATATTAAAAAAAAAGAGCCTATTATGTATAATGTACATATATACACGCTGCAGTAAACTTTACTGTAGTAAAACGTATGACAATAGTCGTGGTTAGCGCTGCAACAGGTTAAAATAAATTTATAACACATATCCTTTTAAATATTGCCAAACAATTTATTAGATACAATAAATTATATATTTTTAAGACTAGAGTACAATTATATTAGACCGCACAATTGTTGTAGGCTAAGTGGGTATAATACGATTGTAGTATACACATGGATATAATATTTATGACAAAAATTTTAATAATATATAAATTTTGATACATAATGGTCTAACCGTTATGCGTTTAAACGTAATGATATGTATTACTTAACATTATATCAAAAAAAAAAAAAAAAATGTACCTAAAGTATACGCTAGTCGAGTGAACAACAAAATTTTATTTTGTACACATAATTTATTATAATTATCATAAGAATATATTATCATCAGTGTTGGGCAAAAATATATTTTATATTTAATTAACATATAGCTAAAAAAAATTAACTACGGATGATGATTGTATTTTTATTTTTTACTCATATGACATGATTAATTTCACTAACTATTAATTCAATGAATGTATAATGTATTCATTACATTTTAAATTTAATATTTATGACCTCAAAACATCTGTTAATCATTGAGTTTTATTCCGAACACTGATAAGTAGGTATATTATATAAGCGTAGTATGATGCAGAGTAAGTATGAAATTATAACTTTTCGAAACAGTTTTTAGTAGTTTCAATGCAAAACCAATACGATTGAATTGTATGCATGGCGTTTCTTTTAATAGTTGGGTACTTAGTTTCTCTAGAAAATTTTGGAAATATTTTAATTATATTATTATATATATTTTTATAATTATTTTTATATCATCATTTTTTTAAATTTTTTTAACGATATACGCAATTTAATTTGCAAAATAATACGTTAATACACGTTAGCTGTTATTAAAAAAAGTAAAAATATAATTTTTTTTTAAAATATTCTATTGAAACGAATTCAAATTAATTAAAATTTTTTTTTTTTTAAATTGCTTAAAACTTTTTGAGAAAATGACCCAGAAAGCATTTGAGAATGATTATACACTCCAAATATTTTATTATATTATATTTTAGGTACTAATCTAATCTAACCAAATCGTTTCACATTTTATTATTTATGACTATAATATTTTCAAATGCTGTCTGAGGAGTGTTAACCTTTCAATGAATTGCCCTGTATACAAAACATACCTAGTAATCATACCTATCTATATTATGTAGGTCATGCACGTATAATTGTAATTTGTTTCGTCAAGCATGAACAATTATTCTGCTTCAAATCAATACATGTATTATATGAATTCGTAGAATCTCCAATATTTTTATTGTGCATTATTAGTTAAAATAAAATAAAAACGATAAATTTATTATATATATAAATATTATAATAGATGCCTTGAACGATGAATTACGTTCACCGTACACAGGTATTAGGTGGTCTCAAAAATTAACGTATAAATATTATGTAGTGATGACAAAGAAAATTATTTTAAAAAAGTTGTTTTTAACTAACAAGTAAATTAATATTAATTTCTATTTAATAATAATAATATCCAACTGAACTCTTAAGTACTTTTGCAAAGAATCGTCAAGAGGGATTTAAATTGTCCTTAAACATATTTGATGTAATATAAACGTATTATGTCATAGTTTTTCAATATACGTTATAAGTTAGGTACATTATAATATTATATTACAATAATAACAATAACAACAATTACAATAATAATGATGATGATGATAATAATAATAATAATAATAATATTGCTGTATTGGCCGTATGAATGGTGCGGAAGTTACCTAGTGTTCTGGCGGTAGTGTTAGTTTGAAAAGCAAATCTGAAATGAAAATAATATAATAATATAAAAATTATAATATTTTAATTTATAATTAAATTATATAATAATACAATTTTATAAGAAATGTATGCACATAACAATTCACAATGATAAGTAGTTGTTTAATATCTTATTTATAGAAATATTTAAATCATAAATATTCAAAATCTTAACTGTTGATGAGAAATAAGGCTTAAAGTTATGAAAATTTATATGATTATATGAAACCAATGAGAATCTTAAAAAAAAAAAACAATTAATTCAATTTATCAGTAGATGAAGTGTGTATTATTTATAAAAATATATATCGTTTTAAGTATATATTATACTATGTGAAAATTATATTGACATATTTTCAAACGTACAGGGAAAAATAAAATAAACCCAACATAACCTAGCTAAAATTATAATATTTTCTATTTGGTTGGTATACAATACTTTCATCGCATCACTATAATACCATTATTTATGTGATTTAATAAAAGAGTTATTAGAAAATCCTGAAATCACTTAGAAAAATGTTTTAAATTTTTATTTAGGCGTTATTGCCTTGTATTAAAATGTTGATTTATACTTTTATAAAATAAGAAAGAAAAAAGAAAATTATTTTAAGAAGCTTTAAGCTAATCCCACCCCAGTGACATGTTATTTTTAGGTAATTATTATTTTTTATCATGGATTTAAATGTACCGCGCTACCACGTGACAGTCTCACTGCAAATCAAATGTCATTCAAATTTATATCGTAAATAAAACATTATACTATAAATTCAATGTTTTCGTTGAATGTGACAAATAAAGTTCAAGGTGAGTTTTTTTTGTGTTTTTTAGAAGATATGAATGACAGCTAAAACAATTCGACTTTTAAATATGAAAAAGTTTATATTCTTTGTTAATTATGTAGCTTATTGTGGTCTAACACAGTGTGGTTGTTAGCTATTATTGTTATTTAAATATATTTGTATTATAAATCAAGATTCAAGATATTTATAAAGGAACGACATGAAACTGAGCTTGTTTATATTATCACGAGTTGACTGTATATTATAATATTACAACCCCATTTACCCAAAAATTAAATTAATCAAAATTATGCAATACTTAGAAATAATTAGCACTTAGAAGTTTAATTTAAATTACTTTTAAATTATACACGTCTATTTTTTAAAATAATTAAAATGATTTGATGAAAACATTTTTAATGATTTTTATTGCCATAATTTATCAACTATAAGTATTTTATAATGCTTTTAACATAATATAATAATTACTGATTTTAAAAAGTGTACACAATATAATGTAGTTTTGAATTAACATTATTATTATTTAACATACGCAGATTGAATAAAAGTCTTGTTGCATACTATAGCTGCGTGCCAAATATATCCATAAAAAAAGTTCTAATCAGAATTGTGGCCCGATTAATATTTGTTGTATTTATTGTACCTATATAATATTATAGTTTTCACTGACAGATTTATTTTCTAATTTTATTCGTGTTTTACTATTTATTTATAATAGCGAATGAGAAGAAAACTATGTGTAATGAGAAAAATCGATTAATATAAATTTCGTTACTATAAATGTTTGAAAAATAATATTAATCAACATTGCTGTGTTAAAAATACTTATAAGGCGCATTCTCAAATTAAATATGAATAATGTTATTACTAAACAAGTTATATAAAATATGACCACGAAAATTAAAGTGATGGAAATCAAACAGACTATAAATAATCAATTGAAACGAATAGTTGATGATATCAATGAGAAGCCAAGTAAAATTATTTATATCCATCTTTTACAAGCGCCGGTACTTTGATAACGTATTAATATCATACACGCTAAAATAACTCAATCCAGAATTCGGGAGGAAATTTTTACCGTGGGACGCAACTAGTAGCCACCCGTTTTGAAGATGTGTTTAACCCTCTTCCTTTCACCGGAACTTGGTTTATTTCTTTTTATATTAAAATACTAAAAAATAATAATTTATGACAATTAATAACAGTAAACATCTTAACATTTTTATAATATAACAACAATAAAACTTTAGTAAGCTTTGATAAGAGGAGAAAACCATTTATTTTACATCTTTTTATGCTATGGTATGAAATTTGTCACCTTTTCCCTTGCATTTTTATTAAAACCAATATGTTAGAATGATCGTGCTGATTACACTGATACTGTTAACAATTATATATTATATATTGCACATTCTATATAAGCGACATAACAATTTTAAGTTATTTTTAAAATATTTGGAGTCAACTGGTATCTAGTTTTTAACTGGAATATGCAAACAAATCAGAGATTGAAGAGATTGAAAACATATTGAAAACATATTTTATTTTTATATGTCTTGAGTCAGACGTCAGCATTATAGGTAGATCGTATGTGTTAATAATATTATAAAATAATTAAATACAGATTTTTTATACTTCAACATTATTGTGCATTACTACATAAAATAATAAATAACTTTTTTTCCAAAACATAAAACGAGAAAGACGTGTAAAAGATGTATATTTTTAAAATTAAAAAATTCCTAAAACTTATTCCAAAAATTCTTGAAAATCAAAAAGGGATTCACGTGTGACAGAATACTTATAATTTGTTAACGAAAAAGTAAAAATTAAATTTTAGTTTCTCTCTTATTGGAAAACCATAGATCATTAATATATTATTATTTTATGGTGGGTCATAAAATATGTTACTAATATTATGTCCCGATCTTGAGGTTTATTTATTTATACAAACAAGTAATGTAAATAATGGTTTATGATAGGAAAAGTAAGAAATATAGTTTTCTGTTTCTAAAAGTTCAAAATAGAGATTTTATAATGGTGTGTATTTGAGAACATATTATTTTGTTAGTTTTCACCTCTAAATTATTAGGAAATCAAAAAACGATGCAATTTTTTTGTTACAAAAATTGTTTTTAACCTAACTTAACCATAGACGTTTAAATATCAGACATATTATTATCAAAAACCGAAAAATATTGACACGACTGCTATAAAATGTAATCGTGGCAGCGGTGGTCGGGTTCGTTGCTTACTTATAGATAATTACCTATTTATGATATAATAATATACTATAATATATTATGGCGACGAAATGATAATATTATATATGTATATTGTATACGGTATATAATATTGTTATTTGTTTGTGGTTCAGTGGACGCCCATAAGTGCTTGGATGTTAGGCTGTTGTATGAGACAAGTCTGACAGGAAGATGTCATCGGCGGTGCATCGGTCAGCTCCTTTTCCGTTTCGCCGATGAAGCTCATTGCCGTTGGAGAGGTGTCATCACGAACGCGATCATTGTCCATCGGTTCGTACATCTCGTTACGGCCTCCGCACAGAGACTCGTCAGCCGACCCGTTTGCGTCCTCATCGATGTTCACTTGAGCGCCAACGGAACACTGAAATTGTAATAAATTAAAAATGAAATTATTATTATTATCGTCATTATTTTTACCATATATTACTGAATAAACGGTGTAATATACTGCAGGTAGCATTCTTACTATTGTTTTTTTCATTCTGGCACGTTTCACCCCCCGATTAGTTTTCTTTACTAATTTTATACACGAACCTTCTCACGAATACAAATAAAATAATATTTATTGGAAAATGGAAATTTTTTTTATAATCCATACTGTTGAAAATTGACTAAAATATGTCTGATATGTTTCATATTATATTATAGATATATAAAATATAATTCTGTGATAAACAACTGAGGTGTATCAAAACAGGTATTTAACGCAAATGTTTCTTTTTTATTTCTATGTGTTTATCGTTATGAAATTTAATCCTCTGGTTTCTCAGAATGCATCAGTATGGATTTTGTTTAAATTTTTAATATGTTTCAATAATACAATATTATAAATTTATAAAAAATATGTAATTTAGTTACAGCGCCGACTCATGGGTTATTATATTACATCACATTTTTAATTGACTATTATATTAGTGATGGCCCTGAACTAGAGCCAGTTATATAATATAATTATTATATCACAATGAAAACAACTACTAACGCATAATATATAAATATTATACTTGGTTATCGATTGGTCAATACTATTACGCATATATACATATTATATAGAATTGATAATATTTGACGTTTTAAGAAACTTTTAAGTGTTGATTAAGGTTTTAAAAAACGATAAAACTTTCATCCAAAAACACTCCAATAGGTATCTTGGAAAACTGATATTCAATTACAAATATCATTATGTATATTATGATGGGTTTTTCGAAAATATAGTCATGTAGAAAATATTAGGATAACCAGGATCCGAGGAGTGGTGAATGAAAAGATACTTCAATATCTTAGAAATTAATCGAACACCCATGCAATAATAAAAACACGCTGATAACAAAAGGTTGTTTTATCAAAGCGTTCGGCGATGGAACAACATCAAATGGCGAAAACAATTTTGGCGGAGTGCAAACGATAGGTCTTGTCGGCAAAACGGGCAAAGGAAAGTGAATTGTGTTTGAAAAATTCCTTGACTAGGTATTAAAAAAAAAAATAACGTCAACAGCTACAGCCCACAAGTCACAGCCAACGAATACTCCAGAAACGTTCTCGGCCGATTGAAAATATATCGAAGTGAAAAAAAAAAATACATAAAAGTAAAAATTCCATCCCGGGAACATCGTTACGGAATTGTTATGAGTTTAATTAACGAAAAACCACTACATATTAATACCACGGCGTGTTTTTAAATTTTTATTTTGTGCAAGTCAACTTGTTTTTAAATACCACGAATGTTCGAACGTATTTTCATAACATAGTATAATGTTTTTAATATATAGTTGATTCTATTACAGTACATCGATATGATACCATTTTATAAATATTTGAACTTATAGTACCAACAATAAGACACTTCTATAATAACTAAGCGTGTACGCCAAAAACATCAAGACAGGAAAACTTTTTAACTGAAAATCTTTTTATTTTCAGCAGAGGTTTTCGTTTAACGAGTTCGGTATATTTTTATTATTATTATTATTATTTTTTTTTGTAGGAAGAAGTACTCCAAAAGTTTCATCAGACACTCTATATAATATAATGGATTAAAAATTGGACAGCGGACACGGATCGGGGAAAAATATTTTCGTAACAATGCATTATTATTATTATTACTTATTATAAGATAAAATGTTTATAAATAGTTATTATAGGTATATGTTATTATAATAAAATATAGATCTGAATCCATCGTTATCCGATGGTAAAAAGTATAATATATTAATTAATATAATTATAATTATATTTTTGTATACAATTAATTACTAGGAACCAGGAAGTATATGTTTTAAAAATGTGTACTTATTGAATTTTTTTTTTGAATAACAGCTACCTATAAATACTCGGAAAACTAAGTTTTTTGTTTTTGTGAATTACGATTGTTGTTTTTTTTATATTCATATAATTTTGATTAATGATAATAATTTAAGATAATATATAAATTCAGTAGAACGAATGTTTGCCTATAAATAATAACAATGTATACAACATATATAACATGAATCATGATATATTTATATATATATGTATAGACATAACGTCCGTATTTCGTTTCGACTTTCAACATATTGAAGCATCGTCATGGGCGACACGATGGCGCCTATAATACTCCCCTAGCTATTTGTATTCACCGTGAAGTCTCCATGTCGCGAGTGAATTAAGGAGCGGCGGTGACGTGTTCATAGACTTTTGTTGTCACACAGGGTGGGTCGCTGTTTTTACCCGTCGCACCAGTGATATTATAAGTAATAAGTATCTATAACATCGATACGACGATAACACAATAACAATATGATACAATACATACACCCATAACGTCTCAATAATTATAACATAATATTTTACGAGTCACATATAAATTAGTTGAATTAAATAAATATATCGTTCACAATAGTATATATCTATACGATATCGTTTAATATGGTTGGCTGTTGTTTGCAATATGCACTGCTACAAATTTTATTTCCACTTTGATTTTCAAAATATTATAATATCGCCTATATGCCCCTCTATCATTTTATATCATTATTAGATTTTGATTGAGATTTTTTTAGAATTTTCGTTTAACCTTTCATCAACTGTCTGTCTGTCTATCCATAACCATCATTCGAATTGATTCGTATTAACTCAACCACACACAAACGCACATATAATATTATATATACGTATACAATGAATTAATAAAAAAAAAATCGTATTTTGGGGCCGCATGTATATTATTATAAACGTAGGAAATCGTCGTGTGTGTGGATTTCGGTTGATATAACATAAGTCGTGTTTGCATCACGCTTCGCGGGTTATCGCATTGTTGTTTTTTATTTACTTCCCAATATAGTAACAGCGGCGGCGGTAGCTTTAATAACTTAATGTCAGACAAAGTCCTAGACACGAAGCCCGGTCGTCACGCACCACGCCCACGATTGATCACTTCCGGTGGTTATCATTCCGTCGGTTTTTAGGGTGTGGCCGTCCCCTCGTTACGCCGGGCGGTGTTGCGTTTGCGAGCTTATCCGTAGTACCTACATAACATATTATATTTCTTCGACGTGTCTGTGTGTGTATTCGCGTATAACGTGTACTCGTATATTTTGATTCCGTTCCGTGTTTTAATTACGACTTCGAGCCGGCAAGCCGGTCACCACTACTCGTCAGATGTTTGCGTCGGAGGGTGTTGTGTCGGAACGGACAAGTGCAGTGGCAGTGTGATTATTCGTTCATCGCGTTTATGTACATAGGTACACACTTACGCTGTAAAAGAGACACGCAAAGTCAATCGACCAGAAACGCCTGTGTATATGTATAATATTCGTCATTGCCATCGCTATCCGCGTCACGTCAGATATACTGTGCAGCTATACGCGTATAGCCAGCTGGGCCTCTCGCCCGTCACGAAAACGCGGGATTTGTGTCCTCGTCGAATTTACGACCGAAAATTAAAAAAAAATCTAAAATATAGAGTTCTGACACGCAACTTAGTACGAAACGTCGCACACGCTGTACAATGTGCAGGCGAGTAAAGTTTCGATTTCAACGTAAAACGATGAGCTTATTATTTATTATATATAGGTATAAATATAGTAGCTATATATTATCTGAATTTTCCCGGGTTAAAAAGAGTTTATTTTTCTTTGGTTACGCGTTTTACTTCAGTTGAAATATTTTATATAAATACTATTATAATGATTAATTTAAGATATTCCTCTTCTCAATAATTATGTAGGTATATATTTTTGATTTAAACTGGAGACACATTTAACAAATGCTTAAAAGCCAACGCAAATCTTATGTTGTGTTCTACTCATTTATAAGTATTTACATAGAAAATATATGTCCAATAAAGAAAGAAAATCATAGTTGCATATTATAAAGATAATTATTGTATTATTTCTGTTACAAATAATAGTTTGAAAATCCTTTAACAATAATAATCATTTAAATAGACAAAATAATATTTTTTTATTCGAAAAGCCAAAAATATATTTATGTGGTAAACTACTCTATAACAATTTAAAGCGGTCGAAAAAATAAGCTATAAACATTTTAAAAATCTCAAGGAATCTATTAATATACATTGTTTTTGGGTTTATAAAAGACTAACTTTCTTACATAATTTAATTCCGATTTCTAAATTGTAATTTTCTTTAATGCAATGAACATTATTTTATCTAGGTATAGCAAATTATTGTTGTTCATATAAAATTTCAGTAGAACTAATTTTAGTTTTTTTTTACTCTAAGGACTTTTATTATATTTTTAAAACGACTGTACTTATTTGTATGGAATAATTAAATTCCAAATACGTTTTAACTTGTGCTATTGCTATATGTCACAAAATAATAAACGTATATAAAGTCACGAAGGGTGAACAGTTGACGAGTCTCTGAAAGATCATTTTTCGGTTGGACAATCAGTGAAATGTGTTTTTTTGTATTTTCACTATTCCTGTGAGGTTTTATAGCTGTAGGAGCTAGCTAGTGTAATGGTGTTTGACAATCCGCGTTATGGTTGCAACCTCAAATATAAAATATAATAAAGTAAGTATGATATTCGGCCAATACTTTTCAAAAACATCTCGAGGGGCTAAAACGAAAATAGTAATAATACTAATAATAGACTAGATTTTATTACGTCAAATTATGTGTCAGAATAATAGGTAAACATAGATTGTAGTAATGTAGTTTATCAAATAAACTTCAGTCGGCATAGCATATATACATTTAAGTCTATATTAATATATTATTCAGTCGATACACTTCATTTTTACGGCGTTTTTAAATTATTTAAATAAGCGGTTTTTGGAACATTCGCCGTGTTCAATAATACAATTATTTACAATGCAATTAATTTCAATATTGTTCTCGTAAAGATTGATTATTAAAACGATATGGATCACGGGAGGAAAAAAGAAGTTATTTAATCGCGTAATATAACCAAATGGATTAAAATGCCAGGAAACGTGCCTTGAGATACCTAATGATATTGCTGTTCGGTCTGACCTTTTGGAAATACACTCGTTTGTGTAAAAAAAAAAAAAATGAAAACGCATACCGACAATACGTCGGGCAGAATTCGTTCGTGTTATACCGCGTTGGCAAAATCTCAAAAAGAATAAAATAAAAGATCAACTTGCCGGACATGCCCCAGGGGATCGCGGCTTAATTGACGCGTGCGTACCTCCACCCACCCGGCTTATGCGTAAACCTGCCTACGTTTCACTCGCATCAGAAACGCATTTGTTAAATTAGCCGACCCTCGTATACAGCCGGCCCGACATAATATCACAGTCAGTATTCCAACTCTTTGGGTACGTTTCGTTGTATAATATTAGCCGAAGCGAATGAACGAGAAAATGACAACGGAATGACGAGATCATAATATTATTATTGTTCACAATAATCGATTTACGGTAAACTCGGATTTTTTCATATTCTCGTACGAATCAAATCTGAGCGAGTGTAAAATGTATTTAAATAATAAAATAATGTGAATGTTTGACGAGTTCACGATTTGTACAGCGATAGTAAATCAAAAGATTATTATGTTTAAACGCTACTATAGCACGGCAGCACGCCTAACCTAAAATAGTCATATCGTTCGTATTGCGCGCAGAGTCAAAAAAGTTTTAGAAACGTTTAAACTCTTAAAATGAGAAAATAATTTAAACACCACAGTATCACACTGCGTTTGAGTGAACACAAAGAGCTATTTGTTTGTTTGAATTAATTATGTAAAATCTTTCATGTTTCAGATTGAAATCAGTTGCAGATTTATAAGCGTATTTTGTATAATACTATAACAATACATGGAAATACGATAATAGAATATCGAAGATAATTAAATCAAAAACACGAAAATAAAATAACTTTAAATAAATAATGAACTTGGCTCTTGTATTTGGTTAATATAAAATTAAATAATAAATATGACTAAGATCACATTTTGTCTTTGAAATTTCAAAATACGAATACCTACATTTAATTTAATTAAACATTTTTTTGTATTTTGTTCATTACACGCAAATGTCAGCATTTAAACTGTATATAAATAAAAATAGGGTAAATCGATTTATGATTAGGGTTAAAGGAGTACAATAATAATACGATTTTAGTACGCTTTTAATTTCCGTCTTCCGGTAAACTGGTAAATATAGTTGGATTCGATTGCCAAGAATTAAAATTAATGTAATGGTGTTTTATTGTACGAGTATTGAATGGTAAGTACTTAATTCGTGTGTGCAATAAATTAGCATTTAACCAATTATCGTGTGTAAAAATAACGATTGTCGATAACAGTATTAGTCTAAAAACAACTAATTTAAGATTAACAGATAATATTAAGAAAGTTAATAATATGAATTTTAACCATCGATCGGTTATTAAAATCTCAAGCCCTACAAACATTGATTATGTTGATATTGTTCAAACTTTATTATTAATAACATTATTAGTATAATAACATTGTTATAACGACTAGAAAATAGTGCCAATATTAAAGGAGGGTTGATGTGAGTATGAAATGTTGTAAGTATAGGTACATATTTCATATCATCGCTAAGCCAACTTACCGTCGATCCGTTTTCTGATTCTGTACCCACAGGCGACGCCGTAACCTGGTCCCTGGTGGTCAGCTGGTAGACGTTCATCATATGTGCTGATTGTGCGTGCACCATGAGATCCCAAGCGCTATCGAATGATTCTTTGCACTGGACGCACACCAAAGATATGCAGCCTTCGTTCAAGTTACCGGGCCATTCTGCAGGATGAAAAAAAATTTGAGAAACTCGTACAGGAAAATCATATAATAATATGGTATACTAAGAGTAATAAAGTACCATTAAATAAATCGTTTAAAATAATGTATGTATTATAATAAAATTGTGGTGAATGTAAATTTAAACATAGCCATAAAAAAAATAATCGATAAGTATAGTTTAAACTTCAGAGTACGAGTTTAAAAACCACCTTGTGAAAGTTTTCAATTTTATAATTAAAATTATTAATGTCCTGGGGAAAAGGGTGACCAGAAATAAAAGCACGGAAAAGAAATAATTGGTTATTAATAAGTAATATACGTATATTTACGCGCATCTTATTATTGAATATATATTTTTTTTTAATGATGCAATAAGATAAATAACTAAGGAAATTTAATTAAGTAAAAATGAATCTATGTACTCAATATTTGGGTTATCAAACATATTTACAATGGATGTAGGAGGACATTAACAAGTTAATTTATTTTTTTAATTTAACAGTTAACTACAGTTAATTTTTTAGATAACTTCTCAAAGTTACTGGTTAAAGAATCCACTACTTATATGTTTAATTAAGATCACATTTATACATAATAATTGTATAAAACTGTTTAATTGATCACATATTTTGTGTTATTCTATGTATTCAATGATTTTGAATACAAGTAAATCTATAATATTTTATATTTTTTGATTTAATAATTCAGATAAAATAAATAAACAAATGATTATCTGAACCATTAATATGGGTTAATAAGGATATATTTTTAACAAAATTTAATTCAATTATAATTAAAAAAAAAATTAATGTTGCAATACTTATACGCGTAAATTATAAAAAAAAAAATAGCTGAACTATTTCGTATTTTTTTCAATATTAACTATAAACTATTGGAGTTTAAGAATATTTTGATGTTCACTATTAAATTTATAATTCGACTATTTTAACGTCATATTTTTTATGATACTGTGCTCTCTTTTGAATATTTAATTTTATAATAATAAAATAATTGTTGAATATTAGGTACGCAAAAATAATGATTAACAATAAAAACATTTTGAAAATAATAATAGGATAAAATATCAAATAGTAAATAGAGATTTTCTTAAATTTAATTGTTTTTCTCTAGGATTATATTATTATATACTTGTGATCTATACGGTCTATATTTCTTGCTTCTACCATGTATCGAAGATATTATGACATTAAATATTATACCTATATCCATTATTAGTGAACGCTATAATTTTGGTCACGCTGTGTGCCAATAATATCTTGAGACCAGGCCACTTACTCAAATTAATGGGCGTGTATGAATTTGGAAGTTATATTTTATATTTCATTGAAGTAAATTTATATGGATGTAACAGACTCTTGAATCATGTTAAATTTTTCTTAATTGAGGTCGTGTAGGAATAATTCATTAAATGCTATTATTATCGACTACCGTTACTATAAACTCTTATACGCACACACCATTAGTTAATTAATAATTAAGTATGTTATAAGCTAAGGTACTATAGAGTATAAGATCATGGTCGATCGGTTTACCGATCGAGTGGAAATAAATAAAATTGGCCAGGTTTCTATTATATTATGTACAGTGCGTGGTGTCCTGTCACTCGCATAGTTCAGACGATTTAATTGGTTTTCGTTTAAGTAAAATTATTATATAATATTATTACAGGTACTCGTATAACGTTTACTACCGTTTTGACCGTAATAACACTATCGATTTTCTTAAATGGTGTTTTTAAATTATTTTACGCATATATGTATATATTTTTTTACATGAATATTATTAATATAATAATATTTATATTCGTACATTTGGTAAGTGTCGGCTCAAATTAATTTAAATCATTTTTAATTAATTTCGCATGACGATTTCTCGGCTCGACAAATGTTGCGATAACGACGGCAGTGGACACAACTTGATAAATATTTTTTTAATTATAACAAAACGTTAGTAGTTGATTTTAACTTTATAAGTTGTCATTTAAATAGTAATTTTGTTTATAGTCTTATATTTTTTAGTTTTAGTAGGACATTACGTATTTAGGTCAGGTCTAGGAATGGATGAACTTTTTTTAAGGTTGGTTCCGGGTGATTCATTGTGGAGTCACGACCCTGTAGCCTACTTGCTGCTATATTATGCCGGAACAAGCAAATCTAAACTTGTATACCACAAATACACCGAAATCGATATGCATTTATTATAATTATTTTTAGTATTATGGATACTACGAAGTAATGAAAGTTAATAATGATGGTGTCATAATAGGGTTATAGCAGGTTACCGTTGTTAAAACTATTTATATTTCGAAAGTATTCTACACAAATAATATAAGAAATTACTGTTATTGTTGTTGAAATTGGGCTTGACTGAGTTGTTACACTTGCACGTGAACCTGAGCTTGCAGTATTCCTTCTTGTGATCCAACAAACCTTGCAGTTCGGTGAACATTTCGCGACAGTTACCACATATTAGTATGTCTGGATTGCCTGGAAAATATCAATGGATTAGTAGAACACTGTATAGGTATTAATTATCACGTACATTTCGCAAGTTTAACTTGCTAACGTGATTTTGCGAGACTGTTTTAAATTAGTAAGTAATAATTATACCTATAATTAATTCGTATCGATTGCACACTAAAACCTATAATCGAAAAAAATATTATCGAAAACACAATAATACGGGTGACTGAAATGAAATGCGTATATCAGTAAGTGTATTTAATTTTTTTTTTTATTATTATTTCATACATTTTTCATTTCTAATTGTACTTGTTTTTGTATTTTTAGATTATTATTTTTAGTTTTATATTATATTATATTATTTTACAATGCTTAATTTTTGTTTAAAACAATTTTAGTATACATTAAGGGATTGATAATGAAGTGTCCAGATTATATCTAATAGTTATTTGGGTTTCCGATAAATATTTGAATGAGTTCTTAGTATTTATTTACATAATATATCCAAATGTCTAAATTATACAATATACAAATTATGTGGTAAATTTTCTATTTCTCTCCATCCTGATTTCCAACTCTATTGTTTCTTTTTTTTTTTGCTATTTTTTTTATTCTTTACTAAAAACTCTGCTATTTTATTTTTATTTTCTATTGATTTTTATTTATTTATTAAGATTAGGCAATGATAACCTTAATTTTATTTTAACAAAATGTCTTTAAGGTATTTTTTTACGCTGTGTTTATATTATCATTGTTTAGTCTTATTCTAACTGTTTGTTTGTCCAATATTTTTATCTGATAAATGAATAAATAACTTGATCATTGGGAGCCGGGATAAAATAAAATTGTTATACTTGATCTCGTGGAAGATTTTGTGACCTGCAATACGTACCAAGAGTCCAAGAATACATGCATATTACAAGGTGTTAACTCACTGTAGAGTTTGAGTTGGTCCGGCACGATGGCGTGATGCGACTGTTGCTGTAGCCCTTGTCCAGATAGAGGTTGACCACCACCGCAGCCTCCGTTCTGATTACGTCCACCTTTTGCTGAGAATTGATGGCTAACCTTTTGACGTTTCGAAGCCTTTGAGCCCCCGTTGTTACAGTTGTTGCCTGTCACAGTGGTTGGTGGCGATATCGTCGACGATGAGGCGGCGTAATAACTATAACACGTGTAGTAATGCACGGATAACCGCCGACACACATATTATTAACAGGTGTGTTATGCCTACTTATTTATCATATATTTTATTGGTAGGTAAAGTTTACAAGACGAATACCTAAATTGTATAGATATTTTCAATACCTAATTAGTTATGTCAGGACGATGTATTTTTTCTCATTTATTTTTTAGTAAGTTACTTCCATTTCGACCAAATCGATTACCCCTCCGCTGTCGAGCCAATTATTGTGGAGCTCACGAACGCACAATGGGTTGTAATTCATCGGGTTTTCGATATTGCACTCGGATATCACGTCTGCTCTGTTTTCCGGATCATAACTCTTTGGCCCATTAAAAACAATCCTCCTCCGCACCACGCTAACGCTCAGAACGCGTTTATAACAGCGTATCGATTTAATTTCTCGTTTTATATTTTATACGTTTGTCGATTGAGCGAGCCTACGGATATTATACATAAGATATCCGTAGTTTTCGAGTTAAAATTTTTTTCGCGAAATCGGATACGCCTCTCTAGTCGTGACACGTTAAATGCGACAGCATTAAACACATGCACTCGACCGACGACAACACACCCTTTTCGAGAGGAAAGCGGGCGGACAAACACTGAACCGTAATCCCGTCTCGTCGACTTGACGCACAAATTTGCATTTGATGAAATATATATCATTTTATATACCTATATGGCCCGACGTCATAATAATATAATAGCACATCCTAACTCGGCGGCTGCCAACACCAGCGATTTGATACGACACGTTAAGTGTGCATCGTCAGAGGATTTTCGAATGATTTTGTTTGAAAAACGTATATTGCAAATATATGATGATAATTTATAAACGTATTAATAGTATGCGTTGTAATATTGTATAAAGCCAATTATTTCGCGACCGGAAAATAAACATTGTTTTGCTATTAGGTAAGTCGCGTCGGTGGTGGTGTGCGTGTTATATTAAGGTTTCTATAGTCAAGCTGGTCCACAACCAAATATGAAAAATACTTAAGCTTTAATAGAATATAATATATAAACAGTCTATAAGATTTATTTTTTTTTTACAATAAGCGTATGTGCAAATAGTGTATGTTATCATAACTAAAACTTGCAAAAGTGACATTTTTTTGTTTGATATTACTTCGGGTTTAATTTGGATTTATGAGATATTCGCACCACAGGTGAGGAGCTTATAGTATAATTGGATTTTTGGGAATATTATTTGAGTTAAGATCTCTGATGAAGAGGTTTGTATGGTTAATTAAGCGGGATTGGAATCGTTTTTATAGATTGTAGATGGATGCAGTTTTTGATATGGTGCCTATTTGTAAGTCAGGGTGTAAAGTGTGATTAGAAACGTAGGAATGTGTACGCCTGTCATCAGATGGGGCGTAAGTGATTGGAATGTTTGAATTTTTTGTAAGTTTGATGGTTTAGCAGCACTCCACATTTGGATGCCGTAAGACTAAAGGCATTAAAAATGTTTTGTATAGAATTTATTTAGTTTTAAGATTAATATTTGATTTTTTATTCAATAGAAAGTATGGCTAAATATATAAGTACTAATATAATATGATTTATACACTATGTTTTTGAAGGGTTTCACAAAAAAAAAAATGATTGTTGCAGTCTCAAGAGTGTAATAGGAAGCAAAATTTGCAAATTATATATTATTAAAACCTACTTATAAATTTTAATACGACTTTCAAAATTTGCACGACGGACCGGACCCACGTAACGTTTCGTACAAACCTTCATTCGTAAAATGAAAATAATGAGCAAAACAATAATATTATAAATGTAAATGTGTGCGCAGTGTGCATGTTATCATTAATGCACAACTCATGTCTTTACGAGGGCGCAGCGTCATGATTTCAATGTAAACGCGATAAATTGCGTAGATGTACAAGGTTTGACGATCCCGTAATAATCGCATAAACATGTTCGCATAATATTTCAAAAATTTCATACTTGTTTAGTCGTTCGCCATACATTCGACTATTACTCGTCGTTTGGCGTAGACACATAAAATGTACGCAGTGTACGTATAATATGGCACGCGCATTACGGTGGATCCCTTTAGATATCGTACACGTATATTATAACCATCCAAAATTTTCAATAAATTCTTATATGGTTCATTACCACCCCGTGCCTATTTTGCAACAACCAAATTCCTCCAGAAATTCCATTCCTATCTCGCGCTTTGTTCACATATATGTAATATAATATAATAATATACTGTCTGGAAATTAAAGTGGAGCTATCGTGCTGATATAATATATGTTTTATTATACATACTTTTTTTTACACTACAATATTATATAATACGTCATGTACGATGCACATAAACATTTTTTAATAGATGGACCAAAGTCTGTATATTTTAGATACGATCTTGTCCATTTCACATATATACACATATGACATATAATATATAACGCAGTATGATTGTTTTATTAGGAAATACTCATTCTCTCAAAAAAAGTATTATATTTTTTTGAAAGTATTTATTTTAATTAGCTTATAAGTCATTACTAAACAACGTTTTTGAAAATAAATTAATATTTTTTTAAGTTATCGTTTCATAAGATTTTTTACTTTTGTAAATGACAACATTCATCATTAATTTCATACTCATCAAAAACAAAATATTTTCAAATACTCTTCAAGTTAAGTTTACTGAAAAATCGTATACATATATATTGATATATTTTTAAGTATACAAATTTAGTGTACGATGGATATGTCTACGATACACTCCGAAACTACTCAACCAATTTTGATGAAATTATGATCAGCGTGTATGATTTAGTTTCTAACATATGGATAGGATAATAACTATCCCGATTAATGACCTCAATATTATCTCTTTATTATGTTTAGGGCTGTATGGTTATTTTTAACGAATGATACAAAATCGGTTATCGATTGAAAAAATACAACGCTGGGCGGAACAGTTATGTATAGTTAATATGTCGTAAATATCATCTATACATAAAATTAAAAATATTATTGATCTTCACGCTAAATGTTATCATTAGATAAACAAATTTAACAAGGATGAATTTTGTACGGCCAACAGAGTTTAACTAGTATTATATATATGTATACAATAATAACAGCCAATCGTTAAATACAAACTACGCAATTTTCGCAAAATACCCATTATAGTTATTTTCTTAATCTATATTTATAAAATTATATATGTTTTTATTATTTTGATTTGGAATAAGTAAGAGTACATTTTTTTAATGAAAAAAATCATTTATTTATTTATATCACGTTGATTATGTATGTCATTAAATTATTTTTGATAATGTCAATCGTTATTTTAAAATATCCGTACTTATTTCAAACAATTTAATTTAAAATTATTAAAAGTCTCAATAAAAAGATGTATTTTCATGATTTACCTATGCGTTTTTAGAATATAGTTTAGATTAAATGATGGGCGCGGCATAAAACGGACAATTCGTGCATATAAATCGTTAAAAATGTTTGTAAATTAAACTATTTTTTAATTAAAAACAAATAACACAATAAGGCTAAGTCACGAAAAATCAAAAAAACCCATTAGTTGTCCATTCTGTATACACAACTACACAAGAACAACTATTTAAGTATTATGCACGATGTACTACTGTGTATATTATAATATTTTGTATTATGATCGTTAGTTTTTAAAATTCATTTTTCCGCTTTACCTATCGACGCATAATATACGTGGCCGCTCCTCGATTCACACAGGCTTTTGAACAAAACCTAATATCATGCACTGGTGCAGCGTATAGTCGTTAATAATTACGAAAGTTACACGAGTTTTAGAGAGTAAATTTACTGACGAATTTGAAACGGTCCGCGGCTTCTGCAGTATCAGGGGTGGTGGCGCCGGTGGAAGAAGACAAGTACACACACACACACACACACACACACACACACACACACACACACGCGCCTGTACAGCACAAATACCTATATGTATAGTAACATATACTCATGTGTACATATCGCACGTAGTGTGTCTGTGGGTGTGAGGCTGCAAGGGGCGCGGTAGGTACGCTAACGAACGTCGTTTATCTGGCTCGACAGTCCGTAACTAATGTAACATAATAGCTAGTCGGGACGGTGAATCGGTAAGGGATGTGGAGGGGGTGAAATTTTGCCATAATGTAGTCGCGACCGCTATACCATTGTCGTAGAATCCGCCATATCCCTCCCACCTGCTTCCGCTTGTTTCCGAGTTAAACTTTTATCGCACAAGTTTTGCTGTCGACGCCGCCACCGTTGCCGCCACTGATCGGGCGCAAACTACACTCACGAACGACCACATATACGCGTGCAGTCGATGTGAAAAGTGACGTGTGAATATATTATACATATTATAATAACTACCTATTATAACTATGATACAAAAAAAATTGCATGCAAAAAAAAACTTTTATTGATAGCGAAAATGTAATTAATATGATAGCATGCAAAGATAGGTATTTATAAAATATTAATGTATAGTGTATAATAAGTACCTACATCAAATGTTAAAACTAACACAATTGTGGCTCATTTTATAATGTTTGGGTGTTTTTACAGATACTGTCAGATACAGATATTTTTTTTACGTGTGATACGACATTACGAGTTTCCACTCAAATTTCTTAATCATAAACACTCTTTACACGTTACAAAATTGTTTAAAATTTTAAATGACAATTGAAATTTATATAATTTAAACCAAGAACACCAATAAACATATAAAATAATGTTTTTCCTATAAATTTATTTTATAAAATATTTTAATAATTCTAAAAAGGCAATTTTAAATAAAATAAAAATTAAATAATGTTACAACTTAATAATTATAATATAATCTAATTTTAATTTTAATTTATAAATTTAATAATATTATAAAAATTTTTGTTGTAAATTAATTGTAAACTTTATTGGTTTTATTTTTAAATATAATTTGGTTAGGACTTATAATATAATATATCGAAGTCTTACATTGAAAATTAAAGAAACACATTTAGCCACGTTAGTGATTTTACGTTTAATGCTTTAAATATTTTAAGACTGTAAACGAAATTACCAATTAGTTACGGTGGCATCTATTGCTAAAATGTATTCACACCGAGTAAGACACGAAACTTCGTTTAAAGAAATGTCTAGACTAATTAATGGTTTATAGAATGACTGTTATATATTTAGCACAGAAAAAACATGTTTCGGGCTTTAAAACTCACTAACCAATCTTGTTCCAAGTTAAATGCCAATAAGAAATCCTATAATTTTCAAACACTTCAAAATCCCTGTTCGCAAATCGGTATACACTATATTTCCATCAGTATAAATAAGACTTTAACAATCAATTATTTTGGAACATAAATTGGATGCGTAAATAGTAGTTACTATATACAATTTTTAATTCGACCGTATTTATGTGATGTGATTAGATAATATTGCACTCAAACTTTAAAATTATTGTAAGTGTCTACCTTACCGATTATTTAAATATTGCCAATTTTTATACCTAAATCTAACACAATATTATATTTTATTGAATTATTTTACATTATGACGCATCGGTACACTATACTATAATTAATTCAAATATTTAATATGTTGAACTTAGATTTAATAAACTTTAAATTGTTTTTTTTTAATTCCTTGTTTAGACAAAGTGTACGATAAAAATAAAATTGTTTGATATAAATTTATATTAAGTTTATAGTATAAAACTTATTTTTTCAAACATACTAAAAATTGAATTCGATTATTTTTGAAAATCATGACCGGATGGGACACTATTCCTTTTTCAATCGTCAATATTAATGCTATTTTAATTTGAAAATAACAATTTTATCACCTCACGTACGAATTTCAAAAACTAAAAAAAATAGTACCTTCAAAATTATTTTCAATGCTATATCATTATAAATAAAAATCTAAAAATACACTCGTAGGTAGTAAATTTTATCAATTATACTTTCTGATACATTCTATGATATCACATAATCTATTTAACTTGCATAATCACCTTAAAAAAATACAGTTAAGGCATGTGTACTTGTGTAGTTGTAAACTATTAAGTACAAATTTAAAGTTATTCAATATTAGAAACAGTTATTTTTAATAAGTGCAAATAGACATACTTTTCGATCTTGTTTTAAACTAATAAACTAAAACATAAAATATTAACATAATATTATATAATTTGCATTCTTCATATAAAATATACTATGCGTATTGCTATAAGGTATGCATATAATATATTTTATGTATATTCATAATTTGGTGAAGCAAATAAATTTTTAAAGACGTATATCACTTAACGTTTGACGGCTCTACCACCGCGTTGAAGTTGTGTGTGTACGGGCCAAAACAAAAAAAAAAAAATGAAAAACGACACCTTTTCCCGAAACCACCCTCGTTGATCGAACCGTATCAGCTTCGATCCATTAGGGTCGTAGTGGTACAAAGGCGAACGTCTTGAATTCAATTAGGTTTAAATAATGTCTCGTCAGCACTCCAAACGGAAAAGAGCGTTTTCGGATTGTCTGTTTTGAATAATAGATTTTTATTATTTATTTAGTTATTTTTTATTTCTTCTGTTGCGCCTCGAAATAGCTGTGTTCTCGTGCACCGCATAATTCACTCTTTGCGTCCTCGCCATTACCGCCACAACGGTTTTTCACGTGAGAAATGCTGATGAAAATTCAACGTATACAGTTTTGTTCACCTTTTGCATATTTACAGACTCCTACGTTCATTTCACACTCTTAACGACCGCATTGTTCTTAGATCGCCTTCCCTTTCTCTCTGTATCCTCTTTCGTCCACAGGTTGTGCTGCATATTTCTGTGATATACCGCTCTCTCGCCATCCGTTCGTCATTGAAACTAGGAAGTTTCGAATTGAAAACATTTTCGAAATATTACGATATTATGTCTGAAACGAATTAAAAACATCACCGTACGGCGTACCGGGCTTTCGTCGCTTTGTTCACGTTCAAGACACCGCAAAATCGAATTCCTAGTCTAATTGCAGACGAATATCTATTAATACGAATCCACATTGCTCGCCAACCACGACTTTTGCCGTAACCTTAGCGTATAATAATACCACGCGGTTAGAATAATGTCGTAGATGCATACCCTCGTCGTCATCCATCATCGAACGAAAGAGAGAATCTCATAAATATTCAAAAGTTTTTCTTGGTCGACTTTTATGCTGACAGCCGTACCGACCCCATCTTGACATACAAACACACACATATATATATATATATATATATATATATATATATATATATATAAATATATACTATATACACATACATAATATACATTATTAAACATCACGGTACGAGATGTGGTAATATGTACACACTGCACTTGTGTGACAGCAATCAAACGACTTATTGCCAATTTTTCATCTCAACATTAGGTACCTAAAGTATTTGTTATTATTATTTTTATTTTTTTTCCTCTGCGTTTCGTCAATAAACAAACTTGCAGAAGTATGCTTTATTATCAAAATTGACGTTTATATCATAACACTGATATAAAAACAGTAATATTGTAGTAACACTAGTAACAATATTAATATTGCGTTTAGCATGTTGCGGTGAGCTATAGTAAATAATGAAGAGATGAAAAATGTAGTCAAGAACGATACTTAGATTCTGTGAAGTGTTTGCTATTTATTCGATTTTTATGAGATATACTACGCATTGAATAAATATTATAGACATTAAAACATATTTTTATTTATACTTAAAGTGCAAAACATCTTTGAAAAATCCTAAAACGAGGACAAAATGTTTTTTTTATCATTTATGTAAGAATGAAAATTCTCGCAAAATATTTATTATTATTATGAATCTCTGTGTCCACCTTCGATGTTATTATAATGAAATTATTTTTTATTACATACAATTTTAGATTTCAATTTATGATCTTCATTATGAGACGAAAATCTTTTCATTCTCCTGAATGGTAAACGAGTCTCGTCAAAAATTGATTTTCTTCAGGCGACAAAACGTAATATGAGAGGAAAAAAGTTGGTTGTGCAAGAAAAGTGCGTAGAGTTATTATTTTCGGCATGATAAAAAGTTGCCTCCGGAGTATTTTAAACGGGTTTTCGAAAAAACGACCCTTAACAGAGTTACTATTTAAATTCACTGAAACTTATATTCGGTTTCTCACTTTATTATTTTTATTTTTACTTAAACTTCAATTTCATATCATCATCTGAGCCGTAGTTTTGGTACGGGAAAGTTGACACGACGAGGTAATCGATTTCTTTCAAACAGCTATACACACTGAAGTTATAATTTAGTTTTTTTTTTTAAATATAATATAAAAATATATATCCTACCTGTTGTAATAGTATTCCCTGAAACAAAATAAAAACAATAACATATAAACAAAATAAATACAATCAGTTTATGAACAATATATATTATACTAAAGGTTTATGCGTGTATTATAATGTTGTAAAATATAATAATATACAATATATAATGTTAATAACATGAAAAACATGTTTGAATTACATTACACATAATAATATAGGAGCTAGACGTTATTAAACATGATGGGAGATGATACATTTTAAACAATAGTTCTACACTCGAGGGAATAATCGTAATCGCAGTAAATTAAGCAGCGTGAAAAGATAGTCCATTGGGGATTAAGTATCTACACCAAGTACCTACCCTATAGCCTGTAATAATACGCGCTTACAGTTGATACAATATCCGTAAAGTTCGTGAAGTATTGAAAATTTTAATGTACACGTATTAGACATACATTCGTATATTTTAATACGAGAGAGAAGTATCATATGTCCGACTATCGCGGCATTGTATATGAAAAATAACAAAATATAATATCGACTAACATCGATTTTAATGGATACTCAATACCTAACTATATAATATAAATACAATGCGGTTGGAAAACATAAAATAATAGACACAATTAGAGGACGGATTATTATGTACACATTTAAGTTTTATACATTTATAAAATATTATGTAATAATTATTATGGAATTGTTCCGGTTTTAATTAGATTAATTTGTACGTCACAGTTTGTCGGTTTTTGATTTATATATAATACAATGTGTAATGCTATATTATGTACATTCATGTATATTAGCTCATGCGTATTACTTGATGAATTATATTATAAGCATATAATTTTGTTGTTAAAATTTCTCAGTGTCAATTCAAAGTTATCGCTTTATGACGAGATGTTATATGACTTATCGTTAGTTCACTTTCCTTTATTACGAAGCTGGCACTTCAAGAGTCAGTCTTAGTTTTGGGGGGTTTTTTATACATAAAAATTGAACGCGGTGACAGTATTAGAGCGTAAGCTTCGGGGGTTTTCCATTAAAAAAAAATATTTATTGTCTTGTGAATTCCCGGTTTTCTACGAGCTACCCGGCACGTCTTACCACAACGTATTGTGCGAAATGTGTACGTGACTGGCCCACAAAAGTGTGTATGAAGACCGTGGCAATGAAAATATTGCATGTTGTACCGACACGCTTCGGGTCTGAAATTGAAAAGTGGGTGCAACGTAATACATTTGTCAAATCATATTTAAGACACTTCTTCCTCCCCATCCCCCACATTTTTGTTATTTCGGTTCACGCGCTAATGCTCAAAATTCTGTTTACTGGATCGCAGTGCAAAAAACGAAATCGAATATTTTATAGATGATACAGCCGTAGATTTCGACGTTCCGGGTCGTATTATTATTGTTGTTGTTGTTAGGAACGCCACGCTATGTTTGACGAGACACTTTGCCTAAGCATGTTTGCGTTAATTATATACAAGGCGGCAATGGTCGAGTGGTACGACAATAATGCATTATGTTTTGCTGGTATATAAGGCCGGGCGTTGCGGGCACAAAAAGCATCGTTTCTGAAGACGACTAAGACACGATTCGAGTGTCGAAGTCGTAAGTATGGTGGGCGTTAGTGATGTTTGAACGGGTAAAACCACCTGTGCGTGACTCCAAAAACTCTTGCCCTTATATCCTTTCCACGCGGTTTTGCTTCTCTCCCAACCACCGACTCCCTGCACTCTCGAGTTATATTATATTATAGGGTCTTGGCGGTATATTTTCCGTATTTACTGTACGTATATATAGGTACGTAACCGTGGCTGTGCAAGGTGCGAGTCGGTTTTGGTGTTGTCGTCGTAACGGCAAGTTTTGTCAACAAGAAAGGATAGACCTGCTTAAGGCAGATAAGGCGTCAAAATATTCCTCAACATTTTAATGAACACAACCCTTCGTTTTGAATAGTTGGGGGGGAGGGGCGGTGACTGTGTATGTACACATCTGGTATCGCCATCACCGTGGAGCCGTGGGAGGATGTAATAGAAATTAACGAGTGTCGTTTATCGTTTCAAAGGTATGTATATATTGTACATAATATATATATATATATAATATTATCTACCTAAGGTACGAGCAGTAATTTTTTTTTATTACTATTATAAATTTCTTTGTCGTATTTTATAAAAATAACTCGAAAGTCGAGACATTTTTTTCATCGATATCCCATTTTTCCTTTGGCACAAAAAATGATGTCGTTGGAAACCTTTTGCGAAAAACGTGAAAATAATCTATATAGGAACATAATTATAATAAAGGAAATATGGCGTTTTAAACGCATATACCTGTATCGCTGTGTGAAATGCATAGAGTTGCAATAAAAGCAAACGCGTAATTCAAACGATATAATTGATGGGAGCAATCGATTCGACGGTGAACGTGCCAAGAATAAATTATGAGTAAAGGGAAATGGTTTTTAAAATTGTATGTGAGTTTGAAATGAAACTAGGGTATGATAAAGGCTATGCAGTAGATAAAAGAGTATTAAGGAAATATGCGAGTGTGGAATAATATACATAAAATATTCAAAGGCGGAAAAATATATATTTATGTGAATTGCTGGATAATGAAATTTCTTTGTTACGAAAAAAAACAATGGAATATTAAAATAGTCTGTGAAAATTAAAGGAAACGTATATTGTCTTAACTATGATGAAATAATGACTAAGAGAATCAGCATAATTGATGATAATACATAATATCAATATAAATAGAAAACGGTAAGAATTTAACATTTAGAACAATATAAACGTTTGCAAAACTTGTGTTTGATGAGTACACATACGTTTTGCTAAATACTTTAAAGATGTTATTGTCACGCTATATCAGACTTATAATACATAGTAATTATTCTTTTTATTTCAGAATACTATGAAATATAACGAGGAAAATAATTATCTTACATCGTCCATTATTGTAGATCGTAGATAATTTAATAGCAGTTAGAATGTTAATAGTGTGGTTATATTCAGTACAGATGTTAAAAGGTCTCTTTCGAATCTGAGTTCGGTTAATGTGTAAAGCTAATAAAGGACTTGTACAAAATTTGAAGCAAAAATTATATGTATTAAATATAGGTCTGCGTATTCTCTATTTGGCGAGATTACCAATAGACGAATACCTATACGTAAAAATAACGGTTCGTCAGTGATCAGCGTTCATTCCGATATCTGTATTTTAGCAGTAACACGAAATAATTAATGAACACATTAAATTAATATATCGTCAAAATATTTACACATTTTTGTCAATTAAAATAAATATAAAGTAGTAATAATTGTACAATTTTTGCTTTAAATAAATAAATATAATTAATGTATTAATAAAAACGTATAAGTTGGTATTATAAATTATTAATCAAATAGTTTCTATGATAAGTGAACATTAGATTTGTCACATGTGTGCACAGACGTTTATCATGAATTTAAATTATTTATTATTATTATTATTTTAGAATAATGTATTATGGCATTGTATTTTAACTTTAATTTGTATTATCTATTATGACCTTTTAATTATTTTTATAAATTTATTACTCATATTATTTCATAAAGATATATTATGTTATTAATAAAACTATGAATTATTTCGATTTCTGTGATAAATATTATAAATAATAAATGTAATTATTTTGTATTAAATATTAATAAATATTTATTCACCTAATATATTCATTTTAATATCAAAAATTAACACGAATAACACGAAAGGAAATTTTCATTGCAATAAATAATACTTATTAACTTATGTTTTATGTTTATACTTAAAAATATTTATATTCTTAAATTAAACGTATCAAGTTTTTAAAATTTCAATAATTTTAATAAATAATGTCAAAAAATTGATTATATTAATTTATATTTATAATATTTAATGATTCAGATAAACGAAACAAATATTTAAATAACTCGATATATTATACTATAAAAGTAAATATAATATGTAAATTGTAAATGTATAATTTACTTATAATAAATCGACGATGTATTAATATGTAAACTTAATAACTGAAAATTACAAAATCTATGTTTATATTACAGAACTAAAAAAAAAAAAGGTTGTGAATGGGTATGAAGTTATAAGTTTAACAGATCATCAAATGATAGTTAATAATTATATGTATTAAAAATAGAGATTTGACGTGAAATCGTGTTTGTATTACGGCTTTTAAAAAAATATTATCATACACTGTAGTATTTAGGGATTTAATCAAAAACAATCGATGGATTTTTCGGTTCTCATTTATTCGAAATATTTTAATAATGCGTTTCTTCTATAGTCTGTATAGATAGTTTATTAATGTGTTTGGCTTACCATCGCACAAATGACCTTTTAACGACAACTGTTAATTTTGACGAGCAAGTTTTAAAGAGCTTATAAGAGTTCCTAAAATATATTTTAAAATAATAATAATAAAAACTACATTTTACATGGTTTCTGCGTGCTTTCAGCAGTTGTCTGTATTGTTTATTAATTTATTATATATAGTTAGTACCTACGCATTTGTTAATAATTTCTACCGACCTTATTCTAGTAATCGAATAATTTAAATTTAAGTCCTACACCGCCGCATACTGGCTATAAAATATAATATTCCAGAAAATTCTCACTTGGAATAAAATTCAGTTGTTCACCCCGGTTTCCGTAGTCAGTGATGTTTTTTTTTTTTTTAGAGTTCCAGTCTTTCAGACTAGAACAAAAAAAAAGAAGGACGATGAATGAATTAAAAATCCCACGGCACATGGTCTCGTGGGAAATCACAGTTGCCCTCAAAAAACCTGATTTTTTATTTCATTTTGGAGGTTAGTTTTATCTTTGCTACATTATTTACCTATGGAATTCTGCTTTGCTAAAAACGCAATATACCCACACAATACTCGCGTAGTAATTACCCCATGTAACGACACCAAACCCTCTTTATTTTATTTTATTATTATTTTTTTTTTAATACAATTGGACTTTATCTGAAATTGAATACACTGTAGAGCCATCAACGAATGAACGGGGTTTTTTTACGATGAGTTATCTGACCGCCAAATTATATAAATATCTTTGTCGGGTACAAAAAAGCCATGTTTTTATTTTTATTTTTCAGTGCTGTGACATCACGACGCGATTATTATTTTGTAATATTTTAAGAAGGGGTCTTGAAAAAGGTATTTGCAACAATAATATTCACTGTTGATAAAGTAATAAAATTGAACAATGCCAAAAACATATAACAATAACGATACTATACACCGAAATTAAATTTTATGAATTCTATGTATGTTAATAGCAACATTTCTTAATACCTAACCTAGTTCAATAAAATAATTTTTATAATATTAAGTTAAGTATAAAAAAAAAAATTAAAATATATGTAATTAATCTATTAAATTAATAATGTAACTGTTTTAAACCATAAGTTTACTGTGGATATGTTCATGTCAAAAGAGCTACTCTTTATTAAAACGTTTCAATATCTATAGTTATTAAATTGATTAGCTACGGCAAAAGTTATTATCACTGACAATTTCCAAGGGACTAAAAGTCTATTATAACTTTTGTCATTGATAGCATCATGTTTCTACGATAACCCGAGAAATTAAATTTTAATTAAATATAATATTTCAATAATAACAAATATTACATAGAATGTTGTATTTTTTAATAAAGTATATATAATAGTAATTGTTGAAACATAATAATTTTTCTCACAGTCAAAAATAAACGAGTGATTGAAATATAGATGGGCGTGCTTAAAAAATAAATTATACAATTTTTAATTACCAAATACTAAATTAGTATGTATAATTACCTATTGTACTTACTCATATAAAATAATCAAATATTATGTTTATATAAAAATTACTTTTAAGGGTTAAGTTCCTGGTTAATTCGTTGAATGACTTTTCCAACCCCAGTCAAACACAATAAATATCTGAAAGTTAAATGTATTCCTATTGTGTGTTTGTAGTTAATTCAGATATAAATTTACTTCTACAATCCTACGAGTTATAAATAAATAATAATATAAAATAAGATTTTTGAGTTCAACACTAAATTTGGTATCACGTTGTTAGAAAAATGTCTGATGTCTGATGTAAAAAAATATAATTATACAAAACAAATTGCATACTATAAACATAATATTAGTCAAGTGAATTTTCATAATACATATATTTAATATATTATGTTGTTTATGGTTTATAAGTTATGATAAAAAAATTATGAAGTGTAAAATTCATAAAACGTAGACAAGATTATAACGATTTAATATTACGTAGTTTGCGATTATACCTGTTTCAGGTATACCATAAACATCAAAATTTAATTTTTGGAATTTTTAAACATTTTTGAAGACCATACGCTACTTTTTGATATTAGTTGAAAACATCAATAGTAATTAATATAAATCTATTAACAATCGTAATTTGTTAAAATGATCCAAGTATATAAATATAAATAAGATATTTATAAATAATATAAATATAAATAGTATATAAATATTATATCGTATCCAATATTATACATTTTTGTGAACGATTTTCAAGGACTAATATGTAAATGAAACAATTTAATAACTGCCAATTAATCATTTAAATTTTTAATGTTCATACAAATGTTCTTTCAAATAATTTACAATAATAAAGGAGTATTCCCATTTGAAAAATAAAAGTTTCTATCGCGATAGAACATTTATTAAGTATTAAAAAAAAATCTCAAGAATTCTAAAATATGGGTTTAAAGAATATTTAAAAATTCTCAAAAATCGGAATTTGAATAAATTTATTTTAAAATTAAAAATAGGGATGAATAGTATGCACTCTTATAAGAATATTTAAGGTATTACTGAAATAATTCATAGTGTATATAGTTGATACTTGTTTTTTTTATTTAATATATTGTGATTTAATCTTACTATTTATATGCATTTTAAATATTGAGCTTTACCAACAAATTTATCGATTTTACAATAATATATTTTTAGTTTTAATATAGTTTTTTATGTTATTATAACTCCGAGCAGAAAACTAAAGGAGTGCTCAAAAAGTTTCCTAAATACCCCTTTTTTTTTACAAGATTTATTTTTGTTATTTATAGTTGTAATTCATAAAATTCATTATTTTAATGATTTGATGTTTATTTCTATTTTGATAATTCTTAATGTAAAAATTCAAAAATAATACAGATTTTAAGTTGGAACTCATAAACATATTATGTTATTATAGGTATATCCTGTAATTTTAAACAACTTAAAGTTATAAGTTAACATCATGACATAATACAAAATTGTATACATGTCTGTAATAAAGTTTTACTATTTTAAAGTTGTAACCTTAAGATTTTTAATAGCTTAGACCATTACATACATGAACTACGGTGTAGTATAATTTTAGTTATTATTGTTATTAAGTATTAACAGTAGAGATATTTAAACAATTACTATTATTGTAGATGTATATAAATATTTAACAGTTTCACAGGCTTACAATTAAATCAATCAAATATTACCATATTCAATTGTATACCGTGATATTTTTTTTTTAATTTACCATACTGCAGCGGTGTAGTTGAATATTATAGTTGAATAACAATTTTACTACAGCTCTGACGAATAACTCTAACCTATACCGTTAGGTTAACGCGAATACGTCGTACAAACCCCGCGCATATTTGGTTCTGAGTCGGTGTAATGATATGATATTATTGTGACGTAGGTATCTATATTTTAGCATTATCTTTGTGTGTACTCCTATGCCATGACATCGCCGTACATACATTTACGTATGCGTATACATCATAGACCTCGATGAAAACGTTTGATTATCGTCAGAACTTAGAGCCACAAGCGTGTATGCGCGCAACAAATGAAAATAATGATTATATTATTTATATTATATTATTATTGTATTGGTCTAGGTACGCGGGCGCACACCCGCGAAGATTGCTGTCGGTCTCGGATTTATAATGTGGATCACGGATCGCAGCGGTCCCTGCGGACGGAACCCCCGCGTTTCGATACGCCGGATATCCGGTATAATATTTCGCTGGGTTTATTACGACTTCGCATTTGGCGCAAGTACACACACAAACACACACACACACATACATACATACATATATATATATATATATATATGTGTGTGTGTGTGTGTGTGTGTGTGTGTGTGTGTGTGTGTAGGTCGATAAGCTATTATATCTAGGGTAGGTATAACTCCACCGAGAACGAGATACTAATAAAATATCATAGAAAAATTGGCCAACTTTTGTTATTATTCGGCGGGTACGGGCGAGGGGCGCACGCAAGAAATTTATATGGCCCGTGATTGGGTTAGGAAAACACTATTGTCGACGGAAACCATCTCGTAGTGTATATAATACTATATGTTGTGTGTGGGTTAGGTACCTATAACGGTCGTAATAATATAAAAATATATAACATGTCAAGCGGCACCGTACGGATTGATGGATAATAAGAGCTAAGATATTAGGATAAAAACGAAGACGTAAGAGGAATATAATAATAACAAAATGGACAAAAAACAAATTACTTTACTTACCAATCGTTTCCGGTTTTCGATAAGTTTTGCCTTTTCCTACCGGTCTGATGTGGTTTCGGTTCGGCCACTAGGTTTACGTCTGAAAAAAAATCGTGAAACAGACACAAAAATATATATAAGTCTGTCTCCAAAACACGGTTTCGTGTACAAAAGTCAAAAAGACTCGGGCGTTTAATGAGTATTGGAAAAAAAATCACAAAATAATAACAAAACAAATATGTGCATATTTGGAATGTGAAACAGTGCGAGTAACAGGTACAAAATAAAAATTAAATACACTCTGTCGTTGCAGCATATTCTATTATATATAATATGTGCATATAATATATCAAAATAGTTTCTACTAAATATTAAAAAATCGAGTTCGTTTTTCTACACAACAACTAAATAAATGTATAGAGTGTGTTTGGATGGCGATAACAACATTATCAAAAAAAAAAAAAATCGTTACCGATTAGCGCGGTAAATTAAAAATAATTTAAAAATATTCATATTATGTATCTTGTTGACTGAATAAAATAATATTTTCATGCGTACTCATCAATTTCGATTCTTTGAACCACATTTCTGATATTAGTTATGTTATACCATGTTATTATCTATTAACGTGGTTTCACGGTAAAATACATAATAATATGTAAGCACTAGTTTAGTGCAAATTTTCTGAAGTTGTATAGTTTTTAAACGACGGAATTCAAATTTAATAAAGGTTAATAATAACACAATGGTTTGCACTGGATTGTGATAGATATTCTTAACTTATTTTCTTAAACCAATATCAAATTTTGAGTTTAAAAAGCTAACAACATTATACCGAATATATTTTAATATATACATCTCCGATCTGCATATCGTTTAAACGGAGTTTAATGGAAATCGCAGCTATATTATTTTGAATCCATTTACTCGAAACGTCTTTTAATTGATAGACTAACGACAACGGTTCTTAACCATCTCGAAACAATAATATTTCATAACCAAAAATTTACGTATACAATTATTATTATAATATTCATCGCTTCGTCGGTCGAAGGTTTTAATATTATTTCGCATTATAAAAAGATACACGTACAGCGTAAACAATGCAATATATTATTACACGTGGGTACAAATCCACTAACTATATAAAAACCTTTACACTCGTAAAAGGCACATTACTACGCGTGACAGACGTTGATGTTCTAGCGGCCGTCGTTCAATGATAAAAGATAATTCAGAGAAAAAAAAATCCCTATTAAATTAGTTTGGTTGTCTGATGACGTGGTAGATTGTATATACGACCGAAATGGCAAGGGGAAATCATAAAAATTATTTAACGTTGTAATAAATTCTTGTCAGCTATTTATGAGGTATTTAACGTTATTATATATATTTTATATGAGCTGGTATTTATTGAAACAAAAGAATATTATACACAGTATAATATAATACGGAAAAAACGAAGTGGGCATTGACAGAAAAAATTCAAAAGTTGCTAGGGCTTTTATTATAAGCCTTCGGTAATAATAATGCGGGAAAAAAGGAAATTAAAATTAGGGAGTCGACATACAATTTTACGTCTCGGTCTGATAACGCTTTGAACCGCATGCAGACTCTGAATAGTATACGTAATTGTAAATTCAAGCGTCTGTTAAACCCATTTAAATACAAGTGCAACAAATCCCTTTTCACAAGGTCCTCCTGCAAGAGACAGGACAACATCAAAGTGTATTTTTATTTTTAAATACCCCTGGAACCGTAATTAAAATGTACATGTTTTTCCATTAATATTCATTTTAATTTTAATTAAGTAAACAACCGAATAAAAAAAACGAACGACATGATCGTGTTATATGTATTGTTATAGCGATGTACGACAATTTGAAAAACAACAGTCAAACACGTGATTTTTTTTTTTTATGCACGCATTTTATGAAAGTATATATAACCGTTTGACTCGACCTCGCAAAACTTAAAAAGAAACAGTGTTTACTAATTGGCCACTCAATTGAACGTTTACTGGGGGTGACTGTTATCTTTTTTTAAAAACAAAACATAAGTTGGTTCGACAATACTACACGCGTTCCTTTTAAGCTTACAATTTAATTTTATACGAAATAGCTTTATAACATTGTATTGTATTCGTATGTAAAAAGTAAATTAGATTATTTTACTGAAACTCATTTTCTCATATTATTGTAATAGTTACGTTTTAACTGTTCTGGTCGTTCTGGAGACTTTAAACTTTATATCATTATATTATATTGTATTAAATTATAAGTTATAAATTATAGTAGATTTATCACAATATAATTGCCTTTTTGAATCATAAATTAGTTAAATAAAATTGTTTTTCCACAACATGGCAATTTAAATAAATTTGTGACATTAGTTTAATAAGCAAACGTTTAAGAGTAAAATTGAGATATTTCATAGTGTGCAATAGTCGTATTCTTGATATTTAACAACAATTTAATTTTACTTATATTGATGTATCGAAGTTGTTGTGTATTTTAAAAGCTTCATTATTGTTGCTTAATGGTACTATATAACATTAAATACGTCATATAAATATATATATGTATAAACTATATATTATTCTTTTGAAATTTAATAAATAAAATCATAATGGGTAACTGTAACACCCACTTAGGTTAAATTTATATATTTTTATACGTTATATTGGGCTCACGACCCGTAATAAATAAATAATAATAATAATAATAATAATAATAAAAAATATATAATTGGATTGCGGTAAAAATGTATACGAAAAACAATGGCTGGAAAATTTGGACAACCAAAAACAACGAAAATTGATGAAAAATAAAAACAAAATTAACTGCACTGAGTACATACTATATATAGTACATTTGTATTTTTTTGTATTTTACAAATAAACAATATTTTGTGAACAAAACGAATTTCTAACAGAAAATAGATTTAAAATATAACATTATATTTAAAATAAGACTTTATCAGGATCTGTGAAACGAAAATGCATAATTTTATTCTATAAAACTGTGTTTTAATTAATTGTGTATTCAGTAATGCGTACGTGCCATAGTTTTAATGATGTATTTGATTTTCCAAAAAGTAAAAGAAGTTTTGATTTTTTTTCAAACAAAATCTTTAGTACAAATTAAACTAATTTAAAATGTAAAAATACATTATAATAAACTGTTATTTGTATTATTATCGTGCGCTCAGATTTAAAATAATCTGTTAAATTCTGAAACTATAAAACATTTTGTTTGGACATTAACACACATTATAGGTACACCAAATAGGTACCTTTATATTATATTTATCGCATATACGTGATTTATGACTTAAAAGAATATTGCGAATGTCATTTGACACACGTGATTTGTTACAGTGTGGCACCCCCTACCCACCTGAAATTTGGTCTTGGATTAAATGCAGTACATTAGTTTTCAATAAACACGTGTATCGGTCATTTGACCTATTTGTGTACAGCGTTTCACTTTTAAACTGGCGGTGGCAACTTAAATTTTAAACAGGCGTCTCAAAGGCAGACAGGAGATCGGAACAAATATAAAAATAAAAATTTGAACAAAAAAAGAGACAAACAACAAATCCATTTTCCCCTCATTTCTTCTTTTTATTTATTTATTTTTTTGGGGGTTTCTGTGTTCTCGTTTCGTAGATTGACGTTTTTGTTTCTTAACGATTTTACCTGAAGGCATTAAACGAGATGTCAGTGCCAGAGCTAGCTCACTATATACCTACTACTTTGGGAAAACATCCAAGGAATTGTATTTCGTTTGTTTTGTCCGGCTGTTCAATTAAAAACATCTATGATGCCTTTTACGTACACTGTGCTTACCTCTGGAACTGCCGTAATTTACTCTACGAATACTTTTTAATAAAATTTTTTTTTAGCTATATCGTGAGATGGAGGAAGTAGTTTATTGTAACTTTTGCAAGAGCATATTATCGTGTAAGTGACACATTGTCAGTTGAAAGCGAGTGGTTTTGTTACAAATTCAAACATTTTTAAAAATATTACCACCGGCTCGTGTTTTAATTTTATGAATGCGTATGATATTTCTTTAAATATTCGGTCTTCGCTTTTTATTTATAAAAATACTATTATAGTTATTAGCTAAGCTATATAGTATAATATGTATTACTACTCCTATATTATGTGATAAACGTATTAAATTTAAATGTGCAAAACTTGGCTTCTCGATTAATTAAATTTCTTTCTTCAGCTATAGTACATATACGCAGCTATTGTGCTATTGTAATATTGTTGAAAGGAACGGAGTAAAAAGACAAAAATAAATTGTTTTTAAAAAGTGAAAAACAAATGAATAAAAATACTCATTATAGTTTTGTTTAATTTACCCATTATTTTTACTGTCAATGAAATGATGGCGCTTATTGAGAATCAAAATACAATAAATTGCTTATAATTTATCATAATGTATAAGTTTATTAATTACTATAGTAAATTAATTGTTTTTCTGCTAATATATTGAGGAAATACTTTTTCTGTTATTATCAAACAGTTCCATAATATTTACGGAAACAGAAACAGATTTTAAGATTACTTTAAGCGTTGTTTGCAAATAAAATTGACCATTTTTTATTAAACGTACATGAAATGGGGAATCATATAATAGACAATATTTCCGGTAGTCCGAACTCGGAATGTCATTCGGCTAAAGGATTAATTTCAGTTTGGGTTGGTACATTTTTTCTCGACCTGCTGGTCAGTTGAGGTGATAGGATGACGGTCATAAATGGGGTGTCCCGCACACCTTGCCAGTTTCCCGCAAACAATCGTCAGCGCGTTGACTCGCAAAAGCAAAAGCTGACCTGTATCGTATTCGTCTGTGTGCACTGTGCTCGTATATAATTTAATATGTTTATGTATAATGTGTTGCAAAAAAAAATACTAAGAGAAGCTCTCCAAATCTATGATGTATATTATTGTTTGAACGTGACTTTATATTTATTCGTATTTTAATACCAACGTAGAATATTATTATTATTGTAAAACCGTTGTTATCGCCCATTTCCGCTTGTTGTAATAAAAACCTTTATTTTTCATTTTTAATGCGTATCACGCGACACTCAAAGTGTTAAATATAATGTACGACATTTCATTGTTTTTTTGAACACACGACACGGAGTACGCTTAAATGAATCATCGTAATACTTGTTTTACTCGAAAGAGGCAGAATGTTGGCTTTGGGTTTGAACAATATTGTTTCTTTCGATTTTTCTTAATTTTGCTTTTCCGTTAAATCTATTTAAAATTGTCATAAAATCAAAATAACTAGGATTTTATAAATTATATTAAACCTATCTAAAAAAACCATCTAAAACTATTCATTTTAAAAATCGACTAGTGTATACGGACAAACAGTATAATTCGATATAAATACAGTGAAACTTGACTTAACGGATAAAATTACTAAGTCCCGACAAAAAGATATGTATTCCAATGTATTTCGATCTATCTATAACGGACTTTTTGTACTATGGACACGGACACTAATAATTTACCTCAATTATTTCATAACGGATAAAAATCCTAGTTAAAATCCAAGTGTAATATCATAAAACACAAACTACAAAACAGCGTCATTACGTAGCGCAATATTAGATACACATGATACACGTAATTGCATGTATTAATTATAGACTATCGCCGAATACTATAACCTTAATTACTACGAGTTCTATTGAATTTATGAAGTTGAGATACAATTTAACAGAAATTATCATCATTTTTTAAGAAATATTAAAATTAAATTTATAATGTATATGTATAATATAATTATAATGATACAGATTAAAATAATATACACAATATTAATATAACTACATACAAAGTGTTCAATTTTTATTAAACAGATAATATGTTTATAGATTAATTTTAATTTTAAAACACTGGTACCTCTCTACAGCGGACACCTGTCTATAATGGACAATTATTTTGGTCCCGTGGCCGTCCGTTATATACAAATTTAACTGTATATAATATATAAACTATATAGAAAAGTGGTAATAACGATAGATTAATACTATAGCTATAAGCTAGGTAACATTTGTATCATATAGCCATCAATTTATATAATATAATATCATGATAATGCGTATATTATTATACACGTCACATAACACGTCATTGTCCAGACAAGGAAATGCACTTGCATACTGCACATTAAAATTAGCATATATTTTAATAGTATAATGTTATTATGATGCTTGCAATTTCGCATAAATTAAGCCATTAAAATTAAGTATAATTAATATCGCAAGCAACGGTGGTTCACAGAACATATTTATAAACGTATGATATTCGTGAGCGTTACGATGACATCGACTTGGATGGCGAGCCGGAACGGACGAGAGGACTGTGCGCCGAGGGCGGGTACGGACGAGTATGAGTAGTAGGAAAAACGTATATATATATATATTATTGTATGCAGAGTACTCGATTCAAAAGTTTTCGGGTAGACGTCGATCAACTACAAAAGTTTCCACCGGACCGGCATGCGCGCGACCGCGGCGTAGGGAACGAACGAACCGGCGACGAAGATTCGCGGAGGCTTTTGGACCGTATTTGCCACGACGACTGCGGCGGTCCACGCTCGTCCACCCCAAACATTCGCACCCGCCCGCTCGCCATACCCCGCCATCGAGTCGACATTATTCAAAGTCGTAAACCGCCGGGTGCCGCGGAAACCATTAATGAATAAAGTGTCATAACTCGAGTTTGGCCCGCCGTCCGTGATAAATAGACCGACCATCCGACCGAAGCGATATTCTTCGAAGTCGTCGTCGCGAGGTTGAATACCGTTTTACTTGTCACCGGCAGATATAAACGTCGTCGTCCCCGTCGTATACGTATAATATATATATACGTGTTGCGAGAGGTCGTCTTTTCATTTTCTCTCTAATTTTTTTTCTCCGCCTCGCCCTCCCACTAACACCACACGTTTTCTTAGCACCCCCTCTCACCGTGTCGCAACCAATTTTTGGTCCCAATTCAATATAGTTATCACGTTAAGTATATTTTCGTATCTTATATTATTATATAATATAATACACGTAAATAGGTAAATTCGTCGTGACCAATTGGCGTACACAATTATAATGGAATTTGCCAAGAAATATCTTAGGAAATATATACGATGTGGAATGTTTCGAACCGTTCCGCCAACGCAAGCATTCGCGTACAAATTATATTATCCATCAATTTTTCCGTGTAATATATAAATGAATAAACGTATAAACGTTGTTGTATATTTGTTATAATTATTATTATGTCGCTACTAGTCCATCTCCCTTTAATGGGTATATATCGTATTATATTTTAATATAAAGGGTGGTGCTGAAAGTACTGACCAAACTTTGGCATAACATTTTGTATGCGATTTATTGCAGAAAACCACTTAGTCGTTTTTTGTTTGTTTTTTTATTTTATTTTAATTAGAAACTTTCTATTCTGCAGTAGTCTCAGCCGTATTATATATATGTATGTAATTACAATTTTTTTTATTCACACATAATTTTAAATAAATTATGTTTTAAGTTGTACGGTATGAAACTTCTAATTAATAAAAAAAATAATAGTAAGATAGAACTCTTGCTCGTTTTAATTTGTCCTTAAACTTCGTAAAAATTGGTATCTTGAAGACGAAACGGAATTTAATATTATTTTAATTTACTGTTTAATAAGTTTGTTTATAACTATTGTGGTTTATAATATGTAAGTGTTCTGTATCAATTATGTGGGTTTACAACGAAGAATGTCTCTGACTGTGTAACTCGTAGTCCACGTTCACGTATAATAATTGTTAAGATGTGAATTGAAAATGAAAATATGCGTTTGAGTAAAAAAAATTAAAATCGTTATTACTACTACTGTAATGAATTTAGGAGGAGAGAAGTGTAAATATAATTTCGGAAAACCTGTTCATGCCTTTTGAACTCACGCCTCGCTATACCACACCGTCGCGTCGCGGTGTATTATATATTATATATGACGATATTATTATAATAAGTTCTACATACACATTAAACATAATATAAATATTATAAACACACGGGAGACGAACTCGCGGTAGTTACAGCACCCCCGAGTAGTGCGCCATTAATAACTACGAGCGGTTGTCAGTTACACACCGGTAATTAATGTAGAGTTGTTGTACCACGGTCGTCTGGCTGGCAGGCGGGCAGGCGTACGTTGCGGCAGTTGTGCCGACGACGGGCCCGAACAGCCTATAGCGCGCCAAGTCGTCCTAGTCACCGGTTGAAGTATACCACAGCAATACGTGATAATATATACGTATATTATATTGTTATAGAGTGTGTATAATATTACCCCGTGTGTGGGTTTCCTTCCTAAATATTATAATGTATATATTGTGATGTAATGAGTGTGAATCGGCATCGGTACGTAATGCTATATAGTACTAAAACAATCATATTAGTATATGACACGTTCAGTGTTGAGTTCGCTATGAATTCGATAGATTTCTTTGGACTCCTCGAGAACGAACACAAATCAAGTGCTAATATAATGTGTATTGAAAACTAGCGATTTTTCAAACGTGAGATTGCAATTTTATTTTGTTTTAAAAAAAAAATGCTATTTAATAATTATAACTTCTATATATTATAGATTAAGAAGCAAAACTTTTTTTCAGTGTGGTATGATACTCCCTACTCCACCTTAGCCCATACGGTTAAACACGATGGCGTACGGCGTTGCACTGCCGTGTTCTTCAGCTGCTGCATAATATAATATATGCTCTGTGAGCCTCACGTCCAAACCATTATATACTAAATAATATAATCATGTTATGTATACCTACTTGCCCACCACATGTTAACGGAACCATTCCAAACCGCGGGAGTAGTTGAACTTTTAAACATAAAAACTCTAATACACGTCATGTTATACCATCGCAGTAATAAACTAACCCTCATTGATCAACATTTTCCGACCACCGAAGTCCGCTGGTATTTCGTAAACCCATGGTCGAGAAATCAGCGACCGCTATAATAATAGTATATGTATAATATATTAATATATACCAATGAAAACTAATATCGTTTGTTTGCCGAAATACGATCATAAAAACCGTTTTAATTTTATTGTAAAATAAATAGATACGCTCTAAAATATTGCATTTCTTATCGTATATACAGTTCGATATAGACCTTTGAGCTTATTCTCTTTTTATTCATATGAAGTTTTATGTTTGAAATATTATAACCGGTATTTCGTATTTTAGTTTTTGAGTCCATAATAATAAACTACAACCGTATAGACAAAAACGTACATGCGTATTAATATAATATAGTAAATAATAAATATATAACATTTTATTATATTGATACGTATATATTGGCTTTAAGTAGTATTTGATAATTATAACGGGCGATAGTGTTTTTCGCACGTGGGTGATACTGAGTAAGTTATCCGTATGTGTGACTGGTAATCGCTATAGATGATACACGATCGGATCCAAAAACGTAGATATTTAATGATGCACGATTTCAATATTATTGAACCTCATTCTCCCAATAATTGAAATTATGACTGTGAGATCTTAATATTTCAAAAACTCGATTTGTATTTTCTATCCTTTGTCTGATAAATGTTCTGTATATAAAATACGTTTAAAATGTTAGAGCCAGTAAAATATAATATAATATAATACAATCTTCATAAGACGATAGCAGAGATTACTAATGATTGTATTTAATTCAGAATCGTGTGGAAATGGCTAATAATATAAAAATACGAGTTTTTTTATTATATTTATTATAAAGGACCACTTATTTGCAATCTATATTATATTATTCAAAAACTCATGTACTTATATACTTCGGAAGGAATTCTTTTCATAATCATTTATAGCATTGAATGGTGAAAGAATCGCGAAATGCACTACTGTTATAGTGGTTCATCGAATAACTATTTATTGTTTTTATAATTTCTGTTATATAGATAGCAGTGTAATACTAAAACGCAGACATTCAAGAAAAGAACTGACGTTTTTTGAAAGCAGTTTCTGAAAAACGAAAGCAAAAATATTTTATGATCTCGTTTCATTTCTGGTATTATACTGCTGTAGGTACCTGTATACATATATTTATATATTCATATATAGGTACTAATAATAATCTATGTGAAACCTTTTTTTCCACCCACCGCTCTTTACGTCGCATGCCATAAATGAGTAGCTGATAAAACGCGTTATTTATAATGTATACAAGCGTGCTTTAATTAATTAACTGCCCCCTGTTTTCTAGTATAATGAAAAGCCTCTCGTCCGAAGTTAAGTAATTAACAAAAAGTATCCCGGCTCATTAGTCAAATAAACCTGACATCTGTACATTTCACACGGTTATATGTTTCATATAATATAATATGTAGCGATTTTTTTTTTTACATCATTTTAATAAATAGCAGCATCAGTTAATGAAAGAAAATGGGTAATATTTTTAATTTATATTCCGGTGAAAAAAAATAATAAGTCTTCGTATCATGCTATTTAAGACTGAGTGAAACAATGAATGTACTGGTTTAAAAATAATCGCTGGGAAATGGGGAATACTAAAAATGAGAACATCATAAAAATTCTAATTTCTTGTAATTCAATTACAAATAACTGTAAGGACAACATTTTTATCAAATATTTGTGTTAGTATAGACATGAAATAATTTTCAAAGCATGTATAGAGTTTGTTAACTATATTATAGATATTTAAAATGTTCAACTTATCTTAGTTGTTTTCGATTTATATTGATATCATTATTGTTTGCAAATCATATGACATGAAATTAAATAGAACGTTTCTGAGGAGTTGATATTGCAAAATTAAAAAAATATTGAAAATTTGTAGTCATTTTATTGACATTTTAACTTCAAAATTCATCGAAATTTATGTTTTTAAAAAATATAATAATCTTACTTTTAAATTTTTTTGTTTTTTTATTGTATCTAAAAAAAATTATCATAAAAACTTAAATTATTTTACAATCAAATAGGTATATAATATTTTCTTATAATTTCTATTTTTAGCCAAAGTTAGTTCATCTTACCGTCTTGCTAAGAGTAATTTTAACCAAACTATCATTATACATACAAATATGAATAAGCCTCATCGTCAATGGGAATATTTTTTCTATACATTGATTCAATGATTTAAAATTAAATTCAAATTTAACATGTCTATTACAGTAACAAACTCAATGAAAAAGTACGATCAAAATCTTCTAATCAGCAGAGCAATTTTTAACTTAAAAAAAAATATGTTTTCAAGAATATTATTTCCACGTACTCATAGTTTTAATTAATAATGCTATTTAATAATTTTGTGATTACAGTAAGACATTTTTAAGTATTAGAAAAACAAGAGCATTCTTGCAATATTTTTGCGAGTTATATCCAACAATTTCTGTATAAAATATTTAAAATTATCTTCAACGAAATGTTTAGGTTTATTATTAATACTTTTTTTTTTAAATTACAAATCAAATAATATTTATATAATATATGGTAATAAATCATAATTTATCTTTTTAATGTATAATTATTTGGTGATATTCAATCATATTTCTCAATTATTAGCAAAATGTTTTGAATACATTTTTATTTAACTAGATAAATATCAACAATATATTCTATTGAGATAACTAGAAAATGTTATAACATGTAGTTTCGAGTATATCGTGTATTTTTTAAAAACCTCGAATGTTTGTAACTTATATCCGTTTACCAAATTCACTTATTTTTTTAGTCTTTAGATTCTTAATATTAGATATTTAAAAAACAAATATTTCTATAAAAAATTATTAATTAATTGATTAATCATTATAATAATACGTTACTTTTTTTCGAAATGTTTAATTAATTTTTCCATTTTTATATATGTTTTAGTGTATTGTACGTTTCTTATGACATAGAAAGTTTTGAACTACATGTTATGATTTTTTAATTTTTGTAAGAGTCTAGATACAATTTGACCAAAAATATATTGCTCAATTTCAATATCACGGAAATATCCACAAAACTTTTGAAAATGTTAGGTCACCTAAAATATTCTAGGCTTAAAATATAGAGTCACCATTTCATCCCCCCTAAAAATCACTAAAAGACTAAGCGACTACTAAAGTGAAATCCCTGAGGTAATAGAGGTAATACGGAAAATAGCACACAACTTTTTACCGATATTATGTAAAACATTTTAAATGGAAAAACACACACACACATACACATAGTTATATGTACATAATAATAATAATAAATCTTTTTACCACCAAAAAAAAACCAAAAAAATAGTGCGGTAAACGATTTATAAACTTTGAACGCGTTGTGCCACGACGCGTGTGTAAATAGATTTTTACGGTGCTGTGTGTGAACAAGATATTTAGTCAAGATAGGAAACTTCCATGCACACATAATATACACACGTACACTCACACACACGTGGTGCTTATCGCTGTAAACAAATCCTCCTTAATTTAATGTTGGCTTGTGCCTGGCTATTTATTACATTGTCCGTACACGTAGAATGACTGCAATAATACATACCACTTGCGCAACGCACCTGCCTGCATTTAGAGTATAATCAAAACATTTTTACCATTTTACGGTCTGCGAATGTAATTGAAGTGAAACAATTACGATGACGATGACTATGATAGTGACAATAGTGATTTTATTGTATATATTCGAAATGTACATAAACATACATACTATATAATACGAGTAATATATTATGTTGTTGTTTGAAAAAAAATGTCTAAATCGACTAGTCGTTGAAAAGATTGAGTGCACATTTCACCTTCGGGCTTGGCTGCAGTTGGCAAAAACACGGAATGACCATTAAAACGAAATAACGTTATCGCGAAAATCATTTTTATCCAAAAAACGACAATCTCGTAAAAAAAAAAAATAACCAAAAACTACTAATTGTCTTCTTCTCTTTCTCTCGCTCACTCTCTTTCATGTCTTCCATTAATTGTTCTTGGATAATACTAATTTAAAAGTATTAAATATAATAGAATTTATTGAATGTGGTTATAGGTAGTTCATTTTTTTTCATACCGTTATACATTAAATTTGCAGTATATTTTCAACCAATAAAAAACAAAAATGACTAAATCAGAGGAATTTGATGAATGAATAGTTTAGACGTAAAATATTATAACTTAATTAAATTAACTAATTAAAATATGTTTTATGCGAAAATCCAATTACCTATGTCTACGGTTTAATTATACCAACACACATTATTAGTACCTTAATATACCCTACATTAGTTCTATTCATTTACTGTTATTATTTAATAATAATTTATAATACAAAAGCAGAATATTCGTCTAATGAACTATTTAGAATTTTATTTCTTTTCGACTTTTATAATATACGATTTTAATATAAATAATATCAATATAATATTAATATGCATTTGCAATATTATTTATATAATGTCAACTTGCCTCGAAAATCATTTCATTAGTCAAATCAATATTATTGTTAACAGTGGCCTAGCTAATGAACCATTCTTTACTATGAGTGTGATAAAAACCTACGCCTATATATTGTGCTTCAAGACCGGAGTGTACCTATTTTGCCTATACATTACGCCAAAAAAAAATAAAAAAGTAGACATTTGGGATGACCCAACCTTGGCGCAAAATAGTGGCGTATTATTTTTATTGAACATTAGAAAAACATTATCATACTATTCATTTCATTCAATAACATTCAATATTTTTGTCTTTGTACATTTTTAATTATTGATCTTAATAATAAGATTCGCGTTACTACAATAATTAATAAAATAATATTAATTTAATGTGGTTACCTAAATTATTTTAAAATAATTTGATATTTCCGAAATATCTAAATAAACACAACCGTAAAACTATATTGTATAGTTTTATTCGTTTAGAAATTTTAATTTCAAAAAGAAATTACTGCATACGAGAACAGATATTATCTAGAATCATACAATTGTCCGACGATAATGATCCTATTGTAGTATTGCTACTTAACTGATAAAGCCGATTATAAGGCAATCGATCGATTGTTGATATTATGTCAAACGAAATATGTTACGGTATTAGAGTTAACTTATAAAGTTACTAGTCAAGGTCTATATTCTGGTTATAAATAATAATTAATAATTAGCTATAATGAGTTAATGTGTGTGTACAGTATTGTATAATATTGTTAAGTACATTTTAAGAATGTTTTATATTTTTTTAATTTATGATACAATATTATTTATATAGCACACATCTTTAACTATTAAATATACTATTATTACTATATAATTTATACTATAAACAGTGTAAACATTTATACATAATATACTTATTATTACATAAATATCGTGTAGTATTAACTATAAATATAGTATGCATCATATTTTTGACATTCGAATACCCGCTTCTTAAATATATGTATGTGAGAGTTTAAAAGTTTTCTCAAAAAACCGCGAGTCAATCTATATAAAATACACGTTTGTTTGGTTTTTATTTTATTTTTTGTTATTTAGTGTCATACACATGCGATCCCGTGAGAGCAATTCAAAAACGCTCCATTCGTGTGTTGCATCGGCAAGACGGGGCCGTGTACACTGCAAGGTAGTTGGAAGGGGGGGGAGAGAAAAAAAAGCGCAATATAATTTGCTGCAATGTCAAAACGAACAAAATTATCTTCGGATACTTTCTAGGCACTTTGTTGCCGTACCCACCCATCTATTCGCCGACTCTCTCGCACACACTATCCAACTATCCCGTAGAATATTATAATACGCGCGTTTCTATATATATATATATATATATATTTATGCAAAGGTCGTGGAGAGGCGTGAGTGGGCGAGTCGTAACGACTTTTGAAACTTTGAATCGTTTCTGTCATGCACAACGCCAAACTGTTAAATTCTCACGGGCACCGCACGGCCCGTGCCTGGTGTTCTCTCGTGCGCCATTCACATACGCGTTGATATTTATATATGTAGGTTCAGTACCGAGACGCAGGGAGAAAAAAATTAAATCGTTTTTCTTTCTTTTTAACGTTTTCTTACACCCTAACCCCCTCCCCCCAAAAAAGATATGATATTGCGTGCAGTATATACACTGCATACTGTTCGACCGTCTTTCAGCGTATACGTACAACGCAAAATTTAATCCCATCCATTTCATCCAGAAAACGGCTTCGCGGCCACGAAATGTATGCATATATTAATATACATAATACCCCAACCCCTATCAGATATAGGAGAATGACGAGGAACTAGCAGGATTATATTGCACCAGTAGTGGCTGAACAATCGTTGTCCTAAACAGGGACAGGATCGAACGGTGGAGGGCGCAGTAAAATAAGAATTACGATTTTATTATACCGTCTCACACGCGTACGTATATTATATGTATATAGATATTTAGAGTGTATATATAGTATTAAAGTGTATACGCTGCAATATGCATGAAATTGCGGGTTTACCGGAACGTTCTCGTCGGCCACTAATAGAAAAAAGAATAAGACGTGCGGAGAGGGATTTTCTTTTTGGGCGTCAAGGGGGGAGGGTTTGGCGTCGGGGTGTGAAAAAGGTGCAAACAAATGAATAATAAAACGACGGAGTCGCGCGTTTGAAAGGTGGCTTGAATAATGTACCGATATATCTCTCGTGCGCGCGCGCGCATATACATACCGTAACGGGCGCAGACACCTCGGCGGGCTTTCGGGATATGTTTCGGTATCATAATGGTTTTAGATTCTACTTGTCCTATTATATTTATTTCGTAAAAAAATATAAGGTCGGTCGCGGAGCTTGGAATCGAGATGCTTTACGACCAAAAATAAAATATCGATTCTTATGTCAGGAGTTAGGGTGACAGCGACGCGTTTATGAAAGTGTGCCCTTCTTAATAATATAATGATAGTATAGACGTCACTAATAACGACTACGAGTGACGAATATTATCTATTTATAGACAAAACTTTCCAGTACACGGGTTTTCCAGAAAACAAATTAGTATGGGACAGAACACGGCACTAGTCCGATAACCGATACTTTGTCTTCCACAGAACTGCACGGGATCGGCCGATTGTCTAGCATGGGTAATAATTTCATGAATAATAATATATTAATATGAAAGCGATTTAATTGGAACAATATGGTAACGAGTAATAAATCGTTTTGAAGTATTACTAATTAATAATCTCAGGGAAAATAACTTGAATGTTAATTATTTTAAAGAACTTCACAGTTCATACACATCGTTGTCATGTGCTGTCTCATCTTAAGGTATGTGGTTTTGTTTATTGGTCCCTTTCTGTAGATGAATAATATATTCTACACATATTATACAATGTAATAAACTTATGCGTTTATTATGAAGTACGATAATAGGAAAGTGCATATTTAATTTATGTATTTTTTTTAAATTCATTTTTCGATCTTATAGTATTACAAAAAAAATTAAAATTAAAACCGTATAACTCTTTTCTCCTAACTATTATGTGCTTAAGAGTTCTAGTCCTTGATGTAGGTCGCTGTGATAAATATTGTGTTAGATTCAACGTTAAACTAATATGAAAAAAAATATGAACAACGGTTGTGACTTGTTAGTGAAAAGGTGAATAGATGTAGATGATCTACTTACTGCTATAATAATATATTAATCTAATTCACTAATTTATACATTTATTAATTTCAATATTTTATTTTTCTTAAGTCGTAAAAATATTTTCTTAATTTAAGTAAAAAATTTAAATTATTAGAAATTACTATAACTAAAAATAATTCACAAATATTACTTAAGTTTAAACTTCAAACCTTTATAAAAAAAACTCTAGTTTGAAAATGTAATTTTTGTTAAAAAATGCATAATTAATTTGATGTAAATATTTTTTCCTAGGTAAAAAACAAGTGAAAATTATTTTTAAATTGTGTCTTGAAAATTCAATTTTTTTTGTGGGATTTCAATTCACTACAATTCTCATATCTAATGAATTACAACAAATCAGTTAATCAAAAAATAATATTGCAAAATATTCCTATTTTCTCGTAGATTTTCCCATTAGTTATATTTAATTTTTTAAATATACATGATGAATGATGATAGACACAGCACAAAAAGAAAACATTATTATAAAATCAATACATTCCTCGTTCAGAAGCAAAAGTTAAGATATTCAAATTAAACTAAACGTATTTAATATTGATATTCTCATAATGATGTTATTTACATAAACTTATTATCATTTATTTATATTTTTAGTTTGAAAATGCATTAATAATGTTATTATAATTTTACAATCAATATTTAGTATGTATACACGAATTTAACTCAAGTTCCAGCCGAAAAAAATGATACTTTCTCGACAATTGGGTAGAGTAAAATTTACGGAAATCATCCAATTCAATAAATTTGTTTAGAATTTAAATAATAAATACAAATTCCTGATTAAAAGATAGAGTATTGTATGGTATATTTCTCCTTATCCACAGATTTCTAGTAAAAAAATAATATTGCCACGTATTTATTTACAAAAAAAAAAAAATTCAACTTAATATACTTAGTTATTACTATTATTAGACTACAGTTATTAGTTACATTTTATACATACAGTTATTATATTCAAAATAATATATCACGTATATATTATTAAACATAAATGTATAATAATGTTCTCGCTAAGGTTTCTTTGAAGAAGAAGCCCTTCATATAATATACGATGGTACTTAGAATTATTTGCCAAGCATCATTTTTTTTATATATTGTATAATGTATATATATTGATATGAATCCCTATAAAGTATATATTATTATTATTATATTATATCATCGAGTAAGTAATATGAATATGTATTGTTCGGAACTTTTTGTACACGATGAAGGCTATATCAATATGTGAAATACATTATATAGGTACTTAAAGTTTAAATACGATAATAAATTGTTATACAATATAGATAAGTGTCAACATTTTTGTAGTTAATAATTTATTCTTGAATTGGTCTTAAGGAATTATTATTTGTATTCACCTACATAATATATACATTACAGTATACATAAAATAAAATATTCTCATATTAAGTATACATGAGTGAAATACAGTCATGTTATTTTATGTCTGGACGTTTTATACACAACACCTATAATATGTTGTCTAATGATATTTTAGTCTTCAAATAAAGATAATAACATGATATGTCATATATCATATATTCATATAATATGATCGAGTTTTTAAACGTTTTTTTTGTGTTAAAAATAACAACTATAGATTCCTAACTAGGATATTTTTCATCATTGTATAATGTAAATATTTTATTACTTTTTTTGTATATAATATCAACCACAACGTATATTATTTTTTTGGTTTAGCTATTTTAATATCAATTTTTTGTTTCAAGATTTTACTTTTAAAAAAGCAGATAACTATTTCCGTCAGTATATATGTACGCATAATTTATTACACCACTGAGAAAAGTTTGTTAATAGAAAAAATATTATTCGTGAAGGCGTCAACAATTATTATATTATAAAGAATTTGAAGTATTCTATTCATTCTCGTATAGCTCACCAAAGTACATTAAAACAATAAACATAAATTGTTTATGTCGAAACCCGGAGATTGTAGAACATTATATTTATTTTTATTTTATAAAATATTATAGATGCAAATAGATACATAAAAAAATATTAATAGACAAAAAAAAAGTGTAATAAAAGAAATAATAATAAAGACAGTAAATCAAAGTATTGGCGATGACATGCTACTCGAACAACACGTTTAGATGATATCATAATAGGTATATCGTAATAATTACCCAATGTTTGCCCCAAAACTGTCCGGGCGTCTTCTCCAACACAGGCGCTGCGAGCGTCAAAGGGATTAGTGAACTGAACGAAAGCAAATCCTTTGTGCATCGATATACCTGAAACACGAACGAAACGTACTGTAACAACTACGACGACGACGATGATTATGATGATAATAATAATAATAATAATAATAACGATATAACGTTAATTAAGCACAGGTGGTGATGGTCGGGGACTGTAGGTGCACCCGCCTTCTACACCACTATTACCATTCAACCTTCTCCTCTTCGCATAACGGTGGAATCGTAGTAAACCTTTCAGTCGATTATCGACCGTATATATATATATATATAGTATGGTATTAAATGGTTTTAATATTATTATAACATTTTATATAAATACCGTGAGCAATAGTTGTTATATTAATATTTACCAGCATTGTTTACCTGCCGGCGATATGCTCGCGCGTGTCTTTCAAAGGGAAACTATGCGTACACTTTAAAACAATAATGATAATAATAATATTAATAATGTACTATTATAACTTTTCAAGAAAAGGATCCTGGGAAGAGAGGTGATTTCGAATGTTTCGATTCGGAATAGCTGTTTTGCATCGCATCGTGATGATTCGTAGAAACGTATAGTTTGTTCAGAGAAAAATACCGCTTATAAGTTATTTTGACCTAAAATACAATAAGTATGGTTCAATTTTGTGTGTGTATTTTCTTAATTAAATATTTTTAGACAATAATCACATATTTGTAGTGTTCATTAAACAATTACAAATATAATTCAGGCATTATGAGATATTTTTTCTAAGCGCACGTACTTTTTTCAGACATCGTTATAAGTTCTACGAATTAACAAAAATTAAAAAAAAGTTCTAGACAAAATTCAACAAAACGCACTTGAATAAAAATATGATATTCGTAGATATTTGTAACGATATATCATACGAAATTAAACTTTTTAATCGAAAGTTCTTAGTAGGCATGTCTACACATTGTCATTCTAACCTACAGTTACATCTCATTCAGACGTACCACTATAGTACTAACTTTGAGAAGTCATTGAACTGCAGTCATATTCCATTCAAATGTTTCATGATGCTGATTTAGTGATTTGAAATATGTACAAAAAAAAATATAAATTTTTCGAAAATTACAACAAACTACCTATAAATTGTGTTAAAATACATGGTAACAGTACATTAAGCGATCTACTATAATTTTTCACGATCTACATATTATTATGTATATCACGCTGGTGTTATAAGTGATCTACTAAAAACCGGGTAAAAGCTACACACACAAATAGTTTATTCAAAGTTTTAAACTAAACTATTGGTTGTTAATTTAGCGTTTAATCCGTTAATAAATGTATAGATATCCACCGTGTCTCTTGCAATCTCCTTTTAAGCAAAGGGAAAGCGCCATTGACTTGACTTGAATAGTTTTGTTTTGTATTACGCCATAAACACTTCATATATTATACTAACGTAGTAACGTCCCATCATTAGTCATCGTATAACTAGTTACTAGTAAAAGAGTTTAATTTTGTACTATACACTTATAGGATATTATTATTCATATTTATCTTATTTAATGTATAATCATATTTATCGACTTGTGGGTTTACATTAGATAAATCGTAAAAAAATTGTAAATTGCTTACATTGTTTACATCATTAACGTGTTTTACAGGTAGAACATAAGAAATGTAGTATCACTTACAATACCAGCGTGCTTTACAGGTAGATCAAGATCACAAAAATTATGATAGATCTCTTACGACATCATTACCAAAGATAATATGGACCAATATTTATCAATATTCATATTTTTGTGTTTATTAAATTTTTTTTTATACTTTTAACAAATATATTTTTTAATGTTACAACGTTCGTTGGTTGTTTATAGTCTATTCGTCACATCGATTATTATTATTAGGGCTCGGAAGTTGTAGGAGTTGCATATTTTACTGTATGCCCTTAATTTATAGCAGACCAAGCTAGAAATCCATTTTATACATTGACAAGATTAAATAAAAAAATTAAAAGTGCATATTTTTGCATATTTTGTCAATTTTAGAAAAAAGTGCATATTTCTCAATTTTCATATGCTTTTTATGCATATTTTTAAATTTTCATTGGATTTTTATGCTCATTTAATATTTTCTAAACAAATTGATGTTTTTCCTAATAATTATTTTATTTATTTTATTTCGATTAAATTAACAGTCACGACGTATCAACGGAGCGTATTTATCTTTATTACACTAACGTCTATGCTATCGACGTTATAGTTAATCTAATAGCGATTTGTTCTATATAATAGTGTATTTATAGGTGTATGACTGAATTATATATACGGTTACAATAATCTATATGTTTAATGAATTAAAAAAAAAATAATATAATTTTTCAAATAAATTTTATTCTATATATATTTTTAGATTGAAAAAATTACAATCCATCAAACACAAAATACAAGCCAAAACATTAAGCCAAACAAAAAAAATAAATTTTTTTGTATATGCGTAGTAAATTTGTTTGCATATTGAATAAATTTTATTTTGCATATTTAACATATTTTCATGCATATTTTACAATTTTTTTGTGCATATTTGCATGCATATTTTGCCTTTTTTAACTCCTATAACTTCCGAGCCCTAATTATTATTTATTTAATATAAAATAATTTTCCTATGTACATAAATTACTATATAAATCTTTTTTTTGCAGATACGCTAACGTAGTGTCTTCTTATCACTGTCTCGACCATGGTCACTTACACATTCTTGCTTTTACGTATTCGTTAGACCTTAGAGCCTAACGATTATACGATGATGATTTTTGTACTATTTTTAAATTACGAATATTGTATATACCTAATATTACTTATATTTTTTTACTATGTTATATTTTTTTATCACAAGTTTTCTTTTATTTTCATACCTATTTAATTCAAGTGTTTGACAGATCACTCAACATATACCTAGGTAGGACGTATCGGCCGATAAAACTGTTCGTTTAATATTAGGTATAAATATATTCTGTTATTCCGACCTTATGCGCATTGTGTGGTAATTTGATATTTGAGTATACAAATATACGAATGCACAATAATTGTTTATATTTTTTTATAGGGCATTAGGCACATAAGTCATTCACATATAATAAATATATATAGGTATACATATATTTGAAATTATATTTTAAAAATTAAGAAACAACATGATATGATATAATATAAGGTCATATAATTTAGTATTGCAATATAAGTTATAACTATAATTGATGTATTACAATCTAAAACATTTTAGAATAAACTTAAAATGATTAGTCTTTAATTTTTTTTTTTTTTTTTTTTAAATTGTACACATAGTTTATACGCGCATTGTTTATTTTATTTGATTACTGTAGTTTTATAATTTATAAGCTACCTATTAATATTATTTATCGTAAAATATTAAAAACTGTGATATTTGTTATTAAATTGTATTATTATTATTTTTAATAAATTAGTAATATTATTTTATTATACTTATTATAGCTATATAGAAAAAAACAAATGTCTAACGTGAGGTTATGTTGCTGAAATATCTTGAAAATGAAAGCGCCGTTAGGGATATTATACAGAGCAAAAGAACAAATAATATCTGACTCAAACAGCAAGCGCGGGTACCCGATGATCGCCGGAGGGTAGGTACACACGACCAAACAACGTGCGTGCATTTGAAATGGGGAAAACGAGCAAAAAAAAAAAAATTATATCAAAAGACTTCTAAGGAATAACAATAATATGTATATTGTATACATTTTGACAAAATGAAAAACATAAAACTTTTTGATAGTGTTGTGGCTATTGTAAATTTAAATAATGCATACATACACACAGCCAACTTGTGATTTGGTATCATTAACAGCATATTTACATATTATATTAAATAATTTAAACATTAAATGTGTACCTACGTAAAATACAAATTTTACAGCAATATAAGGTCACATAATATTGTGAATATTCTAAAGGTATTAAATTTAATATAGTTTAATAAAATTCCTTTATACATACAATTTGCAAATATATTGCATTTGTTTACTATATATGGTATCTTTATCACATTTTAAATGCTGATCAATATTATACTAATACTCTGGGATAATTGAAATACTCAAATCAGAAGTTAGGGGTAGCCTTTTGCCATTTAAGACTTTACCAAAAACTTTCAAATAAATTATTATTCTTATTATATTTTAAGTATGGACTACGCAATCCGATAGGCGTTATAATAATAATAAAAATAATGTTGGTACTACTTATATATAGGTACACTATGACACTATCATGAAAATAGATTTCATGAATTCTTTGACTATTTATAAAACAAAATAAATTATAATATTTCTTTTTTTTATTTATCAAAAAGAAATAATTACAATTTGCTTACAAATTCGTAACATTTTTATTACGTTTATAGAAAAGAATGTCAAACGATGTACACTACTTAAAATTTCAAAACTCAACACACTTTATGATTTAATAATTTTGGATAAATTTTATTTATTTATTAGGTTTCTTGACCATTATTAATTTAATCGCTGCAAGGGTTCTATAAATCCATACAATTTAGAAGTTAGAGATCAATGGTTTTGGATGGTTAGTTACCGATGCGAATTGTAATATTACGTGGACTTATAAATTGGAAGGATTATAGTACTTCAATTTTTGATAGTAGGTACCTTATAGTATACCTTCAAAATATAATATAAAATGCATTTGGTTTAATATAAGTACTTTGATAGTTATATAATTTAATTTAATTTTACCTGTATAATTTTCTACAAACTATAAAATTAATTAATAGTTTATTGATCGAATCGATGTATATAAATATACAATATACGTTTGAATTGATTAATAATAATAGTATATAAAATTTATCGTTCGTTAATCTAATGGTTTATACACGTACTTTTACCTTTCAAAATTAAATATGTAGTATTTAAAAATATATATATTTAATACATTAATTGGATAAAATGCTCGTTAATTAGATTTTTACAAAATAATTAAAAATATAACATTTTCTTTTCTTAATTAATTTTAAATGCAATTTAATTATATTGTTAAATTCATAATTTAAACAAGACAGTTCGTTTTTGGGGCCGTCTTATTTTGCGTACTCCAAGTAATTAATGTGAAAAAAAAAATACTAAAATGTCAATAATAATAATTGTATTATTTTAATTTTAATAATAAACGGTTTTAATGTCTACGTGCATTATAACAATTATTTTTTTAATTCAAGAAAAATAAAAAATAAACTTGTCGCTCATATAAAAATAAGAAAAACTTCATAGTTGTTATAATTTTAAAAATATACCAATAGGTATTATGTGTTTTTACGAATCTCACGCATATTTTGACTTACTCTAACTACAGTTTTGAGTTTACTCAAAACTCAAGAGTGTTCAAGATTCATTTAAAAACGTTTATTATCGCGGCGACGAAGCTCATATAATATTATATTATTATGCATAATACTAAATAATAGCTTCGTCGTTGACTTCTGGGCAATTGATCGAAAACTATAGGGTGGAAAAACAAAAGCTACAATCCGATAATCAACGTTTATGACTTACGTGAGGTCAGACGCCAGAGGTAACAGAATCATCCTTGAACCTTTTTCATGTGCTAAAAACGCGTTGGCTGGAGTACAATGCAAAATGTATCTACATACCTAAACACAGTATTGACTATTGATATTGTACTCGTATTACGACTGCGGACTGTGGAGTATGGTGATTATATGCATCGCTTTCGGAATCTATTAAACGATCTACATACTTAATATACGGGTTATAGATTGTAACTGCACACTGTGATTTAATCGATGTAAATAGCTTTTACCTATAATACGCCTCACGCATAATATTATTTTGGGCCAAAGACGTTGATGTTCTATAAATACAAAATACAACCGTTATCAGTTTTCTATAAAGTTAAAAAAAAATGTAGTTTAAACATAAATTAATAAATATAGTATCATAATAATAATATAGTATAATATATAATCAAGTCACTTTTTTTTTAATTTATAATTTTTATTTTCTCTTAAATCATTTAAATTTTAATCATAGAATTGATACCATTTATACCTGCATCAGCCATTAGTTAAACTTTAGCCTAAAGAAACAAGAATAGAAGTTAAGCAGCACTTGCAAAATAAGTTCAACTATACATTTTAATATAATATTATACCTATACGTATAAATACCTACGCTACGCAATAATACACTATATCTGTTACGAAGAAACTAAAAACATATTACTACGCTGTAAGTATTTAATTTCTATTATTTCTGGAATTGCAATAAAAAAATATTTATTATTACATCCTATTTTTTCCCAATATTTTAATGGTTTCAAATTCAAAATGTATAATATTGAAAATAAACTTTTCCTGTATGTCAAACTAAAAATAATACATTTTTTCAAAACAATTTTTCAGATGTATTTATCAGTTATTTTCCTTATCATGAATTCGTAGCGTTTCAAATGTTGAAACATATATTATATAGTGAGTTTACAACGCTACACTTTGTCGTTTTGTTGACTGCATAAGCGTAAATTGCAGTGGCGTCATTTGGGGGGGGGCAAGGTGGGCATTTGCCCCTGTCTAATTTTAAAAGCAGCCCGATGGGCCGGAGTCCGGTGGTTGCCGTTGAACCATTATTATATTTAATTAGTACAAAAATATGACTATATAAAATTTATAATATTTTCTTAAAATATTATACTGTGTACTAAGAAATTATTGTCGTAATGATAAATTTTTAATTAATAATTTAGATGGAATATATTTATATTTAGACGTATGCGGGTACATGCATGCATGGATATTGGATATGTATGTGTGTGTGCATTTTAAAGGAAAAGAAACAACAATAATAAATAATTATAATTAATAACTAATATCATAATCTCCGTATGGTTTTATGGTTTTATTTCTAAAATCAAAAATTAGTACAAATTCTAAAAACATCAACCGTGAGCCATTCGGCACTCTTATTAATCGTTTGTTTTAGACTTCAGTATTCAGTTACCATTTATACCATTTATTACCATTTCTATAATTTGACCAAAATATAAGTATAGATATTTCGTTGCGAGCGAAGCGAGCGGTTTTTTTTTTACCCATTTATAGGCCGGTCAAAACTTTTGCCCCCATCTACCGAAAACTGAAATGACGCCACTGGTAAATTGGGGGGGACTTAGCTAGGAGGGCTTAGTCCCCCTACATTTTTTAATGTTTTTCAGGAAATTGTATTTATTTATTATAAAAAATTATAAAATGTAAAACATAATTCCTAATCGGGCCAATTAAGGTATCCACTATCCGATAGCCAATAGGTATGAATATTTAAGCTTTATGTATGAATTTTGTATTGTAATTTTGTAATAAAATTAAAATGATTAAGCTATACGTTAATATTTTATAACGACAACGATAAAAAGTTATGTATTATATGCCGTTAAATAAATAATTTTGAAGTTTTTATGCATATTTTATATAATAAATGTTACAATAAAATTGTAAAATTTATAAATAGTTATATAGTAGATGTGGGGGCAAAGCCCTCCATGGGCCTGTTCTATGTTTATAATTGTAGCCCCCCCTTCTAAGGAGGCAAATTTACGCCTATGGTTGTCTGAGAAGTGAGAACTGAGAATTACACGAGTTTAGTCGATACATATTATTACTATTATTACTTCAAATACCGCGTTTTGCCCGGTACGTTGGCTAAGCTGTGCTCGACCCACCGACCAAACTGACAACTATTCACCTACCTACCAGTTGCGCAACGTTCGTTCACGAAGAATGATAACGGATATCAGTTATTATTTTCACGTTTGATAGCATATGTTATCGTCGTAGTTTTGTTATACTTTTTTTTCTCGATTGTCAAAATGTCTATCATCATTCACTGACTAGACGTGACTAGGTACTGTGAACATTTTTCGTCGTATCATAATATTGATTAACCACCTACATAATTTTTCCGGTTCTCCGTCACGATGCAGGTAAAATTAATTTTTACAAGTTACAAATTATCTAAGTAACTCTTACTAAAATGTGATGCTTTTAGTTAAGCTTTTATGATATAAATATCTGAACGATTTCCGTCTATTTAAAGTCCGTCATATTTCGAATACGAGTGTCAGTAAACCGATATTTTTATATAAAAAAAATGATTTACATGACTGATGACTGAATACTGAACATAAATATGTAACAATATAAACAAATACGTAGGTACTTATAAGTCTTACAACTTTAAGGTACCTTACTTATTCCTATTCGTATGAATAAGCTACTATTATATCTATAAGATTAAATACCTACGTCTGATTACTGCGTATACATTATATTACTATTTGTAGATTCAACATTTCAACAAAACATTACAACAATGTTTAAATAAATTAAATTAAATGTGTTTATAAAATTATTTATTTACAAAAATATAAGTTTAACAGATTTAAGTAGGTATGACCAGTTGTCGAAGCTTCTTTAATAATGTAACTATATCAATATATTATTATATTCGTATGATAATAATTTATAGAATAGAGTAAACAAGGTAAAACCTACATAATATAATAAGTTAGATAATAAACTAATAATGTTATCACTTATCACAATAATATTACCTACTTACAAACCTAATCTGCATAGTACTTAGTTCTTATTTTTAGTCTGTATTATATTCAATGCTATATTAGTGTGTTTATAATATGACGGTCGTTATAAATATAAAAATGAATCAATATATTATGTATCATATTTGTATCAATTTTTAATCAGTATTAATTTGCATACATTAGTATACATAATTTCAATAAATCATGTGTTAAATACTACATACCTACGTCGTGTGTAATAAACTATAATGATGATGATGTCTCAGAACATTTATGTGTTCTATTATTTGTATATAACATATTAACTCGAATAATTATACGTTTTTTGCGTGTTTAAAATATTTGAATGACATTATCGCGTGCGGTTTTGTACTTATATACTTAATATTTTAGCCCGACTCTTCATAATTTTGCATTATTATTTATTACATTCCTCTATTCAATACCTAAAATGGAAAATATTTATCTACTGTTATATATTGATTTTAAGACATAGTGTAAATGGCTTATGTTTAAAACTTGTATTTAAACAAAAGTTACCTCCCCTTTAATTAATAGATTTGTTATACGTATATTATATACATGTATTTATTATAATTTGTATATTTTTATATTGTATATTATAGTTTATATAGATACATAATTGTTTTCAACATTAACTTATTGTTCGACGATAATAGTCGACTTATCTGAAGAGGTGATAGATACTATTATTTCGAGTGCATTTGCAGATATTTATTAATCGATGGAGTGTTTTAACTACGATAAAAATCATTAAAAACGTTAACAATTGTCTGTCAACTGTACACAAACAAATCGGTAGGAAAAAATAACTCGTGCAGGCTGATTTTTTGCATGTTCAAGACACATATTTTAAAATATGTAAAACGATGTTGGCAAATAGATACTGTTTTTGACGTTTTCATTTCTGCTTTGCAACGTCGGTTTTGGCAATTTATACAACATTATTATTTTTTATTTGGTTGAGTCAAGACTCCAAACGAGGGTATTATCATATTGTAAATTGTAATCATATTCGAATTAAGTATAAAAGTTACAACAAAGTTACAACATTCTTCAGTATTAAATTGTATCTAAATATATAAAAGTTAACTTGACCATCAATCTATTTAATATATTTTTCCTTGATGGTGTGTAAGCCTATACCACTTCAAACTTGGTTGGTATACACATCTCCAGAACGAATAACTGGCTATATTTGAATCCTAATAGGCCTAATAATCTCACCCTTTTACTCCACGTTTATGTTTTCAACTCCTATGCGAGAACCTATACGTTTTGTAAAATTTAAAATAATAAGGGTTCGAGGGTCATGCTATATTTATGTACTTACGTATTGATTTTTTTATGATTTCTGATAAAAATTTTATTTTTTTGTCTTAATTTAATTATATATATATTTTGTGTGGCGAATTTAAATGATATTAACATTTATTTTGAAGTCAGAGAACTTGGCTAGTATAATAACATTATTATAAAACATGAAATGGTTTATTATTCAACACGGTTTTTAGTTTTATATTGTTTTCATTGTTGCTCATCACATGCCAGTGGTTTTGGTTGCCCTAGTTTACGTCCCTGTTGTCACCGTCAGTTTTTTTATACCAATAAAAAATATTAAAATGATTAATTTTTTTCCTCTAAAATATATTCAAATTGACAAATTTAATATGAACAGTAAAAATAAAAAATAAAAATAATATTATTGTAAGTATTTTATTTTTTTTTGTCAATTGAAAACGATTTATTTTTTTAAATACGTTTAAAATTATATATATATATATATATCATATATATCATATATATATATATATATATATATATGATTGTTGATGAATTTAAATAAAAAATTTTATTATAAATTATGTTTGCATTTTTTTTTCAGAACTCAATGTCGATGATCTTGAGACATTGTTTGCGACGTCGTTGTGTACGTTACGCATCAAATGTGCCGAGTTTTGACTGGGAAGATGCGCTAAATCTCGATCACAATCTAACGGATGAAGAACGACAATTGAAGACTTCATTCAGGGATTTTTGTCAGAAAGAACTCATGCCTAGAATATTGAAATCGAACCGTGATGGCGTGTACGAAAAAGAAATACTTAAAGACATGGCTTCAATGGGCGCGTTGGGATGTACCATCGGGGCCTATGGTTGTACCAAAGTGTCGCAGGTCGGATACGGTCTTATTGCTAGAGAAGTGGAAAGAGTCGACAGTGCATATAGGTTGGAAAGTATTCATTGAATGTTGATGGGGGGAGGGGTGCCCGTAAAGTAATTTGTAAAGAAAAAATTGATATATTATACAGTTTTTAAATTAATTTTCATATTTTATTTCAACCATTTTAATATGTTAATTAATTATATAACTGTATTATAGGTAAATAATTATTTATTTTCATAAACTTTTAAATGTATTTCTCGTTAAAAACGATAGTAATAGAACCTGCTGAGCAATATCATGGTGGAAAATCAAATAATTGAACTATCAGGATATTGAGGTTATGCAAAATTCGTATAAATTTCACTTTTTTTTTTCAATAATTTAAATTTATAGTGAAATATGGGTTGAGATTCAAAAGAAATGGAATTTTTTATTTTTTATTGTAGTTAATTTTTAAAGTGTTACAACCATTTGATCCCCTCCCAAAGTGGGCACCTCTCTCTAACAAATTATTAGGTATTAGAACCACCTCGCCCGACTGTGGTCATTGACGGGTGTTGGTGGTAAATTTGGTTTTAGATCCGCTTTGAGCGTCCAGTCGTCGCTTGTCATGCATGCCATCAACGCGTATGGAACCGAAGAGCAGCGTGAACGATACCTGCCACGGCTTGCCACTGCTGACCTGGTAGGAAGCTTTTGCCTAACTGAACCAAACGCCGGCAGCGATATCGGGACGATGGAAAGCAAGGCAAGATACGATTCGGACACTAAGTCGTACGTCTTGAACGGCTCTAAAATGTGGATAACTAATGCACCGGTAGCCGACGTGTTCGTTGTGTGGGCTAGGTGTGACGATGGCCGCGTCCGAGGGTTCATAGTGGAAAGAGGCACAGTGGGTCTATCGACCGCTGTCATACCTGGAAAAATGTCACTGCGGGCGTCCAGCACTGGGTCTGTGTACATGGACAATTGTGTAGTGCCTGAGGACAGCCTTTTACCCGGCGTCTCGGGTATGGGAGGTAAAAATTTTTGGCTTTACATATATACTATATATACATATTATAATACTCTATAGCTATACATTGCTTAACAGTCATAAATAGTGTTCTTTTGTTGAATTAATCTATTTATTTATTTAATTCTAGTTTAGAAATATGTAATACAGTGAAAATTCCATATAACGAACTTTTATTTTATGAAATTTTCTGTCAAACGAAATATTTTTAAGAACTAAAACCTTCATTTTTAAATAAAAAGTAGTTCTATTTAACAAATTCCTCCATATTACGATTTTTTTTTTTTGCTTATTCGACTTCGTTATATGGAATTTTCACTGTGCACATATTTTACAATTAGATAATAATTACTAGAGGTTACTCTACACTGAGATGAAACCTCAAATTATCGTAATTATCGTCATGATTTATCGCTGTTACTTTTTTCAGGCCCTTTTGGCTGTTTGAACCACGCCCGTTACGGAATCGCGTGGGGCGCTTTTGGGGCGGCTGAAGCGTGCTTGTCTGTTTCTCGATCGTACTGCCTAGATCGCAAACAATTCGGAAAACCTTTAGCCGCCACGCAACTGATTCAAAAAAAATATGCTGACATGGTCACCGAGATATCTATCGGTCTGTTGGCGTGTTTGCAAGTTGGCAGATTAAAAGAACAAGGCTTAGTCACACCGGAAATGATATCGTTGATAAAGAGAAATTCAACCGGTAAGGCATTAGACATTGCGAGATGGGCAAGAGACACGCTCGGAGGAAACGGTATTAGCGACGAGTACCACGTGATCAGACATCTCATAAATTTGGAAACTGTAAACACCTACGAAGGCACCTACGACGTCCATGGTTTGGTATTAGGCCGAGCGATCACTGGTATACAAGCTTTCAAATAGCTGCTGAAACCTTAACTTCAGAGACACACGCTTAAAAAAAAACATGCCGATTCTATGACTACAACGTTACCAAGTATCTAAGCTTCATAAATTCATTCACCACTGTGACTACCAGCTAATGATAGTTATATATTCACATGGCGGATGTATACTGACAGTCTTAAGGTCTTTTTATTTTTTGTGGCTTATGATACGTATACCTTTATTAATAATATATATGTGCATTGTGTGTAATAAAATATTGTTATCTTTAAGATTTGATTTATTGTTTATAGAGGTAATACCTACTAACTTTATACCATGATGACGTGTTTAGATTCCAATAATCCCCGAGAGAGAGAGTGTACCTACGCACGCGCACGTGGATGTATGTGTGTGTGTATGCCTATACGTGACTACGGTAATTTCAAAAGAGCGTAATATTTTTTACGGTTGCTGACAACTCACGATACTCAAATTAATAATTCTCTACCCGTCTTCCGCTGTTGTTTTGTATACTACTCAGGGTCGACCGGTACCACCATAGCGTGTACCGCACGTATACATAGGAAGTCTATATCGCGTGGCAGAGGGGTTGGACTGCAGCGTTCTGCCGCCATATACCTTTTAGGAAACGCAATGGGGATGTTAACAAGTTTTGTCGATCCATACATTCGAAATGAGCTTGTTGGCCGATCGCAACCCCTGACGAATACATGAATTTTATTCCGATTATCTCCTACGCGTGAAATTGGTCTTTTGACAGCGGTTCCAAAGTCTTAAAGTGCTTCTTTATATAAATTGGTAAAATAACCTCTCTTGGCGGAGTTTTTTTTTTGCAATCAATACCTCTACTCAGCACTTGCTGCGTTTCTTCTTTGATATATTTCTTGATTATACTTTCTAGTTTCTACCATCTACTTATACTTTCCGCTATATAAAGCAATAGAAGTATTATTAACATTATAGTTTCTGCATTTACTACCGTTCTTAAATCTCGTCAAAATTTGGTTCATTTAGTTACTAAAATGCAAAATTATACATATGTACAATGTACATATACTACATAATGTATACTCGTACATTGTTTTCTTTTTATAAAAATAAAATTAATTATATAAGTATTAATTATTTTATTTTATTGCTGACGTCAATGCACAATTTTTTTGCTAAATTATTATCTATTCAAATTAACATAATACTAAATTTCTACCAACTAATAAAATGTCATAGTGTTTGTATACGATGGTGATAACGATTCCCATTCGTCACTGATTAAATACTTTCCAATTACGAATTCAGAACTGTAATCTGAATATTTTATTAAATATTAATCAAATCACATTTGTCAAAAATGAGAACAAAAACATTATTTGCAGATTCGTGTAATATATTATTATTCCAATCCCCAGGTGTAAAATAATTCCATAACTCTTCGAATGGAATAACGTCATGATTTTTTAACGATTGAAAAATATCTGTGTCTGAAATGCCAATGGTTTCATAAAACAATTTGTTTATAGATACTATAAATGAACAATAATTTGCTCTCATATTTCCGCCGCGTTTGGCGATGGTCGAGACGGCTGGTAATATAATTATTATTCATTGTTGAATGATGAATGCAAAATTCAAAGAAGTTGCACGTCCATCCCCATCATGATTTAAAATCTCCAGAAGCTGCGTCGGCCAGTGTTCATATTTCTGTATAACGTCGTCATGCAATAGACACGCAAGAAAAAAATCGTCTTTTGGGATTTTCTTTACCATGAATAATAATATTATTATCGAAAATATCCCAACTGAAATGTATTGAAAGTACGATAAGTATAATCTTGTATAATTTTTAGTCAAATACAAGATCTCTACTACGGAAACGCATATTGAAATTCGCAACCTCGATTATTATTATTATTATTACCGTGATCGTTATATAGTATTATCGTCGCGGCCGTCGTAGAAATCGACTGGCGGCGAGATAGGGACGCTGTACCACGTTCCGCCGTGTTGTTCCGTGGGGGGAGGGTTTGCGAGCTCGAGCCCTGGGGGTAGACATTATCTCGTGTGCCGCTATTTAACGTACAGGGGGATTGGAAGGGGGTGGTTTTGGCCGTCGCGTTTATCGGACGCGTGGTTTACGCCATTGTGTCCGCCGCTGCCGCCGGCCGTCAAATCGCTCGACGACTATACAATATAATATATATATATATACATATTTATTATACATAATATACGCTTTAGAGTGGCTCGTTTTAATTTAACGTCGCCATATATCTATTGTGTTTGCAGCGTGCTCGCGCGACGTATTAACGCGTCACCCTCCAACCAACCCCGATCCCTTTTTACGTGGGCAGTATAATAATATAACGATATTTGTGTGTATGTATGTGCACGCGATATCTCGTAATGTATGCTCCATGTGTATATGTTTGCGCTTGTGTGTACGTATAAATTATTGTTTCAATAATGACCACGATCTGCGTAATAATAATGAAATCGTGAAAAAAAAGTTTTTCGTCACTATACGCAACTAGATATTTTATCATACTATATATCCATTTATATAATATTGTATATATACCTATAAACGGGGCAGTTTTTTCAAAGTTAAACACACTCGTTTTATCGAAATTGTTTAATGTTTTTAGGGAAACATTTTTTTAACCGACATTATTCGAAGTCATTACAATAACTATTATTAAACGTAATTATAGTACCTATCTATTATTACGATATACTAAAACTAATGATATCCGAGTTGGTTTATTTTATTTTTAAATTATGGATTCCTGAAAATTTAGTTATTTGTTTATTGATAAACTACGTTTATTGATTTGTGTATCTTGGTTTTAGTTTTTTTTTATATAAGTATATAACTATTGCAACATATAATATTTTATAATATTATTGAAAATGGTCTTAGACGGTTAAAATTAAATAAAAATATTTGAAACAATATATTTTTAGTTATTCTTTATAGTTATAATTTCTTGAAATTGTACTTGTATTTTTTTGAGAATTTTATTTTATAAGACTCAATTTACGAATGACTAGTTAAGTTGTTATACTTATGAGTATTTAAAGTTTAGACAATCGAAATGAAACGAGTATTGAGGTACCACATGTAAACCCCACTACTGCACAGAAATAGAAATATACTGTTACACAAAACTTGTTCAAAATTTGATTTTTATGTATTAAAATGTAATATATTCTGCTCTGGAAAACGAATAAAAAAAATGTATTGTTAATGTAATTAAAAAAAAAAAAAAATAATTTAAAAAACGATAAAGATAAAATTCGTAGAAACATAATTTATATTAAAATATGTTGTTTTGTAATGAATTCAAATGATGTAAAAAAAAAATTAACAAAAACGTAAATCATTTTCTAGAAAATTACTGTTTTTTTATTATTATTAAAAATATTTACAATCTATTGAATTAGCAGTGTAAATTTGACAATAAAAAAAACATTTTACGATTTAACACTTAAGTGAAGTGTAATGAGCTACTAAATAATTTAGTAATTTAGTTCGGAAGTAATTATTACTTCCGAACGTTATCTTCGAATATTTGGACTTGTTATTACTAATTATAATCTATTAAATGTGTATAAATTGGAATCACTAATTTGATTATCATGAATCGGGTTTGATCTATCTAACATATATAATTATAAGGCATTATAATCGTAACGGATTACACAATTGCACCTACAAAAACAACAACTTTCGAAGCACGTAACAATAAGGTTATGACCAAATTATGAACTTCAGATCCAGAAAAAGAAGACACATATAAAGAAGCCCCTAGCACAGTATATTCAGATAATCAGATATACAAGAACCCTCAAGTCCACAGCACTTTCATGTCTCACGGTTTTACATCATACACGTGTTAATTGTTACGCTTGAAACTTAAACAATAATCATTTAGAAACCACAACTTAAAGAGACGGAAAGTAGACACGCTACATAGAAAACCATTCTGACTATACCTCTATTTGGTTTTTACAGTATTTACTCATAAAATAACCATCCTGTATTATTGTGACTTGGTAGACTAGAGCACTTACATAAAACCTTTGACCATTTGAAATGTCCATAGGATATATCAAGATATATCTATTATCTACTTTTGAGATTCCCAATCATGGTGCCGTGTTTTAGTCTATAGGCCATAGGGTAAAGAGTGCCTCTGGATTTTTAGAAAATAACTAAAGGTGCCATGAGTAAAAAAAGATTGGGATCTACTTAATACCACCGCCGCCGTTCACGACAAACACCGATGACAACAATTATATCAATCAAATTCCGTTGTCGCAAGACTTCAAAATTCAAAGAATTCATCATTTAGAATTTACATTCACGAAATTATGTATATATGTGTACTTGTATTATAAAGTGTATAGTGAGCACCGCCGATAATACAATTTATCGTAATTAAACAATTCTCAGTTTTTCGAGTGTTTAATGATTCTCAAAAATAATAATACAGCACCCAAAAACTAAACTTCATCACCGGCCTGTGACGAAAAATTAAGTATATCAAAAACCTAATAGTAATATCTATATCTATATAGATATATATAATGGAGTGGCGTAAATAGCGCACTTGTAATGTATACTTAATAAGATGTTCGAATTAATATTATGTGCATATTATATTTATTCGACGCGGTGTTCGGAATGTGAGTTTTAGCGACGGTGGCGACGGCAATAGTGTCAAACAACTATAATACATTGTTGTGAGAGAACTTTGTACTTAAGAGGATTAGAGGATCCTAATAGAAGCGTGGTGTGTTTGTTGGGTTAATATTATATACATTTTAAATGTACCGTTAATTTATTATATTGAGCGAGAAAATATTTTCGAAAAAATGACCGATGCGCCATGTTTATACGACTATAGCTAATAATAAATAAACGCGTAAATCTCCCTCTCCTCGCAAAGCTAGCATATTATCATATTTATTAGGACGCGTACAAATTGAATAATCTTCATTTATTAATCGTGGTCGTCTTAATCTATTTTTGAAATGCCTGTTTGTGTGGGATTTACAGGTGGTTATCGGGAAAGTTTTGCTTGAACAACCATATCACCACTTGGTGGTCAGAGTTTCGAGTATACAAATTTAATTTTGATATCATATCGTTATAATATTATATACAACTTAATAATTACCGTAATCTGCTGTGTCGCTAATTCAGCAAAACAATAATACACTACATGTTCGTTTCATATAATATAATTTTGGTCATCATACCATTTTTTCCTAAACTAATTATAGCTTTTCGGAGCCTCGGAGGTATATATTTACGAGTTAGACCCCATTGGCTGCGCATTAGTTAAAAATTGGGTCGTTCTATTTTTTAATATAATGACTGATCAATCAACAGGGCAATATGAATAATTGTAACCTAAACATATTATTTCTCATTCGACATAATATTATAATATCATCGCATAGTGCTCGATTTATTGTAAGGACAATTATTGGCGGTAACATTTTTACATAGAATACATAATATTTATAACACGCAAAATTAAAATAGGTACACATACACAAGTCATTATGATGTGATTATTGTACTATAATACGTCTATATAACAATTTAATATTTAGATAAATTATAAATATTATTATTCTGAAAATTATGTTTGCTGACATTTGTGTTGTAATCAATCAATATTTGGTGATATGCCAATATGAAAAACATATCAGTGGAATCAGCACTTTATTTAAATATAAAATATATGAAAAACCTAATAAGTACAAATCGGTTATCCGGAGTAATTGATAAATAATAAATGGTTAACAGTTTCAAAAACCATGACAGTTTTTCGCATGTCTTATTTTAAAATGAAATATATTTTTTCCTATATTGTGTGAAAAAAATATATGAAGATGAACGTTATTATATATTTAACTATATAATATATACTCACCCACTAGGCGACCGTATCGTTGAAACATTCTTTCGACATCGGTTTTGCTACATTGAAATGTGTTGAGATTTCCCACGAAAACACGAGAGTTAACCGCCTGGGGGTCTTGAGAGTTGGTTTGGTTGCCCACTTTGCTCATCTTCATGACTGTAAATAAAATAAAAATAAATAAAAATGGGGATGAAAAAATTATAAACTTAGATTTAGTGAAGTTAAGACTTCAGCAATCTTATAATTTCTAAAGTATAATGTGAGTACGTGACTGTTGGCTATTGTATGATTTATATAATAATTTTATATAACTACAAACATTATATTTTCTTATTCTCACAGTGGATCTTTTTTTATATGAATAATCAACGTGTATATAAACACGATAACATAATAAATACATATAATATTCGTTCTATTGATGACATTTTTGAAGTTTGTATATTGTAACACTCAACATCCGTTCGGACGTGTAAAAATACTGAATGTACCTATATTTACAAGTAAAATAATATTTATTTTATTTACAGTCCGTTTGTTATTTACACATTTTAAATATTCAAAGTTAAATCAACGACGCGTCTTTGTAAACAACTTAAAGGCAAACTAAACTAAATAATATTTAACGTAAACTCTCAACTATTGATCAAAATAAATATATAAATAATAAATACATATTATAATATAGATTTTTCTAAAAGCGATTAGAATATATAATAAATTTAAGTGCATAACATTGTATTTTATTCGAAATATATTTATACTAAATAGCTTACATTATAATTTTATCCAAAATTGTGTACATTTATTAATAGGAGAGTATTATACTCTATAGAGACACCAATTATTCAACTTGAGTTCTGTATAAAATAATAATTCAAGAAGTGCCGAGGAAGTAACATTTTTTCAACAAATAACCATTTTTATACTATCACATATAATCACTGCATCATATATTATGTAAGACAAAGTAATCTTTAATATTAATATAAATGTGTAATAACTATAGATTTATTACGATAGTGTGCAAGTAATAAGCAATATCTAATCACTATAATCTAATCATATACTTCCACACCAACCATAACGAAGACATTTTAAATATATTTAAAACTTTTACATATATCATCCAATTATAAGATTAATGGTTAATTTAGTATTATAATATAATATAATACATTAATACACATACATTTTAGATTCTGAACGGAGTGATGAATGTATTGATTTTACAATGATGTGTGTTTTTTTTTTTTTTTTTTTTTTTTTTTTTTTTTTTTTGTTTTTTTTTTTGTTTTTTTTTTTGTTTTTGTGTCTGTGTACAGCATAACTAGTCGAAATAATGCTTCAATTTCAAACTTTGGGGGTGGTTTCCGATGGCAAAGTGGATATCCTTGGTGCATTATAGAGGTGAAAAGTAAACATTTTCCAACAGTTTTCAAAAAAATCGAGAAAAACAAAAAAAAAATGACAGAAAAACGGGAATTTTTACGCAAAAACAGTTTTCGAAAAATCGAAATTTTTATTTTACTATAACTCAAAAACTAATCGATGTAAACACTTGAAATTTTCACCAAATGTTTATATTAGTGTTATCTATATACAGTTAAATTTTCAAAGAATTTTGACTTTTTTTGAGCTATTTATAGACAATTGAAATTTTTAATTTTTTTTAGTATTTTTTTTTAAAATAACGATAAAATTTTTTTGGCCGGCCAGAAAATCTTGAAAATTTAATACAAGGTTTCTTATAATTTGTTCTTAAAGTGATAAAAAAAAATCCGAAATCGTTAGTCACAATTTTTTTTTATAAGTGCTAAAAGTTCGAATTTATACGAAATATGTCAAAATTGCGAAAATTTGCAAGTAATTTTGTGGTTGAAAAATCGTAAAATTTTTTTCTTTTATAACTAAGTTTTGAAAATTTGGTACAAGGTTCTCCATAAATTTTTTTTCAATTATCTGTAAAAAAAACTCGACCAGATTCAGACAAAAAATTTTTATGAGTGTTTGAAATTTAAATTTTTACAAAACCGCGTTAAATAACGGTTTAGCCTCAAACGATATTTGATATTTGTTGTTATTCAAACAGTATAAGTCATAAACACTTGAAAATTTTACCAGTTATTTAGATTGCCATTTTCTTTACATGATTTGATTTTCAAAATATTTTGATTTTTTTTGAGCTATTTATAGACAATTGAAATTTTCAATTTTTTTTTATTTTTTTTTTATAATTGTTGATAAAAAAAATTTAGCTGTGTCAAATTACTTGAAAATTTAATTAAAGGGTCCACATAACTTGTTCTAACTCTCTTTCAAAAATTACAAAAATACATAGGCACAATTTTTTTTTATTAGCATTTGAAGTTCAAATATTGACAAAAATTCGTCAAAATCATGAATATTTTTCACTATTTGGTAGTTAAAAATGTATAAATATTTTTCTATCAAATGCTAAGAATTGAAAATTTAATGCTATGCTGTCCATAAGTTATGCTTAGAATAATTATAAAAAAGTTTGATAATTATTCAATTTAAAAAATTTTACGAGTGTTTAAAGTTTTAATTTTAATTTGAAATCAAAAATACACGTGTAAAATAACGTTTTACTACTAAATAATTTTCGATTTTTGTTATTTTTTAAAAATTACTAAACGTAAAATCTTGAAACTTTTACTTAAATGTTTGAATTTGCTTTTTTTTTATTCATTGTCTAAAAATCCGCGAGTATAGTTAGAATCTTGAATATTTGAATTGCCGCTTTAATTTCCCTCCGGAACCATGTGAGTAATGTCTGATAGTGGGTAATGATAACGAGAGAACAAGCTAGTTTGTTTATACCGGAAATCGTTAATTCTAAAATATATTGTTTAATCATATGGAGGAAAGTACATTCCTACCATACCACTATAACACTATACTATTATATTATGTTCGTGTACTATACTACAACTATAGACTCTAGTTTCAACCATGGCAAAATGAACATAAATCAATTTTTGTAGAAAAAGAACATTGGTATTCACTATTCTTTTCTATGTTATCAACTTACTATCAAAGTTTAAAACCTAGTTCTTGCATACTATATAATATTTAATATTACCGAATGGCGAATTGTAATTATTTGTAGTTGTTTTCTAATACCTCGTGAGTTGAATTTCTATTTTTTTTTTTTTTTAGATTCTGAACGGAGTGATGAATGTATTGATTTTACAATGATGTGTGTTTTTTTTTTTTTTTTTTTTTTTTTTTTTTTTTTTTTTTTTTTTGTTTTTTTTTTTTTTGTGTCTGTCGACAACATTTGGGGCAGTAAAAATGCTTCGATTTTTGACTTCAGCCCCTCTTTGAAAAGGAAATCGGATCTAGTTGGTACTTTGGGGGGTCAAAAGTTAAAAATTTTCAATATTTTTTAAGTGAGTCGGGAAAAACCTTAAAAAAATGACGGAAAAACGGGAATTTTTACGCAAAACCAGTTTTCGCCCAAATCGAATTTTTTATTTTGCTATAACTCAAAAACTAATAGATGTAAATACTTGAAATTTTCACCAAATGTTTATATTAGAGTTCTCCATACACAGTTAAATTTTCAAAGAATTTTGATTTTTTTTGAGTTATTTATAGACAATTGAAATTTTTAATTTTTTTTAGTATTTTTTTTTAAAATAACGATAAAAATTTTTTGGCCGGCCAGAAAATCTTGAAAATTTAATACAAGGTTTCTCATAAGTTGTTCTTAAAGTGATAAAAAAAAATCCGAAATCGTTAGTCACAATTTTTTTTTATAAGTGCTTAAAGTTCGAATTTTTACGAAATATGTCAAAATTGCGAAAATTTGCAAGTAATTTTGTGGTTGAAAAATCGTAAAATTTTTTTCTTTTATAACTAAGTTTTGAAAATTTAATACAAGGTTCTCCATACATTTTACTTCAATTATCTGTAAAAAAAACTCTACCGGACTAAGACAAAAAAATTTTATGAGTGATTGAAATTTAAATTTTTACAAAACCGCGTTAAATAACGGTTTAGCCTCAAACGATTTTTGATATTTGTAGTTATTCAAACAGTATAAGTCGTAAATACTTGAAAATTTTACCAGTTATTTAGACTGCCATTTTCTTTACGTGATTTGATTTTCAAAATATTTTGACTTTTTTTGAGCTATTTATAGACAATTGAAATTTTCATTTTGTTTTTATTTTTTTTTTATAAATGTTGATAAAAAAAAATTAGCTGGGACAAATTACTTGAAAATTTAATTGAAGGGTCCACATAACTTGTTCTAACTCTCATTCAAAAATTATAAAAATACATAGGCACAATTTTTTTTTATTAGCATTTGAAGTTCAAATATTGACAAAAATTCGTCAAAATCATGAATATTTTCACTATTTGGTAATTAAAAATTTATAAATATTTTTCTATCAAAAGCTAAGAATTGAAAATTTAATACTAAGCTGTCCATAAGTTAAACTTAGAATAATTATAAAAAAGTTTGAGGATTATTCAATTTAAAAAATTTTACGAGTGTTTAAAGTTTTAATTTTAATTTGAAATCAAAAATACACGTGTAAAATAACGTTTTACTAATAAATAATTTTCGATTTTTGTTATTTTTAAAAAATTACTAAACGTAAGATCTTGAAACTTTTACTTAAATGTTTGAATTTGTTTCAAAATAGAATATATGACAATATTTTAATATAATATATTAACATATCTTAGACTGACAAATCATCTCCGTTCAGAATCGTTTTTCGTATACAATGATACCTATCATTGCATTCAAATTTAACCTTCCCTAGTCCGAGGTCCATCACACCCCCTAATGTACAGCAGAGCGATACTCACTTACCCGCTTTTTTATCATTATACGTATCAACGCCCATCGTCCAAATAACCATGTACGCAGGAAAAAAATAATACTATTACAGAATACTCAAAACATCACGAAATGATTCGGTTACCGTATTTCGTATATTCTCTAAATAAAAATGTGTCATCTCTGAAATTTGAAATACATATAAAATACTTCTATTTCTCTTCGTCTTGCCTGCGATTAAAAATAAATCGGTTATTAATATTTATTAGTATATACATATATATATATATATATATATATATATGATATTAAACAGTAACACATGTCATGGAAATCAGAATTTGGAACGAATAAAATAAAATAAATAAATAAATATGATTTTGTAAAAACGAAAACGAAAAAATGAAATATATCTTATACTAAAATATCATCAATCATCATTATAAAATGATAATATTATTGTATACTATTACGTTACTTGCTATTCAATTTCAACACTTTAGAATAGTTAAAAAATAATGATAATTTCACACCACCCATGCATGTAATAATGGTAAGTTAAGATAGGCTTTTAATTTTTTTAATGTTTTTTATATGCATTAAACATTTTATTATATCGTTTCCATAGTCAAGTAGATATGTATTAACAAAGACATTATAAGACAGCTCACAGTGCTCACACATACCAAGGAATTAATAAGCCCATAAAATAAAAGAAGTTGTTCGGGACCCGCTTGCATTTTGGTCCGAAATGCAAACACTGCAAAGTAACGCGAGCACTAATCTGCCACCAGGAGGGTACGCAATTATTAGCAAAGGGCTTAGAAACTCATCCCCTCACTACTACCACCACCATTGCCACTTCCGCCTAGAATGGAGAAGATTTTCGGTCTCTTCCGACTTAACGACGACGGCGTTATTGTTGATAAAGTCTGCACTGTTATTCCACGAGTCCGTTGGCTAAATAAACTATGTATCTTATACATCGTATAACAACACTTGACCGCGACGTCTCGGAGCAGCGTCACGTGTCCATCTGGTAAATTATTTATTGACAGTTTGCTTAGATAAATTTATTTATCATTCACGATCGTCTTAAACTTCTTCGTGATCTTCAAGACCAAAAACAAATTCGTAACGCAGGTAGTCGCAACGTTCGTAAATTAAACATATTATATGACCTTAGCGGATTTTGAAACTATTCTAACGTATTGTGTTGTATAACCAATGTAAATACATAATGAAACGACAGATGATCGCTTTTGAAATTTAAAATTGCTTTTCAAATGCAAACAAATTATCGTAGTGAAGACACCAGACATGTATAACGTTACTATGTTAATATCTACTCGAATTTTTTTTTCTACGGTCACACTGCAATACACTGTATTGTATTTAGTATATAGTTTTCGAATTTAATGTATTCGTGCTCGAATGTTATGTGTAAAAAGAAGCCTAAGAAATACGCATCCTTTTGTGTACAGAGTTTCTATAAAATGGTTTTAATTTATTGAATTTTTTTAATATTATGATTTTCCTCATAGTTGAGCATGCGATTATTGAAATTTAATTAATTTCAATTTTTTATTAACAATATAAATAGATAATTATATCCATGTATAAATTAGTTGCAGTTGTATGGATTTGATTTTCATTATATTATTATAGTTATTAAAAAGTACGCTATTTGTAATTACTTTATCATCAAAATATAAAAGACAACTTTTAAAATATAATTTTTTAATATAGTATAGAAACTATACAGGCAATTTAAATGAATAGCATTAATTGTATTTTATAATAAAATATTTCTAATGTAATAATATAATATTTTATAAAAAAAATATAGTAAATTTTAAATTGTGTTAAATAGCTAACCAATAGGCGATAAGTGATTACACTGTTTTATTAAAATTATTTACAATAATACGTTGATTAATTTTACAGTTTATCTTACATAGAATTATCCACTTATCTACTTCAATAATGCTCAAAGTTAAATAAAACTGTTTGATATCGATTATTATAGAATTATAAAAATATAATATCGCGTATAACTGTATACCTATTATGTATATAATATCGTTTTACTTGTAAATTTAATAACTAAATACTCATTAAAAAAATTTGAAAATCTTAAGGTACCTATTATATTATGACGATATATAAAACTATTGTCTTCCAACAGTTTTCATTTTTTAAACAAAAATACACTTTCATAAGTTTGAGTAAACTAGATTTTATGAATCATTATGTCATGCTGTTACAACTATTAAATATGATTTTTTTTGTGCCTTTATAAGTAATCACAAGAGAATAAATAACTACTCACTATACTCAAGAAGGGTGAATGGGTTTTTTTGTACAAACTATATCATATCATTATTAGTGATATATTATTAAATATATCTAAAAAACGGTGAATTTATCAATAGAGTCAAGTGTAGACTGCAGTAAAGGGTGTCTCGTTCAAGCATTTTATATTTTTATATTAAAAAATTGATCAATGTGTATACAACTTTCTGATAGACTTATAATTATAATTTTCGTTTACAATAATGTATACGAAAAAGATCCTCAAACATATCCGGAAGTCATTAATCAATATTATGTCATTTTCAGAAAGTAAATTGTTGATGACGAATAGGAATCTTAAGTGTCGTTTTACGACAAAATGTCTAAACAATAGACTATTATACCCGTATTATGTATCGTAAAAAATTTGTGAACTTTAACGCGACAGATGATCGTATGCACCTAATATGGGTTGAGTAACTGATCAAATTCACAGTATACGATGTACATAATATTATAGTAGTTACTCGATACAGCCTATTGTAATTATCGTTTCGTTTAATGCGTAAAGGGTGGTATAGGTACCTATTAGGAAGTGACACATGGAGCTAAGCCTTTCGAATATTTTCAAAGTTTCGTCAAACATAGTAAATATAGTCAAATATATTACGGTTAATAACTAATAATCTACCATAAAATGTTTTCTTCAACGAGATGATAAATTAGATGAAAACGAGTATCCCACATAGCAATTTGAAAATATTATCATTTTCAAAATATTTGAGGGAGGTTTTCTGTAAAATATTTGATTGAAAATATTGTTGTGTTATCTTCAAAATATTTGATCACCATATATTTAAAATGTAATGTAAGTAAAACATTTTAAAAACGTTATGTACCAAATATTATATTTCAATTTTTCCAAAAATATCTTCAAAATATTTGATCACCATATATTTGAAATGAAATGTAAGTAAAACATTTTAAAAACGTTATGTACCAAATATTATATTTCAATTTTTCCAAAAATATCTTCAAAATATTTGATCACCATATATTTGAAATGAAATGTAAGTAAAACATTTTAAAAACGTTATGCATCAAATATTATATTTCAATTTTTCCAAAAATATCTTCAAAATATTTGATCACAATATATTTGAAATGAAATGTAAGTAAAACATTTTAAAAACGTTATGTACCAAATATTATATTTCAATTTTTCCAAAAATATCTTCAAAATATTTGATCACCATATATTTGAAATGAAATGTAAGTAAAACATTTTAAAAACGTTATGTACCAAATATTATATTTCAATTTTTCCTAAAATATCTTCAAAATATTTGATCACCATATATTTGAAATGAAATGTAAGTAAAACATTTTAAATACGTTATGTACCAAATATTATATTTCAATTTTGCCTAAAATATCTTCAAAATATTTGATCACCATATATTTGAAATGAAATGTAAATAAAACATTTTAAATACGTTATGTACCAAATATTATATTTCAATTTTACCTAAAATATCTTACACCAAAATTTACCATTTAATAATATAATTATACTATAGTATAATATTACGTATTAATAAGTATGTATATAATAATATATTTGTAAAATAAAATTAATACCCAGCATAAATATAATGACTTATATGAATTATATCAAAATAATAAATAAATTGTATTATTTCTGTACTAACTCGCGATCTTCATTAAAAATAACTAACAATTATTATTGTAAACACGTTCAGACTTTCAGAGCTACTATAATATTTGCATTATGTAAAGTGATTTGTTATTTTAATATATTGTATAATATGCGGTCATACTTTCGAAAAGCTATTTGTGTATGTCGTTATGCCTAAAATATTATGTAAAACAATATTTTTGCAGATCTTTCATTTTAGGAATTATTATAATATACCAATTTCTAATACATTTTTATTTAAATTTTCAATGTATATATTATTATAAAATTTTATATAATATAGATGAGTATAATATTAATATGCGCGCCATCATATTATTATACATAATAATATAATATAGCTAAGGTTATTGGTGGTGCAACATATTTTATAAGAGGTTTAAATATTTCAGCTTTTCACACCAATAATTAATACGTCTATATAATATATATTAAAATACAGTATTGTAATTAATATATTATAGGTACATGGTACATTGGTACATCTAATATTTGTATCGTTTTCAGAACAATTTTTAATTAATTTCTAGTTTTATTTAAAACCACAGTTTAATAATTTATTAATTTGTAAAAAAAAATCATTTTGCTTATTTATTAAATGAATTTGTATAGGTATTTTATATATTTTTATTATTGCATATAAGTATATAACCGAGCCCTATAGCAATAAGTAAATTAATAAGTAATAAAATAAAATAATAATATATTAATAATATTAATTGTTATATTATATTCTCGATTCACGAAGATCTGTGGCGACTAGTGGGAAAATTAAAAATGTTGTGTTAGTCGTCCGCGTTTATAAAATATAACAATAATACATATTAATATATTATAATAATAATATAATATAATATATATATATATATTTATTATATATAATATTATAATATATAGACACAATATAATCAATTGATAATAAAATTACAGTTAAAAATATTTGTACAGTATAAATAATAATGCACTGTGTACTTACACTACGCAGTTCGCAGTGTACAGAAATAATATTTAAACATTGATAAAAATAATTATAATATTGGTTACAAAATTATTATTATAATATGATTGCTAAAATAATATATTATAAGATAAGTAGTATAATGTATAAATAATAATATTATGGTCTACCGCGGCTAGCCGACGCGGCTGTTGTAGGCGTAGCTGTATTGCTATACTTATTAATAACTATAAGTACCTATTATTTGATACCGTGGAAAAACCACGATTAATTGTTAAAATGTCAACCACGTCGGCGATCTTTATTCTATGGCGATAGAGCCGGTACGTCGTACTATGTACTATATACGTATCGCCGTATCGGTCGACCGTATCGTTATTCGTTATTCGTTATTTTCATTTTATATTGTGTCATATTATAATATATTGTTTATATTATTATATCGTCAACCGTCATTCCGCATTCGTCATAAGCATTTAGAACTCGGCAATCGCTAACGTTTGCATCAGTATTCAGTTTCAGTATAGTCTTCTCTTAATACTTTTTAATTCTTGCAGATGATAATAATATAATATGTAGTTTTCAGTATTTTTTTTTTCATTTTAAAGAATAATTATCGAAACTGCAGTAATAGCTTGTTTCGCTGTACATCGTGTGGTTTAAGGTAAATAACAATTATATTATTTAATTAGATTTAGAATAATATTTTCTAATGCACTTCTTATAATATTCAGTGCAATGTATTTAATATGTATTTTATAAATTATTATAATTTGTATACCTACCTATGGCTACATTATAGAAACTATTAAATATCATATAATATTTATTATATTTATTAGCTACCTATATATTAACCTATATGATATTATAGATAGACTATTGTTTAATTTATGTTCTATAATAAGTTTATCTTAAAGATTTGATACCTATTTTATAATATAAGTAACTTTTTATTTGAATATTTAAAAAAATTTTATTCAATGTTCCACACATTGAATTAGTATTGCAATGGTACTTTGTTTTTTCAGAATAACTAAAATATATTTTATATTTTATATAAGTTAAAAATAACTAAGGATATATAAAATGAACAGTTCCTTAAGTTATAGAACTAAACGTCGAAGAATTGTAAATGAATTATTAGCAATTGAAAACTCTGATGATGATGATACTGTATTAAATACTCAAACTTTGGCTACAACTCCTATTTTAAATAATATTGAGGCTTCTGACATTAATTATAATGAATGCTTGAATAACGGTCTACAACCATCATTAAACATTCCATTAAATGACCAAACTCTTCTAGAACCAACAGAATCGATACCTGCAGGTGATTTTATTAAAAATGTGAATTGTACTCAAGAACAAAATGTTAAGGACAGTCTTAAGGAGTGGGCTACAAATTATAATATTCCACAAAATGCTCTTAATGCTCTTCTTAATGTACTTAAATTTGATGTTGGACTTAATTATTTACCCAAGGATTCTCGTACTCTACTTCAATGTAAATCAACAAAAATTACAAATATTCGAAACGTTAATCCAAGAGGATATTATTATCATTTTGGTCTAAGTGCTGGTATAATAAAATTGTCTTCTCAAATTGCATTAACTGATACTGTTAAAATAGCTGTTGGAGTAGATGGATTACCATTATCTGCTAGTAGTTCAAGTCAATTCTGGCCCATATTAGCATATATAATGCCTCATCACGAACATGTTTTTCCTATTGGTATATACTATGGTCAAGAAAAACCTCATAATAGTGATGAATTTTTAAAAGATTTTATTTCAGAAGTTATTTTACTTACTACCAATGGTATTAGTATTAATGGTGCAAAAAAAAAAATAGTAATTGAAGTAATGTGTTGCGATGCACCAGCTAAAGCATTCTTACTAAAAGTTAAAGGTCATTCTGGATTTTTTTCATGTACACGGTGTACAGTTGAAGGTGAGTATTTACAAAACCGTGTTTGTTTTCCATACTTAGCAAATGGTAGCACTATAAGGACCCACGAAGACTATGTATTAATGAAATATGAAGAACATCATACAAGTCTCGTTACTTCATGTATTTCATCAATTCCAAATGTAGATGTCGTGCAGTTATTTTCTATGGATTATATGCATATGGTGTGCTTGGGTGTTATGCGTAAACTAATAAATATTTGGATGGGCAATACTAAAGGGCCAATTAATGTACGAATACCCAGCTGGAAAATTAATCAGATCAGTAACGCTCTTCATGCAATAAAAAAAAATCATATAACAAAAGATTTTTCTCGTAAGCCTAGGGCACTTATTGAAATAAACCGATGGAAAGCAACTGAGCTTCGCCAGTTTCTATTATACACTGGTATAATTGTTTTAAAAGATGTTTTGTCTGATGGATGCTATCAAAATTTCTTAATTCTTTGTATAAGTATGAGAATTCTTTTAAGTGCCCATCATCAACAGTATGTCAACTATGCACAAAAGTTGTTAGACTATTTTGTAAAAACATTTGAGCAGTTGTATGGATCTCACTTAATTTCTTTTAATGTTCATGGACTATTACATTTAACAGAAGATTATAAAAAATATGGCCCTCTTGATAATTGTAGCACTTTTCCTTTTGAAAATTATATGAAATATCTTAAAAGAATGCTTCGTAAACATGATAAACCCTTACAACAGGTTATAAAACGTTATGAAGAACAATGTAATAGTATCAAGAATAATAATGAAAAAAATAAAGATATATTAAATTTAACTGAAAAAAAACCTAATTGTTATGCTTTAACTAAACAAGGAGAAGTTATTAAAATTGATTCAATTATTAAATCTAAAGAAGATCATTCAGGCACTGATGATAATATTATTGGAAAAATATTCTTAATTAAAAATGATTTTTTTGAAATCCCCTTAAAATCATCCAAAATTGACATTTATATAGTAGAGAATATTTCTGAAAATTCAAAACAATGGACAAGATCAGATATAAAAAATAAATTATTATTAATAAATGTTGAAAATAAGCAAGTAGTTATACCTATTTTGCATACTTTTTAATGCACCTATACCTATACTAGGTTCAATATTTCTCTTATTTTATATAATTTTGTATTACCTATTATGTTAGTATTTCTATATTAGGTATGTACTTATTTAGTTTTATGTTGAATTATTTTATATTATTTTCATTATTTAATTTGTATATTGTTAATATTATATTATTATTATTATTATTATTACAAGTAATAAGGATTTTAAATACATCATATTAAACAGAATAATTAAATTATTTTTTTAAATTAATTTTTATATTTTAGTATTTAATATATAATATGTGGACCATTGTGTGTTTTGACACCGACAACACTGTTGATGTAGTACCAGATTTTTGGTATAAAAATGGACTTTGTGAATGGCCTAACAAATCCAATAGAATTGATTCAAAAACCTCAGTTAAACGCCGTATTAATCCAGATGTAATACATTTTACAAAATACAAAGCTCGGGCCCTATTAACTAATATTGGTAAGCCAAACAATAATACAATTATAATTAGTAAATAATACATAAATTAACTAAAATATATTTCTAGTATCTTATCAAGAAGCTGAATCTAAAGCAACTAAAGCTCAACTTACTTCAGACCTATCATCAAACGATGATGATAAATATGTTCAAAAATACAGGAAAACCAAAATTATTACTGGGCCAGAAAAAAAAGATAAAGTTAGTTCAGTACTTCCTAGTCCTCCAAAACTTGACGAAGAATCTGAATCTTCAGGTACCTATAATATGTATAGTTAATACTTCTATAAAAAAAACTTTATCAAGTAATAGTTGTATATAGCTATATTATTATACTAGTTGCTACAGCTGTTTGTTGTTCTGCTGAGAGTTTGGCTTATAAATCTATGTTATTTAATCTTTCTAAGTATCTATATAATTGAACTTAATTTTAAAAATGTATAGTTTTAATTTCAGAATCAACAGCAGACGATTCTGACCACGATAAAAATTATGTACCAAAAGATATTTTTACTCAGTTTTTGCATGATGATGAAAATAGTCCTAGTAATACTGATATAGATCAACTGGTCAAAAGAAACATCGATGAAAATTCTAATCAATCCACAAAAAAAATGAAATTAACTCATGCATCTACTTCATTTTGTAAGACCACAATAAACAAAGATGAAAGTATCAACAATAGTTATAACTCGACACATCCTGAAATATTTATTTCTCCATCCACATCAACATCGCCAAATAATGAAAGTGATCAAGGTATGTGGTCTTATCAGTTTATTATAACTTACCTAAATTATACTTTTTATTGCATTTTTTGCTTAAACATTGACTTTATTGTTTGTATTAAATTGTTGTATTAATTGGAGGTTAATATTATCTTTCAGCATTTAAAAAGTTTTTAAAAAGATCTCTTATTGCTTTAAAATATGACATTGAAAATGTGCATAGACGTCTAGATGGACTAGAAATGTTACTTGATAAAATCAATGAAAAACTTTTAACACAAGCAAATATTTCTATTATGACAACTGACAACATTGATGATGAAGATCCTATTTATATTGAAAATGATACTGATCTTGTCAAGATAGAAGACAAATTAAAAAACGATGCTCTATACAGATCTGCTTTGGTATGCACTATAATATTTATTACTTTAATATAAAATATAAATTATTTAAGAGTATTCAATTTAAATACTTGCATGTTTTTCCATATATTTAACTATATATATAAAACAATTAAGAAAATATCATAAGAACTTGAAAAACTTTTAGTCAAAATAATATTATGAAAACTTAAAATTATTATTTATAAATAAATCTGTATTTTACTTATTGTAGCTACATTTTATTTATTTTTGTTAAATTATAGATCAAAATATTATCTCGTTTCATAAGCAATAATTTATCTGAAACCATCCGCAAAATGATGCAGAAATTGTTCAGTGATTCTTTTCTTATGAACTACTCCTTTATTGGATTTAAAGGAAAAAATAATTTTTCAACTTTGCAATGTTGCAGTGTCATATTTGGTAAGGAATAGAATAATATTATATCCCCATGACAAATTCCTAAATACGCCACTGCATATATTAACATAAGAATTCAATAATATTTATTTAGCTACTTACAGTTAATTTATATAATTTTAACAAAATATTCTTTTTGGGAATTTTTAAATGTAATTAAATTCTATCTATTTATTATTCATAGTTATGCATACTATATGCATCTTGTACATGTACATTTTTAAATCTTAAATAGGTAACTATAAAATTAATTTTTCCTGTTTTGCTCTGTCAGATCTTTCAAACTATATTATATTTTATAATAATGTATAACTGTTTATGAGTAATTATTATTATAATATATTTCATTATTACATTGGCAGTGTCAACTGTGGTCAAACCTTAATTATGTTAATTTTCACATTACATACAAATTATAGAAATTCATTATAAATTAATATATCCATGCTTTATGCTGTAAAGACATTAAAACGACACCACACCTGCTTCTGTTGTGTTTGTTTTACAAACGTACAACATAGCAAAATTGCTTTCAGCAGAATCCGTTTTATGTTGTTAATTTTAATATTAGTGTAATTTACCTATTACCAAACTTTAAGGTAAGAATATTATCTAGGGCATTTCGTGTTCTCTTATTAATAATATTGTAATTTTAAAGTGAACATTTTTAAATTGTTATATTTTACATATAGCTATAACTCACTTAAAAATGAAAACATAAATAAAAGCTTGAGACACCCTAGATACTATTCATATTTAAGATTAATAATAGGTAAATTTAATCAAATATTAAAGCTAACATCATGAAATGAATTCTGCTGAACGCAAAATGTTCATCATCAGTTAGTAAGATGAGACAACACACATACAGGTGTGGTATTCTATATTATATATAATATATATAGTTATAAAAATGTTTACTTTTTTTTAAATTTATCTATTTAAATTTTTAGAAGCAGTTCGGTCCATTAAAAAATATTCTGACACTCCTAACATGGATATTGAAAAACCTATCAAGAATTGGATGGCACAAGCAACTCAACGCATAAAAATGAAAAATAATAAATAACTGCATATTATTATATTATATAATTATCTAGTATATTATACTTATATTGTATATATGATTGTTATATATATTATATAATTATAACAAAAAATAAATACATTTATTAATGAATATAATATATTGATTTGATGTATTTTTAAATAATATTGTTCCTATTATTTATCATTACAACTTTATATAAATATTTCTAATATTACTACGACTGTTATAATATGAAAAAAAAAATATTATTATTACTTATTTCAAACAATTTTAAAAAATATTTTGAATTATCATGTACTTATTACATTTATTTATGTAATATTTATATTATGTTATTTGGATACTATATTTTCAAAATTTTTGTGATTCAATATTTGTATGATATTTGATTACAATATTGTTATAACGTTTAGATGCAATATTTTTATGATATTTAGATACTATAATTTCAAAATGTTTAAGATTCAATATTTGTATGATATTTGAGTACAATATTGTCATAATGTTAAGATGTAATATTTTTATGATATTTAGATACTATATTTTCAAAATATTTGGGATTCAATATTTGTATGATATTTGAGTACAATATTGTCATAACGTTTTTTTGTCTGCCAAAATATGTTGTGTATATGTTTTCACAATATTTTAAAATATTCTGACAAACAAAATAAAATATTTTAATTTTAATGTTAAATATTTTAATAATGTTTTAAAAATATAATTTTGCTATGTGGGATGCTACAAGACTATATTTCATATTTAGCTACTTGTTATTCTCAATATAAAAACAGATGTTGTACATAGCAAATTAATGATTATAAATTGAAAATATATTTTAAAGACAGAACATTTGATACTAAATAGATTATAAATAAAAAAGTAGGGGTAATACTATTTAGTAGGGATAGACATAAGTCTATATCTATATTAGTATTAGTAATATTATATTTTAACCCCTACATGATAGCTCATAGATATATTTTGGTTTGACTCATGAAAATAAAATAAATTTTTGTTTAAATATTATATAAATATACAACAAATGGTTACAGAAATACAATTAAAAAAAAAAAAAAAATTGATGTAAAATAATTAAAATATCATGAGTTGCTTTGGAATTACTCGTAATTAGCAGACAGATGTGTGTGAAAGACTTACACATATTAATAAAGAATAATTATGAGAAGAAGCCCAGCGCCTCCCCTAAAAATGTAGGTGTATAAATATATTCGTTAAACGATGCAGATAAAAATCTCACGTAGATTATTTACGATGTGCGCGCGGAGCTACGATAAATAATATACGATATCACATTGCACAAGACGACGATATTATTATATAATGTTGTCGTGGAAATGCGAACGATCGGATTTAGGAGGTTAAAAAAAAAATAAACCGCTCCGCAGCAGCGGCTGTGAGAGGGAGACTATTTGCGCGGTGCGGCGGACGGCACATCGCTACGACTAGACGACGCGCGCGAGGGGTGAGCCCGAGCTCGTAATTTTTTTCCTGCCCGCGGCGCGTCCGGAATTTTCCGGTCGACCGCCGGCGAACGTCTTGGAACGCGCGCATTCCGTTTAAATTAAAACGGTCCGTCGCACCCCCCGTAGACGGCACCTGCAAACTGTCAGCGTTCGGCGACCCTGCCAGCAGCAATCTTGTCGAGAATGATGATAATACATTATAAAATATAATGATATAATGCACGCGCGTACGTATTGCAATTACGCCGAATACAGTGCCGCTCCGAGCTTATAACAATTACGCGTTTTAAACGAACCGTTTCGGCGGTGTTCCGACTGTTCCGGTTGGAAATATACCGCGGTTCGCGAATTACTGCCTCGCTGTTTAATATGTTGTGTCGTAGTAAGTAGGTACACTCCAAATATTTTTTTAACAGAGCACGGGAACGTCGAATAAGAACGTATATACGAATTATTCTAACACATAACGACTGTTGTAGTCGGCGGCCTTACGTTTAAAAAAGAAAATCATCTGTCGATTTACTACATGGACGTGAAAATTGGAAATATTATTTTACTTATGTGCTATCTACAAACCAATATTATTATATAATATATATTAATCCGTAAAATAATTGTTATTGTATTGATTATGTTTTTCACATAATATGTTTGTTGTATAAACTATTATTGTAAATGTAAATATTGTTATGAACTCTCACTTCCGCACAGTCAATGGCTTGGGAGTGAACAATTACTACAATGTAATTTTTTTTCTCTTATATATTTTTAAACTATAGTTGGAAAATAAATACAAATGTTATTAATTATTATTTTTATGATGCTGAAAATAAAATAAAACAATGTAACTCATGTCTTCACCTTCTCTGCCCAATTCTTAAGTTAAAACTTAGCTTCAAAAATAAAATGTTTACTATTATACTACCCGTATATTCTACTTAGTCATATACAACATCAAACTGTTTAACTATAATTATTAGATGTCCATAATATGTCTCTAAACATAAATCTATACAATAACCTACAAATCTTCATAGCAAAAAAACTAGCCTACCAGTATTACAATATATTTTACAACAAACATATTTAATCACTAAAATCCTCTTATTTCTCAAATTTCATCGCTAACAATTTTTTCTGAACATTTATGTAACAATAAATGGTACAATATATATGACTAAACAAACATAATGTTTAATATCTTACAAGTGTTATTTATAGGTATTTCACATGTCTTAATGTATACTTGTTTCTGTTAATTATTCATATAAATTATCTAATACTATTATGGTATTTTTATTATAAATTGTAAATATCAAAAAAAAAAAAATGTAAATGTAAATATCTAAAAATCATAGTAAATTGTACCATATTTATATCATTAGGTACATAATTATAAATTCAATAACCGTTGATTTTCTCAATAAATCGTCAATTTTGTAGATCATCAATACCACCATAAGAAATAAGATCACTTTAGTAGTAATGTATAATTCTTACTAATCTTAATATATTGTATTACTTACAATTTATCACAGGAACCTTATTGTATACGTTAGCCTATATTAAGTTATAGTTTAAGCGCAACTAAAATAAATTTCAAGGACCCGTGAAATATAATAAAGAAAACTTTATTTATTCATATTCAATACCACCATCAGATTAGTGTGGTTGGAATTACTCATACAATCAACCCTTAACTCGATAGGATCAAATGTAAATATCGACTGCCGCGTGGTTTGAAAGAACAGGGGAGGTGTGTTGCAACATTACACCGCAGATGATGGTCGTGATGCGGAAAATGTCACGCGCCTAATAACAACGACAACGCCTCTGTTACCACCGCGAACTGTATAGCTTGTGATTTATACCACAAATTTAATGTTGGTAGGTGTTATCAACACTCTAAAGTGTATAATATAAACTTTAAATTGTAGTTCACGTCAAGTTCAAAATATCGTAATGTCATCGTGCTGTTTCGAGCGATCGCCTTTGCGAGACTAAAGAAAAGTCTAGCGTGAAACGGTTGTCTGCTTTGGAAACGTGCGCCGATAGCTACAATAGTGAAGGTCACGTGTTACCTCTTAGAAAACACAAGTAACGTAATCTTTTGTTATTATTAACGAAGTAAACAATTGGTATTAAGATATATTAATATTCGAAAATTGTTAGAACGCGTGTTCACATATCAACATTGTATTCCGCGATTTTATTATAACCTAATTCTACGTGTATACCTAATAATATTAGAAGATTACTTTCAATCGTTGAATTGATTTCGTTAATTGTTATTTACTAAATAACATCAATGATTTGATAATACAAATATAGAGGCATTAGTTTGTACGTAAAGAGTTTGGCTCACAAAACATCACACCGGCTGTGTATTTAGTCCCGGATACAACTCAGTGCATAAAGTTACATTACATCTGAATTATTGTAATCATAAAAGTCGCTTGTTATTATCTATATTAAATACCTAAATCCTAAATCAATATTATTTACCACTCAAGCTTTGATTTGAAAAGTTATCTCTCCACACTATAAAATATTAAACAACTAAGAATTAATTGTACGAGTGTGTGATTTAATTCAATTCAAATGTTCAGTTGTCTTAGTTTGATTACCTGCGATTTGTTACACGCGGTATATTTTGTTTAGAATTCCGAAAATCGTAATCATTTCAATGTCTGTCGCCGTCAAGAGTGTTATCGATGCATGTCATTTGAGTATTTTTTGACATATATTATACTTGTAAAGGTTAAATACCAATGTAAGTAACATTGATAATTAATTTGTTAAATTTTTTTTTTAACTTCAATACTGATTTAAAATAAGTACTTTACCTAAAAATATGTACACAACACCATGATCGAGTGGTGGTTACTTAAGTAAAGGGACTAATTTAGTGATATTATCCTCCCATATACTTATTATACATCATAAAAATTACATTATTTCACGATTTATATCGTCTAAAAATCTGAGAAATTCTTTAATGTTCCATTTTCATGATTTTCATGATTTTGATTATTTAATAATTTAAATATTAATAATTGAATACATATATTTTTTCACCAATATTATTAACTATAAGAAATCGATTTCTAATGAAATAAGAATTTCTTAGTAAATATACTTATACAAATTATACAATTTTTTACAAAACCTATGATGGAATAATGATACGAGTGTCTACATAACACTGGTTGTACATGCAAGTTTAGTAGTAGCACTTTAAAATTAAATACTGTTTCACTTACGATTCATGGTGATTTTCCATAGATGATTATTTTTAAATAATGTATATTTCATTCGAGTTTTATTTTTCGGAAGAAAATATAAAATCGATGCAATATTTAATAAAGTGCATACAATATTTAGCACTCTCGAACAATTTAAAAAAAAACATTAAATATTAATGTATATAAATATAACTTACTATAATTTTCAAATCGTTAAGTCTTTCATTGATTTAAACTTATAAATTATTATGGACTATTATAACTTAGAAGTTAAACGTTTGAATTCCTATCTAAACATTTTATTGAAATATGAAATATTACAGATCACTCATTATATGGCTAAAAATGTCAGTCATTTAAACAAAATTCTTTAATTTTTAAATTTGAATAATTCCATTGATAATACAAATGAGAAGTGGGGTAAGCGCGCTTGGTGAATCACTCTGTATATACAATAATATTATATATATTATATGGAACATATCCCTTAAAGAAGCTTGGTTACGACACTGATTTACGTCAACAAAAACAACCGTGATCAATAATAATGCTTATGAAATCACGTTTCGATATTATTGTCTTAGCAATATTCATTTCATTGCAATGCATCTACCGACGCGTATTTAATATTCTCGGCTTGTTTAGAAAACTTTTTATTTATTATCTAGACAAATTATAATATACCTTTCTTAATGGAACGTATTGATTTTGAGCATTCCGAGCTCTTCGTGTTTAACCTTGACAGATGACGTGCTTAAAAACGAATAGTTTCTGAATATTATTCACGCTATAATTACGGTCGTTTTCGTTTTCTCTTATTTTTTTTTTTTTGTTTGTTTGGGTGAGTTTATACATAATATTATTCATAATTTCAATTTTAATTCCGTGGAAATCTTCAAAATTATCTTTAATTAAATATCTACACATAATAAAATAACAGTGTATACACATTGTATGACGAAGGGCGTATTAAGCGGCGTATCCGTATTTGAATATTAATTGAACAAACGTCCTCCAACAGTAAAATCAATTAAATATAATTAAAAAAATATAAAGTCAAAAAAATATTTTGTAAACAGGTAACTACTTCATATTATATAAAACGATTTATTACTTCTATAAGAACTATTTAAAAAAGAATCTTTTTTGTATTAGGTATTTGATATAATTTAAATAAATTATATGAGCAGGTATTATGGTTTAAAAATACTTATTTTTACCCCCTCGTAAATCCTTAAAAATTAGTTTTTATGCATGGTCTTTTAACAAAATCTACCCCGGGAATAATAACAATTTTAAAATTATACTATGATGATTATTTTATTATTTATTTCGTTTGTACATTCTCAGGTTGACATTAAAAAAAATATATATATTTAAAAAGTTACCTCAACTATAATTTATTCTTTAACTATTTTTATTCCAGAAGAGCGGTTATTATACATAATACCACAGTATAATAATAATACACATCTATTATGCACTACATTAAAATATTTGGTGAGTGTACATATAATATAGTTTTATTTCTGACAGAAAATTAAATTTCTTCGTTAAAATACACCTACCGTGATGGACTTAATTCAATACACTGCGCAGAAGAAGGTCGACATCGGTAAACTAACTGAATTCAACCACGCCAGTTTACTAAACAATATACAATAATATAATTTGCTTACGCTCGCTGTACCCGTTCAAAGAACTCTACACTGTAAGCGTATATATAGGTATTATACATGTACGGAATACGGTGCTATACAGATGAGAACGTATATAGTATATACCCTTCGGGAAATATCTAATGTAGTCTTGAGTATAATAACCAGTGGAGGAGTTTTCATAAAATTGGTTTAGTGAACAATAATAATCAAAACACGAACATTGTCCACATACAAAATTTGAAATAATAATAATTATGAGTTTAAATATTTTTTCCTCGAATATATAATACGAGTATACGACAACCGCACATCATAAAATCGAAAATTGTATACGTCCTATAATGTACATTTTTATTTCTTAATATTTTTAGTCATTACTTTTTTCCAAAAATACGAGTATACATTTTTTTATTAGTAAAACATTTTTTGATTTTCTATGCAAAAAAAAAAATAATAACTCAACAATTTTTTAAAAAAAACGATAGTGTTCTAATGAGTCGACCTGTGCATATTACATTGTTCGAAACCGTATGTATATAATATTATTATGAAGTTATGTTTTTCAACATTTTAATCACAAGACATTAATTCTATTATAACGTTTTTGCTGTGTCTAATGCACCCTATGGAAAATCGATAATTATTACGTGTTCCGGACGTCTGCTGTGGGGCTTCAGCCGATGATGCACTCACCCCACGGCACTCTCTAATATGTACAAGTATTATATTTTTTTACTACCCTCTGCACACACGTATGATTACGCAATTGTGACTTGTCCGCCAAGAGGCCACGTCGACACCAACCCGAAAGTTTCAAACGATTTCCACTTGGAATAATTTTTTCAAACTAATATCTGGTTAATATCTGGTTAATATCAGTTATGTTATAATATAATATTCAATATTGTAAAGTGTTGACATATTATTATTATCATCATCATATTTTAATAGTGTAACAGTAATCCTATTGAAATTAATTGTTAGACTATCATACGCAAATTGTGACCGAGATTAAATAACTTTACGGTTTTAACTGTGCTGGTACAGACATTGTATAATATATAAATTATTTGATAACCGTGACTGTAAAACATTTAAATGTAATTTAAACTATCAGGGTAAAATCGTCAAATTCTCTATATATAAGCGTAGCCGTAGAATGGGGGTTGGGCTATAATATAGCTTACTCGGAATTTTGTTTAGCCCCTCCCCCCTATGTAAAAATGTACTATTTTTAACGTCCTTGTATGAGAACTGAAACATTTTTTTTCATAAAATCAAAAATAATATATCTATAGACTATTTTATTTATTATAACGTTATATTTCATTGGATAATTCAAATTTTAAATTATTCAGTTATTTATACATTACATCATATCTATATCAATAACTATAATAATATTTTGTTCCATAGGTACTTTTTTTAATCATCTACTTAAATGTTATCGTCGTTCATTGATACTTCAGTAATACTTATAACGTTTAGGTTAAAAGAAGTCCAATAGGACGAAGCAGTGACACAGAGGTGACGATACGTGATAAGTGATTCGTTAATGGTGAAGCGGTCAAATCAGTAAATAGCATAATAGTATAAAATTAAAATATAAACTATACGTCGAATTGCAAAATAAGTTTACACTGTCTTAGTGTTAAAAATGTATTTTTTTAAACATCAAATTTATAACTTCTAACGATATTTAGTATATTTTGTAATGTAAAAAAAAAGTTAAAATGTGATTTTTTTAGTCTTCGTATTTTGTTCTTTTAAATTTTTCTGTTGTTTAATTAAAAAAAATATACATGTTGTGTACCCCAATTTATTGTTATAGGCTATAGCCCTTCCTCTCTCTTTAATATCTAAATTTATCACGCTAGGCCTATGCGCATAACTAAAACTAAGCCATATAATACGCATATACCTACGGTTTTATATATAATAGTGAAATAGTATTTTCAATATCGTATTTAGCATAGTATGTTAACAAAGGCAACGTCTGGTCATTCAGTGAACTACTTTATAATTCGATTATGGTCTTATTTAATTTATCTTTTGAAATCGACGTAATACATTTACATGTTGTAATTATTATTAAAATGTCTATATTTTATTTTGCTCGACTCTCTGATGACCATCGTGTACATTATATATTTAGCAAAATAATAATTATTATAACTATATTAGGCTTACTAATGAGTCTTACGTGGGCATAATATGGTACATCTATGACAATATAACATAATCGTATTGTAAAATAATATAACATCAAATTATATGACGTTCTATTTTCGCATGCTTTTTGATTTTAAAGTTCGTAGATAGGTATATTATATTATGGTCACATCGATCTAACTAGTCCTTTGGTTGAAGCGATTGATATGAATAACATTTTTTTTTTGTTTTTGTAGAAATCAAACACGATTAATTATTGGTAAGAACTTGTTAACAGTGATATTGTTTTGCATATTTATCCAGTACCTATTACTGAACCAATAGATTATAAAAAATTAAAGTTCTTAGTATATACAGAACTGACTAACTGTGAGATTAATAAATAATAATACGTTTTATTTACTGTTGAGGTCCACCATGTTCATGTTTTAAGTTAATGTATGTACGGCCGAATACTATCTTTCATAAGATTCAGTACGAGTAATTGGCAAAGTTTTCAACCACAATGATGTTGTACCACGAAATTATAAAAATTATTGTCGTTTTAACGAAAATTCTTTGACGATAAATACATTAATATTTCTACACGGTGCTGATTTGCATCCATAGGGGATGCTAACGACTCATACACATAGCACCCTCTACTACCTAGTATGGCTAACGTATGTAGAGTGTAGACTTAATGTAATCGAATACGACTTAATTTTGACTCAAGCACGCGGCGTGTTTAAATAAATTATATAAAAGACCTGTTTTTGTTACTTTTTAATCCGTCGACCATCTCGTGTTTCAAAGCTGATTCAATTGTGTGATATACAGGAGCTATATAATTTAAAATAATTGTTTAGTCTAAAAATGTTGCGATCATTAATTTATTATAAATCGCTAATATATATATATATATATATATATATATACAGTATATACATATTATAATGATCGTCGGATCGTCTTTGTGCTTAATGATCACGTCGAGAAAGTGTATGTCCTACACAAACGCTGCTGCTTTGATATCAAACGATTATTATGTGCGCTATATGCGCTACGATGGAAAAAGAAAAAAAAGCCACTATACCGACGAATTTTCGCTCTTGCTCTACACTTACCTTCTACCCGTTTCCCGTTCATTCTTTCCACCATGCCATTCCTTTAACTTGTCAAAATTTAATTATACGCTCGTTTAATTAATAGCTGTCGATTCTTCCCTTTGAACCGCGGAAGGCTTCAAAAGAAACGCCCCTCCGGATAATTTGATTACAGAGAAATGATAACAATAATAAAGACCCCGTCCAATACTTGACACCATCGCCGCGTGAAATCGTTAATTGGTAGGAACTGTCGGTGGCACACTCGTCGTTTTCTAGCAGTACAATACGACCCACGTGTCTTGCAGGCCACCACTAATATGCGTTTATGGTAAATATTATGGTGTTTTTTTTATATATACTTATTGCGCAATATTCGACCAAGAGCCAAATTCGTATATGCATTTTACAAGCCTACAGTGACCACTGTAACAAGATAAGAAAATTTCAACGCAATATTTGTCGTATTCTCAAGCGACATAAATAACATTTTTTTAATTAAAATAGTTTTTTACTAACTGGTATAAAATCACCTATTTTCAAAATTATAGAAGATAATATTTTCGAGAGCTAGGTATACACTAGAGCTATTACTATACTAGTAATTATTGGTTGATTGGTTATTTCATTCTTAATTTTATATAATTCAACTTTAAAAATAAAAATAAAAATTGTCCTTTATATATTATTTAGAATATATTATAAATTGTTTGAGATAATATTGTTAAATCAGTCTGTCATAGTATATATACCTGAAAACATATTATTCTTTGTGATATTCTTATAATAGGTAATTTTACTCTGAGATTACTTACAAACATATAAAAGAATAATTATTTTGTAATTGATGCGTTTTATCTATGTTGCATATGAGTCAGATAGGGAAAGGAAATAGTGCGCTGGGCATCCTCATAATAATAATATTATTTTTGACGAGGGTCCGCTGACGACGGAGAAATAGGTACTGCACGTGAAAAGCAGACTTGGCGATTAAGGGTGGGTTTAATTAGCGCCGTCGGTCCATGTGCTAAATATTATTGTAATAATATTGTGATATGTTTTCACGTTCACGGGTGTTTAATTCCGACGACGGTTACAAAAAAATAAAAGAAACCTTTCCGCCGCCATGTATTATACATATTAGGCGTTATTACACCGGCTGACATTTTCGCCGCGGCCTTTCGCAAACGCTATAAAACAACGGATATAATATAATATCCAACCCCACGCCACCCACTCGCCGAGGCGGTAGTTTCGCAGTGCGGCGTGGCTCGGCGATATTGTCAAGAGACTTAACTGAAGGTTATACGGTTTGTAATTTTACTGGGGTGCACGATACAGCGTGTATCTATATATATAATGCGATAGGTCTAAGCCCGGCGAGCAAACAAAATAAACACCACGCGCTTTAACATATCTCGGCCGAGTTCGGTAAATACTGTCAAGATTATTTTATAGGTATCCACCTACATATTATACCTACGAGTAATACTATATGATAATAATAATGTACCTGTTATATGTATAGCTGGTTTATCGCGTATGCCTTGCGCGTGCTAAACTGTATACAAATCGCATAACCATATGACATTATATTAAAATATTATTATCTGTGTACAACGACGACCATTCAGTTATAATTATATTCACAGTTATTTATGTGTTTTTACACGATAGTATACGGTGCATGCTGAGACATAACGCAGTGTCGTACAAATAGTGGTATAGTTTTGCGGTGATTTAAAACTGTTACTAGATAAGTAACCAAATATTATAATATAGTTAATTTATTACGTGAAATCAAAAACCAGAGGATTAACACTGCTTTATAATAGTATAGCTTATTTCGAGTTTACTCCGTAAGTTCTTGTTGATAATGTCACTGCAATTGACGTGATAAATTATTTGAATGAAATGCGGTTAATTAATCATTGAATATGATATAAAGATCCTGACCAAAGACGGTGCAGTTTATATATTCCTATTCCTATTGCGTATCGTATTTCATTATAATTTATTTATTTTTCTATTAGTAACAATTTGCTTAATTTGAATTGGTTTTTGAAAAAATCATTGCATATATTAAGTTATTAATTATTCTAATGTTATTGATAATGACTCATGGACTATAAGCAGTCAATATTGACATAGAATAATATAAATAGCTAACTTTAAATGTCTGTGTACAATTATTTACATTATGTGTATAATTGTTTAGATTTTTCCGAGAAAAACTTATGAAGGAACCTTGTATTACATTACTAAACGTACACACAATACAATGTATATATAATATATAGTACGATGTAACTAAGCTCCTCGAGCAAAAAAATAAAAATAAACGCAATGTACTTTAACTTATTTCAGTCGAGTTCAGTAAATAGATTATTTTATTGGTACTTAACTATTTATCGAGTGGTGTGTCTGCGCGCGCTAAACTATATATTATTTACATAGCCGTACCACGTTATATTAAGATATTATTATATGGGTATGACGACAACTGAATACAATTATTTACCTACACGCTTTTACACAAGTATTAAGTATGTGTATAACATATTGAGTACTACTACTTAATTAAACGATTTGGCGCAGTGACATTCAGTTTTGCAGTTTGAATATTGTACGTTTTATGACACCTAATTGTAATCATTTACTAGGTGAACTGCAAATATAATTTAGGTACTTTAGAAAAAAAAATCCAAAACATGTTAATTCACGCTGCTGTTGTACTCGTATAGCAATAGTAGTAGGTTCTGAAATCCGAATGCACCTCGTCAGTCTTCATTGAGTACTTTTCTGTAGGTAATGGACATGTTAAATTATTCGAATTCAATGCCAAAACGAATTGCGTAGAATGAAAAACAATCCTTAGCGAAGACTACTACAGTACAGCCTTAATTTCTATAAGATTATTTTATGGTATATAAAGGTTTGTTTTTATTATTATAAAAATTTTTTTTTTTTTTTTGGTATACCTGATACCTAATTTTAATAAGTTTCTGACAAAAATATCGTACAGAAAAATGATGTAGGTTATGATAACCTTTTATTACATTTTTAAGATTTTTAACTGAAAAATAATAAATCCAAAATAAACGAAATAGTAGAAGTTTTTAAATGTCTAGTATGCCGAAAAAACCTAAAATATTTTTAAATGTTCATTTAACGTGTCTAAAAAATATATTTCAAAACTCAATTATTTTTAACTACTCAATTGTAATTGAAAATTATTGGAATTTATTAATTGCAATTCATCGTTAAATTTCAGCTAAAAATATTATTCAAAGTTGTCAAAATACAGGTTGAAAATGAATAAATATTAATTGAAAATAAATATACATAATACCCCATCGGCGGTTGCACTTTACGCAATTATTGTTATTTAAACAAACAAGGAAATCCAAACATACACAATATCGAATAAAATGATGATAGCAGTTCAAAAACATTTACTCCGTCATACACAGTCCAGTAAATTTAAATTACGGATACGTAATCAAATGAATATAATTACACACGTATATATTTATACACTGGAAATATAACCGATCGTTCACCTTTATTTCATTAAGTCATAAAGACATTATTATTTCAATATTCAACAGCGTTCAAATATTTTGCGAAGACAATGTTTATGTTGCATAATTGAAGATTCGATAATTTTATTAAATACTATTACCTTTAAATATACCTACTCCATACTCGTTTTTATGATAAATTTTATACTTATCATTCAGACGTGCGTGTTATCGTGGTATAAATAATTATTGGATGTTGATTTTTAGACAAATGCATTATAATAAGTGCCTACTATTTCTGAATGTCATTTTAGAATACAGAAAAATATCACAAATATCAGTGAATAATAAAATCGTAACAACAAACGTAAATATGTTGACAAAGATTTATTTATAATATTTGTTTTTATTTTGTATACGTAGGTATAATAACGAACATAATAACCCGATTCCGTCCGGGTAAATAAACGTTGGTGTAACTCGTTTTATAAACAAATTTGACTGAGATATTGTCATATATATATCATCTTGTGTGTTTAGATCGTGGTTCAAGTTAGGTATATTCTAAAATTATCGGATACTTCTAAGATTGTGTTGTTTTTGAGTTTTTATAAGGGACAAATACACGGACTATAATAGTTTATAGAGAAGCTTTCTTTTTATTTTGTTTGTTTATTTTTAGTAACGGTGGATTACGCAATAAATATTTTATTTTTTATAATCAATAGCAACCTTATAATAAAATATAAGCAAAAAATTTCGATTTTCGTGAGGCAAAACGCTATTCATGTGTGAGCCACCGTATGGTAATCTACTGGGGTTGAAAAACAAAGCTATGAATCTTCAATCTATGAACGCTCCTCAAATTTTAAGATGGGTATGGAGTTCGGTGCCTACTGGTTCATTAGTTTCCGAGTTTATAAGCCCAATATAAATGTACGTTCATTTTTATAATGCAATTATAAAGATAGATGTCTTGTTAATTTATTTAAAAGAATAATTCAATTTGTATAATATTTTCACTTTTCCGGAATCTTAAAGTCTACACAGGCGGCGATCACATGTGATATTGACTACTATATAATAACTGTCTGGTACTGAAATTGTATCATTGCCCCATCCGAACGAAATACGATAAGTCGTGGTCGAGACGTGCGCATCCGAAAAATATAATTTGGTCCCAAACCAACGCTCTGGCGAAGATGAATTTATCGTGGTTATAACATAATAGCATTATCGTATAATATCACGTTGAACGAGTGCAACGCACTGCATTCACGCGTCGGGCGACCAAGCAGAATTTGCAGTGCATAATATTATTATTGTCGTTTTACCGCCACGCTCGTGATGTCGGCGAGACAAACGGCGGTCCGTCGCGGCGCATTGTCGTTGGGTTGTTGTACGTGTAACTAGATTTCGATTTTACCGCGTTACGTTATACAATATCAAGTTTTTATTTTTCGTAGTGATATTTATATCAATTCGGAATGGCATCGGTGTACTCGACGGATCGTCAATCATCAAAATACGATTCGTACATACAGAGTAAAATATAATGCTATAATATTTTTACATAATACCTACATTATGTGCATCGTGATATAACGTCTTATAAAATTATATATATATATATACGCCGCCACCGCCACCGCCACTCGAACGCGTGACCCCGTTCCCGAAATAAACTCTCGGAGACGACATATTATATTATTATCGTCGTGAAATAAATCGCGCCCCGAACCCCAATGATTTGTGCCGAGCCTTCGTCTTGCCGCTCCCTCAGGGTCGCTCGCACGTACACGATTTAGTTATTAATATTATTATTATTGAGGTCGTGATTTCGCGGAAAACGACACTTTTTAAACAATATTCCTTATCTGGCGCATCCGGTTTTTTAAGACTGCCACAGTCCCCCCCCTTCCATCTCTCTGGCGATCCGACCAACCACCGTCGTCGTCCCGAGACCCGCTCCTAAAAACGTTAGCCGATCAGTTAACAGACGGTCTCGGCAGTATACCCGCGACGTATTATATATATATATATATAGTTCGTATAATTACCCCGGCAATTAACCGGATATCCGATTACGACGACTTATCTCGACGAAAATATTATATTTTATATTACGACTTCAGAAAACGTAATAATGATATTATAGTTGGGCAGAGAGGTATACCGCGAGCAGCTCGAATTGAACGAATCCGTGGGTCCTATGCATCGTAAATATAATGATATATTATCACCCTACCGCGAGTCTCGACTATTATCATTATTATCTTTATTACTTTACTATCTATTATTATTATTCGACAGAAACGATCTCCAGTGTATAATAATATTAATAATAATAATAATAATATACGTTGGCTGAATTATTTAAAGACGGTGGTGTGTGTGTGAGAGAGATTATTTTTCGTTTTTGCGACTTTAAATGTTTATTCGACGAGAACAATATTGCCGAAAGTCAGTAAGCGACAGCTCCGATGTCAAAGTAGGAAGTCGAAAATGCATATTGTACATATAATATAATGCACAGTTGAATATTATTATAATATAATACGTAGGGTAGTGAACTGTGTGAGTTCACCGCCCCATCTCAAATTTTCTTTAGCAACATGTTTTACTCTTAATTGTTAAGTATATGTTTTTCTTGAAAATTCTAACGTATTTAAATCAAAATGTAAATGGATATATTAAAGATTTGTACCGGCACAGGAAAATTCATAAATGGTATAAAAATATATTTTTTGAAAATACGGTGTTATAAAGCGTAGTTATAAAATTCTAAAAATCAGAATTTGATAGATGTATTACTAAAATAATAATTGGTGAGTGGGCATGCTCGATGAATCACTTCAGTAGCGATTTTACGGGAGATATTGGGAGGGCCATCCCTGATCTGTTATAATGAGTAAATACGTTATAACTTAAATATTAATCATCGTGTAATATTAAACAAAATTTAATATGAATAAAAATTATTTCATAAAGAATACAGCATATAAAATTATTTCTTCCGCACCTATCAACGGAGAGAAATTTATATAATATGCGTATGTAGATAAAAAATGTTTTCACCCTTTCCTCCCTCGCATAGGTCTTGTCAAAAACTACCCCTGAAAAGCTCTATATAATATATGACGCAAGGAGTGAATCTGTTTCGAATATTATATTACACAATATTTAAATATTATTCACACGACGTCACGTCAAAGGTTGGTTTTACTGGTTTTTCCCCGTGTCAAAATATCTTTTGGCGAGAGTGAAGTTTTCCCCCGCGTAAATATCGTCACACTAATACGTCATATACATTGGAGTGTAATGAAATACGCGTCCGAAACAAATAATTTTTATTTTTTCAATACAGCTGCTTTCATACAATTTGTTTTAAAAAAAAATCTTAAACGCATTTACATATGTACTCGCCAACATTGGAACTGACATATTTTTGCAAAATCATTTGAAAAATCACGTTCACGTACAACATATTTTTTTATATGTATTTATATTATTTTATAGTTATGCTTATTTGATCGACTAAAACCACAAGTGTCTTTCCCTTTTGAACACGTTCATATCCAACGAAATATGATAATTTTACATTGAAAAACATTTAATGCATTCGAACTAGATTTACATATTTTATTCAGGAAATACCATTAGCGTGTTTTCACAATTATTTTAGGTTCTGGGAAGAACGATGCATGTATTGGTTTTATAATGATGTGTTTTTTATTTCTATTTTTATCTATCGACACGTCTTTTGGATTAGTAAAAATGCTTCGATTTTAAACTTTGTTAATAGTTTTTGGTAACAAAATAACAAATCGTGTCTATATTAGTGATGGTCAATTAGCGACTAACTTACTTTTTTATTTGGTCTATATACTACATTTTCAAATTACTTTATACAATTTTAACGATTATCTGTATATTATTTTATTACGTTTTGTAACATTAAAAAAACTTTTAAGTATAAAAAGTAAATCTTAAAATTAAATATAAATATTATAATATAATATAATATTTAAATATAAATTTTAAATTTTTCGACCATTTTTTTTCTATATTCTATGACCTAGATTTTAAAGTTCAAAAATTGGCCCTATAGTATTTTTGAGTTTCCTATCCCTGGTCTAGATGATACTTTGGGATATTGAAATTAAAATACTGAAATATTTCATTACTCGTTTTTGTCAATCGATAATATTTCTCATATTATACTTAATAAATAAATTTGAATAAGATGGACAACCATATATTTTATTACCTATTAATTAAATATCATTCAAAAATATTGTTATCATTAGCTCTTAAATTTGTGTTACTTCTAAATAAATACCTTTATTTACTGTTTAGAGAGAGTAGTAGAGTCTAGACTATAATATAATTAGTATTAGATAAACAATACAAATCGAGTCTATAATTCAAATCTTCTACATTAAAATATTTGTCTAACTCAGCATTTTTTTTATTTACGTACTCCATGAACTTTCAACAGGTTAAGGGATATTCAAGGTTAAAGGTTAAGGGATACTCACTAATAATAATGTTATATAATATTTATTAGTTATTAAAGTATTTTAAACTTAAATATTATTAAAAATTGATTTTGTCGTCGAAAATGATTACATTATTAAATATTTTACAAATCGCAAACTTTTAGAAATACATAAAATTTGTTTTTTTCGGCCATAATACTCTTTTTTTGCTTAACTCCTCATATTATTTTATGTATACGTATACCATTGGCTTAACTCATCATCTACATTTCCCAACTGGTGTTCCGCGGAACCTAAGGGTTCCGTCAGCCAGCGCCAAGGGTTCCGTGAGAAATTTAAAAAAATATAAATTAATTAACAATATTTTTGATTTAAATTATAATACTAACATAGAATAGCTCCAACAATTATATGGGGGTTCCACAAAACTTTCAAGCTCCTGCAAAGGTTCCGCGAGTAAAATAAGTTGGGAAACACTGTTCTACATTATCAACTACAAAATTCAAATGTAAGCTCCGTTTCTTTATAGAAGTTTTTTAGTTTTTTTTAGATTTATTGAGAAAGATACTGGTTTAGTATTTATAGTATTTATCAAAACGTTTATTGGCCTTGGATCAATTTTTAAAACCACCTTTTACAAAATGCTGGCCTATATATTGTTTATCAGTTGGACTTCGAAATTTTCAATAGAAATAACAATAAACTGGCTGAATAGATGAAGTATATTTGAACCATTGATATAAATAATACCTGAAAATAAGTAATTATCGGTTTTTATATTTTTTAAACTTCATATCCCAAAGTTGAAATGACCTTTTTATGTAATAGCTAGGATATAAGTATACGCACTTACAAAATTAAATACTAATTGCAGAAAACTGTATACAGCATTAAAATGCACTTTGGATGAATACTCGTATTTTTGCAAACACAACGAACTAATAAGACTCCAATATGGTATAATTTTTCAGATTATACTTTAATTTTCAGAAATATTTCCTTAGGTACACGTTCATCAAATAAGTCAAATAAGTCGAAAATTAACATCAAACAATAACATAATTTTAAAGTGGAAAATATTTATTCATGAACCAATTGGATAGTCTTCTGATAAAAAAAAAAAATGTTAGAATTTTAAAAGAATAAATAATATTCACAAAAATGAATAATTTACTGAGCGTGATTTGAAATGTATTTATAAAAGATAAAAAAAAAAATATGTTTCTAAGATGACCATCTAATAATACTGACACAATGGTTATTTAAATAAATTATATAGTACATACAAGTTATATTTTATCTAGATAAGTTTGAACACTGTAGATGTAATATTAAACGAACTAAAATTTAATAATAGAAACTGTGATGGACATCTCACAGCATTAAATTATTAAAATTATATACCATTAGTACTGTAGTGTGATATAATAAGTATAATAATAATAAACCATAAATTATCGTGATCATATTATTGAATTCATATACATAGCAATTTCATTGTATTAATTAAAAATAATAAAAATAACCATTTGACTACGTTCGTATAATTGTTTTGATGTTAATCATCTGTTTCAGCATTAATGTTCATGAAAATTCAAAACTATTTTTAAATCTAATCATGATTGCAACAGCTGTATTTTGCGTATATTCATTTATTGTCATTGTTTTGCAAATAAAATGTTGTAATCATGTCAAACAAAATTTTAGTTTAATCTTCCGAGTCGAGAGCAAATTAATTTGGATTGCATTAAATTAACATAAGTAAGTACACTATAATTTTGAATCTAGGTTAGTTAAAGCATTCAGAACCTTTAGTAAATATATCAGCAAAACGTGTTAAACTGAACGTGTAATGTAAAAAGTGTAATATTATAAATTTTTATTATTTTTTTTTTACATTTTTTGTATAATTATTTTTTTATCTTATCTTTATCATTTTGTATCAATTAATTTTTTTTTTACAATTCTTATGTATACTCAAAATGATCTTTTAACGAGCCGAAAATATTTTTAATCTTATTCGTAATTATTTCACGGACAATTTTATTATTGGCAACGTCAACAAAATATTCGTTCAATCGTTTAATTTTAAAATGTGCATATAATATTATAATATAATTTTCAAACATCATAACAAACTATAATAAATGTTTATAAGTACGTACTTATAATATTATATTTCAGTTTTGTAATTGTATAAGTATAATGATGATTCATATTATACAGCTAAAACTGTAACTATAAATATTAATTCAATTAACTACTATATCATAACATTAGCATTTTAAATGAAATAACTACATTTGGTTGGTATTTTTTTTTTTTAATTTCACACATTTACCCTTACATTTAATTAACTATTAAGGACATAAATTCATTTTAATTATGATATAATGGTAATGATCAATGAATTGCTAAACATTGCATGGCGTAATCATTATGTAATAAAATAAATACATATTATTTTGTCCACAATAAATAACTACTTACGATAATTCGAAGATATCACTTCGAATCGAAACAGTAAAAAGAAAAAAATCACATAAAATCGCTCATACCGCTTGCGATTTCAGTGTAAGTATTATTCGATTTGATTCATTTATATATGAGTTATAAAATATATATTATTAGTATCCATAAACTTGGATAGTATCGTATAGGTATATCTATACTTAACAGTTTACGGCATAAGAAGTAAACTCGACGAAGAAGAAACAAAGCACCATATTATTGTTCGTCGATACGACGCGAAAATAATATTGCAACAACGTATGCTATATTTGTACCAGCGTATATTCGACCCTCAAGTGATAACAAAATCCTGACACAAACTTCCAAATAAACGAACGTCAGTAATCAAGTTAATATTATATGTTTTAATATGTCTTATACACGTAAATAATACGCAAATAGTGTGATTGTTATATACATATTATTAACTAAAACAATTTTAAAAATATTTTAAGATTTTAGAGTTGTCGTCGGCTTGTGATTTTCTCGGGGATCGCCAACACATGGTACAAAAACTAAATATGCATACACCAAAAAAACCATTTTAAAGATACAAACAGAAAAATGTTAACTTGACTTTGAGGCTGTCAAAAGGTTGAGCATCACTGTTGAAATATAGAAACACAATATTTTTACTATATGTGCCAAAATCAATCATCGTATTGTCAATTCTTATTATTATGATTCGTGCACTGTTACTGCAGTGAGAAATATGATCGAAAATATTTCTAATTTTATAGTAAAAGCAGCCAGGGCACCTGTTTGTGTGTAAAAAATTATCTTTGGTATTCTCCATTGTCATTTGGTCGGTGTCGGTATATTATTACTACATACTCACTACCTATACATTCATAATATAATTATTTAAGCTATTCTTAAGGTTCACACAACAGTGTAAGTGCATTTGCCATGGGTACAAATCGCATAGATAACTGCTGTAATATCTAAGCCTATAAGGGCGCACTTCATTTATTAGCAGCATTTAGCATTTAGAAACCTGCATCTTGTCTAAACACCAAAACTCCATAAAATGATATCAAATCCTATGGGTACACACAAAAAAGCTTTTAGGTTCGTGGTCGCATAAACATAATGGCGAGAAGAAACATAAAGTCGTTGCTATATTTTTAGGGTGTATTATTGTGTGTAATAAAGCCGGTGCACTTTTTTGACCTTTCTCGACTGTAGGTGAGAGTGCGGAAAGGTCGTAAAAAAACGCATTTACTTCACGGGATTTGATATCGTGGCTCAATTACGCGCGCCATATCGAATAATTAATGACACAATGTCCGATTGCGCTCTTAACGTTATTCGAATTTCATATTATCATTTACCGTGGAACTTGTTAAATGTACACCCGTAAAATGTGACTGCACAAAGGAATATAATCCGTAATGGCGTATTCTAGAAATAACAATAATTAGTGAAACGCAAAAGCAATCAGCAATTGTGTCTGACTGATCCGCTCGTTACATCCCGGGGACGTTTATTTGTTCAAAATTAGAGACCTGACACTTTAAATACACAGCGCAGTTATAGTTCCATGAAACACAATTATCCGCGATTGTTAAGAACCGTAAAAAATAAATTAAGAAAATATAACTGTTAGGCGTATTGCCTTAACACAAATTTAATCAAATCCGCCGGTATAGCATAAAAAAAAATAATGTTTTTATAATGGAGATGTTTTTTTTTAAACAAAAATAATTTTTTTAAGCAAAAGCTTAAAAATTAATCGAATCGTTTATTTTTATCGGATTCCGAGCAAAGCGTTCATGGATCTAATACGGTTACCCGTTAGAGATGAGCTTTACAAAGATATGAACCTAAATCGACGTGTGTTTGCATTTGTTTTTTGCGGTTATTTTCCTACCTGTTTTCGCTTTTTCAGGTACTTGATCATTTAAATTGTATAATTTTAGTTTTAATATTTTATTATCAGTTGCATTCACTTCAAAGTTTTGTATGTGATTTCTGACTTAATATTTTATTATTAAGTTATCTATTATAATCTATTATATAAAGAAACAAACCAAGGTTACGGACTAATAGACTTTTCATTCAATCTAACAAACGGTCTATATAAATTTAATGTTCAAGATGGTTCAAGTGTTATTTACACCGTGGTAACGCGTTTAGTTATTGTCCACACAGCTAATTTCAGACAAAACTCTTTTATCAATATCTTTATTAATATTTTGATACTGATAAACATTGAAAACATACAATTTTATTTAAAGTAAAAATAAATAAATTAACATATCTGTTGATTATTTTATGAGTAATTGAGTAGCTAGATTAATATAAAAATATTTGATTTAATTTTTTCTTAAAATATTATGTGTTTTATAAATTATTTATCTTGTTTATTATTCGTTTTTAAAAAATATATATTTATGTATAGACGTACAATTTTATCGGGTTAAACTGTTGAATATTTTTTCAAAATCGAAAGATGAAAAAATTATTAACACGAAGTGGCAACACATATTATATTCAAGAGGAAATAAATAAGAAACGACGAAATACCGTCAAAAACAAATGAGTAAGAAATGTATTATTTTCATAAGATAATAATTGATGTTGTTAGTTATTTATGAAAACACAATTCACGCCTCTAAATTTGTACAGATTAAATCAAAATCTTTAAGTACAAAAAATTAAGTAAATAACATTGTATAACAAGCTTAACAAGGTAAAAAAAATTAATTTAAAATCAACTGTCTCTTTTATTTTTTTAAAGTCAAAGATTTAATTTAAACTTTATAGGACTTCAAAATAAAAACAATAAAATAGTAAAATGAGTTTTTAACATTATTATTATTCAATAATTATTATTTGTTTAAGTTAATTAATTTTAGATTAATGTTTACAACCCCTTATAAATAAGTTAATGGATGAGTTCAATATGACCCTTAAAATTAGCATAAGTATAACATTTTATTACGGTCAACTTGTGGGAACTATTAAGAATCTGCTTAGACTTATAAAAGCCACAAGTATATGTAGGTTATATGAATAAACACTCAAAATCTAAGTATTATATTTATGTAAAGGAATAACCGAATAAGTGCCATTTTAAATATTATTTAAACTTATTCAAATAAACTATAAATCGTATAATGTAATATAAAAATATAACTTATAATAAAAACTTATTGTTATTTTCTAGCTGGTATACTTACATGGTGAAAGGCATCAGCCTTACATTTTTTTATTTTATTTATTCACTTGTTTATTTTCAAGGATATTTTTTATTGTAAATACTATTTTTATGGCATAATTACTTGAGCCACGCTTTCTTAACTCAATTTTTGTGTCAAATAATGAAGTTTTGGGACGGATAAATGTAATATCAAAAATATAGGTAATGATAATATAATATTTATAGATTTATAGAGGATGACCATATAGTAGCACGGCATTTACATTTTTCCTACAAACTTCTCCTAAATTACATAATTTACTACAGTCATGTTCAACCGTTATTATTGTAATAATCGATATACATTTACTTTTTATGTTTTACACGTCGCGTGATCCTGTATCGAGACAACAACTGATTAATCTGAACGACACAAAATATGCACACGCATTTTATGTGGATCACTATTTTTTGTGCAATATTTGAAACTCACCACGCGTCGAAATGTCGTCAACTAAGATCGAGGTGTACACGCATAATATAAAAAAACATACTGTTTTTTTTTTTAATTAAAAAATCGGTTACAGGGTTAATTTCGCATAGAACATCCTATATCGTTCTTCCGGATACCGTCGTCCCACGCACAGTCGAGCGTCACGCGGTGACACGCGTTCTATAGGTATTCTCCTGAGATCCACGAGTGCAGCGACTAAACGAACGAAATCTATATACGCCACTGGATTATTCGTAAGACCGTCAAATAGCAATTTACAGCGGCCGCTCGTGCAGTGGGACCCGACCAGAGGGTGAGCGAGCTCCCTCCGTAGGCTGTAAATGGATTATCGGAACGACACCGTTGCAGGTTAGTTGTCTGCCAATCGGCTCTACAAATTGAATTGGAGACGGCGGACCGGGAAAGAGCTGGGCTCGCGCACACGAAATTGTATACATATATATGCCTACCCACCGCATATATGTATTGCGAATTTAATGCAATAAAGTCGGGTCCCGCTAGGGAAATGTACTACTACAACTACTGCCGCTGTGTACGACAAACGGTTTTAACTTATTCATAGCGTTTGTCGGTCGGTACGAGGCACCGGTAAAACAGTACGGTCCGGACTGGGTTGAGGGGTGAGACTAATCGAAAAAAATCACTTCCATTCGCGCGAGAGCTTTCGTTTTCATTTGGCAAATGTGTGGAACTCGCATAAATATTGCATCATTCTCCGCCTGCAGGGACGGTTTCCCCCGAGGCCGCGCGCTTCTCGCCATTCCACCGGTGCCGCTGCTGCAGCGGTATTATATTATTATATCATATTCGCGAAATCCAACCACCAACACTAGCGACATTGCCGTTTCAAAGGTCTTATAGTCTTGCACGCTTATTTGTACACGATTATAGTCTATACCTTTCAAAGTCATTTCCATGTAGTATGGCTATAACCCGCCAAGCCACGGTTTCAAAGTAGCGTGCGAGAGCGAGTCTCCCAGTAGAATTCATATGATATTATGAATCATATCTCGTGTTACAATTATTTTATCACATTGCACTGAAAGTATAATTTTCGTTGCCAGTAATCACCCGTTTCCGTCGGGCAAACAGTATAATGTATATATATATACCTATATATATATACTTGTTTTTGCTCAGTGGGTGAAAAGTGTGCTGTTTAAATAGGATTAATTTAATACATGTATGTGCGAACGTATCGATATAGATAAGAAATGTTAGTGTTTGGTGAAATTCAACCACTGTTTCCGGCTCTTACAACGCTCTTTGATAGTAGTTGAAATTCCTCACTTCTTTCCCTCACCGTACAATATACAATATAACTACAACAGTTATTTGAAAATATCAATATGTTATATGAAATTGTGAAATATTTTAATGCATTGATTTAATTAAAATTGTATTTTGTTATTTACATAGTTTACTAAAGTATTTTAGTAAAAATATAACTATAAGTTCATTTTTACGAACATTAGTAGTTGTCATTACTCATTATAGTGATTCGTAATCTTTATTAAATTATTTCACTTGAATACGGTTATTACCTACTCATAATATTTTTGTTGTCGTCCGATATATTTCATATTATTGTTTATCATTTATCTATATTGTAAAGTAATACATAAAGCTATTAATTCATTTCTTGTATAGGGTAATCTTAAAATCTACTTGATGTGATTTTGATCTAACCTTATTTCTGTGTAATGTTTCTTATAATCTTACGAAAATTATAAGCTAATTTTCATCCCGGAATTCAACCCAATAAATTTTACTTCTCACAATACTTTTATTTCGGCTTTTGAAAGGATGCCATAATAAGTATGGAAAATAAGTTATTAAATAAAGTATTTACTATGATTGTATATAAATAGATTTATTAATTTAATATCATATCCTGTATTTAAAAACTAGTGGCACTGTGGTAGGAATTTAAAAAGAAAAACTGCTTTTTTTGTGGTAAATTGTACGATGTTTGTTCTTACATAGGTATGAATAAAACATGTACGTACATTTTACTTAAATATTATCTGTATCTGTTTTGTCTTTTTTTCTCGAAAAATACGATACGAATGAGCTGATTTTAAAAGGGATTTTACTAGTGTTGTACTATTATAAAAAAAAAAAACGAATGATTATAGATAATTAGATACATTTTAACCCGAAAAGAGTCGCGTAATATAACTAGCACATAATAAAATATTAATTTATTAAACTAATCGTAGACTTATTTATAAACATTTTGCGATTTATGTGCAACATCGTTTCAGCGACAAAATAATACGAGCGCCCGAGAAATATTATTACAGAAGTGCATTCAATTGGTTAGTATCCAAGAAAAATGAATCACGAATCGTTTTTTCCTGTAAATTATGTTAGCGTTAATCGCCAACTGGACGTCGGTTACTATATACCGAGTGCGTTTTAATTTATTTCGCCAAAAACAAAACGTGTACAATAATTTAAAATTATGTTTTACGAGATGTTTATAATAATAAATAATATTGTCATTTTTTTACTAAAAACGATTATAATTATACATTTCGCGCATCATTGTGAGTGGGTTTCAATTAAATTTTTTTCCAAATACACTACTATCTAACACTTTACCAATGACTCGAATGAAAAAAGTTTTTTTATGTTTTTTGTTGAAACTTTTTATTATTTCCTTCTATTGACGATTGATTGTTATTCGATTTTTTTTTTCTTTAACATGCACAGCGTGTATTATAGTATGTACTTACCTGCATACCACATAAAGTAAATACAAAAGTTATGTCGACAGCCGATTGTATCGCGATCACACACTAAATAAAATAATCTCATCCACCATAGAAATCGTGCATTTTTATTTATTTAACGCAATAATTAGGTGATATAAAGTAAAATTCGTTATATAAATGAAATAATAAACATAGAATTGACACAATGGGTTGGGTATATAAGAATATAATACAAATTAAAACTACAAAACCGCAAACACATTTAGTACAGGATAAATTGTATTAATTTCCAATGTTCACGTAATTGAGTTGTTAGATTATCAATTTAATGATGTCAAACTAATTAATAATTACTAAAAAATATAATAGATATTTGGTGAAAATTTATATTGGATTATACTTTTTGACATAAATGTAACATAGGTAGAGATTTTAACGTGACCTCAAATATTTTAGATCATTAAGTCCGGTCTGTCAACTATAATTTGTGCCATATTATAAACGATCTCTGCCGTATAAAAATATATAATATTACACTGGTGAGAAGTGTCCTCGAGACGAGATAAATAAATTAGAACACATGCGTATATAAAAAATGTATAATCGTTTTATTTCTACGTGACTCGCGCTGCCGCGGACCGCTCTCGTTAGGAATTTTTTTCTCAACAAAGTGGTCTCAGAAAGAATGTATCGACTATTTTCATATTTACCGTCCTCTTCCGTCCAATACTCTAGCGTACAAAACGTGACACCCACGAGCGCAAACAAACGTTTTTCGAAACTCAAAAGCGAAAACAATTGCTTTTTTGACTTTCGTCGTCGTACGAATGACAATGCACTACGTATCACGCGTTAGTGGATACAACATAATATATAATAACATAATAACATGGTATTATAATTGATTTTCTGTGAATGCTCACTGTTCGAAACCATTGTCACAGCGGCGCCCGAACCGTGATTGTTTTGTGAGGTATAGGTGAAAGGGAACAGATATAGACGCACACACGCACACAGTGGTCGGTTCGACGCAAAGGTCCGGTGCGGGAGGTGTAGCAGTGCTATCCACCATCATGTAGGTACGCGCGGTTATCCTTTAGTTGCTGATTAGCGGGTTTTGTTAATTAGCAAATGGGGCTGGACCGATGACGCGTGATTTTACGCGGACGTTGCAAACAATGAACCTTTACATTATTTGCAAATCAAACAATTCCGACACATCGATCCCGAGAGACAGAAACGCACAACAATATATACGTATGACGCGTGTAGACATACGCGCAAGCGCACGTGCCGTGACTGAATCAGTCGTCACCGAATATAATATAATATTAATCGGCGAAGTACTGAAATTAAAATACAGATTAATTTCGTATACCACTCCACATGAATAAATATATAAATATATAATACAGACATATATATCATATAAACAGGGTTGGATAAAATACTGTTATAAATTATTTATAATAAATATATAAATTAGTTATACAAATTAGAATATATTATATATTCGAATAGATCATAAAAGTAGTATTCCAAATATATTTAAAATATTTTTTCGGATATTAAAAATAATAATTATTTGGGAATATTTGAATTTATAGTCAATGTTGAAATATATTGTATTGGTATATGTTTTTATGTAACTTAAAAAATATAATATATAATAACTTGCAGCATAACAATAAATATTAAGTTATATACCTATTAAATATTAAAATAAAAATGTAATTTTAATGCTATAAAAGTATTCTGAGTACCTAAAGTAATTTAAATACTTTCAAAAGTATTCAGATTACAGCATTCAAAACTTTTGAAAAACACTATTTTAAGAGTATTTATAAGATTACTTTATTCAAAATACTTATCAATTATTATATATATTATATTTACAGTTTGATTATGTTAACTCATTAAAACCTCCATTTTTCTTTGATAATGAAATTGTTAAACAACTGATTTTTGTAATTTTTAAGTTTATAGTATACTTAAAAATTAACTTTTTCAAATACTTGAAATGTTTTGTACAACTCAAGTAGTGTCGAAACAAGGTCATTCAAACAAGATTCACTCTTTTTTGCTTTCAGTAGAATATTTTTTTAGAAACTTTATAGTATCTAAATCAAAATTTAAACTTGTAGTTTCCGACTTATTACACTTTATATTACATAAAACCCGGGAAACCAGTGACCAGTGATTTTATGGCTAACCGCATTGACCATGGTTAGCTATAAAATTAAAATATATAGAATTTAAATATTTGTTTATCAAAGTTTTTATCAATTATTAAAAATATTAATACATTATAATTCCATAACGTCATGATAGTGCATACGTCATATAAATTATTGTACAAATGTGGGACAATAAACATGATATTAAAAAGTATTATATTATATTTTATATGTATTTAACGGTAATATCTATTATCCTTAGATCCTAATCTATTATGTTTAATAACTCGGAAACAACTCTTTCAAGATTTTATTTAGATGTATAAACTTTTTTTTTAAATGAAATCATCATTAAAATAAATAGGACCACCCTCATTAGTATTTTGAAAAATAAAATTGTAGAGAAAATTCAAAGTATTTTTAAATAATATGATCTTTAAACTAACTATATTTTTAAATTCCAATGTATTATTAAATATTAGTGGATACGAGCTTGCTTAGTGAATAACCTTATATGCACAAACGGATTTCAGATTCGAGAATTCTTCGATGAACGCGTTGTCGAACGAAAAAAAGTTAGGTACATAGAAACGCCATTAAATCTGGTTGGCGAAAAGCACTACACAGAGAGTGAAGAAAAAAGTACATTTCGTTTATGAATGAAACGTATTATTAATTACCTATTATAATATAACATTTTATAAATTATTATTATTATTATTATTATTGTTCACGGGACTGGAGCAGTGCAATGAAAATAATAATAATAATAATAATCAATCGACAAACAATTAAAATATCTGAACGGCGGTTATTATTCCACAAGTTGAAAAACGATTGCGGCGGTCGGCGATTGTATTATAGGGATAACATAATAATATTATATGGTTTTAACTTGCACAAATAATATGTGTATTTTGATCGTTTAATAGAATATGAAGTACAATATCATGTGACGTGGCGTAATTTATTACAAGTCCGTCGTAATAATATATTATAAATATATGTATAACGTTTATGGCAATGAATATTTGGAAATGGAAATTAACGGTTTGTATTAATTTTTTGACATTCCTATGTAACATTATGAATAGACCATATGGTATTATTGTTGAATAATGTTTTATATTAAATATAAGGTTGTGATATTTCCATATACTGTACTTGAACATTAGTGGAATTTATTAATTAATAAATAAAAAAATAAACGTATAAACTACATGATTCTGTACCTAATTTTAAACGGATAATACCTATATGGATTAACTGATACCTACAAAACATTATGTTGCATTCTATTTAATCTTTAATCGGTCGCTATAATTCATCGCTTTCTATATTATCGTTCTAATGACTATCAGAAAATAAAGTTTTTTTCACTTAATAATATGCATATTATTATTGTTATAATCTGCATATCTGACATGGTTAATAGGAGGCTCACCGTAAAAGTTTCAATTTATTGTAATTTATTATGCTATGTATAATAGACAATAGTTAAATATTTGCATACTTTTTTTGTACGTCTATAAAAAATAGGTACTTTACACTAAATAGGGGCCAACTCTGTAGCATTTATTCAGCCTCCCCCATTATAATGTCCTAGATATTTATTGAAAAACTCAAAAAACATTAATTTTTAATTTTTAATTTTTGAGGTTTTACTGTTTTAGCAAGATGTTCGTAGTACAAAAAGCATGTTTTCATCGGAAAACAAATAACTTTGAATACGTGTCAAATACATTTTTTTTTTGCAAGCATCAGAATAATATCGCAATGCATGTCAGATATTTTATCGTCAATTTAATGAACCCCATCGAATCGCGAACATTATTAAACAATCACACCATCAAGAAAGTTCGTTGATCAAACTGGGGAAACTCTTTGCGCCACATGATTGCATTTCATCGTTAACACAGACAGAAGTGGGTCGCGAGAAATTTTTTTAAAAACTTTTTTGCGGTTCACGTCATAACAAATATCCAACTTCTTTGTACTGTCGACATTTTAACTAATTTAAACAACATCACGAGCTTTATGACTGGAAATCGAAAACTTATCGTTATGTGAACATCAATAAACAGTACAAACTAAAAATATAATATTTATAAAATCAAAAACACAAGTTATTTTACGAATACAGGGCGTTTAATTTTACATAGGTGCACTTGTTATCTATTTTCTCAGTCTAGTAAGTGTTTTTGAAAATAAAAAAAAAATAATTTTTTTTACTATTTTTAAGTTCATAAAAATAATATTATGAGAAAATTTTTTAAAATTATAATTATTATTGCTATTATTTATTTTTAAATCATAACTCACACAATAATAATTATTGATGGTTAATACATCGTATCCGTGTTAAAAGGTACTACTAAATATTTCAGTTTGATGGCTTTTTATTGAAATGGGGTTTTCGGGGAATCAAAGTGAGGACCAAAATACACATTTTTGGACAAATTTCAAGTATTTATAACTCTTTCAAGAAGAAAAGGGTAAAGGGCAATACAACTTACTTTATTTTAAATGGAAACCATATTTTTTTTACAGAGTCAAATAGAAAGTTTATTTTTTGAAACACGATTTTCTAGTTTTTTTTCTTAGTAAAAAATTAGCAAATGAAATTTAATAATTACAAATAATCTATTTTTGAAAAAAAAAAAATAAATAAATATAATTAATATAAATATTGATAATAATATGAAAATATAATATAATATAAAAATGTATACATATTATTTTAAATTTGAAACAATACCTTCATTATTATTACATAATTGCTTTTAGACAGATTAGACATGAACAAATACGTATTTTCGCAATTTACACTCATTTTCGCCAATCATACTTTGTTTGAAATAAGATAACTGAATATTGAAGATAATGAAAATAACAAAAATAAATACAATACGAATTTAAAATTGAAATTTATTTATTTGCAATTATTAGTTTTAAGTGTTTTAACTAGGTACCTTAGAAATTATTTAATATTTCTACCTTGTTATTCTAAACACGATTCCAAAGTTAAAAAATCTATTGATGTGACGGCAATTTGGTCTTTTTTTACACTACTAAAAAAAATTTAAAAAAGAGTTATTATGTCTTATTTGTTTACAAACAGTTATTAACAAAATAGAAGATATAATTTCAATTTTCAGGTATAATAAGTTGAATTGTTTACATTTTGTTAAAAATAGATAATTTATAAAAATTAAATTCCTATGTAAAATTTTAAATTTTATTTATTAATTATGTAAATAGGAAAAACGGGATAATTTAAAAATTTGATCAATGGATTTTTATACTCAATATTTTTTTTTCTAAGAGTAATTATGTTAAATTTCAGCGTCCGCACGTTCTGATAATTAATGCTATATAATATTTCAATAATATTAGAATTTATAAAATATTATTGACCCAGTGGAACAGATGGTATGCAACCGTGTTAATAAATCTCACCATAATATATTAATAAGTATTCTCTCATTCGTTGCATGGAATGTGGCAACATTTTTAATTTCTTTTAAATCCAATTTAACGCCGTTTAATTCTCTCTCAGTAATGAGGTATCAGTATGCAGCAGCACATTCAGGTAATACGTGTGGACCCAAATATTACACAACAAAACGACGCGAGCAAAAACAACATCATATAGGTATCTACTAATAATATGATACTTTTATTTACGTCTTAGTCGTGTCCAGTTAAAAACTGGGCTGTCGTTTAAACGAAAATAATAGTAATAGTTAATACGTCAACCTACTACCTACAACTGTTGTAGTTGCAATATGATATTATAATGACGTGTTGTAAGCCCTAAATGTATAGTCTGTAGAAAGGTCGACCTCGATCGCCGGATAACTCCATAATATTATATACTTACATCTGTATTTTGGAAGTTTCAAACGGTGAACGATATAAAGTATAAACGACCCGACAATATTAATACAATATAGTTAATGGATTGGAAATTACGTTTTGGTGTCCTGCGAGACATCACGTCTCCGACCCGAAAAGCGTAGGTTACGTGTACCTACCCACTAATGCCTTATATATAGACACATACCGCAGTGACTGTACGTACCATAATACTATGTAATAATATGTTATATCACTTCAGACGAATATCGGTATTCCGATAAAATATTATTAAGTATACTTCTCCGTCTCGTGGAGTCGTCGATCACGTAAACAATATCGCATAGTTTACAATATAGATATTACACATGATAAGTATGATATGTATTATATTATAATCGACTAATAGTCACGGATTGCGTAATAAACGAATGAGCTGCCGAAAACGACCACGACGGGTGATTTATCGAAGCATTCGATTTTAAGCTTATGTTAGGTTAGGTTAAGTGTCTAAATATTATATTGTATAATAGTGAGAATTTAAATTCCTACCAAAACTTAATACGTAAAAAAAATTTATAAAATTTTTCAAAGTTCCTACAAGGTAAAAAAAAAAAATGCATATTAGTTACTACACAAATGTTAGGATACAAATCATAAAATTGATATAAAAATGTAAAAATTCATATTTATTAACAGTGCAAAATATTATTATACTTATAAATGTAAAAATATTAAATAATATTGTAAAAATAATGCATATTTCTACCTATATTGTATGTATTAATCAAAAAAAAATTGTAAAATACCTATTATATTTTTTCACAATTTATCTCATTTCTGAGAATATATGTAAATACATTTTTGCCGATTAAAATCGTGTAAAAACTTTGTATACCTACTTCATTTTCTTAAGAAATTCGTTGTCTCAGACGTTTAAACAGTTCACACATGATTTTAATCTTGCAAATATCTACACGATAAGCACATATGTCATGCACGCTTCTTTACTTTCAGTGCGTACGCGTAGAGTAAGTATATGTTTTTTACTGTTCGTTTAGATATGAGTGATGATAAATCAATACCAACGCCAATATTATCATATGTTATCACTATGAGTTTTCACTTTAGAGTATCTCTTCACCTCTTGTATAGGTTAGGTATTTGGTTTGGTCAAAGTCAAACACTAAAAAATTATGGTATGACGACGATGGGACGAGCGAATAATCATTCGCGAATTATTTGTGGAACCCGGTGTTGAGGGGGGGGGGGAGTGATTAGGAAAAAAATCTGACGAAAATCATTTCGAATGATAAATCAGAATTGCGCGTTTACAAATAAAACGATAACCGCCCGACGGATGATAAATTAAGTGTGGCTAACCGCCGCCCGTTGTCTAATCCACTATCAATCACTCGGCCAATATGGTGCAAAGCGGGATGCGTGCGAACTACCCGCCGTTGCCGACACCGCCGGCACTATATACATATATATAAGTATATACACGAATGCAATACAAACACTGCCGCGACTACCATTACCGTGGTATATGGCGTGCTAGAAACATAATCGACGCTTGTACAAGAAGTGCACATGTCGCCGCGAGTATGTGCATGATGAGTATATTCGATCCGATAAACGCGGGGTGTGGTGTAGTAAAACTCTGGCCGGTACATGCCCGTCATACGTCGTATATTATACATATTGTTTATGGGGGACGGGGGTGGTGTGACAAACAACGATTTATACGTAAATTATGTCATTTTCAATTATTATTATTATTATTATTATTAATGGACTCCGTGACTAGGGGTAGAGGGTGTGTTGCGCCGTCTAGGGATCGTCCGTCCAGCTAAATGATAATATAATAATATTATGCGCGATGGACTTTTGAATAATCACACATACACACATCTGTGCAACGATTGACCAATTGACGGCGTTGATAATATAATATTTTATATATGACGTATTTTAATCCCGAAAAGCATTACTAAAATGATGATGTTCGTCCGTCACACACCTCTCCACTACCCGCAGTCGCTCACGACATTTTCCGCAGTTACACCGTTACCCGCCGTTTTGACGATTATATTATTATTACGTATGGTACCTATACATACCTATATAATCTCATGATTGACGCATTTTTTTCCACCTCCCCGATAATCTGCATCCATGACGATTTGCGATATTTTTTTTTTACGCTTCGACACTAATATATTGATATAATATTAAACGAAACATGACAATAATATTGATATTATAATGATGATCGATTGTGATATTTGTTTTGATTTGTTTTACATCAGCTAACTTTAAGTAACATGACCGTTTGATGTTTGGTTTATTTGCAAAATATATCGTAAAAATTAAAATAATCAAAAGTAGTTGAACTTGTACGCATACTGAAAGGTCGATGGCACAATAAAACATAAAATACCATTAAATATTCTGAAGCCAAGTTATGACGTATATTAAAATTTGATCCAAGAAGATATTTACACACTCAAAATAAAATAAAAAAGTAAAACTATTTATTATTTTTAGTTTTCTAGACTTAGCTATTTAAATTTAGTGACAATTTACAATATAATGCAATTTTATTTATCGGTATTAGAAATAAAAAATGACAATAAAAAAATATAATAATAATAACCAATAGTAAAATAGTTATTATAATTACATATGAACCTGATAATAACAATAAATTACAATTATATTTTTATTTTAAATGCAATAGTAAAGACCTATTAAAATTATTATACTTAAGTAACAATTATTTATTATTTTATTTTATTTTATTTTATTTATTTAAACTTATGATTATGCAGCATAATATGTATGTCAGTATTTTGTCAGACTTTTGGCTGAGTGTGAGTGTCGTAGCGTTGTTGCCTAATGATTTTAGAATGCACTAATTACGATTTATATTTATATTATTATTTATTTGTACATACATTTTTAGATTGCATAACAAATTCAAACATTTTTGATTTTTAATTTTCAATTTTTATCTTACAATCTGTGATAACATTATTGAATAATAATAGCGAAAAATTCAAAAATTTTAATAATTTAAACAAAGGAAGGTTTTCAAATAGGTAATGCTATAAAATATGCGACATATAATGAATGTACAATTATACACGAGAATACTTATTTAGTAACACATCGGGTAAGACAAAACCCAATTGTTAATAACAAACGTATCTGTATGCAATAACTAAAGATATAAAAAACCGGAAAAATATGAGTATTTATTTTTGAAATAAATTAATTTTGATATGAATTATAAATTATATTTTTAATTTATTTTAAGAATAATATGCTACTAAGTTTTGAATTTTTAAGTGTATATTTTGTTTATATTATTTGTTGAATGGAAAAATTCTGAACGAGAAATAGGTAATCTCATAATTTATTAACAACTACTCATCATTGATCTCCATTTATTTCCGCCAGATATTGAGATGTGCATACATTTGTATGGAATTGTTTTAATTTTTTTTTTTAATTGTTCACCGTTGTTAACGCGTTTCGCAAAACCGCAATGATATCAAAATATTATAGTTTTATATAATGTACATATTCAATATACATTAAACATAATACACATGACACATATAATTTTCAATAAATAATAACTATTCGGACGGCGCAGTGACGTCCTTGTGCATTAGTAATAGAGTTTAATTAAACCGCTAAATAATGATAATATTATAAATAATTGTAGTGAACGAATTTTCTTTGAACCAATCAATCGTGATGACATAATATTATTCAAATACAATCTATTCACAATTTTATATCAATTATTACTCAAATAATTGATTTTTATTAAATTCTAGAAGTCGAAAATTTTTTGTAATAAATTACAAAATAAAATTCTGCAATTAAAACAATTACATTATTTATAATATATTCACCGTAGAAATAATGAAAAAACTAAATATTACCAGGTATACTGTATAGACTGTATACACGTCATACAATAGTCATACAACAATGTTCAATGTACACATTGTTGGAAATAATAGGAACATATTTTATGTATACCTAAATTTAACCTTAAAATTTGTGATTCTGAGTTCGTGACTAATGTTATAATTATCTTGGGCCCTTTCAAACATTTTTTAATGAAAATTTACGTGAATTTGTAGAACTGTTGTAGTAAGTTTCCAAGTTCCAACATTAATGCAAATGGAAAATATAACCCCTTATAACAAGAAAATAACAACAATTTCCGACAGTTGTCCAAGAATTTCCTTCCAGTGGCTTCCACTCAATTTGTTGGATTATTTTAATACAATTTTGTTACACACTAAACTCAAACTTCGCGCATCTAACTTAATCATAATATTATGTTAAATCGTTATACAACCATTGATGTGAAATTATTAAAATATTATCGTTAACTTGTAAAAATTATATTATTAGGTATATTACGAAAACATAAGAGAACTGTTAGAAATTCATAATTATTTACGTTTTTGCGCTGCAAACGTCATGTTGGTTTCGAGGACTCGTGACTTATTTTATTAAAAATGTTTGCGGCCCGCGTCCGGAGAACGGCAAAACTTACCGAAAACCTTTCCGGCAAACTCCGCCGCGTAATTAATGAGCGAGACAAGTCCTGCGCGCGCTGTCCCCATGATATTAATGCGTTTTAAATGAACCCTCCTCACAGACACCTGTAAAACTAACGACTTTTTAATACCTTTATTACGTATACATATATATATATATATGTGTGTGTGTGTGTGTGTGTGTGTGTGTGTGTGTGTGTGTGTGTGTGTGTGTGTGTGTGCGTGCGGGGGACGTAAACGCGGACATCCCGCGAACTCGGCGCCAGGGTCTTCGCATTTAAATCCGAAAATAAAACAAACAATGCCGGTCAACCGAATGCATCTCGTCGAATACCTCAGTCCAGCGGTGGTCGAGGGTGGTGATGGTGACGCGTTAAGGTCGGAGGTATTCATATAGTGGGTCATATTTTTTATATACGAAAACATTTTCGTTAATTTTAAAAATGTGTGCTACAAGTCTGCCCCTCCGTTTTATACAACGATGCTTGAGTTAGCTTTTCAAATAGTTTGCTATGCGAAACGGAACATGTAGGAATTATTATTGTTATATGTCAAATAACATATTATGTAATGTATCGTGTTATACGTGAAATAAGTTCATATCAAAAAATAAACAATATATTATTCGTGTTGAATATTATACGCAATGTTATATTCAATGACACGAAACGCGTCAACATACTTTGAAGTATTGACCTATTTGATTTAAGGTAGTAATGTATAATTAAAATTATTTAACTTAAAAAAAAGTAAATACTACTATATCCAATGTAATAACATTTATTTAAATTGCATAATTTTAAATTCAGATATCATTTGGGTCATGTTTTCTGTACCAAGTTATTAATGTTAACTAGTGTTTAAATTAAGCTTTTCCAGATTCGTGAAAAAGTTGTGCTGCTTAATATTAATGGCTCAAAGGCGTTTGAAGTTTTAACGTTCGAGATTTATATCATTCATAGTCGACGAGGAAAAAATGAGTCATTTACTATTGCGGAGTTAATGTAATTATAATATACATATAGTACCTATTCTGCAAATAGACAACATGATGTCTAGTAAATTTTAAAATGTGTAACATAAATCTAATTTAATTCTAATTGGAAAAATTCTAACACTACAATATTATTAAATATGATTTCAAAACTTCGTGTTGGACTAATTAATTCTTGTTTCATATTTTACGAAACTACAGTTTTGTCGCACAAGTCGTCATTCTAAGTGAATTATTTTTACGAAACACAGAATTACTCGATAAAACATTAAATCCTATCTGTATATATTTATTACTTTGATAGTATTATGCATATAACGTAAATGATATAATAATATGACCGTAACGAAAAACAACATGACCACGGTCGATGTTTTTATTTCCTTATGTGTTACATTTACTATAATTACCATAATGGTATTTACAATTTTGTTATCATAGTCGTGATTATTACCGTTTTCTTATTAATATTCCTTTATACGGTCTTTATTATTATAAAATTATTTTTTAACCCATTTTAATATGTTATAAATATATTTGTTTGGATGTACAATAGTATTGTAAAACGATATTGCTATACACTTTTCCAGAATAACGCTTTACATTTAGTCAATCTTAGCCACCTCGCCGTTTTCGATTCGTTACCATTAAAAACGAAAACAACAACACCTGTTACATGAAATATTTTATTCAACTACCGATCTCCGTCACCATTAAATTAATATTTGTATAATATATAGATAGGTACAGGACGATTTTTTTAAAAGTAAACACTTATTTTCTAAAAATTTAATAACATTTTGGACATACATGTTTGTAAAAAATATGATATTTTTCAAGTTTTACTTATTGGAACGGGTAGTTTTATAATGTTGAAAGTTTAGTCGAGTGGAGATTGAGCAGCATAGAACTAAAAATGTAAATTGACTATTCACTGTAATCTGCAGAAAACTTTAATCATTTACTCATAAAGTCACAACTAATTAACGACTACTCGTTCAAAATTCTGTAATTTAAAAAAACATGAAAAAAAAACTTAAACAAACGACCAATAAGAAGTACTAAAAATATTCAAACATTTTTATCGAATACGTAGATTTGAGAGGTTAATGTAATTACTTCAAAATATCGGGTACGTTGCGAGAGAATAGAAGTGTTGGCCTTCGAAATAATCTTTCTGTATCCTATATAATATTGTTATGCACATGCATGTTTTATTAATTTAACCATATTTGGCTGTCATTATTGTATATATTATCATAAAATATAATATAGATCCGCATGTGTATACCTACGGGAAAGATGGAAAAATGTTCCTTTTATGTAGCGAACGTTTTACACGGAAAACGTGGTTTTACCTACCTATATATTTAGGGTATGGTTTTCATGTATATAATAATATCATTGTGTATATGTGGGTGGAAATACTTATTTATAATTTATGATATGCGATATCTACCTCTACCTAACCGAATTAATCTGAACGTCGGTGGTGTATGTTTTAAACAGGCTTGCGGTGACTGTAAGCTATGTACATTGTACAATATACCGGTCGATTATTACAAATTTAATAGTACAAAAATAACCGCCAACTAAGGATTTATATATTGATGATAATACAGCGATATTATATTGATATTTATGTGATATGGTATTATTATTTTGCAATAATTAGATACAAAATCATATCGACGATTGTGGTGCTATTTTATTTATTATTATTATTTAAAATTCATCGCATAACTTTAAGGTTTTAACTTCATTAATATTTTTTTTTACAACACTAATTTCGATATAATGTCTTATATGTTTATAAAACGAATGATAAAAACTACATTTGCACTTAAAAATGTTTGTCGTGATCGTTCAAAATTACAGTAGTTATGATACCACGAAAAGAGCAAAACTAATATTATATTTGTTTAGTAAATTTCTACTGTAGTAAAATATTATAGACACGAATTTAATTGTAATTATTTCACTCTAAGAATTTAATGTTGATCGTGATTATACGTTCCGTATAGATTGCAAATAAATATTTCTTACTAGAGAACTAAATAAATGTAGGTACTTTTATAATTATATTATGTGAAAAGTAATGAATAAAAAAATTAAAAATCAAAGTCTTCATTTAAATAATGTGATGACAACCAAATTCAGATGAAAATAACAATATAATTTATACAAGTAGATATTTTTTTATTATTATTCACATTAATAATTATTTATGGTAGATAAATATAAAAAAAAATCAGGTAATTTTTATAATGAATTTATAATGGTAGGTATTCAATCATAATAATAATATTATTATTATGGTAATATTGTGATTTTAAATTAATGTAAATGACGTATACTATATTTTTCAATAAAGAAAAACTGATAACACGGCGTGTTGAATAGGCAATTTAGCTACACCACTTAACCAATATATTAGGTGGGTAAGGGTGTTCCTTCTATACATACTTAAGATTGATGTTTGCCTTATTTGTAATAATACCTTAATTTTTGCATTTATTATTTTAGATATTTATATTACATTAAAATCTTTAGTTGATGAGAATTGTAATAATAGTTGGTTAGTGGTGAATCCAACTTGGAAACAAATAAGCATTTTGTGTGAACAATATTTTACGTTTATACGTATTTCCTAGATGTACATAAATCGTTATACACTATTAAGAATTATAATAATATAAAATTAAATGATTTAAGTTATAATATAAAATCACAAGTTCAAAAAAAAAAAAAATGTAAACAGTTTATCGACGGGAATAATAATTTTATTATTTCGATAAGACATGTTTTGAAATATATGACCCAATACTTATATGGATACAATTGAAATATAAATAACCACTTCTCAATAAAAAGGTACAATAAGATAAATTAAATTTTAAATATTTTAATTCAATATTTATTTGCACATTAATTTCATAGTAATATACTTAAGTGTTTAAGGGATATAAATATCTCATATTTTCTATGTCATCTTAATTCTTAATGCTTAACATAAAATTCTATACTTCGGATTCATTGGAGGTTTTTTCTTTTTGTTAAAGTTTGACAATTTATGTCCGAACGCTTTTTGGTTACTAAAATATCATGATTTTATTTTAAGTCCATTAATATGAATGCTGTCCACGAGTGTCGAGTACACACACACACACACGATGTATTGCGTGATGTCGTTCAAAACGTGTAGATTTATATATTATTATGATTATAAATTTATAAATAATTTTACTAATATATTCATTTTCTCGCCACTGACATTACAATCAAAGGAAAAACACACCTCCTTTGTACACGCAGATGATACCTGTCTGATATTTACACGATTTATCCTCGTTAGTATGATCGGTATAATCTCGTCAGATATTATTGTAATAATAATATATAATATCTTCCATTTGTGCAAACGAATTATTTGCTGTGCTGTTGACACAGGACAACCCTTTTTTTTTGTCCACGCGTCAACAACTTGCACGCTTTTTCCCGAACACCACCTCGAATTACTATGCTCGGCCACGCGACCGAATTTCGTTTGGTATATTATTTATCATTATTATTATTGTTGTTCACCCAGTTCGACGAGGTACAACAAACATGTAATAATATATTAGTGCGATTAACTACCGTGAACGTGAAAATCTATCTGATCAGCGATTGAAGATCGGTATTATGCATAGCTATATCTTGTTAATTTATAAAACGTTACAGGGGGTGATGGTTGGCAAAGCGTATTCATTCCCTTTCCGATGTATGCTTTGACAATGATTTTATTTAAATTAAGATTATTGGAACCTTATAAAGTATACGCATTAAGATCATATATTTAAATACTTAGATTTTTTAACAAAATTATTTAATAAATTTCTTGTTTCGATATAATATGTTTCTATGTTTACCACGAAAATAACATTTTTTAAAATGTAAACTAATAATCCGATGATTCTTTTAAAAACTTTGTTAAATATAAATCAAAATACAAATGAGTGTTTTCTGAGTTATTATCTAACTTTAAAATGTAAATACTAATGGTAATAATTTGTGATAATAATACAATTGTCTATAGTTTTCGTTACATGATTAAATTTAATATTATATAATATATTTACCATAATTAAAACTATTATACTTATTACATTAAATTTAATAACTCAGAAAATTTGAATTTCGACTTGTATGTATCCATAATTAAAAAAAAATCATTTGCCAAACAATTTACAGTAATATTTCATTTAAAAAAATAATTTTAGAAAATATACGATATAAAAATAAAATATCTGAACTTAGAAACTTTAATTATTAAGTGAAAATTCCAAAAATTAAATTAAAATTAAATGTGTTATAAAATGATAAAAGGTTAAAGGATGAGCGTACTTGGAGAATCACCCTATATCAGCTTTATAACCATGGCGCCCGTATAGTCATAAAATGAGAAACCGTCTCGTATATACACGACCCGCTCTTAGTGCACTCACTGCTGTCTATAGGTGAGGGGTTAATTTGTAAAAGGTCAACGGTTTATAGTTAATTTGAATGAAATAGTGACGTCAGGAATTATTACATCGTAAAGATAGATCGCTGGAAATCAAAAACAAAAATTGTTGCGGTTATATTGTATGCACGTTGAAAAATACTTCAAACATATTTTATATTCACCTGTAGAATCTTCAAAAACCATATTAAAAATATGTTCGATCAATTGGATGTTATAAAACTATATCATAATATTATACAACACAATTTCATAGTGCAATTTTTCAGCTGTTATTGACAGGTTGAATATCATGCAACAAATTTTAAGGTTTACGCTACAATAATATGATATATTCGTAAATAGTAATAACTTATATGAGAAAATCATTAAATATTTTTAAAATTATTGACCATTAAATTATAAAATAATAACACGACATTTTTAAACATATCTAAACATTAACGTCATATTTTATGTTATTTTAGCTAGTCTTCCAACTCTCTCTAATTCTCTCGACATTAATTTTGATCAACAAGAGCAAAACAAGATTATTAAAAATGTACCTATAATCATATTTTTTTGAAACGTCCCAAGCTACAAAGTGCCAAATATCCATAAAGGTATCGCTGTAACTACGTTGTTTTATTGACATCGAATCAATAAATTATATTTTCCGTAACAATAATAATAAATATATAATAACAATGGGTAGGTCCGTTTATCATATGTATCAGTATTATTGTGTTTACCGTTTCGGCTGCGATATATTATGTCAATCCAAACGCATTGAACTCGGTTATTAATTATTATTGTTTGTGTTTAATTTTAGACCCATAAATCATACATAATAATATAATATGACGGCAATCATATCGGGAAGTCGACGCGCTCGCGGGCTGTGCTCACCGTTGCTTGTTTTTACGTCATCGGCCGTGTTTACATTTTACAAGTACACGTCCATAAAAACATTTTGCAGATCACGTACGTGCTCGGCAGAAACATCCGGTTATGTGCTGTTATAACAATGTTTAATATAATAATATTGTTAGATAATAATCTGTAAATATTCGCATAAACGAGAAGACAAAAAAAATTGATCGAAAACTGTATAATATTATACACAGCATATATTGTTTTATATCGGAGAATTACGGTACCGCCGAAAAATGAAACTTATCTCATTCCTCGGCATTATTTCTTTTTACGGAGATATAATATTAATAATTCTTAACCTTTTTTTTTTTTTCGGGTAACTAAAGCGATCGTTTTATTTATAATTTTAGATTTTGAATGGAGCTGGGGAGCCATATTGTTTGAACAATGACGTTTACTTTGTTTGCTTTTTCAGGGGCAGTAAAACAGCTCAAAACGTTCCGTGCTACAGCACCTCTGTACACTATCTGTGTATAGTGTATACAGATTGAAAAATGAACGCAGATTGCATATTAGAGTGGTAGTTTTTTTAAATTATATTTATTTAAAAGTAATTCAATTCCCTTTCCTAAAATGTTATTCAAGTTGATTAAAACCATTATTTGCCATTAGCCATATTTTACCAAGGCACCACGAAATCGTAATATACATATTATATTTATATTATTATTTACTATATAATCATTAAATCAAATGCAATTTCGACTATAGCGTCTGATTTTAATTCATATTATCTTCACGCGTGTAAGTCGGTTAATTCAAAACGTGTGTATACGAATTTTTCCGAGAAGGTATATAATGACTTACGATGAATCGTCCTCCGCTGATCATATATTACAGTCGTGAGCGTATAAAAAAATAATATATCATTAACTATTTCTTCCAACGGAAATCTGTGAACCACCTTCTTCGTCACACATTAATCAACTTATTGTAATTTTTATTTACAAAGATAGGACCAATTGCCGAGGAAGACTAGTCGGGGATATGATCATCATTAAAATTCTATGCTACTAACGCATACACACTCATATTATAAAAAAAAGGATGAGAAAATTATTTATTAAATTCGTTATATCGTGTTCAGGAACAACAGTAATTATTATTAATATTATTATACCACGAACGTGGTATCCTCCCTCTCAAAACCACGCAACAACGTTCATGTAATATTTAAATATCACACAGTGTGATACGGATGCATATTTAAAATAATCGTTTGCCGACAGCAGTTTGCTTCGTCGACCCGAGCCTGCATTTTACATTATTATTATAATAGCATATTAATCAGCTATTTGTCAACTAATACGTTACTTAACGCCTCAAGTCATAATATTATATCCGTCACACGTCGTCATCATAATTTTATCGACATTCGGTTTTTAATACTTTGTCGTTTTTATATATTATATTACACATTTGTCGGATTCAACGGGCCCGCACAACCGCACCGTGTACTAATTATTAACTCGTCGAGTGTTTTGTTTCACAAATTTACTGGGTCAAGTACAATTATTCCTATCTTGTTTTCTCCAGCCACCCCCGCACCGTGAGTACCAAACTGTACTTATACTGTATAAACTACTGTATATATACTGTTTTGTTTTTATACGTTTTAGTCGAATTACAAGAAAATTCTTCACCAAGTCAAACAGTCGCAATTAGTCGTCAAAACGATCGTTTCCGAGACAAACTATTCTTTTAATAATAATTAGTTCCGTCGCTGCCGTCCAATTAGTTTTTACAACAGCGGTGGCAGCAGCGTTACATTAATAGATATGATGTGCATTTGAATTTCGATTGTTTTGCGCGAAACCTTATTAAGACTTGCACATAAATTTAAGACCCATTCATACAGCAGAACGCAACCAAGAAAACGCACGATGTCTGCAGTGCATAAACTTTTTGAACAATTAGATAACTTTGGGACTTTTATAAATGCGCGTGTCTACCCGTGAAATGACATAGACGCTGTGCACCTAAATAAATATGTATATATATATTGGTTTGCTGTTTCGAAGGCAATCATCGATATACCGAAACCGTAACTCCCCCACAAGATTGGTAATATATAGGATAGGTAGGTATATATAGCAACAATAATTATAGGCACGCAACGCTCTGAGTTAAAAGCTTGTCGTTTTTAAACTGTGGGTCAGAAACACTGCAAATAAAACATAATAATAATAATAATAATATAATATCAACAAAACGATGATTGGCAGAACGATAAAAATAATAATAATCGACTTTGGCATTTCATTTAATACGATATTGCATAATAAAGGTACAAGTTTTAACTATTTCATCGTATTTATAATCATTTTGTGTAGTCGATATATCCGAAAAATCGTCCTATAAGTTTATTTATATATTTTTCGCATATCTTCATTGAGTGTATATTACAGTTGTATTATAGTAAAAATGAAAACTATTCATTAAGCACAGAATACTTGAGAATATTTTGGAAATAGAAGAATATATTAGTTTCTTTACCATAGTATATTTAACATTTGTATATTTTTTAAATTTGAGAAAAAGTACAAATGTATTTTATTTTAAAAACATTATTAGTAGTATTAATTTTGAAATGCACATTACATAATATATTATTTACCAACTATTTTTTTTTTAAATTTAAAGTTTGTTTAAAAATTGTTTGAAGTTTGTCACATTAATTCTGCATCCAGTATTTTTAATACTTTTGTACATGCAATGATAATTATTATCTTAAATACTATCTAGTCAAAGCGCTGTTCTTTTATGTATGTTTTTGTTGAAAAAAAAATAATAATAATAGTTTGTATACTTAAGCTTACTTTTGTCATTTTAATAAATTTTATTTAGAGAATATAAGTACAATATAATATGTTTTAGGTTTTACTAACGTCATAAACAGCATCAGCACATGATATTTTCAATGCTTGTTTTTATCATAAAATTTTGGACTTTAGTAATAATCAAACTGTAAGCCATATAACCTAATCCATTTTATGGACTCTTCTGTACCCAGTATTTTTGTTAATATTTCAATACGGAAAAAGAACTGAAAAATGTACGCTTACTTCAAACTGATTATTATTAGTATATTCTTATTAAGTCGATTTTCAGTTTAATTACTTTTAGTTAGTATGCGTATTGTATATTATATTATATTAGTCTGCGAATAACTATCGATTTTCGTTCTACGTTAAAAATAATAACTTTATTTACTATTTGATCACTAACATTTATTGTGTAGTAAACTTAGATAATTATATTATATGCACGTAATTGCGTTTAAATACGATTTTAAAATTTAATTCATACACTCAATTTATCGTTCTTCCGTACTTATATAGTTATTACGATGAAAATATTTGTAAATTGTTTTTATAACGATTTTCAAAGGGCCAGTACGCAAACTGAAGATACCATTACTGTATTTACATCTTAATATAAATATTGAAAATTCCAAATGACGTAGGAAAATTCCTTCGATATTGGACCCCGAGGTCCCGAATAAAAAAAAAAGTTGTAGTATTTAATAACCATAACCTTTATTCGACAAATATTTTTTAGTAATTAAAGTTTTAATAAAGTTAAAAATTCTAAATTTAGACACAACAAAAAATATTCAATATAAAAGGAGTAGAATAATTTTATCTTTATGTGTTTAATATAAATAACATAATAAGGTTTTCAATATTATAATAATATTATGTATGATTACATCAATAGTATAAAAATCAAGGAATTATAGAAAAAGGCTTTTTATCCCAAATGTATCCAGCTAATTAGAATTGACACACTATTACTTTTTTATTTTTTAAACAAATTTATACATTTGAATAAAATATATAAATAATACACTACCAACAACAAATGAAACTTTTCACTAAATTCATTATATTATGAACATTTAACACTTTTTTTTATTCTATCGTAAATTATACCTATTGTTGTTGGTAATTTACAAATAAATATTTTATTTTTATCAATTTTTTGTCAAAAGCATAACTTTTAAATTTTCTATGGTAGTTTTTCAAAACACTTTACAAACACTGCGTGTAGTTATATAGTAAAGATTTTTATATTACTTTTTAATTTATAGTCAATGCTAAACAGTTAGTCTTCGTCGATAACAAACGATAAAATCTTTAAATTGCTTTTTTGTTTTTTTAAACTGACTACTTAATCAGTGTCATTACTTTTGAGTATCGCCTAAAAATTAGCCCAAAATTGTGATATTATATCATATATGAACGGGTATATTTGGCCGCGAATCAAATTAATTTTAATCGTATTATTTAGGAAAAAACTTGTGAGTCATATTTTTATCGCCAAGCATTTTTAATTGCCGTTGAATTCGCGATTTAAAAATGTATTATTTTTTTTTAACAGAAAATCTGCTTGATTCATTTTTAGCTAAACTTTTAAATACGCAATCTGTCAGGGGATTTCTAGTTTTTCAATAAGTATCAGCAATAAATTTAATAATAATAAAAATGTTATCGTGATCGATAACTAAAAATATATTACTGTGAAAAATTTCACTAATTTTTTTTTTAACTTAAATTGTATTTTTATTTTTTAACACATTTATATAATTTATTATATATCATATTATAGAGCTAAAATATATAATTCAAGCTTAAATTATTATTTTTTATTGTGTTAAAATAAACTAAGAAACTTGAGAAGATAATATTTATTGAATGATTTAAATTCTTGTTTAATCTAGAATAATAATTAGTCACTTAACATTTCACTTGAATGATACAATTTTATTTGCATACAATAATAATTGTTTAAAACGCGTTGGGTTTTGTTTATTAAAATTTAATAATATTATCACTTAAGATATAATCATAAAAATGTAAATTCGATACGTCATAGTAATTATTTGTTTTTATAAATTAAATTAAATTTCGGTAGATAAATGTTGAAAAGTCGTGACACTTAGTTCAGTTTTAACGACCCGTGTACTTTGACCGACTTTATACTTCGAAAATCATTAATAGGTAATATAATATAACATTATTATTATTTATTATCATTATTATTGTTATCTGTTGTCCCGTTATTATGTATATAAACAGACGATATGATACTATTATAATATTATTTATATGTACCTGGTTGCTTGTTGCGATCAGCTGCGGAGGCGGCGGGTTAATATGTGGCGGCGGCGACGACGGTCGGGCGCGTGTGTCTATCGTCGGGCGAACAACGTCCGTACTGAACCACATGCGAGACACGCCGCCACGACCACCCGACGATTTTCCGGGAGCGCAAGCGCCCGCGTCGCGACACGCCAACGCCTCCGACGCTGTACCGGTCAACAAGTCACCGCTGTCGAGCGCGCGCATCGCCGTGTCGTCCGCATGGTCTCTCGCTCTCTCCGCCCTCTTGTATCGTTTTACGGTGGTCGCTATACGCCCCCCGTGCCCCCCATCCACCCCGTAATAGACCCCCTGAAGGCTGTATGTGCCTTTTTATCTTCTTTTTTATTTTTTTTTTTTTGTCGGCGGGCCACCGTTCACACACGATAATCTTCCATTCACCGCGTTCACCGTCGTTACACTCCGATACGATTTATAATAAAAGGCCGAAGTCGTGCAGCTTAAAATCGCCTGCGTACCGTCTATTCGTCTAGCACGATCGGATTAATATTTTTTTTCTTCCGATCCATCCGTTTCGATCTGAATTCCGTGTTCAGAGAATTTCCCGACATATTCAATTATAAATCGAAAATAAATTCGACCGCGAAAACGTGCACTTATATTTATTTTTGACAATATACATTGGTAGATAATACTACTGTTGGGGGGTAGAAAAATCGATGTTTAAGGTATAAACAGGTTAATTTTATTATTATTATTATTATTTTTTTTTTTTTGGAAAACATTCAATCCACTCGATCGCTATTGTTCGAAATGGCCACTATATTATAGGTACAATCACCGACAATAGTAAATACTTTTCGTCTATTCGTCCAATAATCGACCAATAACTTTAACCAATGACAGTGAGTCCTGTCCGAATACAAATATATTTCCCGAGGGCGATTAGGCTATTGGCATGTTGTGACTTTGACAAATGTCGAGTATAATCAATTATTATTAGTTCGTATAAAATATTTGGTATTCATTTTGGAAATTTAGATAATATATTATATAATTAACGATCATGCTGACTTTAAATTTACGTTTTCTTATAAAGATAGACATAAATCATTAACGATTATTTTAACTTAAGTTTTGATTTGTTTTTTATAATGTTTCAATATTATTCAAAATGAACATTGCAACTATTTTCGACATCATAATATGTTATTTCTTTCAATAAACTAGTCACTTCGTGCACCCAACTAGGTTTAAATTTTAAAATTTTTGAAAAAATATGTTCTGGACAATAAACAAAATTTCTACGTCTATAATATTAGTGTCGCATTCGTTCTGACAATAATTGACAATTAGGTTTTCCAGTTATCTTTTGCTGAGCTTTCAAAACATTTAAAATGAAAGTTGAACTCTATTATAATAAAACGTAACCCAATTAAACGTATAATATAAAGTAAAATAAGTATAATGATTATTCACCATTTGTTAATAGTTTTTTACTCGCATTCACGCGTATACTCGCAATCTGCTCCATGTTGAAATCACAATAATAATTACTACGATCCGCATTATGTTATACAAATAATTTAATTATAATGTCATAATATTATCGTTTTATCGTTATTACTGCACCACAATATTACGAGTGAGGTATTTGACGCCTGAACGAATTTATTATTCTGCCATAAATGTTTAAAAATGTTTATTTCTCAGGGTATAGTTGGTGTATACACATCATGCTGATATGCGTACTGTATCGCTGGTGTGTAGGTATTCGAGCGCGCAATGTAAAATGAGAAAAGGCAAAACGCGAGAAAAGCGTTAATTATAGATAGGAATTGCTTTGTTTTCGCCCGCGTATTCTCGTGAGACCCCCTCGTTTGACTATAAACGTAAAACAAACTTGAATTTGTATAACGCGTTACCAAGAGAAGGGTTACCGTAGCCTCTCGGACGGTTTAACCGAATTCGCACAGTCGCGTGGTTCTTTTTTCTTTTGGCATGTGTAATTCTATTTTAATGTTTGTTTGTTTTTCTACTCTATAAAATATTTAATACCTATCAACAAAAAAAGTTTAAAAAGAAATGGGGTACAATGAAAGAGTAGTTTTCATTCACTCACTTACGCATGCTAACTCACAATACATACCTATTTTATAACTTACTTTCTTGCACTGTTATATTCGTATTGTATATAAACGTAGCATTTGAATAAACATAATATTATTATATACATTTGTAGCATGGTCTAAAATATTACATTTTATTTATTTTTATATCGTAATTCAATAATGTTCACATGCTAGTGGATCCCATATTAGAACTACTGTTGAAGAGAAACGTAAAATAGCAGCCGGAAGTAGTCATGTATGTTGTGAAATTTTGAACTTAACTAATTCATTTTAAATTTAATCTCAGTTCCCTACAATTAAGTAGATAATTAAAGGTAAGTAGCTCACCAGAAAGTCAGAAAGTCGTAGGTATAAGATAACAAAGCAAAATTATAATATATTATACAACAAAAATTCATTTTTAAATGACTCCAAAAATAATTAATCTATAATTTATTTATTTATTTTGTTTAAAACTAATAATTACCTACTCACTTGGATTGTTTAGTCTAGCAGAAAATTGCTGTATAATATTGCTATGATGTGTAATATGTTTTAAGAATTTAAGAGACGGCGTTATGATTAGGTAATTTTAGTACACCAATACATAGATAATCAAGTGCACATCAGTAACCGGTATTGCAGTCAAATCTAATTTTAATGGATAAACAAATCAAATTAAAACTTTGGTAATAATAATTTATAATAAATACTCGTGTTTGAAATTATTAAAAAACTTTAAATTTATAATTTTTGTTTTTACGTTGTACTTAACCATATTATATAATTAATTTTAATAATGTAATTTATACTTCTATAATTTATGAAAAAACAAATTTCATTGATAACGAAGTATTTTTGGTCATTTGAAACACTTGAAATATTCACAAAATCTTTACATAATATGCTTTTTCTATACAAATATAATATATAAGGTATAATTTTCAAAACATTTTGGCTATTTATATTATATCTGTTGACATGACATTTAACTTTTTTAATTTTATGTTCTATAAATATCCATAAAAAAATCACTCAAAAAGTTTAAAAGTTCTTAGTATTAATTCAAATGGAAATCAAAAAAAAAATCTTAAGATAAGTAAACATAAATTTTCGATAGAATTTGAATGAATTTATTGTAATTCAAATATATAATTTGTGAAAACTTAAAACTTTCAAGTATATTTTTATACTTTAAATGCACAGTGAATTTTTTAAAATATTTAGATTAATTGTAAGCCATTTCCTATTCATAACATGAGATACGCCGTTCTACGGTAATATTGTATGGACTCACACATTTAATAATAACAATAAATTACCTATGTAATTATATACTATTAAAGCAGTTAAATATCAATGAATGCAATGTTTTCAGTAAAATTTTTAATTAATTTTTTATAATTATTATATATACTAATAGTACAAAAATGTAATGTATAGTGGCCATATAAATATAATATAAAATATGCTATTGACAAATTTTTAGAGGATATCAAAAACTTAATAAATGGGTAAAAACCAATTATTTTTGTAACCGTAGAATCAAATTAAAGTAGGAATTTTGACAAACATGATAGGTACATATACATTGAATGAGATAAAAAGATTTTGTAGTCATAAATCAACCTAATTCTTCAAAAAAAAAGTTGGGTGTATGGTGATAATGATTAAAAATATTTGATAGTTGATCTTAAAATCAAAAATTTTTCATTTAAAATCTTTTATTTTTCAGTAACATATTATAATTTCAATATAATTTATATCTTTTACCAATACGAATTCGTTTTCAGTATTAAATAAAATATTTAAAATATATTGATGTATTAAAATTTTAAATTATTTTTAGTGCTACATACTAAAATTATTATTGATTGATTTGCGTATACATTTTACGTTTGTATTAATTTAAGCCTAAATATTTTTGGATGTACGTATACGATTTGTTTAAACGTAACTTACAATAATATAACGAAATACAAACTATACCAGAAATTATGTAAACTCATAGCGCAGAGATAAAATCATCACAAATTAATATGACGCACGTCATACTTTTTCGTTGGTAACTTTACAAAAGTGTTTATTCAACAGTATAATAATAATAAGGCTTTCAGGATCAATCGGTCAATTATCGTCGTTTTTATTGTTATATTTTATATTTATATATTTTTCAGTAATTACCATGCTTCAATAATATTGATTTCTACCACGTCATCGAAAATAATTTTATTATTACCACTTATCCATATAATTTATTAATATCATTTTAGTTAATACTATTTCGTCATCGAATATTACGTGCTAATATACTTATTAGTGGAACAGAATATCGAAACACTCGCGTGAACTTGACCTCTGCAATTATTATTATACTATCATCGTTCCATTTCCGACACAAATTATTTCATGTAAATATCAACGTGTTATCTGTAAACCGTTAAGCATTGGTAATTATTATTGATGATAAGGACAACCAAAAAGTTCTGTTTGATATTTTACGAATTTTATACAAATATATTCCGGTTATTTCTTAATCCATGTATATTTTTTTCCAACAATTTTAATTTTAATTTTAATCTTTTAAATTCCACAAAAAGTGTTATTTATAACTTATTATTATAAGTTACTATTTGATTGCCCACCCTAAACCATAATAAATTTAAAAAATTTGTAAAAAAAAATCATACACATAATATTTATATTGATTTTTTCACGTACTGACATTATTCAAATTAATATCATACAAGATACAAATTATACTAATTTTTTCATGCATGCTTGAAATCTTTTTTTAGTGAAGTAAAGTAGTAGTAATTTTAGCGTTTTAAATGACAATCATTTTGCAGTTATCAGGCAGACATCCCACATAAGTATACCGATTGTGTAAGAGCACAATAAATCATTCGTAAAGTATTAGATAATAAAAATTTAATTTAGAATTTAGAATTTAAAAAAACATAATACTCTTAAAATTTAATACTAAGAGCAATAGAAATATTCCACTAAGAAGTCTGTTAATAAGTATTAGGTATATCATAGAACATATAATATAGTATTTTTTCCTTCAGTTTTATTTGTTTGAAAAGTGCATTGCTACTACAATTATGTATAGCGTACTAGGTATCTAAGTATATATTGTAATAATATGTAAAATCTGCTGGCTGAAAGCGCGTCGTCCCTCGAATTTCCACGCAGCCGGACGTTTTATAAAATAGACTGAAAATAATAATTTTTGCCCTTGGGGAAAATAATTTTATTATATTCCGCAGCGACGCGGTGCGAAAAACTCACCGACCGACGTCGTATGCACGCCGAAGGTTTCGTTTTTCGAAAAAGGTCAAACCCAAAGGTGTTAATTAAACCACATATATGCGATGTATTTATAAATAATAATTATTAAATAGTACGATATACATATGCACAGCCACTGCTGCCGTATATAAAATGATATATAATATAATATAATGCCTATCTCCGTAGCTTATCCATGTACCTTACATTTTATAAAGCGGACGCGTATACGCAGTACAATGATGATCGTTATGATAATTATGACAATAGTAATTATTAAAATACGAAATAAAATAAGCAAATGAGTTACGATATGAGATAACAAGTCACACAGTTTATCAATACAGGATGAGTCACAAACCATGATCATCCCAGTCATTATCAGGTTATCATTTCATAATACATGATTTGTTCAGATTTTGGTTTTTTAAATCATTAATTATACAACTTAAATACTACGTTTTCTGCAGATTTTTGAATTTAGGATGACTTTTGAAGGAGAAGTGTCCTTTGCTGGTACAAATTTTATTTTTTTCCAACTAGAACCACCCATTCCATGTAACTTTTGGTCTAATTTGAATCAATATTCCAAAGTATTATTATGAACAATGCACACGGTTTAATAACTAAAAATTACTCATTAGAGTTATTAGAATTTGATTATATTTATAGTATAGACTATACGATATACTATACTATCGTATTAAGGTATTTTAAAAAAAATGCACTTTTATGGTATTCTTGCTTAAAAATCCAAAAATATAAATTTTAATAAATTCATAACTAAAGGAAAGCATATAATAAAGGTAGGTTAATTTAGGTTTCGTGAACCACGCTATTATAGTATGTATATATATTTTATATTAAAATATGACGTCGCAGTGTAGATAGCAAAATGACCACTATACAATATTTGCTATCATACACACACCTATCTTGTGTGTATGTGTGTGTTTGAAAGCATAATAACATTATAATTTAACCACAGTCTTGAAATACGGTTTTAATTAACTCGTTGGCTTCGCACGGAACAAATCGCCGCCAATTATACTGCGAAAAGGCAGGAATGATGCTGATGCAGGACACACACAGTCGGTATATCGTATAAGGTACGGTGCTTTGAGTCCGAAGCGAATTCGTCTCGTAAATCCGTAAAAGTATACAAAAATTAATTATACAAACGAAAATTGCATGGTTATCGTATGAAATAAAATTATACACGTTTTTTTATTTTAATATCACTCTCTATTAAGAGTTTGAATTCAGTTAGAATTAAATACTAATATCTATTATCAAAATATTAATTTGAATGTTAATATTTACATTTTATAAAAACATAAAATAAATAAAAAAATGTTCATTAAACAAAACACAACAGACTCGATAAACATAATAATAACTTTAGATTCATATTTTAATAAAAATATCTTCAAATTTTCATTTGAAACAAAATAATTGTATGACCAAATTATTCTTTGAAAGTACTTAACCATTTTTTTCGTATATTATTATACATAATAATATATACAATACAACTATTTACTACTATTTTCCAAAAAAAAAAAAAAAAAAAAAATTAAAAAAACACATTTAATTAACATAAACTATTTTAAAATCATTATTCAATACGAATTCAAACGATATTGCTAAAAAAATATTAATATAATAATAATAATTGCATAATTTTTTAATATTTAAATCCGTACAATATTTTTAACTTAATTTTAAATAAAACCAAGATTTATCCCCAAAAAAGTAACTAAACATTTTACAGAATATGTTTATGTAAACTTTTTCAGATTAACTTGGCTTAGATGCATACTTTTAATGAGATTTAATGCAACTACATATGGTGGATTGTAGTTTATTGTTTTCTAATTACGTCTAGATACGTAATTACTTTACAGTTCTCGAAGCATAGCAATGGTCATTGTTTTTCATACCTGTCCTAACTTATATGATATAACTAAAAACTAAAACAGTAAAGTTGTTGTTGATACTTTTCTAAAATAATAATACATAATTTATATTAACTTTTATTTATTATTATTTACATATTTATTTTGATCATTAGTATCATACAAAAAATAACAATAAATTGAATAAGCACAAAACTTATCACACACGTTTACAGTCATATAATCATTATAAATATTATTGGTATATTTTAGCGTGATGGTAATACAACATAATATCACAAGACTTTATTCTCGTTCCGTGTTAACACTCGATAAAATTACAAGGAAATATTGTACAATGTACATTCTATGTACATTCCACCCCTCCGGAAAACGTCAATTTTATGCTATATGTTTTGCCACGAAGCAGTCTATTAACACCTGCAGACAATGTTTCTGACCCTTTATAATACCATGCCATAATAATATATTATATCTGCTTTCGTTTATCTGATATTATTATATAATATAAATACGCATAACACTAGAAAATATATGTTGGGCTTTACTGGATGATTCTGTTGCGGTTAAAAATTCATATTTTTCAAAGTTTTGACTTTTTTAGAAAAAAATTATACTTCTTTGTGTTTTTTTTAACCTAACAATATTTTAATGTATAAAAATCGAATTTAAAACGAAAAATTGAAAATTATTTAATAAGTCAATAAGTTTTATGAGCATAATATGTGTATATTATACACTAGTGAACCGACATTTTTGGGGCATACCCACTCCATTCCACTCATCATCGATATACTTTAAATACTTCTATCTGATATTACAATAACTAACTAATCGTTCAAAAATATTATTTAGGTGTTAAAATTTTTTGAAACATATTCTTCTATATATAAAATTATCAATGTCTGATGCCAATCAAAAAAGTAAAAACTTAGAAATAATAGTATAAAATATAATTTTTGTTTTAAAAATGATATAGAATGATTTCAAATTATTTAAAATATGTATAAATATTTCCAAAAACGTTAAAAATATTTAAGAAAATAAGTATTTACCTGAAAAAAAATCTTGAATTAGGTTGATTTGAGATATTATGAAAATTTAATACTATTCTAGAGCTATTAAAGATAGATGTATTTTCGCAAATCGTGGCAGTAAAAAAGATAATAGAAATGTTGCAATAATAAGAAATCTCGTCCATCCATCATTCATCCATTGGCGAAAAAATCTATTCTTCGGAATTATTATTTTATTAGTATTGGCAAGAAACGCAACACAAACACGTTTAAACCTGTGATGGAATAACAGCGAACAACTCGCTTGTCATCGTAATAGGTAGGCTTAATGTCATCCAAGGTTTTTACGATCTATGTCGATCCAATACGGAAATGGTATTTATTTTTTTTTTTAGTTGAAAACGATAAAACTCGATGCTCGGTGGACGATGGTATAAATCAGTATAACATAAAAACCGATCGACCGAAAAATTGCATTCAAAATTACGAAAAGTATTTAGCGTTTGAATTCGTTTTGTACGGATACGCAAGCATAATAATATTATGTAGACACATTCAAAATGTTTACAACCTTAAATTATACGCTCGAAAAACACGATTTTTATACAGTGTAAAGTTACTATCATTTAGGAAAATATTTAATTTTTATAATGATTGTTTAAAAACACTAATGTCGATAGATTCAAAACATTGAGGCTGAATAAAGATAATTTAATAACTTACATTATTATATTATAGAATACTACTCTGTCGATTATTGGTTGGATAAAATATAAACTGACTAAACTTATTATTACAGTTGACTAAAATTAAATATTAAAACCCGTTTGTAAATATTTACTACAATATTACATTGTTTAATATATTCAGTAAATTTTAATAAAAAAAACTGTTTCCAATAGTCACGATTAACCAAATACGATTTTATTTTTCATCACAACTATACTTTATAAACACATAAATAATAATTGTATGCGCCGTTTTGTCGTTGTGTTTGTATAAAAAAAATTAATTATAGAAGGAAATATTCATAACCAAAATATATTAATATTAGTAATTTCTCTTACAATTCTTGAAACTACCATTAAATAACGATGGTCCATCGAGGGTACTGGGTAGATATACCTATTATAACACAATCGTAATTACAATTTGAAATCTTTGAAAATCTGACGGAGTACTCTCTATATAATATATATATATAGTATAATCATCCCCTTTTATACTATACATAATATATATTTATTCAAATCCTTGAACTTACCTAAATTTAAGTTAAACACTATTGAATCAAATATTTTTTATACCATTCCTGTGGCGATACATACTACAAACTTCTTTTTTCAAACAAAAATCGCCCATTTTATTGTAAATTGTTAATTACATGATTTTTTTAATAATCTGTTTACGTCCGAATAATAAATTTAACGAGTAAATTTTGAATTATTAAACTTGATAATATTCTTAAATATTTATTTAATATAAAATATTAATATAGGTGTTTAATATTTGATTTAGTACCTACTTATTATACTTAGAAAATATTTACAAATTAAACTAACAAATAATTATAATAATTTTAAAGTTATCTTAACCTCTGTACTTTTTCAGCGGACTAAATCTATACTATAATAGTAGACGACTATACTTAATACTAGCAGTTAGGTAACTAAGAAATACTTATTTAATTTTTGATTTAAGTATATCAATATTTTCTAAAAAATCTTATTCTTTACGATACAAATAAAAAAAAGTTAATTTAAATAATAAAAAAAATGTTGTACTGTTACAAGTAATTTGTATACGACTCCGATAATTATTTGTAAATATAGTACTTAAATCTAAAGTATTTTAAAAATTCCATGATACAGAATTTGAATACAATTATTATTTAATGAAAAAAGACGATTATCTATAAGCATTTAAAACGAAACACAAAGCTTATTTAAATGATTTTTTATATTCTATGAATTCCTGATTAGTAATATTGAATATTATATGCATATGATATATGGGTGTACCGTCATTTGGTCGCACGTCAATTCGCTGTATGTTAGCAGTACATATACCCGATATATGTCTGGACAACACGCAGTCATTTTGCTATTAGATTTTTTCTATCCATTTTTGTGAAAAATGTTGAGTAATTTTGGAACGCTGCTAAAATTTCCATCGAAACAGACATTGCGTATTAAAAATCTGGCAAAACTCAGTCGTAGTACATTTAGAAATAAAACAGATCATACTTTGCGCGTCTAATGAAATACCCAACTTGGGAGAGTTGTAAGAACTAGCTTTTTAGCTCGGCCAGAATCTCCAGAAAATAATGGCCAAGGCCGGGTTATTGTATGCCATTCGTTTACACAACTTTTCACTTTGTGTAATATTTGTGTTACACCTCAAACTGTCAGTATACTGAGGTGTAATATTTTCCAACGCTCTGAAATTTCAAAAATACTGTGCGGTTGACAATTCTATAATAATGCAAGTATATTTACTCTAAATAAAACAATTTTGTTTTTTAAATACTTTATATTTATTTCAATAGGTAATTATTATTAATATGTGCGAAGGGGTCTACACACAAATGAATTAATGAACTTGAACAGATACAAATTATTAGAAACTGATAATGTAAATATTAAAGTATAATAAGTAAAATTGTCTGGTGAGCATTTTGAAAACGACGACATTTCCATAAAAATATTTATAGTAAAAAAAATATATGAGTCGTAGTAGTATGTAAAAAAATATGTACAATAAAATGACATGCGGTGCATAAATTATTTATTTGCGAATATTATTTGATCAATAACTCATTTATTTTAGTCTCAAATATTTAGGGAATAATTTCCCTAAAACAATTTTGAATTAACTATTAAAGATTTATAGATTCATAAATATTTATAAAAATGTCTTTACCATATTATATTATTATTTTATTTTTATAATGACTATTGGGTTCTATATTAATTTTTATGATGTTTATAGTAATTTTACAATGGTGTACATTTTTTTTTATTTAAAAAATAATTTATTTTTGTATTAAGATCAATTAATAGCTATATTTGTTTACTAAAAAAATATTTTTATCATCGATCTCAAAATAGGTTTCTTGTAAAAACTGGTTTTTATTTTGACTCCGTTCCTAATAAATAATTAAATATTAAATATTTTATCATCTCTTTTTTCAAACATTAATAAGGTAACGGCACAACGATAAATTACATTTTAACATGATTAAGTCTATAATTAGATATAACGAATGGATACATTTTTTATGTGTAGATAATTGTCACTGCAAATTTAATTTTGATAAATATATAATAGCAGGTTCTATTAGTATAAACCCACATGTAGTATCTACCATGTTTTTAATTTGTTTTAACAAATCCTTATTAACATCAACAATTTAATTTTATACCGACAAAATAAATCCTATAAGCAACATTAAATAATTAATACAGAACGTAAAATTGTTAAAAAAATAACAATTTCAATACAATATATGATACTTAATTGATTCGACATTATTTCGTTCTTTTGAACTATTCAAAACCTATATATTTTTAAATCAATGAAAAATAAAAACTGTATACATTTTTTCAAACAAAAATCAAATTTCTACTTTTAAAATTAACATCTCTAAGAATCTATACTATATATTTTGAAAACCTGTAATTAATTTTTGAAAAGATTTATTTTATAAATTTAATTTTATTATAGATTTTACTTAATTTGTAATTATTTACACTTTTTGTTTTTACAGATTATAATGAATCTATAGGTAAGAATAACCAAAGTTATTAAAATAAATTTGGAATATCTTTGATTAAATTAACAAAATATAACCTATATATTAATATTATTTTAAATAATTAAAAACATATGAATTATTGCATACCTATAATACCAACATTTTACCATATTGAATAAGTATTTAATATTTTTTCTTTTATTGCTATCTATAATATTGTAAAGCGCAAAAAATATATTAACTATAATAAATGTCATGTTTTATTTATCACTTTATCAGTATTTTGTGATAAATATTGTTCATTGAAGATTTTTAAATTGAATAAACAATTAATCGTTTCACTAACAGATTCATATCGGCAATAAAACAACAAACTACAGACAACTAAAAACCTATTGACACGTAGTACGCCAAATTATAAATTATAATATCATCGTTACGAAATATGGACGGCTTGTATTGTTTTAATATTTTATTAGATCCTGAACGAAGTGATGAATGTATTGCTTTTACAATGATGTGTGTTTTTATTTTTTTTTTTTTTTGTGTCTGACTCCAACATTTGGAGCAGTAATAATGCTCCGATTTTTGACTTCAGCCCCTCTATGAATAGGGAATTGAATCTAGTTGGTACTTTAGGGGGGTCAAAATTAAAATTTTCTAATAGTTTTCAAAAAAATCGAGAAAAACAAAAAAAAAAATGACAGAAAAATGGCAATTTTACGGAAAAACCACTTTTCGACAAAATCGATTTTTTGATTTTGCTGTAACTCAAAAACTAATCATTGTAAATACTTGAAATTTTCAGCAAATGTTTATATTATGGTTATCTCTTTACAGTTAAATTTTCAAAATATTTTGACCATTTTTAAGCTACTAATAGACAATTGAAATTTTCGACTTTTCTAAGTTTTTTTTTCTTCAAATGCCGATAAAAAATTTTTGGGTGGCCAGAAAATCTTGAAAATTTAATACAAGGTTTCTTATAAGTTTTTCTTAAAGTGATAAAAAAAAATCCGAAATCGTTAGTCACAATTTTTTTTTATAAGTGCTTAAAGTTCGAATTTATACGAAATATTTCAAAATTTAAATTAAATTTCATACTCTCATTATGCGTATGTTGCCTAATACTTTTTTTATTAATAAACAGATACTATAAAGTAACCATAGTAACATATAAAAACTATACTATTTGTTTCAAAATAGAAATATGACAATATTTAAATATAATATATCCTAAACTGACAAATCATCTTCGTTCAGAATCGTTTTTCGTATACAATGATACCTATCATTGCATTCAAATTTAACCTACCATAGTCCGAGGTCCACCCCACCCCCTAATATACAGCAGAGCGATACCCACTTACCCGCTTTTTTTATATTGGTAATAAAATGTTAGGTTTAACTTGAAAGTCTCTCTTTTATATATTTTTGAGTGTACTTCTCCATTGAGTATTAGGTTACTGTGTTTAATTGTAATTCAGTAATGAATAATTCAATGTATTAAACATTATTTTGAATAAATCTTAAAAATAAAAGCCTCATAGAAACTAGAACATATATAACAAATAGTATTAATATTACAAGGTTTGGATTATTTCAAAATAAACATTAAACATTCATTTTCTTTAAAAAGTGTATTACAATTTAAAGCTAAAATAATTTGAAGCTAACAATATTTTTTAAACACAATTAACTAAATTTTAAGTTTGTTTACCTTTTTGAATGACATGATACATTTTATTTCATACTTTAAAGCATTATAATTTTCTGAATTTTTTGATACATACAAATTAAATCTCATACAAATAATTAATTAATTAGGTATTAGTATTTGAAATTTAAATAAGCAGAGTTATCAAGACTTTGGAATACGCCACGAAATTTTGTTCCTCAAGAATTCACTCATCTAAACTTCAAATATTTATAAACTTGTTAATATACTTAGAATTTGACCGAAACTCTAAGAAAAAATTTGTAAAAAACAAAATATTCCATTTTAAATATGAAATTATTAACACTACACCATTCAAAAAAAAAGAAAAACTTATTTAATCTTATTTTTCTAATTAAGTTTTAAAATGTTTAGTAATATCTTCAAATTATGTATAAAATGTATTTCCCAAAATCATAACACTTATTTATTGAAAAAATTCAACGAAATCTTTAAAAAAATCGCATTTTATTATTGTCAATTCTAAAGTAAAACCGTTTGTAAAACAATACTCTGCATTCCTAATACCTTTTACATTTTTGAATTTTTTTAATATATTCAAATAGATAAAGTTAGAGTTTTTTTTATAATTAAAATATTATGCTAATATACTACTAATATGCAAAAATAATCAACAAACATAATAATATGCTTTAGACGCTTTAGTTATCAAATTTTTATCAAAAAGATACAAATAAAAAGTAACACAAAACTCATTAATACAAAACATTGTGGACACCATATAACAATTTTCATACAAAATTAAATTTCAAAAAAATTATAACTGCTAAACGATTGAAAAATAACATTTTATAGATATCTCCAAATGAAACTAATGATAATAATAATTGAAAATTAAAATAATCCAAGTGTATTTTTTTCACAATTTACAAAATATTCAAAGATAATATAATATACAACTAAATATAAGGATATATAGGATATATTATATTTAAATATTGTCATATTTCTATTTTGAAACAAATAGTATAGTTTTTATATGTTACTATGGTTACTTTATAGTATCTGTTTATTAATAAAAAAAGTATTAGGCAACATACGCATAATGAGCGTATGAAATTTAATTTAAATTTTGACATATTTCGTATAAATTCAAACTTTAAACACTTATAAAAAAAAACTGTGACTAACGATTTCGGATTTTTTTTTTATCACTTTAAGAACAACTTATAAGAAACCTTGTATTAAATTTTCAAGATTTTCTGGCCACCCAAAAAATTTTTATCGGCATTTGAAGAAAAAAAAACTTAGAAAAGTCGAAAATTTCAATTGTCTATTAGTAGCTTAAAAATGGTCAAAATATTTTGAAAATTTAACTGTAAAGAGATAACCATAATATAAACATTTGGTGAAAATTTCAAGTATTTACAATAATTCGTTTTTGAGTTACAGCAAAATCAAAAAATCGATTTTGTCGAAAAGTGGTTTCACCGTAAAAATTCCATTTTTCTGTCATTTTTTTTTTGTTTTTCTCGATTTTTTTGAAAACTATTAGAAAATTTCTTAGATTCAATTCCCTATTCAAAGAGGGGCTGAAGTCAAAAATCGGAGCATTATTACTGCTCCAAATGTTGTCGTCAGACACAAAAAAAAAAAAAAAAAACACACATCATAGTAAAAGCAATACATTCATCACTTCGTTCAGAATCTAAAATTCTATAAAAATAATAGTAATAAATGAATTTTCCCTAAGAACTCTGTGTTTAATAAATCATTTTTATTTTCCACTTCCAATGTTAACCTACGTACACCCAACGATGATAATATTATGCAAAAACGAAAATATCTGTACTCTGTATTATGTTATAGTCACGAGATAATTTAATTTTTGTTACATTTCGTCCATATGAAATCACAAAATATATGCTTTATTCGCCGAATCGCCAACCTACAAATTTATTACCCGAACTTTATACAAGTGACCTGATGTGCATGCCATGTTACATAATAGATGAGATCTATAGAAGAGGGAGGGGGCCGGTTGATTTTTCAATCAAATTCTATTCATCTTGTACCACAAATCTATAAATACCAACAGCTGTTCGATATAGGTAACAAAATCAAGAAATGCGATACCACACAATAATATAATATAATGTAGTCAGTTAACAAATTTTGCTCACGTGAAACTCAAACGAGCTGATTGCACGATAGAGGACGAGTATTATACAACATCATCACATATACCATATTATGTACCTATTATACATGCATATAATAATATTATACGTATAAAAGCGTGTCCCGCTGTGGGGAGATACGGTCGCGGTGGGTGTCCGATCGAGAAATCCTACGTCAGGCAATAGTAATAATATTTATCATGATAATGATGATGATGATGATGATGATGAATTGGTGAACGAAATCCGGAATCACTTGAAGGGATGTCCGTGTTGGACGGGCAGGCGGAGACCGAACAATTTCGGACAACAGTCCGCCCAGAGCGTGCTATATACAGAGTGATTCTTTTATCAAACAACACTCATTATTTCAAAAAGTATTCATGTTTTTGAAAATATTTTTTTACACACTTAAAATTGTTAAAAAAGCAACGTTTTTATTAAAAAATTATATTTTTAAATATTTTTATCCTTATAATTTTTTAAGTTTTTACTTTTTTGAATGAAAACATAGATTTTTAATTTCATATTCCAAAACAGAATAATTTTTTGAGTATTTTGATACATAAAAATTGAATTTAGGGCTAGTAGCTTATGAGTTATACGTATTTAAAGTTAAGTTGCGCGGAGTGGAATGGTACGGGGTTACCCCGCAAAACGTTTGTCCACTATCCGCTTGTCTAAACTTTAAATAAGTATAACTCATAAACTACACACCCTAAATTCGAAATTTTTATTTCAAAATACTCAGAAAATTATTCTGCTTTGGAATATGAAATTAAAAATCTATGTTGTCATTCAAAAAAGTAAAAAACTTAAAAAATTATAAGGATAAAAAATATTTTAAAATATAATTTTTTAATAAAAACGTTGCTTTTTTAACAATTTTAAACTATGTAAAAAAATATTTTCAAAAACATGAATAGTTTTTGAAATAATGAATGTTGTTTGATAAAAGAATCACTCTGTATATATATATTATATATACGCTCACAACACACTCCAAATACGCATAACACTGGCGTCCGACGATGTACCGACAATAATAATATTACTTATAAATTGGTACGCATCATCATCGATACGCACTCGAAATCATTGTCCGATTTCCGAACACGTTTCAGAACAATCGCCGCTCGTTATTACGTATTATAATACTACGAAACCGCTCCATCCGATATAACATATTATCCGTCTCTACATTGCGCGCGGCTAATAAGTAATATTATATATTATAATAATCTATCTATATACCTACCCAAAAATTAACCTACGTTTGTACGGAGCTTATAGAATTTGGGAACTGCTGAACCAATTGGCACCAAATTCGGTACACGTGTTACTAGGAAATCGAAACACGAGAAATGTTCTTTGATTCATTTTAGTATTTTACAAACACTTTAAATTGGTATATGAATGCTCACACGTGCATTTGTGTTTTGGCTCACCAAAATCAAAATGTTTTGTGTTTATACGTATAATAATATATTATGTAAGGTTTCTTTCACTGATAACAGAAAAAATAAAATTGGTATAGACAAGTCGATCCGCAATTCACTGCTCTGGATTTTTTTAAATAAAATAATATTCATTCTCTGTTATTCAAATATACAAAAAAAAATACAATTTTTTGTATATATGTAGTTTATAGACTCAAAAACTGCTCAACCGATTTTGAGGAAAATTTCAGATATTGATTGTTCTAAGAGATTTCAGAAGATAATTTTAGAGTGTAGGTTGACACACATTCAAAAATATATCAAGTGGCGGATTGCCCATCCCGGTCAAATTAATTCATAAACCGAGGTACATCAATGCCAATAATTTTCCTGTAAATTGATGAACGCTAAAACCGAAATATACCTATGTAGCGTCATATTTTACATATTATTTGTTCATTTTTCACGGACGAAGTCGGTCTGTACAGTTAGTATATTATTGCGATTTGCGACTTTTGACGTTCGTCGTCCGTCCCATAAACATAAGATGTTTTTAGTAGTTAATTCATTATAAGGCGCGCATAATATTATGCTACAGTAGAATCGTTATCATCTCACTCAATACTCAAATGTGTTTTCAGCTCTCATCGCTCAGGTTTTGATTAATTAAAATTCAGGCCACAATGTACGATCTGATTTAAGGATCTAGTCCATGTAGTTATTTAATTTAGTAAATACTCTTTACAAACAACTCTGAGAGGAGAGTAAACTCTTTTCAACCAATCCTCAACATAGGCATCCATTGAGTAACACTAAAATTATACTAAAAAATAAATATATGTATCAACAATTCACTAAAAGTAACACAACAGCTATTATTATGACGCGTAAGATATTAAATGTGATTAATTATTGGACTATTAACTAATCTTACTGTCCTTTATTATTGAATGATATTTATACGAAAAAAGTTGTTTCTCATTAATTATTAGCAATTCATAATATTTAAATTATACAAATTTTTTAAATACTCAACTTAAGAATTTATAATTTTTAAAACACAATAAATATATTATACTAAATTAATTATAATATAAGGTACAATTTTTTAATCAAAATGTTAATAGCGACAATGATGTAAAAAGTAAAATTCACCTTGAGTGACATAAACTAAAAATGATTACACGCATATTATAGCATTTCAGCCATTATTGGGTTATTGTGCATAGATAACTCTGCAAGCGTTCAATATTTAGTACTTAAACTGTTTTAAAACTGTATAATGTTGTTGAAAGTTGAAATATTGATTAATTATATAATATAATTTCTAAATCGTATAACTATCTAAAAATGTGTTTAATGACGCAGCCAATTGTTATAATAATTTTCTTTTGGTCGCTCTGCTCAAATAGTTTCTATTTAAAACTTTCTATGGACAACATTATTTTTATTTTATACATAAAAAAGAGGATTATTATTATTATTATTATTTATTATTCATTATTATAAGCTAAAAAATAACAATAAATAATTATTATTTGTAAGTTAATGATAATAATGCTATCATTATTCCTAATCATAATCTTGTTATTTAATAATTATTAAAAAAAAAAAACTCTAAATTACATAATTTAATAATAATCGTATAAGTACTAACGTACTATATTGTCAAGCTTCTAAAACATTTATGAACAAAAAAAATATTGTAGGTATAGTTTTGTAAGATACATAGACATAAATAAAAAAATTACTTGACATTGAAAGTATTTTGTACATGTATTTTTCACTTACGTTAATTTGTCTTCACTCTTCTGTATATCCATCTGCACTCTGCAGTCTACACTCTACACCCTGCTTTATACAGTTATCCTGGTGCCTTGCCTTGTACGATTTAAATGTATCGATTTGTCACAATAGTTCAAAAACTTGATTTTTGTTCTTTTTAAAGAGCGAATAAAAACATACTTAAAACTTTTGAAATAGATATGTTTTTGGAATTTAGCGCTTAAAGAATTTTTCCTTCTCATATCCTCCAGCCATCGTTCATCTTAATCAAAATGACAATATATATTATATACGCTCATCCACTTGTAGATTTTCGTGAATATTAATTTATAATTTTACTAATTTTACTTAATTATAAAACAAATTAAATAAAATTAATCGTAACATTGATATCCAATTAGTAAAATGTACATTAAAATCAATAAATTATAACATTGTAATATACGTACTAATAATAATTATTTTTTACTTGGAATTCCCAAAGGAAAAAAGATTTATCAGCTGAATAGTATAAAGTGCAAGATAGTACCTGCCCAAAACGATTCTGACATTTAGTCCTTAGGGTGCAGTGGAGGCGACTTTCCAAACCTTCTACAACATAATAATTGTACCCAATAGAGGTAAATAGAGTTATATATTCTAATTATTATTTATAATAACTAACGTAAGTGTAATCATTAATATTTATTGTTTTTATAATAATTATAAAAAACCTTTTTAACTATAAATCTATGTTTAGGTATAGTGTAATATATAAGTATATAAATGTTTTATTTTATTTTAATAATTTATCAAAATATTTAAATACAAATTTATTTTAATTATTAAGATTAAAACTTCATCGAAATTAATATAAAAAAAGCGGGTAAGTGAGTATCGCTCTGCTGTACATTAGGGGGTGGGATGGACCTCGGACTAGGGAAGGTTAAATTTGAATGCAATGATAGGTATCATTGTATACGAAAAACGATTCTGAACGGAGATGATTTGTCAGTCTAGGATATATAATACTTAAATATTGTAATATATTCTACTTTGAAACTAATTCAAACATTTAAGTAAAAGTTTCAAGATCTTACGTTTAGTAATTTTTTAAAAATAACAAAAATCGAAAATTATTTATTAGTAAAACGTAATTTTACACGCGTATTTTTGATTTCAAATTAAAATTAAAACTTTAAACACTCGTAAAATTTTTTAAATTGAACAATCCTCAAACTTTTTTATAATTATTCTAAGCTTAACTTATGGACAGCATAGTATTAAATTTTCAATTCTTAGCTTTTGATAGAAAAATATTTATAAATTTTTAACTACCAAATAGTGAAAAATATTCATGATTTTGACGAATTTTTGTCAATATTTGAACTTCAAATGCTAATAAAAAAAAATTGTGCCTATGTATTTTTATAATTTTTGAATGAGAGTTAGAACAAGTTATGTGGACCCTTCAATTAAATTTTCAAGTAATTTGTCCCAGCTAATTTTTTTTTATCAACATTTATAAAAAAAAAATTAAAAAAAATTGAAAATTTCAATTGTCTATAAATAGCTCAAAAAAAGTCAAAATGTTTTGAAAATCAAATCACGTAAAGAAAATGGCAATCTAAATAACTGGTAAAATTTTCAAGTATTTACGACTTATACTGTTTGAATAACAACAAATATCAAAAATCGTTTGAGGCTAAACCGTTATTTAACGCGGTTTTGTAAAAATTTAAATTTCAAACACTCATAAAAATTTTTTGTCTTAGTCTGGTAGAGTTTTTTTTACAGATAATTGAAGAAAAATGTATGGAGAACCTTGTATCAAATTTTCAAAACTTAGTTATAAAAGAAAAAAATTTTACGAATTTTCAACCACAAAATTACTTGCCAATTTTCGCAATTTTGACATATTTCGTATAAATTCGAACTTTAAGCACTTATAAAAAAAAATTGTGACTAACGATTTCGGATTTTTTTTTATCACTTTAAGAACAACTTATAAGAAACCTTGTATTAAATTTTCAAAATTTTCTGGCCGGCCAAAAAATTTTTATCGTTATTTAAAAAAAAAATACTAAAAAAAATTAAAAATTTCAATTGTCTATAAATAGCTCGAAAAAAGTCAAAATTCTTTGAAAATTTACCTATGTATGGAGAACGCTAATATAAACATTTGGTGAAAGTTTCAAGTATTTTCATCTATTAGTTTTTGAGTTATAGCAAAATAAAAAATTCGATTTTGTCGAAAACTGGTTGTGCGTAAAAAATCCCGTTTTTCCGTCATTTTTTTTATGTTTTTCCCGACTCATTTAAAAAATATTGAAAAATTTTAACTTTTGACCCCCCAAAGTACCAACTAGATCCGATTTCCTTTTCAAAGAGGGGCTGAAGTCCAAAATCGAAGCATTTTTACTGCTCCAAATGTTGTCGTCAGACACAAAAATAAAAAAAAAAATAAAAAAAAAAAAAAAAAAAAAAAAAAAAAAAACACACATCATTGTAAAATCAATACATTCATCACTCCGTTCAGAATCTAAAATAACATAAAACATATCTAGGTCTATATAATCGAGTATCTTTTTTTTACCTAAACTTAATAGAACTTAAGTACCCATTTTGTATATTCTAAATTTGTTTAATTAAAATTTAGGTAATATTTAGTATAATAATAAAGTAAAGTTTAAATCAAAATATATTACCAAAGCATATTATTATATTAATATAATCCAAAGTATTTTTTCAAATATGTACAACTTTTAAATAAAGTAATGACATAATTAAACGTTTAAAAAAATACTCAAATAACGAAACAATTATGCAATTTTAATTGTTTAATTGTATACAAATTAGAATAAGTTTTAAAAATGCTTATAAAATATTAATACTTAACCATACAAAATCTATAGTTTTCATAACAATGAAATAAATGAAACAATCATTTTTTATGCTTAACTTTACTACACTATACGTTTAAAAGCTACAATTAATTATTAATTATTGTTATTAAGAAAATACCTATGAATTTATTGCTAACAGATCATTTTTTAAATATCTTATTGTGGATCATATATAATTTAATAAAAATAGTATTATAAAATATATTACATTAAATAAAATAATGATAATTACACTAATTTCTAAACATCATATACTATTATATATCAGTATTCTGTTTATACTATAATGTTATTCGAAATATTGGGCAAAGTGTAATATTGTAGTTAACTTTGCCCGTAACATTTTATCATTATTCATCATATTCTGTGCACTAAAAATATATTTTTTTTTAACTTGTAACGAATAACACGTGATTGTTGTTATTCTCGAATCCTACGCATATTTTAGTTATTATAATATTAATATTATTTTATCAATCAACTAAATAATAACATGTAGATTTGCAATATTTATATTACAATAATTAACAATCATCTGTGAAAAAAAAATGTTATGATTCTGCTTTAATTTAGTTTTTTCTACGTGTTTATTGGTATTTTAATCAAGTTATACAGTGACACAGCGTGATTTAGATAATATGAGATTTCGGTTGTTTTTCATTAGAACCAATATCAGATATATTTGGTACCTATGTGTAGAACCTCCTCCTCTACAAATATAAAGGACATACCTACTTTCTTTTAAATTTTCAATCCCATAAACTATACATTTCGAGAGACAACAAGAACAGCACAAATATTTCAGCATAATAAAGAACAAATAGATTTAGTTTTTGAATGATTAAGCATACGATTAATCATATTATTTTGTCTATATTTTGGCCTAAAAATAAAGTGAAAATAATTAAAGTGTAAGTTTTCTATAACTTTGAATGTTATATTATACGATATATTATGTAGCATTGAACTCACGTTTCGTGTTCAACAAAATACAATAACGGAAAGTCATAATATATTATTATTATTATTATTGTTGTAAACTATTTTTTTCTTGTGCCAGTAATTTAGAAATTTAAAAATCAAATATTTACTTTGGCACACGTAGGTCATTTGTTACTCGATATTTTTTAATCCGTTTTCTGTGTTAAAAATATCATTATATTATATATGTGTCGCTATTCAAATCAATATTTACACTTTATATTTGTATCAAAACGTTACCCACAATGACCTTCTAAATAAATGTAAACTTCTTTACGAATATATTTAATTCCAAAGAAACTAAATAGATATATTAATTTAAAATAGGCTGATTGTTTTTAAAACGTTAGCTCACAATGACAAACTACTTATATTAATTGTATATATTGTATCATATACCACGTACTTAAAGTATTTATTAATAATAATAGCCTATTCAAAGCAAGATAAAGTAGACTCGATATCCTTTGAGATTTTATAGAAGCATTTTCATAATAAGAAATTATACATCATCATTGGGTCGATTACGCTATTAAATAATTGTACAATCGTCATTTTTCTTAAAATATTTGTTTCATATCACGACAAAGCCAAACTTCAATTGTATGTTATAAGTATATTTTTGCATATTATTTAAATATTTTTTGAGTTTTGAAATATATTTAATTTTATAATAGTTTCATGAAGCATATTTTTTTTGTGGTGAGGGGGTTATTTTTATTCAATTTTATTTTAAATAACATTTAGACTATAATTTAAAATCCTTTAGATTATTTTGTATTACTAAAAAAGTCAGTGAAAAACCTTTATTTTTAAAATAATAACCCCTCTTTTTACTAAAAATTATTTGAGGGTAATGTTTATGTACCTGATTAAAAATAATTATAAATTATAAAAATGTATAGAATATAGATAAATATTAATGATCAATATTTTCAAATTACAGAAGTCCTCATATTTTTAAAATACCCTTTACTATATGAACCTATCATTATTTGTACACAAAGTTTTACAAAACTAAAAACTGCTAGTTTGAATTTCTATTTTGATACTCCAACAGTTAAAAAAAATGATATACTAATTAACAATTTTAAAAGGTATTTGGTAATTGAAAAATATAATTTTGTATCTCTACGGTTAACTCCTTAAATAGAACAAAAATAATACCCAAATATTATATTAAATATATTTAAAAATTACAAAAATAAGATTTGAATACCTTCATTAATGAAATAGAAAAAATAGGAAAGCGTTCTTGCAGGCGAATGATTTTGTATATTATCACACGAAAGCATTCTGATCTATAAATATAGCAGATCAATGTTTAATTTTTTTTTATATACAACATTTGTAATCAAGAAATTTTTAAGATTATTCGAGATGCATGTACATAATTCTTCAATATCTACGTCATGCAAAAATAACAAATCAGTATGTGTATCATTCATTAGGTAACGTCTTTTTAACAGTATTTTACTATATCACTTAACCTTGAAAACAATTTCAATAATAATTGGCTTAAAACATTTGTCCTTGAACTTCCACATCAAAAAACACGTGTGTGTTTCCTATTTAATATGGTACTATCGAACGAAAAAATTTGGTGAAATATGTTAGTATTTATTTATATAAATATTATATATATTTATTATACTATAGTTAGTAAATAACTCGTAATTATACATGAGTACTGACATTTTATTTTATTTTTATTTTTTATTACATTTACAATTTTTACCAAAAAAAAATCGTGTCAATAGTGTACAATACTTATTTTCATTTTCTATGCGATCGCCTTATTTTAAAAATTCTTGAATGATCATAATTTTTTTTTTTTTGGTATACATCGTTTGAAACAAAATTACGTTTATTTACAAAAATACATAATACATTTCTCATCTCTATATTATTTAATTTAAATAGATTTTTTTGTACATGTATAAAAATTATAATTTTTTGATAAATGTACAAAAATTAAACCATGATTGTATTGTATTACATTTTTAGTTTTATTTTTTAACAATTATTAATAATGTCATTGATTATAAATACAGACGACTTACGATAACTCGAAGTTAAAGGGGAGATGAAATGTTATAAAAAAATTGATACATTTAGATAGGTTGGAATAATATTCACCAAATATTAATTTTAGTATTTTCTAAATAAGAAAACAATATCAAATCTTTTGATTCTTTTTGAGCTATTTATTGACATTTAAAATTTTCAACTTTTTATTTCGTTTTATGTGTGATAAAATCTTTTGTTAGTTAGTAAAAAAAATTAAAACTTAAAATAAGGTTCCTTATAAACTATTATTAAAGTATAAAGTAACTAAAAAATATCGAAAATACAGCCATATATAGTTGAAACAAGTGGTGCTCTCATTTCAAAAACAATAAATCTCAATAATTTTAATATAATATGATCTTAAATAAATTTCAAAATTTGAAAAACCTGATTTTAATAAACTGTATTAGATATAATATAATAAGGGGGTGACCGTGTTTGATAAATCGCCTAACCTTGTATACTGTAAATTAAATACTATTGCACACCGTTGTTTGACACCAGTGCATTTTTTTATTCTCAAAATTTCGTTGCACGTTGTCATGTAGTATGTACATAATATTACTGTATATTTACCAATAAAATATCCATAAATAAAATAATCATAACAACAACAAGTGCGTGTTGTCCAATAACACCGGTATTTGTGCAGTTGCGAATATGTGATTTATGATAAAAATAAAAATCAATTAATAAATAAATTCAAACACGTATACGAAAGCCAGCGAGTTACTACTTCCTTATACGTCCCGAATGATTTCGTTATCGACCGACCGCGATAATGATGTATAACAACAATAATTTTCATAATAACAATTATGTATTATGCTATATTTCTGGCGCAATCACATTAAACGCGTTTCGATATCGAAACATTCATATAACTTAGACAAAAGTCAATGACGATATATGTTATATTATTTATCTAATAACAATATCATCCTACTATCGATCATAATATTATTATTAAATTATCCCCCACCCTACCTCGCGACTCGTCGTCCAGACCGCGTATAATGACTCGCGAGGCAAACCGTCTGCACAGTATATATAGTATACTACTCCAAAATGTCTAAAGTCGTAGCGCTCAAGCGTGTTTTGCTTTTTATCTTCTAAATTACATTTCGTTCACTATTATACAATATGATAAATTAGCTATATCTAATAATTATAATATGTGCTCTGTACGTTTGAGCGTTTACTAATCATTATTATTACCTACTACAACCCTCGAAGATATCTTCGACCATCGTACCAAATAATCGGCGTTTACGAAACCGTTTTTTATTGATAGAAAAGAAAAATTCTATACGGTTATCAATTAGGCGATGCTCGGCTATAGTGCTGTCTGCACAGAATAAAATACGGTCTCACACCGATCGAGTTCCGTCATTCGAGTTCATTTTACATTTCACCCCCTCCCCCCTTCAAAATGATCGTCTACAACTTGATCGGAGCTCTAACGTCCGATTCGAACACGCTGTGGGTGGCACTGCTTTCGCTCACAGTCCTAGGTCTGTACTTTTTGTACTCCGACAAATTGTCCAAAAATCGTGGACGACAGATTTCACTATTGCCATCGATCACAAGAAGCGAATGGGCTTCATTGAATGTGTCACTGAAACTCGCCAGTTTCGGGCCACGAGGTACGTACAGTTGTATATATTATTATATCTTTTAATAACTATATATCATGCATGAATGTGTGATATTATGATGAGCCTTTATTAATTTTCATTAAAAAAAAAATATATATCAATAATATTATAACACTATAAACTTAATAAGTATTACCACTCGTGAAATATATCTATGCGTAACAATTACATGGCATCATTTTCATGTATTCCAATTTTTCATTTAAAAATTAATTTATTCAAATTCTAAATTTATGAATTTTTAACTAAGTTTATTAAAAAATGTGCTTATAATATTTAATATAAACATAGATAAAAAATTAAAAACTACTTAGCAAAACCACTCTATTTATTATAAATTATTAAGGTGATGATTTTGTTAAAAATATTCTTGAGACTTTAAGTTATCTATTTTGATGAACTAAGATTAATATGTCCATCATCCGTTATAATATGTTTAAAATAATGAGGACTATAATATAATTATAAAACTACAGTAATTACTAATATTAATATTATCTATCAACATCTAATATATTTGTTTTAATTATTTGAGTACATAAATCCTAATTTTAATATTTTATCTATTTTATATTTTTCTAAAACTATCATTGAGGAATATCAACTATAGTTTAGACTCTAAAAACATCTTACAACAAAAAGCATAGTTTATAATATTTTATAAAAAAAAAATTGTATCACGACACTCATTAAATAGTACGAGAAAAATCGAAGTTATTGAAAATAATATGGTCTTTATAAGTAAAAAAAAGTTAAGTGTAATATTATTTATTACACAGAACACATAGATAGATGCTACCCCTAAACACTCACAACTTGCATATATTTGTGTAATACAAATGTAATACATTTTTAAAAAAAACTATGAAACCAAAACCGGAAATATCATTAATGTATTTTGTTGGAACATTAAAAACACGATTGATTACTATCGTAACATTAAATGTGTTCGTTCGTAATATTTTACTTATACATAAATACTGAACGATAGCTCGATTGGAGGACATGATGTAAAATAATATAATATTAAAATATTATTATTTAATGTACACGGCGTTGAGTTTAGATAAAAACCCGACATCATTGTATTTCGAATGTATTGATACCGTGATCTATTTTACAGATATTTTGCCGTTTTTCGATAGCGTTATCAAAAAGTACGGGTCACTGATCCATTTGAAAATCATAGCACGTCATTATGTCATCATAAACGATCCAGACGATATAAAGGTATGTCGACGTAATGATATTATAATATTGATATACTGCAGCTCTCTGATAACGCGGGGTTGCGACTCAAGATTGGGACATCGCCCATTTGTGTCAAAAAAAAAAAAAATTCGTTTTGGGTAAGCCTATCTAGGCTAAAAGGAAAAAATGTACCTACGCTTTTTCGTACCGCCCATTTGCACGTTATCTGTGTTATACAACGATTTTATATGATAATAATAATCAATTAAATAAACATCATATTTTTTAACACTATATCGAATAATTATAATAAAAATTTAACTAAAACTACCAATAACTGAGAATCTTTTCAAACTCACAGACAGTTTTTACTATTATTATTGTTCTAGGCTATTATAGATGGTGACAATAATCAATATGACAAATATTATTCCAAATAATTCAATAATTTAGTAAGCATTTTTTTGTTTGTGTGTTATTTTACTGTATAATACCTAGAATACCTTATAAATTTAGTTTTCATATCTCACATAACCATTGCAGAGTTATATAGGTACGCAACTAAATATCACAGGTCTTTTGTGATTGTAATTATTGGCTATTTATAATTATACTAAACATTAAGTCTAAATGAGGCATAAACGCACTAGAGATGATATAAATAATTTAATATGTACATAATTAACGTAAAAAACACAAAATAATAATAAAGTAGTTTAAAAATAAAAAATAAGCGGGTAAGTGAGTATCGCTCTGCTGTACATTAGGGGGTGGGATGGACCTCGGACTAGGGAAGGTTAAATTTGAATGCAATGATAGGTATCATTGTATACGAAAAACGATTCTGAACGGAGATGATTTGTCAGTCTAGGATATATAATACTTAAATATTGTAATATATTCTACTTTGAAACTAATTCAAACATTTAAGTAAAAGTTTCAAGATCTTACGTTTAGTAATTTTTTAAAAATAACAAAAATCGAAAATTATTTATTAGTAAAAAGTTATTTTACACGTGTATTTTTTATTTCAAATTAAAATTAAAACTTTAAACACACGTGAAATTTTTTCAATTGAACAATCCTCAAACTTTTTTATAATTATTCTAAGCTTAACTTATGGATAGTATAGTATTAAATTTTCAATTCTTAGCTTTTGATAGAAAAATATTTATAAATTTTTAACTACCAAATAGTGAAAATATTCATGATTTTGACGAATTTTTGTCAATATTTGAACTTCAAATGCTAATAAAAAAAAATTGTGCCTATGTATTTTTATAATTTTTGAATGAGAGTTAGAATAAGTTATGTGGACCCTTCAATTAAATTTTCAAGTAATTTGTTCCAGCTAAATTTTTTTTATCAACATTTATAAAAAAAAAATAAAAAAAAATTGAAAATTTCAATTGTCTATAAATAGCTCAAAAAAAGTCAAAATGTTTTGAAAATCAAATCACGTAAAGAAAATGGCAATCTAAATAACTGGTAAAATTTTCAAGTATTTACGATTTATACTGTTTGAATAACAACAAATAACAAAAATCGTTTGAGGCTAAACCGTTATTTAACGCGGTTTTGTAAAAATTTAAATTTCAAACACTCATAAAAAATTTTTGTCTGAATCCGGTAGAGTTTTTTTTACAGATAATTGAAGAAAAATGTATGGAGAACCTTGTATCAAATTTTCAAAACTTAGTTATAAAAGAAAAAAAGTTTACGATTTTTCAACCACAAAATTACTTGCAAATTTTCGCAATTTTGACATATTTCGTATAAATTCGAACTTTAAGCACTTATAAAAAAAAATTGTGACTAACGATTTCGGATTTTTTTTTATCACTTAAAAAACAACTCATAAGAAACCTTGTATTAAATTTTCAAGATTTTCTGGCCGGCCAAAAAATTTTTATCGTTATTTTAAAAATAAATACTAAAAAAAATTAAAAACTTCAATTGTCTATAAATAGCTCAAAAAAAGTCTAAATTCTTTGAAAATTTAACTGTGTGTGGAGAACGCTAATATAAACATTTGGTGAAAATTTCAAGTATGTACATCTATTAGTTTTTGTGTTATAGCAAAATAAATAATTCGATTTGGTCGAAAACTGGTTGTGCGTAAAAAATCCCGTTTTTCCGTCATTTTTTTAAGGTTTTTCCCGACTCATTTAAAAAATATTGAAAAATTTTAACTTTTGACCCCCCAAAGTACCAACTAGATCCGATTTCCTTTTCAAAGAGGGGCTGAAGTTGAAAATCGAAGCATTTTTACTGCCCCAAATGTTGTCGACAGACACAAAAAAAAAAAAAAAAAAAAAAAAAAAAAAAAAAAAAAAAAAAAAAAAAAAAAAAAAAAACACACATCATTGTAAAATCAATACATTCATCACTCCGTTCAGAATCTAATATATACCTAACAAAGAAATAAATGTTATGTTTATTTAATTAATTAATCAGATTTTCAAGGTATTCCCCACCTGACTGCAAACAAGCTTGAGCTCTAAATGAAACACTTTATGTAATACTTTGTGTAGACCAATATTCAATTCTAAGAAAACTAAGATAGAGACCATTTACAACGTATAACTCTGCAACTATGGAAGATATGAAAAGCAAATTTATAAGGTATTCTAGCAGGTATTATTCAGTAAAATAATTGATTAACAAAAAACCCATACTAAATATTGAATTATTTGGAGTAATATAGTTATGAGACTTACTTTTAAATATTTTAACTTTTGATAAGAAATGTTTACTTTTTTCAATCTAATAATAATAATGATTTGCATAATTTCTGGTTTAACTGCATTATATATTGGATTATGGAATAATTAATTAGATTAAAAAAAAAAATCATGTTAAAATGTTGAAAAGTCTCGGAAAAACATAAAAAAATACGTGGTAGGTTTGGTTTTGTTTAAAAAAAATTTAAATTTTCCATAACTTAAAAATAAAAAAGTTAGACACCCTCTTTAAAAGGCATTTCTTCATCGTTTTAGGTATACTTCCGTATAACATCAGCCGGTCACTTCCCCTGGAACACATTGTATAATATATCATATTATTTTAAAAACTGGAAATTATTGGTTTTTTAGAAATGATAAATTTCTGTTAACAATTTTGAGTTATAATATAAGCTTAAAAATCAATTAATTATATTATAGTTTTATTTTCATGCTATGTATACGCTTTATAATTTTTTTTTATGAACAATTTAATTTTATATCATCTTGTAAAATTTATTTCCTGGTTTATTTTTACCGTACAAAGTGTCCATGATATACAAATGAAACAATAGACAACACAAAGTGTCCGTTTACCGTTATAAATGTGCTAACAAATTTAAAATTAACTATAATAAAAATATGGTTATTTAAAAAAAAGTGTGATTAATTATTATTTAAAATAAAAATGTGTACTTATTATTGACAATTGTCTTTAAAAATGTATATTATTAATTATCGGGTTATTAAAAGAAAAAAATGTGTTCTTTTAACTATTATTATAGTCTATAGTTTGAAAACAATTTTTATTATAAATTTATAATAATTATAATGTTAAAAATATATCTATATTTAATCCATTGTTATCATGTAAAATCACTCTAGGTATAGTCATCGGAAAAAAGTACCTTTTTTATTTTGACACTAATAGTTGTACCCAAAATGAACATTTTTTTTTAGCGCAGATGAACTTTACTATTCTCCTGAACTGCGGTTATCAATTTGAAATAAATCAGTTACCTAATGCATAATATATATTATAGTAGTTTTGCGTTGTTGATTGTTGCGGGCGTATGTAAAATGTATATGTACATATTATTGTAGGTACTACTATCAAGCGTACAGCACATTACGAAAGGTCCCGATTACGAGATGCTTGAACCATGGTTGAACAAAGGGCTACTAACCAGCACGGGTACGTAAATTATCATTTTAACAATCATATTATTGTTATACACACACTTCCATCGTTATAATACTATTACATGTGCGTAATTCTATACATAAAAAAAAACTCGAATTCGTATAACAAACATTTTTGATTATCAGTTTCTATCAATTATACTTAATTAATTAAGAACGTATTAACTAGTTTGTACTTGATATTTTAAATGTGTATGATTTCAAAGATGCAAAGGCACGAGTTTTTTAATGTGTATTTTAAGTTTAAGTGTACAATAACCATAAAATAACAAAAAATGTACAAATTATTTTGCAGTTAAAAAATATTCAATTTTTTCATTCGAAGATAATATTCGAGAATATTTTTTATTAAAAAATAATTATCCAATTTATTTTCCTCTAGGCTCTAATCAATAAAAAAAAAGTTCTATGTAGTTTAAAAACTAAATCATTTATATTTTATTTATATTACAATCAGTATTATTTATTTATATTTGTGAGTTATTAGAGAAAAATAATTAAAATTAAAATACATGATATCGTAAAATATAAATATATCAATATATTATATCCACAATTTATACTATATAATAAATTGTTATTGCAATCGTTTTATAGATCAAAAATGGCATTCTAGAAGAAAACTGCTAACAAACACTTTTCATTTTAAAATTTTGGAAACTTACGTGCCGTCGCTTAATAAGCATTCCCGTTCGTTAGTCAAAAACCTCATCAACGCGTCAGACAACGGTAAATCCATAGCAGATATTGACTCCCACGTAACTCTCTGTGCTTTGGACATCGTATGTGGTAAGTTCTTTTTTTTATCATGGACACGTGTTTCGAATATAATATGTTATGATTTTGTAATTCGAACAAGACTAATACAAAATTCCGAATTCTACATACAATAGTTAATTAAAATATTTTAACCCTAAAGCATTATATCATAATAATTTTAAAATATTATAATACTTGAATTTTAGATTCTGAACGGAGTGAAGAATGTATTGATTTTACAATGATGTGTGTGTGTTTTTTTTTTTTTGTGTCTGACGACAACATTTGAGGCAGTAAAAATGCTTCGGCCCCTCTTAGAATAGGAAAATTCATCTAGTACTATGGGGGCTCAAAAATAAAATATATCCAGTAGTTTTCAAAAGCATCGGGAAATCCCTGAAAAAATAACGAAAAAGCGGGAATTTTTACGCATAACCACTTTTCGACAAAATCGAATTTTTTATTTTGCTATTACTCAAAAAATAATTGATGTAAATAGTTGTAATTTTTACCAAATGTTTATATTAGCGTTATCTATACACAGTTAAATTTTTAAAGAATTTTGACCTTTTTTGAGCTATTTATAGGCAATTGAAATTTTCAATTTTTCTAAGTATTTTTTTTTAAATAACAATAAAATTTTTTTTCGCCGCCCAGAAAATCTTGAAAATTTAATACAAGGTTTCTTATAAGTTGTTCTTAAAGTAATAAAAAAAAAGAAATCGTTAGTCACAATTTTATTTTATAAGTGCTTAAAGTTCGAATTTATACGAAATATGTCAAAATTGCGAAAATTTGCAAATAATTTTGTGGTTGAAAAATCGTAAAAATTTTTTTTTTTATAAATAAGTTTTGAAAATTTGGTACAAGGTTCTCCAGACATTTTACTTCAAATATCTGTAAAAAAAACTCTACCGGATTCAGACAAAAAGTTTTTATGAGTGATTGAATTTTAAATTTTTACAAAACCGCATTAAATAATAGTTTAGCCTCAAACGATTTTTGATATTTGTTGTTATTCAAATAGTATAAGTCATAAATACTTGAACATTTTACCAGTTATTTAGATTGCCATTTTCTTTACTTGGTTTGATTTTCAAAACATTTTGACTTTTTTTGAGCTATTTATAGGCATTTGAAATAATCAAATTTTTTTTTATTTTTTTTTTATAAATGTTGATAAAAAAAATTTAGCTGGGACAAATTACTTGAAAATTTAATTGAAGGGTCCGCATAACTTGTTCTAACTCTTATTCAAAAATTATAAAAATACATAGGCACAATTTTTTTTTATTAGCATTTGAAATTCAAATATTGACAAAAATTCGTCAAAATCATGAATATTTTAAACTATTTGGTAGTTAAAAATTTATAAATATTTTACTATCAAAAGCTAAGAATTGAAAATTTATTACTATGCTGTTCATAAGTTAAGCTTAGAATAATTATAAAAAATTTTAAGGATTATTCCATTTAAAAATTTTTACGAGTGTTTAAAGTTTTAATTTTAATTTGAAATCAAAAATACACGTGTAAAATAACGTTTTACTACTAAATAATTTTCGATTTTTGTTATTTTTAAAAAATGACTAAACGTAAGATCTTGAAACTTTAACTTAAATGTTTGAATTTTTTTCAAAATAGAATATAATATGACAATATTTAAATATAATATATCCTTGACTGATAAATCATCTCCGTTCAGAATCGTTTTTCGTATACAATGATACCTATCATTGAATTCAAATTTAACCTACCCTAGTTCGAGGTCCACCCTACCCCCTAATGTACAGCAGATCGATACTCACTTACCTGCTTTTTTTATGTTTAATACATGTACAGAAACCATTATGGGTGTAAATTTACGTACTCAAGAGGGTAAATCGACAGATTACGTTAAAGCAATCAAAAAGTAAGTATATCATGCACTACACGGTTATGTCACATTAAGACGTTTCATTATATTTTAGTTTTTAATCCTTGTTATTTCTGTAGTGTCAGTCACATACTAATCAAACGTATTTTTACGTTTTGGTATTGGAACGAAATTGTTTTCAACCTAAGTAGCATCGGCAGAGAATTTCGTAAATCATTAAAGTTATTACACGATTTCACAGAAAATGTAATCAGCATACATACTTTTTTAATAACAATCAGTGGCGTATACATACATTTTATGTGGGGGGGATCAGAAAAAAAATTTAAACCTATGCACATTAAAATAATAAATAACAAAATATAGGTAATATATAGTATTAAGGTACAATAGCGACATAGCATAACTATAAATATAAAAATTTGCGTTTAAATAATATAATAAAGTATAAACTTAATATTATTAGGTATATTATAGGTACTGTACTATATTCATAATAAATGAAATACGTGGGAAATATAAAGTTGAAAATTGTCGAGCGAAGCGAGAAAATTTTTTTTTGTGGTAATAATTATTATATAATAATATATTATACCTATTGGTCTGCTAAACTTGGTTTTGGACTATCTACTAGTTGGTACCTAGCATGCATTTCAAAAAGTTGAAATGACGCCCCTGAATTCAACAATATTATAGAAGGCTTACACAATTTATTTAATTTTTTCTCGATTTTTCCTTATAATGCGCTAACACTAAGAACACTATTTTATAAAATTTTAAAAAAAGGCCTATGGGGGATCTGACCCCCACATCCCCTCCCTTGTATACGCCCCTGATCACAATATTATGTATATTTTTATTATAGCGTTTTTTTTTTAATATAATTCAGGTCATAAAGGAGAGACGAAAGATATTAGAAAACGTGGAACAAAAAAAAATCGATGGAAACGGTAAGACTATAATATTTCTGCCAATTTTCTGGTATATGAATGAATTAACATAAATCATCACAAGCAGGAAAGAAACAGATATATTCGTTTTTGGACCTTCTTGTCGGTGTTTCCAAAGAAAATCCTGGCACGATGACCGATAAAGATATACGAGAAGAAGTAGACACGTTTCTTTTCGAAGGACACGACACGTCTTCAATAGCTATTACTATGGCTATAATTCATTTGGGACTCGATCAAAACATACAAGTAAGTAAAATACTTGCAAAAAAATATTATTAACACATTCTTTACTTTATTTGTCAACTTATAATATATATTACTCTCAAAATGTAGTTTTGTTCAATTCAGAACTAAATATTTGTATTAAGTTTTCAATATAAAAAAAGCGGGTAAGTGGATATCGCTCTGCTGTACATTAGGGGGTGGGGTGGACCTCGGACTATGATAGGTTAAATTTGAATGCAATGATAGGTATCATTGTATACGAAAAAAGATTCTGAACGAAGATGATTTGTCAGTCTAGGATATATTATATTTAAATATTGTCATATATTCTATTTTGAAACAAATAGTATAGTTACTATATGTTACTATATAGTTACTTTATAGTATCTGTTTATATAATAAAAAAAGTATTTGGCCAACATACGCATTATGAGCGTATGAAATTTAATTTAAATTTTGATATATTTCGTAAACATTTGAACTTTAAATGCTAAGAAATAAAACTTGTGACAAATGATTTTTGATTTTTTTTTTTACTACGATAAGAACAACTTATATTAAACCTTCTATTAAATTTTAAAGATTTTTTGGATAGCCGAATTTTTTTATCGGCATTTGAAGAAAAAAACTTAGAAAAGTCGAAAATTTTAATTGTCTATAAGTAGCTTAAAAAAGATCAAAATATTTTGAAAATTTAACCTTAAATAGATAACCATAATATAAACATTTGGTGAAAATGTCAAGTATTTACAATGATTCGTTTTTGAGTTACAGCAAAATCAAAAAATCAATTTTGTCGAAAAGTGGTTTTTCGTAAAATTGCCGTTTTTCTGTCACTTATTTTTGTTTTCCTCGATTTTTTTGAAAACTGTTGGAAAATGCTTACTTTTGACCACCCAAAGTACCAACTAGATGAATTTTCCTATTCAAAGAGGGGCTGAAATAAAAAATCGGAGCATCATTACTACTCCAAAACGTGATGACACAAAAAAAAACACACATCATTGTAAAATCAATACATTCATCACTTCGTTCAGAATCTAAAAATACTTCAACGGTTTTATATCATCACTATAAGCGATCGAATAAACCGTTTAAAATATATAATATTATTATTATTACACATTTTTTTCATTTAAACGCCAAATGTCGACCTCCTGAGTCATATAAAATACTTAATATTTATGCTCATGACAGCAGTTTTTTTTTCTATTCGGACAAACCACTTATTTTTTTAATTCAATTTGTGATGTCAAACAGAATTTGGTCAGAGATGAGCTGTACGAAATATTCGGCGACAGCGACCGAGACGCAACAATGGAAGACCTCAAAGCGATGACAAATTTAGAAAGAGTGATAAAAGAGACAATGCGACTTTATCCGAGCGTGACGGGTATCACGAGAACCCTCAAAGAGCCGCTCCGCCTCGGTATGTGTACAATATTATGTATAATTTAGTTGAAAGAATATGTAATTACATTCGTTATGCGCTAAATACGATTTAATTGCGTCGTGTTATAAAGTACTGTTCGCGTACGATAAATCATTTTGTAATAATGTTATTTTACAGAAAAGTATACGATACCTTCTAAATCGGTTATGGTGGTCGTCCCTCATCTATTGCACCGCGACGAAAACATTTATCCTAATCCGGAAAAATTCGATCCTGACCGGTTTTTGCCGGATCAGTGCAACGGACGTCATCCTTACGCGTACATACCGTTTAGCGCCGGGCCAAGGAATTGCATAGGTACTAAACAGTCAAAGCTGGTATTGTAAAGGAATTTTTTTATGATATTATCTAGTACATAGTATACGAACATCCGAAGTACAAAACCCTATTCAGACGTAAAATTAGGGATCATAAAATTGTTAATTATTTTCTGCATTATTCTGACTATAACAGTTCTTTCGGAATTTTTTAACAGTTGTGTTAATAACCTTGGCATTTTTTTATTTTTATTTATATCTAAATATGTTTTTTAAATATTGATTCTTGGCAGATTTTAAGACACTAACACTTTTACATATCACTCAATTACGATATATTCTTAATTAAATTTTTTATTTAAAAACAAAACTAATTTAAATTTTTAAATACTATTTTTAGTTCATAATGGAATGTAAAATTAAAAACGAATTATTGCTTTAGATTGTTTTTTCAAATTTTATATAAGGTTATTTTTATTTTTAATCTATATTTAGTATTATTTTTAAGTTAAAATTTTAGATTTTTAAGTCATAGAATAAATGTATCTTTTAAATGTTGGCAATTTCATAATAGATAAATGAATGTCGACTGATAATAAATATATATGTTACCGTAAATGCCCGATCACTAGGTAAACCTAGGTTTTACTAGTTAATGTTAGGTTTTACACTTTTACTGTTTGCACTCAGTAAATGCTGAAATTCTTAATTTTATTCGGGCTTTTACTAAACACGTTGTGTACATCCTAGGATATACAAATTGACTTAGTAAAAGCTGATCAATATATGACACATAACATTTAAGCTGCGTAAAAATTATAATTATATATTATTAAAACAAACTACTGACAGTTATTTAAATTCTTTATTTAAAATAAAAATTTAATTGTACATTTTTTCTGCAATCACGCCTCAAAAATTTTTGCTCGCAATGATTAATAGCAATTATTTTGCAAAGATAAATTTACGACTACAATGTATAGTTACAACATTATATGTGTAGATATTAGATATTAATAATTTACCTTAGGACTTGCATTAAAAAAATAGTTCTACAATTGTAATATAACTTATAAGTTATAAAATAAAGTATAATAATAATTGCTACTTCGAGCATACCGAAAAATGTGATAACAGAACTCATTAATGAAGATGACCTTATATCTGTCCTTGAAGGTTCTAAAATAACAATTTCCTATGAGAATTTGGAGACGAATAATATTGAAAAAATCAATGGGGATATAGACATTACTAAGTTATATCATGAATCATGATATAATTTATATAATATTAATTTTAAACCCGGTAAAATGCAAGTCCTAAGGTAAATTATTAATATCTAGTATCTACACATATAATGTTGTAACTATACATTGTATTCGTAAATTTATCTTCGCAAAATAATTGTTATTAATCGTTGCGAGCAAAAATTTTTGAGGCGTGATTTCCAGAAAAAATGTACAATCTAAAATTCATTTTTAAATAAAGAATTTAAATAGCTGTTAGTAGTTTGTTTTAATAATATATTAAAAAAATAATAATATATTTACGCAGCTTAAATTTTATGTGTCGTGTATTGATCAGCTTTTACTAAGTTAATTTGTATATTCTAGGATGAACACAACGTGTTTAGTAAAAGCCCGAATAAAATAAAGAATTTCAGCATTTACTGAGTAAAAACAGTAAAACCTAACATTAACTAGTAAAACCTAGGTTTACCTAGTAATCGGGCATTTACGGTAACATATACAGGGTGTCCCACGGAGTTCTGACAAATGAAATAACTTTTATTCTAATTGATATTTTTTCATTTTTTTTTTTTTGTAAAATTAATAGACGCTTGCTCTACAAGTATAATATAAAATTTTAAATTAAAATTTTTTTTTACACAAAATAAAAAAATTTAAATTTGATTCAATTTTTTTTGAAGAAATTTAAAATAGCCAATTTTTAAACATATTGGAAAAAATAGATTTAACGTTTTCAGTATTCAATTTGAGTAATCCGTTTGCGACTTATTAACATTTAAATATTCGTTACATTCACTGCTACCGGGCAATTTACCAGACCCAACAGTTAAAACCAGAAGTCAAAATGAACCCAAGATAACAAACTAAGATAGTATCCATAGAAATAATAATAACCAATTGCCCGGTAGCAGTGAATGTAACGAATATTTAAATGTTAATAAGTCGCAAACGGATTACTCAAATTGAATAATGAAAACGTTAAATCTATTTTTTCCAATATGTTTATAAATTGGCTATTTTGAATTTCTTAAAAAAAAATTGAATAAAATTTAAAATTTTTTATTTTGTGTAAAAAAAAATTTTAATTTAAAATTTTATATTATACTTGTAGAGCAAGCGTCTATTAATTTTACAAAAAAAAAAAAATGAAAAAATATCAATTAGAATAAAAGTTATTTCATTTGTCAGAACTCCGTGGGACACCCTGTATATATCATGAATTTTATATTTAAATGTGTCACTGTGTCAGATTATTGTAATACACTCTGTCACTCTATATAGTTAATATATACAACGCTTTTCGGTTATTATAGAAATATAGAATTCATTTAAAATAAATGATTAATTTATACCACTTAATTACAGGCCAAAAGTTTGCTATGTACCAAATGAAAACAGTATTGTCCACGATCTTGAGGTACACGATCGTAGAAACGTTGGGAACGCAAAAGAGCATCGTCATCAGTACACAGTTGATAATGAGAGCGGATTACTTGCCAAGCGTGAAAATAACACCAATTTCCAACAAGATCGCACGTCATATATTATGTTAACTATTAATTATATCATCATAATAATTTAATTTGGATGTAAATATCATGTACATACTTTACATATATCATGCATATAACACAACATATTTTTCGTTTATAATTTTTATTTAAACAAGCCATATAAACCCCCACCACCAAATACATAACATAGTATAGTAATTATTGGCAGGAAAAATATTTTCTTCAAAAAGCCAAATAATTTTGGATATATGCTATAAGACTGTTTTAAAATTTAGCTATTGTTAATATTGAAAGATGTATTGTCAACTTATTAAAGAATTTCAATAAATCGGAAATGCAGGTATAATATAAGATATGAAGTTTGTTTGAATATAACATTTTAATTTTTTGATTAAAATATTTATACTTCTACCTATAAATATAAATAAATATGAATGTAAATGTGTATTTTTATAGGTCATTTACAAATAAACCAATCTAGTAGTAATTGTAAAATGTAAGATATTTTTAATATAAAGATTAGTCTTATTAATAATTATATGACTATGTGCACACATAGTATTATACATCGCTTGAGTTGAGGTAAATCATTACAAAACTAATGATTGGCAATAATTGAGTTGAACATTGATTCTTATTGAAGAAATTTTTAAGAAATAATTAAAAATATGTTTTTTACCAAACATACTATTTTCTTAAATAAGTATTTAAGTTTAAATTATTTCTTATTATTTTAAAATATTTTCTTTCAAACTTCATTTTTTTTTCAAAACTTGTATTATTAACTTTATAATATATTAATATATTATATATACATTGTTACTAGCTGCCCGAACTTCCTCCGGAAGAAACTATTTTTTTATAATTGAATTTAAAAACATATAACTATTTTTTTGGCTATACAAATAATATAATATAATTACATAGGTATTTTAGTTATTGTTATTGCTAATTTCTGAAAATTAAATATCATCTTCATTTTTAATTCAATCACTGAAGTGGTAAATTTTATTCTTTTTATTATAGAATAGAGATATGGTAGAAAAAATTGTATTTGTAACAATAAATTATTTGTTCAATGAATAATAATATATATTATTTCGAATAAAAAAATGCAAGTGTAACCAAATAAATAATAATAATAACAAATAAACAAACAAATATGTATATATATAATTATTATTATTATGAGAGGAAGCGATAAGGTAAGAGACGTTCAAAACCGGTTTTTTTCGTCTCCAAAATCAGGTTAGATTCTTATATAATATATAGACTAACTATATTCGTGCTTTAACTAAAATTATTTTATTTTATTTCACAACTTAATAAAATATTTATAGTTTATTTCATAATAATGTGTAAATTCTATTGCACGTAAATACAAATCATTTCTTAGATAAGTATAATAATATAAGAGGACAATAATGTGTTACTTATTAGTTATTAATTATAACTATTATCGTCGAGTCCCTTAGATTTATATTCCTTCATTGTAATAAACATATTATTATGAATTAATAAAAATTAATATTATGGTTAATTTGATTTAAAATTTAAATCAACAGCTTAAGTATACAAATGTATTTTAAATATAATACATAAATATCATATTATGCTTTCTTGTACCTATTATAAAATTAATATTTTTCGCCAATTACCGTTTCATTGTATCATTCAAAATGCAATATGATAAGTGTGCAGGGTAGTATGCCTTTATCCATTTGATAATCTATTTTTTTATAGTTTAATATATATACGATTTTTTATACTATATGTCTCTATAGACTATTAGTATATTATATTATTAGGTACTAAATTTTATATTTTATATTTTTTTTTGACCATTATATTTCAAACCATTTCTAAATTTTCAAAGTGTATTAAGCATACAAAAAACCAGTTTAATTCATAATTAAATTATTAGGTATTTATATCAATTAATCAATAAATCAAACCAATCAATTAATCTTACTTGTTAAAATTATAACAACTGTACTCTGAGACGTTAAAATTTTTAATAATATATAATTAGATACAGGTAGGTACCACCTAATAAATATTTGTAAAAATTAAAAACATTCTAATAATACTTAACAGTTTTTTTTACTTTTTTTTTTTTTTTTACAATAAAATTCTATTTGCAGATCCATTTTATATAAAATGAATAATTATGATAATATTGTTGCAGATATTTTTAATTATGATATTTTAATGGATGCATATGTATTTATATAACTACAGATTTCTAATATTGCTTTATGTTTCTTCAGTCTATACACATATAGCATATTATATTTGATTTATTTCTTATTTTTTTGATGAAGTAATTATAATAATATTGTAGTTAGCATGCATGGCATACACGACATTTATTCAAATAAATAGTATAGTAAAAGAATGAAAGAACTTCGTATTAAAATATAAATTTGTCATGTTTATATTTTATACAAAATGCTTTTTGTATACATATAAATTAATTATTCCGTTTTAAATTTGACAAACTAACATAATTAATATCATAAATTCATAACTTTATATGTTTTAACAGCGTCTAATTGTTGTGGTACTCATATAGTAATTTGTTATATATAAAGTAATTGAGTACGATTTTTAAGTTACGTCTTATTGTAGTTTATTAGGAACTATTTAATAATCATTGTCATTGTAGCCTATTTAAAATACAAATATTACACTATTATATCGCAGCTATAATCTCATGAACCTTTTGCAAAAGTGTATTTTCATCTATTAAAAATAACTTAGAAAATCATTTTACGCGTTTTAGAGTTCATTTTTGACATTTTTCAGAAACATACTTATTTTCAAAATGTCTAGCATTATGTTAGTTTTTTGTTTTCTAAAAAGTTATAAAACTGAAATTGAACATAATGGCTTTAAAATTACATTATTGTAAGTAATATTACAGTATACATAATACCATTACTTACTATATAATATAATAATAGTAAAATGCATAAAATGTAACAATTATTAAAAAAACGTACGCAGTTTAGATATTGTCATTACATTACGTAAAATCTAATAATTGAACACGTCTTGTTAGTTTTTTTATCATTAAATATTACCCAACATAACTCAATATAAATTTTTTTTTCCGACTAAGTGAATTATTCGATATGTATTTATTATAATTATTATTATTTCATTATAAAAAACAATACTATAAGAAAGATTATTTACATAGCTCAAAATATTTTATGTTGATACTATAAATATGTTAATGATTTTGATTTCTATAATTAGGTACCTACTAGTTTTTCGAAGAATGTTTTTAACAATAATATTTCTGTGTTTTCCTTAATTGGATATTAAGTATAGCCAGTACAGGTTTTTACACATTTAAAAAACGAGTTTTTTTTTTTAATATAATGTAAGAAATTTAAATTAAATGAGACAAAAGTAAAAAAACGAAATAAGATAGAAGTAATAATTTTGGAATATTTTGATTCAAACTTAAAAACAACATAACTACTTGAATTAAATTTTAGTTTCAGAATTTAGGAATTACAAAAATTATTCTTCAAAAACACGTTTTGTGATATCGATATTTTGACGGTAATGTGTCTCCAATTCAAGTATGATTATACAATATACAATATAATGGAAATACTGATAGAAAGTTGAGATTTGTATTTTTATCTACATACGTATAGCGTTTCACTATAAGGTTATATTTTTATTTACTGATACATGATATCTGCGACTGTAATTGGTAACTCATTATAACACTGTATTAATTCATAGTAATTATACTATTTTTCAATTTCCCAGCCTATATTATACACGTATAACCATATATGAACTACTGAACCACTTCATAATTTTTAATACATAGGTATTATTATTACTTAAATCTCTTTTTTCTTTGTCATTTTCTGTGAACTACCTATACAGTTATAATTTATTATCATATCTTAATCATTTAAAAATAAAGATTTGCTATTTATTAAAGATAAAAGTTTATTAAAAAAAAAAAATTATTATTTAATAAGTTGTGAATAAACTTAAAAGTAGAGTAATATTATAAATAAAATGAAATATGAGAAAACATTATTTTTAACACTGAATAATTGTTGGCGTATTATAATGAAACTTGCTGTCTACTATTCGAATGATTCCAATACGTTTTCCTCATATTATTATTCATATAATTTCATTAATAAGTATTCATATCAAATTTTTATACATACAAAGTGCTGTTAATTGTATTTATGATCTTAACAAATATAGAACCTAGTATAGTGTTAATACTCAATAGTGGTTGAGTTTAATCTTTTATACTAACTTATTTTTCTAAAAAATTCAAAAACTATACAATTATATTAGTCAATATATAGGTACAAAAGTTAAATAAAGTTGAGTTATAAATTAATGGTAAACAAAAAAATGTAAAGCTTAAAATGGAAAAAATATTTACTTAATTTATTAAAAAAGAAGTATGTTTATTTTAATTCCTACATGAGGCACACTTGTGATTGCTTAACTTTAAAATATTTTAATAATAATTAAATATTCATTAAAAAAGCATTCTGATTGCATTCTTATTCTTTCTTATTCTTGTACACTCGCTATACATTGTGGTTTAGACCAAGGGTCGGCAACTGGCGGACCGCGGTCCGAATCCGGACCGCGGAAGGCAAAACTTTGGACCCTGTTAACACATTGTACTTACTTCATTATGTATAAAGATTTGAAAAAGATTATTTTCACTGGACCTCATTGATTTATTATTTTAATCTTTAGGACTCCAATAGAAATTACTTGCCGACCCCTGGTTTAGACACACAAGACACAGCCTTATTTTTATCAAAGACCCCCCCCCTCTAATTTATTTATTTCGATAAAAGGACCTCCAACAATATTACATACTCTTATATATTAAGTATATACAATATTTATATTTGTGCTATACAAATTAAATCATTAATTATAGGAAATTTGATATTTTGTTTAGTATAATAAAATCGAAATTTAAATTTAAAAAAAAAATTGATATATTCATAATACATTTTTAAGCTTTAGAAAAAGTATTAGTATTCCTAATTTTTTATTTATATTAAAAAAAAATGTTTTTATATACTACATTGTTACACTACATACTATTGCACCGCAATTATTGGTTTACAAAAATATTTTGTTCAACTAATGATTATTATTAGCCATTTTAAACTTTAATACATAGGTGTTTAAGTAATAATAATATTTTAATTTAATATAATCTGGTGGCTAATTAATTTTCACTAAAAAGCAATTATATTATTATATTAAATGTAAAGAAATAAACTGCTTCACAAAAAAGAGAACAAAATTGCTTAATGATAATTATAAGTTATAACCTAATTAATATAATCAATACAATATAATGGTCAGGCTCCGATCAATTTTCTTGAAATAATTGATTATTAGGCTTTTAAGTATTATATAAACTGATTTGTATTTTCTAAGTTACTTACTTAAAATAATTGGAAATGTAAACAAATCGCAACATTTTTTTTCTCTTTTTTCCAGTAAATGAATATTCCACAAGAAAATCATTTGTAAATAATTATTACATGATTCTTTTCACAGTAGTTAGCATTTTTTCCTCTAACATCTGATAATTAATTTATCTATAATCATAGTTAATTATAATTATTTTCTACTTTTCTAACTATTTAAAATATACTATACTTACCAAAGCTTTTTTGAATTATTTTTTTTCTACTACCGAATTGATTATAGATTTATATAGTGTACACAATAATAGTGTATATTTTAGATCTCTACATTACCGGACACCCGTTTTTTTTTTTAGAATGTGCAGTTAGGTATACTAAAAAAGATAGATCAAAACTTGGCGCAAATCATTAGTTTTTAAATTATAACATTTTAAAATTTGAGTAGTTTTACAATTTATTTAGAGGCAGCTGCCCATTCCGACACACCCATGCGCACGACTATAAATATATAGTCATGTAGTAATTTTAATTTTAATCGAATAATTAATTTTTAATATTATTTATATTATGCAATGTTGTAAATATTTATTAAATATATTTTTTGAATTATTTATCAAATCGCTATTAACTAACATTAATATATATTTATTTTTAATCATTGTTAAATATTTATATAATATTTTATTAAATTCAATGTATTTAATAGCTAATCATAATTTTACATTTAACTAATACGTATTAAATACATTTAAATTATTATTGTAATAATTATTTAATAATTATTTAATTATTATTATTTATTAAATAATGAATTACAAATATTAATTTTTAAATATTTAATTATTGCCGTGGAAATATTTAAAATTAAATATTTATCAACCTTTATCATTGAAAATTGTTACTTGGGTTACGTTATAACAAGACTTTTTGTACACACAGATTTCCTGCACGTTGTAATAATTATACGTCATACGAATACTAGTATATTATAATGTATTTTTATTGAACAGCTGAATGTAAGAATCTGTAGATATTAGGCTTAAAAATTAAAATCAGTAAATAAAATATATTATATTATATTATGATATTTTCATAGAGTAAAACCTCGATGACGGGGAGGATCACACGAATAAATGAAAAACACGGTTAATCGAGACATTTTATTTATTTATTTATTTAACAATGTTATATACCTAATACATATGTGTGTAAATTGTCTTGTTATAAAGTTATGTCAGGGCTGAAAGTATTAAATAATTAATCCTTTATATTTTTAACACTATTGTAGACTGTTTTGATTAATTATTATTATTTATCGTTTCGTAACCTATGTACTGCTTACGTGTCTATTTTATTTTGCTTTTAGTGCATACAAATTTTCGGAAAAGGATGCACGGTTAATCGTAAATACAGATAATCAAGCCATCGAAGTTCTACTGTATTTATATTGTGTATTATTTATGTTAATACATACCTACACGTGAATTATGAAACCTCAAACTTAGTAAGTATAATTGTATACGAGTATGACGACAATGTCTTTTGCATGTGAAGTAAACAACTCACAACATTATCAGGCAGATCGATCATAAATTAAACTTGAATGATATGATTTTTAGAATTGAAACAAATACCTACGACAAAACTGTTACAAAAATAAAAACACGGAGGTCATAGCTAATCGGTGACTTAAAAATGTGTACTATAAAATATTTTTTTACCATTTCATTATATCATATTATGTATATAATACATATAATATATATAATATACATATATACATACTTATATATATATTGCAAATTTTACGGGTTTCGAAAATTATAAGTTCTCAACTCGTACATAGACGTGACACACAATCCTAAATACCACCAAAATTACATCATAATATTGCTTAATTGCCTCGATTCGATCACAACTTACTACAGCCGTTTTTATGATTATATTGGGAAAATGGTTGAGAAACATTACATGAATTATTTATTTTTTAATTATTATTATAAAATAGTGCGAATTTTCATTATTAAGACTTGCCACAACAATGCAAGACATTTATGTAATAGTGTAATACTGAAATAAAGTATCTTAATTTTCAAAAACGGACGCAAGTACTGGCTCGCGAAAAATATTCTATGAGAAATATAAAAACACAAAACTAAATTGTTTAACTTAGATCTAAAGAGACCACCATTTATTTTCTATGGACTGCAAATGTTATGAGGATTACATTAAGTGATAAGATGTGCTAGAAAACGAAGTTTCCTTTAATTTACGAGATGCATTTTATTTCGAAAACTAACTCCTAATAATATTATATTATACTATCGATCAGCGCATGGACGTGTTTTCTGCTACGTTACCCAGTCTGCGAGGCAAATATTATAACCAACTTTGGCATGGTTTTCTCTAGAGATTCGTATAATTTATATTTAAATAAAATCGTTGAAATGCAATAAAGGTGTTATTATTATATTTTACACTATAATACAATTCGTGATCTAATATAAAATTAAAAATTTTAATTGATAAAATATAATATGCACTTATCGAAAACCTACATTTTATATTTATAAAATATCGGTATATATTATATTTTGTTATGTAAACAATTATTTTATCAGAACATAAAAATAAATAAATTATAATATAACAAAAAACATGTTATACAGATTAATAAACATATAAATGATTGAAATGTCCGAATTGCACGCCGTGTACCTACAATTTTATCTTTATTTATAATGCACATGTGCGCAACTTAAACTTTATTTTTGATTTTTCTATTTTTAAAAAAAAAAAACCGCAAGAATATAGAAACTGATTAGTTTTTAAATTGAAATATTTTTATACTCGAGTAAACATTTTACCAAATTGGAGAAGATGACCCTGTGAGTATTAAATAAAACTATTGTATTTTAAGATAATCAAGTAAATGTATTTTATATTCTTACATGGCATTATTGGCATTTTATACAAATAATAATAGTTTAATAATAATAAAATTTGATTTAGTTTTTTTTTTACAATATACAATATAGTATAAGTGTATAATATATAATAATAAAATATGTCAATGTGGAAAATATATAATAATAATAGTAATAGCATTTTGTAAAATTGTTAATATTAAAAAGGGGAATAGTTTAAAATTATTTAAAGACCTAAATTTTACTGAAAAATTACGTTACAATATAATAATAAAATACATATAATATTGTCTATGTTGAAATATTCAACGTCAAATAATAGAAATTTATAAAAGTATTATTTTATTTATTTTACAATCGGCAACGCCATTTTATGTTAGGCCAAATTTTCTAAATATTATTTAATTCTATTGATTTCATTATTTTGAAATTCCGCCATCGCTGAACTTATACATTTTTCGTTATCTAATATTCCTTGACGTCTATAATTTAAATTTTAACTTCATATTTTTACATATTATATTTCACATTGTACTTGTTACTTGTTACAATACACGACTGTCTACAATAGGTACAGATTGGTAAAATGTTTACTCGGATATAAAAATATTTTAATTTAGAAACTAATAAGTTGTAACAACTATATCATAAAGAGTTTGTATTCATGATTTTTTTTTTTTTTAATTAGAAAAGTCAAAAATAAAGTTTAAGTTGTACACATATACAGATCGTGCATGATGAATAAACTTATGGGTATATGGCATGCAATTGCCAATTTTGACATACCTCTTTAAGAGATGGCATACAATTCAGATGTGACCTTTAAAAAGAGCGCCTTTTTAAATCAGTTGCCATTTTTTTTGTTTTTATGTTTACAACATTGTTCTCATCATTTTTTTAATCTACTATCATTCCGGTTTGTTGATGTGTAATCAGTTTTTGTCAATGGATCGATTGTCAATTAAAACACATATGTTGGTTGTTAAGACCTTTTAACAATATAACGAAAGTGAAAATGGTGCGGAGACTGTTCGACAACTTAGTCTCTTACTTGGATGGGACGTTGCTCGCAATGTGTCTTCGATACGTCAGCTAATAAAAAATTCAAAAAAATATGATTCAACTATTGATCTTAAAAACCCCGGTTAGGTTAAAGCATCCTTGTAAAACTCACCAGAGAGAACTAAGAGATACTTATTTTTAATTTTCTCGACCTTTTTTCAGCCTGTCAATAAGCTATGGTGAACAATCAAATAATATTATTTTTCATGTATAAATTGGATTTTATACTTAAACTGTACATATCCTTTTTTTTATCATTTTTTTAAAAATAAAGAGCTGTTTTAGCTTATTGAAAAAAGCATTTTTTTTTGGGACACTCTCTATATTATAAATAGAATAACAAAAAACCCTATACTACTCGTTTTTTATTATTTAATAGTATTAATATATTTATTTAGTTTAGATCATTAAACAAATGTTAAATATAAATCATTTAAAAATTCATATTTTATTACTAATAAAATAAATTATTAGAGTAGAAAATGAACACAATACGTTATTAAATAAATCATTTTAATCAAAAAATATCATTTTTTTAGTGAAACTCATTACTCATATATATACGAACAACCGAAGATACTTAAAATGTTTAGCAAATGGTATATTAGTGTATTTCTATAAATGTCATGATAAAATTTTTAAAATAGTTTAGTTTTTTTTTTTTTTTTTAATCCATTTTAAATAATACAATAGTCAATAAGTAAAATGAATAAATATAAGAATTTTTGACATGGAGTTCACATGACGAGAGAAAATATCCACTGATATTACTTTACAGATAATACAATAATTAAAAATAACATTAACTATAGGTAGTAATCAAAATTAAAATGTATAGATATTTTTATATATTATTTTGGGCAAGGGGGTAGGATAAGAAGTATCTGGATAATTTTCTTCCTTTTTAGTCTACATACATGTTGCATCTTGACTCTTTTTGAGCTTAATAAAAACAAATTTAACATTTTGTCTTTTTTTTTCTATAAATTTCAATGTCAGTCCCGCGATAGTTGTTGTTTGATACGTACACGTTGTTGCGCTCCTGTAAATTAATTAACTCGCTAATTAATTTATTAAACTTTTTTATATTTTATTTTTTATTCCTATACTAATAGTTATCTGATAATAAACGTTCAACTTCCAAATTAATTTTATGTTTAAAAAAAAAATAAAAATCAGTATTTCACTTAAATAAGTTTGTTACCTATTATATCCACGCTATCTCATGTCTTCAAAATATACATTCTTACTCTTGCTATATTTATATTCATTTTATAATGAAATAAATATCAATAAAAATTAAATCAATTAAGTCAGTCCGATTACTCAATCAAAATCGAAAAAAAAACACAACTGATAAGTATATTTTGCTATTTTGGTCTGTTATGAAGACAAACAACAAGATAAATAACTCAAATCCAGATTTTTATAGAAATAATTCATTTTCTTAAAGACGAGAAAGCAGAACATCAACATTTAAATTTTGATTCATCGAGATTAAACAAGTTTAACTTACTAATGTCCTTCATAAAGTAAATAAAAATTCTCAACCTCTACTTGTCGTAAATTTGGAACCTATGTCCAAATCTAAACATATCTTTAAATTATCAACTTTACTACAATAAAAATTGTATAATTATATAAATCCATAGTAGATAATATGCCATTGCTTAAAATATCAAAAAATACGGCCGTACAAGGGATTATTGTTACTATCACCTCGCTGCGTACGCTACGGAGCTGATCATCAATCTTCAGTCTGCCCCAATCCAAGAGACGACCCACCAAAATATGCCATTTTTTCCGAAAACCATCCTGTCAGCTACAAAGGTTGTTCAATTTATAGAGAGCTTCAACAATAAAAAACAAACTTCAAAAAGTTATCTTGTCACTGATAATACTAAGTATAAGCCTTCAAATTTACGAAGTAGCCACCCACCAAATGACTCTATCCTATTAATATTTACTTCCCCACCAACCCAAAATCAAAGCTTATATCACATCTAACCAATCTAATAATTACGCACTTCTATCTGATCATTTACAATTTATAGTTGAAATATCAGTAAAAATAAAATTCTCAAACTTTTTTACTGTCACCGATAACGTTATGATTATTATACTTATACTAAACTCCGATTTGGTATTTTAATGATGTATATAGGTATTCATAATAATATAATAATTCTTATTATTGAGGTTCATTTTCAATTTTGAAAAATTTAGTTATAAGTTATAGCCATTGGACAACATAAAATAATAGACCATTATGGATGCGATACATACATACATTATAAAGTCAGTATCGTGTGGGTGACGAAATTTCATTTATGCCATTACTTTGAATTATAGTATAGTTACAAGTACAAACTATGTTATAATAAGTGTTCTACTAATAAGAATATAATTGAATAACAATATACGCGAAAAAAAATAATATAATGTTATGCACTTATAATTGCTGTTCTTGTGTGCATGTGCAAAGTAATGATAATTTGTAATTTTATGAAATACAATAATCATTACAAAATACTATTGGTAGGAGAATTTTTAAATATATGTTTATTTCACAATATACATACATGTAAAAGGAAATCACATAAGAGAAAAAATAACTATTTTTTTTTTTTTATAATCGGTTTATCGTTTTGAAATCGAAAATGTATTTTAAAACAGACGTATATAAGGTGAAGTGCCATGCTTTAATAAACAGGGTGATTACTTTAAAACGCATCAATTACAAATTTGAAATATTTACAACAAGATGTTTTTTAACGTAACCTACATAATTCTTCAGATTTTTTTTTTGTTATGAGTAAGTTTATATTCTGTTTAAATTATTAAGTAAATTTAAATGATATTATTTTGTTTCCAAATCCCATGTCAGTGTATATGATATATCTGACAATAATTGTGCTAACGGATAATAATAATTATTATACCTACTGAACTGTTTTTAGTTATTACATCGCTCATAGAATAATATGTAGGAACCCCGCTAGTTTATGGATTTGAAGTGCACTTCTCCGGTCGTCTTTAAACTTGCGTTTAAGAACGCTAATAGCTTAAGAACAAAAACATGTATCAAAATTATCACCTTATACATATTAAGCTGACGGTGTAATTCGCCATTTATATATAATATTATTAATCTCCTTCTATTTAGGTTTGCATTATAGCACATGACCTCGACGCTGCGAAATCAGTTGGTCTGGTAAAACCGAAAGTGAAACCATTATATTTACAGTCAAAAATCCTCCCTCTTTGTTTCTCTTCAATGCACTTCGCCGTCGGTAGCAAGAGTGGGAGGAACGCCACAACCGAACGACGACAACTGTAGCCGACTGTCGCAATCGGTTCTTTGAGTAATTTTACACTCGCGTGGAGTGAACACATTTACTTACACGCGCGTAAGTCGTCGTCGTCGTTCTCTCCGATTTTCACGAAAACCGTGGCTGGTGGGGTCCGCGAACGTTACACGGTATAACGCCAGGCCGGAGACAACAATACGATATACCTGCACATCATGTTGGAGCCCAACCTGTACAACATCGTGCTTATCCCGACGGCGATTTTGATATCGTGCGTGATATGGTCGCGACTCCGGAAGCCGCTGGAATACCGGCGGATCTCGTCGCATGTGCCGTCCATCACGAAAAGCCTCTGGAGCGAGATGCTGTTTTCGTGCACCATAGCGATGAAACATCCTAAAGGTATGAACCAAAACATTCGGAAAGTGATACTATAACGCATACCTACGATCATGATAATATTATGATGTTGTAATATATTATTATATATTGTGGTTGTAAATTACAAGAGTGCCAATCCATAATGCTCGTCCCATTTTAATTATTAATAACGCATTTATTGACATAATTATAGAAACACACGTTAGAAAAATATTAACGCTTACTAATTACCTACGTAGATTTGTTATTGGATATGTTTTGTATTTACAGTAAATTTTTGAGGAATGATTATCATTGAAAATGTTGATGTACCTATTCATAATTCGTACAGTCGAATATTCGAACGAGTATTTTGTTGAAATTTAATAACTTTAGGTGCTATAATGATAATATTTTTAAAAATGGTTTACATAAAATCTAAAATATTTAGTCTAATACATAGGTATGCTATACTCAAACAATTTTCATACATTATAAAATTTTAATAGATCATCATAATATTCAAATAATCATCATAGCCCAATATCTTCTATACTTATTACCCGTAGACTTTTATCTTTAGTACACAAATCCGTTTTCATAATATTATTTTTAGTGTGATGCTTAAATACTCAACAATTATCCGATCAAATTTCGAATTAAATAAATCTAAATTTAAAAAAAATAATAATAATCTACTTATTAACATACATTAAAAAAAAAATGTGTGTCATAGACATTGTGTACTTACATCAGGCACTACTTCAAGGACACATAACTCTATAAGTAATTCAAAATATTGTTTTTAAATAAACGTATAATTTCCAACAATCAAAACATTCATGATTTTATGAATACATAATTAAAAATATTGTGGTAAGAATGCTTTGCGAATTACATTTTGTATAGGAATAATGATTTATTTAAGCACGTAAAACGATAATTTTTTGTATTATTTAGAAAACTGTATTTATACATAAGTTCGAAATAGTTTAACAAATGACATGATCGTAAACTTAAATGTTTATCTAATGTTTTGTTTCAAATGTATTACTTTTGTTAAACGGCTATATTTTTAAAATGTTGATGTATCTATATTAATATTGAAAATTGTATAGGATAAACAGTAAACACTCTAATCTATCTAACACTCATCTAAATTTTAATTTATTTTTAATTTTAAAAAGATTTTTTTTTAATTTCATTAAAAATCGTATTTTTTATAGTAGCAATGAACCTTAAATTAACTCTGTAATTACTTTTGCATTTATTACTACCAATTATTATTTTTATACGTAACGCACATCACTACTCCACTGATAAAAGCTAGTCGGCACAACGACTACTATATTGAATTATGTATATAAATAGATAGATACTTCTGGGAGCAATAACTTATGCATACCGCACTTCCGGTAAATTACGTATGTAATTGACACCAATTCCATATTATATAATATACTATGAAGTATAATATCGATATTCATGTGAGTTAAAAATTTAAATTAAACAGTACAATGTTTTTTTGGAAAATTCAAAGATATTACGATATTTGTACCAATACTAACTTATAGAATAAATTAAATATGTAAAAATTAGTTTTTATTTAAATATTTTAAACGTCTGAGAGTAGTTATTACTTCCCACTTTATAAAGTTAAAAGAAATTCAAATAAAATACAATTATAATTTATAATAGAATAAATGACTCGTTTTATATATTATTTGCAATATTTTTATACATAGCTATAAATTCTACAGATCATAAATTTCTATACTAAATGATTGACTGTATTTAAAATGTATAGTCTATTTTTCTTTGGTGTTTTTAAATTTCTGTAAATATGAATCATTTAATTAAAATTAGAATTTATAAGTTAAATTAATTGTATACCTATTTAGAATATATTATATTTCTTAATTATATCTCCATTTCAATCACCATTGCAATATGATCAGACATTGTTTTGTTAGCTCCTAAGTTATAATATTACAACCTTTATAAAAACAGTCAAAGAATTCTACCGATTCGTGCACTTAATTTCGCCTTGGACATCGTTTACAGATAAAAAAAGCCGAGGCATCAATATTATGACAAAATAAAATAAAATAATGATAATTCGGCATTCTTTTCTCACATTTTTTTTATACATATATTTGAACTTTCTTGTTTATTCGAACGTTTTGGTTTGTTTTTAAAAGATTTTTTAATTATCCATCATTTGCGGCAAGTTACGTTTTGACTATCATAATACAAACTTCAAAATTTGCCATACTACATTTAAACGGGATTTTTCGATTTTGTTACTTCCATTTATCAGATTCTAAACGAATTATGAATATACACTATTTTTATTTTTATGGATACATTTTGCTTGATTAGTTTTAAATCTAATCTATACTCGGGGGAGGTTGTTTTTTATTCTTCCAATAGCTTTCTTAAGCATAAGCGAAACTATAAAAGAAATATTCATAAAATGAAAAAAGAAATATAATTGTCACCTAGCGCCGTTCATAATGGCTTTTTCAATGCCTCGAATCCCTAATGTTTTCTAATTCAATATTAAACACAAATATTTTGTTGTGAATAATTTCATTTTTTATTCACATGGTTATGAACACTTATTTTAAATAAAATGGTTTAACTTTTATAGTATTAAAACAAAAATATTGGTTTTATAAAATGAACTAATTTTTCTGTTACCATAATCATTTTGGTCGAATTCAAACGGAACTAATAAAATATTATATGACTACAACCATAACATTTGTATAACAAAACTATATACATATTATGCACATTGTATCTATATTATAAATATTAGATAACCTACACAAAATTGGGTATACCTTTCTGTATAGTTTTTAGTAAAAAATAGTGCTTTGTTTTTATATTTAATAATTTACTCTTTACTTTAACTAACAATCTTAGATTTATTGCCGTTCTTCAAGGAAATATTAGAAAACAATGGCCCAGTAGTTCATGTCAATATCACTGGACGGTCATATGTATTACTAAATGATCCAGATGACATAAAAGTGAGTATATTTGAATAATTCTACGTGACTATAGGAAGTGTAAACTGTATCAGGATTGTTTAAAGTCCTTTGATTTTTTTTTGTGTGGTGATTCCTTCGCATGGATAATGTATTATTTGGAGTTAATTTGCGTCTAAAATGCAAATTGTATAATAAATAAAAAATAAAATACTATAAAATTTACGAGGTTATCATTTTTTTTAAATATATAATTGCATTTAGGTTATTACATAAAAGACCCTGACCACTAATCATCCTTTTATAAATAAGTAACGAAAATGTATTCCCAATTATTTCACTTCCAGGAAATCCAACAAAAAAATTTATGCTGTAATAGTCTTGTGACTTTTTTAAGTTAGTATAGTATTTACAATATATTTTATTTTATTTTGTTAGCACTTTTTAAACAAACTACTGAAGTGATAACGTTTTCTTCAATAAGCCTACAATATAAAGTAATAAGTATATAATTATTCTTTATAAATAATTTAAAGATTCAGATGTTATCTTTTCAACTAATCGAATCAAATATATTATGAACACATTAAAGAATGAATTTTCAATATATTGTATAATTAATGGTTAATTTAAGTATTCATTACAAGCTTAAGAAAAAGAGAAAAAGATAAATACAAAAATATATATGTAAAAAAGCGGGTAAGTGAATATCGCTCTGCAGTACATTAGGGGATGGGATGGACCTCGGACTGGGGTAGGTTAAATTTGAATGCAATGATAGGTATCATTGTATACGAAAAACGATTCTGAACGGAGATGATTTGTCAGTCTGGGATATATTATATTTAAATATTGTCATATATTCTATTTTGAAACAAATTCAAACATTTAAGTAAAAGTTTCAAGATCTTACGTTTAGTAATTTTTTTAAAATACCCTACAAAAATCGAAAATTATTTATTAGTAAAACGTTATTTTACACGTGTATTTTTGATTTCAAACTAAAATTAAAACTTTAAAAACTCTTAAAATTTTTTAAATTGAATAATCCTCAAACTTTTTTATAATTATTCTAAGCTTAACTTATGGACAGCATAGTATTAAATTTTCAATTCATAGCTTTTGATAGTAAAATATTTATACATTTTTTACTACCAAATAGTGAAAAATATTCATGATTTTGACGAATTTTTGTCAATATTTGAACTTCAAATGCTAATAAAAAAAATTGTGCCTATGTACTTTTATTATTTTTGAATGAGAGTTAGAACAAGTTATGTGGACCCTTCAATTAAATTTTTAAGTAATTTGTCCCACCTAAATTTTTTTCATCAACATTTAAAAAAAAATAAAAAAATAAATTGATTATTTCAAATGCCTATAAAAGCTCAAAAAAAGTCAAAATGTTTTAAAAATCAAATTACGTAAAGAAAATGGCAATCTAAATAACTGGTAAAATTTTCAAGTATTTACGACTTATACTGTTTGAATAACAACAAATATCAAAAATCGTTTGAGGCTAAACTGTTATTTAACGCGGTTTTGTAAAAGTTTAAATTTCAAACACTCATAAAAATTTTTTGTCTGAATCCGGTAGACCTTTTTTTACAGATATTTGAAGTAAAATGTGTGGAGAACCTTATACTAAATTTTCAAAACTTAATTATAAAAGAAAAAATTTTTACGATTTTTCAACCACAAAATTACATGCAAATTTTCGCAATTTTGACATATTTCGTATAAATTCGAACTTTAAGCACTTATAAAAAAAAATTGTGTCCAACGATTTCTTTTTTTTTTTATCACTTTAAGAAAAACTTACAAGAAACCTTGTACTAAATTTTCAAGATTTTCTGGTCGGCCAAAAAATTTTTATCGTTATTAAAAAAAAAAAATACTTAGAAAAATTTAAAATTTCAATTGTCTATAAATAGTTTAAAAAAAGTCAAAATTCTTTGAAAATTTAGCTTTGTATGGAGAACGCTAATATAAACATTTGGTAAAAATTTCAAGTATTTACATCGATTAGTTTTTGAGTTATAGAAAATAAAAAATTCGATTTTTTTGAAAACTTTTGGAAAATGTTTACTTTTGACCTCTATAATGAACTGGATATCCACTTTGCCTTCGAAAACCACCCCCAAAGTTTGAAATTGAAGCATTATTTCGAATAGTTATGCTGTACACAGACACAAAAAAAAAACACACACATGGTTGTAAAATCAATACATTCATCACTCCGTTCAGAATCTAAAACTATTATAATTATAAAACCTAATCTAACCTACGTATAAATATTAATAATTTATTATCAGATCTCGTTCGTTAGTTGATTGGTTATTTATAACTTAGTAATATTTAAGTTTAAAAATAATGATTAATAGATATTAGAAAGACATGTATATTATAATGGTCGAACAAATAAATTAAGAAAAATTAAAAACAAAATAGCACCTCGTTGTCAACAAAAAGCTATAATATTATAATCAAATTTTCAAAAAAAAAACGAAAAATAAATTACAAATAAATTTGATCAACATTTAGTAACTTGATTTTGTTAAATCATGTGCGTTTTCTCCAAAATATCACTATAAGTGTTTCAGCAAATGTTTTAATGTTTTTTTTTTAAATTATATAAAATTTATCCTAAGTAAAATATGTAAATAGCCGTGTTTTTTGTTCAATAGATTCTATTAACCAGTTTACAGTACATACAAAAGGGTCCTGAATATAAAATGTTGAAACCATGGCTAAACGATGGACTTTTATTAAGCTCAAGTATTCTTAATTATTTAAATTAATAAGAAAAAAAGCATACGCATAAGAAATACTGGTATACATAAAACTAATGTCAAATATTTTTCTTTAGGTTTAAAATGGCAAAACCGTCGAAAGCTCTTAACCAACACATTTCACTTTAAAACATTAGACATGTATAATCCTGCCGTCAATAAGCATGCGAAGGTATTTGCAAAAAAGCTCTTGGACGCGTGTGCGGACAATAAAGAAATTTCCATCGCGGAATACGTGACATTATGTTCTTTAGACATAATCTGTGGTAATTTGTTAATCAATTTTATTAAAATTGTATGTTCGACATGTCGAAACATTTCACGGCTTGACTATCCTAATCAATTATATTATAAAGTACAGTATGACCGATTAGATCACTTATCCAATGGTCATACGTACTCGTGTATTTTACAATTTTCTTTCAAAAATTCGAGTCGTGTTCAAAGAAATATTTATTATTATTATTATTATTATTATTAATAATAATTTATTTATTTATTAATAATTATAATATTTATAAATATAACTCTAAAAAATAAATAATTAATCACATTTTTAATCATTATTAAGAACAAATAAAATAAATATGTATGCAAATTAAAAGTATACATAAAATAAGTTGTGAGCTTGTAAATTTAAATTTACAATACTTTCGACTATTGTACATTTTTTGTCTAAAACATAATTTGATATAGGTACTTGGTAATTTTGTTGTAAGGTGTGGTTTATTTAGGTATCTACTTATTATTATTTTATTGATAAGGTTAACTAAACATTAGTTTAAAATAGTCCAACTACTGATTATAATCTACAACTATATAACCGTTTTTATTAATTAAACATTAATTTGTGGGTGTATATATATTTATCACATTTATTTTTTAACAATATTTATTATACTAATATTATGTACTTGATTATTTTTTAATGTATAAAAATATTACATTTATAAATGTTTAGACAGATATATTTTGAAGCATAATTTTTTTTCATACATTAATTAATACGCAAATTAGTTGATTTACGCCTATTCGAACACCAAAATTATATATATAGTTTATGATTGATAAAAATAATAAGTATTTAAATAAACACATAAATTAAAGAAGAGATAAGGCTTAACCTTTAACTGCTGAATAAAAATAGAATACATATTTAGATTAGACTAATTAAAATTTAATTATTTTATTTTCAAAAGTCGGTAACTTTAATGCCTAATTATTTATTAAGATGATGTAATTAGTAATAAAATTACATAATCTTAATAATTTTAATTATTATTTTAGAAACAATTATGGGCACTGAAATGAATGCTCAAAAAGGGAAATCGGTTCAATACGTCTATTCCATTAAAAGGTTAAAGATGACAAATATTTTAATTTATATTTAAATTTTTTGCAATTCTACAAAATATTAATTTATGATTATTGTTTTAAAGTGCTTGCAGGTCAGTGATTGATCGAGTTTTCAAATTTTGGCTTTGGAATGATCTAATTTATAGAATAAGCGAAAGTGGTCGATCATTTTTTAAATCAATTAAAGTGTTGCATGAGTATACAGATAATGTTGGTATACTAAAAATTCTATATTTTTAGACTTAGTAACCTTTTACTGTAATAACAGCAGCGATTATTTGTTGAAATTAGTGACCTCTATTTCACGTGTATTTAAGAACACGGACGCACGTGTTTTTATGAAAATGATACTAAAATGCGTGTTATTAAAATACACGTGTATTAAAAGTCCGTGCTCAATAGCTCATAATCAGTGGCGAATACAAAAATGGGCACGTACTCTGTGTGCCTTCATCCATTGTAATTTATAAAAACTAATATTTAAATCCTATAACTTTAATTTTTATATCTGAAACTTTTTTTCAATAAAATCTATTAATGTGTGATATTTGTTATCAGGGTTACAGATTTTAAGTATTTCGTGAATCGTGATCAATCTACATGTAAAACAAAATATTTTATAAAACTAAATAATTCTTTTTATTACCATTTACATTCATACGACAATACGAATTACAAACATTTCGTCCAGCTTTCTCATATACCTTTATACTATTATGGGTTTTCCGTACTGGGTTTACCTATCTGTAAACACGAAATAACAATTTTCAGATGATAATAACTCAATACATGTCAGAATAAGATAGCAATATTATTAATTTTATAAAAATAAAATTTTGGCCCTTAATTACACGGATATATAAATTTTTAATACACGTGTACACGAACTTTAAAAACACTTGTAATTAAATACACGGATGTTCGTATATTTTATTATTTAAGGTATGAACTACGTGTAACAAATATTAAATTTTAATAAATTAATTTGTTAAAAATCTATTCGTTAGAGGAACATAATAGAAGTACCATCTTCTCTACGTTATAAATAACTCAAAAATATTCGACGCGAAGTCTATGTGTCATGGCAATGTTTGTGTTAATGGGGGTGACATATTATGGTATAGAGTTGTGAATGTTGTGATGCCACTTTGAGATTATCAATCAACTTACCAATTACCATAATATTTGTATTTGATTACTTATAGGTCATCAAATGTAAACAATCGTTGTTAAAAAACTCCGGAAATCAAAAAATGCAACCTGAAAGCAAGCCTGGTACGTACATACAAATTATAGTTATCAATTCTCCTGTTCGATATTATTTTCAATTTTAAAACAGCGCATGCATTTTTGTACTAATATTCGTTTAGAAAAAAAGCAAATAAAATCGTTCTTGGATTTACTTCTTAACGTTTTGAATGAAAATCCTGATCAAATGACGATCAAAGACATTCGGGAAGAAGTAGATACGTTTCTTTTCGAGGGTCATGACACATCTTCTATAGCAATGACGATGACCATTTTATTGTTGGGAATGCACCAAGATATTCAAGTAAAACATGTATTTTTTTTTCATGCATAATTCTTAATTGTACGTTACATTTTTAATAAAAAAACAGTAACTTTAAGGATCACGCTAGGGAAGAGCTACATAGTATATTTGGCGACTCTGACAGAGACGCTACAATGGAAGACTTAAACGCCATGAGATATTTAGATGCAGTCATTAAAGAATCACTCCGACTGTATCCAAGTGTACCAAGTTTTACGAGAGAATTGAATACAACTTTACAGCTCAGTAAGTATATCATTTGAAATAAAATATTATTTTAGGAACAATTTTGATCTTATAAAGTTTAAACTATAAACTATGTATCTTAAAAATAATTTTTAACGGGAAATAAGCATTTTCTTAAAAAAATATAATAAATTCACGATGTTTTGTATTTTATATAATATTTATAAATTCATTTTATTTGTAATATTTTTACTTTTAGAGAACTATAAAATCCCTCCAATGACAACAATGGTAATATTTCCATACATTTTACACCGAAATGAAAACATTTATTCAAATCCTGAAGACTTTATTCCTGAAAGATTTTTAGACGAAGAAAATAAATCAAAATTTCTATTTGGATATATACCGTTCAGCGCAGGCGCAAGAAATTGCATTGGTAACTTAAATTTTTTTTATTTCATACAATATTCAAGAGATAATATGATCATTGATCAAGTATATTCGTATATATACGTAAAACGAAAATAATAATACAAATTTTTCACTAATACTAACAGTTGAAAAAAAAACAAATCATGTTAAATTGTTAATTGATTCAATCGGATATTGTTTTAGGACAAAAGTATGCTATGAATCAAATGAAAATAGTAATATCGACAGTATTAAGAAATGCAAAGATTGTATCATCGGGATGCAAAGAAGACATTAAAATCAGTATGCAATTACTTATCAGAATAGAGTCGCTTCCAAAAGTGACATTTCATAAACTTTAATTAATTATAATTTATAAAGTGTTATATAATTAGTAGTAATTTAACGTTTTTTGTTTTTTTTTTTTTGTGTGTCAAATTAATGGCCATAGAAATTATTTGTAAACGTATATATTCTAATATAAATACAAATTTAGTGTTTAATTTATCTAGAGGTAATATTTGGTTTACATAAAATATATTTGTTTTTTTGTATTATAACAAACATGCTATTTATTATGTATTTCCTTTTTAGATTCTGAACGGAGTGATGAATGTATTGATTTTACAATGATGTGTGTGTTTTTTTTTGTGTGTCTGTGTACAGCATAACTAGTCGAAATAATGCTTCAATTTCAAACTTTGGGGGTGGTTTCCGATGGCAAAGTGGATATCCTTGGTGCATTATAGAGGTGAAAAGTAAACATTTTCCAACAGTTTTCAAAAAAATCGAATTTTTTATTTTGCTATAATTCAAAAACTAATCGATGTAAACACTTGAAATTTTCACAAAATGTTTATATTAGCGTTCTCCATACACATTTAAATTTTCACTTTTTTTGAGCTATTTATAGACAATTGAAATTTTTAATTTTTTTTTAAAATAACGATAAAATTTTTTTGGCCGGCCAGAAAATCTTGAAAATTTAATACAAGGTTTCTTATAAGTTGTTCTTAAAGTGATAAAAAAAAATCCAAAATCGTTAGTCACAATTTTTTTTTATAAGTGCTTAAAGTTTTATAAAAGAATTTATACGAAATATGTCAAAATTGCGAAAATTTGCAAATAATTTTGTGGTTGAAAAATCGTAAAAATTTTTTCTTTTATAACTAAGTTTTGAAAATTTGGTACAATAGTTTCTCCATAAATTTTTTTTCAAATATCTGTAAAAAAAACTCTACCGGATTTAGACAAAAAAATTTTATGAGTGTTTGAAATTTAAATTTTTACAAAACCGCGTTAAATAACAGTTTAGCCTCAAACGATTTTTGATATTTGTTGTTATTCAAATAGTATAAGTCATAAATACTTGAAAATTTTACCAGTTATTTAGATTTCCATTTTCTTTACGTGATTTGATTTTCAAAATATTTTGACTTTTTTTGAGCTATTTATAGGCATTTGTAATAATCAATTTTTTTTTATTTTTTTTTTTATAAATGTTGATAAAAAAAATTTAGTTGGGACAAATTATTTGAAAATTTAATTGAAGGGTCCACATAACTTGTTCTAACTCTCATTCGAAAATTATAAAAATACATAGGCACAATTTTTTTTTATTAGCATTTGAAGTTCAAATATTGACAAAAATTCGTCAAAATCATTAATATTTTTCACTATTTGGTAATTAAAAATGTATAAATATTTTACTATTAAAAGCTAAGAATTGAAAATTTATTACTATGCTGTCCATAAGTTAAGCATAGAATAATTATAGAAAAGTTTGAGGATTATTCAATTTAAAAATTTTAAGAGTGTTTAAAGTTTTAATTTTAGTTTGAAATCAAAATTACACGTGTAAAATAACGTTTTACTAATAAATAATTTTCGATTTTTGTAGGGTATTTTTAAAAAATTACTAAACGTAAGATCTTGAAACTTTTACTTAAATGTTTGAATTTTTTTCAAAATAGAATATAATATGACAATATTTAAATATAATATATCCTAGACTGGCAAATCACCTCCGTTCAGAATCGTTTTTCGTATACAATGATACCTATCATTGCATTCAAATTTAACCTGCCCTAGTCCTAGGTTCACCCCACCCCCTAATGTACAGCAGAGCGATACTCACTTACCCGCTTTTTTTTTTTTAATAGTAAATTATTAAAGTACAATGTTTATAATTATATAATTTTGAAAACTCTGAGTTCTGATCTATCAAACACGATAAACGTATACAGTTAATTTTGAAACAAAGGATATACATATATTTAAAACAAACATTTATTATATCATCATATCTTCAAAATGTATTGGTTTGTTGTTTATACACTTTTACCAATATACTAATATTAAAAACAAAAAAAAATCTATTGAAAACACACAAAAATATTTAAAACTTAATATTCATTTTTAACAGTAAGTTACTTACAACGTGAACTGAGCTAGCACTTAGTAAATTTAAATTTAATTAATTTCAGACTATTAGACACCTATTATAACATCTATTGATCGTTAACGAAATTATAAGCTATCGAATAATATTAAAAATACTTGACATACGATTGGCAAAAATATAGTAAAAATAAAACATGATAAAATATTTTTACCGTTAAATTGTAATCAGTATTGCTAAATAATTTTTTTAACATAAATTGCATATATCTCTTAATATTTTTTTTTCTAATACAATTAAATATCAAAAATTGTTCGAGGGAAAATAATTATTTTATGGGTGAATATTGAATATTGTAAACGTTTACAATGAAATGTTCTTTTTTTTTTTAGGTTCAAAATAGTAATATACCATCGAAGGTCATTAACACTTTTTACTTTAACAATTAATCACAAATAATCATTCTTTAAACGAAAATTCGTTGGATGCACTTGTAAAGGATAAACTAATCAATATCCGAAATAGGTACTTGAAGATGTAATGAAATATTTCGGTTTTGGATGATTCAAACTTTCTCAACTAAATGCAATCAATACGTCTAGGTAAAATAAAACCATTGTATATAAATTTACACTTTACGTCTTTACGCAAAAACTATACTATACAATTTTTTTTTTTACCGTTAAGTGGAAAACACTTGAGTCAATCTACTATTGAACAATATCTTAAGGACACTTATTCAAGAGCAAAATTATTTTCATCATTTTATATCTAATTAAATATGACATGACATATAATATTATGTTTTATCACTTTTATCAATAGTTGTTCTATCATTAAGAACGTATAACAAATAGATAATTAAGTGTAAGCAAGCGTTATTTAATAACTTTGAAATTGATAAAGTTCATCATAAATGTCAATAATTTTAATATTTTTAAAATAAAATAAAATAAGTATCTATTCATGAAAGTACTTTTTACATATATATATATATATATATATAAGTACTTATCTTTAAGAAAAAACGCGAAATAAATTGTTCTTAAACTTACTTTTCGATGTCTTGAATGACGAGAACAAGTGGTGTAAAGTTCAACAATAGATAAACAAATGTTGTCAAAAAAAAGTGAAATTACGCATTTAAAGTTTTTAAGGACCTATAACTAACACTGTATAACCTGACTTCATCCTGGGAAAAAATGAGCAAAAATAAAATAGATGCTATACCGGTGTATTTTAGTATTAGTGTGCCTCAATTCACAGTTGAATTGGCATTAATGCATCTACCTTGTTTATTGAACTAATTCGACCGAGATGGATTGGAGACAGCGCATAGTAATTTTTCAAACGTGGTTCAAACTCTCTCTTTCTAAACTTTTCAGGTATCTCTAAAACCAATTTTTGAAACGGTCATTGAAATCGATAAAGTAATTTTTGAATCTATACGGTAATTATAAGGACATTTCTTATACATTTGTATTGTAACGGCGCGTATGATAGTCCTCATATTCATATATAACACTAAAAATCCGGTAAACCATAACACGCAAAACAACAGTATAACAAGCGATAACCACATTAATACGTACTGAGATAAATACCGGATCATCTCGCTCGATCAAGTTACTTTGTCTTCAACTATTTAACATTGTAGTTATTACACTGGAATAACTATAATTACTTAAGACGACCCAACGACTGCCACCCCGAACTTCTATCCGTAATTGTTCAGTCTTGTAGCCACTAGCGGCATGTATAACTGTGTGTAGTGTCTTCGTGATTACCTGCACATCAACCGCGTGGAGGGGTAGCTCCGATTCCAAGACCCAAAATACTACATATTTACGGTGACCTATCCATCAATGCGAAGAATAAAAACGCTCTTTTCGGAGCTACCAACGCATGACCCACTCGACGTATCTGCTTTGGTGTTCGTCCCCGGGCATTCGCACTCTAGCGCCACCACTTGTGTTAGCGGATTCGGAAGTACGACGGTCCCATCTCATTGTAAATAATAGGTTAGGCTCTTAAGCCACCCATCGTTCTAATTAATTGGTTACGAAGTTAAGCACCATTAACCAAGTGCGATCCCGTTGTTCCTATATTCATAAGCGTAAATTGTCCTTGTTAGAAGGGGGGCTAAAATTATAAACATAGAACAGGCCCGCTGAGGGCTTCGCCCCGCACCCCCTACATATAAATTTTAAATTTTATTGTAACATTTATTATATAAAATTTATAAAAAAGCTTCAAAATTATTGATTTAACGGTGTATAAGTATAATACATAACTTTTTATCGTTGTCGTTGTATAATATTAACGTATAGTTCAATCATTTTAATTTTATTAAAAATTCACAGTACAAAATTCATATAAGAAGCTTAAATGTTCACATAACACATACCTATCGGATATCCTGATTAGGAATTATGTTTTACATTTTATCTTAAATTTCTTGAAAATCTTTTTAAAAATGTAGGTGGGCTAAGCCCTCCTAAGACCCCTTCCAATTTACGCCTTTGCCTATATTATATAATTCATTTAAAAAAGACACAATAAAAGAAAACGTGATACTTTAAGCCTTGAGTTTTTTATTAGAACCGTTTACACGCTAGAAGTGTACATCGTTTCAATACTTCGTAATTGTATACCAATCAAATCCGTTTATAAATTATGTAATTTCTGCAGTGAGTAGAATTAAATTAGTCTCAAATAATAAAGTGAATATTATTTACCACTTAACTGAGTTCAATAAACTTTAAAGTGTTAAATAAAGTTAGGTAGAATACCCCAAAAAATATAATTTAATTTAAAATTCGTAACAAAGAATTTAATAATAAGAAAAAAACAAAATATAAAAAAAAAAATTTCGTGAGACAAGAATTGTGAAAATTTTTATGGATCGATTCGATTTACTGACCCCTCTGTAAGTGTGGACAAAAATATTACAGCAATAACCAATTGATAATTGGATAAATAATTTGATTTTTTTAAATAATAATTTACAGCTACATCAAAGATATAGATATAGGTCTCTATACCTGAATAAAGTCTCCTACACGCCATATAATATAGTACCTAAATAATATCATGTATTTGAACACAAAAAAGTAGATAACTACCAAACTATCGAAAAAAAACACATCTTTGTAAAATAAATAAATAAAAATACCTGTAGAAAATATGTTTAGGCTGCAGTTTATTGTATCAATAGAACACTGGACTGTATATAGTATATACTATCCAAATCGCAGTCTATTATTTTTAAATATTACTATACAGGCATAGTTATTATTGCAGGCATGTGATTTCGTTAATCTTATTGTACATGAATACGTGTATAATTACTGTGGAAAAATGACTACGATAAGTAAAATTATCCACTGACGGTGACCTCTGAGATAATAAACCAGTCGTGTTATTTCGGACGAATTCGTACATAAAACCACGTCGACGATAATATAGTTACCGAATAAAACAACAAAACTATATACACACGCATTTGTGCTGTTCCCGTCTTCGAACCAAATTCACAATAATTCATTTTACTCTGTTATTCGTAAAGTTAGAATGAAATGTGTCCAATTATTATAAAATTGTAATACTGTACTTTTATTTACGACATTTCCCAGGTTTTTATTGATTAGCTGTGAAGCAAAATATAATCATTTTAAAATTGTTGGTGAATTCACGTGTGGGAGGAGCAACCTCTTAAAACGATGTACACACCTACAATATTATAATACCATATGCGATACCCGGCACACTGCAGCGCGCAGTTCAACGGTACGCTCGCCAGACTCAAGGCTGTGATGGTATGATACATTATTATTAAACGAACAACGGCAATAGGTACTATCATAATACTTATAATAAATATTATACTATTATCCTGCGCGACGCGATAAATAAAAGGTTGATTTGGACGGACCGCGGACGCGACGGAAATGATCGAACTGAACGTTTATAGTGCGGTGTTGATGCCTTTGGTGGGTTTGATATCGTACGCGGTATGGTTGCGGCTCCGTATGCCGCTGGAATACCGAAATATCTCGTCTCGTGTACCATCCGTTACGAAAACCTTTTGGAGTGAGATGCTGTTTTCGTGGAAAATGGCAATGCTTAAGCCCAAAGGTACGTATACCACCGCATGCTATATTAATAATTTTGATAGATATTTAAAGGTATTAAATTTTAATTTTAATTTAGTAAATTTATTTCATGCTTTGTGTTTACATAAGCATAAAAATGTATAAAATTTATAATATAGTCTTGACGAAAAGTTAAGGATTCTGATTCAAATCAATATAAAGATGGCAATTTCTTATTTTGTTTATAGGAAAAAATAAACAGTGGGGGAATATTGACGGTATCTCATTTTTAAGTTTGTAACGATAATTTTCTACACATAACTTTACTGTTACTTTCACATAATAAATACTACTTTATAACAATAAAGCACGCTATTCCGCCGCGGTAGCTGACCCATAAAGTGTGCTATATCTACGCGTATGCGGAGTAATCTACTCTACTCACGGGCTGTCGAGCTAATAGTACATATAGGAGACCGTATTGCACCACGGTCAACATTGTGTTCTTACGATCTGAAGCCCTAGTCAAGACTTTTAGATGTCATAATCGGATATAATCCCATAATTATCTTAGATTATAAACAATATTATAAACTGTACTATATTATATAAAACGCACCTTATTGCGAATCACGTATTCATTTTATATAAATCTGATTATACGCCGTATCGTATAATTTTTCATTAAACTAACTTTATATTATATTCAAAAATAAATAAAGAAAACAAGACTTATATTATACATGTAAACATACAAAAAAACTATTTTGTGTTGTTAATATTATATATAGGGTGTCCCGCGAGGATTTACCCATTGCGATATCTCCTGAAATAATGGAGATATCATAATACTGGTTTTTTAATAAGATTCAGAGGAACAAGAACTACAAATTTTTCTTGTTTTAATTTATTTTTATGTTTTGGTAAAAAAGTTAAAAATTTATTTCTTTATTTAATTATTTAAAAAAAATTTGAAGATAGACATTTTGTAGAGTTTTTTTTCTGAAAATATTGACGTTTTAACATTTTAATTTCATCAATTTCCTGATTTTTAATATTTTTTCTAGTATCGAAAAAAACTGCGGATAATTTAATACGATAGTGCCATAGTGCGATAGTGGTATCACTGTATCAAACATGTAGCTCGCGTGCTCGTGCGGCTGGCGAATGGGTTTTTTTCGAAACTAAAAAAAATATTAAAAATCAGGAAATTGATGAAATTAAAATGTTAAAACGTCAATATTTTCAGAAAAAAAAACTCTACAAAATGGCTATCTTCAATTTTTTTTTAAATAATCAAATAAAAAAATACATTTTTTAACTTTTTTACCAAAATATAAAAATAAATTAAAACATGAAATTTTTGTAGTTCTTGTTCCTGTGAATCTTATTAATGATATATGTATATGTAATTTTGTTCTAATAAGAACTGGCGCCCAAAATACCATTACAGGTTACAACGAATAAATTTAAATCTTAGATCATAATCTATGGACGAAGTAATGTCTCGGTACTTGAAGCACATATTATAATCAACGTATCTCCCAATTAGATTACAATACAATAAAAATAAGCATTTTAAAACTAAATTAGATACTCTATAATTGTAATATATATATTAATGGATATCATACAATAATTTCTGGATTACTAACTGTGTTTTACTTAAAACTATATAGAAATATTGCCATTTATTACGGAGCTGACAAGAAATAACGGTCCAGTAGTTCATTTTAACCTTTTAGGTCGATCATACGTTTTGTTAAACAACCCAGACGATATAAAAGTAAGTATCAACATTTTTCATTAATATACATAGTAAATTTCAATTTTTTAACATTCAGTTACCCAAAAATATTCCTTAATATATAATCTATAATATATAAATACATTTAAAATATAATTATTAAAGTAATTTATTTTACTTTTAGTAAGTTGATATAATTTTTTTCATAAACATTGCATTTATTTTATTATTATAATAATATATATTTATACCATATTATATAAACTTATATATAACTCAAAATGTAATAACATCTTTTTGTATAGGTACCTTAAAACAATGAAAATAAATTCATAGTATCGATAAATAGATAATATTTTAAAATAAATCAAAAAAGTTATTTCGTTTACTGTTTAGTAAAATTGATAATAATATATAAAATACATAACAGTTTAAGTTAATGTTTTTAAATTATAACGAAATAATTAACATATCATTATTTATCGTCTAAATGAATAAGTTTATCACAAAGTTATGCTATTTATTTTTATTATTTTTATACAAATATATAAAAAACTTTTGTGAGGTCTTTTATTAAATTATCAAAACCTTTGAATGCTTTGATCCAGCAAATAATTTTTTATCGACATTTATAGAAAAAGTTTCTATAGTAATTAGTTTTTGAGTTACATCGAAAAAACAAATTTGAAAACTTTTTATCAACAACTTATCGTATACTCAATCGTTAAAAAAAAACACATGATAAAATCAAAACACTCATCGCTTCTCTCAGAGTTTCAAATAAATCTGTACACTTTAAATATTTTATCAAAAAAGACTCACACACACTACTATTGGTAATTAAAATAAAAAACGGTTAACTAATGGACGTTACTAGTAGTAACTTACTCCAATACACGTTGCTTATGGAAAAAATATGACAATAACAAATACATGGTAAATTACAGAACATTACACAGCAAGAAACAATGCTGTTTTATTAATAGTGGAGTATTGCCTATTTAAAAGAAAACATGGCAGGTGTTTTATTATACATAAAAAAATACATAAGAAATTATTTTAAAATTAAATACGTTCAAAAGAAAAACGTGTTTAAAATCAAAACCCGCGGCATACGCATTAACCATACTGCCAAACACTATAGCGGTTATTAAAAAAGATCATGTCATTGAATATTACAACAAAATACATAATTTTACACAAAATGTTGTATTTAATGTAGATTTTACTGTCAAATACACAAAATATCAAAAAAGGACCGGAATATGACTTCTTGAAACCTTGGCTGAACGAAGGCCTTTTATTGAGCTCAGGTATTTTTGGCAGAATTAAATTACAATAGCAAACATTACCTATCAATGATATTATTATATAAAGGTCAGAAATGGCGTAACCGACGCAAGCTTCTTACCAACACGTTTCACTTCAAGACATTAGACATGTACAATCGTTCAATAAATAAACACTCGCGTATTTTGGTGGCTAAACTATTGGATGCTTCTGCAAACAACGATGAAGAAATCTCCATCACTGAATACGTGACTTTGTGTTCTCTAGACATTATTTGTGGTAATTAATTAGATACCATTTAATTTTAGCTAAGTGCTATCAGGTGTAGTAAATATTACTAAAATAATTCTTTTGTTATTTCTTACTGATCCTGTATTCTATTTATGATCCTGATTCTTACTGATCTTACTGATAAAACTAAATAAATCGATCGTTTTAAGTGTTTAAACAATAAAAATTAATTTGATATAATCCATGTTCAAAATACTTATTGTTTGTTTTAGAAACAATAATGGGTACTAAGATGAATGCTCAAGAAGGTAAATCAGTTCAATATGTTCATTCGATCAAAAGGTATACCTACATATTATTAAAATATTTGAATTTGAATTTGAATTTAAGTAAGAAAACTATTTAGATCTGTTTATCAACGACACTAAGTAAACTGCAATAATCTGGTGTGATTTTACAATTTAAAATACATTTTTATTCAAACAAAAAATTATTTAAGCTAATTCAAATATTAAATAGTACATTGAATTATTGTTATTTATTCGTATATTGTTTGTTTTTAAAGTGCTTGCAAATCATTAATTGAACGTATTTTCAAATTCTGGCTGTGGAACGATCTGGTTTATAAAATGAGTGAAAGTGGTCAAAGTTTTTTTAAATCAATCAAAGTGCTACATGAGTATACTGATAACGTTCGTACACACAAAAAACTAATATAATACATTTTATTTGTATAACCATTTGGTGAAAACTATGATAATCATATATCAACACAAACATCAGTGGTAAAAGCTGAAGGGACAGCATAATTATTTTCTAATTTTAGACCTAGATATAACATATCATAGACTATTATGGTTTGTTGAAAGATAATTTTTCAATCATTCTTAGAAGATTATATACCATATCTGTTTTTATAATAGGTGATTAAAAATAAACAATCGTCGTTGAATAGCTCAGAAGTTGAAAAAGTTCAATCAGACAGTAAGTTTAGTACTTAAAAATAATAAAAATTATTTATAGCATTTAATTATCTTACTGTCCGTGTCATCATCATAAATATAAATAATTTTGAAATTAAATTGTATACTTGAGAAAATATTATTTACATATTTTTACTATTTTTACTTATTGTTTAGAAAACTCAAAAACCAAATCGTTCTTAGACTTACTTCTCGAGGTCTTGGAAGATAAACCGGATCAGATGGATGATAGAGACATTCGTGAGGAAGTTGATACTTTTCTTTTTGAAGGCCACGACACATCGTCAATTTCAATGATAATGACTTTGGTTTTGCTGGGGATGGATCAGGATATTCAAGTAAGAATTCTTTAATTGGCACAGCATTTAAATATATAGTAATTTTCATTTAACAGAATCGAGCTAGGGACGAGTTGTATAGCATTTTTGGAGACTCCGACAGAGATGTTACTATGGAAGATTTAAATTCCATGCAATACTTAGAAGCCATCATCAAAGAATCTCTTCGACTTTATCCAAGTGTTCCATGCTTTACGAGAGAACTAGAAACACCATTATCGATTAGTAAGTATACTTCACATTATATTGATAATATTTAAACATACTCGTAGATCATATTATTATTATAATTATATTTTTATTATTTTATTTGCTTTTATAATATATTATTCTCATTGATATAATTGTAGTTTTTATATAGTTTTTATAACAATATAAATAATACCAGCAAATAAATTTCATAAAAGAAAATTATGTTTATTTTTATTATGTATGTATTAAATACATTGATAATTCTAAATTAAATTATAATTTATTTATAAATTAAAACAATTAATCTAAATATAAAATGCTAGATTTATATCATAAATTAATGACATTGACTTTTTTAATTCATTCCTATTTAAAATACAATTTATAATAGGTAATAACACAAATTACACTTAATTTAAAAAATTAAAATTGTGAATAGGTTTTAAAACTTTGTATATTATATTTATAATATAAATTTATTTTTTTCAGACAATTATACTATTCCTCCAAAGACAACAATAATATTATATCCCTTTATTTTACACCGCAGTGAAAACATATATCCAAATGCTGAAGAATTTATACCAGAAAGGTTTTTAGACGAGAAAAATAAAGAAAAATTTAATTTTGGATATATACCATTCAGCGCTGGCGCCAGAAATTGTATTGGTATGCTTGATTTTATTTTACTTCTCAGTTTTATAATCCATATTATAATCTAAAATAATAAATAATCACTAAAAGTGAAAAAATAATAATTATTACTAAAGATGAGAACAATTTTTATACGTATTTTTTGGCATATTTTACCAATTTTACCACCTATAATTCTTATCTTTAGTTATTACAATTATATAAGATTGATTTTTCGATCGAAATAACTTAGCTATTTACTTAAATAAATACATTTTTATTCGGGTCATTAAATATACATAAATTTTAATATCAAGATACTGCTATTTTAAACATCGCTTGTTTCCTATCTATTTTCACATTGTAATTATGTGTTAATATAAAAAATCTTTGATTTTGTAACATAAAAACATTTTGGAACTTAATTTTACGCTAATCTATTTTTGGATGTTGTTTTAGGACAAAAGTATGCAATGAATCAAATGAAAACTGTTATATCAACCATATTACGGAATGCAAAATTTGAAACATTAGGACGAAAAGAAGACATCCATATTAGTTCGCAAATAGTCTTGAGAATAGAATCACTTCCTAAGATGATTTTTTTTAAGCTTTAATGAAATTAAAAAAACCATTCCATGTGGATAATTCATTATATATTATTTATTTAAAAGAACGTGTGTACATTTTATGTATACATATTTATTTGATTCATTGATGAAAAAATACTACTGTGACTTTGTTGGTATATTTTTTAGATTTTGAACAGGGCGATAAATATATTGACCGTACAACGATGTGTATTTTTTTCCCTGTCATCATCTTTTATTGAGACAATTAAATGCTTAAATTGTCAATTTTGAAGGTTACTTATGATAGTAATTTGAATTTAATTAGTACTTCGGGGGAAAAAATTGACATTCTCCAAAATAAATGGAAAAAATGAGAATTTTAAACGAAGCTAGAATTTAAAAACTAAGTTTTATTTTTCTTTAATATATAATTCAAAAACAAATATTTTTTGATACTTGGAATTTTCACAAAAGTGTTGGACTATCATTTTTTATACATAATACTATTTGCAAAATATTTTGACTATTTTTGAACTATTTATAGGCGTTTTAAATATTTTTCGTTGATCAAAAAGTAAAAAATTTAACACAGTCACTTTTCTTGTACCATCAAGAAATATCAAAAATACATAAACACAATATTATTTTATGAGCGTTTTAAATTAGAATTTTGATAAAATTTTCAAAATCACAAAATTTGCGAATTATTTTGTTTTAAAATTTAGATTTTTTTAATTTAAATTTTAATAGATAACACAAATTCTTAGTAAGTTTCTTACAACAATTTTAAGTTCAAACTTGGAATAAATTAGACATTTAAACAAAAAATAACAATTTTAATAAATTTGTTGTGTTTTAAAAGTATTATTTAAGGATACTTGAAATTATTTATTATATTTTAGATACTCATAAATAAAAAATTTTTTAAATAAACAAACAGTCGACTTTGAAATGAAGCTTAACACATTTAATAAATTTAATACATTTAATAGATAACTATATAATTGAGATTATATCAATACATGATATGTGCAAATATATTTTGAATTACATTATGATTGTTGAATATTCCATAGTAGTTAAGAATTGTATTCAAATACATATCGTACATAAGTGTCTATACTCTATACTAATATTTTTTTTTACTTTTTGATTCATATTCCTTTGATAATTAAAAAAACTTTATTCAATTTTTATTTTGTATATTTTTTTAATTTTTAGTTTTTTTTTTTCACTTAAATTAATAATAATATTACTTAAAAGCAATTTTTATTTAAGTTTAAATGAAAATTTTATAAATTGTTAACTATACCAAATAATTTTGCAATTTTCATTATTTTGACAAATTATGTGAAAGTTAAAATTTCAAATGTTTATAAAAAAAAAATTATCTCAATAAACTTTAATATTTTTAAATGTCTATACTAAACATTTTAAAGAACTTCATGTTTAATTTTACCAAGTGAAAATGTTATCAATGTTTGTTGAAAAATCAAAAAATCAAAAAAATTAAATGTTTATAAATAGTGTAAAAAATCCTAATAATCGTAATAATTTTAAAAATTACACCATGTGTAGAAAATATTAAATATTAATATAAAAATTTGGTAAATAATTTTAAGTACCTATGATCATTTGCTTTTGAATTACAATGCAATAATAAAATGGTTTGATAAGAAATCCATATTTTACGCAAGAACATTCCATTTTATCAAAATTTAGATTTCAGACCTTCATAAAAAATATTTGAGAAATTATACTTAACTTATTTTTTAATCCAGTAATATAACTCTTTGAGAAATATTTTATTATATTTTCTAGGTTTTTAACATATTAAAAAAATTACCAACAAATAGGACCAAAGTGACAAATGATGAAACTTTAATAAACAACGCATACCTATACTAATGCAATTTATGGAACTGATAAATGATGAAAAACGATATAATATGATAGTAGGTACTATAATGTAGGTTCAAAATAATAAAACCGTCAGAAGCTCCTCATCAATACTTTTCCAAGCCATTCGTCATAAATAATAATTCTTCTTTAAGCAAACATTCACGGATATTAGCGAATGCGAACTATATTGCCTATTGGATAGTACTATATCTGTAAAAAATTATAAGCCAATCATTATTTCAGAATACGTAGCGTTGTGTTCTTTAGATATAATTTAAGTAATTCTTTGTTTCATTTTTCAACACCACAAAAGTATTTCGGTTTTCACGTACTCAAAATCTGAATACGATTACCATATCCACGATAGAGTAAAACTATTGTGAAGCAATTTTAAATTTTTTTCAGACCATTCTATAAATTCTATAAAAAGAATTTTTACTGTTACTTTATAAATATTCAAACAAACCTACTACCTAACAGTTTTTAAATACAAACTGTATTACTAACCAAAAAATACAGACAAATAGCTTTAGCGTTGTTTTTGAAAAATGCAAAAATAAATTTCTGGTCAGCGCTCAACAATAATATTGATAGGTACCTATTATAATTTTGAACTCGTAGAGGTTACGTTTAATTATTCGCATAACTGAATGTCTGAATAAGGTAGAACCATTGATTATAAATACTAGTATTTATAGTCAATGGTTAGAACGAAAAGAAAAGGTTATAATTTAATATATCAACCAGTTTTTTTTGTGTTAAATTGTATTTATATCTTAACATCAATATTCTATAATTTAGTGTTGACAAATTCAAAGAATTTTATTTATTTCAATAAAGTTTCAACTCGTCAAAATCAGATGTATTTAATTTGATTTTTAAGAAATCATATTTATATTATCTTCCTTTAATTAAATAAAACAGTCATCCAGTCAGCTCGGTAATTGCTACTCCTCTTAAATCATATAAAAACTAATTCGAACTAGACAGATACACACGAACTAACTCGTGTATAGATGCAATAGACCTAAATTATTCTTATTACACAGCCACATAGGGAAAATTTCCGATACACGATTTCATTAGTATGTATTAATGTATTATTTAATATTCCTAAAATGGTTGTAATGATGTTTAAGACTCGGAAGTTAATGACCTGAACGTCCTGAACACAATTTCAATGAATTTCATTTTAAACTTCTTCAATTTAATAATAAAATACAACCCAATTAATGAAATATTTTTTATTTTTGTAAAATAATGATTTAATAATAATTTATGTTTTAAAAACAAAACTATTTAGTCACTTAAAATAAATTTTAATTTTAAATACACCGTGAATATTTAAGAAATAAATGGATATTACCAAAAAATGCTAAATAAAAATTAGTTATTTAGATCAGTCCTCGTGTCATTGTCTAGAAGAGCCCGAAATTAGACAATGTGTCTAAGACGAAAAAAGCCACCAATACCAAATGATATAAAATAACCGTTATATTATTAAAACGAAAATTATGTGCTACAGCTGTGTGACCTTGTAGATAATATAAATCAGTTTTAGAATTTTAGGCGAGGTCGTATACCCATAGCATTATAGCAATAGCAAACATCAGACCGGTGCCGACTGCCGTACAAAACCGTACACGTTTTACCGATCACGTCGCCAGGGCAGCTGCTCAAAATAAGCTCGTCTGCGACTGTGTAACATAATAATATGTAACAATATTGCACATTAAATAATATTTACAACGGCAGCGGCAGTAGTATCGTTATAACTCGTAATAAATATTATAATAATTTGTTCGTCGAAATAGCGACACAACGTGATAGATACACCTTTAATTTTGAACGAACTACGGCAGCCGAACGGAAATGATTGAATTAAACGTTTACAGTGCGGTGTTAATGCCGTTGGCCGGTTTGATATTGTATGCGGTATGGTCGCGGCTCCGTATGCCACTGGAATACAGACAGATCTCGTCTCACGTGCCATCCGTAACGAAAAGCTTTTGGAGTGAGATGGTACTTTCGTGGAAACTCGCGATGCTGAAACCCGTAGGTACGTAAGCCGCACGATGTGCCTATTAATTAATTTATTTCAATTCATTTTTTATCGAATTAATCAATGACGGTGTAAAACGTACCTATATAGATAATAGGCTATATACATGTAGGTACAAAGTGGTTTTTTTTTAAAGTATACATATTTTTAGAAATTTATATTTTAGTAAAAATTGTATATATCTGGCAATATTTTTGAAAAAAAAAATGTTATTGTAATCGCTTTTTTTATGAACAGCATACATTTTCAATTTTATTTTCCAATGCAAAATTTTAAAATATTTTTTTGAAAATGTCAATATATAAAAATGGAATTTCAAAGTTATTTAATGGTTTAAATTAGCGTAAGTACGTAGGTACCTATTATAAACCAATATTTTTCGAATACCCCTGTAGCCCCCATTTAGTTATTGTGGTACTGCTAGAAATTCAGATTACAAATGCAATGCACATGATCAACAATGATATATATATATATAATATATATACCGTATATCAGAGCAGCAAAAAAAATAAATATTATTTAATAAACATACATTAATCGTCTATTGATGGATATTTAATTAGTTTAAATAAAATTTGCCTATATACATTGTATACGATATATATCTTGTACATTCCAACTATATTTAATTTATATTTATTGTTATTGTCGTCGGTTGTGTGGAACTACATTTTTATCTGTGTTTGTGTTTATCACAGGATTAAAAGATTATTTATAATATGACTGTCACAAAAGCAAAGCAGATTTCACTACGTTTTTAAGGTATTCCGGTCTATTAGATACTGCTGGAGTGCTGGAGAAACATTACACTACGATGCCATAAGTATGGTAGTGAAATGATAAACGCTAGAAAAATGTGATCATGTGAATGATTTTCGTATTGTTCTTTGATGCAAAAACAGATGATACCAGACCACTCAATCTGACAAACATTTAAGGATAAATTTTTTTTCATATTTCAATCACACCTTGAATAACAATAGAACAATGGCCACTTGGCCACCTTCGCAGAAAGAGGCCAAAAAACAGTTACTGACTATTTCATACGTATCGTGATAAAATTGAATACAGAATTTGCTTATTACATACCTACTGATATATACATATTAAAATACTATTGTTTTTAATATTCTTTAAATTCATTTGATTATTTACAGTATTTTAACATTATACAATACAAAAACTATGCGCTCTACATAAAAATGTGTATATTCGAGTAAAAACATGTCGGTAATCAGCATATCCGAAATGTACCATTATAGCTAATTAACTCATTGTTTTGAATACAATTTATAAACACATATTGAAATTTTCAGAAAACATACTACTTTTGAATATGAAACTAAAAATGTATTCTGTAATTTAAAATATTAAAAATGAAACGATAAGATATTGTGTTGTTTTAAATAAATGTGAAAATTGAATAAAACTTCAAAATACAACTCGCATAGAAGATATAACCAATTACTGAATCACGTAAATAAATAAAATTGTATAAATACGTTTAAAACATAAACATTTTCGTAAAGTTATCCAAAAATTAAAATATGCATATAATAATTTCAATATCAAACGATTATATTACCTACATCACAGTAGGTAAGTATCACAGCACAATCGATAGAATATTATAATTTAACAACTAAATCACTAATATTTGATTTAATTACATTATAAAAATATTTATTATAAATTTATAATTTTTACAAATAATATACAATTTTAAATTAATAGCATATTTTACTTACAAATTACTTAGATATATTACCATTTTTAACGGATTTAATAAGAAAAATTGGTCCAGTAGTTCATTTTAACCTTTCGGGCCGTTCGTACGTTTTGCTAAACGATCCAGATGATATAAAAGTAAGTACATTTTTGATTTATTTAAATATAAAACATTTTTTATATGATCACACAAATATGAATTTATTTAGACTCCTAATAATATATAGTGTTTTCGTGAATTTATCAACCACTTAATATTTAAACAATTATCAATATTGTTTACCAACCTTTTCAATAACTTTTATCTATAAGAGGGTGCCACCTCATATATACATCAAAGAATGTAAAAAAAAAACTAAATGTGGTATTTCATATAAGTTCTTAAAAATATAGTCACTAAAAAATAGCCTAAAGAAAATAATTATAAAAAAATTAAAATAACAAACAATTTAAACATGTTATGATGAAAATATTCTAAGATATCTAATTAAATTACTTTTATTTAAATTATAAAATATATTCATATTCTAAAATAAATTTAAATAAATATTTATGTATATATAAAAACACTTATTTCAGAGTAATTATCTGTTTAGATTTGAACGATACCAGTGTATATTATAATTAAATTCTGAGTAGAGTGATGAATATATTGATTTTACCATTGATTTTATAATAATAATAATAATCAGTGGCGGGTTTACGGGGGGGAGTCCATGGGGTCCCCCCTCCAGACACTGATATATAGTAGGTATATACATATATTCTTTTGTATTGCGATAGTGAGTTTGTCTGCGTAAAAATAAAAATAATACATTTGAAATACATATTATTTTTTAGGACCACCCCCCAGAAAAATTTTGAAAATCCGCCACTGTAATTAATAATAATTTAACTTTGAGTTATCAATATATAAAATAGTATTATGGTATAATATATGAATACTCAGCATTTTATACAATTATATATATTTTAGATTCTGAGCAGAGCAATGAGTGTATTGATATTACAATTATGTGTGTTTTTTGTGTTTATATACTCGATAAGTAGACAAAAAAAAGCTTTGTTTTGAATTTTCAATTTTGAAGGTAGGTGGTTTTGAATACCAAATTTTAAAAATTTGCTATTGTATCTAGTTTGTACTTTAACGTAGTTAAAAATTCCCAGTTCTTTTTTATGATCAAAAAATTAAGGAATAACCATGGTTACCTTTAAACTTTTACTTATATTATTATTATATAGATTATAGAGATTAATTTTTAATTATATAATAAATGTAATGTTTTCGAAAAAAAATTAAATAAATATTTACTGTAATACTATAATGATAAAATAAATTATTTTAATTACTTTAAAAAAACAAATCATGAAATACACTTTTTAAACTTATAATGATTAATGACTATAATAGCTTTAATAGCTATATCTAAAAAAAATATCATGAAATATTCTTAGTGAAATATGCTGACAAACCGTTTGACATGCTCCCACCACCAACGCCATATTTGCTACATTGATCAATCAAGCCCGTAGTACGCTAACACTATTCTTACTAACCCACAGGCTTAACCATGAATCTTCATGAACACAATAATATTAGTAGATTTTATAGGTTTCGTTGTTTAAGTTTTGATTACAATAATTAGTGATGGTAACGGTATAGATCGAGTCAATGCAATTTTATTTAAATTGATTTCTATTTTTATGCACATGTCTTGATAGTAGTTCCAGAACTCCACAAATTGTTATAATATTACATAAGTCATTACAAAAATATAAAGATATTTCATTCACCATCACAGTAAATAATAACTGTATACATACCTACTATAATTGTGCATTTAATATAGATTCTACTGTCCACTACCCAAAATATCAAAAAAGGTCCAGAGTATGACATGTTGAAACCTTGGCTGAACGAAGGCCTTTTATTGAGCTCAGGTATTTTTGACAGAGTAAAATTACAATAGCAAACATTACCTAGCTGTCTATTATATTATGTACAGGTCAAAAATGGTATAACCGGCGGAAGCTCCTTACCAACACATTTCACTTCAAGACATTAGACATGTACAATCCTTCCTTAAACAAACATTCGCGTACGTTGGTTGATAAACTATTGAATGCGTCTGCGAATGGCAATAAAGAAATCTCCATCTTTGAATACATCACCTTATGTTCTCTGGACATGATTTGTGGTAATTATCATTACGTATCAATTAATTTTCGGATTTTACAATGATAAGTGTGACCAATGTGAATTATAAATATTAAAGTACACACGCGTGTAGGCCGTAGGACCAAAAAAACATGTATGTATTTTATTAATCGTATTTTTTTATAAATATAGATTATTATTTCTACGGTTTAATGGCCAAATATGATATGTCACAAATACAAAAATGTTCAGAAGAGCCATTTAAAATTTTATTATTTTTCAAATACTTATAGATTTTTATAAATGTAAGTTTTAACTTATGTAATAGTCACTTACTTAATATTTACTGTCGTTACATTTTAACATTAATTTGCTAGCTTAACTGGACTATAACTCTATACTTTTTTTTTAAGTAATTTCTGAGTAGAACTTTAATGGACTTGTTACAAATGGCAACTTTTATTATATCTTTCTGCAGTCCAAAATCGCATTTATCAGTTTGGTTTAGTACTGTATGTCCGAACATCGTATAGGCGGATATTTGGTCACATCCGTGGTGGGCTAAACACTTTTGTCTTACCTGCGATTAGCATAAACAGATATTTTTAGACACTTCAACCTACTAACTATTGGCTACTCCTACTTTATTGTAGCTGAGGCTTAAAATTTGTCGCACAGGGCCTGTTATTAAAGTTCCTAAGTCAGAAATGACATTTTTAACTACAGTATTTTCGATAATTTTTTGTGCAGTTACTTATATTAATTTTTATACTAATATTTAATTCGTAATTTTCAGATTCTAGTGTTGTAGTTGATGAAGAATCAGAAACAACTTGTTTTTTAAAATTAAAGACATCAGATACCTATAGTTATAGACTAACTTGTAGCCATTATTAAATTAATTACAATGTATAATTTAAAACCAATTAATTCACATAATACACATAAATAATATTGTTTATTTGTTTAGCACTTACGGGAAACCATGCATAGATAAAAGATAGCGTTTAGGTATTAAAAAAAAAAAAAATTATAGACTAACATTCTACACACTCCAATGACGTAATTTACACTACTGTCTACTGCGGCAGTGCGGTGGTCTGTAGCTTGTTTGTTTATACTTTATTTAATTTTATAAGTAAATACCGTAAACAAGTTCTAAAATATTCACGATTATCAATAAATACCTCAAGGCCCCCTCCTCCACAATATCCGGCTATGCCGAACATGTTACAAATGTCCGTGTAAAATAAGCACTAATGTTTATATATCTATTTAAAATAGTTGTGTCACATTTGTTTGTACCTACTTATAATTTTTGCACATTCAAAATAATATGATCAGCTCGTCAAATGCCAAATATTATTATGTAAAAATAACGCACTTCTAATAATTATTTATTACGGACACTTGATATATTTTGGCTGAATCGTAAAAAGCATCCAGTTTTCATGATTGAACATATAAAACAAATTTTCAAAAAAATTGACAATTATATTTGGCCTTTAAGCCATCGATTTATAACCTAAGAATTGAATTTTTGTTAATAAGATTCCAATGCAAGTATACCTGCAGATAGCATCATAATATACTGTTTTTTGTAGAAACGATAATGGGAACTGAGATGAATGCTCAAGAAGGTAAATCAACTCAATATGTTCATTCGATTAAGAGGTATACCTAAATTTTAAAACCATAAAGCTATTGTGTTGTGATCTCTAATGACACTAAATCAGCGGTTCTCAAACTATATGGTACGCGTACCACTAGTGGTACACGAAAGACTACATGGAGGTATGCGGAGGTCTGTTTTTAGATAATAAACCCATTCAATTATTTAATTCCTATCTTATTTTAAAAAACTAATAAATAAAAAATAATTATACTGTAGTTGTAGTATTTTACTACCTTATTATTTTAAAAAAATGTATTAACTGTACAATTTGGATTTTGGATCGTTCTATTTTTAGTCATTAGTGGTACGCAATTGATTGATAATATACTTAAGTGGTACGTAAAAAAAAGTTTGAGAACCGCTGCACTAAATAAACAATAATCTGGTGTGATTTTACAATTAAAAAATATATTATTATTTATTCGTACATTTTTTTGTTTTTTAAGTGCTTGCAAATCAGTGATTGAACGTATTTTCAAATTCTGGCTGTGGAACGATCTGGTTTATAAAATGAGCGAAAGTGGTCAAAGTTTTTTTAAATCAATCAAAGTTCTGCATGAATTTACTGATAACGTTTGTACATCCAATAGCTAATATAATACATTTTATTCATATTATAACCATTTAGTGTTAGCAATGGTAATCATATTAACAACACAAACGTCAGTGGTAAAAGCTGAAGGGACAGAAATACAGCATGACAGCATGATCATTTTCCTAATTTTAGATTTAGATGATGCATGACATAGGATATTGTATTTTGTCAAACGTTATTCTATCAATCGTCGAGAACGTGTATTATAGCTTATATATTTTTCTGTAGGTAATTAAAAGTAAACGAGCATCGTTGAATAACTCAGGAATTGAAAAAGTGCAGACAGACAGTAAATTTGGTACGTACAAATAAAAAATTATCATTATTTTTCCTGTCCGTCACAAATTTAAATATTTTATTTAAAAAAATTGTAAAAATACCACTAGCATATATTTGTTTATATTTGATTGTTTAGAAAAAACGCAAAAGAAATCGTTCTTAGACTTACTTCTTAACGTCTTGAACAACTCGCCGGACCAGATGAACGATAGAGACATTCGTGAGGAAGTAGATACATTTCTTTTTGAAGGCCATGACACAACTTCCATTGCGATGACAATGATTTTGATTTTGCTGGGAATGCACCCAGATATACAAGTAAGGTTTTTTCACGTTACATTTTAAGAATAATTGTGTATTAGGAAAATTATTATAATTAATAATTATTGATTAGGAACAAGCTAGAGATGAAATATGTAGAATTTTTGAATACTCTGATAGAGATGCTACAATGGAAGATTTAAATAACATGAAATATTTAGAAGCCGTAATCAAAGAATCGCTTAGAATGTATCCAAGTGTACCAGCTTTTACGAGAGAACTAGAAAAACCATTGCACCTCAGTCAGTATACATAAAATTGTAACAATATTTTATTTAACAATTATCAAAAATTTGATTACTCTCATTTTAAATTTAATTTGTGCATATTTTTAAATAGTTTTAACTTCGATATAAATAACAGGAGTACCTATTTATTTTTAATAAAAAAATGATGTGTATTTTTATCATTATATTTTACGATGAAATGTAGTCAAATTACAATTGTTGAATGGGTAACTAGAAACAAATATATACACAAAATGCTGATTTTTAAACTTTAAATCAATCGAGTAAACATTTTCGATTTATACCTAGTTTAAAATAAAATATATAATTAGTTGTAATATATATTTTATTTTAAAGAACTTAAGTGAATAGATTTTAAAATGCGTTTAAAACATTTTGTATAATATTAATTTATTTTTTTCAGAAAATTATATTATTCCTGCATTGACTACAATAACAGTATATCCCTTTATTTTACATCGTAGTGAAGATATATATCCAAATCCTGAAGAGTTTATTCCTGATAGGTTTTTAAAAGAAGAAAATAAAGCAAATTTTCTATTTGGATATTTACCGTTCAGCGCCGGCGCCAGAAACTGTATTGGTATTATTGTTTTCAAATTTAAAATTTAGAAATATTTTAGAAATTAACTTAGTTAATCAACGTTTGAATATTATTTTAGGACAAAAGTATGCAATGAATCAAATGAAAATTGTTGTATCGACTATTTTACGTAATGCGAAGATCGAATCTTTAGGACGCAAAGAAGACATTCGAATTAGTACTCAATTAATCATAAGAATAGAATCAATCCCAAAGATGAAATTTTATAAACTTTAATTATCTATAGCATAGCGTATAGATTAAAATAATTATAGGTACTCATTTTTATATAATATTTTATTTCATTTAAATATATAAATTATAAGTTTTCAAATACCTATATAGTAACGTATTAAATATAACTAATATAAGCTATATGTATAGCCGTTATAGGTGATAATATAGTATGTTTTTTTTTTATAAAATAAACTTAAATATTAACCAAAAAGTAAAAAGTATGTTTAAATATTTAAAAATATAATAGTGTGATTTCAAAGTGCCGGGAAGTGGAACTCACATCAATTCCCATCCAACATTAATGTTATAAAATATAATTAATTGAAAGTTGCACTGCAGTATAATAATTATTTAACACTATGACGACATGTTTAAAAAACTATAAAATTAATTTGAAAATTATACCATGAAAATAATATTGTCATTAAAATTAAAAACATCAATTTTTTTAATAATTATTTTTTTGTAAGAAATTTAACCTGGAAATTATTAACATGTTTTGACACTAAACTGTGACTGTTAAGTGTAAAAATATAGTACTTGGTACTTTATCATCTTTATTTATTTACCACATTTTAATTATTGAAAAATTCCAAAAATACTACATCAAGATTTCATGAAAGAAAAAATCTAAAAATTATATATTTAGTAAAAGTAAAAGACAACAAAGGACAAAAATATTTAATTAAGATGTACTAATCTTCATTGTAAATCAAACAATCAATATCGCACCTATTTCGAACAGTATTATTATTAATTAATCGTCAAAAACTAGTATCTTCATAAAAAAAAAGCAATATCAGATATTTTCAATAGACTAAATAAAAAAATCAAACCAAGAAATTTGCCAAACCATATTCATCTCTTAAGAAAATCTGTTTGAAACTAGATAGAAAAAAAATACCAATCCTATTCCAAAAATTACTTTGGAAGCTGTAAAACAATTACATAAAAATAATACAAAATTAATTATATAAAAAAGTTTTGTTATATAAAAACAACTGATAACATTCCAATTTTTATTAGTAACCAAATCATGTATTAGCGGATGGTACATTTTTGTATGTAGGTATTGCATTTTTTCTTACAAATTTCCACTATGTCTCTGTGCGTGTTAGGGAAATAAATTTTATGTATCAGTAATTAATGTTTTTTTTTTTAATAAAAACTTAACCTATTGAAATATATTTAACATTTTGGTCTATAAATTAAACTTTATGTCTAGAATTTCTTGATTAGTGTAAAAGTTAAAATTCTCCACGTGGATTTTGAAAAATTAGCTCATATGTCGACCCGACATTTTTTCCTTGATTGTAATAATTGGTTATATATTTTATTTATATTAAAGTTAATTTTCTAAAACAGAAATTAACAAACATTACATTGAAAAAAAAGAAATAGTGATGAGAATATGAGATAAAATATGGTTTTACTAAAGTCTTGGTGCTATATAGGTACTGCATATCTATGGTACTACACAATGTAAAAAACTTTTCTAACTATATATTTAAAATATATATATACACATAATATATTATAGACCAAGACCAGAGTATGACATATTGTAACCTTAGCTGAACGAAGGCCTTTTATTGAACTTAGATATTTTTGACAGAGTTAAATTACAATAGCAAACATCACCTATCTATGATATTATATACATGTCAAAAATGGCGTAATCGACGCAAGCTCCTCACCAACATGTTTCACTTCAACACATTAGACATGTACAATTGTTCAATAAACTAACACTCGCATATTTTAGCGAATAAGCTATTGAGCGCTTCTGCGAACAACGATGAAGAATTAATCTCCATCGCTGAATACGTGACTTTGTGTTCTCTGCACATTATTTGTGGTATTTATTACGTATCATTTAGTTTTTAGCTTGTAACGCTGTCAGGTGTGAAATAATGCCTAATAATAATAAAATAATTCAAAAAATAATGCTTGTTTAAAAACAATAATAATACATACATACTGTGATGAATGCTAAAGAAGATAAATTTTAGAATTAATCGTGTTCTTAGCAAAAATATTGAAATTTTAGAAAATTATAAAAAATAAACTATTCGACTAAAAGGTTTTTAACATCAAAACATTGTTCTTAAAAAGGTATACTTGCAAATAGGCTATTCAGAATTTTGAATAAAAATTGAAATCAAAAGGAAAATAGAAGCATTCGTTTTATATACTTAGATTCTATGTTATTAATTAAAATCCTAGAATTATTTGTACATCACACAAAATAAGCAAACACAATAATTAATAAGTAGGTTGTAAGTAACAAGTAAATAAACTTAAAATTGGCAGGTTCAATGATTATTATTTATTATGTTCAATTATAAACATATGATTTTATAATTTCTTATAATTCTATTATACAATAATCTTATTCGAATGCATGCAGGATAATATGTTGGTATATTTTACCAATATTATCATATTTATAACAGATATCGATATTACTGAGGTAGTAAGGCGGCTCATCGCTCCATTCAGAATTTAAAATGTTATTACTTATAGTAGACCGCTTGATTTTATATTTCTGGACCAATAGATAACATCAAACTATCACTGAATATTTAATTTAATAGATTTATTAAGAATTAAACTTAAAAATTATTCAAAACGGCAATATTTTTTTTTAAATATTTTATTTTGATTGATCTGACGTACGTAATAACTAATAAGTACACATTTTATTCACCTATTTTGTAAGAATACATATGAATATATAGTTAGGTACTATACAACAGTAAACAGTGTTAAGACTTTCTCTCCTATTGGCTATTGTAATCATTGGGCTATTTTGTTATGCGACTAATAAACAATTAGTGTAATATTGATAAATTAACATTATAATTATAATTTACATTATAATGTACCTAACTTTTACATACCAATATAAAAAGTCTTCAAATAAAACATTGTAAAAGTTTTTAATGGTTTTCCACGGTCCCGAATGCGAAACAGCGATTAGCTTTTTTCTCTCCGTCGAAACTATATAATAAGGTATACTTAGCTCTGAACCCCGCCGATGTGTCTCCATTACCGCAAGGCGCTAAGATTCGACATGGGAGTACCTTTAATTTATCACCGGCCATCGTCTACTTTTCGCCACAGTTCGCGTAATAGATTTGTTATGTTATAATCATTCGACGACGACGACAAAAATAATAACAATAATAAGCGCCGCAGGTGCAACGCATCCGGCCACACTCCATAACATCGTCAATAGCCGATCAATCTTTATCCGCAAGTTTTACGCGCGTTTATTGAATTACAGTTTAACGGAAAGTCCAAAAAACAACGACGGAAAAAAATATAAAAGATGTAATATGTATTTTGTAATGTATTACGTATATAATAGTATTACTTTGTACGCACGCGGGATGCTGCGTGAGCACGAAACGTCTTTTCAATCACACTTTATTTCCGGTTGGAAATATTTTAGGACGTAGGTCGTCGATTTTTTTTAGTTTTTGAGCGATGATTTTTATTTTGTTTTACGTGAAATCGATTGACATTGAAACCTGAAAAAACGCATACAACAATTAATACCATATAAGCGGTATAGTATCACTAACACAGTAACACATATTCATAATATATTTACTGGCGCGGGGTCAATACTAACGGCACCTAACTCTTTGGAAAATTGTAGATGGGTCGTGACTTCGTGAGTGGTTATAACGAATCACGACAAAATCGTATTTATACATTATGTTGTTTTAGTTTGTCCAATGATCTATACGCTTTTATAATACTTTAAAACTGAGGTACTTTTTAAAATGTAAAGGCGGTACCTATAAGTTAACGAATGGTTTAGAAAAAAAAATGCAATTGACAATTGTTAGGTAGTTGTCTTCAAAAAAAAAAAACAACTTAAAACTTCAAATAATGCTTATAAATATATATAGCATGCCTATTTATGATGATTGTATTTTAAATATTTTTAGATAACTATAATAGTAACTTAAGAGAATTCTTGTGTATTAAATTTTCAAGCTATATGACAAAGAATAACCTTAATCAAGTATGTATAGAGAAAATAAAAATGGCTCTAAATAGCTCAATAAGAATCAAATATATATTAAATTAAGTATACCACCATTGAAAATAATAATACAGAGTGGGGTGAAACAGACAGTGCAGTTTTGAAAAGTTATTAAAAAAAAACTACGCAACTTTCAGAAATTATATCAGAAATATGATGGCCGCCAGCAGGTTAGGCGATGAAGGCGATTTTTGAAGTTTTCTGCCACATTTCGACTGGTATAGTAAGTTGTATAGCGCCAATTTCCTCCCTAAATCTTTAAAAACCTTTTCCTTCAGGTACCTAGTCCCACAAGTAAAATCACAAATGCTCAAATCCGGTGAGCGCGCGGGCCACTCCACATCATCACCCCTCAGAGACGACCATTTTCAAAAAACGTACGCACAGCGAAGCCCCATTGTTCACTAGACTAAACCATGGTAATGAGATGACTGATAACGGCTACGAAATGGCCAGCCCAACGAAACGAGACCATCATAATCGCACTATACCCACCATAAGGTAAGTACAAACCTTTAAAAACTACGCCGTTTGATTTTCTCCATTCTGTATAAACATTTGGTAAATTTTTTAAGTATCTACGGTTATTGGTTTTTAAAATAACAACGAAATAGGAAAACAGTTTGATGTGAAAATATCCTGTTTCATCAAAATTTAAACTTCAGACGTTTACATTAAATATTTGTGAAACTTAGTAGTTAGTACCTATACTAAAAATAATTTGCAAATTTTCTTGAACTCATTCCTATATTACAGGGGTCTTCTACTACGGCTCGCGGACCCCATAGGACGATAAATATAAGTGTAATTTGAAAAATCGTGATCGCAAGCACGCATTATAATCTCCAAACTTCAAATGGAAATGATTAATTTGCAATGTAATGATACACTGAAAATCTTTCATCGCGTAGAGACTTTAGTTGATTTTTATAAATTTCTCCCAGATACACAATATCCAAATTTAAAAAAATTTGCAATTGAATATATATATCTGTATTTGCTAAAACTTATTTGTGCGAACATACTTTTTCCAAAATGAAATACATCAAATCAAAATATAGATCAGCCATGACTGACAAACATTTAGAGCCAATTTTGAAAATTGAAACTTGTGACATAGGTACAACCTTAATCGATAAAATTTTAGCAGAAAAATATCAATTTCATACTTCTAATTAATAAAGAAATTATTTCAAAAATTAATAAAATTAATACCAAGTATATTTAAGTATATTGTAAACAATATTTTATAAAAAAAATGTTAAGTAAATATATTTACATAACTATATTTTCATAAAAATAAAAATTGTGTTAATAAACTTTTATCTCGCTAAAAGCATTTGATATTTTTCATGACCCTCTAATAAAAATGTTTGGAGACCTCTACTATATTATGTATCTTTAAAAAGTCTATCATAAAAACTTAATAGAAACCAATACGCTTACACTAACGCACTTCGAGTATTTTTTTTGTTTTTGTTTTTCCCGATTACTCGGAAAAATGCTGGGAATTTTCAATTATGACCTCTTAAAAATAGCAATTAGATCTAATTTTCCATTAGCAATCAATAATCATCATGCTGTTGAAGGTCGAAGTACTTTTTCTACTATTTATCTCGCCAGTACAACAAAAAAAACACACACAAACATAAGTGTGGTACCTATATACAATCATCGCCCCGCTCGTAATGTATAAAAAAGTAATTAATATTTAATGGATATTGGAACTCTTAGCATATTACCTGGATACCTACATCACCGTATAAATACATTTATTATTTGATTTTAAAATCCAGTAGACAATCAAATTACAAACGCGTTTTGTATATTATAATCAACAAATAACATATTTCAAACTTCAGAAAATTCCCATTTACAAATATATATGTACCTATAGGTATGTTATATAATATTAAGTAATATAACTATTGTGTGTTGTGTATACCATATAATATTGATATTATACTATAATACATGGCACACTCGACTATTAGTCCATAAAGCAGCGGTTCCCAAACCGTAAAAAAAAACCCAAATGTGGGCCATGGACCGTATATAATATTTACAACACTAACCCATATATTTAAAACAATATTATTATGTATTTTTATTACATACATACGACATATATAGGCGAGTTATATTAGTCATTAGTGGGCCTCAAATTTTTTTTTACAAAATTGGTAGAATGCACACCTAAAAATGTTGGATCATCTGCCATACTTGGTTTTATCTACCTATTTATTTGTACACAATCTAGATCAACGGTCCTCAACCTTTTAAGTAGTGTGGACCATCAATTTTATAAAAAAAACCTTTGAGACGACTGCATCCGAATTAGTTCCCCTATCCTAAAATTGAAAATGAATTGAAACACAAGAATAATACACTTTTAAATGCAAAAATACAATTCAATTTAATTTAACCTATTACGGCTATTGATCGTGTGAATTCTTAATAAGTTTGAAAAACCATAAAATATGTTCATAAAAACATAATAAAAATCTAATTTAACTTTTAACAAAAGATTTGGTTTTTTTTTTTAAATTCTGATGGTGAAACAAATGAAAGTATTATTTTACAACGATGAGTATTATTTGAATTTCTATGTTATCATCTCATGAAATTATAACAAAGGTTTTATTACAAATTTTGGACATACTTTCTAATATAAATTAATATTTAATACATACATCGGGAGACAGGAATAAGCAAGAAAAAATAGCTATCACTTTCTCAAAATAATTGGCAAAATTTAAAACAGATTTTTTACAATTGATAAAACAACTTCAATCATTTCACATAAAATAAGAAAATAACCAAATTTTTTGCTTACTTAAAGAAAAAAATTACACCATTTGCATAAAAAATTCATTTCAGAATTTGAGTTTTGAAAAAAAAAGAATATTTGGAGGGCAGCAACACATTTTATTATGAGCCAATAATCAATCTTTGTAACAAACGAAAATAAGGCTGATAAAATACATGTATGACAAAAAAAAAAACTAATAAATTCACAAAATGTTGATAAAACATTAAAAATTATATAAAAAAAAAAAACCATAATTGTTTTAATAAAAATAATATTTAAATTTATATCAAATGAACATAGAAGTAACACAAAATTAATTCATGAACAATTGAATTCAGTATGCTAAGTCTACATTTATGTCTTAGATTGTGCTAAACATTAATAAAAAAAGATGCGGTCAATAATAAATCACTAAAAAAAAAAAAATTAAATAAAAAAAAAGAAAGAATATATATCTTAATATTCATGTACACATACAAAATATATGTACACATATTTTCATGGAATATGATGAGATAATATAATAGTAATTAAATTGGTATTTAGCTTTTAATGACATACTAATAAATAGTGATAATCAAAATTAAAAAGCAACTACCTATGTTCAATTTTTGTTTAACAGACCAAATAGGTAAAGAACTGTCTGGTAATGTAGACTTCTTATTTACATGACGCAACAGTGACTTATTAAATACAATAATAAATTTTAAAATTTTTTAAAATGAGGGAAACCTATGCAAATACTAATATATTAAATAGTGTATCATCTTAACACTACAAACAGGTGGCAACATTTGATTCGTTAATGTTAAAAAAAAAATCATAATAAAAAAATTCTACGCATTTGTTTTGAATCATACACAGTGTGTAAGAAGTCTGCCATTTATCACTCAACCAAAATCTTAGGTTTTTCCCAAGGAAATATGTCACGACCAAAATGTCCATATGTGCTTGTTTTTTGATAGATTGGGTTTCGTAGATTTAAATCTCTGAAAAATTAAAACATTATATTTAAAAATGATGGAAACTAAAAATACTGTAGAATACATTTTCTTGATTAGATATGCTGATAAGAAACTAACTTAAGCTACAAGAGAACATCTACATAAATGAATATTCTTCATACAATTTCTATCTCAAACCCACAAGTTATAAAATAAACTTATGCCTGTTGAGAAAAGCCGTTTTTAGAATTTGAATTCAAGCTTTATTAATGATTTTTAATTTATTTACTACTACATACCAATTTTTATATTACTTTAAATAAATCTTCATTTTTACTAACCTGACTATTCTTCCTGGTCTTAAATCAAAATTACTGTTAACAATTTTCAACAATTCTTTTTGAGTTTTAGTAGATGTGCCATAATGGAAAAGTGTGATTGATATTGGTTCTGCTACTCCAATCGCATACGATACCTTATTACAATAAAAAAACAACTCAGTATCTACTACAATATAAAACAAGTTAGCTACACATACTTGTACAAGACAACGTTTGCAAAGGCCAGATTTGACCAAAGACTTGGCAACCCAACGAGCAGCATATGCAGCGGATCTGTCAACTTTAGTGAAGTCCTTGCCAGAGAATGCACCACCTCCGTGAGCTCCCCAACCACCATAAGTATCAACAATAATTTTTCGTCCCGTCAAGCCAGCATCGCACTAAAAAAAAAAAAGGTAAGTAATAAGTTATTGTGGATCTTTTAAAATATTTTTATCATAAAATTTACTTGAGGACCGCCCATCACAAATTGACCACATGGATTAATGTGGAAAACAGTTCTGTCATCAAGATACTGAGAAGGAATCACTGTCTTAACAACTTTAGACATAACTTCTTGCCGTAAGTCTTCTAATGAAATCTTTTCAGAATGTTGCACAGATATCACAACTGTGTGAACTCTTTGTGGAATACAAGCACCACCGACCAAACAGTATTCACATGTTACCTAAGGACATCAATTTTAAATATTAATTAATATTATTAATAAATGCACTTTAAACTGAAAAATGTAATTTTTCTTTAAATAATCTCACTTTCTTATTATAGTTAACAATATATAATTAATGTATTTACAGATTGAATAATAAATACATTTAAATTGTTTATTATAATATAGTATAATATAAGATATATTATTAAACAAACTTAAAAGAAAAATTCTAGCATTTTTTACTTTTATTAATATATTACTTAAAAAGTATAAAGTCTGTTTGAGATAAAAATTAAAAATCAAGGTTTAATTAATGCAAAATAACACTATAATAAGCATACTAAAATTTTTTTTAAAAATAATTACTGATAAAGTGATGACTATCATAAAAATAAATCCACTATTTAAACAAACCAAATTTTGTAATTAGTTAATAACTCAAATCAAAGTCTTAAATTAAACAAATTTAATAAATAATATCATGAATATTCTAGTTATATAATAATAATAACAAGATTTTAAGTTTTAAAACTTAATTATTATCAATATATTTTATTTTATTCACTTGTGTTTTAGTGTCAGGACGTGCCCACCAAAGCACTCCATTTCTTCGGAGTTCTGCTACTTTTTCGTTAAGCTTGTGAGCAAGTACCACAGTTAAAGGCATACATTCTTCTGTTTCATCTGTAGCATAGCCAAACATGAGGCCCTGCAATTAATAATATTTTTAATTAACTTAGTATAAACATTTTATTAGCAACAAAGCTAATGATTTTTTTAAATTTATAACTAAACTATAGAACTCAACAGGCAACACCAAATTAATGTTTGTTACGATAAAAAAATGTTTATTTTGGTAAATTTTAAATATTTCATTTCTCACCCTAAAAAATGTATAAAAAATAAATTAATAAATTAAATTTTAAAATGGTATCATATATATTTTAGCAATTAGTTAATAATAGTAAGTATATATACTCAGGCCTCTCTAAGAACGCTTCTGGGCGGCAACCAAAATTCGTCCGTTCTCGCGCATTCCCACCACTAAACTCTTCAAAACACTAGCCGCCGTCAATGCGACTAGGTGGTAGAGTGGGAGAAATTTGGGTATGAAACCGCAGAGCTCGGTCATTTGGATGCGCAAAAGAGTAGCGTTCTTAGAGTGGCCCGAGTATAGTATATTGTCAACAATGTCTTAACAGTATTGTATATAATATACAAAAATGAAGTAGAATGATTCTAAAAAAATGTAATATGTAGTTGATTAAGCATTTGAATACATGCATACTATAGATACCACTTTAAATTTTTATTAATAAGATTATATATACAATTAATTGAAAATAATAAAATGTTAAAAAAAACCATAACATTTTTATAGTCAAAATACTCGTATTTTTGTATCTATTGTGATATCTACATTTTAATACAGTAGTCTTCAACTGGTGTGCTGCGGTATACTAATATTATGTAACTAAAGATATGCTACAAAATTATTGAAAATATAAACCATTCATACACATTAAAGTATATAAAATATGTCCTAAGATTTTTATAAAACACACCTGGTGCCAAGAAAAAAAAAGGCTAAGAACTACTGATTTAATATATAGATATATTTTAATACATAATTAACCTAATTGAGTACACAATTAAGAACATTTAAAAAATACACAATTATTAGCTACATTTGTCATAGATTTATTTTTCAGTAAATGATAAAATGTGTAAAAAAAGTAAGTTTGAATTAATATTATAAATATATTTAAAAAAAATTATAACTATCAATATTAGTAATTAGTATGAAAGCCATAACTATCCATAACATAATGGACAAAACAAAATATGAAACATATGTTGGACCAAATCATGTTAAGATACAAAACACAGCATTCTTACATGCATACAAAATTACAAAATAATGTTACATGCAATCATATCATCATAAATTAAATAGCAGCAGAATACAAGTATAAAAATTTTACAAAACCAACTGTGGCATATATTATATTTAGTTATTCATTCATGCTAGTTGAATTTTGTAATGTAATTTATAATATTTTGATAAATTATTATATTTTTTTCTCATTCTTGCTAAAATCACTTTCCCACTAGTCTAACAAAGTCAGCAAAAATTTAGAATATTGTCGAACACTCATCTGATTTTTAACGTTATGTCTAGACAAAAATTATTGCATAATCATCTTCAACAATGATATACACATATACACACTAAATATTTTTGCTTACCTCAGAATTTATTATAATTATAAATTTTTTACATAAATAATATGTTTTAGTCAATTGATCATATATATTACAGGAAAATTGAAATCAGACTTATCTCAGAAAAACACACTATCCAAGGTATTTGAAACAAAACATATTTCTACTTTAGCCCAGGAAAACAAAATTATGTCAAACATCATTTTGGAAATTACCTAAACAGTTATACAATTGAATGATTCAAAGTAGATTCGTGACATTGTTTTTAATAAATATTATTTTATTTTACTGTGTAGTAGTTCCTAAGGTTTATTTTAAAAATTCATGAAGAAATTCTCAAATAAATAATTATGAAATAAAATAGTACATAATATAAATATCTTTTTATATGTTTCCATGAGATATTTATTAATTTTTTTAATTAATTCTATTGTCATATTTTAAAATACTGTGAAATTATAATATTAACTACAATTTCACGCAAAATAATGTTGTCCACAGCTAGGTTTTCCTATGCAATTGTCAAAATATGACTTTTTTTCCAAGTACTATGCACAGTTTACCTTTTATCTTGACATTTCTGAGATTTTATCGATTTAGACATGTATCGGTAACATATTTAATAAATACCTATTTCATTAGGGTAGTCAATATAAACAACACAAAAAGTTACTAATAAACTTATTAATACTTATCAACTCTAAATCTTTCTGTTCTAAAAAACATACCTGATCACCAGCACCAACCTCCTCAGCAGTCCTGTTGATATGTACACCAGCAGCAATATTTGGAGATTGTTGATCAATAGCAAGCATCACCGAACATGTCTTGTAATCAAAACCTGGCAACCCGACAGCGGGACAACACACAACACATAGCAACAATCAGCAACTTATTTGCAGTTTAATTTAATTAAACAAAACATTGTTTATTTAATCTAATAGAATAAACATACAATATTTGCCAAAAAACCTAAACTTTTATTTAGAACAAATATTAATATATTTGGTTTACCATCAATAACTTTTCCTATAATAACTAAACAGGTATTTTACTTGAATAAATTAATTTTTTTGTTTTATTAAAAACTTAATTTCTTACTTTTATTTTAATAAACAGGAGGTAGCTACAGTATCCTAAACTCACTCAAACATACCTCTTCAGATACAGTCAATACTTAATTTTTTAATAATTAAAAATAAACATTATGGATAATGGATATGCCAATAGATTTTCAGTTTTAGTCCAAAACCGTCCACACACTCTAAACACTTTCATATATTAATAACACAATATTTGTTCTAACAGAATAATCATACAATACGATAATATATATAGAAAATACATTATTGTTCATTATATTTCTCATAAAGTATACTATTGAATTTCCTCAATTTATGGTTGAACAACCAAAATATTATCTTAACTAAAAACAGTTTTTTCCATGCAATAAGCAGATGTTTATATTATTTTTTGTATGAATCCCCGTTTCTTATTTTTACATGCAAGAATAAAAAACATTATTGTTAAAGGCAGTATACATATTAGTAATTAATAATTTGTGCAACCTAATTGAACTTAAAATGTACTTCATTCATATCCACCAACAAAAAAATATTTTACTTTCATACTCTAATTTTTGGGAACATACATTGAAACTAATACTTATTAACTTGAAAAAGAAATAATGATTTCAGCTTTTTTAAAAATAGTAAAAGCACTTTAACATAAGTCTATTTTTTTAAGTAATTGAATTATTAAATGGAATTAAATTAATACCTATATCTATTATGTATATTATGACCAACATGTTGATTCATAAGCACTTAAAATATATTAAAAATGTATTTCACAAACACCACTTACCTCACATAATATCAATATAAAAAAAGCATTAATGTGATAGAAAACTTTTACATTCTCGATTAAAATGTTGAATTTTATAAATTCTAATGATGTGATAAAATCCCAAAAATAAAAAAGCTGATCTCTTAAAATATGACAATCACAAAAATATTTTGCAACTCATTTAACCCCCAAAACCAATTTTTTGTAGATACCCTACCTGATCCCCAGCCCCAATCGCATCTTCAATTTTGTTAACGTGTACACCATCCGCAATATTAGATGACTGTTCATCAACTGTGACGAGAACATTGCATGTCTTGTAGTCAAACCCTGTTGGTGGTATATGTATATGTTTATGACTTAAGCTATAATTAATTATGGGACTTGGACCTAACTGAATTTGGTTTCACAAAGTAAATATGATATTTGTATTTGTGGTATAGGATAAGCAGCCACCTTGCCCTAATTATAAATATGAACAAATATAGCTCATAAAATAAATTAATGAAAAAATGATCATAATTGAATCAAACAAAAATCAACTATACATAATTTAAAGTAAGAGCAAGCAATAAAAAAAATTAATTCAGAAATATCACAATGAAAACTTTGGTATTATATGAAACATAAAATGTTATATTTTTATTAAGTTTTAGTAAAATAATAAACCCAGCAAGAGGTATATATATTTTTTTAAATAAATGAATTTAAAAGTAAAACTACAAAGCCGTCCTTGGTTTAATCTAATATACACAATTATTTAAATGATAGCGCGAAACTATTAAGTACCTAATCTTAATAAAGCGCAAACAACCAAAATAACAATTAATATACAAAATAAAATTAATTGAGTAAAATAAAATGTAGTATTTTGTCATAAGACAATTCAAATAGTGCATAAATTAATTTTGCTACTTATAAATCAATATTATTTGCTAACAGATAGTAGTTAATAATACTAAATAATAGAATGGAAGTTTTACTTTACTGAACATACAAGTTTAAAGTTTATATGGCATTATAAATGTTATCAATAAATAAATAATTGAATACAATTTAAGAATTTAAAGTTCTTTTAACTATAATTAAATACTTTTTTTCTATAAGTTAAATGTGATCATAAATATTAATCATATAATTTTAATTAACAACCTATTCAAATATTATGAATACTTGTCAGATTACTTATCTACGTAGAAATTCAAATAGATATATTACATTATCTAATTGTAAAATTTTATCCAAACTTGTTTAGTAATCATACAATTTGTAATCCTGCCCTATTGACTTAATAATTGATTAGTCACATTTAATGATAAATAATACCATTAATTTGGCACCTATCAGTCCCATTAAAAAATATACTCATTATAAATAAATTCAGTTAAATGTAATTTTAAGAAAAATTAATTCCCGGACAATTCTTGCTAAAAATTGTACAGGTATATATTATGTTTAAAATGAGTAATTATTACCTTTTGATGAATCATCGTAGCCTATATGTTTAACAGTGTCACGAACTACTCTTTGGTAATCAACATTGGCTTTGGATGTTATTTCTCCACAAAGTAAAACCATTCCAGTTTTGGTAACAGTTTCTAAAAAATAAGTTTTATTTAAATATAAATATAAAAAATATTATCATAATTAACAATTCTATGGGTATTATATGGGCTGAACATAGAAGTTATACTTTATACTATTATTTGGTTCTTAATTTATAAAGTACTTAGTTTTATGAATACGGTTATATTAGATACAAAATATATTATAATTGCCAAAATAGTATCAATATATAATGACAAACAATTGGTACATTATCGGGTAAAATATATTATATAACAATATATTTCCCTGGTGATTTAAGACATTTTTACCTTTTATTAACATATAATATGAAATAGTATAACACACAAATATTATCTATAAGATTTTGCAAAATATTAAGATTATATACCTATTATTGTTATTATATACCTATTATTTACTTTGTTATTCATAAAATTTTTCGATTTTAACACAAGTTCTTTTTTGGTGGGATACGAAAAATTTTAAATTTAATTTTATAGGTTATGGTATAACTAATTATTCCATATCAGATATAACCTTAAAAAACTAACGGTAATGATAAAAAATCTTAGGTCTAATATATTTTAATGTAAATATTGATACAGAAAATTAATGCGGTAAAAACGTGATAAAAAATTAAATAATAATAATAAAACTCACCACAAGCCACTTTTGCGTCAGGATCTTGTTCCAGATGTGCGTCTAAAATAGCATCACTGATCTGGTCGCACATTTTGTCTAGAAGAAAAAAACAAAATACCTATATATTATTATATTAATATAGATTTATCATTCGGCAGGGGTCGTCTTTCAGGATAAAAATTAATTATCTTGGGGAAGAACCAACTTCTGACACGCTATTCATTTAATACAGTATGATATCTACTACCCAACGTCCTCTTTTGTCGGGAGTGTTTTCAGTAAACATGAAACATACATGATACATATTAATACACACGCCATAAAAAAAAATGAACAGAAAACTTAAGTAGAGAATATTATAATACCTACTAAAAAAAAAATTCAAATTGGCTTTCGGAAACGACACAATAACTTCGGGTGGTTGACAACGCTAGTGCGTCTCGGACATACAAAACACGTGTTCGGCGAACGTAAATAATATAATAATTAGACGGGGGAAAAAGCATCGGTAAAAACTACACTTCCACAGTCAAACTTAAATGCTTGTATGTGATCAATGAGCATAATATTAGAATTATTATATCGATTATCTTACCAGGATGTCCTTCTCCGACAGATTCAGAAGTGAAAAGGAACATCTCACCGTCCGGGCTCTCTGGCGGAAGTCCGCCGTTACCGTGTCCGTTGGCAAACCCGTTGGTGTGTGCGTATTTCTTCTCTTCGGGCATGACGATTTTTTAGTTGTGGTGTTGTGGTTATGTTCTACTGGTGCCGTCGGGTATTTGATCTTGTTGCTACGGCGTTTTCCGTAACGAAAACTTTGAAGTCTGCTGGAACGCAAAAATAAATACAGAACGTTAATCGTTTTAACTATCAGCGAATGTCGACAACTACTAAATACACGGTGATAAAATCATTAATATTAAAATAACGACAAAAACAAAAACAATAATAATGAATAATAATAACTGTTAATGAGAGTAAATAACTACGGACGGCGGCTGTTCGAGTTGATAGCGATGCTGCTGCTGCTGCTGCTGCTGCAATTACTCAGGCGGTACGGCCACGTAAGGTTCGATCGGCTGGTAGTGCTTGTACGGCTGCCAAGTACAGAAAGAACGATCCGTTCAGAGATGGCCGATACGGAAAGGCACAAAATGCGCCGGAACAGTGTTGCCAATGGGAGCGCATCATCGTGCCGATTACCGGGCCAACGAAACCCCCCACACCGTCCACCGCTAAACTATAAATGGTATTACCACAAGACGACCGCCGCGTGACCAACGGTAGCGGGCGGCGACGTCGCACACGTGCGGGCGGCATAGGCGACCGATTGACGCCGCACGATTACACAAAATTACAATAAGCACAATGCGTTCGTCTCATACATTATTTTGCTTGTATTATTAATTATTATAATATTATGTTGTGTGTTATATACATATATATATAATTAGATATATAATTATAAGCCATTATGTAGATCGTTATCGTCACAATACGTGGATTTCTACTATTCCATTGTGATCCCGGGGAGATACGGCTCGGCCGGATGTGTATTTTTACACGCGCACGAGTTTGTACGTTTCCGGGTTTATTTTTATGTTATGTTTTCAGGACAGCGCCACCGCCGCCGCTATTATTAATAACGACAATGAAATAATAATAATAACGCATGCAAATCGTTTAACACGTTTTATCTCCGATTGTCGTAGGGTCTTGCCGTAGACATCATATATTACCCGGCAATATAACAATCACACTATATTATTATACTGCATCAGATATAGTTTTATCTGGGCTCCGACAGGTGGTCTACGATTAATAAATGGATCACGCGCGAGTATACGATATTAATATCGATTTCCGAACCATGAAAACTTTCTCTGGAAGTTAAAGATAAAACCTTAAAAATTGCGCGCTAAAATTATTAAAACATCCTCGATTAAGTCGACTATAACAACTTATCTTTTACATCATAAGTTTAATGAAAAAAAAAAGTGGGCAAGTGGGTATTGCTCTGCTGTATTATAGTGGAGATAGAGAGTAGGTCACTGGTCACTATAATGGATATGTTAAATTTGAATGCAATGACTGGTATCATTGTATCCGAAAAATGATTTTGAATGGAGATGATTTGTCAGTTAATGATAATTAGTTGAATATATTATATTATTACCTATATTTAAATTGTAATATATTGACATATTGTTATTTTACGCGATTTCGTAAAAAATTAAATTTAATATGCTCATAAAATTTTTTCTAATTGACGCTGGAATTTTTTTACAGTTACTTGAAGGAAAACTTATGGATAACCTTGTATTAAATTTTTATTTTTGAACCTTATGTATAAATCACAAAAATTTTATGAATTTTCAACTTTAAAATTTCTTGCAAATTTTCGCAATTTTTATATATTTCATAAATATTTGAACTTTAAATGCTTATGAACAAAAATTGTGCCCAACGATTTTTGATTATTTTATACTACGATAAGTTCAACTTATAATAAACCTTGTATTACATTTTAAAGATTTTTTGGATAGCCAATTTTTTTTTATCGGCGTTTTGAGAAAAAAAACTTATAAAAATCAAAAATTTTAATTGTCTATAAGTAGCTTAAAAAAATTCTAAATATTTTCAAAATTTAATTATAAATAGATAACGCTAATATAAACATTTGGTGAAAATTTCAAGTATTTTCAATGATTTGTTTTTGAGTTGCAGCAAAATCAAAAAATCGATTTTGTCAAAAAGTGGTTATGCGTAAAAATTCTCGTTTATCCGTAATTTTTTCAGAGTTTTTTCCGACGCTTTTGAAAATTATTGTAAATTTTTTACTTTTGACTTACCTACTAAGTACCAACTAGATGAATTTTCCTTTTCAAAGAGGGGCTGAAGTCAAAAATCGAAGCATTATTACTACTCCAAAAAGTGATGATAGACACAAAAATAAAAAAAATATATAAAATAAAAAAAAACACACATCATTGTAAAACCAATACATTCATCACTCCGTTCAGAATCTAAAATATGGAATGAAAAACTTTATAATATATTTTTGTACACGTAAATTCAATTATGTTCATTACAAACACCGTGTGCAGGCCTGCAGTAGTACACAAGCAAAAGTTTTGAAAAAAAAAAACAGTGAATTTAATTTAATTTTTTTTTACTTATGAACTTTATTTACTGTCTCAAATACTTATATATATTTTATAAAATGTGTATAATAGAGTAATAGACTATTGACAAATATTTACATATTACTTATAAAAGATAAAACTATTGTCCAAATCCAAAAATGATATAAAATATAAAAACGTAATTTGAAAATGAAATTAAATAAATATAAGAGTATAAAAGCGCCGCCGAAATGTTAACTTAAATGTTAGTTAAAATGTTTACTTTTTCATTGAATTTTCAGGCATGATTATTTTATATGTTTGAATGTTTCCATGTTTGTTTTAACTTTCGACAAATTGATTTTTTCGACATAAATAAATAACGATACTGTCAATATACAACCTATTAGACCATCGTACAATTTTGTATAAACTTAAACTTGGATTACTTGGTATCAGTTGGTCTGAATCTTACATCAAACTTATCCACCAAAGATTTATAGGACAAATTTACAGTGTTATAACTAATTTTATGTCATACATATTAACCATTTATTATGCAGGAGTTAACCCGATGATGTTAAAAGGGGTAAGGAGATGGGTGATCTGTCAAAAAGTTTTTTCTCATTAATTAATAATTTGTGACCCTTATTTTGATATAAACACATTTTCATTTGAACAAAATATATGTACAATAATAATTAATAATTTTAAAATAATAGGTAGGTACACTAGCCAAAATAAATACTATAACCCATCTGGTGGTTGGTGTTTTCTTTATGTAAATGTAAGATATAATTATAATTTATAAATATGGAAAACGAACAAAAATACTCCTTAACTATGTTTAATGGTTTATTTTAATCATTAAGGATAATGTTAAATTTCCATTCCATTTCTACAGGTAGACCATCTATTTTTATATATTTGTATTGAACCACTATGATGATTATTTTTTGAAATATTTCTATTATTATCATATATCAATTTAAGTTAATATTATATTATATACATTTTTATTTTTACTATATCTATATATATATTTAGTACTTATACTAATCAATTTTAAAATAAATTATAAAAGCGACTAACATAATTTTATTAATAATTATTATAGGTTACTTATAACTTATATATTTTTTTATTTTTTCACTAAATAATTACGTACCTAACTTATATTCAGGGTCGGATTTAGGGGAGCACCGAGTGAGCTGCAGCCCAGGGGCTCCCACAATTTTATGTTATTTAAATTAGGATACAGGAAAAATATTATGATGATATTACTTACAATAGTTGTACTCGATTTGATTGTTTTTATAATTACTTATTAGTAGTATTAAGTAGTATTAAGTATTTAATTGTTACTACTAAATATGATAATAAATGTTGTTTAATAAGTAAAAACTATATTTCCTTGTTTAAGTAAAAGGGGCCCCTATAATGCATTCTGCCCAGGGGCCACCACATACCTAAATCCGCCCCTGCTTATATTATATTATATAATAGTATAATACAACTATATAAGAGATAATGTCATCATGAAATCAAACCTAACATAAAAAAACACAAAAAGATTTTTTCATTATTATTATTAATAATGAGAATATTAGATTCTAACATAAAATTAATATATCTCAACGATTATTATAAAAACAAAATCATTATAATATTGACAAAAATCTAAAATGATAATTTTGTGTAATGATAATTTATTATAACCAAGAGTAGCATTTATCTTATTTAACTGAAACCAACCAGTGATTATGTATGGGTTATCCGTCAATTCATAATTGACAAACAATTAATTAAAATGCAAATAGGTAATCAAAAAAAGTAAAAACTAATATTAATTGTTTTTATATACCTAAGTTTATAAATTTTACTTATCTTCTATATGTAAGTACTTATGTATGGTAATATGGTATTAAAATGTGAAATAGATTAAGTGAATCGCATGCAAAGCAAGCAACAGCCGCGCAGTTTTGTGTTTAATATAATTGTATTCCTTTACGAGCCTCTTGAGAATGAGCTTGACTCACAGAACTAAAATCCCAAGTATGCTGATTATGTGTATTAATTAATAAGTTATAAGTTAAAACTAATATTAAAATAGTCAATAATTCGCTAGTTACCCGTGTTTTCTTTTTAATAAAAAAAATACATATTTAAATATATGGTTAATATTTACTTGGAATGCATATATATGTATATATATATATCAATAGTCTTATTTCGTGATATATATATTGTAATATTTAAAAAATTGATTCAAAAGTAAATGATATACTTGTAGGCCGTAACGTTAAAATGTATATTGACTTTATCGTATAGGTAGATAAATAATTATCAGAATGATGTAAAACTAGATAGTAAAATTTTAAAATTTTTACTGAAAAATTAATAAAATTAATTTATGTAAATATCGTTAATTTATAATTTTATATGATTTATAATCTAAAAAAAAATTATTCAATAATTCAATTAACTTGTATGGACTATTAAAGTGTGATTATAATAAATATTATAGTCTTGTATATATTAGTAATGTGTAAGTCAGTGGCGGTTTATCCCAAAAACGGGCCTGTGTAAAAAAACTAAAAAAGGCCCCCCTCCTACATCTTTTTATTCTAAATTATAATATGGATATATACATCATAAATTTATATTTTATAAAACAATGATAACTAATATCAGATTCAGAATATGAGAACCATTAAAATTGAAAACAATTTTTTAATTTTTCGTACATAACTGTATTTATTTAATTTTTTTTTTTTTGTGGAATGTTGAGCAATAATGGGCCCCTCAAGTTGAGGGCCCGTGGCATTTGCACACATCGCACACATGTATGACACGCCACTGGTGTAAGTATTGTAAATTTGTAACTAAATAAATCTATAAGCATCAATAATCTATTTTACCTATAATACTTAATTATATTGAAAACACGTGAATTTAAGCATATGCTTAATATGATATCATATCAATATCCTTCTACATATTTACTATAACATTTACGTACAATAAAACATTTGATATAAAATCGACATGGGTCATCATATTATCTTCGCGGGTTGTTGACCCGGAAACCCTCATTTCGGTACGTCACGGTCAATGTGGCTACTTAATAACACCCACGTACTTAAAACAAAAACAATATATATTTTGTTTTAATTTTTATTTTTCCAATTAAAATTAAGAATTTTATTAAAATATGAAGTGTATTTTCTTTATGTATCTAAGCGTTGTCTTTGAATGATAATAATGGATCAAAAATATAAAACAAAAAAAGACTTCATATTTTTATGGGTAATTTATTTAAAAGGATTTTAAACATTTTAAGTACGTAGGTCGCAGACTAAAGTAACGAACCAAATTGATGATAATTCGATAATGTGAAAATGTTGATTTTCAGAAAGAAATAAGCATTAAACAATAAGAATCTATCAAAAAAGTAAAGTTTATTTTGGTGTGCGTACAATGGTCCAACCACGTGCTTAAACATTTTTAAAACTAATGTAAAAAACAAATTTTCTATTAAAAATAAAGAAACATGTATTTTTTATTTATTTTTTAACTCTATATCAATTATCATTGATCCATAATCATCAAAACGACCACGCGTACTTTGTACAATAGTATAATAGTTGCACACTGTATATTATAACAAATAATTTTATAAAATTGGTTGCTGCGGTAGGTAAACTCTTATATTATATTATATTATTTTGTTTTTTTTTTTTTATTCTTATTTTACTATTAAAACATGGCGTTAACAATAATTTTCATACAAAAAAAAACTTAACGCGTGTGTTTTCTACGAAAATCGTATTGGCGTGTTTAGTCTAAATCAATTTTTTGAGAATCATCAGTATATATATTATAATATTAAATTTATACTATACACACAAAATGTAATCTAACGGTTATTGACACTAGAAATTATTGTACAGTTTTTATTTTTTTAGTTTTTGTATAATAAGATCTACTCTTTAGAAATTCAACAACCAACTAAGCTTGTAAATGCTTATTTTTTATGGTGCGGTTTGTAGTGCAGCCGGAACCAATATGTGTAGCCATATTAATGTATTATGTATTAATTATTAATTATCTACATTAAAATATTAAAATATATTTACGTGCGCTGCATATTGTCATCATTGTCATTACATATGCATGCACAATAACGCGTGTATCTTCGTTTATACTATATATACGGTCGAGAGTGATGTATACAAATTAATTAAAAACTTGAAAAATAAAAATTTAATTTTCGATCTTGAGGATAACCATTTACAGATTATAGTCTATATTATTGTTTTACACACACGAAGAAGGGCGTTTATATGATTAACCTATACATTAATTTTTTGCTATAATATTAAAATTACATAATCGATGAATTTATGAAAAAAAGTGGAATTTTAAAATTAATATAATTATATAATAAATAATGATATATAATAATATGATTACTTTATTTCTACAGTTTATATTCGTTAACTGTTAAGTCAGAAGTACTCGTGACATTTCCGAATGCCCAATTCAGATTGTACAACTCGTACGGATGAAGTTTAAAATGGTTTATCAGGTATTATTGATAATGCCAGAAAATAGATTTTAGAATTCTACTGATTCACACAGGTATTATAGACGTCTAGTCGATTTTATGGTCAAGTTACAATATGAAAAATTTACTGGTTATTTGATCATGCAAAAAAAAATGTAAACTTCACAAGTATTAAATTAATATAAACTCCACCTATGTAAATAATAATAAAAAAAAACGATATATTTGCAAAATTATTTATACAATTGTTAATGCAATACTGATATTACAGTAAAAAATAAATAAATTAAAGCTAAATTTGCCAACTATATGATTATAAAAGGTTGTAAAAATTTATTATTACGCTTTATACGCATTATTAGAATGAAATGTGAATTTTACAAATGTAATTTATTACTATTATAATCTACACAATAATAATCAAAAAATGAAACATTTATAAATAATAATTGTGATGACATTAAACGCGTTCTGTAATTCATTTTAGATTTAAAACTGGAAGAATAATGTTGATAATTATAATCAAACATATATTTAACTTACAAAATAAAATAAAATTAGTCTACTTATAATACTGGTGAAATTGACGTTTATTTTTACAGGTCAAAAATTAGACCTGTTGAAATGATAACAATCACTCATTAAGCTCTCCAAAAAAATGAGACCCCAATCAATTCTATTAATTATAAAGCTCATGAAAAATAGAGCTTATAAAAAATTAAGTCCCTCCAAATAATAGGTTTAGATATCACTCTGCTTATGCAGGTAAGTATATAACTAGTATACCTATACGTGCTTTACACGTGAACAGATTATTATTATAGGGTGTTTCAAATTTTATTTTTCAAGAATGGTGGGTCACATAACATTTTATAAATATTCTTTCATTTCAAGTGACCGGGGGAAAGACTCGATAGCGGACGGCAATAACAAAATGTAATATATAATAACCATTGATCGGAAAATGTATAAATTACTAGATATTGTGTTGTAAAATACCAGTAGGTATTTGAGTAAAAGTATTTAAGTTTAAGTATCATTTATGCATTTATAATAAGTTTGTGAACCTACTTAAAATAATGTTTTAAATACTTTTATAAATTAGTATTAAATATTATCTGCATGTAGATATATTTGAATATTTTTAAAAAGTATCTCTTACAACGTTGGATTTGTTTAGAGTGCAGTACCGCGATAAAATGAAACTTCTATGAAGTGTATTATGTACAATATACTAATATGTATATAGACATTAGGTAGGTTTAGTTCTACAATATTACGATGTAGGTACATACCAATAACCTACAACCTACTGCGTAGAAGAGGCAACAGCACGTGACGCACTGACCTATACGTGTACGGCGTGAAATGGCAAAATCTTAAATATCTACTAATAGTTACCTATTCGATAATATTTCAAACTATAATTTTCATAATGAATTAATGAACAAGATGATATATATCGTACAAAAGTCTTCTTAGAAAATATATTAAATATTTGAAATCGAACTAATTAAACCAGTCAACGTCATTATCCATTGTCTAATCGTTAGACGCAAAAACGCGACTGCTACGCACAGCTCATCAAAAAATAAGTGACATGAAAAGTTTATTTTGGTAGGGCGGTGCACGTGTTACTATAATATACGATAAGTCTTTTTTAAAATTGACTTTTTGAAATTTTATTGTAATTTAATAAAAGACATAAAATAAAAAATGATACAGATAATTTGCAATAATATTAATATATTATATACAGAGTGACCGCCAACGGGAATCTGACGTTCTTTAGGTTTTGATTGCATTCAGTCATTCAGAAGGATAATGGACACCACCGCCCACCTATTGAACTATCCAACGAAATCTTTTACAATTGAGAAATGTTTCAAATGGCATGTCATTTCAAACAACTTTGAGAATTAAATTTCATTTTTTAGTAAAAAATAACTGGGTACTGTTATTTAAAAAAAAGTTAGGTTCCCATCGGCCATCATGCTTATGATAACGAGTTTTCAGTGGCGTAACTATATACTTATTTTGTAGTGATATGTATATTAAATAATTGTCATAAATTATAGGAAGTTAAACAAACAGACATTTAACCTCATGATTTATAATAATTCTTACATAATATTTATTATTTTATTTTTATGGCAATATTTTTGATTTTCCTATCCAGTTAACAAAGTATATATAAAAAAAAACAAAAAAGGTCTGGTGAGTGATATATCACTCATATAACCCTTTCCTAGTTACGTCACTGCAAGTATACAACTAATACAATCAATACGTAACCGAAATAGGCATGTAAAAATATTTTTCTTAAATATACGGTATGCAAATACAAGATAATGCGACTTGCGAGCTTGCATATCCTGCAATGTATAATATATTATAATATCTCGAAATAAAAGAATATCATCTAAGTAAATACTAAATATATATTTTATATACTATGCCTATATAGGTAAAAATTGTATATATATATAATATAGTAAATACTAAATATGCCGATTTACCTTTCATGAATCATTATATTAAACAAATAATTCTAAATATAAAAAATATATCATTTTATATTCAAGTTTGCGGTATGAGATTTGTATAAAAATTTATCATATGTATACGGGTATCTATGTATTATAATATGTATATCGGGTTCGCACAACAAAATAATTGCATATTATTCATTAATGCGTTTGGTCTGTGCAAATTTTTGTTGCAAGCGATAGTGAAAAGCGGATAAGAATTAATCTTTTTATTTTCTTATATACCGTTTCGTTAATTGACTAACACTATATATACCTACATCATAATGATATACATATTAATTAATAATTATCAAAAACTATTTTAACAAGTGTACAAAATGTATTATATCATGTGAAAATATAAAATCATATACCTACGCTACACAGTACCATATGTGCTTTTATTAATAACACAACTCGATTGTTAGCGTCTGCGGGGTATTATAATATATTATGGTACGTTATACATAACGAATATGGCATATAATAGTCGTATGCGTAGATCTCATTATAATAATATATAATATAATATAATTGCGTCTACCTTGAGACTTGAAGTAGGAATAACTACTAATGTCAAAGTCTAAACAGTAAACACACGCACGAAACGTTTATGTTCCGATGTAAACGAAAAAAAAAACTAAAAACAAATATAAATAATAAAAAATATTACCTAGAGATTATAATAATAATATTTCAGATTCGGCAGCGAGCACTTGGCCATGATGTAACTATCTATATATAGTGGTCAGACAATGTATACCTACACATACAAACATATATTATTAGCCGTATCAATAAATAAAAAAAAATATATATATATTATACTTATGTCTTATATGATAAAACCTTTATAGCGTTAAATATATATACTTATCGCGATATGTTATCAGAATCGGACTTTAATTAAATATTCTATCAAAATATAAAATCAATCGAGTATAAGACTTACATTATTAACTTTTATTTTTACACTGTCATCATACATAAATGAATCTATACATATTTTAATAAAATCTTCGATATATAGGAACTTGCTTATTAGTTTGTGTGTAATACGTTTTTACACTTTTACTACCTATAATTAATGCCATTATAATTATATTGAATATTGATCACACCATTTATTTATTTTTTTTTATTCTCATTAGAATTTTACGTTTATGCAGTAGGTACCTACTTTTACAACATAAAAATGTACTTCAATTGGTTCACTCGTCGTTAAATTATCAATTAATTATTCAATAAAAGTCAGTAAAAATGAATCGTATCTTCCTCACGTAGATAATTAATAAGTATAGTGCTTAACAGATAAGATGTAGTACAATGAGTAGTAGGTACACAATATTTAATTGCGTAATTTAACAAATGTATATTTCATGAATGTGAAAAATCTAACATAAAACTCAAAATCTAATGAAGATTAATTGTACGCTGGTTATCAATAATTTATTTATTATTATTATAGTATTATTATTATTACATTATTATTGTCAATAAAATATTCGATGTTAGAAAGTGTATACAAAAAATCATCAAGACATTCAGATTCAAGCAGTTTTATCTATATGCCATGTACGTGTATACCTAGTACATGCATTTTTTAAATATTGATTCTGATTTATATGATATAAAAACATGATAGTAACAATTAGTAGGCCTACTAGGCCTATAGGCTATACAACAACAGTATATAAGTTATCTCAAAAATGTAAGTCATTTTTAGAAATAATATAATTTTCTACATTCTTCATTATTTGTTATGATAATTTTATAACCCTTTCTTATTTATTAATTTCAGTATGCGCCAAAAAAAAAGTTTGATTTTAAATCATGAAATACGAGTAGATTATTTCGAATATTTTTATATACAGAGTGATTTACCAATACTATATATGCTCACCCTCATATTTTCCTTTGATAAATAAAAATACATTTATTCAGATTCTAAATTTTGGAATTTGAAATATACTTGCTTATTATTTATTGCTTTCTAAGTTTAAGGACTATTATATTTTTAAATACTTAATGAAATTGCGTCTTTTGTGATGATACAAACTTCTTTTCTTTAAATGTAATTATAATCACTCTTATTTTATAAAAAGCCGATGTATGTAAATCTAACTTTTTTGAGGATGAGCATTATTTCTATGCAGAATATGATACATATTACACAATTAATTTTAAGGGTAAGAACTAAGAGCCCAAAGTTTATGACTAGGTTGTACAATGTATATAAACTAATAACTAATATATTATATTTAAATCTATTAAAATTTTATAATTTTTAAAAATTGTCTAATTATAATAAAAATTACAAGACTAAATATTAAATACATTTTATATTGGATGTATAACTATTACTTAGGATTATATTTAGTATTTAAGTTATATAGGTTATTAATTCAGTCAATTTAGAAATAACTTATTCAAATTTTAATCTTAATATTTTGAACAAAATTATATTAATAATTTACAGTTAAAAAAAAATTCTTTCAATCTTTATTTATTATAAAAACAAAGGCGTTTTTGTCATCACAGATAAATCTTAAAATTAAATAAAAATAAAAATATTTGATAATAAGAACTTTTGGTGAACTCAATAATTCCAAAGTTCAAAATTTAAATAAATAAATTATCCTAGGATAAAAAAAGGTGAGTTAAGTTTAGTAGTTATATTTGGAGGTTTATCCTGTGATCTGTATATTATATTATGTATAATATATATGAATCTAATTAAAGAAGAACGTTTATTAATCATTATATAATAATAATTTTAAGTTGAGGCAACAGTGAAATGTGGAAAGGATTGGTTTTATCTATTTTTAGATAACTATTTAATCTATTCTATCATTTAATCAAAACTTGAAATATTTATAACAAACATTGAAACATTAAATATTATATATTCAATAATTTCGATACTAGATGTCTAAATTTAATGCATATAATTATGTACATAGAAATGCTTAGAAAGATATAATCTATATAGAATTAGGTACAAAAACATATAAAAGATACGGTTTTTAAATAAAGTTGATATGTACTGCAGACGTACTGTTTAAACAAATTAGAGATAACGTTTTAATATAAATTATAAAGTAATATATTATTCTGTACCTGTACGTAGTACGTACATTTATATATTGTATAAAATTCGTATTTATAATAAATGTACGAATTAAATAAAATCGGTGCACTAAATATAAAAAACATAACACATGGTGCTTATTACAGGGTCAGTTTTACAGTTGGGCGGTTTTCATTTGGGCGAATGACCCAAAATAATATATCGTTTGAGCGAATTTATACATATCATTTTGGCGAAATTTACACGGGACCTTAATTTATTCAATATATCGTTTGGCGAGTTGTAAATATATTTTTATAAAATTGAATTTTTAGAGACTTAGGACTCTCAGCTAACTCTAATTGATATGGTTAAAAATGCATTATATTATTTTTATCTTAACTAAATTTTTTTTATTAGCATGGTAAAAATATCATCTCATATGCCCATTAGTTTAATAAAATTTATTATATTTTTATTAAAAATCCTAACTAATTATAATAATTAATAATTAGCATGATATCTCATGCCCATTTTTTTAATGTAATCGATTAGGTATTGTTAATGTTCTGGTTTGATATTCTTCCTATGATTTTAACGTATAATTTTATTTTTCTTTAGTATTTTTACGTACCTAATATATTGATTTTTTTGTGTTGATAGAATCAATTTTTATAAAGTTATAAATAGTTATCACCAATCAGCCGAAACGATATAATAATAATATTGAGTTGAATATATTATATATAGTAAATACGAATATAAAAATTATTGTATAGGTAAGTATGCTACTTCCCTATTATTCCCTGTATATATCCCTAAATAATTTATGAATTAATTCGCCTAAACGATAAGTTAATTTCTCGCCCAAATGATATATACTCTAGTCTATACTCAGGTAAATTTTGAGTTATTCGCCCAAATGAATGACGCCCTTACAGTTATACTACTAATCATAAAAATGAAACACGAAAAAAGTGTAAGAGACCCACTCGGTTCAATAGAGACAATATAGTTATAATTAAAAATAATATAATATATTAAAAATATTCACATTATTTAATTTAATGAACTCCGTTACACCGCTGTTATTTTTTGAAAATACAATTTTATTAAAAACTATAACAGTGGCGTAGCTAAGATTTTTTTTCAGGGACGGCTGATCAATTTTTGTAAAGTACAATTTAAGAGTTATGTAGCGATTTTCATAGATCATTAAAAATTAAAATAATTTTTAAATTTACTTGATATTTCGAGTGGGCTACAGCCCCCTCAGCCCTTCCCCTGGCTACGCCACTAATTCATAATGTATATCTATAAAATAGAAATAATGTGTAAAAGTTGAAAGAAATAACGAAATGCAAATATCTTTACGTACATAAAAAATGTTTGTAAATATGTGCAACAAAAAAATAATATTGTATCATCATTTATAGCAGAAAAAATTGAAAAAATTGAAAATTTCTAGAAGTAGATTAAAAATAAGAAGTTGAAATATTTTGAAAATTATATCATGTGTTGTATACCAAATTGATTTAGGTAAAAAAATTGTCTTGCCCGAAAATTGATGACAATATGACATATAGAAAAAACAAATATAATTATAAAATCATCTCTGTTCAAAATCTAAAATAAATCGTAATTATGTACAGTTTGTTTCTTTAACCAATTTATATATATTATGTACTTAAATATTGTAACTATGAATATAAAAATTTAAGCACTTCTTCAGAAAATTTATGTGGTATTGCATGATAACATATATATTATATACGACGTTGCCGTGTCTTTTGGGGAACACAATATTGAATACAAGAAGCAATGGACTATGAAAATAACCTTAAAAATCATACGATTATGTACGATATTTTACTTAATTATGCTTATAATGCTGTTTATTGCTGGGACGTAATTAAATATTATTATTTTAATAGGAAGGGAGGGTGAGAAGCGAGAAGTGACATTTTTTGCAACCAAAATTATCCAATTCTCAACCTACATTATAACAAATTTAGTTTATTAAATACATAGGTTTTGACAGTTTTGAGTTTTATAAACGTCAAAAAGTTAAGTTCAGCCGTAGCGATGAATACTGAAAATATATTTAATATTTTAGATTCTGAGCGGAGCGAAGAAAGTATATTGATTTTAAAATGATACCTATGTGTTTTTCTTTCTACGTATTTGATAATTTTGATTGTAACAGTAAATTTAAAACATTTATAGAAAAATTTTATTTTTAGCGCAATTTTTAATATTTTAAGTGCAATTTTTGATATTTTTTAGTGTAATACTGCAATAAATTGTACTTGTTGTTTAGTATACTAAAACAGTAAAACATTTGTGCCATATACTCATCGTCATTACCTTGTGGAACAGTAAAAATGCATAAAAATGGGAGTTATTGTTTCTGGTAATAAATTGAATATAGTTGGTACTTTGATCCTTGAGGAGTCAAAAATAAAAATATTAAAATGCAGTCACACTTTTTTTTATATTCGTTTGAAATTAGAATTCTTTATGAAATTCGTAAAAATTTAAAGGAATTACAAACCATTTTGTAGTATTATTGCTATTTAATAACTTCAAACTCGAAAAGGTAATTTTACTGATATTTGAATGATTACTCAGGGGCGGCTCCAGGAAGAGGGCCCTAGGGGCCACGCCCCCCAGGCCTATATTTCTAAAAAAATTGTATATTGTTGAAAAAAAACTATAAGCCAAAAACATATTATACCATCAATTATCATAGACACGTACAAGTATGTAGATATGACAGTATGTACGTGCTAATTATATTATGTATATTATGAAAAACCTATAATCATTAGAAAAACTAAAGCTCTCCCTAACCAAGTCTCTGGAGCCGCCCCTGTGATTACTTGATGCAATTAGTTACTGATTTCCGACCACAGAAAACGATGAAGGTACTTAGATACCTATACTAAATAATATACGGTTTACCAAACGGCAAACATAGTATATATATGACCGACTATATTATGGTACATTGTTTTTAAAGGCTTTGAAAATTTTAGTGACTGCAGGAGACTGGATTATCTTGATTATCGTTTATCACAATATACGCTTTAGGGCTTTATTGTGGGCTTACTAGTTATACTTTATACGTGGTCTATCTTTATTAGTTAATTTATGACTTTCGAAAATAGTACTTAGTAAAATGTACATAATAATATTATCGTTTAGGTAGGCCGATACATTGCTCGTTTAGCGACACTCATTTGTTTATATAAGTATTAAGTGATGAGACAACCATAATTTTTTTAACTTGAGAAATGTTATGGAAAACGGTGTAATGCGGGCTATAATATAATATGTGGAGAGCGATGAATTTCTACATATAAAAGGGTGAAAAAGAAAGAAGAGTTTTATGATACAAACGAAAAATATATATTGTCAAGTATAAGTTATAACTATAAGATTTTAAACTTAATTTTTGAAAACCTATGATTTTTTTTATATTAAATTATAACTATTAGGATTTTGATTGAGAAATTTGATTCAAGATTCTGAGTGGTTCAATGAATGAATCTATTAATTATATGTTTTGTGTGATACTGTGATGTGATACATGTAAATATGCACGTATAGAAGTGTAGAAGTTGGCCAGAGAACATCAAGGCACTTTGAAATTCATGAAAGTAAAGTACACATTACTGTACTAGTAAGGTTTTTTAGTAGATTTACTAGATAACAAATTATATAATTATTGAAAAGCTTACCATTTAAATGTTGAAACACATCTCTGAGGCATGACCTTATAATATTGTGAAATAAATTAGGAATATATAATATATACCTAGCGAATCTTAAGAATGTATTCGTTCCAACTAAATACAATATCGCTGTGTAAGGATCCCATGACAGAAGGTACCACATTAATAAATAGTAACATAAAAAAAAAATAATATTTCTGCTTTCAAGCTCTAACTCTAAGGAGATTTGTATAATTATTAGCAATTTATTTTTCTATAAATAATATGCACTAGCGAGTACATTAATTTATAATAATAATATTATATATTATATGTACCGTAGAAATGAAATGTTAATAGGCTCATGGTATAAATATACATATAGATTTCTGTAGAGTATAAGACTAACCTATGAGAAATCCTTAATCCTGTATACAATTTTCAAGCTTTAAAATAAAATGGTACAAAATAATTTATATACATTTTCATGATTGTCATGGATTTAACTCTAATAAACGCTTAAAAATTGTTCATTTCAAAATTCTTGAATTGTTAAACCTACGAGGGATTTATTATAATACATTTTTAAGATTTTTGAATAATTATAAACAAAAATCGTCTTATGCATATAATCATATATATATATAAATCACTTAGAATCTAAAATTTACATCGCCAGTCACCACTTTTAGTATAATATGGATACATTCATAACAAGATTTGGTATGGATCTTTTTATAAAATATTATATTATATTTGTTGTTTTTTAAGCCAAAAAAAAATGTGTATATATTATAAATAATATAATATATACAAATAATATATCTGTTGGATTTATACCCACATTCTTTAATCTTTATGTATTGCTTGTAATGAAGATAGAAATATATAATAATAATATTAGGAAAGTGAAAGTATATATATATACAATATACAGGGGCGGATCTAGAAATATGAAATGGGGGGCTATAAATTATATCACACAAAGACAAAATATATAATTTTAGTACGTATATACAGGGTGATTCGTATTTAAAGTTTAGTTGCGCGGAGTGGAGTGGTACGAGGTTACCCCGCAAAATGTTTGTCCACTACTCCGCTTGTATAAACTTTAAATACGTATAACTCATAAACTACTAGCCCTAAATTCAATTTTTATGTATCAAAATACTCAAAAAATTAATCTGCTTTGGAATATGAAATTATAAATCTATGTTTTCATTCAAAAAAGTAAAAAACTTAAAAAATTATAAAGATAAAAAATATTTAAAAATATAATTTTTTAATAAAAACGTTGCTTTTTTAACAATTTTAAACTATGTAAAAAAATATTTTCAAAAACATGAATACTTTTCGAGATAATTAGTGTACCCACTTAAAAGAATCACTCTGTATATTAATTAAATTATATCTTAAAATAATAAAAAGATAATAAGTTAGATATTAAGATAAATAAGTTCATTAGTCTTTTGACCAATCTTCAGTTTTCATTCTCCTTTGTCGAGAAAATCTATTTATGACATCGTCGATATCGATGGGTATTTCGATAGAACAGTGTTCTCTATGGTATTTAAATATGTAGCAATCAGCCACCAGGTTACATTTGGTTAAGCGTGAAAACACGCCTATTTTATGTTTCTTGACATTTCATATATTATGATAATAATGATATATCTGATGACTGATATCATATTATTTTCATGTCAGTATCTATGATATCCGCCGACTGCCGACATCGAATAGTCGTTGGTGCTCGAAAAGTAATATATTAATATATTATTATAATATGTAATAATATATAAGTATATACACAGGCCCGGATTGAGCCGGCGGGCTACCGGGCAAAACCCGGTGGGCCGTTAAAAATTTGAAAGATTTGGGCCGGTTTGATGATAATTTGAATCAGTGGAAATATCATATCCATAGTTTATTTTACATCAAAAGACAAAAATGTGATTCTAAAATGTAATTTTTAATAAAAATTATTATCTTGATATAATGACAGCTATAAGCTAATAAAAAACAATGGTTAGAGTAATCAGTATGGTCACCACGGCTTTAGATAGAAATAATATCTAAAGCCGTGATAGTCACTGATAGAATTGTTTTATTTATCATAATCTTTTGACTACAATCATCGATATATATATATACATATGATATATATACATCTCGATGACTACAACTGACAAAGTGACAAATAACAATATTACGATAATATAATAAGTTTTGTAAATTTCCCATTTTACAGTTATCATTCTAGTGGTTTCAGCAGTATTGTCATTTGCCATTAGTATTTCAGGAATACGTTGTTACTGTTATTGCTGAAATTTTAAGTTTTATTGTTTTTGAATTTTTAATACATAATTTTAAATTTGTTCTACAATGTCATTCCCTATTCTTACTAAAAAACGTCCAGGTGGTGCCGAAAAAGCACGTGATAAAAAAAAGAAACTGCTGCTTGAAAATGCAAAAATGTGTGGTGACGTTCGCGATATGTTTTCAAAAGCAATGGTATGAATTTACATTTATTTTAATAATTTCAATTTTATATTATTCATTTGTTAAATTTAGTGTGAAATAATTCATTTTTAATTATTATTTTAGACCAAAGTTACTAATACTCCGATACTTTGTACACAAATACAAGAAGAAGAAAAAGAAAAAGTGATATTGATCGAAAATACTTTATCAGAGGTATTAATTAAAAATTATGTTTTTGTGTTATAGTTGGATATAATGTTGCTTTTACATCAGTTATAAAAATTATTATTAAATTTAATAGTATAATTAATATTTCTATAAATGTTAGGTGTAAATAAGTTCTTAAATTATTAATTAAATAATAAATCTTTATGACATTTGTGTAAATTAATATAAACAATATTTAACCATTTTTAATTTACTTTATTTATATATATAATATATATATTTATAAGTATTTATATTTATATATTGTGTTTGTGTCATTTATATACCTGTATTATATGTCAATAAAATGTAACTTTATGTTTTCCTGTCTTTTTTACCAATAATATTTAAGTACAATTTGTAATGATTCTTAATTATTACTTTTTTGTGTTGCTTTTGTATTAAACACATTGTCTGTGTACTGTGTTATGTGTTACTGTATTTTAAATTTGTGTGTGTCAGATATATTAATGGATAAAATGTAATTATTTTAGATAATTTTATTTAACAGTTAATCTAAATTTTCAATATGATTATTTTACAATGTTAGGTGTAGATATTGTATATATTTTAAATTATCATCATAAATAAGAATGAAAAATATTTTTTAAATTATTTTTTATTTTGAATCATAACTTGTTTGATACTTAAGAATAAAAAGGTAAAATTAAAATGCATGTTTATAGTAGTATTCTATAGAAATTTTTATATTCTTAAGTAGTTTGTATTTATTTAAAATAAAATGCTAACCTTAATAGTTCATACATTGTATTTTATATACATTTTTGAATTTGAATAATTATTGACAAAACTTGTTTATTTTTAAAATAAAATTTATAACATACTTCAATCAATCTCTCTCAACTCAAAGGATTATGTTTATGATTTTCTATATTAATATTTTAATTTTAACTATACAGGGCTGTAATAGTATCGAAGTTGCTGACAAGTTTAGACACACTACAACAAACAAAGGTTTAAGTAATGATGCAGACCACTCTATTTCCTATAAACATTCGGATAATTCAGAAGTAGTTGAACATAATTCTGTGGTCATCACTAGTTTCAAAAAACCAAATACCTTTGAATTAAAAATGTTTTTCAAAGCTCACCCAGTTCAACCTTTTAATAATGTAATATTTAACCCATTACTTGCATACTACCGAGTTAAAGATAATAACAACTATAAGCGTGAATGGTTGACTTATGAACATAGTAGTAAATTATTTTACTGTACATTTTGTTTAGCGTTTTCGAAAAATTCTAACCGTTTTACTATTGGTTGTCAGTCAGAGCCTCGACATTTATATCAGCGTCTTTGTGAACATGAAAAATCAGTTGATCATAGTCAATGTATAGATTCATATTTACTATATTCAAAACAAAAAGATCTCTATAATATGTTTACAAAGGAAAAGCAAGCTGAAAAGTGTAAGAAAAGAGCTGTCTTAGATCGCATTATTGAAACAATAAAAATGATTGGTAAGAGAGGATTAAGTTATCGTGGTGCTAAAAATGCTGAAGCAGCTTATACTCTCAATGATGCCACAATAGATCATGGAAATTTCTTAGAAGTTCTTATATTGATATCAAAATTTGATCCTCTTTTAAAAGATCATATAAATAATGCTGTTTTGAAAAGTTCGAAATTCCATAACAATAACAAAGTGACTGGAAAAAAATCTTCAGGTCGTCCAGGCAGTCTAGTTACATTATTATCAAAAACAACCGCAGATTACATTATAGAAGCAATAGGACAATTAATGAGAAAATGTATTTCAGATAATATCAATGAAGCTCAGTTTTTTTCAATACAAATTGATTCGACGCAGGACATAAATGTTCATGATCAACTTTCTGTTATTATACGATACGTAAATACTAATGTAAATGAACGATTACTAGGATTTGTAAGATGTATTTCTGGAAAAGGAGAATATTTGTGTAAATTGGTTTGTGAACTTTTGAAAAAAAATGGATTGGATTTAAACAAATGTGTGGGTAGTTCTACCGATGGCGCTGCAAATATGCGTGGAGAATATAACGGATTTACTGCATGGTTAAAAAAGGAAGTTCCAGAACAAATACATGTGTGGTGCCATGCACATATTCTTAACTTAATAATGACAGATGTTACCAAAATATGCATAGAATGTGTCTCTTTTTTTGGTTTATTAAGCTCGATTGCTGTTTTTGTTCGTGAGTCCTATTTGAGAATGAATAAATGGGAAACAACAAGTAAATACAAATTTATATCTATTATTGGAGAAACTAGGTGGTGGGCCAAAGACCGTTGTGTAAGTAAAATATTTGGGTCATTTCATAATCCCAAAGATGCACTCTTTGTTGATATTGTTCAAACTTTAGATGAAATTTATAATACACCAAATTTTACATCAGATGTTAGATTCAAGGCTAAAGTTTACGTTGATTCATTATTAAAATATGAAACAATTATATTAAGTCAAATTTTTTTACAAATATTTTCATCAACAACACCACTATCTCTGTATTTACAAACAAAAGGATTGGATATTTTTCAAGCTTACAAAATGGTCAAACAGACCACGAATATATTAAATGAACAATCTCGCAATTTTGAAAATATTTTAGAAGCATCAAACACTTTTACGGAATGGGCAAACATAACTTTTAATGATCGACATTTGGGTTTAAATATACCTCGAGAATTTGCAGAACATAGGATTTCAAGAAAAAAAATAATGGCAGGAGAAATTAGTAAAGACGATCCAACAATAAATCAAGTAAACAAATATCGTATTAACGTATTTAATGTGATTTATGATCAAATTATAAACAGCATAACACAAAGATTTTCGGAACATGAAATATTTTCTAGTATTTCAATTTTAGATCCCTCTAATTTTGTTTCAACTCTAAATTTAAGCCATATCGATATAGCAAAAAGACTTATCAAACTAACAGGTATTTTAAACAAATTTGATCCTAGCTTAACTGTAGGAACATTTACTGATGAAATTAAAGATTTTGCTTCTAAATGGCCTAAAATTAAACAACTTGCTGATAATGATGATGACCAGGAAAATGTATTACAATATGACGATAATGATGAAGACAATGAAGAAAAAATTGATGAAAACAAAAATAAATGTAAAGATTGTATTGTATGTTGTTTTAAAGTTTTACAAATCTACAATTTACATTCTATGGCATATTCAAATTTATTTTTGGCGTATAAGTTTATCTTAACGCTGTCTTGCACGCAAGTACGTTGTGAAACGGCATTTTCAAAGTTAAAGTACATACTAAATAGACTCAGAAATTGTCTATCGCAAGAAAAAATGGATACATTTTTATTAATGAATATTGAGAAAGACATTTTACAAAACATCAAAAATGAAGACGTCATAGAGTTAATAGCTAATAAAAGCAGTTTATTAAAAAATTTACTAATTTGAAAATTATGTGACATAATATTTATTTTAATTTTTTGACATTTTACAATAATATTGTTTAATAATTATTATTATAGTAATAAACTATTAAAGTTTTACTCATGTTTTTGTATAATATTATAATACCTAGTGTTTAAATGTTTGATTTATAATTAAAGAAAGAAATAAAAGTGCTTGTATTTACATTAAGGGTCTGTAAATTAAATCTTGTTATATACTAATAACATTTGTATAGGTTAAGAAAAAAATTGTTTAGGAACTTGGGCCGGTCTAAGTGAACAGCCCGGTAAGTAATTTCTTCCCAATCCGGCGCTGTATATACACGTCCAAAGGGGGGGGGCTAAAGCCCCATAGCCCCCCTTGGATTCGCGCCTGTATATATATATATATATATATATATATATATACTATAATATAATATACATTGGTATAATTTATTAGAATAACTTGACACTAATTTCAAGTACCTAAACATTGAAACATCATATCAGGGTATAATCAGGGTTTTCTCAACATCGCAAACAATGCTCAACAGTAGCATTGTTTGCGATGTTGAGAAAATGCTTGCTCTGTTGGAAATTGATTTTTATGTTGTTGATAATGTTATAATAATGATATTATGAATGAGGAAGTTGGTGAAAATATAGTTCGAAAATTAAATTTTTCAAAAACCACCTATGCAATAATTTACAGAGAATTATGCGTATGTTAGTTGAGTAATTTTTAAATTTTAAATATTACACATTAAATCACTATACCAGTTATATATATTATTAACCTAACCTAACTACCTAAGTCGATTACCTATATTTGCTTACACTGTAAGTAGACATAGTTCCCATATGTACCTGTCCTGTAATACGATTCAGTACTAAGTGCAGCATAGTACCTATAATACACTATTTATAATTTATATTATGCGTTTATTAATAATATTATTATATTATTAGTATATTTATATGAAGAATGATATTATTACATTCAAAGTAGGGAATAAATGCGTTGTTGACAAAAATCTTTAGAATAGACCTTGAATCATGTGTTAATTAAAACTATTTATTTTACCTCCATAACCTGTCAGATTCCAATTTAAGTAAATATTGTATTTTACCTAATACCTATACAAATTTAAATTTAAATTTAAAATAATACAACTACATAATTTATGATCAGATAAGCAGATAAAAATGAAATTGACAGGGTCTACGTTTTTTTTATATAGCAAAATTAAAATATAATCAAAGAATATTCGTTATTGCTAATTAAATTTGTCAGGTAATCATAAACGACAAGAAAATATGTGAAATGAAACGTTGAGATTTTTGTAATTTTTAATAAAGAACATAAAAAAAATATTTTAAAAGGACACCACTTCTCATATTATATTACGTTAAAAATTTGTACAAACGTTTGTACATGTCAAATGTTTACGAAGGAGGAAAAATTTTGAGACAGATATTATAATACTATATCATTGATTATTAATACTATTATTTATAGACTTATAGTCATTCTATACTATCTATACATAAACATATGCTTACAGGTACCATTAAGTATTTTAGTTAAATGACCTTGCATTGAAATGAGGGTTTCGAGGAATAAAAAGGAGTACCGAAATAAATATACATATTCAGAGATATTTCAAATTGTTAACCTTTTTTAATACGGACATACACAATACAAATTAAATGTTTTAAAAGGTAAAACAATTTATTTTTACAGATTTGGGTTAAATATTTTTTTTTAATCAATTTTTGTATACAATTTTTTTCTAATTAAAAAATTCACAAATGAAGTTTAAAGTTAAAATATAAAATTTATAATTGATCGTTCTGTTGCAATATAGTTGTTCACTGATATTATTAAATAACTATTTTTAGACAAATAAGACATAAATGAACATTTATTTTTTTCATCTTAAGAGAAACCAAATGAAATAAAATTTTTAAAATGTTTTGAATCGTGTTTGAAACAACACGGAAGAAACTTTGAATCATTTATCAGGTACTAGGTAGTTAAAACTAATTATTAAAAATAAATAACTAGGTTTCAAATTTGTAGATCGTAAATTTTTATTATTTTTATTACCTTAAATATTTAGGTATCTAATTTCAAAAAAATATGAATGGCAAAAATGAAAGTAAATTATGAAAACAAATAAGTGTTTATTTATGTCTTATAAGTCTACAAACAGTTTTTGAGTATAATTTGAATTGTAAAACTTTAGAAAAAAATAGATTTTCGAAAATATTAAACTCCTACGTTAAATTTAAAATGCTAATTTTATAATTTTATTTTTATTTTTTATATAAAAAAAAAAACTACTATAGAAAAAATGGTGTTTTCATTTAAAAAGTAAGTTGTGTTGCCCATAAGCATACTGAAAAAGTAAGAAATTTGAATGTTGAAAATTGGAGATATTGTGTATTTTGATACTCTTTTTCAATCCCTTAAAACCCCATTTCCTAATATTATGGCTATATTATACATTTAATAAGTTTGATAGCTAATTTCACTGCAATATTAAAACTAATGAAACAAAATTAGTTTTGCTGATTGCAAATTTGTAAATGCGTGTTGTAAGACGGATAGCTATATGCCTATATCCATACTATTGTCTATTACTATTGTCTATTAGTTATTATACAGTCAGTGTATAAACTATTGTAATAATTGTGATATTCGTAAAATCTTCTATGAATTATATTTTATAAGACATACGCAGGTAGATATTGATTAATAAATAAATGTTCATCAGTATTTGTTTAAATCATAACAGAGTTGAGCAAAATAGTGAAATCTTAATAATATAGCAATATTACTGAACTGTACTTATTCATAGTATTCCGTTAGATAAAATAAATTCAAGCTAATCTAACTTCCCAAAAAATATCCACTCTTGTTTTCGACATACTATTATGTTTTATCCGCAGACAACCCACACGTCCATGAAAACAAACTGCCATAGTAGACTAAACAGACGATAACATAATAAGGTAATCGACAGTCGTCAATAAAAAGCCATTAAAAAATGTGATAATTTGCAAAAACTAACTTTAAATATATATAATACATATACTGCCATCTACATCTACCAGCTATATACCTCCTATAAAATATATTTCTTACAATCTTACGTTCATACGTGAAATTTTAAATTATATTAATAATAAGAGGAATATAGATGGATACATTTAAAATAGCATAATAATTAAATGGACACACGCGTATTCATGTTGAATGAGAAAATTATAGCTGCATCAGAATTTTTTTTTATATTGTATTAACTATTAATCAATTAACTCATTAATTTAAACATATTTTTGGTAATTTAATTTTTTTAGCCATTTTGAAAAATTATCTAAAACATTAGAGGACAATGTAGGAAAGATTAAATTTTTAGAATTCACGATAATCGAATTTATTGATGGATTCAAATTTGAATCTGTAACTTTTGTTTGTTAAGATTTGTTATGGACCTGAGTCCATGTTACAACTTTATAAGCAAAGGTACATATGATATGGTTTATCCGTCTCATGTTGTGAAACAATGGATAACAGATAATAAAAAAAAAAAACCAACTCAATGTATTTCCATAAAATATGAGTTCAAGGCTAAAACAAGAGTAAAACTAGTAGATATTTACAGGGGGATATGGCATATGGGGGATGGATCTCCGGATCGACCGGATCTCCCCTTGATCTTTGTTTTTTACTAATAGGTTTAATAATTTCATACGTATACTACAGAAATAAAGAATACGATACATTTTATTATAATATTGAATATTGTTATATTAAGAAGTTGTAAATATTATGGTTGATGCCCGTAGTTTATACGACTATAATATAGTATATACGACTTACTGCAAAATAGCCTAAACATGTACATAAATCATGAATGAAAACAATTCGTATCGTAAATCGTAAAATGCCGTTAATCTTCATTATTGTCAATAACGATCCGGTTAGGTTAGGGGTATTATCATGATTTTAATAATATGTATTTGGTTGCTATTTCATAACATATTGCAGGGAGAAGGCATGCGTAAAATATATAAATAGACATTCAAACAATAAATTCCAATAATTAAATGAAATACAATTAATAACCAAATCTAAATACTAAAATATGACTTATTACTTATTTTTATAATTTATCATTCCAATAGTTTATTTTTAATCCACCATAATAATTCACTACTTACTACAGTCGAACACTCGCACTAGTTCCAAACTTCCACCTAGGCCCCAGGTTAATAGGCTAAGTACTAAATAGAATAAGGCCCTTCTTTAGTAGCTCCATTGAGACCCTGAGACCCTTAGGTTCAGAACACTGGCTGGTACACTATTTTTTTCTATTCTCGTCCTACATATACATTTATATATTTATCAAGAGGTACTACATATTGTATTCTTATGGTTTTCTCCAGTGGCGTCCGCAGGGGGGGGGGGCTAACGGGCTGAAGCCCCCCCCATTGACCGTATTATTAGATTCTGAACGAAGTGATGAATGTATTGCTTTTACAATGATGTGTGTTTTTTTTTTTTTTTTGTGTCTGACGACAACATTTGGGGCAGTAATAATGCTCCGATTTTTGACTTCAGCCCCTCTTTGAATAGGAAAATTCATCTAGTTGGTACTTTGGGGAGGTCAAAAGTAAAATTTTTAAATAGTTTTCAAAAAAATCGAGAAAAACAAAAAAAAAATGACAGAAAAATGGCAATTTTACGAAAAACCACTTTTCGACAAAATCGATTTTTTGATTATTAATAAACAGATACTATAAAGTAACCATAGTAACATATAAAAACTATACTATTTGTTTCAAAATAGAATATATGACAATATTTAAATATAATTTATCCTAAACTGACAAATCATCTTCGTTCAGAATCGTTTTTCGTATACAATGATACCTATCATTGCATTCAAATTTAACCTACCCTAGTCCGAGGTCCACCCCACCCCCTAATGTACAGCAGAGCGATACTCACTTACCCGCTTTTTGTTTTTTGTTTTTATATTTACCTCGATTTAATATTTTTGTTTCTTAAATCGTGTGTTTACCTATTTATAAACCTGTGACAATTGAGTAATTATTTATTTTCAAGCCCCCCCCCCATTGAAAAATCCTGCGTACGCCACTGGTTTTCTCTATTTTATAAAAAATTAATTAGTAATTACCTATGAATAATAAATCTTCAAAACAAAAGAATACAAATTCATATATTTATGTGTTAGTCTTGTTGATAATAAGTATTTATATAAATTCTCAATATTTTTGAGAAACAATAGTGATGACAAGTCAAATCACGTAAAGAAAATGGCAATCTAAATAACTGGTAAAATTTTTAAGTATTTACGACTTACACTATTTGAATAACAACAAATATCAAAAATAGTTTGAAGCTAAACCGTTATTTAACGCGGTTTTGTAAAAATTTAAATTTCAAACACTCATAAAATTTTTTTGTTTGAATCCGGTAGAGTTTTTTCTACAGATACCTATTTGAAGAAAAATGTATGGAGAACCTTGTACCAAATTTTCAAAACTTAGTTATAAAAGAAAAAAATTTTACAATTTTTCAACCACAAAATTACTTGCAAATTTTCGGTATTTTGACATATTTCGTATAAATTCGAACTTTAAGCACTTATAAAAAAAAATTGTGACTAACGATATCGGATTTTTTTTAATCACTTTAAGAACAACTTATAAGAAACATCGTATTAGATTTTCAAGATTTTCTGGTCAGTCAAAAAATTTATATCGTTATTTAAAAAAAAAGTACTTAGAAAAATTGAAAATTTCAATTGTCTATAAATAGCTCAAAAAAAGTCTTTGAAAATTTAACTGTAAATGGAGAATGTTAATATAAACATTTGGTGAAAATTTCAAGTGTTTACATCGATTAGTTTTTGAGTTATAGCAAAATAAAATATTCGATTTTGTCGAAAACTGGTTTTGCGTAAAAAATCCTGTTTTTCCATCATTTTTTTTAGGGTTTTTCCCGAATCATTTAAAAAATATTGAAATTTTTTCACTTTTGACCCTAACCAACTAGATTCAATTTCCTTTTCAAAGAAGGGCTGAAGTCAAAAATCGAAGCATTTTTACTGCTCCAAATGTTGTCGACAGACCCCAAAAAAAAACACACATCATTGTAAAATCAATAATACATTCATCACAGTGTTCAGAATCTAAAATGAATAGTTTAATCTATAATCATACAATATCTTAAAGATGCTTAATTATTATATAGTAATAATAGGTAACCTATAAGGCTGAATAATTTTAAAATGTAGGTACTATAAATAAATTTGTACCTTATTCACCATAACAATTAATAAACTAAATAGACAAAATTGGCAGTACCTATACTCGTACCTATATTATAATTAATAATTATCAATATTACATTTTTACGCAGTAAGTAGTAAGTACCTACTTCTAATAGTTCTAATTTTAGTTTTAAAAACAATAGATACAGCATGGAATGATAGAATAACAATGAGAAATATATAAGTACACTGTACACAGTAATTACTAATTAAATTATAAGGTTTACGATCTATTATTCTTTCAATTGGTCGATAATGCAATTTCACAGATATTATAAATTGTAATTATAACTATGCATCAAAGATCGAAATATCTAGTTCAAATTAATAATAGTAGAAATTGAATTAACAAACTGAACAAACTTATTATTGTTAATTTAAAAAAAAAAAGTATTGTTAAAATTTTGAACATCAGTGAGTTAAAATGTATTGCGTTAGAAATAATTAAACCTGGTAATATTAACAATTAATTTTGTAAAATTAGTTTGATTCCGAATTAATTTAACAAAATCTATACTTCATTTATAAAACGTAATTTTGTTATATTAACAACAATTTTTATAAAATTGAATATACTATACAGTATATACTAATATACTTTTCATTAAAATTAATTAATTAGTGGTGATGGAATTATGAAAATATAGGTAGATTGAGCTAAATTTTATCTATATTGCTGTTAATGATAGTACCTAATATTATAACGAAATAATAAAATAAGGTAGCCCTTTCTCCTAAGCCCTGGAATATTTATATTTCTATCTCTACCATGTTACTTAATTTAATGAGCACAAATAAAAAATAACTATAACCAAGAGCGCATTAAAAAGGTGGTAATGAGAATTTGTCCCGGGCGGAAATATTTTGGGGGCGGTAAATTTGTTGATTGCCTATAAAAACCAAAATATCTATCCATTTTAATCCAAAATTGACTTAAAATTATAGATACGTAAGTATGTTACTCGCCATTTCTTAACGAAAAACTAAATTTTTTATCCACATCTAACAATTTAATGTCGTATATAATAAATTTGATTTTCAAAATAAATGTTAACACCTTATACCTGCTATAGGCAATATTTTTAATTTTATTAATTTACTTAAAATAACACCGTATCACATAAATTAGTGCAACTCAATGACCAACACTCACGAATATATAAATAGTAACTACCTATATAGTATCTATACAACGAGAAGTCGATAATTGCATTGGTTGATATCTATATTCTATATATGTTTTTTTTATAGTAATAGCACCCCTTAAGGCTGAAATATAGGTTAGATCACTTCAATACGATGCTAATATTAGTGTATACAGTATACTGGTATAGTATATAGATATTACGATACCTACCTACTCACTAAAATATAATGAGATAAATACATAATTGCCTACTATATTGATCGAACACAATGCTAATATGTTAATTTATAATATATCTAGGCATATAATATTGTATTATATAATGTAATAACTATTAATGCTAGCTTGCAATACAATCCTTCGTTTTTCTATAAACTCATAAATTATCTGTATAAATTGACAGAACTAATAATAATAAAATATTAATAATATAGGTAGGTAACTAGTAACCTATATATAATTGTTAATTTTTTTAAAATCAATAGTGTACCTACTGTACGAGTACGACGTCTGTATCTAGTATAGGTATGACCTATCGTAATATTATTAATTATTATTTATTACATAGCTGTAGATTAATATAGAATCCATCTCGTAAATTATCATTAGATTCTAGGTAGATCGTGGAGACATGAATTTATACGGTGTCCTTAATGGTCGTCACTAATCAGTATAGTGTTATGATGATACACTAGTCATAGGCGAATCTACAGGGTGTGCCGAGTGTGCCAGTGCACACCCTGCGACTCGTATAAACCTGTGATGTAGGCAGTGCCGGATCTAGGGGGGGGCGAGTGGGTATTCTTGCCCCGGGCGCTGTTGGTATCAGGGCGCTTTTTAGATAATGAAAAATAAAAAATAAGCTAAAAATATCATATGAAATATGTATAAATTATAATATTATATAGGTATTTAAACAAAATAAATAATATTAGATATTCGAATACGTTTATCTTTTTGTCCGGTGTTAACATATTATTTTATTATTAATATTATTTATAGTTGCCTAGTTATTATCAGTCAGTTTTTAGGTAACTCATAAACTACTCGACCTAAACTCGATTTGTATGTATCAAAATACTCAGAAAATTATTCTGCTTTGGAATGTGAAAATAAAACTCTATGTTGTTATTCAAGAAAATAAAAATCTTAAAAAAATATAAGGATAAAAAATATTTAAAAATATAATTTTTTAATAAAAACGTTATTTTTATAAAAACTTGAAATTATGTAAAAAAATCTTTTCAAAAACATGAATACTTTTTGAAATAATGAGTGTTTAATGATAAAAGAATCACCGTGTATAATAATTTTTCACAGTTAAAAAAATTGTTATTTTTTGCTAGAATTTCATTTAGAGTAGTTGATTACCGAAACTGGAGAACGGGTTTTATTATTTAAGGTCTTGTTAGATTCACTTAGTCTAGGATAAGTGCTGTGAAGATTTTAAGAACTTCAATCGTTAACTCACTACAAAGCTATAAAGCTGAAAAACAAAAAAAACTCCCAACAAAATATATTTTAATTTTATTTTATTTTTTTATTTTTTCTGTAATGAATTAATTATAAAATATAAAATTCTGAAAATCTTCACTGCACTTCTCCTAGCCAATGTGAATCTAACAAGACCCTAAACAACAAAATCCGCTCTCCAGTTTTAGATATCAATCCCACTAAATGAAAATGAAAATAAAATCCATTATACATACAACATACATATTGCATACAATTAATAAATTTCTCACGGCTTTGGTTTATGAGAAAAATCATAGCCCCCAACTTTTTCAATGGATTTCCGCCTATGAATATAATATTATAATGTATGTTAAGACAACAATTTAAATAAAAAATATTTGTAATATAAAAATATACTTTTGATTTATACCTTCTTAAAAATGTTGTTTTGTATTGATAACTTGCAAACCCTGAACCCCGTAGCTAATACTATGTGAGGGCGCTACATCTGTATGAGCCCTGGGCGTCAAATGTCTTAGATCCGGCACTGGATGTAGGGCCCATAATACTCATTTCAGTTACAAAGGTATTGACTTGTGTATAACATTAAACAATTTATCTTTTAATTTTAATACATTTTTATGGATACAAATATTGTCAATAAATATTATCATAATAAGCATGATAGCAAATGTACCTATAAAAAATAGTTATTGATTACTACGACTTACCAGTTATATTATATATATTTAGTAAAATTCTTTGTTATTAATGATAATAAAATTAAAAGATTGTATTAAACTTCCAAGAATTTTAAACATAATTGATTAATAATTTAATTATTGGTAGTAAGTTTATCTAAAAATAATTGAGTAACATATTTATTTATTAAATTGAATAATTTTTAAATGTTATATCTGTATTTTACAGCATGCAAATAAATAGCATCTAAAGTAATAAAAATTAATCTTAATATCATTAATATTGATATTTCAAATGGTAAAAATCTCTTAAACGTATAATAACTGAGAGGTATTTTGAACTACAGAGGGAAAAGGGCCTTTTTGAGGTAAAGGCACACCCTGCTATGAATTTCTAGATTCGCCTATGACACTAGTCTATATTCTATAACTATATAATAGACTACTAGAGACATAGACGCAATGAGACGAATACATTTTTGGGTGTGCACAAAAAGTGAAGAGCTCACATACTTCACATTATATATTTTATAATAACAATAATGTCAAATGTATAAGTATATTTATGTACTTTAGTTTGATATTAGTAATACAATTACGCAGGTTAACAAAATAAAATGATAACAATTATTTTAACATATTTTTCTTAAATGAAAATTATATTTATTTAAAATGTGTTCACTTTTCAAACTATTTGTTATATATTAAGTTATATATCCCTTTCGATGTTTAATAATATCATAGCTAATCGCTGGGAACTTGATAATGTAGTTAAGCCCGGATGAAGGGGGGCCAAGGGGGGCACGGTCCCGGGGCCCATTGATTTGGAGAGCCCATCTTTATGTATAAAATATATGTTTTTAATACATTTAAAATAGTTCTAAAAAATGTTTATATTTTTTTATGTTCTTAATTTTATATCACGAAAAATTACTAAATGATAATAAATATTTAAAATTATATTCTAATAATTGATAACGTATATATGATAATAATATCTTTGATATTAGGTATTCCTGATCTATTCGCATGAGGTACCTATATAATTTATATATTGATTGATTTTAATGAAACGATTCAAAAATTTGCTAAAGATAAAGCAAGAAAAAAATTTAAACTATTATTCTTTTTAAATAAAAAAAAAACAGTGTTTTCTATATGTATATAATATTTCAATATGTGTACAATAAATTAATACATAACATTATTTTTTGTTTTGTACAAAAATAAACAATAATACGAGTACCTATACAGTCTAAATGTAGTGTTAAAATTTTTTGAAGGTAAAGTTGAAAGGGGGCCCACTAAGTGTATGGTGTCCTGGGGCCCAATCTAACCTTAATCCGGGCTTGAATGTAGTTTAAAATATATAAAATATTCATCAACTTTTATAGTTAAGGATTAAACATTGAATAAAAAGTTTCTCATAAATAGTTTATGCTGAAACCAAAAAATCTAAAAATATATAAGTGTAACCAAATTATTTTTCAAAAAACATTTTAATTAAAGCTTTTGAAACTGAACGATATAATGAATGTTATATTGGAAATAATGGAAAAAACTCAGTGTCTTGCCCTCCGAAATATTGTAATTTTTAAATGTTATATAATAGGTATATTTACTCTAGAACCAAAATTGAGCGACTTCTACTCAACGAAGCTGAATTTAGAGGAGGGCTGCAGCCCATGGGGCCCCCAAAATTTTATGATATTTAAATATTAGGATACAGGAAAAATATTATGATGATATTATTTATACTAGTTATACTCAATTTGATTGTCTTATAATTACTTATTATTAAATAATAAGTACCTAGTTAATTGTTACTATTACTAAATATGATAATAAATGTTATTTAATAAGTAAAAAATGTATTTCGTTGTTTATGTATAAGGGGCCCCCATAATGCTTCCGCCCAGGGGCCACCACATACCTAAATCCACCCCTGCTACTCAGATTACGTAAACGCGTTTTGCCTATATCGTACGCGCGTAAGACGGAGACAATACATGCAGGTGCGACGTCCTCTTTAGTTCAAATTTATACAAAATCAAGAGATTCAAATGAAAAACAACGATTTTAATTATTTTATTGTGTACATTGTCTATAGAGATTTGAAAATTAAATGAAATTAATATTAAAATGTTGTAATTTTTATGTTAATAATTAGCATAAATTTGCATGACCATTTTCGCGATATGTGATTTTTTTTAAATTTTGTAGAATAAAAAAAAAATACCGCGGAAGGCTGAATAAACGTTTCAGAATTTATCAATTTGTACGACTAAGCTCTATATAGATTCGTTACGACGGCGTACTTAGATCTGAATTTTGGGGAGGGTTTTATATCCAACCTTCCCCCCCTCCCCGTTAGTCATCACTGACTAAGACAGAGAAAACACATGTGAGTATAACATCCTCTTAAAATAAATTAGTACATTTCTAAAATTTGTTTTGTTATAACAGTAAATAATACGAGCGATTGTAAACTCCGCCAAAATACCGTTTAAGATAAAAAGGTAATAAAAGGTCTAATGTAACTCGGTCAGTTTTTTTTTCTTACCCGTAATGAGCATATTCGATATCGTATATGTAAACTCTGTCTAATAAAAAAAAAATGACAGTGTTACAGGATGCTATAAATAGGGTACAATAATGGAGTAATACAAGACTTATAATATTTACAAATTGTATCACATTATTTTAGTTTAGAATTATTACATACATAAAATAATTATATATTTTTGTATTATTAAGTATAAGTGTATATAACGATTATTTATTATGATTTTTACTATGTTTTAAATACAGTAAAATCCCGTTACAACGAACTCCAGGGGACCGAATTTTTTTTCGTTATAACGAAAATTCGAATAAGCTCTTTATAAGTCCTGATTTTCGGCAGGGGACTTCTATGACTTTCGTTATAACGGGATTTCTTGTTGTATTGGTATTCGTTGTAACGGGAATTTACTGTATTAAATGTGAACGATATGATATTATATTATAATTTTTTTTTAATAATATATCATATTTAATTTTATACTACTACTTGATTTTGTTCAGTGGCGGAGTTTTGAGTTTTTACCTGATTTTTTTCAGTGGTGGAGTTTACATGAACCCAATTTTACCGTTTTTTTTTCTGGCGGAGTTTCCAGTAAAAATAAAAAAAAAAGTACTTGTGGCAGAGTATACATGCACCCAAATATATAGGTGTGTACCTATGTTGCAAAAGGAGATTATCCTTCTGGTAGGTTAAAAATGCATTTAACTAGCATTCATAACTCGATGAAATAATACCTACTTATTTTTACTGAAAAGAAAGTTGTTTATGTGATTTAATGCTATAAGCCTATAAACGCTTAAAACCTACTCGCATAAAAAAATATACTGGGATAGCTAAGTTACATAAGTAGTAAGTACAGTCTAAAGAAATGCTTCTCCACTGAAACGGCAATTATCAACTATTGTTCATTAAACTATCCAATGTATTTTTCAAGGAAGAGACAATTAAATATTATGAACATTATAAAATTAGCCATTAGGCATCTATATTACTAAATGTGTACAAAGTATATTATATTATAATTTATACGATTTATGTAGGTGTTTTTGTGACACTACTACCTGCACTATAAAAAAATATATATAAATACTAAATACTAATAAACTTTTAGTATTAGTAATAATACAAGCTATTAAGAGGACGCTAAACCCCCATGTAGTGTTGTCTCTGTCTTATACACGCGTAACATCGTTAAAAACTGTTTTGCGCGGGACAATTTTACTCCCTCAATATTTATATCAAAATTACCAAAATTTCAAATCACATTGAGAAGAACTTTACCTGTGACGTAGCGTTTTAATTTTTTTAATAACATGAATGCAATTAAAGTTATTGGTTTGAGAACTTAAGGTTTTTTCATTTAATTATTAAAAATTATTGGTTACCACTATCAAAAAAAATAAAAAACAGTTTTTAACTATGTTACGCGTGTATAAGACAGAGACAACACATGCGGGTATAGCGTCCTCTTAAAAATTATTTTTGAAAATATTAAATTATAAATGTATAATAGATATAAATAATGACTAATGAGTACGTAACAAATTTAAATTGAATTAACTACTTTGCAAGTCAATAATATTGAATTAGTAATTAGGTACCTAATATCATTGGTTATAAAATACATAGTAAATAAATAGTATTTATAATCTATGCTAATACCAATTCTGAAAAAAATTATATTTTGTGTTAATATAATAATTCTACATCTTCAGAAGTTTGCATCAATTCTTTCTTTCAAGAATTTTTAAAGATTCATAAAACAAAAAACTAAAAAATTATATTTTGTATTAATAATTAAATTGTATATTTGTTGTTGAAAATAAGCATTGATCAAATATATTTAGATATAATTCATGTAAATCGTCATTGTAGTAAAAATTTTTAAATTTTAAATATTTCAGACTTATTTACGCCAATGGTTTATAACCGGGACTCAACTTACCTACTACTTTTTTATACCTGGAACTCTGGACTCATTTAACGACTTTCAAAATGAACATTGAACACAAATTATCATGACCTAACCATGAACCCGATTTACCTATTCCCTTCGGCCTTCAGTAATATTATTTTAATGATAAAATCGGTTTTCGATCATTTACGACGGATCTAAGCATATTTTTTTCCACGTTCAACGTCTGAAGAGAAATAACAAACATCGGCGAAAACGCCGAAAACCTCTAATGTTAGTAATATTACTAGTGTTAGCTCAAATAAAATGAGATCAATATAATAATATTTTATAAAATAAATTACCATATTATATTAGATACTAGCTAGTGAACGAGCCGTACAAATATTCTAAATCTATTGATATTTATGAATATACCTAATATTATGTGTTTAACGACTTACCTTTTATTACTTACGTTTTCTAAATGTCCTGGTGTCTTGCGCCTATTAGTAAATAAAATAGAAAAGTAATGATTCACAAAATAATTTTAAAACAAGACTACAACCAATATCAGATTGACGACTCTTCCACGATTGGTGTAAGTTTAAATCGTACGAGAGGTGACGTATCATTGTGTATGGTCTCACTAAATTGAATCGGTAATCGTATTGTTTACTGATAACACTTCTATTTTTTTCACGTTATTATTAGACAACGATATTATAATTTAAATTTCATAAGAATTAAGAATTTGTTAAATATATCAAATTACTCTATAAAATATTAATACATTTTTATTTATTAATATTTAAAATGCAAATCTGAAACTACAAAAATTATTATGATATTCTACAACCGCTATACAAAACGTGAATATATATACGAAAACTACTCTATCCCTAATTCCCTACACACGAAATATACTACGTAAGGGTAGGGAAATTTTTTCTATACTAATTATTATTTTAAAACTACAACAGTCTCAAAATAATAACATAATTAATGTAAAGAAACACAATTTAATAAGTGTTGAACTGTAAAAAAAAAAATGTAAATATAAACCACAAATACGAACTAAAAAGAATATAAAAAAATTACAAATTAAAGTAGGTAATACAAAGGTGTATATACATTTAATACAAATTTTTAAAAAATTGAATACTTTCTGAGTTCACAAATCATCTCGGAAGGTTGACAATTGTATGAGTGTTTTAATTAAGTAAAAAAAAAATTTTTAAAAAAAAATTTATATTAAGTCTTCAGCAGCACACAAACTTTAAAAATTGCATTCAAATAGAAGAAACATTGGAGCCAACAGGTACTAATATCAATACAAAACCAGTCATTAAAAATGCAAATATCAATATTCGTGGGTCAACTGCCAAAAGAATCGATCTAATTTGGTCCAATATTTCTGTAATTAAAAATATACAAATACATAAATAAGTGTCAATAGGTTCATGGTAAATATAAAATATCTTAAGATTAATTTATATATAATTTTTTTTTTGTCTAGGTATAAAGTAAGTAACATTCAGAATATAAATAAAAATCCCCGCAAATAGTTATTTTAAATTATAACAAAATAATGAATATTGTCACTCATCATTTAAGTATCTAATTTCGTCCACATTTAAACTTCATATGTCATAAAAAATATTTGTTTATATAATTTTTAGTTACAATATGAACTATCCATGAACAATATACACTTTCAATTCTTAAATTAAAAATTTTTTATTTTGACCCAGTGAATAATTTTTTATTGAAATTTATATAAAAAAAAATCGAAAATTCTCTATAGATCAGTCAAAATATTACCACGAAATATGAAAATGATGATATAAACATTTTGTGAAAATTTAAATTATTCATGAATAATTTATTTTTGAATTACAAAATAATAAAAACTGTGTAGAGAAATTGTTATTTTAAGGTTAAGTGTATGCAATGTCATAAATAATTGAACTCCAAACGCTCATAAAAAACTAATTTGACTTTTAGCTAAAATTTTTTTTATATTATAGGTTCAAAGTTGTTAATCTTACATTAAATTTTCAATGATTTTGATGTAAATGTTATATCCTAAATAGTTCAAAAGTTCAAAGTATTTTGAAGTAATTTTAAATAATTTTAAGTTTTTACGATTCTCTGTTTATAAATTTTAACGAAATAAATAATTTTTTCAAAAAATAGTTTAATGTGAAAAAATTTACATTTTTCCTTATTTTTTTTTTTTAAGAAATAGGGAATCAATAATCAACACTTGAATTGAAAATTTAATACATTTTTACTACCCCAAAAGAGACAACTGATAATTCACAATGTGGATAGTCTGTTCACAGATAATTGAGAGTACACTGCATATTTTGTCTGGGTTAAAATAACTATAAAAAAAATGAAACTTACGTTTAAAAAGCGGATTTACTGGTAATGGAGTTCTATTACTCAGTAAAATTTTGTGAGATTTCAATGTATCCAATAATACTTGACTATTTTTATCCATTGGAGCTATGAATTCAGAATCTAATACTTGCCGGTTCCACCAAATTCCCTTCTCCCTACATAATAGTTATAATTTTATAAATAACATATATTTTTATATTTTTTCATTAATATTATTCTGTACTAAATCTTAAATATTAAAATTACATTCTACACCTAATATTTAGTAAACTTACCTTTGTAACTTTGACGAAAACTGATATTTATACAAGGATACTTTAACAAACTTAGGTGGTTTTTTACCAAATGGTAATTGATTGGTGTTTAATAATGAAAGTACTTCTTTTTGATTATTTAATAAACGATACAAAACACTCATAAGCCATGGATTTTGAGCCGGTAAAGAGTGAGCAGCAAAATACAATTGACGATCAAGTAATGGCTTATAAGGAGCTAAAATTAATAACAAGTTATAATTTGAATAAAAATTAAACAAAGTATCAATTTTAAACAAAATACAAACCAATAATTGGTGGCGTAACATTTACATTTCCAGGTTTGTATAAGAATTGATATTCATGCCAAGGTCCTTTAATATCACTAGCTCCTTTTATAATAATTTCTTTACGGTTTTCCAAATTGATAAATTCTTTGGGTGGTAAATAAGAATTACTAATTTTATAAGGAGCTAATTTATTGTAAAAGATATTTAAATCTTTTGGAACAGTATTATTAACACTTTGATGAAGAGCAGAAAAATTAACCGAACTTAAGGAGAATATACCCAAACAAATAGATACATATAATGTTGATGTTATTAATGCTGAAAAGGAACCATCAGGTTTACTCTTTAAAGGCAGAGACGAATAAAGTGCCTTTAAACATTCAAAAACAAATGAACCTAAAGCAAAATAAGCAATAAAAGGCAAACTTTTGCCTAAAACAAGATTGAATTGTTGCTGTGTAAATGCTGAAAAAGTGAAATTATATAAATAAATAAATAATTTTTAAATAGTAATTAAATTAAAAATTTACCTATTGTGAAATCTGGTGTATTTGCTGGAGAAATGCGGAAATTATACAACATAGGGAAAACAGCTATAAGTATGCTAATAACATTGATTGTCATAATTCTTGTGAATACAGTAGAACACCATTGACGAGTTCTAGCAAGGGCTAGTTCTAGTGAAATTAAACAACAATTTTGTTTTAAACTATGAAATAACACATTACCAATAATTAAAAAACGGTTTTTACCTCTATAAAATGTATGGTCATCCAACAATGATAAACACAAAACAATGTATAAAAGATTATAATAGCTATAATTTCCTGACGCCAAAATGCCGACTTGCATGAATACCTTAAAATATAATTATAATGTTAATGTTATTTGAATATTACTTTAAGGATTCAAGTTATTTTAATAAATGCAATCATTCGATAATTTAACAATATGAATAGTACATACTATCAAATAAAAATAATACCTGGATATAAAAGGCCAACTTTTTAACTGAACGAATGGGTATCAAGAACATCAATGGAACCAATAAATCATTAATTTCTGCAAATACTGTGATAGTTTTCAGAAACCAAAGTGGAAAATAGTGTGCATACCAAGAAATGGCATTTGGCAGAGGCATACTTTCAAAATATTTTGATAAAGCTGAAATAATATTAAAATATTACATTTAATTTTATGTCTTTAATTAGTCACAACTTCATGAAAATATGTGAAAAACCATGTGAAAAATATCAAATGTTAAGTCATTTGATAGAATATGGTCTCATAAATATTTAAAATTCTACTCTTTCCATCAAAAAAATGTGGTTATTTAGCAGTGTGGAGAGGTAGATTGTTGCAACAAAGCATGACGGTTTTTGGTTTGTATGCAACCACATTCTTTTAGTAAACAGAGTATATAATTACAAAAATCAGTTGAAAAATATTTAAAGTACCATATTATTATAAATTAACAGGTCAAGTGATCAACCTGAATTATTAAAAATATTTAAAGTTACATACCAGTCAAATCATACCAGATTGATGACTTGGAATTCATTTTAGCAACACCAGCAGAAAATGCTACTCTAAATAGCAACCATCTCACAAGCCAAAAAGGAATGGAATCATGTGGTAATGACGCAAGTGAAGTTTGTAGACGTAAATTGCGTTTCTTAGAAGGAACTCTTAATTTTTGAAAAGGCAATGGTGCAATCAATATACATAATAATCCTACTTCCAATAGAAGTTCATCACTAAATTATATAAATTTGATAAGATACATTTTTATGACAACAAAATTGTATTAAACAATAAAAATTTATAAAATACTTACGCCAAGTCTGACAAAAATACTTGACCAACATTGTACAATGATAAATATGAGATCCAAAGAGAGAAAAATAAAAATTTGTTGCAAACTTTTTGTGTCAAAAACCTTAAAAAATAAATTATTAAGTACTTAATACAACTTTTTAATTATTTAAAAATGTATACAAAGTAATTTTTTTATAATTATTTAAGAATATTTATTAAGTACTAATATCTTTTAACCCATAATAGTATTTAATAAAAACTATTATAATAAAACTATAGGTATGACAAGTTGGACACCTGAACTACAATAATATCTTCTACAAATATAATTAAAATTTAGTTTCTACTGTTTTAACTCTAATGGGAAATTATAAGTGGATCAGTTGTTATAAGATTATAACACAACCCTAAGGCTTACGTTAACAAACTAATGAGGAAATATAAATATATATATGAAATAATACGCAATATGTATTCATGGATTTCGTACAGAATAAAATCATAAAAATAAAAAAATAAATGTATACATTAGGAGTCGCAATAAAACGTGAAATGAACTACACGGATACCCATGTTTTTACCTATAACGGAATAAAGCCCTTGTAATAAAAATACCTGTGAGCTTGAATACTCATATATTTAAATAATGAAAAGTAAACATAATAAATAATACAGAATACAATAATAATAATATTTTATTATTATTTGATATTGTCTTCAATTTTCAAAAAAAAAAAATTTTAATTTAAATGAATGATGTTTAAATTATTTGAAATAATACCCCGAATAATACTTAGACAAATCAATATAAACATTATATTATAAATATTTATATTTTAAGTATATCTGAATTCTAAATTACAATTTACATGGGTTTTAAAACATTTCTCACCCGCGTACCCGTGTATTCTATTACTTGTTCAAAACCAAGACCTCTAGTATATACTATAGATAAGTACACACATTTAAATATTTACCAATTTTTCAATATTAATTGCAAGTCTTTAAGTTCAGGTTTAATTTTACTGTTAAGTTTTGAAAAAGTCATGAATAATTACTTTGATATAATTTATTTATACACGTTTAGACGTACTAATTTGAATTTTATTCCGTTTATAAGTTTTGAAAAAATTTATGTTTATTATGAAATTTATTTAAATTTTTTGAGTATTTCTAAAATACATTTTTAGCTGTATCTTTCTACATTTAAATTTTTAAAAATACAAAAATATAAGATTTACATTTAACTATGAAATGTTTCTGATTTTTAATGTTTCATGACACTTGCTAACAAGTGTGTAATGCTATCAAGGATAAATAAATATTTTTTGATAAATTCAAATGTTTTCAAAATTAATATCGGAGTAAAATTTAAATTAGCATGTTGCAACATGTATAGGTAAATTCAAAAACCATTGTGAAATCTCCTTAAAAAATTATAATACACTAACAAGTTTCTTAACATTGATAAAATAGTTTTAAGTTTACTGAAAACTTCATGGTAGGAGTTGTACAACAGTTATAATATATACATACAATTGCATAATTATTTACACATACAAAGTTTATTTATGTATTAAAATATTGTAAAGAGATATAAGAGTTAATCCATGATAACTTACCCAAGGAATGCAAAAAATATTCCTAATAAGCATATTACATCAAACATATATTCAGCGTTCAAACCAATTTCAGATGAAAACCATAATAATGTAGGTTTAAAATTGAATTTATCGAATACTTTTGGACTCTCGTTAATCAATGTATTTTTTGCTGGTAATATACCATTTTCTCCAAATAGACCTAAAAAAGTTAATTAATAATAAAAAAATAGATCATAATATATATTTGTATTATTTGAAACCATTAATAACCAACAATGTATTACAAATTATAACAAATATTAAATATGTCATGCGTGGATCCAAAAATAGACATACTAAAATTTACCTGTGTGACAGTCTAAGGAGGGACATGGCCCCTTGTCACCCCCTTGGATCCGAGCCTACAAACATTTAGTATTCAACTAGCAATTGAACACAAGTATTTTTAAATTTAACTTTCAAACCAAATTTTACATGGAAAAAAACACCTTTTTTATTTTAACATTTTGTTATAACTAGTATATTTAAGCTATTAATTTAGTAAGTATAAAGAATACATCTCGATCAATAAAAAATTAACAAATTATGAAGTAAAAATTGATACAAATCTAATTTAATCCAATGTGATAAATCTATCATTTAAATAATAAATATTGCATAAGTATAGGTAGATAGGGAGATATAGATAATTGATTTAAATAGAATATAATTCCTTGCATTACTCTCACCATAGACTTAATCAATTGATCATTTGTACTATTAATCAAATAAATCATTTATATATTATAAATATAATGATATATTTGAATAAGCTTTGATGTTTTTAAGTATCAAATTCGATTTATAGATTATTTCTTGACCATAAAATATTTAAAACCTAAAGTAAACGATATGAATACATTAAATTTATATTTTATGTAAATACTACTTGTTGTCATTGAGTATACATAATACGTATCAATAATGATTTTGATTTGACACCAACAGACAGATAGTGTAAACAGCAAAGTAAATCTAATGTTATATGGAATCTAGCAATGTGTAAATATTCGGTTAAAAACGTATCAATCCAATATCATCACAAAAACATTTATTAACAGGTGACAGAAAAATGAAACAATTTTGGTTTAGATTGATTAATAACTGTGTGGGAGGGGGCCAGTGAATGTCCAAAGGTTGTAGCACAGGAACAAAAAGATTAACATTTTCAATATATGATTAAAATATTCTCCAATACCACACCATCCTTGGCATAGATAAACGGTTGAAACACGAGAAACAGACATGCATACTAAGATTCAATCAGGCAAATATGGTAAAAAGGGTACTAGCCGACCGTTGAACCTTATTCCGTACTTACCAGAATTTTGGACATAAAGAGCGACAAACGCCTGCAAATAGATGACAGAGACTCCTCTCAGGAAGAGATTCCTGGTATACCGTATATACTGCTGCATGTTAGTTGCGATAGCCAGTTGGGCAGCAATTCAACCAAAGCACTAGAGAAAAATTAAATTTTCACACCGTTATATGACGACGAATTAATATTCGGAAGTCATGGTGGAGCGAGAGCATTAAACTATTTAAACTACCACAAAAATTTAAAACTGTCGTAGTATCCAAGAGACGGACAGTCGACAGAGAGTCGTGGCCGAAGAAACGGATTGCCAATAATTGTCATTCGCCGGGCGGCCCCGTCTTATATATTCATTATCGGTTTTCTTTTCCCTCTGACAAACCGGTGAAGCCAACATATCGGTGTGAAATATCTCTCGCTTTAGCGAGTGTGGAGCCCGCCGATTGGTCGAAATATACCCGATCACATTATGACGCTATTCGGTAACCAAATAAGGGTCACCTTACGGTTACGGTACAGTGGTAAATATGTATTTATGTCTTTCACAACTCGATAGGTATCTCTTCAAACAATGTGGATTATTCTCTGTGATATCTCTGTCGATAATAAATGATAAGCAAAATTTAATATTTATTATAATATACTTATTTAGTAATAACTAATATTATAATGTATTATTAATATTTAATATTACTTTACTTGCAAGTATACGACTGTTACAAATACTGAAATACCTTAGTACCTAAGAAATTTCAATTTTTTTTTTTTTAAAACATGAAACTTATAAACCATAATTGAATACTGCTTTTATTCGATGTGTCCAAATATTTTTTCGATTTCGTTCTTGTCAACTGTCACATAAATTTCATCTGTAAAAGTGCATCAAAAGCTTCCTATGTTTATTACTTTTTGTTTATGTTTTCAATGATCTTAATACTATAATTATGTTCCATTTATTTTATTTAACAAGACTGAAGACAGTTTTTGAATTGATCAAACAAAAATTAAAGTATGTTGATTTATATTCAATTGAATATATACAAAATGTATAATATTGTGATTTACAGTTAAACGTTATAACTTATAACATAATAATAATTAATTTTTTTATAGTATACACATATTTTCTTATTTAATTAAAAATTATAATAATCATTGAATGAAGTGTATTTAATAGACATATTCTAAATGCTGATGTTTTATGCTAGTTATTATTATTCAAATAAATAGTTAATGTGAAGTGAAATCTATAGATAAATTGAAAACTAAATTTGAAGTTTTACTTATCATAGGCACCAAGCATAAAGTGAAATATTTTTTTTTATAAATCCTATTAAAATCTATAGATTATTTTTAGGAAAGTAATTGGGGAAATTATCTTTACTATTTATATACTTAAAAATCACACAGTATGACAACTAAACAAATCTTTTATTTCACTTAAATTAATCGTTGATATTTTTTATTTTATGTTTTCAGTGAATATACCTATTATTATTTGATATTGCTTCTTGCTTCTTCTATAATTTACAATGAATGGTTGGTTTATTCACTGTATGCAAGTAAATGGCCAACATTATATTGTGGTAATGAGAAGTTCTGCCAAACAATTTTACTTGTTGCTGATCCACAAATATTAGGGGAGGAAAGAGAAAATATATTAGCACGCTGGGATAGTGATCGATATTTATTCAATACATATGGTCGAGCATTGCAGCATGTGAAACCTGATAATGTTATATTTATGGGTGATTTAATAGATGAAGGATCATTAGCTGATCAAAAAACTTTTGAAAGATATTTACATAGATTTAGTAAAATATTTTTTTTAAAAAACACAGTTCCTCTTGCATCTAAGAATGTAAGTAGTTATTTTATTTAAAGTTTTTTTTTTGTATTAATTTATATCAATTATTTTTTAGGTAATTTTTATCCCAGGTGATAATGATATTGGTGGAGATGAAGAAATTGTAATTCGTGAAAAAATTGATAGATTTCATCTTTACTTTGGTTCGCCTGGAGTAATTGAAAATGAAAAAATAGAATTTGTCATGGTACAATATAATTATTAAGAATATTTTAAAAATATGATTTTAGTAGTATTTGTATTTTGTATTTTATTATTTGCTTTATTAATTTTAAATTTAAATATAGGTAAATCAACTGATAGATTCGATGCCAACAAACATCAACCCCACAAATCGAACAAATACTATGAAAATTATGTTTTCACATATTCCTTTGACAACAAAATGGACAAAATTCACAGATAAAGTACTAGATAACTGATAAGCAGAGGTGGATTTATCTTTTTTACGGCTATAGGCACCAAAAATTTGCAATCCCTTAGGTGAACAAGTTATAATACCCCTTCCAAAATATCTACTCTAAATAATAAATATATAGACAATATTAGTAAACATCCATTTGCATTTTTAGACTTAGACTATTTTTTATTTTGATTATTTTATTTAGCCTACTTTGAAAAAAATTTCAATTGATTTCCATTGAATTTTAATTAAAACCTATAATCATGACAAAATATATCTTATTGTTATCTATGTTATGCCTACAATGATAATTTTGTTAATTATAAACATTAATAATAAAACAAAACTATAACCATTATTAGGAACATTAAGTAAACACACACTACAATTTACAGTATTTTCTATAATACAAATTATAAAGCATACAAAACAGATGTTTAATTTTAACATCTAAACTTAACTATTTTAACTTTTAAAGCTGAAATTTCGTTTTTTTATTTGCAAATGATTTTATAACATCTTCATTTGATAATGAATTAAAATAGATAGGTATACTGTATACAATATACAAAAATATAAAAGAAATATGTACATTACTAATTATTTTTTGTAAATATAAAATAATTAATTTTCTAATTTTTTTTAATACCTTTGATGTTTTTTAATAAAACACTACAAAATTTGACACCCTTGGCAGCTGCCTATAGTGCTTAATAGGAAATCCACCTCTGCTAATAAACATTTATTTATTATATACATTTAACTTAATTTCAATGACAATTATACAACATTCAAATATTATTTCAGGTTATTAATGAGTTCAAAAGTGAATTTATATTCTCAGCTCATGATCATTCATCTTTCAATTTTATTAGTGACATTAAAAAAAGAAAACATACATATGTTCAAAGGCTTGAACGTAACAGTTTTGATGAAATGTCCAGTGCTCAATGGAGGTTTGGACAACAGTCACCCAATTCAGTCTGTGAAATAATAGTGCCAACCTGTTCATATAGAATGGGATCAAATAATGTAGGATATGGTGTTTTAACAATAGGTAAGACATCATTCAATGGTTATTTTTTCTGTTAATTTATTTTATTTAGTAGCTAAATATTATCATTTCAGTTTATTAAGCATGTATTCTTTGCGGTTGTAAAATTTAAGTTGTAATATTTTTTTAATTAAAAATAAAATAAAGCGTACAACCTTGTAAATATGTTTTATCTAATATCTATGGTGTTATGTCTAATACAAATTAATGTATGAAATAATTTTATCTTTATATCACGCTTTAGAATACCTAATTAAACATAACTTAAATTGTTTAATTAGTGTTTTTTATTTTTTTCAGATACATTCAGACACTCTGTCACATACACTATTTTATGGCTTCCATCAAGATTTGCTTGTCTCTATGTGTACCTGTATGTTTTAATACTATGCATTATTTTGTATTTCTTACATTTAATTACCAGAAATAGCAAAACAATCATATACAGGGTTATGTGACCATTTAAATATAGAATGCACATTATACATTGCATTTAATTATAATATTGATATACTAATAAAGTTAACTGTAAGTGATGATTTTTTGAATACTAAAATTATGTATTACAAAATAAACTTAACTAAATAAAACGATGCACAAAAATATTTACTTATAATAATTTTGTCAAAATGTAAATAAGATATTACATTTTATGTAATTAATGATATCATGTTTTAGTAAAATATTATCATTTGGATTATTTTTTATGACAATCCTTTTTCTAAATATGTATTTACTATTACTTTTTTATTAATAATGCCAATTGTGTTTGTTATAAAAATTATAACTTGGTTTAATAAACTTATTAAAATTCATATAACTTTTTCTTTTTATTGAAAACATTGTTTAAAGTTATATCTTCTAATTAAGAAGAAAACTACAATAATGTGTTTATTCCCTACTGTCGAGTTGATTAAAATAAATTTATCATATCAATAAACAAAAATTCAACAACATAACAAAGTAGCCTTTTATTCATTAAACAGAACTACTTACCACAATTTTAAAGTAAATTGTAAATAATTAAAATATCATACATTCAAGCATAATTTTTTATATTATCATTGAAACATTTTAACTTCTAAGTATAAGTTTCTATTGAACTACCAATGTTCAAAGTTTTTGATTTGTAGATTGAAATAACACCTTTTGATAATCTTTGACAGCGTCGGTGCAATTCAACGGAGTTCCCTTGTTATTGGCTAAACAATCCAATAAAACATTTTCTTTTTCTATTGTAGCTTCACTCAGTACTCCATCTTTAATTATAGGTAATAATTTCTTGACATTTTCATATGTTTGTTTGTATTCTATTTCAACATTGCGGCTTAGAGCTTTTTGACTGTTGTTGACATGGTGAAAACGTTGTTCCCACCTCTTGTCATTAGCTTCTAACTCTTGCTGAACAACCTTCTGTATTTGCAGAGAAGATGGTTGCACATACGTTGGCAAAATGTGTGAACCGTGGTCAACTGGTGCTATCTGTTCTTGACCTCGGAGTCTTTCGACAACCTTGTCTGACAAAGTGATCACATTTGGATTCTCAATTTCTAATGTTCGAGTGGTGCTAGATGATCCGCCCATTTTGGCATATGATTTTTACTACCTGCAATAGATAAACTGCTAAAAAATATAATCTTAAATTAATCAAACTTTATCAGAAAAAAAATTAATAAGTTGTAGTTGATTATTTAGTATTTACCTAAATTGTTGAGCACTGCTACTATTGAAATTAAAAGTGTATTAATAATTTCAATTTTTTTTTGTTTAAGACTTGTTCAAATACAAGTTGCAATTTGTAAAATAAATACGAAAATCCATGGACCACTTTACTACTTTAGTGTTTTTAAAATTAGACATTCAAACTTCTGATTTGATTTTGAAGGATAATAAGTAATAACAATATGTTGGGTCATCTTATCAGTTATCACTTTTCAAATTTTCCTAACCACAAACAGAACAATTAAATATGCCGAAAATGTTTAAATATTATTTTTTATTCTTAAGTCAATATTGCTCTCTTTTACAATAATTATCTTATACATGAATTTATTTAATTGATTTTTTAACATAAATACATAATGCATTTTACTTAAATAAATATAATGTTCTGAGGTTTGGAGTGTTTGGACTTTTGGAAGACCATTTAACCAAATAATGAATTGTACGAATTATATATTATATTCGATAAGAATATAACAGTAGAGATAACAACAATCTATTAATTTACTGACCTTGTGGACTGTGGTTCATAGTGATCATACGACACCGGACACACCGATTGAACGATAAGTTTAGTATGTAATTAGTAATTACTAATTACTAATTATACCAAATACATAAATACATAATATACACATAATAATACACAAAATATATTTTGTCATGCTAATACGGCAATACACTTATTAGTTATTTTATGTATTTGTTTATACCATACTACCTCGAACGACACTAACTAAAATTTATATTTGTTATGTTTAATCAGCACCGAGAAGATTAGCATTGAGACACGCTAAGTATTTACTGCTCTCCCCTTTTTTTGAGAATAAAAATAAAATAAAATAACAAATTTTCAGCCCTCTACAAGTTGCCGCTTTAGGCTCGAGCCTCACGAGTTTAGTGATTAATTCAATTCGCCACTGTGCACAACGATTAATACTGTTTAATTTCGTCATGACGTCGTTAAAATTGATTTATCTTAAGAGGGATATCAGCACACAATTTTGTTTTCTTTGATCCACATGACCACGTTCAATATTGAAAATTTAAGTTTTGATAAACCCATCTTGTAATGTTAGTTTTAAATTAATATTAAATCAGAAAGAGATAAATTGTTTTGTTACTTTAGATATTTAAATTTTTAAGCAAGTTATTAGTGTGTAAAATATTATTAATTACAATTTTTAATGTCCATATATTGAAAAATTGATATACCTAGTAAATGCAAAGTATAAACACAAGAAATGTTTGACTATTTATACTGAAGCAAACAATAAAAGCTTGGTTTTAGGATATTCCCAGAAAATTTGGCATGTTTAATGTTGTGCATGGGTCAGAAAAAAAAACTAAGTGTACAGACATCCTCTTAAATTAACTTAATTTATATTTTAGTCACCTTAAGTTGAAAAAAGCTTCAATAACTTCACTTTCTTGTACTATTTTTTATTCTTAATGTTAATGCCTATCTCTTGATTTCATCTGCATTTCTACTCTCTCAAATCATATTTAAATGGTTTCTTGCAAAAGTATATGTCATGGTTTTTTTACTTCTGATTATATCATAAAATAAATCTAGTTCAAATTGTATTTACTACCATATTTTATTATTCAATATTTCATAATTGTATATATAATATAAATATATATGTATGTGTTAAAATGAAAAAGGAAATAAGTTATGTATAGCTCCTTAGTCTCTCTAAAAGAATGTTAAAGCAGGAAAGTTAATAAACAATTATGAGAAGGTTTCTTTTTAGGTACTAGCACACACCATTATAAATTATCATACTGTTTCATATAATCTTTGGTACTAGGTGTACCACTATCAGGGGCGTTCTCAGGATTTTTCTATGGGGGGGGGGGGGGTTCTGAAAATTTACTTGAATTTAATAGTATATAATATCAAAAGTAGACAAAACGTGTATTACTAAAATGTAAGAAAACAGATCCTTGGGGGGGATCCATCCCCCATATCCCCCCCGTGAGAACGCCCATGACTACTATACCAGGATAAAGTTCTATGTTTGTTCATAATATTATTATTATCATTTAGTTGTCCCATTAAATAAACACTTAATGAATGGTGTTGGATATGAGACATTGTAATATTGAGTCCAATATAAACTATAAAGGACCACTTGAAAACTTCAAATCCACATTAATATTAATACAATAAAAAGTATAAATTTTTAAAAGCTCATTGTCTTTGCACAGTGGAAATGTACACATATTTTAAGTTGCTTTTAAAACAGATTTTATCTAAAGTAAAGTCTTCAACACAGCATAATTATTAGGAGTATATAAATTAACACTTTGATTAACTAAATGTCTAAATACAATTTAACCAGAATAAATAAGAAAAATTAACAATAACTTGAGTAAAATAAAATAAGCTTTATTTTAAGCAAAAATTATATTGAAAAATATAAAATAAAATTAACTCAAATAAAACAAACTCCATTTCAAACATAAAATTTAGTAATAATTTATTTCTGTATAATTTTTATACTAAAGTAATATTAAAAAAGTACCTAACCTATTTTCATATATTATGTTAGAAAATAACTGTATTTTTCAAATATAAATAAAAAATATTAAAACAATGATTGAGTTTGAAAAATGCAATGTTTTAGCCTCAAGTACCTACTCAAAAAGGATTGTTTTAAATGTCATAAGCAGGTAATCCAGCTTTTCTTTTTGTAAAATGTTCGGCGTGCTTTTCTGGAGTAAGGTAGTATGGTGCAACAGCCTTATCAACAATCATTAAATTTTTCCACTTAGCCTGTAAATATATATAATTAAATAAATAAATATAAAGAATAAGTAAATATAAAATAATACAAGACTTAAAATATATAAATATAATTTTATAATTAATTCGGATCTTACTAGTTTGGGAAACTTGTCATTAAAAGGGATAACAAACTTTCCCTGAGTATAAGGATCAATAGAATCTAAACGCTCAAACCAAGGCCATATCATGTAGTCAACCATATTGGGCTTGTCACCTGGTTATCAAAATAAAAATAATGAATTAATTAATAGTTGCAATAAATAAGTATAAGTATAATAATAAATAAGTATAAGTTCAATATATTATCAATTTATCTATTAAAAAAAATACCTCCCAGGTATTTCAAAAATTCATTGAGATCTAAGAGGATGTTTCTCTCATATGTATACCATTACAATCACATTATAGTAAATATACATTCAGCAGTTCTCATATAGTTTGTTAGAATGAATTTCACTACTATTGAACCTATAAGTACTAACATTTTCTCAATATTTTTATTTTGAAGCTAGTTCTATAAACATTTTGAATTGTAATATTTTACAGATTTCCTTTAAAATTAAAACATTGAAAAAAAATATTTCAAATGACAAATACACTTCAGATGTTTTAATCATTATGTTAAGAGCTGAATTTATACTATAATACATAAAATTGATAATTGTTGAACATAAATTATTTGTGTTGTGCACTCACAAGACAGAGACAATACATGCAGATGAAAAGTCATCTTAGTAGGGTACCCACTAGATAAAACAAACTGGCAACTGTATAAGGTACCATATTAATATATTATTCAAATAATTAACAATAAAGCCTTATTAGTAGTTTAATTATAATATTCAAAATTTCAGAAAGCTAATTAAGTGAAGCAATAATTATTTTATACTTGAAAAAATGAATTAGATATAAGAAACATATATTAGACATAAATCTTGTACAATTCAGTTAATTATAAGTCTAAAAAATATTATTTAAATATTTGAGTAGGCACCATATTGAATCAATAAATAATGTGTAAATAATATACTGAACAGGTACCAATAATTTACTTGTTTTAAAATAGTTTTCAGAAATTTACAAAAATTAATAGAATTATATTTGCATTTATTTACTTGCCTCCAAAGAATGTTGATCTTCTTTCAGCTAATTCGGTTTCAATGGGAATTAAACTTGCAACGAGTTCATCAAAGTATTTTTCTTCTACTTTTTCTGAGGTCATAATTAACTTATAAAATGCTGTTCCTACCTAAAAATTAAATAGTAATTCCAATAAACAAAATTTTTTTACTCAGTTGAGTAAGGACTATATATCTATATTATAGTATTACTGTATACAGAATGAAAAAATTAATTATATTTAAAGAAAATTAAATCGAACAATCATTAATTGCGTGGGTTCTGTATAATATAGATTATATTTATATTAAAGGTTAAAAGGTGGGTTGAACTATATGAGCTTACTTTTCCAAAAGACTCTATGACAAGTTTATCTAATATTTTCTGGAGAGGACTGCTATTCCACAAAGGCGGCTCAGGGAATTGTTCGTCGAGGAAGTCTGCCAATATCAGGCTTTCAGAAAGAAATTTACCATCATAGATCAAAGCCGGAACCTTGCCAGCCGGAAAGATTGTCAAGTACCATTCAGGCTTTTCTGACAGATTAATGAACACTGTGTCATGTCTATTCAGATGCAGTATAAAAAATTATAATTACAGACTGGTGGATTGGGTATGAAATCGTGGATGACTCACGTTATGCCCTTAGCATTCAACACTAGTTGGACCCTCTGCGCATATGGACAAAATCGCATCGAATAAAAGCGCAATGAGCCTAGCACCTTTGGTGGTTCAACGGAATCTGTAAAATGCATGTAAAAGTAAAACGCTTAGTTCAATTCATCATCAAGAAGTGATATCATACCACACTTACCTTTAGACAAGTGTTTGGTGGCCATTTTAGTCTGAGGTGTGACTAGGGTTCCTACCTTTGAAAGATTGCAAACCCAAAAATAAGACAAGCATATAAAAAAAAAAAGGTCATCACCAATTCTAACTATATATAATTATATATATTTATATAAATAGCATTTACTAATTTTTGACGACTCGGAGAATAATTCACCAAACTCGTAGCCCGTAGATTTATGCGTAAACCCAGATTTGACACCGTGTCACACTTGAATAATTGAGTATTGATGAGCAACGGACAACAGTCTGCTCCAGACAAATCGCAAGAATGATGTTGTCGTTACTCGTTGTTGAGTGTTGACTTGACTGCTGTTGATAATGCTGTAGCTGTTACCTATAGCCAGGTATGCGATATCACACTATATTCGATTCAGCTGAACCAGGTGACCTTGAACACTGCGTTCACTGCCATTGCGACAGTAAACGTTTTGCTTATATACTAATAATAATACCTAATGACTAATACCATTGATTATATAATCAATGCTAATATCTACTGTAGTACTGTCCTACTATAATAATATAGTATATAAATATATAATAAACTAATAAAGTATAAATATACCTAAATGTATCACAAACAATATTCAGCATTGTTCAACTTGCGTGACTACGTATAGTTTATAAAGTAAAGACTTGGATGTTACTAAATAATGAGTATCTAATATTTGACAAAATATTCAATTAGCGATAACACTTCGTGTGCGAACGGGAAATGAATGTATTATTGACATCAATGAGTATTTATCTTTAAAATTGTTACCAAATCAGGAAACTAAAGTTCGTCATTCAATCAACGCTTGATTATTTTTTACTATCTTTCAAAACCATAATGTTTTTTTAAACTCTTGAGTGAAGCGATGAATATATTAATTTTACAATGATGTGTGCGTTTTTTTATATCTAAGTATTAAAACTTTTTGGAGCTGTAAAAAAAGAATCAATTTAAAAAAATGAAGGTAGTTTTAGGTAACAAGTTGGATAAATTGGTACTTCAAAAGTAAAGGAAAAAAAAATTAAAGAAAACTGGAATTATTACGTAAATCTAATTTTTAACAAAATCGATTTTGTCTTTTGGTGTAAATCGAGAACAACCGTTTAGTTACTTGAAGATTTCACTAAATGTTGAAATTATCATTTTATATTTACGATCAAAATTTAAGATATTTTAACTCTTTTTAATCTATTTATGGGTATGTAAACTTTTCAATTTTATTTAGTTTTTTTTTAATGTCGGTTAAAAATGATTCGCTGGGTCAAAATGAATACAAATTATTGTTCTTATATCTGTATAAAAATATTAATTTTATATCCATTTGAAGTTAGAATATTGATGGAATTTGTAAAAATTGCAAACAATTTTGTAATTAAGAATTTATAACAACATTTATTTTTAATATTTAAGTTTGAAAATTTAACACAAGATTCATCATACCTAAGTAATTCATAATAAAACCATAATTTTAGTAAAAATATAAAGGCTTATAGACAAATTTGAACTTCAATTTGGACGAAATTGATTTTTTAAACAATAAAAAACGATGCTTATTATTATACATAATTTAAAAACATTATTCTTGGGACCTTAAAACTTTTACATTTATTATGGATTTTACTATACCTTTATGACACTTTTTACTTCATTATTCTGATATTATCTATTTATATACTAAGAATCTATTTTAATTTACTGTTTTGTGGTATTTACAGTTTACAGACAAAATAAGTTTATGTAAAAATATTATGTAGAAATCTTGGAATTACAAATACTGTAGATTTACTAAAAAAATCAAAAATAAATAACTAATAGAATAAAATAAATGATTTATCTTTTATAAAAATAACTTTATTTAATTTATTTTAACATTATAAGATGCTTTACTTTCTGACACATATTATTTTGAAAATATTGATAAATCATACTGTACATGTTATAATACTATTATTACGTACCAGTGGCCTAGCTAGGATTTTTTTATAAAAGGGGAGGGAGGCTAAATTCTTCTAACTTGAATTATTTAAAATCAGAAACAAAACAAAAATACTGATAACATATTAACGTTGATTTGTCGTTAATGTATTTACTATTTTAAATAATTAAAATTTGTAAGACAATTTTCAAATTTAAATTTGAATATTTCAGAACAATATAAAAAATACGGCCAATGATGGAGGCTATAGCCCCTTTAGCCCCCCTTGGCTACGCCACTATTGGGTAGCAGGTACCTGTGTTTAAAAATACTAAATATATATTTTTCTATTTTATATAGCGTATAAATAATTTTAGCCTTATTAATAAATTATTATTGCACGCTTATTAGCTGTAATGAAGAACAATTTTAGAGGAGTACTTTATACATAATATCTTAAATTATAGAATAAGATTACGTAAATTAATTTAATATTTAAATTATGTATTTTTTTATGCTTAATAAGTATGGTACATACATAATTGTCTTTATCTATACCTTTATTTCCCAAATTTAGTTCCGTGTTTGTCGTTTGTAATTATATTCATTTTTAATTTTGCTCTCCGAGAAAAAATAAAACAACAATAATTATATTTATATGGATTTTATTTGGTAGACTTTTTTTAAATTGTGAAAAAAAAACAAAGAAAAAAGCTATGGGTATTTCGAATGGGTCAATGTAATGGGTGCATTGCATTATAACTCTATTGACATCTCAAAAATATGTTATACCATTTGCTTCGAAAGAAAAATAATTTATGATGTATAGATGAACTTGGAATATGATTAAATTGTGTAGTAATGGTAATTAATAAGTTATAACATTTCGTATTCATCTAGGACGGCGCTCTGAGTAGGCAATTTAGGGTCATATCTTATACGTGCTATGTTCCATTATATTTTAATTTTTTAACTGTAATCGTTATCCGCTATAAAAAAAAGGTCAAAACAAGATGAATTATGTGTTCCTTATGACCATATCCTTCCGTTCTCCTGCAGAGTATAATTTTTTAATAATTATGAACAGTAATGTATTTGAAGAGTTTACGAGTGATGGGTCGTTTTCATTCGGGCTTGTGTACAAATAATCGTACTAATATGGATTCATATAATAAACAATGAATATCTTTGTTAAAAAAAAATGGTATATAACCCTTGATACTAATAGATTTATATTACGAAATTTTAATCCACCATTAATTCATAAATTAAGCTTTAGATATATGCCACTGGTTGTATATTTATTCGTTTGAACAGACGATGGTGGTGAAAATTCAGTAAATACTATAGTATATTGAGATATATCAACAGCATCAACGTCGTGGATTTTTAAGTTAGGGGAGGGTCCTAAAAATGTTTTATAACAAATTTTTTTAATTTGATTATTGTTATTTATTGTTTTTATTGGTGTTACAACTGATTTGAACGATTATTCGTTTATGTGAAACATTATATTTTGTTATATTGTAGGCAAAAATAAAGTTAATACTAATATACGCAGATATATTTACCCGAAAATTCTAGGGGGACTGAAGCCCATCCAAGTCCTCCCTTAGTTACGCTTATGCATACAATTACAAAAGATAATATTATATAGGTCATTATTAACATTCTATATTGCTGGATCGCATAAAAAATTAATTAATCTAATGGTTTGCAAAAATGTAATAAACCACTAAATCATATTTAAGAAATTATTAGTTCAATATATCGATTCATTATTTACGCAATATAATATATTATATAATGATGTTTGGCGGTCGCTAATTATACATAATTAAATCTCACGACTGGTTTTATGACTTTGGTACTCAAAATATACTAATCATACGCGTGTCTAAAATAGGTCTACTATAACTTACAGAGTCTATACAATTTTTTATATCTTAATTAATCGCTGACTATATGACTATACGTCACAGTAAATACCTACTTCCGACTACTTCCGACTACTTATACGCACATATATTAATAAAATATTATGTCATTAACTGTTTGTTATCTCTCTACACCCGAGTGTATTTTATACCTCACCCAATTTAACGGCAAATCGCAAATGGCGTCACAGCCAGGCAAGTCGATAGGGGGAGGAAAGGTAGGACCTCCCGGCCCAAACGTTTTAAGGGGCCCGAAAAAGAGGGACCGTAATTAATTATTTAATTCGAAAAAATTTTAAGGGGTCCTTAAGCATTTTCCTCCCTGGCCTGAACTTTTCTCTTTACGGTCACTGTTCGAACACCGATCCTCTTGGCGCGTTTCGACCGGGTCAAAGGCCATCGCAACGCCAGTGACAGTCCGGCCATCACACTTGTCTACTCTCCCTCACGAGTGGTCAAGCTGTGATCGCCGTGAACTTGTTGCCGCCGTCCCGGTCGACGCGTCAACTTTGTCGCGACTCACTACCTTTTCGTCAACCGTCGACGTGTGTTGTTGCCGCGGTAGGCCCGACACCTTTTTTATACGTACTTTTTATACGTGTCCGGTTGCATGGAATCACGTGTTTGTTATTCCGTTTAAAGCCGGCGTTCATATAAACTTGCGTTTTTTGTTGTTTGTTTATTTATTATTGTGGCGTCGTGTGCGGCCGGATATAATTGTGGTTTATACGACACAATTTGACATTCAGCGCTGGAGAGCGTTCTTTTTTTGGCATCCATTTATCGGCCAATCAATATTGTCGGTCGTCGTAATATATATATACAGACGTGCAGTAACCGTCGCGGCCGTGTTTATACATAAGTGCATGTATATATGCGCATCAATATCGTATCACTGTGTGTGCTACGTCGTCAAGCTGGTCATAACTCATAATCGTCTACTACTACAACATTGAAGACTCTCACTTGGGATCCGAGGATCGACACTATTATACTGGAGACTCAGGTCGATAATTTTGTTATATCATATATTTATATACTATTATCTGCGTTTAATACGAACAATTATTTTTTATGTTATAATTTAGTATTTATATTATTTGTTATTATTATTATATTCATATGTTATTATTATCATTTTGGGGCCCCGTACTACTAAAATATTATATTTATTTGTGGCACTTCGCGACAGTGTCGCGCGTGTGATAATTATATACTTCATATTGAATACATACCACTAATATTAATTGATTTGTAATAATTTATAATTATATTATATTGGTCACCTAATATTTTATTCACGCGAGTCGCGGCAAACAACTGCCCACACATCGCAAGATTTGTCGCGGCGATCAAACATTGGTAGCAGAGCGTGGTTTCGGGACCCGGGGGGTTCAGTAGCGTGGATATTTATATTTAGTTTTGGTGGTTCCAATTCTAGTTTTTTAATTATTAATTTTTATTCTGTGCTTAAGCACGTCAATTAATTGTATTTCTATAGCTGATGGCGACAGGTGTACGGTGCTAGTCGGTGATTGCCTTTTGATTTTGCGAGTTTACATAACGATATAATATTAAGTATACCTAATTAATCCATATAACAATTTTCCCTTTTGTTATTTTTTATTACCACAACGCGGGAGGTTCTAATTGATACAATGTCTACCGGCGAGCAAGAAATAGAGCGTATAAAACGAGTTAAATCGTTCGCAACGGTAAAACGTAATGCCGCGGTATCCAACATTAGGGCAGTTCATGACATGGCATTACGCGTCGATAAAGAGCCCGATTTAGTCCCACAATTCTTAGTTGCCGTTACCGATCTGGATACGTTTTGGACCCAGTTTAAGCTCGAGGATGAGTCCGTCCTAGACTCGTTAGTTAGACTGGGTGAAAGCGATAACTATGTCGTTGATTTACCTTCGGAGGTCCGTGGACTTATTACTGAGTCGAAAGCAATTGCCCAAAAGGTAACCCCGAAAGGTGCTGAGCTCATCGACATGTCGTTCATTAACCCCCCTTTACATGCGAAGCCGACAGTAAGTCAACCTGCAGCCACTTCTACTGGTCCGCCCAGCTCGTTCTCGCGCCTTCCGGAAATACCGTTACCTACCTTCGATGGTGATTATCGATATTGGCCTACGTTCCGTGATAGGTTTAAGGCATTGGTCGAGTGTAGGTCCAATTTAACTACAACAGATAAAATGTATTATCTAATCGGGTGTTTGCACGGCAAGGCCGCGGACGCGGTGCGCAGTATACCCATTTCGTCCGATAATTACGAGTTAGCTTGGTCAACACTTTCGAATAGGTTTAACCGTCCTAGAATGGTCGCAACAATATTATTAGACAAATTATTAGATTTTCCGTCATATACACAGGAGTCATTGTCCGAGTTGAACAATTTTGTGAGCGTATTCAGTGAATGCGTATCATTATTAGACGCGCTCGATATACCGGACCTAGGGTCGTTTATTCTATTTGCGCTTGCGTTTCGTCGACTTCCTTTATTCACCCGTAAGTTATTCGAAACGGATACTTCAACTGACTTTCCGTCAATGACAGAGCTACTGGATTTCATTAAGTCGCGGGTTGCGGTGTTAGAAATTGCCGGGGATCAGCCACGTAAGGCAAACGTGGTCAACTCGGCGACAAGGTTTGAAACAAAACATGTTGCTCAGGTCACTCAATCCCGAAAGGGGGGAGATAAATTTCGAAAGTCAGGGTCCTCATACACAGCATCTTCATTCGTTACCACCAGCCCGAGTAAGGTATGCCCATGTTGCTCCGAAAATCATGCATTAGAATCGTGCAATCGTATAAAATCATGGCCGGTTGACGATCGCGTTCGTTGGTTACGGGAAAAGAAATTGTGTTTCATATGCCTTAGCGCTGATCATTGGGCCAATAAATGTAAGTCCAAATATAAATGTACTGAATGCAACCGTAAACACCACCACCTCATTCACAAATCATCCGACGATACGCGCGGTAATGATAACACTCCGCGTTCGGATGCGCCGTTATGCGCGTCGGCCGCGGCACCGATTTCAAGGTCGACATCAGTAGTATTAGGTACCACTTTAGTGCACGCGCGGGACCGGACGGGTACGTGGCACACCATGCGCGCGTTAATAGATTCGGCGTCACAAATTAGCGCTATTACCGTAGCGTGCACCGATCGTTTACGTTTGAAACGCGATCGTTGGACTTCCCCGGTGACCGGTTTGGGCGGCGTGCCCATTGTTGATGTAAAAGGTCGCGTCGAACTTAAAATACAACCTCGTTTCGCGGTCGAACCCGTATTACAGATACACGCTTGGGTGTTGCCGGCAATTACGGGTGATATGCCGCGTAAGACGTTGCCATCGACTATTAAAAGCCGATATGCAAATCTTGCATTGGCCGATCCGTCCTTCGACATTACCTCCCCTATTGACCTGCTGCTAGGTGGTGATGTATTTCCGTCAATAATGGACGGTCGTAAGGTGGTAATTGACGAAAATTTACCCGCCGCGTTCAGTTCAATTTTTGGCTGGGTCCTGATCGGCCCCGTTAACAACATTGATATACCTATTTATAACTCATTGCCGGTATCTTTATTATCCATTGAAGGGTTGATGGAAAATTTCTGGCGCGTGGAGGAGCCGGTGGCTGCGCCCGAAAGTTTTACGGACGAGGGGCGTTGTGAGTCTATTTTCCGCGCCGAAAGCGTGCGCCTTCCATTAGGTCGATTCTCGGTGCCGTTACCGTTTCGTACACCGGTACCCGATGACGTTTTCGCCGGCTCACGTGATATCGCCTTACGTCGATTTGTATCTTTAGAACGCAAGTTGTCGGGGGACCACAAGCTGCGTCAACTGTATATTGACTTTATGCGGGAATACACGTCATTAGGACACATGTCGGTCGCCACATCGCCGGGCGTTTATTATATCCCCCATCATGCCGTGTACCGTCCAGACGACGGAGATAAGAAATTACGAGTCGTTTTCGACGCGTCCGCGACCGGTTTTCGTGGACCGCAGTGGCGCAACTAGAGTTCAAATCTTGGGGGTGCTACAATTATGAATTGCTTACAATGCCATGGGAGGCTTGCCCCTCACACCCCCCAACTTGACATAATCCCAGTATTTATATTATATTAGTATTATATTCGCAATATCATTTTTGGAAAAAAAATATGATACAATTCGTTTTTTTATTATAGTATTTGATTATTTTGATTATACTACATTACACTTTAAAGTGTCAAACATCATTTTCTATCAATATTTTTATGATTAGAGCCTATGAAAGTTCATGCACTTGCATGTTTTTACTGAGTGCATCAAAAAGTTGCTGGATGAGATAACAAATCACAATCTAACGAGTTAAAAAATTAAATTTAAATGTAGGTACATAGGTACTACATATTTTTGCATATTTTGAGGTTTTTTAAAATATATGCATCCTTTCAAATAAAATTGCATTTTATTACATTTTAATGTTATTTTTTTTATTAATATTTCACGATAATGTCGAACTTTGAGTACATTTCAAAATTCATTTCTTGAAAAATATGTCATTTTAAAAACATTGCCAATATAAAATAAATACCTAATAAAAATTAAAGATCTTTGCTTGGTCGGGCTGGTAATTTTCGTTCATTTGTAATTGAAAATCTATCAAAATATTCAAAATATCTAGTTGTAAATTTTAATTCTTGAAGTACCTAAATATAATATATTATATCATATTGAAATTGTACATATTTTTCTTCATCTTTTAAATATTATTTTTATTAAAAACGAAAAATCTTAACGTAAAAAAAATACATATTTATCGCATATTTTAATAATTTTAAGCACATATTTGAATACATATTTTGATAGTTTTTAGTGCATGAACTTTCTGGCCCTATTTATGATAGGTTAAATTACTAATAAGTAAAACGCTGCTGTAACATGTTGCTTCGCAACCAATTTTTCAATTTCCTCATTGAGGAAAAGCTTCGTTTGCATGTCGCAGAACTGACAAGAGGTATGGTTAATGCAACCTTTGGAAATACTTCTTTATTTAGAATTTTTTTTTTTATGTCATCTAACCTGTTTTTTTAAATTGTTCTTTAATACATTTCTGTTTTTAAGAACTCTGTGTTTGAATTTATTATGTCATAAAATCATAAAATAAACTACATTGTTAAAACTAGATATTTGAAATTACAAAGACGTGGAACTTGGGGGTGCTTAAAGTAAAGCTGGGGGTGCTGAAGCACCCCCTAGCACCCCCGTAGTTGCGCCACTGGTGGACCGTCATTAAATTGCAATTTATTACCTGGCCCGAAATTACAAAACGATATAGTCGATATCCTTACGCGTTTTCGTATTTATCGTCATGCCTTTACGGCAGATGTCGTAAAAATGTATCGACAAATTTTAGTTCTCCCTGAATACAGAAAATATCAACACATACTGTGGAGAGAGTCCCCACATGATAAACTGCAGGACTACGTGCTTCATACAGTGACTTATGGTGTGAATTGCGCACCGTTCCTCGCATTGCGCGTGTTACGTTCTATAGCATCTGACGATTGCGGCGGCTTCGAGTCAGTACGCCACGCGCTCGAACATCAAACGTACGTAGACGATATTTGTGTGGGCGCAGATTCAGTACACCAGGCACTTGAACTGCAATCTAATTTAATATCCATACTTAAAAAATCCGGCTTAGAGTTAAAAAAGTGGGCGACCAATACGCCGTCGATACTAGACGCGATTCCGGCCGATAGTCGCGGTTCTGGTCCGTTGCCATTCGATACGATCGACGTGTGCACTACCAAGGTGTTAGGTATTGAATGGCACCCCGACACAGACAATTTTTGTTGTGCACTCCGCCTAGAGCCGGCCCCGGTATATACCAAACGAGGTATATTATCGTTAATCGCTAGAATATTCGATCCGCTAGGTCTATTCGCGCCGGCAACATTTTTAGCGAAAACTATAATGCAGCGGACATGGCACGAGAAGTTACCTTGGGATGCCCCCCTTCCCGCTGACATACATTCGGAATGGGTCGATTTTGTGGCGGATTTATCTTCATTACGTGCTATCCGAGTCCCGCGGTACATACAATCACGTCATAACGCGCCGTGTATTTTATTAGGGTTTTGTGACGCGTCGCAGCGCGGGTATGCGGCTGTTGTCTATGCGCGTATTATGGATGCTCCGTCAAAAAATTGTATTTTTCTATTAGGTACAAAAACCAAATTAGCACCCCTCAAGGCCTTGACGGTGCCACGCCTAGAATTAAACGCAGCGGTTTTATTAGCCCGGTGGCTAGGGCGTCTCCGCGATGTTCTCGCATCGCAATTGAATATAGTCGGCCTTCATGCGTGGTCCGACTCGACTATAGTGCTGTCGTGGTTGACGAGTCCCCACGAGACTTTTAAAACGTATGTCTCCAACCGCATACACCAGGTACAGACCTTAATGCCATCCTGCCAATGGCACCATATTGACTCGGACAATAACCCGGCCGACTGCGCATCACGGGGTGTTATGCCGTCAGTGTTGGCGCAATTAACGTTATATTGGAACGGGCCACCGTTAATCTATACCGATGTGTCAGGATGGGAACAAGTGCCGCCGCCGGCTATTATTGACGAATCTCCCGAAATCCGACCTGTAGCTTGTACTACCCTTGTCGATGACGTGCGTGCCGAATGGTTCACTTGTTTTTCGTCATTCGATCGCATGGTACGTGTTGTAGCGCGTGTACGTCGATTTCTGGGGTGCTGCCGTAGGGGTAGGTCCGCAGTCCGTCCGCCGGAATATTTAAGTAAATCGGAACTCGACGATGCAACCCGCGCGCTTATATTAGAGTCCCAACGCATACATTTCGCATTGTTGCGACGTGAGCTGTCGCGCAATATTCGTATATCTTCAAAGCCGTTGTCGAAATTATCACCTTTTATCGATGTCGACTCGGTAATACGAGTAGGAGGTCGCTTAAGCCACTCCCTACTAACATATGATTGTAAGCACCCGGTACTGTTGGCAAAAGAATCACATTTTACTAGGTTGTTATGCGAAAGGTGGCACAAATTAACGTGTCATTCGGGACCACGAGTGATGGCAGCTATGATCGCACGATATTTCTGGGTAGTTGCGCTTAGGTCGGTGTTGCATGGAGTCATGTCCCGCTGTACCGTGTGTGTCAGGTTGAACGCTCGACCTATCCAGCCGTTAATGGCCGATTTACCAGCTGCGCGTGTACAACCGTGCAGGCCGTTTGCTCGTGTAGGCGTCGACTTTGCCGGGCCGCTGCAAATGCGCGAACTTAAACTCCGAAAATCACGCACGTTCAAAATATATATAGCTGTATTTGTTTGCTTTACCGTAAAGGCGGTACATTTAGAAGTAGTCACTGAGCTTTCCACCAATGCATTTTTGTCAGCGTTCGATCGCTTTGTTGCCCGACGTGGCTTACCTAGCGACATTTATTCAGATTGCGGCACAAACTTCGTGGGGGCCAATAAACAATTGCATGCGTTAATCAATAGCCCAGAGGGTCAGGTCGCTGTCGCGAATTCACGCTCCACGTGCGAATGGCATTTTAATCCACCAGGCGCCCCGCATTTCGGGGGCCTTTGGGAGGCTGCCGTACGCTCAACTAAAAGGTTGTTAACTCGAATCATTGGTATTCATATTTTTACATATGAGGAGTTTACAACAATATTGACGCGCATAGAGGCGGTGCTTAATTCTAGACCGTTAACGCCCGCGTCCACCGATCCCCACGATTTGGAATGCTTAACACCTGGACATTTTTTGATCGGCCAGCCTTTATTATCCGTGCCCCCGAGATCTACTACCGACGCACAGCGAAATATCCGAGATAGGTGGAAATTACTCGATCAATGCCACCAGGCGTTTTGGAGGCGATGGTCTACCGAGTACTTGACTACCCTCCAGGAGCGATCAAAATGGACCCGAAAGGTTAACAATATAAACGTCAACGACATGGTTGTAGTTGTCGATAACCACAGTTCTCCACTAGTGTGGCGGCTTGGTCGGGTCATAGAGGTAACCCCCGGGACTGACGATGTCGTACGTGTCGCTAAAGTATTAACCAGTACTGGTCCTATAACGCGACCTGTGGTCAAGCTAGTACCCTTACCCGTCGACGAGTAATCGTGAATTTATATCATATTTCCCGCACCGGTCACCTGTCATTTTAATGTGGAGTCTTTATTTATTTATTTTCATTCACTGAATCACCTCGGGTACCGTAAGAATTAGCGACTTTGATATAATTATTATTAATACATTTTTCTATTGTCTATTGTTTATCATTTATTATTATTTATTTACCTTGTATGTATGTACTTTGATTGTATTATTTAATTGTTATTCAACCGGCACTGTCGTTTATTGCGAATGTATGTTATTAAATTTATAATGCTGGTAAAATGTTTGTTTGTGTATACATCATGTTTGTTATTATTTTTTGTTTTACAGAATTATCAATTTTTTAATCTAATTTTGTACGGACCATATGTCCATTGTTTTGTTTTTTTTTATTATTTATTCATTCATACACTCACTATTGTAAGCCCTTTTGTATCAACTTAATCCGATGCCGGTGTCGATCACGCATAGTATGGTTCATTATTTGTCGCCAATTGAATGTTCGTATGCGGATCCAATATTCAGTTCCAGCCACGTCCAGTGATGCAGAGCCTCACGGGGGGAGGATGTTCGAACACCGATCCTCTTGGCGCGTTTCGACCGGGTCAAAGGCCATCGCAACGCCAGTGACAGTCCGGCCATCACACTTGTCTACTCTCCCTCACGAGTGGTCAAGCTGTGATCGCCGTGAACTTGTTGCCGCCGTCCCGGTCGACGCGTCAACTTTGTCGCGACTCACTACCTTTTCGTCAACCGTCGACGTGTGTTGTTGCCGCGGTAGGCCCGACACCTTTTTTATACGTACTTTTTATACGTGTCCGGTTGCATGGAATCACGTGTTTGTTATTCCGTTTAAAGCCGGCGTTCATATAAACTTGCGTTTTTTGTTGTTTGTTTATTTATTATTGTGGCGTCGTGTGCGGCCGGATATAATTGTGGTTTATACGACACAATTTGACATTCAGCGCTGGAGAGCGTTCTTTTTTTGGCATCCATTTATCGGCCAATCAATATTGTCGGTCGTCGTAATATATATATACAGACGTGCAGTAACCGTCGCGGCCGTGTTTATACATAAGTGCATGTATATATGCGCATCAATATCGTATCACTGTGTGTGCTACGTCGTCAAGCTGGTCATAACTCATAATCGTCTACTACTACAACATTGAAGACTCTCACTTGGGATCCGAGGATCGACACTATTATACTGGAGACTCAGGTCGATAATTTTGTTATATCATATATTTATATACTATTATCTGCGTTTAATACGAACAATTATTTTTTATGTTATAATTTAGTATTTATATTATTTGTTATTATTATTATATTCATATGTTATTATTATCATTTTGGGGCCCCGTACTACTAAAATATTATATTTATTTGTGGCACTTCGCGACAGTGTCGCGCGTGTGATAATTATATACTTCATATTGAATACATACCACTAATATTAATTGATTTGTAATAATTTATAATTATATTATATTGGTCACCTAATATTTTATTCACGCGAGTCGCGGCAAACAACTGCCCACACATCGCAAGATTTGTCGCGGCGATCAAACAGTCACAGCGATTGAAATGATGAATTTATCTATCATGATATATACCACTATAATCACTACTGTCTACTACATATCGTCTGCTTTCACAGTGATGTATAATTGTATTGTACATAATATATTTCACAATATATTTAACTATTTTTTTTATCGGTATTTTAAGAAAAAAACTTAGAAAGATCGAAAATTGCAATTATCTATAAGTGCTTTAAAAAAAGTCAAAATATTTTGAAAATTTAATCGTAAATAGATAACACTAATATAAACATTTGGTGAAAATATCAAGTATTTAAAATGATTCGTTTTTGAGTTATAGCAAAATCAAAAAATTGATTTTGTCGAAAAGTGGTTATGTGTAAAAATTCCTGTTTTTCCGTTGTTTTTTCAGGGTTTTTCCCGACGCTTTTGAAAACTACTGTAAAATTTTTACTTTTGACCCACCAAAGTACCAACTAGATGATTTTAGATTTTTCTTTCAAAGGAGAGGCTGAAATCAAAAATCAAAGCACTATTACTACTCTAAAACGTGATGACAAACACAAAAAAATTTAAAAAAAATATACATCATTGTAAATTCAATAAATTTTTACTTCGTTCAGAATCTAATATAGGTAATATACGAGTATACGACCTATTACATACGTGACTATTTTATCGACCTGTATTAAACTATAATACTTAAGTTAGGCAGGTATACAATATATTACTATAATAAGCTTAAAACGGCCGTAGTGGCATATAATTATTACTTTTAGATGGTATAGGCTACATATGAAGGTTTTTAATGTATTTTAATTTATAAATTATAATATGTTGAATTTATTCCCTTCTTCTCTATACATAAATTTAACTATAGATTACTAGAATTATTGTATTAATCACATTCATATATTTTATTTGAATCTAAAGATAATTATTCACATAATTTATGACGTGCACCGTGCACTTAAGACACTTAGTCTTGACCACCATCGGTACTATCTTATTATTAGAACCTAATTGTAAATTGGTAAGTAGGTATTTGCGGTTTTTAACATTTAAATACCATCATTTCGTCATTTAAGGCAAACAATACTACCATTATGCAATTTGTCAAAGCTGCATCTAAACATTACCAAACCAAATTTTAAAACCAAACAAATCTTGTTATATTTGATTATTAGGTATATGAATTTTTTTTTTAAATTTTTTATTTAATTATTACTTTTTATTAATTTTGATTTTACGTAGGATTTTATATTTTTAAACAACAACAGCAACGTTGCATGCAAAATGGGCGCATTTAGGCTATAAATCGGGGTGTTAAGTTTTTTATTTTTGGCGCAAAATTTCCATAACCCTCGGGGCGCAAATGGGCTACAGCCTAAAAAAAAAAATATACCGGTGGAGTTAACATTTTTTTTTCAGGTAAAAAAAAAAGTACCAGTGGAGTTTACATGAAAAAAGGTCGCAATCGGTGGAGTTTACATGCGCCCAAAAAAACTGAAACCTAACCTTGCGTCACTGTGATAGGTGTTCTTATCTGACAGTTTATAAAATCCAATCCATACTATTAATAGCATACCAATTCCTTTAGAATTATTATATTTTTATTGTTTTTAAGGATAATTAACTTAAAATAATTATTTTTTTAAATAAATTTAACAGTCACTTTGTTTTTAATTCAAGTATATATTTTCATGATATTAAATAAATCAATAATTTGTATTTATTATGATTTCCGTTGTATTAATGACCTGAACAAATTAAAATGAAACTATTATTTTATAATTTTTAAGTATTAGTTATTTCATTATATCGACGAAGTTAGGTATAAATTTAAATTCATACACAAACATTTTATGGTAAATCTAATAGTACTTCTGTTTACTTACTTTAAATAATATTTATTTATCAATTTGATGCAATTCAATTGATTCAATTTTTTTTTCATTAATTTGAAATAATTCTTATGTAATTAATTATAAACTAATGGTTTTAATAAAATTCATAATTAGTTGAAGCAAACTCAAATATCAAGAAATCAATGTTGTACAAATTTAGATTTTAAGAAATGTTTTTTTCTGAGTGAATCGTGATCGTTATTCAATAATTAATGAATACATTTTAAGCTTTATTCTTATATTGTTACAATAACATGTAAGGACATTATTACATTCAAAAGTGTATATACTCAGTTCCTGAGTTATTAAACTTTAACTTTTAAGTATTTAACAATAGTCTATGATAAAAGTTTAGACAAAAGAGAGGTGATATTTTAAAAACCGATAAATCAATTTATTGATATTACATACTACATAGGTATTATAAAAATTACCAAAATACAATATAATAATACTACTTAGGTATAATATGTGTGTATTTATATATTTACATATGGCATATTACTTACATCACATATATATTTTATATACTCATTACTCATTAGTCATTATACTAGTATAATAAGTTTAATAATTCAGAAATTATTCATAAAATTTTCAATTTAGATAGGCACATACCTACATATACATCAATATTTAATAAAAATGTATTGTTTACTCCAACTGGCGTGTCAAAATAAATGAAAACAAATCTATACACAGTACCTTTGTTCTCCGCCACAGACAACTTTCTCCAGTACCATATAAACAACAAACCTATTCCTAACTCCGACACAACTAGGTACTCGGCCTAACTTTCAACAAACATTTAACATGGGCTAAACACATTCATTCAACAAAATTAAGATTAAACCAACGTCTCTACTCTCTCAGACCTATTCTCGGTAAGTCCTCAAAACTATCCCTTAAAACTAAAATTCACATATTTAATCTTCTTCTTTAACCTATCTAGCTGTACGATATACATCTCAAGTGCACTGCCAAAATATCAAATATTCAAATACGAGAAAAATACTAGTGTTCCAATCGAAAATCTTCCGACTCATAACTTATGCTCCTCCTTATATATCAAATCACATTCTTCACATTCCTAAAGTCACTGAAGCAGCCAAACTTTGCTACTCCAAATTTAGAAAGCGCCTTCAAAATCACGTTAACCTCAATGTCAAAAACGTACTATTAATCTCCATCCCCGGAAACCCTCCCAGAAGACTCAAGCGACAATGGACCCATGACCTTATAAACTAAATAAACAAATATGTGATACCTAAATATTTAAATAATTGTTAATTCACGCCGAAGTACCTTTGCTGGTTGGTTCTTCCTTCAAGTCAATCAAGTCACTGCACTAAACATCATCCATTATGCTTATCGTACATTTTTTTGTATAGATTGTATAAATTCTAGCTTAAGAATAAAAATAAAAGTCTACGCAAAAGAAAAAATAATTTACTGCTGAAGTGGTATTGAACATTTTAATTATTTAAAAATATGAACTTTTAGTATATTTACAAATAGAATTTTAATAAATTCATTGTTAAAGAATAAAAGAGGATAAGTATATACTTATAATTAATCTCTCTATACATAATAATATATATACGATTGTAAAAAAAAAAAACAACTATTATTTAAATATAAATATATAATACAGGTGACTTCTTATTATATACATATTGTATTATATTAAAAATACTCACAAAATAACAAGAAGTCAAGAACAGGATATTTCTAAGAGGAGATTGTTTAAAATATACACTGATTTAATAAATATTATAAAATCAATCAAAACATTTTAAAAACCAAAACACGCTTAGTTAAAAAAACTAACATGAGTTATGTCTAAGTTTCTTCCAACAGTTCCAACACGTATTCAAACTATCATAGTACTAGCGGGAGCATGCGCAGTGGAGTATAATGAGTATATAATATGCCGTTCTAACACTACTAACACTACAGCAGCAGGAACGCTAACTCAAATTGTCAGACGATTATTCAACACGTCAATAAACCAGTTTTGAGATTAGGTTCTGAAAGTTAAAGCTAATTAAAATGGTGACTTGCTACTTGGAATTAGAGACACTAATATAGTATTATCTTTATCACAGTCAAAAATGCGTTCCAACAGAGCCCCCCGGGTTCATAATTCGTCAACGTTAGCGTATGCGCAATAAATCAATCTGCAACTATAGTAGGTATATAAATCTAAATTATCATATAGAGCATACTTAGACGTTAACAAAAAACTGACCACGAGTATGTTAAAAATAAATATATTGGTATCATACTCAATACTCATAGTAAATTACAATATGAACCTATTATAGTTCATTAAAAGTTTATACAAAACATAATTAGTATAGAAATTAGAAAGTATACCTAATCATATTTATATATTATTCATTAGATGTACAATTTTTTTGAGATAAACTATAATCACACAAGTATTAAGTATAGTAGTCATATATTGGTTATATTATTTTTCTATGAGCTATGTTCTATGTATTATATTGAAGTGTATAGTCTTACAAGAGCAATGTATAAGTAGTACCCATGTCCCATATCAATATGTACCATAATATTTCTGCGCACATGTACTTACCTACAGTGTAAATATTTCACTAGCTTAAGGTTATCACCTTACTACCTTAGTATAATTAAATTCTGAAAATATTTTCTTACAATTAATAGATTATATTATCGTTTTATTCATATATTACACTGATTATTAATTATTATTGAGTTATCAATTTTGTCAAAATGTTGTAAATAATAATAAATGTATTTTTATCTAAGTGTGTAAGTCTATGAAGTATGAATAATTTATTAACATAAATGTTCAAAACCAAACATGGCATTTCATCAAGATTATATTTGATTCTAAAATTAAATTATGTTAATTATTATAATTTATAAGTATTAAGTTTAGTATATTATGTTATACATAATGTATGTTAAGCAGATTATTGCTGGATTACTGCTGCTGGTTAAGTGATAACAGGTAAAAAATATTTTATTTATTTTCAATCGACATTCATTAAGTTTCATTTCACTAACTGGATCTACATGTTTCATATTTTTTATGTTGAAACACATATTTTTGAAAAATCAAAAAAATATTTTATACATTGTTTGTTTTTTTAAGAACTGTTTAAACTAAGAAATACTTTTTTTTATTTAGTTAACTTATTGTGTTGATATATTTTTTTCTAAAAATTTTAAAATTTAAATTAAATATAAAAAAAAAATACTTGTAATTCTAAGAACAATTAAAAAATATCGACCATCTATATAATACGCATAAAAATGATGACTACGAAAAAATGGAACAAATCAAATCTGTATAGGTAATCTCATCTTTAGGTATATAAAATAAAATAATTATTATTCATTATTATTAATTGACTTATTATAATTTATAAGTGCAATATAGACTCGTGGTATCATAAAGTATTATTTTTTTATTTCATATTTGAGTACTATTTAGACATATTATTTAGAATAAATTATTTTTGATTACCTTTAAAAGAATTGTATTTACGAAGTTTTACTTTTGTGTGTACATAATATGTACAGACGTATGGTAAACTTATACGGCTAATGGTAATGTATGTGTACAGTTTTTATATTTAAGCAATAATTATAACCATTCCATTTTTCAGTTAGCAATATTTAATATTTATTACGATAGTTTGTACTGTATTTAGAGTATAAATAATACATAACTATATTATTTTTAATTTAAATCTTATATTATATTATATAGTTAGTTAAACTTAGTTTAATACATAAATTGAATTTTATAAGAATTTAAATTTGTATAGTTATATGATTCTAATGAACCATCCGCCTTCATAATAAAATGTTGTCATATATTAATAGAAAACTAATCATTAATTTATTGTTTTATTATTTATCAAATACTTATTTATAGCTATCTACCATCATCAAAAATGTCCATTAAAATAGAAAGTTTAAAAAATTTAAATTAAATTATATTATATAGGTAGGTACTTTTATTTTATACGCATTATATTTTATTCTATTATTCCTAAATAATTTCATTACAAAGCCTATATATTATTAGTACTTCTACAAGAAATCGGGGAAAAAAATTGTAAAATCTATTGATTTTATTTTTTTGACTAGATTTGTACTAGAATTTATATATTAACATAATAACGTTATGTATATAATATATATACAGTCTCGTGCACAAGTATTATTTTAGGTACCTACCGATTCCCATGCGGTGTGGTGATATAGTCATATCTTATGTATAATAATATACTATATTCTTACTCATTTCTTAAAGTTAAAATAATCAATACATTTCGTGAAATACCCTGTATATAATATAATTATATATTTATATATGACAAATACGATATGGAGCACAAACGATTATTTTAATGTTTTAAAATAAATAAAAAATTGTAAATTCTGTACAAACACACGCATACGTACCTATGATATTTCTTATAAAGCATTATGTATTCTGTAAAAACTATTGAAGTACTTTTTTTTACATAAACATCATATGCTACTTTAAAAATAATCTAATCTGTTAACAGCCGTGTATTTACAATCTATGTAGGAATAACTTATACGTTTGCGCAGTAGGTAATATATTATAATACACCTACTTTATTTAAACAGAGTAATTATAATATATAAAAATTATTATTTTTCTAGATTGTTCAACGTGTCAAGTCGTAGGTCGTTCAACGTGTTAAAGAGTAATATACAAAAACATTTGCATTGAGTATAATAAACATGTTATACACTAGTATAGGATATAGTAGTGGATATACCTATACTCGGCTATACACACTTATAGTATGTTCTGTTTTTAATTTAGTTTGTATCATTTTAATTATTATTTATTACTGATTGTGCGATTTTGTTATTAGGCATGAATGTCGTATGATGCATTAAGATCTTAATCAGGTGATTATTATACTTAAAATGGTATTATACATACATATTACATATATATATATATATTTATTTATATTAGTTTTAAAAATATTAAATATTATAGGTTATTTTATATAAGTATAAATAATTATGGACTTTATCAACTTTTATAATTTTTACATATTATTATAGATATTTTGTTTAAGTCCGTATATTACAATCAGCACGGGAGAAACATTAAATTTGTTGGACGTTAAAAGATGCGTTCATATTGAAAATATTTCCACATATCTATTATAATTTACAACAGATTATCCCTAAACGAAAGCGAAAAGTCTATACAATTATTGAATGTATGTTAAGTTATATAATTGTATTTTTGATTAGATAATTTAATATACTATAGCTTACAACTCTATTTAATGTTTGAAAATAAATACCTTAGTGGCTAGGTATATAATATGTAAGTATACATATTTAAATAATTAAATAAAATATAAATTAATGAACGCATATGTTTCAAAATTAAATTTTAACAAATACCTATATGACTAAAGTAGACCCATCAGTCACGTCGGTTGTAATGCCCACTGACAATATAATAGGTTAGATTATTCGATAGTTTAAGCTTATCACCCAACCGTCAACTATTATTTCTACTACCGATTGACACTATAAACTATATTGATTTTGTTTCCACATTTCATTATATTATATTATTAGGACGCCATACCCGCATGTGTTATCTCTGTCTTACTAACATACATCATAACAAATTTTCGTTCAGTAGAATACATTTTGTGACGTTAGCTTTAATATTAGAGTAAATTTACCTATTATCAAATTTAAAGGTAAGAATATTATCTAGACAATGACATATGCTTTTAATGATATTATTATTTTAAAGTGAGTTAAAGCTATGTAAAATATAACTTTAAACTGTTCATAACTCACTTCAAAATGATAATATCATTAAAAGCATAATATGTCATTGTGTCATTGTTTAGATAATATTCTTACCTTTAAATTTTATAATAGGTAAATTTACTCTAATATTAAAGCTAACGTCACAAAATGTATTCTACTGAACGAAAATTTGTTATGATGTACGTTAGTAAGACAGAGACAACACATGCGGGTATGGCATCCTCTTAAATATTTTCTGCTAATGAGTAATAACAATTATCTAGAACAGTTTATATATATATGTATTATACATATATCTTTGTGCTATGTACAATAATTTGTACATGTACATACAAAAAATTTGTACATACATAAAAGGCAATAATGTATATTGTATACCTAATTATTAATTATGTATTTATAATATATTTAAAAACATAACATTATTATGTATAATAGTCTATAGACGTGAATAATTAATGACTTTGGCGGGTTCTATATTCTTATAGGACAAAATATATAATATATGCCTTAAAAGAGCATACAATTTATACCCTTAAAAATACTTAAAATATCCACTAAACGAATAAACAATATTTTTTTAGTGGTTTAATTTATAAATAAATATAAGAAATAAAAAAAAACAGCATATATGGTAAGAAACTAAGAATAACGGTAAATATGTCATACGGACTGCAATACGCGAGTCTGTAAGTGTGTACACTCAAATACTCAATTGTTCCACCACGCACCTCTACGGTAGTGCGGGGAAGCTTTCAGATAATCTAACGGTAAAAGAATAGGTATAACATAATTTGTACATAATCTCATATTCTACAATCAATCAAATTTTAATATAAAAATTTTAATTAGCGTACTTTACTTGTATTAAATTTATTTATTAGTTTATTACATATTTATGATCGATATCTATATATATTGTTCACAAGCTATTCAATGCAATTCGCATTACTAAATCAGACATATAATTTGTCATTAGACATACAAAAAACAATTTTTTCACAAGAATTTTAAGGTAGTTATTACCGCATGAGCGTAGATAGCCAGATAGGTATCTAAATCAAAAATCAAACGAGTAATTAATAAATTATTAAAATGAGTGCATTAAGGATATGTTGTAGGTACTCAGGCGTAGACCGGCCTTTTACATTTGCTCTTATGCTTAGGTAAATACTATTGCACTATAATACTTATGAGTTATGAGTTTTGGATTCCGAATGCCATGGGGTAGCACAATCCTCTTAAGTTCTAAATAGTGTCAATAGTGAAAAGAATTGTAAATTGTCCATAAATTTATACATTTTTATATATATACCTAACCATAATATATATTTTCCATTATATTCTTTAATGTTCTAGTCTGTATCAGTGGGTTTTTAATATACTGTCAGACAATAATTATTACAAATTATATAGAGTTAATAAAATTATATTAATCAATATAATTTTCATCATAGCCTCTTTATCTTTCAAACTTATTAATTATTATCATTAGTTCACAAAGTTAATTACCAAACTCATAATTGCTCATTTGAATTTGAATTTATATAATGTATCATACATTTAAAAAGCCATATAATTAATAATTTATAGAAAATAGGATTTTTTATAAAGAAGTTAATATCTATTAAGTAATTAATTAATATACTGTACCTATACAATTTTTCTATTTCAATTCGTTTAAAATGCTATACTTTTCTGAACAAAAGATACTTAAAATGTGTTTTCAATAATAGTTATTATAGTTATATCTTATAAATAACTAAATATCAACGGGGAATATACATTTATAGATGTATAATTATAATTTATAGGTACAATAAGGTATTATAATATTAGTAGTTTATAGACTATAACGCATATATACGCATACATAAAGGCCATGTCTGAAAAGCTGTCCAAATTCACCTGTACCTACTTATTATTGATTTAATTTCAGTTTATTTTTTGATATATTTAAAAAGTGAACTGGAAATACTCCCAACAACTTTTTTTTTTAATTCTGACTAGATACTTACATAATATTATGTTAATATATTGTGCACCGGTCCCTCGGGTAGATTGTTGTTCGTCGTCAAAGTACATTTTTTATAGGTACACTATATCGACTCGTGCAATGCATCTATAATAGTATTATTAAAACATTTTAACGATTTAATGTATATATAAGCATAATATTAAAATAGCAATACAAAGGTATTACATTTTATACATCATGAATCATGATTTACGATTTCATAACAGGAAATTCCCAGTAATACCTATAGTATAGGTAGGTACTAGGTACCTACCTCCTACTAATAACTCGTACTTCAAAAAAATTACTAAATACATCAGACAGATACGTACGTAATATAAACATGACGTAGTATTTTTATAATTTACACACGTGTGCTTCAAATAATTCACATAATATTCTTATTAATTATTATATTTATATATGTATATACTATAACACTATGTATAGTGATATGTATATATATATATATATATATTATATAATATGATATGATATTATGATGTAACACCATAACACCAACCGGTCCTATATTCACACTGCCAAATTTTCAAGCTTATAGGTACTTACTACTTACTGAATAAATAGTTGACAATATTATACATTAAAAATAAATTCTATAAGTAGGTAATTTAAGGTTATAATGTAATATACAGTAAAATACTACTTTATAACGTTTCGTGTGCGACGCAAAAAGACGGCAGTGGTAATTGTATACCTAATAAAAAAAAAGACAGTAATAATAATAATAAAAACCCAACTTATTGAGGACCTTAAAATGTATACCACATATACAGAGTGTTTCATTTAATTGAAAACACTAATTTTATAAGTAAATTTTCGTGTTTACAAAACAAAAAATATATAAATATAGTTTTAGCATCAAAGTATTCCTATTGTATATAGTAATAATTATTGTATTTACCCATAAGCTTATACTTTATACCTACATTAAATTTCCCATAAAAATAAATTTTTCTAAAATTATTTGTTCCTTAATTTTTTAAAACATTAATCTTTTTAAGTTTTTAAAACCTAATGGTGATGAATTTTAAAAATGTAATCAGATTATCAAAGTAAAATCGTATGTAGGTACATGAGTAGTAATATAAAAAGCAAAGAAATTCATTTTTATAGTAATTGAGATTTTTTTATACCCATCACTCACAATTTGGTGATAATGTGAAATAGTACTTGTAAGCTAGGCCCTATACCTTAGATATACATAGGTAAATAAGAAGTTTTTGAAAATATATAATTAGTAGGTATAATAGGCAATAGCTGTTCAAATAGATCACTCTATATACATCATACACTTATGGTATGTATATATTGCCACATTAGCATATACTACAAGGTGACCACTAAGCATGCTCACCTCCATGTTTTTCTTTAAGAATACATTTATTTAAATTTTGATTTTTATAAATTGTATGTAGGTGTAATTACAGGAGAATACTTTTAATTACATAAGTTTTTTTATTATTTAAGGAGCGTCTTGTAGTTATACAAATGTATTTTTCAAAAGATAATCAATTTTTTTGCTGTCAATTGTTACTTGTTAGGTAGACAAATTGTTGTGAGTTTTAATGTATCTAGATCAAAACTTCAACAGTTTCAGTTATTAAAATGTATTTTGATCGTAATAGACTTAAAATAAAGTTTAACAAAAATGTAAAATATGTATGTAAATTTAGTATTGAATGTAGTAATTATTCATTATGCTTAGTCATTCGGATAATTTTTACAATTCTTAAAATATTAATATTATAACTAACTACTAAGTAACTAAGTATCATAGCTTTCTACATTTTGCATACCTATTTTAATGGATTTATGTATAATCCAATAGCACAAAAAGTTAAATAAGTAAAAAAAAAAACTGCTTGTTCAAATTTCTACGTAATAGATACATTAACGTTTTCAAACTATTTACGTATAAAAAAACAGTGATCCTCATAAGAAAATAATATGTAGTATATCGCCACCGTACGGCGATTTCTTAAATAATATGCAAATCTAAATAATTGAAAATATTATCATCCCTGAGTAGGGGTAGGTATATCCGCATAAAAATATTAAAAATCCGAACTTGAATAAATTCATTATTAAAACGAAAATTTGGGCATAATCGTACCTAACGAATCACCCTGTACACAATATAATATAATATATACATGATATGTCATTATTTCGATGGTACTATGCCATACTCCCCTCTCTATCGTTATGTACATACGCACTCACGCAATGTTCCACCGGGGCCACTGAGTGTGTATTTTCGTACACCGGTAAAACTTTACAATAATAATAATAATAATAATATGAAACTTGAGGGGGGGGGGGCTTAATTGGCCGTGTTAAGGACGACGGCGTGCGAGTCGCTCGGTCCACAGCAGGTCGGTGTGTCGCTATGCCGGCCGTAGATTAAAAAAAATAGTAAATACTGTGCCACTGGTGCCAGTGCAACGCGTCGGTTTCCGTCCGACAGTCACAATCCGTAGACCGGATTTTGTTTCTATTAGCATACTTGTAACAGTTGTAACACGACTCGTGAGTGTCAAACGGGCGGCGACGTCTGACGACAGTACACCAAAGCGCATAGTGAACGGTTGCGTTATTCCGTGCGGCCTACTCGGCGAGTATTTCGCGCGGTTGCCGTGCGATCGGTTTTGTCTGCACCGTCGTCACGTGTGTTTCTTTGACTTTCTCCGTTTCTCCTCCGGATTCAGCCGGGATAACGCCGAATCGAATGTCTGAGACTTGAAACAATAATGTTATAGTTTACAATAAATTGTTTCTATATTATATTAATAATCGTTTGACGTCGTTCGATGCACATAATAATATTATTGTCGTTTAAAATTATGCAATACGCTGCATGACGATAACTATTATTATTACATTAAAAATAGTATTACGAGTTATATAAATAATAATAACGTTTATGTACGATAATCGCGTATTATATTCTGTGATAATACCGGTGTCACGTTACAACACTTGACAACTGCTGCTGACCGCTGCCGCTTCTAGCGCGGAGGAGAATTAATTGTAATAATAATACCTATAATAATTAATAATTAATATTGAAATAGGAAAAGGAGAAGGACGAGAAAAAAACAGTAACGTTAGGTCGACCGATGATTAGTTTGTTGCGCGTTATCGCGACCGATAGGCAGTTGGAGATAAATCCGATGAACTTTGTCCTCAGCTCGTGGCTCGCGCGGACACACAGATAAATGTGTTGACGACGATGAAAAACCAGTTTCTGATAGCCTATGATAAGTAAGTATATAAAAACAGAAACTAAAAAACGTCCTACTCCCCATCACGAGATCTCCTCCTAAGCTTCCGTTAGGAAATGAGAAATGTTCCACTCTCGCATAGGCATATTAGACATAAGTAATAATCATAATAATAATAATTGTTGTTACGTAAATTTTGAATATATCGCCGCCGTCGTTACCACACGCTCCACACGGCTGTAATATTATAGTGTTCAGTTATATAATTGAAGACATGGTCTTTTCGTTTTTCTGCCAGAAAAATCGTTTTGATGTGAACAAAAAATTTCGATTCTACTTCGATTACGAAATGGCTATTTTCGACGTCAGAGAGCAGAGCAAAGTTCAAGATTCGGTTTCAGTTGTTGAGGACCAAGACCAAAAGGACAATCATGATGATCCTCCTAGTAAATTTAAGGTATGTAAATGGACCAATACTAGTTTTATAATTGATTGTTATTTATAAATTTAAATTGCTTAGGTTGAAACGAATAACCGGTTTTGGAGTGTTGGTTCCAAACTAGTGGTCTGTCGAAAGTTTATCAATGATAAGTTGGCAAAGTCTGAAGACGTCAATAGAATCGCTTTCTATAATAAACTAAAGTGTTTAGCAAATAATGAAAAAGTGACTAGTTCATATGAACTCAACAGACAAGTAAATAATATTAAAATTTATTTATACACTATTTTGTTATACAATAATTATTAATGTTTGAACTCTAATTATCTGTGCAGTTAAGCCAAGAGGAAGTATTATGGCAAAGCGAACTTAAAGACTTAATATGGTTGGAATTGCGTGCCAGACTAACTGATCGGACTATTACAAATCAAGACAAGTATCTATGCGAAGAAAGAAAAAATATTTGCCATCTGCTTGATGAAATTATAAATTTCAGGTTTGTGTTATTTGTAAATATTTATGTATTTTTATCTCATAATTGAACTTTAGTTTTAGATTTGATCAATTACATTCAAGTGCATCACCTACTTGCGAAGAATCAAATAATAGTCCAGGTAGAATATCAAATTATTATTGTAGTTTATTTATTGAGTTCTTTAAATGTGAGTTTTATAGATGAAGATCTTGGTCAATGTTTAAGTCGCAGTGGATGTCTTGGACTATTTTGTTCTCGATGTATTGAACAACAAAATCTAGCTCTCTGTCAAGTACAAAAACTTATGGAAAGATTAGAGTATGCAGAATCATTATTTCCATCTAGCCGAGCATTTGCAGTACAATATCCTTTGTTTAAAAGTTTAGAATTCACCAATAGAGTTAAGGTATGACTTTCAACTAATTTGTACAATAATTTGTTAATTTTAATCATCTTTTAAAATAAATAAAATTGTAGAGTTAATGTTATAAGATTGTTTTTAGAATTTGAAAAAGGAATTTGTTCATGATCAATTGTATTTTTATTTTAGGCCATGTGTGTGTGGTATAATATGACTAAGAGACAGCGATTGATGTTGTTAATTTTAGGCAGACATTTGATGAAAGAAGAGGAAGTAGAGTTGGAGCCATTAAATCATTTAATAGCAACTAATAATTGCAGTTCAGGTTCTCCTAGGTAAATTAAAGCATTTTATAGTCAATAATATATTATATTAACAATTATTAAAAGTGTACTAAATTTTAAATTTCTTTTTTTTCTTTTCAGTGTATCCAACGATAGTGGTAAAGGTTCATTAACACCTTCTCCTAGAACTAGTATTGGTAAATTATTTTGTATACTTTGAATTTTATAACTGAAAATAAATAATTATTTTTAACATTTAAAATAAATATATATTATTAATAATAATTAAATTGTTTCTAATGCTTTTATAGAGAACAATGAATTCAAGTTTAAAAGATCTACTGCAAATTATCGTGAACCAATATCATATAAAGATCTTGATTTATATAACACTCAGCCTATAGCACACCTTAGACAACATTTTTTCCCTTACACAATAGGAATAAATACATCTTGCTATGCGTCTCAAACCTATAGGTTAGTAATTTTCTAAAATTATCTATATGGTCAAACCATTGTTAATTATAATGTTATATAGTTTTTACTATTTATCAAAATACTAAATACTAACTAGTAAACACATATATCTTATTGAATTGTAATTTTTTGTTTTAGGCAATTTATTGCTGGTGTATTAAAGACCAAGGGTTTAAGAAAAGCATTAAAATTTCTTGATGAATTATATAAAAATGTATTGCGTAAAGCACATTTAACTCTTAAAGAAAAATTGGCAGTGGTAAATAATATTTGCTTAACATGAAATATTGATTAATTTAATATCAATTAATTAAATGTTTATTTCAGGAAGATGATAGTAAACATGATGTACCTCATGATGAAGAATTATTGCGATATGGTTATTGGTGCCAAGAATCAGAACAATTGAACTTACCTTCGTATAGAGGTACATTTATTTTTTTATCTCGTATTCCATTGGATCTTATACACGCTTATCTTCGTATGAGACTTGATACTAGACCAGAGAAACCTTCCATAATGAGCATCAGACAAGTAATATATTTTTTTAATTACGGAGGCTCATAAGTTCATGTACTTACTGTAAAACAATTTATTATGATATGCACCTACACTCCAGAATATGAAAAAAAAATTGCCATATATTTTTTATTAATTTAATATTTATAAACATTTTTAGTTACATTATTTTAATTTAAAACATGTTACATATATGAATAAGCTTATCTTTTATTGGACTTTTAGGTTGACAATTTTTCTAATATCTTAATTTTAATTTTTATTGTTTAAGCATTAACTTACTAATTATATTTTTAAAATCTTTTATAATTTAAAAAATTTTAAATGTTTATTTAAAATATGCAATTATATACCAAATACAATATTATAAATTGCATATAATCATGGCACTTTAACCAAATTATATCTTATTTATTATTTTATATAATTGGGCAAGGCACGCCAATTCGTGAACTTCGAGTCATAATTACTCTTAAATAAATATATTTTATAATGATTTATAATTTTTAGTTAACTTGCGAACTAAAGGAAGGTTTAATGCTAGCTGTTGTGCATAGGAAACGTTTTGTCCGTCATATACAATCAACATTATGGTCTGATAAAGAAATTGGTATGAAAATATTCAAAGAACGTATAAATCACTTTGATGAGTGTACCAAAATTGTTTTGGAAGTTTATTTGGGGTATATGCAACAATGGGTAGTCATGATGGGGTATTGTAAAGCTCAAAAAAATATGCTAGAAGAAGAATGGAATGACATGAAAGTTATAATTCCTCATATTCCGGATGGTATGACAACGGTTACAAAAACTTTTTGGTAGGTAATGTTTTTTTTTACACTAATTATAAATTGTAGCAATTATTTGGTAATATACAGGGTGATTTTTTTTATCGAAGAACACTCATTATTTCTGAAAGTATTCATGTTTTTGAAAATATTTTTTTTATATTTTTTTTTAAAAATGTTGTTTTTTTAACAACTTGAAACTATGTAAAAAAAATATTTTCAAAAACATGAATACTTTCAGAAATAATGAGTGTTTTTCGATAAAAGATCACCTTGTATAAATGACTCCTTGAAAATTAATTCAAAACTCAAGAGTACTATTCTGTTGCTTCAGTATGTTATTTAAAGTTTTACTATATACACTGTTAGAACGAACAACTATTTAGTCTCAACTACTCTAATGTACTTTTCAATTAATTTTTAATATAATGTGAAGTTATATTATTTTAGTAAATTAATGAATATTTATAAAAGTATATTTTGCTAAAAAAAATCTCATTTATGTATTATAATTTTGAATTAAAATCTTTTTATCTCTAATTCAAAATTAATGAACTTGAAAATATTAACACTTTCTTTGTTTGTAGTTATTAAAAACATTTACCAATTTTATATTTCTAAAAAAATAATAATTTTGTCAGCATGGTAGATTATAATCTTATAGATTATAATGTTTATAAATCTAATATTTTCTACCAATTTAATAAAAACATTTGATATTGTGACTTTTTTTTTAGTGAAATCGCCAAACACATGTTGGAAACAATATTGAAACATCACAAAGATCAAACATATAATCAAATTAAAATGATAGTACAAAATGTTGATCAAACCAAGTAAATATAATAACATTTTATAAACAAAATATTATACTACTTATAAGAAATAAATTTTAATGCATATACTTTTAGGCAAAATTTATTAGCCATATGCAGAGAATTACAAAATTTGTTGAGTTTATTCAGAGAAAAATCTTTTCTTGTGATGTCATTAGTTAAAAATTTATGCAAAGATATGATTGAACAATATAAAAAAGATAAAATGAACAATGTTAAGTTTGACGGTCCTTTGTCTCCAATTTTAACTACAATGATACCTTTAAAAGTATGTAAATATTAAATCTAGTATTAATATTAAAATAAATAAAGTTCATAAAAATGTATTTTATTTATTAAGGTTGTGTTAGTATTTTGGTTTGCTTGGAACTTATATTGACAGCACATTTTATTAAAATGCTTACTTTTTAAATATATATAATTTTATGTAGACATTTTAATTACCTACTTTCATTTTCATACACTTGAATAATAATAAAATGTATAAATAAAAAATGAATGCATGTTATAGGAAAAATTATTGGAAGTTTGTCGGTGTATTATAGAAATAATTACATCATTAGAAGATGCAGTTGATACTTGTAACAGTGATATTGACGATATAACTCTAGCTCCCCGTATTCGAGAAGTATTACATCAAATGTATAAATTTGGATTTGAGGTATGTATGCCACTATTACATTAAAAATACACATAATAGTCAAATCTTATTGTATATTTTTTATGTAACATGTTTATATTAGTATCATAAAGAAGCTAACAAAATTATGTGTGGTCCATATAAAGATCAAGCAACTCTCTACAATGTATCTATTTCTAAACGTTGGATAAACTTTGTTCATAAGCGTTGTGAACCTGGTCGAGGATTAAAGCCTAAATGGGCAAATAATGGAGTTGATTTCTTACTCAGTGTATGTGAACCTCAGAACGTTGCTGGACTTAGTGATGCTGATTTTAAGGTATATAAATAATGTGATCATGATGGATGTATTCAATTTAAGAGAAAAGTTATGTAACTAATATTTTTACATAGGATTTTAAGATTTTGATAGAAAATTGTGTATTATATATTATTGGGAAATTAGACGATGGTGGTTCGTTTTCAAACCCTAATGTAATACAAAAAAAACGTCATTCTTCTGCAATTGAAGGAAGAAATAAAATTTTGAAGACTGAAAAAAATTTTAAAAGTGGTAATTAAAAAAATGACCATGTCAATAATTTCACTTGGTTTTATTAATGACATAGTTTTTTTAATATTTTTGTAAAAAAAAACATTAAGATATTGATAGAAATGTACGCGTTATGGATGCTGTTAATAAGCTGGACCATAAATTAGAAGAGAAATTGCGATCACAAGAATTAATTGGTCATATTCGACATGATTATAATATAGAACGTATTGAGTATGTTCGTCCTCGTCCTGTACATTTTAGTTGGCAACGAGGCATAAAAATTGGACAAGGTCGTTTTGGTAAGGTGTACACTGCAGTCAACAATGAAACTGGAGAACTAATGGCTATGAAAGAAATACAATTGCAACCATTTGACCATAATGCCATAAGAAATGTAGCTGTTGAGTTAAGGATATTTGAAGGGATTACTCATGAACATCTAGTTAGATATTATGGCGTTGAAATTCATAGGGTAATGATATAATAGATAATTGGTACCAAATACCAATATAAAGAATTATTTTCATTTAAATTATATTTTTAGGAAGAGATGCTCATTTTTATGGAATTATGTGCTGAAGGAACATTGGAAAATTTAGTTGCTGCTACAGAAAATGGACTACCAGAAGCTCTCCTTCGTAGGTTTACTAAACAATTGGTTAATGGAGTGGACATTTTACATCAACATGCCATCGTTCACAGAGATATTAAAAGTAATATATTTTCATGTACTTTAAACTTTTAATAATGTTCATCTAATAATAAAATGTTGTGTTTTAATTAGGTGCAAATATTTTTTTGACTGACGGAGGAAACTGTTTAAAACTGGGCGATTTTGGTTCGGCTGCAAAAATGAAAGCTCATACAACAGTACCAGGAGAACTTAAAGGGTTTGTCGGAACACAAGGTAGCTATTAGCAGCTATAGCTATATCATTACTAGATTTGAAATTAATACAAAATCAAATGTTTTAGCGTACATGGCTCCAGAAGTTTTTATGAAATCCAATACAGAAGGACACGGTAGAGCTGCAGATATTTGGTCAGTAGGATGTGTGATAATTGAAATGGCTTCAGGCAAAGTAAGAATTGAAAGTGTTATAATCAGGGCTCAAGACTTATAGCACTTAAATAACTTTTTTACATTAAGTAGGTATTAGACATATTTTTTAACTGCGCTAAAAATAATAGAATTAAATATTACAAAACATATTGAAACATAATGATTAGGAAAAGTCTGACTAAAAAATCAAAAAAAATCAAAATAAATCTTTATATCACAAGAAAATCAAACTTCACTTTCAAGACACAATAAGGCAATATTGTTGATAGATTTTCCAAGAGATTTTCTGAAAAAACTTTAAAAAATAGAAAAACTGATCAAAAAGCAAAAATAATCAAAAAAACTGAAAATAAGCATCTTTTTAAGAAATCGTTGAAAAAAATAAAAAAAGCACTCAAATTCATAATTGAACGTGCTGTAACATGACACACTTCCATAGTACTTTACTACATTTTAAGTCAATCTATAAAAATAAGCAAATGCTAAAGTCTCGAGTCCTGGTTATAATATTTGTGAATACTATAGAACTAAAAAATATTGCTATAATTATTGTATTGACAGAGACCGTGGCACGAGTATGATTCCAATTACCAAATCATGTTTAAAGTGGGTATGGGCGTGACGCCAACTATACCAGATACACTGTGTGATGAGGGCCAACAGTTTGTTGACAGTTGTTTACAACACGATCCATATTCAAGAGCAACTATTTCAGAACTACAAGAACATAACTTCATCAAAGTATTGGTTCTTTTGTTTTGATAAATATTAAATTGTATATTGATTATTTATTTGAAATTTTCCGATGTTTAGGTTATGCCTGAAGAATGCGTTTCCTGTCGAATATCTTCAACTGCAATGCTAGAAGAATACATTAAATTGGGTTTTAAACGATAGCATCCTATATTTTTTTATGTTATTTTATCCTATACTGTATACTTGAAACTTTATATTTGTGCAACATTTTAATTATTTACTCATATTCACTTTGGGATATTTTGTTATCTAATATAATTTTTTTTTGCTAGTTTCACTAAAGTTAGACCATCACATGTTGATTACACAAAAATGTTTTAATATTTATTGTTGGGTCAACATTTACTAATGGAAGATAAAAGTGTAAATATAATTTTTTAATCTCTAATGTATCATGTATAATAATGAAAATTATATATATTACCTAGTAATTAAATTTTATCATATTAGAAATTAAAAAAATATGTATTCAAATCATTGGATGACATCATTATTGGACTAGAAATTATAATTAATTTTTTTGGTTATTTTAATGAAAAAAAAAATAATAATAAATAAGTGTTATAATTTAATTATTTATGAAACAAAATAAATTGTATTACCATGTTTGTAACTTAGTAAGTAATTTGTGAATGTTTATTATGGTTGTGTATTATGTAGAGTTTTATATTATATACTAAATGTTAAACTTTCATTTTAAAATATGTGCCTTACATTCTATTTCTATGTGTTAATTTTAATTATCGATCACATCACAACTAGTGCAATATCTTATTATACAAACATTTGTTAGCATTATTAATGTTTTGTTTTACGTTATGTATGAAATAGTTATTAAATTATTTAAATTATATTCTTATACATGCCGTCCTTAAAAAAGATATATAATTATGTTAAAAAATGGTTAATAATAAATATATTATTTATGTTAATGTTATTTTATTATAATTTATAAATAAAAAAAAAAATTATAATGCTATTATTTAAGGGACAACATTTAGGCAATTTATAATCTCATTTTAGCCATTTGGGATCTGTCATTTGTAAATTATTATTTATTTAATAATTATTAGGTGCAGCGCTCACCAAAGCAATATATGACGTGTGATATGGCTTTATTTATCAAGTAGTTAAAAAAACTTTAAGCGAGTGGAGAGGTACAAGGAATTCCTCAAAATGTTGGTATAACACTGCTTAAGCATCCTATAAATCACTAGTTCAAATTTAATTTCTATTGAAATTCTAATCAAAGTTAGGTTATGCTCCCATTTGAAAATGTTTTCTTCATAAAAATGTTAAAATAATAGATAAATTTTTTCATAGTTTCAGTTCAGATTGTAGCATAATGAGTTCAATACTTATAGTTCTTGAAATAATTGTGATGTGTAAAGGTAAAAAAATTTAATTATATTTTATAGATAGGTACAATAAATCGATGGTTGATACAATTGCTTATTAGTCATTAGTAAATAATTTTTCACTAGTGATTACTTAATTTAGCATATTTATACTTAGACGAGTAATAAATATCTTTACATTTATTGTTTCATGTTTAAATTTCAAAACCATGTAAAATTTTTTTTGATACAGATTTTCTGTTAAAAATTGGACACTTTTAGCAAATTACGAGTAAGATTTTTTCAGGGTTACCGGGGGGTTCAAGACCGTTATAATTCACTGAACTAAAATACAAAACTATGAATGTTGTTTAATGCATTTTGTGTATTAAACTATAAAATGACAAATCATGTGTTATTGAAAAGGTCATGTTATTAATATTATCAATATATTGAACTATTCGGGCATTTATATATCAACAGATTTTGATACTCTAGACTTGTGTTTCCCAACTGGTGTGCCGTCAGCCGGTGCCAAGGATTCCATGAGAAATGTGGGAAAAATAAATAAATAAATAATATTTTTGATTTGAATTATTATTGTAACATAGAATAGCTCCGACAATTATATGAGAGGTTCCACAAAATGTTCAAACTCCTGCAAAGTAAATTAAGTTTGGAAACACTGCTCTAGACCAAAACTATAGATAAACAAGTTTTCATTAATATATTTAAGTATTTTTGTTTAGCGTTTAGTTTACACTGGGAAAGGTTTGTAAATGAAATTAAACTTTTTTTTTTCAATGATTTTTTTTATTAATAGATGAAAATAACTATCGTTTTCCACCAACACGAGGAGCAGCCTTTTGTTGTACAGATTTGGTTTGTACTTTCTTGGGTTGTTTCTATAGAAATAAAAAAAAAGTTGAATAAAAATTATAAAATCATTTATAATAAAATAAATGTTACCTTCGTTTTTGTTGGAGGTGGTGGAGGAGGCTTCTTAGCTGCTCTAGCAGCCTTCTTTTGGTCTTTAGCCGCCCTAAAAAGTTTAAATTTTAAAATACATATCCATAATTATGATAATAGATTTTCATTGGCATAAATTACATTACTAAATAAATAATTTATTTATTCAGGTACCTAAGTAATAATATTTTTAAACGATACATATCTTAGTACATAAATCAAGAGTCATTACTATCACGAAGGCAAAATTTATTTAAAATTTTGGTATTGAGAGCAATTAATTGCAATAAATTACCAATTTGTTTATTTATGTTTATCTCGACAGGTACTTCCATTATATCATTTTAAATCGATATATGAGTGTTTAAAAGATATATTATTTCATTTACCCTTGCCAGTACGTTCAAACTTATGTAAAATCAAAACACGATAAACAAGGGATAAGATAATTAAGTACATAGGAATATATAATAATTATTTATATTTTAAATTATTATCATACATATGTACTATTTATGAGTGGTGTCAAAGTCAGTTTCAAATAATATTTTATTCTGATACAGTGATCAGTGAATTTGCAAAACTAAAAATATTTAATTTAAATTAAGAACGACATGATACACTTAATACAATTGAATATGTTTATGTTTATCTCGACAGGTACTTTCATTATATCATTTTTAATTGATATATGAGTGTTTAAAAGATATATTAATTTACCCTTGCCAGTACGTTCAAACTTATGTTAAATCAAAACACGATAAACAAGGGAAAAGAAAAGGAAGTTAATAGGTAAATATAATGAAATAATTATCTCATAAAAATATTATAATAAATTGACAATCATATTAAAACGTGAATGTTTATCTCGACAGGTACTTTCATTATATCATTATTAATGGATATATGAGTGTTTAAAAGATATATTATTTAATATACCCTTGCCAGTACGTTCAAATCTATATAAAATCCAAACACGATGAACAAGGGTTTAAAATAATAATATATTTCTGATAAATTATGTATTATATATATTTGAATAGCATGTAAGATAAAATATAGTAGATTTATTGATACTAACATAGATTTTATATAAATGATTTTTACTCAATTAAAAAAATAAAAATAATGAAATAATTAAACATATACTAAAAAACAGTGGCATAGCCATAGGGGGGGGGGTTTGAAACCCCCCTTCAGCCGTATTTTTATCAAAAATATAATTCTTATAATATAGAAATACAATCATTTATTCGTGGTGAAATGTATTCTGTTATGCTGTATTCACGTTATCGACTGCACTAAAAATAATAATCATTATCATTCATTTATTTTATTATTTCAATACGGTTGTAGATTTATTTTATTTTATTACTAAACCCCCCCCCCCTATAAAAAAATCCTGGCTACGCCACTGCTAAAAAATATTAACCCTTCATAGATGGTTTCTCATCATGTTAAAATTCAAGATAGCAAATACTCGAATTAAAAAAAATAATCATAAGGATCTAAATATTTAAACATACCTAAAACATATACAAAATAATATTAACCCTTCATAAATGGTTTCTCATCATGTTAAAATTCAAGATAGCAAATACTCGAATTAAAAAAATAATCATAAGGATCTAAATATTTAAACATACCTAAAACATAAACAAAATAATATTAACCCTTCATAAATGGTTTCTCATCATGTTAACTTCAAGATAGCAAATACTCGAATTGAAAAATTAATCATAAGGATCTTAATAAGAATAGTACAACTTTTATTAAAGACAAAAATTAGTTTAAAGTGTTTTAATCCAAGTACATATAATAGAATAATATACATTATTCATAAATCTTTTTCTCAGTATTGAATTTATTATCAGAATAATCAATAGTAGCAAATACTTATATAAACATCATAGAAAGTTAAATTTAACCATTAGTAGGTACAATTATATTTCAAATTTATCAAAAAAAAATATATCTATGTACATGTAAAACCTATGTACTCTACTCAAGTGAAATCTTTCATAAATGGTTTTTCATCATGTTTTAAATTCAAGATAGCAAATACTCGAATTAAAAAATAATAATCACAAAGATATCACTATTTGTACACAAGGAAAAAATTAATATTAATTCTAAAATTGTAGCACAACCTTAAAAAATATTTCTTTAAATAGTTACTAGATTACATAATGTATAATTTATTCCTCATATATTGGTATGTATCTTCATTTTGAGATTCAAGATAGCAAATACTCGAGTTAAAAATATAATCATAGGAAATAAATAAGTTAAGCTTGAAAAATCAACATTATTTATTTAAATTTAATAATTTCCTCAGACATGATTTCTAATCATTACGATTGTTCAACAGTAGCAAATACAGATTTAAGATAATCACAGGATAAATATTTAAAGTATAATTAAAATTCAATCACTAATCTAAAATACCTTCCTCATTAGTAATTTTTAATCATTACCATTGTTCAATAGTAGCAAATACATATTAAAAATAATCACTGGACATAAAATAGATATATATATACAATTATGTGTTTATATTTAAGTCCTTATACTAAAACTTGAACTATTCCTTAAAATGTTATTGTACATCTCGACAGGTACTTTCATTACATCATTTAAAATCGATATATGAGTGTTTAAAAGATGTTGTTTGATTTACCCTTGCCAGTACGTTCAGATATAATATAAGATCCAAACACGATAAACAAGGGATAATTTTAATGATATAAATTCACTTTAACTGAGTATTTTTTAAAAATAACGGTTTGAAACATATATATAAGTTTGAAACATTATCTCACTTGATGGCAATATCTCGTTGAGCTTTCCTCATCTCAGGTTTCATATTCCTCTTAGCCAAAATATCAGTGAGGGATGCACCGACGATAGCACGTTGGAATTTTTGTGTCCTCCTGGTCTTCTTTTTGGTCGTTTCTTCTTCTTGACCCTTGCGGTGCTTGCGTCTAAACAATAGCAAGCAATAATATACACACACAAAAAATGGATAACATTCAACAATTGTTTACCTGTACAATATTGTCCATGTTACTTTACGGGGGTTCCTCTTCATTAAGTGAGCGCGCTCGCATTTTGAATTGAGGAAAGTAAATGTCTATATTGGTTATAAAAGATAAAATTATTAATGTGAAACATGGCACTCTTTGGAAGAGTGATATGTTGGCAAGCGTAATCGAAGACTATGAGCACTAAAATTTGCAAAAAAAACTTACCTTTCCGTCGGCTTTGATCATGGTTTTGCCATGTCCTGGGTAGATTTTGTACCCACTGTAGGCGCAAAGTCCGATCCTAAGTAATAAATAAAACACAATACATTAACCATCAATTTTGGATAGTTTGGCGGTATATTCGAAAGCGATATTTCGACGTCCATGATCGTCGGATGAGTGAAAAGTAAGGTAATTATATGGCGCCGAGTAACACCAAAAGCATTTGTCTACGTAAAAAATTTGCAAATCGTTACGCAAGCTAGATTAATGTGGATAAAACTTACTTCATTTTGACGAATTTACGAGAACTCCAACTATGGGTTATAAGAAAATGATTATCAACTCAGCATACAAGTGTTGTAGCTCAGAAATCGGCACTGCAAACAGCATTAGGATCGACGTGAAGTTGGTTACGCGAATACGCGATGCAGTGTTGCCAACGCTGATAAGTTTTGGTGTATGACCTAAATTTATTTAATCGGCAAAGAACTACCACAGATAAGAAGATGAAATTTCGTAAATGTTCAATTATTAATTTTTTCAGTCTACATTTCTACAATGGACAAATTCCGGAACATTAAAGTTAAAATTCTAACGTAGTAAAAGGGAAAACACTTATGGGATATATGTATTTATAAATAAATCATACTTTGATTCTTATCTACCAAATAGCTGTTATTTTTTTTTTTAATGTGATAACATAAATATTAAATAATAATAAAATTGATGAGCATAATTTGTCTTTTCAAAGGCAAATTATATTAATGACAATAATGTATTGGCAATTTAGCATCATGAAACCTAAATAATAATTATCTTTAAGTTTTAATTCGTGATATTTATTATTTATGTAATTGTTCGATTAAAGATACTATAGTAAAAATCATGAATAATATTATAATATATTATTATATGTAGGAAACATGAAAAAAATATACGTTTTATTTATCTGATGATAATTAATAATGTGATAACAGTATAACACCCACATGGCACAGGTTTGAATGTTTTGATGTTTGTGAAAATGTGAATGTGTGTTATAACGTTTGTGTAAGTGATGAGCACAGATATATATACTAAGTTACTAGTTTAGTATATATATCTGTGGTGATGAGCATGTCTTGTCGTGGTAATGAAAAATAAGAAGATATAAATAGGTTTGCAGTGTCTACAATAAAAAATATATACAGAAGTTGATACTTGACAACCAAGTTTTTATAGTATTGAAATGGTTTTGCCAAAACACTTAAATAAATGTACAATTTTAATTATAGAGTTCCTAAAAGATTAATAATTTTTATATAAGTTTGTAAAATATTAAATAATACATTTTTAACCATCTTGGATACATTTTACATAAAAACTAGTTTAACTTCAGAAATCAAATACTAGAACATTGAATAAGTAGTGTAGATAATTAATTGTTGAAAAAATTAATATAATAATAAAACCTAATCCAACAATAAATGTTAAAAACAATTTGTATACTCTAATAATCAATAACATATACCTACTAAATATTCCAAAAAATGTATGCTTTGCTAAAAATATTTTTCCTTTAAATTCTATAAATCTTAAAGATTATCCCTGTACAATTGCATAGAAAAAATTCAAATATTATGTAAATCATAAAATTATGATTTCTATATAATTATGTTATAAAATTTGCATTAATATTTTCAATATTGTAGTAAATATATTTTTATGATAATGCATTATCTAGATATTGTAAGTTATTAAAAATAACTAGTAATTAATAGTAGACTATTTTATGACTTTTTCAGATTAATAGGTGTAGTTTCAAAACAAATACTTAGTTATTAAAGAAAGATAATAGCATTAATATTTTGTAATTGCTATAAGCTCATAACATCATTTTATTTAAAAATGCTATTATATCAAAACAAATTAATTTTTTAATTTTTTTTTAAATAAATAATTTATGTTATTGATTAGTTACTATTGTTTATTATTTCAAGAATAGTATTTCATAATACTATTAATATTATTATGCTTTATTTACTTCTCTAATCTGTCATCCATGGATCAAATCATCCATTGATATGTTACTATAATGAGGGTTAAATTTGAATGTAGATGTAACAAATTATTTGTATTTTTTTTAAAACTTCAGGTATCATTAAATATTAATAAATATTAAATAAAATACCTTATTGTAAAGTAAGTTTTAATCTGACCAATATAAATAATAAAACAATAATGGAAATGAGTTAGATACAATAATATAGAATATATACAGGTCAACTAGGATTACTGCAAGTATCACTTCCTGATTCGTCATTTTCATCATCACTGTTTTCTAAATCATTTTTGTTATCATCTCCATTTTCAGAAGTTATTTTCTGATCATCTTTAGCCCATTCGATCCTCGGAACTGCACACTTGGGACATAATTCCAAGGAGCTTGAGCACTGATGACACATCGTATGGTATGCTTCTTTGACAGTCTTATTATGACATTTGTTGCAGTTCTTAGGTGCTTTTAGCATCTTATATTTTTTGTACTTGATTTTCCATTCCAATATGTCCTTACACCGAGGGCAAACGCTATGAATTTGTATTGAATTCAAACGTTTGGTACGTATGTTTGTATCATGGAGATTATTTTTAAAAGCAAATCGATTTTGATGTTTTTGCGGTCGAATGCGTGCTGCATTTCCTTTCTGGCTACTCATGACGTCAACTAAAAAAAAAATTCAAAGCCGGTAAGTACAATATGGATTAGGTACGTTGCAAACAAAAACTAGACTACCTTAATTTAGTTTTAAATGGTCCAATTAATATAAATTCTCAGTTATTTCTGTACGAATCGGTCCAATTTCCAGATACTGTAGAAAGCACGCCGCAAATATTAGATAAAGACATGATAAATGATAACTGATAAAGAAACTATAGATAAGCGACTCGTTCAATACAAAAAGACAAAATATTAAGCGCTTGTGGTGTCGTTCTTATTAACTATTACTAAGAGAGACGGCTACTGTTTCTAGTTACATTGCTACATCCTCAGAAAACAAATCTTCATTTGGATTTTTGGCCTTTTTGGTCCTTATAATTCATCAATAGGGATTTTATTTTCATTTTCAAATTTTAAATTATCAAGCACTAATTTTTAAAGATTCTGAGCAGAGCGATGAATGTATTGATTTTACAATGATTTGTGTTTTTTTTCCGAATGGTCCACAAATAATCAATAAAAAATTATTCAGTATAAGTCATAATTCTTGAAAAATTAATTCCCATAAAAGTTACTCTTGTATCTATAAAAAATATTAAAATTACTCAGGCACATTTTTGTTTTATATGATATATTTGAAGTTAGAATCTTTTTAAAATTCTTCAAAATTACAAACTATCAGGTACCTATCTAGTTAAAAATCATTAAAACTTTTCTTTTTGAATCTTAGTTTTAAAAATTTAATACAAGATTCTTCATAAACAGCTCATAAATTATAATGATACCATAAAATGCAAAAAAAAGGTAAAAAGACAATTATTTTTTATAAACATTTGGACGAAATTAGGTACTTATTTAAACGATAAATAATGATATTATATAGCTATGTTATAATTTAAAAATATTATTCAGGAGACTTTAAAATGTTTACGTATATTATATTATTGTGATTTATGTTTTAGTATTTTACGCAATGATATATTGATTTATTTTAGAATATTATAGAATATTACCTATTTATTTATATATTATGAATCTTTTTTTAAATATTTTACGGTAGATATTCATAGACAGACATATTATAAAATTTTAAATAATATTTAATAATAAAAAAAAATTTCTATAATAATAATAATTAAAAATTTGATATACCTGCGTACAGGGCCGGGCCAATCAATAGCGGCGCTTCTGGCAAAATAAAAATTTGCGCCCCCACAAAAAAAAAAATGGGCAAGTGGGTATCGCTCTGTTGTATAGTTAGAGATGGAGAGTAGGTCACTGGTCACTATAATGGATGTGTTAAATTTGAATGCAATGGTGGGTATTATTGTATAAAAAAAATTATTCTGAATGAAGATGATTTGTCAGTCAATAATAATTAGTTGGATATATTATATTATTAACTATATTAAATTGTAATTTATCGTTATTTTACGTGATTTCGTAATAAATTAAATTTCATACGCTCATAAAATGTTTTCTATATTGACTATGGAATTTTTTTTTTACAGTTACATGAAGAAAAACTTATGGATAACCTTGTATTGGATTTTTGAACCTTAAATATAAATCACAAACTTTTTATGAATTTTCAACTTAAAAATTCCTTGCAAATTTTCGTAATTTTGATATATTTCGTAAACATTTGAACTTTAAAGTTTAAATGCTTATAAACAAAATTGTGAGTTACGATTTTTGATTTTTTTTTTTTACTGCGATAATTAAAACTTATAATAAACCTTGTATTAAATTTTAAATTTTTTTTATCGGCATTTTGAAAAAAAACTTAGAAAAGTCAAAAATTTCAATTGTCTATAAGCAGCTTAAAAAAGGTCAAAATATTTTGAAAATGTAATCGTAAATAGATAAGCATAATATAAACATTTGGTAAAAATTTAAAGTATTTACAATGATTCGTTTTTGAGTTACAGCATAATCAAAAAATCGATTTCGTCGAAAAGTGGTTATGCGTAAAAATTCCCGTTTTCCGTTATTTTTTCAGGGTTTTTCCCGACGCTGAAAACTACTGGAAATTTTTACTTTGACCCCCCAAAGTACCAACTAGATGAATTTTCCTATTCAAAGGGGGGTTGAAGTCAAAAATCGAAGCATTATAATGTGATGACAGAGACAAAAACAAAAAATAAAATAAAAATAAATAAATAAAAAAAATAAAAATAAAACACACATCATTGTAGAATCAATACATTCATCACTCATTCATCACTCCGTTCAGAATCTAAAAATGAATGTTAACTTATTTATCTATAAGTATAATTAATACTTAATATAAAGCTTAAATTTATTATTTTAATAGTTGAAATAACAAAAGTTTAATTATATTTCAAATTTAAATAAAGATAATAATAACGAAATTAATAGGTTTGTTTTACCTATACTTTGGTATACTCGTAACTAATGAACACTTCAAAAATACTCTACAACATAAACAAGAATTATGTAAAAATACAAATAAAATAATACAAACAATATAGTAAATTTAGTACAGAATAGTTAAAATATTTTAACTTTTCTGGTTTTTTAAAAGCAAATTCTTCGATGACTAAAGTGTAGTCCATCTTAGATACAAGTTCTTGTTCAATTGAAAGTTTATAACACAATTTATTAACACAGTATTAAATAACTCACATCTAATAACAAATATTAATATATTAAAATATTTTGGCTTAGATTTTCAAATTCAAATTTTGCGCCCCCATTTCTACTCAATATTTTGCGCCCCTGGCAGGCGCCCCGCTTGCCAGGCCCTAGGCCCGGCCCTGCCTGCGTATAAATCCGGTTTAAATATATATACCTATTTGTACTGCATTATTTATATATTATTATAATTTATAATAATTTAATACTAATAATATAATAAATACAATATTTTCGGAATAATTAAATTATTAACCTGATTTAATACTAAATTAGGTATTAAAAGGAAAATAAATAACTTTAGTACCTACCTGGCTACCTATATAGGCTATAGTTATATTTATATTAAAAAAGCACCAAGCACTGTATCCGTTTAGAATCGTTTTTCGTATATTATTATGATTAGGGCTAGGATTTCAATGCAGTAAAAAATTGTACAATATGCATTTTATTTACCAAAATATGCAAAAATATGTAAAAACAATTTTTTTTAAACATTAGTCAATATTATTACACGCTATTATTAAATTGTGTTTAATTATAAATTAATTGTTTAAAGTATGTTTTATAAATTTTTAAATGTGAGCGACCGGCGATTAAATCGAAGATTTATATTGACTGGAACTCCTCTCCACATCACACAATGTTGTTGAAGCATATTATACCTATTTAAATGACATAATTTGTCTCAGATTTAAAGTAATATTAACATCTTTTTCTTCCGCTTTATATATTCACCGTTTATAATGTTACACATTTTTAAAAATGTTTTGAACTTTTGAATCCGTTATTTGAGTTTAGATAGGTAGTATATTTACGATAATTTGACAAATAGGTAAACTAATAATTATAGACGTTCATTATATAAGTACCATTTAAAATTAACAAGATTCATAATAATGTATATATATGCAATTATATGCATTATGTTTAAAATATGCAAAAAAAATTGTACTATTTAATCAAGAATAAGCTAAATCATGGACATATTTGACAACCATATCAATTAAGACTTGAGGAAAAAACCTGAAAATGTATAAAAATCCTAATTATGAGTTATGATACATCAATATCATTGAATTCAATTTTTACACATTTATAATAGTGACCTACCAACTTGATACAAAATGTACAGTTAAGTTGTACCCATTAATAAACTTTTTTAGATTCTAAACGAAGTGAAGAATTTATTGAATTTACAATGATGTATGTTTTTTTAAATTTTTTTTGTGTCTGTCATCACGTTTTATAAAACGTAGAGTAGTAATAGTGCTAAGATTTTTGACTTCAGTCTATCCTTTGAAAGAAAAATCTAAAATCATCTAGTTAGTAGTTTGGATTATTTCAATCCGAGCTTGATACAATCATACCTTTTAGTGTAAATCGTTTGTCACTATTTTCAAAATTATACACTAATTTCTATAAATGTGATTTATAATTTAAAATAACCGAAGTTATCGCTTTTTTACGTTTGTAGTAGCTGTTAACTGTCGAATTTACCTTCTCATTATTGAATTCAACATATTCGACTGCATGTCTGCATCTACGAGGTACCTAAGTTTTTGACAAGGCTGTATTTGAACCTATATGTTATATTATAATGTAATGACTAATGACATACCGAAATCGTTAAATGTCTTAGTTGGATAGTACACATACATGATTTTTTCTGATGAGAGTTGTGCTGATAATCATTTTCCAAAATTACAAACTTCATGCAAGAACACAACTCAAGAGGGGAAGTTATAATTTCTTAATCCTCCCACACTCTGTAATGGCCATGGCCCATAGGCATATGCCTGCAGTTGCCCTCAAAAGTACCTTTTTATATCAATTCACCTGAACTACCTATGAAAAAATACACCAGTTGCATTCAATTAAATGTGCCGGTTGTCCTAACATATTATTATTATATACATGATTATAATACTAATCTGTAAAATAGGAGAGGTAATTAAAATCCATTGATTAAATAATATATCCATTTCTGTCTGCCACAATCAACATCAAGTAATTAGTTAATTAGATTTCTTTAAAAATATTGACGTATTGTCTAGTAAGTTGGATATTTATTTCATAATCCTATAGGGATCATTTATTTTGCACGCATAATTTGTAAATATAATATGTTTATATTGTCAAAAATGTAACAGTATTGTAATATCCAATAAGACAGTCAATAAGCTGATAGGATGACATTGAATAAAAAATGACATGGCAAATAATAATAAACTATTTAAAAACAAAAATTTATTCTTTAATTTTTGGTATTTATTTATTTGACAAAAGTAATAATTTGCTTGTTCAAATTGCATTATCTATGTACATAAAACTTTATAATTTTAACACAAAGAAAAGAAAATGTTTAATATTTGTCATAACTTTTAATAAATTAAAAAGGAAAAAAAATACATCTGTAGAAAATTATTTTAATATATATTATTCTATTATACCCAACTAAAATAGTAAAATACTAACAATATCATCATTATCTATTAGTTCGCTTTTATCATATACAACTAGTTAAATTATTTTGATTCTAGCCAGTTCTGTTTAAATTTCATTTAGCAAAACCAATTATTTAATTAAGTCAATCATGTCCATTCATATTATATATTATGGTAACAAAAGAAAAAATTATCGCAAACAACAACAAATTGACTAAAAAAAATTTGTCATGAAAATTGAATATCCAAAATTCCAAAGACTAAGATACATAATGGACCCACAAGTCAGCTAACAATTGTTTGTAATGTCAAAACATGTACACTATCAAAAATCTAAATAAACACCGCGGCCATATTATAGGTACATGTTGAATAATAGCGCTGCCGTGCGAAGCGGCTTTAAAAGCGTTATTTCTGAACAAATAAAAATGTTTCAAAAAAATGTTAATTTTAAAAAATAAAATGAAATTTAGGCCGAAGTACTTATTATAATATTTATATTTTGTTTGGATTTTTAAATAACAAGAATGAATGCCCAAGATTAGTAATAAATGCAAGTTTAGAAATATAGTATTTAATTTAAATTATGTATATAATATGATGATTATGGCTTTCTCTAGCGTGTTCGTAGTGTTTTTTCTCTTTTGTCTTTCGTGAGTCCCTTAACGAACCTCCTCCCCAATACCTCTCTTAATCGGTTATAGTACAAAATGTATAGGAATCGACTGCACAAAAAGATGTACTCAACAATGGTCAATCTTTGACGTTCTGTTGCACCAAGTGCCCGCCGAAGTTATTTTTGCCGTTCAATTGATGAGGTGCTCCGCTGCGTTTGCCTCGAGTCATGTTCCCAAAACACAAAGATGAACTGGTGCTGACGCCCGAGTCTGAAGATTTTTCACTGGAAGTACATGAGTTTGGTTTGGCAGCGGCGGAAGTGTTGGCGGTGTCACCAGACTTCGGTGCCTTTTTACCATACTCAAGCGACGATAGGGTTGCGTCGTTACCGTTGTTTGCCGGGAAACGCGGTTTTGGTGTAAGCTTTGACTTGGCAACGTCAGCCCCAGGGATGATCGCTCGCTGACTTTGGGCAGCTTCCTGAGAGTCGTCGCAGCTCGGATCCGTTTTATTCTCTTCGGTGCTGCTAGAATCGTCTTCAGGCGCTGTCAACCAAATAAAATTAGTAATACTATAATACTACTACTACTACTACTACTACTACTACTACTACTACTAATACTAATGATAACAATAACAATATCAATACTAGCAGCATATAATAATAATGACGATAAACTATGTAAAATCAAATTATATAGATACTCACACTGATAGTCATGCATGACCTGGACAGCTGCCAATATTTTTGCTCTTTGTTCCGGGGCCATAATACCCATATAGTCCAAGTCCGCTTCACGTATTTCACAGAACGACTGTAAGTCTCCAAAACCATTCATTGCGAATACGGACATTTGTTCCTGCGAGGTTCAAATAACACACATAAGATATATTTTAAAGATTACAGGTATAATATAATGTAAATTCGTATCTAAGTGTACAAATTAACGGAAAAAAATACACTGCACTCACCTCCATGCCGATGGTCCGCAAGAGCTGGAGCAACGACTTGGGCCTATGTTTTGCGTTCTGTTTGCTCTTTTCGAGCCCATTACTTTCATTCACCAATGGTTGGACCTTTCCAAACTTGAACGTGCCTATCCTATCACAGCCTTTGACCATCCCCTTCCAAATACCGCTGGCGTTCATGGTGGTCACCAGTATTACGTCACCTTTCTAAAGAGAAAACACAAAAACTGGGTCAGTCGTTACAAAAGGTGTGAAGATTTAACGGGTCATTCGTACGTTGAATTTTAAAGCGTCTTTTTCGTAAGGGTTTGGGCTACTGTTGGCCACGGCCCGCGCCAACGCTAACACTTGCACTTTCTGTGTCCCATCACAAGAAGTCGGTGATTCCTCGGAGCTCTGAGACGCTGCTCCCATCAATGCTTGGGCACCTAAACAAAAGAATCCACAAACGTCACGTAGTGTAATTGAGATGAGTAGTCGGTAAGAATAAAAAGTGGGGTGAGGAAAGGGTAAAATATAATATTTATTTTATTAAGTGATAAAATTTTTATTTTATTTCTAATTTAAGGAGTGTCATTTATCAATATACCGATTTATTTATTTTTCCCATTTTTTACTATATATTTATCTAGCACATATTTTTTTAAAAATCACATTTTTGTGTTTTTTAAAACTCTAAAAAGAACTGGATAATAGTGCGCTTTAATAGATTTAACTTTTCGAATAAATAATGGTTTAAATGGTTAAATTAGAGTAATTAATATTAATATATGTACCTAATAGCTTTTTTTATGTTTTAGAAAATTATATGTAAAGACAGTATTATACTAAAGTACTAGATTGAAGGTGCATATACAGTAGATAAAGTTAAATAACTTACAAGTTATATGTTCAAAATTTGATTAAGTTATGTGATATTTTCAAAACAAAAAAATTGTTCTTGACAATTTAAAGTAAAAAGCGGTTTTTATTAAAAAAAAGAGTTATGAATCTCTACATGACACTTCTTAAATGATATAAAAATCTGTTATTCTAAAATTAATAAGTTTAATAAATACACAATTGTTGTATACAATTTAGAGGAAGAGGTTCTTAGTTATTCAGTATTCACGTTGTATAATAAGCATATTGTGTGTGTGTAATTAAAAACACTTACTAGAAGTACTTGGTAAACTCTCTGCAGAACTATGATGACGGTTAGGTCTCTGGTTTTGTTTCAGTTGTTTTGAGGATGTTTTGGACCTGTGGTGGTGTTGCCTTTTACTATGACGCTGAAAAAACAAAACGGGTTTTTATTGTTGAACTATGCAAATCGTCGGTAAATAGCGAAAAACTTACAGGCGATTGCAAAAACGAGTCCTCTTGATCGGCATAGTCCGAACTGTGTCCAGGTGACACCACGGTGTCCATTCCCTTTACAAAACGAAAATAACGAACGTTAAACGAACGATCATAATTATTTTTAAGAAATCAACAAGCACTTACGTTCATTCTGAGCCTGTGATAAAGTTCCTGATCATAGTCCGAACGATTGGTCTCCACGGATAGCGATGACATCCTAGAACTGTACAAGAACGAAAAGTTCAAATATTGGTAAAATCATTTTTTATTCATTAATACTTTTTAATTTATTTAACCGTTAACGATGTAAGTAGTACGATTGTTAAAAATGTATTACGTAATTCGGTCATTTTTATCTAACAAAAATAGTGTGTTTAAAAAGCCTCGTACAAATCAAATTATATATCCATAGAAAATCAATATATCTAAATGAGATTTTTTCTACAGTAATCTAAAAGTATAACCTATGTCATTAAATTATAGTATATAGAATATAGATACATCCGATGACTGTTGAAAAACCGTATTAAATATATTAACGTGTTACCATCTCAGAAAAGTTTATTATGGTGAATATTTTCTACGATAATTATGATACACGTTACGTTCGGCTGAACTAAAATGTCAGTCTGCTACTTCGCGCACTGTCAGTTTGACTTTTCTGTATTTATGAAATGTTAAAAAGGTCATATAGTATATTATAATATATTATTATACATAAATATAACTGAAGAGAAAACGCTACGCACTTTGAAGTTTGAACTTATTGCTGGTATACGTTAAATGTTGTGGTTTTTTGACAGCACGTTAAATTATATTTTGGATTTGTGGAACGAAGGTTAAACTTAAGTAGTTTTTCAACTTAAACTTTACCAAATTAATAATGAAATAATAACATAATGAACTACGGAATATCGATGATCTTATTAATGATGCATCGAATTTAAATAGAGAATATAATTTATTTATGTTTATAAGAATAAGATTATAAAATATAAATATAATGTTATAATTATTTACTAAAGTAATATATATATAAATATATAAATATATATATATATATATAATATGCATATTAGAATGAAAAAAATTATTGTACTTTATGTATAAAATGTAAAATTTATAATACTAAAACACAATATTAATCTTTTCTATAAATAAAATACAAAACAATATAATTTATTATATTATAGAACAATATATTTACTTAATTTATGCATATAATATAGTGACAGAAGATTTTTCAGGTTTAATATATTGTAGTAATTAATATGCCGTTTTAAATATAAATAATATTTTAATATGCGCCCAAGTACCCTCCGCGCGTATACCTTAATATCTGCCTGCGTTTCTACCCGGAAATACCTCGTGGCATAGCCTTTGAAAAATCCTGTTGTTTCACCGCTGATTGTCAGATAAAATGTTCACCCAAACGAATTATCCCAGTATTTAAACGAGTCTCTTTTAAAATTTAATTTCGCTTTCTAAATAAATATAAAATGTTAATTAAATACGATGGTTTTTAAGTAAAATATTTAATTATTAAGACTGTATATTTAATTTAAAAACAAAATAAAAATATCGAAAGCCACAATTGTAATTTATAATGTTTATTGTATTCTTAAACTTTTAAGAACTAAATTTATATATTTATTTAAACTTAACTGTCTATACATAGACATAATTTATCAAATGGTAATGTTTATAGAGAATTAAGTAACAATGAGATTGTAGAAATACTCTACACCGTATACTTGGTATAATGTCTATAAGAAACACATGTTTAACCGTAAACAAAAATAATCATAATAAAATATTATTTACTACATTTTAGCAATAGTTTAAATACTATTAAATATAATTATAATTTATAGGTAATAACTATCATACAAATAATGTTGAATCTACCGATGTTTTGGTTGACAATCAGAGAAAATCGTATTTTATACTTAACCATCAAAACAATCATTCTTAAATTAGAGTCTAGCAGAAATTGTTATTCTTTGAACTGTCGTAAGTTATCAGAACTCTCATTATTTTTATTTAAAATATGGCCAATATTTGTTTGCACACCATTATTCACAATTTTTTTCACTAAAAAATAATTATTTTTATAATGGAATAAAAGTGTCTTTATCTTCAATCGTTAAAGTTCGTATTAAAAGTTTTTAATATGAATGCAGTATTATACATATATAGTATTTTATAAGTCAAGTTTATAATTCATCTTAAATAATTATAATAATTTTAAGATAAATAATAAAATTAAATACTTTTTGTGATAGAAATAAAAGTGGTTATCAGTTTGTTAAAAATATTATCTCAGGGACAAATGTATTTCACTTTAAAATAAAATAAAATATTTTACTCAGAGTTTACTTTTAAAATTTATGTTGTGTTTCAAGTATTTTACTTAATTTAGAACTACACAAGTAAAATAATTAAGTCAATAAATCTATATTATACATTTTGCAAATAGTTGATCTATTTGAAATAAGACGTAATAGATTGCATTTTAGACTTGACATTTAATATTAAACGGATGGTTTATACCCAAAGGTTATTCAATATTTTAATTTACTGATTGTACTTGAGTATTAAAAAAAAGTTTTAACAAAAATTTTGATTTATTAAAATTATTATCCTTTAGGTATAAAATATAAAAATAAGCTCGGCTATCAGAATCGATTTTCAAAAATGTTGATTCATCATAATTTATTCATATAAAATTTGAAATGACATCACACCCATTAAAACACCTATATATACACCCATAAAACAATGTCTACCCTAAATAACGGGTCTGCACCTGAAACGTGTTAAGTTTGTTTTTTGCTTTCATGATTTAAAATGTTAACAAATAAGTGCTAAAAAAACACCATAGTCCATAAAAACACATTTTATCTAAGGACCGGTGACACGGGAAAATCTCCGGGGATAGAGAGAGACCATAATTCTGTTTAAAAAATTATACAGGTAGACTTCATATAGATTATACATTATTACAACTTATAGAGTTGATATACATAATTATAAATTAGAAAACAGAGTGACTAGGTGATCTCCATGTCATAACGAATGTATACAGGGCGATTTTTTAATTGAACAAACACAAATTATTTCAAAATATATAAATGTTTTTGAAAATATTTTTCTTGCATAATAATTTACAGTCAAAATAAAACAATTTTTTTTTTAATTATATTTTTAAATATTTTTTATCGTTATTTTTGAGTTTTTACTTTTTTGAATGATGACAACAAATATTTTAAAACTCATATTCTGAAGCAGAATATTTTTTGGGTATTTTGATATAAAAAATCGAAATTTTAACGAGTAGTTTATGAGTAATAACTAAGTATTTAAATTTTAAGTTAGTGGAGTGAAGAGGTATGGGGATACTCCGCAAAATATTGCTCTACTACTTCGCTTAAATAACCTTTAAATACTTGTAACTCGTTAACTATTCGTTCAAATTTCGATTTTTATGAATTGAAATCCTCCGAAAAATATTTTGCTTCAAAATATAAATTTAAAAATATAATTTGACATTCAAACAAGTAAAAAAAAAATTTTTAAAAATGTTGTTTTATTTCGACTAGAAATTTTTTTTTCCAAAAACGTTAATGATTTTTAAAATAACGAATGTTATAGGTACAATAATAGAATTAGCTACTATACATTATATAGATTGGATATGAATTATGTAAATTGTAGTCTTGTTGTCGGATAGGAAAAAAATGGGTTTCGTTAATGCTTGGAATTGTCGACATAATATCGCACGCAAGCTGCTATATTAGGACTAATTATTGTTGACGATGTTTTTTCTAATACATGTTAATAATTTTTTAAACACCACAATAACGTAAGGAGTTTAAGCTTCTAATTTACATATTATACTATTATAGTTAAACAATCGAAAAAAAAAATCGACGACATAGCGTCTATAACAGGGCTCGCCTCCAATCTTTTTAGAAATATTAGTCGATTGTTATAAAAATTAATTTTAACATTATCGGTCAATCGCGTAATAAAAAAATCGGATAACGTGGATTATTCTCTTATTCTCAAATAATTATTTTTTGAAGATTGGACCTTTTTTATTTTTGCTCATCAAACAAATATCTTTCCAAAGATCTAAATTATCCGGGATTTCGATCACTAGGGACTTAATGTAGCTTAGTTATTTTAAAAGGTACGCGACCCCTGGTCTAGAATAACCGTTGCAGGAAGAGTGTCTTTATACAATACTGTCTATGTCTACATACTCGTAAAATTATATTATTATATATATTATATATTAGTATATCCTCGACAGTATACAAAATTTTAACATTTAAAAAAATTCTTTAAAATGTTCGTTTTACCAAAATGTATTAACGATTTAGTAAAAGTATTTTATAATTTATAATCATTACTAAACAACAATTATTTGCAAAAAAAAAATAAAATTGACTAACGAACGATTAGATAATTAATTATAAGCTATTATGTATTATGCACTTATAAAATAAATATTATATAACTTAAACGAGCGAAGTGGAGTGGAGTGGCATAAGGATGCCCAGAAAAATGTTGGTCCACTAATCCGCTTATCTAAATATTAACTTCCTACAGAAGTAATTTAAATAGTTTGCTTTAAAATGAAAAAATGAAAATAATTACGTAATAAAAACGATAAAAATCGTAAATAAAATGTTGATTTGAGTAGGTAGTTAAATTGAGTAATATTTTCACATTAAACAATCCTACCTTAAGAGATATTTTGTGTTCCTGTAAAATACGAAGAGATTTTTTTCGGAAAATATTTTGGACGCATAAAATACCTAACATGATTATCGAATTATAGTTGTACGATATACCATATACCTTGAAGTATACAAAAATAAATGGTTTTAAGAAATGTATAACAAAGCTACGACGGCCCGGGCGTATAAATAAAAGTTCGTGTAGTGATGTATCATAATATTTATATAACCGTGCAATACACTATAATATATTTATATATAATTACCAAACGCTTTGGACATCAGAAGTAGCGTAGTCTCCGCTTTCCCTGTTCTGTCGTCTCAACGGTATTATGGTGGTAGGTTGACCGGAACCGGAAGCAGGTAACAAGAGCCCGGTGGCCGTCTGCCGGTGATGCCCACTGCCGCTGCGATGGTGGTGACCGCCGGACAATGATATGTCACCGGCACTGCGCAACGATATGACGGAACCGGAATTATTGTTTCTAGGCACTTTGTGTTTAGTGTATCCGTAATAAACTCTGAAAACGGGACATCGATAATAGTCATTACAATATTGAATGCCAGCCAAACACGGTATAATGTATATATAATTGTATACCACACCCGCGGGGGTGCGAGAGATAGCAAATAATAAAAGTAAATCTAGGGCAAGTAGAGTGAGGACGACTCAAACTTCTCTAGTTTATCAGATTCTTTGATAGTTCATGTAAATGGTTCCTGAAGTAACGATATCAACATTTTCTGGGTAACGGAATATATTACATATATACCTAACGACTAAATTTAGAAACGTAAATCGCAGATTTATACTCTTCATAAATAAGATAAATAACGATTCTTCTTTTTCTATTTGTTACGTACTACGCTGTTATTCTATTGAGAAACTGAAATTCTGATAAGAGTTTTTATATTATGTGTACCTATGTAATATTCCTAACAAGATAAGATATAGAATATAAAAAATTAAGTAGACGCGGTTACCAGCAGATATATATGTATAAGGTAGTTGAGTTAATTCTTTTCAAATAGGGTCTTAAATAAACTTAAAAATTACAAAACTCATGATTTTAATCAATTCGTAATTACTTATTTAAGCATAAAAAGAGGAACGGCATATCGTTCTCTTAAAAAATCACCCTACTACACAGTATACACGATAGAACCTAGGTTGAATTCATTGTTTTTTTTCTACAAATATCTGTGGACATCCTAGATTCTTATAATGATTTTTCTTGTTTTGTATATACCTGTTGTTGGCGTGTTCCATGAGCAGCTCCTCGGGGTCCGACTCGTACGGAGGTTCGTCGTACCAGTGTCTGAGCATGTCGTCGTCGTACATGTAGGTTTCGTCCGAATTGTTACAACGGGCCACGGGCTTGCCAGGTCCGCCAACACCTCCACCGCCACCGTACCGCAAAAGACCATGACGAATCTCTCGGAGGATGTCCTCGTGTTCTCGGTCAAAACGTTCTTTCTTGATCATGGCCTCTTGGACTTTCAACTGCGACAATATACGCACCAGTGCTTCGATTAGACATTATAATACAGTGTATATTTATAAGCATAATTTATATATTGTAATAATATAATATGTTCGATGGAGTGTGTTCAAAATGTTTGAGAATCCGTCACGGGACGTACCTCTTCGAAAAATTCACCGCACACCAGCCTGCCGACGGACCGTTTTTTAGTGATATTTATACACAGCCAAGGCAATTTTCGCATACGTATATCGTTATTATATTATATTGTAATATATTATACCTACATGATATTTGTACAGTGTACACCTATACATGATACTCAAACCGTACAGGGGAAAGAATATTATTATTTTCGGCTCGCCGTATAACTTGTTCCCCGCCTTATAAGCGCGCATAACAAGATTAATGTTACTCCAGACGGCAGTAACGGCCGCCGCCGCACATGACCTTTAATGGGTCCCTGCGGGTCGTGAAACGCGAGCGCATTAACACACCACCATCACCGAGTATATGGGTTTCCGTACGAAAATAACACGCGTATACCCATCACGATCGTATGTACGCGTTATTTTGGGTGTGTGTGTGTGTGCGCACGTGAGAGAGAGAAAAAAAGGTATAACCACAAAGGCGTCGGCAGTCGAAAAAAGGGGCAACCATATTATATGTATATAGGTTACTCTGTTTTTCTCCCTCTCTCTCTCTCTCTCTCTCTCTTGCGTATTCATTCGGTGCAGCAGTGGCGTTGAAAAGTTTTTAATGACTCGACTCGGCTTCCTCTTCACGCGCGCACTACCTAATCTGACTTTAATGTTGTTTATTAGCGTAGGTATAATACGTGTATATTTACGTGCCTCCACCACTGTGGTTTCGTTCTATTTACGCATTGAATATATCTTCAACTAAAACGCAGATAATATAATAATATGTGTAGACAAAATCGCAAGTACCTAAATATAATATATTACAAACGTGATTGCACCTGGTATTGGATGAAGAGGTGGCGGGGGTGAAATGGAGTGAGATCAATTTGCAAAAAAAATATATAAATAAAACGGCGCCTCTATTCGTATAGGTATGCACAGAGTTGATGTAGTGAATGAGGGAAACTATTTCGATAAAAATAAAAATAAAAAAACCGAGGAAACTCGAAAACCGAAGCTTTGTTGTCCGTTGTTTATTGTAGGACAGGGTTGTTTTTTATTATTTCATTTGCCTGACACGCCCTTTGCAGCGATCGGAAATCGTATGCGCTTTATTTTCCCCAAAAGTCTCTGGGTGTGCCAAACCGTACGCTATGTATTAGTGAACAATATACGTTTTCGTAGATTCGGTCAAAACATGTATACACGACAGAAAATAATGTGTAGGTATAGATACACGCCTGCAAGGCGACCAACCGGCGACTTTAGTTTTTGTTGTTAATTCTAAGGGGAAAAAATGTACAACGTACGATAATTATTATTTTGTATCATCAGTGCAAAAATCATATAAATTAATTTTATTTTACAAAACATTTTTAAAACAAAAAAATTAATAAATAAAAAAAAAATTTTATTTGGTGCATAACTCTAAAATTTTAGAAAATAAGTACCTTAGGTAGGTATACTGTACCTATATGGATATATTTATACGAAATGTAAAATTATTATGTACAGCTCTCGTTATATGAGTTTAACAAGAGATAAATGTTCGAATAATGTTGATATTTAAACGGTTAAAAACATGTTTAACGAATTCACACATTTTAAAACTCATGACATAAAAATATTTTTAAATTAAGACATAAAATAAAGAGATAATATAATATATGTAGTAATGTTCGATGAAATCGAATCGAAACTGAGTTTGCGTGAAACCTTCAAATTACAATATGGGATCGTTTATTATTAGTTTTTTTCTCACTCACCCGATGAATGGTTTCTTCAAAACCGGATGGATTGCCGACATGGTTTCTGCCGGACATTGGTACACAACGATTTCTGTTATCCATCATTGTCATGCCCAAACAATCGGGAGTGTTAGCCTGAAACATGATTAATTCATGTTAAAATTGGCATATTTATTTTGTTACATTTTTTTCACACGATAAAAGTATAAGAAAATACTTTTAATATAATCAATAGGTATAGTTTAATACTTTTGCATATATTAAAATAAGACCGATGATATGATGTGAAGTAATTCTTAGTAATAAATTGTCCTTATAGATGACAATAGTATTTAATCAATCTTGTGCCCACATTGTACTTGAATAGTAGAAATATTAAATTCATAAAAGTTAAAATTGGTATATAATGAATATTGTCTAATAATGTTTATTAGTCGTACTAGTTTAGTATAAATAATATTATATATGTAAAATTTAATATATTTAAGTTATCTTGCCGTGGCCTTTGTCATCGCGTGACAAATGTTATTATTTGATCAGTGAAAAATTAATATTTTTAAACGACTTTTAAAATCAAAATCTAATTATATGTTTTAACGAGGTAATTTAATTTTAAATTAATTTCGTTGATTCATCATAATAATATTATATAGGATGTCATATTTTTAAAACTTATCCAATCACAGTATTAAATAATGTTAAATTAACGCAAATTTATATTTCTATAATTTAAACGATAACATACTAATTATTAATTATTATTAATATAATGTTTATTTATACATAATACTATATTCCTATACAGAGTGTCCCGTGAGAATTTACCCATTGCGATATCTCTTGAATTAATGGAGATATCATAATTTTGATTTTTTAATAAGTTTCACTACAGGGACAAGAACTACGAATATTTCATGTTTTAATTTATTTAAATGTTTTGGTGAAAAAGTTAAAAAATATATTTTTTTATTTAAATATTTTCATAAAAAATTGAAGATATTGCCACTTTGTAGAGTTATTGTTTTTAGAAATATTGACGTTTCAACATATTAATTTTATTAATCTCCTGATTTTTAATATTTTTTTTTTGGTTTTAAGAAAATTGTGAATTACACTGAAAGCGTTCGCCAGCCGTACGAGCACGCGGGCCACACGTTTGATACATTGATACCACTATTCGTAGTTTTTTTTGAAACTAGAAAAAATATTAAAAATCAGGAGATTAATGAATAATGAATGATACTATAATATTGAAACGTCAATATTTCGAGAAAAATAAACTCTACAAAATGGCTATCTTCAATTTTTTTCAAAATAATTAAATAAAAAATATATTTTTTTAACTTTTTTACTAAAATATTTAAATAAATTAAAACATGAAATATTTGTAGTTCTTATCCCTATGAAATTTGTTAAAAAATCAAAATTAAGATATCTCCATTTCAATAGGTAAATCTTCATGGGACATCCTGTATAATGGTGTAGTAGTATTGAATTAAAAACTTAATTAACGAAATTTAATAGTTTGTAAATTGTTTAATAATTTATTATTTTATAATTGATTTATGACGACAAATCATTATTAAGGACGATAAAAATGCAAGTATACTTTGTTGAAATAAAAATCAATTAAAACACGTTCATAAATAATACATTAACAGTACTTAAGCTAATATTTAACTTTGTACAATAGTAAAGTTTTTTGGATTCGAAATGGCGCCTTGCCAAAATGGGTTTAGGACTTGTTGGGGTTCTGTACGATAAGGGCAGTATAATATATATGTTCATAACGAATCAGATAATGAGATTTTGTAATATTACAACACTATTTGTATGACACACTTTTTAATGTCAAGTAAATTTTGGATAAAAAGTAGATTTAATACTAAAATAAATTGTAAAACGATTCGTTTACAGATATATTATAAATAATATATAAACAATTTAATCATTAACAATAAAACAACACATTTTGTGAGTACAATAATAAACAATGCATGGTTCTAAAAATAATTATATTAAATTCTAAGCATTACAATAGATTGCTAAATTGGTTTTAAAATTAAGTGATATGAACATTGTTGGATAAATTTTCGATAAAGTTGCGAAAAACAGTATAAATAACGGTTAATTAAAGTGACTTTGGACTATATTATATTATGGAATATTAAAAAAAAAAATTTATTTTTAAACGCAATGATTTATTATTACTTTATCAATTAGTAGATTTATCCCTTCAATAGTGAACCTAGCATCATTATTGTGCAATATATATGTTAGGGACAAAGTATACAATATGGGCATTTTCTACAATGCCCGGTCATTATATAAAATGGTCTTCGTATGTTGTGAAATATAGATAATATAATATTTAATAGCAAAGTATTGTCATAATATAATGAATAATATATATTTATACTACAATATTTATATTATTAGAAAATATAATAATTTTTTTTATTTTTATATCATTTATTTTCGCATTTAATAATACTTTTGTAGCATTTTGATGTGCATAGTCGCTTCGCTGTTTATAAAATTGATGGTGCTCCGAAAGTTGTGAAAATATCTAATAATACCTAAACAACTTATTCAGCATGTTTGTATTTTAACGGTCAAAGTAGTACTTTTTCACGAGACGATCCTAATAAACCAATATAAACTTATACTCCCATCCGATTATGTTTTATCTCAGAAGATGTAATCGGTTGTGTCACCAACCCTTTCTTGGTTGTGCTTTGTTTTTTTTTTGACACAATTCGTTATTATTTAAGTATAGTATAATCGTATCTCAAATAGAATTTTTGTATTTTGTATTTACCTCGTGTTCCTTTATTTACGTAATAAATCGTAATAAATAATAAATAAATAATAATACGTCCTTTTTAGTAACCACCGCGGCAAATCGATAAATGAACATTATGTATAATATCAAATAACTCTTCATTATAAACATAATATTAATTTCGTTAGTTTCAAATACTGGTACAGTTATTTTTGAAGTTTATAATCAATGGACTCCTTTTTTTAAAAATTATTTTTTAACAAATCATTTAAATCTGCATTAAACTGTTCTAGATTTGAATTATAAGTTAATACGCAATTGATGAACTACACTCATATATGTCATATTTAATATGAGGACTGTTACATTGTAAGAAAATTGATAAGAACAAACGAAAAAACACACTGATTAATCCAAATATACAAATAATAATCAGTGCTTAATCTGGTCCTGATATTTTGACAATACTTTACTATTAAATATTATATTATCTATATTGCTCAATATACGAAGGCCATTTTATATCATGCCCGTAACATGTATATAATGCATTAGATAAACATACATTTATTAATTTACTAATTTTGTCTTGAAAATAATAAAAATAAAATGCCTATTTTGAATTAGAGGAAATAATAAACGAAGTACGTACCTAAAATTGTTTTGAAATCTAAAATTGAACTAAACATGCATTGTTTAAAATATAACATAAAATGGTCACATATGGTATTCAAAACACGTTGAATTATACATAAATAAAAAGTGTTTGCAAAACCAACCAGAATACTAATAAAAAAAAAATAGTTATTTCAATTGCGGTCTATAAGAGGATTTTATAAATTTAAAAAATAAAACGTCTACATGTATTTTTTTATTTTAATATACATAAAATCAATGAACACAGTTTAATAAAATAAGATAAAAACACGGTTTAATCATACTGTTTTTATAGAAATTAAATACTGAATTCTTTACTAAAATTAACTTTTAAAACAATAACTCGATAATTTAAACACAGTATTATGATACATAAATTAATGAAAACAAATTGTTCTGGCGAGTAAATATTAACAAATAATAACAAATATTATATGTTTTTTTCAATTAAATATTACGTCAGTTATTGGTAAAACTTTTTACCTTTTAAAATTTTAAAACTGATTGAAACTAAAAAAAGCCGTTAAATTCTATGCATATAATAATAAAATAAGAGTTGTATTACATCAAACGCGGTTTTACAAAAATATGTAGAGAAATATTTTTAATTTTAAACACTTCAAACTTATTGTTGCACGTATATTTAACATACGAGGAAGACTTAGAATAATGCTAGTAAAACAATTATAATTCGAGTAATAATAGAAATAACCGAGGAAAACTTTAACAATAGAGTGGCTCAAAATGCCTATCTAAAACGCCGTGTAATCAAAATTTGGTTAAATATTTACATAATATTATATTATACTAGAATTAAAAATAAAGTCAAAAATACAATTAAATTAATTATGTTTAATTTAATTTTTATACATCTTAGATATGGTTTACATATTTATAAGGGTGTAATATATATATATATATATTTCTGAAATTTTGAGTTTTCTATTAATTGTTTAGCATCGAATTTAAAATCGACGAAATTTGATTTGCTAAAAAAACGAGTTTGAAAAAATTAAGCTCACAACAGTCACAAATAGATACTTGTTATATAGCGCAGTCGTACGACTAATTGAGAAATAGCAATTAATAAGTAGTCAGCGAACAATTAGCGAAACATATATGTCATATACACATGATATGCGTAGTGACTGTTATATTTAAAAACGTTCTTATAAGCGCAACGAATTATTCTTAAAATCATTAGTGCGATCTTGAAATATAGCATACATAAATGCTTAAATATGGAAAAAATACAGGATATGACGGATAAAAATGAACGAAAAAATAAAGTACATGGCACATTTTTTCGATGTCAAAGATAATACAAAAAATTTAGTATAAATACGTATAAATTTAAAAATGTATAATTATTTATAAATTTTACATTGCACAGTTAAATAAATAATTCATCGTAATTTAATGATTTTTTTTGAAAATGGAATCGTAAAACATAGCAATAGAAATATAGACACAAATAAAAAAAATAAAATTTTAAATGTGAAATATAAAACGGAATAGTTTACAATTGCTTCTTGGTCAAATTAATAATTCATGTATTTTTAATATATAAATATACAAAATGTATCAATACAAAATCATGTAGATCATACAATAAGTCGCGAACTCTGTAGATAGGTACGCGTATGTGGTAAAGAAGGTATCATCGATTGTTGTAATACACATACGTGTATATGGCTGCCAACAAGGGAAAAGCATAAAACAAATAATGCGACCTGTCCACAGGTTGCCTCGGGGGTATTAGTGTACACTACATTTATAATATATATTATATGTATGTGTATACAACCATGTATAATAATGCGTTCGTGCACTGGCAAAAAACGGTGAGAGCTGGTTGGAATTCGACCGAGGGACCGAAAATTTGGGGGATCGTGCCAAACGTTCGATAACTTCAACCTCTCCGCCATTGGCACTAATACTTACACACACGAAACACATTTTATGTATAGTGATTTTGTGCGTGTGGGAAAATACGGAATGTTATCTGAAATAATAGGGGTTTGTGTGTGTGTATGTTTAGCGTGTGCACAAGTGCGGGTGTAAGGCCAAAGTACGACACGAGGAGATTCAGAGAATTTTGGCGAGAAATCGCCAAAATCGTATGTGAAACGATTCGACAATGAATGGTAGTATAGATATTAGATATATAATAAAATACCAAACACTACTTCAAATCTAATCCGAATAAGCACAGTGTGATCTTTTCGGTCAATGTTATATTGTTTTTTTTTTAATATTGATTTTTCTAATATACTCTTTTTACTTAAACTTAATATTCAATTTTTGCAAAAAAGTCTTATAATTGTATTTTCTTTTTAGGTCTTGTTTTTGATTTTGAACGAAAACTTTCATCGAATATTTTTCCTTTAAAATTGAATAAAAATCATCCTGAACACGCTTGTAAAAAATGTATTTATATAATATAAGCTCAAAGCGTATAAATTAATATAAAGTATCGAGTATTCAAGGATCGTATTATCTTAACTGCGTGGCTACGCCACGGCGCCTGCTGTTACGTGGACGACAAAAAAAAAAATAAAATAAATATGGAGTTTTTTGTATATTAAAAAGTATTTTCGATTAAAATACGTATAAAGAAAAAAAACCTAAATGTTTATATTCATGAGTTTTTACATTATAATCCGTATGCATTGTAAAGTTTTCGGAGGATAGTATAAAGAAAAATCGAGAGCTGCTGGCTCGGTGATGAATGGTGGGTTGAGTGGTGAAGTAGCATCATGTCGGTCTCTGAGGTCATTACACACAGAAATCTACTGGTGGTCGGAATGTGTGTGTTCTCTGACGCGAAGTTCCGGTATATATAAACAATGAACGAAAACGACGACAACAATTCGGACGGGAACAAAATATAACGACACATCATATAATATTATATGGGCGATTAAGCGTTTTCGATTAAGTGTTCTCGCTTAGCCATTGTTTTACATACACTGCACGATCAGCATTGACCAAGAAAGAGTATCTATTCATGACATCGTATTAAACAAACTCATTGTGTATTTATATAGAATGGCATAATTTTTTAAAAATATTTAGGCTGGACTATACATAATTTTAAAGGTTTTTTTAAGGAGAGGGGGAGTTTAAAACTATTTAGAGAGTATTATGATATCATTTTTAAAATTATTTAAAATGATGCTTCAGACTTTTACATGTATGATATATCTTTTAAAAAACGCAAAATTTAACAGAGAAAATAGATACATTACTTTCACGTTAAAAATATCACCCGGTGTATGTACCATATACGTTGAAGTGCGTTTATGTTGTATTATATATTACATATTTGTTTTCGTATTAAATCTATTCGGGTGTGAAATGTCATCGCACAGATACGAAAACAAAAGCCCGATGTCAGATCACAGGTTACCCGCCGTGAATTGAGACTTGAAAGAATCAAATTTGTGCGATGATTTGTATACATGGAATACTTTAATACATATAATACATACCTACTAGTACCTTATAATTTATAAATATATTAAATATATATATACAATCCTACGTCATAATAAACGTATTTTATAAACACCATAGGCTACTGTCACAGTATGTTAATATATATATATATGTGTGTGTGTGTGTGTGTGTACCCACATTAGATACCTAGAAAAGCCTATGTATTTATATAATACTGACAATACGCACGAGCGTCGTAAGCAAAAAATATAAAAATACACATACATATAGTATAAATATATATGTATATATGCATGTAATGTACTTTGGCGAATTTGATTGTACAACATCCGCGGCGACGTCAAGGGTGTATAGTGAAAATAGAAAATCTCGAGGGATTTATTTATTTATTTTTACATCCAACCCTCCTCTCCTCTTTTGCTTTGACTAAATCCGGCGCCGGTCCCTATACTGATTGGCATGCAAATATGTAGAAATACTCGAATCGGTATTCTACTGACACATCATCGTCGTCACCAGAGTACAAATACAACCCACCCGTCACAGGTACACATATAATAATATTACACGTTATCATAAAATAGTGTAAAACAATTAAATATTTACTATAAGAATTCCGGAATAAATATTCGCATGGCATATAATATTATTATTATTATTAAAATATCGTCTATATTGTTTCCTGTATAGACAACTATAACATGTTTTTAATTTACGATTTAATCGGAGTTAAAAGTTAGGTATATAATGCTTGTTTATACTTTTGACGATTGGATTATCGCGTGATGTTAACATCAAACAAAGAAAATTTTTGTTTGTTTAATAATGAACGACGAGACAAGAATAAATAAAGTAACCAATTATTATTCGTACGAAATACAAGTAAAATACAGAAATTGCAATGGGTTCGTAAATTTAGATATATTTAGTACATTAAACACACATAATTATTGTATAGAATATAATAAAAAAGAAGTAACTAGTTAAAAGCGATTGTTAAATTTTAGGATACAATAAATAAATAATTTGATGTACCTACCTATTCAACTTTTAATCGACTTATTTATTAAAACAATCACAATTTAACTAATTTTTAGATTTAAATTTTCTCAGTATTAATTTATTTTCCAATGACTTTTTTTGATAGTTTAAAACTTATATTTTATTATTAATAATTTTTAGTTATATAAATAATAGTTTATGATGTGTAAAAAGTTTATTATACAGATAAAACGGGTATTTAATTATATGCAATGCCTATGCATATATTACAAATTTAATACATATGTATATACAAATATTTTTTATGAAAAACCGTAAAAACTGTGTTTATGTGTCACAGAAACAATTATCAATAAATATAAAAATCGAATATCGAGCAATATACAGCAATACACTTGTAAGCACGTTCCATGACGTAAATGAATAAAAAGGGGTTGATTTTCTAAGGAAATATTGTCGTCAACTTTTGCGTGATTACCATCGTCTTGCCGCTATTTCTATATGTACCTACCTATAGCCACTAGTATATACCGTCACCGAAATGTCGCATTTGAAATATAAAATGAAAACGTAACAGACATTTTCGGGTCAATAACTACGATGGGAAAAAGAAAGAGATGGATCGATAAAATTAAAAAAAAAACGAGAGAAGAGAAAAAATTACTAGGGCACAATATATAATACATATAATACATATAAAAATGCATATATAAAAAGACACTTAGCCGAACGATTTTATAGTACCTTAAATTTTTTTAGTTATATATCAGTCTCGAGTATATACGACAGTTACCATAGTTACTTGTGAGATTTGGTGAAGTGGGAAGGGGGTCTCTTATAAGCGTTCCATTGGAATGTTTTTTCGAACGTATATAGGAATTAATTATGCCATTTGATTTAGAAAAAAAAATGGAGGTCAAACCGTTCTCTCCGGGTTTAAAACGTTAATTAACGATTAATGAGAAAACTACCACCTATAATGCCGCCAAACCACACCAAATACACGAACGAGTGGATCGCCGCTACCATCTAGCGCATAAAACAGCTGTGTGTTATTTTGTACATATACATAGACTGCATATATACACATATATATATATATAAACATGAACTCACAATTTGTGTATGTGTTTGTGTTTTTGTGTGTGTGCGCTTGAGTACAGTATTTCCGCCGACAGTAGTTAACACAAAGTGCACACCCGGACCTCTACTCTCACGCGTATTGCAAACAGTAAAATATCCTTACCCGGGACGAAACGTTTTGTTGACTTCGCGATTTATCTCTCCTGTGGGTCTTGAAGTTTCGTAGAAACCGCGTCAATGTGATCTTCTTTTTGCCGGGTCGGTCTACAAAACAAATTAAATACAACAAATTGCATATTATTAATAACATGCAGTTTTTAAACTTTATTATTATGATTATTATTTGAAGTATGTCTTTCTCTTATTTATGTTTGCACACCACATTAAACCACTACTTTACAAAGTTATAACCTTTGACAAGATATTATTTTGCTATTTTGAATGTTGCCATTATTTTAGGAGCAGAGAATACAGGCACAAAGGAAATATAGGAATAAATCAACGCTGACAAGGTGTGCGCGGGTAAGCACACTAACTTGCATACTGAACAACACATCGACACGTTTGCCACAAATACGCCAAAACCTTTGGAAAACAAACCACATTTTCGAGCATACACTATATCGTCCGTCTATCTCACTTCAATCCTCTCCCCCCACGACAGCGATTCAAATCCTCCACAACCCGGTTTCCTCCCCCGGGATACCGTCTAATTTCCATTTAAATTTTATCCCGGGCTCACTGGATGAAATCCATTTCGGCCTTGGGAAAACCACGAAATTGCTGAGTTTCCCTGATCCAAAAAATAAAAGGGTGAGAGCGAGGAGCAAGACAGAGACAGGGGAAAAGAGTAAAAGAGAGAAAAGGTCTTTCCACACATCTCTCTCATTCTTTGGTTTCGCAGGGTCCCAACTTTCCACCACTATCGTCATGTAAAGAAGATGGAAATTCTTATTTTAATATCGTTTCTGTTAAGTGTACCGAATAAACGAGCTTTGGAATGGAGTGGAAGGACCTTTTTCATTTTTAATTAACTCACCGTACAAAATAAAAAATATAATAAAAATAAAAATACAGAAAGTTTTTTACAGTTATAATAATACTATTATCATGAACAGTAAGATATTTGTTTAATAATATTTATTAATATGCAATCAGACATGAGTAAAATTTATTGAAACTGCTCTTCGTCAGTCTATTACTGTTTTGTAATGCAAATTATAAATATTGATTATAGATTATGTAAAAAAAAAAAATTGTTTATTTACCTGCAGGAGGAAACTCGTAGAAATATGCAGATCTCGGACTTAGGCACCTGAAACATACAATATAATGCGTAATATTTAATAATAAATATTTGATATGCATAAAACCATTTGAAGTCCTTTTTTAATATATATATATATATATGTATTAATCGCAGAACTGTGGTCAATTTTTCGATAACATATTATACTACTATCTTTATCCTATATAGTATATAACTATACACAGTAATAACTATAAAAAAGGATTGTTGAAAAATATTTATTTATGGGAAAAAATTTTTTCAAGATAATATGCAGTGAATAAACTTTTTTTGAACGTTGTATATACATATAAATTTAATCATTTTGCACCTAAAAAAAGTCTTATCATATAAGTGATTTTTGAGTACCTATATCATATTATACTCAAATATCTGAATAATATTTTGACATATTATATTGTATACTCTTTTATCATTTAGAAATCATGAGTAAATGTAACATTTAATCTAAAAAAAACACATATATACTATACTTGTATTTACATATATAATTATTAATCTATAAGATTTATCCTCTATTCAATTATTTATATTTTTATAATTCATTTTTAAATCTAATATGCATATTTGCGTTTATTTAGGTTATGCGATTTTACATTTCATAAAACGTACTATACAAATATATGAATAATTACGAGGATTTATTATATAGATTTATAATACAATTTACGAATGAATACAATGCTTTTATTGATAACTATTTCATATTTTACTAAATGATACAATAATAGGAACGAATATACTAATAATATTTTACACGTAACAATGATTTAATTATTTTAATTGTATGAAAGCGCACTGAAATATATATTGTAATTGAATAATACATTTAATTTAAATAGTAGACGGTAGGAATGATAAATAATAATAAAAAAAACCTAAAAATCACTCTATAATATATGTTTGCAAACATCAAATTTAACTTTAAGACTAAGCGAGTATTTCGGTAGATATGGGATAAGATTCCTCGGGGATAGCAGCTAAGAACGATACTAAAAGTTGTAATGCCTTCGTTCAAAAGAAATAATAGTAATAATAATAATAATAATAATAAATAGGTATATAAAATGTAGGAAATGATTTATGACGTGTAATAAATTATACGTAATCATTACACAGTCTTATTTATTATGTAATCGAAACTTAATGTATAACGTAGCTAAGAAGCTAGGGCAGAAACCAAGAATACCACAACAAAATGTTTGATGTTCACTGTGTAAAATAAATATATGATAATAATAAAACGAGATTTCCAGACTGTAAATAATTAAACAGATTAAAGACACGTATTATACATAATGCATTATATGCGGCCATGATCAGACTGCGTTATATTTATATATTATATTATACACGTTATACATACGAAGATATTACTCGTATATACAATACGACATGAATAAAATAATAAATGGCTATTAACTGATTAAAAACATAATACAACGACGATATGACCTATTTAAGTGTTGCAGAGATAAACACACATTTTAAAATTGAATTAAAATACAAGCAAAATATGTTTCTTGAATAATGTGCTTATATGGCTTAATATATTATGATTTTTAAACGATACTTATAGTTTACTGTTAATAATTTGAATAAAAAAAAAAGGTATTAAAAATCTGTTAAAATTCTCGAGTATTCAAGTAAGCAAGTACATAACCTAATTCACGATCAAGGAAGGATTAACGTATACATTTTTTTAAATCACAAATATTTTTCTTTTGTAATTAAAATAAAAGCAATGGAAACCCGTAAATGTATTAAATTTTAGTTGAATTTTATGTTCAGAGAAATTTATGGATTTATTCCTTGTTTATTTAAATAGTCTGATGACAAATCAGTTAGAGAGAATTGTAAAAATATTACAAGTAGTTTTGCTTCTGACAAAATATTGTATGATGAATGTAACTATATTAAATGTATGTCTTTAACTGAAGTGTCCATTGGTTCACCGAATACAATTTTATTTTTTATAAAAACAAATAATAGCTATTATGATATTTTTCCCAATGGAATTTTTCCCTTATGGTTTTGAGAATGTACTTGTCTACTGCACCTACTAATTGTTCTGGGGAATCTTTTTATGCTCTTAAACGCATAAAAAGCTGTTTGAGGTCAACAAAAACATCAAATCGATTAAATGCATCTTTATCAAATATAGAAAATGAACTTCTTCAAAGCTTAGATAGTTCTGATATATAGTTACTGAATTCGCTAACAGGAATCAGGAAAAAAATTGATTGAAGTTAATATAATATTTTATGTAAATGTAAGTAATTAATATAATAAATTTGTAGTTTCTAAACTTATTTTTGTTGTACTTTGTTTGTTTTTACATGATTTTTTTCAATGTAAAATGCATGGTTAAAAAAATATAAGATATTTTTGAATATATGACCGCAAAAATCCTATATTTTGTTTGTGAACAAAAATGATAAATAATAATAAGGGCGCCATTTTTACAAGCCTTAGGGACGCTAAATTTCTGAATCTAACATTGTTTGCGATTTCTAAAAAAAATTTACATGCATAATACACTAAAAGTGCGATAATTGTTGGCGTACCTACACTCATCGCAAAGACACGTAATTTACCTATATAGATGCTTTAATATGGCTTGCACTTACATACTTGAAACCCACATTCTTAGTCCCATTTAACCTTATAATACCAGTAGCAACAGCAGCAGTGATTTGGGCAATTTCTATTGTAAATTCCTGACAACACACATACTTTTGGTCACATATTTTCGACAGCATACCACCGCTGTTATGGTATACGAGAAAACCGCAGAACGCGTAGAGTCCGGCAGACACCCGAAGCGTAAATTCGACATGTCCCATGGTGCCAACGAAATTTAACGCGATAAAATATTTATATACTATATTTAAGTTTAACTTCGTAAAATTATGTAGCTCCTTTGGGAGAAAAAAAATTCCAATCAATAAAAATGTTAGCAATTGTAGTAGTTGTAGCTGATAATACGCACACAATAATATCGAATTCCACCACAAACGATGAAATTTCGACAAAACTAGAAAGAACATTTTATAACCGCCCTCAGCGCAACGGGATCGAATTACGCTGATGTGAGTGATATATTCATTATATAATTCAGTATTATTATTAATAAGCACGGACAGAGCGGATGTAGGCTATACAGTGGCGCTTCTATAAGATAGGTTGTCGTGTAGACGAATAGCCACGTTTTTCATCGATTAGTAGGGGAGGGGGTGAAGAGTTGTAGTAGCAATTTTTTTATATTATATCATTTCACTAGTCGCCGTTGTGTTTTCGTCGGCCGGGGAACGAATTTAATATTTTTATTTTCTTTGTACCTATGTATATATTATACAGAGAGATCACATCACTCACAAAGAATTGAATGTCGACGCTCTGGTATATAAATACTACTACTTTTACTAATAATAATAATAATAATAATAATAAACGTAATAAACAAACGTATACAACTACAAACGCCGACGAGAACTGATGAATGCATGTCCGGCGGCGATGTGGTGTACAGAAACGGTCGTGTATACTGTACATATATTATAATAATATTAATATAGTTGTACTGCACCGGCAACAGAATCGTAAGCAGAAAACACTCTTCATTTATATTAATTTAGAGGTCCCTTATGCCCGGCGGTAGTAAACCACCGTCGATGACGACAAGAGAGTTTGCGACGAATCCGGCTGGCCAGACTAAGTTGGCGTCGGTGTGGCGGAGTTTATGTGGGGTAGTCGAGGCGGGGGTTAGAATATTAAAAAAACAAAAAAGTCATCCGATTAAAATATACGAGCTAATTTTACATCAATTTAATTTTGCAGCACAAATTATATCTAATTAATAAAAGTGCTCAAGCGATCGCGAATCACGCGATTACGCTGAATTCGAATGAGTGCACATATAACGTATTAAATAGATATTCTGGATATTCATAATACTAGCTATATACATGTAGGTACACATAAATATATTATGGTGTTAATGCCATACTCCGGGAATAACGGCTGGCTATTATTATTACTTTATACAGAGTTAATAGCAGCACATTATAGTGGAACACGTCATATAATATCCATAATACACGTATATACACGGTTTTAAGTATAGTAATGACCTATGACGTATGTTGACAATTTAAACTTATAACCGAAATCAATATAATATATAAATATATTATATTAAGTAGGTACATATTTATGTACATGCATGTTGTTCGGACTCCAAAATGTATTTTTTACCCATAACACATATGTATTCAAATGTATATATTTATAAACGCGGCACACGTATAACAATAGGTTTCGACCAATCAATTCGCTCTAGTAACGCCGGAAAGGTTAATCGATATTTTCTTACCGAGGGTTATTAATATTTAATACTTATATATATAAATATATACACGCATATATATTATATACGTCATATAATATACAATATATACACACAACACATACACTGTAGTCACAACGCTATACGCGTACATAAATATAATATAACCGTATTTCCATTACTCTTGTTCTTTATGTTTTAGTTTAGTTGATTTTAGAATGTACGATGTATTAATATTTATAGTAGTCTACCTGAAAAATTATATTTAATAAATAAAATCTGATTTATAGTAATTGTGCAAAAAATAATAATATGAGAACAGAGTACATTCAACGAAAGTAATAATAATATAGGTAAATAAAAAATTTGGTTACACAAAGGCTTTTTTTCATTTTACAGCCGAAAGTAATTTTTTTTTTACGACGGAATAAGAATAATATTTAATAACTTTAACTATTGGAAAGAGTCGTGACTCGTGATGAATATACTGTATATAATAGCGTTGTGTGAAGAAATTCCTTATTATGTTAAATATTGTATAAAAAAAATAGAAGCGTTTACAAATAATTATAGTTATAATAAACAATCAAAAAAAAAAAAAAAATAAATTATTAATTTATTCAATGTCACTTCAATTATTAGAAAATACTACGAATAGTAAACGAGTATAATATGATACAATGGTATGAGAATTCTACATCAGACATTTTCGATTACAATTATGTACAATTTAAGACTCGTTTTATCGTATTCTTAAAACTTTGACAGAATCATTTACATAAAAACAAACAGAAAATGTCTCAATATTTGATTAGACAATTGGTATTAATGTTATTATTGAGTACACGACGATTTTATGTAAATATAATACTAACGTACGCAGGCTATAGTGTATTTTAAACGAATACAAATAAATTATAGAATGTATACACTATATACGTTGCGGTATAAGTGGTGATGCATCAAAATTGCATATATAATACGCCGTCTTCATATGTTTTATGAACCGATAACATTTACAGAAGCCATTTATAAAAAAATATTGCTATTGTTATTTTCTTAATACACTAATACATATCAATTTATTATTATTTATAGATATACAATTTATTTAATTATAGAATGAATAAATGTAATTTTTTTTTATAGTTTAACATTTAAATGTAATAACTGCGTTCAGCCGTTATACAGCTTAAGACTGCGCTAACAATTTTGTTTCGTTAACTTGTCAGTAACCCGAGGAGAAAAACAATAAGTAAACGAAGGATTGATTTAATCTGCTTAAGAATAACGTGTTAAAATATATAGCGAACGCTATAAATACTATTTGACGTCAGTAAGCAAACAAATCTTTAACGTAAAAACCTCATGGCTATTTTATTAAATCCCAGGAGATTTACATTGAAATCTAATAACTACTATTAGCTGATTAAAACTATTAAAAACAACGTAAATTACTAAATAGATTGTCGAAAATGTACACTTTGTAAACAACGTCATGATACGGTTTTATTATTTTACCTTGTATATTATCTTTAATACCATAAACATTAAATTTATGTCAAGTATTATAGGTAAGCGTTTTTTTCGCATATAATACACACATATTTCTTTAAGTGTTAAAATTATATGTAGACTATTTATATCAAATAAAAATTATATTTTAATTGTTTATTAAGGTTTGGAATAAATTGATTTATTATAACTTAAATAGTCAATAGACTGTTAAGGAAAATTAAAAATAGCCGAAATTCTGGAATTATAAATCGAATTTATTATGAAAAATAACAAATGTTAAAAATAATGTTAAAAACTTAATATTTCAGCTTAATTAATTTTAAATTTTCTTATTTCTTATTCATTTATAGAAGTAAAAACGTCTAAAAACAATAGATAGTTGATGAGGTATTAAACTCTTAATGACATCATCACTTTTAAACAGTAATCTTAATTAAACAGAATAATTACGAAGCGTTTACTTAATAAATATTAAAGATAATAAAACGATATTGTTAGTAAAATAACAAAAAAAAAAAAAACAGTGTTTCAAATAACTGGAGAAGCACAGCAAATTAAATTTTAAGTTCATTTAATATGTAAGTAATGAGATTTTATTTCTAAGCAAAAATTAGACAAAAATGATTCTACGTTCTAAATTTCATCAAAAATACTGAATTAAGATAAATACTCATGGAACTTTAACATTCTACAATTTTTTCAGTTAATAATTTAATAAATCATAAATTAATTAACAGTTGTACCCAAATATTGGAAACTTTAAACTGTATCAACTGTCAAGACCTTAAAGTACAGATAATACAATATGTATATTACTATATTAGTCAATTGTTATTGTTAAAAAATTTACTATATATAACTACTCGTTTTTTAAGGAAACAGGCCACATCCCTGTTAACATGATTTGATTTAAAAAGTTAAAAATAAAAATAACTCCAATTGTATGTACTAAATAGTATTGCCCTTTTCAAAAAATATTTCAAAAGCGGTTTTATTTTAAAATGTTTATAAGTTTAAAAATATTTAAATTTATCGGTGAAAAATTGCAAATGTGTACAAAAGCTTAAGCGCAAACATTCAAATGAATGTAGATACAGTTTTTAAATCTTGCACGTAAATTATAAATGAATCCAATAAACGTATACAGCTTTGTCCAGTTAACATATCTAATAGTCGAATATACCTACATTTAATATATTATTAACGTAAATATGCATTACGAGGCGAAGGAAAAACTGCGATAGCAAACACTATACCGTCGAGGCGTCGAATTAATTTGTTTAATGTATATAAGTGATTTACATATTACGATTTTACCAATTAGCCATTCCATCGATGGCCACGATCTATGAAAACTACATCTCGTTGGGGTAGTGGTTGAGGTGGCTACGTACTTTTATAATACAAATAATACGATGTATCAGCCTAGAGGCGGTGTATAGAACCACTGCTAACGGTGACTGTCAGAGGAATGTAAATAGGATTGACGTACGATTTAGTTGACTAAGAAATTTATGCGATCGATATACGTTCAAATTTGTACGGATATTATTATATTATATCCCTTTAATGCATATAAATAGAATATTATACACGATTCACCGACAGCTGATGGTTATTCGCCCTTTTACCGCGTGTATAAGAATAAAGTCGTTATTATATTATAATCGCAGGGGAGTGTGGTGCAATGGTCACACTGCTATTCATGAGATGCGCAGTCATTGGTTCAAATTTCGGCAGAGTACAAAAAATACTACTTCGTATTCCCTGCCGTCGTTCCGATTGCTCTGCACCCTGCCGGACCTACTCCACAACACGTGAAAAATTATCTTCATAGAGAAGGGAGTATTAGTAGGTTAGACATACTCTATATCTCTACCCATTCTTAAGTGATATGATATTTACATAAATGACAAAGTCGTTCTAGTAAATAAAAAATAATGAAAAAAAATATTGTAATTTTAGGGTAACCGCATTTTTATAATTACCTGCAGAAAAAGCAATTTACACTAAAGATATCACGCGTGCCTACATCAGTTGGTGCTAAACGAGACATTAATCTCAACCAAGAAAGAATGAGAACGGAGGCCCCTCCCCCTCCGGTCAAAACGAGTGTAAATATTGACTGTTCGGCGCCAATATATTATATAAGCTGACTGCGCTATATCGTACTATATATATTAAAGTATATAAATTCTTTAGCATTTTTCCCGTATTACGGCAAGTCCACCTCACTAGGCTACGCAGAGAGTGACTGTGTATATATACGCACAATCTCACCTTTCCGCCTTCGACCGAGTGCTGTACAAACAATAAGACGCGCACGCCACACATAGCTGCGGTGTTTTCGTGAGCACAGCTATAGTATATGCTATATATAGCTCAATATAGCGCCTCGCTTTATAAAACTATTGTGTATTATACAGCGGCCGTTATATTGATATTTACCTTAGTCATCGCTACCCATCCACTCCATTCCATCACTCACCGCCCACGACCACAGTCGATAACTATACACACATCACTATACTACACATTATTATTTATATACTTAGGCGTAGAGTCACAGTCAAGAATAACATGCTCATCAGAAGTGTCGATACATCTGCATTAAATTACCTTATAAAACGCATATAATTAAAAAAAAAACATATAAATATTTATTATAAACATTTAAATTATCCAACCGGGAGCAAAACAAATTCTAAATACGGTACTGATTAAACCTATACACGAGATATATTGTATATTATAATGAATATTATTATTAAACCTCAGTGTAGACAATTTTTAAATCATATACATTTATGTTTGCTGGTCATTACATCGATAATCGATAATAAGTATAACCATCTTCATAAAGTCCATATAACAGTGGTATGCTGTGTTTTGATTAACGTGTATCTTGAAAAGAAAAATACATCAATTGACCGAATCTATATATTCGTTTTCAGGTAAATAAAATAATAACGACGTTTAAAAAAATGAAAAGTAGATGATGCCTTCAAAGCCTCGGGATATTTTTAATGAGACTGGCGTCTGCCGTATACGAGACGCACCAGGTTCTTTTCCGGAAACGATAGTAATATTATATAGATTTTCTTTTAGGAGTAAAGGCATTTGTACGTAAATATATGCGTATATAGAATACGTGTATACAACCAAATACCCGAGAAACCACGTAGTGGAAAGTAGGTACCAAGAGGGCGGGGATGATTCGCATATTGTATAGCTCTTTAAAAATCGTAATCTCGCAAAGTTAAGCCAACAAAGTATTGCCTTTCATTATTGCATACTATTTTTTAAGTTAAACTTTTCAATTTTTTCCCTCTATCAAACCAAGTTTTTATTTGCTTTACTTTTACCATTGTGTGGATCTAATAAAATGATCCTATTTCGCGGGTCATTTCCTAATCGTACTTTATGCTCATTGTACACCTTTATCAGTCTTTATTGTTATTTTTCTATCTCAAATATAAACGGTAAAATAATAACAAGAATACAGTATGTGACTCTAAAATTTAGCGATATATACATACTAATAATATTATATGTACTTATTAGGATAATAAATAAGTATTATGTACGTCAAAAATTTAATTATATATTTGTAACTTTATTAGTTTTTTATAGTAACGAATTCGATGAATTATCAATTTTCGGGCCAATAATGAATATTGTATTCATATATTGCATTGTAATAAAGATCCTAATAATAAAGTTAAGACAACTATTTAAAAATAAACTCTCAATAAGCCACAAAGAATTCATTTTCCAACCATGTTTTATAAAGTAAACTCAAAACTTATGTACTTGTGTGAAAATAAAATAAAGGTATTATATAACTAAAAAAATACAATCGATCATTTAAAACAATTTATAATCTTTTTTATTTCGATAAATCGTACTTAAGTAGTAAGTATTTAAACACAATATACACTATATACATACGTAATAAAGAATTTTATTTTTTAAGCTATACATTTCTCAATTATCATAAAATAAATGTAAATAAGTTCAAACATCAAACACTTCATAAATAGATGCAATATTGCAATTATAAATAATTACATATACTAATAAATAAACACGAACATCTGAAAGAATAAATATACTTTGAAAAAAAAATAATTGTTAAAAAAACAATTAAGCCATCGATAAATATACAATAAGTATCACATATGACTTGAGTTGAATATACAATTATATTCAATTTTTTAATTGTTAATTCAAATTATGTTCTAATGAAAATGATTAAAATTAAAAATTGATAGAATATTCCACGAAAATGTGTGTGGAGTATTTTGTATTATGCAATTGCAGCACAAAAAAGGTGAGAATTTAAATGAAAATTGAATGTTTTACAATTTGTTAACTTATGGATTATAATTAAAAATTTAGAATTGTATTTCAACATAACATAGTCCTAATATAGATTCATAAATTCACTGTTATACCCTACTTGAATAAAGTATAATAATTATAAATTTTTTTTTTAATTATTTAAATTGTTTAATTTTTAATAATATAGCTAAACATACATAAATTCATCTCATCAACCTTTTTTCTCTGTCTATATATACATTATACTTATGTTTAATGAAGTTAATTTAGATCTTAAACATTTCATACGTATACGAAATAACATTATATAATAAAACCTCATAATTATATCAGACAATAGACGCAGTAGTACAGCACATTATTTGAAGATTATCAATTTGTTATTGAATTAACCAAGGATTGTTATTAAACATAATTTTGCAAATATGTATAATTATTAAAATCATATTTTAAAATAGAATAACTGATATAAAAATATTTAGTTCGAAATATATTAAATATTTAATTTAGCAATAGTAAATTATTGGCGCGTTGTGACCAAATTATCCTCTGACCTGTACATACAGGGGAAAGATAACGTTAGGAGATTTAGGAAAAAGATAAAAACCAGATATAAACGTATATAAAAATATATATAATTTAAAGTATGATATAATTCTACAGAATACAAATAAAAATCGTGCCCACAACACAACTCACGGATCATTGAACAAAACGTTACAATTCTCTTGCATTACCGATAAACATATTACGTATACCTATATATCATGTCTTTTGTCGACCATTGAACAAACATAATGCTGAACAGATAAAACCTCGTAAGAAAAATAATCAAAAAAAAAGTATGTGCTTACCCCTTACCCCGAGCATAAATAGTTGCACGTAAATAATACATATTGTTCGTGAAAATAAAATATTTTAAATCATGAACATGTTAAATATATTTTAAAGCATGCCACCGTATGTCAATAGGTAAAGCAAAGCATTATAATAATAGGAAAAAATAAAAATAAAATTATGTTAAAAAAAAATCATGATGTTTTAAGCGTTATTGAAAGATGATATTTTCTAGGATATGTTTCAAATGTTTCAATGTTTAAAATGTCAATATTAAGCTGACATAAAAACTTAAATAAATGTAAACAAAATAGAGCATATCATATATTATGTCAGTGAAAATTATAACAACAATAGGTCACCCAGCAAAAAAATAAGTAAGGCTATGCATTTGTAGAAAAGTGAATTTTTTTTTGGTGGTTGTGAAACATAGCTTTTTAAGTATATAATTTGAATCATGTAACAAAAAATCCATTTATAAAACTTTTATTTTGTAATTTTTTTTTATTTTTAGGTCATTTTTTGCCTTTTATGGTCGTATTTTCCTTTTTTAGTTCATTTTTTTGGTATTTTAAATTTAATTCCATTAATCAACATCTTTGAAAACCTATTAAAAAATTTTCAAAAAATGCTTCGGGAAAATATCATTAATGAATCAATAAATTTCAAAATCAAAATCAAAATTCAAATTAAATAAACTTTTTATTAAATAAGTATATTTTTATGCATATAATATACTAATATCATTATAAAAATTAAATTAAAAACCATTTTAAGTGCATTTTGTTCTATAATTTTAGATTCTGAACGGAGTGATGAATGTATTGCTTTTACAATGATGTCTGACGACAACATTTGGAGCAGTAATAATGCTCCGATTTTTGACTTCAGCCCCTCTTTGAATAGGAAAATTCATCTAGCTGGTACTTTGGGGGGGTCAAAAGTAAAATTTCCAAATAGTTTTCAAAAAAAATAAAAAAAAAGTGACAGAAAAACGGCAATTTTACAAAAAACCACAAAATTGATTTTTTGATTTTGCTGTAACTCAAAAAAAAATCATTGTAAATACTTGAAATTTTCACCAAATGTTTATATTATGGTTATCTCTTTACAGTTAAATTTTCATAATATTTTGACCATTTTTAAGCTACTTATAGACAATTGAAATTTTCGACTTTTCTAAGTTTTTTTTCTTCAAATGCCGATAAAAAATTTTTGGGTGGCCAGAAAATCTTGAAAATTTAATACAAGGTTTCTTATAAGTTTTTCTTATAGTGATAAAAAAAAGTTCGAAATCGTTAGTCACAATTTTTTTTTATAAGGGCTTAAAGTTCAAATTTATACGAAATATGTCAAAATTTAAATTAAATTTCATACGCTCATTATGCGTATGTTGCCAAATAATTTTTTTATTAATAAACAGATACTATAAAGTAACTATAGTAACATATAGTAACTATACTATTTGTTTTAAAATAGAATATATGACAATATTTAAATATAATATATCCTAGACTGACAAATCATCTCCGTTCAGAATCGTTTTTCGTATACAATGATACCTATCATTGCATTCAAATTTAACCTACCCTAGTCCGAGGTCCACCCCACTCCCTAATGTACAGCAGAGCGATACTCACTTACCCGCTTTTTGAAATTTTAAATGAATTTTTTTATCATTTTAAATGCATATATAAGATTTTCTAGTGCATTAAATTCACAGTCCTATAAATAAGGAAAACGAAATAATTTTCAAAGAGACGATTTTTATCAAACCAAATGAAATCACCTCTTTAATTATTCATATTTCCCAACAAACATTCTAAAAATCCAATACTATACCTTTATTTACGATATTTATGCAGCATAAAATCAATCAATTAAGGAACTCGAATGTCAGTGTTAAATACATTAATACTTATTAATATAATATATCAATATTCAATATAATATATCTATTGCGTATAATATACCGTATTATCATGTAGTGTAAATCTGATCATTATTTTCCATATATGGACTCTATTGAACCATCTTCAAAGCAGATGTTCGTTTTTAATGCGAAATATTTCTGGGACATTCATTTACCGGGTGTTTCGTAAAGTCACTCACCCTATCTTTGGCACCGTATAATAATTGCATTAATAGGCTATTCTAAATTTCTAACGGCATCGTAATATTCAGGCATCAGCTTAAAGTAATAAATAACTCGCGGTCTGTTTTTATCGTTTGCAATTTCTCTTAACCTTATATATATATATATAATTGGAGATATTTAACATATTTATTGAATTATGTTTTATTTATCTAACCTTTTTTGGCATTCTCTTCGACAAAAAAAAAACTAAATATACCTAAAATACCGTATTCAGTAGCTTCTCTGTAAGAAAAAACTGTTCTATAGTGGTATCTATAATTGCCTTAGATTTTCAAAATAATAATGATAAATGTATACAAATGACAAATAATTTTTGACAGGACCATTAAAATAAACCATTATATTTGTATAAACACATTTATAATTTACAAATATTTTAAATACTTATGATTGATGTATCACAAAGATTTACTGCAGGTTTAAGTAATGGTGTAACAGAATATTATACATATTTTATACGGCTTTATAGAATACATTTGAATCATTACAAGATAATTTTCTGAATATCATTATTAAAAATGATATAGTTTTTAAATTTGGTATTACTTATAGCAATGTTTTATATTATTTTCATTTATCAAAATTTATCAAAATAAAACCACGGAATACGGGTTTATTTTATTAAATATGTTTTTTAATTTTGTATTTATTACTTATGTACTTATAGTATTGTGTGGCAGTTAATGTTTTTTTTTTTAATTTAAAGTGGAAAACTGAAACTTACCACAAAAACTATTATTACGACATGTATTTGAAACATTTTGAAAATGTGAACCAAAAAATATTAGAAATAAAATATTAATTGTAAAGAATTTTAATGTAATTTAGTTAGATCAGTCAATGATTGAGGGTAACTTAATTTTGGTTAAATTGTAATTACCATAAAGAAAATTGTAGAAGATTACATCTAAGGACAATAAGATTATGTGTATTATACTATTTTTCAAATAATAACGCACCGGGCGACATACGAAAACCGGTAAAAATTCGAATATGTACACAACAGCTTAAGCTGACTGCGAACAATTTTAAAACAATTATTACTCATTTTTTAATGGTAGTGTATTGTCCCGCCGTTGATAACAATGTGTAACGCAGCACGTTCGAGATTGAAAAATAGTATAGTGCGTTCTGAAAAGGGTAAATACAATTGTTTGTGAACTTCTTGATAATTTAAAATTCAAGAAAAAGCAAAGAAAAAAAATTACAAACGAGACATATCATATAAAATTATTTGGCATTTTTTAAGAAGTAGGGTAATGCAATTTCTACTAATTACTTGAAAAAATTAGCACGGGACTTATATGAATAACAAATAAAATATTAAACAAATAAAACTAAAGTGAATGTTGAAAATGGAAAAACTATTTAAATCATCATTAAAATGTAATAATATACTTAATACATAATTCATTTTATGATCATTGAGCTCAACTATATTCAAAAAACAAATACGCTTCAAAGTTTAAACTTTTGGCGGGTTGCTTTTTTTAGCGTGTGTTTCAATTTTAATTTTAATACAATCATGTTCTAAGAACTATTCCAAGGCAAGTCATTTTTGCGATTTGTAAACGTTTTTGTTGTCAAATAAATCGTATGATAAATAAGTATTCAGGCTCTACTAATAAAATAAACATCACAAAGATGTAACATATTTAGGAAAACGTTTGATAATAGTTTGTCTCAATTGAGAAACAAACGAAGAGTTTTATAATAAACGAATACAACATTAAGCAGATTAAAATTAAATCAATTTTCAGCGCCCGCAAACTTCGATACATATTTATGAGCTCACTAAAAGCGAATCAAAAATAAAAACAGAAGAACTCGCAACCATGGAACACAGATTAAAAATTACGTCCGTCGCTTATATCGTTATGTTCGGTTCACACTTAAGTGGATCACGAGATAAAATTCATGACGTTTTACTTGTATATATATTCCAGTATAAAATAAGGTAATGTAAACGGTAATAAATTTCGTCGGAATATCCTACTAAGACATCATAAACGCTCAACGCTGTACAGCGCCCTGTTTCTATCAAATATATATATATATATATATATATATATATATATCATTTCATACATTTGCAACAAGCTGTACAATTTCACACTGTATATAATATGTGCATGGGACATTGTGTACAGACGGTTCGTTAATTCCGTGACCCAATTCTCTGTGCACGCATGTTACGCACCGAAACGACCATATATCATCGCGACCAAGTGGAAAATTGTGTTTAAATTTTGATGTATAATATATTGTTTAATATTTATTAATATTTTGTTTTTATTGTGCTGCTGCACGAACATAATGATTTGCTACGGTGGTCCCCACATTATATTATAATACAAGTACATATACAATATACATGCGTCCCAGAGTTCTCTTCACCACCCACATCCACAACGAGATTGCTTAAACCGTTTATATTTTGACGTTTTCAGTGTGGCTGTTTGCCGAACGTGTCTGAAAGGCTTAACTGCAACGGTTTGTGGGGTAGAAGCAGAGGATGCGTCGACGGCAGTAATGAAGCTCGGACTTTGATTATCGCCAGGTAATCCGTGGCTCGCCGGCACACGTTCCTGCTTCACTCCCCCAATAAATCAACCATATAATTCGTGTTTGCGCCCACCAGCGCCGGCACTCCCTATACAACAATATTCCACCCATTTCCTCTTCGTACTGTGCACACACGCACACTCACACACACACTCAAACATAACTTCCTCGTGTCCACCAACTCCGCTCATTATGCAAATCCTGTATCAAAAGCACTATAATATTGGTAACCACGCGAACGCAACTTTGCATCAAAATGTTCTAAATCTGTTTATTACGCCTCGTAGAACAAATTTACTAGACAAATGTATGTTCTGCATACATTATGTCAAGTCGTTATGTATAGAATTACTCTGGCCTTGTCTATATAACGCCTCGACGTCGACACAAACGGGATATAGCCTGAGAGGAGGAATGGTTGGACGACGGCGACCTACAAAATCTACGTAACATCGATGTACGAAACTTTATCAAATATCTGTGTGATACACCGCAATTTGTAGCCACGGTCATTTACGCTGAAATAATACACTATATACATATATATTATATATAATATGTATACATTAAATTTACGAGATTTACGATCCTTATAGATATATATTCAGGCTGTACATGCGTGCATGCAGTGTCAACATATAGTGTTTATATTTTTAAATCTCATTTTAAATTTAGTAGCTAGAATCTTACAAGAATAAAAATAAATCACGAATGTAATACAATATGGGGCACTTACATTTAGAGATGCCTACTTTTCAAAGGAGAGATTTTCATCTGTTTTTAAAAACAAAAAAATAAATTGACTTTGCAAAACTACATCAAAAATTCTGATATTGTTTTTCAGCTATCTACTTTCATTATTTGTTTTCGCTCGTCAATATTTTAGAATATACATTATACAATTATAATGAATATTATACTGGGCGTTCCACAAAGGAGAATACACATCATTTTCTATAGTTTTACCATTTCAATAACAAAATTATGCATTATTCATGGCCTTACTCATACTAAATTGAAATATAAATGAAAAAGTCGAAAACAGATGTGTAATAATGCTTATATAAAAGGCAATAAAATAAGTATGTATAAATAATCACCAGAAAGTTTAATACTCTATAAAATACCACTTCTACTTCAGATATGAAATATCTACTTTTGTTCGTTAATAAAAATAAAATAAAAAATTATTGCTACCTGTATGACAGAAAAAAAATGTTTTTTTTTTTATAGAAGCACATGAAACTGTTTGTTTATGAAAACTTAGTAAATACTTTCATAAAAATTGAGCTATCTTTAAAATGTTTTAAAATGCGTTTGATTATTTATCGATCAATTAATTCTGTGATTTTATGTTGCGAATTAAAAATATAAATAATTGCAATAACTAGTATTAATTTGAACATTTAAGTATACTGTATATTTAACTATCTTTATTCATGATTAAAAAATACATTTATTATTTGCATTTAAAAACCATCGTAATATTATATGTATCTATATGTCAAGTATTTTATACTTGAGTAAAACTTTACTCGAAAAATAAGGACAATAAATTTACCTTTGTTCAACGATTATAACTCAATAATGATATATGCATGCAATAATGTGTTTCTACTATACTATAAGGTTGGTTTATTTTTTTTTTTTTTTATCAAAACACGGGTTAGTGCGTTAAAGGACTCTAGGGACAAAACGCGTTTGGAGTTCTAATTTAAACGGTCCGACATCCCTAAGGTTACAAAATAGATGAATAAATACAGAAACCATATTCAAAAGATATGCCAGAGGTAACACTTTGAACAAAACACAAGAAAAAACATTGTCACATCGCAGAAAATATTTATTAACTAGTAAACATATATTAGTGTTTTCTATGTATATTTTACCACGATAAACTTTTAAATCGGTGAAATGCATGGGATTTGTTACAAAAATATATAAAATATATTATACTATATTGTGAAAACAAACATTAAAATAAAGTATCAACAAACAAATATTAATTGAAATAATAAAATTCTATAATAAATACCTAAACAGTATGTGAATTGGTTGATGAAATATGAAAAAAGCAATCTTAAAACATTTTAATTTTAAAATGTGTTGTACTTGAAAATTTGTTTTGGTACACTAAAAACAAATTATTATTATCTATTTTAATGCTACGCAAGTAGAAATATATACATGCAACCTATTAATTATTTAGTGTAGTTTAAATATTAAAATACATTTTGGCATAAAATTATATTTGTAATATGTATGTAATTTAGGAATGTTCCTTCTATATAAGACTTAATCAAATATTTAACCGAAACCCCCAAAAAAGTAATAACTCTATTTTAATTTTATATTCTTAACTTATCTCAGGATTGTATTTACAAATGTATACTTTAATATTTTATTAAAAACGATAATTTATTTCATAATGCTATAATAGAATATTATGCATATTGCATATATAACTAGTATAAAACATTATAAAAATAAGTCAAAACAAAAATGTATACCTAAGTAAAAATGAAATTCATACGATTTTCACATTTTTTTTTATCGTCCATGGAATTATAATTTCAATTTTATTTGTATTTTTTTTTTCAATTTTTATTAAATATTTAAATATAAAATATAAATCTGTATGTATAAAATATTACGAGATATTAATTAAAATTTAAATATGTAATTATATAATATCGTATAACTTGTATAATAGTTTCTCTTGCTTCTTGAATTTGAATGAGTAATGTATTATTGACAACTTTGTTTCATGAATAAGAAATAACTATATGAATATAAAATAAATTCTTTAAATATAAGGTAGGTACTACCTAACCACCGATTTAAATTTATTAAAAAGATAATATAATGGAATGTGATAATATGTTATAATTAGCATTAACTTTTTATAAAAGCACCTTACTATTATAATGTGTGTAATTAAAAGAAAAATGTAGATATTTTAAGCAAAATATTATGTATAAATGTATACAGGATGCGAGTCAATTTTTTTTTAACAATCTATATTGTTTTAAAAAAAATACTTTAATATAGATTTGAACGAAACGAAATGATTTTATAAATGGGAATACTAATAAAATTACTATAATCTAAAACTTTATAAACACATCGGAATGAAGTATATTATAAATTTGCATGGACTATCTAAACGTTGACTCGTGTGTACGTCATTAACTTAAATACGTACGCGAACAATGCAATACGTTAATATTAATTGAATGCTATGATATGAAAAAATAATAACAATTCGCACATATAATACGAGTAAGTATTAGTGAATATACTTACGGTTGTTCTACGGTGTGCTGTCTGATGGCAGTATTAAGGTGTACGGGTGGTCGGACTGCCGCGGCAGCTGGTGGAAACCTTCTTTCTGCGGTTGTTAGACCGTAAATTTCGTCTTCTTCGCGATCACTCAGACAACTAGATGGCTATGGCATAAAAAAATAAAATAAAAAAAATAAGATTAAAATATAGCAAAAAATAAATATAAAAACGAAAACTCCGCTGTATATAGATTTTCGTAACACGTACGTGTGTCTTCACACCGGAACAGACAAAAGTTTCCCAATCAACGCTGAATAGAATGGACGGAGCCACCCTCATCATTCCTACCCCACTTCACGTTACCCAACCAACACGTTTTACGTGCGCCGCCGTTTTCTCGACTCCTTTGAACGTCTCTCTAATCCCTAAGGGTCCCACTCACTTAACAACAACTGCACTTTAAAGAGACTAGTACGATTGATTGAAATGGTCGCTAGTTACTGATACATCTACGTATATAAATATAGACGAGCGCTAAGACAGTTTTCCTTTTATTCGTAAATCGACTTTGGTGCAAATCGGTGATTTGATTGGATGTTTTTAATATCATAAAACTACAGCGAATGTATATAATATTATATTATGTTCAATAACATGAATAAGAACAATGATTCAAGTTCATATCACTAATTTCTATCAAAATACAATATTATGTAATCATATAATGTAATGCAAAAATACGTAAAACTATTGATATCTATAGTATGGTCTCTAATAAGACTCCAATCCATAGAAATTATAAGTATTTATAAAAATAATTAAAATGAAGAAATAATAGTTCGATTAAACCGTGAAACGCCGGTTTCGATGATTTTGAATGGAATATGTAGTATATAAAAGGATATTAGAGTACTACTTGATTTCTCTCTCTCTTTCTACGAGCCATATACACCAAATAAAGTAGTCATGCAAAACCTTCCTACTATTATGACTTTCAAATTATATTATAATAAAATCATCTTTCACAGAAATTATAAAAATATTTTTAAGGGTTTGACATACCATTATGTTTAAATATTGTCTCAAAAAAAAAAAAAAAAAAAATTGATTTGTTTATATAATTAAAATTGCATTATTATTTTAAAATTTAAATAAAGTAAACTAATATATTAACCCCTAATAAATATTATTTTCTTTAATTTTTGTAATAACTAAATTTGCTTCCGAAAAACTAAACAATTATCAAAAAAATATTTTGTTTGAATACGTTTTGCAACTATTTTACGCATATAGGTTAGAAATAGAAAATAAATAATGCACTGACGATATATTAAGTTTATAAAATAAACTATACAAATAAATTTAAAGAGGGTTTTATTTTTTAATTTTAGCAAATGAAATGCATACTTGATTACAATACTATATAAAGCTATGAATACAAATACAAAAATATTAACAATAATAATACACCTAATCGATATTTAGGAATAATAATCCTACTATTTCTGTTAAAACTGAAAACATTTACATATATAATAAATTATAAGGTATTAATCGTGATAAAAATGGCTTTAAAAATTAAAATGAGGGTATTATATTAAAATAAAATACACTTATAATGTGTATTCTATATAAATATTATTTACGATTAAACAAGGAAAAGGTAATAATATAGAAACACAATAACAATATAATTACGTAAATCATTTAACAAGTATGAAATATATAGAATGAAAATTGTGATATTGAATACTCACAGAGTATTTTCCGGGCGCGTACAGGTGATGCGAGTACGGATTTCCGACCATGTTGCATGGAGACCTGGAAGGCGACGAGGGTGCTAACAACGTGATTCGGGGAGATAATTCAGCCCATTCGGTAGCCCTAAGTTCGTCCAGATACTCCAAAATATCTCGATAATGGGTGTTGTACAGATCAGCGTACCGGGACGCTAAGCCTTCCAAATAGCCTCGTTCACCGTTCTGTAATCATAATAATATTATATTAAAAAAAAATATGTATTTAATGAAATGAAAGAAAAACTCATTAAAACGGAAACCGTGACGGGCGACCAGGGGTAAATGTTCTCTTATGTGTACATGGAAAAGGGTCGTATATAAACTGGTAGGCGTAGATAAATTTGCCCTCCTCTTACACTCGGCACACACGCCACATATTTGAATTAAACGAACCAGACAGAGATTTCCAATCCTGCTGCAGTGAAGTCTGAATAGGGCCCAAAACTCATTTTCTGGGTATTATTTATTTTTCAGCATCATCCACCAGAAGAGGGCTCCAATAACTGTCAAACCCCGTTAAAAATCACGATTTCCGACAGGACTCGCCATAGAAGAAATAGAGACGATAAAACAATAGTATAACGAAAGCGATTTATTAGTCGGTCCAGCTTTATTAAATTCATCGTTTTTTTTCGTATGATTTACGACTGAGAGTTTCATTCAAATGCGAAAAAATAAAAAATAAAACTTTATCGTAGAATATAATATATTTTTATAACTTATTATTGGGTGTTTTATACGCTTGAAGTATGAAATAAATCGATAAAAAAAATATTATGTGTCACTATGCCCCTCAGTAAGGTAGTTCGGCTACAAAACTGAATCCAATTCTCCTAACATCTCAATATATCATACGTCGAGAATAAATCTATCTATGAAAATATCAAATTCGTATAACCAGATTCACTAAAGTATTATTCTGTTAAAATATTTTTATTTAGAAGTCGGCCATTTGTAAAGTTGTTCGAAAAAAAATAAAAGCCATCTGCATTGACAACGTCGTATTCAATATCAATCTTAAAATCATTTTAATTAATTAATTATAATAAAAGAATACTATCTGATAATAAACAATTAATTTAATATTTTTCTCAGAAATTGTATACGTTGAGGGTCAAAATTATCATTTTAATAATCACCTAACATTGTTCGTTGGCTCAAAGAAAAAATAAAACAAAGGTCCAGAATGTTTTAGCGAGAATAAAATACACACACTTGTTTATAGATGAGATTTGTTAATTTGATAATAACCAAATAATGAATTATGGATTTGATACACATATAATTTATGAAATTAATGAATTCTATTATATTGTTATCAAAATTATTAACAAAATATTTTTTACGTAATTAGTTTACAAGTTTTATAGTATTTATTTATTTTTAATCATAGATACCTATGATAAAACAATAATAATTGTTTCGTATGTATTAATCGATATCAATAAACACAAATCATGTAACATATCATCAAATTTTTTAACCACGAAATGCTTGCAAAATCTAAAACATTTATTTGGCGTTATTCTATACTTTTATCACAATAATATAGTTAATGTATATAATGCACGGGGATTCCTTTTTGAAGATAGAAGTTAAAGAAAAACAAAAATTGTAAGGCAGATATTATATAAATATATACGAATTAAAATAATATTTACATACTAAGTGTACATTTGTAAACGATGAAAAAATAAAATGATATAAATTATTTTATGTACCTATAATATTGCTTGTAGTAATCCTGTGGGATATACCTTGTACAAATTATTATATAAATACAATAAATACATAAAAGTGTATCAACATTTAATATTTATACATACAAGCATAAATTATATAAGTGAAGGATCTTACTGATAAGTTAATCTGAAACACTCAGTTTTTTGTATTTTTAACACTAATTTTGAGTATTTTGAGTATACAACTAGTCTTTTTATTTATAACATTATATTTACACAATACATAATATATTTTTCTAAATGCAACTTCAATATATTCTCAATTCCCAGTCTTAAATTTCCATTTATAAAAATAAAATATTAATGTGGTAGTTTATACTTATAAGTACATATATTTAAAACCACGAACATGCGGAGAAGTACAATTACAAATCACTACATATGAAAATTTTAAAAAATAAGTAAGTATTTGACATATAATTTTTATTTGTGAAAATGTAGTTTCGATATTTTAAGTTTAAAAAATATATAAAAACTAAAATGAAATGAGTGCTATGCGAACAGACATCAAAAATATCACTGATAAAATATAAAGCCTAACACAAATAAAAATGTGTACAATATGGACATCTATGGAATGAGAAATTGGCATTTTTTCAAATATTTTTAAGTTTATATTATACAGGGTGTTTCATGATGAACTGACAAATGTCAGTTAGGTTTAAATGTCAAATTGTCAGTTCATCGTGAAACACCTTGTATATACTCGTAGGTGCAGCAATTCAATAATATTATATATGTTAACAAATATACAGCGATGTCTTAAACAGTGAGTATCTACTATCGTTGTAATATATATACGCAGCAGAAAAGTAGAAACCCATTTGTTTATGTTTGATTAACTCTTGTGGTTATGTAAACTTTGCAAGAATCGTAGCGGCAAAGTTTAAAGGTAAGCCAAGACGATAGAGCGTCCACCATTTATCCGTCCGTCAATACTTTAGACTTAACGTCAACGAGTAATCCCCGCAGAGAATATAGAACGCGCTATCTGCTTGTAACCGGCAAAGGTCATTCTAAGGGTAGGTAGGTAGGTAGGTATATCCGGTTATTATTGTCGGGAGGGAAACGCACGTAAGTAGTGCGGTACGAGCTGAAGCAAGAGGGTTACGATTATTATTATTCGTCAGCAACAAAAATGAACAAGGGTAAGGTGGGCGAGGGATACGTAAGATATACGTCGTTGAGGTTGCCGCCGTCACTAGAATGGAAAAAATGACTTTAGACCCGACGTCTACGTGAAAAATTTCCGTTTATAATGTTCTGCCAAGACGTCAATTTTTCATGCGCCAAAACCTACAGGACAGACGTATGAGAGGGGTGGGTGTGGGAGAAAAAAGTTCAAAAGCTGGAATGATTATCCCCGGTAAAAATTGTACACCCTCGAGGTTATGTTTTCTAATACCTTCGCGACCCGTAACACCCGTCCGCTTGCTCAACAACAATCGTTATCATAGTTAACAACTCTTATCGTTAGACGTTGATCTCATTTTATTTGTGGTGTGCAAAAAAAAAACAATACCGTATACTAACAGCTTTAGATGGAAGTTCCTTTTCACAAGTCAATATTTTGTATAGTCGATCTTACAATGTCACAACAGTCCATTTTAATAGATATGTGATTACAGTCTTTCATATGAAATACATAATACGCGATTTTATTGCCATTTGGCTTATATGGATATTGTATTTTAATACCATTTGTGAACATCAACACACACACATACACAACTAAAAGAAAAGAAACTAATCCTAGCTAATATGATCCAAACAATATGATTTATTGTAAAAACTAAAATATGATCAAAACACTAAAACAATATTACTTAATAGTTAAATCGTATATGTACAAAAATTACATTATATTATACAGGTATAATATAGATACACATCAATATATTAGGTAACTACATAAAATATATGACAACACCGATTATCAAAATTTATCAAATTATTTTTTTTTAAACTTATCTAACATAATAAGCTCATAATAGGCAAAAAGGTCGAATAATATATTTAATAATATGCGTATACAGAAACATTTACTTGCATCTTAAAATTTTCTTCATTCTCAATAAAATTATTTTCCTTTTCATAAGTCGTTATCATTTTTAAAACTTCATCATATATTGCATTATGTCACTTGACCTTTAAATTTTATTGATCTTGAAACTTTTTATATTCAAAATACATTATAAACGTATGATCTATCCTAAGTTGATATTAAAAATTAACTCAAAACCATCATAATGACCAATTTTACCAAAATTCGAATTACATCAAGAAAAAGAGTAAGAAAACCATTTAAATAGGTACTTTCAGATAATTTTTTTTTTAATTTTAATAAAATATACATTACAATACAATTTCAAATTAGAGTAAAATTTAAATAAATACTACGATAACCAAAAAAGTAATACTTAGTATATACTTTTAAATTAAGATTAAAAAATGTTTTTAGTAAAATATTTCCATTCAAAATTTTTCAGTAAAAGTTTATGTTGTTACAATGAAAAATAAACAGATGATTTCAATTTTATACATTAAAAATTTAACTGAAGTTATGTACAAATATTACATAAATAACAAATAACTATTGTTGTATATTATGTTAGTAAAACGTAAGTTTTATATTCGTAGTATTATTTTTCTGAAGTTTACTAAATACAAGTAAACTACTACTAATATTATGTTCTATACGGTATTTAATAATTAAAAATTGAACTAAAAGTATTATCGATGATAGGTACACGAATCATAAAATGAAAAACTATTAAACCAGCACTAGTTATATAACAAACAAAAATTACTGCAATTTTATTTCATATTTTTATGGTATATCGTAACATTGAAGAATGTAAAATATCATTAGAAAGATTTACATAAACAAATAGCGTAGGTAGAAGCATTGAGTATAGATACTCAATGGTAGAAGGTTATAGGTACAAAAAATTTTTATCACTAGATTCAAATTTTTCAACTAAGAAATAAAAATTGTACTAAATATTAAAGAAATTGTTCCTATCTCGACGTTTTGAAAAGTTTCAACTTAAAAAAAAGCGACGCTGTAATGTTATATTTCAGTATTTGATATGTAAATTTAAAAGAGGATGCTGGTTTGTGTCGAAATTATATATTTTACTTTAAAGTTCAAAATATTATGTTATTAAAATGTACGGTTTATGAAGATTAATGAAGTTATAGATGTAAAGTATAAAAATTATTTTACTTAATAAAGAAATTTATCAATTGTAGTACTTTTTTTTTACGATGAAATATATAACAAATTTAATTAATGACAATGACTATAAACTATACATGAACAACTACGATGAATTCCATATAGGTTACTTATCTTTGCGTATCACGAAGAAGTGTACTTTAAGTTAAAAGAAATATAAGTTTAACCAACATCTAAAAACAAAAAAACCACAATTCTTTACTTTTTTCCATTGTTCATACTATTATTTCAAAGTTACAATTTTACTATATAGTAAAATAAATATTTAAATTACTATGAAGATGACAAGTAATGATTTTCCATATCTTAAACTTAATAAGTGAAAATATGCCTTAGCAAAAGAAACTAGCTTGGGTTGATTATGTGGAAAATTAATTTGCCGTGTTGCATGTATAAAAATATAAAAAACATAGAGATAACGTTGTAAGGGCATAATTTTAAATTATGATGAGCTGTATATATTAATATTATTAAAAAGAATAATAAAAAGAATGAGAACTATTAATCAAGAAAAAAAATATTCTTGATAATATAATTATACTTACCTCAGCACAATTTTAAATTTAAAGTAAAAATGTCAGAAAAATACTTTTTTCAATCAATTAAGAATACGCAAGAATTTTTGAATGATAAATAGTCTCCAACCAAAACCGTATATAATATAAATGGCTGTGGCTTAGTATTTTACTTCGACTGTAAAGTAAAAATATAGTATTTCACCATTTAATAATGTTAACGCAATGACTAATGTTATTTTATTTCTTTTATATCCGTGGGAGAATTGAGAACAAAAAAAAATGTCTGAAAGCTCTAAACCAAGCGCAGCATATTGTACCTATTAACAAACAACAACAAAAATAAACATAAATCCGTACTGTTTCCGGAAAAATAAGACCCTTACTTGAAGAAGAATGGGAAGAAGTAAGGAGGGACCCCGTTGAAATTAAGTGGATATTTTCAGTCTGGCGGCAATAAACGGCGTCGGCGGCGACTTCCAACTCACAGTCATCAGCAAAAAAGTTTTTAGGAGCCCGTAGTTCGGACCGGGGTTTATCCACCGCTCGTCACCGATATTAACTTGAATTTCAGTCTATGTATATGTATATATAGAGAGAAAAAGACACAGAAACAAGGTCGGAACAAGAACCCCATTAAAAGTTGTAATAACACCCGCGCCAAATAACAAAGCTGTACCATGTTTAGTTTAGATACGTCGTTCGTTTGCCCTATTCTTAATATCATAAAAAAAATGTATGTGTAATAAAAAACAATAAACACAAATAAAACCTGAAAGTCTCCGAATAAATTTAATAACGATACTATTTCATTTATCGCGATATTTTTCATAACTTTACTGTTTTTAATGGTATTTTAGTTAAATAAAAATATTATATAAATAGTTGAGAATTAAATTAGTATTGATGGTACCGTGGTTAATATAATACAATACAGCAATAAGTTATTTGAAATAAACTTTCAATATTACATTTTAAACTTTGAAGTTGCTATTTTTATTATGACCTATTTTAAATATTAATGACTATTTACTTAATACTAAAAACTATTTAAATAATTTAAGGGGCGGCCACACCAACATTTGTTTTTTCTGTCTAAAGTTTACGACTTTCTGGTTAAGTTTAGGGCTAAGACACCTGTTATATATTTTATACAAAGAAGAATATTTCTTGCGCATTGGTAGGATAAATTTTTAATATATTCATTTTTAGTAAATATAACAATACTTTAATTTAAAATAATTAAATTATTTTTAATTATTAATAACTTATTCAAAAATGTAAATATTAAAATCTATCTAGTCAATGCACAGGAAATAATTTTTTTTTTAAATATATGATAGGTACCTTTGCTCTAAACTTAACCAGAGAGTCGTAATCGTGAAAATACAGAATATCTTTATTCCTGTATTATATAGGTAGGAGATAGATAGAGAAAACAAATGTGTGTGTAGCAATCCCTTATTAAATATGTATAGTTACTCAATATAAAATTTAAATATGTATTTATTATAAAAATATATTCTTTTAAGTAGATAATATAATACAATTATATTCATAGTTCAAATGTAAAAATATCTTTACTATATTTAAAATACATTTAATCAGTATTTTGGGGCTATTATAGTATTTATTTTCAAATAAAAAAAATTATCGAATACGAGTTTTAATGGTGTGATATCGATAATTAATGTAATAATTAATTGTCAACTGAAATGATTATAGATATTACATATATTTTAAATAATATTTATTATACAAAACATTAACATAGTAAAAATAATCGCAATGGTTTTATTATGTTTGTTATAGAAATATAGAAAATGTAATAATATTTATATGACCGCCAATCTAGTAAAACGTCTTAAAATGTAGTATCGTGGACTATGCGGTCAAGTGGCGTGGCCGCCCTTTCCTTTTGTATCCGGATAATGAAACGTAGTAGAGCTCTTGGATTTTCATTAGAGAAAAAAAAATCTCTTAGTCTTTTGAAAAACTCAGAAACACGAGTGGATTTATCTGTGAAATCTGACGAAGTACTTACCTACTGTGGTGAAAAAAAAAGATGAAAAAAATTGTTCACTATGCCATTGCTGCAACATTCGCTCAAACTATATTCAGTTTTTTTAAAATAAAATATTTATTTTCGAGCAATCTTATCTTTTGAAATCAATTACCTATATAATATACAATATTTTAACTAACATAAATTATTAGACAATAAAATTTAATTTGAAATCATTTTCATTATTTAAGTTATTCTATATTAAATAAATTTAAGCAGAGAAAAAAATTATAATCAAAAAATAGACGTTTTCCGCTAATATGGCTTGAGTTATTTATACTTTCAATCGATGATAACAATCAGATTCAAAGAGCAATTTCAAGTGGTTATAAGGGTTTATAAGAAAATGCTTACATTAATTTATCATCATTTAAATTTGTATTTACTATTTTTTCGAAATCGACTGATAAATTAAATAAATGATTTCTCTTCTAAGTTACCATCTGTGTTCAATTTAAAATCCATTCAGATTTACTGCATACAACTTTTTGTATAGATTTTTTACTAGGTATCCAAAAAAAAAGAAGTGTATGAAACATAATAGACATTGTGAATATACTTAAGGTAATTTAAGTGTATATAAATAAACGATAAAAGTCCCAATAAAAATAATACACATAGGAGGTCAGTTTTATATTACTGAACGAGATTTTACTTTTCAAACCATAGAAACGCCATTTTCGTGTTAATCTAGACAAAAAAACTCACAAAGGGGAGTATAAAGACGATATCGTTTTTCAAGTTGACAAATTTGATTCATGACTAGAAGAACAATCGAAAATTTAGTATAAGGGAGGACACATCACATGTTTATAAATCGGGTTGCCGTTCGACAGATCACGTATCGTAGTAAATTTTTCCGTATTACTGATATTTTGGTTTTTTCACTGGACACCTTAATTGCAAGAACTATGCAGTATGCAGTATGCACCCACACATTATTTTTCGAGACAAAAATATGACTGAAATTTGATGGTTATACGAGATATACTGCATGTGGTTCTTATTGAATTCACTCATACATAGTAACAACATAGCATTCAGTGAAACATTGCATTTCCAATTGAATATATGTGTCACAAAATAGCTAGTTTACCAGAATTTTAATACAATTTTAATTTGACCTAATCATAAAGTATTAAAAAAAAAAAAAAAAAGATAGAAACATAAAATAAATCTTTATAATATCTTGGCCCAAGGGGAATAAAGTAGGTACGGACATCGATTGTAATTTTATAAATTCTACACGCTCCTTGTTTAATTTAGTTTAATAACTTTATTATAAGACTATTCACTAGTCACTGCACCAGATGACTGGTCTTTTACAAATAATTTGAAAACTAACAAAAAGACAATGTATCACATATATGTATTATACATATTTCAACAGCATATACCAGTTCAAAATTATTTAAACACTCAAACTTAAAATACCTTGGTTCATTTAAATCTTATATGGAATATTAATACCAATGACCTCATCATATACAATTAAGGCATCAGACTACAGTAATAAAATTAATAGATATACACTATAAACATAATATCCCCTCATCCTAAATTTTGTCTAAGGGACTATTAGAATATTTACAAAATAAAAACCTATTATCGAATTTCTCAATATTGAACATTTATAAATTTATCAGTTTGTGGCTTAGGAATGCATCATAGACGCCATTAATACTTTAAAGCGTGCTCCGCACCATTTTTATCCCTCCGGAAGACCTTTTTTTTTAAATTGAAAGGGCTTTGTACCACAGAAAACCTTTATACAATAAATCAGAGAGCAATGGAAAATCCCTTTTACGATTCCCCAGCGACAAAAAATAGAAAAAAATACCAAAGAACACTTAAAAAAAAAACCTCGAGAACTGTGGGCTATCTAAAGCACGTATTTTTGGTTCTTCACGTGTCATGTCCATGAAACGTTTAACAGTTTTAGCTTTGTATCTTAACTTTGCTATCAAAAGTACAATACAACACGAACAATTATAAGATATAACCACGATACTCTTAATTATTTTTACTGTAATTCCTTAAATATTTTAATAATTGTTCTTGGATAATGATCAAAATAATTAAAATGGTAAGAGACTCAAATTATATTATTAGCTTGTGAATCAAATATAAATAATAAACAATCAGTAGAATATTTTTTAAAAAAATAATATAAAAATATAATTGTTGTTGTTGTATTTAATTTTTATCTCTTTTAAACTAAGTTATAAGTTTATAATAATTTAATGTGATTGTTTACAATATAGATATTTAGATAGGAGTGGAATTAAATTTATGAAATAACTTTCAAAATACTGCAGGGAAGATCTGGTAGGTATGAAAAAATACGATTAAAATAAAAATGGCTAAAAGCATTTTATGATTATTATTATAATTTTCCTGTACGTTTTTATAGCTTCTCGTATAAAGTTTTATGAAGTAATTTGGAGACATTTAAATGGAAAACAGAGCTTGAAATGACAAAGAATATTTTTCAATATTTTTGTTAATAGTTTTTTTTTTTTTTTATGAATTTTTTTTTATGAATACAATTAAATAAGAGTTATGGTTAATAATAATAAAAAAAAAGTTAAATACTATTTTTGGTAATTTAAGAGAAACTATATTTAGGTATATATAGTGTACAATGTATAGATAGATTTAACAAGATAGTCTTAACCTCGTTATAAAAATATATTATACATTCACACGTTTCATTTTGATTTTGTTTAGAAAGGAAGTGAAAATCTGTTGACACAATTGTTCTAAACTTTGTGAAGATTGTGTAATCAAGTTTGAAGACTTGTCGGTGATGGCGGCAGTACAAAGTTGAAGGGACAAGCACAAGTGGATATAACGAAGTTAAATCGAACAAGGCGACGACTATGGATCGGGGAAATTTTAAAGGAGAATGTTTTTAAACTAATAAATAAATGAACCAAAACTAGGGTGAATTGAAGGGATGGCCAATGGTAAAGAAGGGCGAGAAGAAGAAAAAGTCTAGCTTGCAGCTAATGGACGACAGGCAAGTAACAAAAAGAAAGTTACTCCATCGCATTTGAATTAGCCAATCGGTGGGTAGATCATGTCAAAGAATTCTCAGTATAACAACAAAGACGGTGTTAGGTGTGGGTGGACCAAGCCGGTGGTTCGTGATCGGTTTCCATAATGTTTATAGATTCAATACAATGCTGCAGATAATTGCAAAATATATTAATACAAGTACTTTTATCCAGTGGTTACTGGTTATATACTATTTCTCGCTAATACTGAATTGTAGTTATAACTTTCTTACAACCACCACTATTCTCCTCATTTTAGTGATAATAATCCGCAAACATATAGTGATACAAATAGCTTAAATATACCTAAAATTGAAGACATTTCACAGTCTGTTAAAATTTAAGTTTAACAATTAAATATTTAACTGACAAAAACATAATACTTTGAAAAGTTACATTATAAATGTATGTATAATTTAAAAACAAAGATAATATTATTATATTTCAAAAATGACTTTCGTAGTTGAATTATAAATATAAAAAAAAAACATAAATATGAATACATTAACCTCGACATTAACTGATATTTCTTCAATATGTTCAACGGTAGATTTTACATTACAATTAAGAAAGAAACTGTAGAGAAAATCAAAAAATTACACATATATGAGAATGGTTTACCTCTATTTATATCTAATAAAATATGAAAAAGATATGAGAGAAAAAAATATGATTTTTTTTTTAACACCATTAAAATTGTAGAATCTAATATCAAATAAAAACATTACTCAAGATAATTAGTATGTCGACTGGAATAATTTTTACACTTTATTAAAAATGTTGATTTCAATCAAAATTTAATATATAATTCAAACATTGAACATTTTATTAAAGGTTATATGTTAAATATTTTAAATATTATGTATTTGTTTCGTATTTAATTAAATGTAAAATGTATATACTTACACCAGTACGTACCCTCATACGTATCTATAATTATCAACACGACAAAATATCTATGAATTTATAAAAGTATGTTGTACACGTTCAAAGATGCATGTTATTTAATTCATTATATCCAACTTAAACCATGAATACCCATAATATTTTTTTTCAACTAGATGTAGATTGAGAAATATACTGTTTCCATTCGTCGTTTAACCATTATTATAATTTAAATTTAAATCACATTCGTGATATTTTTTAATATTAAAAATTATTTATTACTGAGTAGAGTATATTAGATAAAAGTATAATAAAACAGATAATATAAAATTAAAATTGTATGTAATTTAGCAGCATAAAAAAAAAATTTTGTAAAGTTTTTAATACCATATGTAAAATTTCATACAGATAATATTCTACTGAATATTTGTTACATAATTATTTTAATTTAAAATTATTATATGAACATTGAAAAAATAAAATTTTACTATAAAAACATTTAAAACCTTTTATATTTCTAAATTAGTTTATTTATATTATGATGACATTATAACCGTTTGAAATTCAGAAACACTGGCTATTTATTATTAATAATACTCATTAGTACTCATTCAAAATGCAAGACGTATACGCGCGTTGATAGAATACAGTTTGTAATTTTTATGCCTAAATAAAAACATATTAAATGAGTTATTTTCTAAGCATGTAATTTACATGTAAAAAACTTACAGATTTAAAAAAAACATAAAATATAAAAATAATTTATCAGTGAGCATATAAATCATGTTAATAAATCTATTTTATTTTTAACGGATATTAATACTATATAAATATATTATTGTTTAAAATTTAAACAATAATATATTTATATATTATTTATGATTTAAACTTTAAATCATTGCAATATCAAATCAAATTTATTATGAAATCAAAAACATCAGTGTACATTACCTGTATATATAGATAAATAATATATACATAACCTAACGTAGAATTCTATGATAATAAACAATACCGACCAACCTTTTATTATTATTATTATTATTATTATTTAACAGTTTTGGGAACAACTTGGTGGCTGTCTGACGACGACACGTTTATATAATTTACACAAGTCATTTATCACCAAGACCATCGCCGTGAACCCCACATTAATTTTTCTACTACACCTCTACACTACGCATACATACGCTTTCGCCGTCGTGTAATCCGCCTACTTTATAGACACTCATTGTTACTTCGGCTCTTTAAAATGTCCACACACGCACATATTTCCATTGTTGGGATACGCGCAGTTTTAATACGGTCCTCCCCTTGATATTCAACGGTTGGAGAGATAAAACGACACTGCCACTGTTATCGTAACGACGTTTGAACAAACGACTTCTAATTTTTCGAAAAACAACTCTCCTGCCCCCCTCCCGCTACCAACGAAATCTCATTCAAAGCGCATGATCTATATATATTAATATATTACACACACACACACACACACACACATATATATAATATATATATATATATACATATACGGAAAAAGTTTTTTACCTTAAAATTGAATAACAAGCATTGTACATTTCGATTATGCCTATATACTCTACTACAGTAGCATGTAAGCACATAGACATGTAAGCACATGGACATGTAAGCAACTAGACGACCCTGGGGATTAATTTTTCAGTTATAACCACTCTCTTGCCCCTTATTGTCATCGAGCGCTGCCGTCGACAGAATAATTGATCTTGCAGACAAATTTGAATGTAAATAAGACGTAAAAGAAATTTTGTCATTGTTTTTTTTATTCAGTTATTTTTCTTTTAACGCATAATATAACGTAACGGTTTACAGTTTAAGTAGTCAAAAACCGACATTATATAATAACAATGCCAGAGGGAAATATGGTTTTTGTCTTGTACTATTGTTATGAAAAATGAGCAGGTGCATTCCAGATCCCTGCACATAAAATATTATTTCTTACATGTAGCCCGTGTGATGCTGATGTGCTTTTATCATTATATAGCAAATAGTGAGTAAAACAAACGCATTTTATTATACAGAAATATAGGAGATATTCATACTGTATTTAATTTATTTCATAATATTCTCATGTCTATATGACTATACTTCAGAACAATACCTGAGATATTTTTGCTGTAGAAATACGTCAATAATGGTAACGGTTTTTCTAGAAAATGAGAGAAGAAACACAAAACTGGAAATATTTCATGGTTCAATAAAGTGGATGCACAGAAAAAGCAATTCAAAATGGATAAATGTATTCAATCGAACCGTTGAGCAGTTAAAAAGATCTTTACACCGTCGAATGAACCACAAAAACATTTTTTTTCAATGTTGCCCAAAAACCTTAAACAATTTAACCCTAAAATTTTATTGAAATCGAGTAAGTACTGAGAAACGAAACATTATTTTTTATATACAAATAAACCTTTTGAAAATAATTATGTATGAGGTAAAAATGTACACTGCTTTATTTATACTTGCGACGCCATTTTTAGATTTTTCTCGAATAAACGAACAATAATAATACTGTTGTATACGATTTCAGTACGTAACAACATTTTAAATAATCTGATTATTTTAAATAACCTATATGTAATATGCCAAATAAATCTATTTGTTTAACAATGAGGATTTTTTTAGTTTTATATTAATCACTTTATCGGGTTTTGGGCAGAAAGAAAGTACGAAAACTTTTATTAACTAAGGATCTTAAATTCGACTTGGACGTTAATTAAAATAAGTTTTGGAATATGCTTTAATTTTACTGAAAATTACATGAAACCTCTAGATTATTATAACCTTGCGCAAAAATCTGTATATTGGATTCCTGCAGGGATGCCAATCACCTTGTATTATTTTACAACTAGGTATTTAATAATTCTTGAATGAACATTGAAATTTCGACAAAAATTATCTTAGTATAATATAACCATGTATTTATTCTTGAACGCTCGTTTCATATTATTGTTACCTATTATAATAAGCGTATACTATGATATGGAAATTTGTATTATTATAAAATAAAAACAATCAAAAATGTTTTAATTTAAAATAATAATTGACAAAATATATGTATACCGAAATACTCCGTAGCAATTATAACTAACAAGTAAATTCTAAATAAACAATATTATGTAAATAACAATAAATATATGTGCCACTGTCACAACAATATCGGGAACCCGAAATTATTCATATAAAGCATCGAATATTTTTATACTGTATGATTTATTTTAGCGTATATATTATGTTCATTACAGAAAGAAACTAATAATTGTTTGAGAGTAAAAGAACAATCCACAGAGTTAAAAAATTTAATCAGCAATCCAAATTCATTCGTGATGGAGTAAACGATACAACAAATGCCAACACAGCCTAATGCAGTGTTACCCAACCTTAGGCCCCAGTGGATGATGAGCGCTTGCACACGTGTATGTGTGTGTAAAATAATGTAAGTAGGGGGAGGGGGGTTAGCACAACGCCAAATTTCCCCAGAGAAGTGGACCGACACGACGGTAGTGTTCTAGCGTTCATTTTATTCTTTGCAACGTGTACACTGTACAACCATGTCGCTCTCACTGTTTGAAACAACATTAAAATAATCTCTTCTCTCTTTTGTACCGGGGCATTGTTCTATCAGTCGTAAATTCTATCACGGCGGTGGGGTATAGTGGAGATGTGAGTATACGAACGAGCATAAAGAAGCGCGGACAGACGAACATGCGAAAATAGTTGTGTCAACCTATCAACCTGTTTGTATATACATGTATTATAAATATATATATATTCATGCGTGTGTAAGAGAGTACATTTTGAGGGAAAGGAAACCCGCGTGCGATGTTATTTATGTTTTTGGCCGACTTATCCTGTTTAATAAATTAACGGTCCGGACTTCCAGGATAACACAAGCGTGATAACGGAAGGGTGCGGGTGGTTTTCCGTCGTTTCACTTCGGGGTTGTAGTGTTGTGGAGTTCGCACGAAACCTTCGCGCGCAAAAAAGGCATCTGGCGGTAATGTAGTGTATGTACATTGTACATAAACACATAGCCGCAGGAATGTGTAGAAACTATAAAGCGAAGAAAAATGATAGCGGTAAGCGACCTTTATTTCAAAGGACTCTTTACCTGTCGGTTTTTCATTTGCCATTGTTGCACGTAAATTCAAGATTTTTCGCAGAATATACATGCGTGTTTATACAAAAATGAATTTGTTTCAGACCAACAGCCATTGGTGAAGGGACTTTTCAAACCCTCGACGAGGAAAAATTATTCTATGTCACTTTACTGGTGTCCGGAAAATCGTTTAACAGGAACTTTTTGCAATAAAACCAATTAATTCTGCACAGATTCCCAGCCGTTGTTTTTCACCAAACAAACCCAATAAAATAATTTTTTCATTCGTGTTTGGCCAACGGGGTGCCAATGGAATCCGTAGTTTTTCCATGCTTAATAAGCCAGAGTAATGGATAAAGTTTTTCTTTCACTTTTTCGTTACTTTTTAAAGCAATCTGTCTTGCACGTTAATAAAAAAAATGTTAAAAACAGAATATTCAAACAATTCAAACAGATCTTTTTGGATTCCGTTTTAATCTAAAAAATGCCCGACTTCATTGTCTTAAAACACAAAAATGAAGACCTTTTTAGCATAATGTCAATCCATTCGAAATGGTAATGTTTAGAGCACTAAAAAAAACTTAATGAATGCTTTTTTCACTCGAGTCCCATTGAAAATGTGAATTTTTTTACATCTCAAGAGTTGTGTTTAACCTGTCTAGGTCATGCGACATAATGGGTTTTCTCAAATAAAACAGAAAAAAGGATATGCATAGCCGATCCTCGAATTATGCGAGTAAAGCATATTGCGTCAGCAATCCACAGCTAAACACTGGTATACTTGCGCCGCAAAAGATAAATGCATTTATGAGTATTCGTTTATTATTTTTTAACGCGCCAGCAGGTGCGCACCAGACAAATCGGCGACGCGGACGGTAGGGTACGTACGCCATAAGGTGTTCCAAAAACTTTTGCACAAGTGGCTTTTAACTATAGTAAATTCTGAACTCCTGTGTAATAATAATAATAATAATAATAATTTATAATTATACGCACCGTGGCGATGTATTTAAATTTTCACACATATAGGGTTAACCGGGACTGGCAAGGAGTTCGAGGACACTCGGGATTGCGTTTGACTGAGTTTATACAAGTGTCATTAACTATTATCTATAGGGTGGAAATATTTCTTTTGATAGAAAGCACGTGCAATTTATAATAACCACACACACCCAACTTAATAATGCATAATTTTGATTTTGTAACAAACGTTTGAACTTAAAACTTAATAATAAAGATTGGATATTAAATTGAGTATGCAATCTTATTGACAAGTTCAATAAAATATTAAGAACTCATTCAACTATAACATGCTATATACAAGAAAAAAATATTTCATGTACATTAGCTTCGATATTTGTACGCGAAACCCTAATTTTTATTAAATTTAATATCAGCTGTAAGTGTAGAATTTGATATATTAATAAAACGAAGCAACATTTCTTTAAAGTTTCAAATCCTAACGAATAATATTTGTTGCATCAAAATTAAATAACTAAAATCTTATTATTAGGTACGTTTAAATGAACAACTTTGAAAAAATTATAACTAAAAAAAGTACATAACAAAATCGTATAAATGTACTTATGAGATTACTTGAAGAACAACTCACGAGGAACATCGTATTAAATTTTCAAGTCGTAACTATTAAAATTGAAAATATTAGATATTATTTTCAAGTATAAAATATAATTAATTTGAAAATGATCGTGATTTTTAAGAACTTTATTAAAATTTAATTACAAATGCTTAAAAATAAATTTGTCTATATGTATTTTTATCGCTATAAAAACTTATAAGGAACATGATATTATATTGTTAAATCTTACACTCATACACAACTATTTTACCATACATAAATTGAAAAAAAATTAGAAAAATTCAAATGACTAAAATAAATCAAAAAAGATCAAATATATTTTGATAATATTCCAAATCTATTACATTTTAATACAAAAAATCAAGTATCTTCAGTTATTTATTTTTAAATTACTGTACTCTTGATCCCATAAAGTATAAACTAGATAGAATCGATTACTAGAAGCCTCCCTCAAATTTAAATATTAGAACATTGTTGGTTGTATTAATAAAATGCTTACGTAACATGAATCATTATAAAACCAATTAATTCATCGGTACACTCAGAATCTAAAAAACGTCCAGTAATTTTATTTTAGTAACAAATCAATATAATAAGTGATAATTTATTAATACCTAATTAAAATGTAATCAATATCATTTATAATTTTATTTAGCTAGTAGTAAAGAAACTTAAATGTAAAACAAATATTAATTTACAGTAATATACTATTCAGCTAGGAACCAGATACCAAAATATGAACAAAAAAGACAAGTAGGTAAACATTTTTTTTTATCAAGCATATAAAAATGACATACATGACATCGTTATTCAACTATATATGGTTATATCTAAGTATATTGTAATAAATAACTCTTATCATACAACAAGAAATAATAGATAGCAAAATACATTATAAATTATATCCCACATATTTTTAAACAAAACATTATTATAATAAATAAATAGATATATATTTATACATTGTACTATGAACAAAATATAAACAATTAAAATTGTAAATATTTAACAGAATAACAAAATTATGGTCTTTAAAACTTGATTTAAATATAAAAATATTATTAGGTACTTATACGTAATTTATATATTAGGTAGTATACGTAATAATTTATAATATTTTATTTGTACTGTTTGAATTAAATTAAAGATGTTTAGATACCTCAATATGACATTATGACAAAAAGAAACCAATAAAAATGTTCTTAAATCCTAAAATAAATCATTCACTATGTAGTGTTAATTAAAAAAAATATAAAATATTAAGTGCATACTTTTCATTTTTATTATTAGTCGCATTTATACATAGTGTTTTTTTCTAATGAAGGTTGTTGTTGGCAAAAGAGCAGTTTGCGAAATTTCCCAGCAGAAATATTATTACCGACAGCGATGTGGCGGAAAAAGACCCCTTCGCGCCCTCATTCCTTCTTTCCGCCCCACCGATTCATCGTCACAGTAACTTTACAATTATATACATAAGGGTCGTCATGATTAACTCCATCAACTGAGGACCTCTGCCCAGCCTCTTCTCATTAGTCCGAGATACTTACCTATATACACTACCTCCAAAATGCGTTTAATATATTACACATTATAATATATTACATCTACTTGTATATTATTATAAAGTATACTAATCAATGTATATAGTTAAAATTTATGTTTGTGCAATTCGTTTTTGTCTAAGGCCGATTACCATTGGGAGTGTATTGCTGCAGAGTAGGGACGAAAAGGCATTCGTTTTGTAAATAATGTAAATATCTGCAGACATTTTACGTGACGACTGGTTGAGTCGGTGGAGGGTGATGGCGGCGCTATACAACGCGAAGTGTTAGGATTAATTTTTACGATTGCCGTATGCGCCGGGGTCAAATTTATCAGCAGGGCCCCAGGAATACTATTGTCGAATAATAATTTTGTTTCTGTTAGCTTTTGCTGCTACACTACTATAGCTACTGCCACTGCCGCCCTCGTTCAATCTCCCCGGAGACCCTAAGCTGTCATTTGTGAAGTTTACGTGCCTAGAGTCGAAGATTAGTTTACTCGTATGTAGTACAAATATAACCCCTACGTCATATTTCTCTTTTTCTTTTTTTCTCTCTATTTTTTTTTATATATATTGCTATTGGAGTCGAAAATTCGAAAGGATCGTTAATTGGCCCTCTTTTGGTGGGTTCAGGGTTGATTAGCTATTATCAAAAAAAAAAATCTTTGATGATACGTGTACTAATTGCATATAACCTTCATTCTTTTTACATTATTTTCTTGAGTCATTCTGTACATTTTAAATAGTATACGAATTAGGTATATCATTCGAGACACATAATCTACGAAATTAGAATGCAATAGGCTTTTATGTGGATCAAATTTTGGAATTACAATTAAACTATCAAAAAACACGTATTTAATTTTTTCATTCATAAACTATGAGTATAATTTTACTAGTATTACATATACATTATACAGGGTGTAACAGATAGAATTTACAAAAATAAATATATATATATATGGTACTTAAACGTATGACAAAAATTGTTAGTATTATATGATGAGTGAATAATTTAAGAAATATACTCATGTCAGCAAATTCAGAAAAATCATATTTTTAAAAAAGTTATTATGTTCCAAAATAATTTAATCAAAAAATATTGATATATTAAAAAAATTCTAAAAAATAAACTTCTTGACTTAGATAAATATTTTTACCATCAAAATTGTTCTTATAATCAGATTCACAAATTGGCTATTTTAAATGTATTCGAAAAAGTTTAAATCAAAATTTAATTTATATAATAAATATAAAAAATTTAATTATACATGTAGCGTTTCCTAACGCTACTCTTCCCTACTCTTAATGATAAATAAAAAAAAATTGAAAATATTAAGTCAGTTTTATCTATTAGGTACATCCTGTATATAAATAAAATTTATTTTTAGATTCGAAGCGGAGCGATGAATGTATTTATTTTACTATTTTACTATTATGTGTGTATTTAAGATAAGTAGTCGATAAAAGGCTTCAATATTTACATATTTACATAGCGTGTGATTTTAGATAGCAAATTGGATCTAATTTGTACAATGCTTTTTATAGGTCAATATCCAAAAAAAAATTTTATAATTGGGAAAACAAACAAAAAATTACAGAAAAACAAGAATTTTAGATTCTGAACGGAGTGATGAATGTATTGATTTTACAATGATGTGTGTTTTAGATTCTGAACGGAGTGATAAATGTATTGACTTTACAATGATGTGTGTTTTTGTTTTTTTGTTTTTTTTTTTGTCTGTGTACAGCATAACTAGTCGAAATAATGTTTCAATTTCAAACTTTGGGGGTGGTTTCCGATGTAAAATTGGATATCCTTGGTGCATTATAGAGGTGAAAAGTAAACATTTTCCAACAGTTTTCAAAAAAATCGAATTTTTTATTTTGCTATAACTCAAAAACTAATCGATGTGAACACTTGAAATTTTCACCAAATTTTAATATTAGCGTTCTCCATGCACAGTTAAATTTTTAAAGTATTTTGAATTTTTTTAAGCTATTTATTGACAATTAAAATTTTTAATTTTTTTTAGTATTTTTTAGATTCTGAACGGAGTGATGAATGTATTGATTTTACAATGATGTGTGTTTTTTTTTTGTGTTTTTTTTTTGTTTTTGTGTCTGTGTACAGCATAACTAGTCGAAATAATGCTTCAATTTCAAACTTTGGGGGTGGTTTCCGATGGCAAAGTGGATATCCTTGGTGCATTATAGAGGTGAAAAGTAAACATTTTCCAACAGTTTTCAAAAAAATCGAGAAAAACATAAAAAAAATGACAGAAAAACGGGAATTTTTACGCAAAACCAGTTTTCGACAAAATCGAATTTTTTATTTTGCTATAACTCAAAAACTAATCGATGTAAATACTTGAAATTTCCACCAAATGTTTATATTAGTGTTATCTATATACAGTTAAATTTTCAAAGAATTTAGACTTTTTTTGAGCTATTTATAGACAATTGAAATTTTTAATTTTTTTTAGTATTTTCGTAAATTTTCGTAAAATTTTTTTCTTTTATAACTAAGTTTTGAAAATTTGGTACAAGGTTCTCCATACATTTTTCTTCAAATATCTGTAAAAAAAACTCTACCTGATTGAGACAAAATTTTTTATGAGTGTTTGAAATTTAAATTTTTACAAAACCGCGTTAAATAACGGTTTAGCCTCAAACGATTTTTGATATTTGTTGTTATTCAAACAGTATAAGTCGTAAATACTTGAAAATTTTACCAGTTATTTAGATTACCATTTTCTTTTATTATAAAAATACATAGGCACAATTTTTTTTTATTAGCATTTGAAGTTCAAATATTGACAAAAATTCGTCAAAATCATGAATATTTTCATAGTTAAAAATTTATAAATATTTTTCTATCAAAAGCTAAGAATTGAAAATTTAATACTATGCTGTCTATAAGTTAAGCTTAAAATAATTATAAAAAAGTTTGAGGATTATTCAATTTAAAAAATTTAATGAGTGTTTAAAGTTTTAATTTTAATTTGAAATCAAAAATACATGTGTAAAATAACTTTTAACTAATAAATAATTTTCGATTTTTGTTATTTTTAAAAAATTACTTGACTACTTCCTTTTACTTTATCTTGAAAAATTTATACTTAAATGTTTGAATTTGTTTCAAAATAGAATATATGATATAATTTAAATATAATATATCCTAGACTGACAAATCATCTCCGTTCAGAATCGTTTTTCGTATACAATGATACCTATCATTGCATTCAAATTTAACCTACCATAGTCTGAGGTCCACCCCACCCCCTAATATACAGCAGAGCGATACCCACTTACCCGCTTTGTTTTTCTATTTATTACTACTGTAATAATTGTTTAGTAACCATAGTTACCAAAATTTAGAAAATGTTCACTCAAAATCGTTTTTCATCGTATAAAATGGGTTATTATTGAATTCGAATTTTCAAAAATTCATCAGTGTTCTCTCAATAACGAGTTCCATTTAACGCCTAATGTACAACAAAGCGGTACCCATTTTCTCCAAATTTTTGGTTTAAATACCTTTCTCTACTATTCTAAATATTTGGCATGTATATAATTTAATAATATGTTAATACTTTAACAGTATAAAAAAAATAGAAGTTTCTCTGCTGTATAAGTTCGTAGTACCTACCTAGTTGAGTGTAACTTGTCATAGAGCAAGTTTAGCTGTAATTATGAAATTATTATTGTTTCAATTTCCTACCAGAACCACCTTCAGGTTTATGCCTAAGGCAATATTATTAATCCATAAAATGAGGACATAGAAAAAACATCATTATAAAACCAATAAATTCATCACTCGGCTCAAAATCTAAAAGTATGCTTCGAAGTTACAATTTTTAAGAAAATAATTAGCAAAGGATGTATTTCAGTGCTCGATTACATTTCTGTTGAATGAATATATTTTTAGATGTTAAATTTTTTTTTCGCCAAAGTTATTTACTTTTTAATTACTTAAATAACTAACAATACTATTAAATATCAAAGACATTCGCTGCAACTATTATTCATAAACAATGACATAAAAGAGATGCGAATTATAAATAATATATATTTATAAAAAAAAAAAATGTTTACTCGAGTCTAAATCTCTAGAACAATTGTCATTTTATTTAAATATGATAATAATTGTTTTATCCTAAGAGAGTGCTTTTGTTCATCAGGACAAAATGCATTTTTATAATACGGTTGTTTGGCAACCAACCTATAATTCTAAAAATATAAACAAAGGCATCATTCAATATTAAATTTCTCTTTAAAATATTTAAATAGGTATCAATTATATATTAAAATATATACATAGGTGAATACATATAATAAACTATTTAGTTATAAATTAAAAATAATCTAACATTAATGAAACAATTAAAACACACATTTTATATTACCATTTTCTAGTTAATATTTTATAATTATTGTATTATTATAATTGATTTAATATATAATACATGATGATTAAAGAAAAAATATTCTTTACTACATATTTATACAAGCGTTTTATATTTAACTTAACCGTAAATAAAAATGTTTTTACCAGAGTTTCTATAAATTACAATTAAAATTGTTCAAATACAGAAATCCAAAATAAGCCTTCCTTAAATAAATTTGAAACTATAACAACAGATTAAATATTAAAAGCAATCTCCAAATTGAAAATTGGGTCATCTCCTGAAATTGATAAAATTACAACTGATTTATTAAAAAAAACATGACACGATACTTTGTTTACCCCTATGTCACATTTTTAACCTATGTATTTCTCAAAACCTAATACCAGATAACTTTAAAGTAGCCATAATCACATCAATACACAAAAAAGGTCCAACTACATCATATAGGTAGTAACTTCCGGCCAATCTCAGTAATTTCAAATATAGCAAAAATATTCGAAAAAATAATAAAAAAAGAGGTTACTAGACTTTCTAAAATCAAATAATCTATTCTTTAAATATCAACTTGGATTCAGACCAGGTAAGGGCACTGACCAAGATATAGCCAATGAAACTAAAACTATATATACTGCCTTAGATGAAGGGAAAAAAAGCGCTACTATTTATCTCGATTTAACCAAAGCGTTTGATACAGTAGATCATAACATAGTTTTAAACCCGGTTTTAAATAAAAGAATAGTATAAGAATATCTGGTTTAGCTTTTTCTCTTTTTACATCCTATCTTAACAATAGGAAACAAATGGTTAAAATTAATGATATTATCAGTAATGAACTGTCAATAAAATGTGGAGTCCCACAAGGTACTACGCTACCTCCTATTTTATTTAATATCCAACTAAACGATATAAAAACACTTAATTTAAAAATTCAAGTAATATGCTACGCTGATGATACTGCACTAATTTGCATAGCTAATACATGGAACGAGGTTTTTAATAATATTGAGACAGACCTTAAAACCATCATTGATAGCTGGTTAGATGTTAATAACTTATGTTGAAATTTTGAAAAATCAGCTATTATACTACATTCTCTCATCAAGCCCACTTAACTAATCTTAAATGCAATTAAAATCCACAATAATACATGTCAGATTTCAGATCTATGTCATTGCAAATCAATCAATAAAGTTAAAAATTTCAAATATCTAGGTATTGAAATGTGCTCCGATATGAAGTGGAAAAATCAAATTTCATCTGTTTGCAATAAGTTGAAAAAATTAATTTATATAATAAAACAACTTCGTGATATTCTACCACCTAAAGATATCAGAATATTTTATTTAGCTCATGTTGAATCGCAAATTGTATATGGTTTAATAGGTTGGGGTGGAGCCTTTGATAATGTTCAAATTTATCAAAGTTGCAATTAAAAAAGACCGCAGATATCCAACCGAAAAAATATTTAAAGAGTTTAATGTATTGAATATTAAAAACCTGTATTTTAAAATAAGCATTATGTATATAAAAAAACACAATATACTGTCCCCTTTGAACCACGGTGTCAACACTAGTTACGCACTAAATAAATTTTCTCAATTTTGGCCAAAAAAAAAACCGACTGTCAAAAGGTTTTTGATTCCATAGGGATTAAGATTTTCAATTCAATGCCAACGTATTTAGCAAACATGCCTTTGTCATTGTTTAAGAAACATATCACACACTGGTTAATGTATGAATGTGACGTCACTTAATATGATTATAAATATACCTCTGTTCACACGCATTTTGTCATCCAGAATCTCATTGTTACCTACCTATTATTACTCTATCTATATTTATATTATTAATATTATTTAATAATATTAATAATATAAATATAATAATAATAATTATTATTATCTTCATAAAATTATTTTGTACCAATCTACCTATAACTTATTTTATCTGCCTTTGTTTTTACTATTATTGTTTACAATTAGATATTAATTTCAAACACAAGTATTGTAAATATCTGTTAATTGGAACTTCTATGTAAATATGTAATGCACAGTAGATAACCCTGGTCCTCCACACGAGTATGTCTCAGTGAGGCCCAGTAATCTCATAGATTTAAATTTAAATAAAATACTACACACTAACCTAACCTAAAGTCGTTTACATGACAGAATAACTTATTAATTTAAAATGTAATCACGAATCAATGACTGGCAATGTATTTACATAACTGCATTTTCTCAGTCTAGTAAGAAATAATTAAAAAATCGAAGTACACAGTAAATATTAATATTAGTGAGTAACAAAATTATATTAAATGTATGAGTTATAAAGGTACTAATAACACATTTTTTTTTTTGTTCTATGATATTAATTAATTATGTTAACACAACATTCGAGGTTTCATTGGACAAAACTTGGGTAAACCCGTACTTATGCGTATTGTGCGAACGAGCAGTTTGAACGATTTTCTCTTTAGTTTGGTACTGAAATTCTCGAAGCGTGTAAAGGCTTAAAGACCAAAGCAGAGCTATCTTGACACTATCAGCGTTCCGAGAAAGCCGGAAGGGACAGGCTTCCGATAAGAGGTTCCGGGATTTATGTCCGACCCTTTAGCGTGAATACATTAAAACCTACCCAATGCCTTCAGATTAATTGTCTAGTCTTACCGTGATACGTACACAATATATATCTCATGCAAACACTCTTCTTTTATATTTTTTATATGATAAAAAGAGAAAGAAAGATGGAATAACGATAGGCGATATATACATTTTAAATAATATCTCAAAGAAAACCGTACGTCTTAAAGTCACTTTTTTAAACACAGCATATAATATATTTTGTATATGCATTATTATCAATGTACATGAAATAGTATATCTCAGTAAATAAGTAAATTACATTGTTTATAATTTAAATTATTTAATATAATGATTCATACATTTATAATAAATACAAAACGCATTAAGTCAATAGGTATAACAATACAAGTATTTACATTTTACATAAACAGTAATGGGATGTTAATTGTGGTATAGTAAAAATAAATATAATTTATACTATAATAAAAATCATATTTAATAACTTATAATAATGCAAGTTTCAACATGTTCCATATAACATTTTGATTTCAACAACTTGGGATAGATCAGTGGTGTAAATAAGGGGGCCAGGAACCATAGTAAAATGTCAGGTTAATTAAAACATAGAGTACTGTGTATGTATATGCCATAATTATAACCAAACCTAACCTTATAATTGGCCCATTGTGAAAATAATTTTTATATACGTGACTGATATACGTAGAGTAATAAGTTTATCAAAAATAATTCAAATAACTTTAAAAATAGTAACTTTATAATTTAAATTAATACAGAAATGCATACAATTGCCATTCATCAAACATTATTCACAAAGTTCGTGACAATAGTTTGGGTCGATAAACATGTACCGCATCACGCACCTACTGTCAAAACAGGATTTCACAATACTACTGTTTTGTTTAACGAAATTAGCAGAAGGAAACACACATCGTTTAAGTATTTAGTAAGTTATTCTACACAAACATAATTTACATATAATATAAGGCTTATAATATAATATATTATAATAATATTATGCTTACATTAATAACAATGTTAACCATATTTAATTTTAACTTAACTAAAACAATTTCAAAAATTAGAATATTTTTATGAGTATAGTTTTATTATTTGGAAATTATACATTATATGGTTAATAGAATACGTATAGATAAATAAGTTTCCTACATAAGTGATTTAGATATTATTATTGTTACATAACAAAATAAACAATATGAATGATTGAAGTAATTGAAAATAATAAGTTTTATCAAATTATAAAAACTTACAATTCAATAATATAACACAAAAAAAAACAAGTCTTAAAAATTTAGGACGAATAATATATGTGTATTATAGTTAAATAATTTAAACATACAAAATTAAGTTACCTAATATCGTGCAAATTAAGTCTTATGCGGGTATGAACAAATGTAAAAATAAATTAAAATGAGCAAAAATTTGTAATTATACTAGGAAGTAGGAAGTAGGAAGTATGGAAAGTATATTTTAGAAGTTATAAACTTAAGTATTTTCGAATTTCAATAATTCATCTTACTATAATATGGACCAATTGACTTAAATAATACATATTGTTTTAGTCATCATATTATATTACATTATAAATACACAAAGAAGAGTACACATACGTTCTGTCAGAATTAGAAAGTAAATTTGAAAGAAAACGAAGGAAAACATCACAAAAGTACCCTTAAGTGAGCCAAAATCCTGGTCTTTTTAATCGAAATCTTCGCCAAACCCATTTCGTAAACTCATTTCAGTTGAATTTCATTCAATTCATGAAAAGTTATCCGAGTTTACAAAACTTTTTTTTAATCATCAAAAAAACGTCTTTCAATTTAATGTAATGGTTATAAGAATTGAACCCATCAATTTAAATATATGCATTATAAATTTAGACGAAACATTATATATTTAAGCTTTTGAAAATTATAATTATATATAATAATATAATCGTATAAGTGCTTGGGAATAAGCCATTTAATAAAATAAATAGAATAATTCAAATATAATTACATTTACCATGCTTAAAAATATATTATTTAAAAACTTATACTATACACGTTTATTTTACTACTTCTTTTAAGTCAGTCATAAAACTTAAAAAGTTTCATTATGCACTCTTTAAATAGGAAATTAAACTAAACACAGATGGTAGTTTAAAGAACGCTATTTCTCGAACTTTCTAGATATTTTATAGAAACCCACGAAATATTCCGAACATTGATAAAATATTTATTAATTGCCGTTTTAGGGGAAACCAAACTTTAAAGGTGTGATAATGATAATTGGCTACAAAGTTAAAGAAATTCGCCTAAAGTACTAAATCTCATTTCCATACACACTTTTTATTTATTAAATAAAAAAAATATGTCAGGTATTTAACATGTTTAATAAAACATGATAGTAACCAACACACAAATATATCTATACTAAATATAACTGGATATTAATATAACGTTATATTATGTAGGTACATAAATATATTTTAATAATTTGTATTAATTTTACATCATTATTATTGAAATAGAATTTGATCTTTGATTGATATTGTTAAATATATTGATAACAGATAACTAATTTGTAGTTGAAAAATGAATATTAAATATTGGGCCAATATTCAAAAGTATAATCCTATTAATAAGTTTAACAAATGTAATAATAGATGAAATAAAAAATATATAATTATTCCTGATTCTCCTAAAATATTAAATAAATAATTACGCGATTTATATTTGTTTTTACTTTTATACAACAATGAAAAAATGTCAGAGTAAAATTCAAAATATAGGTTATTTATACTTGAACAATTTGAAGAAAAAAAATAGGTCATCCAAAACAAATAGATAAATATTATTCTTTATTCACTTAAATTAAACTATTACTTATCGCTCTAAACAACTAAAACATTGCATTACACAGCATACGCCTTATATATAAGTAGTTTTTCAAAAATCTAATGAAACCTGTCTATTAAGTTTTAATAATCAATAATAATATTGTGTTTTTACGACAATATTTCATATTATGAAAGAATTTCGCACAAAGTATTTGTTAACATTTAGATTTTTCAGTTGACAACTATCATAGGCGCCCGGAAGGGGGGGCAAGCTGGGGCATTTGCCCTCCCCTGGCTTTTCAAAAATATGTTTTAAATTGAATGTTTTAAGATAAATTACTACCTATTTATTATATAACAAATCCTAACATTGCCCTCTCCTAGAAAAATTTCTGCGGGCGCCTATGACAACTATATAACTTAGTTAAAAATCGTTTAAATTAATTTATTCATTGAAATGCTTATTTTTCTTAAATACACAAAAATCTTATTTTATAAGTTTACATATAAGTTAATTATATCTATAATTTCTAAAAACATAAATATACATTACTCCTGTAAATATTGTAATATTACAATATATTTTTTGTTTATATGAACACGAATCGATAAAACCTAGATTAAAACCTAAATGTCTTTGGTTTATAAACAATTTAGTCAATCTACTATTTTTAATCTAAAAAGAAAAAAGTTAATAAATTATTTACATTTATTCTTTGTAGGAAAGACTAGCGACAAATTTTCGCCTTTCAACAAAAAATAACGATGAAAAAATGAGTCACACAAATACCTACATATATTATTTGCATGATATTTGACAGTGCAGATGTTACTACACTATCGGAGAGCGCATCGACTATTCTACAATGAAAACGCAATTTATCCATTATTTTCATTCGTTGAGAATCAATAACTTCAATCTGTCCCATCTCTCAGTTAATATAAAGAACCTTCTTTTTGCAGATAGAACGCGACTGACTTTATTGACATGGAAATAATATAACATTGGCAGCTTACAATAACATAGAATTTATCGTCATTTTTAAAACATTTTACACGTTGATAATAAATGAATCAGAAAAATAATTAACAACGATCAATATACGCATAAATGAATAATATTAAACGATATATAATGTATATCATTATTACAGACATTCATAATACATATAATGCTCATATTAATTATTTATATCAGAAAACAAGTTCTCAAAGATGGTCTAAAGTCTACACTGATATTATTATTTACAAGCTAAAGAGAAGAACCATATAACATAGGCAATAGATATCCGAGATTTTCTTCGAAATCGTCTGATTAACAGCTTCCTTTTCATAAATGACAAGGATTGTTCAATAGATGAAAAAAAAGCTGATAGACTGGTTTTTAAGATTCGTGTTTGGGGGACAAGCAATTAGACACTAATACAATGAATTAACGGGTGAACAAAAAAAAAATAAATAAATAAATAAATAATTAAATGATAATTTAATACCAAGTATATCAAAATTCTTAATATTAACCGCGCATGATATTTGAAATGAAAGAAAAGAATTCAATAGGAGTGTAACAAATTAAATGAGGCCAGTTTAGTTATCTTTTTAATAGTGTTTATATAATATAACGTAAATAACATTTATTTATACTAATCTATATAATTATAAGTATGTTAAATTGTTATAACGTAAGTAGGTATTACAACCACAGAATAATAATAATTATTATTCTGTGTTACAAAGTACATTTTATCATATAAATATTATATTATAACATCAATAATAAACAACTATCATTGTTTGTATTTTTAATTATTTCGTTTAACTACCTAAGCTGTTAATATTATTATTTTGTTACAATAATCAAATATGTATTTAGGTACATAAGAAAATAAAAGTATCCAATAAATGCATTAGGAACAAAAATGTAATACTTGGAATGGCGCCAGTGGTTGATAAGTATTAAAAATAAAAGGGTAGAACCAGACAAGACGTTAAGATTTCTGCAGATAAAATTATGACTTTAGTTGATGACATTGAAAATGACCAAAGAAAATTATGACTTGAACAAAATATCATATAGTTAACTCTGAAATTCTTTTTCTTATGATCATTAGTGACAAAAATATATACATAATATTATAATAAGCTACTTAGCTACATTTCTAAACTAAACGAAAAAACAATAGAAAATTTGATACCAAGAAAACATTTGCATTAAATCTGGATTTTTTAATTTATTAAATTAATGAATTAGATACGGTGTCGATTATTATATATGTTTAAATATCTAATAGAAATGTATATACTATATTGTATTATATATTTTTACATTGGGTACAAAAATATAATAATCAACTAAAAAGCTCCAACTCCTATATCGGCTATATACTCGGCTATATATATATATATATTCTTGTTATTGTACAAAAAAATATATTTCTCCCGACATATTTTAAATGTTGAAAAATCGTAATAAAAAAGTATTTAAATTATTTATTAACGTGTGCACTCGAAAGCGATTATAGTCAATAAAAATGTAAAATAGATATTTAATTTTTAATTAGTTTTTTCATACAATTAATTAATAATAATTTTAGTTTTAATAAAATTAGTTTTTAGTTGTTTAATGTTTCGATATACTTATTTAAATTTTTATGAGGAGTTCGAACTGCGGGTCACCATAGGTTAATGGTTCTATACTATACCTACTTAGTTTTGAAAAATAGCGAATTATAATTTAATTTTTAAATCGTATGTTAATTAAGCACCTGTAAAAATAAATCTATATGTATATACCTATTATACCTATATAACAACATAACAGTTAGGTAATGTCAATTTTTTTCAATAATTAATTATGCGACATACATAATACCTACCTACACTGCAAATAACATATAAATTACCTATTTGTACGATAAACGGTATTTTTTGAAGTGTTTTTGTTACATAAAATAAAACGTTTTAAACGAACAAAATATAAATAATTTTAAATTCTTAACATAAGTCATAACAATTACATATAATTGGTATTATGATGTTTTTATTAGAAATTTTATGCAAAAACACTATTAATTGATTTAATTCTTTTTAACTAATAAATATAATTTTTAAATTTTTAAATTGCTTTTGTAGCAAAATTTAAAGTATGAAAAATATTTAAAAACTTATTGCACCTACCTAGTATAAATAATATAATGGCAATATACTATTTGGCTATTTATATTTTTTAAGTTGTCAACAGATTCATAACAGTACCTACCTAATATAAATACTAAATTTACTCTTTTATCTAGACTTCTAATTTCAAATTTTTTTTTCAGTTGAGATTTTACAAATGTACCTAATATCATATTTTAGGTGATTAGCAAGGTGAACAAGTACTAACGGTTTTTGTTTTTTTCACATTGCATTAAACCAAAGTATCTTAAACGTTTATACAACACAAATTATAGAAGTTTTTTAGATTCAAAAAACTAGATAAAGTATTTTTATTTTCTACATGTTCCTGAATTATATACCCATATTATAATATCACAAATTGTGTAAACCATCTAAGAACATTTTTATCATTTTAATAGTTATGTAATTTAAATGGAAATTTAAGATCATCAATGTATCAAACACCCAATGAACTTTATTTTTTATTTTTAACTGGTATAATTAAGATAATATAAATAATAAATAAAAATACAATAATTTAGCTTATAAGGTAGAAAAGGATCAAAAAAGAAGTAGGAAGTAGGAAGTATTATGTTTTTTTTTAATGGAAGAAGATAATATGTAGAATATTAGCGCAGATGTTTGCCATTTATTTTTAAAAATAATTATTTTAATAGTTCTTTACTAATCAAAAATTGCAAGGCTTAATAATTCCTTGTAAGATAGATACAATTAATTTTAGAAATTGAAATGTTTCTATAAAAATGTTGTTTAATAAATGTTATATGTCCATAACACAGACAGTATTGGACCAAATAAACATTTTCCTATAACTATGCTAACTGGACATACTCTAGTCTATATGACGATTAGAGGTGTATATTAACACTGACTGTATTATAATAACTTAGAATGATTTCAATCAATCTACATATTGGATTCTACCATCCAATAATCAACATACTTGTGAATTATGGCAAATATAACTTAATTAGGGAGATAGATATACCAATGTAATATAATAGGTGACACTTACCTGAGTGGTATACGGTTGAGAGCTGAGTCTAATGCCATCTTGTAATAATTTGTCCTTAAGCAACAGCTTCAACTGAAGTTTAGGTATTCTGACTAGTTCAGCCTTTCCTTCCTCGTACTCATCGTAATGTACCTGCTGTAGCTCTTGCGTACTGCTGCCTGACGAGTGGCCTGGGCTGGGGGCACATTGCTCTTTGGAGGTGGAGTACTTGCATTCCTCCTGTATTGCAGCAGACTCTTCGAGTGTGAAATAAACACTGGCAGCACCCTCCTCACGCAGAGTGCGAACGGACTGTAACAGCCGGTTGCGGTGCGATGGGTTAAACACGCCGATGGCGTCCATATCGGGGTCGCCGACCTGCTTGCAGATCTCCAGGTCGTCATACCCATTATCTAGGAACGAATCGGCGTACTGGCCCAGATGCAGGGACCTAAGCCACTCGACTACGATGTTGCTACCGTTTTTGGTGGTCATTGGACAGCGTCAACACTGCAGCCCGGACGGCGACCACAGACGGCTAACACGAACGGTTCGGGTCGACGCGCGCGCCGCATAACTTCGGGGTGACCATGAAAAATTAGAAAATCACTGTATAGACTGCGAAAAAGACGCGGAAGATTGACGACAGTGAACTTTACGCGGATTCTGTGCGGTTAACACTGCAGCCAAAGTGCGATAACAACGCGTGCGGCCTAATCTCATTCTACCGGAGGACATATTGACATTCTCGGTGCAGTCGCGAACCACACAGCCAGATGTCGCTGCCGTGCCGTCGTCGAGTAAAACATTGCAATCGCACGCATTATTTTGTTGGATTATAATGATTATAATTTATAATATTTTTAGGTATTATACTATTACTATACGGTAGGTAGGTATTATATGTCTTGTCTACCAGCTACCAGCAGTCACGGATATATTTTTTTTGGAACATTTGTCTTAAACAGTCTTAAATTGATGGGTTACCTACTTTATTAGGATGTAAAATTGTTTTTACATTTAACCATCATTATTGAATAAATAATATGAATTTAATTCAGGCTATGATGAATTAGTGTTATGCAATAGCCAATAGCAATAAACAATAGGTATATTTTACTAATTTACTCTAGGAGACACGAGTCCAAAGAAAGCACATATAAGTAACAAAACTCATGTTGTATAGTTGTATGTACCTAATAGAGGAAATTATAAAAATAATAATGCTTACTGCGCACGATATTAATTATTAAAAGTTATTTGTAGGTTACAATAAATATTTAATTGATATTGAAAATAATATGCATTTTATAATAAAAAGAAAATTATACATCAACAGATTATTTTAATTTTATGTGTTTAGCATTAATATTTAACCTTATGGATAAGATGTTTGTATGATGTCTACAAGTAATAATTATGACCTATGAGTCTATGACAGTTTCCATTATTTCTTTTCTGTAACGAATTAAGCCGAATTTAAATTTTTATATTTTATTAATGATGAACTCCTAATGACTAACGTCTAGTCCTGATTAATTATTTAAAACATTTTTATAGTAAAATTTGACGATAATAATAATATATTTCCTCAAAAAATAAATATAAATCGGTACTTAACATTTTTAAAATATAAGCAATAGCACTGGCTCCTGCAGGAGACTATATAGTATATTGTAAGAGTTTAGAGTTTGCTTACTATTCTTTATCTACCCATTCTACCCCATATTTTTATACAATGCACCAAAAACTAAAAATAAACTAAGTGAACGGAATCGTCTATTATTTTATAATAATTATTGTAATATTGTAATATAATAAATAATAATATGTGTTACATGGGTATAAATCCAGAGCCGGATTAAAGGGGGGGGCAGAGGGGGCATCTGCCCCCGGGCGCAAGATTTTAAAGGCGCTAAGTTTTGAAATATTGTAGGTACCATTTAGAGTGAAAAAACTATTGGTGATTACGACAGTGTACACGGCGCCCAAACTCATACGCGTTTCCACGAATTTACCGATATCTGAATTACAAGTAATAACTATATAGTCATATACTCGTATTATTTAATAAATGTCAAATTATAGTAAAACAGTGTTATGTTTATAAAAAAGTAGTTCTTAATTTTAGGTAGGTTTGCTCCGGGCGCAAAATATCTTAATCCGGCCCTGGGTATAACCTTTGTTTACGTGTCTATATTTATTCAATTAAAAATATGACTTTCAATTTTGTTGTATACCTACATAGTAGTTATTTATTATACATAATCAATTCAGTCAATTATTGTAAACAAATTGGTCATAAAAATTAAAATTACAATAAATTTCGTCGATGGTTTTCATTAAAAAATATTAATTAATATTTAATAGATTCTAATTTAACCAATAGTTATCAGACATAGCTCGAGGATATTTTCGTGTATATACTGTGTGTCTGTGTATACGCTCCCTGAGATATATAAAGGTAAAAGGGGATATATTCAAACCATTTGGGAGAGCTACGATTGATTTTTGAGGGGCTTAGCCCCCCCCCCCCCCCAAAAAAAAAAAATTGCGCTTATGGTGACGCCCTCTTTAATATATAATAGGTTCAATATAGCTTAATAACTAAAAAAACTAAAAAATATATTATAATGTTATGTAATTCATCAAACTTGCAGTTTTGTTTCAAGGTATTTATTTTCGTATTGGTAAACAAAAATAATTTTATCCTGCAGATTATTGTGATGAAAATAAAGTTCCTATGTAATGAACCTTACAACATCTTATAAGTGTAACAACTTAATTCAAATCTTAAGTCTCACTAGAACCTTTCTACAAGTGAAAATTATTTAATTAAAACTGTAACTGATACATATATACATACACGCACATACACACACGTGGATAAAAGAGACTTTTAATACTATTTGGTTAGAAAGCTGTTTAAAATTGATGATAGGTTGGATTCAGATATATATTATATTATATTGTAACAGTATAGATGCGTGCATTGAATAGTTAATAATGAAAATTGATTCTTGTTGATTTAAAGTAAGATAAACCCAATACAAGACACAATATAGTCAGTTTTATAAGAGTTCAATGGATTTAAGAAAACTTTTATAAGATTGTTTAGGTAGATACTTTTACATTACAATCGATATTAAATACTTGAATACATAAATCATATACCACATAAAAATGTTACACAATTTGAATAATTTTTACTAGAATAGGTAATCATTAAAAATTTAAATCTAAAAAGTTTATAGGTATGTGGGTATATATTATTTTTAATGAAAACGCATTTAAAGCACATTGTGCATTTCAAAACGAATAGATTATTTGACTAGGTACTTATTTTAAGTGACGAAAAAGAAGTTTTTACTTATTTTTTATCAATTAAAGTAGGATCCACTTAATCACCACACGGTGATTGGGTGATTTTTATGACTTTTAGCTAGTGATTCGTTTTACCCAAAGAATTTAATTTAATTTGATATCTCAGTAAATAACAGGAAAATTTTTACATATACCAAATAGTGTCATACGGTCTACTTGAAACATATATCATTAAGTATCATACCTTGACTACTCCAATAGTCTGAGATTATTATAGAATATAGATAGGTATATTATATTTATAAAGGTGAATTAAGCTATATGGTGGTCGGTGGTCCAAGGATGGAATATGTTTTGGAGGGCCTAAATAAATAAAAAGGAAAATATACCATTTGATTATCTTTTAGCTATATTAGAGATAGTTCTTCAATTTTAAACTTGTAAAAACCAAACATACTGTATTCACTACATAATGATAAAAACTAATTATATTTTCTAAACTACAAGTTACAACCTTGTGTACTCTTAACTTTGTACAGTATAACATTTTTTGCGGAGTTTCGTTATTCTATAGTCTATACACCCAAATAATAAATAATGACATATATCATCGATAATTGTTTTTAACGTATAATTTGTCGTAGACCATGATTGCAATAATGTGATTAGACGTATGATTCTCGATCCAATAGTGTATACAGTGGTTAGTGGCACAGATTGAGTCGATTGAGGTGTAATAAAATAGAAGAATTTTATAATGCCAAAAATATTATTGAAATAACTAAATTTATTAGTACAGAGTACTATACAATTATATTTAAATTACTATAAAAATTTTTCAAATAACTAAACTAAAAAGTGCATGTTACTATAAAATAATGTTCAGAATACTATAAATATTGCATAAATAATTAAATTATAAAGTAAAGAGTACAAAAATGTATAGTACATAACACTATATTTTTATTCTGGATAACTATAAAGTCATAACAACAAATTTGAAATTTGTAGTAAATCTAACAAACTATAATGTTACCTGGCGTATAGTATAGGCAAAACAGATACATTACTGCAGTGTTATTATGTTGCCGATAATTATTAAGATTTATAGATTATACTATAATCTAAAACCTTGGATAATTATATCATATTTAGCTAATTATTTTTATAACAATATCATACAATTTTATAATAATATATAATTTACGAATTACATTAGACCTATGCAAAAATATTAAGTATTAGGTCAGTTATTTATAATACTTATTAGTTATTTCCCAATGATGACAATGAACACAACAATTATTGTGTATGCGTTAAAATAGTGTACGGTCAAGTCAACTCGGTAAAAATTATGTAGTGCACTAGTGCAGTATAATAGGTACTATTAATATAGGTATAAACAAATATATAATGACTCTATGACTTAGTTATAATATTATGCATTGGGCACTCGGGAATAAAATATGCATCAATACATCTCCCGGTTATCAGATTATACATCATAATTAATATTTCTTTAGTCTTAAATGATAATTTAATTTCTCACAGTAATAGGAATAATAACTTACGCAAACATATATTCTTCCGGTTAAACAACTAACTATGACATAATGGAGTGCAGACCGCCGTCGACAAATGAAATGTTTTCTTTCCAAATTTAACGCTACCTTGAACTAGAAAGTGAACTATTGAGATATTTTATGATAGATATTAGTACTCTGCAGTAATATTTCTAATATATTTTAATTTTTAATAAATAATAACTACCGTCTACGTTATAACTAATATAGATTACGCTAAATATAATTGTAAATACTTTTAAAAATGACCAATATAATATATACAAAAAATAATAATATTGTAACTTCTGAGCAACATAAAGTGTTACTTAATATATTATACCAATGTATAATATAGTTTATATTAGTAGTAAAAATGTTTAAATCTACTATTGAAAAAGGGATTTCTGATACTTTGGTCTAATGTTTTATAATAGTATCAATTTACAGAACTGGTGGAAAAATTATATAGTCACATTCTTGGGTGGGTAGTTAAAAATATTTAACAAAGTTAGTTATAATCAAGGTTTGGAACTTATAGCACTTTTAAACACCAAAATAAGCGCTAAAATATGCATTAAATCCCAGGAAATATGCAAACAAAATATGTATTATTCAAACATTAGTATTAGACTATTAGTACCGGGTAGTAGAATTAAAATAGATAAATTAAACATTTAAAAATAATTGAAACTATTAGGATTCTAAAAGATGGCCACCAATTAGGTCTTTTTATTTTACGTAGCACAATTAGAAAATATAAAAATATATTTTTAAATTTTTACCTTACTTTTTATAATTAGTTAATTATCATACTTCAATAATTGTGTAATGTTTAATTATGCTCAAATTTCCTTCCTAATTACTTATTTTTCTCCAAATTTTATCATCTTTACTTGTTGATGAGTTTTAGGTTCTGGATTAGGTATACTGATGAGGATACCAAAAAGCAATCAAAAAGTTAGATTATTAGATATTGGTATTTTAGTAAATATAGTTGATGTAGTATAAACTAATTACTAATTAGTAATTAGTATAATTATAATTATTTTATTTTATTTAAAATAAAGTTCCATATTATATACTATATTTTAGATTCTGAACGGAGTGATGAATGTATTGATTTTACAATGATGTGTGTGTTTTTTTTTAATTTTTTTTTTCTGTGTCTGTCATCACGTTTTGGAGTAGTATAATGCCTCAATTTTTTACTTCAGCCCCTCTTTGAATAGAAAAATTCATCTAGTTAGTACTTTGAGGAGTCAAAAGTAAAAAATTTCCAGTAGTTTTCAAAAGCGTCGCGAAAAACCCTCAAAAAATAACGGAAAAACGAGAATTTTTACGCATAACCCCTTTTCAACAAAATCGATTTTTTAATTTTGTTTTAACTCAAAAACGAATCGTTGTAAATACTTAAAATTTTCATAAAATTTTTATATTATGGTTATCTATTAACGGTTAAATTTTCAAAACATTTTGACTTTTTTTAAGCTACTTAAAGACGATTGAAATTTTCGACTTTTCTAAATTTTTTTCTTAACATGCCGATAAAAAAAATCTTTAAAATTTAATACAAGGTTTATTATAAGATTTACTTATCGTAGTAAAAAAAAAAATCAAAAATCGTTATTCACAATTTTTATTTATAAGCATTTAAAGTTCAAATGTTTACGAAATATGTCCAAATAGCGAAAATTTGCAAGGAATTTTGAAGTTGAAAATTCATATAATTTTTGTTATTTATACTTAAGGTTCAAAAATCCAATGCAAGGTTATCCATAAGTTTTCCTTCAAGTAAATGTAAAAAAAATTCTAGCGTCAATATAAAAAACATTTTATGAGCGTATGAAATTTAATTTTTTACGAAATCGCGTCAAATAACAATATATTACAATTGAAATATAGGTAATAATATAATATATCCAACTAATTATCATTGACTGACAAATCATCTCCGTTCAGAATTGTTTTTCGTATACAATGATACCCGTCATTGCATTCAAATTTAACACATCCATTATAGTGACCACTGAACAGTGACCTACTCTCCATCTCTACTATATACAACAGAGCGATACCCACTTGCTCACTTTTTTTAATATATATAAATTTTATTATAATATTTATCTTTAAATAATTACATAATTGTGGGAGCCCAAATTTGAGGAGCGCCGTAAACGCAGCCCACTCAACCTCTCCCAAATCAGTAATTATCAAATCGATAGACTATTATAATTTAAAAATCTATAACACAAACTGTCAAACTGAATAATATTTATCGTAAAATCCACATATCTGTAAGTTATAACTTATGATTACTTAACTAATAATTAATGATTATAACACTAATAAAAAAATACAAAAATACAGAAAAAAAATTATTGGAAGTGTCGATGGATGTTCCGTTCCCTCATGTTTTTCAAGTATTATACAAACGTTAACTTATTTGATTATTTCGTTAATTGTGTAAACAGATTGTAAATGTCTTTTATAAATAAAAAATAAATGTTTCGAACAACAATAGTTTATTATTTATTCATTGTTCTATATCACTAAAAATTTAAAAGTTTAAAAGAAAAAATTCTATTCTATAAAGGAAAATAAAAATTATACAATTAATTTTCAACACATTTTACAACTATTCATAGATAAATAACTTAATAACTAATTAATATAAAATTATATAATACACTATAAGTATTTAGTACAATAGTATACTAACATTTACATAATATAATAAGTTACTTTTTAAAGCGATTTATTTTTATTTTAATAATGAATACTTCATATAAATATTATATTAGTATTTAGTTTTGACTTTTAGTAGAGCATATTAAATAGTATTGCATAGAAACAAACAATAGATATAGGCAAATTGTATTGAAAATTTTACTTTTAAATTAGAAAAACCTGGGAACTCGCTCTACAATGTAGAAGACTTCAAGTGAACTTCGTATTTAATATATTTAAAGGCATTGGCGGTTAGCCCTCCCCCTCCCCCCCCAAAAAAAAGTCCACCAAGCCCCCTCAAACATTCTTGCAAACATACAATTTTCGTAGTTTCATATTCATAAATTATATTCTTAAAAAACAAGAAGTATAACACATAATAATTTTTATATTATAAATTTGTTTGTATAATATTTTACATAAAATTTTATACAAGTTTTAATTTCATAATCCAAAGCAGAATAATTTTCTGAGTATTTTGATACATAAAAATCGAATTTAGGATGAGTAGTTAATGAGTTATACGTATTTTAAGTTTAGACAAGCGTAGTAGTGGATAGACATTTTGCAGGGTAGCCCCGTACCACTCCACTTCGCGCATCTAAACTTTAAATACGTATAACTCATTAACTACTCGTCCTAAATTCGATTTTTATGTATTAAAATACTCAGAAAATTATTCTGCTTTGGAATATGAAAATAAAACTCTATGTTGTCATTCAAAAAAGTAAAAATCTTAAAAAAATTTAAGAATAAAAAATATTTAAAAATATAATTTTTTAATAAAAACGTTGTTTTTTTAACAGCTTGAAACTATGTAAAAAAATGTTTTCAAAACATTAATACTTTTTGAAATAATGCATGAGTGTTTTATGATAAAAGAACTACCGAATAATTTTTCACAGCTAAAAAAATAGTTTTTTTTTGCTAGATTTTCATTTAGAGTGGTAGATTACCGAAACTAGAGAACGGGTTTTGTTATTTGGGATGTTGTTAGATTCACTTTGTCTAGGAGAAGTGCTGTGAAGATTTTCAGAACCTTATCTTCAATCGTTCAACTCACTACAAAGTTATAAAGCTGAAAAACATTAAAAAAAAACTCCCAATAAAATGTGTTTAAATTTTATTTTGAAGCTCTGTAGTAAATTAATTATAAAATATAAAGTTCTGAAAATCTTCACTGCACTTCTCCTAGCCAGTATGAATCTAACAAGACCCCAAACAACAGCTCTCCGGTTTCAAAGATCTATCTCACTAAATGAAAATGAAAATAAAATCCATTACCTATGTACACATATTGCATACAATTAATACATTTCTAACGGCTTTGGTTCATGAGAAAAATCGTAGCCCCCCAACTTTTTCAATGGATTTCTACTTAGGTTTAAAGGAAGTGTTAAATTTGAATTTAATGATAAATTATATATTATACATGAAAAAGGCTCTGATTAAAGAATGGAGACACGCCGTCAATCAGGCATCAACACAACAACTATTTTTATATAGATATATTATAATGTACTTTTATTATTGTTATTATAATATATGTATATGTTAATATTCTGCCAGAAACCACTATCAGTATTCAACACTTAAGCTTCAAAAAGTGTCGTATCTCGTCAGATACAAAATAAACACACACGCGCGCATATCGTAAAACAAAAGACCAAATACACTCATCACTTCGCTTAGAATCTAAAATTTAAATAGTTATTAAATTTAAATATTTAAATATTTAAACATTTATGTGATATTTATTAGATATAACATATTATATTAAATGTAATATTGTTGTAGTAAGTAAATCGCCCGAATACAATTGTTCAAAACTTTAAAACAATTAGGTTCGTACGGTGAAATTAAAATTATATCTTGTTTCATAATTTCGATCCCTCACAACTGCAGTTAACTATACAGTCGATTAGTGATCCTATGGATTACTAGAGCGTCTCGAGCATTGATTATACATATTGTAAATAAACAGGCGAATAATTCTAAAAACAACGTGTGATACATTACACTACTTAAATGAATAATGTTCTGCAACAATACGAATATTATACGTGTCTCCAGAAAAGTCTTTGTATCTCTTATTTAGTATTTACAAGTATTATATTATGTTATATTATGTAGTATACACACAATTTTGATATAGTACAGGTGTATAGTGTGGTGCGTGTAAGTATAGAATTTATAATGTAGAATGTACATCATGGTCGTATAGTCGTATAGATATTGTTGCGTACAATAACTATATATAAATATAGAGTGGTTTAAATAACATTATTATATAATGTAGTACGTCGTACTTAACTCATAAAACAAGGGATCGACAATTCGGATTAACCGGAAACATTGTTATTATAACGTGCTTATACGTATATGCTTGTATCTAATATATGAATCATCGGGCAATTTAACTCGTTCATACACGGTGTATACAGTATACTACATATTATTATTATTATTATTATTACTATTATTGTTCGACGTACTCGTGTGTCTACAGGTAGTCATAACATACGTCAGCCGCGGTCTTCGCGTAAACTTTTTACCCGCAGAACCCCACATGATATATCATAAACTATTATATTATATTATAATATAACGTCATACACGATGCGTTTAATGTTTATTATATACATATATAATATTGTACTACTGATTTTCTCTCCTCCTAAAGATCGACTACCTATGTATACACCATACACGTGCCGACCTGCCTTCCAGAAAGCCTCGAGCACTTCGACTATAACGTCACTTTATACGTCAGCAGTAGGTATAAAACTTAAATATATAATACACATAATTGGCAAATAGGTAAGTATACTCGGTATATATGTTATAAGACGAGGATCTTGCAAGGTATACCTACATAATATTCCGTTGATTATTTGCAAAAATATATATTTACTATATTTAGCTTTAGGCATTTAGCGTTACAAAATTTAAAACACTGTGATGTACTCGTGAATAATACTGCAAAAAACACGTCTTAATATTCGCGTGACCTATAGAGTATAATAGAGTCATCATTTTTTATAGGTACATTAAATAAACGTCTTTGTGTATTATGTAAACTGTATATATCGATAATCGATTTATGTATAAAATATTTAAATTATTGTAGTAGTATTATATCATATACAAGTATTAATATTATTATTATCTTATAAGTCAATTCTAACGTACTGTGCTACTGTAGATTGATTTCACACCATATAATTTTATATTTTTAACATCTTTTAGGAACACTCAGTCAAATACAACTATAGAAAAAACGGACATTTATATGAAGAAATTTGAAAATCGTTTTATGATCTATTCAAGGGATAATAATATAAATCTAAGACTTGTCTGCTTATAAACAGACTGTATAATATATGATATATATTATATATATTGAGCATACTAATATTATACATTTATATAGCGCCTTTCTCGCTTTTCTCGCCGCTGCGCGCCATGATGTGATGTATATTAAACGGGCTGTGATATAGCATGCGAGAAATATAATAGACGGACGGGGTTGGGGTGCAGGAAGGCTACAAAGATTTATGAGACCATAAACTTTATATTATACATATATTGACTTTGAAACAATTTTGCACGTCGCCCGCCATTCCCGGCCACACCAACGCAATTACATCTAACCGGGTCATAACAAATGCCCGGGCCGCCTATGTATTATATGAAAATATATATATATATAATATATTATTATATATTTAATTATTATATTGTATATGAAACGGCCGACTACTAAGACTTCTCTCCCGCCCGCGTAAATTGCAACCATTAATATAATGTACATTTGACTAGGTTAGCGAACACGTAATACTACGCGTATTTTACATATTACCTATATATATGTAGGTATAGGTGTTTTGTATGCATAGGTAATCGTATATTATTTAACAGCCACCAATACGAAACCAGCGCAATGCCATTTTCACAAATTATTATTTTCACACCTAAAACCAATCAAATTTAACCGAATATCGTTTGCTTCCGTGTGTGCGTATTATTTATTATATAATATGTGCTGAGCGCCCGCAAACACACACGGAGTGGCTTTGGCAAAAATAATTATATTATACTAAAAATAGCGATTGCGGACGCCGAGAGGTTTTTGCGGTAAGGTCAAATGTATGGCCGACCAACAATTAACTATGGATGAGTATTTTGGTAAAATATATGTAAATAAATAAATATACGCCGCACGGAATTAAGTCAAATGTGACAAGATTTCGTGTGTAATATATAGACAAAATATCTAATATTATATTTTAATTATTCATACAATAGGTTTTATTTGACTCGTATATGTTATAAGATCATTCATGTTATTGTTCTTAATTTTCTATCATCTATGTTACTATTGTTTATAATTATGTATACTAGATTGTACCTAGTTTGTAAATATATTTTAATAAAAAAAAAAAGTTACAAACGTACAATACGATAGTCCAATGGGCAATGATATTTCGATATCAATATTTTTATTAGTCATCGCCAAATACGCGTTTTCCGTCGGATAAATCAAGACTTTGTAAAAAAAAAAAAAAAACCATTGTGTACAAAGGTTTATTTGATTATTTTTATTAATGATAGGTATTCTGCGCATGTGATAATTATATTAAATAAAAGTTTAAATACGTGATATTATAATTTATACAAATTATTTATAATAACCGTCTACGTTTTTATTTATACAATTATATACGTTTAATATTATACTTATACCTAAAATGCTTCACCCTTTTTTGGTAATTACACACGCGTGCTTCTAAAAAACCTCAATTTATAAAGGAAAAAAATATATATAAATTTACATTTTTACGACTAAAAACAAACGATTTCCAAGAAAAAATAAAACCCAATATGAAAATTAAAAGCTCCGCTGTGATCTGAATTATGAAGTAAAAGTATAAAATAACGCTTTGACAATATTATATTTTAATCATATAGATAAAATTTATTTTTGTGAATACTATTAAGTACAATATCAAAAGATATTAATTAAAATTAAACTTTTTTATAATTCAGTTTTACAAAATAGTAATTATATTATAATACATTTATATTTAATATCCCGATCATTCATATATATATATAAGTATAATGTATATATATATAACTTATTCTCAAACACTTTAAATTTAGTTTTCAAACATTTCTGCACTCTATATCTCTTTATCTATAACTCTTCTGTTAAAACTATTAACATAAGTAAGTTTATCATTTTCATTCCCTCTCGCTAGCCTCCGAGATATAATATTATCCCATAGGGCATAGGTCATAATTACATCTATATTGAGGAATAGGGTGTATTGAAATATTTTGTACTTAGAAGTCTTCCTTTAAACTAACCACTATGCCAGTATATTATCCTTAAATTCACAACTTTGGTCCTTTTGATCGTTTAAATTATGTCCATTTTGAAGGGATTTGCCCTCTACCGACTACCGCCTGCTCAAAATAAACATTTCTAATGTCGTTCCTTTTATCTACTATCGTCTATCATATTATTATTAAAGTTTTAATTACTTATAAATGGTCATTGATACATTTCATTTTTATTAATTAATATTTACGCTTATAAAGTTATATATAATAATTATTAATTAATATCTATCGAGCATGACCATGCACATAGGTATTATATGTAATTTTTGATAGTTGATGTTGATATCTAATCAATATGTTTAAAAATACACTTATTCGTCATTCAGTATTTATACATAAGTGTTATAAGTTAATAGGTCATACATAAAATATCTAATCAAGTATTTATTATACTAGTAATTTTTACAAACTAAACAATTTTTATAGATCAATACTAATTAATATATTTTTTAAATTATTATATAAGGAGATGGTATTTTGCGCCAATTTAATTACCTGTAATTTGCGCCATCAAAAGGTACATTTAAGGACGTATGTAATTTGCGCCAAAATATAAAAATATAACATGTATTTTGCGCCACATATACAAATTAATTTTGGTAATTTGCGCCTCGACAGAAAACGAAATGAAATAAGTAATTTGCGCCACACTTTCAACTTCAATATTGTTGGAATTTACCAGCAGATAAATTTACTGATATCGCATATAGGATATACAATAGTCAATAATACGTACATTTATACATAGAGTTCGTTTTACTTGTGGCACTAATTACAATTTCAATAAGGTAAACTATGGCGCAAATTACAATTTTTGTAGGTAAACGATGGCGCAGATTACATATTGCCTTTTTATTTAGTTTTATTTGGCGCAAATTACAAACTTAAAAAGTGGCGCAAATTACCAAAATACAATTTTAGATGTAGCGCAAATCACATATATTTTATTTTTTTTTTGGGTTGTTTTTGGCGCAAATTACATACGCCCATATAAACCCCCACAACTTCCAGACCTATTATTATTTACTATGGTCATCGTAGTTATAGCAATTAGAATGATTAGATGTATTTAAAAGTAAATTAATGACTCAAAAAACTATAGGTATTCCTTCAAATTTAATTTAGATAGATAAGTAGGTATATAGATACAATTTTCAAAAAAAAAACATGTGATTAACAGCTTACAGTGAAAAAGGTTAATTTTTTTGAAAAGATAAGTTTATGCCGCCATAGAACTTTAAATGGCATAACAGATTTGAGTACCTAATGGCTAATTTGAAATATGGCCTTAAATTTCCTTTACAACTCCGACAATCCAAATTTGAATAAATGCATAATTAAAGGAAAATATGGTAGAGAGCACTGGGAATGATTGGTGAATTTCCCTGTATAACCAAACCTCGAAAATTCATTTAAATATGAACTATTATGAATAAGGCATAACTGCGTGAATAATGAATATAATATAGATAATATAATTATTATAATGAATATTGAATATTATACGTCGTTCGTACAAGAAGGTATATCAAAATTGTTTTCTTACTTTATTCGTCGCCAATCGTTGTCTGTAATATATACAGAGTAGGTATTCAATAACAGCCATTAAAATAATTAGGACTAATACAAACGATAATTATATAATTAATGAAGTTATTAATTATTTTACATTATATAAATTTACATAAATATTATCAATGTTATCATACATTATTCCATATAAGTATTAAACTATCCATATAGTAATTAAGAGTTTCCAAACTTATTAAACACCATATACTCGACACTCGTGTATATGTATCTATATGTTTATGTATATACATATTATAGAATATATGTATAGAAATTAGACGAATGAGAAAAACTTTTGTAATATTACCTCGATATAGGTAGTCGAGATATTATGCAGTAGATAGATATATGTACTTATAATATCTCAATCTCATATTTACAGATTTTTTCCACATTGCTGGTTTTTAATCTAAAAATGTGGATACTCGACACTCATTCAAAGAACAGCTCCAAATAAATTGCAAAATAAATATTTTCACAGAATAATATGTTTCTATATAACCAGTAAATGCGTATTTTATTTTAGATTTTGAGCGGCGAAAAACAGACATTGCAGGATTCGCTGCTCAGATAGTTATAGTATAACAGTGGCGTATATAGGGGAGGGGCCCCCTAGGCCCGGGCCCATAGTGAAAAAAAAAGAAAAATTAATTTTATATTATAATATTAAGACAACAATTTTAAGTATCTTATTTAATAATAATTATATGTTAATAAACTTAAATTCCTATATTTGTATCATTTATGTCATAATTAAAATCACCCGTTCCCTTAAAAATTTCTAGTTATAGCTATGGTGTGGGTAAATTGGCCCATAGTGAAAATAATTCCTATATACGCCACTGTAGTATAATAATATAGATACCTACAGGCTACAGTGATGTGTTTTTTCTATTTTCGAAAAAAACTATTTGGAGCAGTAAAATGCGAAACAAGTATCCGAAACGTATTTTATTTACTAACCTAGTTAGTGTAAACAACTCATTATAACCAGTACCTAGATATACTGTTTGAGCCATTTGTCACATTTATAATAAATATTAAAATGTCTTTTAATACTTTAATACCAACATATTTAATTCAATATTAAAAGATTACCTTACTTCTATAAGAAAAAACATTAAATTAAGTCACTTTAAACTTTTTCATTACCTGGTCGATTAAAATTCATGAAGTAACAAGGAATAAAAATATTTTTTTTCTTTTAAATCGTTTTACTTACGCTTTGGCATCTTATCTCTTCGAAGCAGTATAATAATTTCACCGTTTTCCACGGTGGCCGGTTTGCCACCTGAATACCTGATACCTTGATACCTCCTATTTAGATTTACAATTTAAACGAATGACTCGCTTTTATTTACAAAAACAGAAACTTCAAATAATGAAAAGTGATATTTAAGTGGTGCATTTTCTGCTGCAGTAAGTACAGCATAAATGAGCATAGACTCCGATCGTAGACTTGCAAGGTATGCAGTTGATATAATAGTATAAAATATTCCCTCAAGAATATAAATGCCACAAAATCAACAACCATACCATTATCAAAAAAATATTCACGATTACCAATTTACCGGGGAATGATAAACTCCTACAAATGTAGTGTAATCTCCTACAAAATATAGTGTTAGCTCTTACAAAAAATTAATACTGCTGGATTTGGAGATAAACTCTAAACGTGAAATTTCTCCTCGTATATATTTGTGTTTTTGATTGAGTATGAATTGATATTTAGAAATTGTTTTCAACTTCAAAATCGTGAATTTAAGTAATATTACCCTAATTTTTAAAGGGGAAAAATTTCTATGTAGGAGATTACAATATCTTTGATTTACAGGAAACAATTTTAAAAGGTTATTAGTTATTACTGTAGGAGTTAACATTTAATGATGATTCAGGTAAAAAGGTTATTTGTGTAGGAGTTTACATTTGGCCAATTTACCATTATTATTTTTATAAAGATAATGTACCTATTTTTTGAAAATAATATAATCACACAGTTCTTGTCACATAATTAAGCCGTAAATATCGACCGCACTTACATATTTTTTATTTTTCTAAAAAATGTTGTTTTAGGACCTCATTCTTAAGTATAATATGCCAACTAAAAATATTTTGTCCTCAGGCCTCAAGACCTATCCCGTATATGTTAGAATCTATATTATATCTACATAATTCTGTAGGTATATTAAATTTGGTATTTTAAATTAATTTTTATTCTACGCAGTTATACATTTCATTGAAATCAGTTATAAACAATAAAATTATAATACAATTTAGTAAGTACTCGTACAATAGGCTTACTTAGAATTTTAATATAAATTTTGGTATGTTTAGAATAAATAATATTTACCCAAACCTACCAAAATATATATGCGTGTCAACATCAAATCATAATTTCCAATTTTCAGTTTTTTTTTCTTAATAAAATAATAAATAATAATTATAGTTTTTTATAAATTACAAGTTGAATAAAAAAAAAGTGGGTAAGTGAGTATCGCTCTGCTGTACATTAGGGGGTGGGGTGGACCTCGGACTATGGTAGGTTAAATTTGAATGCAATGATAGGTATCATTGTATACGAAAAACGATTCTGAACGGAGATGATTTGTCAGTCTAGGATATATTATGAAAAAATCGAAAAAAATTTATTAGTTAAACGTTATTTTACACGTGTATTTTTGATTTCAAATTAAAATTAAAACTTTAGACACTCGTAAAATTCTTTAAATTGAATAATCCTCAAACTTTTTTATAATTATTCTAAGCTTAACTTATGGACAGCATAGTATTAAATTTTCAATTCTTACCTTTTGATAGTCAAATATTTATAAATTTTTAACTACCAAATAGTGAAAAATATTCATGATTTTGAAGAATTTTTGTGAATATTTGAACTTCAAATGCTAATAAAAAAAAATTGTGCCTATGTATTTTTATAATTTTTGAATGAGAGTTAGAACAAGTTATATGGACCCTTCAATTAAATTTTCAAGTAATTTGTCCCAGCTAAATTTTTTTTATCATCATTTATAAAAAAAAAATAAAAAAAAATTGAAAATTTCAATTGTCTATAAATAGCTCAAAAAAAGTCAAAATGTTTTGAAAATCAAATCACGTAAAGAAAATGGCAATCTTAATAACTGGTAAAATTTTCAAGTATTTACGACTTATACTGTTTGAATAACAACAAATATCAAAAATCGTTTGAGGCTAAACCGTTATTTAACGCGGTTTTGTAAAAATTTAAATTTCAATCACTCATAAAAATTTTTTGTTTTAGTCCGGTAGAGTTTTTTTTGCAGGTAGTTGAAGAAAATTTTATTGAGAACTTTGTACCAAATTTTCAAATCTTAGTTATAAAAGAAAAAATTTTTACGATTTTTTAACCACAAAATTACTTGCCAATTTTTGCAATTTTGACATATTTCGTATAAATTCGAACTTTAAGCACTTATAAAAAAAAATTGTGACTAACGATTTCGGATTTTTTTTCATAACTTTAAGAACAATTTATAAGAAACCTTGTATTAAATTTTCAAGATTTTCTGGCCGGCCAAAAAATTTTTATCGTTATTTTAAAAAAAAATACTAAAAAAAATTAAAAATTTCAATTGTCTATAAATAGCTCAAAAAAAGTCAAAATTCTTTGAAAATTTAACTGTGTATGGAGAACGCTAATATAAACATTTGGTGAAAATTTTAAGTATTTACATAAATTAGTTTTTGAGTTATAGCAAAATAAAAAATTCGATTTTGTCGAAAACTGGTTTTGCGTAAAAATTCCTGTTTTTCTGTCATTTTTTTTTTGTTTTTCTCGATTTTTTTGAAAACTGTTGGAAAATGTTTACTTTTCACCTCTATAATGCACCAAGGATATCCACTTTGCCATCGGAAACCACCCCCAAAGTTTGAAATCGAAGCATTATTTCGACTAGTTATGCTGTACACAGACACAAAAAAAAAAAAACAAAAAAAAAAAAAAAAAAAAAAAAAAAAAAACACACATCATTGTAAAATCAATACATTCATCACTCCGTTCAGAATCTAAAATATATACAGCATTTTAAGGTCATTTTTGTGGTAAAATGCATTTTTGGCTATTTTTTACAATATATTTGTATGGGTTTAAGTGCATTTAAATCCGGGTCCTACTTATGTATTTAAATATAAATAATAACAATACATTGTATTTAATAATGTGAATAAATGTATAGGTACGAAGTCCATTTAATAATATGTCCATACTTTATAATAATAAAAGATGTTTATGCCTCCCTTCCTTCGTTCGATTTTTCTAAATACGTTGCTGCCAAGTGCCAGTAAATGAAGGTCTGTATCTATAAAAGTAATAATAAGTATAGGTTCTTACAAATTAGTAACTTGTTTTTTTTTTTTTTTTGGATAACAATATTATACATTTTAGTGTTATAAAAAACTCTAAAACAATTTAAACACATTCCACTTATTCCAGCACTCCCAATATTATAAATTATGTGTAACATAACATTTATATAACGTATAGTTTAGTATTAATGTAACATACTATTAAATATTAAAGTATATAGTATAACGTCATGGCCCATGGGTAATCAATATTAAAACAATTACTTTTTGTAATTTAATCGTCTTCTTAAATACCTATGATTAAATATTTAAATGTAATACTTGTCTTATTATGGTTACATTGATTTAATTATTTCAACATTTTATTATATACTTATACATTGTACAATAATCAAAGAACGTAAGAAACCCTAGTTGGTTTTTTTAAACATCTTACAGGTTTGCCTTACAAGCTTCACAATAAACGTAATTCGTAATAAACTAATCTTAGAATTGTACATTTGATTTTAACTAGTCTGCATAATTATTATTATAATAAAACAAATCGAATGTTATTGTATTTCAATCATATTTTTTATTCAGATTTTGGTTAAATTACAAATAATCATACATTGACTAATTATTTTTTTAATATTTCCATAATTTATCATTAAAAGTATTAAAATATTATAGTTATCTATTGGTATTTATTTAAGATTACTAATCGTAACACAACCTTTATAAATTGAAAAAATGAATTTAAAATTTACGTCAGTAAAATATAAACTGAATTACCCATAACGGAAAATTATATGGTTATCCACCCCTTCCAACTCTCATCAAACAAGACTCGAGGCTGCTGCACCTGATACGTTTAGGTACCTATATATACAGAGCATATAAAACGCGTGATTGTGGCCGAGACATTTATTCTCGAGGGCTGCAGGGGTGGGCCGAAATAGCGTCGAAAAATAAAAGAATTTTACCGATTCGTTTAAGGAAGTTAAAATATGAATATCTATAATTTGACTAACCTATATATAATATACCTACCGTTATAACTGTATAAACATCATAAAGCTGTCATTCGATACCGATTTAATGCTCGTAAAGTCGTAAACATATATTTTGTTCTGGTCGATATCAATATGTACAAGAAACTCAACTTGATTGAAGTTTTTTTTTACAACATACTTTACTTTTTCACAAAGCATTTCTTCTTCTATAATAAATATTGCAAAAATGTATTGGCGTATTACGGACCAAATACATATTATGATAAAGAAGTTTGAAGTTATACACAATACACTATAAGGCTTATTCCTTATATAATATTCCTACGGTTTATACGTTTTAAAAGGTTGAGGTAATGAGACTATAGACCAAAACGCACTGTCTTGGAGATTTTAAAGACGAAATATACGAACCCTAGGGTTAAAAATAAATGTGTCTTAAAAAAATTGATAAACGTTTAAAAAAACATAAAAATATTATATTATAACTTTTTCTATGAAAATTAGAAGTATAAAATAATATACATTTTATTAGTAGATCACGATATATCGATATACATACAATCATGGTAAAGATAAAATATGAACGATGTTACTTGTTAATATACTTACCAGCTATATATTATACTCAAAACAATGCATTATTGTTATAAATTTAAGAAAAAAATTATTCAAAATAACAAAAGTAATGTTTATTTTATATTATTTAAATCTAAACCGTTTTTTCCAACTTTGACAATCTATAGAAATTCCCGAACAAAAGTCCACGAATACCCAAATTTAACACGGGTAAAAAAATATTGTTTGTAGGTAGTTTTATTAAGTTAAGTATATAAGTTTTGTTCAGTAGATCTACCTACTTATATTATTTTATCTTTTGAATATTCAATTACCTATCTTAAAAAATAAACATTAGTATATTGACTGTAGGGTAGTCGCGATAACTGCATGATTGAATGTAATGAAAAGCTGTAAATGTATTTGAGGCTAAACCTATGAGTACCATGGGATCGTAAATTATAAATTTACCTTGTGTTTTATTTATTTGTTATTTTTTTTAGTTAAATCATATTTTGTTAAGTATTCAACTATTCATACATTATGTTATAATATATTGTAATTTTATGTTGAGAAAATCATTAATATGCTAGCTATCAACAAATGCAAATTGTCTTACATTTTTAGTGTAGTAGGTACTCTTCTTTTTCAATTTTTTCAATTTTTTCATTAATAGTGATTAGTGAACCCACTGAACCGAGTAAATTATGTGAATATCTTACATCCCTGAAGAAAGATTCAAATAAATTATCTGTAGTCGTAAGTTGTACATGTTTAGTATTTACCACCACTCTTCCTGGAGTAGTGATTCTAATATTACGAGTATATTTATTAATGTCGTGTCTCCAAATTCCAAAGCGTTTCTATTGTTTGACACCTGTTATAGCCCGTCATGACCTTATGAGTTAATCAAATTAATCGAATAATCGAAAAATCAATGTCCATTTAAAATTGAGCATGCTCGTCATTTTTAAAAATATACATGGCAATTCTTGGTTTTTTAAGATCTTCAGTGTGTTAATATTTTTTTACAATAAAAACAACATAGTTTCTTCTATTTTAGATAAGACACAAGGTCTCTCAATAGGCTTCAAACGACATTTACTAATACCAATCTGTACAAAATTAAAATTTAGCTATAGGTAAAGCCGTATCTGTGAGGGGAGTCCAAGAAGTTCGAACTCCACCAACATTTTTAGAAGTAGTCACATTTAACTGGTAAATATAGTTTAATGACTACACAATTTCAGTATTTACTATTTATATTAAAAAAAAAACATGTTAACCCCTCCCCCTTAGAATTTTTTTTCAGTTACGGCCTTGTCTATAGGAACTATTTAGACTAAATGTCTAAATTGTATTAATATTAGGTACCTACCTGGTCTTGTTTAAATTTATCCTAGCCATAACTTAAACTAGGTTTAAAAACAGAGGTCCAAATTTGACTAAATAAGTAAAACGTAGTATACAAAAATGTAGGCAGGATTATAATAATTTATAATAATATAGAGTAGGTACGGTTGAAAATTTAATACATATCCGAACGTATATTTTGTTATCAATTTTTATATAAAACATCTTATTCAATGAGTATTAGAGCAAGTTTTCTGACGTTTTCAAAACGATAGATATTAAACATAAATTGCATTAATAAAAATTAATAGTTATGTTTAAAATTTGATGCTGCAACACTACCAGTGATTTTAAATATAGTTTAGATAACAACACAATATTTTCATCACATTAATTAATTCATAAGAGACCTTTATGAAGGTAAAACTATAAGGTGATATTTTTGCACAAGTTGTCCCATTTGATGATATCTAAATTCTAAAAAAATAATTTACCTATGTAAAGTAAATTTTTAATCAAGTTATTATTAAGTAATAACACTAATAACTAATAAGTAATAAGTAAACCAGTATGACCACACATAAACATTAGTAAATGGCGTAAGAGATAAGTTGTTTTAAAACTACTTATAGATATTGGCGGAATCGATAGGCCCCCCTAGGAAAAATTAGAAGACCATTAGCACTATAGCAGTCAGCATCCTCTGTTTTTCATTAATTTCCAAAATATTATATTCTGTGGTTGTATGGTACACATTACACACAGTGATAATACTGACACTTGGTAACAAATAACTTGTTGAAACTATTAGGACATAAAGTCACGGTTTTATATCTCTCATTTTTCACTATTTTCCACATATGTATAAATTAAAAATCATTGATAAAAATGTTCGATACAAGTGCTAAACTAAAGCTAATATTAAATAATTTTGGTAGGCGGATAGATAAGTACTTCTAAGAAGAAAGATATACTTTGTAAGGGATTCATTGTTTCTAAAAACATATCACTATATCAGTATAGTAAATTTGAAATTTATATTTTAAGCTATAAATTAATCTTTATTTGCAAAGAAAGTTAATATTAAGCCCGATATTAAGTTAAATAAAATATGATTTCATATATATATATACAGTAGAACCTCGATTATCCGAACCTTCGTTATACGAACCCTCTATTATCCGAACTGCAATTATCGTATCCGAACATTAAAACTCGTATCCGCGACTTGGCTGCAGAAAAGCGCGTTGCAGCTCATCGTCAAATAAAAATCGATAATTTTGTCAAAAAAATATAACAAATATTATCTTATATGTATGTAATGTATTTCAAATAATGTAATGTACTAATGTATGTAGTTCTAATAAAATATTAATAATAACAAATATGTATGTACATATTATAAAAATATAAAATATTTAACTGTTTTAAAAAATTTTTTTTTAATTTCCAATATCCGAACTTTTGCATATCCGAACTAGGCGCGGTCCGAATTAATTCGGATAATCGAGATTCTACGGTATATATATAATTCAATGTTTACTATATTTTTATTTGAACATTTCAAAATTAATGGAATCAAATAATATAATATGCCTACTTATGATTAAAATTTTATCAAATAAAACGAAATTATGAACATTGACAATCACAAATGCATTGTTTATCTTATAAGAATATATTATCAAACTAAGTTTTTTATATCATTAGTCAACTTAAGATTTCTTACTAAGAAATAATTTATAAATTATATCATGAAGCCAAACTTGAAAAATATACAATAAATCAGTGAGATTTGATTACAATTAAGTAGAAATGAAATAGAACTTGCATAAAATAATTAATATAAAATGTATAAACATTTTAGGTTTGAATAAATTACACAATTCCAGGCATAATTATTATATATTATATTGAAACTTATAGATGAACATAGATGAATATCCATTAAATTTGAAAAAAAAATAACAAATAGTATAAGTATAGAAATAATATAGAAAATGTTATGTATTAAAATGTTAGGAAGAATTATGGACAATAAATTCTTTAATATTTCTTAGTTGTTTTCACATTTCTATTGAGTAATCATAAAATATAGTATTATTAATATTACCGTATAGTACAAATTGAAGTAGATATACTAAATATCATACTACATTTTCAACAGTGAACTAAATATATTTAATCTGCTTAAGTTATAGTATACATAAGCATCAGCTACTTCCATATTACCTTATTTTTATACCAAATCTTTTACAAAAACTTAACAGTTTTCACTATCAATACAAAAGAAATAGAAAGTAATCTAATTGTTTACAAATATAAACCACGTCATATTCAACAAAACCCATTGGAATATAATAATAAATGCAATAACTATAATTAATAATAGGTTCACTTTGCACCAACAGCTCGATAATAATACAGTAGATATAATTTTTTTTTATCATAATGTGAATATATAATATATATTAACTATAAATCTTAAGTTTTACTTCACACAATTTCACAGTTGAAAAGAAAGATTTTTATTTTTTTAACCAATAACAATATTAACCAAGCGAATGATTCACCAATATTCTTAAATCAAAGTATCAAACATAACTCTAAACATCAATTTAAAAAATATGAAAATGAGATGCATTGAGGGCTTAGAGCAGTCATTACTCATTAGTTAAGCTACTAGTTCATAAACAGAGTATATAAGACTGCTATCGTGCAGCTAACAGCATATATCGATAAATTTATGAAATATGAATAATTATCGGATTTAAAAAAGGAAACTAAAGAGGTACATGAAACAAAGATCTGATATAGGAAATTATGTATACATACTACTTTAGTATAATAAAATATCCTGAAAATCATATTTAAAATTAAATGCAAAGTTAATGTAAGTTTGCATTTATTTTATTTGTTTACGCTAAAACATAAGCACATTCAAATTAATTAATGAAATACAAAAGATATAAAATAGAAAATTATTGAAATACAATGAGATAATTAAAATGTCAACTTATGTCTTAAGCGTGTACTTGGAAAAGTCAAAAATAAAATACTATCACATGATGAAAAGGCATGACAAGGGACAATATAATATGGTATTTAATTAAAAATTAAAATAGCAAAAATATTATCGCGCTAAACCCTAATAATAAGTGTATCTATGCAAGACTAACACCATAGGGTACTGGGGAGGAACCACAAGTCTAGCAAGACTGATGCCCTGTCACATCAATTGTGTTCGCCATAAATCATTTACAACACCACCCATTAACAGTCTAACAAATCGTCGGATATATAAAAAATTCCGAGAATGTATAATTTTTTTAATTCAATGTTTGTTGTCAATAATCCATAACAGTCCTTAACGAACAGCAATACTGATGTTTGCCCTTGTCATTTAAACCTTCCCAAAATATATATTAAAATATATATGTAAAAAAGTTTTAACTATTTACATTAGGTAAATCTTAAATGACTACTAGGTAATGTTAATAATTTCACAGGATCTGCAGCAATTTCTTTATCCAGCTAAATATTGGGATCTTGAATGTCTAGATGGTCCTGGACGAGGATTGTACTTTTTTGGTGTCCATTTAATAGCACTTCCTTCCAATATGAATCTGGGTCGTTTATACTGCTCTGAACTAATCAACTGTTCGACATTTTTTGGTGTCACACAAATCACATGTTGACCTTTCCAGTACTTTACCATATTCATAGACTGCAACGTTGAAATGATATCCGTTTGGGTGATACTAGTCATCGCGCTACAATAAATTACATAACTTATAATAGCTCTTCTCGTTATCAATGATTGCTGATAAATATATACCTTAAGTCTTTAATTGATAAAGATCCACAAGCATTTTTCAAAATTTCCAACAGTACCCATGACCAATAAGATCTGTATGACAATTTACCAAGATCACTCAATGGCTTTTCAGGACTGGCTACAAGTCCTTCCAACTTGCTCAATTCATAACTGAACGCTATTAATAGTTTGCCATAGCCTTGTCTTTGAAATGGTGGCATTGTTAATATACAAGCTACATTGTTGCAATCTGGTGAATCTTTTTCCTAAAATTGAATAAAAAAAAAAATAAGTTACAATTTAGAATATATTTTTTTAAATTTAATAAACATACTTTAGAAAAATATCCAACTAAATGGGCACCAACTTTGTCAACTTCACAAAGGATGTAAAATAAAAATGGTTCAACATCAAAATAGAGTGTCTTGTGATCTAAAAACAACTTTGCCAATAAACAAAGATTCTGACAATACATTTTGTGTTGACTGGAATTCACTTCCCAGATTGATAATGATCCTTTATGGTACACTTCAACTCCAGGTGGTTGTCTCCATGTACATTGACTCTAAAATTTTAAAAATTTGTTAAGTATATAAAAAATTACTAATATTTTAATTTAACACTAACCATGTGATATTTGAATGATTTTTCTAATTTACTGTATTTTAAACAGTATTCACAAATCCAAATTTTAGACTCTTTTTGGTATTCTGCTGGAAATGGACTAAAATACCAAGTGTCAATTTCGTACTTTCCCAATTGTACTTTATTGATGTATTTTATTTTAGTTATTGCCTCATGCTCTTTTTCCAATGCAGCTGTAGTTGGATCCATTTCTGCATAAGACTAGTAAAAATAAAATTCAATGTTAATATTTGTATGATTATTTAATAATAAAATGAAATCCTTATTAATGGCAATAATTATTTTCTAACTCAATTTATAAATATTGGAAAAAAAATGTGTTTGGTATTAAATTTTACACAATTTAACAATTAATTAATTTTTTCAAGCAATTTTAATCCATCAACATGTATTCTAAACCCAAAATCGACAAAGTTAGAGCTAGCTATAACTTTAAAAAAATGTAATAAATTAATTTTTTTTTTTTTAGTTAACATATTTTTTTGTTAAATAACTCATACATAGTAAATAATTTATTACTAATAATAAATGTACCTATAAAGCATCAAATTGTATTTAGAACAAAAATTATGTAAACTAAAAAAAAATTTAATTTAATACATTTTTTTAAAAAATTATAGCTAGCTCTAACTTTGCCAATTTAGGATTAAGAATATATTATGTTGAATTATCGATAGATTGCTTGGAAAAAAAATTGTTTAATTCGAAAATGGAATTAAAAATTATGTTTATTAAAGTTATATTACGCAAAATACAAGTTAAAAAAAATTGTAAGCCATAGGAATTTATGAACTATTAGTCTAGTTTAACTTCTCGCAAATAGAATTTAAAAATATTTTAAGGGTAATCAGTGATTAAGTGTATCCTGTTTTCTGGGACACACAGTACTTGAGGAACCCACTAAAATAATAATAATAGACATTAAGCTTATTTTAAATAGCAAGATTATAAAAGACACTAAGAATATGTCAGTGTTCATTTATTATTTTCTTTCTGATCCATGGCACAATATGACAAATTTATATAGGTTAATTTAACTATTATCAATTTATTACCTATGTTTATTTGTAGGTTTTTTTTAAACATAATTTAATTTCCATGTAAGTTATAAGCATGTAGAATATTAGTTTAAAAGTACCAAAAAATACTCATTTATCACAAAAAAATAAAATTATTATTAAACAACAGAAAAGTCCAAACACAGATAACATTCTAAGCTTTAAGTTTAAGAAATTTGATATACTCATATATTAAAGTTATATCATTATAATACTATTTTAATTGAACACAAATTTGTTATGTTGCCTGTTTGTGTTTATTTGAAAAACAAATAGTGCATTAATATTTTTTTATAATATGAGATTTGATAATATGGTTACCATAAAATAAGTTAATTATGATAACAATATGTATTGATTCAATATTATTATAAAATATAACATTATTATTATTTATTCAATGAGAAGTTCATTAACAGTATTTAATAAACTTGAATGTGTTATTATCATTAGACCAAAAGATAATCAAAAAAATGTTTAACACACAATGTATGATACTAATATATACCTAGTGAAATCTAAATTACATCACTGAGGTTGACATAGTTATAATATTACATTTAAAAAAAAAGAATAATAAATAATTTTTACCATTGGAACATGATTTATCTCATCATGTCTTCGTTTTTGATTCCTAGTGATCTTTCTGTCCGATTGATTTAAAAGATCTAAATTTTTATTCACATCCTTTTGTTTCCAATTTTTTTCAGAAATATCAAATCTTGAATTCATTATCCTAAACCATGATATGATGTTTTATTTTTAATTGCTGAAAAAATTAAAATTAAATGATTCTTACCGATCTCTAGGCACCCATTGATCCAATCTTCGATTGTACCCTTCATAGTGTACATAATACTCAAAAAGATGTTCTGTATCATTGAACCTCGTATGTAAGACTTCAGCAGGATCTAATTAAAACAGATAAAGACATATTATATTAATCTGTGACATAATATTTAAAGCTAAAAATATGTAAATAATGTAATATATTAATATGTGACTGATTCATGTCAATTTATTTTTTATATTTTCTACCAAGTAGATATAGTAGTATAGCAGTAGGTATTTAGCACTTAATTCAATAGATATCTATTTAACTATGAAGCAGCATTAGAATAACTAATAAAAAACGCATTGATATTTTTATTAGTACATTTCTGTTGTCCACTCATTTTTAATAATTTTACATTTAAAGAGCATATTAAATAATATTTATATTATTTATATCAAATTAAAATGCTTATTTTTATTTTTCTAGAGCATAACACAGTATAACATCAACTAGGATATTGGATATTTAAGATATTATTATTATGTCCAAGACTTAACATAAAAATATTACCTATTATTAGTTATAAATGTAAAGAAGGTAGAGTAGTTAAATATTAGACAAATGACATTTCTTTTGTTTTAATTATAAGTGACATTACAATTAAATTTAAATAAATAAAACAGTTATTAAAAACAATCAATCATAAAACAGATAATCAATAACAGGAAAAAACCGAGGAAAAAACTATAAAACTAAACATGACATCATTAACATCATAATATTTACTCATTTAATAATTGTTTAAATGTAAGAAAAAAAAGCGGGTAAGTAGGTATCGCTCTGCTGTATATTAGGGGGTGGGGTGGACCTCAGACTATGGTAGGTTAAATTTGAATGCAATGATAGGTATCATTGTATACGAAAAACGATTCTGAACGAAGATAATTTGTCAGTTTAGGATATATTATATTTAAATATTGTCAAATATTCTATTTTGAAACAAATAGTATAGTTTTTATATGTTACTATGGTTACTATGGCCAACATTCGCATTATGAGCGTATGAAATTTAATTTAAATTTTGACATATTTCGTATAAATTCGAACTTTAAACACTTATAAAAAAAAATTGTGACTAACGATTTTGGATTTTTTTTTATCACTTTAAGAACAACTTATAAGAAACCTTGTATTAAATTTTCAAGATTTTCTGGCCACCCAAAAAATTTTTATCGGCATTTGAAGAAAAAAAAACTTAGAAAATTCAAAAATTTCAATTGTCTATTAGTAGCTTAAAGTTAAAAATGGTCAAAATATTTTGAAAATTTAAGTGTAAAGAGATAACCATAATATAAACATTTGGTGAAAATTTCAAGTATTTACAATAATTCGTTTTTGAGTTACAGCAAAATCAAAAAATCGATTTTGTCGAAAAGTGGTTTTTCCGTAAAATTGCCATTTTTCTGTCATTTTTTTTTGTTTTTCTTGATTTTTTTGAAAACTATTAGAAAATTTTAATTTTGACCCCCCTAAAGTACCAACTAGATTCAATTCCCTATTCAAAGAGGGGCTGAAGTCAAAAATCGGAGCATTATTACTGCTCCAAATGTTGGAGTCAGACACAAAAAAAAAAAAAAAAAAAAAAAAAAAAAAAAAAAAAAAAAAACATCATAGTAAATGCAATACATTCATCACTTCGTTCAGAATCTAAAATTGAATTTTTATTTAAATTTTATTTATATGAAAGTAGTAACTACAGACACCTAAATTATACTAGGATAAGTACCTAGATCATCACAACATAAGATATGTATCAATAACTTACAAACATAAAAAAGCGGGTAAGTGGGTATCGCTCTGCTGTATATTAGAGAGTGGGGTGGACCTCGGACTATGGTAGGTTAAACTTGAATGCAATGATAGGTATCATTGTATACGAAAAACGATTCTGAACGAAGATGATTTGTCAGTTTAGGATATATTATATTTAAATATTGTCATATATTCTATTTTAAAACAAATAGTATAGTTACTATATGTTACTATAGTTACTTTATAGTATCTGTTTATTAATAAAAAAAGTATTAGGCAACATACGCATAATGAGAGTATGAAATTTAATTTAAATTTTGAAATATTTCGTATAAATTCGAACTTTAAGCACTTATAAAAAAAAATTGTGACTAACGATTTCGGATTTTTTTTTATCACTTTAAGAACAACTTATAAGAAACCTTGTATTAAATTTTCAAGATTTTCTGGCCACCCAAAAATTTTTTATCGGTATTTGAAGAAAAAAAACTTAGAAAAGTCGAAAATTTCAATTGTCTATTAGTAGCTTAAAAATGGTCAAAATATTTTGAAAATTTAACTGTAAAGAGATAACCATAATATAAACATTTGGTGAAAATTTCAAATATTTACAATGGTTCGTTTTTGAGTTACAGCAAAATCAAAAAATCGATTTTGTCGAAAAGTGGTTTTTCGTAAAATTGCCGTCTTTCTGTCACTTTTTTTTTTGTTTTTCTCGATTTTTTTGAAAACTATTTGAAAATTTTACTTCTGACCCCCCCCCCCCCCCAAAGTACCAACTAGATGAATTTGCCAATTCAAAGAGGGGCTGAAGTCAAAAATCGGAGCATTATTACTGCTCCAAATGTTGTCGTCAGACACAAAAAAAAAAAAAAAACACACATCATAGTAAAAGCAATACATTCATCACTTCGTTCAGAATCTAAAATTATATTAGTTTTTGTTTTCTACTAATTACTTATTAAATACATTTAAAAGTTAATATGAATAACTTCAGAACAAATGCAATAGACAGACATGAAATGTATGCACATTAGACTCGTGCTATAACTACTATACATTTTCGTGGACCTGGATAAAATGCATTAAAAACAAATTACATATTTAATTACAGGAATCAAACAAGTGTGTTTAACTGGTTCTTATACATTTTTGTGGCTGACCGTAGAAGAAAGGACGTGAAGGACACAAAAATATTATATCCAAATGGACAGATCCAAAAAAATGAATAATGTAGCAGTCCTTTTATGTAAATTAAGAATACCATAATAATTTAGTTTAGGACTATTCTCTCATACCGCAAGATTAATCATATAATTCAGTGTTTCCCAACTGGTGTTCCGCGGAACCTAAGGGTTTCGTGAGAAATTTGAAAAAATATAAATTAATTAACAATATTTTTGATTTAAATTATGATTCTAACATAGAATAGCTCCAACAATTATATGGGGGTTCCACAAAACTTTCAAGTTCCTGCAAAGGTTCCGCGAGTAAAAGAAGTTGGGAAACACTGATATAATTAAAAATAATTAATTTTAATAAATTTATAAAACAGATACACATTTTTATTACATGGTATACCTAAATTAATGAAATATTAACAATAATTTGTGCATACAAAATTAAGTTTTCAATTACCTACATAAAATTTAAACCATAAAATATATTTATGGTATATACAAAAAATTTCAGGGAAACTAGGGTTACTCATTAGAAGCCTGTGAATGCTAAGCAACATTGGCCCTTCTTAGCCTATATAGTATCCATATACAATAATTTATATGTAAAAAATTTAATTTTGTATTTTCATAAGACTACAATATTACCTAAATCTTTTTAAAAAAAATAATTTTATAGGTACAATACAATATTTTAGGTAGGTACTATACATTTTATTTATGTCACTATTGTATATTGTTAGTCAATTTTAAAAAATTAATTATTTAAAGACATTTTTACTAAATACAATAGTCTTAAATAGACAGCTTGTAATTAATGTGATCATATTGTAATTATTATTATTAATAATAATAATAATATAATTATTATCTGCGCGAATAAATATTTCGATTGAGTTTTCGATGTAATAGAGGGCAATTTATTATTATTTATAGGTGTACCCGTATAGGATTTATCTACTAGTATATTACCTCAGAGCCGGATTACAGGGGGGGCAGAGGGGGCATCTGCCCCCGGGCGCAAGATTTTAAAGGCGCCAAGTTTTGAAATATTGTAGGTACCATTTAGAGTGAAAAAACTATTAGCGATTACGACAGTGTACACAACGCCCAAACTCATACGCGTTTCCACGAATTTACCGATATCTGAATTACAAGTAATAACTAGTCATATATTAACTAATAAATGCCAAATTATAGTAAAACAATATTATGTTTATAAAAAGTAGTTCTTAATTTTAGGTAGGTTTGCCCCGGGGCGCAAAATATCTTAATTCGGCCCTGTTAAATTATCTATATTACCAGCTAGAAAACATACAGATTCTACAAAACCACACGCGACACCCTGCCATCAATACCGGTTTCTACTATGATAGGGTGTCGCGTAGAAAAACCGAATTTTGTATCTGCTCAGTTCTGTCAATGGAAAATGAATACATACCACAAACCTAATATAGTAGGTAATAACAAAGAATATTGAGGGTTGGAATACAAATAAAAATAGTAGATAAATTGATATATACGATGTTCTATTTCTTACGAAAAACGGACATAAAATATAAAGTCTAGATACGACATTGAATATTACATTCTAATAATATAATACCATGGTTGATATGTACGAGGGATTTGACAGCCACCAACGACACCAACTACCCACGCTTATTTATCATTCTTCCTGTTTGTGAAACGTATTCATCATCATCATTATCAAAAATACAAAATATAAACGAATGTAATATGATATTATTAATTATTAATAAAATAATGTTATAAATATGAAGGTATAATATAACGGTGGGGGCGAGCACATCCAAGGCTGTAACTGAAAAAAAATTCCGGGGAGGTTCAACATTTTTTTAAATATAAATGTTGAAAATGTAATCAATAAACTATATTCACCACTAAAATATTTCTATTTTTAAAAATTTCATGGGGGGGGGGGTCTGGACTCCTGGATCCTCCCCCTAGTTACAGGCTTGAACTCATCTAACCTAGTGATTCGTCAAACAGAAAATAGAGGAACCCTATTATATTATGTTTAACACAAGGATAGTTAAGGATAGGTCTTCGAACAGAACGATTTTTATCTAGTTTTCTCCAAATTAGTATCAAAATTATTACTATATGCGTAAAATAAAAAACCTATACACGAAAGAAAATGCAAAATAATTTTTTTACAGTTTTATATTAAAATTTAAGTTAATATAACTATTATTATTAATTTATATTCTACAAACAACAGTTATTGACACATAACGAGCGTTGTGTGACGACAACAATTGTTAGCGTGAGAGAATATATATATCGTATTTCACGGTGAAACATTATAAACCCGTTACATAAAGTAATCGTTATCTTAAAAGTTGAAAAATATTTTTAAAAATAAATTTAAAAAAAAATCTGCAAGTTTTAGATTTTTTTTTTATTAATTTTAGAATCAAGCCAAAATCACTTTTTTGGATTAATTTTTATAAACGGGGTGACCCCAGACTTAATTCACTCGCCGGAAAATGAAGTTCAAGAATTGCGCGGGAAAAAAACCATGGAAAATGGCAAAAATTCGTTTCGGCAAATCGCAAATACTGAACGCGCGACGTCGGTCAGCGGAACAAAATATAACAATATCAATAATAACAACGACGCGCGGGCATATGCGAGCGAGGTCGCGGCGGCGGGAAAAATTGCGCGGGCGAAAATTACGCGCGAGAACGCCGCCGAACGATATCGAACGCAAGCAGCGGCGGTCGTGAACGCGCCTTGGCGGCCCGAAAACGTCATCGCGTACTTATTTATTTACGTTTTATTTTTCTTTGAAGTTTTAGAGGTCGAGGGACGGGTTACCGCCATCACAACAACAACAACAGCGGTGGTGATGGAAACGGTCGCGGGGAACAGACGGGTGGGTAAGTAAAGCAGGGGGGGGATCAGGACTGCGCTGGAACCCGCTGGCGCGCACGAAAACGAACAAAAGAACAACGAGTCGACGACCCAGGCGCGGCGCTTCGCATTCGTCGGGCTACCGACTATTCGAACGTCGCAGATGTCGGTATTAGTCACACTACATAGTACATACAGTCGGCCCGACAAGTCGGTCGTAAACAATAATAATCATGTCGTGCGTGTATGATGTGTACATACAATCGCACATGTTGCGCGCCGGCCGACGGCTATAGATTGCACAACATTTCGTCAGCGATCGGCGGCGGCAGAGCTCCTCATCCGCACCCGCACGAACGCGGCGCAAGACCAACGACTCGCGCGCGCACACACACATGCACTGAAATCACGTTGTGCGGCACCGGCCGGGTCGGCTCACTCGGCTCCCGGCGGAAGCTGCGGAGGAGGATAGCAAAAATGTTTATTTACCCATCGATCGATCGACCGTCTCATCCTATCGATACTGTTTCTTATTAAATATAATCAACCAGCCGGTTGTGTGTACTCACGCCACGAGTCGTCGTACCGGCGAACCAAATAGTGTTCACCTACGTCTAATGGCCCATCTTCCGACGATTCTGAGTCCTCGGCTTTCTCGTTCTCCGACGAACCATTCGCAGTTTTCGGATCGTCCGGACTGTTGGCGTTCCGCGGCGGATCCACCTCCATGCTGACGGACGTCGCACTGTGATGCACGACCATAATAGTTACCGGGCGATGGCCAAGTCGATATCGTGTATAAAAAAGCGCGCGACGGTGGCGGGATTATCGCAAAACAATAATAATAATAAGAATATTATGTACGTTTCGATTTTTAGTGCGGAGGCATAATCGGTAACCACGAGGATGAAGCGATGACGGCAGTGGTAGTGAATTCAACTGCTGTTTACTATTACTATTGTAGCTTCAGTGATGCTCAGCAGCCAATCCTCGCTACTATACCACAGTATACAACGGCACAGTTCACAAGTCTGAGAGCGACGCACGTCGGGTACGGGCGGTGTCGGCTTTGTTTGGGCTACGCGCCCCACCCCGCGCCGTCCAGGCTACGATGCCGACCAGCGCGCCTCACCGTAGCGCCGCCCAAACGACCTCGCCACCGCAGTCATGGAACGAAAAGTCAACGTAATGTCACCGAATAAATTAATGCCCCGGATTTCCTTCATGGAATAAAGAACGATGGCCAAACACGAGTTAATATCGTTTGAATCGCAATATAATAATAGACGGAAATGACGGAATACCGATAATTTTTGACGATGTAATAATAATAATAATCATCTCAAGTATCTTTTTTTCTGCAAAATAAACACATCTCTGTACAGTAAAGTATACACGTAAATATTACGCAGTAGACAACAGTTACATTATGTTATTCCACATAAAAAAAAGACAAAATCAATAAATTATAATTGTTTTCAAGATAATAGTTATTACATAATATTATAGCTGAGAAGAAGTACAATATAAATTATTCTTAACTCTACATAAAATAAAAACATAATTGTATATAACGTAATAAAATTTAAATTCAACGTACAATATAGTTCATCATTAAAATTAAATACCAAACTAAAAACAATTAATTACATTAATTACAATATCTATAAGATATGGAAAATGTATAACATAAAAAGTTTTGAACTTCCAGTAATCAATAATATGTTTATGCTTATAATATAAAAAATATTATTTTTAAACTAAATTGAAATTTTAAAACCAAAAAAAGCATAATATTTTGTTTTACATATAATGTATAAGCAAAAAAAATAAAAATCAATTAAATGTTTATCTTTTTTTACACGATTGTCACATAAATTTATTTTAAAATTAATTAGGAGTAACTTATGGTACTTAAATAGATTTATTTAATAGAAAATTTCAAGTCAAAATAAAAAAATTTAAATCTCTTCATCTTCACAATTGTGTAAATATATTTGGAACGCTCTACGTCTGCTAGTACCATCTTTGGAAAATCCAAACTTGTGATAAGTACCATCAAGACAAATAGCTGTAACAAAAGTTAAATGAAACAATACTAAAATAAAATAATCTACATAATATATAAACAAACTATCTAATAGTTGTTTATTTGATTGCAAAAAGTGAATTGAAAATCTGGCAAATAGCCAATACATGCCAAGCAACATTAATAATATGGTCAAAGATACACAATACTGGAAATGACTTTTGCTTAGTCAAAAATCGGAAGTAAAACCCAAATCACAAAATAAGATCACATGATCACACTATAGTAACTATTATATTAAATGTATATGAATAATTCTTGCACTGCCTAATAAATAATTTTTATAAAATAAAGAAAAAGTTCTTAATAACTAAAATATTTTAAATTATTAATATTGAATTAGTGTGCTATTCAAGATTTTTCATTTTTAGTTTCTCAATTTTAGATTTTGTTGACACTTCATATTTTATTAATGTACATAGTTAATCCACTAGAAAAAATGTACTTATACAGATCAACAAAGAATGGTTGTAATTAAAAAAATATATTAAATAATTATCAACATATTTAAAAAACTGATAATTTATTCTTACCAGCAACAGTATCAAGAGTCAAAAAAGTACAAATACAGCCCACTTCTGGAGGTACAGTAAAAGTAGCCAAAGCCCACTGTGATTGACAGTAAGAACTGAAAAAACTAAATGGTGATAGACTAGATCGGCGATTTAAGTCAGATTCTATCACTGCAAATATATGAATTGTGCCCTTATCACTTGAGCAGCATAAAAATTCTGAATTAGGACTGAAGTTTATGCTGTAAAAACAGATTAAACAGAATATTTAATTATATTATGTTTTTATTTTACAAATTGTATCATAGTTTACCATTTTTAAAAACTTATATTTGATAATTTAAATAATATAATCCATATATGTTATTACCTTAAAAAAAATTTTAACAAAAAATTATATACCAGTATAACGTAGCTGTATCTGAACCACGTCTTAGTTCAGCAACTTTGACTTTATGAGAAGTATCCCAGATTCTGATTAAGGTTCCTTTGGAACTTGCACTAGCTATAAGTGTACCAAGTGAATTAATAGCCAAACATGAAATCTCTCCCTGATGAGCATTGAGTATTGCCGGAGCGCTAGAACTTGTTGCTTCTAAATTTGAAACATCCTAAAAAAAAAAGTTACTTTTGTACATAACTTTGTGAATTATAATATTATCTATAATTACCATAATATGAATGCTACCGATTTTATTTCCAGGATATGCAATAATTTGCTTTGTAGATGTTTCTAAAGGAGTGATTTCACACAATCCCATCGGGTTTGGACGAGTTTCCAAATTGATTATGTGCTTAACAACTGATGGAAATGTAAAAACAGATATCTTGTCCATAGTTACAACTATTATTCTAAATTATAAATTTAAAATAATATCATTGAATATTGCATTAAGAGAATAATAGATCTATACTAACTTGTTTCTCCTCATTCGTACAGATTTTACGCTGGAAGCACAAGTAATTTCCATCACAAATTTTTGCAACAAAGCATCATAGATCAATACTGTGTTCTGAGAATATTTTGGGTATTTTCCACCAGCAATTATGGCAAAAAGATTCGTTCGATTGAGCATCTCACATTTTGATACACCACCAAAATCTATAAGTCACAACAAATAATGTTGGTTCAATCGTAAATGTAGTATAGATATTCACCAAAGCCTTTTACGTAACTTGACATTGACTTACCAAACTTCTCTCTCGGTGATACAGGTTCAACATTGTAAATTCTTAAGCCAGTTTCAGTGCAACAGGCAAAACAAGCTGAAAAATAAAAACAATTGAGGATTACAGTCATGTCTAAAAACACTACCTACAGTAGGCAGTAAGTTAAAATGTTTTTTATATACTCACTACGATCTTGATTGAAACTTAAACTGATTATGCCTTTTTCATTCATGTTTTTATAGTTTGAAACCGCCAATAGTAATAGCCACAGAGACAATATTTATATTAATAATATATTCTTTACACGCACAGTTCACACCAAGCCCATTTGAATTTCGAAAACTCCTTAAAAAACAAAAATTCTAAAACGCACAAATAACAAAAGAATTCGTCATTAACGTTAGGTACTGTAAATCATATTATCGTAATCACCGCAATCCATCACGTTCACACGTAATTCAGTAGTATGTAGTTGTTCAGTGGTACTGCGCACGTTTGTAGATAATGTTTACAGCCGTGGTACTGCGCACCTGCTATTGCGTTCATAGACCTAAAAGTAGAATAATAAATAAAATTCTGTGATAATACGTCGTGTTACACAATTTAAATAACCACATTGTCATATTTTCTCCGATACGTTATTTCATTATTTGACATGTTGACAATTTATAAAACAACCATCGGTCGTTGTAATATTTTATATTTTTTAAATTATTTTAGTCTTACAAAATGTCTAATTTTATTAAATTGAAATAAACAGCGTGGTATACCGTGTCTTCTATTTTTTTATTCTATCTATTTTCGTCAGAATATTATACATTTTTTAATGTTTAAAATTAAAAATATGCAATTATAATATAGGCATTATACTTGAAATATGCGAAATAAAAAGAGGGAGAGAGGTAGGTAATTAGTCTGCCATATTCTATTATAGAAGACAGAAGTATAAACTAATAGACTATAGTAATAGTATATTTAGTATGTTTACTAAGTTTTGATAAAATGTTTATATTTTATAAAAAAAAAAACCATGACAATATGTATCTTCAATATTCTAAAATAGTTATAATGACAGCATTGTAAACTTACGAGGAACTTTGTTTGAGCCTTTTTAAAGCTTTATGATTTTATGAACTATAACGAAAAAAAATTAATTAACGTTTATAAAAATAAACTAAAAAAACTGAAAATCACAAATTATATATATAAATAGCTCAAAAAATTTTAAAATATTTAGAAAATGATACAAAATAAATAATATAAGATAATTAAAAAAGAAATATATTATAAATATTATTTATTTTGATTCTGAACAGAGTAATGAATGTATTGTTTTTACAATGATGTGTGTTTTTTTTTATTTTTATTTTTATTTTTTGTGTCTGCAGACGAACACATTTGGAGCAGTAAAAATGCTTTGATTTTTGACTTCAGCCCCTCTTTGAAAAGGAAATTGAATCTAGTTGGTACTTTGGGGGGGTCAAAATTTAAAAATTTTCTATATTTTTTAAATGAGTCGGGAAAAACCCTAAAAAAAAGCGGGTAAGTGAGTATCGCTCTGCTGTTCATTAGGGGTGGGGTGGACCTCGGACTAGGGTAGGTTAAATTTGAATGCAATGAAAGGTATCATTGCAGTATACGAAAAACGATTCTGAACGGAGATGATTTGTCAGTCTAGGATATAATTAGGTATACTTAAATATTGTCATAATATATTCTATTTTAAAACAAATTCAAACATTTAAGTAAAAGTTTCAAGATCTTACGTTTAGTAATTTTTTAAAAATAACAAAAATCGAAAATTATTTATTATAGTACCTAAAACGTTATTTTACACGTGTATTTTTGATTTCAAATTAAAATTAAAACTTTAAACATTCGTAAAATTGTTTAAATTGAATAATCCTCAAACTTTTTTATAATTATTCTAAGCTTATGGACAGCATATAGTATTAAATTTTTAATTATTAGCTTTTGATAGTAAAATATTTATAAATTTTTAAGTTTTTAACTACCAAATAGTTAAAAATATACATGATTTTGACGAATTTTTGTCAATATTTGAACTTCAAATGCTAATAAAAAAAAATTGTGCCTATTTATTTTTATAATTTTTGAATGAGAGTGAGAACAAGTTATGTGGACCCTTCAATTAAATTTTCAAGTAATTTGTCCCAGCTAAAATTTTTTTATCAACATTTATAAAAAAAAATTGATTATTTCAAATGCCTATAAATAGCTCAAAAAAAGTCAAAATGTTTTGAAAATCAAATCACGTAAAGAAAATGGCAATCTAAATAACTGGTAAAATTTTCAAGTATTTACGACTTATACTGTTTGAATAACAACAAATATCAAAAATCGTTTGAGGCTAAACCGTTATTTAACGCGGTTTTGTAAAAATTTAAATTTCAAACACTCATAAAAATTTTTTGTCTGAATCCGGTAGAGTTTTTTTTACAGATATTTGAAGAAAAATTTATGGAGAACATTTTACCAAATGTTCAAAACTTAGTTATAAAAGAAAAAAATTTTACGATTTTTCAACCACAAAATTACTTGCAAATTTTCGCAATTTTGACATATTTCGTATAAATTCGAAATTTAAGCACCAAGTTATGTGGACCCTTCTATTAAATTTTCAAGTTATTTGTCCCAGCTAAATTTTTTTTATCAACATTTATATAAAAAAAAAAAAAAAATTGATTATTTCAAATGCCTATAATTAGTTCAAAAAAAATCATAATTCTTTGAAAATTTAACTGTGTATGGAGAACTCTAATATAAAAATTTTGTGAAAATTTCAAGTATTTACATCAATTAGTTTTTGAGTTATAGCAAAATAAAAAATTCGATTTTGACGAAAACTGGTTTTGCGTAAAAAGTCCCGCTTTTCCCTCATTTTTTTAGGGTTTTTCCCGACTCATTTAAAAAATATTGAAAATGTTTAACTTTAGACCCTTCAAAGTACCAACTAGATTCAATTTCCTTTTCAAAGAGGGACTGAAGTCAAAAATCGAAACATTTTTACTGCTCCAAATGTTGTCGACACATCATTGTAAAATCAATACATTCATCACTCCGTTCAGAATCTATAAAATGAGGGAAAAACGGGATATTTTACGCAAAACCAGTTTTCGTCAAAATCAAATTTTTTATTTTGCTATAACTCAAAAACTAATCGATGTAAATACTTGAAATTTTCACCAAATGTTTATATTAGCGTTCTCCGTACACAGTTAAATTTTCAAAGAATTTTTTTGAACTATTTATAGACAATTGAAATTTTCAATTTTTCTAAGTATTTTTTTTTTAAATAACGATAAAAATTTTTTGATCGGCCAGAAAATCTTGAAAATTTAATACAAGGTTTCTTATAAGTTGTTCTTAAAGTGATAAAAAAAAATCTGAAATCGTTAGTCACAATTTTTTTATAAGTACTTAAAGTTCGAATTTATACGAAATATGTCAAAATTGCGACAATTTGCAAGTAATTTTGTGGTTGAAAGATCTTAAAAATTTTTTCTTTTATAACTAAGTTTTGAACATTTGATACAAGGCTCTCCATACATTTTTCTTCAAATATCTGTAAAAGAAACTCTACCAGATTCAGACAAAAAATTTTTATGAGTGTTTGAAATTTAAATTTTTACAAAACCGCGTTAAATATCGGTTTAGCCTCAAACGATTTTTGATATTTGTTGTTATTCAAACAGTATAAGTCGTAAATACTTGAAAATTTTACCAGTTATTTAGATTGCCATTTTCTTTACGTGATTTGATTTTCAAAACATTTTGACTTTTTTTGAGCTATTTATAGGCATTTGAAATAATCAATTTTTTTTTATAAATGTTGATAAAAAAATTTTAGCTGGGACAAATTACTTGAAAATTTAATTGAAGGGTCCACATAACTTGTTCTCAATCTCATTCAAAAATTATAAAAATAAATAGGCACCATTTTTTTTTATTAGCATTTGAAGTTCAAATATTGACAAAAATTCGTCAAAATCATGTATATTTTTAACTATTTGGTAGTTAAAAACTTAAAAATTTATAAATATTTTACTATCAAAAGCTAATAATTAAAAATTTAATACTATATGCTGTCCATAAGCTTAGAATAATTATAAAAAAGTTTGAGGATTATTCAATTTAAACAATTTTACGAATGTTTAAAGTTTTAATTTTAATCTGAAATCAAAAATACACGTGTAAAATAACGTTTTAGGTACTATAATAAATAATTTTCGATTTTTGTTATTTTTTAAAATTTACTAAATGTAAGATCTTGAAACTTTTACTTAAATGTTTGAATTTGTTTTAAAATAGAATATATTATGACAATATTTAAATATAATAATTAATATATCCTAGACTGACAATTAATCATCTCCGTTCAGAATCGTTTTTCTTATATACAATTATACCTATCATTGCATTCAAATTTAACTTACCCTAGTCCCAGGTCCACCCCACCCCCTAATGTACAGCAGAGCCGCAGAGGGGAGATTGTAAACTCGGCCCGAGGAAAAAACATTTTCTAAAGGTCGATGTTAAACTTTGCCCAGGTTTTTTTTAAGTCAAAATTATTTAGATGTAAACTCGGCCCCGATTTTTTTCAGGTATAAATGATTTATGTGTAAAAACCATCATTTTTCTTATAATATTTTTGAGAAACATTTAGCATTACCCAGAGGACACCACGAGGAGGTGGTTCTCATTGTCCTCCAAAAATTATTTTCATTTTCATATAATTATTCATATTATAAAATTCGTTATTTAAATGAAAAATATAATTAAAATGTTATAATAATAAATGCATTTATATAAATTTTAAAATGTATAAGTGTAAAAATGTGTAAAAATATATAAGTAAAATTGTAGTGTAAATAATGAGCGAAAAATTTAAGTATAATAATATATAAATCTAGTTTTTTAAGAAAAAAGCCATGTATTTTACATATTCACTCACTGATATTTCTTTATTTTTATATTTTGTAAGTGTTCTTTCTAAGAGTTCTTTTTTTTTTAGTTTTTGTATTTTGGAATTTAAATGGTGCATCTAGGTTTTTGATTTTATGTACGTATCTGTTTGTACTTCTTTTGATTTTGAAATTACGGAATATATATTGGGGTGAGTGTAATTAAAACTTGAATTAAAATGGGTATGAAATAATTCACAGGCATTTATTGCAACCTTTTTTTATCACCTGACATTTTCGGGCCGAGTTTACAATCGATTTATTTTACTACCTGTAATTTCCGGGCCGAGATTACAATCTATACCTACTTTTATTACCTACAATTGAGGGGCGACATTCCATAATGTACTATTGCCACTTTTCATAATATTCAGGAATCACGATTTTCTATTGTATACTGTTGTTAAACAGTAGAAAAAAGGTAAAATATGTTAAAAATTCAGAAAAATATACTTATTATACTTCTCAAGTCAAAAATATCTTAAAATTATTATTTTATTATTTTAATTGATAATTTTAAATGTTGGTTGCGCCATAGTGTACTATTTCCATCCAATAGTACATTTTGACTTACTTAAGAATTTAGAGTATAGTGAACCAAGTTTTACCAAAATGTACTTATTCCATATTTCCTCCAGATGTTGAATAATCAGTGGCGTATTTTGGGGGGGTGTCCTCGGTGTCTGGACACCCCCCAAACCAAAAAAAAAAAATTCAATGTCGATAAATTTTGAAGGGAATTTGGCAAACAATAATATGTGACTCGTTATGAACTAATTTAATATTATATAAAGTCATAAACTAATTTGGAAGGAAAATAAATTTAGTTTTAAATAATATACTTATTATCCTATTATATTTTTAATTATTTATAAAAATGTTATTCTTATAGCATCACTGGTGTCGAATGTAGCAAACAAAATATAATATTATAATAATTAGTAAATTATTGTGACCGATGATGGTAACTAATGTGTATTAACTATTAATATGTTTTAATAATATTATATTATATTTGATTTTAAATTTAAATTATGTTTACAGTACCTAGGTATTTTATACCTGTATGATTTAAATTACATACAAATAACTAGTTTTAATTAATTAAATAAAAAATGTTTCATTACAATATTTGAATATTTGATGAGTATATTATGAGCTTTGAGGTTGTAGATGTAAAACAAAAATAGTGCAACCAATTAACAAATAAGTATATACCTATATTATTTGGACACCCCCCAAAAAAACATACAAAATACGCCACTGTGAATAATATTGTGACTTAAAAAAAATCATATGATGTATTTTACTAAGATTAGTAATTTATACATTAGGTATACATAATAAATTAACCAAACATAATATAAGTTTATTATTCTGTAATAATTAACATCATCAACTGTAGGAAAAATAATAATATAAAACAATAATAAGAAAAATTCAATACAATATATTATTATGATTCGATAGAATCATTTAATTCAATTATATAAAATAAGTGCTAATTAAAGCAGAAGGATATTTTAATAGTACCTAGTTATATATATTATGTTTAATACAGGTTATACAAAACTAAAATGTACCTTATATAATAGCTACCTTATAATATGGTATTAAAAACATAAAATGCATACCCATTGATGGCATTCATTTAAAATTAAATAAATATATATTTAAATTAAGTAGTTATGGATACCTAATACTTACTATTAATTATATCATTTAATTTTAATGTGAGATAACTAATTATAAATAAATATAATAGATAGGGGCTACCTACTTCATGGTTTAACATGAGTCTTAGTTTTTATGCTATACAAATATATTATTACACAATAAAAAATAAAAAATTGTTCATTGAAAATGAATATCAATAGAATTTATTATAATATAATGCCAAGAACATATTTTAAAGTATAATGTGTATATTACCTACTCTAGTCATCAGTAAGACAGTAACCTGTTATAAAGTAGGTAATATATTTAAAAAAAAACTGAATTCATACACTTTAACAAAAATGTCATGCTTATTACAATAAGTTATCAATACAAAACTGTATTTACTTATATTTAATACATTAAATAGTTTTTTGAAGACATAATATTTATATTATAGAATATTAATTATTATACAAGGACCTAGGTACACATTTGATTGTATCTACCTCTTGTAGCCATTGAAGAATATTCTTATCATTATTTTCAACAGCAATATCTGGTGGATGGTGGATTGTTAAGTTACTACTGTCTTCAGTAGTATCCTGTTATAACATTTAAAATTTCAATAAAATGTAATTCATACACACAAAATTTCATGTTAATATTATAATAATGAGTTATGAATACAAAATTGCATACTGTTTATACCTAATACACTAAATTTAATAGTTTTATAGCTATATTAGTTTTAGGTATAAACATATTATTATTGTTAAAGCATAAATTTTGGTACATACTAACTACTACAAATTATGAATAATAAATATCTTACCATTACTCTCGCATTTTTCATTAAAGTTCTTATGCGGCCTTTTGAAGTCATCTTTACGTTTAAGAAAAACGTATTTCTAAAGCAATGGCATGTAAAAATAATTGTTTTTAGCTTCAAAAGCAATATAAAATTTAAAATATTATCTATCACGTATTCACTATTGATAACAGCCAAGTTTTGGAGCGAATTTGATGGTATAATGATGAAGTTAGAAACGTTCTATTTTGTTTTGCCTTTTAGGTTATTATAATCACTATATGAAAATGTAAATCCGCACAGCTATAGTGATAACATGAATTTAAAATAAATATAAACTTAAAATTAAAATAAAGAATAAGTTTTGCATTTATAAAACATGGCAATAGTGCATCTTGAATATAACCGATGTACTAAATTTCCATTTTATCATGGGAAATAGTACGTTATGACGTAGTCTGGATATAGTACATTTTGAAAAAAATCATGGAAATAGTTCTTTTTGAAATATTTCTATAGTCTGATTTTTAAATTATCATGGGCAATAGTACATTTTGGCCAAATTGATAAATTCAGTACAGATAGTACATTCTGATAAATTCTCGCCATCGGCAGTAGTGCATTTTGACGCAATCTTAGTATTTTTACTCAATTTATTGATAGGAAATAGTACACTTAGGCATAATTTGATGGTTTTAAACGATTTCCCGACATTTAAACTATATGTTTTGATGTATAACTCATATTTTAAATTTTTGGCAATAGTACACTTTGGAATGTCGCCCCTCAATTCTCGGCCGAGTTTACAACAAAAAAGGTAGCTTCGGGCCCTGTTTACATTTGCCCCAGCAGAGCGATACTGACTTACCTACTTTTTTTAGTTTTAATAAACTAAATTTATTTAAAGTTAGAATTTAAACTGAATTATAAAGGGTTCAATAAAATAATAACTTGTATTTAGTTGAGAGTTAAATCACCTTCTTAATTATTTTTAAAATTAATAATAAATGATTTATAAGCTTCTTTTCAAGAATCAAAATACTATTATTAGTATCTTATAAAAAAAACGCCATACCGAAATTTGAATTTAATTTTCACCCAAAACATACTACTTTTTACCAACTCCATAGAGTTGTGAATTTTATTTCTACCGCCCTCGAAACAAAGAATTATTGTTTAGCTATATTTCTTGACTTTGCACAAGCATTTAATTCGGTCTGGCACATCAGCTTACTGTACAAATTAAGAAAAAATATTTACTGCTCCTTATTAGTAATTACCTTCTATTTAAATCTTGCATTGAAAACAAGTCCCTTAAAGTTAAGCTTGATTTTAATTATATGTTTTTCAATAATCATGATACCTATACTTGCCAGCGTCTTTTGAAGGAATCAACATTCAACATTGAATGTAGGTAAATCCGTACTTTATTTTTACAGCTGACATACATGTTACTGAAAATACACTTATCGGAACTTACATTGATAATACTAGCTACCTATCGGCTATCCCAATCCATTCATCTGCAAAATCATCTCATTAGTGTAATGTAAACAAAAATATATCTATTAATTGAAATCTACCTACTCACATTACATTAACATTAATTAACCCTTAGATTAAAGGACTGTGCTGAGATTAGATTTAATAATCCTATAGTCCTTTATTCAATGAAAGCAAAATACCTCAGCTTATTTATTTACAGCAGTGATGCTCAACCTTTTTTGTTCGGCCTACCACTTTGGTAAACAATCATTTCCGAGCGGGTCACTAAACATAGAAGTATAATGATCAGTATATCAACTAATGACAAAAAAATGATTTATAAATTTGTGACGGGCAACACAGAATACCTTTGCAGGTTGGGCACCACTGATTTACAGGATACTGAATGGAGCACCTTATCTTAAAAGCAAAAGGAAATAATTTTAACATTCATCTATATCTAATTCTTAGAAGAGTATTAACTAATAAGACTACTTATTCTTAATAGGACCAACATGGATATTTCAGTCTCAAAATGTTTACTGTTCAACCAAAATTTCCTACAACCAATCTAGTCATACGGCATTGTTCCCTGGGGCACTAAAGGAGTCAAATCTCAAGACAATACAAGCTTTCCAATTAATTTTTTTCTGTATGGTAACTTAAGCTTCCTCTATCATAAAGAATGAATACTTAAAATTGCTTACAGGTAATCCAACCAGACACCTTAATCAAAATCAAGAGACCTTAACTCCTTATAACTTAATTGAATTCATGTATTGTAAGCTTCCTTGTAACTACCCCGTATTTTTTAATCTCCTCTCAAATATACGTAATGATGTAATGTACATATAATTTCTCATATGTTGACAAATAATGTAAAAAAAAAAAATAAACAAATCATAAATATTATAGGAACTAAATAATTATTATTTTTATTTCTATTATTCTTTGTGAAATTCTTTTTTACAATAAGCATATTATTCTTAGATTTAAAAATCAAAGCTCGATTTTATAATTGTATGAAATACTTATTTTTAATTATAAATTAATAATCACCATGTTAAAACCAGTTTACAATAAATATAAAATTATTACAAAAAAACTAAAAAAGTACACAATTTAAAATTTAAATGCTCATTAATAAACAAATATGTACATGTTTTGAAAAAGATAAATATTATTTTTTTTTTGTTTTTGTTTTTAATACTGATCCAGATCCTGCAAATGGCTTAAATTCATCTTGATTTTCATTCTGAAATATCAAATATAGTTACTATAACTCATATTATAACATTTTTCAAAAATATATTAAATAGTAAATTGATTTATTTTATTGGTAAAAAATACCTATAAATTCAACATTCAAAAATTTTTGTTTGTATACTAAATTTTACTTAAGAGTAATGGTCCATTAGGGACTGATTTCAGATTTATATGTTACACACCGTATCCATATTTAGATAAGTTGTTGTGGGTGGTAGTAACATACTGAAAACAACTATGTACTTATATAATATTATATTCATTGAAATGACAGTCTAACATAAAATAGATTATAGAATATAGATATAGTAAGACCTCACTAGCAAAACTTGTATGGTATCAGGGTTTGTAGAAGTATTGTGGGCTAGACCAAAAAATAAAACAACTTGATATTAATACAAAAATGTATGTATGTATGCAACGTCAGATTGGCTGGATATCGGCCTACCATGTTTTAGAATTTCTAACTTATGGTTACAACTACAGCTACTATATGTTTTAAAAAAAACAAATCAATCATATTTTCTATCAATGTTTGTACTAATTTATCACAAAAATATTAAAAAACCGACAAAATTGTCAAAACCAGCCTGCCAAGTTTTATTATATAGCTCATCAGATCAATCCGGCCCTGTATGTATGTATGTAATATGTATGATTTTTTTTAAATTTGTATCTTCTTTGTCACTATTGTTTCCTAATTATAATCAGGTGTATTAAGTCAAATTTAATAATGACTCATATATATCAGAAAAAGGAAGGAAATGACAGTGTCGGATTACTGAGGTTGTTGGACTAGCAAGGTCTTACTGTATTAACATATTGAAATATACATAAGTAATTACCTCTTTGTCATTAATAACAGGACGGATATTCCTTAAGAATTGTATAGTTCCTAAGGTATAATTATAATCTGGAATACCTCTTTGGTATGCTGCTTTAACTTGATTTAGTAGATCATCAGTATTTTCTTTCTTTTTTTTACCATCTAATCTATTGCCTGAACCTTTGAAAGCTATGAAACCAGTTGGTTCTGGCATTAAATCAGTAGGATCAATCATCATCTCTTCTGTAGCTGTTTTTATTTCATGCTTAGGCTCTTCATAACCCACTGGGGCAGCAAATTCAACATTCATATCACATTCAATGATACTAACAGCATTGCCCGGTTTGGTTTCCAATACACACATTTCGTAAATTTTTTGATTGTACTTTATTGCTATTACATCACCAGTAGTCAGACAAGCAAAATTTCGCAAGCAATTTTCTAAAACAGCCTTTGGATTAGTAATATCTAAAAATTCCGAATTTTGAGGTTGAAACTTTGAAAAGGTGGCTACTTCTAATGAAACACTTTCAACTTGCACCATATCTCCTTCATCTAGTAATAAGTTTTTCATCATCTAAATAAAATACAGTTGGAAGATCACAAGAGGATTACAATAACTGTAGAAAAAATCTAATTTAAATTCTAAAAAATTTTTAAAAAATTAATGTTTTGCCATACTAAAAATATTTTGTAAATAAAGGTAATCAACAATTTGTAATGCTCATACACAATTTTAGAAGAATATTTTATCTTAAACTAGTTGTAGTGGGGGTTAATTTAAGTTAAAATAATTTATTTATTTATAGAATAATATTATACCTACTATGTATGGATAAATTTTAAATAAATAATAAATTCTCATTAAGTTTATATTTTAAATTTTGAATTTTTCATAGGATTATAGATTACCTTTGTTAATCTTAACTATTTCGTTTATACTAATGATTCATGCATTGCAAGTAGTTTTAAAATTAATTTTAAAAAAATCAACACTATGAGTATTAGCTTATGCTTATTAATTATTATAATATTAAATATTATCAATACCCAATAAGGAATATATATTTTTTCTTCATCTGCGATAAACTCCAATACACCACAGTGCGTTTGTCTGTTGCTTCTTTTGTTAGTAAGCTTGAACAACATTGGATAATTGATATTTAACCGGGTCAATGTGTCCAGAGCAGATGGGGGCATTATAACTGAAACCTTTGTGTTAAGAAAAAAATAGTAAACACAAATGGAATAAAGTGGCTTTTACTTTTTCCACCACGTTCAACATCTTCTCGTTCACTGCCTGGAAGCATTGACACTGACCAACATCTGTATGACGTGTTAAATGGTCGGAGTATGTCATTGAATAAACTCAAAGAAAACTGAAACATAATTTAGTAGTTTAAACAAAGTTCTGTGCTCGAACAGTAACAGAAAATTAGAGGCTTTAACCTCTAACCTAACCATTGTATTTTCAAAGTTGATTATTGTAGACGTATGTTACGGATTTCTAACTGAAAGTGTGGGTAGTGACTGCCGAATAGTTATTTATTATAGCAAATAGAAATTATAGTAAGTGATTAGTATTCAAATGTTATATTACAAATGTATTGTAAATTGTTTAATTGTGTGACGACGATAAAAATACATTTTAAATTTTTAAATTATAATGCTAAATTGCTAAGTCACAAAATGATAATAACTACTGTTATCCAGATCATGATAAAGGAATTGTGGTACTAACCACGGATTTAGATACAATTTATGTCTATGGTACTGATATTGGAGATGCTTCCACAAGTCACAAGCACAACAGAATTGTTCAATGGTTGTACCGAAACCGAAGTAAATTTGTTCTAATTTCTATTTATATAATATAAATTAATAATGTCTATTTTCTCAGACGTTTATTAGTATCAAGAAATATTTAATGATTTTATTTCTAGAAAAACATCTCCTGTTAAATATAACATGTTTCAAAAATTATTTCTTCCAAAAGTCTTTTGTCATAAACTTTTTTTAAAAAATTGAATATTTTGTCCGTAGATCATAGACATAATATAAAAAAATGGAACGCACGTCATAAAATATTCATATAATATCTAGAATTTTTCAGAATTCTATAGTATGTAGTTTGTGCCTTTGTGGTATAGATACGGTTATAACTTATAATTTATAATAGCCGTGGGTATAGGCCGTATAGAGCATGATATAATCGTGATTTAGGACATTAAAGGGTCTATGGAGAATTGCCTCAACTACTAAAAAACTGCCTCAAGGTTTATACTTAATAAACCTTGAGAATTGAGATTGCCTATGCTTTTTGTTCTAGGGTATTGGCACTATCCATGGAATATATTAAACATAATATCTTAGTCCTTGCCGTGTATATTATATTCTGTTTCTGTGATAATAAGTCCAAGGATATCAAAGAACAATATTTACAAACATTTCGTATTCTCCCTTGCCACGTTTGTTGATAACGTAAGCGGCGATAAACAAATGATTATCACGTGTTTTCTTTACATGTCTTCGGTCAGACCTCTCTGAACGGAATTTGAATCGTCACATGTAGATTTACGTGTACTGTTCAATTCAAAATTATTAACTTGGAAATGAAATCGTTTTAATCGTTGTATTTAAACTGTTTTAATTATGGCCAGCAAATCTGTTTTGGATCTTTTTTCAAAAGTCATTAAAGCGCCCCACAACGGCCAACCGAAATTATGCATGCAACTGGTGAAGCATTTACAGCTCTTTAGTAACGAACCTGTAAGTCATGTCCTATTGAATAATAATTAGTTAAATCATTAAATGTACATAATTGTTGTTTTTTAGCTGGACGAGCAGCGGCAAAAAGAAGTGTATTATGTGTTAACAAGGTTGGTACGTGGATTAGGGTCCCCAAAGACACAAGTCCGAACTGTTTACTATTCTATTTTGGTGGTTATTGTGAGCCATTTAACAGACAAGCCATGGTTCAATCTGGATTATTTCAAAAACATTGTAGATAAAGAGTTAACTAAATACGATTCAAAAGCTGTAAGTAACTATCATGACATTGTCAGTGTTGTTAATAAAATAATGATGCCTAGGATTTAAAATATAACTCAATATAATAAAATAACTTTAAATTATTCAATAAAAATATTATGACCGGATAGAACAACATTCCTTTAAATATAATTACTTCTATTTAACTGTTTGATAATAAAACATTTTTAGTTTTTCCTTTAAGTTAAACCTAACCTTAAGGTGTTTACTAAACATATAATATATTTAATTGGGGTATTCAAAAAACAAGAAAGTATTAAAATACTATTAAATTTTACAGGAAGAAGGTGATGTTTTGTCAGGTAAAGTGTTATGTTATGGTGCTATGATACGTAGTGGAATATTTAGTGCTGGAGCAATAGATACCCAAAAAGCAATTGTAGCTGAACTTTTAAGTAATATGAAAACAAGGTCTTATTTACCTTTATTAACATACAAGTTTTTAACCGAAGGAATTGATTCAGTAAGTGATTTTTATTCTAGTTTTGTAGAACAAAAGAATAACAATTTTAGTTTGTAATTATACATTGTTTTTTGTTTTAGTCCAATAATGTTATGTTTTCTGAAATAATTTGGCCTTATTTAAAAAAGTATATTGGATTACCTATTACGAAACAAACTTTAGATTCATTGTATTGTATAATACAAGTGCATAGTCATTATCCTAAATTAATTGATGGTGCATTTATTCCGAGAGTGTTGGAGACTGCTACTGAACTTTTATGTAATGAATCAATGAATGACATTGCAAAAATATTAGTATTTGTAAGTATTTTTAAGTATTTTATTTTCCAACATGATTTAAGTATGTTGTTGCTAACTATGTTACTTTTGTACCTAGCATATTTCTTCTGTAGAAGTTCTTGAGCACCCTGTATATGGACATTTTGCTATTGCATTAACATCCGCAAGTGATAGCGATTCACTTATTTCATCATTTTGGGGTGTTCTTCAGCCACATTTCACAGGCCCACATAATCGTTATCAGCAAATGGCTGCTATGAAACTATGTACAAATATTGTTAAGAATAGTTCTCTGGATAGTGTACATTCATTACTTTCTAATTGGTTTATGGATATGTTATTAAAATCATTTTCTCGTCCAAACGCTGATGCGCTTATATCTTATACTCGTTCAAGTATATCAGCTGTAATGGACCGAGTCAGCTCATCTGCCACACCTAATATTGCATACAAAGTATTATTGAAATTCATTCTACCTCCTGGAGATATGATGGTAGAAAAAATAACAGGTATATTTTTATTTAAAATTTTTAATCTTCAATGCAATACGTTTTTACATAATAGTTTGATTGTCTAGGTATTAAAATTGTTCAAAATTGTTTAATAAAAATGGACGAACAGCATATTAAGCTTTTGGCCAAACAATGCCATCAAGTTATACTTATGAAAAAAAAAGGAAACAATGAAAAGACACATTTCTGGAAGATTCAAGATCGTGGATACGCAGCTCAACTTCTTGCTAGGTATACGTTAAAAAAATAATATTGGTTATTTTTAACACTTTTTTATGTTTGATATTTTTTAGACTACTAGGACTTCAAATTTGCACTGATGTTACATGGAAAATAGAACAATTAAAATTTATGTTGGAACATGCATTTTTCACAAATGCAACAGACAAATATCATATAAGTCATGAGTTAGCAGGTGAGTTTTTTATTTATATTACATAATGAATTCATTAATTTAAATTCTGTAGTTAATTACTAATAGTAATAATTAAATGTTGCTTAATTAATCCAAAAACTTTTTGTAGCCATCATTAGAGACTCTTTTATGAAAGCACTAAGCCACAAACAACCAAATATGGAAACACTTAGAATAACCCTATCTACACTTGTTCATCATACTGATGAATTATTAAAAGATGGCCGTCAACTTCGGTCTAAAACTTCAAAAGATGTATGTACTTTCAGATTTAAATATTTAAAATAATTTTAGACTGTTTTCTCTACCTGACACATACTTAACCTCAAATTTACAGCTTCACCCAATTGTATGTTGTTAACTTTAATGCTAAATTTAATTGGTAGATGCCAGATTGTCAAATTTAAAGTTTGTAATATTATTATCTTTGTATGTCATGGATTAATTCACTCTAATATTATAGCTAAGAACAAAAGTGGTTGATACATAACATTGCACATTTTTTTTTTTTTATCATAGGATATGAATAGTTGGAAAAAAATGTTCAAAACAACCAAAGATATAGAAAAAAAATTAAAAAAATGTGAAACAAAATCTAAAGAACAGTCAATTCTTTTTGTTTTTCACACTTTATTCTTGCAACTAGGAATATATTTGTTTGTTGAACCATCAGTGGCTATTGACACATTACAAGTAAAGCTAAATTAAGCAGTTTAAATATTTTATTAAGGTTATTTATAGACAACATAAGAAATTAAATATACAATTTTAATATTTTCAGGAGTTACAAAATTGTTATGAACATCATACTAACGATATCAAAAATGAAGAAAAAGATGAACTAAATTGGGTTGAAGTTGTAGTAGAACTGATGTTGTCATTATTAGCTAGAGAGTCTTATTTATTGAGACAATTAATTTCACGTATATTTTCACATTTATGTTCAGAATTAACACCTCAAGCTTCTCATCAAATTTTACAAGTAAATTATTCATCATTATTCATATTTTTATATATGATTATCGAGCGTTTTATGTTTAGGTTTTAAATCCTCAATACGATACCGCATCAAATTCAATGGATGATAGTGATGAAGAGTCTGAAAGTGATAAAGAAGATGATGATGATGATGATGATGATGATGATGAAAACGATGATAATGCAACAAAGGTTAATGGCAACGGAATTAATGGTCATGATTTAGATAACGAAGATGATGAAGAAACTGATGGTTCAGATATTGATGAACAATCTAGTGACGATGATCAAGACAATACTGAACAGTTGAAATTGGCTTTACACAAAGCAATGATGTCTGCTAATCAGCATTCAGATGATGTAACTTTATTATTTAAATACTAATAATTACTAAGACATTTGATAAATATTTTATTTTTTAGGAATCTGTGGATATTGATGATATGACTGAGGAAGATGGAAAAATGATGGATGATTTATTATCAGAAGCATTTAAGACCTATAGGAAAAATTCAAACAAAAATCCTAAACATATCAAAGAGAAAATTAATTTTAGATTGAGGTACCTATTTATTTCAAAAGTTAAAAATGATTTAATTTCAAATATTTAATTTTTTTAGGGTTATGGATTTAGTAGATATATATTTGGATAATAACCCATCTTTATGTCTCATATTGGATACTATTCCAACTTTGTTTGCATTATTGGAATATTGCATTAAAGATATTCAACAACGACCTTTGGAGACTCGAGTTCGATCAGCATTAAAAAAAATCAGTCAGATCAAAAAAATCAATAATACAGATACCGTTGATGATGAATTAATCTCAATGGTCTTAAAAGTATTAATGGATAAAGGTGTACGAAGTAAGTATACACGAGAATATTTTATAAATTATTTATATTTCATTTTTATATGAAATTAAAAACTGATTTATGTTCTTATTAGCTGCTCCTGTGTTTTTGGATATTAGTACACACATAACACAATGCTGCACATTCCTTGTAAAATCATATGTCCACATAATTTCTGGGTTGCCAACAAAAAAACAAAAATCGTCCAAAGTAATTAGCATTTTAGAGGATTCGCTTAAAGATTTTTTTACTAAAAGGTAATTGACTAAACATTTTGGCTTAACATTACTTAATTGATGTTTATTATTCATTTAAAACAGAGACTGTTTGTTACCTGTATCTTTATTTGAGTCGTTGCTGTCGAAAGTTTTATGGAAACGAAACATTACTTTAATTGAGAGTATTCTACCATACGCCTTTAATGACTCAGTTAGATGGTTCAGACGATCACAAGCTATATGTATGTTAGTATCATTTTATCAAAATACAAGACTCTTGGAACAATTAAAGGATGATACTCAACTTGATGAAATAGAAAAGAATTTGTCTGAATTTATTATAAAAGTATGATTCATTAATATCATGGTTATATATTTTTGTTAACAAAACAATCTCAATTTTAGTTCTTCACTTCGTTGGACGACAGTCAACCAGATGTGTCTGGACGCCAGAGATACATTAATGAATTGTTGAATATTTTATGCATAATTTGTGGTAACAAATTCTCACATCATTGTTGTGATTGGGTTCGTCTTATAGAGCTTTTAGAGAGTTCTACCAGCAGATTCAATCAAGTAGGTCGCAAACACTGGAATAAACTGCGACAGGCTGTTCAAAAAATTAATTCTGTCAAGAAAAAGTAATTTTTGAATAAAATATTTATATATTATATCCCCAGTAATTAAATACTTTTTTTTCTACATTTCAGTGTTCGAAATAACCACTTGGATGGCCCGCAAACTCCTATTGCGAAAACACCTGTTAAAAGAAAATCATTAGTTGTGTCAAACAAAAAAATTAAAAAAATTAAAAACATCAGCGATTAAAACAAGAAAAAAACTATTATTTGTTCTTAAATTGATTCATTTAAAAAAAAAATAATAACCCGCCTTATTTGACTTTTTTAGGAAATTATATGATTTGTTGAAAAACTTGAAGAAGTATTGTTGATTATAATTTCTGTGAATACGAAGTTCAATTGTTGAATGTTATCGTAATGATAATTACTCTTAATTACTTCTCAATAAATACTTCTCAACTTTTATTTGTGTACAAGATAATTTAAGATATCAACTCAAACAATGTTCAATTGAATAGAGTAATGTCTACTTAAATTATAAAAAATAAACTAGTTGGTCGAGCTCATTTAAACAACTGTTATAGAATGTTCTTTTACACAGGATGATAAATCAATTATGTAAATTATTAGCATTATTGTTTAATTGTTGAACATTCATGTTGTGTACAGTATAACGAAATTAATGATGTATCTAAAAATTACTAATATTTTGTACTACATATTATTTGAGAGTGCTGTACCTTTATCTAATATTTTGTCTATTTTATACTTAAAACATGTTTACACTGGAATCATTGTAATTATTAAAACTATTGTGCATTGATATATGGGGTGGTAGTATATGGTGAGAAATCGCTTTAATAATTTTTTTCAGTATATTTTACTCTGTGCGATAGTAATGCTAATGTACGATATTATCCACAATCACTATCACAATTCACAATTGGTAAAAATAAATCTCTTGATCATGATCATCACTCGCTATAAAATAATTAGACAAAATTATTAAAATAAAATTGATTTTAATCAATAAATAGGGGATGTCAAGTATTGAGAAATAATAGTTTTGAATCAAATTATAATTAAATTAATAATATACATAAAAGTTTTAGTTTTCAGTTTCCACAATTAATATTTTTAAATGAACAAGATAATCAACATTCTTTTTTATTGTTTAAATAAAAAATGTAAAATTTTAAGCTTAAAATTCTATTAAAAAAAAACAAACTTATATATTTAAATATTACTTAGATTTTATGGTTTAAGATAACCTGCTGATAAAAAATTGTTGTTGTTGTTTTTAAAATTTGGATACAAAAAGAAAATTGTTTTGAATTTCTGACAAAATAATTTGTATATTTTTGAATTATTAACGAAATTATTTTTCTGTGGACGAGTATAGGTACACGATACTAAATTGTCGATAAAATGTTTCGAATGTTTCGATTTCTAAAAAAGGGGAGGGCCGAGAGGTAGTTTTTAACAAATTGAATTTGATTTTTACTTGAAAAAGGTCAAACTTCAAATTCTCAGTACTTGAATTTTGTAATCGGGAAAAATTAAGTAAAAATTGTTTTTTATGAATGCAAATCAAATTTTCGTTTTTCAACATATTCGATTGTATTATTTTTGGTTTAATCCAAAAATAACTAATAAGTAACGTATACCTAGATACTTAACATTTACATATCGATTAAAAATGTTTTATGAGTAGTGAGTACTGAGTAGAAATGCTTGTAAATTAAATACAAATTTCCTTCTCAATTTAAAAATATAAAATATCTATACCTAGTCAATACTTTTTATAAGCGTTTAAGGTTGGAATTTGACAAAATTTATACAAATCGTGAAAGTTATCAAATTATTCGTAGTTAAATATATAATTTTCGTGGAAGTATTGCGAAAGAAGTTCCCGTGACGCCATCGCTTCTAAACTGAAAAAAAAGGTTTAATACATAATATTATACATTTATAAGTAAATAATAAAATAATAAATAAATTATGTACATAAGCAAATTGTAATTTACTACAGGCTATTAGGTTCTCTACACGATGTAGAGAAGATAATATATTTACCTGTATCTTCACTACATCGTGGTTCTCTAGTATAGCCACAGACTTCTGTACCTATAAATTATAATACAGAATATTATATGGAAGTCTGTGAGTATAGCCAACGATTAAAGATATTAAACGGCCACTGGTCACGTGACTTTTGGTTTCATATTCATATCAGCTTACTATCAGTTATGCTATTCGTTTGCCGTATGATAACGTTTTTTATCGGCTATTTAGACTATCATAAGACTTATAATTTAATTTTTAAATCGTGGTCTCAATCTCTCAATGCAGTCATGTGAGCACACTTTCCACACCAATTTATATACCTATATACTTATCTATGATCCACACCAATTCTAAAGCTAAACTCTTGGTACTTCGAACTTGCACATATTACATAAACATAGACTTAAATCGTAATATTATGATGGTGTGAGTTGGGGACGTTGTATTAAGTTTTAACTGCTTATAAATTATAATGTCCATGAATTTGTCTACGGACATGATTCAAAAATAAATTAAATCGTTTGAAACAGAAATTATTTAGCGACAATAAAAATGGTTAAGGAACAATACAGGGACACTGATGGGTCGCGTATCATGTGAGTAATTTTAAACTGTGGTTATTGATTTAATGGTAAATTTGAACTATCTACTTGTAAAATCCTTAATAATCAATTCTGCGTTTTAGCTCGAAGATCAGCTTTACAGTCGACAATCCTCAAGATATCCAGAGGAAATCGCATTTGTGCATAAACACTAGAAATTTATATGCCATAAACAATAATAGTGCGACACGTACTCCACATCCATATGGAGTGCTTGATCACAAATTAGTGAGTTTATTATTAATTAATTAAGGTATTTTTCAATATATGGTCAAGCAATGAATTGTGGTCTATAGTAGCTTAGTAATAATACAATTATAGTGTATAGTTTATAATATAAATGTTAAATTTAATGATTTTACGTGAAATAAATAATAATCAAAATAAAATGAAAATATTATATGTTGTGGTTGTACAGATTAAATAAATAAAAAGGCGGTAAAGTTGGTAACTGCTCTGTTGTATAGTTGTAGATGTCAAGTGTATCACTATAACGTATACAATGGTTATTATGTTAAACTTGAACTCCTAATGCTTATTAAAGAAAAAATATCATGTATATTTAATAATTTTAAACAGCTAGGTATAGAAAAAATGTGTGAAGAACCTTTTATTCAAGTTTTTTTACCTTTCAAAAACACTTTTATTAATATTTATAGAGAAAATAAATAAAATATATCATGTATATAAATTACTAATATAACTTTATGTCGAAATTTTTAAGTATCTACGATTATTTGTTTTTTAATTACAATTAAATAAAAAAATTGATTTATCAATAACTAGATTCGTGTAAAAATTCCAGGTTTTCTCTATTTTTTAAGAAAAGTAATAAAAATATTTAATTTTGACTCCTCGCATTTTTTTTATCAATTACCAATGTACACTTATAAAAAAAAAAAAATTGTAAAACATTATATTCATCCTCTTATTCATTAGGATCTAAAAATATATATAATCATTATTTATAACTGTAGTTTTACCAGACTCTTAAGTTGATAATGGAGTATAAAATATTTTTTATAAATATTAAAAATTAATGTTTCTTTGTTTGTCCTTTGTATACTACAAAATTACTGGACTGTTTTCAATATAATTTATATCAATAGATTGCTAGAAACTGTGAGTGTTTATAGCTTATTTTTTCACTTCTATAAGTAAATTTATCATCAATTTAAATTTGACTCAAGAAAATTGAATATTTTTTTTTGTTTAATTTAAAATTTTAAATAGTTGCCATTAAAAGATTTCCTAATATTTATAACTATATACTCAAAAACTATTTGACAGATTTTTATGAAAATTTCTTTTTAGAGATATCAAGAAATTTTAGATAGTAGATTGAACCACATTTTAAAATATATTAAGTGATTTATCCAATTTGGTAAAGTAAGATCGCCCTGTTAATTTAGTTCACAAAGCGAAGTATATCGACTCTGATTTGCCTGGAGAATAAGATATATTTGTTTAATGCCGTATTTTATATTTGTACATATTTTTCTGGGTAAATTCAGATTATATAACAAGTAATCTATAAATAAACAATGCTAGTTAAAAAAATTTGGTATTATATACTACAAGCCACACTAAATGGAATAAACAGTTATTATTTATGCCATTGGTTTTAAATATTTAATGTTTGAATGATAAATGTAGATTATATAGTCATAACCCCTAATAAATAATATTATATTGTCCCTTATAAGTAGTATATAATCTTTGCTATTAACAGGGAGTCAACCAAAAGGACGCAATATGTACAACTTGCAACAAAGGATTGAATGATTGTCCAGGCCATTTAGGCTTCATAGATCTACAATTGCCAGTTTTTCATGTTGGATTTTTCAGTTCAGTTATAACAATATTACAAACAATTTGTAAAGTAAGTTAATCTATAAATACATTACTCATTATTGCTTCACATAATTTTACTTTTTAAAATAATGTCTACTAATTATTACAAAAATATATTTTAGAATCCTTTTTGTGCTAAAGTGTTATTAAATGAAGAAGATCGTATGTTTTTTTATACAAAATTGAGAAACAAGAATTTAACATACACAATGCGTAAAAAAGTGTTCAAAGAAGTCCATGCCAAAGCAAAAAAGGTTCAGATATGTCCGTTTTGTAGTGACATTGTAGGACAAGTGAAAAAAAATGGTATATTAAAAATATCATATGATCGTTACAGATATAAAAAACCTGGCACAGAAGCTGAAAGTAAATTATGTAAGTATTATTATCAACGCAATATTTATTATTTTCCTAATGATAATTGTAAATATTAAATTAGGCGCTTTAAATGACGTGGTAAAATATAACAAAGAAGTCGAATCCATGAGAAATTATCTATTTAATGAGAACCTCAATCCTCAAGAAGTACTGCGTCTATTGTTATCCATACCTTATGAAGACATTATTTTGTTGGGTATGAATCCTGAGGTATCAAATCCTGGATGGTTGTTAATGACAAGAATGTTAGTACCTCCAAATTGTATTCGTCCATCTGCAGTATCTGATATACGTTCCGGAACGTAAGTGTGTTATTATTAAAATGAAAAATACTATTTAATATTTATGTTCAAACTGATACTAATGTTAACATAATTTAATATTTAGAAATGAAGATGACTTGACATTAAAATTATCTGAAGTTTTATTTATAAATGATGTGATTGTAAAACATAAATTGTCCGGGGCAAAACCCCAGTTATTGCATGAGGATTGGGAATACTTGCAATTACATTGTGCCTTATATATTAATAGTGATTTATCAGGTGTCTCACGTACAATGATGGTAAGTATTAAGTAATAAAAACAAAAAATGTTTTAATAAAAGTATTTCACATAATATCTAGTATAATATTATTTGTTTAGCCAAAAAAAATTGCTAGGGGTTGTGTTCAGCGCTTGAAAGGAAAACATGGGCGGTTTCGTGGTAATTTATCTGGTAAAAGAGTAGACTTTACAGCACGGTCTGTCATTTCTCCAGATCCAAATCTTCGAATAGAAGAAGTAAAGATTTAAAATAACACAAAAACTATTTCATAATACTAATATTATTTCTTTATTGGTTATTGATTTTTTAGGTTGGTGTTCCAGTTAGAATGGCCAAAATTTTAACATTTCCTCAAAAAGTATGTCCAGCCAACATTGAATTAATGCGTAAGCTAGTGATGAATGGGCCAGAAATTCATCCGGGTGCTAATTTTGTTGAACTTCAAGGTTCTAAATTAAAAAAATACTTGAGATTTGGAAATAGACCAGCTATAGCAAAAGATTTAAAAGTCAGTGTGGTTTTTCTTATAATATTACTCTATTTATATTTTATCAAATTAAAAAAAAATTGAATAAAGTGTATTTATTAAAAAAGAACAAACTAATTTAGCATCGATTTTAAAACCTTACCAATAGTTAATATTTATATTTATTATTTTAATATTAATACCTACCTACTGTAATCCCTAACTTCATTTTTCTATGTTAAAATAAGTAAATAACCTAACATTGACTATTTTTTTGGTAGATTTATATACTTTATTTGATTACATATGATAAACTATAAATTTATAGTTATTTAATTTCTTATATAGATTGGAGATATTGTTGAAAGACATTTATCTGATGGGGATATTGTATTATTCAACCGACAGCCTAGTCTTCATAGATTAAGTATAATGTGTCACCGTGCAAAAGTTTTAGAACATAATACATTGAGGTTTGTTTAAGCTATTTGCTCATATTTTATATTAGACTGTAAATATAAATTTTTAGATTTAACGAATGTGTATGTACTCCTTATAATGCCGATTTTGATGGTGACGAAATGAATTTACATTTACCTCAAACTGAAGAAGCAAGAGCTGAAGCTGCTTTGTTAATGATTGTTAGTATTAAATCAATATATTTTTTATATTTTATTGTGATTAAATTAATTTAATTTTGTTGTAGAACAAATCAAATCTTGTCACTCCAAGAAATGGAGACATTCTCATTGCTGCAACCCAAGACTTTATTACAGGTGCATATTTATTAACACATAAGAATACATTTCTTAACCAGAGAGATTCTAGTAGACTAATTGGTTGGTTAATGTCTGGAGATGATGTTAATATTGATTTAACATTACCACGTCCTGCTATTCTAAAGGTTTATTACAATTATCATTCATAATTTAAAAAAAAATGCTTTATTTACAAACTGTGTATCATATAGCCTCACAAACTTTGGACTGGAAAACAAATATTAAGTATAATTATGAGACCAAGTAAAAAATGTCCAGTAAAAGCAAATTTGCGTTGTAAAGGGAAATCGTATACTCGTGATGAAGAACTTTGCTTTAAAGATTCATGCAAGTTAAACAACATTTAAACATATTTGAAAATGTTTACATATATTATTTTTTAATTATAATTTATTTTGTATATAGATGTTTACATAAGAAACTCTGAGTTGTTGGCTGGTACTATGGATAAGGCAACATTAGGTTCAGGTAGTAAATCAAACATATTTTATGTGTTGCTGGCTGATTGGGGATCTGATGTCTGTTGCAAAGTAATGTGGCGTTTAACACGTCTTACTTCGTACTTTTTAATGCTACGAGGATTTTCAATTGGTATTGGTGATGTTACACCTAGTAATGATTTGCTTCAATCTAAAAATGAATTGGTTATAAATGGGTTAGGACATTTTATATTTACTTTTTTTTTGTTAATAATTTTTATATTTTATTTTCCTAAATTATAAATTTATTTATTTTATCAAATAGAAATGCATTGTGTGAGGAAAATATCCGTTTGAGAAACGCTAAAGAATTAAAATGTCAACCTGGTTGTAATATGGATGAAACTTTAGAAGCAAATATTTTAAAGCAGCTGTCTGGTATTCGGGATTCTGTTGGTAAAGCTTGTTTATCAGAACTTCATTCAACCAATGGCCCATTGATCATGGCACTGTCAGGTTCTAAAGGTATCAATCAATGTTTATATTTATATAATATATACATATTAAAATAGAAATTAAATTATTGTTTACTATTTATCATTTAGGATCCAATATTAATATATCTCAGATGATTGCATGTGTGGGCCAACAAGCCTTGAGTGGACATCGTGTTCCAGATGGATTTGAGTCTAGGTCATTACCACATTTTAAACGATTTTGTAAGTGTGGTTCTTCTAATTTATATTTTAATTTGTTTTGAATTTAAAAATCATATATTATTAAATGTTTTCAGCAAAAACTCCAGAGGCAAAAGGTTTTGTTGAGAATAGTTTTTATTCAGGTTTAACACCAACAGAGTTCTTTTTTCACACAATGGGTGGCCGTGAAGGTCTTGTTGACACTGCTGTAAAAACAGCTGAAACTGGATACATGCAACGGCGTCTTGTCAAAGTAGAATTAATTTATTTTAGATTTATAATGTTTAAATAAGTAATTCTTACACATTATAAATATTTTTGATTATTAGTCTTTAGAAGATTTATGTGTTCATTATGACAACACTGTACGGAATGCTTTTGGAGATGTTATACAATTTGAATTTGGAGGTGACAGCTTAGATCCTACATACACAGAAGGTAAAAAGTTAAATGTTTTTTTAGTTTTTAAATATATTATGTATTCGAGTTTTATTTGTAGCTAGTCAATAATTTTTCATTAGTGGTTATTAAAATTTGTAAATTCAAAATTACAATATAACCATTCTATCATATTAAAAAGACTTCCAACATTCTTCTTTTTTCTCTCTAATTTTCACTGTTACAAAACCTAGAAATTCGTATATTTTCTTTTTCTCTATTATATATTTGTAATCATTAATCAGTAATTTAGTATAATAAGAATTTGATTAATTTCACTTTACTTTGGTTATGTATTGAATTTTCTGAATGACTTATCTGAATAGGGATATATTAAATTTGTATAATCCCATAGTTAATTATTAAGTAATTGATTTAGTTTTATAAACAATATTAAATATAGGTGATGGTGTCCCAGTTGATTTCAAACGTGTATATTTCAATGTAACTGCTAATTACCCATGTCGTGATGAATGTACATTAGATTCTGAAGAAATATTGAAAATTACTGAAGATGTATTATTATCTGAAGATTTTCAAAATGTAAATTCTATGTTTATAGAAGAGTTAAGGTAATATTAAAATTATAATATAATGATTAAGCACTTACATCACATTAATTTATACTTTCAATAGAAATTTTGGAAAAAATTTATCAAACAATATGGCAGAAGTAAGAAAAAAATGGTTAAACTTAGAGGTTTCAAAATTGCAAAGAATTACTTCTACACAGCTTATAAAATTTTATGTAACTTGCCTTACCAAGTATATGGCTGCTGTTATTGAACCAGGTATAATTATAATAATTAATAATACTTGAAATTATCGAAAAATTTAATATCAATTATTATTTTTTTAGGTACTCCTGTTGGAGCTATAGCAGCTCAAAGTATTGGTGAGCCTGGTACACAAATGACATTAAAAACATTTCACTTTGCTGGTGTTGCTTCAATGAATATTACTCAAGGTGTTCCAAGGTAAAAAAAAAAAAATTAGTTAATCATTTAAATTAAATATTTAGTTAATCACTTAAATTTAGTTTTTACATACATTTAATAGTTATTTAATTAGTACTAGTTAAATTCTTATTAGTATTTTTTTGTTTAACATAACTCAAAAATGTTTTGTTGGTTTGATGGTTATAATTCATAATATAAGCTTTTTAATTAATAAATAATTCAATATTTTTTAGAATCAAAGAAATAATTAACTCTAGTAAAAATATAAGTACTCCTATAATCACAGCATACTTAGAAAATGACAAAGACAAAGAATTTGCAAGAATTGTCAAAGCTCGTATTGAACAAACTACACTTACTGAAGTAAAATAAAATTATATTTATTAAATATTAGTTTTTATGTAATTCAATTTTTTTTAACTATTTTAGGTTTGTAGTTTTATTGATGTAGTACTTGATAGCACTGAATGCTATCTATTGATACACATAGATATGAACCGTATCAAATTATTACAATTAGAAGTAACTATCGAGACAATAAGAGATAGGTAAGAGATAACTCATTAGAAATGTATGAATTATTAATAATTATATTTGACTTAAATAATATATATTATTAACTACATTTTGTAGTATTCTTTCAACTCCACGAATTGGAATTAAAGCTAATCAAGTAAACATTGATAATGAATCCTGTGTTAGTATTTCTTTGCCCTCAAAAGGCGCTCAATCATTAAATAATTGGATAAACATATATTCACAAAATTTACAAAAAGTTGTTATTAAGGTACCTACTATTTTAAAATTATTTGAATACCTAACTTAATAAATGTTTTAATTAATTGTAATTTTATAATAAAAGGGTATAAGTGCAGTATCACGTGCTGTAATCCACGAAGAAGATGATAATGGTGAAGTACGTTACAAACTACTTGTTGAAGGTGATAATTTACGAGAAGTAATGGCAACACCTGGAGTAATAGGAAAACGATGTACCAGCAATAATACATATCAAGTGTGGAATGCACTTGGCATAGAAGCGTCTAGGTAAAATTTAATATAGTGAATTATTTAATGTGACAATGTAACATACTACAATTATTGTCAAAATGTATTCTATAGTTTGTCATCCATTACAAGTTAACCTAAGGTATTGGCTGTTGAATTTTAGCATTCATTAATATGTACTATATAAGTGTGAAACACTTAATTTTTTATTAATTATGAGAAAACTAGTGTTTAAATTATTTAGAAGTATAGACATTTTTGTTAATTTAATTTGACAAATCCAAGAGGTCTTAACACCATTGTTCATTATTAATTTTTCAACACGAGGTGGTTTATTCTTATATGAAATCAAGATAATCAAGTTATATAATATAATTTGTTTCAAGAATTTGTGGCAAGAATCCTTTTGACAAATATTTATTTAATATATTAAATTTTTATTTCAATAATATATTAATATGTATTATATTAAATTTGTTAATTTAGTTAATTATAAATTATAGGTCAACAATAATATCAGAAATTGATAGTGTAATGGGTAATCACGGAATATCTATTGATCCTAGACATCCTATGTTGATTGCTGATTTGATGACAAGTCGAGGTGAATTATTGGGTATAACACGTTTTGGTTTATCAAAAATGAAAGAGTCTGTGCTCAATCTTGCTTCGGTATAATAGTTAATTTATTTTAAAATTATCTATATATTTTATAATTTTACATGTGTATTTAGTATGAATAATGATTCCTTTAACAATCATTTTAGTTTGAAAAAACTTCTGATCATTTATTTGATGCGGCATATTATGGACAGACCGATACAATAAATGGCGTCTCTGAGAGTATCATTATGGGTATACCAATCAACTTGGGTACAGGATTCTTCAAACTGATTTACAAATATCCTTTTGATAAATTCAAATATTTAATTTATTTAATTCATTAATTTATTGATTACCTAATACAGTAAAACATATTTTATGAATATCATAGAGTTATACATTTTATTAAATTTTTGTATGCTATTAAAGGTTGCTATTTTTTCCTATAGATGTTTATGTTGAGAGGCTTGTGTATTTATTAATCACTAAAATTTTAATTTTATTACTGATTATAAATTATCGTTATAATATTATATTTGTTTATGAAAATTATTCCTTAATGTTAAATATTTAAGACCAAAAACAAAACTACAGATTTTCCGAAGCAAACATTTGTATTTGATGATGCAGATCTTCATGAAAAAGGGTGTTATTGGCAATAATTTGATGAAGAACACCCAACATACTTGATATTGACTATAAATTGTTTGTTAAATTATTGTGTTCAATCTGTGATATTAATTAATGTTATTTGTATTTTTGTGTGGTGTACCTAATAATGTATTGTTATTCTAGTATTGATTAAATAGTGAATAGCATCTAATTTTTTGAGAAATTAATATACTTATTTGATTAGTTCCTTAAAATATCACAAAAATTACAATTCATAAAATATTTTTATTGTTGTTTAATATTAGATCTTAAAAAAAATAACAACAGATAACTTCATTTAAACATGTATTGTACATCCTAAAATAATAATTGTTTTATTCTTAAAAAATGCATTTATACTAATTATTTATAATTAACTTATTTTCATTCAAAGTCAACTTAAATTAATGAGTAAAAATTTGATTTATATATTTTAATATTTATTAATTGTACGTGCATTTATATTTTACATGTATGATAATTTTTTTTGTATTTGTCGATTTAGTTAAACAAAAATTAGTTTTTAATTCTATGCTTAATAATCATGTATTTTTATAAAATATTGTATATTTTTCTTATCAGTTATATTTACATTGAATATCATACTGTAGTTATACCTAACATTAATTGATTGAAATAACTATTTTGGTAAACAGGGTAAATAATAAGTAATTGACCATAATCAAAGTTAATGTTTAAAACTGTTTATATTTTGAAAATAATTAAAATTTTGTTTGAAAATGTAGTTTTCCAATGATGTTAAATAATAATAACACATTTTTTAATTGTTTATAAATATCCACTTGGTTACTGTAATGTCATAGGAATCTTCAAATTAACTAATAACAGTTTTTTTGTATTTTCAATAAGATCTGTAATTAATTGAGATCATGCCATCATAGAATAACAAATATTTGAAGTTTAATGTCAAATAAGACTAACCATTCAACTATAAATTGTTAACCTAAACATAACACATTTGTTTAGCAAATAAATTACAAATAAATTTGCATATTTCTTGTAGTTGAACAGGGGTTTATAGTGATGTAGGTAAGTATGACATGTTTGAGGAAATAAATTAAATATTAAACACAAATATATCAATCTGCCAAAAATAATAAATAAATGTACACAATAATACGTTCTTTACACATATGCACCAACATATCTATGTTATATGGCTTTAAAGCATTTTGGAACAAATCTAGTTTAGCACCCCCTTTAAATTTTGGTTTTTTTTTTTGGAAACCTATGTATTTTAACGTTATAAAAATGATGGTTCAAAAAGTTTTTTTTTCGGAAATCATTAGTTTTAAAGTTATAGCCACGTTAAGTTCACGATTTTCGGTGTTCTGCTATGAAATGTATGATTTTGTTTATATCTTTATATGGTTTTCAGTGTAAAAAAAAAAAACATCCCTCGGCTTGCTATGCAACACCACTACACGTAGATCACAGGGTAAGTTATGTCGTATAGTATGTGCAGTGATTATACGTTTTGCTCCAGTACAAGTGCTACGACACGTATTATATTATTATTATTATTATTATTATTATTTAACCTGTATTTTTTAATATTGTATCGCCACTATGCGTGCGCAGAACACCGAAAATCGTGAACTTATAACGTGGCTATAACTTTAAAACTAATGATTTCAGAAAAAAACTTTTTGCGCTATCATTTTTAAAACATTAAAATACATAGATTTCTAAAGAAAAATATAGAAATTTCGAGGGGGTGCTAAACTAGATTTATACCAGCATTTTTAATTAGGAAGGATTAAAGCGTCATCCGTCAAGTGTTAAAATCATAATTATTTTTTTATTATTATGTATTATTATTAAAAATAATACATTAATAAATAATTATAACAATAATATTGTTGTTATAATTGTTTATACAACAAAGTACATGTATTATGTTTATTGATGATGTGAGTCAAAATTCAGTAACGTGACAACGTGTAGGTACCACATTATATCTGCATTCTATATAATGATACATTCAGTATTGTGTCGATCACGCGTGTGTTAGATTACTCATTTTTCGTTCAAAATAGTTTTACATATTTGATATTTTGTTATAAATATTAAATGTGCCTATTTAAATTCAATAGCTATAATATATATATATTATATAATTTAAATGTAACAGTAGCCAGTGCCCAGTAGGTAAGTAGATTAGATATAAACACTACGCACATTATATAGATTGTAGTTAGTACCTATACTGTACGTCTATACTACCATATTTATATAGGTAGGTACTGCAATGTGTCAATATGTCAAAATCACCATTATATTATAGATAGGTAGGTACGTGAGTTTGGAACTTACCTAAACAAGATTTTTTCAAATAGTTTTTTTTTAAATACAAAACATTTTATAGATGAGGTAGAGCCTTAGAAGTGCCTATGTTACCTATTTTATAAATCAAATAAGTTTTATTTATTTTTTTAACACAAGACGTCTTAGGTACTGAAAAATTAATCTATCTAATTAAAACATACTTTTATAGGTAATCATTATAGTTGCTTTTGCACTCTATTTTATCTGTATTATTGATTTCATCGATTAAATTTATTGTTCATATTCTGTATCATAAGTATCACCCAATAAGAAAATTATGTTTAACAAATATATAAATAAATTATTTAATAATAAGTACCTACATAAATTAATTTTTCAATAGGTAGATACTAGATACACAGTTTGTAAAACTTTTGTGCTTAAAATTATAAAATAAAACAATTAAAAAGGTTTAATTTCTCAAATCCAATAATAACGGTACTTATATGAAAAAATAAACGTCTTGTGCTTTAAACACGAATGCAGTTACATTGCACCTGCAGGTATTGAGGTAGCTAAATACCTAGCCATCTGAGTACCTATATATTATATTGTATGTATTATGTTAAGTATATTTATGTACATAAAGTAAGAGGTACACCGTTATATATATATTATAAATACCTACCATTCGTACGCCGGTTGGACGCTATAATTTTCAAGGTCGCCGGTGATAAGGAGGCGTGTATTGCATAATTAGTAGATATGGTCAGGCGGCCCGACGTGCCGACTACCGACGTGGCGACGTCTGACGGCACTTGCAGTCTACACTCCACGCCGTCTAGACGTCCGGTGCTCGCTCGCTTAACTAACGAACTCTTAAGTCGTCGCCGGCGCTCAAATATGAACAAGTTGAAGACCGGATGGTTCAGCGAACTCACAGACCTGTTGCCAGGCAGAAGTTTTTCCATGGAAGTGGAACAGGTCTTGCATCAGGAACAGTCCAAGTACCAGGAGATATTAGTATTGAAAACGTAAGTTATTGTATTACGCCTATTTTAGTATCTATATTTCATGTACTTAATATAATATTATTTACTTTATTTTATTATACCCGTATAGAGTAATATATATTACAAGTTATATGACTTATAACCATCTATATTTCTATGAATATTTTTCAACAAAAAATTGGTTATTGTCGTATTATTATATTTTATAATTAAAATTTAAAAGCATCCGTTTTATAAAAGGATACCATGTACCGGGTGATCCATTTAATGTAACACTCATTATTATTATTATTATTATTATTTAATCTTTAAAAAGATGATAATGGGCTCCGCTGAACTTTGTATTATATTTATTTTACATAATTTCAGGTCATTTAAAAGCAAATAAGGGTTTGTAATTTCTTATAAAAAAAAAAGATTAACTAAGATTACGATTATTTCGAAGTATTTTGATATTTATAAATCAAGTGTTGTTTGAATTTCAAGTAGCTTTAGGGCCGTATTCTGGGTGATTTTCTCGGGTCTTATGTCCGGGGCCCGGCCCAAAGTCTAAAAATGTATCGGCTGCATCTGAATTGGTTCCCATACCTAAAAATTGACGTCCGAATTGGTTCTCGACATTCCAGACAACACACATCCGAATTGGTTCCCGATAAAGACTTAGGAAAAAGCAAAATACGAATAGAATGAACTACTAATTTCTGTGAATCATTTCTTAGCAAATTCAACAGTTGCTTTTATTCCGCACATCCAAACGTATTTAAATTTATGCATGTACCTATTAAAAGAAGTTCAAATTGAAACGTATATAAAATTACGAATTTCGAACAAACTACAAAACTTGAAGTCTAAAAATAAGGAAATATTCATAAAAACAGAAATGGATAAATATAAAAATAACGAAATCAGTAGATTTGAATTTTTAAAAAATATTTGTTATAAGTTTTTATATAAATAATAGAAAATAATAACTATAAAAAAAACGTATACCTGTATTTATTATATTTATTTTATATTTTTAAATTAAGATTTGAATTTTAAAAAAATGTATGGTATAAATTATTTATAAAGCCACAATTTTTAAGAACTCGGGAACCAATTTGAATATACCCTTTGAAACAACCCGGGAACTAATTCGGACGTTTCGGAACCAATTCGGACACTCCGAATGTATCTATGTATAAAATGAATTTATGACAACAAAATAAAACATATTAAACAATACGGTTGTAATATTTGATGCCAAAAATCATTTAATTATTAGTTTTCGTCTATAATAATAGATACATTTTTTGTTTGAAAATCAGGCCTAAAGTTAATTAAAATGGGACCCGGGGACCGGGAGATTTAGTATTCCCGGGGTCCGGAAAAGTTGAATACGGCTAATAGTAGCTTATAAGTTGTAACTTAGAAGTTAGTACCTTATAAAAATTATAAGTATTTAAAGTTTAGACTTTAGATAAATAATTAGGTACGTCTACAGGGGGGGTTTTGGGGTTCAACCCCCCCTAAAAAAATTATTTTGAGTAACGAGGAAAAAATTGTTTTATTATGTTGCGGCACAATTTGTATTGCTGTATTTTGTAAACCCCCCTGAATTTTTTTTTTGTATACTTGCCTGTGAATAATATGGAGTGGTTCGGGGGTGGTATACCGTAAAACGTTTGTCCACTACTCCGCTCATATACATTTTAAATATGTACTTCTAATAGCTTATAAACTATAATTATCCAAAATATGTTGTACTCGTAAAGAGTTACAATTAAAAAAATATTTATTTTTTCAAAAACGCTGTTTTCTAAAATAATGCGTGTTTTACGTTAAGTAGCGGATATAATATTTATTACTCGTTTTAAATTAACTTCATGTGGTTAATAATTATTATTGAATGTAAAATGTACCTAATTAATTATAGCAGTAGTCAATAGGTACGTCGTACGTGTTTACGTGTTTGCCTATTCTGGTAATGGACAGTCCAACAAATTTAATTGTAATAAACAAATTTTTAAGATTTTTTTTTAACGTAGAGGAAGAACTGATTTATTATACGGATCTTATCAAAAAATGTTAATATTGGTTAGTCACTAAATCTTCGAAATAGTACTAAACTTTTTCAACATGTCTATGTTCAGTATAGGTAGCTATGTACCTAATATAATATGATACAATATATTATTATAAAATCATGGCTGGCTATAGTAGTGGTGAACATGACAACATGTACACACATTACACAGTACACATACATTGGTTTTATTCCATTATATAAAAACTTGAAAATGTTTTATAATACATTTATATATAATTAAAATATTAGAATAATTATTCATGCGAAGTTTTCCTAAAAAGTATCTTATAATCAGATAATAATTAATGTGTCATACTCTTAATGTACTTATTTTATATTTAAACATTGTAAACGTACAATATAATTATAATGCGTAGAAACTAAAAACTTTATTGCAATGTGAGAATTTTTAATATTTTAAAAAATATGTATTATTAGGTATATTTATTCACAATTATTAGAATGTAAAAAAGAACATTTTAGTGAAAAATATTGCTGTGATTTTTTTTTTTTTTTATACAAAATTGTTAAATTTTTAGTTTGCATGCTGGCATCGCGCACATACCTATCTAAATAGTCCTCAAAAAGTAAATATAGTTTATGAATCTAAGTACCTATATAATTTAATTTTACATTTAATATACATAATATTATAATACAAATAGAATCATATACGTCACACTTATATTTCGTTCAGTACATATAGGTGCTTATAAAAAAAACACATTTACCCTCTTTCAAAGAAGAAAACTCAAATTGCACCATTGCAAATAAATAGGCAGGAATTCAGGACCTATATAATAGATATATTTGTAAAAATGTATACGGATTATTATTAGTTGTTAAAAACACTGATCGTTTGAATGTAAAAGACATAGCCACATATAGGTATGTATTAACTGCGATATTTTTAATCTCTATAATATACTAAATTAATTGGTTGTTTAGCATATATTTTGAAGTGGAATGCTATGCACGATATACCATTTCAATAAAATCTAATTCGAACATAATATTTTGTAACCTTGTTTTGAGTATAATGCTGTGAATTGATATGTAATGTTTTTTCTTCTACGATTTATTAGATCTTATTTGTGTTGTACTAGATTTTAAGAGATGTTTGTATAATATAAATTATTGCTCTAAAGAAATATATTATACCTATTATATTTCATCATAATCTTGGATTATATTTAATGTGTTCTAAAATTGATAAAATGATCAAGCTGGGCTATCTGATTGTCGTATATTATCATGTGTAATATTAAACGAGTACAATATTGTTATAAAAATATAAAATATTATAAAAATTATGAAAAAAAATTTTATAATTTAAAAAACTACTTAATAAATAAAAAATTAACAACAATATATTATTAGGTATCGGCAAAGGTTATAAGGTTATTGTTTATAAAACCATGTGCAATATTGTAGACATGTAGTACCTATATATTTTCTCAAACCTCGACATTATACTATAGAAAAGCTCTAAATCTTTAGTAGGTACTTACTTATATATTCTAATACTTCTATATAGTATATATATTGTATATACTATATATACATGATAATATTAACAATTAAATAGCCACTTGAAACTTGTTAAGAAGTATGTAATCTTAATTCTTAAGTCAAAACTGACGTTTATTGATTGATTATAGTACACTATTGATGATAAAAAAAAATAGATAATATATTTTTTTATTAATTAAGATTGAGGAATAAAACTTGATTGTGAAAGTAAAACCATATAGTATATTATGTACATTTACGTACGTCGTACGTAGGTATATATATTAGCTATTCCTTATTGAGTATTGGTTTATTTGAATAAAAAGGGTATAAGATAAGGTTTAATCAATTTAAGTATTAATTACTAATTATTTATTATTTTTACGTTCTCACTTTGAACATTAAATGTATATTTGATTAATTTAGAAACATTGTATAATTTATTCGTCCTATATATGTTAGAATTTTATGTAAGATTTAGCTGGTAATGGTAGTTATTAGTATTCATACATAGATAGTCACATATTTAATATTAATTCAACTTCTACCAGCATATAAAATATACAGGGTATCCCACTAAGATCTTACAAATGAAATAACTTTTGTTTTAATTAATATTTTTAAAAAATTTCTTTTGAATATAATTTATAGACAATTGCGCTAAATTGTTATTATATACAATTTTTATTTTTTATTTTTTAATACTGAACAATTTTTTTAAAAATATTAATTAGAACAAAAGTTATTTCATTTGTCAGATACTCAGATCTCAGTGGGACACCCTGTATAAGATAAAAATTTGTAATATATAGTTATATGCCTTTATATAGTTTGAATATGAACACTATATTAAATAAATATATATTTTAATAATTGTTATAAAATGTAGAAATTATTGACCCAATTTGGTCAGTGATGCTATAATATGAGATTTATAAAGGTAAAGCCGGTAAAGGTACCTACTTATGTACCCAAAATCTCTCTATATACATGACATTTTACACCAGTATACTGCTTCCAATCCACCGATATAGAATATTGGATACTACCTACAATTTTGTCTCTAGATAATTTAAATAATTGGTTTGTTTAAAGGAAATCGCACGGCGTCGTACTAGTACTCGATGGCATGATTCAGTGCACGGAGTTCGATGAATATTCTTATCAAGAAATGATTTCATTTTTGCCATTAAACAGCCATCCAAAACCGCAAAGGGTTGGTATTTTTACATTAAATTGAAAATATGTAAATAATTTCCGTATCTAGCCTTTGGCTTTCTTAAATTTATACCTATTTATGTCTTTCGTTGATAGGTGCTCATTGTGGGAGGTGGCGATGGAGGAGTCGCTAGGGAAGTAGCTAAACACCCATTGGTAGAAATAATTGATCAAGTGGAAATCGACGACCGTGTTATCGAACTATCTAAGAAATATTTACCGTTCATGGCCGAAGGATTTAACAATCCTAAAGTCAACCTGCACGTAGCTGATGGTTTCAAATTCATGGAAGAACACTTTCAGTACTATGATGTCATTATAACTGACTCTTCTGATCCTATTGGTACTTTATATTCCTTATAAATATATGCATTGATACGATTAATTCAGTGGCGTAACTTTAAAATTTTAGTCCGGGGTCGAATTTTTCAATAATTTATCTTTATCCGGTATTATGCAAAAAGGTTGCATTTGTTTTACTAAAATTATTTTATACATTTAAAAAAAATATTATTACATGTTTTATTAATTCAAAATTATAGTTTAATAGTTTATTATAAACTATTAAAGGAAAAACATAGTATTATTATTACTTCGGGCCCCCTAATTGATCAAACCTGAGTGAACCCTCTAATCACTCTCAGTTACGACCATAGACATATTACTTAGTAATATGTCTATGGTTACGACCTGCAGGGCTAGTATTTGTATACAGCAATTAAGAATTGTAAAATATGCATTTAAATTTTTATAAGAAAAAATTGAAAATATAGTTACAAAAAAAATTATTAATTTATTAAAATACATCACTTGGCTGTTTGCCTTAATATAATATGATTGAGAACTAAAATAAAATAAAATTTATAATTCACATTCAATAAATATTTTGAATTTTATGTTTGACAAAAAAATCAAGTTTTATACTTAATCAGTAGGATTAGAACTAAATACGAAATATTAATAGTAAATAATGAATATTAAATACGAAATATACTAGGTATAAAACATGCTTTTTTCTCATTCTTATAATCGAAATATGCAATAATATGTATTTTATCCAAAATATGCAAAATAAAAACACCACCATTTATCTTAACATTAGGTGATTCGTGGACATTACTGACAAAATTAATAATCAGAAGTTGCAAAAAAACATGCTGTTGCATGTACATTCTAGCCCTGATTAGTGATTACGACACTTGATTTATTTTATTTATATATACTTAATTTACAAATTATTAGAACTCACGGGTCCACGGGGAAAATATATAATAGCTATATAGGCTTATAGACATAGCAAATATTTCTAAGTTCATGATATTTCGCATAATTTTAATTTCAATTGCCAGTGTACCTACTCGCTGAGATAAAAATATATATATATTATTATTTTTTTAACTTTTTCTTATACTTTTCTCCTTATTTTATTATAGTTAAAAATAAAAATCACTTGCATTAGGTACATTAAACGATTTAGTTGAAAAAACTTTTCGGTTATTATTTCTGAGTATTTAGTGTTAATTATTTTCAGCATCATATAAATAAAGTATAGTACTTTAGTATACTAATACTAATACTATATTTTCTTCAAAATATGTGATTTAATAAGACACTATGAATGAGTGATGAATTTATTGATTTTACAATAATGTTTTTTGTGATTGTTAATTTTTATAAGCTTTTTGAGCAATAAAAATGCTTCGAAGTTCAAGTTTTTAGTAGCAAATTTAATCTGGGTGGTACTAAACTCAACTAAAGGGTCAAAAATAAAAAATTCTTAATACTTTCTTAATAATCAAGAAAAACAAAATATAAAGTATTAAGGAAAACGGGAGTTTTTAACAAATAAAAATTGTTATAGTTCAAAAACATTATTCGTGGAAATTTAAAACTTTTATGTACATTATTCTGAATTTTACTTAAGGGGAATGCAGGAAACGATGATTTTCTGTCTTTGTCTTACACACGTGGAATATAGGAAAAATCGCCTAACAAAAATTAAGGTACTTCTAGTTGTTCAATTTAAAATATGTAAAGATGATTGAATTGGTATACAAGTTTACTTTGCATCGGTCGAAGTATATTTTTAATATTTTCAATATATATTTAATAATAAAAATTGACAAATTTATTAAATTTAAAATATTTATTCTCATCAAAATATTTATCTTAAACAATAAAACAATCGAAAAAGTACTTTGACCGATGCAAAGTAAACTTGTATACCAATTCAATCATCTTTATATATTTTAAATCGAACAACTAGAAGTACCTTAATTTTCGTCAGGCGCGTATAGCTATTTTTCCTATATTCCACGTGTGTAAGACAAAGACAGAAAATTATTCGCTTCCAATCCCCTTAACGCTACAATGGTATTCAAAATATGTAAATTAATTTTAAAATATTATCTATCTCTTAATACTATGAACCGATTCACACTGTCTTAGAATACGATAGTATAATATAAGTTAATAAAAATAATATAATGTAAAATACCTAAATATAAAACACTATTATGAATAATAATACTTATTAATCAATTATATTTACCCAAATCAATTGTATTAATCGAAAAGTATAATATGATTTTATGTAGTAAGTGCGTACAAAATTCTTTGTATAAATTTTTGAATTTTCCTATAAAGTATAAACATAATCGAGTTACTTTCATATTCACGTGGTTTTGTTTTTAATCATAGGACCGGCTGTTTCGTTATTTCAAAAATCATACTTTGAGTTAATGAAACGTGCACTAAGACCTGGCGGAATTGTGTGTTCACAAGCTGATACTTTCTGGGGACATTTGAAAAACGCAGCGTCAATGTACAACCATTGTAAAGAAGTATTCGCCAAGGCGGCGTACGCGACGTCATACGTGTCCACTTACCCAGCGGGTCAGATCGGTTTCGCACTCGGTAGTCTTGACGAGGTATACTTATGATAATAATAATAATATCAAATCACCTATGTTTAATATATAAGTAATGCGTAGTGCGTAGTGCGTACATAGATTTGTGAATAATATTCTCCTTGTGGAGATTAATAATCAGTATTAAACGCAGAAATAAAATTAATAAGTGGAATTTTAAGCTTTGATGACTACCTACTACTTTGATTTTAATATCACGAACATCGCGTTTATTGTCTGTTGTCAACCAACAAGAGTTATGTGTATCTTATAGCTAAATATAGTTATAGGTATTAAAGTTGGATGTTGATGAATTTTTAATCATAATAGAGATACAAAGACTATGTATATAGTCATATAGAGCTATCAGTATTGTATTACATATAACATATTATATTAGTATAGGATATAGCCCACAATGCCCACAATGCCCACATAGGTCCTATAGCACATATTAAACACGCATGAGTGCATGATGTATAATATAATATATTGAATATTTATAATACGATTATGCGATTTGACAAATGTCTAAAACCTTTTCTGGTTCTATCAATAAAATACACTATGCCTACGCTGCTAACTTTTATTAACATAATAATATGTGGGTTACCTAGTTTAATTTTAATGTATACATCATCCTATAGGTATACATATAAATATTTATGCATTGTGTACTTATATACATAGTGATTCATCGAGCATGCTTAACCCTATTTTTCCATAAATAATGAACATTTATTCAAATTTTGAGTGGAAATTTTTTAAATACGTATACATAGATACTTAAATACCATATTTTCAAGTTATTGAGATTTTTGTAATAATTAATAAAAAGTGTCCTGTATTTAAACTAACTTCTGTTTTTAAAATTAGAACCACTCTTTCCCCTTATTACTATAAATTATTTAGTTTACATTTTTTTGAAAATTTTGTTGTAGGTATATATCTAATTCAGAATTTCTACAAGCAATTTTTAGTTGTTAAAATGTTTTTATGAAGAAAAATATAAAATAGATATAGATACCTAATATTTAATCCTGATCTATAGTATTTATTATACTTGGATAATTTTTTTAATATACATATTAACATTTTATAATTTGTAAAATTCCATGTTAAACACTAGATCAAATTTTACTAAAACTGTTAAATCGCCATAGCCCTAATCTTTGTATTATCATGGGCCTATAATTATTCTCAGAGCACAAATTTAAGTTAATTAACTCAAGTAGTGGCGTATTATGGGAGGGGATATGGGTAAATCCCCTCACTTACATTTTTTTAAGACCAGGTTTAAACAGTACAGTTGTTACTTATTACTTTATTATCCTGTTAGCAGGGGCGTAAGTATATGTAGAGAGAGCATTTGACAATAAGGCAACTGCCACCGGCGACAAAACTGTAGGGTTGGCAAATTTTTTTTAGTATTTATTCAAATACCTTCTGCACAAAGTCTTTTTCAGTATATAAAAAAAGTATAATTATACTTTATATCGAATATTAAAGAGAAATACTAAATGCATTGACAATATTTACTACAAAACTTGATTAGGTATATATAATAATAATTGTATTAAAACTTTTGCTACCAAACGAGCTTATCAAAAGTTCTAAATATTTACACAAATTGTATTTTTTTCATTAGGGAGGTTGAGATGGGGGCTATTAAATTATGTTGCCCCGAATTGTAACTTTTCTAAATGCGCCCTTGAATTTAGGTTGTGAGTGGCATTACCATTAAGGCATTAATTAAATATTGATATGTATATGCCTATATTATTTAATCAATGACATTAGAAAATAATAATAACAAAATTAAAATAGGACCATCTATCAATGAGTTGTGTATAAAAAAATAGAAAACAGAAAATTTGAATTTATCTTAAAAATAAATAAGAATGAGTGAAATTTACTATGTTAATTATTATAAAATTCCTTACAATTTTTCACTGTTATATTTTTAACATAGGAATAGCCGTATAGCCCGTATAGGTATTATAATATACGAACATGAGGTTGGTTATGGCTTATCGTAAAGTAGGTACTTACGACCTACCACATCATACAATTAAAATATTAAAACAACTCAGCGTCACTGGCAGATTATATTATAATCATTATTCGATTTGATAATGCATAAACCTATTCTGACAATTAATATTTGACATTGACCTAAACGGGTGTTAACCAGTTGCCCCCACGACTGTTATCAGGGTTTTAAAAATATACCAGTTGCCCTCAACCAAATGTACCAGTTGCCCCCAACCGAATGTACCAGTTGCCCTCACATGTTAATATATACACGATTACAAAATATAGCCCGTAAAATAGGGGAGGTAAATATACAAATGTCAATAATACAATAATAATAAATAATAATACAAAAACAAATTCATATGATTATAAATTATCACATTGAATATGCCACTATTAGTATTATAATTAAATTATTTATTATGAATTTTTGTCTATCATTTTATACTATTTTTTTTTGACAAATTATTACATTGAATATGCCACTATTGGTATTATAATTAAATTATTTATTATGAACTTTTGTCATAATTTATTTATTATTTGTATATTTACCTCCCCTATTTTATTGGCTATACATTGTAATCGTGTATAATTATTATATTAACATGCGAGGGCAACTGGTACATTCGGTTGGGGGCAACTGGTACATTTAGTTGAGGGCCACTGGTATATTTTTCTCTAGATAGTTCGGGGGGAATTGGTATAAAAAAAGGTACTTTTGAGGGCAACTGGTACATTGAAAGCATTTTTGTATGTATATATAGAAAAAAATTAATAGTTGTAACTTGTATTTAATTATTACTATCATAATCTTATTTAATTATGAATGGATTAATTTTCAAAATAATATAAGTAATTTGAATATGATGCAGTTTAAATTGCTGCGTTTTTCTGTAGAGTGTAAGTTGAGTAGGTATTTTACTTTGTACACTAAATAAAACAATTCATAATATTACTATACTATATACGTATTTAAACGTACTAATATATATAGCTTTACTTAAAATATAATATAATATAATAATTCTTATTATTGGTTTCAACTCAACTGATCACTCAGTTTTCGTACAATAGATGCGTTTAATATTTTTTGTTTTGGGATTTGCAGAAAACAGACTTTGTAAACCCTGTGTACCAATTGACTAACCAACAGCGAAAAGATATGAAGCTACGTTACTACACTACCGACATTCACAAAGCAGCGTTTGCACTTCCCGCGTTTGTCGTCGATGCCCTCGACAACGCCGAAAACAATTCGTAATAATATATAGTGTGGGCGTAACTATATATAATACAAATAGTGTATCACGTGAAGCTAATATTACTTGTAACATCATGTTATGATTGATATATTATTGTTACTTAATTATACGATTTAAATAAAACATCTATTTATTTGTATATCATTATAGTTATTTGGTCATTATCACTACAGTACCGAACATTTTGTAGTGAGAAGACTTGTCTTAGTCCCCAACCCCAAGCTCCCCCTATTTCTGCCAATGTCATCATATTTCTATCTAGTATTGTACAAAGGCCAATAACTAAAATTTAAAAAAGCGGGTAAGTGGGTATCGCTATCTGCTGTACATTAGGGAGTGGTGTGGACCTCGGACTATGGTAGGTTAAATTTGAATGCAATGATAGGTATCATTGTATACAAAAAACGATTCTGAACGAAGATGATTTGTCAGTCTAGGATATATTATATTTAAATATTGTCATATATTCTATTTTGAAACAAATAGTATAGTTACTTTATAGTATCTGTTTATATAGTAAAAAAAGTATTTGGCCAACATACGCATTATGAGCGTATGAAATTTAATTTAAATTTTGATATATTTCGTAAACATTTGAACTTTAAATGCTTAGAAATAAAAATTGTGATTAACGATTTTTGTTTTTTTTTTATTACGATAAGTACAACTTATAATAAACCTTCTATTAAATTTTAAAGATTTTTTGGGTAGCCAAATTTTTTTTATCGGCATTTGAAGAAAAAAAACTTAGAAAAGTCGAAAATTTCAATTGTCTATAAGTTGCTTAAAAAAGGTCAACATATTTTGAAAATTTAATCGTAAATAGATAATCATAATAAAAACATTTGGTGAACATTTCAAGTATTTACAATTATTCGTTTTTGAATCACAGCAAAATCAAAAAAACCATTTTTTTGAAAACTGTTGGAAAATGCTTACTTTTGACCACCCAAAGTACCAACTAGATGAATTTTCCTATTCAAAGAGGGGCTGAAATAAAAAATCGGAGCATCATTACTACTCCAAAACGTGATGGCAGACACAAAAAAAAACACACATCATTGTAAAATCAATACATTCATCACTTTGTTCAGAATCTAAAATGAGAGAAGATCAAAATAAAAATGAAAGTTATAATGTTATAAAAACATTTTATAATTAAAAATATTTAAATACTTGAAAAGCTCCCTTAAAAAATCTAACAAATTTTCAGATATAGACAGCAGGGTACTCAAATATCCAACTTAACTAAACAGCTTTTAATATAATATTATAATCCCTTTGGATTTACTTATTTACTTTAACATAAAAACCTAAAAGACACTCATCGCATATATGTATACATAAATAAGATATGTTCAAAAAATGTTTGAATGAATTATTTAAATTGTCATTTTATAATTTTCATTTTTCTCTTTTTATATAATTATATCTGTATCGATTCGATAAAAATGTCATTCTACTATTATTACCTACTTTAATAAAAACAAAATTATTAGTCAATATTACAGAGGTTGTAATTAGCGATGGCCGATGAGAAACGCAAAGTTACTTATATAATTTCATCATAAAAAAGGCATAGGTATAATATTGTCAATATTTACACAAGTGATGTTGGCAGTGACGGATTTACGGGGGTCTGGACCTCCCGGACACTAATATATACAAATGTAATTACCTATATATGACTAGATTTTATTTTGTAGATTTTGAATTTTAGATCCACATATACAATATAGTAAACACTACAATATAACATAATACATTAGATTTTATAAAAATAAAAATATTACATTTTAAGTACATATTATTTTTTAGGATCCCCTTCCAGAAAATTTTTGAAAATCCGCCACTGGATGTTGGGACTTTTATTTTTAAATTGCATTTAATGTTTTTTATGTTTTTACATTTTTACATTGAATTTGTGGGGCCCCTGGGCTGCAGCCCACTCAGCCCTCCCCTAAATCTGACCCTGACTGTACAAGTAATGTAATGTGCAGGCAACATAATAATATGTTAAAGATAAAAAAATATAGATATCAGATGCCTTCCCTAATCGCGCAAGTCTGCACGGGGTGGATCTTGCTACAACAGAGGATAGACAGTGAATGTCAATGCTGGTCGTTTAACGACGCCTGGCCTTTTATACCCGGTGTTCCGTGACAGATAACAAGAAACCGTAGAAACTCCAATAGTGCAATCGCCGATAAACGCATAGTTTAAATAAAAGTTATTAAAAGAATAAAATAATTATAATTATAATAATAAAAAAAAGCGGGTAAATGGGTATCGCTCTGCTGTATATTAGTGGGTGGGGTGGACCTCAGACTATGGTAGGTTAAATTTGAATGCAATGATAGGTATCATTGTATACAAAAACGATTCTGAACGAAGATGATTTGTCAGTTTAGGATATATTATATTTAAATATTGTCATATATTTTATTTTGAAACAAATAGTATAATTACTATATGTTACCATAGTTACTTTATAGTATCTGTTTATTAATAAAAAAAGTATTTGGCAACATACGCATAATGAGAGTATGAAATTTAATTTAAATTTTGTCATATTTCGTATAAATTCGAACTTTAAGCACTTATAAAAAAAAAATTGTGACTAACGATTTCGGATTTTTTTTTATCACTTTAAGAATAACTTATAAGAAACCTTGTATTAAATTTTCAAGATTTTCTGGCCGGCCAAAAATTTTTTATCGTTATTTTAAAAAAAAATACTAAAAAAAATTAAAAATTTCAATTGTCTATAAATATCTCAAAAAAAGTCTAAATTCTTTGAAAATTTAACTGTGTATGGAGAACGCTAATATAAATATTTGGTGAAAATTTAAAGTATTTACATCTATTATTTTTTGAGTTATAGCAAAATAAAAAGTTCGATTTTGTCGAAAAGTGATTTTTCTGTTACTTTTTTTTTTGTTTTTCTCGATTTTTTTGAAAACTATTTGAAAATGTTTACTTTTGACCCCCCAAAGTACCAACTAGATGAATTTTCCAATTCAAAGAGGGGCTAAAGTCGAAAATCGGAGCATTATTACTGCTCCAAATGTTGTCGTCAGACACAAAAAAAAAAACACACATCATTGTAAAAGCAATACATTCTTCACTCCGTTCAGAATCTAATAGTTATATTAATAATAATAATAAGATTAAGAATAAGAATAATAAAAAGGAAAAGAAGAATTTAGAACCTTATCCGTGCATCTCTCACACACCGAACGGAAAAATCCTCCCTCTCAGACGAAAAATTAAAAGTTAAAATATTAAACAATTATTTATTATACACAAACTTTTCACGGGATTTTAAGATTTTTCCAGAGTTTTTTCCAACTCGTTCTTTTCGTATTCGCGTAGTTTGCGTCTTTTAAAAGCCGTATGTACCTATGTACGATTTTTTCGCAGCTTGTGACCGCCGACGCCGATTGATGTACCTACGTGATGTATTGATATTTATTCTATTGTTATTGCTTAAATGTACACGTATATAATATACGTTTAATTCCAGCCTATTTGTTGATGTACAATACTGTTTTTATTTTATTCAATAAATTTCATTATAATATATTTATATTATTTTTGTTGTTGTCGGTAGCTAAACTTTTACGTCATACTTATATCTTCAACCACGAGTTGTTCTGTATAGTGTATACCATAAAAGCGTTTCTCGACGATATTTGTGTCGCATAATACTGTATTCATGTACATGGGTGTATTGGTGTATATATGTAATAAATAATAATACATGATACCAGGGACGCCCGCAAAAATGTAGTTCAGGGGGGGCAAAAAAAATTGTAAGTACCTAAATACTTATAGGTAAATTTACCGCTACATCTTTCATCTACTCATATTTTGCAATACTATCAATAATATATTTTTTTTAAATCAAAACTAATTTAAGTTAATATAAAATTACACATTTACACTATTAGTTCTAATATTTGTAAGAAAAAACATAACAAAGTTTAAACAAAAACTTAAGTTTAAACAACTTTATTTGATAAAATTTATTTCATATTTTATTATTTTATTCAAAAAGTAATGGTAATCTCCTTTTGTTTGAAGTAAATAAATTAATTTAATTAATTACTTTGACTCGTCCGCGTTAACAGACAATCTGTAAGAACCAGCCAAAAGTTAAAAAGTGACTTGGCGATTGAAAATAATCGTAATGTCTTTTTCACGATTAAATAATAAATACCTCCTATATGACTTGTTAGATACTTAGATATAAGGATTGTCGAATAGTTGCCCGGGCGTCCCTGCATGATACGTTTTTTGTAGGTGTATTAATGAGTTTTTAATAACATGTTATAAATCTTTTTTAATCGTAATTTAAATTATAATGTCATTGGATGACGTGTAATAAATAAATAAGTGTTTCTTTATTTTAAAAGATTTTTATGTAATAAATTTAATGATTTTTGGGGATTATGGGTGGTTGAAGGTGATATGGGGGGCTTTGCTCCGCAGTCCGCAAAGGTATGTGATATTACATTTTGTGTGGAACGCTCGTTCATTCAACATCCACTGAGTCCCCCTTTAAGTTTTTTGCCAAATCAAGCACTGACGAAAGAATAGTAAATACAACGAAGTGCGAACGCGCGCTGTCACACTCACAGTACCTGCACTGACTTTCACGACGCCGTTTATACACTAAACACTACACACTGTGTCACTCCGTAGCAACTTTAATATGTTTTTGTTTTTAATAATTTAATGCACACATAATGTTAGAATTTTATATTTTTCCAATGGTGGATAGAAGGGGGGCAATTACCTCCTCCCGTTCACAAAAAAAGTATCATATCTATATTCCAACGAAATTTTTTTTAAAATAGATGATTGATGACCTTTTTTTAGTTGATAACTAACAAATCCCCTCCCCCCGTTTAGGATCAATGTATTCGCCCTTGTATTTTATAATCCAAAAATCAAAATTGAGCAAAAAAAAAAAAAAGAATTAGAAAATCAACAACAGATTTTTGTCTAATGCAATTGCTTAGTCCTAAAAATGTATGTTGAGCTTAAAAATTTGTGTGGATGAATGTATAGTTAATTAACATAGTATTTTTTTATATTAAATTGTTGATGGCCTATGTTCTATAATGAAAATTCTATATTTTTAGATTATATAATTATATATTATGTTGTATGGGGTATAGTGGGTGGGTCATTGTTTAAATACTTTACTTAAGAGTTAAGAGTTTGAAATATGCTCACCATGCCGTTCATAGCGCAATAGTGTTTGAAGTGTGGAGGGAGCTGTAGCTTGATTCTGTACTCCAATGCATTATGTAGGTAATAAGATTTTTTTTTTGGGGGGGGGGGGGTAAGCCCCCTCCATATTTGCACCTATGATGCCACTGGAAGTAATTGTATGCAATTAGTTGTCTTTTAATAAACAAACAATTAAAGAGTTCTGGAATACTTTTACAACTAAGTAATAGATATGGCGGAATTATGGATAAAAAACCATTATTTCAAAAGGAATATTAAAAACATCAGCATTCACAAAATTTGCTACAATAGAAGATGTATAAACTGACTTCTGAGTTCTGACTATACATCTCGTCAAAATGAAAATATACTTTATTAAAATAATATGTTAGCATAAAAGCCTTAATCATTATTCATACATTTTATATAACATAATTTCAATTTAGGATGATTGAACGATTCTTATTTTATGTAGAAAAATATACAGCTTAAAATAATTAAAATAAAGCAATATAAATCCGTCTTCAATATATAATATATATTATATATTTACAGATTTATATTCTATTTATTATTTATTATTTTATACATAAAAACTAATTTTAAGTTTGTATTGTTCCAAAACTTTATTCAGAACTAAATCCAAATACTTTAAGATTTCCAGTATCTCTTTTCCTATCAAATTGTTCTTTATCATCACATGCAAATGCCAATAAATATTGTTTTGGATGCCATGCCACAGTGAATGTTGCTGCTTCAATCGGTATATCAGTTATCTATTTAAAAATATTATGTTATAAAATAATGATATTTTTAAAATGATTGCAGATTTAAATAATTAATATCTAAATTAAATGTTACCTTTTCTCCTGTAGTAACATCTGCAATGTCCACATACAAATCTTCACTGCCTGATGCTAACATTTTACCATCATATGAAAAACTTAAAGCTCGAACTGGCCAATCCAATCTAAATTTAAGAAAAAAAAAATTTACTCAAAGATTATAGCAATACTTAAATAATATGATTATTTTAAATAAATGAAAATGATTGAAACAGATTTTTAAGCTATATAGGTAGCAATTAAATTATGATATATCAAAATGATAGTGAACTGATGAGGAACCATAATATTATCATATGCATTGTACTCTCTGGGAATATTTTCATCTTAAATAAAAGAAGATTAAAATCCCAATAACAGGTAATCATAAATACAATTCAAAGAACATTTTATTTTATTAAAGTCACCTAGTGTAAGTCTGAACACAAGCCAAATTCTCAAGGTCCCATAACGACACAGAAGCATCTGCCGAACCTACAGCAAAATAATGGCCACTTGGCGCAAATTCTATACAAATACATGTACCCGGATGAGCTTTTACTATATGTCGTTGAACTAAGTCTGGAAAACTGCAATCAGATTGAAAAACTCATAGTTTAGAATTAATTTTAAAATAGATACAGATAATATGTCAAATTGAATAGTAATACTTGTTTACCTTAGTACATAGACACATCCTAAACCGTTTGTTAAGAAAAACAAATCACTTTCATTGTTCCATGACATTTCGTTCACTTCAAAATTGAACTGTTGCTCATTTATTGGTTTAAGGGTGCGCATATCAATGAAAGTTATCAAATCTTCTTTGTTTCCAACAGCAATTGTGTGTCCATCGGGAGACCATGTGATGTTAATATTCTCTCCTTTAAGCAAAAGTAATTATGTTATTGGAATGAAAGTACAGTAAGATTTTTTAGACATGTACCTTTGGTCAAAATAGTATTTGAACATTTCTGGTGTCTCACATCCCATACTTTGACTGTTTTGTCACCACTAGCTGTACTTAGTAAATCTGGGTTAAACTTATGCCAACATAACTGATCCACACTACCACTATGTCCTTTATATGTGTATTCCTTGTTCTATACATAAATCAAGAATTAAAAATAAATGAAAATGTATTTATTTTTAAAAGGCATCAAAGCAAAATGTTATTGAACATACTATTATAATTTGTAATATTATGCTAATTGACAATTTTGATGAATTAACATTTATCGACATTATTTTTAGACTAAATTTTAAATAAGGTGTGGAAATCTGTACATACTTTTGTTTTGAAAAAAGATAAATAAATATTAACCAATGTTTTAAAAAAATAATTTAAATATTATAAAAGTACATGTTGAGTATTTTTTTCAACTTAATTATTTGTAGGAAAATCATTGATTTTTTTTTACTATACATAATTTGACAAATTTATTAATTAAAAAATACCTAACCAATGAACTTATAAACAGTCTCTCAAAATGTGGCTTACAATACACATTTTATTAAATTCAGTGACTTTACACAACAAAAATAATTGTAATAAAATAAAATATTATCTACATTTTATAGATAAAAAATTAAAACATTCATATAATAACTATTTAAGACTATGCAATTTTATTATGAATTCTTTAAATTAAAATAAATTATAAAATTGTATACTAGTTGAAATATAATGACTTGCTATAATACGCCACAAATAAAAATATACCAACTAGGTACTATTGTTACCTATAGGCTATAATGGATTAATTTTATAATATTAACACTGGGATAAATAAAGGTAAAATACTCAATGGTTTAAGTTTATGAATAAATAATATGATAATCATAATTAAACAGATATCCCAGTTAAAGCAGAACACAAAGCATCGGTAGACCACAAACTATACATTTAATTATAGTTATATAGTACAGAAAATGGTGGTTAAATTTATATTAAGAAATAGGTAACTTTTATTTTAAATTAATTATATTAGATGTAATTATACTTGAAAATTTTAAGCTTATTTTATGCAAAAAAAAAAATAATAATTCATATAATATTATTTTCTGTCCAATATATAATTTTGCTTTGACACCCATTTATATTATAGTAAATATTAAAATCACGTACCTAGTTTATCACAAATTTCCCAATAACTACTTTAATGATATATTCAAATATAATTGGCAATTTATGACCATTATAAACAAAAAAAAAAATTAATAAATAAAAAAATAAAACTTTAACAACAATAAAAAAAGGCTGTATGAACAATTTCGATGAGTTTTCAGTAAAAATATTTCATATTTAAATATATAGGTACTATTTTAAAGTATTGTGAACAATAGATATATTTCAAAATAATATGCAGCCTAGAGACTGCATAAGAAAGTTTTCAATAAAAATGAATATTTATCTGTTATTTATAATAGTAAATAACACAATCGTACTAAATTTATGAAAACAATTTTGATATCAACATTCAAGTTAACAAACTTTATTAATTTTTGCTGTTGTTTTAAAATTTAATTTTCTTTGATGAGAAACTATAATTTTATTTATTATCTAATATTTACAAAAGAAAATTTATTGAAAAATTTATACCATAATTAAAGTATTTATTTAATAAATTACTTATGGTGAATGAAGTTAAAATATAAAGACATTCTATTATATCAGTATAATTTACATATTGTACACATTCTGTCTTCAAAATCAAAAACTTACAAATTGAATAAATTAAATTTGCTATTTATAATAACTGTGTTAATAACAATTACAAATAAATGTCAATATAATTCACAGATAAAACATTTTGCTTTGACAACCTTTGCTAATTAAAATACATATATTAAGAACTGTCTAATAGGTAATAATCAATCGAATACTCAATTAATAAACATTTTTGTTCAACAAATACAACATTTATTTTACTATAATAGGTACACTACAAATGAAATAGATAATTATTTGTTTTTGTTATATGGATAACAAATAATAACAAAAATCATACCATTATTATATCTAAATTTACTATCAGTCTATTAAAAGAACAGCACACCAAAGCCCCACTGATTTTTATTTGACACAATAGAATCATTATTGGAATAATAAACTGGTAAACAATAATTAATTTCAAATCTCATTAAATTGTTGATGTTTAATGCTAAACCAAGTCCACATGATAACCGTACGTTGTTGATCAATCCTCGTACGTCTTTGGTTAGATTTCCTAGACGATTTCCAACATTTCCAGAATTCATAAATAAATGTATTCTTATTAATTGGGACAGTTTATTTTTTTTAGATAAAAATGGAAGTGGAGCATGTATATGAGTATTATATCTCCAAAACATTGAAGAACCTGTTATGCTCCCATCTTCTTTTTTACCCACACCATGTTCTTCAAATCCTCTGAAAGTCAGTGGTCCTCCAAGATAAAAATTGTCTAAAATGCTGGATGTTCCAAATTTGTCTAAAATTCCAAATGAGAAAGATCCAGTAACAGCAAAACCTAGGATTGTGGTAAATGTATGTTGAAGGGTAAGTTCATTTTTTACAAACTCATGGCTACCACCAATTCCAGCAAATTCTGAACAACACTGTACTAAGGATCCATAACTGGGAAACACAGCACTATCACGAGTATCATAAGAAGCTGTCATTTTAACAGATGACTTCATGGTAAATCCAAGCTGTTCTCGTATACCAAATGGTGCATTTTGTGCATGTTTTAAATCTCTAGCCACTCCTTCCCACAATAAATTAACTTTAAAATATTTATGGCTTAAATTTAATCCAGTATTTAACCCATACTCATCAAATGAATAGCCATATTTATTTCTATCATAATGATTCTTGAAAACTGTTGTATATAAATATGGACTAAATAAGGCAATTAATGGTTTTGTAAAACTAATACTACCAGTAGAGAATTTTTTATTGGATGAGTATATATCAGACACTAAATTTAATTTTTCACCACGGCAGAATAAGTTTAAAAATGATACTCCAGTTGACAGTTTAGGATCAGGGTTATTGTCATAATGAGCGTCGGATATAAGTTTGACTTGTCCTTGCAGCCAATTACATTCTTCCACTTTAATGGTAACGTAATATCTATCCTGTCCATTGACACTATCAACATCTAGTTTGGCAGATACGTCTTTGAAACACTCTAACTGCATCAGGTTTCTCTTAACTATCACTGTCTTGGCAATTACATCACTGATGGTTTTGGAATCAAACAGACATTTTGTAGCTTTTTTAACGACATCATCTTTAGTTCTTTTTAGGCCAACAATATCCACACGATTTATCCTGATTGGTTTTGTCTCAATCAAGTTTGCCGTATCCAGAACCATGATTTGTTTTTAAAGCTCACAGATAAAATAAAAAGTAAAAAAGTAAATAATAACTGTAATTTGATTTAATTTCTCACCAAACGGTCTTTATCCAATGTAAATGTAGCCACAGATTTATCAAATGAACAAGACGCTAAACGTTTGCCGTCACAACTCCAACCAACTGAATGTACTTTTGACGAATGCGCTTGAAATTCTTTGACAGACTTATGTGTTTTGAAGTAATCTTTTAATTCATTCACATTAACGTCAAAATGTTTCCAATAACTCATTATAACTGTGATTCATTCATCCTATGGTTAAAAATAAACGAATAACAAGTAGGTAATAATTAAACAGATAATATAAATAATTTTAAATGTTACTTACAATTTTTGTAAAGTACCAAGGTTGAAAAAAATTTTCAATAATAAAAAAACAAATAATATTATAAATTACAATACATAAATATTATTTATAAATAAGAATCGGCAAATCTTAAATCACAAAATGTGGTAGCCGATGGAGGCCTAGAGCGGCTAGAGCTGTTAACAGTGCTGGTCGGTAAGAAGAGAGTTGTTGTAGCAAATAGGAATCAGTATTTCCGAATCACACTACCACAGAGACACAGACTACAGTAAAAAAACGGTTTATATCAGTATCAGACAGTATAACATATTTGAAAAAAAAAATTTACTTTCTTATCAATTTCATGGATATTATTATTAAACATGGAGCAAACGATACACTAGTCGTTAACCAATAACCACCAAAATATGTACCTATTAATACAATTTGTAATATAATGAGTTACACCTTATACCTACACGCAGTGGCGTACCCAGGATTTTCGAATGGGGGGGGGGGGCTAAACAAAGTAAATAAAAGTTTGACATCTTATCACTAGCTTCAATAAAGTCTTATAGCTGTTAATTGTAATATTTCATTATTATATACTTTTTATAACATATACATAATATATTAGTGATATATTTAAATAGTAGGAAGTAGGGACTGATTTATTATTATTACAAAATGTACTCCATAACACGGCCAATGGGGGGGGGGGGGGCTGAAGCCCCCTAAGCCCCCCCCTGGATACGCCACTGCCTACACGGGCAGCTATATATTATATATATAAATATAAATTATAGTTTGTAATATAAAATAATTATAAGAGAAGAATGTTAACTGCTAATACACTTCTAACTACCTCTGAATTGCATTTATGATTATTAGTTTATTAGGTAAATATATAAATTGTACACTGTACACATTCAATTGACTTCGAGTTTCGAAATTGAGCATTATTACATTTTAATATTTTTGCATTTTACACTCGTTTACAAATTAAAATATTGTAAGAATTCAGCGAAAGAACACAGATAATTTTCTTATATTTAAATTCTATAATTGGTAAATTCGCTTTAATACTTCAGCTAACAACAAAATACAAAACTGAAACTAGGTACTGAATTTGAATATTGGTATGTTATGCGTTAATAAGACAGACAAAATAAACGAAAGTGACATTCTCTTAACATAAACAGTAAGTAAAGATTTATTAAATGATATTTTATAATTAATCAAAAAATCAAGTTAAAACACTGAATATAATATGTATACAAAAAGAAAAAAAAAGCGGGTAAGTGGGTATCGCTCTGCTGTATATTAGGGGGTGGGGTGGACCTCAGACTATGGTAGGTTAAATTTGAATGCAATGATAGGTATCATTGTATACGAAAAACGATTCTGAACGAAGATGATTTGTCAGTTTAGGATATATTATATTTAAATATTGTCATATATTCTATTTTGAAACAATTAATAGTATAGTTACTATATGTTGCTATAGTTACTTTATAGTATCTGTTTATTAATAAAAAAAGTATTTGGCAACATACGCATAATGAGAGTATGAAATTTAATTTAAATTTTGACATATTTCGTATAAATTCGAACTTTAAGCACTTATAAAAAAAAATTGTGACTAACGATTTCGGATTTTTTTTTATCACTTTAAGAAAAACTTATAAAAAACCTTGTATTAAATTTTCAAGATTTTCTGGTCACCCAAAAAATGTTTATCGGCATTTGAAGAAAAAAAACTTAGAAAAGTCGAAAATTTCAATTGTCTATATAAGTAGCTTAAAAATGGACAAAATATTTTGAAAATTTAACCGTAAAGATATAACCATAATATAAACATTTGGTGAAAATTTCAAGTATTTACAATGATTGGTTTTTGAGTTACAGCAAAATAAAAAAAATCGATTTTGTCGAAAAGTGGTTTTTCGTAAAATTGCCGTTTTTCTGTCACTTTTTTTGTTTTTCTCGATTTTTTTGAAAACTATTTGGAAATTTTACTTTTGATCCCCCCCAAAGTACCAACTAGATGAATTTTCCTATTCAAAGAGGGGCTGAAGCCAAAAATCGGAGCATTATTACTGCCCCAAATGTTGTCGTCAGACAAAAAAAAAAACACACATCATTGTAAAATCAATACATTCATCACTCCGTTCAGAATCTAATATCATTTGAAGAAACTACTAAAAGAACATTGATAGAAATCATCCTAGGAATTTATTTGTTTTTTTTTTTTTGTATGACAAATAATCATTATTTAAAACTTAAATGATAAGTTTACAGTTCAATGTGGGAATAATCACGAATAATGAATATTTAAATATTTTAAATAAAAATATTTTGGACTGAAGTAGACTGGCTTTTTTTTATCAAAAAATGTTTTGAACCGAATCGGACCGGGCTTAAAAAAATATTCTTGGGTCGGAACGGGCTTTTGAAGAGCTTAGTGTGATTTTCGGGCCGGGCTTTAGAAAAAATCTGTAGGACCGGGCTGCGCCGTAAATTTATGGCCCTTACTAGATATAGTATATCTTAGTCCGTGTCAGAAACTAAAATAATTAGGTATAATGTGATAAATTAGTAAATAATAAATGTACAAAAAATGCACGACAATTTATGGCAAAATTAAAAATCGTTTGCGACCATATCAGTCCTCGAGCATACCGGCCTTCCAGGAAATTTCCCGGTATCCCGATGGGCCAATCCGGCCCTGTGTATATTATGTACCTGAAACGATTTACGTGTGAAAAAACAATAAATAATCGATATCTTTGTTTAATATTATGGCCCCTATCACTTTTTGCCGTTTTGCGCCTAAAAAACTAAATAATATACGTATTTTTATTGATTTAACCAATATTGCTCCTGATGAGCAACCTTCAGATCATGTGCCCTGGCTAGCCCTGCAGAATCGACCACAGTTTTTCGCTGAGCGAAGTGGCGTCAAACAAACTGTGCGGCCCCACAGTGTTGGGTTTGCAAAAATATCGTATACACGACGCCGCGAAAACCTTTGCTATATTAGCCTAAGTCGTCGAACAGGAGGACTGCGACACAAGGATAAAATGTAAATAAGTAAACTATACTTATTTCGGTTTAAGTCAACTATACTCTGCAGGCAGCTCGGGGGTTAGCTGTAAAAAAACGCGGTTATAACGACACTGCTCCGACTATAGTATACTCCAAATATTACGGCGGCGATGGCGACACCGACACGTAACGACGGCGGCGGAGATTTTTCACTGATCAGCGGCAATCACAATCAAATTACCGGCCGGCTAGGCAAACACCTCATTGATACATATATATATGTATGCACAGGCGCGCACAGCATTCCGACCGCGCATACCGATGCAGATGCAAATATCAATGTGCTCCGTTTAATCCTGCTGAGTGCTGATGCATTGTTTGTGTGTTCCCGTAATCTCATATCACACGATTTTTAATTTTGTTATTTTTGTTTTTGCAATATCTTGTTGTCGAGTCGTCTCCGACGCCGACATCGTATTTTTGTACGATCGCAAAATACCATTTGCGATTTGGATCGGCTGCTTCATCGGTCGCCGCATTATTGTTATGCGTCCCCGCGATTGCGTTCGGCCGTTGGTCAGACGTTGCCTCCACACACTCGTGTTGCGACGCGCGCAAACATCGTACACATTCTGACGTGCCAGCGTCCGAGTGTGTCACGCCGCTTCGTGGCTATCTACTCGCGACGTTTAAACGCTTTAGTACGTTTTAATGTTTTTATCATAGTTGTCCGGCTTCTTCGCCAGCTGTTCCGTCGCCGCCCGCCAACTTTTCTATCGTTTGTCGTACCTATTTGTACGCGCAACGCAGTACAGTCTCGCACGCTCGCACTAACTATACCGTATAATAATATATTATGACGTTTCGTGTCCATCAAGCAGTCGGTCGCATTGTTACGTAACAATTAATATTGTCGAGCTCTTGTAAATTAGTAACGACTGCCATTGCAGGCAACATCGTTGTCCACTCGGTACCGTTGTAAGACCTCCGCAAACGAGGCAATTGCAACGCGACGCGATTTCCTACTTTCCCAGCAAAGTAAACGGGGATCCATCAATAAGCCACCACGCTGAGCCTCTGAGGCGTCTATGTCCCAGGGGCGCCATTTGGGGTATCGCAGGGTATACATTGGCGGCCCTATTTTTTCTTATGACATATTGGCCTGCCTTAATTTTATACTGCGCCGGTATAGCTAAAATGTAATAAATAAACTATTATAATAATTTTTGAAAAATATTTTATAAATAATAGGTATATTGTTTTAATCTTTATTGTAATTAACATTTCTTGACAGTTGTAAGATTATAATCAATGGATCAAAATTAAAAAATATATTTATCTGTTTTATTAGCTTCTTAAAATTGAGATATTAATATAAATCATTAACAATTTGTAAAAATCAATCTTACGTTATTCATTTTGCTAATTATTTATAAACTCTTAATTTCAAACCTCAAATAATTTAATGATACAAATAACTGCATGCTAATAGTTTACGTTGATTTTTTTTTATAATTTATTGCTTACAGCTTTATTTGTATACTTAATACAAAATTTGATTTGAATGATAATAGTCATAATTATTCATTATAAATTGAGGTGCTTAAGTTAAATGTATGAATTATATTAATAGATAATGACAGTATAATCAAGATTTAAAGAGTGTGTAGGCTGGTTGTGAGACTTCTACAAATAGGCTAAAATTATATATAAAGAATGTTGCGCGCCCTATCTTTTAAGACAGTAATATATTTCAATATTTTTATTATGTTCTGATATGGTGGGCAAAATTGGCCTGCTTAATAATTTGGCAGCCCTATTTTAAAACTGAATTGGCGCCCCTGACTCTATGACCGAGCGTGCGGCGCGACACCCGCGAACTCGTCAAACCTCGGGGTGCCGGGAAACGTGAGTTGGTGATTTATCGTCAGACTTATCGTCACTCCTCTTTCTCGTATACCCGATCCTGCATTGCTGTCGTCCCATAGTTATATGTATACAATAGCCAATAATAATATTAAATATACACATCTATAATATTCATTAATTTCACTAACAATAAAACAACGTCTAAACCAGTGTTTCTCAACCTTTTTACTGTGGCGACCCCTTTTTTTAATTTAAATTTTTTAGCGACCCCTACATATATATTTTTACATACTCGCTTAGATTATCATTATAAATAATCTAGACTCTAGATTATTTATATTTTTTTATCTTAATCTACCTAAGTGTTCTTCTATGATGATACACATTTCATTTATTTCATTTTTTGTTAATATATTTTCCTGAGTCATGTTAAAAAAATATGAAAAAAATATTTGAGTTTCGATTATTAGAAGTCGATGTATTGTGCGGTTGTTTGAAAAAGTTCGTCATTTGCGACTGTTTACTCATATTAGAAATATTTTATAATAATACATTAAGTCAAATAAAGATAAAGTGTACAAAAATATGAAAAACAATATAAAAATGTAACTTATTAACCTATATTTTACAACGGCGCACGGCACGGCGATGTTAACGATGAACTATGACATAATATATAATAATATAATATGTGCAGTGTGCACTGCGGCCCATAGAGTAATATTACTCTATGCTGCGGCCGCGGCGGTGGCCTTATCTTAGGTTGATACTTGATAATCTATATTCGACGTTTATTATAGATTCTTTAATAGACGTCATAGAGTAATATCGCTTTAAAAATGATAATAATGTGTTTTCCATTTTAATATAAATAATCTATACTCGTAGTAGGTATGTAATATAATAATATTTTATTGATTTTATTTTTTTATTATTTGAGTTTTTAATTTTCGTATTGATTTAAATCATTCGATTGCGACCCTAAATAATAAGTTGGCGACCCCCAAAGGGGTCGCGACCCCCAGGTTGAGAAACACTGGTCTAAACAATTCAAATTTATTATAAACTAATTATTATAATATAATATTATACAGACAATATTTATCTTACTGAATTGTATTAGGTCAAGAGTAACCCCTACTAAAATGATTTTGAACACCCTGTGAAAAATTCCTGCGCACGCCTCAACACTAACCTAACCTATTTATGGTCCCATAAATACTGAATTGTGTCCCGCAGTTTTTTTTGGGTTACACGAAATGTGTCCAACAATTTTTATAAATTCAAATTGTGAATTTGTCTAATAAAAAATTAAAAGTATTGTCTATGTATAATAATATTATATTTTACACGAAAAATGAAAAAGTTCGTATAAAAAAGTCATATTATTAAACTAAAAACAGATTTCTTGATTTAAATTTATAAAAACTTTTCTATTTTAATTAACGAAACAGAATTTTTATTCTTGTGAAAAATATCGATTTGAATTTATCAGCACACAACTTGCGTACAACTTTATAAAACATTTGGGACCCAATTCGTTTATCCAGTTTATCCCTCTTTTATCACTGGGACACAACTTGTGTATGAGAAATTTCGTCGGGACACAACACATAACTCGTTAACTGCAATTGCCGATTTTACTGCACAATTTACTGCATTTATATTATTGGAAACGGATGAAAAGCTTTTGTAAGATTACAAAAATATTATTATATTAAGATTACATGTAATATTAAATTTAGCTCCACTCGGAATGTTTTGATATAAATATAAATAATATTTTTCAAATATCTCGAAGGTTTTGTAAAATCTGTCATTGGATAACCTCCCCTCTCATAATATATTACCATTATGTTAATATTTTCAATTTTAATATTTGTGCACATTATATTATTAGATACAGACAGTAAATTTGTCTATTTTGTTTTTTTTTAATAAAAATTAAATAATAAATATAATTTGTAAATAATTTACAAATAAACATTAACAATTATTGTTCGATGATTTATTTAATTATTTTTGGTTATTCCAACGCAAACGTTGCAAATAGCAAACGTAAACTTTTCATCAGGCACCCAAACATTAGAAAGTAACTTATATTTTGATTAATCACTAACCTTTTTATCTAAACAGCAGCCAATATCAATAATATCATTTGTAGATTCCGTTATAGTTAGTGTATCTGTAATTATTGCGGTCGATGTAGAACTTGTATAGGTACTTGTTTCGTTCTCGGTTGTTTTTATATTTTTACAAAAATAATTTGTAATGGAATTATTACGCTTACGATTTGACATTTTATTAAAATAATCAAATAAAAAAATATACAGAAATATTAAAGGGTTACACAGTGCGTACAAAACAGATACTAATTTTTACTATAGTATACGTCTTATAGACGCATAAAGCCCCCTCTGCATGGCGACCAGCCGAACGACACCCGCTTTTTCGATCGCGCGGCACGGTGGCTAGTGGTAGCGAACTAGCGAAGTGGACAACAACGCTTCCCTTAATGGCACCGATATCAATTATGATTTATGGCAATTGTTACTGATGTACGAGAGCTCGACAATTAATTGTTATGTAACAATGTGACCGACTGCTTGATGATGGACACGAAAAACGTCATATTATATAAGTATATAACGGTATAGTTATAGAGCATTGCACGTACAAATGTAACGACAAATGGTAGCAAAGTTGGCGTGCGGTGATGGAACAATCGGCGAAGAAGCCGTACAAAAACGATAAAAATATTAAAAACGTACCGAAGCATTTAACACCGAGTAGGTTGCCATGAAGTGGCGGCACACTCGGACGCACGTCCATATAAAAACGTCGTTGGAGGAGGCTGACGAACGGCCGAACGCGTAATCGGGGACGCATAAAAATAATAGTTTACACAATTTTTTTTATTAGCATTTGAAGTTCAAATATTGACAACAATTCTTCAAAATCATGAATATTTTTCACTAATTGGTAGTTAAAAATTTATAAATATTTTACTATCAAAAGCTAAGAATTGAAAATTTAATACTAAGCTGTCCATAAGTTAAGCTTAAAATAATTATAAAAAACTAAAAAGTTTGAGGATTGTTCAATTTAAAAAATTTTACGAGTGTTTAAAGTTTTAATTTTAATTTGAAATCAAAAATACACGTGTAAAATAACTTTTTACTAATAAATAATTTTCGATTTTTGTTATTTTTAAAAAATGACTAAACGTAAGATATTGAAACTTTTACTTAAATGTTTGAATTAGTTTCAAAGTAGAATATATGACAATATTTAAATATAATATATCCTAGACTGATAAATCATCTCCGTTCAGAATCGTTTTTTGTATACAATGATACCTATCATTGCATTCAAATTTAACCTACCCTAGTCCGAGGTCCACCCCACCCCCTAATGTACAGCAGAGCGATACTCACTTACCCGCTTTTTTTATGTTTAATTTTTTTTCTTTTAATTTAACTCTAAGGACATATAAACATATTATTCCGGTTAAAATAATTTGAAAAATAATCGCAATTATGTATGATGACTATATTGACTGATAATATTTATAAGTCCTCAACGAATTATTACAAACTGAAACACCCAAAGCCTTTTCAACAATATCACAATAAATTAAGACATAACCCGTAAAGTAAATTGTAAAATTTAAATATCATATAGCATGGGTCACCAAATGGCGTCCTGTAAACACATTTTATCCGGCTCACAGACAAAGAATAAATAACACATATTACGGCAACATTATAGGTAAATTATTATTTTTGGTTTTTAAATAATGTAAATATATTGTATACTTAGAATTTTGATGGCCCATGAAAAATTTGCAAATTCCTAATGTGGCCCTTCAAAAATATTAATTGGTGACCCCTGCCATATAGCTCTTACAGGTGCAATTTGACTACAAGAGTAAGAGACACTGATTTTTTAATTTTATAGTTTCTAGTGTTTCTACCTACGTTAGTTTTTATTCTTGCAGCGAGCTCTGTTCCGAGTGTTGAATGCCGAACAGGAGCAACAACTTTTCAGGTAGATAGCAGCTGTTGTCCTGGTTATCGATCCACCGCAATCGATTGGTCAGCTCCACTATCATATTCCCCTACTGCTCACCGTACCATTGTTTATCAACACAAGTTTGAAATTCGATAACAGGGAACCCGGTAAAAATAAATCAATACGATATTACGATGATAGATTCAGAGTGTTTGTCGTAAATCATTGCCGTTCGCCGACGATCAATTTGTCCTAACTCCTAATGACTTACTGCTGGTCGTGAACGGGATATGTCTTGACTCACATCCATCACTATGCTGCCCGAGGTGGACGGTATTGAACAGTTATACAGGCGATTTTTCCAGGAAGCCCAAGAATTACCCAAGTGAGTTTTTCGATTTGGGCACCAAGTCTTTGCTGTTTATTTTTCGATAAATTATTATAATTATTATTTATCTACAATTTATCTAGGAAACAACATGCCAAAAAGAATTGTCAGAAAGCTCAAAAAGGATCAAAACTTTACAAGGTAAGGATAATAGTGTTATTACCGGTTGTCATTATTTTTATTATTATCATTGTTATTTAGTACTCAACTGTGTAATTATGATTTGTTTTATTTTCATAGGATGGTGGGTGGACCATGTACGTATCGGGGAATGCTTCTTCTTTTGCAGTACTATCGGCTGCTCGATATGCTGTGTTTGATAGACATGCTAAAAAAGCTGACGAGGCATATTGGAACTCATCATCAGCTCCAATATGTCTTAAAACTCTCAATCGAGTGCTACAATCTTCCAACAATGTTCAAGCTATATCATGTCCGGAAATTTTCATACCAAAGGTTAGTTAATAAAGAAATTGTTAGGGAAATATATTTTAAAACTAATGGATGTTGTTAATTTTAGGTAGTTGGCATCGGTTTACGTAGTGTATTTGAACTGATTAAAGAGAGTAGAGTTCCCTCACCAGAAATATGTACTAAAGCTTTAATGGCTTTATTAGATATCATTCAGTATCAATCACCAGAAGCTTTAAAAGATGAACCATCAGAAGTTATAGGTAAGTTTATGCTGATTCAAAAATTAAATTGTATGAACATGATTTTATACTTTTAATCATAAACTATTACAAATTTTATAGATCCATTATATGAACTTTTATTGGATATGGCAACTGGAAATTATGAGAATGGGACTTATGATTTTAAAGCAGTTTCGTGTTCTTGTCTTATAAGTTTAGTAATAGTTAGAGGAGATACTGGTAAAATACTAAACACTTTAACAACATTAATCATGTGCCCAAATAGTGCATCCCCTAGAAAAATAATTGTTAGTGGATTTATAATTTTATTTTATACATACATCTATATTGACACTAATGTTTTTCTTTAGTTACCAAAAGTTTTAACAAGTCTACAAAAATGTGTCCGTGTTCTTACATATGGGGATTATGAAACTCCTGATTGGATGTCCAATGGAGTTCCAAAATCATCTGAAATTATAACATTAAATTTAAATTACTTAAGGAGTACTTATAATTTAATTATATTTCAGTATTAATAAAATGTATAGTTCAGTTTCTAATTTTTTTTTTTTTGTAAGATGTCAAAGGAATGGCATGTGACGGAGACTATTTGTATACATATTCAGAATATGGGTTTCATAAAATTGGTACTGGTTTTGGTGGTACAGTTAGTGGACATCCATATGTCAATGTAGCTCGTACATCAAGTCATACTTTACATTCTAGTGATGTTTGTCTTGGATTTTATCAAGTTAGTATATACAATATATTTATTTATTTGTATCAATATGTTTTTTGTTATTTGTCTGTTTCTAGAAAATGTTATACTTAAGAGTTAATTATCCAAACCAGACTAGTAATCAAGAAATTGAGTTCTTAGATAGAGATACATTTAAAAAGTTAGGAAGAGTTCAAATTGATACTTCAGTAACATTGAATACATCTTGTAAGCCTGTATTTAGTGATAAAGATAGATTATGTTTCCTTGATCAATCTGCAGTAAGTATTTTATTAATTTATTGTATTTAAACATAATTAATATTTTTCTCCCTTGAATAGAACAATTACGTGATTAAGAGTATTGATCCTAGTACTGGGAAACTTGTTAATGAAGTTCCTCTTGTATTAAGCCGTCGTAATGTACGTATTTATGGTGTTTCTGAATTATGGGATTCTATTACAGCTGAAAGTGCTATTAACAGTGCTTCTGACGAAGAAGTATCTTCTGTTGCCACTTTAAAAGATTGTTTTATTATATCAGTTAAATCTGGAAAAGTAAGTACCACAATTATGAATAAAGAGTTAAATTTATATTAGTTCTGTATAAAAAAAAATTTATTTGTCAGGTATTTCAATGGTTAAAATCTAATGGACAAAGTAGCATAAATTGTTATCGTTCTGTATGGTCAGAGTTAAGTATACCTAATCCATGTAAAATTATAAAAGTGGCAGCTGGTCATGATGGATTACACTGTGTGTTGCTTTGTGATACGGGATCAGCTTATTTCTTAGGAGTATCACGGCGTGGTGAAGATTGTGATAATGGGAGGTATAGAAAGCAACCGAGAGTACTGAAGCCAAAAAGGATAACTAAATTAGATGGACAATTTATTGTGGATATAGCTTGTAACAATGGTACAACTGCATTAGTGACCAAAGATGGTCTTTTGTATATGTTTGGAAAAGATGATACTTATTGTGATATACATACTGGTAAATATTTATTTTTACAATTAAAATACTCTTATTAAATTTTATTATTTGCAGGTCTTGTAAAAGATTTAAAGAATGCTAAAATTGTTCAGATAGCTTTAGGAAAAGCACATGCAATTGCGTTGAGTGCTAAAGGACACATTTATAGTTTTGGAATTAATAATAAAGGCCAATGTGGACGTGATATATGTGCTACTCAAAACAATAAAAACAGTTAAATATTATTTTTCTATGTTTATTAACTTTTATAATAACATCAATATGTTAATATAGATTATCCTGAAATAACCAACAATGAATCATTAAACCAAATTAGTTCTGTTGGTGAACAGAGTATATTTAATGATGACTGTGATGATAATAAACCTTGTGAAGATATTTGTAAACCAGGAAAACATAACTGGAAACATGAAGTTTGCATGGTTTGTACTGTATGTGGTGAATGTACAGGGTATAGCTATAGTTGTCTTAGCAGTATACGATCCAATCGTAAATCTGGCCAGTAAGTTGACCTAAAAATTAAGTACTCTAGAGAGTTTAGAAATAAATTAGTGTTTTTGAATTTCATCATTAATTAATCATAATAAAATGTTTTTACAAAGAATTATCTTGCATTTTATGCTACATATTATATTAATATAATTAACCCATTTCAAATTTTTGTCTGATGCTGTAATCAAAAGTTACTGTATTAATTTTAATTAAATGATATGTAGTAGAATATAAATGGTTTGATATCTTTTTTCTACTTTAAAAAGAATTAAATAAATTCTTTCAATTTGTACATATTATTTAAGTTCAAATGCTCTGAAAAAAAAATATTATTATTACAGAATGGATTACTATGCAATTACATATTTTTAATCCCTCTCCTCCCGCATAATTTCTTTGAAATTAAAAAAAAAATACTAATAGTTTGAAAAAAGAATATAATTTTATTACACTTCACAGTGTATAAAAATAATAAAAATGACTAATTAATGATTTATACGTCCAGTCTAGTGTAATGTGTATTTATATAATTAAAACTAGTTTTACGTTTTATAGATAACATTTTTATTTATAATAATTTATAATTTTTTCTTTTATTTTTGTTGCATATTTTCACAATTTTGACTATATGGCATATTTTGATACTTTTTAGTGCATACAAATCCATGCTCTAATTATAACTATGGTTTTTATTTTTAACTAGATAATTAATGTCTTATTTAATTATTATATGCATTTAATTTAATTTTAAAATTGTTTTTAGGGAATGCGGTTGTGGTGAAGGAGATGCTGGATGCACCATTTGCGGATGTTGTCGTATATGTGCTCGCGAAGTTGAAGATAATTCAGAATTAGCTTTACTTGGACCAAATGGTGCTGGTGATATAGCTGGAATGAAGAGACTTGATGTTATTTTTGGTGGTGGAGGTATAAAAGATTTAATGTTTTTATTTAAGTAATAATTATTATTTTGTTGTTATTAATTTATAATTTTCTGTTAAAGATAAAGCAATATTTGGAGATCGTTTTAAAAAGCGATTGAATGTATGTGGACAAAGACAAAAATTAAATTTAATACAAGTAGATTCTTCTATGGATGCTGATATTGATCATAGCATACAAACCGCTAATAATACAAATATACATTTTCAAACTCAAAACAGTATAATAACTCGAAGTTCTGTTGGTAATATATAAATATATTTTAAATCTTTAGTTTTTTAAGAAAATAATTTAAATATTGTCAATGAAATTTATACTTTTTATTTCGTTAGATGATGCAGTTAATAATCCAGGGAGCGATATAGAAAGGGATACTGCTAGAATGACTATTTTACCACCTGCGCGAGTATTTTTACCAACAGACTCTCCAGTTATTCAAATTAGTTGTGGTTTACATCATACTGGTAATATTTTATAATAAAATGCAATATATTAATTTACATATATATATATACATTTATCATAATTTCTTTATATGTTTATATAGTATTACTTCTAAGTAATGGGAAAGTAATAACATTTGGTAGTAACTCAAATGGTCAACTTGGATGTAGTCTATCGCTCAGTAGAAAAGGTCCAACTGTATTAAAAATACCTCGCTTAAAACATCCTATTATCAGTGTATCAGCTGGTAGCAATCATACTGCATTGGTATCGAAAGATGGTAAACTCTATACTTTTGGCAGTTATTTGGTAAACAATTAATATTACATTTATTTATACTACCTATCAACTGATGATGAATATAATACAATTATTTCAATGTAATGCAGAAAAGTCAACTTGGACGTGATAGTGGATGCAATCATGTACCATTAAGTGTAGAAGACATAAATCCACCTCATACCAGAAGAGCAAGAGTAGTTATGTGCTGTGGTAATCAAACAATTGTAAAAGTTGATGAAGCATTGATAAATAGTAAAATTTTATCTATTGCTGCCAACAATGATATTATATGTAAGTATTTTAGAATTAAATAATTTTGATTTAAATACTAATTTAAATTAACAATTCATTTATATCATTGCATGCTACTTAATCATTTTTTTTTTTAATATTTAAATTGTGTATCCCGTAATCAGTGGTGATGACTTCAAATAAATGCTTAGCAATTAACAAACAAGATGGCTCTTGCAATAGTTATTCAGGGAATAATCAGATACAATTTGATGAAAAACATACTGGGATGTGGTGCTTTGATTTGTTATATAATAACTTATGGCAGTAAGAAATTTAATATTAAGTATATATTGATTTGCCAAGCATGTTTATCCCCATTTTTTCTTTTAATAATAAATTTATTAAAATTATTATTTTGAAATTTTAAATACACTTTAAAAAATTTACATGTTTTTATTTTCTTGAGATTTTTATTTTTTGTACTATTCTATGAGTGTTTTGTGGTGATATAAACTTCTATTTATTTTTTATTTTTAAATAAGATATCTTCTAAATAATTTTAGCATAAAACATGGTTCTTATTTAAAACATAGAAATTGCTTTTCCACAGAAAACTCGTTTAGTAGCACAACGAATATTAAGAATTTAATAATTACATAGTCTTTAAAGTTTAAGTTTATTTAAAAATTCCAAAAAATCAGATTTTGAGTTATTGTGTTATTGAAGAAGAGGGCGTGAGTGTGCTTGGTGAACCATTCTGTATGTACTCAATAATTATAAGTAGAGCACGGATTTATACAGATTTATTTAAAAATTATTTTAATAAGTTGTATAATAAAATATTATAAATATTAAATAATAATAATATATAAATAAACAATATTAAAGAATTTTAAATTTTAGTTAATTAAAAAAATAGCTTGAATATTAAGTAGGTAACTTAATAGTTGGGATAAATAAACACATTTTAAAATTTCAAACAACAAAAATGTAATTTCTAGATAGATATATAAATAAACTAATAAATAAATGCTTCTATATTTTTTAAATGATTTTAACGTCTGCCTGTTGATTTATATATTCTTTTATCTTACCTATAAACAATGAAATCATTAATTTGTATTATTTAAGCCCTTTACTGTTTTTATTTTGATGAAGGGTGATTTTTTTTCACAAATTATGTTTTCCAATTGTATTACAAAATGTTATTTTTTAATCAGAAAAAAAACTTTTGTGTATATTGTTTGTTTGGAAGTTCATTGATATATTTTAAAACTTAAAATTACAAATTTTTGACATTTTATATTTTAAATAAATTATAATTGAATAAAATTGTATTTAAATTTTAAAGCTTCACCTTTTCAGTATTAATAATTGACAGCATGGTTGTAATTACGTAACAATTAACTCTATTTTCATTTTGTAACTCATAGACAATAAGATTGTAGTCAGTAATAGAATAAGTATCTGATGGTACTTCTATACTGCATAACATAATATATTTTATTTGAATTTTAATTAAATATAGATTTGCATTGGAATTTAACTAAAAGTGTACTAAATATGTAAAATAGCATTAATGAATTTTTATTAGCATGAAAAGTAAAGATAATTAACTAAAATCTTAAAATATGAAAAGAAAAAAAAAATGTAATTCTCTACAGATCCGTGATCTAGTTATAAGCTAGAAAAATCATTAATAATATTTATTTATATATGTTATTTATTTATTTTCAGTATTAGTGATATAAGTGAAAAAGTTATGGTTACATGTTATAATGTTAATAGTGCTTGTAGAAGACATAATGATACTAGTTCCTTGTTGAATTATGAATTAGCATTGCCACCCACTGCTGGGATCTCTGTATCTCGAATTCAAGTTTTAGTTAATTTACTAACTTGTATGGACATCTTGGCCCAAAATTTATCATTGTTTCCGATTGGTATAGCATCATCTCAAAGTAATATACCGGTTGCATCAAATACGGTAGAGCCAAAAAAGGAATTTTTACACATCAACCGATTTGCAAGTATGAATAAAAAATCATAATTTGATTTTAGATTATATTACTAATTTTTAAAATAATTTATATTTCTAGGTTTAGGTGGTGGTTGGGGGTATTCTGGACACTCGGTTGAGGCTATTCGGTTCTCAGTTGATTGTAATATTGCATTAGTTGGTTTTGGTTTATTTGGAGGAAGAGGAGAGTATACAGTTAAACTGAAGGTAATATGAGTTTATTAATTGTCATTTGTAATAAAATATAATATTGGTATTAAAAAATAATCAAGTTTATTACTTGTTTAAAATGTATAATTTAATTTTGCTTCTTAAGAGTTGTATTATACTCAATATTAGTTTTTACACTCATTAACGTAAGCTTATGTTTTTAATGACTTTATAATTGTTATTTTAGAAGTTAATTTAAATATTTTCTTCTTCATATTATTTAAATAATGTAAAAATATTTTATATTTATAATTTATTTTGTATATAATAATTTGTAAATGCAATATTAAATTAATTTAATTTGTTAAATTAAAATAGAAAATGATAATTGTCCCATTAATTTATTATATTTTTTAAATGTAGGTTTATGACATTGGTGTAGAAGGTGGTGAGCGAGAAATTGATGGTGAACTGTTAGCAGAAACTGATGAACTTACTTATGAATGTGCGCCTAGGCAAAAAAATCCAGTCTTACTTGATGAACCTATTGCTCTTTTTGTAATTATTATTAATTTATTTGAATAGCAATTATAATATTTTTAATTTAAATTTTTGTATTTATTCAGGCAAATCGATGGTATGTGGGATGTGCTAGAATAACTGGTCCATCAAGTGATTGTGGTTCTAGTGGAATGTGTAGTGTTACAAGTGACGAACAGTAATATAATTGTATTGATGCTCTTCAATAGTCATTGTTAAAATAATTTGTAATTTTTTTATAGAATAACATTTACATTCAAATCATCTCGAAGATCAAATAATGGTACCGATATAAATGCTGGACAGATACCTGAAATATTATATAAAACTGTTATTCCTGATTCATTGTCAATATCAACTATACATACATCAAATAGTGATATTCATATATTAAGTGATGCTTTTTCACACACAGTTAATAAGGTATTGAATTGAAATTGATTTTGAGTGATAAATGCTTGTTTTAGTTTTTTGTTAATTATTATTGTTATTTTGCTTTTACATTATTTTGTATGCTTTTGTGGTTTTTGTTATTTTGTATTATACCGTTTTGTTATAAAAGTTTGTATGTTTATAAATTCCATGTTTTTATCCTGTTATAAATATCTTTGTTATGATGTATAGTATTAATTATTAGTGGAACATTGAAGAGAAAATTGTTTATTATATCTAAAATGCTAGTATAAATATTTGATGAACATTTTGATTCTACAGGTAGATTAAAAATTATTTTTTTAATCTTGTGTTTTTGCAAATATTTTTGTTTGACTGACTATTAAGAAAGGGTATTTCAAATTTCATTTATTTACTCTCTAAAATACCATAATTTAAAATTTATTATGAAAAGTCATGTTCTATGTTAATAGATTGTAGTAAATATAATGAAAAAAAACAATAAATGCCGATGTTAAACAAATTATGTTATATTCCTCAATCCTTTATTAATCAAAAATGAAGAAAATATTTTTGTAGATTTGTGTGAAAAATATTTCATTTATTTCACCAATATGGAGCCACAAGTTATTTGGACTAGAAATTAATAAATATATTAAAAAGTAAAACCATTTAACAACGAATAACAACTCATTTAATATTTAATTAAAATTATATATGCCAATTTAATTAATTTAAAAATGCCTATGTATATTTATTTTAATTAAAATAAAACATTTTTAACTATCATAATAAATATAAATATTGAATAGACAACATTTTATTAATTTGTTAGTATTAAAATTATAACTTCTAACTCCAAAATATATTATGTTATAAATTTTGGTACACGAGTTCATATAGGTTGTGACTTCTGGGCACTGATCCAGTACACAGAAATACATTTTTAGTTATAAAATTAAAAATGTTTCAATAAATGAGTAATACTACTTCAAAAATATTAAAAATATGTATTATACAGGGGTGGTGGGTATATACAAATGTAGTATCGTCCAGTAGCGTGCTGAACAATTTTTAGACCTGAGGCAAACTTCCATTTGACCACCCATGCACTCACAGCTTTTAATCTATATATTTGTTTTTACTTAATAGTATAAAATATATTATTATAAATTAACTTGTTATCACATTAACTCCATTGTCTGCGGTATCTACACACGCACTTATTTTGGTAATTAGGTATCTCAAAAATGCCTATTAATCAGCATTAGGTACTATCGTGATTATTGGTAATGTTTTAATTTTTAACAAGGAGTATAATTTCCAAATATTAACCTTCAATCTTCGCTTGACATTAACTTGATAAACCTTTAATAACTTATTACCTTTACCTATTATGTTTGTTGAATAATAAACAGAAATTAGATATATCATAGTATGAGAATATTTTAAAGATTAAATAATATATTTGATAGGCAACCAAAGGTACACCATTAAAAATATGGTACCTAATTGAGCACCATTAAACAATTTAAACCTCACAATATCTTGTTCTAGTAGAAAGACTATGGTTTCTCAATTTCTCATACATTAATTAAACAGATTTCTTTTATTTTTGGATATCACGCTAATTCCGTATATGTATCGTACAAGGGTGTGTTCGTAGTACTTATAAGTTCAAATATAATAATAAATATCAATAATATTAATCAAATGGCAGTAAATAGGTATATTTACAAATGTTGAAATTTTAATCATAATAATTTAAATTTTAAATTATAGCATTGGTACAAATTTATCAGTTATCATTAGTATCATTGTTTATTATAATATGAATTGTATATTACTATATAATTATCGTTTTTATGGTTTGTCTTTATCGCTTGGACATTACTTGTCTGTTGCCAGTCATTCGTTTTATTATTGAAATGTTATCGTTTTTATTTTATTTAATATTCAAATCATTGTTAAATAATTAGAACGTTTAAATAAATTTGTACTGCTTAGTTATTATCGTCATCAAATCAAATGAAATATGGGATGAAATTAACGAAAATACCCAGAAAAATAGAGCTCGTGCATAAAACATAATATTTGTCATAATAATTATTAATTTCTACAACCAGTACAAACACTACAAACATATTGTAATTTGTTTGTATTTTTTTTTTTTATAACTTTATTAAAATTACGAATTATCCTCTTCGTCAACATACAAACGCATGTCTACTCCACTGAATAATCGCATGTTTTCCGGTCGTTTATATTGATGGTGCTTAGATCGATTAAAGACCCTAATAAATATGCTTATTGTGTGGCATATATCATTTCTGGTCTTAGTTCGATTGTTGATTTTTCTTGTAAATTGTCTGTTAACTTAGGTACACAACTTAATCTGACAGCCGACAGGTATAATATACCAAAACATGTTATACAATATGCCGTTACATGTGTTTGTTTAATTCAATCGAAAAAAAAACAAATCGGTGAAATTAGTGTACATTTAATTGTCTATCTATAGCGCCATAATATACTTATAAAAGCTAAATAAACTTAATATAATATATTTAATATATTTATAATATAAGTATAATAATTTATATTTTATATAAAATTAAATATTAAAAATATGGATGTAATTCTAAAACATTTTCTTTCGATTTGGTTGGTTTTAGACCAAAATGTAAAATAAATAAATAAAAAAAACCCTTAACATTTTATTGCTTACTAGTATATTGTTTTCTTGTAGCTTAATTTATTTTTGATGTGTTTAGTAAATTGTGTTGAATGGTGTGTACATTGTATTGGATTTGATTTGTAAATTTCCGGTCTAAATGTCCGAATCAGAATTTAACGATTATTTTAAATATTTTAATTTAAATTCAACTAAGGCGTGAGTTTTGTTATGTGTAATATGTTTTTAAGATTTATTAAAAAATATAGCGTGCACGATCAAACATAAAGATTGAAAATTTTAAATGTTTAAATTACGAAAAACGTATCTACTGAATATGTCTTGGTCTTAAGTGTTAATTTTTGTTCCCCAGGAATGTTTTAATGCTTTAATAACACTACTTCGATGGTCGTGGACAACAATCAATAAAAATATATCAGATATGTGTCTTCCATATTCACAAAAAAACTTTTACATGGATTTATCGAAAAAAGATACTTCATCAATTTGCGAACTTAAACGACTGATGTTTATAAGTCAATCATGTTTCCATTTACTTCGTTCTTATATTCACGAGATATATCCAGACCAAGGTGCTGATGATTAACTTACAACAATAATTGTACAGTGTAACAAAGTAATTAATGAGTCTATTTTAAATTTATTTCAGTTGACAAAATGAAGTTACACGAAACTGAAGCTCTTGCTAGTTGTGTTGTTGAAGTCCGACAACTTTTACAAAAAATATTGTCAGATGTCCGTCCACATGAAGTTTTAAAAAACGTTGATCGGATATTTATTGACAATAAAGGTAATATGATTTGCCCTATCTAGTTTTAGATTTAGATTTTTATTTTCAGAAAACGCTTGAAACTGTTAAAAGTGATTGAGAACGTCAATTGATATTCATATCATATTAATAATTTCTCATGAAATATAAGTTAATTAGTAAAAGAAAAGAAATACGATATTTTAAATTCATTTTATTAGGGTCTTCTCTTTAATATGGTTAATTATATTTGGAAGTTAAAAGATTCAATGTCACTTCTACATTGTTTCAAAAACATGACGTAGGTAATTTATCCTTATCAAAATAAGTGAACAGGAAAAGTTAATTAAACGTAAAGAACGAGATACTAAAATTAAATTAATAGAAATTATATTATAATGATATTATAGCAATGTAGCCTACGTGATGAGAATAAAAAAAAATTAACTTCCAAATTAATAGTTAATAATCAGATAATATTGCCATAAATCAACTATAAATAATGATAGCGTTTAAATTGTATATTTTGTTTATAATGCAAAAAAAAAGATTGAATTAGTTTTTAAAAATATATAAAAGTAGTTAATTTATAAGTTATAATTTATAAATGTTAAAAAAAGTTATAAATAATTATAAGTAATACTTTATTTAATGTTTATCTTTATATACATTGATTAAGCACTAATTTCAAACTAATTTCAACATAATTTATGGTTAATTTAAATTTTAAAGTAACTTTGTTTAATGTTTATACATATTATAAAAAATGTCAAAAGGTAAACATGGATATTTATTGGGTTGGACATTTATTTAGTGGTTAGAATATAATATCATGCAATTAGGGAGGATTCGAGGGTTTATAAAAAGTATGAAATATAATTCAGTTTGATATATTATACATTATAAAAATATACAAGTCTACTATTCTTGAATTTTAAGTCAGATTGGTAATAAAAACAATTTTGTAAGAAAAATAATTTACCATAACAATTGGGTAAGTACTAAGCATTAACTTTGTAATGATAAATAAATGCATACAAAAACTGATTTTGAGTGGGAAAAGTCCATCAGTCTAACTGTTTACGGCAGTGTTTTTCAATCTTTGTATTATAGACATTATGGCGATACACTATAAAAATATTTCATACTTTGTGACTCAATAAAAATTTAAGAATAATGGGTAATATTTAATATATAATTTTGTTGATAATATAAAATTAAAAATAATAAAGAAAAAATATTCCATAAAAAATAATGATAAATTTGATAACAGTTAACTTATTTCATATAATATAATCATCATAGAAATGACATAAAACAGGTACCTATTACTTTTTATAAATTGTGTTAAAAATGTTTGTATATTTTGCGTCATTTATACACTTTGTGACACATTAAGAAACACTGGCTTGAGGATACTTATTATTTATTTAATATTGCTATTAGAGATACGATAGATTGAATTAATTTTTACCAAAAACAATATTATGTTATATGATAATTTATAATTATAATAATATGGCTTCCTAATAAAATTACTATCTGCAATCGGAAAAGATGTTATTTTACTTTTATTAAAATCAATATACCATAGAACAACTTGAATAGTTTTGTGATTATAAATAGTTTAAAATTAATCTAAACATTTTGAAAATTTAATTGAGTTGGTATAGTAAATAATAATAGGCAGTTATCAGAAGTTTCAAGTCCCTATGAATGATAACTTTTGAGTTTTGTACATACAAATAATTAAAATCTTAATTTTTATTTAAATATCTTTTTTTTCTTCAATTTTTCAGAATATTTTGAAAATTATTTGTAATAGTAAAAAGTACTAAAGTACTAATTAGATTAAATTAAAAAACATAAATTAATAAAACATTCTTTAATTTTTACCTACTGCTCAAAAAAGTTATTATAGACACAAATAAAAAATAAAATTGTAAAATTTACAGATTCATCGTTCAGTTTACTATCCAAAATAAGGAAACTGAAGCCGAGTACTAACATACATGAGTAAAATAAATTATAACTATGCACATATTATGTATTATTATTGTGACCTAGTCACTTAAATATTTCATGGAATTGCTATTTGTTTGGATATGAACATATTTTTTATAGCATTTATGTAAATAAAGGTCACGTTTATTATAAACTATAATAATTTATTATAATAACAATTTAAAAACTCAGTGTCTTAGTACTATTGTAGATAGTTTATTTAACTTCATTAAATGATATTGTCTAATATTACAGGAATTCTATTATTTTTATTGTGTACATTTTTTTATACACTTAAAAGATAAAATAAGATATAAAAAAATACCTGTACATAAAAAAAGTAGGTGACAAAGGAATTTCAAGATTTTTTTTATATTAAGTTATAATTTGTTTTAATTAATCTTGTATTAAAATGTCAAACAAAAATTACCTTTATAAAATGTATACCATCTGTGTCTACTTTCCAATCAATAAAAGGGTTATTTGAAACTTTTTAACCTACCTACCTCTAATTTTACTCCAAAAATTATTTAACGAAAAACAAATAATTGTAATTTAATAATCCTTATTAGCTTTTATATGTTAACTAAATTAACTCAGAATTTAAAAATAAAATTTACAAAACATTATAAATTCTTAATTATTTTTTAAAATGTATTATTACAGGTAGTGAAGTAGTGAAAATTATGAAGTGTATTAAATGGTTAAATCAAATATTGAATGAATGTCATATGACATTTGTATCATGTTACCATGCATTTTATCCTACACCTCATTTGAAACTATATTCTTTATGGGAACTATTGATAGACAAAAAAAATGTAAGATAATTTTAATAGAACCACAATATGCAATTGTATTTATTTTGTTATCTTTGTTAGACTGATCATAAAAATAAGCTACTTACTGCGGTCGTGGCTGCGTTGTGTAACACTACATATAGACTTCGTGAACTTATGCCAATATTGAAATCAACAAAGCATAATGAAAAATCTGGATCATTGGATCAAGATCACCAGTATTATTATCCATTATTGGTTAATGCTACAACATCAGCTGCCCATAATAATTTAAAAAGTGAACCAAATTGGGAAATACTACTAACACATCTTTTAGACATAATATCGTTACCAGTGCGAAATGCAATATTGAATAACAAAAAACCCGACAATGATTTGAAATCACTTTCTACTAATTGCTCACATCTTGTCGCAAGAGTTGTTGCTGAACTATCATCACAAGCAATTTTATCTGAAGTAATAAATAAGAAATACCTAATTGTTAAATACTGAATACATTATAAATATTACATTCTTATTTTTTCTTAGGATGGCACAGAAATAGTTAATGAAAGAGAAATTTTGCTAACTACTCCTTCTAGATTTGCTAAAATCAACCAAACCAAAACATGGAATGCTGGTAATGGTTCTCCCGATGCAATTTGTTTCTGGGTAGATCGTGCTGGTATTACTATTGCCGGTTGTGGTGTGTTTGCTGGGGTTGGAAATTATGAATATGAACTAGAACTGTTGACAGAGGTTATTAATAAGTTATTTAAAAAATATTTTTTTGTTTAACAATCAGAAAAACCAAAAACATGTACCTAAATACTATAATTGTTTATAGAAAAAACAGTTGGAATTTGATGAACCTCATGGTAATCGATGGAAAAGTTTATTAGTGACTAGAGGGTCTTTTGGACCAGTTGATAGTGCTATGAATTACGTTGTGGATCTAAAGTTTGATCATCCAATTCGAATTAAGGTAAAGAGGAAAGTTTAATTTTTGTAATGATAAAACATACAAATTTACATATTGATTTATTTACAATTAATAGGAAAGAGTTAAGTATGCAATCCGCCTAAGAAACTATGGTGGCCGATCAAATAACGGTGACATGGGGTTAAGTTGTGTTAAAGGACACGACAATACACTTTTTTCATTTAATACATGCTCATTAAGCTTAAATGGAACCACTCAATCTCGTGGTCAAATACCGTATATTCTATATTATAGGTAATACGAATATGAGTCAACAATTTTAAAGCGCTTTCTAATTTTAAATTACTTTTTGCTAGTAACAGTCATGATAAGAATTGCGATTTTGAACGTAAAGTATGTAATAAAATCAAAGCTCGGGAGAGTACATTATCATTGTTGAAAACAGTTGTGGAAAAGTCATTGGAGTTAATAAATATGAGTGTTGAAAAATTAAGAAAAGATCCACTTGTGTATAAATATTTAGGAGAATCGGCTATTGTGAATGTATTGCTTCCATTAGTATTGGCGCATATTGGCCCGTTGACATCTTTTTCCAAAGATGCGAAGGTATAATAACTTATAATAATTATTAATATCTTTAGAATTATATTATTCAATGTTATTTGTATGCATTATCTATTTTCAGAGTGCTATTCATGTGTTGGAGCTCATAAACAAGTTGCTACCAGCAGTGACGTCCATTAATTTGTATTCCGCTAACAAGTTAGACGTAACGCATAAAGATCTAAGTGATAAATTGGATGGGTCAAAACAGTTGGGAAAGTTCAAATCCTCCAAAACTGAAATTAGAGACTTCAAATGCACAACAACGTCCCATCACTATGCGTGGGTTGAAAGCGATCATCCATATACAGCTGCGACCGTGTCAAATTACAAGTAATTTATTTATTATAATTGTTGTTATTATTTATTGTTAAGTTCATCTTAAATGACTTTGGTGTGTTTTTTGTTGTATTAGAGTTAAATTCCCAAAAGAAGTCAAATGGTTGTGTCTTGAGTTTGACCCTCGAAGTTGTACTGCACAGACTGAAGATTCATTGCAACTTTATATACCGAATTATCGAGATCATAGTGATGATGATAACAAACACGTAGTTACTACTCCTTACATACCGGTTTTGAAAAAATTTAGCAATGACCCAATGGAGTGGCCGTTTGCTGCTGTTATGTTGCCTGGTATGTATTTAAATTTAAAATTTGTCATGAAGACATTTTGTTTTAACAATACATTAATATATAGGTAATGAAGTCATGTTTTCACTGGAAACTGCGTCAGATTATCTTAAGAACGATAGGATTTCTCGGTATGGCTTTCGTTGTCTGGTAATTGGGTACGAAGTAGAAGAGCTAAGTAAATATCAAGCTCTTGGGTATGGTCTTGTTCATTTGGAAACCGAACTTTCATTCCTCGGAGGGATGTGTGTCTCAACACTTTTAAAATGTGATATAATCTTACCCAACGGTAATTATATAATCTAGAAAATTCAAGCTTATAAAAATATTAAACGAATTATTGTATACTTCGTAGACGATTCTACGCATAGCTTAGAACTAGGTTCAGTAGCAGCTGCTGATGAGATGTATGCTAAACATTCCGGGTTATTGAAAAAAGGATTTGCGTTGGAGCCATTTCTTAATATTCAGCAGGTCATGGACGGTGTTTTGCCATTGAGGTAAGTGATAAGAATATTATATTAGTACTTATTGCATGCGCGTGGACTATAATGTCTATAATGCGTTATTTTACTGGCGAATTAAATGTAATTTATCATTATAAATACTTGATGGAGAGAATTGAACAGAGAATAAGGTAGAGAGAATACGCGGAGACCAGTATTTTTGTTGTTAGTACAGCGTTTTGTTAAGACTTAGAATGTTGGAATGGAAACTAAAGTAACTTTGAAGTACTAGGTACTTAAAATTTTAAATGAAATTGATTTACTACGAATTCGAGTAATATTTGGACATGTTATTAACTAAAACAAAATTATTTAGAGTATTTTCATTAACTTTTTTTTAAGACGATTATTCGACTGGATAGTGTTAAAAGCACTACAATAAATCGTGCTTTGCAGTACTTAAATTTAATAAAGTATGCATTATTATTCAGAGGTATTCTTTTTAAAATCCAATATAGCTTAAGTAAAATATATAAAAGTAAAGCGTGAATGATTGGTAATTAAATCATATATAGAAATAATATTAAATAAACTTAATAGGTAAACTTATTTTATCTATAATTAATTCCATTATTTTTTTTGATAATAATTAACTTTTATCTGTTCTGTGACTGCAGAAAATCCTTCAAAACATAATTCTACATTTCCTACTGGTATACGATCAAATCGGATTAAAAATATATATTATAATTTTATTCACTTTTTTAATTTATTCTCTTTTTATTTGTATTTTCATAATTTCCAAACTATTTTAATACAAACGATTTATGAATATTCATATTTTGTTTTCAAGACAAAAAAGATATTCTGAATTTTGATTTTTTGTATATAGTTTTGATATATTTAGGTTTGTTTTAATATATTATATCAATAATAGAACTAAGATGTATACCTTTTTAGATATTTTTATAGTCTTTTAATAATTACCTATGTGAGAAATGTTAATTATTTTCATTGTAGTATATTTATTAAATATACTGAATATATTTAATCTATATGATCATTGACCGAAGGAATTTTTAAGGTTAGATAAATAATATATTTTTTTACTGTTTTGGTTATAGTATTTTTGAGATTGCTATTTTTATTTTAAAATAATTATTATCATTCGATTAAAAAATGTAATAGTACCTATTCAATATTTTCTACCACTTTGCTAAAAATGTACATTTTAAATTATTTAGACAAAATATACTCAAATAATTTTGTCTTGTATATCATTCATTAATTTTTATTGTACCACCATGGAAAGTTGGTTTTTCAGTATTTTAAAGACATATCATAGATTAAAAAAATAATACAACTTAAAAAGGGATATTTATAGATCTTTGATATTTTAGGATAATAGATATAGCATATTCGTTTATTTGATAGTTATCTGATGTATAAAATTAATTTATTAATGCAGAAAATGTGTTCATACTTTTTTTTTCACAATAATATGCTAAATTAAAAACCTGACAGGGCACAATGGGATAAATTATTTACTAAAATAAAATCTGTATACGTATGTTCATTTAATATTGTTATAAAAGGAAAACATTAGATATTTATTGTTCAGAAGCAATTTTTTTAACTCAATAAAATACAATTGGTTTATTTGTTTACTGGCGACTGGTGGCGATAATAATATAGTTATAGTATAATATTATATGTAACATTATTGCAGTCAGTCGTTTGTCTACAAAATATATGATCACAAGTTATTAATACAAAATACTGTTCATATAGAAACTGACGTCTTAGGATGAATTTGTTCATTTGTACATAATAATATATTATTATAATATAATACAGATAAATCGGAATAGGTTTATAAAAATCAAAACGATAATAAAAATAATAATAAATAAAAACCATAAATAGGAATCGGGAATAAAAAATAATCCGTTACAAATCACTGGTCAACGGTTGTGTTGCTCTCCGATGTTGGTAATTAGTCGTAGACTTGTATTGGCTGTCCGTCGAACCCGTCCGCTCCACGATCACATGCAACTCCGTTTCTCTGTAAGTCTTTCCCTCGGGCATGACCATCATGTGTCTGCGCTTGTCACTTCCGTCGCCCCCGCCACCGTTCTTCAGTATTGAACGGTTCTTGAGCGGCGACGACGCCGGCACGTTAGTCCACTGGCCCCGCTTGCGTTTCTTGTACCACGCCCAACTGACGAGCGCTGCCGTGAGCGCGGCCACGGCCACCACGGCCACGAATGTTAGGTGATAACGGCCCATCAGACCACCTGCACCGCGTCCGCCGCCTGCCGAGCAATGCGTCTCGTCGTACTGTTGCGCTTTGACCAACTGACCAAAGTTGCCGACGCCGTCGTCGTCGGGCGTCGCGCACCACGCCGTCTGCTCGACCACCCAACTGGGACGGTCGGTGTGCCGCGGATAGTCCGTGGAGAAGGCCACTAGGTCGGTGCGCCACCGCGCCGGGCACCCGCACGCCCGTCCCACGATCAGCCAGTCCATGCGCGGCCGGAACCCGTTGGTGTCGAACACGAGCGCGTCGTCCTCGAACTCGGCCACCGTATTGTTCTCGAACACGAACTCCTGGTAATCGGCCTCGGCCACCTTGTGCGCGTCCACCGTGACGCCGGCGAACGCGCCGCGCTCCAGCCGGCCGAACGCGTTGTCCTCGACGAACGCGGGTCCGCGGCACTTGACCTCGAACGCGCCGCTCTGCACGCACCCCGCCCGGCTATTCTGCACACGAAACACCTTAGGCCCGTGCACGCGGAACGCGTAACTCTGGACCACCGGCAACGTAACGTCGTCCAACCGGAGCTCGTCGTGCACTGTGATCTCGGTGAGCATGCGGCTGGGCGCCGCGCCCTCGAACCGGCACCCCTTCAGCACGAACTCGTTGACGGCGAACTTTTTGAACGCCTGCTGGTCGACCTGTCCGAACACCGTGTCCCGGAACTCGATCCGGCCCGTCGTCCCGGTCAGACTGCTGAACGCGAATGGCCGGATCACGTCGATACGCACTCGGTTGAACGTGACCGATCGCAGCCGGCCGCGGAACGCGTAGCTGGGCAGTTCCGGTACCGACGTTACGTTGGTTATGGTCACCGCGAGGCCCTGGTGATGATGATGCTGCGGCTGTGGTGGCTGTCCCGGGCCGCCGCTACCGTTTTCCGACCAGCCAAACGCCTCGTCCGCCAATTCCAGCCGGCGCACCGATTCGATATCCACGGTCCACAGTGACCTAGCCCCGTCGAACGCCATGGCCATCACTTTGACCCGATCGCATTGCGTGACGATTACGTTCGTGGCGACCCGAGGCACGTGTCCCGGTCCTTGAGCTTTTAACACGATATCCTGAAACATCAAATCGACAATAATAAATTATATCGGACACTCAATATGCATTTACCGTCGTCGATTACAGTATTATAACCAAACGCGTTTAAAATCTGTTTGCTTTGTTTGTTTACCCTAAACGATATAATGAGGAATGTGCATCGGTCATATCCCGCGCGTGTGTGTATTGTAATAACGTGTTGGTACGAGTTCGCATGGGACCCGGAGCTGTTATTATTGGGTCCTACACGAGAATCGATAGTAAATTGTAGTTTATTCGGTCCCGTATAGTGGTGGGTACGGCTTGTACGACGACGGCGGTTAAGAAAAACAATTGTACACGCGCGCAACTGAAAGGATTAAATGGCCGTCCCGGACCCCAAACGACCCCTTTGTCGATTTCGGAGGTTTGCGTTTCGCGTACTAAATGTGTGTTTGTGTGTGTGTAGAGTTTGATGTTTTGGATTAGGCGGTGGCTTTTGTGGGAGGAGGTATTTGCTGCAAAACTTTCGTGTAACGAAAACACGTCGGCTAAGTGCCTTCTCGGTCGCTGGAGCGCTCGCCTTGACCGCTGCAGGGCGAAGGATATGGCCACAGGATTATTCCTCGAGTTTTATTTTCAAAGGGTCGGTGTGGGTGTATGGTGCATGTATTTGCGAAATTCTGTTGTCTCTGTAGCCTCGGGGTTTCCAGTTTACGGTGTCCCGATCGGATACGTATACTCATTACTCATACTTTTTTCATGTATACTACAAATGTGGTTGTATACCCACGCATTACAACTAACACGTGGTTGCAGTTTTCTCACTTCGGGAATAGTGGATTCCTCTCTACACTTGTCATCAACAGCCACCACCGTCACTTGCACCCTACGACCAATAATTAATGTCAGTTTATTTAGCGGTGCGGGTGCACCTCCACACCACCACTGTCTTCACAACGTTATTTCGCGAGCGTTGGTATATTTTATTTTTTTCCCTCCCGGTTCGGAAAATACTTCGACAGCGTTCGCTAACGATGACATATGTGTACCCGGCTGAAAATAGATGTTGGGCTTTACATCATTGAGGATTTTAAAAGTGACCCGAATGCGCTCTTATTTTGTTCACGTCCCGAGCTTTTGTCCCGATCGATCTTCCCCTACACCGGGACTCCGTTCCCCTCTTTGTATACTTAGTTTTTTCTTTGGGTCTTCTCATTAATTAATCGCCATTGGATAATCGTGTCTCAACTCATTTCTTTACAAAAAATAAAAATAAATTGTTGAACCAAAAACCTGTCATTAAAAGAAGCAATGAGAAGCACCACCGAGTGTATTTTTTCATTTTTATATAAACAACATTTCTCCCCCTCGTTCATAATGTTATTATTAATGTAACAAAATCTAGGTAAAAGAAATCTTTTTTAAAAACAGCCGGTCTAGGGTAAAAAAATTGTGAGGTGACACTTTTTTTTATTTATATAAAAGGTTACCAGCTTACAAAGCACGCGAAAAAGTAATTTGTGTAGCGTTACGTTGAAATTATCATCAACTATGCGTTACGACACGCCCAACTCTAAAGAACGGTACTACGATGTATGGGAGGGTCCGAGTTAAATATATTTAAATGGAAATTTCGAAAATATATCATACGAAGAGGAAAAAACACACCGTATAAAAAAACCACACCTGTTTCAAGGGGGTCTAAAAGTTTTTTTGGCCAAGTTTTCTGTCATATTGTTTACGCCACGCGGTCGTATATACTTGTATACAGTACTCATTTACATTATTTTCCTTCGTATAAGTGTATTTATTTTTTTGTCTACGAATCGACATTAGGATTTACCTGCGATTCGTGAGGCACTTTGCGGCACGAGCATCGGACTTGTGACAGAGTGTCATCGCAATCGCATTGTGGTGTGTCGCACAGACTTTGAGCACTGGCCACGTGGCCACTGATTATCAGCATGGCCGCGACCAGTGCAATCCACTGATGCATCATTGTCATCGTCCGCGATCGTCGTCGTCCGATCGTCCCCGCTGGTCATCGCCACTTGTCCATTTTAGGCCCACCGCGTCGCCGTCGTAAACGCGTCCGTCGTAGATCATTCACTATACTGAAAACAATATACAACCAACACGTTCATTATATAAACGAAAGATATTATTTGATTTTTTCCCACTTATTCATTGTATTTGAATTTCTACGTAGTACGTGTACATAGAGGTGTCACGTATGTATAAATACTGTCGATGAGTATAATTTATTAAAGATAACGAAAGAAAACATTCACTTGAACTCAATCGTGCAAACACGTATTATTTTATAACTATTATTACGATGTGTCATTAGTCGATAAATAGTACTATGAATAAAATTTAAATTAATCTTTATAGCTCAATTTTTTCTTACAGTTGTATACGGGGGAAATAATAATATTATCTTCATTATATTTCGATTATACGACTGGAGAGAAAAAAAAATAAAACACGAAATTCGAGTATATTTTTCTGAGACAGTTAATAGTGCAGATGGAGGGAATTCGGGTGTAATAATAAGAATTAAACATTACCAAGACAGGGAATAAATACGCCCTCAGAATTACGGAGGTAGCTGAATTACATCTTAGTCGTAATGACAAAGTGTTTGCACGTTTGAAAAACGAGCTCCCTAGCCAGTGATGGACGTTCTCTTTTCCCCTAAAAGTGCTGTAGATGCGTCAAAATAGTCTCGTAAAATATTATACGCATATGAACTTTTGAGTACCACTTTGGTACATAGGTTTTGTGTTATATATAGATAGTTACTTATTTTCCACTTTGTCACGGCGTTTGCGGCAGCATTTACGTGAATATTAGTTATACAAGTCACCGGTTTCTTATGTATATTTATTATTTTTTGTGTATATTTATATGTATGTATGTATATATTATTATAATAATATAATGTATACAGTGGCTCTTAAATATACTGTTATCCCCCTCAGAATCGATTATTCTAAACAAACACTTAGATATCAAACAAATATTCTTGAATAACTTATTGACACTGTTATTGAGCGTTTTAGTATGGAATAAAATAAAATATACATTCAAGTAAACGCGAAAAAAATACATAATGCTTCTAATTAACAATTCTCTTTTGCACTGTTGTAGTCATGTGTTCCCACGAGCATCCTTCCGGCGGAGCAAACATACTTGAACAACCAACCATTGACCTAAATAAATTGTATATCCGTACAATGAGGGTAACAAAAAAATAATAATTTTGGTTTGCAACGTTTACCCAAACTCCCATAATAAACGTGCCGATTTCTAATACAATGCGACGGTGACGAGGGTTAGGAGTGATCGTTAAGACATTCTTCGACACTTTATGGGCCACAGGAGGCGTTTTTCCGTGGCGATTCCTGGACGATTAAACGATCCTAGGGTTTAAGTCGTAAAAAAACCGTAATAAAAAAAATGGATTAAGTCACGTTTTCTGCCTACCCCTAATAAAAACCCCTCTGAATAATTGCGGTATTAACCATATCAAATATAAATAAAACATTCGTACACTGAGATTTATTTATCGAATTGGTCTGGGTCTTGCGTATTACTATATTTTGTGTGTGCGTGATTTTTTTTATCGAAAAATATGTCTATAAAGTACCATAATATTATTATGTACTTATTAAAACGCTAGTAAAGGTTATATACACAACCTGAATATCCGTAAACAACCCTGTGTAACGTTAACCATACTTTAATAATTTCCGAGACGCCGCAGAAAGTTCTTTTTACCTTTTTGGCGGAAAATATTTAGAACGAAGCACATTTATTATAACTTATAATTAGTAATTTGTCTATCCCCGGACACGCCGTAGACGGGAATACATTATTATTACCTACCTACCCCCAGATAAGTTTTTTTAGATGTACGCCCGTATAATCAACCGCACTATCCAAACACAACACGACAGTGCGTAATATAACGAATAATTTATAATACTTGCAAACACGTGTTAGAAAGTGTAAATATATTATAATATAATACAGGTACTTAAGATTTTTAATTTTTGGTTATTATAATGTTTTTATTTACGCCCACTACGTGTGATAGTCTTGTCGAGTGTACTTTTGTTCAATCATTTTTCTTTGTTAAATACTGTATACATGATAATAATAAAAAATCAGAAGGAGATTATATATGCGTATCGAATTTGTTGTTGTAAATATATACTTTGACGACATAAGTCAAAACTTAGCTGTATGCGCTGTCTTGCAAAAATGTGCGTTTACATAATGCGATAATGTTATATATTCATTGTAAATAACAGGTATTCGTTAAGGTTCAGGGGCCATGAAATTTGTGATTGTAAGTGTGTCTTCTGTCTTCTGTTTATTGCTTATGCAGTTTAGTTACAACCCAACGATGTCAATGGCGTAATGCGTATATTATCGAATCATTTAACGTGATTATCGAGGAATCGCGGGGGGAGTATGTAGGTGTCGTGAGTTATTTGCTTAAAATATGGAAAAACAATAATTTTCTATTTGCTTAAAAATCATGCAATGTTTACCGTCGTTCGTTGCAGGAAGCGAGAGAGGACGAGAGAGAGAGATAGCGAGTTGATCTTCTCTCCTTCTTCGTTAAGATTTTTTTTAGTTCATTATACATTCAATATTTTTTGTTTTATTTTCATTTGGTTTTTCATTTTAAAACATTTGTATATTTTATATTATCATAAAATAGTTATGTTTTCGGTTTACTATCGAATCAATAAATATACATGTTGCGTTGACACGACCAACGGATTTGGTTATTGCAATAATTAATAAATCATCATATTATATGTCCGATAATCGTGTTGACAGTTCACATACAATCGAATGTTTGTGTAATCGCGTGCGTGTTTAGAAATTAGAATAGAAATTAGAACGATGAAATAAAATATTGTTCAGACCTTTGAAGAAAACTACCCGCGTTTTCTACATGATAGTATTATAGAAACAAATCCAAACCCCAATCGTATGTTCATAATATACCTATACCTTTATTTCAACTGTTAATTTTGTTGGATACGGTTTAATTATTTTTAATTTTTCAATCATAATTTGGGCTGAATTATTATTTTGTACATATACGTAGAGGATTACGCTACAGTATTTAATTATTAGGTTTTATGAATTTGTAATAAATCTTATCGAAAAACAAACATCACTATATGGATAGAACGTACGCACTGACCTATATTTTGCGTACTTCTATTTTCGCAAACACGTGTTCATCCGTCCGTATTTTGATGTTTGTTTAAAAATATTATAATTGCGAGGTGCAAGTAAGTGGAAAATTTCTCAAAAAGCCACTGTGCGTAAGCTTGTTTTTAATTTTTTAATCGATTATTTCTTTGAAATGTGTTTTATTTTTTTTTTGAAACCAGGAGGTAAAAGAAAATCATAAATGCGCATTAATTCAAACTAAGTGTAGAAAACTGTAAACTCTGTAGTCGTGGATTTTCAAATAACTTCCGCCTAGGCAAATTTCGTTTAAACGCATAAACGCCTCTATAAAAGACAAAATGTTGGGATGTTTTTTCTCTTTCTACATATACATATGGTATTGTACTATTAGTACAGTAGTCGCTGTAGCGTGGATATGTATTGTGTAACTTTCTTAGAACCCCGAGCTTAAACCGAAATTATTAACTTATTACTACCACCCCTTCGCCGGGTTAATTTTTTATGTATATATCCACCCCAAAAGATAATTAATCACTTTGTCGCTTGTATCTTTCCAAGTTTGCAAAACTATCACGTCTATAATAACGGTTATATAAAAAGGTAAAACGCGTTTTTTTACTGTCCACCACGCAATACATTGGTTTATTGAAGTAAATAATAACAATATATATATATATATTTTTTAATGCAAATTCGACTTCTGAACGCAATTTATTATTTTGAAACAAGGATTATATATTATTTTTCGGTATTATTACCAAGTCTTTAGATATATTTTGAAACATTTAAATTTATTTATACGATTTCAGTGGAATTAAACCTTATTCGATAAAATATGAATGATTCAACAGCTGTTAAATATTATAATGTTTATACCGAACAAGTCCGTACCTCCTACCTATTACTATAATACTTTTGTCAGCTTTAACTTGAGCGTGTCGGAAACTTTTCACGAGTTTATCATATTTTAATTCTGTAAATTAGGAAAAAAAATCAGTGTTTTAAATTCAACTTTTGTGCGTTATTATCATCTTTGATTGGACTATCTGTTTTAATTACTTTTTTTTATTACTCGTTTAATTTCATTTATAAAAGAAAGAAAAAATTATTAAATTAATTCAGAGAAATTAGTTTGGAATAAGCGACGACTTTGTCGGCAAAAGTTTTATTTTTTTATGATTAATCACTTTTAACTCGAACACCAAGTTTCCTTTCTCCCCCCCCTCAAATATAACAATAACGACGACGACAACAACAACAACAACAACAACAACAACAACAACAATAATAATGATACTATATAATCTGTGAGTGTGATGTGTTTGGTGAACTGTTTGACTGTTATAATTAGCGGTGGGCAATGAATGGAAATATTATTACAAGGAGAGCAAAACTTCTATAATATGTACACCGAAAGTTTTTCGATTTTGCCCCATCAGCGGCGATGGTAACGGTGGCTGCCTTTTCACCGAACGAAATTGATTTCTACAAAATCCAATATAATATATATATATTTGTCCGAACACCGTGGAGATGTCGGTGAAGCTCCATTAATTTTTACCCCACACAATGCGCCCGCTCGAATGATTAATGAAAAAACGTCGCGTAGTACTTAAATATGATATCGTATCGTTTAAACAAGTATGTGTGTGTGTATTTAGTGTATATAAACGTTAACATTTATACGCTATTGTATTTTCTCGAGGAAAAAGCGTTTACACGTGGGAGTATGAGGGTAAAAATGTATTTTTCTAAGTGCAGCACGAATATATTATATGCTTTATCCATTTTCCGGTTTTGTTTTTACTCGCGTGTCGCGAATTTGCTTTTTTGTTTATTCACATCATTGTACGTCGTATAACCGCGTTTATCGATTTTTTTTTTAATTAGGCGTGTATTGTTAATTGTTATGCTATAGATCGCGTAATATTGTAATACATGTAAGTACAGGTTATTGTAGGTTATCGATAAAATATCGTTAAATATCTAATTATACACTGAAGAGGTTGGTATTTCAATAATTATTGATGAATTAATTAACATTATTTATAGTTAATTCCACGAACGAGTTACGCGATTTTTTTTTCATATACACAGGTCTTAAATGTTCACACAGCAATAAAATCGTATTTTTATTTTTAATCGTTCCCGCAGGCCGAAGTATGCAACCGGCCGTCGGCATTACGCTCTAAACATATTATTATACATATTATATTATCTATATGCACTACCTGTACCTATCTATATAACATATTGTGTGTTATTGTCTTATCGTTAAGTTATTACAATTTACAACATATTATAATAGAAATTTAAAATATCGACCCTATTATAATATAGGTATGATATACGTATTACGTATATACTTATAATCGGATGGTTTAAAATATAAGTGTGTAATACCTATGTCAATAAGATTTATCGTATTCTAAAAATTTTGGTCGTGTGAAAGATCTTCGGAAAAAAAAAACGTTAAACCGATGAATTAATATGTACACATATTATGTTTATATAACAATCGAAATTATTTTACGAAAAAAAAAACTTGTCGATAAAAAAAATAACGATTACGAACGCGACGAACTTAACTCGCGTGCACTGTGTTTATTATACTGTTTTTCGCGCACCGTTACTGACTGCAATAGACGACCGTACAGTCAGAACACCGCCGTGGACACTGATACCGTCGAGCGAAACAGCGGCGGTGGCGGCGGCGGCTGCGGCGGCGGCTGGTGGGCCGAGAGCACATCGGCCGCCGCACTTTGCGCGGTGGTTTCTCCGACTCGTACGCGGTCGAATTTTTTTCTCGATCGGCACGGCGCGCACTTATTGTTTTCTACGAATTTTTACCCTCTTCAATTTTTCTAGCCTTTATCGCACAAAAACAACAACATTAATTATTATTAATTTTAAAACATTCCAATGTTATTTTTTTAATCATGTTTTCCCCGATACTTTTTTTTAGTATTATATTTTAGTATAAACGTATATATAAGAAGTACCTACGCATGTTTATTGTTTGCCGATATTTCCATCATATTTTTCTTAGTCTGTTATTTTAATTGTCTTCCTTTTTCTCTGCACAGTATTATGATATAATGACTGGTACAGTGGTATATAATATTAGTGGTACATAAAAATATGTATACAAACGTGTATTTGCGAAAGACGCGTCGCACTTTATCATCGAGTGTCATCGATATCGCATAATATTATATGTATAATATTCAAAAGGAATCCGTGGACGATACATAATAAAATGCTGTATGATATACACTTCTATGTATAATATGTATTTATAATATATTATTATATACGAACTAATATTATAGTACTACGACTGTATAGTATTCGGTCTCGTAAACATTTGCGTTTACTGCTTTTCCCTTCCGGCTATGAATGTTTTTTTTTCGTATTACTATTTTTTTGACAGCATAATAAAGTTGTGCGAGCCGGACGATTCGGAATTCGGAAATCCGACATAAAATACGGAATTATTATTATATACTATCCGATATATATATATTCATACCTATATATGTAAATCTGCATATGCAGTATAGTTTTGGAGCTTTATTATTATAAAATATTTATTTATATAATAAATGTTATATTATTTCTTGATTATATCTTTTGAATTTGTCGTAGCTAGGTTTAATATTTAAATTCATATTATAAATTATTTTGGTTTTTCGTTTTATTTATTTAATATGATAATGATTATGTACATCCGTATGGTATGATATTATACATATATATATATCGGCAATTGTGTATTATAGTATGTGCGCTTGCAAACTACAGTATAATGTAAATTATTATATATATTGTGATTTCGTGCAACAATCGTTGTGCGAACAGAGCAGATGACTGTGCACGGCGGATTTGGTTTTTGGAGAGCAATGCAGTATAGTCGTGTATTTATTTTACGGTTCGGCAGTCAATTTGGATTCTGCCAAATTCGCGAACGTTGTTGGGGTGCAAGGGGAATGTGGGACGTGGAGAATTTACACGGTGCCCTCGTAAAATCTGTCGTTTTATTGTGTCGCGCGAATAGAACCGAAACGTGATAAATATAAATTGTTATCACGCGACTGGTACTGCAGAGAAATAAACACGCGCGCGTGCTATATAATAATAGTATTTAATATAAGCCGACGGACAGACAGACGACAACGAGGGAGAAAACGAGAACGAGAGAAAGACCCGGACTTTATTCAGGGCACTGCCGACACACGTCACTGGCGCATAGTGGCGTGAATGGGATGTATTTTAAGGGGGAAGCACACATTTGGGGACGTATAATGGGGTATAACCTATATGGCAATATTATATAGTATTATTATTGGATATAATGACGGGGAAATGGCTCTGGGCCGTAACTGATTACGACGACAATGGTTAAGCATAATATATTATATAATATGTTTATTGTTTATACGGACACATAACTGCAAATATCGTGCCATCAGCGTGCGTTGTCCGGCTGTTTCGATTTTTCGGGGGAACCATTTTTTGTTTTTTTTTTTTTTTTTCTGGTAGAAATTGATAAAGTACGCTTTTTATTGGTTTTTCGGAAATGGAATTGTATTATATATAAGTATATTATTATGTATTCGTTGATCCGTTTTATACTATTAGCTATATATTTTAGGAACCAATCGCTCGATTATATATTTGTAAAGGTCGCGGTGTCATCGTCGTTGCGGTCATTCAATTTATCATTTACGATATATTATGTATTATTAAGTTTATTGTTATCATACATAGCACAAACGAATAACATTTTGCATACAATAGTTTGTTGACATAAAAAAAAAATATTCATTTAATTCTCAAAAATTATAATTAAATGTATTTAACTAAACATGTATAATAAATATCTAAGTATATATAGCCAATGACTACAGCTGTACTATACAGTATATCCCAAAATTCCCATATAAGTATATAACTCTTAGTATCTCTATGGAAAATCAATATATTTAAATGCGGTTTTTACATTAATAAATATGAAGATTATGATTGAATGACATAAAATTATTTTTTTTTTTCAATAATATACAACAATTATCAAAAATTTTTTTGTGCAATTAGGTTTTTTAAATTTTTAAGATAGCCATTTTTGTTGATTATATTTTATAATCAAAGTTTTGATTTGAATAGAAATAAAAGTAGCTGTGTCTTATCGTTTACTGAACAGCGAAACTGGTTACCTATTTTCAAGTATTTTAATCATCGTGAAATGAACCTAAGATTACGAAATGGGAATAAAAATTTTAATTAGGTAAATATAAGTGTTGTTAGGCTGAAATATATATTTTATAATAATTGAAATATGAAACAATTAATTGTTTTTTTGAATTATTATAAATTTACATACAATATATCGGTTATTAAAAATTGAAATTTATTAATCTTAACTGAAAGCTTCATCACTAATAATTAAATATTTACAGATTGTCATAAAAAAATTAGTGTTCCAATCGAAATTGATTAAACTACGCAATCGTGTATTTCTAGGTAACATATAGCTACCGTTTTTAGCAAATCGTAAACATAATTAGATCTAACTTGGTTGATTTATATTCAATTTCAATATATTTTTATTCAACTATTTTAAAAATATGATCAAAAAAATGATTATCTTGAAAATTTAAAAAACTTAATTGCATACCTTATTTTTGAATTTTTGAAAAAAAAATTTAATTTTATGTTTTTCATTCAGAAGCTCCATACTTATTACTGTAAAAAAATCGCATTTAAATATATTGATTTTCCACGGAGATACCAAGGGTGATATACGGTAATTTTGGGACAGACTATACAATGTGAATATTGTATCTATATAAATTTACAGTTATAAATTTTGATTTATTTTTAAAAACAATGTTTCTTATATTATTACTGTTGTTATTAATTGCATTGTGTATATATATGCATATGTAATTTTATTATGTATGTATTTATAATATAATATTATTTTAATATCAATGCTATATTAAAACACCAGAAATTTATAAAACAGATTGATGCATGTACTATGCTAGAAATATTATATTATATTATCTTTCACATCACAAGAAATAAAGACCACTTTGATGTATTCTCTCATACTATAAGTCCGTTATTGTCTTATTTAAGTTATTATGTGTATTGTGTGAGTTTAATATACATAGGTACTTGATACAGTTGAATACATGGGAAAATGTATTAATTTTTAAAAATCAATTTTATTCTTAGTTTCATTTATTAGTTACGCTCCACATCGCTATATTAAATATAAATGTCAAAATGCGTACATTATACATTATATAATATGCAATGATGCTCAGTATAATATATAGTTATTCGGTATTACTGATGTCTAAGTACTTACATCATAATGGCAATGTCTATACATCTATATAAAAATAAAATAATGATAGTAACATTTAATGATATATACATATTATTAACTATTTTATTACATATATTATATTAATTTATTAGTATATGTCTATCTATATTTTAATTTTATATTATTTTAATTATATATCTAAAACCATTAGGTAGTTATTATTTTTACCATATTAATAATAGTATTATTATTTAATAACATGTCTGAAGAATAAACGTATAATATAAATATGTATGGATTATAAAACGATAACAACTAACGAAAAAATAATAACATACGAATTATTAAGCAAGAGATTAATTTAATTTAATTTTTATTATGAATACTGAATAGGTGTATCATTAATGTTTGTACATTTTTCATATGGTATTTAGAATTTCGTTATATGAATTAATAGTGCTAATATATATATATATATATATGTATATACAGTTTTTAAATAAATATTATTTTGGTTGATATTAAATCTAATGTTATAAATAGGTGTTTAAAAAATACTTTTTAAAATAATAAAATAACAAATACATATGTATTTAATAGTTAATCATAATTCAATTTATAAACTCATGTATTAAATTCTTTATGGAGTATAAATAAATAAATAGATCTACATTATTAAAATAATTAAATACAGGGTTGATTTCGTTAGTACATATCAGTTTATATTTTGTTAATAAATAATTTAAATAAAATTATTTTCGGCGCTTAATTTATTAAATCATTGTGGCTCTAACTATGAATATTATACGAGTATTAAACAGATGCATATTATATTTTAATTGGCCAGTTTTTATAAAATATTTTTTTTAAAAACAAAATTACAATACAATTGGTATACTGAAAGTGAAATTAGGTCTTAAGTACTACCAAGTGTGCACAATTTCTATATCGACACTTGTTATGTTGAAAAATTGTTTAACAATATATTCATGTAATATTCTAGTTGTTAAGGTAATGTGTTATTTATTGTATAAAATAAACAATTTTAGTAAAAACCGTAAGTGAATATCAGCGCCACGCTATATTATGTATTATTATCGTGACAATGAATTTTATTTGTTTTCCGATGAAACATCGTAACGTCGTCACGGTGTAAGAATGCGAGTTTTAAGAGTGCGTAGGTATATAATGTAATATAAGCACATGTTAGGAAAGTATATTATTGATTATATTATATTTATGTATTATATAGATATATTGGTTACCTGCAGTAGTCGTATTACCAAAAAATAATCGACGGTTGGATTTCAAACACGTGTTTCGTATTATGAAATCTGAACGATTGATATATTCATTGTTAAAAATAATAAAATAGTCATAATTATACCTAATAAATGTGAAATAAAAACAATCTAATATAGTTATAATGTGTAATATTAGTTTTAGTTTAATGTGATTGCTGTAGAACTCACACGTGTTGATTCGACGCTAAATAAGAATAATATACATAGGTATACATATTATTATGGGTGTATAGGTGAGTGACGTTATTAATGTAAATTCATTACGTGTGATTTTTATAATACACATTTTAGTGCGATGTCGTAAGATTTAAACGATCTCAACCGCAAAAACTATAGATATTGCTGTTCCTTATCGATATCGTAACCTTCGTTGTGTCTTGTGTGTATAAATACTATATAGTGGGGATCAAGATGTAAATCAAGGAAGGGTGTGAAACTGTCAAGACTGTTGATAGACAGCAGATATCATCGGTGGTGGGACCTTCATAGATAACTGCAGCTTCCCGACAGATATAATATTATTATTAATTATTATTTTAAATATATGTATATATATATATTAATATTTCCGTATTTTCCATAAAAATTTTAGTTTTTGATGAAAAAATCTATTTTTTAAACACTTCTACAGATTGAGAATTTCAATATGATGCTTGTAAATTTCTAACCACCAAGTATTGTCCGTGTTTATTTAAAACAGAAGTTTGAAAAGTTCAATTTTTAGACTTTATTATTATGTTTTAATCCTTTTATAGACGTTTAAATTAAATTTTTTTACTGAAAAGTCCGATGAATTTGGTTCACAATAGCGTCCTCTGAATAAGAATTAAAAACTAAATCGATACAGCCAAGTATATTGCATCATTGGATATACGGTATGTCGATGATGGGTATGGTAACAAATATTATAATATAGATAACTATAAAGCCGTGAAAGTCACTAGCTTATTGAAAAAAAAATAATATTTCTTAAATCATATTTTTTTTAGCAATTAATAGTTTCTTACCAAAAAATAATAATAATTATAATAAAAAATGTCTATTGTACTTTGTGTACTTTGTGTTATATTGTTTATTGTTTAATTGACTGATTTTGTATATTCGAGGAAAAATGTATTTATATATATTATTTGTTGCATATCTCTATAGATAAACTGATCAGTTTTTATGACATTTTTTTGCGAACATTATCATTAATTACTTTCTATAATTAAATACTTTCGTTTAGAAACTAGTAATTGTTTTTAATATTACAATTTTGAAAAATTATATTATTCAATAAAAAAAATAATTAAAGGGTCGTACGAAAAAATGAATCGAGATTTCTCTTTTTTTACCACCATTGTTATTATTATTTTTTTAATATTTTATTATATTATGTATTATAATATGAAATAAAATACATTTCAAATTTTTTAATAGTAAATATCGTTTAAAAATATGAGCAAATTACTGGTCAGACATTAATATTGTAATCGTAAAAAAAAATGTATTTTCATGTCATTGGTAGTGTATAATGTATATGTTGAGTATTATTATGTGGTAAAAAAGGATAAACAACATTTTGCATCCTAATCAATTTGAAAAATGGCATCCATTATCCATTCTGCTGTTGGTAACGATGTTTTCAGTCTAAAATTTCAACCTGTATATTGTAAAGTTTAGTCATTTTTAGTTAAAAAAAAAGTAAACAAAATAAGAAAAACTAACTAACACTTTCATCACAGATTACAAAGGATTGGATATTAAATTTTTCACGTAAGGTTGAGAAATGTTTTCACAGTCTTTAAAACGTATGAGCATAATATGGATATATACCATACAGGAATAATTGTATTATTATACAACGATATAGGGAAAAATAACACTATTGACGTTTTTATCTAGAGTACCATGATAATGGTTTTGTTATTGACGTTATATAGATTTTGTGCATGATCATTGCTATATTTATGGCCGTATCGAATATTTTTATTTTAAAAAAGAAGAATTAAAGTTAAAAAATATCGAAAAAAGTTTTAAAACTGTTATTATTGCGTATGATCCTATGCACATCGGTCCCCCTATATGGCACAATAAAATCATCGCCTATGAATTTACTTCCTTAAATATTACTTTGCGTAGAATTTTTGTATGTTTGCAATCTTATTATAAAAATTATTGTTACATAATTATAATTTATTTTGTCATAAACTCATCATTGTTTACGTCATCATAGTATGACCAGGGCCTAATTATTGCGTACTAATTTATGGAATAGACTTGCACTATTTTAAGTGTACACAACACACCAAAAAAGTCATCATGTTTACATTGCATGATTATATATTATGTTCTTTTAGGATCATTGACATTATATATAATAAATTAATCCTTTACGAGTTATTTTTCGCACCATTGATTATAAATACAATGCTTCAATACTATGTGTTTTAATTTTAAATGATCCTAAATCGTGAAACGTAGCCAGTTTCATTCTAAGCTGTCTACCGATTTCAATAACTTTTGTGGCGGTGGCTGAGTTGGAATCATTATTGTAATCTGTTTCAGGTATCTCAGAATTACGACACGTTTTAAGTGTTTTTAATTTGCTTAATTTACATTTTTCTTGTAGTAAAATAAATTAGAATTTTAAACTTTAAACATACATTTGAAATTTGAATATGATATTTATAATTTGTATGATTTTTTTATGACAAATAAACTTTTCCAGATATTGAAAAAATATGTTTAACTCTATTATACACTTCTTTAAGAAATAGTGGATAGTTTCACTGATTACCTCGAGTGTAGGAAAAAAACAGTACCTAAATTTTATTTTGAAAAAGCTTATTAATAATTATTATAATACTAAGACATTTACAATTTTAAGCGAAAATCAGTAATAATTTTAATTTCTTTAGCATCTACAAATTAACGAAATATTTTCCTTCTATAGAAAAATATATTCTTAGATAGATGTTATATATTTATTTAAATCTTCAGTAATAACATTATCATTTTTTTATTATTAAATTGGAAAATATTATGTATTATGCGCATTTATGCTGATTACTATTATACATCAACAGGTGTTTAACTATTATAATTTATAGCTATTTTTATGTGTATTTTTTATCTACATATTAGAATATGTTATATTATAATATATTCATTGCATTTATTTATATTTTTTCAGGTAAGTGTAAACTGAATATATTTCTAATTACGAAGTGAGGATGTTGTAAGTATGTATACCATCATTTTGTACATAAAATTTTCTATAATAATTAACTGCAATCTTCTAAATACTTAACTCATTTTGGCAGGTATAAGTTTTATTAGATTAGTAAGCTAGTTTTACTGTGTGTCTACCGTGATTTTTAAAACATATATTTTCAAAAATATTATCATTCTCTTATTTGTGCTATATAATGAAAGTTATATTTTAAAAATGACGTATTTAAGTTCAAAGTTTAATAATGTCAAAATATTTTACACGTACCTATTTTAAATTAATTTTCATTATCCTTAAAAATGAATGATGACTTTTATTTACTTAAAACTTATGGCTATATTTTAAAACGCGTGTTAAAAATATATATCTATTAACTATTACTTATACATGATCACAAAATACGTTCACAGTACATAATAGTATTTATAAACAATCTGTATAACATTTTAAAGTTACATTCATAGCATGTATACGTATGTTGGTGGGAAATGATTATGGTGCATTTGCTCAACTCTACCGTTTATAGAAAGTACAATGCATTACTGCGGAAGCGAAAAAAAACGTTATTGAAATATACTTCTAAAGATAAAAAAAAAAAAAAAAACTTAGCACAATTATTAAACAGCGTATACAAACATCTGATGTCGGACACTCATTTTGTTTCGCTTACTATTATTATTAGGTACGTACTAATGTATTATAAACATAAAAAAACATATATTTATATGTCGTATAATAAGTACCCTACATACTTTTATAATATGTATATTGTATATACGTTACATTCATATTATTTGTAAATAATAATTAACTGCATTCAAAAATTAGTATTTTATCGTATAACATTATAGCTCGGTTACTAAGTTTTATGTTGTGTGTTATAAACCCAAAGTTACTTGTATATCAATAATATAATCAAAATTCGTGAACTTATAAAATTATGTAGGTTTTAAATATACGATTATATGAATGTGCAGTAAACATTTTTAAAAATCTTTATAATGTTCGTAGTAAATAACGTTTTTTAAGATGATTTAAGATGTAGAAGATAATTTTTCACGTACTTGTGAAATTTCTATAGGTTTTCTAAATTTTAATTTAACATTTTATAAATTAAACTTGAAAAAAATAATATCTTATCAAATGATATTTTAGTGCATAGAACACAATTGAACTAAATAAATCATGATTGAAAATGTCGAATCTCTGTGATTATAAATCATTGGTTACATAATGTAATGTAGGTACATTTTTATCTTAACTGATAATCGAACTGTAGATAATATATATATTGAATTTTTCGAAAAGTCACTGAATTTTGGTAGTTTAATAGAAGTTTGAGAAAAATATCAGGAAATTCTATAAAATGACTTTCCTAAAGACATTTGTCTCCAGTTTCCGAATAACGTATTTACCAAAAGGCCGTATTTACCGTACAGCTTTTAGAACATATACAACATTCTTAAAAAGTAAAAATATAATAAATATACTTATGGATTAGAAAAATATAATATACTATATAGTATAAGTAAACTAATAGAACTCTTGATATATTAAAAATGTTTAAATATTATTATTAAATATATAACGACAAAGAATATTATTAGAAATAATTTGAAAAACAATAAACTATGTATATCTTTTTTTTTATTTGAATATAATATTATTATATAATAAATATGATGAAACAATAAGTAAAAACTCATATCCTATGTCTAGGTAGTAAATACATCAAATAATCTAAACATTTTCCAAATACATAGCTTCTTTATACAAACAAATATAATCATACCTAACAATTTAAAAGAAGCTCTCAACGAAGATTTTCTAACTAAAATATTATACATTGTAAATAATTTATTAAATCTTGTCAATTTTACAATATTTTAATTCCTAAGTCTTCTAAAATTTTAAATTAATAACATTAGTAACATTATTTATAGGTTAATTTATCTAAAATATAGACTAGACTAGATTATTTAGTAATTATTATTATTATTCACAGTTAAATTATTAAAGCCTAATTAATTATAATAATAATATAAAGTAATACAGGATTACCAATTTAAACACGTTAGTATATGTCAAATTTAGTTTTAAAATAAATATATATATAAATATAAAACTTCATATAGGTTAAAATCGAGCAAAATATGTACAAATATGCATTTTTCCAATACTATGACGAAATATGCAAAAATAAGCAAATTTTAATTTAGTATTTAGTTTTGCAATTTCATAAAACAAATTTATAACTCACCTAGAATAATCTATGACCACTAAACAGTAATAACATGCAGATATAAGGAGTTCCGAACCCTAGTGATAAAGTAATTAATCTTGGTATATTTTTTTATCCTAATAGATATTATAACATATAAATAATGATAAAACTTTGCATATTATGTTTCGGTATAATAAAATAATAAAAAATTATACAGGTGGTATATTTTTTTTAGATATTATATCACGAAAACAGAATCGAAAATGGAAAAAATAAAAACAATGGCTTTACTGGTTGTAATTTTTTTTTACCGTGAAAATATTTAATAAAATGGCCATAGGTATTAATATATAATATTTCTTCTGATATTCATGCATGCGTTGTAACAAAACATAAGTATAAGTAAACGTTCTGTATTAAATTTATACGGGGGAAGATGATATGTGTTTTATTTTTTATCTAAGATAAACAAGTTATTGTATTATATACATATTATATTTATCTTAACAAGATGAAATTCTATTGCCTAACTATATATATATTATATATATACATATATACACATATGCATATATACATAATATGTGTGTGTGTTTCCATCTAGTTTGTAGTTTGTTTATTCGACTAAATATTATCTACAATGTATATCCACGTGACTACCGCCACACGTACATCATCGCATCAACTGTCGGTGGTGTGCATTATGCATCATAAACGTTCACTATTTCTCTTAAACGTTCCAAAAGCGATGTGGTTAACGTTTAAACGTATTATTTGGTTCTTGTATCATTACGTATACATACACGCTCAATAGTAGGTATATATATTTATTGTACGTACGCGTATTACAGGGTTTCGTTTATTTATGTTTCGTTGTAAAATTACATACTATTAAAGATGAGAGGAACGTATATGCATACGCGACGGTGGTGGGGGTAAAAATAGAGGGTGGAAATAAGAAAAGAAAAAAAAACAAAATTACCCGACATTTATACTTGTCGGTAAAAATGTACGAAATTTATTATCTTTCCTCGGCTATACCTCTATATACACTATACAGGCAATGTATAATGTGTATATATATATATATTATACAATATAAATATATGTAACGGTGGGTCACCGCCGTTCACATGATGCTCATCGCCGCCGCGAGGGGATGATGTAGCTCTGAGTGTTCGAGTGGTAACGAGTGGTTGACAACAGGGCCGGGGGATCGCGATGTGTTACGATTTTATAATATATATACGCGTGTTCCGACCTGGGAAATGTTAGAAAACAAATCAAACTCGATTTAAACGTTTGGAGAAATAATCTTTTTAGCGTATGGAAAACCACCCTGCGTCGGCACACCGTACGCACACACGTACAGTATACACACATTCACGTCTCATGTATACAATGTTTATACACGACGTATAAATCTCCGTCGTCGAACCGCCGTGAATGGATTATCAATTCAAACGCGTCGACCGTGCTCTTGTCGAAAATACGCGTCGAAACGAGCTCGAGTAAGTGAAGGAGTGTGAGAGAGAAGTTTACTGGTTTAGACGGGTGCAGTGTGCAGTGTATATAATAAATACGTTGCACAGGTACATTATAATATATAGGTGGTACTAACGCCGAAAACGTATTTTTATTTTTTTCATCATTTGCCAATTTACACGCCGGCTTGTACACTACATGTCTATATACCTGTTACGATAAATTCCTCCTCTCCCCATCACAGGACCTGCACGAAATATCGTCAGTATAATAATATGAACGTGTTCTATGTATATAATATATTATATTCGCCGCAATATGATACCTTTTATGACGATAGAGACAGTAGACAAATAGACCTGTTTATTCGTGCGATCATTTCGCTCCACCTGTACGCGTATTGCGTAGGTAACGTGAACACACGAAAACGCATGTACACACATACACATAATGATATAAATAGCTTGGGTATACGAGATATGTGTACGTTTCCTCCCCTCCGATATAAGTTTTGCTACATTACACGAGTAGAATCGAATTTATTGACACGCGACCTGTGTTTATTTGTATTTTCCATTTGTTCCTATTTTTCTTTTTTGAGCAACCGAATTATAAATGAATTACCGAAAGCTCTTAGTTTCGATCATATGACATATATTATTACAGCAGACTAGCTATATATTGTATGTTATATGTGTATTGTGTATACTATATTACTATATGGTCACTGAATCGAATCGCACCTGAAGTATTCGACTACAACGCAGTGGTAGCGAAAAAGCATTGTATATACAGACGCGTGCATCGTTTGAAATTTTACTCGAGTAACATTGGCTATTGGGTCCTGACATCAATTGTGTAATAGACCGTTTGGTCGTTTTTATATCGCATCGTAATAATATGAATAGTGAAGCCCGCTCTTTACCCCCAGCACTCCTCTCGTAGTATATTATGATATATATATTTTCACTCCGGGGATTGAGTCGTTTTCCAAAAATCTCATCCCGTCGCCCGCGTTCTCGCTCCGAACCCATGACTAGTCCCAGGATAATACCAATTGTACAAGAATCTCACGCGACCTCCGCGAGCATTCACACACCTTCCCATTACCCGCCTTTTCTCTGACACACACGCGCGCGAGAGCGAATTTGTTGAATTTAATATAATAAAACGAAAACATCGTCATCGTGATCGTCGTCGTCAAGGTTCGTTTCGAATTTAATGTATACTACCATAATAGTAGGTATTATTATAATATATTATTGTTGTCTACGTACGCCGCCGCTTTATCTATATTATGTATTTATGTATAATCTTAACGACTATTCTCGTTATTGTTATCGTTTGCTGACGAGCGTGTGGTTTTTTTGTTTTTGATTCCAAAACACATTTCTGGCGTGTGTCTGCTGTGTGTTTTATATTTTATCATTTTTACATGAAACATAATATTCCGTGCGTCGTGGTGCTTTAACGTAACTGTTACTCCGCACTTTCAGAATACCTACGATGCACATTGCACATATTATATAAGTTAGTTCATTTGTTTGTTAAAATATATTATTAGTTATTTTTGTTGTCATCTGAGTATAAGTATTTGTTTTGTACTGCTCTTCGATTAAGTATTATTAAAAAATTAAAATTAATACGAAAATTCGATTACTATATACTTACTCATACACAATATTATAATATAAATAAATCGATTATTTAATTCAAATTAATGTGTTTCATGAATGAAACATAATTGTAATAAATGTTTGTTATCAATAAGAGGGCATAGGCGCATGAGGAACTAATATGCAATGTATTATGTGAAATAATGAATCGTAAGTCGTAATGGTTATCATTCTATGAAAAGTACCGATGTAACGAGGTATTTGTATTTATTAATTTTATATGTACCTACCTGTAACGATAGTAACGATTCCAGAAAAGTAACGAAAAATCCCATCACCAAATACCTATGGTTAGCGCATCCGTCTTACACGATAACCGTGGTTAGATCGCTTGGGGCTTATAATCTCACTGAATTTCCGAACATGTTTGTTAGTACATTATTCCATGAGGCGAGCTTCTAGAAACTCCTAGCCATGCTTAACCCGTCAAACTACCATGGTAAGCTCGGCCAAATCGACAGTTTTACATTTCACATTTTATGTACATGGGAATATTTGCGATATTTTATATTGATCGTCACCTATAGATTTTTCAACAACAATTGTTTTCTCCGCATCCATGTTCTCGCCGTCTAATTTACGACGATTTTGATTGAACCGCTTTTGCATCACCCTTCGATAGTGTGTAATATTAATGTGGTAAGTGACGAAATCTTAGAGAAATGAATCTTAAATGAGCTTTCATATCACTTTCGGCCCGAAGAATTCCGGAGGATTACGCGCTGCGTGGATAGTCAAGGTAAGATGCACATCAGTCATTTATATTATTCGCAGGATCTTTGTAGGAATTCAGAATAGCGACAATATCATACGCTTCTACGATGCTTATTTAGAATTTATTGTATTTACGTACAATATATGTATGCACTTATATAAGTATATTGTACAGCTTTGGAAAACTAAAATAAACCTTGGTAAAATTTTCACATGACATAAATTAAGTTTTAAGCATTATTGTGCATTATCGTCGCATTGTTTTATTCGTAAACATATACATAGTTGTATGTGGTTATATATTATAATCTTATACCTATTATGGTCATAGATTCTATTGCTGTACCAGATGTTATATACATCATAGAAACCGTAAAAAAATAATTATGAACAGAAATTACCATTTATTTATTATATGACCATAAATAATTATTTGAATGGCAATTAATAAACATAAAATAAAATAAATATTTTATAAAATAATATCAGTAAGTTTATATTATAATTTTATTATAAAAAATAAAAATAAAAATATTTTGTTTTTAACGGAATTAATTATTAAAATATAATATCGTTTGAAAAATGGTATTAATTTTGATATAATAAAAGTTTATTATAGTTTATATTATAGCATGATGGTTAGAATTTTGCCGTGATTTCTAATTATTTGTTAGTATATTATAAAAATAATAATTTATACTATAGCTTATTACTGGATATTCTTGCACATGTATTTAATAAAAACATTGGTTAAATTTAATAAGTTATTAGAAAATAAAATAATAACTTTGTATGTTATATAGATTCTAAATATTGCTATTCATTGAAACTAATAATTATGATGGTAATTAAAAAATAAATTATAAATTATAAATTGTAAATTTGTATTAATGGGCTATGAAGTATTATAAACATACCAACGGTATATTATATTATATTTACCCACAGGTTAATATTATTAAATGTTATTATTTTAATTGTATTTTCAATAAAAAATAAAAAATATATATATATATCCCATGGTAATTGCAATTGCATTGTATTCGTATTTGACCACATATTCTACAGCATATATTATATATAGGTACCTGCACCTCTGCTTCTGCTTAAAACCCACTCGAGAAAAAAATTAAAACCACCACCCGTTATGGGACCACAATTTTAATTTTTCATCATATTTTAGTATATAATATATGTTAGTTACTAACAGTTAGGTAGTAAATGGCATTTAATGAAATATATTATTATCGAGTATTTTTGGCAACAATATGCATATGAGCATAATGCATATATATTATATACATTATACCTATGTATTTGTAGCATTCAGGTTAATTTCGAATAATATAATGTTAGGGGATATATTATTATTATTTATTCTATAGCAAAATGGTAAATAGCTGATAATTCATATATTTAACGTTAAATAAATTGTACAGTGTGTTCGTGTTGTATTATAGTTGAGCTTTCTTTTTGATTGAACTCTATAGTACCTTTCATTTAAACAGTTTAATATTTAAACTAGAAGAATAAAACGTAAACTATTTTCAATGCAGTAAATTATTTTAGACATTTATTTATTTAGGTATACTGAATATATACCTCAAAGGTTAGGTTGATTTTATTACATTTTAAAACAATACAATTTATCTTTATTATTATTATTTGTTATTTTAATAATAACAAAAAAATACTTTATTTTTTGGGATCAATTATAAAAAAAATATTTGTTTTTTATATAGGTAACCATTAACAGTTTATTTTTAAGGAATCGTATAATCGTATATTTCGATATTTATAATATTAACCTACGAATTCTATGTTTAAAAATCTTAAAAATATTTATCGTATTTTTTTATCGTACTGCAAGCTATATTCGTAATACGACTCTACACTCCTAATATACTGAAATGTGTTACAGTCGTGTTTAATAAATTGCATATCTAACACGTCTATAAATTAGTTATTTTACTATGATTAAGGACTAACTGTATAAACAATGTTCAATAGTTACCTTTTTAAAATATACTGCACAATATTGTCATTTTTTATCGAAAGTCGTGTTTGTTCACCAATAATCGTTGAAATTTAACTCAAAGTTTCACTTAAGACAATTTGATTTTCTAACCTGGTTTTCATATTATTATTGAACTACGTATGTTTAGGTTATGTATCGATTTTATATATATATGTGAATATATGTGAAAGTACAATATATCGACTTAATACTTTAAAACCGTACGTGGTATTATAATATATTGATTCGTATTTTTTTTATTGTGCATGCAGACTGCAGGGTAAAAATGATTTCTAATATCGATTGTGTCGTGAGCATTGATACGTTGTTTATTTGTTATATAATAATATGCGTATATACAAATATCGCCAAACTTCTTTTCGGCAACAGCGCAATGACATCGCACGTGACATTGCTCATTAATGGCGATTAAAGTATACATAGATATACAGTTTACAGTATAAAAAAAATGCAAATACAGAGACAGTACGAATATATAGGTTAGTTGTATACATATTCTAGTGGTTGCGAAGCTTGAACGAAAAGCGAAAAAGAGATGGAGAATATAAAAACGTTTGATTTCTTATCGTAGTTATATATAATCGGCTTAGCAATGTTGCTCCTTTCGTTTGCTTGAATTATATAATAAATATAAGAACTATGGAAGGTTAAGGGGGAGAAAAAATAAACAAATATAAAAATAAAATAGAGTAAAAAATAAAATCCCCGTATACCGCAATAAACAAAAAATAATAAACGGGTGTTTTTTTTTATATATATGTACACAATATTTTACCTGCGGAACACCATTAGGGCGTATTGCCCTGCCCCCGAGTAAGTAAGTTCATTCCGTCATGGGTTAACGGGCTGGTCGAAGGGATGAATGTGACGGGGTGGTGGTGGCGATGGTACCGGGTATTTTATTGAGGGGGAGGGTGACGGGAGGGTTGGTGTGCCGCGTACGGAGACGACAAGGGATATAATATATATATATATATTCTAGGGATTTTGTCGTCGTCTGCAAAACTTTTTCCTTCTCCTCGCGACAACCTATCCACCCCGCGCCTGTCACCGTCCGCAATTGTTTACTACGACGGCGACGACGAGCCCGTCGGTTTTTAAATTGGCCAGTAAATCACGTTTATTCTTCTTATTCCTCCGAAAGAATATAGATAGAGTATATGTGCGGCTCGTTAGGAGCATCTGCTACAGATTCTTGTATATCTATATAGATACATCCACATTCATGTGTGCGTATATGTATATATAATGTGTACAATATTATATATTTAATATATATAATATATATATTATATATTTAATATATATAATATATATATTATATATTATATCCAACCATTGGTGGCAACGGTGGCTGCGCTGGGCACGGACTAAGAATCGCGCAATGTTGTTTTTATTGAGCTGTCCGGGTCGGTTATTTCTTGAGTCACGCGTAATTCGTTTACCCATTACCGTTATTATATTTTCAATAACATCAAAACCCTAGAAGTCTTGACTTATGCATATATTTTTTTATTCCGTCACAAACGATGTTTTTTTTTTGTCGTCGTAATATATATCAAATTATACGGCATTATAATATATAATATTATGTATAGCGAAAACACACACACATGTGACCTTTTGTTCCCCATATAACATATATGTATTTATATATGTGCTTCAAATACTAACTAAATTTCAAGCACAATTTTCGTGTGTATTTAGGTGCATATATCGTTGAATTGGTATAACAACGGAAATCGAATGTATAGGTAAACATTCGGCGTTAGAGATCAAAATGTTTGCTCTAATGCTCAAATCGAGTAAACATTTAGTTGAACTTCATAAGACGTTTCGGGACATTGTGAAATATAACTTATACATGCAGGGTATAAAATATATTAACAATTATAATAATACACATACAATACACTTTGTATATATTTTAGCTGTTTACATAGACAAATAATTCTTGGTTTACATTTGAAACGTATGATTTAAACTGTTATTTTCGTACACATTTCGATCGTGGGAAATGTTCCTTATTATCCCATTGAAAACATCTATTTCACTGAAGTTTATTTTACTTTGATATTCACTTAGCGATGGTTGAAAACAATAGAACTTTATTTTTAAACGGATTTTTCTTAATGTCATTAATGAAATGTAAAAAAGTGGGTTGGCAATATATTATTTTTTTTTTTAATTCTTATTTTTTAACTAAATTTTAAAAATTGCATACATACATACACATTATACATATATTTAATAAAATAATCACGAATATATTATCTTAGTGTTTACCCATTTTTGGCGATTTTAATGAAATTTTGTTCTATACTATAATATTTTTATTTTTTCCACTTATATTTTTTATAGTGTCAAAAGGTTTGAATTTGTCTTGTTAAAAGATTCATTACTACAATTATTTTAGTGCAGATTATCTGTAAACCCATTGCATTTCTTGATAGTTGTTTTAAAACATTTTGAGATCTAAAACATCGCTTTTGTAGTTAATTTTAAAAGTAAAGGTCAGTTGCCCGTGGCAACGCCATAGTAGATGACTCCCAAGAAAACACGTATTTGTACTTGTGTACTTGTGTACTAATGACTCAATACAGTTTAGGAGCCAAGAAGCTGACAAAACAAAAACAGACCTTACTATAGAGTTGTATTCTGGGATTCGAAGTTCTGTCCTTGTTTTCTCTATCTTGACCAAATAAGCTAAATAAGCATTGCTATATTAGACAATTTTACAAATAAATCATCCGGTAAAATTATATGTGATTAATTTTAACCAATGTGTGTGTAAACTCATTCATACTTGGATATAATATAAGATATTTTATTATTTTGTATAGTGCATGGTTATTACAAGTAGGCATTTTTTACATCTTGCGTAGTGCATAAAGTATATTATTCTATTAATCGCAATGTTATATAAATTTATAATAGTATACGAGATAAATTCAAATTTAAAACAACTACCCAACTACCCGAATTGGATATAATTTTTCTATGTTGATAATAAGTGTGTTCTTACTTGATTCCTTTTTCAACGTTCAACAGTTTTTGAGCTGTGTTTTGTTTTTATGTTATTACTATTACTATTACTATTATATTCATGTCCTTTTATCGTGAGCAATTCCTCTGTGTACATATTTTCGAATGGGCGGTTTTTCATGGGTCTAGAAGCATTGGACGGGTAAATATAAACTTGAGATAAATATGTAATTTTTCCTGCCATTTCACATCTCATCGGTGACCGCCCTTTCCAATTTATTTAGAAGTTAGGTGACATACGGGCCAAATAGTTTTTGTGTGTGCTGAAGTTCTTAGTCTTTCTCTCTCCCTTACCTTCTAGTGGTATTTTTCACTTGGATGGTTTTTTTCTTTCCTAGCCCTAGATACGAATTCTCTCGACAATATATTTGGCTGCGAATAATTGAAACCACCACGTTCTTTTGTGAACTACGACAAAATACGTGTACACGAAAACTTTTTTTGCCGTCCAAGTTTCATAATTTGATTTCTTGCATACTCGTGCGGCAGTTTCAATTTCCATTGAAAAAACTATTCGTTAGACATACGCTAAAAGAAATCAAACTCCGTCTATAATGAAATCGAAAGAGACTGTTTGATGAACACAATTATTGAACAAAACTTAAGTTATACTCTATTTATTATATACTTACTACTTAGGTATATTAATTTTCATTCAAATTATTATTTTACATCCTATTTTGCTCATTATGAATTGTAAATTATTATTTAAAAATTCTTAATTCTTTATTTCGTATTATTTATATACATATATATATATAATTTTTCGTAAGTTATGAATTAATGATAGACTCTTGTTCTTAATAATAGTAAAAATTATTATTTTTTAAATTTTATTCAAAATAATTATTGGATTTTACATTATTTGATGCATATAAATATGTTTATATATTATTATACCTATATATGGTTTTGAAAACAAATTGGCATTGTTATTAATGATTCAGGATATAATTAATCTAAACTATTAATAGATTTATGTAGTTGGATATACAATTCTAAATTTACAGCGAGTTTTAATTTTAATAAAAAAATTATGTTGGGCCAACTATGACATTAAGTTACTAAGTAACTAGAATTGTTTAATTATCAAAATGTTTAATAATTGTCTAACTATTTTTTGTTATTCCTTAACACAACTAGTCAACTAGTCAAGTCAACTGATGAATGTACTTTGTATTGCTGCCTAAGTAAAAATTAGTCTGTATGCCTATTATATTGCTTAATTAATAATTAGGGTAAATTAGTTAATGTTTAATTTAAATGTAATTACCTATATATATTTTTGTTCATGTTAAATGTTAGTTTTGTTCAATATAAATATATAAAATATCTAATGTCTGAATCTTATTATTCTCTTATATTTTAACAAATCATTATTGGCATATTTATTTAATTCTTGTATTTTTGCTTTAAAATATGAAATTAAAAAACAGCGGTGGCCATTTATAGAAAAAAGTGTAAAGATATAAATTTGTTGTGATAAAAACAGAAAATAAATATACATTTTGTTTGCAAAAATGTAGTATTATAATCACTTCAAAAGAAAATTACTACAATGTTGCAAGTTAAATGGATCGCCTAGTATATATATAACATAATGTATATACATCAATTTTCATAGCTTTTTTACTCGCGCACCACTGAAGATTTTTAATTACTCATCATATTTATTATATAAAACTTATTGAAAAACACAAATAAAAAATATTATCTAAAGTATTTCTAAGGACATATTATACACATTTTTTCTTTAGGTGTACTTATAATTAAAATGTAACTTATATAGTATATATAATTAATTTTCCACCTTTTTATCTATCAAATATTGATTTTTCCATTTACATTAGGAGGCAAATAATATATTTTTGATACAAGTTATTTATATAGTACGCAACTTTTATATTTAATAATGTGTGTATGAAAAAAAAATATTGCTCTACTTACTCTTAAATTTTCTTTTTTATCGTTAGAAAAAAAATACAGATAGATTATAGCGTCATCATACATCACATAGTTGACTATTTTTAGTATCCTATGATTATTTTTCTTCGACGACACGTGGTGTAAAGTCCTTTGTCGTAAACGAATAACTATGATTTATGAAGCTTTTGCTGTTAAAATGCAGTTTGAACGTTATTTTTTCGTCGTATCGTTTATTTTGTTGACTTTTTATCATATTAATAATTTAATTGCTGTGTTTTGAATTATTATAAAAAATTTAACCTTTTTATTTGAAAATATGCATTTTCTATAAATTATAATTTTATATTTATGCTTATCTTCCATTCAGCGTTATTTTATTTTTACATATTTTAAAAATATTTTAATAAAACAAAATTAAATATCGTTTAATTTTTTTATTTTTGACTGAAAGATATTCATATATCTCATTTTTAACATCTTTCTATATTGGTATTCAAATAGATTTTTTGTTTTTAAGTTTTTTCAATTAAATTTTTGAATGTTTATAATTATTTATATTATAATTCATGTTTATTATTTAATAATAATAGCTAGGGCTTTAGGTTAATAAATTATGTTTATCATAAAATGGATTAAGAATACAAAAAGCATTAAAAAAAATAGAAATTTAGTGTGTAAACTAAAATGAAGGAATAATAAAGGAATATTCGAAAAAGAAATCGTTCGCATGATCATAAAATTTAAACGCCTTAAATGTTAAGAGAAGCAAAATAGTCCCTTGTGTCATTCAAAAGAAAAAAAGTATACAGTCTGTTTATGTATTTTACTCTCGGTGGAATTGAAATCGGACCAATCTAGATTTTCATAGAGTAGACAATTTTAACACGCAGCTTTTTTTTATATGTGTAAGTGTGTTTTTGTTGGAGCGATCTTTAGATATTTTACTAAAATATAATTATTTTTTATAATATTTTTGTGTATAAAAAAAATTAACTATTTGCTATTATAACACATGATACATTTTGTTTAATTTCTATATAGTGACAAATGAATTATATTTATGTATAATTTTTTTTCAAAATTCACATTACTTTAGTGTTACTCAAAAAAAAAAAAAATCGAAAATTAATTTCCTACATAACCTAGAAAAGAGAATAAGGAATTTAAATATGTTTTAAAATTATAATTGGAATTTTGGTACTGGGTGAATTTTTCTTTGGCTTATTGGTCTAAACGCACGAAAAAACCACCAGCTTTTAACGATATTTAGATTAATTAAACATACTACAAGTATGTATATCATATTTTAATTGTACGCGTTCGCACTGATAATTTTTTTTACATAAGAATTTTGATGAAGTTTTCATAATTGACGTATATATATATACTGTATAGTATTAGTATATTATAGGTTGTATATGTTTGTTAATTTATAGATTTTAGATTCTGAACGGAGTGATGAATGTATATGTATTGCTTTTACAATGATGTGTGTTTTTTTTGTGTCTGACGACAACATTTGGAGCAGTAATATTGCTCCGATTTTTGACTTCAGCCCCTCTTTGAATAGGAAAATTCATCTAGTTGGTACTTTGGGGGAGTCAAAAGTAAAATTTTCAAATAGTTTTCAAAAAAATCGAGAAAAACAAAAAAAAAGTGACAGAAAAACGACAATTTTACGAAAAACAACTTTTCGACAAAATCGATTTTTTGATTTTGCTGTAACTCAAAAACGAATCATTGTAAATACTTGAAATTTTCACCAAATATTTATATTATGGTTATCTCTTTACAGTTAAATTTTCAAAATATTTTGACCATTTTTAAGCTACTTATAGACAATTGAAATTTTCGACTTTTCTAAGTTTTTTTCTTCAAATGCCGATAAACATTTTTTGGGTGACCAGAAAATCTTGAAAATTTAATACAAGGTTTTTTATAAGTTTTTCTTAAAGTGATAAAAAAAAATCCGAAATCGTTAGTCACAATTTTTTTTTATAAGTGCTTAAAGTTCGAATTTATACGAAATATGTCAAAATTTAAATTAAATTTCATACTCTCATTATGCGTATGTTGCCAAATACTTTTTTTATTAATAAACAGATATTATAAAGTAACTATAGTAACATAATATAGTAACTATACTATTTGTTTCAAAATAGAATATATGACAATATTTAAATATAATATGTCCTAGACTGATAAATCATCTCCGTTTAGAATCGTTTTTCGTATACAATGATACCTGTCATTGCATTCAAATTTAACCTACGCTAGTCCGAGGTCCACCCCACCCCCTAATGTACAGCAGAGCGATACTCACTTACCCGCTTTGTTATATTTTGATTTTGTTATGTTCTCGTAGTAAATTAAAATAATAAAAAGGAATAATTTATTGCTTATATTTACATGATTTAATAGTTTTTCATTTTTATATAATAACATATTATATGTAAATATAAAATTGACATTTCAATGTACAATAAGATAAAATCAACAGTTTTGGATCGTTTAAGTTATTTAATATATTTGCATTTAATTATAATACAAAATTCTATTGTGCAAGGGAAACCAATTTAAATTCATATAAAACAACAGACGTTCAAATTTGTATTTTAAATAAAATATAAAAATTCTATGGAATTAATTGCGTAGTTAAGGTTATTAAACACTAAAGAAAATACATTCCTACCGGGGAACTTAAAAGCATATTACATACAATCGGTCTGAGAGAAATACGAGCAATTATTTTCTTTAGGTATAGTTATAAGAAAATATTAATGAAAAATATGAGGATCATAATTATTCATCAAAATACATTTATTTTTCAATTAAATTAAAATTTATATTTTATCTTTTAAAATTCCAATTTTGATTATATTTTAATCTAATATATATGTTATATTCGATAAAAATATTTTATTTTTATAAATCATTCAAAGACAACAAAAAAATTATTGTAAAAAATATGTGTTAAAAAACGCAATCCGTTTTTATAGGTACAATTTAGCAGGCCCATAAATTATGTAGGTGTTCCTTTATATTTAACCGAATTTAATATTAAATTATTTATTTATGATTTTTTATAGCGTATTTGATATAGAAGTTAGTGTATTTTTTTCAATTTATAATACTTTTTAGATCTAAAAGTTTTACACAAATAATATATTATTTTAATAACACTACCATGCTATAATAATCTTACGTGTACATGTTAATAATATTACTCATTTAAAAATTATTTTTAATATAATATTTTTCTGGATAGCACATATTATATATCTACTTATAATTTTGGTTCTAAAGTTTTTTTTATAGTATTTTCAATTTTGTATAGCATATTTTGATGTTTATAGCGATTGAGTTAACTGTAGTTAGCAATACTTAAAATGCAATCAGAAATAAACTTGTTTTCTTAAAATTTGTATAGGTAGTGAAATTTGTGTTATTTGATGTTTAAAATAGGATTATGTATGTTTGATTTGTTTTCAATTAATATAAACAAGCTAAGTCATTAATACTTGCAGAAGTACCATGTAAAAATTAAGTTTTAAATGTATATAATATATTACACGACTAAATTAAAACTAGTTATAATACGTTTCAAAATTAAAAGTAGGATCCGTATTGGCGTTCGATATTATTGTTTTAGAAGCTTGTCGACGATCATATATATTAATTTATGGTAGAATTTGTTACTTAAATATAAGCTTTGGGCTAAAACATACACTGTGGTACAATGCAGAAAGATACAAGATTAGACTACTAAATTTTTCCATTCAAAAACTTTTCAAGGAACGGATTAATACCCGAAATAGGCCAAATATATAAGCAAATGGTACATATTATTTGTATGGCGTAGAAGGCATTATAAGTAAATAACTGGTAAAGCATAAAAAGTTACGTACAATTTCTAGCTCTTTCAAGCCAATTTTAATTGTCAGAAATATATGGTTCCAATATCATACTTAAAAGTTGAGCGAATAAGAGAAGAAAATAAAACTTTAACGACCATACATAGTCGTTCAAGTCTTATAATACATAATATAATATTAGGTAGGTATATAATATATATGTAGTCACGTGGGTACTAGGCAAGGCCGTAACTGGAAATTAATTTCGGGGGGGGGGGGGGGGTTGTAAGCCAAAAATGTGTGTTCTAATTGTATTATAATATTGTGTAGGTAATTAAATATGGAATATGCGAAAAATTTCGGGGGGGGGGGGGGGTTTGAACCCCCCCCCCCAGATACGGCCTTGGTACTAGGGCCACAGTATCTACTTAACTTAAAGCTATATAATCCATCAAATATGAATAATATTAGTATCAAAAAAATAAATAATAATAATAATATTTTTTTAATATACATTTTTTTTAATCGTATATATGTACATTTTTTGAACCGATCAGTTAAATGTACCTATTTGTATTTTTTTAATTTCATCTTCAAAGAATATTGATTTTCTTCTTTGTCATTTTAGTCTGTCAGATTAATTGTCTTTGGATATTAATTGTCTCAGTCCAATTTTCCACAGTCATTATTTTTAAGATTCTTTATCCACGATTAAGTTATTTACTTATATAATATCATAAATATATTTATTTTATTTTTGTGTGAATTCCAGATGCCAACTTTTGATTATACGCTGATCAGATTGACATATCCCTCTTTTTCCGGATTTATACTCAGAGTATAGTAGTGTATATGTATATTTTCAAATAAATTTTAGCATCTTTATTTTACAGAGTTATCTAGCATGATCACTTCTTTTTTCTTCATTTATACTGTTATTTGAAATCTAATTTTTGGAATTTTCAATCATACGTTCAGAGTTTCAGACTATATTTTCAAATTCTTGATTTTTTTTCTATAGAGTATTAAATGGAAATGAAAACTTTTGTTTTTCAAACGAAAATTCCCCTTTTCTACTGTAAATTATTTAGCAGATAATTTTACATCTATTTTATAATATTGTAAAACAGTTGTTCAGAATTATTATTTGATATAAGCATTTTAAGAACTGAAACATTATTCCTTTGAATTATGAACTAGGTACATTAAAATATTAAAAAATGCACTAAAAATATACAGTTAATAAAGCGGGTTTTCATTTGAAATCGGAATCTTACATCACCACAGAACACTCCTTAAGTGTTACAAATTTGAAAATTTGGTTCTTAAGTATAATATTATTTAAAAATTAAAAAAAAAATCATGATTTAATTAAATTCATTATTAAAGGAAGAAAATTGATGAGTATGGTAGAATAATCATCTTGTATCAATACACATCAATTATTATCTGTGCAGTATTTATCATTATATTTTATTATCTTCGACTAAAATCGATGCACATCATCGAGCGCACCTTCCGTTTTTTAATTTTGGATTCCGTTCTTTATTTTTTCGATAGAGAATTATGAGACTGTTTCCTAAGACGAGTTTCGTTGTAACATACTTATTGCGTTGTCGCATTTTACAAAGGTATAAAGTGTATATATATATGTGTGTGTACAGGGGTGAGGACCTAAGTAAATTGTATATAATTTATATAAGAACGCGTGCTTCATATTATAGTTGTATATATAAGTTTCATTCTGTAAGGTGCATCTTCGGTGGTGTGTGCGTTCTATGAAAAGCCGGTAAAATAAATCGCCAACGTTTTCTTCTCTCCCGTCGAGCAACAGCAGCTAGGCAGTCATCTTGCTTCGTTCGGGTGACGAGAGCACGTTTCATTAATTCCGCTGGGGCATTTTTTTCGCTCACGTCCGGGGGTGATGGTGTAGTATAATGTGTATGTATATACACACATATTTATATATAGGGGAAAAAGCTGATTTAAAATACGACGCGCGGGTAATGTTACGAAAACAAGTACCTATACGAACGACGCATGCGAACACGGACCGAGTGTGAAAGAGCGACGAAAACTTATATATATATAATATATATACATATACATACATAGAGATTCTGTTTAAGTTGTATGCACTTTTGGCTTGCGTGTTATACGACGACTTACTCTATCTGCTGGCTTAGCTCACCCGGTTTCGTTGTTTCCGCAGTAAATAAGTGTAGGTGTAACACGTATAATTATGTGAAATTTTCCACTTAAACTTCTTATAGTGCCTGTTGAACGAGTTAAATTTTTTTTTATCCTCGTAGACAACAACCGCTATACCAATACTACATCGAATTCCGTTTACTCTAACTGACTCGTCATTACCATGGCTACTACTAGAAGTAATTAGGTACAACGTATTTCTTGTATATAACGATGTGTACACGCATTGGCTTATATAGAGTAATTTACCAAGCATGCTCAAATTTTATTTTTCTTCAATAATGCAGTTATTAAAAAATGTATTATTTTACTGAAAATGTTGATGCATCTTAATCAGAATTTAGAGGTGTAGTTATCATGTTATTTAACTTGGTAGATTAAAAACTCCATGATAATGGGTCTATGGTGAGTTTAAAATGTTAATAATTAATATTAATATATTAACATTTATAATTTGTAAATATGGTTCAAGCTTAATAAACACTATAGATTCAATGCATCACATATATTTTTTATATTAGTAAAATCATTTTTTAGAACAACTTATTAACCTTGGAACAAATATTTCAATAAATGAAAAATTACTCGTTTGAATTTTGAATAAAATGCATCAATGTTCTCCAAAAAAATATTTTCTAAATAATTTATGGTTAGTAAAAAATAGGAGGCTTATCATTTGAAAAACAGAAATCTGCGTCATCATGTGAGTTGTATGAAAAATCTAATGAATTTTAAACAAAACATTTAAATACTTAAAAAATTGCAATAATCATTATTATATGAAAATAGGAGGGTGAGGATCATGCTTGATAAATCATCCTGTACCTACATAATTATATTGTGTGTGCAATTGTTCATCTCGCTCCCAGGTCTGAAACTTTATGTATGGTAACATTAACTCCCTATTTATACGTATGTGACATGCGTGTTTAGTATAATATAAATATTACGAATATGTACCAACCAGGTGTACTTCGCAAGTTCGGCCGTGTACGCGCGTTTTAACATTTTATTATATACGAATTAATGTATAATATAATATATGTATAATGTATATTGTGTATCCACGTAAAAGCTTTTGCATAGTTTACGAGAATATTATATCTATGTATGATAATATATATATGGTTCTGGAAACATATTTAATTCCATCATAATATATGTGTTTAAGCATTTCATAAAATGTCGATTATGGATTAAGTCGATGTATTTAAAACATTAGTGTTGTTTATTTAACTCTAAAATACATTGGTATTAACTATAATGTTTCATAAAAATATTTTTTACACTAATCTAAAATGTCGAAATAATCATGAAATTAATTGTTTATATACACACATGGAATATTACAATATTTAATATAACATATTGTAAACTGTCAAATTATAAAATTCTTTATGTTACTTTTACTTAAAAAAAGGATAAAACCTGGTATTTGGTCATTCGATAATAATGCTTGGAAATATTAAATGCACGTCAATTTGCTATAATTTATACCTCGCAATAGTATAATAACGTACCTATATAAATTAATATTATTATAGATTACTTATATCGTAATATTTTTGAATTCTATACACAAAGTTGGTTTTGTTGACTTATTCGTAAATAAAATAATAATTTGTCATATCTCGCGTTCATCAATATTAGGTATATATGTTATCAACAATTATATTATTAAAGTCATACTCTATATGATTATAACAGACTTATTTGTAATACGATGTAGGAGATAGGAGTTGTATTATTATGTATTTACATTTCTTATATCATGTACTTAGTCTCAGAACGTATTTTAGCGTTTTATAGAAGTCCTAGAAATCATGGACTTTTGATATCACGATACTAAATTTCAACATAGTTAATACGTATAATATATTATATATTTTTTATTTATATTTAGTTTTTTACTTTATAGTATCATTAGTGACTTACCTTATTTTTAAACTTACTATTCTATATTATTATATCGTCTATAGTTTTTTTATTATGTCGGAGGAGTTGAAGGAAATCCAATTAAAAGATAAAATTTACTGCAAAATAATAATATAAACAATTTTATTTTTATTTTAGATAATCGTACAATTTATTATTATTTTATGTGTATAATTTATAATGAAAAATTATTAATAAAATGTTAAGATAATTATATTGATTATATGCTCTTATATAATACTAGTTTGGTGTATATTTTATATATAAAATTTGTGCTTAGTTGTTTTCGAATAACAACCGATTAGGTACGCTCGGTATATTTGTTTGATTTATTTGTAGGTTCATTTATGGTGGTTTAATTATACGTTTTAATTTGTGGTAGTGTGACAATGCTTTCGTATACAGTTGTACATCGCTGGCAGTAGTTTACAAGTATTTATTTAGTATACTTCTCGTGTACTTGTGCTCATATATATGTAAATATTATTTAATCGAACCTGAAACTTTATTAAATATGCGTATTGTTAGAACTTACATACACTTTTATAATCCCATTTTTTGAAAATATGCAATTTTGCAAAACCACTAAAAAATGCATCATTATTTTTATCTACTTTTATTTCCAGAATTACATGTATATTTCTTATAGTCATATACTGGTGATGTCTTCTTTTATCGTTTTAATTTTAATAATGTGAATATACTGTTGTATAATAGTATAATATGTGATAAATAAATTCATATTATTTAATTAAATAAATACCAATATTTAAAAAATGACAGTTTGGTCAATGTTTATTAATTATTATTTGTTGGTTTATTTTGATTTAATTCCAAGTGCACATCATGTATAAACATTCAATTAGTCACATCGTGTATCATTTATTACTCAGCAAAATTTTTAATATTCATTACGTTTTTATATTGTCTTTTATTATTGATGGATTATTCTTTAGTTAAAAAGAACAGTTTTATTACTTCTATTATAATTATTTTATTTATTTATTTTTTTTTTTTGGGGGGGGGGGGATTCTCATCTATAACTTAAATAATTAATTATGGTAATCCTGAGTACTTTTAAGCACGAAAAACGATTGGTCTCGTGAAATTGGGTCAAGAATAACAAAAGCAGAGAGAGCGTTCTTTGCCTTGTTAAAGTTCTTTAAATCTAAACTATTCTCCAAACGAACAAAGACAAGACTTTATACATCAATAATAAGGTCGATACTAACATGGACCACTACGATTGTAGCACAGCGAAGATTGAGGACTTTTGAGAATAAGATATGGAGAAGAATATGTGGCCCGATCAGGGATCCGAGGACCGGCCAATGGTGCAGAAAGTTCAACCAAGAATTAAAGGAGGAATTAAATATAGTTACAGTTAATGGATTCATAAAGAGTCAAAGGATAAAATGGCTAGGACATGTTATGCGGCGTAACACAGATGCATTAACCAAGGTAACATTAAATTGGAAGCTGGAAGGAAGAAGGCCACGGGGTCGTCCTCGGAAAATATGGATGGATGTCGTGGAAAAAGATTTGGAAGACCTTGGAGCACAGAATTGGAGGGAGATAGTACAGGATCGAGATAAGTGGGGTGATTTAGTGATGGCGGCAAAAACTCTTGGAGAGTTATGAAGGCCAGAAGAAGAAGAAGAAGAAGAAGAAGAAGAAGAAGAATCCTGAATTAGTCTGGTTGAAACTCAGTCAACACAATATTACATTTTGTACGAATATAATGACGTCATTTTGAGAGGATTTAATATTTTTTATCAGTCGAATATTATTATTGTGGATGTACAAGAGTGATTTTTTCGTCTTGTAGACGAATAAAAAATTAATATTAGGTTCATCAGTGAGCTGATCAATTTATATAAGAAGATTAACCGATTAGTTGGTATGTAGGTTTTACAACATTTTGATTTTTAATTAAATTATGATCATTATGAATTGTAACATTCTATATACTCGTTAAGTTATAATCCTCATAACTAGCTTAGGAATTTAAATATCCCGAAAAAGCGATTGACCAAGCACAAATATTGTTTTTACTTTGTGTTAATAGTAGTTCAATTCACTTTATTATTAAAGTCTGACTATATTACTAACTACTAATTATATTTTATTATATATTTCTATTTCTATTGATATTATAATTTATTTTACAGTTAGTAATGTACATATTAACTGATAATTTTACAGTGTAGGCCATAGGTCCTATACTATAGGCGTTATACAGTACCTACCTATAAATATTAAATATACATAGACAATGCCACAACAGCTTAAAATAAATCTAAATATTTTGAAATATTATTGTATAACGAATATCTAGTAAAATATAAGTACATAAAAATGTCAAAGAAGCCTCACATATATTGCTAAATTATAACATAGGGATTAAAATAATAATTTTCTGTTTAAATATTAAATTTCTAAAACATTTAAACTTAAAAGTTTAAATGTCTGTAAAAAATAAAAATCGTTATAATTAATTTTTAGATTTATGATTTTAAGTAAGAAGCATTTATAGGAATCTTTGTATTAAATTTTGAATAGCTTTAAAAACTTAATAGGCATTTTATTCATTTTAACTAAAATATGATTAGCAAATTATTGATGTTTTAATAAATATTGTCAACATTTTAACTTTAAATAAGGGGAAGGTACTTATAAAAAAAATATCCTAATTTATTATGTATTAATATTTTTTAACTTTTAAAAGAATGACTTATTTACTTATATGAAATTAGGTACTAAATTTTATCATATAGTTAAACTTTACTTTACTATTTATAATTTACCTACTATTAACAATAATTAAAATTAAAATTAAATACAACTTCTATGAATTTTGATTGAGTTATTTATTTACAAGTATATTTATGTTAATATTAAAACTGTAGAAAAAATAGTCGATATGGAGTTACGAAAATATTGTGAATTGGACGAAGTTTAATATTAATACGGACTAGTTTTTATTATCTTGAGAATTAATCTAACGTTTTTGATAATATCTTTTTTATATTATTTGGAATTATGAAGAAACAGCAATTAAATTATACGATACTTTTTGTTGATATAATTGTTGTGGTTTTGATTTTTTGAATAACAATACATATTTTTTATTTTTTATTTCAGAGTTTAATAATTTTCTAAGATTATTTATGCATACATATTTATTTTTATCCAAGTAGTCAATAAATTATAAATTCTATGTAATATTATTACGTATTTACTTTCGGGTTTTTGTTTGTCGCATAGGTACCTATCTATGATTTTTTTCTTATTATTTAAACAAGTTAACCAATACGCGTAGTTATATCAAGAGTAATATTTTATTTTTAAATAATTTCATACTGCATGATATTTAATTTGTATAACAAAGGAGGAAATAATTATTTTAGAATCTAATCGTTTTTATCGCAGTATTGTGATAATAAACACCCAAAAAAAAACATCTGCGTATTATATCCACCATGTGTATAAACATTATAAACGTAGGCATCTTTGAGTTTAAAACGAGAACTTTAAGGATTTTAAATGCCAGTTTTGAATTTATGTTTGGAATCTTTCACGGAGAAAAACTTGAGAAATATAAACAAAAGTTTCAGTTATAAATGGAGACTGGAGAGTTTTTTAATTGTTTTATAAGATAAAGTTTTGCACGTATCTTTTAATTTATAATATAATTAATGACATTCCACAGAATACTTGTAGTATACATTAAGCGTATACGTGTCAGTCGTCTATTTTCTGATGTGATAAATATTATAGTTCTTAAAGAAATAAAAATAATCATGATAATACTTAGTTTATAATGAAATCACAGATACTTTTAAAAATGTATTTTTGTTTTATTTTATTATCTATATGTAATATATATTATGAAATCTTTAAATGAACTATACAATAATCACAAGTGATTAATATTATATTAATTGTCAGGAATCTTGGAGTAAAGAAACAATTCAATGTTGGAATTTCATGGCTTCGAGCCGTTGGCTTTAGTCACTTAGGCTTAGGAGGTTACACAATTTTATTTTAAACGTATTTTGGAATAATATGAACGGTTATATCGAATTTTTAGTGATTATGATGATTGGATGGTTTGTAGTTAAATCGTTTTTAGGTTTTAATGAAGTTTTGAACTATTGGAATGAAGAGATCAGTATGGAATGTATTATTTGGAACATAGTTTGGTTGGTTGTGGGAATCATTTGGACTGGAATATTTAGATTAAGTTTAAGTTCGAGAGCTTGGTTGATTCCCATATATTTGGTCACATTCAAATTGAATTTAAATCAAGTTTATGTAAAAACCAAAAAAAATTTAATCATGATTTATTATTCTACTATTGTCAGAGATTGTACATTAACTAGACGTTTTTTCTGTTCTTTTTATTATATTAGATACATAATATCTGTTTAAAGTCATATATTAGACAATTCATTATTAATTACTAATTTGGTACATGTTATGTATATGCCTATTCATTTTAAAAATGTAAAGTAAAAAAAATCAATTTATATACTTAATTTTTGTTTTATCCACTATAACAAGCACCGGCAAGGCGGCAACCCACGGCCCTCCAAATATATTTCATGGTGTTTAAAATTTCAATTTTATATCTTCGATATAAATTAAATTTAATCATGACTATATTATACAACAATGCGCACATCTCATGATATAAACTATGAGCGAGAATGTAATCTAATCGTATATAATGTATCGTAATATATATAATTTATGTATGTATATAATAAATTATATTTTTTAATATTTTAATTTTGTAAGCGGCTCTCAATGAAAAACTGAAAAAAATTATGGTCCGTGTAGGTAAAATGGTTGCCGACCCCTGTACTATAATATTTGGAGTTTGGTTTCACTCCAATAATAGATATTTATTTTATTTTACTTAAATAATGTATAACATAAGTAATCTCATTTATACTTTATTTTGAAGTCCATATAAAAAAAATACCTTCTTGAAATAAATATGTGTATGTATTTATTTAATAAGATTTAAATTATTTGAAAGTCATCATTTTTCATTTTTGCTGCTTTAAATTTTTTGAGTGGAACTTTAGAGTGAATTTTCTTGTAGTTTTTAACTAACGCTGAGCTTAGATATGTCCATCAATCATTGCCTCTGACAATTTTTTTTACTATTCTTCCTACGCTTCATTTTTTCCCAGAAATGATTTACTAATATTTTGAAAAACTACTCAAAAAGTTTTGTGTTTCAGTATATCATCAAAGATTTGTATATTGCTACTGCAAATCCTTCTGATTAAATATGTTTCACAACTCTATCATACCGTGTTTAATTCTTCTTCAACTATCACTAGTCACGTAAATCTTATATGTAGTTGTTCTTAAAATAAGATTTCCCACTGTAATTTTTTTTTACGGACTGTATAAATATATTATTTATTAGAGGTTTTGTACTAACCTATAATTTAAGTAAATTTGCTTTTATATTTTCATTCCATGTTAATTATGTATATAAATATATTTATGTTCCTCGTATTATTCAAAATGTACATATATAATCATTTAACCGTTATCTACTATAACCGTGGTCTGGGATGACCCGTTAAATATAAAAGCTTTATTGAAGAAATTCTTTTTTTTTTTTTTAATCTCTTTTAACCGGAGCTCGGGAGCATGAAGGTATTTGGGATTTTAATATTACAAATAATTGAAGATTTAATTTTTTCAAATAATTGAATTGTTTTAATAACGGTTAATACATAAAAGTTTATTATTACATACTAAACAGTTTACCAAAATGTAGAGCTGTCTTGGAGTTCCGCGAGTGTGATGGTCATCGCGGAGAACTACCGTTCTCCTATATCTTATGATACTGAACGTGGCACAAAGCCGAGAGGGGACTTAATATCTACTCAGCATATTGTGTTGTATTTATAATATTATATAATTAAAGATGTAACGATCGTTACACTATATTCTACACTATACAAATGCTTTTGATGACCAAGGTTTTATCACTACTAAGTATGTGAGACATCATTTGATACACAATGTTAAAATCAAGTTAAGATTTTAAATAACTCAGGTTTCATAAGATAGGACATTTTGCAGTAGACCTGATAATTAAAAAAAATATTTTAATTTTAAATATGTTTATCTTAAATAAATACAAATGTACGGAGAAAAAAATCACATTTTATACAACGATCGTTGAAGAAATTTTTAGTGTTAAAACATATTCACCATATTATTTTAATTTGTAAGACATTTGAATAAATGATTGATTATATGTTTTATAATTGATTAATAATCATTAATATGAGTTTAAAATTAAATTATGTGTAATACATTATAATCAACTTAAACTTTACAAATATTTATCACTTTTTGTTTACTTTTATAGTCCTTAAAGTTTAAATATAAACTAATTAAAAAATCAAAACGTTTAGTGTGGTATGCTGAGCGTTGCAAGGCTGTACTTAATGACATTTTACTTGGTGTTTTTTTAGTTGAGTTAACCATAGAATGTGAAATCCTATTAAAGAAAAACAAGCTTACTTGTTTGGTACTTGGTAGACCTTTTTTTCATAAGTATAATAATGCTTTAGCTGTTATAAATTTACAATTCGACTATTTATTTTTAAATTCTTTATGATTATTTTTAATTTTTATAGTATAGTGTTTATTTTCCTTACCATGTTGATGGTTGAATACATTATAGATTATTTTTCGTTGCTTAACTAGCTATGACCATTTGATGTTTAATAAATTAATCAATGGTTATAATTAATATAAATGATAAATAATAAATTTACGCTGCCAACGTTGAAACTGAAATCAAAAATGTATTGAAGTATAATTATATACTTTTCCATATTTTTAATAGCTTATATTTTTGTTTAATTTATGTCTACCCATTTTCAAATTAAATGTGTATAAAATAATTTTTTACCTTTCGTAAATAAGTGACTTATAATATTATAATTTTTTCGCGGAAAATTGGCTGTATGGAAATGTAGCATATAATGGTATGTCATATGTACTATACTTTTCATAATATTTGCTAGAAAAATATTAAACTATTTTGTTTTATATTAAAATAAAGAAAATTATAATTAACTTATTTTGTCTAATAAATTCATATTATTATTAGCTTTATAGTTTATAACAATGTATAGTTTACTGAAGATTATTTGTGCATACACACACACATAATATTTAGCGGTATTTTAATTATTTTCCGAGTGCAGTTATATTAATTGTTACGAGTTCCATTACGAAGTCCATACGCAATTATTACATTCTGTAATTATTTCGACCGAAAAGCAAGTAGGACGGTATAATTTATTTATTATTTTGAATCTAAGAATGTTTTGTTTGTTATTATTGAACAAATACATATTATAAAGTTGTCAATTTCGAATGGAACAATTTTTAACTTTGTTGTTTAATAATTTTTACAACGCTGTAAAAGCTATTACGATCTTAATGCACTTTATAAGATTCTATCTTGGTTTATAACACTACGGTGTATATTATTCTGAAAGTTATTAGTGCAAGAACACGGTCAAGTTAACCCGCAATACGACGAGTGGTGTTATCTTTATAATATGTACCTATAGTGTGTTTCTCGGTTTCGCAGTCTTGAGAGACGTTCGGTTAACTAATATATAATTCATCAAAAGACATAAATTTTTGACTTATATTTTAATTATAAACTCCCGTTAATTTAACATTTTCATTGCGTTTATATCACTATATTTAGTGGATTGTGTAAAAGGTTCTATTTCTTTATGTAATGAAAATAATAATATATTCGTTCGTTATCATAACACAAGTTCAATTTAATTTTACATCATATTATTATTATGATATGTATATAAATACCGTTCACCAAGGAAATTAATTAAAATAATTTTATTCAGTAGGGAACGTCAATTGAAATGGTAGTTGGTAAATTTAAACTATAGTTATTAACATTTAATTTTGTATATTAATTATTATTCATTTTATAACATACTTTATAGACGGTATATCTGTAACGGACATATTGATATAAAGTTATACCCTTTTTTGTTTATCAATTATTATAATTTCAACGTTTTTAGATTTAAGGTAGGTAGATTTTCATTAAAAACATTTGTAAAAATGTTTAAATAATATAAAATAGTGTTTTTTCTTTTCGTATAAAATTATATACATATATACAGTTATTTGTTCAATCAATTTTGTGTTTATATTTACTTTAAACTTATAAGTACTTATAACTTTACATTTTTATTGTTTTTTTATCTTGTTTTATTATTATTTTAATCTTATATTATTCTATAGACTATAACACTCTATAGCAAACATTTATAATAATAATAATAATAATAAATACATTAAAAATTAAAGTATTAAAATTGTTTAAATGTATTAACCATTCTAACAATAATTTATCGTTTATAAATATTATAAGTATTTGGAATTAGGGTGAAATTATTACAGAGAAGTTAAATTTTACAAATTATCCCTTTTACTATTTCCAATCACTAAATAAATTCAATTTTAAAAGTTTATTAGTTATAATATTAATTGAAAAGATAGAGGTTTAATAATAAAGATTTTTGATAAGCATGTTTAAAACAAATTATCTTGTTTTAGAAACGAAACATTTTATTAACATAATGTTATTAAAAATAATTAATAAAAAAAATACACACTACCATTAAGACTGTTTATGTATCATGTTAAATAAAAAACGACTCTGTTTATTAGGTAGGTATATATTAGACGGTTGTAGAATTGAGTTTCCGATGCGGGTCGTGATGACAAACATTATATGCGATACGCCATATAATATTATACCATGGTATATATAATAATAATATTATGATCTACTATGTTGGGCGCACGCGAGTGGTATACAGCGGGGGACCTGTCACAGTTCCGTGATGTGGTGTTAAGGCGGAGCGGTGCGGTCCTTTAATATTCTCTTTGAAATTCTGCTCCGTCGGAAAACTATTTCGATAACCTATTTAGCGCGTGCTTAAACTGAAATCGCCCTGAAAACCCGATACAGTACTGAGCAATATCGTTTCGTTTGAAACCCACTGCACTGAACTCTCCCGACCCGTCATGTAGTTACATGATACCCTTCGACTTATACCAATTACTATCCTGTACACATATTATTATATAGTATCTCCGTTATTATTTATGTACGCAAGCAAAAAATCAAATGGTCCGTAGATTTGTATAGTAGCCACGTAGAGTAAAAATATAAAAACATGTTTTGCGCATCAAATGATTTGCATTATTTTGCTAAGACTTTGCGCAGGATCATATAAAGTCAATAATTGATTTAATAATAAAAAACACGTTTACAATTATGTAATAATAGCTGATTTTATATATACCTAGCGTTGTCTATTGAAAATTAAATGTGTGTTAATTTACCCCTTATTAAACTTGTTAGTTTTTTTCATTGACATAATATAATGATAATATAATATAATAATATAATATAATATTATATTATATAATATAATTATGTCAATGGTTATTTTGACCAAATGTACAAGTCTAAAATTATATTAAATCATAATAACTATTTTATATTCTGTAACCAATGGCAACTCTCTAAAAAAAACAAAAAAAATATTTGTTTAATATGAATCAACAAATCCTTACGGAAGTTTTTTTTTTAAATGAAACGTTTTAAAAATTGGCTTTGAGGTGAATATCCTTGATTATCTAAAACCAATTTTCAGAACTAACTAAAAGTGTGATATAGACACACATACACATACATAGACATTGCTTATATTATTATAGATATATAATATATATAATACTCGTAGGATGTACAATTTGTATTCACTTTTAGCAAATTATTTAGACTAGGTGCCTAATCGAATAATATACTATTATCGTGTTGAATGTGTGAGTTTTGAATTATGATACGCAACCCTTTCTATTTTAGTTCTGTAACAGTATTTTATGTTCAATATAATATGCAGTGTCGTAATTAGAGGGTAGTAGCGAAGCGTTTGAGTGTACTGCCGTAGAAGGGAGATAATAATATATAGCACTTTCAGGTTATATAGATTAGCAACCCCAAATACCCGAGTCCGAATTGTTTCAAATTTTTAGTCGACTTTAGGATAATGCATGTATTGCTTTGTACAATGATGAACAGTTACATAATTTAAACATATAATGTATGTCGTTAAACCAATGTACAGAATTATTATCAATAAGTATGTAAGACGTAGGTATAGGTTTAATAATAATTCCGCGTCATTGAATACATTTAAAATACATGACCATATGTTAAAAAGTCACTGATCGTGTACGCAAGGAACGCTTCATTATTATAATATTATAGATTTGAGTTTGAAGATTTTCTCTATACGAGCAATAACCTCGCCGCTTTAATCACACATAGTTTTGTCGCATAGCCATCGCTCATCATACTTGCAAGGATTGCGAGCAAGTGAGATTATTGATATGCAATATTTTCGTATTATACGTCGTGTCATACTATTGTATTGTTTTTAATGTATACACGTTAGTTTATATTATACTCGATTGCGTATATAGGGTAATTCATCACGAATAATCACCCTAATTGTTTTCATTTAATAATAATTATAATTAATTTATATTTTAATTTTTGGAATTCTTAAGTATACTTATAGACCATATTTTAAATGATTGAGACTTTTTATACTACTTATAAGGAGAGTCTTGTAGCAATTTAAACATCGGGTTTTAAAATGAAGACCCTCTTAATTTACTATGACTTGAATATTTTGATATAATTAGTTTAATATTAACAAATAGTTTTTAGTTATTAAAATATTTATACTAAGGATTGAAGTCCTTAAAAATGATTTAAAAACATTATAAAATATAGGTAATTTGTATACTAAGGCTATTTTAACAAATTATAAGTATCGATTGATTAATATTAATTATTACATTTTTTAACAAATTTGTTAAAATTTGTTTTTCTAAACTCTTTATTATAGATCAATTATGCTTATACAAAGTTAAATAATTCAAAAACTATTCGTTCAAATTTTGATTTCGATTTATCAAATTATTCAGAAAAATTATCTGATAAATAATTTACAGTTGATATTGTAGGGGTTTGAATTAAAAAAATAAAAGCTTGCATCTCCGTCTTTTAAAAAAAAATAACAAGAAATTTAAAATAGGATATTAAAAGTTTGTTAGAAAATTCCAAAACTCAGATTTTAAATAACTATATTATTGAAAAAAATGCTAAGCCTGCTCGGTGAATCTTCCTGTAATCTGTATAATTTATTATTATATATTGACAGAGATAGTAATGGAAATTTTGTTTTTAAAAATATCCTTCTATTCATCTACCCCCTTTGAAAGTGGTGTTGAATGTCTCTTCATCGTTCCTCACTTTTACTCGAGAGTACGAACTTCTATAATTATATTATATATTAGGGAAATATAGGGCCGTCAGACCCGCATTGAGCTCTTGTTCGGCTCTCTCATTTAAAAAGCTTTACTAGTCGTGGTGTAAGTAATAATACGAAATGGCTTTCCCCTCTTTTTGCTACCATCGCCAACACTATACACACAAAGCGAGTTCAAAAAGCTCAAGACTTAACTATACTTTGTTGTTGTTGTTATTATTATTATTATTATCATTATTATAACAATTACGGCATACGCGTCATATTGTTTTGTAGTTAGGTCGCAAAAATAGTAAAATGATGCCATAAAACGGTGTTATATTGTGTTTATAATACATACACACACGCATATATGCACACTATTATACATATTAATATTATTACCTATACTTGAATTGCATATTTTGTGCAATTTACACGATCTTAACATAATAATAATATGGTCGTGCGTCTACTTGTGTGTGTGTGTGTGTGTTTGATGACTTTGACAAATGTTGAAAAACCGTTTATTTCGTTTAGTTCGGAATACGTATATGTGTCAAGAGCACCGCAGTGCAACGACGTTTTAGTAATGTGACATTATTGTAGGCGCAGAGACGACGCGTGACGGTGTTTCGCATATCTATTTGATCAACCTCGATTTGTCGAACGCATAAATTAATTTCAGCACAGTATACGCATAGATTATGTTAGATTTCCAAAAAAATATCGTCAAAGTGCCAAAAACAATGTCGTTTGAAATTATTCGTGATTAATTTTCAACAGTGACAGTTAATATAAGTACGCACAATGTGGCTGATATGTAGTGTACACGTTCAATATTATAATTTCATACCTCTTCAAATGTATGTTATTTGCTATATGCGTTCTGAAGATTATACATGTTTATCATGTAAAATGGTATTAATAACAATTATACACATATATAACTATATGTGTAATATATTCTGCATATAATTTATACAATTCGTTTCGTTAAAAAATCGACGCGTGTAAGGCACAGGAGCTTGAACTTTCGTCGGACATTAATAAAATTCGTATGGATTTTATAAATGATAAACGTCTATATGTGATATTATATTATATAGGACTGGTATAAAGAAATCTGGTTGCTAAATCTGACTGAATTTATAATATATATTATGTTTGCCCCGTTAAAAATAACTAAAATGGATGTGCGATTTCCTCTATCACATTTTAAAGTTGTATATTGTGTAAATATTATACTTGTATTGTGTACAATGAATTACAATAACATGCAATCGAAAATAATATAATCGGAAATGTTAACTACTATCCATTCGAGCATTTCGAGCACATACATTTTATTATATATAAACAACTTATTATAAATATGCATATATAATGATGAGTATACAGAAACACATAAAAGTTGTCAGACATGGAAACGAAAATTAATATTATAGCAACGTGGGTATTTCCATTTGTACTATTTGTATTCGTATACTTTGTTATAGTGAAATTAATGTTTGGTAAGCTTTAATAAAAACTAAAAGTGGTGCAATATAGTAATATATATATATATATATACACGTACCTTATATCCATAAACATTATTATATTCCTCTCACACATTCAAATGCCGAAGGATAATTCGCCCTCCAATCCCTCTCCCTTGCTACCATTCCACCGCACGGTCGACCGAATGCGATATTTTATTCGCCTTTTGAATTTCACTGCAAAAACCTGGTGGCTTATATTATGACCCAAATGATCCTCACCTCCGTGCGCGTCGTCTTGCCTCTCAAACGACTTACAGTTGAACTGTATGGATATATCTGGAAACCATCGGTACACATACATGCATATATATTACATATATATATATACTATAGCACGCATACACACGTGCATCCATCCTCAAGCAGGGTCCTGTGAGGAGAAGACGTGACCTGACTCCCCATCGACTCTCTATTCGTCGTCGTTGTAGGGATTCTGCGATTTTCGCTTTTTGCTCTCTGCAACAACAACGACACGGTCGCGGCAGCACCCTTTCCCGCATCACCGAAATTCCCATTTCTCGCAATAGAATTCTCACACACGTGTATAAATATTTAAATGCGTTTATTATTCATATTTACATCCGCTGTGCCGCCGCGGCATCTTCTCGCTGGCCTATACACGTAAAACGGTATAGTTTTCACCACACGTATACACACACAAACGCACAAACAAACGCACACACAAGCACGCGCATTTGTGACTTTGATGTTACTTTCGTGAAAAGAAGGGTGAATTTTCGCTGTGTGACGAGTATGTACACAGAAAATGTGTGTATGTGTCGTATTAATTCCAAATTTGTGGAAAAACGGTACACTCAGGATTTTCGAGTGCGTTTTTGCCCCACGTCTGTATCTATATCTACATGTTTCGAATATAATATACTATATGTATGAAATCGTTGCCGTGGTAGAAACTGAGAGGCGTTTCATGGTGCTTAGAGACAGGATTTATTATGCTAGTATATGCATATATAGCAGCATGTTCTGGTGATAAATTATTGCAAATAAATCGGGTCGGATGGAATCCGTTTAATGAAGAAGACCAATGAATCTTTTCATGCTGGTGTCGTTTTAAAAAGTTACAACATATATTAAACGTGTGATTATTTTGTTAAAAAATGAAACTCGCAGCCGTCGACCACTGGTATAATTGATATTATTTAGTTGTTGTTTTGAAATAAAAAATTAAATGTTTTTACTTACATGAGATCCATTATATTTATTGGGTGTGTACAAAATATCTTTAACTGGTCTTTGTGAGCGCTTTTCTTCCGTCGTCTCGACCGTCCGCCACTTGCAGATGACTGTGATCCCTTTGAATATCGACTTTATGCTTATATGTGTGTTAATATAACTCGTGAGAAATTTCTGCGTGAAAATACTACCTCAAAAAAGACATTATATAATATGAATGTGGTATTTCGTGAATATATAATATTTTGTTAGATTGTGGTAACTCGAATATTAATTAAAAATACGCATATAATATCGAAACTCCACGCTCGTTCCACCACGAATCTCAAGAGCTTGAAATCAATATAATATTCTTGTCAATGTTCCGCTGTTTTCGCGGGTATGTTAAATTAAATATTACAGTATATTGTTTTACATTACATCGCAGTTTTAGATTTGTTTTGTTCGAGTTGCTCTATATTCTGCATTTTCTGCTATAAGCTCACAACAGAATCAATGCAGTCAATTGAATTACTGTTTTTGGAGTGACATATTATAATTTTATCACTGACCAGCGTAAAATATATTTAGTTGTCTAGTTTTATATTTAGAATTTTAGACCTATGCTCATATTTACGGCAATCGTGCGTTTTCAAATAATATAAGTGTTAATGTCCATCAGTTTTGAGAATCAAATTCGGTTTAGTTTAATACTATAATATTATATTCCATGTTGCACAATATAAATGTTTTTTTTTTAGTTAGAGGTGATTGTAGATGAGGGAGAGTTAGCTCGCGGTTTTTTAAACGACGCAATTGCGGTGAAGGTTTCGCGTGCTCGTCACTGATAAACGATAGTAATGCACGAGTGTGTGTTTTCGTGCTGTATAATAAAAGTCTAAAAGTTTTGTTACTCGATTGTATGGAAGGTGTGTGAGGCGGAGCGTTCCAATTTGCGGCTGCCGGCTGAATTCGGATAAAAAGTGTTCTTTCCTCCCATTCTTCATCACAACAGCTTCACGCACATGTATTACACCGCCAGGCGATATAAGCGAAAATCCTCGCGCAAACAAACCGTTAATCAAAAAGATTACATTATTATTATTATTGTTATTGCGATAACTGGGGTGCGAATTTACAGTGAGGCAAACGTATATTATTATACTCACTAAGCAGTGAAATGTGGTCGTATAACATGTCATAAAAAAATAATATGTATAATAATAATAAAAACCAACCCCGGTAAAATATGCGTCTGTCGCGCACAGATTTTCATCGCAAACTTCTTAGTCCAGAACGATAATCGCCCAGATGGGAATAACCTATCGTATTAATGTATTATTCCGTATATTCCATACAATATTCATTTACACAATAATAAAATTAATAAGAAATACGAATTCCAGTGACGTAAGACGACAGGATCGCGTGTCTGTGGTTAGTTTAAGTTAAATGTATTTTTTTAAGAGGACTAATGGTCTTGTCTGCAGGCGCAAGAGTCAAAACTTTTACAAGGTTTGACATAGACAAATGTGTTTATTCTTTATTTTTGGTTACAAATATTTTGTTCATTACCCTCGATACTCTTTACTTTGTTGTTGTCACCACTATACCGCTGTCAAGAAACAAACGCTATAGTTGTTAGATGGTTGCTAGTGTTCGATCGCTTAGTTTTCGACGACTTTGTTCAACAATACAGTCACACGGGAAATTACTACTTACCTATATATATATATTATTGATACAAACGTAAAAGGTGGCTGTAGCCTCCGCGTGCAAACAATAAAACCGAAATACGTTTTTATTTCTTGGTGAAATTTAAAAACTATACTCAATGTTAGTGTTGTTTTTATATTTCAAAGGCTTATGATACCTTTTTAATATTCAGAGTGGGTGTAATCTATGAAGTTATATGTATTGCATTTTTCGTTGAAAAAATTTATTTCGTCCAAAAACAAGGGACATAAATATGAATACTTGTAAATAAGTTGCAAACAAGACCTTTTTAATGGATACCGAGTATTAAGTTAAAACTTTTTTTTCTATTCAATTCGATAAAATTATCACATTTTTATCTATGAAATAATAAATGTCAATAGTACACTACTTTTATATTATAATACAGCGTTGGTATACATTTCATATTAAAATAATGTTAGTATTTTAAATTTTGGGTGGAGCATATAGCAATGAATTTATTGATTTTATAATGTTCTGTTTTTTTTTTTGTGTAATAAATAGTAGAAAATTGCCAGTTTTTGATAAAATGTATTTTTTATTTTTAGTGTAAATCATAAACGAATAACCTTAAATATTTTTTACTAGATGTTTTTTATATTAATATTTTTTTTAGATTCGAATTCTTTTTAAATTTTTTTTTTATTAAAAACGTTTTCTGAGATATATAAACATTTTCAATTTTTTTTTAGTTTTTATTTTATAAATATTGATAAAAATGTTCCTTTGATCAAAAAGTTTAAACATTTAATAGATACAAAATCCCTCATAATTTTTATTATAACCATTTAAAAATATTAAAGATACATATTAATCAGATTTAATAGTATTTTTTATAGACATTTTTAAAACAAAATTCAATATTTAAATAAATTATGGTGGTTTTAATTATTTTTATTTAATTCTAGGTTATGTCTTTCATGGAGGTATATAACTTTTATGTATATTGTTATATTTTATATATTATACAATGATAGTATTTTCAAAACATTTAGATTAAATTTATACTATTTGCTATTAGTTTATATTATGTTAATTTACTAAAATAAATCATTATATTTATTAATATGAAATAAATATTTATATTTCATTAAAAATAACATAAATAATAATAATATACTGAAAACATGAAAAATTGTTTTTTTTATATGTCATTATTAGTCATTGAATTTAAATTCAATCATATAACATATTGCAATAATTTTCCCAATGATGAGGCACACTCGACTTGAACTATACAGAAAGGCAGTTACCTACTTTCCGTTTATTAAAAGTGTGATTTTACGAGTATATTCATATATGACATGTTGTTATATACGTATAGTGAATTTTTTTTCCAAAGTCGTATATTTTATCTTTCTTTTCATCAACAAGTCTAATCAAATTTCATAGCAATCTCTTGATATAAGTATATGAAAAATGTGATTTTACTGTGAATACGCTGTATTGACAATTTGAGTGAGGCGTTTAGTTTACACTAAATTTATACTGAAAAATATACAAGACCTGTTAACATACGTTTACATAATTGCTGTTAAAATAGTGCAACACGAATTTTGTTAAGTATTGCGTGTTTATATTATATTATTTTAGGTATAGTCGCTGTAGGCATAACAATGGGTAGTGCAAATGGAATAAATGTGTTCATTACTCATATTACACTTGTTTCTCTGTAACGAGTGCGGGTCACGGTTGAGGTCAGTTTTAAATGTTTTAATATACCTAATGTTATACGACTAATATAACTAAAGTCTATAAATAAGTCTCTTTATTATTCCCAAGTTATATATTACACCGAACATCTACTAGTATATAAATGTTAATAATAGATGATAAAAATAAAGTAAAAGCAGAATAAGTACTATATATATGAAATCTTAACTTACTACCCCGTTACTTTAAAGATTATATTCAAAAATATAAATAGAATTGTTGTATCTAGTTTTAATTTTTAGTTTACATAACTATTAATACAAATATGTACATATTATAATGACGTAATATAAAGTATCATGTTAGATTTTTATCATTTTTTTCGGGGTGCCTTGTATAAAATGATAAAACAAAATAAATATTAATATATTCTCGTCGCTCTCGAAGGTTTCGCGTATTAATATAATATCATATTATATAATATGACGAACGTCGAATTTATAAAGCTTTCATGCATTTTTCGTATTCTGCGGAAAGCGTATTTTTAAAATGAATAATTAAAAACAAAATCTACACTTGATGTACTAGTAGCGGGCGCGTGATTGTTCACTGTATTTGGAACTGTCTCAAGATGAATACATATCTACCACCGTTTAGGAATGTCAATATGTTATACACATACGCAAATTTTGTTACGGGTAAAATTTAATTAAATCCTTTAGGTATATATACATACACACACCCACACTTATATACATATTATATACATCCTGCCATCTTATACGGAAATGTTGTCGTATATGGTATTGCAAACGTTAGCTGAAATCGACATATACCATGTTATGAACCTCGAGTGCACAATATACGTCCGGGTAACATTATATTGCTTCGATTTTTACTGGTGAACCAAAGTTTCAATGGAAATGCGCACATCTATCTAATGACTAATCATACAACAATTTGACTAATACATTCAGCTTAAGTTAGGAGAGTAAATTTACATACATATATATATAATAGTATACACATACACACACATACACAAACATATATATCATAGTTTATAATATATATAAATATATGTATAACATATTGAAAACATTGTAATAATTATTGTAATAACTAATTCAAGACTAAGTATACATATATAGATAATAAAGTATTTGATAAGTATACAAATATCTTGCGCGGTATTCGTTGCAAATATGTATTATTATTACTTATTAGTATTACATTAGCTTTTGCGATTTAATTTCATCGAATTCATCCAACCACTTAAATAAATTACTATGAAATAATTGTTGAAAAAGCAACATAAAATCATCATCGTAACGATTTCATAATACTCCAAATGGCATTAAGTATAGTAGAGTTCAAACTTTACGAAACGCGTTGATTGCCTCTCTGAAATGTCTATTAAAGTAATGGTTTTAAGTTTAATCGGTTAACGATTTTATTTTAATAAAGATAAAAATTTCAAAATGGTTTTACACACTGATAATGTATAGACAAAAATGGCTATTTGTTATGCTTCTAATGTAAGTATTAAAAACATATGAACAATATCGTTTAAGTTACACGATTATATTTTATGTGAAAATTATGTATTATTTATATTTATATATACTTTGTTTAATTTTTATGATATCATATAATATATAAATTACAATAGTATTATTTTTATATAAAGTTTTTAATTAATATGTAATTAAAATAAGTATTTAACAATTAATAAAATTTAAACGGCAAATAATTAAAGTGTTTCATTGATATCTTATTTTTCAGATAACTAGATTTGTATTTTATTCATGTATTAAACATAAATATATTAATTTATTTCACCAAGCATGCTCATTCCATTTCAATTTTTTTTTTGTGGATTTTTGGTACCCTTTAAAGAGTGGTCTATGAAGATACAATCTTTATTTTTTCAAATAAAATCTTCCATTTTGTATAAATTATTCAGCTAACAATATTTCTGAAAATATTGGCGTACAATAAAAATTTCAGTGAGTTATTTTTGAATTATTTAACTTTGCTTCTAAGGATTAAGGCATATTAAATAGGTTTGGATTTGAAAACCGTAATAACTAATATTAATCCTTTGGAATTTATAATTTATAAAATTGATCCTAGTACCTATAATAAATTACGATTTGGCACATTAATATTATCATCTAAAATCATGGTTTATCTTCAGTTTAAAACAACTTCTTAAAATATTTATCATATAAATAATAAATGTTACATTGAAAGGGAAACCCCTTACTCGGTTAGATATTTTAGAATAATAATATAAGATAAAATGCTTAGTATTTCGAAATTTTTGTTTAAATTATTATATTATAGTATTATAATATTTTTGACTGCCTTGAATTCTTCGAGTGCTTGAATTTTATAATAAACCATACTCATTTTTGGAATAAGTCTTTGTTTTATAAATTCAAAACATATATTATATACCCCGGTAAGCCTTAATTTTTAAAGGAAATTCAATTCAAAATTTAGATATTTATTCAAGACTACCTTATTCAATTCGTCTTTGCCTATTTAATAATATGTACCTATTATTTTTTTTTTTAAAGTACTTAATTATGTTTTTAATTTAATATTAATAGTTTATTTAACTATAAATACAATTTTTACTTATATATTATGTTCCTTACAATATACGTATTTTTATATTGTCAATTAATATTGTTATATCATTTAAATTTATTTTCATGGATAAAGATTAATATTATTATATATTAGATTTGATATTACAATATATACTTTATATTTTTAGAAAACCAATTTAATGATTGTTATCCTTACTATAATTATTTTGATAACTAAAAAACTATTTGTACAAATTTTAAATTAAGTTTTAACATAAATATTTCTAAAAATTAGTCCAATAAATAATTTTTAGTAGTGAAAAAATCAGGGTTTTATTTAATAAACAGAAGTTTATACTTCGTAAGAAGCACAAAAAAAATCATAAGCATTTTAAATTATAGTATTTAATAAAAATTCATGAAATTATAATTTAAATAAATTCACTTACGAACATGTTTGGTGAATTATTCTGTAGATATGTCGTTTAAAATAAATGATAAAAGATTTAATGATTGGTAAATTATTGACGAGCATGCATCATATTTTGTAGCTTTTTTTACTAATAATAATCAATATTACATATGTTGCATCGACTTATTTAATGAATGATAAAATAGGTATTGTATATTATAATACATATTAAAATGATCACTTAAATTTGCTTACTATTTTTTTTTATTTTTCAACACGAACAATGTGAATTTTATTATTTCTATTTCTTACCACACTATGATATTTAAAAAAAATTATGTTAACCTGGCGTTTTGGTTAGGCAATTCGGCTACATTACAGTGATAGATGATATAGTCGGTCCGGCGAGAGAACGCACCTCGGCGGCGACCAAAACTCGTCCGATCTCGCGCATTCCCACCACTAACCAACCCGAGCATCGTCCATCGTACGCGGTCGTCGTCACCTCGGACTACGCCGTTCGCCGCGTAGTGGAAGATTCCACCTTGAGCCTCCGTCACGGTCGCCTCGTGGTGGGAGAAATTCACCTCGAGACGACGGAGCTCCGTCATTTGGATGCGCGAACGAGGTGCGTTCTCTCGCCGGATCGACTATAGATCTATTTAGTCGACATTTTATAAGGATGGATTTACGATTTCACCGTAATTTTTTTTATCCATTAAGTAGATTACGTTAGGTTGGATTAATAAAATTCTTCGGTTATTTGGCCGATCCGGAAAATCAAATAATTTCTCGCGTGCCATTAATTCAGTATAACTATAATATTATTCTCAAGAATTATTGAGTAGGTTTAAAGTCGTTACCACGTAGTATACTATAACATAACCATTATAGAATTATAGAATTTCTTCTTTCACGTCTACTGGATTTCGTTGGTGTACATAGAGGTCGACGTGTGCGTATATACGATTTCGAGGGTGACTGTTCCGATAAAACAATTTCGCCAAGTTTATAAGTTAGAAACCTCATAAATGCACCAAAATAAATGTACTTAATTTGATTTGTATAACAAGTATAGGGAATAAAAACATAACAATGTTTTCTACTTCTTCTCAACGCAATGCTGATTAGCCTAAATACTTCTCGGTTTCCTGAAATATTGTGAGATTTTGTGTGCAAATAATTAGCTATTGCCGATGGTTAGTATTAGAAAATATGTAATACAAGGATCTTGTCCTCTACGCACATCTTCTCAGAGGTTGCGCTATATTTTTGAATAATATCCAGTCTATATTAAATTTCAATTCAATTCAAAAAAATGAATAAATAGAGATCGATTATTAATTTTGTTTTATAAAGGGTAAATAAATTTCAAATAAATTTTCAGCCCTTAATCAAACCCTCCTCCTATAACAAACTCAGTGCATTTAATAATGTGCAGCTGCAACCAGTTTCGTATTCTGTATACACTATAGCCTTTATTCATGTGTTTTTTAATATTTTCGCATCACAATATGGTACCATTTTATATTATTGTTAACGTACGAAAATCGTAGATAAAATAATATTTTTATTGCAAAAATTTGTATACGTTATCATACGTTACACGTACATAATATTATATTTATTACTTTATTTATATAAAGGGACAAAACAAATGTAAATACACCTACCGAAAATGAAAAATAAATAATGTACAAATTTGTTTTAGTGTTTTTCATACCTGTTATACACTATAACTATAGTGTAGTATTTTATAAAATCCAAATAAATCATGCCTTTATCGGTGGTGTATAATTTTAGTTATTTATATAATATAATTCATCTGTTTTTATGTTTAACATGTTGATATTTTCATGTTTTTTTATAGTTATGAGCTTATGCACCAATAACACTGAGACTCAAGATCAACAGTAATTTATTTTGAGAATATCACTTTGTTCTTTTTATATTTTTTGACATTTTTATAAGCAATCATCATTAATAGTCAAACTAAAATTTCACACCTTAGAATCTGAGCAGAACGATGCATTTTCAATGATTTACTAAGCAATTCGAATTTAACACATCATTACGGTGACCTAGTCAATAATGAGGTACATCCAACATCTACTATTCAGCCGAGTGATTAAGCCCCATCTTTTTTAAACTTCCCAACTTTAAACGAGAGATCGAATAAGAATAATTATACTTTTATACCATTTTTGTTTTATGCATAGATATTACATATTATACTAAATATATTTAATACATTTAAACCATAAAAAATTTAATTTTCCTTTACTTTTGCTTTTGCTTTTACTCAATTAATGTTTTAATTTTTATAAATTTAATTATGAAATACTTAATTTGCTAGTACGAGTATTCAAGTAAATAGTATTCGTTTTAATGTAAACAAAATGAATGCATTTTATTAAATAGTTATATGTTTGATTATAAATAAATAATAAATAGTATTAGATACATATTATACTTTTTAATATTTAAATTGTTGTGTATAGTTAATAATAAATTATATTACGAATATAATCGTTTTTCGTATTTTCATTATACTAAAACAATCTAGATATCTAAAACACATTGAAATCACTTAATCTATCTACGCGAAATAATAATATTTTTATATTTTATAAGTTAAGAATATTCTATTATTTATAATAAATTTCGTATTTTTTTTTTAATAAATAAGTTAAAAGTAAAAATATTTAACATTCTACGTATGCTCTTTCTGTAATTGTGTAAAGTACCTATATATGACTGCAATTTCTTTTGTGCTCATTGCTTATTCGTTCCACTGCAGAAGAATAAAAAAAAACTTTTGCTTCACTACATTCGTTCAACATCTTAAGGTCAATACGTTTTGATATTTATATATTGATAAAAGCATTAAATATATTTCATGAAAATCATTTACGGTTTACAAACGCCAAAATGTGTTTTTGAACACAATTTACTATATATGACGGATCAATTACTATAAAATTGAAATAAGATTTAATTAACCTTCTTTAAATTGAATCATTTTTAATAATTATTACTGTTTTGTTTGAAAACAATTGAAATTATTTCCTATTCAGTATTATTCATATATAATAATTTTTTCACAGTAAAATTATGTACGATTTATAAATGTACAAGGAAAATATGTTACAAATGTATCATATCTTTGCATATATTGGTGTATACTCATAATTAAAAATAATAGTTAGTGTTTGGTTTTAATAATTCTAAATTGAATAGTTTTACAAATATATTTGAATACATATTTAAATCGTTTATTTTCAGTTTAAATTATATTGAAGTACTGACATTTTGTAATCGTATTCTTACTCGTTATTAATTTATTCGTATAATATAATATTATATTTTTTGGTTTATGAACTTCCCAAGGATTTAATGTAATTAATGTAAATATTATATTGCATAAGTTATAATTGAAAGCTTGATAGTATTTATAATTATCAAATGGATCAAATTTTGTTTTGTTACCTAATTTAATAAATTTTTATTTTTAGAATATTAGTTTGAAATTATTCATTGCATATTTTAAATAAAAGTTTTAATTACTTTTTGTGTTGAATAAAATTTGATAGTCTTTTATTTTACTCTTATTTGTTTACGAAGTACAATACAACATTTGACAGCGATTTCCTTCCCTCGACGGGTTGTTGTTAACTTTGCGCCGGTTTCGTTTCCGACAAATTTTAATATCTTATAGTGTCCGTTTAAACGAGTGACTGAGGCAGTCCATTTAGATGGATGATATATATTATATTTATTTTTAATGGGTAGGTATTTTTATTTCTGCAAAGAAAGTAAAATAATTGAAAATAAAGTATACATTGCATTTTTTATATTATAATTTACGACCTTAGTAATTATTTTTAATCGAATATAATTTAATATAACATGTGAAAAACTGAGGATAGCATTTAAACTTCAAAATGTATAATTGTTTGTGATGTTTTAAATTTAAAGCTTTTGTATTATAAGTTATAATATTTAGTTTGTATTAAATATATGATTTTATTTATTTTTTTAAACTATATCTAATGATTATAACAATAGGTGTTTTTATTAGTCGTGTATTTTGAAGCCAACGTTACAGATTTATTTGTCACTGTAAATTATATATTATTAAATAGAAGAAAACTCGTATTCTCATAGCACCGCTTTACAAATAATTTACTTTTTTCGCTTTTTCGCAATCGTATAATATATCGATTGTTTGATATAATTCTTAATTGTTATTTATTACTAGATTAAATTTGTTATTTGCTTGAGTGTAATTATTGTGGACGCATGGTGACAGTGTGGTTATTTTCCTTCTATAGATATTTCTATCTAATATTGGTATTGTATAATATACTTATATTATTAATATTCTACGTTGGTTTTTAGAGATAATGATGCCGACGAAAGATAATAAGAACTTTGAATACCTATAGGAACTTAGAAGGTGATGAATTTTCTTTTTTTTGTGTAAAATAGTTGTAGACATATGATATACGAATGCAATGGTTAATGGTTTGGGGGTCTGAAGTGTGAAGAGTTTGTGGTCAAACCCCTCTTCCACCCTTAAAACTGGGACACAACTATGATTTTAATGGTTTAAATTACTGCTTTTATTATTATAAGTTTGTGTAATATTATGTATTTATTTTTATTTAAATCTTATTTGCGTACATATTTATTCATCACTATTATGATTATAATTACTTTTATAATTATTAACTGTACCTATCAAATTTAATAATAGTTCTTATTGAAAAAATTTGGAGACATAAATAAAAATTAGCCACTATGACTTTTAAGAGCATAATTTATTTAATACTGCTGTATATATTTATATAAACGTATTATTTATTTTCATTATGTTTATTTTATTTATGTTCTGTCGTCGAAAAATGAACGTGTAAGTTTTTATATAAATGCATAATAATAATATATATTATAGCGAAACCGCCACCATTGTCGTCACCTGCTGCAGCTCTTGTTTGCACAGCTCGGGTTTTCATCCAAAATTCATTCGGTCGTGTTTATTATTTTTTCACAAGACGATCTCCGTCTAAAAAACATATTGCATTTTGTTCGATGGGTTTATATACATAAGTCTCGATCGACCATCCACCCACGTATTTATATATATGTGAGTATCGGTCTATCCTACATACTGTTGAATTATGTATACTGTGACTGCTTTTTTCCCCATCTACTCTTCCAACCCGCAGTGGATAGATCTAACACAGACGCAAATATACACACATATACAGCAACTCAAATTATATATCTGTATAGTAAAACGTAAAACATATATAATATATATTTATAAATTTATATAAGTATTATTGGACAGACAACTAGCAATATAAGACGTGGTCGACAATCGCGGAGGTATTTATTTTTTAAATACATATGTGTTTTTTTTTAAATTCATTTAAGGCAACTTACAGAGACACTAATGGCGGCAGAGTGACATCTGATAGATCAAAGGACGGCTATAATAGCTGCAGCCAGCTCGTCATTTGCGCGAATTCATGTTTTCGGTCGATCTTATCTATATACATGATACCGAGACTACAAAATCTCAAGTTTCGCCTCGGTCATTGTGAATGACTCTCTGGTGTGCACGTGTGTGTATGTGTTTTCTTCACCCTCCTATCTAGCACCATTACAATTTCTTTCTGTTTTTCTATCTTGTTGATATGGTTGAGAGGCATACGCGAAGGATCGAGAAACAAAGGAGTTGCTCATTAGTTATTATTATAACTAAAATATGTTCGTTCTTTAAAACTTTTTACTTACTCACTCACGAAATTGCCTTCATTTAAAAAGTCCACAGCGCCGAAGTGTATGACTTTAAACTTTTGAATAATAAAAAATATATTTAAATTTACACAATTTGTTATATTTTATTATTTGTAGGAAACTGAATTATAAAAAAGACATGATCTCTAGTCTCAGGTTAGTTATAGATTTTTGTCGTACTTTTAATGTATTTTGTTAGCATTGTTCATTGTCCATAATTTTTCCTTACCTCGGAGCTAACAATATTGACAAACAAACTTATTATATAATGCGCATTGCGCAGCACCAGTACTATATTGTTATTTTTATATATTAATAAAAAAAAAAACTTGTAGCTGTTTTTGTTTAATTGATAGTAAGTATAGAAGTTTTCTATCTTATAGATATAAGTTTACTTATGTCAAATGTTACTTAAGAAAAACAAATTTAAAATGACTGTTATCAATGTCTAAATGTTTATTAGTTTACAAATTATATGAACATTTTAAAATTAAATTTATTTAATGATATTAAATATTGCATTTTATTTTACAAGAATACAATTAAATGACGATTATAATAATAAACATACCATTTATAGTTAGCTGAAAATTGATTTTCATAAGTTAAAATAATGTATTTTTAAAATAAAATTAGCACTTTTGAATAAAATCCCCCATCTGTACAATTTTTAAAGCTATTCGAATTATCAAACTATTGATTAACTATTTATAATGCTATGTAGGTATATACTCGTATATTATTTTTAAGTAACTCAGAAATAAACATGGACATAGTGATGGAATATTATAGGTATATCGTATATTATAGTTATATTATGTTACATCATTAGTTTTAAGGCACGTACCGATTGCTAAAACTTAAATTGCATACTATATTAATTCATTAGCCTATTATTGCATCGTATACCATATTGAACACCGTCGTGCATAATTTCATTATTTAACTGGTTTAGATAATTTGAACATTATAATACTAAAATCCTAATATTCAAAATATTTAAATAACAGTTACTGGAAAAGTAGACTTACAACGATCGCATACTTGAATTTTCAAACTACCATGTCGTTCAAAAACAATTTTAGTATCGTGACGCGTTAAATAATGTATCATACATAATATTAGCTTCCTTAAAATTTGATCTAAGGATGTTATTATTATTTAATGTTGGATTCTATTTTTTTTTTTTAATGTTAACTATTAAATTATATTATAATATTGTTAGATATTATTATAATTCTACATATTTTAATTTTCGTTCAACACTCAATACTCGGAATACGAAAATTTCACTTAGTCACTCAACATCTGAATAAGCTAACGTTAAATCGGTAGCTATGTGTTGGTTATTTTGTTTACATAAACACGCGGAAAGAGAGTTGATAAAGAGACAGAGCGACAGAGTTGCAATGATCGTAATAATTATTTTACGAATACCACATTTGTGTGCGTCTAAAGTCAATAGTATAGGCTTTTGGCAGATAAAAGCCACTATGCATATAATATATTATTATACATTTTGTATAATATATTATTATACATTTTGTATAATATATTATTATACATTTTGTATAATATATTCTATACGCGGTAAAATAAACACATAGGAATTAGCTTGGTTGAGAAATAGGCATTCGACCCGTTGCGGTTGGAACTTTAGTTTTCGTCGTATGTGCTCGAAAATGGATTATATTTAAAGTGACTCGTGATGACGACAACGACAACCAACGAACCTTGATGTAATATTATACACATAGTGACGAATTATGTGCAGCTGAGCCCACTCCCACGGTGCTGAGAGTACTGCTTACTATTATTGTTGTTCTTATTGTATTTACTAATTTTGCGTACGTGACCAGAGTCTTCATAATACTATGTAATATATTATTATATACAGGGTGATTCACCAAAAATGCTCAAGCTTTTTTCTTAAATAATATAGTGTTTAATATAGTTTGAAATTTTAAAATACATTTAAAGACCCAATTTTTACATTTTTGTGATTTTTGTGATTTTTATATTTATTTTTATGTTAAGAAGTATCTTATGGCAATACAAACTCCTGTTTTTAAATGAAAAAAACTGCCTTTTATATTGTAAATAATTTAGTGTATTTTTAATAAAAATGTTGTCGTATCAAAATCAAAATTCAAAATCAAAAGTTATTTTACTCCGTGTATTAAGGATAATAAATTCATAATATAATGGGTTTGGGAGATATGTGGTAAGTTATTGGGATCTTTGGGAAGTTTTAGTAATTGTAGTTATTAATAATTATCAATATTTATAAGAATAATAAATAATAAATTTGATATTACATATATTTTATATTTTTGTAAAACCATTTTTAAGGATTATTATTCTTGGTATAAATATATTAATAAACAAAATACTTATCATTAAAATCTTAATTAGGTATACCAACATTAAAAACAAAATTATCCTCAAAAAAATATACAGTAAAAAAGAGGGTTCTCGTTTGAAAACCAAAAGTTTGTATTTCCTCAGAACATTCTTAATAAATAATACATTAAGTATTTTAAAATATGCTCTTAAAGTATATTTTATAAAATATAAAAATTTGAATTTGAATAAATTCATCGTCTAAGGATAAAACGGTAGTGTTAATTTTTGTTAAATCACTCTGTATATGTAGATACCAAAGGATCCGTTAAAACCGACGGCCGTGCGCGTCTTGAGTGCGCTTCGGCGGCGGACGAGAGAATGCTTATTATTAATTATATATATATATATGCGCAGTCTTCATCCTAGATGATGTTTGCTGTTTATATCGGTACACTCGGTAAAGTGTTTGTGTATCGTGCAAGTGACGTACACGGCGAGAGTTAAGTATTGTACAGGAATGACGTATTATTTCAATAGGCGCGATAACGTAAATTATAATATTATTTACTGCCTGCAGTATACATAAATATTATATTATATTATACAAGAGGAGTGAATGCCAGTGGAGTTTTATTTGATTTTAATCAAAGTAGTTTTTACCAAAACTAAATAAGGGTACATGCTTTGCACTAACCAAAGTATTGCTACTTATTATATTATTATTCAGAATTATAAACGTATCACATACTCGACGCTGCTGAAGTATATTTGTATGTAAGTGTTGGGTGTAGTTCTTAAAACTGTTAGGTCTGTAATTTTTTTGAAACAAAAACTTCTTCTTGCTTTCGTAAAATGTCTACAGTCTCCCCTTCTCCCAGAGAATGAGAGCCATGATTGTAGAACTCAGTGAAGGGGAGTAAGACATAAAACGTCAATAGTCAGTTTTTTTCCAGTTGTTTATCCTCCCTCCCAGTATACGAACAGAGTAAGAATATGATTATCGGCCATTGGTGTCGAAGTCTTCGTGTTTTTCTTTTAACCCGGCTCGGGTCAACGTCGTCGGTTTTCGTTTACATTGTGTTTTGCATAACAAAATAATCTCGGAATAAAAACTTTGTATATTTTTATTTATTGTTACAAACGTTTATTTGCATTGACATTTGATGTATATTGTGTGCGAGTTTCTACTATGCTTTTTGTAGTTGCTACGGCGGTCCTAATTTAATTTTTTGAAAAACGTGTATAATTTCGCGACATTGTTAAAAATCTAATGAAATTCTAGTTTTTATATTCATGTCGCAATTCCCAGAATAACAAAATCGGTCTGCAGATAGATCGTTAGGAGCAACACTATTTACATCACCATATACCTAATATATTTTTGATTTGAGTTAGGCGCATTTTATTGTTAAAAATACTATAGAGAATTAATTAGTGTGGTTTATTGTTTTATGGTAAATAAAAAAAACATCACATTATTTTTTCATTTCCATACGTGTGACTTATACTTTTGCAGTGTTCCTGCATAATAAATTTAAAGTACTTCAAACGAATTAATTTGTTTTTAAGTCGTTTCATTCAAGTCAATCGTTGTTCACTTCTGGATGTGTTTGAAAGTCGAGGAAGGTAATCGAGTTTCGCTGAGAAAACATTTATTTAACGTTCAAGAGTCTTGAGCAGGGACTGGAACCTTAATGATTTTTACGGTTCCGGTTTCGGTTAGGTTCCTAAAAAACTAAAATTTCGGTTTCGGTTTATTTTCGGTTTTTAAAAAAACTAGTATTTCAGTTCCGGTTCCTTTTCGGTTTTTAAATTAGGGTTTCGGTTTTTTTTTCGGTTCTTAAAAAATGAAAAATACGTTTCCTATTTTGGTTTTATATTTCTGTCAAAAAAATTTGGTTGTGTCGATTTTTTAAAAATATATTATAAAATATTAGTAGTGTAAAATGGCATCAATTATGAAAGATCAATACCAATTTTTAACCAGATATCTTACTAATTGTTTAGGTAAAAAAAAAGATTAAATAAGTAAAACAATTACTAAACACTATTAATGTTATATTCATGAAACATAACCCTGTTTTAAATAACCCTTTTTGTTTGTTTTTTAATTTTTATACCTTGTTTATACTTAAATTGTTATGTAATAAAATATGTATATTATTTACTAATTATCACTTATTGTTTTAATATTCGGTATTTCAAATTTTAAAATAAAACCAATTTTTTATTTATTATCACCACATACTATATCTATAGTATACTATTTTTACTCTACCTACTAAAAACCGAAATTAATCATAAAAAACCTTTACAAAAAAGTAACAGTTTCGATAAGGTTCCGGTTTTTAAATTAATTTGAATTAGGGTTTCCGTAAGGTTCCGGTTCCCAAAATTCAAAGGGTTTCGGTTCCAAGACCGGTTCTTTTCAGTTCGGTTTCAGTCCCTGATCTTGAGAGTAGCCGTGGGTTTTAAATATTACACAGAATGCATAAAATGATATTTTCACTGAATGCATAAATCATACAAAACTTCAAAGAATTGAATTAGTGAAATATTATTATGTATATATTGTATGGTATAAAAGCTTGCCAGCAACGAATTTCTGGGAATAATATAATCGCGCGCTAGTATTCGAATTATATACATTCGCGAATGTTCACACTGAACATCCATGATTACGAGCTCTGCTATATTCTGTAGTTTGCGAGGAACGTAGTATACTGCGCGGACAACGCACACAGACACACGCGCACTCAAATATATTATATACTTCAAAAAACATATTTTGCATCTTTTCGAAGCAATCATAAGTATATACATATATAATATACAATGCATGCGTATATTATATATGAATTATGTCGAACGGGAATTTGAAAATTATTATTTTACGCTTACCCTGAGAATTGACGGGTGGGTATAGGGTTGGTCCGAATAAGATATTTACAATAAGCTATGTTTATAATATATACGTTGTATGCCCGGAATAGGTTTTATATTATAAGGTGTATAATATTTTATGTCTTTGAACGCGCGTTTTCCTTTTGTCACATTATTTCGACGCTCTACTGCATAGAATCAAACGTAGCGAAAGTCCGCTGTTATAGTCGTAGTTGGTACCTGCAACTCACATATTATAATAAACAAAATATATATTAATATATATATATATATATACAGAAGATCCGTTTAAAGTGTATACATGTAAAGTGTGGCATACCACTGTAAAGTAAAAATTTGCGATGTATCTAAAAACGTTTTGTGCTGTGTAGGGATACCTTTGGAATTAAATGTCTTTGTTTAAAAACTTGCAAATCATATTCGTTTACAAAGTCACGACAATTTACCGCGTACAGATTTCTGATTAGCTTTAACCTATAAAAGTATATTATTATTTGATACTGTTTATTGTGTTTTATTTAAACAGTATAAAACTACTGTTTATCCTACTGTATAATATAATATTATTGTTCTGCCCATGCACGTTTTACGCTTTGTATTTCTTATTCTCCTCAAGTCCAAAGCATCCGGTGTGTTTTGCTTCATTCGAACGGCAGCTGTGCGGCTGTTCCCGTCGCTGGCTTCGTTTTTGGCAAGTGCTTTTTAATGAACGTCACTTGGTCCAAGCAATCCCGTTTTAATTAAACTCATCCGCGCGAGAACGACACAAAACGTCGTTGTCCGCCGAGAAAACAAATACACAACAGTACTTCTTCATTTTTCATAATTTTTTGTATTTTCATTAAAAGTAAATCACAATCATCGTTTAGTACATTTTTATAATTTAATTTTTCTCTTTTAAATAATGATATTGCTTGTGAGTATGTGTATTACATATTTAGTGTACACATTTATTATTTATACATAATATATTATATGGTACAAGATTTTTTTTTTTATCGTGATCTATGGAATACAGAGGAATGAGGAGTTTTAACAATATTTTATTAAATGTATATCAGAACGATACTATTTTACATTTTTCTATGACTATATGATTGTAATTTTTATAATAGGGCTGAAAAAAAAAATATTATACCACTTATGTTTCCTGCAATATATTGCCCAGTTCACGATAAAAAAAAATCATTCAGTGTAATACATTACATGACACGTAAAAACAACAATAAAAATAAAACTAAAACAGGATAGAATAATAAGCATCACATATAAAATATCGTGATGTAATCTTAAGTATATTAAACATATATATATATATATATTTATAAATTGTGGACGCACTTATAATAATAATGAAAATATAGTATTAATAATAATAGGTTTATACAAAATATAACGCGTTTCTCGTCGCGTGTACGTGTACTTCCTATGTATGTTGCCGGCGGATGGCCGATGTGGTGACTGGGCCAAGGTTAGATAAATAAAAAAAAAATATGTTTAAAAAAAAAATGCAATCGATGAAAAATTTTTTATCGTTTGTAAATCGCCCGTACAACAACTCGGAGAAACGAATAACGCCGGCGAAACCGATCGATAGGAATTTAATTTAAAGCCGCCACGATGGTGTCACTGTCGCCTTCAAACGGGAGTCGGCTTATCGGGCACAGGCGGTGGTTGCTGCGGCGGACAGTCTTCGGCAGTCGATCGCAGGTCGTTTAGCTCGCAGTAGATGTCGGCGTACGACTCGTCGTCTCGCACATTCGCAGTGCCACCGTACAACAGGTCAACCGGGTCCACGTAATCGCTGTTGATCGACGGCGATGGTGACGGCGGCGGCTGTGGCCGACGAGTGTGCTTATGTTCTGCGGCTACCGCTCCCGCCGACCCGATCATCTTGATCCTGGGCGCCCTGAGTCTGTCCAGGGACGGGGCGCCTGTGCCCACAGACTTTACGTCCCGCGGTGGTCCGTCATCCGCGGTCACTGACTTGGTCATCACGGTGGACGTCATGTCGTCCAGCCCCTTCCCGCCCGTCGAGTACCAACCATCGCCTCCGACGCCACCGCCGCAGCAGGTTTCCTCTACCCGGATCAAGTCGTACAGGTGTTCGATTATGCCCCGGGCCTCAGCATAGTCATCTGGGTCGTCCAACTTGTCGCGCAGGTTTTGTAACATCTCGTGCGTCAACTCTTCCGGTACGGTCTGCGTTCCCTTGTCCTGGTATATGATCACTCGCACAGCGCTCACGTCGCTGCCACGGCCGCCGATGCCGCCGCCACCTAACTTGAGCCGCTGCAGTTCTGCGTACTCGTGCACGGACACCCGGGACAGAGAGTGCGCTGACATGGTTCTGCAAGCCGTGCCCCCGCCGCCGCCTCCAACGCCGCCATTTGGGGTGAGAAGTGACCGGAGCTTGATGAAGTATCCGCGTGCGTTCAGCCAAGTGACCGCGCTTACCGCGCACACTGCACCAAAACCGCACAGCACCAACAGCACCACCGTGGTGATGACTCCTCGCTCCGCGGTCGGTGACAAGACGTCGCCCAGCGACGGGAATCTACCCATACCGCTGACCTGCGTTGCAGCTTCCCGGTCTCGTACGCACACGTCAAACGCGGCTCCATCGTCTCTGTCGCACCCAGCTGCCTTCGTGAACTCTGAGATCTGCAGGCGGTCGAGCTTGGCACCCGTCAGGTTGGCGCACTCTGCTTCCACCTTGTTCACCCGGAAGTAGTTGTGGTCTGCGAATTCGGCGTTTCCGTCATCGTCGGTCGCGACCACGGTTACGGCGATAAACTGCCATGGGACACAGCCACACGACCCGTTGAACGTATTCCCGGTGACGTTCATCTCGGACGCGGCCCTCTGCAACCGGATCGCGGGCAACCATTTGCCGAGGGCCACAGATTGCAGGAAATTGTTGTCGCTGATGCGCAACACCGACCTCGTGCTCGACCTCATTTCCGGGCTGAACGCGGTTGACTCGTAAAACACCTCAGCCCCGGTGTGGTTGAACGTGTTATCGTGCACCAGTACCGTGTGTAAGTTTTGCAACACGAAACTGCGGCTTTCCACCTGCTTGAAAATGTTGTTGTACAACATCAGCTTAGTTGCCACCGCCACGGCCGAGGTCCTCACCAATTCGAATCTGTAACGGAGAAATATGATATTATATACACAGGTTTAGGCCATCACCGTTATTGGCTGTATAAGCTAAGCATTGTTAGTACTCTAGATATTAACGCAACCGTCCAGAATACCATGGTTGTCTTAAATGTTAATTAAAAATCTTAGACGCTTTATAAGTCAAATTAGACCATCACGCAAATATTACCCATATCCACTACATCTATAGATATAATATAGTTTTTAATATCGCAAATATTTTAAGTAAATATTTTATGGTGTTATATTATTCATGATAAAAATAATTTATTGGATAACAAAATGTTAAAAAATTAATTGATTTAAATCTGTGATTAATTTTATTTAGATGTAATGTAGATAGTATAGTGAATTACTTTCATGGTTCTTCTCTAAAATTTACTCGGTACTTAAACCTACAATTATTTTTTGGGTGATTTTCGTCGTCATAAACATGTATTATTCTTTATTAATAATATGTACGCTTACTGAGTGATTGGATGCTATTGATACAGGACATAACCAATATCCTTCGCTTTAGTTCGCTATAACTTTCGGGTTGCGACAGATTAATCGCTTTGTTTTTTATATAATATATAGGCCACGCCCTGTAGGTGCCTGTGAGTAAATGTACACGTAATAATATATTGTTTTATTTTGCACTCGTGGTAGGTATTTTATTATTATTTTGTAATCGCGTCACCACACATGCTGCATACTACACTTGAGGTAACGTGTATGCCAATATAATATACGTATTTTTTTTACATGACTATTACATTAACACAATTCGTAGCTTCTCGGCTTTTATTTTTTTTATCGTTAAAATACTATTTGACGAAAAAAAAATATAATTAATGTCTGTATACGCGCGTAGACTGAATGTTTATCAGTCGTTCAAAGACCATTAAGTTTTTTAGTTCACAGAAATTTGTCATTTTCATATATTTTGTATGCGTGTGCTTTCCTTTAGCACCTCCATCATAACTCGAGTGATGGTACAATTACTGAAACAACTCTTCTAGTGTCTAAAGTGTATTATGCATGGGGTAGTGGCTGTGTGGGTAGTTATAATGTAGTTGAATACTCAATTTTCCATTCACCGTGTACATAGTTATGCGGAATAAAATAAATAAAATAATCTATAACGAGTGGAGCTGTGTGCATACATGTGCATTGTAGTCGTTACGACGTAAATTGTAGATTATACGTGCACTTCACGAAGTCTGGTGATAGACGCACTCTTGACATTTATCCTTTAAAAGTAAACCATGTAATGATATGAAAAAGGGGAAAAAATTTCAGCGGGAGCGGTAGAGAGAGAGTAGGTGATACCTATTCATGCGTGTACACGCATCGAGCAAACTTTTTTGGCCATCATCCAATAAAGTATTAGTTTGCGATCCATTTTAAAACAAAGAAGTTTACATAGATATATTATATCGATTAAAAAGTAGTAACCGTTAATATGTATAATCGTTTGTATACCGGTATCAGTACGTGTTTTTTTTATTATTAAAAATAATTATGGAAAATAATATGATGAACGTAATACATTTTTATTATTACCATGAAATACAAATTTACATTATTAAAATAATGTTTGTCAACGATGCCATTAATCTTTTAGATTTTATATATATATTTAGTTATTAAAATATGTATGTAAGCATAGTCTGAGGAAAAAAGTACCTTGCATATCAAGATGTAATAAATTTTACTTAAATAAATATCTGAAGTACGTTGTTATCTTTGTGTTGCACAGTTATTGAAAGTTTTGAAGTACAAATTTATGCCCTTAAAGAACACATTATTTGCTGACTAATTCAAAACCAGTACTTTAATATACATATAATATTATATATACAAATGATAAATGTACATAACTTTATAATTATCTCGAGTTGTCGGTAAACATAATTTTCAATATTTTATAAGTCTAATTTAATAATAATAATAAATATCAACAAATCTCTATTACCATGAATGTAATATAATATTATTTGATTTTATGATAAATAAGGTATTTTTCATTTTTTTTTTTATAAGAGTATGTAGGTACACACAGGACGTAGGTTATAGCATTCTCTCTAGGGTTTTATAGGAAATCGTCTTGGGTAGAAAACACAACATAACGTCTTTTATGCGTATTATATACCGTACAACATCGTCTTAAGTATAATGTATGTGTATAGTAATGACTGACCATCGGCGTGGCAGTGGATGGCTGGTGACTTACTGATTATCGATAGACCATGTGGGTTGGTCTCCGGGATCCCGGATCGGGATTATATGCAATGTGCGTGACTGTAAAACGTACGCCAGTTTGTCGATCGAGTATATTGCATGAATAATGATAAATGGAATCGTTTGCGAAATTGAGTGGATTCAATAACAACGGGAAGTGATAGGCCCCCAAAGTTATGGTAAAGAGTAGGATTGAATTCGCCGGATTTCGTCTGAAATGGAATCGATGAGGTTGCGCACATATCCACATATCCATTTATGTATAGGTATAGGGAGAGAGCTGTGGTAGTTGAGTGGTACGACTACGATTTTCCACAAGCAGCGATAAAAGCGTACGCGTATTACACTTATATTAATGCCTCGAAAACGATACTTTGGAAAACGCGTTTTTCCGGAATACTCCTTTTTGTCCCCATCCGCAATTAAAGAGGTATAGCTCCGAAATGTGTATGGTGTAAACCCATTCTCATAATCGTTATCACGACGGCGCCCATTTATTGCAGGCTGTCGCTTTAATTCGATCCTATCATTTTATAATAGCATTCGCATATAACCGGTGCTTGAAAGTTATGGATTTAAAAATGCTAAAATATGCACCTACTTTATAAGTTGAATTAATTTAGGTTTTTAGAAATGTTAATGGTTTTTCAATACTTCATCACTGATATGTTTACACATAATTCTGAAACTGATTTTTATTACTTATTTCTTAACTTGAGAAATGTTTATTAAATTTTGAAATTACTTTAATGATGATATAAAAAATCTCTACGGTCAATATGTGTGGTAAGAATAATATCGCAGAATTTACAAGGGAAACATAAAAGACTTACGCTTTACAATATTTATCAGTAACTAGTCCACGTGCGTGCGTGTGTATAATAATCATAGCAGTTATATAATGCACCTCTTATCTAATGCACTTTTACGGGAGAGAAAAAAAAACACTCGGCAACTCGAAGAGAAAATCTCGTTAAGAAAACATTTTAGATTCTTGTCTCGTATAATGGATTACTCGCGCCGTTTGATTGTATTATTATTAATGTGGGTAAAAAACGGGTTCGCGCAAAACACAACCGCAGTGGTCCGGACTCGTGGGGTGTCTCTGATAGTCGTCGCTGCCGCAACCACCGTTTCACCTAAGTACCCCTATTATAATAATATTATTATATAGTATATTATTATATTATATAGTTGTTCAAAGTTTGTCCGGAAACGAGAACCGTCGTATAGAACATTGTAATATCGTTGTGTATAGTATATAGATATGTGTGTACGCGGCACGCGTAAAACAAGATGACGACCTGCAGATATTCGAGCGGAAATAAAAGTTTCAAAAACAAAAACTATGATTATAAGCTCCGCTGCATAATTTATATATACAATCACGCGATAATGGCCTAGCATTGTGAAATAGAACCGGGCACCCGTTTGCGAATAACCTGACGCCGACGAAAGATACGATATAGGCGCGTGGCGTATTCGGTGATAAGCACTATACAATAATATTATATGCGTGGATACTTATTATAATGGCGAATTATTTCAACCAATATCAATTGTTAAATTACGAAAATTCACGTATTGCGTTGATTAGTACAACTTTCTTTTCATTCATCGTGACTCCATTAAGGCAAAAATTGTTTTTTTTTTTTAAACTTATATTATGTGAATGAATAATGGAAGACATCCGTTACAGATGTCTCCTTCGTGTTATATACGTAATAAATACGAAATCATCAAGAGAAAATATAATATTATGAGATTTGAGAATGTTTGATAAAACCGATTATAGATTATACGTCATCATATTATTTTTGAAATACATATAGGAGGTAGGGACACTGACAAAACCGAAAATAAATCGCCACGTCTATACGGCTTAGTGGCGGTTTTGAGAAGTTCTGGCGACGAGACAAGCCGCGCCAATTGGAAAAGTGATGGCAGCTTTAATTTCAGATGGATTTATAAAACCCTTATCACGGAGAAACCGCGTACACTAGTAATGTTGCCCCGTCTCCGTGGTGATAAATTTTTAATGAAAACGCAATCACTAGATAGACACGACAGATTTGTTAAAACCGAAATACATTAAAACCCTTGTAAATTCGTTTTTATCTCCTTGATATTAAATTTTTATAGTCGTAAATAATAATAATAATAATAATAGTATATTATTATTTTTTTAAATCGTTAACAATAATAATAATTAACAATGCTATGTTGAACTGTTTTTACGGTAGTGGTAAATTATACACGGCGTTTACTCGGGGCAAACACTTGCCGTGTTTCCCTATTTTCCTGTGTTAATCTTATGGAAAAAACAGGAAAATGTGCTGTCCACAATGCGTATATAATGTTTGATATATAATATAATATATATAAAATAATGTATTTTATAGTGTATATAACTAACGCTTGAGGGGTAGTGATATCATAACGTTTCAAAAACAAACAAATAAAACAGGGAAACACAACTTTTGAAATCTCAGCATACACTTGGTATACATATATACTACATTATATATAAATATCAATAGGCATACACTCGTATATATATATATATATATATATATATTTTATTTTTCCAACTCCCTTCATATCCATTTACCGTATTTTACACCGCCGAGTGGTTTTCCAGGATCGTTGCACTTTATATAATATATATATATATATAGAGAAAACTATATATAGCGTAACCGCTAGGGACATAAGTGCTCATCAAAAATCTTGACGTTTTTACGTGTCTCTTCAATTATTATGACGTACCTACTAGCGTTTCGACCGCATCTCCACCTTTGGTAGTTGAGCCGGGTGGGTATCTAAAAGTACCAGCTGTTGTATATTATATATATCTGTGTATGTGTGTGTTGTACGGGTGCTTTTCAAAGATTGCTTTCCAAAAATGCATACTCTCTTTCACACACATATCCGTCACATTCCATCAGAAAGCCTACTCGTTTACGCACACACATACAATTTTTATTTTATTATATATACACAGCCACTAAAATAGGTGTGTGGATTTCCTATGTTTAATACATGTCGACGCACGTATTGGTGGTGATGTGGGGGTGGTGACATTAAAACACTTTTTTTGTATACTGCCGCACTAATGAGTTAGGTGGCTCAAAAAGCGACGTACAAGTTATTAGAGGGATTATATTATGTGTATTAGGTATACGAATATAATATACGAGTATAGTGTTCGTATGTAATCAATTATTATTGTTAATTATATTTTTCGATATGACCATTTTATTAAACTTTCAGTCCACAGAAGAAAGGCGTGATGTGCACAGGGCGTATTATTTATTTTATGTAAAGCGTGTTCAACGATAAAGTTACGTACTTCGAACGTATGACCCTGAAATTCATTCTTTCCGCTTTTTGAGTTCGAATTCGAATTATATATATTTTTCAAATAACTTTAACTTATAAAGTTTTTTATTATTGTAAAAATTGAGTTATCATAATTTTTAACTGTCTATCTATGATTATACAAAGCTCCAAGTGATTTTGTATTTATGACACCACACTTAAGTTTTCAAATAAATCATTCAAAAGCTCATTGAACATTGTAAAATAGATACACTTTCAAAAAAAGATAGAATATACAACATGCATAAATCTAAACTTTAACATACTCTCAATAAGTCAATTTTTAAAACAGAAAATAACCTTCAAGTCAAAGTTTTTCGAAAACAATAAATTTAATTCAAAATAAAACTCAAAAGGGGGAGTGCAATTCAAGAAAATAAATTTTATTTAGTTGCGCTTAAAGAAAATTTTTAAAAAAAATAAGCGTATTATTAGGTCCTAAATAAAATAAAACCTGGTACAAAATTTTGGGTTATGTGTTTAAAATATTTCGTGTTACTTTTATCGTTGAACTCACTTTATAGAATACCAATGTTAGATTGTTTATATAGGCACTGTGAGAAGAGACAAGTAAATAATGCACGCTGTATTATATAAATTATTTTACACATAATATATATTTTTACTGTGGATTGCATTTGTTTCAATTTCATCCAAAGGTCAACCCACAAACTTTATGTACTTATTACTCTCTTCGACCTCTATCGAGCCTAATTAATATTCCCCTAAATATACGTATAACAATACGCCTGTGTGTGATGTAACAACCTGCAGGTTTACTAAACCGTCATCTATCACTCACCAATTCTGACTGGAATTTAATTGCATTATATATGTATATATAAAGATAATGTATATTGTATATACAACGAATGGTCGCTTTAACGGACTACCGAGATTCCGTATATTATTTAGTGTCGTGCGATAGTGCACGAAGAGCCTATAATGGTGTCGTCGGAAAAAAAAGACCTTTTGCCGTCTAGACAACGATATATTTTATGGCGACGACTACGACTATTACTAGTATTACTACTACTAATATTACTAGCCTAGGTTTTTTTTATTTTTGTGCAAACGGTTTTTTTTTGTTGGCGCCCCCTTTTTCTCTCTTTAATCTGTCATGAATCGACGTGCCGAAAAATTATGGTTTTGATATGTGGTGCTACTCTCTCTTACTCGCTCTTTCTCTTTCTCTTTATATTTATTTATACGTCCCTACAACCATGCATGTCCGCACCACAGCTATAGTGCACATCACTCATTTGTCTACATACAGGAGGACATAAAACACTACAACTGCTCGCAAGCCCTTTTTCCATCCCTTCTCTAGTAATATGACTAAAATTTATTGCCCCGATTTCGATCCCAGGTAAATTGGAAAGAGTGCGGTATGATGATATATGTTCGGTTTAAACCACGAGTATACATTATATAGATATGTATTTTTTTTCAATTACCGTTTTTTCTCTGTCCCCGGAGGTTTTACGAATATTATTAAATTAATGTATTGCTACAATACATCGCACGTAGTTTGATCGAAATCCGAAATCCTTTTTTTTACGAAACAAACCCATAATTCGGTTAAATTCGATTACGTCGAGTATACATATAAAAAAAATAAAATAATATTACGCTTTAATTTGCTGTAGTAATATTATGTATAATATATCATTAAGCCGTCTTTTATTATTATAATAACGATCCACTAATATGATTATATATACATATATTCTGCATAGTATTATTAGTATCATACAGCTGAGACCATATCGATCGATGAACAAGTTATACGCGGATGAGATTTATTTGTACAACGCTATTCATATTAAATTTAACGGACAATCGAAGATTATTTATTTTAATGTCCATTTGCTCAAAGGTCTTGATTATTATATATAACATTTATTTAATGACAATGTACAATACGTAAACCAATACACGGGATTTAAAAACGATTTTATTATATAAAAAGCGGGTAAGTGGGTATCGCTCTGCTGTATATTAGGGGGTGGGGTGGACCTCAGACTATGGTAGGTTAAATTTGAATGCAATGATAGGTATTATTGTATACGAAAAACGATTCTGAACGAAGATGATTTGTCAGTTTAGGATATATTATATTTAAATATTGTCATATATTTTATTTTGAAATAAATAGTATAGTTACTATATGTTACTATAGTTACTTTATAATATCTGTTTATTAATAAAAAAAGTATTTGGCAACATACGCATAATGAGAGTATGAAATTTAATTTAAATTTTGAAATATTTCGTATAAATTCGAACTTTAAGCACTTATAAAAAAAAAATTGTGACTAACGATTTCGGATTTTTTTTTATCACTTTAAGAAAAACTTATAAGAAACTTTGTATTAAATTTTCAAGATTTTCTGGCCACCCAAAAAATTTTTATCGGCATTTGAAGAAAAAAAACTTAGAAAAGTCGAAAATTTCAATTGTCTATAAGTAGCTTAAAAATGGTCAAAATATTTTGAAAATTTAACTGTAAAGAGATAACCATAATATAAACATTTGGTGAAAATTTCAAGTATTTACAATTATTCGTTTTTGAGTTACAGCAAAATCAAAAAATCGATTTTGTTGAAAAGTGGTTTTTCGTAAAATTGCCGTTTTTCTGTCACTTTTTTTTTGTTTTTATCGATTTTTTTGAAAAATATTTGAAAATGTTTACTTTTGACCCCCCAAAGTACCAACTAGATGAATTTTCCTATTCAAAGAGGGGCTGAGTAAAAAATCGGAGCATTATTACTGCTCCAAATGTTGTCGTCAGACACAAAAAAAAAAAAAACCACACATCATTGTAAAATCAATACATTCATCACTCCGTTCAGAATTTAATATAATATTTTTACCATTTACCTATCTATTTTCCCGGTAAAATTCTAATCTTGTTCGTGAATTTGATTGTCTGTAATTAGTTACATACCACATTTTGCAACGATAAAATAATAATCATATACCTATAATAGTCTACACTTAACGTACTAAATAATTAATTCACAGCGTGCTTGCTTAAATAGATAAACATTTTATACGTATTATATTATATAAAGCGCAATTACAATTTAATAAATTATTCTATAGTATTGACAATTGTTGCGAAGAATCAAAAACTCGTATTTTTTTTATTATTATTGTTATTAAAATATTTTTTACGAATTGAAACTAATACACGACCACGCAAATAATATATTGATAAAATAACAATATAAAGTCAATTTAAGCATATAAATTAAAAATGCGCGTGTCGGGTGAATTTATTTCATAAGAAAATATCGTTGCGACATACAAATTTAGGACGGCCAACGAACGTATTCGTTATGGATCAGCGGAATGCGTTGAAACACGTTTGCATATAAAATGTGTGCTTGGCAGAGGAATTTTTGCCGTCCACAGACGACAGAATATCCACGGTTAGGGGGACGTGTGGCGTAGGTCAACGGCCTTTTTTTGTGGTCGAGGGTGTAAGACGGATTTAGGTTGTAACTCTAACAACAATATCGTGGTAATCTCCTCAGGTCGTCGTGTTTCCACATTCCTACACTTTATCGTTGAAATCACGGTCGATATTAATGTCGGAAATAGCCAATAACGGACCAATGCCCATTTGACTGGATTAGGTACTTTTGGTAATATATTTTTTGATTTAAATCACTGTATTTGGAACTAATAACCTTTGCGAACGGTAAGGTTTGTGTAATAACGGTGAAATATTTCTTTATGAAAACTATATTTAAAAATTCAAATCACGCCTCCTCTTGAAAAAAAAACAGGCACCTACCATTGGTTAGGATCACTATATAGTAAACCATTCTAAAAGTTTTATTTATAAAAAGAAACTATCAGATGAGCATGTTATAATATTTTAATATTTAAAAATAACATATCTATTCCTGTACAGTTTTCTTTTGTACATTTTAAATGCTTAAATATTTGTCGATACCGTTTAACAACAACATATTTGTGTTTGTAAATTTTTTTTCGATTTGGTGAGGGATTTATATTATACAACTTTGGAGTGGCGTGTCAACATCCTATCAGTGAATTGGCTTAAAGTGTAGGGGCGCGATATCATTTCGTCGCGCAGCCCAACTTTACTACCTAGGTATATACCTAAGAATACGTAAAAGCGTTAATAACGTTTTGTCATTTTGATCGAGTGGTATGAAGTGCGGATGAGAGACAATAACGTAACAAAATTCTATATTTATTAGACAATTTTTCGTACGAATGTCTGATTTTGAATCATTGTCGCTTTAAATCCAAATAATACGTAGTTATTATGATTTATATTTGTTAAAATCGAATTATAGCTATAAACGTGTTAGTCCACGTGCAATTGAATCGAGTTCGTGGTATTCAGTTATTTAGATTTCAATCTCTCTATGTGGAATCATAAAATAATATTACATAATATACGTGTTTAACAGATAAAACGAAGAGACGAAAAATAATTCGATATCCGTGGCATATTGTTTTATTATACAATGCAAACGACACTTGCTGCTGCATTACCGTCATCTTAGGAATCTCGTCAGAAAGTCCAGATTAAAAAGAGGGGAAAAGGGCACTATCCCAAGACCAATTTAATTAAAAATATCGTCCTTTTTCGCAATTAATTGTTTTTGAATAGTATAACAATTGTAAAAAAAAGCGGTGCTCAAATTTTTTAGATGTAAAAAAAATAGTCAGTTAAAAATTTGGGATTTCTAAGATCTTGTAACTTTCAATGGATTTTGAATCTGAACTAGAACTGCTGACTACCAAATAATACTGTTTATAATTAACTTTGGTTACGAAATTTCCAAATGATATACTTAAGTTATAGCTATAACAAATTTATTATAGCTATGATAAATTAAATGACACTCGTGTTAGCCGCTGTCGGTGACCGCGATATAATATGACTAGAAACTGTAAATACACGTATAAAGATTTTGCCTGGAGGTAATCGATGAAATGATTTTGAACAACTGTACTTGTACACAATATTCTATACATTGTGTTTACCATATAGAATGACGTGAACATCTGTGGCTTCAAGAGATGAGATTTTCGTCGTTACGGGCGTATGCAATTCTTATTAAATCTTGTTTTTCCCTCATTTTATATTTAGTTTGGTTAAGAATTTGCAGTTTCTTACCATACAATATGAACCAAATATAATAACTATCATGATTTTGTTCAAAATTTAAACCCTTATCGTACACTTACATTCTTACTTGGTAAGAGTTAAGACTTGAATTAAGCAACTTAATTGTTAGACTAAGTGTTAAGACTTGTGTACATTTTTAGTGCTATATACCTGCTTATTTTCCGTTAACGTTTTATTTAAACATAATATATTATCTACATAAATAAAATTGTGTGAATATTTTTAATTTTTTATAATATTCAAACAAATGTGACTAAAATCGTTTCGTTAAGACACACATTGATCGGCTTTGTTCGCTTGAATTTTTTATTGGATATGACTCGATTGTTCTTGTATTATGTGATACATATTAATACGTATCGAAATATTACTAGACATAAAATAAACTGATTTAAAAAGCGTCAATCACACGCATATGAGAGTACGATTACATTATATAATGTGATACAAAACAGCGTTATATTATTACAGTTTCATGGCAAGTCAAAATAGATATGTAATGATATTAACTGAAAATATATTAAAGTCATTAAATTTTATAATTTATTGTATCAGAATCAATTCAAGTGTATAATACATAATATTATAATATATTACATTTTATTATTATGTATATAGTTTGGAACAATTTTGTTTCGATAAAAGTTTTCGGTAGAAAGAAGAGTTTCGATATTTTTTTCGAAAACCAAGTACGAGTTGAGGACAACATTATATTATATAATAAATAAGAAAAATTGGCATTTAGTTTTGTTGTGTTGACGTTTTGGGCGAAGGTTTTACCGTCGTGGTGTACATGCTATAGAGTTGAAAAATGTAGTGTTATTTGTTGACTCGATGTGTAACAACGACAATGAGGACGAGAACAGTCATGGAATTCGTCTCATTTATTCCGCCGCACAACAGTCGTACATAGGGTAGCTCGGTTTTTAAATTAAAAAGTTGCTACTTAGTTTTTATTGTCCCGTGACGTTGTTGAATTAAAGAATGGAAAAAAAAGAGAAAGAAATAAAGAAAGAATGACAAAAAAAATTATGTTTAAGAATGCTTAATAATGTGTACTTTTATCTCGTCGTCGCGGACATGCCGAAATAACGGCAAAATACAGTTTTTTATGGCGAAACGCCGTCGTACAGCTAAGCCGAGTGTAAAATTCTGTGAGATATTCAGTTTTTGAACGTCTTCCGGCGGGTTCGTAAAAGAATGGGTGTACACCGTCTGCTGCGTCGAGTACCGCTTAACGGGAACGACAATATTTATATATAAATATTAAATATATAATATTAAAATATTAAGTGCAAGGTGAATGATGAAAAGTAATGATGATAGTATGTGGTAATTTTTAAAATAAAATCTTTCACTACATGTTTTTATATCATCGAAATAATGTAATTTAGTGTAAAATAAATAATATTATGGAATGGTTATTTGTAATTTTACGCGTTGAAAATCTTCAAAAAATAATTATGCTGATTAAGTAGGCCAGGGCTACTGATATGTTCAATAATGCGTTTTGGTGCCAGAGTCAAGATCTACGTTAATTATTCCGGTTCCGCGTATAAGATATAGTAAAATACATTATGGCGTGCTTTTGTAATAAAGGTGTACGCGTTGATCAATATGCCAATGTATAACTATTATAACACGTCGTAAAGGCCAAACCGCGACATCGATTTGTCGCCAATGTCGTACATAATAACTTTAATAACATAATACGCGTGCATCGACATGCGGTTATTGATTCGATTAAATTATAATGTTATAATATGGTTTGGTAGGTATAAGTTGCCAAATCATTTTAAACGTGCAATCACATGCGAATCAATGAATATGAATGCGTGACAATATGATATTTATTATTTATATTTTATAGTACACGATGTAATTCCTCACGTCCTCACGCTAAACTCATGTAATCATAAATTCATAACATATAGTGTGTAGGCACCCTTCTGTTATAATGGTCCGTAACATTTGGATACTTAAATTCATGTATATTCAATGATTAAATACGAGTATGTACAAAAACGCAGGTCGTGTGGCGATAACACCGTTACGGTATCTTCTTAATGAACCATAAACGTTTTAACACCACGCGAAAGGCTAAAATTTTAATAAGGTAATTATTTCTATTCAACGAGCTTATATATCACGTGTTTGTTTTTTGTGCATAATTTTTACACGCGTGTTTTACATTATAGGAACGTGATTATGGCTACGATGACCAATGATATTGGAATTTGGTCATTAGAAGATATTGTATAATTAGGGAATTCTTGGTTGTTATACATTTGCAACTTTTTTTTGTTCCTTTACGGTTACTCGGAATTATCCAATTACATCCTTAATTAGTTACAGATGTGTTTTATTAGGCGGTATTTAAAATGTAATCTCTTCTTTTTTGTACATTGTTTCGACGCAATTAAATATTTTGAATTTATCTCTATAGTTTAATTTTAAATTGATAAAAATATATTACTATAATATAATATATTTGTAAGTGTTTTAAATAAAATGTTTGGTATAAATTTACAATTATTTTATTTAACTGTTTTCTTTTAATATATACATATGTTAATTTACTTAGATGGTATTATATATCAGGAGTGGCCACAACGAGGCTCGCTAGCCGCATGCGGCTCTTAAATCAATTTCATGCGGCTCTTGAACTAAACTTAGACTAAAATTAAATGTAAATAAATGTTCCTTCATTTGATTTAAAATGAAAAATGTATCTCCATTTCATAAACATTGCTTTACAATGTGGCTCACCTCAAATCAACTTCATAAATTTGTGGCTCCCAAAGTTAAGGTTAGTGGCCACCCCTGGTATATATCATAATATAAACATATAGTTTTGTTAATTAAAAGAACTTCCATTCTATATTATATATGTTTTGGTTTTGTTTAATAAATAATAAAAAAAAATTAACATATACTAATACATAGTTTTTTTGTGTTCCCATACGCAATACAACTACGATTTCGCGTGTCATTTTTTTAGCAAGTAATTTAAAATACAATATGTCGATTATATTTTAAATATCATATCGATACTAAGTGACATAAAATTATCACGTGCCCAATGACGCGTTATTTAGGTCTCGAAAGACAAAATAATTTATCTTTATTATTTACTTGAAAGTATACAATTTTTATTTTCAAAACATTCCTTAAGATAAAAGTTATAGTTATATTTAAGTTCTATACTTACTCAGACTGTTCAATTATTATGCTCTGTATGGCGGACATGATGGCGTCGCTCTGAATTTCATGGATGATGCATCTTATTATTCGCAGGTTGTTGATCAGCGTTGAATTTTGGAACGCTTCGCTCTCCAACAGGTTCACCGTGACGTTGGTCAGCGTCGCGTTGCCAATATCATTGATTGGAAACGCTTTCCGCTCGATTGTACCGAACTTGCAGTTGGTTATCGACAGTATATCGATGGACGTATAGAATGCGTACGATGGTAATTTTTCCGCGGTTAGATCTTCCAATATCATCTGTTTTAAAATTATAAATAATAACGACAGATTAAAAAATTATGTTTTCTCGAGGTGGCTGTCTGTAATTTTTTTTAGTATAAAGACGTAATTCTATAATAAATGTTAAGTGTTATATATTAGTACAGGAGTTTTTTATTTGATTTTTCTATAATAAGAAAAAGAAAATTGAAATTTTGAAAATAAAAATCATATTTCTAAAATTTTTAAAGGAAAAGATTAGAGTTAATTTTTTTTTTTTAGTTTTGACTTAAAGGATTTAAATAAAACTTTATAATAAATTCAAATATGTTTTTAAAATGTCTATCAGAATAAAACTCAAACCAGTACATTGGAAAGTATGTATAAGTCTATATTTTAGCGGTACTAAAGAATCACCCTATGAAACAATTAAATAAGTAGAAATTATAAAAATATTATTAAAAATCAAAAAATTCTCCATTTACCTACCCAAAAATATATGTTTATAGTTACGCAGTTGACGTCTACCGACTATATAATTATTAGATTCTAATATATACATTCCTGCGTATTAGAGACATTTATCTAGCGTTTTGTAAAATAATGAATTAAATTCTATTCAATGACATATTAAAATGTATTATTTATTAATCAAATTATGGTTATAAAATATAAATCAAATGATATATTATGTTATGACGATACGGTCGAGTTCGGTACTGATGCGATTGCAATTTTGAGCCTATTATAGGCGTGTGATGGATGGAAAAGACGCGCTAACAAATTTTTCCGCCCCTAGTCTGTCACTGCGGCGACTTGGCACCCACAATAGTCGCAGAAATTATATCGTGTATCTGTTAAAAACACTTGTGTGTCGCCACGGACTTGAGTTCTAAAAATTATTGCCGAGCATTATACGTATATATTTTAGTTTAAAAACGCATTATTTTCGTGCTGTTAGCAACGTTATATTTTTTTTAAACTTTTAGGTTCGTAAAAAACCTACAGAATTTATGATCTCTATATTATATAATTCATTTCAAACTTTAAAGCTCTTATAAACATGATAAGCCATATATCCACGTAGCCGTCGCATGCCGTCGTAAAATCTTCAGGGCTAATATATTTATATATTAATATTATATAGTTGTTGTTCGACATTAATTCTTTAAAATTAGTTTTCGGACGGTAAATTTCAACTACTTTACCGTTTACCGCGAGGTTGAGATGGAGGTTGTTTTGGCAAATGGACGTGAACTACCAAGAAGGCATCCATCGATTTCTATAGCGTTATGCTCAACGAAATCAGATAACCATTTTCGATTTTTATGAATCTCAATATTAAAACAAAGGTGGATATTTGCAATACCATGGAAATAAGAGAAACTTCTAAAGAAATGCGACGCTGATTTCGAGCTAAACAAGTCGGTGGATGTGTTTAGGACGGTGTGGGAGCGTATCATGTAGCGGAAAATATATCTAACCTTTAGGATTGGTATACCAGCTAGATTCTACAAGATCGATTTACCGAAGAATGGGAAAAATTAAAGACTATACGGGACGACTATTACCGTGGATTTATAAGACAATTATAGATATAAATGTATCTATAATTTAATAATGGTTATATGGTTTTTTTTCGACATTACCTTTTTGATTGACGAACCCATTGCTGCGTTTTTAAAAGTATTCTTTGATAACTCCAGCATGCCAATCCGACGGAACACAAATGATTGGAGCTTGAACACAACCTCGCTCCCCAGCCCGACCACGTCGCAGTCCTCCACTAGCACGTCCACCGTTCCATCGTACGGATGAAACGCATTCGTGTCCAGGTACAGCTGATGCACGTGGCTGATAGTCACTGTGAAATTTGTGCGAGCGTTCTTGGCCAACACGCCTTGCGATCGGATCATTACCTGGTTGAACCCGGTTACGTTAAACGACTGAAGACCAACGAATGCCGCCAAAGTCTTGTGGCTGACAGTTAGATTACATCGGCCATCGCCGTTCAAATCTAGCACCACCAACGATTTGTTCAGGTTCTTGTCCGGTTCCCATATCTCGTTCTAGAAAATCCAACAAAATAAATTAAACGACTAATAAGAATACCACAACTACAATTTATTTTAATGACGATATAACCTGGAGCCAATAAGCGGCTATTGTTAGTATCGTAATTTAACCAACAATTGCACTGTATTGTTAATTTGTGAATGAAATATAAAAATATAGACATTATTTCAATAATTATAGTTCAAACCATCATTTTTTAGTCATTGAATACGATAATATACATAGATATATTAAGTTCGATTATCTTTAAAATTTTAAATAGTTGAAAAAGTTTGATTAATTATAATATTGCCCATTCTACCAAGAAAATCAGTTCACGAAAATGTTGATGTACTACGATAGTGTGATTTTAAACAGAATATAGAATTATAGAATCTAAATGTGTGCTTGTTTATTTTAACAATGATTTTCTATATATTTTATAATGTTTTTTTGTAAGTATTTATTTTAATGTCAATTTTTTATTAGAAATAGGCCAACAAAGGGTTGTGTATAAAACTTATTTTATATAAAAAAATATCACTCATGTAAAATATTATATGCATATAAACTGATTTTCTGACGTAAATTATATTTGAACATGGTATTACTTCATTGCATTCGGTAAGAAAAAACGAATAATTTAAAATGAACGAGTCCTTGACAAAATTGTGAAAAAATTGTGTACGAATGACGTGACACGAATATAATATAGGTCGTTATTGAAAAAATATATAAACATATATTTTTTATCAATATTTCAATACAGGTATATTTTATAATTTTTATTTTTGTATAAAATGTTATCATAACTTGTCAACAAACTAAAACGAAATATTAGAAGTATTTTTTTTTTTAAATTGATTAAAATCTATTCTGGATATATTTAAGGAATATTTTTTTGTAAATGGGAAATCGGTATGCCTTGCTAATTATATTAATTAACATATATATATTTTAACTTAGTATAGCCTTTGATTGTACAGTTTGTATAAATAATTCACTACCTTCCAAATGAAACATTTCAAGCACGTGGTTTAGTGGTGTTGTACTAAAATAATCAATAAAACGCAAATTACTATAGTGGACATGACTGATTACGGTTTACTACGGGTACCGTACTATTTAACCCGAGAGAAACATTTTACACTTCCAGGTAAGTGATGGACAACCATATTCTTGCGTTTAGGTCAACTAAACCCGACTATTCAACATTTCCAGGGTTTTAGGCTTTCTAATTTGTCAACTCGCTGTATTTTCGAAATTTATCATCAGTAAAATTATATACAGTTGTCCTCGCGGACTTCGTAATTAATTAAAATACCAATTACTGTTGCACCTAATCCCAAGGACAAAAATAACAATTGCCAAAAACCCATAAATCATATCTAAGTTTGAACGTATAAGGGTACCTGCTGTGAATTATAATTTCTAATGGAAAGTTTTTCCGTTCTATACTTTTATGTATTATTAAAATATAATATTTTAAAACCATTTAATTAAAATTGTACTAGTATAATTGCTAAAATTTTAATTTTCATCCATATACATTTTAAACGTAAGACCAGGTAATTATTATGTAATACAAAGACTTAACCATGATAAAAATTTTTAGTAATAAATTAAATACAAGTTTTCATATGATATATATTGGACAATGATTAGTGTGGATATAGATTATATTGTAGTAAAAGTTAGGTTAAATGAGGCTATGCTATATAATATATAATGTGTCTAATAATTAACTGAAGGAATCTCTCATATAATACATAGAGTAAATATGTATACATTTATGTTATACAACTGTGCAGTTTATATTTTTACGAAAAAAATTGTATACATTCTGATAAAAAGTTTGTACGATTTCTGCCGGAGACATCGAGAGCTTTAATACTGAAATGCTCCATGAATTGTGATACTCTGGTTTTGGCACACGAACACGGAGAGCTATGTAATCCCAAGGGATTACGCGATGCTTGACAAACGTGGTAGATTACGTGAAAAATGACGTGCACTGTTGCGCACATTATTTTCCTATTAAAATTGGCAATGTGCGAGTTCTTTTGTCTCCATTTTCGTTACTGCGTGATTCTATCGCAACCGTAAGTCTGATTTAATTTATGTGGACAAATTCAAAGATTAATGGAGGCGGTTGAAATGTACGAACACGTAAATATTATAAATATTATAAACTCACTCCAATACGTATCATTACTTCAGACTTCATTAAATCATCATTATTGTATTTGATTATTCGTCTGTCGACTGTGTATACATATACTGTATAGTGTATATTATAGTGTATATTTGTACCAGTGAGTATAGGTATATATTATTATATACTCGTATAGTGAGTTTAGCGGTATTGCAATATTATAATAAGAGATACGCATGAGATGAATTTGCACAAATTGCATGTTATATCATTATACATTGAAATTTTTCATCGTAACTACTAAATCTGAACCAAGAAATGTAAAGAACATGTTCCGTTAAAATATAGTTCAGAAAAAAAGTTATAGTTTTGAAATGGAAAGCTGAAACAAGTCGACGTAAAAAGTTTGGTATACTACGTACATCGAGTATCGACGTACATTTGATTGAACAAAATACATTCATCAAGACAACCGAAAGATGTCAAAAATTGGTAAACGTAAGACTTTAAAATAACAAGAAATACGATGTCGATGTACATCATGAGAAATGCTTTAAATACGTTGTATACAAAATTGGATCTTCAGAATTATCAAACATAGACATATAAATCAAAACTATAAATTTGTATTTATTGTTTTGTATTTTATTAGAATACACACATGCATAGTTCGAAAGATTATACGACATGTGTCTAAATTCGATGAAAAAAACATATTAATATTAAACTTATATGTTATATTATACATTATAGCATCGTTTAATAATTTTTTTAAGTTCTTAATGATTCATGTATTTGATAAACCAAATCGGTATAAAGTTTCTTTTAGTATGTATTATTTGAAATTCTACGTTACTTGCACAAAAAGTGTATACAATTTGTCTATTAACTCTATACGACGTTATATATATATATATATATATATATATATATATATATATAATAGTACGGCATTTTGGCTTAAAGACCCATAAAGACCTCTTTGGAGTAATTTAGTATCGATTTAGTGAATGTGTATAATATATTTATTTATAGCGATGACGAGTGTCTTTTCTGTAAGCGCACTTAAAATTTCTCATCTTCTACCGTTGTCGTTTATTTCCAAGTGTGATTTTAATAATGCGCCAAATAAAGTTCACGATAATTGTGGGTGAAACACTAGAATGAAAATATATTTGAGAAACAGTTGTATGTGCATAGATAACCTATATATATATATATATATATATATGCATATTATATGCATATACACAGCAAAAGTTATTTGCATATGAATCCCTAGGCGAAATTAAACTGGACTCTAAACGAGACACGGTAGTCTAATAAAATTGTTCGCCAGCTCGAACATATAATATCGTTGAAACACTAACTTTTATGCTCACAATCATATATATTATATATATATTACATGTGTGTTTGTTCCTTTTTTTCTTTTCTTTGTTTATTTTTATTTTTGTCGTCCCATATATGTACAGATGTACACGGTACTTTATATCTGTAATATATAATCTGAGTATGTGTGCGTCAGTGTGCTTATGTGTTGGCTGACAAAAAATTGCCTTACCATCAAAACCAGGACTAATATAAATCCGGTTTAATTGTATATCGGTTGATTGAGCACAGTGGACGGATGAGCGGTGTGGTAGAAAATCGTAATGGTTCAAAGAGGCCCAGTGGAATTGTAAGAAACGATGTGCCTTTCCTTATTTTCTTTTCGACTTCCAGACAGCAGTTTTTTTTTTACGGGATACAATTTTCGTCATGTACGTGATCTGAATGCTATTTTTTTACGATACCGCCCCCGGAGTTATGTTAGCATTTTTTTTTTTACCTCTCAAACGAAATTTACGTGCTACAAAAGAGAAGTTATTTTTGGTAAATAACTAAACACTGATAGGTTAGTAATACAATTATCAATATTTATAAAGTAATACCTAGATTAAATTTATAAGAATGCTGTACATATCTTTATGCAACAAAATACATGCAATTTAGGCATACATATTTTGAAATCGTATAACCATTCCGTTCCAGTGACAACCATTAATAATAATAATAAAAAAAAACTGTAATCCTCACTGATACCTTTAAGCCTGTAATTTTTGTTTTGCATTAAACCGGTATAATATAAGAGGGAATTATATTTTGACAGTATAAATTTGCCATTTGCCGAACCGTATATACTATGTCACTCTACCGTTAAGGCACACTTCGAGTTGAAAGCACCTTATTCTATAGTAAGAAGCTATTAAAAATCCAGCTATAAGAAAAAAATAGGCTATTTGGGCGGACAAGGTTATTTCACGGGTCATAGAACATAATGACTCATTGGCGGGAGTAAGGCGAGTCGTAAGAACAGAGATAAGTCGTAAAACAAAAGGACAAAGAGTCTGACCGTTCTTTTTGATCAAAATTATCACCCCAATAGGTTTAAGTTTCATTCCATTCAAGGCTTTGAAGTTTTCTCTGACCAGCAGACTCCTCTGTATAGATGGTGCAAGGCAAGAAACACATTGCATCTCATCGTTTCTCGGTTCAATTATGAATTTAAATGAAAATTTTTATTTTATCATTGTTGCTTTTTGTAATAATTTTTTGAAATACCATTGTGACAGTTTTTAGGATAAAAGTAAAACTTTTAATGAATGAAAAATTATGTTACGCAAATAATATTGTCTGTTTGTAGGACAAGAACATAAAAAACTTTTAATCTGTATTAGTTGTATTAAAGAAAATAATAACAATAATACTAATACTATTAAATTTAATTTGAATATAACTATACAATGTTATTGACGGCATGATATAATAAATAAATTATAATACTATAACAGTATCAATATTTTTTTTCTATATTTTTTTAAAATACCAATTAATGTTTTTATAAAATTTAATACTTAAACATTAACAATGTGTAACTATATTTAATATTATGAAAGTAAGTAATCATATGCCGAAATTGAAAATCATTTATAACAATACTCTATAATAGGTATTATATAATATATAGAACCACGAAACATTGTGCAGTCAACAGCAATAATACTTATGGTTTTGGGGCTTGACACAAATTATTATGTTCTGTATAATAATAACGATATGTTTACTTGTTGTTATAATCATGTGATGTGATGGTGCGTTATAGCGTTGTATGTATTTTAAACAAGACCGTCCGATGTGGTGTCAAACGGGAATACGATATAATGTTTTCGTACCTACATAATATACTTGTACATAATGCATATAATTTTGTATACGATTATACACGAATGTATATTATAGCGCGGCGATGTTTTATAATATGCATTCGACTGTAGAGTACCCATATTATTACGTTATTAACGGTGCAAACGAAATTCGCGATGTTACACGATTTAGACGTCTAGTATAGGTATAGCGTAGCACGGGGTTCTTTCTCGTCGAGAAAATTTATGTATACCGTACATGCAGCCGAGTGGAAAAAAAAAGGTCGTAAATAAATTTACGATTCTCTGCACAGGTGCCCATTTTTATCTGTGTGTACGAAACACTCGAGTTAATTGCGCAACGATGATGGAAGCGATAGGAAAATCACAACAACAAAAAACAGGTGTACGTAATAGACTACCTATTTGTATACACCAAGACAAACGATTCCCACCCACACACACACACACTCACGTACATACACGTGTTTCTATTGTTTAGGGCGAGTTTATTTATATACATAACATATACACGTGTGGTGGTGGCGGTTCATTGAATTCCGGTTCATTAAAATTGGGTGGCCCCGCGTGCGATTAAAATTCACCCGAAAACGCGCACCGGAAGTGACGAAGAATAAATAACACGGGTCGGGTCGCAGTCGTCGGAGTCGTCGTAGTCGCCATTTTACGATTTGATGGAAATCTAACGATATTTGTATGTATTTGTACGTGTGGAGTAGTCGTAGAAATGTATAATAAATGCGTATATGTGTGTATTGTTCACGTTCACGGTGATCGACGAAGTTTTTAGATGAAATTGATTTTGGTCATTGCTGTTATCGGCGGGATGAAAAAATGGATTCTAAATTCCAGGGTTTAAACGATTACCCATTTTTTTTTTTTTCAATGAAGTTATTTTATAAGATTTCTCAATCGATCAATGTTTATTACTCAATATTTCGAAATAGAATATTTTTCTGATCGTATCACTGAAAATATTGCTTAACCGTTTATAAACATTTTAAGTTTCGTTACTGGAGTTTGTCATTAAATTTCGTTACTCATAGTAGGATTATAAAAATTTATTTTTTTACATTTTTCAATGGATATTATAATAGAATGTGTTTTTAAAAATAATATTAATATAAACAATCTATAGTTGAAAAATATGAGTTAGTTGATCAAACAATTTGACGAGTCAATTATAAAACCGTAGTTTATAAATTAATTGTTAAATTTTAATTTTTGGAAAGAACAGCTTTGGGGGCCAACGACAAAACGATCGTATTGTTTATATAGTTTAGGCCGGCGTGCTGGACTAAATAGTGACGGTGTGATGTTGTATGGATATATTCGTGGGACGTGTGACTAAAAGAGAGACGATAGTGACGCCAACGGGAAAAACTTGGGGGTAAAAAGTTAAGGGGAAGTTAGGAAGGGTTATGGAGGGGAGAATAGAACACGCGTGCATAAAGCCCCTAGTTCTAATTACGTGCGAACCGGAGAATCACTTTATACAACGGGCGACGACCATTAATTTAATCCAACCGTCACCGCCCCTGCCGCCGGTCATCGTCGTCATTTTGGCTGTATATTAATAATCCAGCACGTTTATTAAAATAATAATAATAATAATAATAATGAACATCAGTCCTTTCTCCAGATTTCTACGTCCAGCGGCCCTGCGCCATCCCTGCCTTCTCACTACTTTCCCAACGCTAAAACAAGCCCGGTTTTAACGGGATTCAACGAGCGATAAGTCCGTCCGGCCGTCGTACACTGTGTGTGTCATGGCATTAGTTATTATATGGTTTGGAAATAAAACTTACCGTCAAAAGACGGGTGAAAAAAATATACAAAACAATAAATCGTTTCCGTTGTTTTTCCAGTCGCACCGCCGACGACGGCGACGCCTGGCAACCAGCCCGCCACCGCAACGGGTTCGTCGGACTGTGCACGTTTAAAAAAAATAATGACAAAACTAAAACACCGCACACACCTCGCAACGAGTTCTGGCCAAGACTATTATATTACATTAATTTAACGTCGCGATATATTTTTTTAATAACATGTTATGTGATGTTGGCGAGCACTGCTAGTTCAAAGTAGTGTCGTTTCAGACGAGTAAATAAAATCTGATAGTCTTCTGATCAAATACTACCTATTATGACACACGAAGACGGCAATCGCAGTCCTGAAAACGCATAGTGAATTGTATAGTATCATCGGAACCAAATTTCTGTAGAGAAGCCTTCCGAAATTTAACGATTAATATAAAGATTTTTTAACGTTCGCGTAACAATGTTTTATTACAGCTGCACATGCACTACCATAATAAATTCCATAGCACCTATTTACAACATTTCTCGTTCTCAATTTATTGCCGTTATTAATAATCCACGTTCTGTTAAAGTAGTATTTAAAACACTAGTTTATTACGCAAATACCTGCGCGAAATAATGCAATAGCAATTTTCAAACTTATTTAATATGCCTCCCGAACTTTGCTAATAAGTTCTCCACTTATTAGTTATAAATTAACTTTAGTAAAATTATTAAAATATGTTAAATTATAATTTATTGATATTTATCACAAATAGTAAATGTTATACAAAGTTTCCTTCAAAAGCGCGGTACAAGTGCGATTATTAAAAGAAATTAGGCTGCAAAATATGAAATTAAACCAACGGCTTACTCGTTAATTGTATATATTTTATAATAAAGTACTCATAATAAAATGGGTAAAATATAATTACAATTTATAATGAACGATTCGAATATGATATTTTTACGATTTAAACGTTTCGGGTCAATAAGTTTAATGTCTATATGTGCAAAAAAAAATGATGTATTTTTTATTACTAAGTATTATAATATTAATTAGCACAATAATAATATTCAAACGAACTTCCTATATCAATAAATGCATGATAAGAGTTTCTTAGTTTTTTTATTCATAGAATTCAAATGAGTAGAAAAAAAAGTTGCTTTGACGTAGTACATAGGCTAGGTAACTTATTTCATACTCTGCGTGTACACTCATTTTACATCAATAGTTTCATAAATAAATAAAAATATATGAGTATGATCGTAGCACAGTGAAGGAAAATGTTTAGATTGTTTATTAATATTTTACCGTTAATTATGCATGGTATAATGAGTCTGGTATACATTTTCATAAGACAGCGTTAAATAGCCAACGAGAGCATTTCTAAATAATACGACAATTCGAGTGGAAACTAATTAGGATTTAAGATTACTATTTACAGCAGGTAAAATATTGAGTAAAACCCTTTTCGTATATACATAATATAACTGACACGAGCTGTGTAGGAGAAGCTTAATGATAATGTAAATTATATAAAATGTGCTTATTTTTTTTATCTATATTTAAGTGATAATAATAATAAGCGTTTCAATGAGATAGTTAAAGACATATCTACATCACTCATCGGTTGGCATCATATTATTAAATATATTATTCCACTTTTGCACGAAAAAAACGTGACTCGGTTTTGTATTGTACGTGGTATATATGAGCTGTATCGATATTCGATGAGATTAATATAATATATATATATATTTTTTTTTATATATCATTGTGAGTTATATCCGTCATGGTGAACAAAGTTTTTTTGACAGCAGAGATAATATTACAAATGTTAATGTATAAATGACGTAGAGAAATAATTTGAATGAAATAAACCCTACACGTAATACTCGTATATCCACTATAAATTGAAGAAATATTTGTTTAGAAATAAGATATTTTATCATTTCGATTTGTTTGTGATTTTACAATTCACTCTAATAATTACTAACTTAGCACGGTTTTATAACGTTTCATGGCTTACTGACTTTCACTCGTATTACAAAATAAAAATAGGTACTTATTTTTACGTAAAAAATATTATTGAAAATAGTGTTTATAATATCATGGCAATATTCGTATAAAACGTTACACAATAAAATCATGTGTATATAGTATATACTGACTTTTATGTTAAGAATATTTTATTTTTGTCAATTAATATTAATAATTATTACTGATAAAATAATTGAGCTGTTTTATTGAACGTGAATAATAATACGAGTGGTATACCGCCATACAGGACATCAAAGTAGTGTTAGCACACACGTGTCATATATAAGTTTTCTTCCCCGTAGCACCGCTACACCTTCCTTGATAAAAAATCTTTATCTGAGGTAAAGTTTTTATTATTATTATTTTTTATTAAGGTTCTTTGAAAGGTGCTTACCACGTACGGGTTGCATAAAGAGTTGTAAAACGACGGTTTGGTATAAAAAAAATAAAGGAAAAGGAATATAAAGGGGTTCCGAAATGGTACTATTAAGAAGCACTCTTCACAACTGCAGTATAACGTATACCTTTATTTATTTATACATTTTGTAAATAAGATCGAGCGATGGCCGTTAATACAAGTGCGTGATGCAACTGGGAAGCTCTAAAAAAGTTAAAAAAAAACCTTTAATAATATGGAATCGGACCTTAACGCTATATTTGAAGATTTTAATTATAGATAAGAAACGCGTTTATGATGATGATATTTGGAAAAGCCAATGCTTGTTTGCGGGTTTAAAAGGAGGAGGAGATTTTTTCAACCATACCGTATTGTTACTATATTATATCGGTGCATTGGATTTGTCGCAAAGGGTAGTGCAGACGCCTTATATATACATATAACTTAAATTTCAGCTTAAACGATTTTCCGTGTTCGTCGCTGTGGAGTGAGTAAAAATAAGATAAACTCGAGGAATATATTGGCTTGTGGGATTTTTTTCTTCTTTTTTTTTTAAACAAGTTATGAATAATAATGTTAAATGTTTGCGGAATGTGTATATATATTTTTAAACTAACGTTTAAAAAACGCGCCGCTCTAACTCAACACCTATACATATTTGCGCTTTATATTCTAAATATATAATGTGGGAGACTAGGGCATAGTAGAAGGTTTATTTTTTACTAAAATTGAATACCTACCTACTTTATTATATGTAAGCGAATAGGTGATGACTAAACATTGAAAAATTGATCACATAAAATTAATTACTAAATAGTTATAATAAAAAAAAATACAAAAACGTACATATTCAGTGTGGCGATAGATCACGGTGTGCGTGATGGTGACTTTATAGTCGTTGTTGTCGCGTATTATGGGTATTATATATAATATTATATTGTAAATGTGGAATTAATTACTGCTGAAAACATCAAACGCGCAGAGCAATAAAAGCAAAAAAAAAAAAATCCATTTAATTATAATATATTCCTATGCTTATTGTACACTTGTACAAGTGTACGATAGAACCGCAGTCATTGGTACGTATAATCTATGTATTATGTGTGGTTTGCCAAAGTCGATCGTATCGTCAACCGTGATAACCGCGAATGCGGTGGACGTATAGAACTATATAATATACTTTGGAATATATGTGATACGCGCAATATATATTAAATAGTTGTACAAGAAGTCTCGTTATACCGTATTGCAGGTATATATATATATATAGCGTTCACTTAGGGCAGGCTAGAGAGGAATGATAAATCGCGATACGTCATCAACGCTGGCAAGCGATTTTGATTAGACGCCGCCGGACAAAGGAGACAAAAACACCAGTCCATTTATCACGCGAGCTTTCAACCCCTTCGTCGACACTTCTTATCGGTTCCCAATTAAGTAGCGTGTTAGTGTACTTCTGTATATTATATATATATACACACACATACACACACACACACACCATATCTAACTTACTAAATTACACACGATGCACTTTGTGCGTATACAGAGCAAGTGTGGGCTTAATTCGTTTCGGTGCTATAGTTGTTCCGTCGGTCACCCAATAACAGCAGGACAACGAGTAGAACATATATTATATACATATATATATATATAGTATTGTCGCTCGGTCTGTAAATAATATATAATACGCACATTACACGAGGACTACGCCACGCCCGATGTTTTAATTTCCACGGAGAACAACAGTCGCGAAGTGGCCGATTGTTTATATTTATACGTTTTTTAGGTCGTGCTGGTGCGGACCAGTCAGTGGCGGTGGCGTAGTGGTCGTCGCCGTGTGGTGGTGTACGTAATGCGTGCGAAACAACATCATTTTGCCCCAGCGGCGGCTTTGTGGCGCACCCCCATGCCGCCTTCGACCACCGAGCCACGGGCGTTAGTATTATTAAGCCATTATTATATCGTGATGCCTTAACCGTTCCGTTTTATGCATATACATACAACATTCCGACGTTACGTATATATATATATAAATGTGTGCGCGTGTGTGTGTACTAACTAGTATATACATGTATATATATATACACGCACAAGACTACCAGACTATTACAATGTAGACTATATCGCTAGCTACCACTATTATACCGCTGTAGCTGAGTTATTGGTACTGCCGCACTAAACGCCACCGCCGCGCCGTCGCTATATTATATTATATACTATGCTAATGCCTACCTCGTCGTCGGCCGTATCCTTCGGGACGGTTTTAATAATATTCGGTCGCCGCCCTCAGGATGGCGGTCCCTTTTCCCGAAAAGTACACTGCATGCGCACGGTGTAAAGCGGCGGTGGGAAACGTTGTAGGGAATCGCTAATTAGGAAAGGTCCTCTCCCCCCATTTCCTTCGTATTTGTCACGGGTATGGTGCTTGGGGATATGGACGTTGAAGAAGCTAAACGATGATGATCGAACCGCTCCCTTTCCATCCTCTCCACGCATAATTTGCTGGTTGCATAATTAGACCTCAGGAACTCTGGTTTGACTGACATACATTAAATCTATAAATCGCACAACAGTCCGTTACGTCAAAGTTGTTCTGATACTATCAAGTCAGATCTATGCGATTATATTTTTTAATTTTTTTTATTTATAATTAGTTTTAGTTATTTTTTAGAGCAGTTATTAAAATTGCATAAAATATAAAAGATGTAAATAATCTTTTTCCTTTATACGTACGAATTATATTAAGTAAAGTTGGCAAGTTACATATAATATACTTTAAAACAAATAAACTATATATTTTAAACGTCAAGCTCACATAATAAACAAACAAAATCAATAACGTAATATTGATTACTTAGATCTTGTTTTTATTTACAAACCATTAAAATATTATATTAAATTCTGAAGCAAGCGCCTTTTAAAACATAATCTCGGTATCATCCTTTTTGTAATGTGTTATTGTCAATTATAATTTTAATATTATGTAGGTGTCTAAAAAAAAAGTTGTCATTATGATCATTTTGGCGGTCCGCAATTCGACTGTACATCGATCATAACATAAATGTTAAATTATTTTATTAGGTAAACATAGTTAGGTACATGGATTTTATAATATGTTTATATTAAATTCAAAATATGTCCGTAAAGTAATATTTGAACATCGATGTACCTTAAAAACATATTACAATATGTATCTAAATAATTTTATATTATATTGTAGAACATGCAAATGTTTTTGCGATAAAAATCTGTCTGGACGTTTCAATAATACTAGTGTGGTCATAAACTCCCTCGAGTCAAAGCCACTGTAAATACTAAAAGTTTCTCAGATCTATATATACATATATTAAATATCTACATATACATATATCTATATGGATGTAGATATTTATTCAAATACTCAAGAATCGGTTGATTTATTATTGCAAACGGTTCGTTTGGGATGTGCCGGCGGCCGATATAGTTACATGCGTATATATATGGGGTCAGTGACCTGGTCATAAAATAAAATGAAAAAATAAATTAACCTCTTTTCTGAACTATATATCTATATTTTTTTATGGATTTTTACTAGGAACAAAAACATTTATAATAATATATAATAACAATAATAATAATCATAATGCTTAAATATAGATGAACTTAGTGTTTATATGGTGCGTTCAACAACAATGTACCGTCGCCTTATTCCATCTAATAAGCAATAACTATTATGTAATAATAATATATAATTGAAATATCATACTTAACACAGTGTTATAAATATTATAATTTAATTTTTAACCAAATAAATATTATTTTAGCGTTTGTTCGTTTTAATCCACAGATTGTTTTTAAACGTCCGCGCGCCAAAGGGATCGAATTACTTAAAAACACAATTTATAAGAAATGTAATTCACGGTACAGGAAATGCGAGAGCACCTGTGTATATACTATTATTATTATATGACTCGAAAAAGTTTTCTTTGAACATCGATAAAACAAACAAAACTCTTGCGATGTGCGTTCACGGTAGCAGACCATTAATTTCGGCACCCTCCCCTTCATTTTCTATTACCACATGTATAGATACCTAAAAATCGTGTGTTTGAACTTCAAAGTTTATATTGAAATCCTCGGAATTCATAACCACAGTGCCATGTTCACTTTTGATATTATACAATTTTTCTTTTAGCATTTATCATAATGCTAACGAAATCGAATTATAAATCTAACAATATTATCAACTGCAGTTGTATAACATAAGGTCACGCAAAACCCCGTAATACTACTGAATGTATAAATTTTATTTGAGATTGTAAATCAATAGAAAACAAATGTTTATGAAAATGTCGTAGAGTAAAATATGGCGCTAATATATTAATATTACATGCCATTTTCTTGTTTTATTACTGTAATAATTTGCTGCGTATGACTCTTGCCGATTGCAAATGTGATTGTGTCGACGAACGATGAGTTAGAATAATTACGTTCAGTGTGTACAATGAAACTTAAATGCAGCAGCAATCGTCCTTTGCATAATACATTATAATACGTAGCTTTTGTTTTTGGCATTGTCGAATATAACCATTGTCTATCGCACAGAAGCAAAAAAATAAAATAATGTAATAACCAAATTAGGAAAACCACGGTGATATATATATACATATAGTAGAGTGGTAATTAACAGCAATATACGCGGTCACGCCCAGTCAGACAGGGTAGTAGGAAAAAACAGAATAATGATGATAATAATAATAACAATAATAATTCAAAAGTAGTTTTTAAGACAATATAAATATATATACGTGTATATAATGGGTGGACGAGAAGGAGGAGAATAGTCGTAGCCGTTGTTGTTAAGGAAACACTTAAAATATCAATTATTAACTGCGGTAAAAGATCACACAAAAATAAAGGGAGCAAGAGTACGCGCAACGACTTTGGTGCAATGGGGGGTGGTGCAGCAGCGATAAATTATTCACTTTTCGCGCGGTATACGCGCATGTACTACATATAACCACGCTACTTCGAGTATATGTAGACTTAATAATTATTGTTATTTTCATCGTTGACCGAAAAATCTTTTATTTTCTTGGTTTCACTTTATGGGTATCACAGTTTGTTTAGGGAGATAGAGTAATGAAAATAAAGGGACCGGAATGGGGAAAGAAAAAAGGAAGTATATTATTCTTTCGGACGATTTATTATTTCTTTTGGAAATGTTTTAAAGATAAAAATTTATTATAACGCAATACGCGATTTCAGTGTGTTGCACTGCGGGAATATTGAGCATGAGAAACGTGCCGGTTCATGTATATACGAATCATGTAGTCGACGATGAGTGGCGTTGGAAAACCTTTGCCATGCGGGTAAAATGTTTATCAGTGTAATAATATTGCGTGTATTTTTTAAAAGATGAATTTTATATTTCTCAGACTTGCGTACTGCTTTAGTCTCTCCACTGAAAATGATTCAAGCGCATTCATACATTGCGACACCGTAACGGGGCTTATTACTTGATTGGAATTTTGAAGAGGAAAACTGATTTGTAGTAGCCGGTGGGGGATTTGTATAGTTTGTCACGTTGTTAAACCTAATCAAAATGGAATGAAATAAATTAGTCGCCGTAATTCAATTGTTCGATTATTTAATCCGAAATAATAATTTAAAATTTACTAAGACAATGCACAATAATATTAAGTGTCATTAATTTATATAATATAATGAACTGTTTAAAACACAAACCACGAGTATCGGTATAATCGTTATATCTATTATTTTGTTTTTTAATAGTGTGACTAAGATTTTTTAGCAGTGATTAATACGAACGTTTAAATTGTATTATCAAAATGATTGTTAAAAAAAAAAAAAAAAAAATGATGCGCATTGCACGTATTATCATAATGCATATCAATTATCATAATCCGGGGTCTGAGAAGAAAGGATCAATCTCCTCCACGCCATCCTACCTCGTAAATGGGCCGCTCTGTGCGTGATATACTATATAGCATGATATATAATGTATTTAATCATTTAGTCACAAGTGTAGCGGTAATGAACAACGACCTTCGTCCGCCAAGAGATTTGCGCCGAGCGTGCCGGTCATTTCTATGGCGGATATATTCAATTGTTCCGAGTAGACCGGCCATTATTATAATGCACACGCACCCAGACGGACGTTCATCTCACACAGCCACTGTCACTATAGTATACACATCTCGGACGAGTGTCGGAAATACATCTGCGGCGTTGTTTTACATGTATATATAAATTAGTGAGGTTAGGTTAGGTTAGCCTTTGGCGAATCTCGTCATTTCCACACGACAGGATTTGAGCCCGTGCGGTTCGGACCTGCGTTGTTGAATAATAATATAGTTTGTCGACATTCCAAACGACCAAACCGAACTCATGGTGGCCGGTAAGAAACACGCGACCATAATTTCCAATGAAATAGCGTTGCCGCGTATGCGTAACCTTATATCATTATTGGATCGTGCGTAATATACGTTAGAGCGAGGATACGATTACGTTGAAATTTTATTTCGTTACTCAAATTAACAAGGGCGAGCAAAATTTTTTGATTATAACGTATGATAATTTATGTATGTAAAATAAAAAAAAGTTATAAAAAATAAAAAATAAAAATGAACGTACAATTGACGTGGCGTTCGTTTTTTAGTAAATAATTTAACCGAAATGCGTTCGTACCGTCGGGATTGCAATATATATATACATAACAATATTATACATGTAATGGAAGTCTGTAGCAGTGAACGTTTGCCATCCGACCTATTTTTGCAGGCGTCGCGTGTATACAGATTGCATTTATTAATACAAACGAGCAAAGTTTTATTTTTTACTGTCTCTTTTACGCGATTTATGATAAAAAATTAGTCTTTTTTTTCGCCCCAACGGATAAAGTTGCAGTCAGTACGTATAACGTTGGAATTTGGTTCCCTGCGCGGTACATGAGTCATAATTAACGTTGCTGAATTATTGATAAACGTTAATTGATAACCCGACGAGCTTACACTATACACGTATATAGTTGTGGTGGTGGTGGTGGTAAACTTTGAGGGCGGTGGTGGCATAGTAAAATGCAAACGACCGAAATTAGCCTTTGATCCGCGTCTGTATCCGTGTATATTATATACAAAGGACCGATCGCCCTTTTTCGCTAATGACCGACGTGCCACCAATTATAGTACCGCGTTTCGTTATGCAGTAAGTATAGTATATTATGTATATACTATATTATACACACACGCAGATGATTATAATATGTACATAAGTAGTCTTTAATTTGTCTCAGGGACCTTCTTAATAATAATAAACGTATATATACGTTAAATATGCTAATCGAATTTATTTACTCTACATTAAACCGATCCACTAATAAACGTATAGGCCTTGGTAATTTTACGAAATTGTAATTGTAAAAATTCGTACCAGATAATAATATTATTCTATTATACAATTTGTGATAAAAAAAATCATTGATGTAGTCTGGGCACCATAAATAATACACAGCACTGTTATGTGGGAACAATGACACGGTTTGAAATTGACTCGATCGAAGGGATCGGACAATCCGACTACAGATAATGATATTATTATGCTTTTTGTGACACGGCGTTATGGATAGGCAATTTAATGCCACGTTTGTGCATCCTATAGTAAGTTAATAATAATAAATAAATTATGACGGTGTGCAAAAATTCACCGAAGAATGATTTTTAAGAGATCAATAGTACGTTTAATCGTGGAATGAAATAATTCTAAATAGTAAAATACTTATATATTTCTAAACATCATATATTTTTTGTATCAATACATATAAATATAATATAATATACATTATACATTATTGTATGTGTACAAGATCAACCTTTGCACTTTTAATATATCGACCCCTTCTGTATACGACTGAGCGTAGACATCACGTTTCCAACGTGATATTATAACAATAATACAATATACAGCACGTACGATATACATAATATACGACGATGGTTGAACGTTTTCCATTAGTCATTCGGCGCGAGACTTCAACACAACACACTCACAAAAACACGCTTACACCAGCTCCTCAGTCTTCTGGCCTTCCTCGGCTTCCGCCGTCGTCATCGTCTGTTAGGTCGGGTTAGCGCATTAACGATGGTTATCTCACGCCCGACACCCTTTCTCTCTCCGACGGTTCTACCAACGCCGTCCCGTTCTTTATACAATACCGTATTATGTATACATGTAAATAAATAACTGCAGCTCCTAGAAACTCAATCCCCGAGATAACTAAGAAACGGAATGAAATAAATTCATCTCGATTATTTTTCTCCTTATCTTTCACTCGCTTTTATTTTATATATAATATATTAATAAACACGTTCGCCATTTGCGTGAGTACAATAACAATACCCGTGCTTTTCGTATCGGCCGCGAGGCTAACTCGAGTCACATGGTGTATACAGAAGAAGAAGGTTACTCATCGCCTGGCTTAAAACAATAGATTGGCAACAATAACGTCTTGGCCCTTATAATTATTACGGCTGATGCCGTATTGTCGGAAATCGATGTATATTAAAATAATTAATGAACAATATTTATTACTGAAAAAGAACCTACTTAAATGGTTGAAAATTTTTATTTTCAAACTAAATTTAGTCACGCCACTATTTGTTATTTTTTACAAGTGGCCACTCGCCGTTTTCGTATTTATCGTATATTCACGATCACAATGCATCAAATATAGGATGATACGCGTGAAATATTTTCGTCCTTTCTCGCTATTTTCGTCGTCCAACCGAGTAATTTTATTATCCCACAGAAATGTAACAGAATGGACGGAGACAATAATTGTTTTAAACTTTGTACGTGTATAATACGCGCGTTGTATATGGAGAAGATCGATTAATTATTGCTCTCCGACGAGAACGCCCTGAATGTGCGACTGCGCGTTATGCGTGTGTTTGTTTATACACACGTATAAAAGATATAACGCGCGTTTCCCAAATGGATACAAACTCTAACGAAAATAGATGTGGCCCATCAATTTTGTTAAATTTTAGTGCGGCCATTAACGTCTCGAAGCGAACATTTGGCTCTGCGTAAAATTGATGATATTTGCCGTACAATACGAATTCGCAGGCTTATACTTTATGTACAATCACGAAGCTCTTATATTCTGCCTAATAGTCATTATACACATAACACCCACATCTACAACATAACCTTCTCTCCTGCTGGCCACTATATAACATGTAGAGTATGTATACGTTTACTTACGACTGGTAGAGCAAATTGTTATTTTTTTAGTTGGGTTATTAATAGCTATTTCAATATTAAAAATATTTATAAATTTCATTGAAAAATAAAATTTGTATTATTATTATTGTTATATAAATTTAATTAACTTGATATTACTTAAATTAATTTTAAAAAACCTAAAAGATAATAATAATAATTAAGTATTAAAATAATAACCAATAAGTTAGGCGATAATTTAATAAAATGAAGCTCAGATACAATATTATAAGAAACCATTGCTCGTTATACCTATATCTATATTAAATGTTAATTTAAAGAAAATTGTTGTTATAAATACTACGTATTGAGTAATTATAGTTGGTAAAATACTGCAGTAGTACTTTGAGTAGGGAATGGAATTAATGTATAATATATATCTATATAGTACCTATCTTCATGATAAATATAAATTGAAACGGGTAGAATCCAAGATTATCGTATTAATAAATAATAAGCATCATGAATATAACTCGTTGGCGTGTGGGTATTATAATTATTGTCTTTAACCGGGCGAATAATGTTCCCACTATATTATTAGTTTTATTATGATAAATTTCAAAATCGTTTTTATCTCGAAATTACAATATAAATTTCTTTGTAATTATTACATATTTTTAATTTTCTGATAATTTTTTGCTCATTTTATAGACTTTATACATGGTTATTGGTTATATAATAGTAATAATAAAAAAATGTCGTGTACATGAAAATTTAAACTTAAGGTATTTAAGGTTATTAAGTAAACGATTAGTTGATTTTAAAGTTAACGCCGAGTCAAATTTAATAAGTTAGAATGATTAATGAACTTAACTAGTTCTAACTTATATACTTGATAATGCCCAAGTTTGATATTTAATGAAGCTGTTATACTTACTTATTATTTTGTTACATTGTTAATTTAATTATTTAATTTGGCTTTGAATTAAATATATTGTTTTAAGCCTTAAGTTGTTATATATCATAAGTAACGACTTAATATTCTGATAACTAGTGTTGTACTTGAAAAAAAAATGGAAATAATTAATCATATTTGAACTTGAGTTTGAAGTTTTTATTTTAAAGTATCTATTTTATTTATTATTAAATTATATTTTATGAGGATAAAGATATCTTACGTATTGTAATATTATTATATTATATTGCATTACTTATTTATAATATTTTATTATATTTTGTTTTTCAGGTAAGTGTTTTCAAAAATAATTTCTAATATTAAAGCAGAGACGATTGTAAGTATTATATAGTATCATATTAACTTACTGCTCGATAAATATTTATAGCCAGATTAAATGATGCGTATAAGTAATATATTATGTATTAAATTCATTGATCGCCACAATTATATATATACTTATGTACAAATTTGTGTTAACATTATTTATTTCGTCCGTTTCACGGATTCTGTGGAAAATGTGCTTTTATATTATTTTATCATCGCTCGCTATACTTAAATATTTCCATTCAGTTTTTTGTTCTACGCATTTATTGTTTGTCTGGTTCTAAGTATAATTGTTATTGCACAATTAACAACTGAAAGGCATGCCGATATAGTAAATATAATACCACGGTGAATTCGAAGTATCATTTGAAAATATTTTTTTTGTATTATATTTAAGACTATAAAATTAAAATCTAAACAATGTAATATTATACACCAGTCTTATAGTAAAATATATGTACAGGTATGTCAGTACACTCGTTTACAGTGTTTTTCGCACATTTAAAACTGTGCTTTAAGATATTTTATTTTGTGTGCGTATAGTACGTGCACCGTGTTTAAAAATTCTAATTAACTTTAAGAGGAAAAATGAATTTATTGTTAAGTTCAAGTCAAAATAATACAAATAAGTTTGAGATTTTTTAATCGCATACAGATGAAGTTATGGCTCTGTCTGTTTGGGTGCTTTTCGTATACTGTATTGTGCGGTGTCGGGATAGAATACCGACAAAAAATGGAAACATTTACTTCGCCTTTATGTTTTTGTTTTTATTTTATTTTTTTTAAATTTAACTTTTAATTTTTTACCGAGTTTCTTTCATAATCTAATTAACTAGGTAGGTATTATATATAAACTTTGAACTTTTTCTTTTGGCTTGACCGATTTAAGATTATTTATTAACTCGACCTCACGCAACATAATATAATATGTTGTTTATATAAACGTGTGTGTTTATCTGCATGTGCACGTATGCGTTTACAGATAAACGCGTACAAAAACAAACGCGCCTTTATACTGGGGGGACGAAAGTGACAGGCTTAAATCACGAGTCTACCGTTGCGTATAGAGTATATTATTATTGTAATTTTCAATTCCACGGCGCTAAAAACCGTTTACGTTTCGGCTCGCCGGAGCATATTTTATTCACACGAACACGTGGCTATATATAAATGATGCAAAGGCTCACGTCGTACATTATATATAACGGGCATTGTGTAAAATAATATGATATACGCATATATTATATTTTCGCGTTTATATATAATAAAATACGGGGTGAGTGTGAACTGTGAAAACACGACACGGTGCGTGCGTGGTGGACGTGTGTTTGAATGAACAAATACACAGACGCAGCAGCCGCCGTCGCACAGATTTAATAAACGCGAACAAATGACACGGTTTTTGCCTCTTTCCAAGAGCAGACAGGCGATGTTTCGCCGATGCAGTGCGTCTCTTTTCATATTATTATTATTATTTATTTATTAGATAGTTATATAACAGACGGATTCTCGATGAAATATTTTAATAAGTAAATTTATTCTGCACATTCGTGGAATATAGCAAAGGAACGTAATAAAAACCATGTCAAAAATCACTGAATCGTGGCTATAATGACGATAGTTAACAATATATAGTAGTGACTGTCGAAATAAATCCGCACAGAACCTCATGGGCGTGAAACAAATTTTAGTAAATGTCTAGTTTTAAATGGCAAAAAGTAAAAATGTAAAAATTAAAATTACCTACAGATATTTATATAACATATTATCCAAATGCAGTATAATATAATTCAATTGATCTTTTAATTGTTTATGATAACAATAAGAAATGTCTCTAACAACGGAGACTTTCTTGGGCATCGATTATATAATGCTTAAATGATGTCTTATCATAACTTTCTAATGTGTTATTAAAGATGGCATGTTCAGATTTTTTAAAGGGGAGGGGTATATGAGTTTTTGACAATTCTCATACCATAATAATAAAAATAAACATAATATTTATTCTTATATTTACCTGAAAGTACTTATTAATAAAACAATATATCATTAGTCGCGTGTAAGGGGAAATTGTGTATTATTCATGTAGTATGTTATTATTTATTAGTTATTAGTAATCTAACATAATTTAACACTTGTAACAATGCAACAATTATTACTAACATTTGACGTAAATCATACCGCAATAGTGATGGTTATACATTTTTCTATTACTTTATCTTATATTTTATTGTTATCGATTAACTACATTTATATAGAAAATTAACAATTATACAAGAGAAAAATACTGAAAACACAAATTTTTATTTTGACAATAAATTTGAGAAATCAAGGGATAAAAAAAATAATACAAATTAGGGCATATGACATCTTTATTTCTTTGTAAGCACATCTACTTTATAGTATGCTTACGCATTCAATAGGTGAGTCAGTTATTGATGGAAGGCTACTATAACTATATAACATCGATTTGTTTAGTATAACTGTAAGTTAAAGAAATGTACACAGTTATACATACTTACGCCTAAAGTATATTATTAGGTTAGAGATTTTGTACAAAAGACTTTAATAAATCACTTTGGAACCCCAAAATCATACTTTAAATTAGGAACGCAGAAGTAAGGTCAATATAGGTTATTATTAGTGCCTAGGTATTATTATATGTTGGCAGAGTACGGTACGTTGCAGTTATGAACTGGATGTCTGATGCGTATGTAAATCATACATAACTTAAATGGTATTCATTCTTCACGACTCAATGTGTCAGCATGTCGGTTTTTGACATATTTTTCTTAGTGTTTTCTTTGTATTTTGCTTTTCTTTCGACTCACACAAAGTCAACCATTACAAAAAAAAATTCAAAATATTCGTTAAATACCTTAGGCTCACAGCTGGAGCTGTCTCGTGCGACGAACAATAATATTTTTCGATGGTCCACGAGACACGTGTCAACCCTGAACCCACACACACACGTGTGTGTATATATAACATAAAACGAATTTATATGCGTGCAGTGTATTTAGGAATTTCTGGAAACTTTGCTTGAGTTGTAGTAGAGATTGGTTACGATGGTTCGAGATTTATTTGTTGCATATATTGTTATTGTGCTTGTCACAGATGTATAAATATGTTATTATAATACTCGCGTAAATTCATGCTATATCAAATCAAGCCTTCGACACAACTGTGATGTTGTGTTGTATATTTTCTGCGCTAGTGCGCTATTACTATAGGACTAGGATGCATAACATGCAATTTAAGACAGTAAATTATGCTAAAATATACAATAACAATATGATAAAATATACAACGAAATTACCAATACTTTTAAAACTGTCATTAAGTGAAAGTGAAATGTGTATTAATTTTCCAATAGATTGAATGAGAAAACCAAAGTTACTGTTTACGTAAGTTAAATATTTTTTAGTTTTATTTTCATGCATAAATTCATAGAAATGCTAATAGATAACCTTCTATTCGAAATTCCAATTTTAATAAATTTTAATCAGTAGGTAGCGTACTCGATAGTACTTTCGTTTAAATAGGTATAATTATAATACCATGAATCATACATTTTTCGTGTTCATAGTAAAAACATATGCATTAATATGCTATTATTTTATTTTATTTTATTATATTATAACATATTCAAACTAAAAATTGATAATTTGTAACAATTTATGGTTATTCATGTATAATTTACCAACAAAATTCTTTCTCGGAAGCGAATAAAAAAATATCCCAATGCACATCCCAAGCCAAAATTATATTATCATATTATTAAATTTATTTAAATGTTTTATCGTGAATCATAGTTGTATAAATATATACGTGCGTATTATTCATATTCTCCACTATATACATAATAATAATGTTGATTTTATTAACATTCTATATAACCATTGTGTATGATTGCGTATCATCGTCTATTATTATTATTTTTCAACGCCGTACAAAATATTTTGATTAATATACCCGTCGGCGATATTGTCCAAACAAATACGCATTCTGTTATCTATAATACCAACGTATATATCAAAAATTTCAACCGTAGACGATTCAAATAAGCTTGCAATACCTATTTTACTTCAATGTATATGTGCACAAATACATCAATAACAACTAAACAATTATATATATTATTCAGGGTGGTGATTCACCAAACATCTCACTCAATTTTATCCTTTAATCTTTTGATAATTTATTCAATATTTGATTTTGGAATTTTTAAGCATACTTAAAGACCATATTTCCAGATACTTAGATCTTTTATATCAATTAATGAGTATTCTGTAGTGATACAAAATTATTTTTTTTCTAAATGAGCTTCACTTTTTTTTTTTTTTTTAAATTATTAAGCACTCGATTTTTTTTCTTTTGAAAATGTTGATGCATCTAAAATGAAATTTTATTTAGTCTATTGATTATACTTTAACATATTTTACAAATTAAAAATTCTATTATATTTAAATCATTTGCCTGATTTAATTTCCAAGAGGTTAAAGAATAGGTATAGCAGCTATATCTTTTAAATAAAATCCTACTATTTGTAGGTGAATATAGTATTATAATTCTGAATCTGCACGTTCGAATTTTAATTTGTATACATCAACATTTTTATAAGTCATTTGCGTAATAGTTTAAAGTTAAAAAGTACGCAAAGTTAGTATCTTCATCACGGGTCACTTCATAAATGGTAAAAGTCATTAAAGTATTTGAAAAATAATATGGTTTTTAATTACACATACAAATTCGAAAAATTCGAGTTTAAATAAACTGTATTATTTAAAATAAAATTTTCCTACTTCGCTTATTTAAAAACTAAACAGGTTAACTATAATACAGAGTGCATTTAAAATTTATTTTTATATACATATATTATTTTCATAGTAATTATTATATATTAAAAATATATTATAATTCTTAATATGATATTCAAATTATATGTAGTTTATTAAAATATAAAATTTTAGTAATAATAACTTATAAAAATTAAATTTTTTTATGAATGTCTGTAACGACTTTAAATAGTTTAAATTATGAAAAAAGAAGACTTTTTAACAACAATAATATTTTCCTAAATAATCAGTGTTTTTTATTTAAAGGATATATGGTATCTTGTTGTATGCATGATAAAATATCGTAATACTGTTAAAGAAACAATTCTTAGAATGTTTTAAGTATTTTTATGTTTTGACTTTTATATCATTAAGTATGATAATTTTAACAATACTTACATAATATCATGCTAATACCGTTTATTAAAATGTTTGTCCAATAAACGTGTTTGTTTCAGTTAATCTGTGCGTACGTATATGTACCGAACTATAATGCCCAATTTTAAACCCATACACGCCTTTACATCCATTCCGTATTAATTTATTATAATTGTTTTAATCTCACCCCGCTATCGCTATGTATATATATAATTGTATATAATAATAATAATATAATAACCACCGTCATTCTATTATACGATAACTTTATATTAAATTTATAATCATAATAATATACAGCCGATTTCATATTAACGGGCCGCAACCGAAAGAAAAACCAAAAATTATTTTATTCATATAATACTATGCGCGTACTCACATGATTATGGCTCATTATATACACATATACAATATTAAAAAATATTTGCAAAGATAAAGTTTGATTTTTTTGTTTTATCGAATGGCCCGAGATTCGATTTTTCCCTTTCGATAAATGTTGTCCGTTTGTAATAAAAATAGTTTTGGATTTAATGTCCATAATATTCTATGCGCCTCCGTATAAGTCGACCGTTAATGATATTCACGCGAGATTATCGACAATATTCATCTCATGTCTAATCCAGCAAACGGAATGATATTTAGCATATTATATTGGCGGCTCAGTGTATTGTTATTTGCTTTACATTACATTATCAAATTATATTATTATTCGGGGTTTTGGAAGGTTTCACGTGTACTGTACTGTTTGCCTATTGGTACCTCTATTAGCTACACCACACGAATGTCAAGGCCGTTACATTTTACTGCCGAGCGATTATTACATAATTAAATATTTATATGAACAGAATTTCGTTCGGAACTAGAGTTTTTGCGCACAATTTTTCTGTCTGGTCATATTAGAATGAAGATCTCTGTGTATGTTATTTGCACAAAATGTATTTTTTTCGTTTGTGTATGTGTATGTGTGTGTGTGTGTGTGTGTGTGTGTGTGTGAGTGGTACTGCCGAATATTGTATTAAATAAAACATGATATTTGAAGACATTCATTTTTGAAGTCATATCAACGTCGTAATTTAAAAAAATAATCGTTCGAAAAAAAAACTATTAACTAAAATTACAATATATTTTATCATTGCATCAAAATTCAATTCAACATATAAAAGAAATATAAATTTAAATATTATTGTATTTGTTTATTTGTAAACATATTATTATTCATCATAGAATGTTTGCAAAATAATACAGCAGTCTATCTTATGTCAACTGCAGAAGTGTTAGTTAGGTATGAGCATTTTACAAAAAACACGGTTATTTGTAAATTGATAAATATATAGTGGAAATATAATTAGGTTTTAAACCAGGAAGTTTTATTATGTTTAGACTACACATAAATTGAATTTTTTTTTAAGTGCTATAACAAATAATCGAGAAACTAAAATATAAAGCATAAACCAATGACAGTAGCATAAGAATTACAATCATGCTTATACATTTTTGAAGAAATAGGTACTTATATTGTAACTGTATTTATTTTAACATGTGAAATTCAATATTGTTTTTGTGAAATAATTGAACTGGGTGCCAATCAGTGACGGGGCTTCTGAAATTTATGCACACGTGTGTGCGTATTGCATATATAGTAAAAGTATTAGTCAAAACCAAAACTTTTCAAGTGTAAAGCTGGAATATATGTATTATAGTGATTTAATATTCATGTGTTAACCCAATATGTTATCGTCGTATTAAAAGCAAAGTTAGACACACGGGAAAATTTATATATATATAGCGTACTTATATATGCAAATGAAAACGTCAAGTCTAATTATCTCTATACGCGTCGTAGTCTCCCGAGTATTTGTAGCACATTCGAGCTTTCACCATTGAACTGTCAATATACCTACCTAAATATTTATAGATTATATTAATTTATACTTATTCCTTTTTGTTTATGGACAAAAATATTTATGTATACAGTTGTATTTTATATAATTATATACCATTATTAAAGTATGGAGTAACAATGACTAAATATTCAATAGGGAGTAATGTTTCTGTGTCTAAAAGAATTTTTAAACATTATAATGTTTTTTACTAGCTCAAAAACTCTCGTTCTGAAAAGTTTTTTTCAATGCGATGATTTATCAATGTTTTTAAAACTGAACGTCACTATACACTTTTTGTTTCTATGTGAATAAAGTTCACAAGCAAGCCGAACGCACAACAACCAAGTTTTTGGTTTTAATTTTTGAAATACGTAATTCACAATATTTCAGACAATTTCTGAAAAAAAAAGTAACAACGTGTATCGTAATACGGAAAACCACTAATCGTATAGTAAAAAAAACGGATTATTTGTCAAAAACCTACGCGCTCGACATAATGATTGTGATGTAACGGGGTACTATTTTAGTTATCAAAATAATTAAAACAATTTATTTGCCAGACTTAAATTCAACAGGATATAGTACACTTGTCTAGTTGTTATATGAGTATATGTTTATACAATCGTCAAGATCTCGTTATCATTAACAAAGATCCACAGGGTCCGCCCGACTCCGGTATAGAGGTTGAAGGGAAAAATGGCGTACATATTATATTAAGAGTAATACAAAATATAGCGGGTATATATAATACATAATATTATGTAATAACGGATTGCGAAATTTTCGGACGCGCTTTATGGATTCCAGTCAGGGCGTGGACCCGCAGACAACACTATAGCTTTAATTTTTCTCTGTTATTATAACTTCCGTATATATATTATACATCCTGCAGTTTAATTAGATTTTTCTCTGTTTGTATTATTATACACGCACGTCGCGTACGAACCATTTTTTTCACTTGCATCGCATTTAGTATATAGGTACACCTGCAGTATAGTGGAGTAATAGTATAGCGTATAGATTAATTAACATGTTTTTTTCAACGGGAATCGAAAACAAACAAGTTAATTTTCATTAGAATATATAATATATAATATATAATATATATACATAAACATGTATAATATTATCACAGATATAAGCGACGAAAGTCCCGAGCGCATTAAATAACGGCCGTGAAGCTCGCCAAAGCTATTACGTCGTATAATAGAAAATTTCAATCAGTACCTTCTCGCGAGTAGGTAAAGAGTTGAATGCCGCGATGCTTGTATATTTTAATATAAAATATACGAGTTTACTCATGAAATAATACGCCAATGTTGTAACTATTCTTTGGACGAAAATAGTAACAACGTGTGTATCTTTAAGCCAAGAAAGGGTTATACATCATAATAAATATACTTTTATGAATATTATTATTTTTTTGTTTATTTGTGTTTATGGGTAATTCAATTAGGAAAACCTTTAGAAAATATTATTTCAGAAGAGCTGGATGTATTATATAAACAGTATGCAAACAGCGAGTGATGCTAATTTTCCATTTCGAAATTTCATAGTCTTTTAGAAATTTTGGTCGTTTATTATAGTTATGTATTACGACGTTAATCGTGCCGTTACAATGTCATAATAAACAGCTTTTGCACTCTACCCTAATGCTATATACTACGTATTATTTATAGAACGTCTTCTATATAGGTATGTAAAATTATGAAAAAAAAAATATGAGACGATTTAATTTTGAAAACGTCTCACTTAAACGGTGAATTATTATCACTATCGCGTGCTATGCATTATATTCTAAGCAGTCGAAACGACTAAGTACTTATAACACGACTGCGTGTCGAATGAATCGCGTATACTGCTCGTACAGTCATTATACTATAAATACGTACCTACCCGCGCAGAAGACAGAACACTACGTGCAATTTCATTTAAAAACCACCTCGTCTAAATATACTATTATTTCGTCCCGCTTGTAATAAATGTCTGTCGGCACTCGTATACGCACACGTTGAATGTGAATATTGACACGATTTTCACCGCGATGATACACGCAGAGAAACACGAATTATATAAGCATTATTTGAACGCATTTATTATTGTCGTCTTGCATACCTATCACCTGTATAAATAAGACGTCGGGTTTACATAAAGCGAACGTATATTACATAAATTATATAATACCTGTGTAAAAGACTTTCGAAAGGGTTGTGTTTACAATGTTTACACGTTGTACGCTGTGGGTACCGTCTGCAGTCGGAAAACAGCGTTCGCGAAAACGGTCCCGCGAGACTCGATCGTCTATATTACATACACCCCTCACAGTGAAAATAATATATAGATAAAATAATGCGGGTAACGACTGTTGGCAGGTAACGACTATTGGCAGGCTGATTGAATGAGTGCACGCCGTAAACAACGATTTACGTCCGTCCGAGTTAGGTCGGACAATTTTTTTTTCAATTACATTTATAGGTATAATCAATATTTCAGAAAATTCACCGGAAGTAGGGAGTAGGCTTACATATATTATTAATTGTGTCCCGATTACAACCGCGTACGCACATACGCTGCACATATATGATATATAATTATGTAGGTATTTACTTGGTTTGCGTCATAGTTAGTCGAGTTGATTCGATCGACCAGAGTCAGAAACATTTAATGTTTCGCATACCGAAATCGCTTGATCGAAAATTATATAGCATATATTACAGTATTATATATTATTATATGGACGGCGGACCAACAGATTGCGATTGATTTTTAAAACAAATGATATGTTAACATATATAAGTTTTGGATAATTTAAACACCGAACAAACTGTAATGAGCATTATTATAATAGAATAGAGGTATGAATTCAATTGGTTATGTTTTCGTAAAGCATCATTATTAGTTACCTAACTTTTTTTTCGATGGTCATATTATTATCATCATATTAAATAGTTGTTGTGATATACGTGTAAATTCGTATATACTCGTATGTTTTACAACAATAATGGTATAGAAATAAATTATCGTCAACGATGAACATAATAATGCATGTTAATATATTATAATATATATGTATTAGTATACACTTTAAAAAAACGTCTTTGTTATTTATTATTATTATTATTTTTGTACTGCTCTACAAAAAATGTTGATCATGTGGTTTTGTATTACGAGTGTCCTGTATTTTTTTTATCCCAATTCTGGAGGGTGGTTATACCATTTTATACATAAAATACATTAGAAACTATATAATAATTGTAATAATCAAGGTGTGTTAGCGGAATTCACGGATCCAGATAGGTGGTACTCGTATAATATGTAATGTATTAAATGGAACAAATCACCGTGAACGGTCTTATAGTTACACAATCCCAGTGATTTACCGATTTACGTTTAATCATGTACGCGTGTTAAAGGCATTGAACTGGGAATCATAGGCGAATATTCCGCACGTCTAGATAACTGTGTACATTATCATATCGTGGTGGTCAGTGGCAACGAAGCATTATCACCGTGTACAAATCAATTTATATGTTCCTCAAATTTCCGTTACACGTATTGTTGTACGTATTAATATCATAGCTATTACTGTACACGAGCGTATTGCTCGATGTTTGAAACAGGACACGCGTATTTTTTGCAGGGCTAAAAGCATGTATAGTCAGAGAACACACTATAGTACAGGGGTGGCCAACATGACTATGTACGCGAGTCACATATATTAATGCAATTATATCAAGAGCCAAATTATCTAATCTGTACTTTTATACCACACAAATAATAAATATAGCTAACATCCGATTAACATATCAAATTAAGAAATATGAAATTATAAAATAATAATAATAAAAAAAACATTTTTTTATATATATATAAATGTATGCTAAAAAATTAAAATTTTGGTTTATGTAAATAAGACCGTGAGCCGCATACATTGATGAAGAGAGCCGCAATTTGTCCACACCTGCTATAGTACTTGATTTGATACACGTAATCCACGCAAATAAAATCGTACGAATGACAATATTATAATGTACATACATAATATTATAGGTAACATAATATATAAATATATATATATAATTATTCTAGGGGGGAGGTTAGAGGGAATTGTCGGTTCGCGTAATAATGAAAACTATGCGTCCGTATATAATACGCGTGAATACCCCCAGCTATACGATGTGTTATTCAGTTAGTACTGTTGGTAGTGAAGGAGAGAAAAATAGGTTCTGCGCATATTATCGTTATGGCTGACTTGACCTGCGGTCAATCGCGGCTTTTCACCAACACCGCTGTCATTATAATATTATAATATTGACATACCTACCGAATATAGTAGACGACTTCCTACGATTCTTCCTCCCCAAACCTTCCACAAGAAACCTATACACTCCGGTCTAGAAATAAGAAATATACGATACATATAACATACATTTATAAAGGGAATCATCAAGATGCTCACCCTTTTTTTAACAGTTATTTAAAATCCCATAAATGATCGTTAAATTGAAAATATTTAAGTACACGAACAAAAAATGTATACATTTAAAAATGTGATATTTATATAATATATATTTTAAAAATTTCGAAAACACAATTTAAATAAATTCATTGTTTAAGATAAAAATGGGGGTGAACACGATAGTTGAATCTCTCTGTATAAATATATAAATTTGTATTCGTTCCATCAATATATAGTATACAGTACAAGGATGCATATTGTTACCAATAAGCCTTCAAAGGCGTTCGTGCATTTAATTTAATATTATGATATACGCGCGAGACCGTACAAATTATACGGTGTTCTCGGTGTATAATATTCAGCTGTTGTAGTTGATTTAGTTTATGTTTGTCGCATACAATTTAAATTATAACTGCATAGTTTCCTCGGTAAAATTTGGTTTGACGTTCACGAACATTGCTTGTCAACTAATTATTGTAAATAAATAATAACATCTGTTCGAGAACTTTCGACCACTATTAAATTTAAATTATTATAGTACGTTCATGGTACATATATTAATAATATTTATTATAAATTATATTCGTGGTCATAAAAAGTAATTTATAAACCTGAATTGTTTTGTACATTGGTTATTGCAATATGTGTAGAATTACTTACTAAAAATACATTTTATTTTGTTATAAATAATTTCATGATATGTTTTATTATTATTTAATCTCATAAAATTACGACAAAGTACGTTATTATACTATATCAATGATATTATATATATATATTTAAATTTAAAATGATATTTATTATATCTGCTCTTATAAATTTGTATTAAATCACTACTGAAACTGAATATGATTTGCTATAGTTTTGTATCAATGATTTTCGATACAAATAATGTATTTAGATTTTTTTCAAGATATATTAAATATAAAATGGCAGGGATTTATGTAATTATTTCTTCTTTATAAAACCTTTTACGATGGCGCGTTATGTCAGGCACAGTGTCATATTAATAGTTATGATGACGTCAATAAGTAATTTGTTTTTTATATTCCGATACTTTTAATCTAATATTAAAATCCGTTTTGTTATGAAAAACACCATAATTAACAGGTTTCATTTACTTTTGTCAGGTTGTAGTATGTAAAAAAAATAATTAAAACAAAATATTTTTATTGCTTGAACTTATTTTAAATGAAAAATACCTATTATATTTTAGACAAATGGTAGTGATTTATTTTTAATATTCGAATTACTTACATAAATATTCAATTTTTTTAAATAATTAATGTTTATCAAGAAATAGAAGACTGTGGATGGTTAAAATCATAACCACCACGAATGGAATATTTGAGACTGAAAGAAATTAAATAAAAAAAACTTTCAAGTTTTTATTATTAAGTATATATATATTTATATTTATATTCAAAGAAGTTACGCTGATGAGATGTTTCCAGACATGTTTATTTTAATCGTTTTTATTTATTTTGTTCTTTTCCTATTGCGACGAACGAAATATTTAAATACATTCGAATTTAACTTCACGAGACGTTAAATTAAAAAATGTATACAAATCACAATACGACGCGAACACAAAACTAAATAAAATATTTAAAAAAAAATTATTTTAAATAACAACAAATATTTAGATGTCTGAAAATTGGCATGTTATAATATAATAAGTACCTAATCTGCAGATATGAGAGAAATATTATTCGGGTAAGTAGTAATGATGGCCCGTGGCGCTGATTAGAAGATATTTCGCATAATTCATACGGAAAAGCGTGACTCATATCATAATGACCAGAATTTATTAGAGAACGGAAGTTTTCGCGCGGGTTAAATTGAAATAAATTGTCGCGACAACTCCGGGTGGTGTGGGATAACGAACGTAAAATTGCCGACCTTTATATTAATATCATTATTATTTCGTTCGTTGGCAGCCGTGCTGAGAGGGTTGTTTTAAATAATAATATAAATTTCGTATTATTGCGTATATCGTAATGTATATTATGTGTTCATTAAACGTGCGCTTTAATCGAGACTACGGCGATCATAACAATAACGGGCCCACTATATACAAAGCTTACTTTTCCGATGGCGCGTATACCGAAAAGAAGAACAGTTTTGGGAGTAACGCACGCCCATAATATCATAAACTTGAGGAGCGACAGACCAACGACTCTTAATGCACATAGTAGTGGCAGCTGCAATAGTATTAATGTAAAATATATTATAATACGTTTGCAATATCATTATTATTATTGTTATTATTGCGAAAACCAAATAACTGTTGTACCGCGGGCGGCCTGAGAAATGTTCGTCGCAGTTACGAAATTTAAATCATATTACAAGCTTAATAATATCATTATTAATACTATATAATGAATAACGTTATATAGGCGAGATGTTTATAGATATATTATATGGTATTACGGCCGCACGGGACTTTTAGCGTAAAACATATTATAATGATTACAAAAACACAGGCAGGAGAAAAAAATTGGCAACACGCCATTAAAGTTGAATAAATATAATATAATTAAAATGACAAAAAAAAAATACTATCGCAAAATGTGCATATAAAACAAGTCATATTTATTATTATTTTTTTTAAATTGGGTTTATAACATTATTATATACGTATTGCGCGTTATCTTTATAATTATTATACGCGTGTTCGACGTCCGCCAAATTTAATACTTATTTTAAAAACACGATAATAATTTAATATAATATAGTGTAGTGCAATGTTATGCAGTATGACATTATAATTTATGTTCGTAACGATGTATGTGTGGACTGGGAATATTATAATTTATAATGGAATATAAAATCATGTTTATGATATATTGGTATTTATGTTTGTTATCATTATTATTACTAAGATGATGCACCTATTATATTATATAATATTGTTTTAAACACCTGACGGGCCAGAAAACTCTAGATTCGTTCCAACGAAAAAAGGCGATCGATACTTCGCTTAGAGATGTCATTATGTTGACGTGAACAAATTTATGGTCCGTCGTTTTACAAAATGTATTTATAACGTTATTTTTGCGAATTGCAGTAATATCAGATATTACCTATATTTTTGTAGAAGTATAATATATTGAATTGTTTACTATATTATACTACCTATTTTATATTGAGTCTTGAATTTTTTGAAGAAAAAAAAATAATATTTTATAGTTTAAATTTTTGTTTTCAATTAAGGCATCATATTGCAAAATAATTTATATTTTTACAGATAAGCTTTTGAAAAGTTTTGCAATATATACAATGATTTTAAACAACATTTCTAGCTTCCAATTGTATATTCTTAAATAGAATATTATTATGTAAATTGTAAAATACAATAAATGCAGAAATGACAATAATATTGAATTAATACAATTTTATTTGTCATAAACATATACAGTTTAGAAGACTGCGAGTGTTTCTACTACATATACACCATACCGGTATTTTTGTTTTCAAAACTGAAAAATTGATTGATGAGTGTTATTGTTTAAAAAAAAAATTAAGTTAGTATTTTCAATATCACATACATAAACTATTGCTTAACAGCATCGGTAAATTATATATTTATTTAAAATCTTTTAAATTGTTTGTTTTACAAAACTATATCATATACCAACTAACCTTTCTGCGGTTTTGAGTAAGTGCTGTGACGGCGAGCATTATGTATATCTATAGATTATTTTTATTTTTCCATAATACATAATGTACGTAGATACTTAAATTTTACCTAAAGTATAATAGGCGTAGATAAAATATTTTTGATTTTGGAACAATATTATTATAAATGCAGTGATCTAAGCTGAGAATATATTGTGGGATTATCCTATAGATACGTAGTAGTATGTTTTAATTAAAAACATAGATAATATATTTGGCTAATTGTGACAACCGTAATAATGAAAACTAAATATGTGTTTTGGATTAGCCTTCTAGTGTAAGGATTTGTCAGATAATAACAAGTCTTTGAAAAATTGCGACTTCTTTTAAGGCACTGCTGCACTAATAGTGCGTTAGAAAACGGTAGGTAAGCCGTCGACCTTTTTTCATTAAAAAAATAATAATAAAATAAAATAAATTAGTAAAAAATAAAACATGAGAAAACCCGATGCGTTACCTACATCATAAATTTATCCATTCATTTTAAGAAGGTCGAAAAGGATTAGACTATAATAAAACTAAAAAGAAATTTTTGATATAAATAATTGTATTGACTTTATTTGAGACAGAAATGTACTTAATTTTCTAGATTATAACTATTATCATAATATATTGTCTCGCATTGGCCGTATAAACGTTTTCTGCTCCGTTAACAATGTTATTACATCGCATCTGTATATGAGAATTGTTCGTATGTGTATATACTATATATGTATTAAATTGATAAAGTACCCACCATAAAAAAAAAAAAGGATAAACTATAAATAATAAGAATTTTATTATATTATTGTGCAATGATACAACACGAGTATACTGTAATGTTAAATTTCAAAAGTTATTTCCAATTATTTTGTTTTTAAACTTTTTACCAAATTCTAAAGTTTCCTTTGAATGCTCGACAATTGCTCGTATGTACATAGTAGTAATGTTCGTACTTATGTTGCATACACAGTTTACTTAATAATTATATTATTGCATGACGTATCGATTGAATTAATTGATGTTGAAGTTAGTTTTTATACACGAATAAAAAAAAAAAAAAACTTTTGACATATTTTTTTCTGTGAATTTAAAAGTCAATGCACAGCATTTGTGTGTTAGAATGTACCTATGTATATACACCATCATTAAAAAAAATCTGACGTTCAAAGTATGTGTCGCGTATTCGTATTTACTATTTTCTCTCTCTATTAAAACCTTTGGCGAGTACAGTACACACGTTAAGTCCATCATACATATATATATTATGTGTGTGTGTTGAATCAATACCTACATGTATACGTGTAAATACATACACACATACACACATGTTTAGAATAGTTTATATTTAAAACTCACTAGGCTCGTACTGTCTGGGCATCCGAATTATTGCATTCGCCCCTCCCCGTCCGAGTTTTATTATTTATTTATTTTGTTTCATTTCATTTCGTTTTTTTTTTTTTTTTTTGGAAACCTTACAGAATACAGATTCCCCGGCCGGATTGCTCCGTACGCCGCCCGGGGGATTGATCGGGGCGCGTCTTTCTTGGCTCCGGAAAGTCCCAGAAGTTATTTATCGCTCGTATGCACGTCCGTCTACACATTATATACCTACATGAGTACATTTTTATTTTGTACATAAATGTATATAAATATATGTACATAGAGCCGCCACGCACTCACACAAACATATATATTGATATTAAGTTTTTTTCATCGAAAAAATGAAACAAATAATAATAATAATAATAATATCGTTGGTAAACCCTGGCGGTGGTATTATATATATACACCAGTTGAGATGGGCACCGGGGCAACCTCATCATTCGTATTCGTATCTGTCGCGTATTATGATTATTATTTTCATTGCACAATGCACACATATGTGATGTTATTGCACACACTAAAATATGCATTTCTCCCTTTATATGCAAATCAATATTATATTATATAAAAAATAATAATATAAACATCCCGTCTCTACAGCATCTATATTCCTCAATCGTTATTGGCAGGTGCGCGTTGGCCACCCGCCGCAGTATAATAATTTATATTTAGATTAGTGTGTCCACACCAGTGGTGATGAACTGGTACTAAAAATAATATATGGTATATCAGAAATCATTGTAATCACTTCACCAACCACCACCATAGGTTATATCACTATACATTTCTATAGGGTTCACACAATATAAACGCGATACCTTCAAGCTTTTTTGGTCAAAAAGTTATTTTAGTTTCTACCGATTTACATGATATAAGTTAAGTATGTATTGTTATTATTACAATACAATTTAAATAATTGTTAAAATAGCATATTATACATAATTTAAAAGTACCCAAATCCATATAGTGGACATCGAAATGTCATAATAATATATATATATATATATAAAGACAGCAGCGATTTATATAATATGAAAAACAAAACACAACGATATTACAATAATCTATGCATAAATCCAACGACTGGTATTGGCAAGTATCCATTGCTATTCGATTCAAGTACCTGTAAACTGCTGGCATTACTATACCCATCAATCTATTTCCTCCAACCTCTCGCCCGTTCAATCACTATCAAAACGAGGTCTGGCACCGGCTAAACTAAAACAATTTAGGTGATCAGCGCCACTGATACCGTAGACGTCACGGACATCGTAACATGCTCGAATAAATAATAAATGGCGCACTAACCGCAAACGTATCGCGCACAAGCTGACGGACTAAAAATGCCACTGAAATTACCTAAACAATTCTATATATATATAATACGAGTATAACTGACGCGTTACGAGAGTACGTGGCGGTTGCACCTCACTTGTATATTATATTGTCTCCGAGCATAAATGAGACAAGTTAATTTACGCACCACCGCCGATTTCTCAGCAATAAACTCAGTCGCGTGACCCTTGAAACGGTATATTTGCTAGAGTTGTGAAAATCGAGGGGAAGAAATGCGATCTGGGGAGGAAATGAATAGTGATATATATTTATTTTTTTGTCTCGTAATTTTAACGCCTTTGTCTCGCACGTTGCTGTCACTCTGGCGCAACAGTATCTCTCGTCCCCCGGTGACACCGTCACTTAATCTAAAAGGCTGTCAATATAGTACATTTTTATCGGAAAAATGAAAAAATCTACTAATATATTTTATTTATTCCCACAATTTTCCTGTGCGTATAAAATGACAGACGTATATTATACAAGATGATTATAGTTTATATCTACCTATGTTTTTTTTTGTTCTTAATGCTTAGGTGTGTTATGTTATGTAGTATTTGTATATTTATATACCATAGAGAAATTCACCTTTAACGTGGTCTGGGGGATGACCTCCAGGCCGTTATTTTTGACTTTAGTCTATATATTATATATCAATGCAAATAAGTTAAGACCGACCAACCAAAATTGAGTTGATATGTTGAAAACTGGATATCGTCTTAATATATAGCAATTAGCAGTTATAATATTAGTACCACAAATTGATGAACCAAATATAATAGTGATTATTGTAGATTTGTAGAACCCTATACATTATTGTCATCTATAAGAAAAATACCTTATAATATACGCATTATATACGTAATAATATACATCATATTTTTTTATTCATTATTGTTATTGAACTTTTTATACTGCAGTATCGCCACTATTTGTATACGCCCTTTTTGCGGAAGGCCCATTCGTATGTACATATCATAATGTTTCTTTGCGTTTTTATCTCACCCTTAAAACACGCTTACGCATGCGCTCACGTTTCTAAACAAACGCTTTCTCAAATGTTAAAAAAAAAAATGAAAAAGCGACTGATGTTTTTTTTATCTGCAAACATCATACGGACGGCGGCGTCGAGTAATAAAAGTTTACTTCGCAAATGGAAACACAAAAGCCATCGCAATCACGATACGCTGCCGTCAAGACGTTGTACGATTATCGAGATCGTGTATTTCTTCTGATCTATATGATACATAATATATGCGACTTAGTACTGAAATCTAAACGGGTTACATAATATACGTTTCGACTAGGTTGATGATTCATCAGCATATATTTATTTTTCAAGTTGGATACGCGTTTATGTATTAAAACAGTATCACCTCTTTTAAGCCGCACCCGATAGCGCTGTGAAATTAATGAAACAAAACAGATCTTTGGCATTGCGATAGGATACAGTTATAAAAATACTGTTATTATAATACCCGGAGAATTTTTCATGAAAATATGAAATTAATATTGTTATTCACCGCTCGCGATGGGTATATTCGTACTCGATTTAGTAGTTTTACATGTTGTGGAATGCTGTCATGAAACCGAATTATATTATTATGTAGAACGCCAGCTATAGATCACAAAACAATACACTGTACACAGATATTTAATAAATATTGAAATGCATTGTTGAGTGATAAAATGATAATCGAACAAAAGGTCTAAAAAGGAAATAAAATTTAGAGTAAAATATATCAGTAAATCTATATCGCGTAGCGTCGTGGAAAAGCCTTCGTGGATGAGTAAAGTCTAGTGGTGGTGCGCCGGTACGTCTTGGAAGTATTTTATTTTTAATTAGTTACTTTTTTGCAATATCGTCGATAAACGCGTAGCTCAGCATCAACCAATCGACGCGTATAAGACATCTACTGGGACGCAGCAGATTACTGCAGTGACTTATAGTATATCTTCTCTCTCTATATATATATATTTATATATATTACTATATCTATTTTATTTTGTAATTACTGGTAAACTTAGTAACATTTTTTTTTGCGATAAGAGCTCAGTAAATTTTATTATAAGAGTAAAAAAACGTCTACAGCCGTCAGTGCATTGAATCTGCAGCCGAAATATGCTCCTAGTATTGTATTTAATGCGATGGATTAACGTGTAAACTATTGTTGCAGTATAATTTATAATAAACGGATATAATGTAATCGGAACGCACCACCATTTTGTTGAAGACATACGCCACTCAAGTCACCAGCCGTGTATTATTTTAGCGTATATTGTTTTATTTTCTGGTGTATTGTTTTCTGTCCGTACCGCCTACCATAAAGTAATTATTGTTGAAATTAATTCGGTCGAAAAATCTCTCGAAAACTTAGTTTCTTTTCTTTTTTTTATATAAATTACTTGAAACAATTATTGTGCTTCGCTAACCATCCCTCTTTATTGCCACTATATTCCTTTGTGTCTTGTGTTTATACGAAAATATCAAATTAAGAACAAACTAACATTGTCTACAACTATATTATAACTACATATAGATGGTTAAAAACGTACTTAATTATACTTTAGTGAAATATGGAAATTATTAAAATCGCATTACCACAACTATAATAATAGAATAAAAATGAAAAAATACGCCGATAGATAAACATAAAGTTTAAAAACTTTATTCATGCTTTATTTTAAAATATTATTAATACAAAAACAGCCTGTCGTGAAAGAATTTTATTTTTAAGTCATATGATTTCTGAAAGACATCTTTATAGATACGACGAAAAAAATAGCTACCTAAATAGCTATTATAATTTAATTATTATTTATTATTAAATAATAAGTACGAGCACAACCTTTGTCTATATTTTAAAAATGTAGCTGAAAGATAACTTTTAGGAATTGGGACAAAAATATAAGTAACTATAACGTATACTCAACACGAACTTCAGGTAATAAAATGTATTAATTATTCATGCAATAGCCTCGTTCAACAAAAATAGCCATGATATTTTGTGTTACATACAATATATTTTATAAAATGTTATGTTTCTTCCTAATCCACGGTACTGTGATACCTACCTACGTATCATGTTATACGCAATATAATTTATTATTATTATATTAGCAATCGATGCGTTTATATTTTGAAATACTGTTATTATAAGTAAATATAAATATTTAAAAATAAGACTAAATATGATGTTTGATACAATAAAGGACTTTGACCTTTTTTATTTTAATATCCGCGTTAGTTATATTTTTGATTTATTCAGCTAATATGTATAAGTACCTACTCTAAATAGTTGTACTTATAACGGTTATTGTACTCTGGGTTATTACATAATTATTTCGGGATAATTAATTTCCAAACTTTAACTTGCTCAAAGCTAACTATTTCCGAGTTTTGTCTTGTTTTTATACAAGCCATCAGAGATTTTTACGCAATTTATTTAATTTCCAAATAAAGACAACCGTTCAATTACGGTATGCTTTGCATCAATATATTATAACATCAGTCTCAGTTTCACAATAACGCCTTGCTAGCATAATCATGTATACCTAAACAGTGTTATATATATATATATATATATATATATATATACATTTATATATATCGGTGAAATTATTAGTGTACGAGTTGATGTTCGGAATCAAACACTAATTATACCCCCGAGTTTATAATTTATATAATATTATATTAATGGTATAATAACATAGGTGTATTCGGACTTCGAAGTAATAATAATTTGTACAATGGATCGTTTAATTGTATCAACAATGCATAATAATATGTGTTAAGAAATTATACAAAGAATAACAGATGGACGGTATCAGCTGCAGTATAACTATATTATATCTTTTGTTTGTTAAAATTTAATTCGATTTCACTCGTTTTACCTGAACCGTCGCGACGTCTTTGGAATTCGTCCAAATTACTACCGCTGTAAAACTGCTACCACTCGAGAAGGCTTTATTCGTCTATGTTGATATATATATGTACATATAAAATATATATATACCATACGGTCCAAATGGTTCGCCAGAATCTCCGTCTACTTTATGCTATGCACTATACCATAGGCGTGCGCACGGGAGGGGCAGGGTGGGCAACTGCCCCCCCTGCGGGCCGAACTTTTTTGCAAATTAATATTACTTGCCACCACGAACTAAGATATCTTAGTTATTGCTTGCCACTTGAGTAATCGTGTTCGAGAGTTTATGACTGATATAAATTATAAATATGATAAAAATTTACCACGAATTTATGATATGGGAAAAATTATCAATTCAGAATTATAGTTACCAATGATACCGACAAACAAGTCATCTGTTATAAACCACGATTTTAAAGAGTTCTTTATATCCGCCTCTCTGTGTTTCGTACAGTAAATTTTAAATAATCATACAACTCAACAACTGTATTTTATAGTTATTATAACTTTGTTTTTATAATATTAACATATATTTGTACATAAACATGTAATAAATAATACATTACGTAATACAGATGAAATTGATGAATACATGTTATATTAATGAATTAAACCTATTTATATCTTCTCCTAAAAATATTTCCACATGATGGTGAAAAAAATTTGCCCCCCCTGCCAATCAGGTCTGCGCACGCTTATGCACTATACCAATGTATACAGCAAGGAAACGTCATGTGAAAACGCGATTTCGCCATTTTGTCCGCCCAACTGTGTTTAAAATATCGTTTTTTTCGGTTCAATACATTTGAGTCATTTAACAATGACGAACTTCCGACAAATTTGAAACGCATCATTATAGATACCTTTTTTTATGTGTACTACGGGCACGCGTTATAGCTTGTTCTGTATTTCTAAAACTCTATCGTCATGAGGTTAAAATAGTATATTAAGTTCAATTGCTCGCAGTGATTCAATGTTTTGATTTAATAAATATTTTAACAATCCATCGACGAATTCCACATTCAATGTTTTACCATAAACACTTAATCGATGAATACAGTAGTTGTGATATTGTACACGAGAGGCATATAATATGCTGAATATTTAGAATTTCATTATCTGTACATTTTGTTATCTCCACGTCCTTTATATACAATGAATATACGAGTATATTTTACAAATAAATTCGTCGAGTACAACACTAATGAAAGTTCGTGTTTGTATTCAGACTATCAAAATCCTCTTATCGAAAAAATTTAAATAGGATAAAGGTTTTCTAAAAAAATAGAATACGGTGGTACACATTGATGACTCGATTGAAGTTTCGTTTTCGGTTAGACTTTTGAAAACGTATCAGTAAAGTAGATTTTATATGTAATTTTATACAAATTATAGATATGAGTAATATAATAGATTATCGTGGATATAGTTGTGACACATATTATCTAAAATATTGTATAATTTGCATATTTTGAAAAAAATCTATCCAATATAAATAATAAAAATATATATTTTTCAAACTTTGTCAGATTTGTATTTATATGAATATTATAACTTACGAAAATTAAATGGTTTTTAATGCTATTTAGGGAATTTAAAGTTTAAAGTGCCTTTTTTTCGTATTATTATTTTGTTTGTTATTTACATGGAATTCGGGACGTATATTGGAAAATAAAGATTTAATAAATATTTTTTATTTCAAAGCCTAAACTTAAATTTCTAAAACTAAAATTTTAACTATTTGAGAAAACAGATTATATATACGTCAACTTAAGCCTTAAGGTAAACTTTACATACAATTATTACATTTTTGTTTTCCATGAAATTAAGTTTCTGGATGAATAAATGCAGACATTTATTATATGTGCTCACGGAATTTATAATGCCCTATATATTATCGAATAAATATAATAATATACAAACGCAATCTAAATTTCGGTGGATAGTATTTTCATTTTTGTCGTTTTGTTGCGTTAACATTCTCCGTATGCTATATGCGTGCTTGCTCTTAAAACGGCATGAAAAAAAGTCACCGAAAAGTTTTTCAACATATCATGCGTGCTAGGACCATGGAAAACACAAAATAAAAGCGCAATAAAACAGTCCATTTTATCTGTTTTACTCGGCTTTTAATGTCCAACTTTGGAAGACCGCTTTTGTGGAGTGAGTGAGGAAAATAACTATCGTTAAACGTCGCTTTACGTCCAAATCCTACCGCTGTTGGAAAATGGTTATATACACATATGTATATACATATATATAATATATATATATATATATATATGTATATATGTGTGTGTGTGTGTCTGTGTCTCTGTGTCTCTATATATATGTTATGTGTTTACACATATGAAGCGTCTCTGTTGTTGGTGATATAAAACGGTCGCGATGGTAAACGGTCATCGCCAAATTTTTTGAAAATTGTCACGGAAAACTTTATATTATTACATAACGCGTGTCAACATTGTACAGTGTAACTTTAATATTGAAAAAGTATTATTTCTATGAAAAAAAAATATATTAAAAATGAAATCCACGCCTAACATTTTGGCAAAAATTTCAAATGATAATTAAAATCAAAATGCTGTGTGGCTTTTGTTTTAGTTTTTATAATAATATTTATGATATAATATAATACAATAGCATACAGCAATAGAGTATGCGCATGTTGAAAAATACGTTATAATAAATGCATACCACGCTATAATATTATTAATATTATTATACGTGATTACGGTATACCTATAATTGTTTATAGCGTGTCATAAATTATTAGAAAATAAATCGGACATTTAGATAATAATTCCATAGAGTTAAAAAAAAAAATCTTTTAATAAATGTAGGTTTATACGGAGCGCACGCATAATTATCAAATAATATTCAAGATTATTGTACTCGACGTAATTAGTAATACTAAGTTATTAAGTCAACGATCTCAGAATAACGACAATTATCATTAACTCGTTATGCAAATTTTTTCGTTAAGTAAAGCCTACAAGGGATTATAGTTATTTTAACCGACTAATCGACTAATATATACATATTATATTTATATACTAAGGTGATCCATTTAATTGTCTACTCTCATAATTTCGAAAAGTTGTAGCATTTTAGATAAAATATTTGATTACATAATTTTTATCATTTAATAGGTAGGTACTATATTTATATTTTTGTTAATAAGTAAAATATTTTTAAAAGTGTTAATTTCATATGTTTTGTTTCGAAAAATTAAAATAAAAATATATTCTATCATACAAAAAAAAAAATAATAGTAGCATTTTTTAAAATTTTTATTTCACAATAATCAAATTAAGTAGAGATATTATTTAAAAAAAAATTATAACTTCAATACAATCAGTATAAAAGACACTTAAATGGATAATCTTATATTTTATAACATTGAATAAATTAACTGTATTTAGCATTATTGTCAAAAATCGTTAAACTTAACACTTCGAGATTAAACTTCTTAACCTTTAACTTTTATATACAAATATAAATTCACACACACATATATGTATACTTACATGTTAATCATGCACGTATGACTATTTGTTTATTTGATGTGTACCTATTACTCCTAAAATGTCATGGGTTTAACAATTATTTATTTTGTAATTTATTTATATTTATATTTTTTTTTGTTTTCAAAGGGTTAATCGAATAAGCACTAGGTGCTTGACACATTAATTATTTTCCAAAAGGTGTTTTATATGATACACATCCTCCACGAATTTGATGCATGTTTTTGTTTTGGGATATTATGCGTGATACATAGAACTGCAGTAATATGATCTGAGTATCTCAGATCAATATTTCAAACTTCGTGTTATATGTGACACCTGCAGTAAATATAGTTATATACTCGACGCATACAAACGTTATGCTTAACTCACAATGAGTACTTTTTATTTATATTCTTGCAATTAAAAATAGTATTTTAAACATTATACCTTGAATAAAACAATATTTAAACTGTCGTATGTAAGTGCATATTTTTAGAAAACTGTGATATCATATATGAGTAGTGTTATAAATTACAGATAGTCCTACGCACGTTTCAAATATGTCTCATTTTATTCTTGTGTTAGTGATAATGGATACGTTGCATTGTAGTCCGAGTGCCATCATATTATCGATACAAATATTGACATTGTACCTATTTCCGAGTACATATCTCCTTATCTATTTAATTTTTTATTTATCATGTACAGGTGCAACGTCACAAATGGTTCATTTAGCGTTGACGAGCCCTTTAATATTACTCTACAACAATCACACAATGATTTATGAACATTTTGCGAGTATGATATACGACGATTAGATAGTGTAATCATAATAACAACAATAATATTACAATATTTTAACATTATCCGTATGCTTTAATAGGCTTTAAACTTAAAAGCGATGACATTTATTGTACGTCGTTTTATAGTCTATAATAAACAATAACACGGTAGGCACGATAGAGAGTTGTAAATCCTTTTGATAGCTAAACATATCATAGCATAGTTGCCTGCTAGTCCTTGTAATAGTAGTAATAATAATAATATATTAATATATTATGAAGCATTATGATAAGCCAAATTAAAAATAATATCACATTAACATAGCTCCATCTTAGAGTTTTGATCTCTAATCAATCTGTTTCGAAGGATATTATATGACGTGTTCGCAATACGACGATGTGCTCCCGATACGTAATCCGTCAGTCTAAAAACATAGCAGTTATTTTTCACTAAAATGTATTAAAACTATTATAGTACACAATCAAGTCGTTATAATGCGTAGTTTATTTACAAAAAATGAGAAATTGACATTAAAAGTAACAAAACACAATATGTTTATTTGCCAAAATTATTGTGAGTATATTTCAGTGACTTAGTATTAATGCAATTTCAAACTTTTAATTAATGTCGTCACAAAGTCTAGGAAATAATATTGTCCTTCTGATCAAATTCATATATTCGTGGAATAAAAACTGTAACGCATAAAATATAATATTAAGATATGCAGATAATCGTTCTTGGCTTAGGTATTTAATAAACTCTTTTTTCTATAATAGTAGGTATTTAAGGAAGTCAACGTTCACCTTTGTTTGTTAATATTATAATAAAATAAAACATATATTTCCTACAAAATTAATTTATACATTGTGCGTACGTCTGTGCACTAATACTGCGTAAAGTGATATTATCTTTTTAGTCAATTTCACGGTATTACCTAGAGAGTGTTACGACTTGTTCGTCCGCACGTCGAAAATCATGATAAATATTCGGTCAAATAATGACTTTTCGAAAACATTTGATATTTCAAATATTTTAACGACTTAGTTCAACTCAACTGTACGATCGACCGCTATGTCATTACAGAATAACATCAAGAAAAAATAACAATTTACATATTTTTTTGATGGTAATAATTTATTATTATAGGCTAGCGTATAGTGTTTCATGTGGATACAACACGCTATACGTCATATATATATATATATATATATATATACATAATACACTGTACCAGTGCCATTATTGGCTGCCTAAATATGATTGGAAACAGGTTTCAAAAATAAATAATGACAATATTAAATATGCGTGCGAGTATAGAAGAAATATTTTTTACATAATATAATGAAACGAATTTGATTAGTTTATGTAATGAAAAAATATCCGCGGTGATCGTTATTTGTTCGGTTTTTATTGTCTTCAAATATTCTTTTATAGTCGCTTTTTGTGTGCGATTCCGCATTCACACTTGTGTCGAAATTGTGCTCAGATATTTTACGCCTATTCCGAATAATATAGTGACCATTTTGAGCACACCCGTAGATGGTTTTCAGATTATACCGAGAGAATTTTTTATGTCCTCACGAAAGGACGAAAAATATGCACGATAAATAAAGTCCATGGTGCACCTTCCATGTTTATATAATAATATATTTTTAGTCAGCGGTCGCACATCCAATTAAAATAAATAGATAAATAAAAATAAATAGGTTCAACTACAGTTCCAGCAGTCAGGTGTTAGGTTTATTTTGTTCACAAACAGGGTGAGTTATTTATACACCCTGAACTATGCTAAATTGAATTTGTACTTTTTCTATAATACCTCGTTGAAAAGTGTTGATGGACGCCAACACAAAACCGATAATGTGTTTATATTCTATATTATATGATTGAAAAATCTTTATGATTTTGAACACCTGAAGTGTGAAATACGCAAACGACGCAATACGACTTTTTTCCATACAACATGCTATTATATACGCACATTATACACAGTGGCATTTCCTCTCCCACCAAAAAAAAGCCCATCGGCATCACTCGTAAAAATTGTTAGCGCTATATGTCACTGCCGTTCCCAACGAAGGCTAAAATATTTCCGGGAGACTCGGATGAAAATGTAAATATAAAAAAAATTGTTCGCACGCGACGATGTGTGACAGGACTTGGACCGTTCATAACGCACTGCGGAAGGATGTGATTTCCACGACAGCATATATCATCAGGCATATACAACAACATATAGAAAAAACCACGTGAATTATAAATGATGTCTGCCTGGATTGCGGGAAAACGATCGAAATAAAGTAGAAAACACAAACATCACAGACTATTTTCGTTTCAATAAATCATTGAAATGTTTTTATTCACATCGATTTCGTTTGACAAACGAAATTACAATACGGTTCGTGTTTCGTATATTATGTACACATAAAAAAGAGACTATTAAATAAATAATCATACATTTCATAAAGAACGATTTCCGCCAAATGTATATTGTTTTGTTCCGTTTTTTCTATTATTTTTCGGAAAATTAACGTTTGTCTCTCTTTGGACATATTATATTTACTTAAAGCAGCAAAATCAATTCAAAAAACACACATTATTATCATTATGCTATTGCCTATTATATTGCACACAAGCGCGTGGTATCCAGATAAACGATCAAATAAACAATTATGTCTATGCGATCAACATTATATTGTACCTAAGTTATTCATATTTTCTTCTCACAACGCACAATATAATAATAAATTACAGACAGCTTCATGTTTCAATATTTGTTTGGTTTTTTTATCGGCCAACGTGTCACCAAGTTCAACGAGATAATATGCAGGTTAAATATTGTACCAGCTATTGCAAAACAAAAATAATAGAAAGATATCATAAAGGCACTAATAATTATTACAATGCAAATAACGATGAATAATATATCATATTCATATATACATATCTTTAATATATATATATATATATATACGTGCCGGCCGTACATCTGTAATAATTGAACAAATAGCATATAGTATAGATAAGAGACATAGTTTATAACCCACCGTGTAATATATAAATATTGTAACCGTATGATATCCATACGGCGTACCGCAAAAGTAGCAGTGTGCCCTCCAAGGTGTTGTATTTTTTTTTTTAGATTGTTCGACTATTATATATATAGCACGTGCAGTAGGAGAAAGAAGAAGTAAAAAAACAGTGTTATCATCTTCTAACTGAAAACGGAGATAAAAATAATATTTTTTTTCTTCTTCTTTTAAGAAACAAGAATGTGTTGTGTTTGAAAATTGCCATGTTATCCCGTCGCTTCTCTCTTTCTTCCTCTCTATCTTCATTCGATCCCTTCGAATATTACGTATGCCTGTCAGGCACCGTTGCGCCGATCGGTATGACTATTGAAAACGCGTCTATATACCTATATAAACATAATAATAACGTTCATCTTTATAATATACAATATAGCACACACCTGAATATCAAAAAACGAAATTGTTCTTTATGTTTTCATCTCACAGGCCATGTATAATACGAAAAAAAATATATTAAACGTGTTCCCTCATCAATTTTTCTCGAGTATATAATATCATTCTGTTAAAACGATAAAACCATATTATAATAATATATATATTATATATGCATATATGTACTCGTATGTAATATAAAAATTTAAAATACACGAGACTCATTATTAAGCCAGGAAATTAGTTCATTGGTATATCTATATCTGTCCATCTAGATTTAGTCATTTAGATATGACTTATTCAATATTATGTTGATATGACATAGTAAAAAAAAAATAATAAAAAATATTACTTAATACTTATAATGTCCTAATGGATAATTTGCAAAACGCAGTGCGATGGTTTCTGTATGCTATTAGAAACCGTGTTGTTCTGTTGATTAATAAAACAACGTCTGTCGACCGTTTCTTTTACGCCACTGCATTAGTTCTAATAGTTAACATTTTTATATTATGAACATTATTATCATTGTACATTGTTTTATGTCAAGTCGTACTATAATAATATACTAAGTAATTGTTTTTGTCATAAAACAATACTCCGAATCTACGCTGCGACACTGTTATTATTTATAAGACACAATAATACACATTTAAATAATTATTATTATCGACTATATTCTATTAGTGTTAAATATATATATATTATTATTTTATATTATAATACCTATATTATATATTGGTAAACAATCGTTGTATTGTCATAGCGTTGTTAAATTTCAACTTTCGTTATGGGTTATTTTTTTGTTTAGACCTATATAGATACTCTTCAATAAATTGATATAATTGGTTTGAAATACTGCTAATAATATAGAAATTAATTACATTGTCCAGAAAAAAGTAATAATTCATGGTAAATGTTGTTAATTTCGTTAATAATGATGATCGATTATAGCTGACAATTACACGTAAAGGTGGTATATATCTATCGTAGTAGTTGACAATGACTAATAGCGGTTCAAAAGTATTGTATCGTGCAAACGACTTGTACGGTATTGGAGATTAAGTGCTCCCCTTAAATACCTATCACGGTGAATCGCTAAACGTGCGAGTTTGCAACAATATAAACATCGTTAACAAATTTGATTGATATTTTTATTAAACATAATGTAAGTGTACGGTGTGCACGCATAATATTACTATAACAACTAGTATACCGTCCGTAGCATAACTTTACTTAAATATATGTATAATCTGTTTGTTAATTTTATCATTCGCATGTCTCACGTGCGACTCTGTAATTAATATTTATAAATTATTATAGTAATCGACTGAAAATATCTCTAAAATGTATGCATTTGTCCATCGTAGGCTATGGTGTTGTGGGTGCTTGTCTCGCGTGTCACCTATCGCATCAACCCCAGTGGAAACGTCAATGGATTTCCACGGGCCCAAGGGTGTAGTCATTGTACTAGTTCTTATAGTCGCCGAACGGATTCGTACAACGGTGTAGGCTCAGTTTAATGTAATAATATATTATAATGATAAAAACGCCATGGGAGCAGATGTTTCGGAAGCGATGTGTATTTTCAGACGCGGTTTCGGCTTGATTAAACCCGACGCGGGAAATTAAACGCAGCTCTAGGGGTAATTAGACCGAAATTTGCGGTAACAGCAGCGCGCATGTGCCGTACAACACAAACACTTACAAATGTTCGCGTTTATAAATGTGTGTGTGTGCGCGCGTGTGTATTTAATTCCGAGTGGTCTATTTGAAACAGACTCGCCTCGGGCTCGATATATATAAACGACAAGGATGAGGGAAAATGTCTTCTCTTCCATCGCGCTTATATATTATGTACGAACATTTCGGTAGAGTGTATTCGGTTTGTCTTTGGAGATTGCGTACAAAACAAAAAATAACTCGACATCCTGGATGATATAAACTTGCATACGTATAATATATATAATATATAGTATGTATGTGTGTGTGTGTGCGTGTGTGTGTATACATGTGATACAGTAAAAAACTCACAAAAGACCTTGTCTCGGCCAAAGGCACAAAAGTAATACGACGTGTGCATTCGTATTTATATAGTTAATACTATAAATAATATTATACATACAGTTGATACTTTGTAATGGGGCAGCAATCGGAACATAAAAATATTATGTTTTTTATGTTTCTATATCAATTCCTGAACTTCTATTTAAATAAATTTAATTGTTATTAAGAAAATGCCACACCCGTATAATATTGTCTCCGTCTTATAAACGTACAACATGGCAAATTTAAATTTTATGGTGATCTATTTTACTCTGTTGATTTAAGGCTTCTAGGAAAAAAATGTATATTTTAAAAATGTTTGTAACTTGCTTTGTGATAGTTATTAAAAAAAGCGATGACCTTTTTAATTTTCTTTTAGGTCGATTAACTATAATTTTAAAAATAAGTTTAAATTATGAATATTTTTTTAACATAACACTTTATATGCTATAAGTTTGTAAGGAGGAGACAACACATTCGGGCGTATTTTTAATACAATAATCACAATTTATACGTCACTAATACAAGCTCTTGCAAAATTCGCCTAACATCATGCCTGTTTAAGTAGATTTTTTAATTTTTATACAATTTATTAGTAGAAATATACTTAATTAAACTATTATTATGTTGAGATTTCAATAATAATGAATAAATATGCTTACGTATTTTATAAATAATGGATATTTATATGGTAATTTCCGTTATAGACGGTCGTTAAATTATTTTTATCCATCATTTACATTTAAATGTCTTTTTATTTTCATATAACACGAATTTAAGGTCGAATAAATAATCGCAATTGGCGGGGATACATTTAACGGAAAAAAAACAGTTCGGTGACGACAAACTAAACGCGCGCCGCGTGCATATATAATAATATTATAATGATTTAGTGCGTATACACATATAGACGTGCATATATATATATATTATATCTACTGCAGCGAGTGGTGAAATAAGTACTATAGTAAACGATAATAGCGCATACGAATATAATAATATTTTAATGTTTGAGATGAGCGGTTGTTAAAATATATATTAATACGCGGCTGTGGCCTATCTTGAATAGCTCGACATAATTATATCGTATACACTATACACACTACACACACATGCAAACAGCCCGTTCGGAATGCCGCTAATGACCGTTGATACCACCACGCACCGAATCCAAATTAAAATTCTCGACAACCCTATATCCGGACACCAAAGCCTCGACGACTACACGCACACGTATATATAGGTATTCGCCATTAAACTCTAATACGACTTCCACGTGTGCATATATCATTGTATTATGTATGCATATTAACGTATATACGATCATCGGAAAGCTCTGCATCACTCTAGAGCGCCTTAACAAGTGTACCCGTCGTCTACATGGTCCCTTAACACATACAGGGTGAATTATATACAGCACGAACACCACGTTTTTGTGATTAAATCATATTGTACGCGTTCCTTTGAATTATGATTTTTAAGTATAGGTACTTACAAATGCCATACAATATATCATATATTATAATACTTATAAATACTGGGATTTAAGGACTGATGACGGAAACATTTTTTCTTCTTCAAATGAGTCTCGTTTGCTATTCAATTTCAGTACATCACCAGTTTAAAAAAGACAATAATAATTACTTGCTAAAAAATGCACCAAAAAGTATAAGATATGCTCACTTGAACAATAAAAAAGTGTATTGCTGCAAAATATAAGTATTTTAAAATATAGTGTGTATGAATAGTCTAAAAAAAATCAGAAATCGAACAAAAATGTATTGAAATTGGATGAACATAATCGCGTAGAAAAAAAACACTATACATGCGATCGCGTGTACACGCAAGATGTTTTGTATTAATGTAGACATTTTTATACACCTTATTTTTTGTACTAATTAATGTTGAACGGCGTTACCCGTAACAATTAAAATGCAAGTAGATTCGCACCTTTTTAAACTCCATTAAATGTAAACTGCACTTATTCTTAACACACTTATTGGAGTTGTTATAACAATAATTATAAAATAAAAATATGAAATTGTACTCAATCATAATAACCGTTTTATTTTATGTACAACCAATGACAACCGAACTAAAAAAATATTCGTTTATCGTGAACCAAAAATCTCTGTTTAAATCAGGCCTTTTTGCATTTATTTAAATGCAAAATTTAAAAATTGGTTTCGAGGTGCATATTATCGGGTATGATTATCCATGCACCCAAGTTCAGAATCATGAGTCTGATAATTTTGATTGTAAATTGCTCTCACACACACATTAGTGTTATGAATTATTATAGATTTATATTGTATATACTATGTACATTCGTAATTTGTATATAAGTTTCTCGAATTTGTTTCGGTGAGCTAATTTCGTCGCTCTCAATTGCCAGTAATCAAATACCTACTGTAGAGTAATAAATATGTACGACATAGTACACCAATTATTTATGTCTATTACTATCGGAAGCGTTTCGAAAAAATCGGGATGATCGCGTGCGTATTGTATTAATATAATTAAGGTAGGTACGCGTGTATAGATTATACAGGAGATACGTTGCAAGGCAATTAAGATAATTGTATGTTCTCGTTTTGTATAATTGAAACAGAACACCTTATTAAATCTCGAAAGTCTCAATTGTGTTTTAGATAAGTACTTATATACTTACTTACCTTTATAATAAAGAAGTTATATCGTGAAATATATATTGGTATATATTATATATACATATTAGAATACGCACGAATATCGTTCATAATAATCATAATATACGTATATGATTTTAACATGTCGTTTTATCAATTCCGTTATTTTTTAAGTTAATTTATCAGAATAACAAAGGTTTCAATATTTTTTCAACGTCTTAGCACATATTAAAATGCTTAGTTCATGAAACGTATTTTTCCAATCGTGGTTTCCAAGACAACAATATATATAATATAAATATATGTATTGATAATTATTATGCGATCGTATTATCATGTACACATTTAAAGTGGAAAACATTAAAGCTCTCATATGCATATAATTATATGTATGTCATATAATATAGTAAAGGCGAACACGTCGCTATCCTTATATGCGTATAGAATATAATACAAACGATAAGTGGTGCTACAGAACGTAAGTGTGTATGTATACACGTGTGTACCTATACGTGTATAACGAGAGTTCATTTTCTCTCCTACGGCCTCGCAGACATCGATTTCACAAACGTAAGAGAAAAAGAAAAAAAAAACATTACTGCCACCATACGTTTAGCCAATACGAGGAGTATCTAGATCAGAGCGGATATATTATACATAGGCTGCTGCAGAAGAGACGCGTCCTGCAACCACCGATCTTAACTAATATCAGTATACCTATTATACGTAATATGTAAATGCCGAAGACGAGAAGGGAAAATACATTTTATTTTTTTGAGAAAAGAAATATAAATAGGTATCGTAATATTATATATATATATATATATAATATATTTGCGAGTCTGCCGTGAGATAGGCGCATTAAGATCAGCTTACACTTTTTCAAGCTTCAAGACGCCCAAATTCAATAACCACACTCGAATGCGGTAAATCCTGTGGAGCGCGTTATTCTTATATGTACCAGCAAGTTCCTTTCCATATTATACAGCATGCTTGTAATGCACTAGTCATTTGTACACGGTTGCTGAGGTATTATAACAGATGATAGAATTAATATAATACTCGATTACCGTGCATAATATGATATAGATATCACCCGTTATAGATATATCATTAATATAGACACAATAAATCGTTTATAGACTATTCTCGACGTGATCTCCATTTCTTTAGCAGAAAATATATTATTTTAATTGGTTTTTTATGTAACAACGATATATTATATTTATGTTATAATCTATAAAATATTGATTATTTTTTAAAAGCTATATAAAGAAAAATATCCGTTTCACCACTCCTGTCTCCAGTAAAGTCAAATCTTTCGGTGAAATGATATTATATGCAATTTATATTATTGACGTCTAGTCTGAGTAAACTATATTATACGCATCTACTATACTGATATAAGTATAACCTATAATATAATTTCCAAATTTTTTGCTCAAAATAAAATTCGTCGATTCATCAATTGCAACGATAATACAATGATCACTCTGTATAATGTTCAAGAATACATGCGAATACGCGATTCCGTCCGCACAAACGGATACGTCACTATCGTGGAGAAGCAGTGAAATGAATAAAAGCCCTAAAACCCTTAAAACTATATAGGTATTTATATTTATGCATATTATAATATATTGACTCTTTCACGCAGTAGTAGTGAACTTTTATTTGTTCTGTTCACCCTTCTTTAGTCGCGCATCAATATTCATTATTGTATTAAAACAGATTAATGGTTATGAAACAATAATAACAATAACATGTTATTGTAAATAAATAATAAAATAAAATATATTGACAGAAGACAGTTTTATGTTTTAAAATAATATTTTTTTTTCGTTTTATTTCTAATATTTCATATATATAGCAAAGCTACCCAACCACATAGACAATCATTAAACGATTGACTAAAATAATAGGAAAATTTTAATTCACCGCGGTTTTTTATTATTATTAATTAATAATTATTATTTTTTGAATTATTAGATAGCTTAATAGATGTGTATGTATGTAAATGTACCGTTTTAATCATATTCTATGGTATAATAATTAAAAATGATGTTGGTTCCTAATAAAGCTATGCATACTATATTTCCAACTCACCGAACCGATAATTTCATGATGTTCATTGATTGTTAATTTTTCTAAATAAAAAAAAAAATTGTATTCACCATACCTAAAAAAAAAAAAAAAACATTAAAAAAACGTTAATTTAATTGTCAATTTTCATGTACTTATGGCATTAGTTCAATTTATATGTGATAGGCAATGTTCAATAACGATAGTGTAAATTTTATTTAAGTAATGTAAACTTGACTGATATGAAATAACTAATGCACTAAAGTGTATAAAATATTCATCTTAAATAATATGTATAATGTATATTATCCAACTAATTTATACACATTAACCTATTCACCGTGGACAAATTATAAATATAAGCCATATTAATTTGGACACTTAGGTACTCTGCCATACGTGAAGATACTTGGATACTTTAATCGTATAAGTTAATTCTATTGGTATAATATTAAACGCTTCTAACAATTAAATTGGCTTAACTATAGGTACAGTCATTTCAAATGTTTGTACATTGAGATTTTTGCGATATTTCAATTTGTATATGAGTTATGAGTATTTAAATCATTAAAATTTAAAAATGTTCATAATAATATCTCACTTTAAGATTAAAATATAACGTAAAAGCTTTTATTATTCAAACACCTAATTTTCTTAATTCTATATTTTAAAATAGGTCATTTCACTCAAATACTAAAAGCTAACAACACAATGTCGGTTCTGCTGAACACAAATTGTTCATGTTGCTCGTGGACCAGAGAGGAATACAAATAGTGTGCTGACATCATCATATGTGTATTCCTCTGCTGTCCCAAATCAAATTGCTCAACAAAGAGGTCTTTTTCAGTACTAATAGAATTAAATCATATGTAAGATCCAAAATAACTAAAGAACGTTTCATTATTCTACTAGAAAAAAACAAAAGCATAATTAATTAAAAAATAAAAAGCTATGTATTTTATTTATTTTCATTATTAATATTGCATTTATAATGTACGAGATATTGGTTGATTCATTTGATCTTTGTCCATTATACAGTGATAAAATATGACCAAGATCTCGATCACTGATTAGTGTGTTGGAAAATGAAAATACATTAATTAGGTACGTAGTACGTGTGTAGTTAATATAGAATATAGATAGTCGGAAAGTAATTTATAAAATAAATATGTACAGAAATAAATAATAATATATGAGTTTCCCTCAAACCATACAATTTTTATTCAAATTTTTGATTTGATATGCTTTCTCTTCCGATATACAAGTAGAAAAAAAAAACCTAAATAAATTATTATACCCGTCAACAACGCAAGCAAATTTGTTTATTTTTGTTCATTACACGTGTACGTGAAGTACTTATAAATTTTTACTATAGGCGGATTACCTATAGTATTGTATGGCACGAAAAACAATAGCAGTACTTACTGCGTCCTATATTATGCAAGTTATTATTATTTATTATAGTTTACCATTAACAATTTAATAATATAATATTGTTATAAAAAAAATATATTAAGAAATCAATTAGTACTGATTAGATTAAGTATTAATTGAAAGTTTAAAACAATATATCATATATTTATAAATAATAAATATATGCCCCAATTTAAAGAAAAATGTCTTGATAGATCAAATAATTCGTCAATAATATCGTGATACATTTAAATATAAAATAATTTATTTTTAACATATTGATAGTGTTCAAATAAGGCAAAGTGCAGTCGCTGGATGATTTCTTCGACAAACGAAAACGTGTTTAGTTTTTTTCACTAATGTACAGATTGTTTGAATAATAATAAAAATAAGTATTCAATGACAAATATTATTGCACCTTTATTTCGATAATAAACATTTTTTACAAAAAAGAATGTGTACATACTGAAGTCCAACATGATATTATAATACCATAAAATAAATTTCATAGCTACCTATGTTTAAAACAATAAGATAAAATCACATTTATATGAATGTCCTATTTGTTTATACGTTTTTAAATACAGTTGAAATAAATCAAATTATTATACATTTTAAACTATAAAATGCTTAGCTGTTATAAAAGATCTATTTAACTGGTTAAAATTGTAACCGTAACGCGTAATCAACTAATCATTTCAATCATACCAAATATAGATAATAAACTATACTTAAATAATATATCAATAATTATTATTATAGTTTATAATAGTTAACGTATACATACATGTACCTATAACCTACATATTAGATTGTATATTATAATTTTCATCATGTAAAAAGACTTAAGCCCGATAAAACTATTTAATATTAATAAAAATTAAAAGCTATGTTCTGTAGCTATAATAATTAGTTCAATATTATTCTTTTTTTAATAATAGTGGATATTATAGCTATTGCTTTTATATACATGTTTCCAATTCGATAATAATATGAACACTACATATTATACAGTGATTTTATGTATTTAATTGATGACCTTTTTAAATGCATTTATATTATGCTAATTACTTTTATACAAATTTGCTAAACATATTTATGATTTTATTATTAACTAAATCTGTTATATTTTCGTTTATTTTGTCCTACAAATATTACATATTATTATTATTTATTATACCCTATAAGCTATATTTTCAATTTAAAACCTAAATTTTCAATTCCAATTTACATCTATCAAATGTAAAAATTACGAATCAAGTAGAAATCATTGATATATAGTTAATTATTATTATGAAACGATATACATAATTTTTTAACCGTGTTTAAAGCTTAAGTTAACAAACAGATATAGTTTTACATGAAAAATTCTGTTGGTTTTTAATTTTATAAACTGCATCGTAATCCTTCAAATAATTAATAATCAAACGTAAACCCTTTACTAAAACATTCAGTTTTCATTAAAACTACAAATATAAACTTCAATAACAATATATGTATACAGAATGAACATGAAAGATTGCAGGTATGCTATGGTACAGAGCAGAGCATGATCTTCTTAAACGATGTCTTGTAATCTCTTTCATTTAAATGTGATTAATTGTAAAGGTAAATGATTTTTAGGATTCAAAAAGGTTGAGTATTTAAATTGTGTACATTATATATATATGTATAATATGTTACATATAGTAGTTTTTTTTCTTTATTACACGAATACATGTTATGTACAATATATAATTTATATATCTCTCTCTTTCTATATATTATATATTGGTAACATTTTTATTTCACAGTATAGAGGTTGATTTTTGAAATTGATTTTCATATTTTATTTTAAGTAACCATACATATTTATTATTTATTATTTATATATTTAACTTAAGTTATTCTGTAGAATAAATATGTTCTATCACTTTTCATTTTGTCCTATTTTTAAGTTTTCCACGTATTTTTTTATAATTTAAAATTCCGTGGTAGGGAAGAGTAGCTTTCGGAAAATCTTGATACAATTTATTATTTATTATCAACATTCACAATTTAGAAGAATAGAATCTAGTGAATTAAGTATATGTTATATATAATATGCACTCATAAAAAATTACGCCACATGAAAGTTCATTACATCTATAATATATATAATAAATCAATGTTATACACACATATTTTAGTTCACGCATCTACCGAAAAATTATTAATTTTATGGTAGATTCGACTGGCTTTTGGAAAATGTTGATACAGTTTATTGTTTACCTACTATCAGAATTTGCAATTTAGAAGAGTGGGTAAAGTTTATATATATATATAAATAATTCTTTATAATATACGTCTATAACTAGTTTACGTCGCAAGAAAGTTCATTACGTCTAAAATGTATTGAATAAATCAATGTTGTGAACATATATTTTAATTCACATTTACCAAAACAATTTTAAAATTCCATAATATTATAAAAAATATCGTGATAATAATGAGCTACACAAGTTTATCGTATATTAAATACCTATATATCTCTTTAATTTAAAAACAATATAAATAATTATAAGGTGTGCAATTTTTTTCTTTCGTCATATACCAATGATTACAGATTACTATACCTATGAGATTATTACGGTTAAACAGAAAAAAGTTAATCGATTATTCACGTTAACAAGATCTACCTAACGATTACGAAGATATACGAAAATAATAATTTAATCATTTTCTATCCCAGTGTTCCATAATATTATGTTTTGTTAAAACAAATTTTCATATAATATTATATATTATATAATTCTATGGAAAATGGAAAAGAAAAAAGAAAACAAAGCGGCATTTAATTATTTATGTTGTTCCGGTGTAATTACTATTTGCTTTTTAACAAGATAATATGCTTTTTTCCGTTGTATTTATTTTTTCACTGTATACGTCCAGACGACCGACCCCAGGGATACGGCATCGTTAAATGTACAGAAAAATACGCTGAAGTATCGTTGTGTATATAACATAATATAACAAAAGACCAATAATAGCGTCATTTTGCGTTCGGGTGAATGGATTAAATATAAATTAAAATGGATAGGTATATATATGTGTATTGTGTGTACTGTACTTTATATAGCTACCGTATGATAGTAATCTTATAAACGTTTTATAATATAACGTACCTATTGTCAGGCATTTTTTTTAAAATCTTTTTGGAACAAGTAAATAGATATATTATAAAGCAATAACGTGGTAGAGTTATAGGAATATTATATTTTACTTGATAACTATATCTAAGTACCCATTTCATAAACGAATATAAATAATATAACATTGTTAATAAGATGAAAGTAAAATAATAATAGTAAGAAAACAACAGAGATAGGTACCAGAAGTTGTATATTATATCAAATATATTGAAAATATTCACACAAAACCATGGAATTCGCCCACATGATAAATATTATACGATAGGAATATGCACTCCAAAGTTTAACAGATGTAAAAAGTGATTTAAAGTTTTTGGAAAACTATTTCGTTCACATTTTGTACGTTATTCGTAAAATTTCCTCGGGTTTCACATCTCAAATCTAATTTATTCATTGTGTCTTACAACCTCAGTTTTGAACTTAAATGTTTCTCGTTCGTCCCAAATTCCACTAAATGAAATAATATTTAAAAAAATAAAAAATATATCTTTTAAATTAAATAGAAAGCGAGGTACGTATACAATATACATTTTATAATATATTCATAGGTAAAATATGTATTTATTTTTTAAATTTCAAGCAGTAATAACCATGGCATCTATATAGATACCCGTTTTATGTTGATTGCAATTCGATAATGCTTATTTGAAGAAAAGCGATATCGTAAATTGTTTAATTTATTACTATAATACTTTTACATACTTTAGTTCCTACATTTATTTCATTCCTTTGAAATAATAAATCTATTATTATTATTTTTGCTACATTTCTTGAAAGAAAAATGCATTAATTAAAAATTTCAATAAATGTTTATGGTGGCTACGTAAAAAATATAATGCCTATATTATTATTATTATTATTATTATTATAGTAATGCTAATTACATTATAATATGTATTATTAAAAAATGTTATTATTAGCGTTATAATACAAGCACTATCATCAGTAGATTATAATATAATTATAACATAACCTATTATAGTTCCTAGTGTTCCTACAAAAAAACTCTAGGGATTGCGTAGTTTCATTAATATTATAATTATTACGTCATATTATAGTAGCAGTATAGTTAATTCTGGTTAAACCTAGAATTTACCTACTTTTTTCAAATAAATATCATGTCGGTCTTTTACTTATCGAATTTGGTAGATTCTAAGACATATTACCTATAAGGCTACAACCTATACAATAAATAATTAGGTAAAACTTAGTATGATTACTATAACTCGGACTTTTATACATGAAAAATGGCATATTTTATTATACAGAAGTATAGTTAGTATGGTTAAGTCCTAAGTATCTTAGAATTGAAGTGGATGTCAGCGCACAGTTTGTTTTCTCCTAATAGTTCTCATGAAATATATATAAAACGCATGGTACTGTATTTATAAATAATTTTGTATTATTAATAAATACATTTATAATTGTTGATAAAATAAGTTAAAATTAAATATGTAGATCAGTTTTAAATTACTAGGTAATTTAAATATCATTGTATTCAATTTAAACATTTTGTTGTTTGAAAAATTTTTGGAAAATCTTTACCATACTAAGTTTTATTTTAAGAACCCAATCATCAATAAATATTTCAAACTTTGACCGAATCACTTTGTATAGCTTAAAAAATGCTATTAAAATCTCGAAATTTGGATATTCATAAACTTAATTTTACTGGTATTCATTTCTTAACATAAGAAATGTATAAATATATAATATAGCAATAGTATTTACAACGTTCATATTTACAGAATTGTATTGATGTCAGTGGTGAAATCAAATAATAATTAAACACAATAATAATTTTGACGCGTAATAGTATAATATACGTACACAGTATTTTATTTTAGCTGTAGAATTTCATAATAAAATTCTTTCAGTGTTGTTTAATACACTAATTTCTCAATTTAAATAACCGTTTATAATAAATATTTATCGACATAAATCCAATATATTAAAATATAACACTAAGCGTATTTATTAAATATTATTAGATAATATTGTAAATGGAATTTAATATTCAATCCTTTTTTTAGGAAAACATTATTTCATTATTATGCGGGCAGTGTGATCCACCGTGGCATTATTAATTCTTTCTATATTTTTCAACTAGTGTATTGTTTGAAATTTTAAATACATTTTACCTGAAAAGTATCTTTATTAATTTATTTTAATTCGACATAATATAATATTCTTTCCATGACCCTAACTGAAATATCATAAAGTATTTTTCTATAAAATATTTATTAAATTTGAAAAAATGTACAAAAGTATATACTTAAAACTGTGTTATACAACACAAGCTAATGTAAATAAGTACCTATTAAAGTTTCTTAAATTTTAAAATTAACCTATCGCTCTTTTTTTGTTTAAAAATAGTTACAACAATATAGACTTCTTAATTTATTTTAATATCTAATAAGAAACTACAAAACCTATTATGTACGCTTATAATATATATATTGTAAATTATATTATAAATTATATAATGATAATATTATAGGTGAATATAAAATTCGATTTTTTTTTTCATTTAATTATTAAATACTGGTTATTAATATGATGTTTTCTTGATTATTTCTATATATTTTTCAACATAAATTCAGACCATATAAAAGCAATAAATAATCGAAAATAGATATTTTATATAAATTCATACATCCCACACCATAAACATACACTCACATGCTTTATGCTATATATCAATAGTGCAATGCAGTATGATATATATATTATACTAGCTTTGCGTACGTGCCATATAGCGTTTATGTTATCATTTGTATAACTAACCAATATTATATATTATAACATATATATTATGTATGCAATAATAATAATTAATATACTATTTGAATACGCAAAATTTGTTGAAATTATAAATACACTACGAGGAAGTCATGATACACTATAAACCTTATACCTACGTACAATATTGCAGTGTAATAAGTAATAACTAATAATTATTGCTTTCGAGTATAATAATCAATTTTATATTTGCGTATAAGTTATGCTATCGATCTACAGTCAACATAATACGGTGTGTTTATTAAATAAAAAAAAAAAATACAAAATTGTTTAATAGTATAAACAATATATAGTTTATCTTTCAAGTATAGATTGTACTCTGAAAACCAGACAATTATAATTATGAACGAAATTATTTGAAATACGAATATACTACCAAAATATAATAGTAGAGGATAGACAGTTTTTGAAATTATTATCACAGTTATTAAATAATAATTATACAACAGTAAAATGGTTATGTTACAAATCTCAAAAATAGGAAAATATCAAAATAGTATAAAATAAAATGTTTACAGATGAAGACCTTGAAAACTTAAAAGATTCACATTCACATTCAAGTTTACATTCTGATACAACATCGTTGAAATGGTCTTTATAATAAATTGTTTTATAATGGCGAGTTGTTTATGAGCAGAAAATAATTTTAAAATTAAAAAGGAAAACTTTTACTTTAGCTGTTATTTTTTTTCAAAACTGCTTACTAAAGGTTTTTTCAAAATAGCATTTGCGTATTTAGTGTAGTATAGTGGTGTAAACGTACATAAATTGTACAATATATATATATATATAAGTTTATACATACAAGTTGGTCACATTCTTCAACCACAAGTTTTATTATTAATAAATTCAATCGTAAAAAGTTTGGTTATTGAAAACACAAAAAAAAAGTTTTTCAAGTGTCGTCCTCACGTAAATTACAATTTTTTTTATACGAGTAGGTACCTAGTCGTAATAATCCAGTATAAAATGCGTCGCAGTAGGTATATAATATAAACCTGATGCCTATAATAATAATATTTACAATCTCATTTAATTGGCCGTATATAAGTACATCATATTATTTTTTAACACTCAACTATACTGTCTATAGTCTATACCGTAGAAAAAAACTCGTGGATTCAATTTTGTTTTCACAAAATATATTATATAAAACGTCACGCTTGAAAACCGTTATCTTTCCGAAAAATTATAATTATCACGGCATTATAAATGCGCTTTTCGTAATTTCATTTAACAATCGACTGGTGATGATGATTATCGAGTGATGATAATCGCAGTGTATCGATGATTATATTGTGTATAATACATAATCTATATAATTGCCATACTATCGACGCAACGTTTTAAAGTGAATAAAAAAACAATTTTTTCTTACGTTTTTGAGGCGTATGAACTAATTACAAGTTTTCTTATCTTTAAAGATTATATTATTACGTTTATTAATCTCTTATATTATTAAGCTGGTCTTATCTAATCTAATCGTTAAATCAACCTGATCATTAAATCATATATAAAAGGTGCATTCTATAGGTAGCTTCTTTTTCAAACGCATATAAAAGACATGTTTTATCAGTGTATTGTACAATTTTAAAATAATTGTAAATTTATAATAATTATAGCATTTTAATCTTTTTTATATAAATTATGGTTACCTACGTGTATTTTTAATCTAAATATTTTCCACTTTTAAAACATTTAAGTTTTAAAATAAATATGCAAAACTGCTGTGACGATAGAGATAGTCGAGACATACGCATGTGTAAAATTTTGATTTTCTTATTCTTTACTAAGCGGAGCAAAGTCCGTTCCTGTAAAAAATTTGCGTTTAAGTACAATGCCCAGCTATATGTTTACATGAAAATCTATTATTATTTACAACGACGAGGCGCACGAGCTCGTAATTCACATATTTACAGCTACCTAATAATATATAAATTATATTTGACGCGCACATCATGAAAATCGTAGATTAAATGTTGTTTATAGTTTTTGTGAACGGAAAGGAAAAATGTCTTTCCCACATATATATAACGTGTCTTTTGATTGCATTGTGTACGCTATAATACAAACATAATACGATTAATATATTTAGAATGTGCGGTATAGGTAGGTACCTCCATATAACATAATATTAATTATTATGTGTGCGGGTGTGTACGATTCGATTTACGATCCTTTGTGACACGGATCCAGCGCTGAAAGGTGGCCGAAGAGCACACGAATTCGCCCACAAAACGTAAAACCAGTTGTAAATATAAATTTTCTGGGTAGAGGTTGGGTTTTCCGGATGTGCGTGGACGACCCTTTAGCATTTTTGAATCAAAAGCCGAGCGGTAACTGGCAAACGAGAAAGTCATAAACGAAATGTGAGGTAGTATGGAAATATTAAACAACAATATAGCATAAAATATGCATATATTCACGAAAATATTACCTACAAATAATAACAAACGCCGTGAAATATGTACGTATATGTGTGTCAGTGGTGGAAAAATTCATCGGACCGTGAGGAAAATGCGCACACCAGTGTATATAGGGATATGATACACACACATGGTTACTCGCGCTGTCTGCTTGGTGTCCGCTACACTGCGAACCACCCACACGAATCTGCATAATATTATTATCATTATTATTATTATTATTATTATTATTATTATTATTATTATTATTATTATTATTATTATTATTATTATTATTATTATTATTATTGATATTTTAATAGTACGATATATAAAATGGATGCTGCGGCGATCGCCGTTGACAGTTTTATATAATATTTTATGCTACTATATAATATACGTACGTGCCCAATCATATTATCATTATTACGTATGCTTTTTTTTAGCGACTGCCATCGTCACACTGCGATTTTGTTCATGTAATAATAGCTGAGTCTGCAGAAGGTTATTTTTTTATAATCCGTTTTTTTCTCGCGTTTTGCTGTTTTTATTTTAATTTTTCGCCTGTCTACCGTTTCAAAAATCGTTTTCGTTATATACGAGCGCTCGTTTAATACAATATATTAATATATTTAATATTATTATCGTCGCCGTATCGTTTATCGCAGCGGCTTTTTTTGTCGATCTTTCCATCCAAATATATAATAACTAGTCCAATCAACATAAACCATTTCCCGCGACCATGTCACGTATTTATATATATACATATATAATATTATAATATTATATCATTGTATCTGAGACGAAATGTACGACTTATTATATTATTATTTATCAAACGAAACGTGGCTAAACGAGAACCAGATTTCCCCCCGTTTCTTTTATCGTTATTATGCCATTACCATTATCATCATTATTACTGTTATTATTGTTTTATTATTATTATTACAGTTCATTTATAATATTATAGACTGGGGGTGCTTTTTTCAGTCGATATCTTGCTCGTTATTAAGTAGTACGACGAATATGTATATGTAATAAATACATACGAAAGTACTAATAAACGAGTAAATGTGCCTAAAGGGCGCGTATTTGAATTATATCAATAAACGTTTCAATCGGTTACACACGACGATTATCTCCGCGGATTAGTGCGTGCGAAGGCACGTAATGCAGCAAAACTGCAACAGCAGACCATAATAAAAACTGTAATTGGTGCCATAAATTTAAATTTATGATACCTACCTGAATGTAGCACTACAACTCTGGTTTTCACCGAGGCTGCAAGTACACGGGAAATAATGTCTAAATTATTTTATTCTATGATTTCAGAGTGTCCAATAATTCAGACACACTTCTATCATATAATCGGACTGCCCATGTTTTGTTTATAAGATATTCACGTCAAGTTCTATCTCTAGTTCAAAATGTCGTTCTACAATTTAAGCCCAATTACATTTTAGATAATTAGTAAATATAGATGCTTTATACTATACATTTTATAGGGGAGTAATAGAGAAAATGGCTCTTAGAGTTTAATATGCTTATATTATATAATAATATAATATAATATGTGTGACTTTTTGATTGTAAAAATTATACATTAAATATACCCTCAGTATATTATGAAATAATTATATGAACTATATTATATATATATAATATTTATACTTATTTTTTGTTTTAATAGACTTGATCATAATAATTTGTCTTAACAATTACATATTTAATTATGAATTACATAAATATATATATTTATTATGTAGTATGTACACAAAGAAGTGTATTTTATCAATGTTATTAACACTTTTTGGCAACATTTCAAACATTTTTCAGAAACCCGTTTATCTATTATATAGGTACTGCTTTTCATTTAGATCAGTGGTTCTTAACGGGGGCGATACCGCCCCCTAGGGGGCATTTCGGTTTCTCTGGGGGGCGATAGTTTTGAAGGGGGTGTTGAGGGGGTGGTGAACTTTTTCAAACGTAATAAAGAAATCGGTTGGACATTTGCAAAAAAGGTGATCTACGTTTAGCTTTGACCAATATCGAACCAGACATCGCCACATTAGCAGCTACTCATCAGGTTCAGAGCAGTCATTGATGATAGGTATAATTATCATATTTTATAATTTTTTTTTTTCACAAATAAGTAAATCTTTTTGTATAGTAAAGTAAAATTGTTTTGCTAATTTGTGTACAATATAACCATTACTATCCAAAAATAAGAGTTTTTAATTTAATTAATAATGTTATAATATACTCGTACTGATGAATAAATAAATAAATATACCTATATAGGTACATATTATATGTATATTTATAAGAAAAAAATTTGGTTTTACATGATGGGGGAGCGTTAGCAGTTAGTTATTGCAATAAAGGGGGCGCTGAACTAAAAAAGGTTAAGAACCACTGATTTAGATAATATAGGAAACTGTTTCCATAGTACTTCTCTATCACCGACTTATTTGTAAGATTAAGCAATAGGCTTCTATGCTAATACAATTTTCAGTGGTATACCTGTCTAGGATTTTGTTTTAATTACCAGCAGGTATATAAGATGAACGCATATTAACTGTCTCTAGTGGGTATCGATCGCCCTAATCTTCTCTTCTCCCCGTAATTAAGCTACTGTATTAGAGACTAATCTATATAGTATTAGTATATACATTTAATGATGGGTAGAGTAGAAAATATAAAACATCCATTATATTTAGGCTACTGTCGACCGTCGTGACCAACGCGTAATGTCTTCCAATTATATACGATATAATGTAAACTGTAGTATATTAATGTCCACATTTTAATAGTAATTTAAGTTTAACGCGTTTGTTCTGGAAATATCCCGTATTTATAGTGTGAAACATTACTGAGATCAAATTAGGTACATTTTATTATAATATTACACATTATTATTTAGTGGTCGTCCGCCAATATCCAATCCCATTACGAATTCAAAACGGCCATATTTTATGTGGTTTATATTAGCTGTTTTTAATGTCTATGTCCATGTGCTTATGTTTATCATCAACCTTATTATAAGTAGGATTTAATATATACCGCCTACGCCAACATAATATTATAATATATGATATGCTTCGAGAGCAGCGTCCGTATGATATATATATATATAACATAAAGTGAAAAAAGAAAAGGGATTATTAAAATAAAGTTTTTTAATATAAATAGGCTTAATAGTGAACGTAGTTCCGTGGGTTTTCCGATAACACTTGTGTATGATAAACTGAAAACATCCATGCTTGCAAGTTTAAGTGAGTTTACCGTTACTTCAACACTGTAATAACCTTGCGAGATGTGGAATTGATGACTTTGTTTATTGTACCTATACATTGACATCAAGACGACGGATTTCACTGAAGACATACTTCGGTTACAGCTAGGGAACAAGTGCAAAGTTTTAGTCACAAACTTTAGTGTTTGATAAACTCAAAGTCAGTTTATATACGTATTACTATACATCACGCACCTTGATTCAATATACAATAACATATTCAAAGTGTATATCGTATAGACATGTATATAGGTATATATATTTTTCAATTTATTACAATTCAACTTAAGACTAGTTTAATTTATAGATTTGATTTCGAATTAAAATATGTATCGAAGATTAATACATGATTTTCATTCAACAATTTAATAATAAACATATTGTATACGATCATAATTTTTTATTTGTTTGATAATTGATATAACTCCAAAACTTAATGATAAAAAAAAAAATGATATTATGTCGTGACCGAAATACTAAAAATGTTATCCAGAACACTATTAAAGAAATATAATATTTTTATTTAAGAGGAATTTTTTCTTACACTGAAAAACTCAAATTTTAGTATAGCTATAATGTGACTTTTAATCTCATAATACAGATATAGTTATATTATCGAAGCACATACGCGTATGATTTTGATAGTCCCTGTGGCTTATTGCGTCGGACAATTGTAGTAGAACTTCTGAAAACCATCTAACTTAAAACCGAAATAAAAAGAAAAAGTAATATATAAGCTATATAAAGTTGTATAAAACTCGTATATAGTTGTTCAAAGTTCGGATTGATACTTAGAAACTTACACTTACAAAGATTGCCTAAATCGAACAATGTCCAACTCAATTTTGAGGATTAATGGCACTTATTCTGAAATGAAAATCAATCTGCTAAACGGGGCCAATGCCAATTCCATCATTATATTTTTCTATATAAATTATTCAATTGATGATAAATAACAATTTTATTTTTGCTCTTATTTATATATACGTGCGATTTTTAATATTATTTGCACTGTAAATTCTACAGTATTATACGCTAGTCTTATGAGTTTTGGACTTCATGTTCATAAATCCAGTATTGAAAAGTATCATAACCTGTGTAATAATATAATTTTCCTTAAACCCGTTTTTCATTGCCATAAATCCTGTACACGTATGATATATATTTAATATAATATATGAAACGCGCATCGGTTAAGCTATATGCTACGTTAAATATAATACATATATATTATTATTGTGGTGGAATGTAGTTTAATAATTTCGTCGTTGGCGTGTAGCGAAGCAGATTGTGCTTTGGATAACTAAGTACAAAATATCTGATGTATATATAGTCTGTAGAATGGAAATTGGAATATCTGTGGTTGATTGGGCGGGAGAGGGTTTGTTGATGACGAAGTGACGGATATTATATTATTTGTCGCAATTTATTTCTCGTTAATAACAAAAGCCCAATTTTATAGTATTCGGGTGAATTTAAAATGGAAATTGATCTCTTTTGATAGTTGTGAGCAAAGTCAATACGGGTCGGTACCTATACCACTTAAAACGTTTTAATGGATTTTGCATTTTTGCCCAACTGGAAAACAAAATGAAATCGCTCAAATCATAATAAATATTTTATCAGGTCCATTTAGAGAAAACGTAAATATTATAATATATTAATATTAATTATTAAGGTTTGCAAATGATTATTTTTTTATCAATGCCTAAAAAGTTTTTGGTTCACAGAGTATTACTTACAAGTTACAGAAATAGGATACAAATATATTTAAAAAGTTCGTTTTAAAATAAATCAAAAATATTATTCAATATATTTTTTTTGTTATTTTAAATTGAGTGATTGACAGGAAATTTTACATATATATATACTATTAGTTTATAGTCTATACAATTTATTCTAATCCCTAAATCTAAATATAATAAGTATATAAAGTTCTAGTACCATTTCACGAACTTATGCATAATAGTATATAATAATTATTTAATTGGAAGTTAAATTTAAATATATTTTATCACTTGGTGCATGGACGTCCTTGAATACATTAATGATTAAAAAAAATATGGAATACGGAACCATTAGTTTTTAACTATTGATTATTCCAGTTTTTACTTATTAAATAGTTTACATTTTACATATCGTAATTAATAAAATACAGTTTATAAAATTAAATTAAAATATATTTTTATATAAAAAAAAATCTGTAACCATAATTATTGTGAAGTATGGCCGAATAATAAAAAGTAAAATCTTAACACTTATACCACACATGTTGTTGGTCATACACTTATACGTGAGAAACCATGACATTACTGGCGAAGGCCCAAATATAGATCCCTTACTCTACAATTCGCAGTACCTACGTGATTAAAATTGTTCCCAACGAGGATTGGATAGTTATATTAATAATAGCTGTATAATAATTATTACAGTAATCAAATCGAAGGTGCGTTAATATTAGTACTTATGTTGCTATGCTTACCTATGTATAATCAATTTGTACTAAGAAAACACAACCATCGTTAAAATAACAATAGAACCTTTGATTTATAATAATATATTGTTATAGTGAATGATTTTTTTTCATCGAGGCACACGCGAAATCTTATAACACTGTCATAATTTTTCATTTATTTAATTTTTAATTTTTAAGAGTGAAAACATTAATAATTTTGAAATATATGAGCAAATATTTTAATACTTAAATTATGTTTTTAAATGACTAAATAATAACGCTTCACGGACAACGATTAAATTGTCTGAGCTACACAAAAAAGATAAATTTAAATTCTATAAACATATTATATACCTTGGAATTCGACCTATCAGTTAAATTATAGTATAAAATATGATAAAAATATCGCCTTTTAAGAAAAATATAAGACTTTTATAACCGACAGCTGACATGAATCACGATAGAAGCGAGAAATAAAGATCGTGAAGCTATATCGGGGATAGCCGTGGTTGGTTGGAAATCGTAGGCTAGGTCGTTGATTTAAACACAGAAAAACGATTCAGGAATTCATCAATATTAGTACTGCGCATTTCCCGTCATCGTGAGTATTTGGACGTAAATAGCATATCATATGAAACAATTTCATCATATAGTATTTTATATTTAATCACTGATTTTATTGCTATAGGTATCCGTTATTTTTTTTTCATTTTTTTACGAATACTTTGCTCTTTAATATTATTATTCTAGTTTTTCATTGTGTAATTAAGCACTATTGTAATGAACTGTGTGGTCCACGGTTGTCAAATTATTATCACACACAACATATGTTTGCGGCGGTGTGAGATCTGGCGAACACAGCTGTCATCGTGGCGGCCCGCGGCCGCGGAGTACATCGATCAACAATTTCATATATACGCAAATAATATTATAATATATTATTATGTTTACTAGCCAAAACGTAAATGAACCTGGCGCGTTAATCGTTTTAACACACGGACGTCAAAATATAACTTACTAATAATAATAATAATAATAATAATAATAATAATAGTTATAAAAAAAACATCACTCATTGGAATATTGACACTTAGCTCTTAATACGACACTGATTTATGGCAAGCGCATATTTATCACATGGGGTTCCCATACGTCACGCTTTTGACTATAGCGTTTTAGCGTCCCGGTAAAATGTTCAAAAGTCAGGACATCCAATCGTCTCGGAAATAAACTTTTGGAATCTTATATTAATATTTTTCCTGTTACCATAAACATTTCTTAAAGACAAAACAACATCGTTTCAATAAACAATAAAATAAGCAAGTTGATTATTTGGTAGTCGATTAAATATGATTAAATCTAAATTAAAATTTGTTTACCAATTTGGTGAAGAAAATAAATTGACAAATACGTTCATTGTTTTCTCGTTTACTAACGACTATTTTTATTATCACTTATCGGAAATTGATAATTTTGTCAATTACTCAATCCAATTTGTAACATTGAGGTAGTTTGTACCTCTATAGTCTATACCCATATCGAAATTCGTCCGGTTGGATAATTTACCTCATAAACGTATTTTACAGAGTACTGACCATTTCCAACAATAAAAAATGGGATGTTGTTAATACCATAGAAATTGCTAGTAGAGAAATGGTAAAAAATAATACAAAAAGTATTTGCCTTGTTTTAAGTAAAATAAATAAGGTAACCATAAACATTGCCATATAGGTACCTAAAGTATAGATATCGTATATCTGATATACTATATCAAATAATAGGGTACTCGCCGTACACCACTGCCCACTGATCTTTAATCAAAAATGTACTGACTACTTAATATCAAAATTTAAAAAAATTGTGGTTAGGGTTACTTTGTGTAGTTTCTTCTCTACTATGCTACGTTAATTTCAAAATTACAGCAGAGAAGCGATAGTAACGAATTCGTTTCATATAATGATGAGTATATAGAAATGAAATTTAATTTCGATTATTCCGTAGATTTCTAGGTAAAAACAGGCATTCATCGGTTTTTGGCAATTTTTTATGCATATTGGTATTTTAACGCATGGCCGAAAAAAAATCATTTTCTTTTTTCTATAATTCAACAAAACGCCGTCTACTACAATCGTTTGACCATCACAGACATCTTTAACGCACATTCATCAAATATCCATTGTATATCTATATTATGTTAATAGAATTACGTTTTGGTATAATTTTCGAGTCAGTCCATATATATTTACATTATTATTCAATTGATAAACACTATATAAAGTGTACCTATATAGGGCATAGGTATATTTTGTATGACATACAATATATTACTATTTTAAATATTCAATCTCAGAAAGATTTTTTTACGACTATCTGATCCATTTTTTATCTATTGACTTTAGAGTACTATAGTACACACTGGTATTGTTGTACTTAGACACATTTACAGACACACGCAAATTATTTTCATTTGTTACACTAAGCCTGAGTCATAATGCTACATCCTTCGACAGGCCAATTAGACGATTTTTGTTAGGGCATCTGATGTGTGTGTGTGTGTGTGTGTGTGTGTGTAAACGTACGCTCGGGTATAATGCTGTAGTATATATTTTATGTGTATAAACACAAGTAATCTTTAAAATCTATTCCGAATGACCAAATCCTTTTTATATCTGAGATAAATTCGACCAATGTTATACAACGCAGCTCGCTGTATTATATTCATAATCGTCTAGATACGCTTTATGACATTAATCTTCACCCGTCTTTTCGATATATACATTTTATTACATTCGAACAAAAATCGATGTGAACCACAGATCATGTAGGTACTTACATTTTCTTTATCAATTATAAATTCATTGGTTTATATATTATTATTTTACATTGATTACTGTACAATTACTACAATTTATATACTTATCTTTAATTATAATCGTTTTAATTAAATACACTTTAAATTTACCTATATATAATTATAATTAAAATCGAATTGTATGAACTTGCAAACGAACTTTGATATACTTAATGTATATCAATGCTGCGTCGCACTGGAAACTGTACATTTCGACAATATCGATTCGTTTAGAATTTCGAGTATATTCATAGGGCTTTTGAACTTTTACTCGCATCTATTATTACTAAATACATACCAAATAATATGCATTTTGAGATTACAGCTATAACTATTAATAAACAAACATAAAGGGACCTTTACAGTTCACATTAATAATAATATGTTCACATTATATTGGCTTTAATAAACTGTGAACGAAATTATACATTATTATAAGCCGAACAACGAAATTATTCAATGAAAATCTGATAACCTTTACGACATGGTATCTGTTGTATCGATCGGTTTTCTATAGATAAACTATCCTCAATATTTGAATCATTGTGATTATTTATATAGCTGATATTTGCGATAGGTGAAATAGACATAAATCACATAAAAACGCGTTATAGGTACACTTATATGTGTCAAATATGTATAACAAATGCATAGCATATTTTGCTTTTCCCAGAACAATGTCAGTTTTTAACTGCATGAAATATAATCACATATTATTTTACCATCAATACTTTACAATATTATTACCGAATTTTGCAATACATGTTATGATTTTCATATATTTTACATTATATATAACAACGCATATGCCATAATATTATACCAACACAATCTGCGCATTGCATATACGCGTTAGTAGTAACTACGGAGTATAATAATCATATAATATAATATTTAAATATAAAAAACTTTGTGCATTGACAGTCGTCGTCGCGGAAACCCATCCAAACATAATACATCGCGTCGTTGGATCCATCAAGCATGATATTAGAAAAAAATAAAATAACTTTACACTCACATAAAAATCATTCGAAGCAAAACCTGTGAGTGGTTTGGTTGAACGAAAAAAAAATCGAAACGAATCACAGACATCTGCAGACGTATTTATTATATAGTAACCGGAACGTGTGGGAGAGAAAGCTCACGGGCATCGTTCGTCTAACCCCCGAGATTATATACGATATAAAAGCTACAAAGCTTAAAAAATCACTACCAAATAACATAGTGACAAATTTGATTGTGTTGCAGTGTTAACACAGCAGATGAGTATTATATAGCTGCAATGTCGCAATAAAAATAGTAATTACTTCCAAAAAATAATCACATGCGAATATCGAATATTTTAAAACAAATCCGCTCTCTACAAATAATTCTCAAACAGATTAAATAAATACATCGTTATCCACATGTGATACTATGCAGTCAAAACGAAATATTAGGTACGCCAGTTCTTGAAAAATACTAAACGTGTCTATGCAGCCAAAGGTATACCTGAGCATTATTCGTATAATCAGTAAATAATAATATGATATATTTTTATAAGTCGTGATGAATAACACAACGCATTTATTCGACTTCCGTTTACGACTAATTATTCTTCGTGACTCATGTGATGAGCATTATCTAAATAGACGTGCGATATCGCGGTGGCGTACACATCGGTATTATAATAATAATATTATTATTATTACATGGAATCGCATTTGCATAATGTCGCACAGACACCGCAGATACAATATGACGATATATTATTATTTACTCCCCTCCACTACGTCATGTAGGGGTACAATATTATATAATTGCTCAGACACTGCACAAATATAAATAACAGCCGCATATGTGCATATATATATAGGTAGAGGGGGATGTAGAGGTACGCCACGAATATCACGCGCACACGGTTCGGAGGGCTGAAACTTTGTCGTCTATGTATACGCGACACGGTAATAGGAGACACTCGAGGAACGTGTAAGGGTGTAGTACGTGTATATATGATATATTATATTATTATTACTATTATACGGGGCACTACGAGAGAGAGAGAGAGACTCGAGTGGCCCTCGTAGTCGGAAATGATTACGGTACAAACGGACAATCCTCCGTGCGTATCACTGCAATATATACGCGTACGTACGATATTATATTATATATCACAAACATTATTATAACAATATGATGACGTACCTATATCCACGTTCGTTGTTTTTACTAATTATATGCGACCCCATTCGCGGAAGACCATCATCTCGGTTTTTACGTATACGTTACCGGTGCGTGTGTATTGCGTATAATTTGTATATTAATATTGTCATTGTTATTATATATAAACGTAGTGTGTAAAAGTGTAAAAAGCCGAGTCTTCTCTCAGCAGCAAGTGGTGAAAATACGCGCGCAAAAGCGAGAATAAAACGCTCGTGGCACATATAAACATAAGTATATACGCGACGAAGAGCGTGTTGAATACAAAGAGAGACTGGGGAGGCCTTTTTTCGTTTTATGTATATATATCTATATAATATACATACAAATATTCGTTTGCACCGTATATTATAATAAAGTCTGTCAATCCCAGAACGCTACCGTGGTCCCGGCGGGATGTTAATTAATATATATATACGCTGCGCGAACAATACGCTACGCCATTTTGAACAAACAGCTTTTGGGTCGCTCATCAGTCCGTCATCGTTGCAGCTGCAGCAGATCGAAAATAATTTTAATATGAACGATATGCATATAATTTATGTATGTGTGTATGTGTGTGTGTATGTATATTTTAGTAAATCTGGAACGTTTATAATGATATAGTTAGGAATTTTAAAAATAACAATTTAACTAAAAAAAAAAATAATACCTAATAATATGTATATAATATATATTATGGGTATACTCAACTATCACATTGTACACCGAATAATTTGGTATAATATATAATCTAAAACCTATAGCTTCAGCTGAAATTAATCTTTAAATATTTTACCACACCAAAACAGATACATATTGTAATCAAAATATAAAAACAAAAATGTTATCACAGAACCATAAAAAAATAAAATTTTATCTCGATTGTAAGTTATCAAAATAGCCCATCTTTAATCGACTTCTTGTGGATAAAAATAAAAACTCAAAAGTCTTCTTTTCAAATTATTATTGGCTGCGTTGAACGTTTTATTTTATTCCAATAATAGATTTATATATATTTTATTTCACACAAAAAAATGTACATATACTGTAGAGACGACAGCAGTGGCAGTTACATTTGGTATAGATACTTTATCAAATTTTTTGTATCTACAAGATACGCGTCGGTGACCATGGGTGCAGATGATACCGTTTATTAGACAATTTGTTGTACATAATCACAATAATTGGAGTAAAATCAAAATGTATATAATATAACCGGATGCTATAATAATTGGTGCGACGCGAGTTTCAAAATCAGTTGAATACGATGAGTGCGTTTGAATGTGTATAATATAATACGACAGTCGTTGAAGAATCTTGATGTCGTGGCAGTATCTGCACAGTCGTATGATATGGTTTTGTGGTTTTTCAAGAAAAAAACGACCCACAGAACTAGCCACGCGTTTCAGTCGCAATATTCATCGGAACGCGAAGAGATCCATCGAGTGATGTGGCTCCAATGACAAACGCGGTGGTGCGCTGGTAAGCAGCAGTATCATTCAGCTAAATATATATACAGAACGATTCATCAAGCATGCTTAATAATATTTTTTTCTTTAAATTAACGAATTTTTTAAAGTCTGATTTTTATAATTTTCAGATATACTTAAAAGTCATTTTTTTAATTTATTGAGATTTTTTGTACTAGGTACTTAAAAAGTGTTCTGAACTTCTGTGGCGATGTAATGAATCCCCGCCCTTTCATCTTTATACTATACATTATAACGAGTAGGTAGTAAACCCAATTATGATTCACATAATTAAAAATTTGAACAAATAATATCTCAATTATTTAATTAGTATAATAATATTCCTAAAAACTGATATATATTACAAAAATATACAATAGATGTGATATTGACATATTGTTTATGTAAAATGTATTATATATATAATTACCTATTATTCTTTGTACATACAATTAGAGTAAGAATTACTCGTTCAAATTCCGATTTGTATACGTCAAAATTAAGTATATAAAAAGGCATTTTTCTTTTAAAAATAATAGTCTATATCGCTACAGAAACTCCAAGTTGTACAAAAAAATCTCTTATATTTAAAAATTCTAAAAATTAAATATTGAAACATTGGATTATTAAAGAAAAAAATATGAACATGCTTGATGGTTCACTATGTGTATATACGTAAGGTATATAATATACGTCGATAAATATCTTATATTATACTCAACGGCGACGGGCCCAAAATCGTTTCGGATGATTTGATATGAATCGAAAACGTCGAAACATAGTAGTGTAGACATGTATAATAACAACAACAATAACATACCCATACTTGTATTCGCAACATAATAGCACTATAAATTTGAATACCGGCAATTTTTTATTTATTACTTTTAATGCACCTATTGTTGTGACGCACATTTTCTTTACTGATTGTGGTTTTTCTCTAATTTCAATAATAGCTGCAGGTACATAAAAATGCATTTTTGAAACAACAACAACATGCCGCTGCTAAAATTTATTATTTAAGTGGAATGAACCACAATGTTTGAAATCATATAATATTACATATCGAAATTAAGAATTTGTTCACACACATACAGTATAATATCGAGAATTTAAAACCTGTAACGGCTGTAACAGTTATTATTTTATAAGATTTTAAATTATTTAAATGAACGGAGTAATACGCTATAGCGTATAACAAATATTGGCGATAATATTATCCTCTACCGTTCCTCCCATCTAGTTGCACGTGTAAAAGAGCTCACAAATACATTATTGATTCAATATTTGATGTTATTGAGTAACAAAATGCGCAATATATGTATATAATAACGTATAATTAAGAAAAACCGTTTAGTACAGATTGTGCATAATTGTTATTATAGAATAAAATTTTAAACACTAATGCCTTATTGTTACTTACATAATTTAATTCACATAGTTTAAATTGAAACTTACGAATTATCTATGTATTGCACTTCGAGCGTTAAATAACTATACTAAAAACCAAAAATACCATAGGTACGTTTTAAACCCAATATACATCCCAATAATTTTATTTAAAATTTAAGATAACGATTTATTAGTCCATAAATATAATATTTAAATCTTATAATAGAGGCAAATATTAAAAGAGGCTAGACTATGCAAGTAACGTTGATTGCAATAAATTATTGTTAAAAGTTTGGACACACTAATATTTATCGATATACCAAAATTACTAAAACTTTCAAAAATATAGCTCAGATAAAATCGATCATTATCATTCATAACCAGTACATATTAAAGGACTTGGTGCACAATACTCTCAGGCATCGGTCTGTTGCAACAAACACGTCGTATACACCTACCATAAAATATTGTTCATACCGTGAAATAAATAATTTGAACATGCTGCAATACTAAAACTTACAGTAGTTCCGGAATAAGTAGGTTCGTTTAACTGGACGTGACGAAAATAAACTAGAAAATTCCAATTTAGTTTTCATCAATATATACCTAGACAATTTGTCGGTAGCCACAAATTTAACGAACAAGAGTGAACATAGATAAAACAATATGAATTATGTATGTATATATATAAATATACTCTGCTGTTGTAGAATTTTTTCTAAAAGCATTGTACACAAAGAAATCTATCAGTATATGAAATGTAGAGTAATTGAGATTTTTATAAAGGACCGTGAGTTTAAAGAAAAACGATTTTTTTCCTGTGTTGTGTGAACTGTGAACATATAAATATAACGCCACACTTAGTTTTTAATGCAAAATCTAAATGCACATTCGTCAATTCGTAATATCACTCATATGTAAGTATAAACAAGTATATTTTAACGTTTATAACATAATATACATAGGAAGTGAATACACGGAATCGTTTTTTTTTTGCACTGTGCAGAAAACAAATCTGAAACACGACGTGCACGCATATATTTTAAATCACTTACGCCGTTTAACATAACAAGATTTAAATTATATATTTTATAGTATATATGTTATAACAAAATGTACGCAAGATTACATCCAACTGGATGGATTTCTTCCTAAACTGCGGTCGTTTGTGTTTGTGTTCGAATACGATTTATAAAGAATTTACATTATTTTTTATTTTTTTCTCGGCGTTTACATAACACCAATACACAATATCATTATTATCATATAAATACGGTCGACTCCCGGCAGCTCTGACAGTCCAAGGGTAACCAATCTTATTCGTATCGACGAGAATTTCCAACTATCGTACCGACTTAAATGCGACTATATATATTGTTATGTAATATACTATTTGGTCTATATGTACTATATTATGTATATTGTATATATCACATACTAAGAATTTTTTTCGGATATTGCATACAACACTATAAATTATAATATTATGATAATATATTAATATACTAGATCACTATTATATTTTGGAACCTACAGTCGACAACATTGTGTACCTAATGCGACCCCCGTGGTTAGAGTTCCGTACATCGAGCAGAAACCTACAAAGAAATGAACTCATCCGGGGTCAATATTTTTTTTTAAAACGAGCAACATGTGACTTGGTCCACTATATACTCATTAATATTCACATAGAAAGGATGACGTTTAACAGAAATTTTGGAAAAATATAGAACCTTAGGCCCTATCACGTACCCTGTGAGTATCGTCAATATATTTCTAAAATAATATCAGTTCCAGGCGACCTACGGCAGGTGTCCACGTAGTCCATATTATATGGCTTTGACATCAAACTACAGCAAAGATAAACACATACTTCTTATTACTTAATTAGTTTTGTTTCCAGTTGGGTATATAATTATAAGACGTTTACTTTAAGTCGTATATACTGTTAGCTACGAGTTTTACTATTTGTTTTCATATTAAAGTTTTCATATTTAAGACGCTGTTCGCCAGCGAGATGTGAATTCCGGATTTCCAACACTTTAAAATTACATGTTGTTGCCTGAGCAGCCATATGAAATTGAAATAAATATGTTATAGCTCGTTGCGATATACGGAAATCGATATACGTTTTAGCGACGATTCATTGGTTGAAGTTGATTTACGGTAACAAATCACCTTTATTATTGTTTGCCGTCCAATATTTGTTTTCAATATATAATATCATACGAAAGACCGCTTCGTTTGAAATTTTAAGTTTAAGTAAAGAAACACTGTAAGCCTCGTAAACCAAAATATATTTTGTAATGTACGATTTATTGTATCAAATGACGACATCATAATATGGTATCGCAATGATGTGGAGGGTATAGTTCTTCTGTTGCGAATAATTCGAGATCAATCTTTATCGTACAACTTTAGTAATAAAATGCGTATGTTATACTCGGAGTTATACCATTAACATCTCAATAACAATGGAACAAGTACCTATTGTTAGAATGACTGGAAATATTTACTTATGAATGGAATAATATAATTTTTATAAAACGCTATTATTTCACAATATGTTGTACGCATGTTTCATAACATTATATTAAGTGTTTAAAAAAAATGTACCATACAATCCTGGACCCTGGACAACCGTCCTTGCTATAAATACATTTTAAGTATCATCCTGCAGGCGATATTTGTGGCACTGCAGGGTGTAATACAATAATATAGCATAGTCTTGTATAACATTTATTATACGCGCACCGAAAACACAATATTATATTCGGGGACCGGCGCAACAAGTGTTCTCGGAGACCGGTTTGTTTACAACCATATGCGGTATACGCACGTATGTGCGTACACATAAAATATTTTTTCTTATTCGGATTCTTCCTCGACTGGCTCGACTATTACACGCATGACATTGAAATAATACGAAACACGTGATATCCTACACTGCAGCGGCAATACTATATATTCTCGTTGCGTTCCGAACGCATTTAATACGATGACAATCATAGACGGGCTTCGTGAATAATTATCCCAGTGCTGTGTATATATAATATACTAATACTGTGCCTACTGTGTACACATACGTATGCGCATAGCATATTATACGCAATTCGAGCGGTATATAAAATAAAACGCTTGGTACTATATATTGGAGTATATTATATAGAATTCTAAAATCTAAATCCATCACGGTTTATAAGTACTTTTGCTATTCGCTCACTACAAAATGTAACTAACCATATTAATCGTGCTATAAAGTATACTAGTATACACTTACAGACGTCCAAACAAGAGGAAGAAGTATAATAATAATATACGTACACGTTAAACATTATTACACGTATTGGCTATTAATGAAATACGCTATGTACCCATATAGTATATACATCGTACACCAATGTGCAAAAATGCGTGTGTAACGCCGAATAACGCACTCACTATATTTTTATAGTGTATATCACCTAATCATATATTCTGTAATTTAGATTATAATATACTTTTTTTATATAAACGTAATGTGCATTATTATATATTATTGGTATTATTTGTTCGAATGTACGTTACATTTTGATCGAAATAATAGTATAGCGTCCTGGATGTACACCTAATTAATTGTATATTAAGGAGCCTATTAGGATAATTATTATTGAACCTATTTTTTTTTAAACCATTAAACAATATTTAGGAAAGACGCTTATCATTTTATCTAACTATAGTATATTATTATATCTTATATCGCAGTTTGTACACAAAAATGCACAATAAATATTTCAAAGAAACCATCGAGGTATTACTCATATAGGTATACACGAGTAACAATAGGTAGATCTTTAATCTTTATATATCGCCAACCTTAAGTGCGATTTCAAATTTTAACATTTTTTCTTTATTTTTTCTATTTTACGAAAATAAATGAAAAAATAATAGTAATGTTTGTTTTGAAGTTATCTAGCGATATTGCGATGTATTAATTTCCGTTTTGACTTTTGGGAGAGGTGCGTATGACAATGTAGGTACGTAAATCAACACGAAAATATTTAAAACAATATATGCTCATTTTGTACCGAGACTAACATATAGTACCTCGTTTTCCTCGTGGACCATCATAGGGTAAGGATATAATACTATAATTTATAGTATACGACATAAGCCAATAGTATAAGGGGAGTGTTTTTTTTTCATTTTAAAATACTCATTATATTTATGTACGAACCATTGCACATCTGCTTTGTGATTCTCCACACACCAATTAATATTAATTATGTACTGCAGTTTTCTTTTTTATTATTATTTGCTAGAAACGCATTCAAATGTACGAGTTTAACAGATTTTCTGTCCGTCCAAGACAGAAACCTTAAAGAGCCTACAGACATCTTCATACATAAATTAATTCACACGTGACGTAAATTTACTTATATATCACTATGTTATATTGTTATAAATATAACTTAAAATTTTACTTATGAGATCATATTATATAGATACGGCATTTAAAAAAATACCATATAAAATATTAAACTTACAAATAGCTGAATTACAATTGGGCATAGAAAACATTTCAAACAAACAAATAATATAAGAAGTGTGAGTTGTTTAAAAATTATAAACAGTATTTATAGTATAAATAAATACATAAAAAATATCATTAACAGTATATAATATGTATAGGTTGGTAGGTATCTCCTAAGTTAAAAATAAATGACATTTTTCCTACTTGCAGTCGTAGGGACACTCATTATTATTATCATAATTATTATTTATTACCTATACTACTGATGTAAAAATATTAAATGTCAATACTCAATACTAGTGAACGTTAATTATTATTTTGTTATTTTCATTCGCTAAAAAATGCAGGTACGAAGTGATTAGTAAATATTATACCACATTATTATTTCACCTTTCATTATTTTCTACTCATAAATTATGATATTCAGTTTTATCTGCGCACATGCAAGCATAATATAAAAATAATTATTAATCAATAATACGCATTTAAAAAGCTTTAGAAATTCTAAATGACTGTGGCATAAAAACTGTTTAAATGTCTACTATTATAATTAGAAAATTAAATTTCTTAATAATAACGAGCTTTATCGTCAATGAAATAAAAAAAAAAAATGATTTTGCAAAACTCATGTTATTACACAAATCAGTACCTAATGACTAAATATAATACCCTCGATTTTCAATACCACTGATTCGTATATGTATGTTTTTTCTTTTAACGTTTAAATTATTTTAATTTTATTATAATATCTATATCTATAAATATATTATATTAACTAGTTTGAATATACCGTCAATGATGGATGATTATAAAAAAGAATAAAATCGAAATAAAAACCATTATCCAGACTCGATTTAAAATTTAAAAAAAAAAATAATCTATTTTCACTGTCACTGTCAAATACACGCATATAATATGAGTATCGAGCAAACACAAACGAATATCGAATTCGTAATACTATATAATATATACATTTTAAGGTAGGTTATTACTTATTATTATATATTCTTTTTTAAAGAGGTGAGGCATACTCGGAATATATATATATATATTATAATTTTTTTTTTAGAGTAGTATCTTTATACAATAGACGTAGTGCTAAGGAAATCGTACGCATCATTTTAAATTCATACATAATATATTATATATACTCATTTTTTTTATTAACTTTGACTTGCATACAATACTTTTTGGTTGACCGATCTATAAAAATAAAAAATAAAACGCTGAGCGGTAACGGAAATCGGTATAACAATGCGAAGCACGCAGAAAAATGCGTGCACATATATATTAGCTATTATATTTAATATATATATTTTTTTATTATAATATTATTACACACACGTACACATATAAGCGTATGTATAAGAATTGCAATAATAATATAAAAACATCCAAGGCGCACACATATACACAGACACACACATATATATATATATATATTATGTATATGTATACCGCCGTTGTATATTATGCTTTGGACAATTCGCGATGCCAATGCAGCATCACAAAGGCGTTCAGATAAAACCGATAAAAATGTGACATTTCTTTATTTTTTTCCCGATTTACATTTTTATCATTACTATTTTATAATATTATAATAAACCCGTTAAGAAAAGGAAAATATCCATCTCCGGGACACGCGCTCGTCCGCAACGACAATAAAACGGACATTTTTTTTTTTATTATCGAACCCGCGCCGCCGCCGCCAACGACCCGACGCGCCATTTCCGGTGTGCAAGAGAGGAGATATCAAAAAACCAAACGATTATGATGTCCGCCCGTATATTTATATATATACTTTACGTATCATATTGTGGTACGCATCAAGGATTATATTCCTCACGGATTCCACTTTTAGCCGCTGTGGTGACGGTGGTCCACGTGCCACAGTGTCTCGAGTCCATCCTTTATAAAAATATAATAATGCGGCAGTGTACAAATTTCTCCCTCTTGGATATCCAAGAGACGGTGACAATTACGTCACGAGACGATTTGTTCTGCATCAGCGTTTTAGGAAACAATCTTTATATTTAGGTACGTTTGGGTCACATATTGGACCAAGGCCCAGGTTTTTAATGGTATTCCTTCATTCTCCTAATTCAATTTTTCAAATAAATGCTCGTGTTAATCTATAATATTATAGTGGTTCAACAATATTTTGTACGCAGAAAAACTACATACCGTTCGTTCTACGAGTTAAATTAAAAAATATGAAGGTCTGTACTTCGGTGCTATTAGTTAATTTGCACGAAAAAAACTTAAAAATAAATCATATCTATAATATAGCATGATGTTTTTAACTTCTAGTTTCTACAGATGGTACTTCTTTAAAATACGTATTATTTTCGGTACAATGTGTTTATTTTTTTGGTGCATTTTTATACAAATGAACACTAGATTTAGAATTTAGTGGTACATCAGTATATTTTGGGGAATGTTGGGATTTATTTCGTGCAGCTCATTGATTTTCTATCGTTCAAAATCACAAAAAAAAAAAAATACATAAATATTTACGGGAAAAATGGCTTTCGTACACGTGGAAAAGATAAAGATAAAAATTCTCGTTCTCACTTGACAAACTCTCCCTCCGTCTATTATAATTATAGAATAACTTTGCCGGTCTGGTTCTGTATACATTATACTATTCGTCGTCTTCGTTTCGTATATAATATATGTTGTATGTAGTCTTCGTTTATTTACCACCCTCATTCGACTAACCTAACCATGATGCACCCCGGCGTGTTTTGACAGTCTGTGTGTACGTGACCGTGCGTCACAAAAACGTACAATAGCAATAATAATATATTATAAATCGTTGTTTACGACATTTTTTTTTGTCTCCGTACGTAGTCTTATGTATAAGGCGACAACGACCACGACGACAACGTCAACCGAGGGACACACGCACGCGCGCGCGAACACAAAGCGTCATATATATATAAATTATATAATACATGTATAATATATTTTATATTGTATATAATACCCACCGTATCCAATCTTTGCAAGAAATACGCGCGCGTTATATCATACGTATTGTGCACTCGTTTTTAGATGAAAAATCATAGGCTGATATTACGACGACGGTAAACTATTTTCAATACTATATAATATATACCTAATGACATAATAATAATTATCATAATAATAATATACGCTTCGATATCGTAGAGACTAGGCCTTGTTTGAATACAATGACGGGTGAAAAAAACGGCCGATCGATATATTTTTTATGCAACTCGTCTGACCGTGAGTGTTAAGGTGGACGATATAATAGTTATAGTATGTTGTTGAAACGATAATATTCTACAGGATGTATCATGAAAATCCATCATATTTTAATCAATGTGCCCAGTCTTCCTGATATTTACTGCGTGATCTATGCTATAATTAGTAATTATTATACAGACACTCGTTATTTTGTCGCCAAATTATCGCTATAATTTATAGGCACGGTTAGGTTATATACCTCACAACTGACTTTGTATGATGTTAAACTCAACTCGCTCATGTTTATGCATGATTTTAATTAATTAGTCCGTTTGATTATTAAAACACCGTGACCGTGATCCGCCGGTGCCCGACGTGTTGTCGATTTAAACTTTTAACTGAGCGTGGTAGATATGTATATAGCTGTATATAAGTACAGTGTATACATTATACCAGACCCGAACACAAAAGAATTTTTACGTCAGTTTTTGTTTACGGTCTACGGTCTTATTTATACACCACCCGTCTTTTGTAAAATATGTATGGCTCGTCGTGTATAGAGAAAAATTATTTCGTTCGTGTGTCCGCCGTCCACGAGAACGGAAGTCGAGCGCTGCTGCAGGGTCTCCTAAAATGATGTGGTTTTTCGTGTCCGTCGCCCCTACAGTTTTGTTTATGTCAGCGTATCATAATAACATACCTATTGGCTATCATAATATTTTATTCATTTATTTATTTATTGCGGACCTAGGTCCAATTACAAGATAAAATGTAGTATAGATTTACAAAACTTATAGCTAAGTGACAATAATGAATAAGTTAAACAAAATAAAAATATTAGAACATAACATAGAATAATAACAAATACTAACAAGAAAAATAACAATTAAAAAACAAAAGATCTTTTCAATACGCTATAATATCACGACCAGAATATATTATATTTTACTGATGATCGCCATTGAACACGCGGTGTATTTTTAGTCGACATTGTACGACATAAGCACAGCCTCCGATGTGCGAAATATATAATACCTACGCGATTTTACGGACTAAAAATACAGCCAATAAAACATAAATATATACATCGTGGCCAAAACTCTCGTTTTTATGTCACGACACTATTTTTGGAAAATGTCAATAGGCGTGTTATATCTGAATATTTTGAGGAATTATAGGAATCAACGAAAATCATGTCATAAACTAAATATTGTGATTACGTCCCGAAAAAGTCGTATATTTGTCATTGGTATTTCTTTATGTAGTGGTACATTTTCATCAGGAAAAAATAACATATATATGGTACATATATTATTTGTATTTGTAATTATTTAACGCATTTATATGTTCAAACGGAAATTAAATATTGATTCCTTTATGTATTTACTCACAAAAAATGAAATACTAATATGCTGTAAATTATTGAATGGTTGATTAATATCACATTAATTGTTAATACTGTAAACACAAGCTATAAGTATAGGTATATGTATACAATGAACTTTGTCTTATTTTTTAAGGTAATTAAAAACAATAAGTAGTCATAACAATTTTTAATTTTTAATGGATTCTAAATTCTTTCATTTGATGTTGTTTATTTATTTAAATTTTAAAAAGTATTAAAAATCAAATATTTAAATAATATAAATTATTCAGCCATTTAATGTATAAAAAACTCAGAGGATGTTAGACAACTCAAATTTCTGAAGCCATATGACTTAGATATAAGAAATAGATTAAGTATAGGAGTCATTTCAATGGAAATGTACGAAGATTGTCTATATTTTAGTAACCATGGTTAAAAAACAATCATTTTAACGATTAATTTCCTATTTTTTTCTCAATTAAATAGAAAGTTCTGGGAATTTTTAATTTTTACATCTTTAAAATATTTAATAATTAATCATAAAATGAAAATTGAAGCATCAACTAAATATCGTGTACAAAGACACTAAAAATAACATATACCATTGTAAAATCATTAGTTTCATCGCTCCACTCAGAATATAATACTAAAAAAAAAAGTTATATTTAAATATTTAGTTATATACAATTATATTTATGTTGATTCTCAATGTATTTAATTAAAAGATCCCAAATTTCCTAAAACATTAATGTCGTCGTATTAAAATCCGTCAGGATTTAAATTATTATTTTATATTCCAAAGTATCATGTATAAATGTATAATAATTGTGTACACGGAAATTGTTTGTTATAATATGATTATAATACGATGTTTTATCATATAAACTATGTTTATACATTTACGATAATTATTTTATTCTAATTTCAGGCTCTTTATTATATATGTAGTACATTTTTAATATATACCAAATCCATAGTCTATATTTCTTTAACATAATATAATAACGATTAAACTATTTGGATCACATTAAACTCCAACAATCGGTAACTATAAAAAATAATAATAATAATAAATACTTTACTTTAAGGGGATTGGAAACGTTGATTTTCTGTCTTTGTCTTACACACGTGGAATATAGGAAAAATAGCTATACGCGCCTGACAAAAATTAAGGTACTTCTAGTTGTTCGATTTAAAATATGTAAAGATGATTGAATTAGTATACAAGTTTACTTTGCATCGGTCGAAGCATATTTTTAATATATATTTAATGATAAAAATTGACAAATTTATTAAATTTAAAATATTTATTTTAAACAATAAAACAATCGAAAAAATACTTCGACCGATGCAAAGTAAACTTGTATACCAATTCAATCATCTTTACATATTTTAAATCGAACAACTAGAAGTACCTTAATTTTCGTCAGGCGCGTATAGCTATATTTCCTATATTCCACGTGTGTAAGACAAAGACAGAAATTCAACGCTTCCAATCCCCTTAACCAAATAAGATAAATTGTATTAAAGTATCTATTAAGAAATACTCTTAAAAACAAATCACATTTTTTAAAGAATAAATAGTTGCTGCAGGAACATAAACAATGAACAAAAAAAATTATAGAAAAATATATATTATGTACCTATTAACATTTTATTTTTTGTATACATTGACTGAGTATAATTAATAATAATAAGTACCTATTTAACTAAAAATTAAATATTTTTTATGTTTTCTGTTATACTAAAACCATTGCTATTATTAGTATAAATAGTCGAATAACTTAACAACTACCAGTTAACATTCTAAATTCGTCACATTAAGATTGTTAAAAAAGTATATTTGTGATTAATAATTTACGGTGAACATGGCTAGGAAGTTCTTATTAAAAAATTTAAATCGAATTACTACAGAATACTCCTTAAATTATATAATATATATATTATAACCATTTAAAAAGATTTAATAGCTTTTTTAAAATTTCAAAAATTAGAATTCGAATAAATCGTTGTTTAAATATAAAATGAAGTAAATGCTTATACAATTTATAATATAGTTTCGACGTTATGTCATAATGGTGTACGCGACCTGTGGTAGCTTCGAGCAGGACGTCACTTCAGGACACGCAGTATAATACGTTCATGAAAACTGGAAAATCACACGAAACGCTTGAAAACATCATAGAAAAAGTATAAATATATGTTTTAAAAAAATGACAAATAACTTTACCGCACTATACGGAGTGAATATTACCATTATATTATGTATTTATATACGACATACGTAGGACACATACATGCTGAAAACAGCCTTCGCCCGCTCTGCTTAAAATATATTATTTTTATTATTATTATTGTAATACACTGTCGTCGGGAAAAACATATTATAGTATTTTAAACGAGAAAAACGCATAAATCACGTTGATAAGCGGACGCAGAGAAGGAGTCGGTAAAGGATATTATGAAGGATTTCACAGCAAAGGCATGCGAAAACGTATATTATATTATACATTTATGTTGCAGTATAATACAATATATTATTATGGTCGTATATATAATATATGTATATATATATATACCTACATGGTAGTAAAAGTAAAACGCGTATATGCGTGTGTGACGTGAAAATAGACATCACAGTCGTTCATTGGTAGTTTATTATACACTAAGATCTCAGTTAGACTTCATAATACATAACATTGTAAACGCGTCGCAAAGTTAAAATTTGTGATTTAAGATTTTTCAAAAAAGGACATTATTTTTGAAGTTCTAAACGATATACAATAAACACTGTTGCAAAGAGAAAAACGACGATTTCGAGGAATAATTATAATAATTGTCAAATAAAATGGTCGCTTTACTAAGAAATGGGATAAAGAATTTTTTTTAAAAATATTGACACTGATATATTTGGTTATTTCAATATTATATTATACTTACTGAAATGCTTTATATATTCATGATACACACCTTTGTCAGATAAACGGTTTATGCTATTAAGTTATTACTTATTTTCAGTAGTATGAACCTATAGTTCTTAGATAACTAATATTGTATCTAAAAAAAGATTAAAAAAATATATTATATAGTATAAAATAGGTATATATTATATAATATATAAAAATCAATATATTTTACTTTTATCTAGATAATATGGAAAATAAAACTCATTATTTTTTAAATAAATTTATATTTTTTCATAAGATTTAAATAATATATGCCAATAATTGATAAAAATAATTATAAAAAACTGAATAAAATATAATTTTGATATTTTTTAAGCTCTTACAATACAGTCAATACAAATGATCCAGTTGTATTCCACTTGGCTTTCATCACTTAAAAAGTTATGCATAAAAAAACTTTATCATAAATAATTATGTTCAATTGGTGACAAACCCTTGACAATAATTAATGAATAAAGATCGTAAAACTATTTTGGATATAGTTTTAATTTGAAATTGTAAAAATGAATGTAAAATTTAATAGTATAAAATATACTGATTATAATCAGTGTTTACGTCGAAAAATATTTATACAAACAAACAAATAAATATTAATATTAATATTTTATTAATGGTAATTTAAATAAAATTTATCAAAATAAGAACATTTTTTATTGTTATCAAAGATAATCATTAGATAACTTAGATAACTGACACATTAGTCATTGAGGTAAAATAATGAATGAGTAATTTTTTATTTAAGAACGTCCCAACCCTGGTTATTTGTCTCATTAGAGGTTATTCCTACGTAAACGATTTCTCAAAATCGATTATTTAAGACTAACGTAAAACACATTTTAAAGTTTAAACAAATCCAAACCACTAAAATACGTTTGAGTATAAACAAGGAATTACAAGTAAAATAATATCTACAATATTGTTAAAACACGAAGACAACGATAATAATATTATCGTTTTTGGGATTTTTATGTTTCGTGTCGATAAAATAATATAATTATATACTTTTTATCTACTTTTTACCTGTCTAAAACCGGACCAGTTTTTATATTTTCGAATAATTGAGAGTCCGCGACCTCTAGAATCTCGCGTCCGGGGAAATCGACAAGTTCATATACATAATAAGTAATAGCTAACATATTTATAATCGTATAGGTACGTATGTTTTTATGTACATTATAAATACCACCGTAGCGTGTTTTCAAACGACAATCGCCTCCTCCTGTATAACATTATAATATAGACAAACCGAAACGATTCAATCCGTTTATGCTCCGCGCGTATATAATATACAATGTTCATCTGCCACCGGACGCTTCGGAAGGTATACATATAATACAACACCAGGCGTGCGCGACGTATATTACACCCAACCCGTTATAACGACGGTTTTATGGAGCTATTAAAACCAGTCTACAAATACATGCGAGCGTTTATGAATCTTATATTATACGTATATATATATAAATAACACATTAGTCAATAAGTCAATAAGTCGAGCCGTTCAAATAATGATGTTTCTTCATCGGTCTATACGTATGTATGTATATTTCAGTATGTACGAGTTGTAATAGCGTGTGATACACTATCGGTCGGTCGTTTACTCCTTTTCGTCTAGCTGATTATGAATTCGTGATGTGTGCGCGGTGTATAGTATACATAGATTCAATGATATTTATAAAGCAACGAGGTCTGCGGCGTCGCATAGTCGGAGCTACTGGGCGGTTACACACATCCTCTGATCTAAAATATCATAAGCCATAGTAAATTGTTATACCATGTACGCATGAGTTGATTTATAACTTTAAGCAAATACAGTGTGTTTCAGATTGTTCTGCGTTCAAATTTGAGAATAAAATGATATCAGAGGTTAAGGTTATCAGGCACCGGCGTTTCGTGGTGTTACCCCCGGCGTCGTAATATCATAAAAATCATGTATACAAATAAAATTAGAGGCATTTTAGAAGACAAAAAAACTAATGAGTTTGATAGGAAATGGAATAAAAATATTAAGCACCTACGTCCTACATATTCAAACAACTTACATTTCATAAACGTAAAATAATAAGCTTTCAGTTCTATTCATTGACATGAGCTTTTTTACGGCATAACCAGATGCACTCTGTATGACATTGTATATTTGCATTATACACAGTCGTCCATCAGGTTCAATGTCCAATTCTTATCAAACGAGTTTCGTTATTTTATTATACCTAAATATTTACTTTCGATAATATGAGTTAAACGATTTCGTCGGTAAACTGCTCCTGTTACTATATATACTGTCGTCGTCATTTCGTTCTTTACATTTGTCCGTCTTTGTGTATTAATTACACGTACAATTTTATTTCATCGTGAAAAATACACATAGCATATTATATATTTGTGGTGATTATTTTAATAGTAAGCGTTATAATAGCATTATCCTGAAAAGTATAAACATTTTTGAAAATGTTTTTTTACAATGCAATTAAATAATGTAAACAAAATTACAAATCATTAATACTTTTCAAAATAATGACTATTAAGTGTTAAAATAATCCCTCAGAATTTGAAATAAAATCGTTGTGAATAATATTTAAAAATGTATAGCATAATATAAAATATTGTATCGTAGCCTTACCGTTTTTCTATACAAAGTGTAATAATAATATTGTGCTCTCCCTTCGGCTATCGGTAACTAGAGAATGAAACGATGATGCCTTTACTCATCGCTCGTCTAGGAAGATAATGTTATTTTAGCATTGTTTTTCTTCCAGAATGCAATCTCGTAAGTTTCATATGTCCATAATATCAACAATAAGACAATATCGGTGTTTGGTTAGTGGTCTGGACTCGAGCCCGAACCAGGCAATATTTTAAAAATCGAATTCAGTTAGATATTTTTACCAATTAACACAATTCTATGGTATATAATATTAATTATATTGTATTGAAATAATGACTGCATGTGTCTCAAACTTAAAGTGTTATTAAATATGAATAGATTATAACTAGGTACGATGCATTATACATTTTTGATATTCATTAAAAGATAAAAAAAAAAATAGCAGCAAAATGTCTATACCATAGGTTTTCAAACTTATTTCATTCACCGCCCACTTTGAGAATCAAAAATTTTCTAGCGCCCCCCCCCCAAATTACATTACGTGTTGGTGGTATATTATTAGCTATATTATTAGTTAATCCGCAATCAGTGAATGTGTGGTATTTTGCTTTAATAAATATAGATTTACTATATTATTATATTAATATATGTATAAATATATAAATGAGACTTTTTTTAATATAATATAATATTTATATAATATATATTTTATTGTATCGCCCCCAAAATGCCTTTGGGCATCCTACTGCCCCCCTGAAAGCCACCAACGCCCACTAGGGGGCGCTATCGCCCACTTTGAGAATGACTGGTCTATACATATAAATAGCATTAAAAAAAATTACAAATTACAACTTTAACAAGCTTCGCCGTTAATAATTTTAGTTTCAATGTCAAGTAAACAAGTCAGACCTTGTATATTTGCAATATATGGTATTAAAAATATGTACATATTGACGATTGGTCATTGCAGCTTTCAAAACCAAGTTCATGGGTAACCACAGTTGATTTAAATGATTGATACGAAAAATTATATTTTTATGTTTAACAATTAACACATACACCAATAAAGAAGATATTAATATGATGTGTAAAACATTTATCTTAATAAAACAATTTATGTTAGAAGTCATTACGACTCCATCATAAACTTTGTATAGAAAAGGAAAAGTATATTGTACCTAACTAAAATTAATTTGATTTTTAATGAGAACTATTATATAAGTAATACAAATTGACAGTGCCCAGATATTTATTATTCAATGCCATCAATGATTACCACGATGCTTGCAATTATATGAACGAGTTTATAACCATATTTATTTTAAAGTCCATGGCTTTCCATATTTTCGACATAGTGTAATATTTTATGAATTTTAATTGTATATTTGTGTATTGATATTTCCGTGAAATATAAAAAAAGGAAATATTAAAATATATAATTAACTAGGCTGAAAGTTCATCGAAAAAATTAAATTTAAAATATTCTTGAAAATCTTGAAATATTCTTATTTATTCAAGGTGTTTGATTCAACTTTTTCTGATGTATATACTCTGATAGTATATATACATATTATATAAACAGGAAATAAATGTATACCTGAAGATAATAGTATATCGAATATCCTTGTTTTCAATATTAATAATAAAAAACAATTTTAAATTAATTCCTTCTAGGTAGGTACTTTAGGTATATTAAATAATATTTATATATTAATATAGTAGTGATCGGTAGATATTGATAAACTTATGTTGGTATCTTAATTTTCAAAATATTAGTTTTCAGTTTCCGAATGATGATTAATAATGGAAAATTGCGTATTCATCGCATATTTTCTTAGTTACAGTCGTGTCAATTTATTGTTCTTGGACTTGGCTTGTTTAATTTATTGCCGGTTGACTATATTACAATACGGTGTTCTGTAGATAAGATACATTCAGTACGATTATTTTATGCAGTAGGTACCTACATATTGATAAGGCATAATTCAAATTACGAACTTGATCAACAACCGAACAATTCGTTCGCCTGAATTGCAGCGTTAGACATACACGGGAATCTGGTCAGACAGATCAAATCAATTAGCGCTTATCAAGAACACAACGTTCGTGTGTTTATTATGTATAATTTCGTAGTGGTTACCCACTTGCGGGAGGACTGAGTTACACTGCGATCGGTGCCGCTCGAGCGTTTGTAACAACAATAATATATAAATCTACATGCGAACGTACACGTCGCGGGCGCGCACGCACACATTCGCATGAATGACCTCTGCCGCCTGAGTCTAAGCCGGTGTCGAATTAATCACCGCGCACTGTAATAATAAATAATAATACAGTATAACACACAGTCACATACAGTAATATAAGGGTGACAAGTAGACGTAATTTTAGAGCACTTTCGATTCGATTTCGTATTAAAATCGCTTATGTTATACGTATAATAACAGATAACTGTATCAGGTGAACAACTTCTCGAGTCGATCAATACAAAATAATATCATATTATATTCTGTCATCGCGAGTAATACGAGATACTGTGCAGCAGTGTGCATTTATACAGTGCATAAACTGTATGTCCACTCGTCCACGACACCCGTCCAACATAGGACACATTTTTATTTTATTGTCTTTACATATTATGTGGTACGCTTATTAATTATATTACTTTCGAAATGGCGTGCCGTCGTTTGTGGCTTATACAGGACCGAATGGATAAGAATTAAGAGGATTGGAAACCTCGTTTTATTTTTCACGTTGACCGTTGAAATAACAATTATAATAGGTGTTATATATATATATATATATATATACATTTATACGTGTAAGTTTTATGGAGAAAGAAGAAATCGCGATAGCTCATCGTGTATACATAACATGGCTGAAATCTGCCGCCTACTAAAGTAATCGAGAATATAATATAGGTACTAATAAAAAAACCTGGACCAATTAATTTGCTTTATATCCGTCGGAACGATGAGGTTTGGGATGGGTACCCGAGGTCTACCTACGTACATTGTTTATTTTATATTTACATAAAAGGCTAGGCTCAAAAATATAAAATCAAATCAAATTGAATCAGCAGCGCTATGTAACGAAACATGAGAATGTGGCAAGTTTAATAATTTAAAAAGATGTGACCCGGTCAAATAATATTAAGGCTTAGATGGGAAGGATACATAATATTGAGAAAGCCCCTTTGTAATAAAGTGGACTTTGTTGCGTGGTCAAGCGACGTTATTGTCATTTGTAGTCAGATCAGTATTATAAGGCACGTTTTTACACAGAATATAATATTTGAATTATTATCCGATCGAGTTTTTTTTTTAAATCGCAAATATTCTCATAAAGGGTAAGCAAGAATCAACGGATAACGCACGGTTAACACTTCATATTTACATAATATAATAGTGTTATGCTGTTATAGTAAAGATCTTCATACAACGCCCGTTACGTGGTTGTTTTACCAAAGTTTTCCTCTAAATATCCAAACGTACACTCATCTATAATATTATAATACGTAATATATAGATATACAATTTATTCTATAATTAGTAATTTCTAAATAGCGTACGTCAAGTAGAATAAAATTGTTTATTCCAATAACTATGAAACATTTGAATAATATAGGTGAATTTGTGCATTCACCTTGACACATCGGAGAATTTGCTGGAAACTTTTCGGCTGGAATTGATCGAAATTCGTTTCATCAGCACTCCGCAACGCCGTACACGATAACCATACATTACGATCTATTATAGATTCGTGACTGAGATTTTGTTACAATTCACTACACTAGGTATGCATATTGCATGTATAGTTTGTAAACGCAAACATTAAAAACGAAAAAAAAGGCGAAAACTGTGTGATAGAGAATGTGGTGACAGACTTCAAAAAATTAGACAACAGTTTCATACAAAACTGGCCGGTGGAAAATATCGCTGTTACTTGCGCTCAACAAGTGAACTGCGCAGGTTTACTTCAACGGATTTCGGAGACAACATTCATAATGTATCTATATCCGCAAATTCAATATTGAGATTCTATAAATTCGCGATTTTCCGTGTGGGAACTCCTTATAGAGTATCTGAGTATGTTTGGCATAGACTACCGTCTTCCATATAATTGTTTACGTATATAGTTGTAGTAATCAGGTAACCAACGTATGTACTGAGTACCCCTATACCAAAAAATCCAAATAAATTTCAAAATATTAAGTTTTAAGTCATTCAAAGTATGGGAGGATGAAGGAAAAGCATCTTTACGCGCGTGAGTAACCACGATATTTTTTGTATCGCTGATTTGTATGGCTTCTGTCCAACAATCGGATCCCGATACATAAAGATTTTTGATCAGAATGCTTTCGCGTTGCCATCTAAAAGTGCACTATTTCTTTAGTGTTGTGCATTACGACAATATCTCAACCAAATTCTCGATCTATGTTGAATTATTTTCACATTGCCATTTGCGTGTACGTTTTATATCCTGATTAAAATAAGAGTCGTGCTACGAAAAGTTCTCTGTATCACCTTTGATCCGTCAAAACGCGTCACCGCCGGTAGCTATAGTAAGAGAATCAAACATCTATAAATTATTCACAGGTTCCTTGTTTGAATTATAAATAGCGATAATTACACATGGCTTTAAAGTCTAAAAGGTTTATTCAGAACTGTGCGTATACTATTCAGATGATCCAAGCACAACCTTGACGTGAATTAATAGTAAAATATATACCTACAGTTAAGTGTGCATTATCGCTTCGACATTGATTCGTATTATTCATACATAGCCTCATATAAATTTGATAGATATATCGTATATTCTACAATATTTTCAAATTTATTCTAATATTATATGATTGACAACAGATTTAAAATTGGTTATACCGAATAGAATTAGAATTCAGTAAACCAAAAAATTTAATAAGTGCCTCGTATACCCCAAATACAGAATATTTTAGTATTTAGATTATATAACGATGCATTAATGCAATATTATCCACCTTATAATATAATTTTATAGAGTAGTACTGCGGTATACATGCTATAGTATGCTACAAGGCATTATTTCTGTTATAAAATGTATCGCAATAAAATAATTTGACTTTGTTGCACTTGAACTCTGCGTTTAATAATAATTATACTTCCGATAACAATGATAACCCATCTAAAATATTAGTACATCAAATTAAGTCCTATCTGGTAGCAATTTTTTAATGATATGAATTTTACCAAATGATCCATGGGTCCATCGATACATCTTTTGTACACAAAGCGCGGCGCGTACCTACTACCTTTACCCACCAAACCCAATATTTTACCGTCTTGGAAGACAACGAAATAATCGTTAAAAAGTGACTAATTATACGAAATATATCATATATTTATATACTTCGTACTAAATCGTACTCGTAAAATTCGACTTCTATAAAATGCTAACCTTTTCGCCGTGAAACATGCACTTGACGGTAACATGGTTCTCGTCGTCCCACTCGCACTTGCATTCTTCTCTCTGGCACCACGAGGGTTGGTGGTGGTGGTGCTGCTGCTGCTGACCGTCGTCGTCCCGCGGTCGAACGCCGCCGCCGCCGGTCGGCAACAGGAGGCATGCCAGCAGAAAAACGACGGCTAAGGTCGGCAACCCGGCAGCCATTTGCGCCTTAGCCGTACATGGTGCGTCCAAACGATCAACGGACGGCCGAATACGACGCCGACTGCGGATACACGACAAACGGTACGTATACGCGACACTATGGGCGGCGGATTCGGGTAATCGACGACAAACGCGGAACGGAAATATTTTCAAAAAAAACAATCGCGACAACGAACGACGAAACGATAGATAATAATATCGGGTATTATAAATTATAATAATATGGAAACGCACACGTCAAAACGCGAAAAACATCGCGACGAAATCGGCCGAGCGCACACGAACCACCAGCGCGTACCGCACAGCTGTTAAACCGTACACGACCGACGGACGCGCACTGACGCAGCGGCCACTGGTAGACGATTTTACACACGGTTTTGCGTTTACACACGCGCACGCACGTCTCGTTTTGTCGTATTTGCGTACAGCCGCCGCCGGATCCGTTTCTCCCACTCGAAAAACTGGTTTTGTCGCCCGCAGAAGCAGCAGCAGCAGCTGTAAACGCACACCGCCGCCGCCACCACTACCGAACGCCACCTCGACCGACCGCCCACGATCGTACGGACGAGACGACGACGAATGCCGCGCCGGCCAGACGGCTATTATGATTATACGGGGTGATCCATATTATACCGTATTCGTCGTATATGCCACGCTATTGTCATCACCAATTTCGTGTATTCCGAAACAGAGTATCACAGGTATTTTGTGTCTATAAAATAATACAATTTCGGACAAATAGTTAATTAATCGTGATGAGTATTCAAACTTAAGAAGTATTTTTTGTCGAGTTTCACTCTACTATCTCCGCTCCGCACGACAAACCCTTAAAATATACTTAAATAAATACTCGTCCAAAATCCGATTGGAATATCAAAAAATATCAAACAGCTATAATAACTCTCTGAAATAAGAGATTGAAAAATAATGTTGTCATTAAATAAAGACAAATAAATAAAAAAAAAAAATAGTATAAAATATTTATTTGTTTTTGACGTCATAATTTTGACTTGATGATATGCAACAAAATATGTTTCTAAAAAAGTTATGATGAGTATCTTGCGTTGAATAAGTCACCCGATATTATTATTTCATACGTACGTGTTGCATATATTGTATTATACATAGCATATTATGCGTTTATAGACATCACGGCTATGATCGTCGCAGTCGTAGTACACGCGTTACACATAATCGATATAATATGTATATACGTATAAAACACGATGCCCCTATAATACATACATTTTTTTATGTCTCGTTTTATTATTATTATTGTTGTTGTTGTTATTTTATTTAGTTTTTTTTTTTTTACGAGCTCTCGTAATTGACGGATTATATTTCGGTGTGATGCGTTGAACGTGAAACGCGCACACTCTGCGCGCCGAAATATAATATCACATTTCTGTTTGTATACTTACTTTGTAGTCTACATTATGGCGGCGCATTTGGAGGAGGGTTGAGGACTAAGTTTTTGGAGCGCACACATCATTGCTGCGTTGTTATTGTTTACTCGCGTTTTGATTGTAAGTAGATACGTATTTCTGTTGTCGACCGCGGTGCTATAACGCATGGGCTAACCATTTTTTTCTGATCATTCGAAAACTTTCAAAAATTGAATTACAACTATTACCAGTTTACCACACAAATATATATATATATATATATTTACAGGGAAAAGTACTCTAAATAAGCTGCATAATTAAGTCCGGTTCATGTCACATGCAGTATTTGGGATACGAATGCACGAATGCTTAACCAACATCAAATGAGCTAAAATGTAGAGTTGGGGTATTGGCATATCGCCAACCATGCAACCATGTCGAACCATGTAAAATTATAATGTTATTCCAACTGTTTAAGTTATAGAAAGTGTGATCTTAAAATATGTTTATATGACTTAAATATTACAATAAATGTTAATTTTAATTATATTTATTAAAGTTAAAATCAACATACTTTTAAAAAAACTTCGTTTTTATTTAATATAAGATTTAAATTATTATTTAAATATTTAAATAGTTATATTATTCATTTCTATGTATATATTATTATGTACCTATGCATCTAGGTAAAAAAGGCTGAGTTAAAAATGTTCAAGGTAAAGATGTTCTAAGACAAATGTTTGAGGTGAATTACACTGGCACTATAATAATGTCAACATTTTTATTTAATAATTATTATATAACCGTTCAAAAAACGATATTTGCCGCCAAACCGACCATAACAACTCGAACAATGTCCCATGGTGCCAACCTGCCGTCCGGTGCATTTTAGTCTACCGCGGGTGGTTGTCGCCCTGCCGTCGTAGCCCGACATCGCAACACGACCGCGTCGTCGTCGGCGGTGCTGTCTTGTCTTTTACCAACGGTCAGATCGTTCGTCCGTGCAGGTTCGTGCCCGTCGTCCGTGCCGAGTTTGTTTTGTGACGAACAAAATCCTCGTGGCTTGAGCCCTTTTCTGTGCCGCTCGTTAAAGTGTGCCGTTTTTCTTCGCGCGCGTGCCATCTTCGACGCCCATCGTCCGTGCCGAGTTCGTTTGGTGCCTTTATCCTCTTCATCATACGTGCCGCCATATTACACCAATTGGGATCGACGATTATCAGTAGCGATAAATCAGGTGTCTTTCTTTGTATATTTTATGCTAAGTGCCTTATTAGGTATTATTTATTATTTTGTATGTAAATCTTATTTTTATGATTTATTTAATTATGTATATATATATATATTGTTATTTACTGGGGCGCCCTATAATCTTATGATTTATATTATTTGTTACTAGTGTGTTTCGCATCATAATATAGTATTTTTGGTGTTTTGGTACACTGTTTATGTAATTGTTCTTTTAATTTTTATATAATTTAATTTTGTATATGACTTTATTGGCGCGCACCTGGGTAACCTTCAGTCCTCGATACCTCGCGAGTCGCTGTAAACAATCGCCATTTGTAGGATTTAAAGAGGTGCCAACATTTGGTAGCAGAGCGTGGTTTTGGACCTCAGTGGGGGTTCGGTTAGCGATGTGTTGTTAAGCTGTGTAGTTTTCCGATTTTTTATTTAGTGTTGCGTCAGCAGGTTATAATAATTTAGTTGTTTGTACCCGCCATTATGCCGGAATCAAAGGACATCGAGCACCTTACGCGGCATTGGCCAAGCATACTACCGCGGTGTCCCAGATACGAGGTATCCACGAGATGGCAGGTCGCGTAGCTGCAGAGCCAGAAGTGGCTGCTGCATTTTCCGTAAATGCGGCTGATTTAGACGGGGCGTGGACAAATTTTCGGGGAGAAAATGACTCGGTGCTGGAGAGTTTGGTCAAGCTCGGCCGAGCTGGAGAGTATTCGGCGGATTTGTCGTTCGAAATTCGGACTTTGGTAAATGCTTCTAAAGCGGTCGCAACGTCCCTAAACCCAAAGGTGCGGAGGCGATCGATCGATCTATCTTATATTCAAAATAAATTGCCCCCCAATCAGACTATCGCGATAAGTCGCAAGTCGCGGATAATTATTATTGATTATAAAAATCAACAAATGAGGAGCTTTTATTTTTTATTTTTATTACTATTTATTCTAATTATACGAGTTATATTCCTGAACTCTTTAAACTTTCAAATGTTGGAAATGTTTTTAATTTAAATAAATATTATCAATAACAATTCAAAGAATAAAAGATAATTTTAATATTTGATACTAACACAATATATATAAAATTATAGAAATGAAAGTTTATTGGAATAGGTTTATAAAACAAAATTAAAATATCTTTCAATAGTTCATAAATTTAACAAAGTGTACAATATAAAATAAATGTTCACCTGACTAGATGTAAAACAAAATGTAAATATTATTAAATAATTCATATATACAATAAAATATATTATAATAATAATTAAATATAAAATATTATATAGGTACCTTTTTTTTTAAATTGCACTAACTAGGTATATAAATTATGATATAAATTAGTCTTTAATAACAACATCTTGACAACTAGTATTTTGAGTCATATCTGCTGCAATTGGGTATAGATTGGATGATGTCATTCTTGCAAAGCATATCTTTAGTATGTTTGAAACTAACGCAATTTCCATTATCTTTCTTTATGGATTCGCTTGAAATTACTGTTGATGATACCGTGCTAGCTATTAATTTGTTTCAGGATTTTGTTTTTACTGAATTTATTTTGCTAAATATCTTTTCACATGATGCATTTGAATTTGGAAGACATAGGACCGATATGGAAAAATATACTGCAAGATCTTTAAATTGCTCACATTCCAAATCTTTTATATAAGTCCAAAATCTCTCAGGTTTTTTTCATTTATTATGTTTTCACTTAATTTATATAATGGTAAATTACGCCATTGATCATCAATTTTTTGTATAATAATATTATCTTCTATGTTTACCATCCTAGGAAGATGTTGCATAAGATTATATATTGAAGGATATATGCCTCTCTTACTAATTGATAAAGCAACTAACTGATTCAAAACATTTAATAATGATGAAATAGAATTTCAAAAGTCATACCTTTTTTTAATTTGTACGCAATTTATTTTTAAAAAGTCAGTACATCTGTTATAAAATTCATTCAGAAAATCTGGTATTTTTGTAATTGAATCTGTATTAACATGATTTAAAACTTTTACACCTAGATATACAGTTGATACTTTTAAAAATAGATTTTCATCACTGGGATTTATTTTTCTTAAATCAGTTTTCATAACATAATCTCTTTTCATATAGCAGAGTAATATTTCTTTAAAAACGAGTTTCATTTTTTCATTTAATGTTGTCAATACAACATTTTCTGTTTCGAAAAATTGGTTCAAAGAAGTGAATTTTGGAAGAACCCACTCTAAAAAGTAAAAATAACTCTTAGTAAAAGGATCGTTTAATTGTAAATAAATATTTTCTGCAGAAATTAATTTTTCAGAGAGCCATTTATCAGTGAAATATAATTTTAAAGCATCCCACTGTTCAACAATTCTTTGCACAACAGATGAAAGTGATAGCTATCTTGTTTGGGATGGATGCAGTGTTTTGTGAACATTTAAGTTTAAAAATTGTTGAAATTGCACAAACTAACTTTGGTGCTTAGAGCTATGGGCGCTATGGCTAAAAAAATTGTAAATATTACGGGCCAAGTCTTCACACCTTCTAGGAAGGCTTTTACATGCTTCACTGCAACATAGATGAATTGAATGACAGATGCACTTTACAATAAAAATTCCAGAAAAATATAACTGCATTCTACTTAACATAGAGTTTTGACTACCCATCATGGTAGAACAGCCATCCGATCCAAAACCAACCAGGTTATCTAGATTTATTCTATATTTTTTGAACGATTCAATGCAAATGTTAAAATGATTTTCAGCAGTCAAACCTCTGTCTACAGTATCCAAATTCTTTATATCAAATACTTGTAATAATTCCCAAAATCGTGATACAACTATTTTACTTTCATAATCATAAAATCGTACTACAATACACATAGTTGATTGGCATGCTATATCTGTACACTCATCTACCATTATTGAAAATTTAGAAATATTTAATTTATCACATAATATTTGTTTTTCTGCGGGGGTTATTACATTTTTTTATAATATTAGTCGCTTTTGTACGTTTGAGTTTAATTTTTTGACATATGGTTGAGTCTGGAAATATTTCCTTTAATAAAGGAATTAAGTGGTCGACAAGTAAAACAGCACAATTATGCTCTGCTACTGAACCACAGTTTTATTTCTGCAGTTTTTACTTTATCAGCAATTGGATCCTGCACATTTAGTGTAGTGGGCAAAATGAGTCGATGAAAATGAAATAACGATTGACGGCGAAACTGTTATCAGCTGCAAGACAGCGTCAAAATGTCGAATAATCGAAAAACTGGAAAACCCAAGACAATTGACAAAGTTTAATATTAACTGGAAAGATTGTCTAATTCAATGGATAATTATTATTAGTTACTATTATTTATTTTATCAAAATAAATTCACAATATAAGTTTATCTGTTATCATATTATATTCTTATCACAATTCATAAAAAAAGGTCCAGGTAGCAACTAGCAAGCAGATGTAAATACCGTACATTTCTGTACGGTTTTCAATGTATTACCGTACACCGTACACCGACCAAATTTACCGTATGAGTACGGCCCAAGTCGTCGGTGAGCCCCGTAAAAATAGTGGTTTGACCGGTATACCGAATCCGTACAGTCGACTGGTCAGATACTCAAGGTGGGTGATCGACACGCGAAGAGGGAGGGGTCGCGGCTTACGTCATTAGTCACATCCAAACCTGTTATTTATTTTTTTTTATAGCAGTATTATAGTACGTTTCACGAAATAAGAGACTCGATTATAGCGCGACCGGTGGACAAAAATCCTTAGGATTACTCAACATGAGCAGGTATTCAATTTTCGCACGCATTGTAGTACACATGTTGAGTAGCCCTAAGGAATTTTGTCCACCGGTCGCGCTATAATCGAGTCTCTTATTTCGTGAAACGCACTATAATAATTGTCCTTGTTGTGCGGGCCCCCATGTATTAGCTGTTTGTACGCGTTTCAAATCATGGCCTGTAGATGAGCACGCTCGATGGACGCGCGATAAGCGTCTATGTTACATTTGTTTCAGCAGTAATCATTGGGCCCCGAAATGCAAATAAAAAACACGTTATAGCGATTACTCACGTAGGCATCATGTCCTTTTACACCCACCGTGACAGAGCCTCAAAGCAAAACTAATTTGCCGTCCACGGATGCATCATTGTGTGCCGCTGCGTTACATCCACCGCAGCGTGATTCCGCCGCCGTGTTATTAGGTACCGCGCTCGTACATGTACGCGACCGGGCCAGGGCATGGCACACACTACGGGCGTTAGTTGACTACGCTTCGCAAATTAGCGCTACGACAGTCGCATCTGTCAACCGGTTGGGAATAAAACCATCCCAATGGACGACTCCCATTAGTGGTTGGCTTAGCGGGAGTGTCCGTTTTAAATGTATAGAGTCGCGTAAATCTCACGGTACAGCCTCGATTTGCAACTGAACCCTTAATGGACGTACATGCGTGGGTGTTGCCATCAATTACTGGGGACTTGCCCCGTGAAACATTGCCGCGTAAACTTCTCGATCGTTATTCGAATCTCGCGCTAGCTGATCCCGCGTTTAACGTCACATCGTCGATTGACATGTTATTAGGTGGGGACGTATACGCAGCCGTAATGGACGGGCGGAAAGTTACCATTGACAGCGCGCTGCCTACCGCGTTTAGCTCTGTGTTCGGATGGATCCTAATAGGCCCGTTGTCCAACCAAGATGCACCTGCCTTTAAATCTCTACCTGTTTCGTTAGCCGTGTCGATTGAAAGTTTAATGGAGCAATTCTGGTAAGTCGAGGAGCCAGGAATTTCCCCCGCCTCGTTTACGGTTGAAGGTCAATGTGAACAAATATTCCGTGACCAAGTTGTGCGGTTACCATCCGGCCGTTTTTCCGTTCCATTGCCCTTCCGTGCTCCCGCGTCAGCCGACACATTTCACGGTTCCCGCAAAGTCGCTGAGCGCCGGTTTGAATTGCTCGAACGTAAATTATCAAATAATTCGATTTTAAAATCGTTATACGCAGAATTCATGTCAGAGTACATAGCTCTTGGGCACATGTCACTAGCATTATCCCCGGGTTCGTACTTTATACCGCATCACGCAATCTACCGTCCAGAAGTCGACGCGAACAAAATTCTGGTAGTATTCGACGCCTCCGCCCGCGGTTTTCGAGTTCCGTCGTTAAACGACTGTCTATTTGCAGGTCCGAAACTCCAGCAAGATTTGATCGACATTTTAATTAGATTCCGTGTCCACAAATATGTATTCACTACTGAAATTTGCAAAATGTACAGGCAAATATTAGTGTTACCCGAGTACCGAACTTTTCAACATGTCCTGTGGCGAGCGTCGCCCCACGTGGAATTACAGGAATACGAATTAAATACTGTCACTTACGGCGTCAATTGCGCCCCGTTTTTAGCGTTACGCGTATTGCAGTGTATCGCCTCCGACGATTGCGAGCACTTTAGGGGGGTGCGTCAGGCACTATAATGTCATACTTATGTCGATGATATCTGTGATGGTGCCGACACCATCCCACAACTGTTACAGCTCCTATCCGACTTAATATTAGTCCTACAGAAATCAGGCATAGAATTAAAGAAGTGGGCGTCGAATACTCCGTCCGTTTTAGAAGCTGTACCGACAGCCGATCGCGCATGTGTCTCTACATCATTCGATACCGTGGATAGCTATAGTACACGAGTATTGGGTTTAGAGTGGCACCCGGGTACCGACCACTTTTGTTGCGCATTAAACCTCACCCCGCCTCCAGTATTTACAAAACGTGGTGTATTGTCGATCGTTGCACGAATTTTCGACCCGCTTGGTGTGTTTGCACCAACCGTGCTTTTAGCTAAATTTATTATGTAGCGTACCTGGCTCTCTGGTGTAGGTCGGGACGACCCTCTTCCATCTGATATCCGAGCTGATTGGGACGTGTTTACTTCCGAATTACCGTCATTATTGACTATACGCGTTCCTCGGTATATTAATACCTTTTGCAGCGCACCGTGTTTTTTATTGGGATTTTGTGATGCATCTCAACGCGGTTATGCGGCCATGGTATATATACTTGTAGCCGACACGACTGTTGGCGACCCGGTGTTCTTGATTGGTGCCAAGACCAAGGTGGCTCCGATTAAAATGTCAACCATTCCCCGGCTCGAGTTGAATGCCGCATTTTTGTTTGCTCGTTGGTTGTCTCGGGTCCATGGTGTGCTGGCGCCACAGCTAAATATAATTGGTGTGCGGGCATGGTCAGATTCTGCAATTGTTCTGTCATGGTTAACGGTCACACACCAATTTTTTAAGGTCTACGTGTCAAATCGTGTTCATCAGATACATACCTTATTAACCAAATGTCGTTGGCAGCATATCGATTCTACGAATAACCCCGCCGATTGCGCTTCGCACGGTATAATGTCATCTGTTTTTGCACAACATGAACTTTACCGGACTTAATTTATGGTGACCCGTCGGATTGGGACCACCCGTTCCCCCCATTATCATTATCTGACTTGCCCGAGGTTCAGTCTGTATCGTGTGCCGTTCATCTGGGCAATCCGACCGAAGAATGGTTTGCACGGTTTTCCGATTATGATCGTATGCGACGCGTGGTCGCTTATATGCTTAGATTCATTGCAATTCTCCGTCGTCATGCGTCTCGTAGCGAGGGCCCAGTAGTTCTATGTAAACGCAAGCTCGATGCGGCTACCCGGGTGTTGGTCATCGAATCTCAGCGCGTACATTTATCGACCTTGTTGAGCGAGTTATCGAGTGGGGGCCGTGTTTCATCGTAGCCACTAGCCCGGTTGTCTCCGTTCATTGACTCCGAGGGTGTAATCCTTGTCGGTGGTCGATTGCGACATTCCTTCATAGATTATAATTGTAAAAACCCCGTGTTGATCGCTAAACGATCAGTGTTTGCGTCGATGTATGCCGTCGGTGGCATTTGGCGACGGGTCATGCGGGCCCGCGCGTCTTGACTGCACTCATTTCACGACAATACTGGGTTATATCACTGCGATCGGTATTGCATCATGTCATAACAGGTTGTGTCAAATGTGTTCGGCTTGACGCCAAGCCCCCGTCTCCCTTAACAGCTGACTTGCCCGCGACACGCATCAGACCAAAACGCCATTTCAGTTGCGTAGGTATTGATTACGCGGGCCCGTTGCAAATGCGCGAACTCCGACTGCGTCAATTCTGGGTGTATAAAGTATACATCGCGGTGTTCGTATGTTTTACCGTAAAAGCTGTGCATTTTGAGGTGATTTCGGACTTATCCACCGATGCGTTCCTTGCGGCATTTAACCGCTTTGTCGCCCGTCGCGACTTACCAAATGACGTGTACTCCGATTGTAGTACAAATTTTATAGACGCAAATAAATTGCTACGTGCCCTAATCCTTAGCCCCGAATATCAGGCAGCTATTGGCAACTTGCGCGTGTGTTGCAATTGGCATTTTAACCCCCCCCAGCGCGCCACATTTCGGGGGTCTATGGGAGGCCGCAGTTAGATCGACGAAACGGTTACTTATACGGATTATCGGTACCCATGTATTACCTATGAAGAATTCACGACCATTTTATGTCGAGTGCCCGATCTCGACTGCCTTACACCGGGTCATTTTCTAATCGGTCAACCGTTGCTTGCCGTCCCGCCGCGATCTTGTCCTGACGCTGCTCCTAATTTAAATCAACGGTGAAAGTTATTAGACCAATGCCACCAGGCCTTTTGGCGTCGCTGGTTGAACGAATATCTGACCACTCTACAAGAGAGGACTTCCGATACTCCTAGTGTCAATGTTAACGACATGGTCATCGTTGTGGACAACAAAACCCCACCTCTGTCGTGGCGTCTTGGTCGAGTAGTCGACGTAGTCCCAGGGTCCGACGGCCGCGTACGTGTAGCACGGGGCAAATGTAAACTGGACCCAAAGTTACCTTTTTTGTTTTAAACTCGGCCCGAGAATTTTAGGTAATAAAAATAGGTAGATTGTAATCTCGGCCCGGAAATTTCAGGTACTAAAATAAATCGATTGTAAACTCGGCTCGAAAATGTTAGGTGATAAAAAAGGTTGCAACAAATGCATGTGAATTATTTCATGCGCAATTTAATTCAAGTTTTAATTCCACTCGCCCCAATATATATTCCGTCATTTCAAAAATAAAAGAAGTACAAACAGAAACGTACATTAAAATCAACAACCTATATGCACCATTTAAATTCCAAAATATAAAAAATAAAAAAAAAAGAACTCTTAGAAAGAACACTTACAAAATATAAAAATAATGAAATATCAGTGAGTGAATATGTAAAATACATGGCTTTTTACTTATAAAACTAGATTTATATATTTTTACACATTTTTACACTTATAAATTTATATAAATACATTTATTATTATTTTATTACCTATCAATATTATAACATTTTAATTACATTTTTCATTTAAATAACGAATTTCATAATATGAATAATAATATGAAAATGAAAATAATTTTTGAAGGATAATGATAACCGCCTCCTCGTGGTGTCCTCTGAGTAATGCTAAATGTTTCTCAAAAATATTATAAGAAAAATGATGGTTTTTACACCTAAATCATTTTTACCTGAAAAAAATCGGGGCCGAGTTTAATCTAAATAATTTTGACCTGAAAAAAACCCGGGCCGAGTTTACCATCGACCTTTTGAAAATATTTTTTCCTCGGGCTGAGTTTACAATCTCCCGTAGCACGTGTATTAACCCGTACAGGTGAAGTCGTACGACCGGTAGTTAATTTAGTGCGTCTACCCACTGATCAACACACAGCTTAGTTATGCATATCGCCCCGTTCCACCATGAGTTCCATCATGAGCCTGTTGAAAATACATGGTCATATGGTAACAAGTAAGGTGTCAGGGTAAAGGGGCCTTTGATGTTATCGACAGATTTTGTCATATGTTATTATTTATTATTAAAAAAAAAGTTTATCGTGAACTATTTTCTAATAATTATTTAAACTTTTTATAAAATTTAATAAATATATCATTACAAATTACGTATAGGTGTACCTACTGTACCTAATGTATTGCAGATTATATATTTTGTATAATAACAAATAACTACAATATACATACAAACGAGTATTATGTTATATAATTTATATTGTTATATACTCATATATCATTATTTTAGTTTTATACCTCTCTTGTAACTAAAATAGTATAGGTAGGTACACGGAAAAAAAATCACAACAAGCTGCAACTTATAAAAATTGTATTGCAACCAATACAACAAAATAATGAAATCCCTTAAAAATATTTTGCATAATATTAAAATGTCGTTTGAAGTACAGCAAACATAAAACGAAGTGTATTTTTCAAAAGAGCTTTTATTTTTAATAATAAAAATTGTATTTATTATAGACTCGTTAACCTTTTCATTACAGTAAAAAATAAAATATAATTTAAAATTACGGAACATTTTGTAATGCTAATGACAAATTGTTTAATTAATAATAATAATAAAAAAAAAAATGGGTAATTTATCAGCAGAGAATTCACTTATTGTATTCTTATATGCCTGTATGAAGAATATCATAATGTTGTGCAATAGAGAACTATATAATGTTTAATTTTATAAAACGTAATCGATTCTGACATAATATTATGTAAAATTCTTGTATTTTATTATAAAATAAACACTAATATTACTTGTCGTATTTATATTATTTTGTATTAATATTGCTATAATATTTATTATTGTTATTTATTTATTTATTAGTATTTCGATTTTATTTTGTGCAAATGATTTGAATTGAATTATCCTGAAAATATGTATTGTACTTTTGTATACATAATAATATGAGATGGGATATATACCGCCCTAATACAGTATATTATAATCATATCATTAATTTGACACGACACCAAGATTTTGTTGAAGTAGATGCGACAATCAATGTTTTTGAGATATGAAAGATAATATATTCTATAGACTAGGTTAGTTTATCTACTTGTATGTGTATGGGTTTTAAAGGATCATATAATATATCTATACTACCTACCTATATTAAAATTACATTATCATATTAATGAGTTGACACCGTCACCAGAGCAATGTTATAGTTAGCCGAAACTGAGAAATTTATGTAATACATAATATGTATATTGTACATGCCGTGTAGAGTGTAGACCTATATATATATAATATGATTTAATGTAGTCATTTACATATATTATGAGAAAATCATGATGAATTATGGGGTATATACAGTTTGGACAGTGCATACGCGCAAAAATTGTAAAATTAAATGTCACTACCCATAGCTGTATAATACATTTTATAATAATTTAATTAATGCATTACACATTAAATTGGTGAGTGGTGACATTACGATACAAGATGAAACAAATTATTTTCTCTTTTGAAGTGTATGAAGTGCGTATGTCGGTGTTTTAATAATATTATCATTATATAGATGCATACTGTCAACTATCTTAATTGAACGTCAACATTACATTATATTGAAAATTGAATTGAGGCTGAAACTAATTTTCTGGTTGTATACGTTTTTGTGGTATGGAGGTAAACCCTTGTCCGCTTAATTATTTTAAGTGCCCAATAAAGCAATAAACTTCGATTCTGTCAATTTAGACCTCCCCGCAGTAAATAAATACATGCATTTAAATACCTGTAAATATGACCGTTTCCAGTAAAAATTGACGATCGAAACAGTATTTGTATATTTTTAAGCCATAAATTGAAGTGATCTGTAAAATATGGTTGGTAAATAAACCTATACAAGTATTGACACCGAAATCATATATTTAAATATTATATAATAGGTAATTTGAAAATATAAAGGATTTTACAGTTTGTATATATCTGAGTATTAACAGTATGTATTTATGCATGAAAAACTCATGCAATTTACAGTATTAAATAGGAACATAAATATAAGTATAAATATATTGATTAATCCACACAAATAATACGTTATAAATAAAGATCATTACCTATTTCATTTTTATTTTAAACACAATCGGTATATTATTACATATTTAAATTTTAGTTTTCTAAAATTTTTATAATTTTCAAAATATTTCAGCTTTTTTTGAGCGTCTTATTGATATTACAAATATTCAACTTTAAATATACTAAAGCCTCCAACATAGAAAACTTATGCATAGGGTATAGAAACTCTTCCCTGGATAATAGCTAATATCTTAATTTGATTTCTCCGATCACATTACAATAACTAAGCATAATTTAGTTTTTTAGTATTTATGGGCATCGGTTTTCTAATTTTTATGAAATTGGATATTTTTATGAAAAATAATGATTCCCCCACTAACAATTTTAGTTATTTTGTTGTAATTCGACAAATATTAATCGTAAGAACTTGAAACTTTTCACCATAACTCATATTTCTCATATTTTATATTTTAAATACACAATACAAATTTACTTATGGAAATACTAAACCGCTATATCATAATTATACAACAGTATTTTTAATCATAAGTTAATAACAATAATATTTGTCATGATAAAATAATATAAAATATATTTTTGTGATAAATTTATTAAACCTATTGTACTAGTTAATAATGATGATTAAGTAATAATGATAAAAATGCTTTATGAAATATCCTTAAAAAAAAATCGTGTATCATTGAATTTAAATTTAATAGATCTATCACAATGAAACAATACTCTTTAAACCAACAACAAATCTACCTAGTGTATCTTAGAGCAGTGAAATATCCCTGGTTTATATTACTTAAAATCTATGTTAGAAATATTTTATTAATTTTGTTTTTAAGAATTTTGCAGTATAGTGTTACATATTTATTATTAAAACTAAGTATATAGTAATTAAATTAAAATATCAGATTTTATTTATAAAATCAAAAAATATAATAATTAGTTAATATAAATTAGATTTAAATATTTTTACATTGTATATAAATCAGAGAAAAAACCTTTTGATTAAACTGATTGAATTTATTTCATTTTATAAGAATATTCACATATTTAATTTGATATTGTTATTGACATTTTCGACAAATATTTTAACGACAATGTTATTATTACTCTATACTTTACTAAAAATTTACTAAAAAGAATAAGACAATACAATAATACAATTATACAATTGTCCATTTACACTTATTTAGAAAACATATTTGTTTAATAGATTCAAACAATTTTGAATATTAAATTTTAACGAATTTAATTAAATTAATGAAGTAGGTACCTAATATGTATACTTATTAATTTAATATAAATTGTTATACGTATAATACGATAATTTATTATAAATATGTTGTAAATTAAAAAAAACATCATACACTTAATTTAAAATAAAATATAATAAAAAGCTAATAAATAAAACACATATTTGAACTTAGTAAATTTAGCTTAATTAAATAAATTAAATGTAAAGAATTTGGAACACAAAATCGTACGTTCAAAATAAATTAAGTATACTACTTACTTTCGTATATTAGTATATTACTTATAATAGTTACTAAATTGTGTCGAAGACGTGTTAAATATGTCATTTATGATTAACACTATATAACGATATTTACAAGTGCATTGTAAGTTAAAACAAATTGGAAATGTATATTATACGACACAGGTACATTATTATAATTATTTAGTTGGCATTAAGTAGGTTATGAAATATTGCTCGTTAAATAATATATAATTTATTTATGGACGTGTGAAGTAAATATAAATATAGGTACATACTACATACCCATAATTATTCCAATGATTAACAAATTTCCTTCAGATTATATTATATGTTCATATTAATAATATTATTAGGTACCTATCTACGTTTTTTTATTTATATACCGAAATACAAGTTATTTTAATAAATAAAATGGCTGTAGGTACACTGCTGTAAACTAAAATATGAATTTATGTACAAATATTCACAAACATTTACCAAGTTTAGTATTTTTGGATAAAAACAAAAATTAAAACTTTTAATATATTTTAATTAACATTTCATATGGGTAAAATCTGTAACACAGTGTTTACTTAGCAATTTCTTGAAGTAGTATAAATTAATTCAACAATATTGTATTTAAGATTTTTATTCAAATTAAAAGTGCTAAAATTAACGTTTTGAAAATCAATGGAATTTTAATATTACTATTTTGTTATTTTAATGTTGTCGTTTATTTATGTGAATACTGTTTATTAATATTTATTAATATTGACGATCAACGAATGTTAATATTATGATATAGCTAATAATGCTTAGATATAACAATGGTATTAGGTGATCATCATGGCAAATACGAACAATATCATAATCTCGCACTCGTGCGTTCAATCCAACATGTAAATTCCTGGTTTGATAAAATATTGTACTATGCTATGATTTCGCGGGTTAAGGATGATTTTTTAGATCTATATTTATTATTTATAAATATGTATACACCTATATATATGTGTGTGTGTGTGTGTGTGTGTGTGTGTGTGTGTGTGTGTGTGTGTGTGTGTGTGTGTGTTTATGTAACAAGTAATAGTTACGATGAAATGAACCTTTTTTTTTTAAATAAAATATAACGTGTAATATATATTTGTGTGTATTACTGATGTTAGATGTAGCTAAAATATATATACACCATTATTTTCTGCAACTACACATTTGATTCATAGCGAAATCTCTGCTGCGAATACAAATCGTATCATGGCATCATTTCACAAAACATATATCCATATACATGTATAGTCATCCTACTCATCCTTATACTATACGTAATGCATAGTGTATAGTATATACATATAATACATTATGGCCTACCCTTGAGAGTTAACCACATTAGAGATATATTAAACTTTTAGGCAAGTGTAAAATTGGTCCCGCACGTATCGTTCGACGAGCAACAGATTAGTCGTTATTTGCTGTTTAAACGAATTAAATGTATGTTTATTTGAAAACTGATATTTACATTTTATATTATGTATATATATGTGCCTAGATAGGGCATAATAATGAAATGCATAACGGTAATGTGAGCGTTTATATTATAAGCGTCTAAACGGCAAACTAAACAATATTACGCGTTGATGTGGTTTGTATTTGAGCAATAAGTACATTATAAACTATTAATAAAGTATCTATGTACACACAACACACATTATAGTACATACATGACGTATAATGTGTATAATAATTACACGATTTAGAGATTGCGACTGTTAATATATTTTTATAGAGTTCCGTGTGCCTACCATATTACATTATATCGTTATTATAATAAATTCAACGTTTATGTGAATTATAACGAGTTAGGTGAGCTAAGCAAATACAATTGAATGATTTAAAAAATTTATACACTATATTTTAAATAAGCGTACAATTAAATATTGTAACTCGTATACAATTTCAATTTATTGCGTTATAAAATTAATTATTTAAAATCAGAATTCCAATAAGACATTATCATAGTCGTATAGAAACTAAATTTTTTACCAAAACTGTTGTTAGCGTAGACTTTATTGTTACATTGAAAAATGTTTTTAGAGTTTTTTTTATAAAATCTCAAAATGTATTAATATAAGTTTTTTAATAATTCATACAACATTTTGAATCAACGGTGAAAATTTACGTTTTTAAAACGAAATTTTGAGTCTGTTTCATCTTTTATACTGATAAATTATTCCAATTATGATTACTTTTTCTGAGTATTCTAATTTTGTTAGATTCGATTATTTATTCTGATTCTTACGCTTGATGAATTATTGCTATTTAAATACATTTTTCACATACAACTTTGTTTAACTCGTTTTACACAATATATATGCCTGTATAAGTGGTATAACATGTATTATATTGTCATATTTACATACAATTTTACGAAGAATTTTATTATAAGTTTTCAGTTGGATCAATCGGTGATATGTCAGGCGTCTGCAGTTGCGCTTTGATCATCGTAACTTTAAATTTTAAACTTGGTATTTGATCTCGGATTATGGTTCGGCTTATTTTCAGCTATATAAAGAAAACAAAATATCAAATTACATAGCAGAACGAAATTGAACGAACGGATTTCGTAATATTATTAAAACTAAAAGTACCCCAATGGGTAACGGAAAACAAGGGGAAATAATGGAAAACGTTTTATATTAAAGGTTTGCCAATAGGTGGCTATGTATTAGCTACTATACTTATACGTCATCAATGAAAAGCAAAACAAAAATATCTCATTTAAGTGTAACAATATATAGTGCCCAATTTTTCCGATATCCTATATTATACTTATTATGTGTGACTTTAATATATTATGAAAAGCAGGCACGAGATTTAATAAATTTAAAGATATTTATATAGTATTCACATCCCCTAGTTTAATTAAATTCACAACATATACTTTAAAAAGTACTGCTTTACGTGAAATTGTTTTGAAACGACTAAAACAGAGTAAACAACAATAATTAAACGTGGTAACACATTTTATTTATGAATATTATTATGACTTAGACAGTTCACGGTTCGGTAGATAATATTCTACTCGTCATAAACTTAAGGTTGCAAGTCTTTTAAACCCATCTGACATATTATACAACTTCGAGAAATTAAATGCATATGGTCCTTGAATATCGTAAGATATAATAAAACATATTAAATGTAATTTATTTACGTTTTTTTGGTTCGGTATGGACCAATTTTTAGGAACCTTGTATTTAATTTTCAAGCATTTTAACGCTTTTATCAAAAATAATTTTAAAAATTTAAAAATGTAATAAAAATTGATCCTGCGTATAAATAGCTCAAAAAGCAGCAAAATATTCTTAAAATTATTTGTATAGACAATTTTATTAAGTGAAAATTTTATGTTTGTTTTTCACTGTAATTATTCCGTTTTTTCGTAATTATTTTTGTGAGTTATAGAAAATGTCTGATTTTGACTCCATTAAGTATAAACTAGATCCAAATTTCTACTAACACTACCCCTCAAAGTTGAAAATCAAAGGCATTAGAACAGAAATAAAACATAATATGTCACTGTAAAATCAATACCATTAATCTAGCCACTCAGAAACTAAAATATATATTATAATATTTAAGTCCCTCAGAGCTTAATATGATGTGTATATAATATTATATGTATGTATATTGTATATATAAAAAAAAATAGTTTATAATAAAATTAGTAATACTCAACTATGTACGAACATTTTACAATTCGTACGTTGTACATATTATAATATAATATTTATATATCATATTGTGCAGATGGTTGTATATCTACTCATGACGTGTATTATTGACACGTAAAAACGTCTCCATGTCAGTTGATCTCGTCTGTAAATTCGTGTATTTTGATGATATTCAAGGCAGTGACATAAAACATTATTATTATTATTATTATACTTCAGCGATGGGATCTCTAGCTAGACTTCTTCTTAGGCGTAATATCTTATACAAAACGGTTTTGGAACGTCGTTGCGTGCATTTTATTTTCTCCATTCGTTCACGTCCGTCGACGTTTTTTTCTCATTTACACTCACATCACCGACCCCTCCGGTTGCTGTCGTCTCCGCGTTCATCGATCATCGGCAAAGGCGGTGCGGGGAAAAAACCGAACGCGCCGAAAACCCCTATACTGATATTGGTGGCTGGAGGGGCGCCGACGACGCGACGTCCCGGACCGCAATAAGGGCGTGAGCGTGACGCTGACAAATAGTCAAATTGATCGTAGACGTGAGCCAATTTAAAAACCTCTCGTCTATTACGCCACCACTTTTTCGGCCGGGCTTGTTATTTCTGTCGTTTATTTGCCTAAGGAAGTGTCGATCGAGTGTTGACCTGGGCCGTTTAGAGTTTATACATATTAATAACAATATAATATTACGGTATGCTTTCAGTGCTCTACAAATAATTTACATTATTCGTATATAAGTCCCGTAATGCGTGCACTGTTTCGAACGATTTTCGAAATGATCGAAACGTTTCATAACGATCATAATTCAAAACCACGTAAAGTGTGTGAATGCTTTACACTTGCATAATTATTATGTGTATAAATTAAACGATCATATCTGTTCAGTACAACAGCTCATACAGGGTAGGTATATGCGGAGGGATACTATTCTCGAAACAGTGTATAATTTTATCCGTTTTGCGATTTTTCGGCGGAAGTAATGCCGATTGATCTGTATAATGTGCTTGTGCAATGACGCGCTTGTAAATTATATAATATAAGATTATTTACACGCCCACTTGGATGGTTGTAAGACAATTGAGCTTCAGCCAATGGAGCAATGCACACATATTAATCACTGTAAATGTACGTTCCGGATCCGTATACATTCAGTAGATTTTCTTTTACAGCGCCTGCTTCGATTTTTTTATGCTCTCGAGTCATTAATCATTTATTGCCGTATGGAATAGCGCTTTTACGAAAAGTCGTATTACAGCAACGCTAAAACCAAATTGTGTTGTTAAAATTAACATTATCGTAAATATACATAAAACCATTATGCACATACTATACTTACTATATTCGCAAATATTCCACAACTAAGATTCCGCATCACGCTCCATATTATTATCTACTACACTGTATGCTCTATAGTCTATATATAGGGTAATGCAAGACATACACTTTTTGAAATAGATCCTTTCAATGTCGTCGATCAAATTATGTTCAAAAGTTATTTAAATCATTATTTAAGTCAATTTTATCATTATTGCTTTGTAAATTGTAAGATTATCACGTACATAATATATATATATATATATATATATATATATATATATATATATTTGTACCATTCAATTTTATTATTATTATTATTATTATTATTTTCTTAGCAATAATATCATTTTGATTTGTTAACATTATTTAAAAAATATTTTTGGGTTTTAGTCCGTATATTATATATTTTTGAGTTACGGCGAAATGCCTCTGCGGTTAAACGGCCACGGTTATTTCTTCCGATTCGCACGCGAATATCGAACGATTTTGTTTTTCAAACATTTGTGAGCATATTTAAATTAAATCGTATTCACTCGTCACTTTGCTCGATCGCGTGTTAACCGTTTTGCCGACGGACAATGGTCTCAATCAACTGGCTTTTATCGGGCAATGTACGTAAAACGTGTTTCATTTAAACTATAAATATATATGTATTAATCGCGAGACTGCTACATCGTAATTGGAATTTATATCGTATATGAGATGTGATATCTCTGTTCCGGCGCATTCGAAAAGCTCGGCTGTTTCTCGTATTAAAATATATTATAATATTGTGTCCTGTCAATTGAATCTAAAAACACGTAATGAGAAGTCATTCAAATTAGGAAATTCGTATTGATATATTATAATAATATTAAATATAACAAGGTTATTTAATTTTTTATTTTTACGAATTCGCCGTGCGTCCGTGCATATAGCTCCAGGCCTCCAGCTCGAAAGTTAACACATAGTCTATAGTGTATGTGTGTGAGTGCACACCCCTGTAAAATATGTATGCGAACACTATTAATACTATTATCATTAATCATTTTATATTATTATCATATATTCACGAAGTGACGCATTTAATTTAACTATATAAGACACTCGTTATTTGAAAAAACAGTGATGTTTTTTGAAAATATTTTTATTTCATAATTTTGAATCGATACAAAACAACTGTTTTTACTGTTTTTAGAAACCAAAATAAATTTTTACACTTTTATAACAAATGTTTTTTTACAATATGCTAAAATATGCGCTAAAAAGTTTAATTTTTAAATTGTTATGTCATGCAACAAATTTTGTGTTTACTTAGCATATCATACGATCAACCAGAATAAATATACAAATGCATACAAATCCGTGCTCTAAATTTATTAGTATCATACGCTTATCTAAACTTGTAATAATACTTATAAAACATCAAATAATCATTCGGTCAGAGTATAACCTAAAGAATATTTTGCTTTTGAACAAAAAATTAAAAATACATTTTGTCATAAAAATAATAATAATAATAAAATAATAATAACGAAAAAAATAGTAAAAAAAATATACCTGTTCATTTTTATAAATAATGTTTTTTACCCACTTAAGATTATATCTATATAAAATTTTTTAAAACGTTAATAATATTTCAAATAACTAGCTTTTTATTACCATTAAATTTATCACCCGGAAAATTTTAAATTAATTTTGTTTGACGTATATTTTATAAGTTAGCTAAGTATAACTAATTTGACGACCAGGGTTAAATTAAAAACAGTACTTTAATTTCTAATATTGCTATTTCGGTATTTCACTGCGTACAGTTGACCTTTGTTCATCATATTTATATATAGTTTTAATAAGTATATATATATATATATATATATATATATGCATATAAATAGTAATAAGTCCATAAATAATATTTCAGTACAGAAATATAAATATTTAAGTATTTTTTTTTATTACAAAATATTACTATTAACTTGTAAACTAAATTATTGATTAAGATTTTTTGATGATCACGTATAAAATATATAGATACTGCAGCGCCAGCGCGAGACTGCAGCAGTTGCAGCTGCAAGATCGGTACACTTAATTTATAGTTCCATGATTGTTTGTCATATAAAGCCACGAGTGGAAATCCAAACAAATCTCCTGCGAGAGCGCTTGCGAAACAAGATAGAAAGGTTTACTGCAAATTTATCGGTGGTTTATTTCTATAGTCGTAAACAATTTTATTATGTCCTGACCATTAAACGGGACACTTAAACGCGTGTAGATTCGTTTGCGTACGAAGAAACCGAAAAGTCTTTATCATCCATCCGATGACATAATATATATATATAGGCGATGATTAATAAAACCATGGTATTGTTAGCTTTTTGCCGGTTAAAAATTTACGAAAATGCGCATCAACGTTTATCCGCGTATGATATTATATAATCCATGGTAATAAAAGACATGTTTACACAATGCAACCATTTACATCCCAGTATATATTATTATATTTGTGGTCACTATATATCGATACACTTTTTGCACTTTGCACTTTTGTTTGTGTCAATATTGGCACCTCCTAAGCGATTTGGAAGTCTGAAGTAAAATAAAAATACTTTTATGGAAGTTAAAAAAAAATAAAAATACAAATGTATTAATAACATAAATATAAGAAAGTATACAAATGCATGAAAATGTATTTAAATTCAAATTTCTCAAAATAAATCGAATAATATCAAATCAATTATTATTGGCAATAATAATAAACTTTTAGTAGTATTCCAATACAATAATTCTAATCGGTTTTTACGATCATGAATGTTGTCACACATTTCCAACTAAATCGTGTGATTCTTTTATTTAATTTAAGTATTTAACATTATTAAATTGTGGTAAAAATAAAAAGAGTCAATGAAGCTTTGATACTTAACAATCATTACAATATAGGTAGAAAATCATATATCTCAATATTATTGTACAGCTTTCATAAAAATGACCATTTATCAGTAGATGTTTTCCTTGTTCCAAAATCGTTAAATGAATCAAAAATATTTTAGTAAATTCTTCTAGTAATTTTTTATTTTGATATTTTTAAGATTTTGCATTGCACAAATCAAATAAAAAATATTATAAATACCTAATATACATATTATTTATAATTGTTCTAAAAGGGAAGTGTCAAAATATTTATATAATAATAATAATTTAATAAATTGGTCGTCGTCAACTCTATTTTACACATCCACGGATATAGATAAATATCCAGAATAATTCGTATTTGTATATACTGATAACTTTAAAATTAATTAATTATACTTATATTAATCTTTATTAATTACTATTTTTTACCAAAATTATATTTTTTATTCCACTATAATAGTACTGTATGATAATTTTTGCTACATACAATCATACAATGAAACATTGTCTCCCTAGACTTGTCACCTGCACGGCTTATTACACCCTCGAACCTAACCGCAGGAGCCACAACATTATTTGTTTGTCTTTTGCCGTCACGTAAATGCATAATAATAATAATGATGTAACGAACGTATAATGACGTCGATTTGTAACTTGAGGCGTGGCAGACTTGATAGGAGTTATACGCGGGCGGTATAATGTTCTATAATGGATCGACCCCATTTGGGAATAATAATAATATTATTAACATTAGAGGTATCGTATAATGTACCTCAACGGTGGGATTGGTGTGAATGAGATTCGACCACAACCGTGGTTTACATACATATACGATAATATCATCGCAGCTGTTATTATTATTATTATTATTATACATATATATCGCACTATAGTTTTAGTGTCCGCAAAACGACGTATATAATATACACTAAATGTATATGTCAATAAAAGGCAATGTGTGCGTATATATGTGTATTGTATAAGTGATTCACAGCCAAGTTTATCGCACTCATGGTTTTGACATAGACCACACTAATAATCGAGGATGTGTATACCTTGTTACTAAATTTAAAAATTTTGCATTTTAAAGTGTGACTCGTAAAAAGAATAATTATCTAACGAAAAATTAATATATTTTTGTTCTAAAGGGTAGCCATTGATTATACATACCATACAATAGTTGTTATAATAAAATTGTAGACCCATATAATACAATAGACGTATTTTGGCCCAAAACACCGAAATATAAAATTTGTTAATAATATGAGTAGCTTAAATTGGCAGAGTATATAACAGGAAAAATTCGCTAACTTATTAAATTTGTCTGTGGCAACAGCATGCATGATCAGTTACTATAAATAAATATTTCTACTACATGAAATCGAAGAACTGAAACAATTAAATAATTTTTGAACATGATCAAATCCACAAATTTCTAGATTGATTTTCATATAAATTTCGTCAATTTATCCAGTAGGATCCGTAGTAGATATTAAAAAAAAACAAAATAGTAATAGGATAAGTAAATTAGTATTGGCCCGTATTTTATATTTGGCCACAACAATCAAATTATCTATATTATAAATCTGTATAGTTTACATTTGTCGGGGCTCAAGGAGTGCTAAATCCATACGTATTTAATTTATCACAAACATCGCTAGTAGTAGTATATATATCACGTATTATATAATATCGTCGCCAATCGAATATACTATGATAACAATATATATTCCTCTAATACATTTCCTCCTCGCGACCGCATTAATCGCATTTAATTTGTTACTAGCACGCACACACGCAGTGTACTCATTCGTATAGGTGTATATATAGTCACTGTTTCACATCGTGGAGTTACAAAACCAACCCCCAAACCATCCCTTCCGAGAGCCACCATATTATCTGAAACTCGATGAATGGCACGCGCAGAAAGAGATATATTATCGTACAAAAGTGTTTATGTGTGTGCGTGTAAATACAATGTAGTTTTTATACGACTTGACGTTCACCCAAGCACCACCCCTGTCGCTCTTCAAGATTTGTGCAAATGGAAAACGTTCAGCCGGGAAATCCAATTACAAAAACCACTATTCAATTGTCTAAAGGTCTTTGTGAACAGAGTCCGTTGTTTTCCCTAAACTAATCTCGAAAATTTATTAGTTATTTTTTTGCTGCTTCATTCCAAACTGTTGCCAGATTACGTTATTATTATTATTATTATTATTTTTTTTTATAGTATACAAAAATGTGTATTTATAATATACATTTACACTATTAATTTTTTATACGGTTGCCATTACGCGATGCGTATAGTCATAATGTAGCTGTTGTAAATTCTACTTTAATACGACCTTAATGTACAATATGTTATCTATATAAAATAAATTATAATATTTCATGATTTTCAATTAAACTATAATGCATACAAAATATAAATACATTTGTAGAGTTAATATAGGTATATTTAGTTATTTTATTTTCTGTCAGAATCGGAACTCCTACTAAAAAAAAAAAACAAATTACGATTATATAATTCGGCATCGTGTCAAACATTTTTTTTTTTGTTTTTTTTTTTTTAAACAAATTACATATTATTACGTTGCAAGAAAAAATAATTATAACATCATTCACGGATAATAAAACTATACACCTTTGCCGTAATAATAGCAAGCTACATAGTTGTTTACCAAAGTCTTTCAATGTTTAAAAACCAACTAAATTCAGTATGAAAAAAAGAAAAAATTACTATTGTAACTGAGATTTTAAATTGTCATTCAAATTATTGAGTATATTTTAGCTAACACTTCGTATCACGAGATGAGGTGATGATACGTCATAGCACTAAAGTTGCGTAGATCGCTATAACTATACAATATACGCATATTACGTGCTGTAACTACTTTGATATCTATCGTCGACTGGTAATTTATTATGTAGACTATGTGTTGTACGCTGACGTGTAGATTGCCTACCGTTGACACATACGCATTATAATTATATATATGTAGATCTTTTTTTGTCTTGGCCTTACATGAATAATTATAAATTATATTCGTTGTTATGTCTACGCGCAGTTTCAGAGTTGACTCTATTACAGCCACACACGATTGGTGCGGGTTTTCCTAACGATTTCTACAGTCCTGTTTATAGTTATTATTATTTCATTGGATAAAAAAACAAAAACAAAAACAAAATACGCGTGAATACATATTTATGAATATAATATTTATGTAGTATTAAACAATTTTTATTTTATTGTGATCATTATGACGATTATATTTATTTTTAGATTCTGATTTTTGTAATGTTAATTGATTGCTTAATGTAAAGTATACGTATTATAATAAAATTAATAATCCATATATCATGTAAATACGTGTGATATATAATAATTATAATTTACAATAATAATTCACCATTATAAATTGGAATAGTATATGATTTCAAGTTTCATAATAACTCATTATAATAATATTACGAGTAAATATTAATTTTGCAAGAATTTCACGATTTGAATTTTGAACGCTAAACAAGTCTTTAGGCCGTTGGGTAGTTGAAGGGAATAGTGTTATACTCTTAAACCACTTCCCCCCAGGAGTGAGATTAGAAGACGAAAAGTACTTCTACGCTCATACTAATATATATACATATACGTATATAAGTATATAACCACGACTCTTGACTTTAAATTATTCAAAGTGTTTGTATCCTTATTAAACTCTATAATTCACACATGCGTGTTATTAAGTCGAATTCGTAATACTGGCCCGCAGTAAATAAAATGTTCAATAATAATATATACTCGGTGCGAACACGCGTATCCTGTTATCTATAGACACGCAAAATTGTTGTAGTGTTATATTACTTACGTATATATTACTTTTTTTAGTTATTTATATTTATTTTCATCATGAACATCATCTAAACGTTAGTTTTTGTCATTTTTCGTCCTTTCACGATAGCGACTCATTGTGATATTGATAAAATACGATCTTTTTTGTAACCGCTACTATTATATATAATAATAAAAGTAAGCCGTAGGACAATCAAAATAGTAGCCCAGTTTATATCCGTCGATCTACAATATAGGTATATTATAAAATGCAAGAGTAAGCTATAATATATTTTCGAGATACTTCTCCAAACGCATATCGCTGGTTTATTTTAGAGTTATCTTTAACACGAAACGCACTTTTACAATGATATATTAGGTACGCGTATTATAATAAATTTTGATTTCAAGGTTAACCCTATTTAAATACGACTATCATCATTACCGAATAGGTAGTCATATTTTCTGATTAGTCAAATAATAGCCAACACGATTTATATCGTACATGGATATCCAAATCAACAACGATTTGTAGTATCGTTGAATATTATAAATAAATATGTATTCACTGAACGTCACATGTACGTGCGTTTTGTAAATTATCGTGTTCGGAAAATATAATACATAGTATAATGAATGATTTTAAGATCAATTTTTAAGAGTGCAAACATAATACATTATGTATATAGTCATTAGCACTAAATAGAATAATACATTAATATATATATATATTATATTCTATATAGGCGCAATAAAATATAAATCACGCACGTTCCAGTCGACGCCCATTAATTCAAATAGGTGTATATATCTATAGTCGTTTGGTTATAACTATTTCGATTCAATCGTTTCATTCGTTTTGTATGTCTGATAAATATTATTCGAACGGTATTGATTTTGAATGACGGAGTATTTATTTTAAGTTTTTTTTTTATGAACAATTAAAAAATATAAATCACTAATACGAATCGCTAGTTGACTAATTTTTATGAATTGATCAAATCAAACAAATATAAAAAAAGGAATAAAATTATTCATTCTGTTTTAATACTCACTATTTTTCATGCATAAATTTACTTCCAAACTTTTATTACACTTTATATTAGTATACATCATAATAATTTTCCATTCGTTCATACACAATATTATTCAAACTTATTACTTAAATTATACACGCTATGTATTACGTATATATTATTATGTATATAAATATTACTATAGCGTTTAAAACGAGAGTAACTTTAAACTGAATAGTTTTTAATTGTAATATTATATAATATTTTAGTAAATTATTATTCAGTAAATATAAGTACGTAATTACTTTTAAGTTATAATAACTACAAAATACAAAATTTACATCGTCATTGCATGATATAATATACATATATGTATGCTATATATGCATAAAAATATATTTCATATACAACCACCACCTAATCTGTAACATACATGCAGGTATGAATAGGTATTATGCTTATATATACTTTTACTTATATTTAATATTTATACGTAAATAATTTTCATTTACTTATATATTAGTGTTTCAGCCATTATCAAAATATGATTAATATTACAACCATTAATCAATACTCAACAGACGGCCAATGCATATTACATACATTTTTTTTCTATAAGTACCCAATTAAAAATTAAAAATAAACGATATTAGGTGATACATAATTTGTGCTATATGCGTAAAATTATGAACTCATAATAATAATATTTTTGTTATTAATTATCCTAAACGATAAGGATAAAAAGTGTAGTTGGTACAATTATAATAATAGTAACGTGAAAAATGATATTATTATAAAATGTACGAATTAATGAGTGACAAATGCCTGGGACAATATTATATTATTGTTAAAGTGTACCATAATTATTTTTTGTCTTTCGATATTATTTTACAAACTTCCATCTGGTAGTGGCCTGGCTATCGCTCGTTAGTCTTAATAATTATGTAATTATAATACGCAGTGCAAGTGATTTCATGAGAGACCGGTCTTCAGTCTATATATATATATATATATACCTAAGTACAATATTACAATACCATAAATTATTATAAATAATAAAACATTTTAAATTCTTAACGGAGTGATATGATATGTATTTTTTTATTTATTACTTTTTTGTGTCGTCCCGCTTTTTAATTTTTATAGTAAAAAGAATACTTCGATTTTCAACTTTAAGGGTGATTCTGATAGAAAATCGGATCCAGTTTGTACTTTAGAAGAAAAAATATAATTAAAAATTCTTTGTTCTGAAAAAAAATAAAAAATAATTTAGCCAATATAGGATTAAAATAAAAACAAAATATCTACGTTTGATTATTAAAAAAGTTGTTCGGTAACAATATAGTTACCAAAAAGTTAGACCAACTTCGCTCATAATTGTTTCTCATCACACAATATCATAATTTATCATTGAATTCAAATTTAACATATCCATTTTAGTTATACTTACTTAATGACGTGGTACACTGGAAACCTACAAGTGTATAGCCGAGCAGTTAAAAATACTGTTTATTGATTTACAAATGTAATATTTTTACATTTACACAATTATTTAAAATGATGTCATACTATGAGAGCTCGCACAGCATTAGGGGATACGAATTATTGTACGAATTTATTGATTTTATCGCATTACCATATTATATTATGTTCATATAATAAATTATAATATTATCAACTGCAATATTATAAACGTCCATGTTATTATTCGTATTTATTTATATCGGTTTCCAAAAGTTCTTTTACAAAATGTAAAGACTATATTTTTACGGTCGCGCTTTCGGGTAACTCAGGTACGCGAATACAATATATCATTCTAAAAAATACAATGCATGACCTATACCTACGCACTTTTTGTTTACAGTATAGTTGGAATAGAAAACATTATATTTTGTATGCGATAAAATAATCGTAAAACACCGCCGATACATTTAAATCCGATAACTAGTAGTAGGGCGCCAGCCAAAATACGAACGCAAATTGGGCGTTTTAATGTCAAACTACACTTGATTTATTTTCAAACACTATGCGCGAAAGAGACACAAAGACAGATATAAAATACAAAAATATAAAAATTTAGTATAACACGTAGTCGTCTCTCTCAGCGATGTGGGCGCGTGCACCGTGAATAACAATATAATATTGGCAGTTCAAAGACGGTATTATTATAGTTGATTTTTATTTATTTTTATTTTATTATTCATTCAAAATTTTTCAAATATCGTTTTTGTATTATGATGAACTATAATTTTTCTTTACTCGACGACGGCGCAGCATCTTCTCTCGATCTTCTATTTTTAGAAACGTTGAATGATAAAAACAGTCAGTGACAATATACACATTATAAACAATATACCTACGTATATTTTGCCATTAAAATAACGAGGTAAATAATATATGACACCGTGATACCTACTTTTTAGTTATTTTTCTCTCTATTTCTCTCTTATCAGAATAATTTTACATTATTATCCTCATGATGAATGTACTGTTGTTCAAATGTCACATAATAAACATTTTAAAAATTGTTCTACTGACTTGTCGAACCACGAGACGACGTGCTTGTCATATCAATGTTACAAGTAGCACAATAGATTGTGCTGACAAAAATATGCATATATATTATAATATATAATAATATGGCACTACGTACATTAGCGTCCTTGTAAACAATTCTATTCTCTTTGAAAGCACTAGTCAATATATAATATACCTACCTATCATCGTAGTATAACACTATAAATTATTGTTTATTTCAAAATATTTGTATACCTATATGAAACGGGAAATCGACGTCGTAATCATTGTGTACTACAAAAAAAAAAAAAAAAATGAGAGACGAGAATAAAACGCGTAAATATAAACATTCGGTTATTTTTTATATTTAATAAAATATTTCAAGATTAGAGATTTTCAATCTACATTAACGTAATATCTAAAAGTACATATTAATCAAAATTATGCCCTTGTACAATACGAGTATACACAATATAGTAACAAGTGTTTTGAAATATTTTCCAATTTTTAGACTATTCGTATTATAATTGTAGTTATAATTGTTTAGTGTTTTTGAAGGGATTGGTGTAGTGAAAAAGGGGGTAGTTGAAGAATTTGCAGGTTTTGAGATATTTGGAGCTGTTAATCTAGAATACTATAACACATATTATACGAAAAATAATGTTGAATAATAATAATAAATAGTAAGATAAAAAAAAAAAAATTAAAAAATTACAATCGTCTCTTTGTTTATGTTACAATATTGGAATATACTTTTTAATTCGTTGTTTTTGTCGTGTGTTTACAGCGTGGACGGAAACGAAAACCGTTTTCTCAGGGAGTTCGTAGCTTGTGCACCGCACTCAGCCGGTTGTCGTTTGGCCAGATGGCTTCAACCGGAGTCAGTCATCGAACCGGATTCATGTGAGCTTTCGCTATCCACGGCTGAGGTGCGGTGTGGATGGCCCGCCAAATTTACTGTTCGAACGCGTGACCAGTATGGTAACCTAGTTCAATCGATTGGATTAAAGGTATATTATATATATAAAAAAAACAAGCTTATCATGATTGTAGGACTGTAAATACTCCAAATGAAAAATTGAATAATGATTAAATAATAGTATACATGTTTAGAGAGAAAGCTGAAAGATCATGAAATTTAAAATATATTCTAGTGATTCTTAAAATTTAAAAACATGTTCGATCTTATTATTGCAAATTCGTTCAAAATAACTTTAAAAAAAACATAATATGTTGTTAAAATTTTTCTGTTTTCAATAACTGAGAGATAAGTAATTGTAAATAAATTAGTTTTCCACAAATTTAAAAATACATTTTAATATTTTTAACTGAAACACCTATAACATTTTGATCATTTTAGTCATTTATAGTATTGAAAAATATTAAAAACAATATCAGTGTTTATATTTCGATGAATTTTGCGGGGTATTTAGTACGCTTTTTTCATAATTTTAATATTAATACCTGAAGATCAATGTTTAATAACGAAATTACTATACCTATTTGAATTATAATAGCAATTTGTAACAATAATTGAATATTTTTTTTATTTCGTTAAAAGCAATCAATTACCTATATTTCATTGTAATACTATGTACATTTTAAGAGTTTGCTAATAATAACTATTTGTCAGTAAGTTGTATTAAAAATTTCCAGAAATGTAATACATTATTATTAGTAATACGATCGTACCTATGTCTATATGCGCTAATATAGTATATAATATATACATAATTAAGTAAATCAGGGAATGTTAACGTAGTAACAAAGTTTTATAAGTATCTAATTTGTATTAATCAATTGTTACCATTTTATAATATATATATATAGTCTATATAGATAAATTTATATATGAAAGGATGAATGTATATTATTTGTACTTATTTCCTACTCACGTTTCCACCACACAAATAAGACATCGAGTTAAAATTACATCGATACTATTAGCAATATAAAATCGAGTAATCAATAGGGAAAATAGTAACCTATTTAATTAAGGTTTGGTTATTTACAAGGGTTAACAAGACGTATATATCTTTTGAATGTTATTTCGTTTACTGCTTTAGAAAACCATTTAATTTATTAATTATTATAACTTTACTATTTATGTTAACATTTCATTCAAATTTTAAATTAGTGTTAAAAAAGTCATTAGCAAAAGCATAATGAAATTTTGTGGGCAGCGTTGAATACGATTCTATGAAAAAGGTTTTAGCGAATTTAATTTTCATTTAATAATAATAGTAATAGCGATTAAATACGTTTAACATTTAATTTACGCTTGGTGTATTTTTATTTTCAGTAAAACTTATTTGTTTTGTAATCGAACGGTAAAAACTCTATTTTCAATTTAAATTAATAAAATTTTTTATCCAAACTTTAATTAGTCTTTAACACACATATAATACGATAGTTAATTAAATCGGAAATAAAAAAAAAATTATAATAACGTTCATAAAGTTGTTGAAAAACCTTAACTTTCCTATACTTACGAAAACTATTGAGCTCGCTTGCAATATTACAATAAGTATAATTTATCTGTTTCATCATTTATAAGTGTACAGTTTAAAAAAAAAAGTTATATTATTATTTTATACTTATTATATTATATTATATAAACTTGATTTATACATGCATTTCACGAAAATAAAATTGATTAAATTTGAGCACCTACCAGTTATTTAAAAAATTGATTGACTTTTTGTAACGAGGTTATTTGAACATACGCAGTAATAATAATATAATAAAATACCATTTCGTCCGCCCGACTGTGCAACACATATGTTTCTTATAATTTCGCATTTTAAATAACTATAATAATTCAACGTAAACAAATTTAGATATAATATGAAATGATTTGCGGATCTTTTTTTGCTCTTAATGAATAATATATATATACATTATTGACACTTACAATATTGTAACCTAACTAGCTGTACGCTTATTTACTATAGTGTCGAATTAGACATTTTAGAGTTCTATACTGGATAATCATGTTTTTATAGCGTATGTGAATTAATACTATAGTAAATTATTGTCTAACACTCTAAACACAACAGGTGGAATTCTTCACTCAATCGAACTGCAAATCCAAAGTCAACCCTTATATAGACATTTGTTCCGGTACGGTGGATGACAAGTATTTCGGTGGACATCCTGTGCCAAAAACATATGTCCCATACGAGACGATCATCAAGGACAAGTTTAGATATCAAACTATTACATTTATGAAAGTACGTATTTATGATTAAATAACAAAATAATTATAGTTAGAAAAATTGTGTATTACGTTTAGTTATTACCGTCGGCGATTTGTTGAAAACTCGAACCATGTTATTGTATACATATTGTTATTTAATCTCAAGGAAATCTATCGAAAAATTATTATTTTAACGCGTTTGGTCTTATTGGACTCGCGTAAACGTACAATATTATCTGTTTGCGACGGCAGTGAATTATAATGGTAATTAATTAAGTCCGTGTTTAATCAGAATAATTACAGCTTAAAGGTTTACTGCTCGGCGAACACACAACTATAACAGCACCAAACAAAAAAATATATATTCATTAATTCCATCTGTGAAAACTATCGTAGGTATATACCTATATGCAATACAATAATGTTTATATTACATGCACAATAACATCGTTTTATTGTTGTACGGTATTATGTGCACTGTCGAGATAAAACAACGTAATTATAATATTATGTTGATTTTAATACCTCGACTATTGTATCATCGAAGTCGATTATTATAAAACAACAAATTCTATTATTAATTAATAAAATCAAAACATCTACGGATCATAAATCATAATGAATACAATGTGTATTATATTATCTAAATGCGAGCGATAATACTTATACAAAAAAAAATACTTTTAATATATACGATTGTAATGTATTATAGCATTACGAGAATTATTCGTTTGAAGAACTCAGGTTGGCGTCGCCGTCGACAAAAGGTGACTCAGAAAAGCTTCCGATGGAGTCACAGGGCAATGGCACCTACGTAGTGTACTGGACGCCAATGACCACGGGATATTATGACATCAGGGTGGAAGTGGACGGTTATCCACTAACGAAACAAGTAATTTTATTTACCTATAACATAAAATACAAATCGTTAAACAACTGGTATTATCATAATCTAGCAGACCCTGGTTTTTCTGATCAGTTATATCACACTAAATTGTAGAAGAACAAACCCTCACATAAATAAATTTAAGGGGAGAGGACATATGAAATTTTTAAAAAAATCGTAATGTCATAAAATTTTCGGACACTATACATCAGTAAATTGTCTTATTTAATAGTAAGTTAGATTTTATTACCCAGGAATCCATTATGGTACTTTTATAATAGGCCAAAGATAGGCCAAAACTAGAAGGGTAATAGAATAGATACTCAATATAAATATATAATTGAGTAAATAAAAATCCTCATAATAAATAATAAAAACAAGTTCCTATATCACCTGTTTCAATGCTATAAAAAAAAACTTTCCGTTAATATTTTATAATCTCGTCCTAGGCATTGATGTAAAATGAAAACATATAACATGTAATACGATTTTATAAGAATATATCATATACTATAAGACATATAAATATAATGAAACTAATTGACTATTAGTTTTACATCCACGGAAAGACTGATGGCAAATATCGTTCTATCGGCATGAAATTTTGCGTTATACAATGGCATATGCAGCGATATCGTAAAAACTTTAAACTACCTAATTTCAATTGCTGTGAAAACTATCGTTGAATGTTGATACATAGAGGATCCTATATTTATTAGTCCAAGGAAGAAATTTCCTTATTTTCCCTGTCCCCTGCGCAACGACCCTATTACAGAACCATATAGGTAGGCAATTCTACTTAATCTTATTTCGGAGCACTACAGCGAGGAACGTATTGTGATATTTAAGGGGTTTTATGAAACGCAACTCGTTTTACATATTATGATAATATATAGTCGTGATAAATCGAACTTGTCGATCAGATGGTTTGTTCGCCCCTTCCCTTTCCACCACAGAGTATTTATCACAAAAATCACAGGATAAACCTCCAGTGAGCTTATCCGGGGGTCTTAGACAAATGTCGGACGATCTTTCAGCGGGCCAAAACGAGCATCAGCATAGGAATCTTTTTTTTCAAACGCGATGATTGCTTTTCACAGAGCCTCTATTATAACTCATATACCATAATAATGGTAGACCCGCCCAACGTGATCCATCCGATTCGAATGAACACATCGACGGAAAAAAATATTATACAGCTTTGACGTATAAAAATATATAAAATATGTTATGATTTTTATGTGTTATGTACAAGCGCACGTCCGCTTCAGCAGAACGATTTCCTTCGTAATTATACAAATAATAATAATACATCGAGTATACCTAAATTATTATTTAATAATAACAATAATGTGAGCTTTTATGACCTTAACCTGATTACTGGCGTGTTTTCAGACGAAACACATCGACGTGAAAGAAGCGCCTTTCAATGGCGCCAAGCCTCCGGACCATGGACTGGCGCTCTCGTCTCCGGCCACGAAATTGCTGCAGCACGTGGGCAAATACAGTGCCGGACTTCGTATCCGCACTCACCCCTCCCTTCAGTCTGAACAAATTGGAGTAATCCCTGTCAAAGGGATCATCGGGTACACAGACGAGGTGAGTGCTTCGGACACACGAATACACTATTATAATGTCTGTAGCGGAAATTTATAAATAAATAATACATATTAAATATTGTATAGACATAATAAAATAGACAGAGTCATGTAATAAAATGATTGATGAATAACAGCGAATCGAAATGTTGCTTTGATTCCGTTGGGTTTCTCGGTCATTTTTAATTATTTAAGTATACATTATTCCGTTATAAACCTAAATATTATTTTTCAATAATAATAATGATCTTGTACTGTAACCTATTATATTTTCGATAATAATTATTTTTGTTTAACTTTCGTGATAATTATTACGATTATAATAATTATTCCAATGTGAACTTGCATTTCTAACTTAAACTTATTTTGTAGTCGTTTGCAAGTATAGATACGTATGATAATAAGATTTTTCTTTCAAATACACTATAACCCATTTAAGAAGTGTACTTAGTTTATGTTTTCTACGTCAATTCACTATATTTCGTTTAGTGGTTTATACCTATATTAAGTTTTTTTTTTTTGTATTTCATCGATATAATATTATTTTCCTAACACATTTCAATAACAAAATTAAAGTTACCCGGCGTTTTGAATAGGCAATTTAGCTACATTTCTGTTATGAGTAAATTTCTTGGATATTGGGTATTTTCATTAGGTAGCAGAACAAGTAATAGCATTATTATAGACTTATAGTGCGCGTACACTGCGTATTTTATAATAAAGCTAGTAAAGAAAAACGATAAGAGCTTATTCCTTTCCTCTCAGCAGTCAATTCCGCATTCTTATCAAAACCTGTAATACATTAGATGTGTTTATGAGTTAACAAACGTTTATCGCCGCAGCGGCGTTTGGCATCGTAATCGAGTCTGTTTTATTTTTCCTTAAGAAACGCGTTCCGCAGTCATGTTTTATATTCAATTTCCAGTTGTTTCCCATGTGGTGTTTAAAACTTTAAACAGAAGTTAACATCAATACAGTTACACGCGATGCACATCAAATAGCTGCAATATAAACAAATTATAAAACATAAAAAGTAAACTCTAAAACATCGGGATGTGTTTAAGTTATGACCTATCAGGATATCAGCTAAAATTATTGAAAATAAAAATTCAAGCAACCTGTAATCAATTAATATGTTAATTTTTATGTAATAATCTGTATTAGTTTATGGGAGGAGATATATAATAATTATATTCTTATGTAAATTAAAACCATTATTTTTTTAATTTCGAGTTATAAAAATAATATTTTTATAATAATGAATGTATTTTAATTTGAAAAAGAAAAATAATTATCATTCAAATTGCCTACATAGCTTGTATAATTTGTTCAGTTATATAGTATATCGTATTATATTGCTTATCAGATTCAATATTTCAATTTTTGAATTACTCATTAATTTAAGTGATGCATTAATAAGTACCTATATACATAGCACTATTCTTATTGCATGCATATTAAATCGCTGATGTTGTACAACAATAGATCGTCCTATTCGACAAAATATAAGTATTACATATTTACTTGAACAGTGAACACTTACATAAAACATTATCCATGTTAAGCCTTAATTAATTACAAACACAAACAATTGTAATAAAAATGTGTTCGACGCGTAAGATAATGATGATTATTGGATTAATTAAATTACATACTATAGTTTGATAGTACTATATCGTTTGCGGGTTCTTAATTATTTTTATTGTGGGCTTAGGAAAAATCTTTTTACTGTGCGAATTTACAACTTCAATATTATTGATGTTAATTGTAGGAATAATAAATAAAAATAGCTATTTAGATTTTCAAATTGCAGTCTATGATTTTGAGTGGTTTTGTAAAAATAAATCTTCTACTTATATAATGTAATAATATTTATAAGTTTAGCATGTAATCTCAGATTAAAAGCAAACCTTTTGAAAAAATAAAAATGTAAAAATCATCTTGTTAAGTGCATCATCGTGTTCGTAAATATGTTTTGTCGTTTTTCCATCTTTTCCGTTATCGTAAACATTATGTTCACAGATGAGCAACGACGACGGTGATTGGGTACTATTAAACTCGGAGTCGGTGGAACGGCATTGCCAGCGGAGCGCACCGCAGATCGAAGCGTGGTGTATGAGGGCCAATAAATATTTGAACAGCGAACAGTTCTTGGTGCCTGTAAATGGGAAAACCGGCGGACCGAAAGCTCCAGCCACCGTCGATGCGGACGACGACAAGCGTGCGGCCGTCGCGATACCGGACACACCGAAGCAGCCAAATAGAGAAACGTACGTCTTTACACACAATGCAATATTATTATATTATAATACTAAATTTTCTTCAGTCGTGTCCGCACGACCAGTAGTATGGTTGTGTTAGAATCACGCCTTCTTTTAGGTATATCGAGATCCCTCGATATATTTATATTTTTCATTTGCACTAACCGAAATAAAATCTTTATATAGATGAGTTAAATGAAGAACTTATAGTTTTGACAAATATTAATTATACGATAACAATCAACGTTTAAAAAAAGCATTAGTCGTTAGTAATTATTACGTCATTGAAATATTTTTCTACATTATGTTGACCATACAATTTTTATAAATATTGTTAATATGGTCCTTGTTTTGTCAGAAGTTTTTTTTTGCTTATCATAATATAATTAATATTTAATTTTGATTCAGTGTTTCGTTTTTATTTTAATTTATTAATTATTATGAGTAATGACAGTAAAGTTTTTTTCATCAGATTGTTTCATTTTAACCATATTTTTATAACACAAGCTATAAGCCAAATTACCTTTTACAGTTTTTCCGGCCTCCAGAACTAATGGAATAGTAATTATCTAATACAATATATGTATAAAATTATAATTCAAAAACAAATCAAAAGCTAGAATTGGACAGCATTTTCACTTTCATCGTTATTTGTTTTTAATTGTACATTTATTACAAACTGTATAATATATTATAATATGATAGGTACACAAAAAGTTGACTATTATTTTTTTTATCTCTTAATTTTCTTACAAATTGTAAAACAAAATTAAAGTTTTTTAATCAAACTTTGACAAAATTTGAAATTGTTAAAACATTTGAGACAACCAAAATCAATAATTCGTTTTCAATTATATATTCAGATTTATAAGTGTTTTAATTTCTGGGTGCACAAACATGAATAAATATTTAAGGCAACGTCCTTTACGTTTCAATTACTATCAAACAAGTGTATACAGTATAAATGCAAAACATAATTTAATTATTATGCAAAGCATATTTTTATTTAATTACTCACTCCACATTTTAATTGACATTACTTTAATTGAAGAACAAAACTTTTATAGCTGTATATCTAAATTACACATTAAGTTATTTACTCAAAATATGCAGTTGTATACATGTATAAATCAGTGATTTCAAATACATTTTTATTAATATATTTTTGTATTAGCATATTTTTACGTTGTTTTTAGTCATTGATATGATTACAGCAAAATTTCCTGGCATTATTTTTTTTTTCAAAAACCGCGTAAAATTAGAACGGGTCCCCAGCTGCCCATGCTTAAAAAAAAACTTAAATTACTATGCATATAAGTTTTTACGAATAAAATATTTCCATGGACAAAAAGCAATCTAAAAACCCGATACCGTCAGTATTACCATTTATCGGACAAATAGATGGCCGTGCATATAAATTATATTATATGTACCTGGATTTAATGACGGTCGTAAAGTCCATATAATTTTTAATAGTTAATACGAATGCCCTTATAATGAACACTAAAATGTGGACTCTGAATTTTCGATTTACAAACTTATTGCATAAACTTCGCTACTATTGCATTGGTTATATAGTTACACGCCAAATAAATTTTTCTCTAAATTAAAATTATTGACAAACGAACGTCACACGCTCATTATAATAATTACACACAATATGATAGTACACAAAAGCATATTATATACAATATTCATATTATATTTGTGTACTTTTCATGGACGTTCGCTAATGTGTGTTAATGTTAGCATAAAACTTTAACAAACGGAGCAATATAAAACGCGTGAAATTATTATATTATGCACGCGTACTATTTTTGTTCATAATATTTGTACACATGTTACCAAATCAATAGTTTTTAGATTTTAAAATCGATATTAATAAAGAATAAAGATGAAAAAAAATCTAAAAAATGGTACTGCCTACTTTACTACTGATATTAATATCAAAACGACTAAATTATAAGAATATTGTATTTTACAACTTAATTATATCCATCAATAATTTCCGGACATCATATATAGCTATAGGTTAGGTCAGCTGGCTATATTAATAAAAAAATATTTGTTTTTTTATGTAAATAATAATATTATGTAACAACGTTGTAGCCCCAGAAAGTCATTTAGATGTTGCCAAAATAAATCAAAATTAAAAAAAAAAACAGACTATGTCATGACTTATAGAAGAATGTTGAAGATTTCCTGTGCAGAGACCTCGTGGATAACTGCTCAGCTAATTTAACATTTAATGTAAAGTCGCATTACATATTATTATTATTATTATTATTATTATTATTATTATTATTATTACAGTTAGGTTAGGGTTATTTTCGGTTGAAGAATATTGTCAACGAGATATGAAATTTGCGTTTTAATTTTAAAACAATATAATAGCACTATACGAGGATCAACCGCGGCCGCCAACTCGTTATGGTAGTTAGTTTCTAATTCACGGTCTGTTTATTTCCAACGTGATATTACCTAGTATTAATAATATATTATCGTTATCATTATGCCTGATTTTTTTTTCTCAACGTCTCCCCGACTTTGAGATGTACGCATCGTCGCTGCGCGCGATATTTAAATATTATGTATAATGTAATGCAATAATATATGTTACTTATGTCGCACTCATTTGCAATTATTATTGCTGTTCAGAGCCACCAAATCTTCGGCGCTACTTCCACCGCCGCCGCTACCACTACCACCTCCACTACCAATGCCGCAACAACCACAGCCGTCTCCTGACCACCCGGCAGGGCAGCCAGTCGACTACAAAGTCGTGGTGTGCGGTGCCTCGGGACACAACATCCGGAATCAGCCGACGTTCAAGGCCACGCCCGTCGGTATGCTCGTCCAGGGCAACGTCGTTCAGGCCGTGGACAGGGTGACCAACGGCGAGGGCGTGTGGATCAGACTTTCCGACCAGTGCGCCGCGGTTCACTGCGGCGTTTCATGCGTGACAGCTTGGTCACTTGCAGCTGACACATCGCACGTGATCTATTTGAAACCGGAAAACGATCAAAGTGAGTTGACTATTAAGGGAATTTCTGCACACTGTTTGTTTTTTCTTTCTCTGACTCACGTGCAGCGTAAACAAACATCATTCACGAGAATTATATATATATACAGTACTTGTATATATATATATACAGTAGAATCCGCTTAATTGGGACACATTGGGCGGTGACCTATTTGTCTCCACTATCCGACTGTCCCGATTAACCGAATAACTAAAAAACCGATACATTCGTTCGGGACTGTGCCAATCTGTCCCTATTAAGTATGGTTGTCCCGTTTATGCGGTGTCCCAAATAAGCGGATTATACTGAATATAGTATATTATACCCATATGTCTCGTATGTCTAAAATATATTCTTTCAAACGATTTAAATTTACAAATTTTTGTTTTTTCGAATGACCACACCAACGTAGGCGTATCTCAGTCATTCGTACAACATGGAAAATTTGCGTTCAGTTTTACTGACTACTTTTCATTTTAGTTAATTTGTTACACGTGAGCCTGAAAAAAAAATAAATATTGCGTTTTCATCCCATTAATGCTAATTTTACAGTACTTAATCGTTATTAGCGTTATTGCGTGTTTTCTCTACAGCCTGTGCTTACGGTTTAAACTGCGGTAAACGTCATATTGTACACACCGTTTTCCGAGAGAATGTGATTACTCTGCACATATGACTAGAGCTGAAGAGTAAGAATTTGGATGGTTGTGGCGGGGTAAATTTGAGTTTGGGGGTAGTTCGTAATCGCATTCTCGCGGCAAACAGATTACAACAAAATAAATAATATAAGACTATTTGATTTGATAAAATGCACCATGTATTACAATTAGTATAGACTATAGGTAACTATAGTATGCGGTTAAATGACTTAAATATGTTAATAAAAAAAAACCAGAATATTATGATATTTTTTAACTTTTAGTATAGTTCATAGTTATATTTAATTTTAACCGCGTTACCGTTCAATCCTGTTGAATTTGTGCTGTCTGTCGGGAGTGGATTGTACGTAGTAATCCCATGTAGTGCCGATAATAATCCCCTGCCTCAGTCATCGTTCTACTAAATCCATGCAGGTCAACCGTGTGGTCGAGCGCGTCACGGCCACACTGACTAAACGTCTAGCTATTTCGTTAGTTTTTCACGATGTATATACCATGTACACAGTGTACACATTTTGATTTTAACTGTAGAAATTAGAAAAATTTAAATATAAAAATATTTAACTAAAAATCATTTATAATTTTTAGTCTATTAAATCATGTTTTGAAACTCTGAAAGTTTGACCGGTTATTATTGTATTAATGTGGATGCATTAATTATAATCCATAGGTAGTATAACTCTTATCTTCTAAAACAGTGGTGCCCAACCCACGGCCCGTGAGCCACATGTGGCCCGCGAAGGTATTCTGTGTGGCCCGTCACAAATTATTAAATAAAACATTATTATTAGATTAAGATATATTTAGTGGCCGCTCGAAGATGATTATTAACCAAAGTGGCACGCCGAACAAAAAAGGTTGGGCATCACTGTTCTAAAACCTACTGTTAGGAAAATGACAAAGGCTTTACTGCTGGAAGAGCGGAACAATTAATCAGGATAAAATAACCTATCTTATTGTACCTATACGTTCGATATTTATTGATACAATAAAATACTTGTACGATTCGACGCAGAAGAAGGAACCTTTTCACACACCACTGCGCTTTTTTAGTGACGTATACAAATTATAATTAATTACTGATTTTGATTATTACCTCTAGATTTTAAAATATATAAATGCAACAGAACTATACAAATTGGCGGGTGTTTTACCATCGTTAACTGATAAAGATTTAATAATTATTAATAATTAAACGCCATTAATTTGTATTGAATATTGTTTGCCTATATATTTTGATAAGTTTAAATACCTATTAATTGCAAATAATTATCATAATTGGTATATTTGTTATTAATATTTAATTCTGTTGTTAAAAATTGTTAAACAATTTAAATGAGCAATATATATAAACTCAATACAGCTATAAAAAGGTAATAGGTAGTCATGACTACTGCTTGCAAGTTCGTATCGCTCTGCTGTATATCAGATTTCGAATAGGTCATTGTTATAGGTGTGTTAAATTTTAATTCAATGTTATATAATTGTGCATGAAAAACTATTTTGAGCGTAGACGGTTTTTCAGGTTATATCACTAAGTATATTTCGTGGTATGTTTTTTGATAAATCTACAGTTATTAAAAAGGTGATTTATTTTATTTTTAATATTCCGGTAAGCTGATATAATTTTTACTGAAAATATTGCAATTTTTTATGTTATAAGTGTTCAATTATTATAATAATATGTATTATTTATATAATTATACCATATTTTAACAACTTTATAATTCTACATTCAATTATATCTTTTTGTAAATACCGTTAAACAATAAAAAATAAATTCATAGTATAAATATTTTAAAATAAATTAAAATTTTCATTACATATAATAATATAATATAATAGGTATGTAAAAGTTTTAGGTTCGTAGAAATAATATTTTTAAATTAAAACAAAATAATTAACATCATTATTTATCTTTAAATAAGTAATTTCATCTAAGTTTCAGCTTTAAATATCTATAAAAAATAATTGTCTTTGTACATTTTTTATATTTTATGGTTTCAGTATGAACTATTTATGAGAAATCTTGTATTAAATTTTCAAAAGTTGAAAATAATAAGAAAAGTTCTTATGAATTTCTAACTACAAAATAAAACAGACTATATATTTTTAATATTTTTATACAGATATAAAAATAACCCTTGTAAGATTTTGTTATAAATTTTAAAGAAATTTGACCCCAAAAATAATTTTGTATTGATCTTTATAGAAAAAAAAATAAAAATTTGTAATGTATATAAATTCCTCAAAAAAGTTTAGAAATTTTGAAAATTGTATCATATGATGAAAATAATGATACAAACATTTTAAGAAAATTTCAAGTATCAAATTTGTTTGAGGATAAATAATATTTTATCTAATATCATAAAAATTTGTTAAATTCTCATTTTTTTTTTATACATATATGTATAGTCTAAAGTATCAACTAGTTAAAATTTGCTACTGAAAATAACCTCTATTTTTTAAAATCAAAGCATTTTTACTGTCCCAAAGTTGATGAAAAAAGATAAATTTATTTTTATTTTTATTTTTAACACCATATAAAAGTCAAACTTGAAATCTTACGTGGAATTCTGGTCGTATTGTTTTGTACGAAATGTAACAAATCACCACATTTTTATTACGGGAGTAACTATTATGGTTGCAAACATTAAAAAATTGAATTAATTAATTATTTTCTATCTAAGACAGGTGCAATTTACATGTTTTCGTCAGAACGAACGTTTAACAATAAAAGTACCCTACAATAAATAAATTCAAATTCAAATTTTCCAATAAAGCACATTGTTTGCATCATCGTGGTGTGGTTAAACTGTCTGAAATCCTTTACTTTAGGAGACACACCATTAATATATTTTGACTGTCAAGATTCATCAAAATATTATTCAGATATATAGGTACATATTATTATGTATGTACGTCTATATATATGAATATTGAATTGGAAAACAAACAAATTACGTTAGCTCGTCGCCTCGACATTCACATAGCACGACGTGTGTGTTATCGTAAATTAATAAAATAAGACCAATAGGCAATGCAGCGTACGCTACGATCGTCTTATTACTGATTATGATTATGAATTTACAGAATATCAACTTTTCAACCAATCTCATATTAATTACTTATAAGCTGAAACGTATTTGTAATGGCTTGGCGTGTACTAATGTGGTAGAATATGTATGTGATATAAACTATTTAAATACATTTAGTTTCAAAATGTTCAACTTTTAAAATGCAATAGTATAAGACAAGTATGAAATCCTAAAATAAAATACAATTATACAATATGTTTGTATAATCACCGATATATTATTACAATAATGCAAATATAATGATATAGAAGTAGGTGGTGCTGGTAGGTATTGGAGCTCGGGATTATATTATATTCATTACTTATAATTATTAATTTATCGATTTCGTGATCACAGAAGTTTTCGAAAATATAAATGACGAAATCATTTAAATCTTAAAAACTTCATTTGAACGTTGAAAAAATAATTAACGATCGTTCTGCGCATACAAAGCGCACACATATATAAACCCTGCAAGATTAGTTATAATAGATCGAAGGGATGAAAGGCACCCCTGATGTGTTTGACGAACTGCAGTTTTGATAAAATATCTATGGTATAATATATAATAATATTATAACGTGCTTTTAGACCAGTGGTTTTCAAATTGGGTGCCGCGGCTCACTGGTGTGCGGCGAGTATCCACTAAGTGTGCCGCAGTTTTTCCATAAATTACCGATTGCATTGAATTGTGATATAATAAAATGCGAGTATGTGTCAACTATTCGTCCAAGAATTAAAAATATTTGTTAGCCCATCAATTTCACATTTCTTATTAAATATATATATATAATAATAATTAATTCAAAACAATTTTGTTTATCTAAAAAAAAGGTCAGTGTGCCGTGAAAATGTTTTGAAGTGTACGGTGTGCCATGTATAATAAAAGTTTGAAAACCACTGTTTTAGACCATCGAAATTTAACGTTCTCGGAATATCGTAGTATCCGTGTACGGCGCTGTAATGCATATTTTGCACATTTATTAAGTACTATTATATAACATATTATATATATTATCATGGAGTAAACCTATTCGGCTGAACATAATATACTCTTTCGATGAAAATATAAACAATAAACATCGCACACACAATAATATAACAATATGTTTTCATTGTTTGCCGTTATCATTATTATTTATTTAGTGCATAAAACGATACCTATAACACAGACCTCCTTCTACCACCTCCCCCATCCCCACCCCGTCGTCATCGTCCGCCGCCCGAGTGATGCCGTGAAAACGGTGTAGTCTCGCGATGAATTCCACGACTCGAACACGGCTAATTTGTTTGTTGCACTCGTATGTAATAGCATTACAAGCGCGCAGATTGTTTTGAATTTCGGTCGGTAAATTAAATGCGTACGGTAACTCAATTTGCGGCGGCGGTGGCGGCACCGGCAGACGGACGCGCGCATCCGTTAAACTATAATTAAAATCTCCGCGTGCGCGTATGTATGTACATAGGTATGTGTGTACATGGAAGCGAATTTCGCCGGAAAAGGAATTTAATAAATTGACGTGCGCCCCATAAGCATCTCCCGCGCGCCCGCCAAAAGTCATTATACCTATCTCGCGGTAAATACACGCGCCGAAAAAGGAGTTACACACTCGCGTCGCGCTCGGGCCGCGTGCCAGGCGACTTTAATATGTCTGGACGAAAGCCCAAAATTATCAATTACTATAATACTGTTTACATATATATATATAATATATATAAATTATTAATGCTTATTTTATCCAATACATCTTGTTAATAAGTCACCGAGGGCTCGTAATAAATTATATTATATTGTTGCTACGACGCCAAATTATTGATCAAAAACTGCGACAGGTTTGAGCGTAATTTTCAGCTCGGGTATGTTACGTACAGTTTTCGATCGTTGTTAATGAGGAAAAATCGTTTCTCGATCAGTCACCGCTTTTTGCAGTGACAAAAAAGAACTCATCGTTTCAAAAACAAGTGACGAGATTTCGACGAAATATCTGGTTTTTTTTATACATATTTATAACTGAAAATTAAAGTTTAATTTTAATATTACTGTTGACTTACATTTACTAATTAATACTACTTTAATCGTAATTGTAATATAGAAAATATTTTAAATTTATATTTTTATTTGGTATACATTATACGTCATAATGTTTATCATTATTCTAGCAGCTTATTATTACGTCGTGTACTCGATTAATTTAGGTAATAAGCGAATCCAATCACATTTTCTTAGAAAATCTTTAACGAATCTGTTAAATAATGTATGGACTGTCAATATTTCGTTTAACATAGTATATAGGTACACAGTACACACTCTAATTTACTCAGAAACGGATAACATTCAAAGGTATAATATCTACAAGTAATCCATGAAAACGCAACGGATAGACGTTTCATCTTTAACAAAAAGATATATAGTACGAATAAATTAACTTATTTTCTTGGAAGTTATTTATAAATTAATTCATTTGAAATAATGATTTCGTGTTATTGATAATTTATTTAAATTTATGTGAACTGATAACATGTTCGCGAATACTTTTTTTTTTTTCAATAAGTTTTCTGAAATGCTATATAACCAATGCTTAACAAAACCCTTACCCATTTTAATGACTATAAATGGCTGACATCCAATACACTTAACCCTATCCATTCAATTTTATTTTATTTTATATTTTTTAAAAATATAAACGGTACTTTATAAGTTATTTAACCATGAACTATATTAAACCTTTCAAATAATACTTTAGTCAGTAACGAAATTCTATAGTTATAGCCAACTTTAAACTTATTAGATATTTTTTATTCATCAAAGCTGTAAGTATTTATATTATTATTACAAAATATATTATATTTTTAAATCTTTACTTCTGAAGATGATATTATTGCCAATTTTTAAATTAAATGAATTTCTAGGGCTTTGCAATTACTTTTACAAAAACTGACTAAAACAACAATAATAATTTTAAAATGCTCATATTAACCTTAACATTTTAGATTTTGTCTTGTTTTATTTTTGTAATTACAACGAACGCAATTACATAATTTTCTATTTAGTTCTAAAGATTCTTATTGTTTCGTTTTTTAAAAACTAGTTAAAAATAAAAAAGTATTCATCAGTTAATATTAAATAATTTAGAACATATAAAAAATATTGAACTAGATGTCATTGATATGAAAGATGTACAGTTGATTAAATTTAAAATAAATTTGAAGAACTCGACGTATTTACATTGGTCATAAAATTGTTTGAGTATCTAATTAATTATCTATTAAAAGTATTGAATACTTTTACGTAGTATCTGATGATATAACTGATATAACTACGTAAGAGAGTAGGTATAAATTTATATTATTGTTTAAATCAATAGTAAAAATGAAAATTATAAATAAAAGTTAATCGTAAATGCCAGTCGAATACATTAAGTAATCAAATGATTCATATAAAGATATTATAACACGCCGAGAAAACATAATATATAAGTTTATATTATAAATCGAAGAGATAAAAAAAATATTGAGTTACCTAGCTGTATTGAGTTTTTGTAACATAATGAGGGTTCGTTATAATCCAGGGTACCTATGGACAATATCAAGAAAACTTTTTCTTCGCAATTGTACAAGTTTTCGAGTTTTAAAGTTCTACCGGTTTATCGTTACTAGATATACCTAGGTGTTGTATATCAGAATTAACAAGCTGTATAGGTTATTATTATGGTGAACGCGCAGCGCTTGACTGACCTGTAGACTATTTCCAATAAAACGTTTAAATTATAATTTAATATTTTACTATTTTATACGAATCCAGTCACGATAAAAAGTCTTTGATAAATTTTAAACTAAAAAATAAATTAACTTTTAACAGCAAATCTGTTGATTTAGCCGTCAAATCATGATGTTAATAATATTTAGTGATATTATTTTCATAAATCAACAACTAAAATAATTACTATAAAGACATTAAATTATTGTTATTATTTTTATATGTATACAAAATACAATAAAACAATTTACCACACGTATACCTAATATTTAAAAATATTAAATTCTAAAAAATAAATTGATCAAAAGGAAAAAATTCTAATTAAAATTATTTATATATTTCTTATATTTTCCTAATCAATAATCAATAACTCGGTATAAACTTCAAACATTTTGTGTATATAGCTTACTATTAGTCTGTTAGTACTCATTGGCCTGCATCGCGCCAGTTCTTATTTATATAATATATCATTGATTAATATTTATAATCAATGAATATATTTATTTATTTATAATACATGACTTTATATTTTATACACTGTGACTATTGATTATATCTTAACAATAAGTGATTTAAATGTTATACAATGTTATGAATTAAAATGGAAACGAATCAGCGTCCATGAAACTAATATAATATTGCGAAAATATGTTTAATAAAAATTTATAGAATCTCATTTTAATACGTCAAATAAATACTTAATATAGGTAGTTGGGTATCTGTCATCATGGTTTGAGATCAAGATTAAAAATTTTCCAAACGGAATATTTAAAACGCGTATCTTTTCTATCGGTCTTGACGAAACGCGAAAGAGAAAGTCCTTTGAACCATTATGCAGAGTGAATATATATATATATAGCCATACAATATGCAGGGTAATTCGTCAAGGATGATAACTTACATTCTTTTCAATAATTTCAAATTTTGATGTTCAAATGTGTTTGTTCTATACTTTAAGAGTCTCATGTGATGATATAAACTTCAGTTTTTCAAAGGACGACACCCGTTTTTACTATAAATTATTTAGTGGATATATTTTGTCTAAAATAAGATAGTTCTTTTAAAGAGTTGATATACTTTTGTTGAAAATTTAAGCGTATAGTTTATCAGTTATTAAAATACTTATGAACATTTTTTAAATCACCACGCCCCTCATAGGTATTATCTATATCATCATATCCTACAATTATAATATAAAATATTTACATAATATTGTTTGTACACAAAGTTAAATAACTCGAAAAATATTTATTGGAGTTTTAATGTTGATACGTTGAAATTAAAAAAAAAATTATCTGTTAACGAATTCATAGTAGAAAATTATAAGAAAACAGAAGTTTGTACATTCATAGATCACTACTATTAAGTATAGTATACAAATATCTGAATAATTATTGAAAATATACTCTTTAATTAATATATTTAAAAATGACAAAAATCAGATTTTGTATTACTACGTTATCGAAGTAGATATAGGGATCATGCTTGACGAATCACTCTGTATAGATGCGTATAATATATAACTGATGCCGCAGGTGAATATCCGGTTCATTTTCCCCATTGGTCTCGTGTTTATTTTATATAATAGATTAACTTGACTATGTAGTATAATAATATACTGTACCCGCAGCGTAATCTTGGTCGGTCTCTTATGCATTGCATGGCCGACAACTTTATACACGAGAAAAACGTCAATAGCACACGTTGACGACTTGTAAACAAAATTTCAAAGGACACAGTTAAAGAGCTTTGGTCGGAGTTAGTGCAATGGTCTCCCTCGGGCTTAAGGCTCCTGGTTTATATACACCGCCACCGCTACCTCCGTTACCCACCTCCCGCGATTTTCTCATTCTCTTTTTATGGTGGTCCTGCACCGTGTGTTTAAAGTAAATAACTAGCGTACCTATGTATAATGTATATACATGTATATATATATATATAATTATTATTATTATTACAAAAAAAAAAAAAACGTCTTCGAAATGTAATTTTCCGTTTGACATAATTCAACGAAACGTAATAACTTGTTTACGGTATAATATCTTTGTTATTATATTATAACCTGCAGATATGATAATGCGACAACTTATATAAATAATATTTTTTTATAAGAAAACGTCAACGATAATAATTCATATTTTTAAGGGAACTCCGTGAATGCTAGTCTCTTGATCTTGGAGATATTTGTTCAAAATTACCGTTTAAGTTTTTCGATTAGCATAAAACACACACTTTGACCATTATAATTTCACCCATCGTATTGGGTAACTCAATCTAGACTCGATGACATGATTGTTGACGATCAAACTTGTCCCAGTCGTCCTGTGTGAATACTGAATACAATATGAATGTATATTATATTGTATTATTTTATGTTATAAATTTATAATAACAGATGAAAATATAACTTATATCATAAAAGTTATCAAAAAATGCTATAACATTAATTCCAGGTTTTACTGGTATTTCTTAAAGATTTTTTGTATTGAAAATGTTTGATAAATTATTGTATTATATTTAAACAGGTGTTTCGATGCTATTAACATTCTTGGTGTTTATTGCATAATTGAAAAATTATAAAGATAATTCATTAAAACATCCGGTAAAACTTGTAGACGCATATCGACTGTATTATATCATACTGTAGGAATTTTTATAGTGCTATTTCAGAATTATAAAATATTTATTTTTAAGACTGAATGAGAAAAAATGATATATCCGTTTTGAGCATTATATTTGGTATTTAATTTATAATTCGTATTAGGTACAAACAAATAACAATCAATGCTTTGTTAAGCAGTTAAACTTTTTTTAAACAGTATTTAAAAAAAATTATATCTCATAATCCCTAAAATATCATCCCATAATCATGCCATTTTTTTTCATTAAAACCACAATAAACGGCAGTTTTTAATCTAAAAATTCGGGATTCCTTAGTCGTATTTTATATTGAATATATTATATAACTATTGCTTTAGTTTATTCATCATAAACATGCGTAACATGCTATAATACCAGTAATACCACGTCTACGGTGTGGTTTGTAATTTATACTTGGCAATATTCGTTTCCATATTATATACCTAATAATAGTTGTAAAATAATAACTTATTCTATACAAGGATTTTCTGTACCTTAAGACGAGTTTATATAATGTACGCGCGTATATTATGGTGTATTATATTTAGGTATAACATTGTTTTATCCGTTTATATTTTTGGAATACAACCTTTGTGGCTACTGTTCATCTCAACGTTTGCGTATCAGTTATAATATTATATACGTAAGCGCATGCGTATACGCATTAAAACTGTTGTTATTATTTCTTTCCATCATCTCGTTATCATTAAATATGCTCGCGCCAAACGAAATTTGTGGTGGTGCGCACATATTACATTACACCATCATAAACACACATTCTGTTTATTATGGCAAATTATGTTGTCAGCGGATGATAATCCGCTCGAGCTCTTCGCATTGTCGTCAACTCGACTCGCGCTGAACAAAATATATAGTTTTTTTTTTTCAAACAACAACCTCATCGAAACGGTGACTATTCAAGTGAACGCATACAAATTATTGTATAATAGAGGCCGCTTGCGTCCTCGAGGAAATATAAGAAAACCTAGTATTTACCGTCAATCGACGCCACGTATACTCCATTAATTTACTTTTATACATTATACTACGTATGCTTTGAGTTGTCGTAGTAAAATCAAACGCGAGAGTAACACAACCTTATTATCATTTGCACAACAGTATTACATTGTTTCTTATTTTCTGTGCAGCTAATAGTCGCCGGCGGTATGCACACTATTTTTTAATTATTGTGAGGAGAACACGTCGCGATGGTCCCGTTTATAATTTTTCTGGGAATATTATGCGTTAATTTAATTATTAATATTATACGCGTTATTCCAGACACGAATTTTCTCGGGCCCACGTATGAAACGCATTCTTAACCATACATGCTTGGAAAAAATAGATAAATATTACACATAATATGACATACGATTGCATTCCATACCACTGTTGTATATATGAGAATGCATTGTAATGACTTCAAAACAATGTGCCTAGCTCATGCACGTATATAATCCACGCACTCAAATATCAGTTTTTTAATGACGGATAAAACCACTTTAATCGATATATTAATGTCGTTGGTATTGTTTTGTATTAGCGTTTTTCATTTTAGGTGTATTATTTTCTATCTATTCATGAGTTTTTATAAAAATGAGAAGGACGATGAAGCTTAGGATGTATAATTTTATATTAAAAAATGATAAGTTAATATACTCGGGACGCTACTAGTAGCAATCCTAATGTTTTTTGAAAAAAAAACAATAAGTATAAAAAATTATTGTAATTACCAATACCGTCAACATCGATTATGACATTTGCTGCAGCGTGAATCAGTAAAATATATAATATATTACACTAAATCGAATACGTTCTAAGTTGATAATATCTACGCATTAATTGACCTGCTTATTAAATACAAACATATTTTATTAGATTGAACTGAACTGCAACACTAAACTTAGTCAAAACTTAAATCGACTTTATTTTTAAGAATTCGATTGTTAAGATGAACAAAATTGGCACTTTTCGAGAACTCGGTCAAACTAGCCTATAATACCCAAAAATCGCGTAGTCGAAATATCGATATTTTCTTGAACGTCGGATCGGTCTAATATTCAAATATCCACGTGTAGTCGTGTAGGCATACTATTATATAGGTATTAAAATTAACAAAATCGTTACTCGCTCGACGATAAATTTACGATGTTGAACAGTGGAGACATCATTATTATTACGCATGTTCTCGTAAAATCAATCGAAACTTACATGTGTAAATTTTTTACAGAAAATGAGCGACAAGACGTGCGGAATATCGTGCAGCGAATAGACAACGAGGTTAGAGATCTGGAAGTGACCAACAGGAGTAACAACGCCAACACACAGTCTCAACATTTCAACTCGGGTTTGTACGTGATCGAGCAGTTGGACACAATAGGTGAGATAATATTATTTCCCTCGGTGTTTTTTCATGATTCAACGCGTAGGTATAATTAACTTGAAACATTTAATTATGTGGCGTCCCTATTTTATGTATATTTATTATGTTTCTTAACAATGATTCCCACTTTATTTTTATTTATACCACGTGAAGTCAGACAATAATGTTAAAACTTTGTCGAACACTCTACAAACTATAATAAAATATTCTACATGATAATCTAAAGTACTAAAATGTTTTTTATGAACGTCCTTTTTTTATTTTACTTATTTTCAATTCGAGTATCAATAGATATATTCATGATAACTTTGATTACTACAGATTATACAGTATATATTATATGCGTTATTTTTGATTTTCAGATGACAACGATCTGAAAATCGAAAAATTAGAAAAACAGTACTCGCCGAAACGGAAAAAGGACGCGAAAGCAATAGAAGGGTAAGTATAACGTTCAATCGTTGACGATAGCGCTCGTAATTAGCATTGAAACCAATATGACCGTATAAGTGTTTGAATTTTTCAGATTAAACGCCAACCCTTTGCCGGTACCTTATCACCGACCCATCGGCCAAGACAGTCGGTTGAGCAACGGAAACATGGTAATGATACCACCGAGTAGTCCGCGTAAGACGGCCGGAAATAAATACGCAGTGGCTAAACAACAACCTTATAAAAACGCTTGCAAAACAGACGTGACGTGTAAGTAGATTAATTATAATATACATTAAAATATTATATTATTAATATCGATGGTCTGATAATAATTCGGTTTAGTGATGTATTTAGTATTTTTGTCTTCAGAGTATGTTTATATATATATATATATATATATGTTAAATTCAAGTTCAGTAAATAGTTGGCACTTCACCGTTCAAGTATATTTAAAAAATGTATAAATTAATAATTTCATAAACATAAAATATATACTGCCAAAACTATGCATGTCCCGTTACTCAAGAGGTTAAATATTATTTTCCTCAAACAAAATATATTACATATTATTGCAAATACAAGTAGCATTTAAACATAATTGCTTTATCATATAATTTATGCAGTCATAATTATATTGTCATTAACACTTATTACACAAAATCCAACTCTATTTCTTTAGACGTACGCTATTATCGATATAATAAATTAAACTTAATATTATAGTATATAATAGTGTATATACAATATATCGGCGTATACATTTAGATTATCTCATGTTTAATTTCTTGGAATCAACATTGAGCACTTGAGCATTAATTACATTGTTATTTGATATTGATCGACACACTATATCGTCGACTATCACGTACACGTATTTTTCCGTATTATATACAAATATTCATCTATGGATAAATATTTACTCGGAAATTGGAATACAAAAAATTATTATTTTTTATTATTATTTTAATGAGATTTTAACAAGGGTATTATAATATCTCGACAATTATTAAGAACTTATACCTAATATAATTTATACAATCAAACACTTTTATTAGTAAAGCTCATACTACTAAATTTGGAAGCCAGATTTTCGTACACAATTTAGCGTATGCTTAATAATTATATTTACATTATTAGTTTAAAGAGAACGTTGATGAGGTAAAAGTTGATACCGAGAGTAGAAATTTTTTTTTAACGAAGTTCTTTGAAAAGAGAGAGAGAAAAGTATGGATAATTTAGGAGCAAACAAAAACTAAAATTATAAAAAATATATTAGAGAAGTAAGTCAATCTTCTCTTTCCCACTACCGTTACAGCAGGGGTCGGCAAGTAATTTCTACTGGAGTCCTAAAGATTAAAATAATAAATCAATGAGGTCCAGTGAAAAAATCTTTTTCAAATCTTTATACATAATGAAGTAAGTACAATGTATTGACAGGGTCTAAAGTTTTGCCTTCCGCGGTCCGCCAGTTGCCGACCCCTGCTATACAGTATACACGTCACTATTTTGTTGATAAATTTAATCGTGGATTTAACCAAAGTGCGATTAGATTAATACCATAAAAGAAAATTCACAAGTCTCACCCTTCGCGAATACTGAAAAATTATTTTTATAATTTAATTTAAAAAATAATAAATCAACGAAATATTTTAAGATAAACAGATAATTAAGGATAATTCAGGATGATTAATTTATCAGGTTAAGTCAATTATTAAGTTAATAAGTTAAAAGATTTCCATTATTTACATATTTTTAATTAGATTATTGTTTTCATAAAAATGGAAAATGGTTATCTGAGTTGGAAATGTTAGGATTTAATCTCCTATCAAAAACTAAAAAGACTTATCACAGTCCAATAATATACTTATGCTTTCTTCGTTTATAATCATGCATATTAACCGTGTATCATATTACAGGTTCCAGGAAGGCAATGTACAACCATTCGCTGTCGGCATCCAGTGATACCACAGCACCTCCGACTACCAGTTCGTCTTCGGTCGATACCCATATGACCTCAAGCTTGTCCACTTCCGTTGAGAGCTCGGCAGACCAACCGGAATCAATGACGGTACATTATAAATTATCACATGCATACCGGATTATTGCTAAATGTTAACCTCATCAGCCATTATCCCAACTATGTCAAACAAACGAACAAACAATTAAATCTCTTTGTCATGACGTCAATCATCAATTAAAATTTTTTTTGGAGAATTTCATTAATATACAGTTTTTTTTTTTTATTATTATACGATTATTTTTAAATGACTTACACCGTGAACAATTTTAATAATTATAATGTTTCACAATAAAAAAATTATATCTTTTTTGTTTAATTGTTTAATTTTAAATTACGTCTACAAAGGCTATCTACATTTATTATAAATATTTTAATTATAGCTGTATTAAGACAATATTTAAAATATTTAAATACAACCATACTACAATTCTTAAACACATCGAAATATTTTATTTTAATAATAATTATATTTGTTTTGTTAGTCCCTCGCTTTGATATAATGAATCTAAACTTTAGCATAATCTCCTTTCGTATGGTCTACCCGCATTAGTGGCTTTTTAATAGTAAAACAAGTTTGTTAATTTGGTTATAATTAAATCAGGAAACAGATGCAAAGTTCTAATGAAACCTTTGTAGTACATATAAGTTATCTCAATTATTTTGTGTTGTATTTTTTGTTAACAGAAAGTAGAAATGTGCCCTGGTGTAGCACAAGCAGCCACACAAACCACGCCGGAAAATGAAAGAGTCTATAGTTTTGAACCTAGTAGTAAAAACAAACCCAAACACGTATTGAAAATTCGCCCAAATACTAAAAATGAGTTAAAAACTGATTCAATTTCTTCACCAGAATCAAAAGATAGTCAACAAGAAGTAATAATACAAGAACCTAAGTAAGTTAATTCAAATATATCAATGTTTTACTAAATACTTCATGGGTTTAAAATGTTTAAATGTTGAACGAGTAGCATTTATAATATAACTACTATTAAAAAACAGGATAATACTAAAAAAAACAATTAATAAATAAAATTATTAGTTTCGTTCGATAATTATACTTTTTATAGATGTTTCATGATATTGATATAGGTACTTAAGGTAGTATATATCATATTTACATATAGTTAAAGTTAAAAATATGTATAACAATAAATTAACTAAATTCTTAATATTGATAATATATTATTAATAGTAAATTAAAGTTAATTTAAGAAAATAATAAATAGTGTAGATAATATGCTTAAATACAAATATTCACATTCCTACAAATATTGATTTTATAAATTATTTATTTTGTTCGTATCAATACGGTAGATATACTGCCTAAACAAACTTTAAGGACTATTCTGAATTCATTTTTATTGCATCGAAAATATTTTTTCTGTGTGTATTCAGAAATCCCGTAATAAATCGATAAATAATGTGTGTTTACGCAAATCTTTGTATTTTTCCAACTGGTGAATCGAAAAACGTCTTGGAAACAAAATTGCGTTAAAAATATTTTAGTAATTTGATCGAAATTAATTGTATTTAACAATTACGTTTAGACAAACTGTGAAAATGGCGTTAAGTCCGTCTATGGCAGAAAGCCTGCGTGCCGTGTTCGCTGCGTTCCTGTGGCACGAAGGCATCGTACACGACGCCATGACTTGCGCGTCATTTCTGAAGTTTTACCCGAGTCTTCCTAAGAACGGTGCGGTGGTGACGAAGCGGATGACTGAAAGGTATGTAAAATAGTGCACTAGCCATTGAATAATTAAAAGCGCGTACATGCAGTAAATAATTATAATATTATATTGAAATATCTGCAACGCAGAAATCTGATAGTAAATATTCAGTCAGATCATAAACCATTTCATTATTATTCTATTTACTCTGCACTGAATTTTAAATCGAATAGCGCCTAACATAGTACGGTATATTTCTATATATTTATGCGCATATGATGTGATTCATTTACCCGACGGTAATCAATTAGTACGCGTCTATTATCGCCAATTGCCGTGTAAATCTATACCATAGAGTACCCGCCGTAGGAATTCATAGAAATGGTAAAAATTTAAATTGGTAGAGCCGGAATCATATAAATATCATATTTAAGGTTCTGAACACATTTTGAGTACGTGCTATTAATCAATTTCAGTTGAGTTTATGTATGAAAACCAATTAAAACTATACATAATATTATGATTTTGTGATCTATACTTGGCGCGCAAAGTAACAGGAAAGTATTACGTATTTGATCGTGCGTGTGATCTCCGCCTATTTTTTGACTGAAAATCTAAGCCTCATAATCTATATTTAGAGCTATACGTATATATATTCTGGAATTTATGGCATATTATATAGCATATCGTAATGACGACATGATTGTGCGAAATTTCATCTGACACGTTTCCTGTAGGAATAAGGACCGTGGTCTGCAGAGGCATTCGGTGGAAGTGACGACCGGCGCAGGCGGTTACCGACACATCCGACCAAACGAAGTGAATCGGCCGAAAGCTGGAATGGCGTTACCGGCCGAAGGAGCAATCACTGAGGAGAGCATGACCAGTTCGGGTAACTCAGAACTAGCAGACAGCAATCACGCGCAAATGCAACCTGCCGGCGGTACAGACAGTGACGGCCGGACAACTATCAACTTTTTGCCACCAGCCCTTAACTGTATGGTCCGGCTATGGGACGTGATCTCCGCCGACATGCTTTACGTAAGATCTATGAAATATTGTAAAAATATACTTATGACAAAATTAGATTCTTGTGAAAAAGGTGTAATCGAGAGTTTGTGTTTTTAAACTTATTTACTTTTTATTGTATTATTATTTATTTACTTTTACGTAATGAACATACATACCACAAAAGCATTAGTATTATTGAATTAGTTTTACACGCACACACGTGTAATTATACGTTAAAAAATGGTTTGTATATTTTATAATTATTTAACCTTGTTTAAGTCTATTAATTTTTTTTTCAATTTTTTTAGTCATACACAAATAACCGTAACTCTAAAAAAAATGTATTTTAACTTAAACATAATATAATAAGCGGTGGTTCATCCAACTTGCTCATATCATTTGCAAAAATATTTAATGCGCGTGTGATTATTTTTTTTTTATCATACTGCTGAGAATAATTGTTTTAATGATACTGTTCATTTAAATTTTAACAATTAAATACAACAGATTTAAAAGTAAAAAATAATAATAGATTTCTTAGAAAAAAAGCACCAAACATTTGATTCATACACTAAATATTATAATTTAAAATATTTAATAAATAAATAAACGTTGTTTATTAAAATTTAGCACAATGACATAAATATTTTACAGAATGAAAGTTACAATGGTAATAATGCGTTGAAATGGAATAATAATGTTCTCTTTACGAAACTCATAAAAATTACATTCGACGTACAATATAAAATGTAAAATATAAATTTGTTATAATTTATTAAATCTAATTTTCCCATTTGTATTTATTCAGTTTTCCATTAAAATTGTCTATATTGGCTGGTTTCGCATCATTATTGTTATATTTAGAATAGTAAAACAAAGTTATAAAGTCAATACAAAACCGACAGATCTTGTTGAAAATGATATGGTTTTTTTTTCTTTTTCACTAAACATGTTAAATAATAATAAAATAATAAATGAAACGGTTAGAGATAAATAGTTGTCTGTATCTAAATTACGGATGAATAAACCGACGTACGTAATATTATTCTGTTAGATTTATGTATGTTCTTGTGCCGTATTTTGCAAATATTCTCGAGGATTTTTTCGTACCCTTTGACTGTAAGCTTGGATTCAGACTAAATTTATGAGGTTGAAAGTGTTTTATGGACCCTGAAAATTGTGTCCAGTTTTAGTGTCTGTAAAATAGACGTTTATTCAAACTGATGTTTTTTTTTTACCTAAGTACAAAAAATACATAGCTCCTTTATACTATACAATTATGTAAGCACGTAAATTTTTTCTTTAAACGCTATAAAATTTAGTTATAATTTTTTATATAATATCTTATTTTACTGTATATTTATATTTATTGATATATTATGATAATTCACATTTTAAACATTTATACATCATTTGTAAGTTGAACATAAATAAGAAAATAAATTTTATTATTTGTTTTATATTGTAAAATAGGTGTTACGTGGCTGTGATATTATAAAACTGTCTATTTTAGTAAGAAATAAATATCAAACGGAGAATATGAAAGCATTTAGATATTAAATTTAACACAACACTAATAAATTTAAACCGAAACGTAATCTATAAGTACCTACCTATAATATACATTTTAAAATTAAACAAAAATATTCTGTAAGGTATATTATTTTACTTTGCCAATACAATTTCTATCAAAATGTAGTAAATTTAACACAAATAGTTACACTTATGCAGTCGTTTAAATTCGTACTGCGATTAAATGGTTATGACAGGAAGCGATTGTAAATTGCACATTGGCTTTAGGTATTGGTCGTGGTATGTATTTCGATTCTCATGCCGGTACACAATATAAATACGATAGGCACATGGTCTGAAGTATTTTTTCAAACCATACCTTCAATTTATGATATTAATTTAATCTATAGATTTTTATAAAAAAAATGTTTTTTTTTTTTGTGTTTTGTAGATTATTAATTCGGTTGGCGTGATCCATACGTCTTCTCCTAATAGGCGGACAGCAGACGGTGTCAGCAAAAATAACGACAGCGACAACAGCAGATCAGCCGTCGATCCAAACATGCATGTTCACAATGAGCGTATACTCCGACGGCTAGTGCCCAACTACCAAGCCAAGGAGCCCATGTCGTGTGAGCTGTGCGGTGATACGTTAGTCGTGCCTGTGTCCTATCACATGCTTACCACTCACCCGGGATGCGGTCACAGCAGTGGCGGGCGTGGTTACACCAGCAACGGTATCTACAAGACTGGTTGGTCTGGCGCTTGTGGCGAGGGCGGCATCGCTTGGTATCTACTTTGCGAATCCTGTCGCGGTGGTTACATGAAACGCGCCAAGCCACCACAGGCTCCGGACTACGCTCCGCCACCGCAGTCGGCTGCTTCGGGATCCGATCCGGCAGCTCGATCTCGAAAGACCGCCGCGGCGTTACACGAGACGCTGCTATACCCCTATGACGATGTCAAAGACGAAAACGATAGCGACGAAAGCCCAGTAGAAGTACATAAAGGTTTCCGTCGGAGTTACAACCCCGAGCAACCTAAACAGCTGGCCGGTTAGTGCCTAATCCGATTACTTCATTAAGTGTTTTCGCAACCATCATCGTTTTCCAGCGTGACAGATTTGTTCGTATTAAATCATTGAGATTGAATACTGATGATAAACGCTTTGAAAAGTTTAAAATAATATTCAGTTAATGTAATTTAATGTGCCGTATTTTGCTCTGCGATGTATGCGTGCACTAGCGATTTTATAAAAAGAAAAGTAAAATATGAGTAGTAATAATAATAATAATCACAATATTCTTTATTTACGGAAAAATAAAATATAAAGACATAACGTAAAAAGTAATGATATAATAGTAATACGTTTATATAAATAATGAGAAGGACGAGAAAAGCAGAAAAATTAATAAAAAAAACAATGTATAAATAAAAATATTTATGTTATGATAGTTATTATTTAAAAATATAAAATGAATAACATAATTAATTACAGAATAATAGGGTAATAAATATAGTTAAAAAAAAAAAGAAACAAAGAAACAGAGATTAAATAAAATAAAAACAAAAGTTAAATCAAATATTTGATAAATTGAATAATGTAGTATTAAATAAATCGAAATTTGTATTGGAATTACCCGCAGACATAATAAGCTTAATATTTTCATGTGTATACAACATATTATAATTTGAAGTAGTAGAGGAGAGATAAAATTATGAATTATTTCTGGTATTATATTGGTATAATGTAAATATCAATTTTTTTCTCGAGTTTTGCGTGATACGAAATTTAAATTATTAATACTCGAGTTCAATATACGTATGTACATGGTTAATATTGACGTTGATAACACTGTCTAAAGATTGGTGACACGGTGTAATATATAGATAACAGTGATCCCTAAAAGCGCAAATCGTCTATTTTATTCGGTAGCTCATAATGTCATAAACGACATAAACGCAAATTCGTTTTGTACCTTAGTAGTAGGGTAAAACTGCAATTATAAATTGTATTACCTGTAAACAATATTGCACCCGTCACACTATAAGTTGTAGTTTAAGATTTGAAACTCATTACATATAGTACTTAATTCTCAAGTATATTGTTGTTTTATATTTTAAAAACAACAGTGATTGGATTCAGTTGGAGTTTAGTATTATTGTATCATATTTTATAGTTTTAAAAAAAAATTTCAGATAATTTCTCTGATGGACTAGACTACTTTAAACTGTGGACTTCAAAATTCAAGTTTAATTTTAAGCTACTCATTATAATTAGGTATATTCGTTACACTTCTAAATTTAAAAAAATTAAATTCTAACATTTATTTTTTAACTAATTTGAATATCATTATAAAAGTTCAATTAATAATAACTATCGAATTAATACAGAAGTTTAAAAATACTTAAGTTTTTTAGAATTTATTTACGTTTATGAATTGTCATAAAGTAATTTTTTTTGTGCTTATAGGCTACAGCCATAAATAATATAGGTGCGTGATATCTGTTCGATTTGACATAATGTTTAAATTATTATTTTGTTATGAAGCTATTCGAGCAAAAATATATTTTTAAAAAGTGGATTTTTGCATACTCAATTTGAATACCTATATTTTTCTTAAATATAATATCGCGTATAAAAATAATCTTTCAACATAATGTTTTTTTCGCTTCAGGAATAAACTGCAACGACGAGGTAGTTGACAGCCTACACATGACGTTCAAAGAGAACGCTATGTTTCTGTTGGACTTGGCCAGCACCAGCGGTGGCAGGCCGACCGGCGACGAACCGCTCTCAACATCGGGCCCGTGGACCGTAGGCGAATTCAAATGTCTAGGTAACCTCGAGGCTCCTGCAACGTGTAAACAACTACTGCAGTCTGAAACTTGTAATGATGCACTTCTGCAGCAACTACGCGATTGCGATTCGGCGGGTGTGCGTATTTATTCGTCCCAACCAATGACGAACAGTGTTTTTTATTAAAATTTGTATTTAATACGCATTATGCGCTTCCAGGTCTCGTCTCCGGGCATAGATGTTGTAGACGGAACTGTGACGCGAAGCTTTCACCGGTCCGTGTCGATGGACATCGAAAAGTCGCCGCTGAGACGCCAAGACATGATCAACCGCCGCAAACGGATCAACAGTACCATCGACCCTGGTATGTATTTTCAATTTTGACATCGAAGTCAAACTAAATGGCGAAAAGTGCATAGTAAACACTCTAGCTTAGACCGAATACATTTCGTGTCAACTTATTTGCGACTTTTTCAAATACATGTCAATTTCTATAATATGACCTCACAATGCAGATCGTAGGTACCTTTCTTCGACGATGAACAATGTATATGTTTTTATTTATTATTTTTAAGTTGTTATACAATTATATGTGAGCATATCATTATAATATCTATTGGTTATTTTGTGCAAATTATTTTAGTCTCCACCAACTTAAAATAGTTACATAACGTAAAATATTACTAGTAAATTCATGAAAAATCATATTATAGTAAAAAATATGAGGTCGGTTGATGACATATTTATTGTTATAATTTTCTTCTAGACAACGGATTATCACTGGTATGTATGCCTTCGGCAGCTTTACAAGCGCTCGTTCCTAGTGCCGACAACGCAGCAATGGTAGGTTGTTCAGCCGATGGTATAATAACGAACAATGAAGATGTGCCTGAGATAAACGTTTTCAACAGACCATCGATGGCATTCGTTATCGAAGCTGACAATTTAGATGATCTCAAATGGGCGATGAAACATGCGGTGAGGAAAGCCGCATGTCGCAGTTACGCTCTACAAGTAAGTCTTAATATAAATATTAAGTTATTATACTACATATTATTATTTTGGTAAAGTTTTGGTTTTTTTAATTTACAAATGTTATTGCTATAATTGATACTAGATGAGTTCAGTACCAAGGTACATTGAGCATCATCGTATTCGTTCAGAAAGTAAACTAGATAAATCTAATTAATTAGGTTATATTTGCATATTTTACTTTATAACGTTACATACACATATTTAAAAAAAATGTATAGCAAAAAATTAAATTTTTAATTAAAATGCATTAACTTATGTTTTTATTATTTACAAGGTTCAAACATATTCAAAATGTTGAATATTTTTAAAACAAATCTTTTGTACGAGACACGAGTATTAGTAACTTAAAAAATAAATATATTTATTTAAATGTTAACAAATATACTTTTTATTTTCATCTGCAATATTTTCTTGTAACACTATTTACCTACTAGGATTTATTTTCAGAGTGGGTTTTATAGAATATTATTGATTTTACCAAAAAAAGAAAAACAATAAGCCAAATTTAATTGCTTTTTAAACTTTATAAGTACACATTTTAACTTTTTTGACACACCGAGGCTGATATTATAGGTTTTTTTTTCTAGTCTTATGTTTTGAAGAAATAATCACTGGTCATTCAATATATTTATATTAGTTGATTTTTATGTTGTTTTTGTAATCAGGCGCTCAATTGGTTGCTGCATGAAGTGTCGAGACCGTCATGTTTGCATGATCTCTTATGGTGGTTTGTGATTGCGCTATCTGCCGAAGTCCGCACGGTAGACGGGACCAACGACTCCACCGATCCTCGGTGTCGACATCCTCTGAGCGATTTATACCTAGCTGGCGAATCCGTCAAACCTTTACCGCAGGTATTCTATCAGTTTTTGCAGACTGTCTCTGACCTGATGCTGTACTTACCAGCGGGGTCTGCGCTACAGATGATGGCCGTCCGCTGTTGGGATATTAACTTTACGGCATCCGACCACATGTTTTTGCACAGGTAATGAAAAATAATAATAAATAAATATTTTTGATTTTTGATTACGTTTTTTTCCATCTCAAGGAGTAAAGTATTCAGCAATATCAGCAAAATACTATCGCACAGCGAAGATTATCAAGACGTTTGCGAAGACACTCAACCAGGTGTTTCCCCGGTAAGCGATCGCGGATTTTTTAATATTAACAATTTCAATGTGTAATAAACGGTTATCATATTTTTACTTTATAGAATGATAGTTACGTTGTATCAACACTGAAAGATATAACAGAAAATACAGAAATCACGACAACCAGTCGACCGGCAATGGTTCCAAATTTAATCGATCGAACGACAGAAACATTTTGGGAATCTAGCGAAGACGACAAAAACAAATTCAAAACAATCACGATACAATGCAATCATGCTTTTGAAGAGCCAAAAGCACTTTACATTCATTTCGATAATTGTCGTGATTTAAATGTAAGTATTTCCTACATTTGTTGCAAAATAGACGTTTATCGGATATAAAAACATTTGTACTTGTATTGTTTTTAAACAGAACAAAATATCGACGGTAGTTTTTTCGTCCGGCCAAACCACCGAACAACTAATCAAAATACAAACAGTCGATGTCGACACTCGATTTAGTGGTTGGCTTGGTGTTTACATACATGGTAATTTACGCGGACACGCGGTTATTTAATAACACACAAATATGATATACCTATACTATTAATACTAAATTACTTATCTAATATTTTCGCAGACCAATCGCACAAAGTCCTCTGCATCGAAGTTCGAGGAGGAGACACGTCAGTACGTGTCAGACAAGTCAAAGTTCTCGGAACTGTGTCAGGAGATTCTCTCCCTTATGGTCGTCAATACAATTACTCTACCATACAACATCGGCAATGTGAAAATGAAACACTGAAAGTTTTTCGATCGATCACATTCCAGGTAAACATAAATTATTCAAAATATTTGCGTATAACTCGTTCTACAATATTTTATTGTTGTCTTAAGGTTTTCGGGAAATTAATTCAAGGAAAAGAAACGTCTATGGATTCTAGTGTCGAAGAAAGCAAAGATCTTAAAGAGCATATGGTCGGCATTTTGTTCAGCCAAAGCAAATTGACCCATTTGCAAAAACAAGTAATTATTCTTAAACCCGATTAGTGGTCGAAAAAGTTTTTTAGTAATATATATGATAATTTTTGTGGCCAGGTATGCACTCACATAGTAGATGCCATACAAAAGGAAGCTGTCATAATGCGCGAAGAGTGGGAAAAGTCCGTTTGTAAAACCGATGTAACGTCTAATAATGGTACGGTGACGCCGACCGACTCATATTGTTTCGAAATGCTTTCGATGGTGTCAGCTCTCAGTGGAAGTAATGCTGGTAGATCTTATCTAGCAAATCAATATGATCTGTTGTCGAACCTATTGAGTTTATTGCACACGGGCAGCGCCAGAGTTCAAAGACAAGTAATGATCATGCACGATAGTATTTTTTCCTAAACCACAATTATAAATAATACATTTTGATGACACAAAAATAAATAAATAAAAATATACCTGATTTTCAGGTAACTCTATTGTTCAAACGAGTACTGCCAGAAGTGTCACCCAGCGCGTTTGCTTCGTTGACCGGATCTAGACTACCTTCCACTGGGTTCTCCATAGCTAGCCCGCCCTCTAAAAACTATCAAGTAGGACTACTAGATAGTTTCTTGAGCGTCATTGCAAAAGCGTTGATATTGCAAGTAAAAGTGAAAGGTGCAAACGGTAGCAAAGTCGTAAATTCGCTGAAGCTCCGTGACGTCGATTTAGACGAGGACGAATCATTGTGGTTTCTCAAAGGCGTTTCTAACAGAAAACTGGCTGATGACATTATACAGATCCTGTGGGACTTGTCAAACGTAAGTTATTACTAAGCTGGTCGCTAAGTAAAACAACATCGAATGTTTGAAAATTATTTTTGTTTAGGGAAAGTTACGTGGTAAAAGAAATTGGATCGATACGACTCGAGCGGCGATCGCCGAAAACATATTAAACTTGACGAGGTTGAGCAAAGAACATAGAACAATGGAATCGTGCATTAAAAACCCCGTATTGTGGTTGGCTTTGGCTTCGCACTGTGTGTTGCATCCAGAGCACGCGGAGAGATTATCGTCCGGTCAATGGTTAAAACCAGAAGACTCGAAGCCGACTCCACCGAGAGTAAGTATATTTTAGGAATATATAAATAAATTACCGTATTTATGTCGAAGCGACATTTAGACAAGATTTGGAACAATTATAAGACCTCTCGCAAAAATAATATAGACAAAAACAAATGTTTCTATAGAGTTTGAAAAACATTTCCGTATTTCTAGCCTGGCATCTTTAAATATAAAGATAAAAATAACGATCTTACTGCGTTAGATGGTTGTCTAATTATCCGTCAATATTTAGATATACCAATACAGTGTGAATAAAATCGAATTAATTGTATTTAATATATTTCGGGAATGAATAATAATAATTAGCAATATCTTCTTTTATTTTTGAATTTAGATGTCGATATAAGCCATTTGTAGATGAATAATATTATACAATAAATGATTATAATAAACGTATAACATACATTTTTAGCCGCTGTGTTCGAACCACGACGACGGCGAGACCGCGGCATCAATACAATGTTTAACGTGCGGAAATCTTTGCATTGACTGCGACAGGATCTTACACTTGCACAGGAAAACCAAACATCACCAGAGACAAGTAAATAATATAGTATACGTCCACGACGACGACATACGCGTCACTATACTGTTACACGCAAACGTGAAGACAAAAAAAATACCTAAATAATGTTGTGTGCGTGATTCAGGTGTGTAAGGAAGAAGAAGAAGCCATTCGAGTCGACTTGCACGAAGGTTGTGGACGGACCAAATTGTTTTGGCTGCTCGCACTAGCTGACAAGGCCACGTTGCAAGCGTTGGTCGAGTTTCGCGATACGACGTCCGGCTCATCAGACTTAACGGCACCGGTCGCTAGGGCCAACGTATTGCAGCTCGCAAGAGTCGGAGTCTGTCGGTATTGTGGCATGGTCAGCAACGATGGATTGCTCGCCATCGGCAACGTCTGTGCCAATGACGAGTGTCAGGTATAAAAAAAATGAATTTAATTATCCTTTTATAATTTTATTCGGAGTGGCCCGGATTATGATATGGATAAAAAATAAAATCGATATTTATCATTTCAAAAGTACAATTTTATTATCATAATATTATGTATATTTTTTCTATAACTACGATTACTTTATTATATTGTCAGTTTCATTCGATTATATCGTTTAAATACAATTATTTACAGTTACACGCACAAACCGGATGTCAAAGGATATTGAAATGCGGCCATTTGTGTGGAGGCATCAAAGGCGAGACGAAATGTTTACCGTGTTTGCATGGGTGTGCCTCTGACGAAAATTCGTCACTCAAACAAGACGCCGATGATATGTGTATGATTTGCTTCACGGACGCCCTGTCCGCGGCACCATCTATACAGGTATAACTACGGACGATAAATAATAATCAATCGATCGTTGGTATAAGCGTATAATTGACCGTGATCGACAGAAAATATGAAATAAAAAATGACTATACAAAAAAAAAACATTATCTTTTCAGCTAATTTGTGGACACGTGTTCCACTATCAGTGTTGCAAGAGAGTGCTGGTCAACAAATGGGCCGGACCAAGAATCACATTCGGATTTCAACAGTGTCCGATCTGCAAGGTGAGTCATGCGCAATGCATGTCAAATATTATTACAGGATTAATCAAAACGATTCATCAGATTCCTATTCTGTATATATTTTTATATTTTAGGTTTAGGCTTTTAGTGTACTATTTAATTCATTAAATATTATTATATTTCAGATTTATTTAATGGTAGGTAAATAAAAATAAAAATAGTATTTTTTTATAAATAATAATTTATAATATATGAATGTTATGTACCTTATATTATATCTATATCTTTAAAATAAGTAGTCAAGTGGCCTAGGATTGGTTGCCCGGGTGCAAAACATTGATGATGATTTATTTTGATTAACCCTATATTATCAGGATTATTTGTTTAACCTCTTACTTATTGTTGCGCCTGTGATATAGACTCCTATAGAGCACGCATGTCTTGCCGAAATTTTGGATCCGATAAGAGAGCTGATGGCCGACGTCAAACGAAAGGCTCTTATGCGTTTGGAATACGAAGGTGAATGTATAATGAAAAACGATCACTCTGCCGTGTATGCCATGGAAAAATATGCGTATTACGTGTGCTTCAAGTGTAAAAAAGTAATTCAATGTCATTAATAATTTCTTTATAAGCAATTATGTGTTAAAAACAAACATAATGTTATATTATATTATATAAACTCTTTGAAGGAAGCTTATAAACATAAAATTAACTAACTACTTTATTATTATTAAAATCGATTAATATAATCTATATAATATGATCCTATAATGTTTTAATCATTCAATGTCTGTTTCACAAGTCATAAATGATTTTATTTATTAATATTTTTATTTATTAAATAATTTTAAATATCAAATAAATATTTCATGCTAAACATACGAATATTTATTTAGACTCATTTATTTGCCCATCACGCACAAACTTATGCGGTCAAGTCTCCCGGATGATCTTTCACGCATACGTTTTTCGTGTGATCTTAATATTCACTATTTAATCGTGTTTTGCAGGCTTACTATGGTGGTGAAGCCCGGTGTGAGCTTGACGTGGGTGGAACTGATTACGATCCCGCTGAACTGGTATGCGGCGGGTGCAGCGACGTAGCCCGTGCTCAGATGTGTCCTAAACACGGCACCGACTTACTCGAGTACAAGTGTCGGTATTGCTGTTCAGTAGCCGTTTTCTTCTGCTTCGGGACAACGCACTTTTGTAACGCTTGCCACGACGACTTTCAGCGCGTCACTAACCTGCTGACCAATGAACTACCACCGTGTCCTGCAGGTATGTGATTGATATAATGAAAATAAAAATAATATTTTAATGTCCACCAAAAATATTTCTGTGAATTTTCGATATACTACCTAACTATAAAATATAACATTGACTTGGTCAGTAAGGTGATCGTTATCTACCTAGGTTCTAAAACATAGCGTTTTTTAAGAAGTCAAAATTATATTTTAAAAAGATTATGCTGTCAACTGTAACCATTTATTGACATTTTTTTCTATTTTTCCAGGCCCAAGAGCAACGGCTTTGAACGTAGACGAATGTCCACTACACGTCAAACATCCTCCGACGGGAGAAGAGTTCGCGTTGGGCTGTGGAGTATGCCGGAACGCTCATACGTTTTAAGAAAAATTATTACGACTCAATATTAGAATATTACTGCGACCATTTGTATAATATTGTAAACGAAACTCTGCCCGGTCCATTTATTTTTTTCTGTCTTTCTATAATATACTCTCTGCCGTCGTTATTATGACGAGCCAGATGATCGCGGTAACCGTACTCGCGGGAAATACTGCGGTCGCTAGCTTTTTGATTTACCCATTAGGTACGCGGTACACTAATAAAAACTCTACGACAGAAATCGATTTTTCACAACAAATCGAATGTCAAACGTACCAATATTTAAAACACAATATTATATCTATAGCCATAGAATCGTAAGAAATACACACCGTAATAAGTTCCTAATATTTTTCCGGACCGAGCAGAGTTCTCGCCTTTTACGGCGTACCAATCGGATTCATAGATACTGTTAAATTTTATAATTTGTATTTGATAATTTACGTTGTCAGCTTTTGCAATATTTTCGATACACGTATCGTTGTGCGATTGTCACGATTATATAGCGTACACTATATAATCCACAATGCCTGTACTGCGAATTATCACATAGTTTAATTTATTATTAATATCATTATTATTATTATTATTATTATTATTATTATTATTATTATTATTATTATTATAAATGTTTGTTTGTTGTAGTTAGTTAAAAAACGTGATGTTTAAGTGTAGTGTGTCAATGTCGATACGATATTATTATTATTGTTTCTTCCGGTACGATTAACCCACCTGACCCCTACCTTAGCCGAAACGTTAGAATGTCAGTGGTATTTCTAGTATAATATTTTTGTCTGCTGTTACGTTTTGAATTTTATTCTAATAATATTATGCAGTGGTTTCGACGCGATTAGTTAATAACATTATATATAATAGCGTGTAGTACATAGTTTAATTATTTATTTAATTTCGAATACGTACCTACAGAGTAAACGCTTGTGTGTATAATTCGAAACTACGCTTCTTCGGAAGACCGATCGAGCTAGGCACCATTTCTCGAATCGGCCGATGCGTAAATAAATCATGTGGTGTTATTGAAACGTGTATTCGTTCATAACGCCGAGTATTTCGAATCACCTGTATTTCATACATATTTTGTGCAAGTGCATTAACTAAGACGATTAAAAAAGTACACATCAATTGTGTCACGAAAAAAATATAACGCTATAAATTATAGTATAAGTAAATCATTTGTGGAATTTACGTATTATGTAATTCTAATGATTATGTTGTAATTTACAGCGAAATAAATTACTCTATATTATAATATTCGAAAATAAATAGTGTAGTTTAATTTAATAAAAATGAACGGACCTTATTCGTGAGATCCAAAGACTAAATGATCAACGGAACCAAAACACTATTTATTTAGGTAAAATATTAATTGTCCGAACAGCGTTGTTCTACCCCGACATAAACAATTTGATTTGATAAAAAAAATAATAACAATATAATGAACTAGCGATTCAAAAATTTACCGTAAAACCCATATCGATAAATAATACTTTTCGTTACCTAAATCAATATTATAAACTCGGTCACTGAAATATTAGATTATGCTTACTTTAAGTTCCCACTAAAGTCACCAAACATACTCAACCTATCAATAAGTAATAATACATTATCCGGATTTAAACACACAAATATTCATTTATATTATGTGGTTATGTTTTGAAATCTCGCCAATCGGTCGGCGCAATAATTTATGTTTATCCTTTTTACTATTTTTATTCATATTTAATATTAAATTTGTTTTTTTTACTTATTATTATTATTTTTTGGTGCAATCAATACGCGCCTTCGACCAAAATTATACAATATCATGTTTCTTATTTATTTATTCATTATTTTTGTTTGGTAACGAAAAATTACAACGTTCACTCAATAAATTCTTCTCGTTTTTTTTTTTATCGTAGCGCACACCTTACACGTTACCAATACACGTTATTATGTATTTCGCCGGAATCGTATCTATATAAAGTTTTTAGTTTTACCGTCACTCGTAACCTAACCTTTGGCACAATACGCTCCCAAGCCCGAAGAAAAAGTTGTACATACGCTCGTCACATCACTGCAATAATATAAACCTTACGCGTAAGACGTAATTTTTCACTATAATATAATAATACTGTTGAGTATAATACTCGCCATAGCGCGCGGAATAAATTGTTATGATATTATTTCAAATCATCGGATTTAATAACCATCAAACCGTTTTAATTTCTATCGCTGTCCCACTTGGTCCCACTCCCGCCTGCGTTTTAAGGCCAATTTTAATGACATTATTTTAATAGAATGTTTTTTGCGTGATTTAATTTAATAATTTATTTTCAAAAATTGTATTCGTTTAGAACAAAATGTAAATCGATAGCTTAGTATAATAGTATTATAATATTTATTACGTTTGGTTGCTCGTTTGTGTTTCATGTTATTTTGTAATTTTTTCCCCTCAATGGGATTCTTATTTAATATAGTTATAATATTTACCAAAATATAAATGTGCAATATATTATGTGTTCGATGTTTTAAAATATACAATGCAACTACGATCTATAAAACAAATGGTTTTTATTTGTCGCATTTACCAGAGTATTTAGTGTACCTAACTTGTCGTCAAAATTATACCCACAACCCACACACATATATTACTAGTTGTGAGATCCGTTAAGCAGGGAAAATAACTAATCATTAATTGGCTGCAGCCTGCAGCTGAACAGATACAACACGCAATTGTCAGCACTAGTCTTAATACAAATTAATACACATTGTATGAATATACCGTAGCGTTTTCGTATTTCTTTTATCGTTGTTAATAGATACGAAAATGCAATTTATGTATACCTTGACCTAACCTTACCTTTATAACGTGTGAACAGTGGCGCTGACTACTTTGATATTGTAGTTGAAAATCCTGAGTTCAGTCATCTTCATATAATCGGGATATGAAAACACATTTCCTATACAGAATAATATTCTCATCGCTGTTCATAAGATAATAATTTAAACTTCACTGTATAAATTAAATTACATTGATCACGTCCTAAACGTTCATGAACAAACCATTATCTATTAGTTGTTTTTATTTAAAATGTTGACCTGGAAATAACTGTTTAAGTTGTAGATAATAACACATTAACAAATAACGACTAACAATGGAACAAATCGTGCAACGAGCAGTTCACAGAGGTCGAAACAAGAATAAATTATAAACACTGCGCCATTTCTAATCGTGTTTGTGAAAATATATTTACGGGAAATAAATCAAGCAGATAAATAAATCAAATAGATGCTCATGAATTAAATTATTATTTGATGAGGAAATGACTCTCCTTGATGAGTTCCAAATTAAGCATTGTTATATTTCAATAATTTGTTATACTATAAAATTGTAATGATAAAAATGACTCAAAAATAAAACGTCTTTATTTTTTCAAAATAATAATTGAAAATAATGGTAGCATTAAAATTATTTAAGTACAATTATTTTCATTAATTCTTTATCATACCTAAGATAATACAAATACATATTACTACGAAAGCTACAATAAAGATGTTAAATTGCCTATTCAGAATGCCGTGTAATCATATATTTTTTAATTTGTAATATTATGTATTGTGTTATTTAACTTCAATAATAAGACTATAATCATTTAATTGATTGCCAACTAACGTTAGTATTACATCTTATAACTTTACAAGTATAACATTATTATACACAAAAGTATAATATAGGTGAATAGTGTATACATACGAGTACTAGTACCTATACCAAATACCTACCTTTATTTCTTGTGAACCGCTAACATGGAGGAAAATTGTGTTAGCATTACTTCCTCCGTGTATCATAATTTATTGAAAATTAAAACAATATATTGCAAACAGAGTATATATCCAATCATCACAAATGAAAAATAGAAATATGATCTGACTTATCAACCGTCACTATGAATGATGCCGCGGTTGTCGGCTCACCCGTGGTCGAAAAGAAAAAGAGTTCCTAACAATAGATATTAATTTATTTATAAATTTAGAATTTATGTTTTTTTTTTATAATTTCAGAGATTAATTTTAAGTAACTGGAAATTTAATTCCAATATACCAAAATACAATTTTTTTTTTATTATATAAAATTTAAATAAAATTATTATAACAAATATATTACATATTATATGTAAAAATATGTACATATAATATATACTAAATTAGATTACCGTTAAAGTTGCTGACTACTACAATTGGCTAGTTCATATACTATTATACCACCAAATAGCAAAAATTATATGATATAACAATATTTATTATTATTAAATATAATTTATAGTTACCTATGTTGATTTTTCCAGTTATGTTGGACGAAGTTTTTGTAGAATATTCATATTTGTGCTTTCAGTATATTATCATTATTTTTATTTATCGTTCTTTAAACTTGTTTGTTCGATTTAAAACTGTTTTAGAGTACAAAAAAATCAATTTCATGCTTATGAAACTATAGGTATGGTGCTGTATAAGACCGGAAGAATTGTATATTATAATTTTCATACTACATAAATCGTTAATTGCTATAATTAATTATTTTAATATGTATAATTTATTGTAAAAGTTTACACACAAATAGAACATAAAAATACAAACATCCCGACGGCGAACAATAAAAAGCAGACTTATAAAAATTTGATAATATTAATGACGCCAACAATATAACAATAACACAGATCTAGTGGTGTAATAATGAGCTAGACACAATGATGGATAAAATAGGTAGTATAATTTATATATTATATACAAATTATAATAATTAAATAGTAATAATATTTGTATAGACGGCATACGGCCAATGGCACGTGAGTATAAATGTATAATTAAAATATTATGAAATGCGAAAAACGGTTTATATAATTACATCAAACCGCTATGTGATAATCATATTATGTACACTTATGAATTAAATGTCTAAGCTTTGGCAATAATTAAATAACACGTACAATAATATATCTTAAGTAAAAAATAAAAATAAATTTAAAAAAAAAAACAAAACAGTTGAAAAGTAAAAACGAGATGTCTTGCGCTATCCGTATGTGTTGGTAGGTATATAATAATAGATGTATAATAATAGTTCGATAATAGCGTATTATGATTAGTTAAAGAAAAAAAACACACCCTATCGAAGAGGGTGACGTTATCACCGTGTATTGTTATAAAATAATATAAATATTTCACTGTTTCCAAAAAGCGACGGCCTTTTTGAAATTGTCGGTCGTCTGTAAGCGAATGGGTTCCTTGCGTTGAACGCCACCACTGGCGCTCATGCCAGCCGACGATGCACTGCCGTCGCGCCGTCCGCTGTCGAAGATCATCCGGTTCGTCTTGAGCACACTGACTCCGGTACCTGTGGGCAGCGGTACATCGTGAATGGGATGAGTGGTGTCATGGCGGTTTCGCGGTAGAGGAGAACGGGGGTGGGTTGTATGAGAAGATCCACGGGTGGCTGGGTAAGATGGACCATGAACGGCTGGAGAAGATAGACCACGAGTGGCTGAAGAAGATGAACCGTGGGTTGCGGGAGACGAAGAGCTACAAGTTGTGGATTTTGAGGGGCAATGATTTGCTGGAGAAAAAGTACGACGGGTGGCAGGAGAAGAAGGACGAAGAGTAGCAGGAGAAGAAGGACGAAGATTAGCAGGAGAAGAAGGACGAAAAGTAGCAGGAGAAGAAGGACGAAGATTAGCAGGAGAAGAATGACGATCAGTGATTGTTGGTGGAGAACGACGAGTGGGTGGTGGAGGAGAACGGTACGGGTTAGAGACTGGTGGTATTTCTTCGGAAATAATAGATGGACATTCGGGCGTCCGGACGAGCATCGCAATCGGAGACGCCACAGATGGACATTCGCTAAAGCCGCTGTCGCTACGATCGTCACACGCCTTATGGCAACTGCCACTTTTCGCTGTTTCGGTTATGGTTATTTCTTGTCCTTCCGAAGGTGACTCAACGGTAGACTCCTCTTCTTTTAGACTGGTCATTTTTAATTTTTGTAAAATGCTTCTAGCTCCATTCCCATCTGCCGTTCCTCCTCCCACTCCTCCTCCAACACTGCCACTCCCGACGACACCGCGTCTGCTAGCCGCTGACAGAGTGGCCATCCTGCCCAGGGCACGTATTGCGTTGCCCGTTTTCTGATCACAGCACACAAAACAAACAAAAACACACACAAGCACAAAAAAAACGTGTTAGTTAAATCAAAATACTACTCTGTTAAGTAAAAAAAATTTATATAACTTATTCGTTGCGTTAATATTTAAAATTATGAGTTAACAGTGTTAGCTGTTAGGACAGATGTAAAAATATAGGTATATATAAATTAAGGTTATTGATGTTAAACATAAATTGTAATTATTTCGTTTTTGCACATAACGAGATAACTTAGATAACCCTAAATTATTTAAATTATTTTATGAACACTCAAGAATAAAATTTCAAACAATCGATTTTATTGTTGAATATAATACATGAATAAACAAATTTGATATAAAAATAAAGATAGGCAAATGGGATAAGACATAATATTATTCTATACAAAAAACGATTCTCAGTAGAAAACTATCACGTACGAAAAAAAAACATATCATAAAATGTGTAACACATTCATCACATTCATCACACTACTCAGAATCTGAAATGTGTGTATTGCATTTCATATTAATACGTCACAATGTGAGTGACTACATTTTACGCCTACTAGCTGCTTTAAATGTTAGCTTCTACTAATAATTGAAATATAATATCAAATATGATTATAAAAATTGTTTTTATTATTAATTATTCATATTTTATAATATCAATGATACAGGTAGCAAGTAAGTACTCGAATTATAATTTAAATAATTATTGATAATACACTTAATGTTAATAGTTAATTATCAGCAGAACACATTACCTATTATAAAATAAGTCTTGAATATTATTATTAAGCCAACAGTAATTTATTATTAAGAAAGAATCAATTTAAATGAACGTTATTGAAAATCACTCGACAATACTTAAAAAAGTAAAATTATAACAATATTGTTTTATAATTATTTATTATATTGTCAGAAGCTTATAAAGTTAAATTGAAAATCATATATACGTATTTTTGCTGTCATGTTAAACACTACGCAACTACAACTTCCTGCTCTTTTACCACAAGAATAATATTATTGTAATTTTACAAATTGATACTAACCTGCCATTTTCGTCGAATAATGAATTTTTTAAGTTTATCCGTACTCAAGATCACGCAACTCATGTCCATGTCCTGTTGTGCCAGCCACTTGTGTTTTAGACATTCTCTGGCAGTAAGTCTTAACCTACAAGATAGCTTGTGATTAATGAGGTGAACTATACCGTTACCGATGCGTTTATAATATTAAGTTCACAATTATCAGTTTAGAAATTATAGCAATATTAAATCGATAAATTATAAAATAAAACATAGTCGAGTAATAAATAAATATATTTTAACTATTTTAAGGTACAGAGAATTCAAATTTAAAATGTGATTTTTAATTATTATTATTCATTTAAGAATTTTTCTAGTCAATATTATTACATTCAAAGTTGTTTATGGAATATAATAATTATAATATAATTTAATAAATATGATAAATTAGGACATTTTATGAGCTTTAAATATTGTGTTTGGTTTGATTTTTGATCATAGCAATTGTTTATTTTTAACTATTTTGAATTTAATAAATAATATTAATTTTTTTATTAATTTTTAGGCAAAATCGGTTTCGAATGAATAAAATACCTTTTTATTAGTTTATATACTAATAAATAATAATTTTCCACTTTAATAATATAATAGCAAACTCTAGTTATATTTTAAATTATATATTTTTATTTTTATTTATTTATTCTATAAAAATTTTTTTTAAATTTAATTTGAAATTTATTTCTAAATTGTTAGTGTATAAAATATAATTGAACCATCTTTATTACATTTTTATTTATTTTTTTTTTTAATTAAATAGGGAATGCATAAAATATGAGCACGTATTTTAATGCTTTAAGTTTTAAACCCTAATAATAACGATATTTTACATCACAACGCTATTATCGCTAAGAACAACTACGGAGGGTAACGTACTCTTTGCGTTTGATCAACAGCGCACTTATGAAGTCTTTGGCGTCTTGAGAGACGGCGTCGAATGCCTCGTCATCGAAGTCAAACTCTGCTTTTGTTATATTGGTGAACGTCTCAGAATCGTTATCTCCCATGAACGGTGACAGGCCGGATAATCTGAACGCCATGAAAAAACGTGAAAAAAATTGTCAATATCCTTGAAAAAGAGTTTCGGATTTTTAGATTCAACGGTCGAATTGCTTACAATACGTAGCAGATGACTCCCACGGACCACATATCCGATTCGAAGCCGATTGGTTCGTAGCCAATGATCTCGGGTGGGATAAACTCGGGCGTGCCGAACAGCACTCGCATCGGTTGTCCTGGTATAATTTTCTGCGCCAATCCGAAATCAATAAGCTTGATGTAGTGTGAAGTCCGCGACTGGCACATAATGTTTTCCGGCTACAGATCGTCATATAATAAAAGTGAACACCCGTTAGATATATCCACAAGACAAAACAATATTTATTGTTATATTATGTATACATTATTTTGATGAATTGAACTATTAAACTGACTAGTAACTACACGCCATTCGTAGCCGTTACTGGGTATGATTTACAAAATAATATATAAATTCGCACATAATAATTCTCTATAGTTGATTTGAATCGATCAAATTAAACTTTGTAAAGAAAATGATAATTTAAGTAATAGTGAAATGTTTCTAGTTTCTACTTAACCGTAAAAAACCACACATAATTTCTTGTACATTCAATACGTCATATCACTCTGTGCAGAATCTAATACAAGAGTCGTTTTAATTATTAGGTATATCACGTTTTCACTATTGACTCGTAAATTTAAGAATATTATTTTAATATAATACTAATTTAAAGTTTTAAATTAGTCTCTTTATCTCAACTTAATAATATGAATAACGCAGAAAATTATATTTTTATAATAGATAGTTTGCAATGGAAAAATAATTACGAACGATCCACGTATACTCAATAGGTACCTACTTTGGTAAACAATTTCGTAGTATGAAAAAATGTGTATTTTAATAATATCTTACTGAAAATACTTAAATCAACGTGTGAAAGCTGTTAAAGGCTTGGAACATTCATAACATAATTAACCATGAAAATTATAAATAACAACTAATCAGACTAGGAAAAATATTACATACCTTTAAATCCAAGTGCACGACGTTCTGTTTGTGCATGTAGTCTACGCCTTCGCATATCTGTCTGGTAAATAGAATGCAATCTTTTTCTGTGAGCGTGAAGTCGTCAGCTACAACTCTTTCGAACAGCTCACCGCCGGAAATGCTAGAGGTAATTATAAAAAATCAATTTAGTTAAATGTTCTTCGATGATTAAATAATTATTGAAATAAAAAATAAAACATTATTCATTATTCATTTTAAGGTTTTGTAAGTTATACGGCGAAAAAATTAGGCTTGTGCTGAGTTTGAGTTTAAATTGTGTTTTATTCTTATTATTATTTTTTTTTTAATAATAATACAGTAACACTCGGATCAATAAAATCACTATTTATTTATAAATATACCTATAACATCTAAAAAAAAAATTATTATTTTTCTACAAAGAAATTATCAGAGTAAATCATGGAATAAAGTTTATTATTGTTTTATAATTTCAAATAAAATAGGTGCTTACTATTCGGTAACCAATACCACTTCCCTGGGCTTGTCGAAAGCCGCGTCGAGCTGTAAGAGTTTTGGGTGTCGCAGACAGTTCATTATGTCCACTTCTTCTTGCGCTTTTTCCTTGTCTGTTGACTTGATGCACCTTACGAACTTGGCGGCGTAATATTTATTGGTCTCACGTTCTTTCACTTTATACACGACTCCATATCTGCCTTTGCCAAGTTCATCCAGCATTTCGTATTGTTTATCAAACAGATCACCATTTTCTATATTAACCGTTTTTGGCCAAAGCGTATTTCCATAATCTTTAAATATATATAATAAATATATTATCATTTCAATAATTCAAATTTAATCAGAAAACCTTATTTTTATACTACATAATAGGTATGCATTTTACACGTTATATGTTACCTATAACCGCGTATTATGATGAGTAGTGAGTATCGATTCACGTGAACAAAATTTACAGAAATTTTGAAATGTTTTATAATTTGTTGTAGAAATATAACTATATATAAAGATATTGTGAACACATTTTGTGAATATTTTTAAATATAGCATTGCAATTCAATATATTATTACACAAGTTACAACATATTTTTACCATAAGAGTTGTAGACCAATAATAATAGTTTAAAGATATTTATTTCATGTTCGAACTATTAAAAAAATTACTGAATTATATATTATTATATACCTACGAGTATGTCCTATACTATGAACAAATTCCGTGAATGTTTGCAAATTATTGTTATTTACCTACATCGATTAATGCAGATTGATATCGATAAGGCAGTGAATGAATATATACAGTTAATAGTTATAATAAACATAATAATATGTTTTGCTATACATACTGTGTAGATTTGTAGACCTATATAAAATAATATAGCAAAGCAACAATAATAAATTATTAACTAGGTAATATTATTTTTCTATTTTTCGTCGTTTATTAACACGCCGTGTGTTAACTCTCTCCTATCGCCCACTCTTCGTAGGCATAAACGCGTGACTTGATGAACATATACGTATGCCAATTATTATTGTACACGCGTTATTAATATGTTGTTATGGACTTTTACTCGTTTTTAATGTAGGTGATATTTTATAAGGTAATACGCACCAACCATATTTTATTGTCGGTGTTTCATTTGTCGTTTTATTTACGGTTTCGATTACGACGGGAAATAATTCGTTTAAAAAATAAATTGATAATATGTGGTATTGAGCAGATGGAGTCTCCTTTGTATCAAGAGTTGTGATTAAGTATTGTAATCATCTCCTACTCTTGAATTATCTTCAGATACGCTTACACAGCGCAGAACGTGATCGTTATAACAATTCAGTGCTTACACTTATAGTATGTTATATTATTATGTAGGTAATATTAGCGATCGGACGCGGCGCAATCATGAATGTGATTTCGCTATGAACACTATTATAATAATATATTACATTGGTCAGGCCTCGTGAAATTGTGAAAAACCGCGCGTACACGGAAATAATAACAATATAATATGACCTAACATTACTATGATAATGTGTCAACCTTATTAAAATATTATTATACTATTATTATTATTATATACGTTACCAGTTTGTAGTATGTACACCGGTGTAGATTCTAAGCTCGCTTCGCTCGATCCGTGCATGTTTTCCGCTCGGACTCTGAACACGTATGACTCGCCGGGTGCCAGACCCCGAACAATGTGTGATAACGAGTGACACCTGGGCAGAGAGAGAGAGAATTATATAATATAAAATTATCAAAACAATACGATACGTTAATATACATATAACAATAAATTATACTCGCGCGTGTATAATTGTATGGAATTCGATTCACACGAAAATCCGTGGATAATGACAAGCGAATTGGGCAAGTGAAAGGCGAAACAAAAGCAAACGCTACGGGTATCGTATATTATATAATATAACATTAAATGATTTATTTATGTCAAAAGGTGTGCATATAGCTGCAAATTTACGACCGTTAAGATTATTTGAGGAGGAAAACGCCAGCAGTTATTAAAGCATTGTAGAAAGGATAGACACTATACTAAATATTTGAAAAGCATTTTCCCGCTTTCGCCGTCAAAAAATTGTTAGGTGTATGATGATGCCACGCGTAAATAAAACGTGCTCGTTGAAGGCTTAAATCGATTATTATAACTATCTTTTTATTATTATTATTATTATTATTATTGTATTGTAATACTAAGGTATAGTATAAATTATTATTAATATTATGATTACTATAAAATATTGACGACCTTTTTATATTATACGATAATTTGTTGTATCCGGCAATCGATCGTGATTATGAAAAAGCAATTTATTTTATTCTTTTGAAAATTCTTCACGAGAAAATAAAATTATATTATTAACTATAATAGAAACGTAGATACTTTATGAATTAATATTGTTTAAAAATATATGTCTCGTAATATTACAATTGTAAAATTATTATTATCATTTAATCGATCGTTTTTCAATATCATACGTTTCGTCCACCCAATGTGTGATTGCAATAATTATCTGATGCATAACGATAAGTATAACGTGTACATAAGTGGGTAGTATTATTATTTATTTACGATTAGAAAATATATTATGATATAGGTACTTTTTATTCAGGACGAGTCACTGTGTCTTATCGAATAGTTGATATAATAGGGAACACTTTGGATATTACGCAATCGATCTCCCCGTATACTGGATAATTATATTATCAAACACTTATTATTATTTTAAATCTATTAAAATTTTTAAAAATATTTTTTTACATAATTTTCAATCTATATATAATTTTCTATATTTTAATATAATATTCTTTCGTTAAATTTTTGTAAGTTACTGTTAATTTTTTTTTTTTTTTTTTACTGATTTTAACGACAAATAGTTTTTTAATTTGATACTGTGAAGCTAAATATTTTTCGGAGTATATAAATACCTACATAAAATCAAAATTTGGACGAGTAGTATATGAGTTATAACTGCTTATAAGTATTTAACGTTTAAGTGAATGGAGTAGTAGCCCACCATTTTGTGGGATATCCCCGTACAACTTTACTCCGTTCATCTAAACGTTATAAATAGTATGTATAAATAGTATATAATAAGCTATACCAGACAATAAATAAAGATTGGATGAAAATAAATTTTCACTCACTTGTCGGCTACTAGTTTCCAATCGGACTGGTTGAACGGTCGGACTTCCACGCCGTAACCGGTGACCATACACCCGCCGTCGTACGCTGGACTGGACCACGTTACGTCCGCACTAGTCTCTGATACGGAGACAACAGGTCTGCCGGCTGGTGGGTCCGGAGGTCCTACAGACACAGACACACACACGCATATATTTACCACAATTTATAATCGGTCGATAATAAAACAATAACAATTTACATATAATATGCTAAGTATATTAATTACACTAATATATAGTAATATCATAAAGCTAAATTGTTTATACGCACTGAATAATTATTGAACCGATTTAAATAAAAGTTTTATCAATAGTATACTCGAGACTTGATTTTTTTTTTTAACTGCTTTCTCAACCCCGCGAGAGTGGTTCAACAAACGAATTTTGTTTCGGCTCACAATAATCGAATAATCTTTGGTTTATATGATGGTCGCTATTGGTTATACAGAAATAAATCTTAAAATTATTTTGTATTATTATTCTTTATTATTTTTTATTTCGTATAGATTAACCAAGTTTTCCGTAAAGATGTCCATACCCGTTTTAATCGAATTTTTTTTTTAAATAAAATTATATTTAATGTATTATTTGTCATTCAAATGATCAACAAAAAGTAACTTTTGACCCAGCGCTATTCGACTAATTTAGAAGAAAGTTCAAGACGTCGTTTTTAGATATATCAGAAAATTTTAAACTATTTAAAGGGTAGTTTTAATCACATCTGACAACACATATAATGTAGTAATACGCTACAGGTGGATCGTTCATCTCAATAAAACTATTGTTCACAAAGCGAAATACACAAATGCCGATTCTCGCATGAGGAGACCTAACCGGGTACACTATATATTATAATACCGAGACACGCTGAATATAGCCATATTTTGTTAATTATTTCTCGAGTAGAGTGGGGTACCCACACAGCTAATAAAATGTGTATTTGAAATATTTGAAATATAAATACTGAAAAACGTCATTATCATAGTATTATTGTATACTTATAGTACTTACGGCCTGTGGTGATCGACCGTATAGCTATAACAAACCGGTTCGAATTCTCCACAGCGAAGTTATTGAATTGATATACTCTAAGCGTAGGGTACTATCATACTATTATAAATTATAATACATTTTTATGACGGACGACGATCGTTTTAGAATTTTAGATCATAAGTACTACACAAGATCTGAGACGGCTGTCACCGATGCGCGAGACGGGACACACGCGATGATGACAGTGATACCGTTGAACCGAACGTGTAATGTATATTATAATATAATATACACGCCGAAACCACCGCTCGAGCGGTTTAGTGGCGTACACGTCATAATAGGATATAATACTATTATGTGCGCCGAGTGAGTGCTTACAAGATAATAATTTTATACGCGGTTAACGCACATGTCGACGAAAAAAAAAAAAAAAATAATAAATATTAAAAACTTTTTACACACGCGAATCCAATAACCTTGCGTCGCCGAGTGATCGTTTTTGTACTACGTACCTATAACTATAATATTATTATTATTAAACGATGACATTACACGTCGCCGTCGTCAAGAGAAATTTTACATTGTGCGCTACACGTATACGGTTTCAAACTCGACATTTGTCGCGTGCGCTCCAACATATTATCATTATATAGTATAATATAATATAATATAATATAGACGGTTGGTAAGTGCCCGAGTACGCGTACGCCCATTAAACGAGTAGGTACCTACTATTGTAGAATAACGACTCGCAACGATATTAATATAATAATTTTAATTGTAATATGCTACCACTCGTTATTGCACACGTTAAGTAGAACTGTTTATAATATTATAGTGTTGTGCTTGTACGTCTCGTCATTTTCAGATTAATACTTAAAAGTTTAAAACACACTGATCGTGGTAGGAAAATGGCTAAATGAATATAAAATAAGGCAACGCGCGACGTCATCGGTTCAATTAGTGATAATATCATTACGCCGCCGAATACCATCGAATCCGTGTACTATTGGTATATATTATTGTGCAGGTCTAGGTAAATTAAACATATGATATTATATTATTATGTACCACAACAATAGTGTTATGTGTAATATAATTTTGTAGTAGATAACAATAATATATAGTTGTCATTGTAGTTGACGCGGGTGTGAACCATATTAATGATACCTAGCTACTAAAATAAGTATAATACGTACGTGTAAAATACGTCGTATACTATTCTAAAAACGACGGACGTGATAAAAAACTAAGATACCTATTTTTTTTCCATGAGCGTGGTTTCGTTTTTAAAATATGTGTTAGTCTTCAACGCGAATTCTTCGATTTATTAATCAATTTACTTAATTAACATCGGGCTTATTAATACTTAATACCTCGTGTTCTCATATCTTTGGTGAAAATAAAGATTTTCTACGGGTTATCATCAAATTTATATCAGTATGATCATTGGTTATAAATACTAGTATTTATAATTAATAGTATGACGTATACAAATATTAAAAAAATTTAGTACCTAATATCTAATTAAATATTATATCCGTTTTACTATAGTGCGTGCTGGACGAGTATCATCATATTTATAGACACTCATTGTAAATAATGACGATTTATATTCATTGGATTGAACACTTAAATTGAAGGAAGAAAAATTAAATATAAAAATATACCCCCTTAAATGTATAAAACGAGTACAAAATAATACAAATCCTTGTTAAGATATTAAAATATAATATTTTATTTACCGTAGGTACTACGTGTTATTAGGGATTTTAAAATTTCATGCAATTTATTTATGAATATTTCATTGCGATGAAAAATAAAATATAAATTATTATATCTAAAAGTTTATAATCACGTCAACTTGCAGGTAAACATTTTCAAAAGTTGGTTTATTGTGTGAAACAAAGAAAATATGTATAATAAATAATAATAATAACCAATAAGGACCCAATTAATAACATAAGTGATAAATATCAAAAATTTATAGTACCTACATATTTTTGCATATTTACTATCAATATTTTCTGTATACTTTTCTGTATAATCAATATATTATTTCTATTTAACTATTACCAAATACATTAAAAAAAAGAAAAAATATTTTTCAATATTTCAAAAAGAGTGAAATTTTAAATTTTGAAATATTTCAAATTTAGAACCCTACGCGTTTTATGATAAAAATAATCATCTATAGAAAATAAAAAAAGCGTCAATTCCTAGTATCTACTGGTCGTTAAGAATAATGAACATCCCAATCACACTATAGCTGGATAGTAATAAAAAAAACGTACTCGTCGTCTGGAAGGCACGCCATCGGACGAAACCAGAATTTAGATCATTTGCAATTCAGAGTTCAAACGTCAAACACCACACAAGAGTTAATGGCTGAAGTCTACGAATCAGCAAATCGAATACACCGAATCACTGAATTTATTTCGGTTATCGTAATCGCAATACAATGATTTTGCGCATTGAAGATACAGCAGTTGACGAACCGACGACGTACGTGGACAATTGCAGTTCTTAGTTGAAGCCGTCGGATAGGACGACAGAGAGTAGGTGGTAGTACCCCCGAGCAAGAGGAGGCACGGAATCTGGCGATAAGTCACCAACGCGCGTTTTCCGGCATCCCGTTGTGTGACGAGTTCACGGCGGATGTCGCATGCTCGGTTATGGACGCGTTAGACCCACTTGTATATAATGGTGGCCAGCCGAACGGCACCCGCCTTTTACAATCGCGCGACCCGACAGCGACACGGTGGCTGACGTATTATAAGCGATACCGGAGTGGACAACGGTGCTACCTTATTAACGGCACCAATAGCAGTTATAGCAATCGTTATGCGTGAGATCGACAATTAATCGTTACGTGACAATGCGACCGACTGCTTGATGGAAACGAAACGTCATAGATATAACAGGTACGGTTAGAGCGAAAACGTACTGCATCGCGCGTACAAAGGTATAACGACAAACGGTATAAGAGTTGGCGGGCGGCGACGGAACAGACGGCGAAGAAGCCGGACAACAACGATAAAAACATTAAAAACGTACTAAAGCGTTTAACGTCGAGTATAAGTTGCCACGAAGCGATAGCGGACTAGGACGCATGTCAAAATAAAAACGTCCCGGTGTACGACGTTTAGTCCTGTGGCGACACGGCCGGCGGAGGCTGACGAACAGCCGAACGCAATCGAAGACGCATAGAAATAATACGGTGACCGATAAAGCAGACGATCAAATTCGCAAATGGTATTTTGCGATCGTACAAAAATACGATGACCGTGTCGGAAACGTCTCAACAACATAATATCGTAAAAGTAAAAAAAAAAAACCAAAAACAAATCTCGTGTGACATGGATTGCGGAAACATACAACCAACGGTCAACATGTCTTTGAATGCAATGACAATGTCTATAATTATTGCAGTGACCCGGGCGGTACTGAACGAGATTCATAATATGTACATATACATAACTGCAGCCGTGATGGTTGACGATATATTTATTGTGTATCGAAATACTGTGGTGACATCACTGACATTGGGTCACGGGGCTATATAATATGTGATATAAACGTCAATACGTCTTTGATAACAATAATAATAAGCACGACGGAACAAATACACAAGTTGACCGGCCGGCGTTTGTATCACCGGCGAAGACGCGCGATTTCGATGTGATGCGTCGTCCGGTAATATAACAAAATATATTCATAACAAAACTGATGCGCCACCAATAACACACGAGGTTGACTCATATATATACCTATGTGTGTGTGTGATGGCAATGCAAATTACATACCAAGACGTTAAACGAATGGTGAATCGTCGGGCGGCCGTACATTTTACGCACCAAAACTATTATAGGTATATTATGATTTTGATTGTACCAAACACTCGTCACTCGATCTACACTAATTAGTTTTCAATCATATATATTATATTATTATTTTTAAACATATATAATAAAACTTTTAAACGATTATAATCTTCAAAAAACTTAACAAATAACAGTCTTAGTGAAGATAGTCTTAACATAATGTCTAAAATTTCGCGAAAATTAAATTTAGTATATTGTAATTTTTTCTTTATATCAATGTTCATACTTATAAAAAGTAGGTATTGTATTTAAGTAGGTAGGTATAGCTAGTTTTCAAAAAAAAAATTTTGCATGTTTATTAAAAAAAAATTTCTATAACTGATTTTCAAAAACATCCCCGAAACATTTTTTTGCGTGCGTCCCTGTATAGATCGGATCGATTGTGTATTTATTAAAAATTTTACATTGTATTGTACCTTCAACAGCGACCGATGCAAAGTGGAAATCGTTGCCATGTCCGTTGTCGACGCGGACGACGTACTTGCCGCAATCGTCGGCTGTAATCGAGTCGATCGTTAAACTGGACACACCGCGTTCGTTGGTTATACACAAATGTGCGTCGGACTCCAAAACTTTGCCCTGTTTACGAAATATGATGTCAATATTATTATTATTCATAATATAATATGTGATCAATTAAGTTTTCAAAGTCTATATTGTCCTAGTTATCGATATTATTTATTTATTTGATTTTTATAAATTCACTGCAAGATTCAGCAATTCTCATCATTGACATTGAATAAAAATAATTAATTAAGTAATTCTATACTCGAGGATGTACACCTCTAAGCCAAATTTTAAAATGTAGAAGAAAACCCACAAAAAATTTATTGGCTTTTGAAAAATAAATATTTTTTTATTTGTTAAGTGCAGAAGTCACCCACTTACGATCCTTTGGTGATTGATTACATAACATTAGTATTAACAATAGTAATTATGATTGGATATAACTTTGGACCTATACTATATTTGGTAAAATAAACTTCAAATGACTGCTTTATTAAAAATATGTGTAATTTATATTTAACGAAGTTTAAGAAAGTTTGAATCTACGGCTATTTAATTTTTTTAAGAGCAACGTCGAGCTGGTTCGTCTTGTTTATTATATTCTGAAATATATTTTTTCTTAAGTCGATATTTCAATGTATTAATACTGTAAGCCGATATCGATATCAGGTATCAACAATAATATTTTACTAAAATAATATGTCATACTTAAAAATATCCGTGTTCCCTATTTGTATATAACTTAACAATTTATATTTAACAGACTCACCGCTCTGAGCCACTGAACACAAGGTTCGGGGTCCCCTTTGTACGACGTCTTCAAGACTACTTTGGCGCCACGCAATACGGTTGTGTCATATGGACCACTGAGTATGGATGCAGGAACTGCGGCTTTGATGTTGACCGGGGAATCACACGCAGTCTTTTCTCCGACGTCCTGCATATTGTTATTAAGTTCGATGACCATTGGTACCTGATTCCCGGACGACATTTCTATGCAACGATAATAACAATAATTAATAATAGTTCGGTATTGTACATATTATACAGCCATTTAACAATATTTCATTACACGAAATTCGTACAAACCGTTTATAATGAGTTTTCCACTAGAAACGGCCTGACCAAACGAGTTAGCCACTTTACAACTGTAAATGCCGCTGTCTTTGACAAAAGGGTCGATGATCGATAATCCGAATTCGCCGCGGTCTTCGGTCACCACGTACTCAAAGTCCGTGCAGTTGGGAACGAGCACGTCGTTTTTGAACCATAAGGCGCTCATAGGAACTGCACCTGATAATTAAAAAGCATACCATTTCAACCATGTAATATAATTTACGCTCGTAATATATTATAATCATATTATTATGTAGTGTAAGCTCACCTTGGAGTCTTACGGTCAACTGGACCGGTTCTCCTTCGTCGGCGGTGCGTTTAGGAACAAGACCCTCAACGAATATCGGAGGTTGTAGATACGAATCGGTGCCCGGTTTTGTGTCAAATACACACAGTTCTGTCGAACACCTGGTTACGCCAGACTCGCACCTCGCCACACATGTGTACACGCCTGTGTCCGCAGACTCCAAGTTTGATATTGAAAGTCTAGCTGCTAAATCGTCCAGGGACGAAGTCACCCTATCGTCGGGCTTGACTTCGACGTCATTCCTGCAGTACAGAATATACCATGATGATATTATGTATTTTTGGTGGAGGAGGGAGTGTGAGGGGAGAGCTCGATAGTACTATTGTATGAATTTGTCGAAAAAATGTGAAACATACAAACATTTATATATTGTCCATCATGCGAATTTACCCGATACAGAGAAGGATGGTTATAAATTAGTTTAAGTTAAAAAAAAATAACATACGTAATGTTAACTTGCATCAATAATTTTCATGAAAAGTTTAGACGGATAGGGATAGAGACACAACTGGATACAACCAAAGAGTACTGTGTGACTGTAGTATAATCTGTTACACATCTCCCATTTACATTGTATTAAATTAATATTATTATATTATAACATAATGACAATAATAATATAATATGACATATATTGGAAGGTACACAACTGGGTCAAATTGTGATAATAGTGGATTATTAGATAAAATAGTATAATACTCACTTGTACCAGGTAACGTCAGACATGGAGTTTCCTCTTATGTCACAACTGAGTGTAAAATTTTCACCCGCACAAGCAGCTGATCCAGACTGTCTCCTACCATTAGACGACGAAGTGATTTGTACGTCATTTGTGATTTGATTGTGTGCTGTTGTAACATTAAAAGTTAATAATTATTACTGATCCCATGATAAAAACTACGAAAAAAAATATGCATGTAATATTCCTATATTATATTATAGTAAAAACTTTAAAAAACTACAGACGATAAAAACGCTCTCTGATTGTTGATAGGTAGGTACATAATATGTGATATACTGATATGTATATCTATACGCAAGTGCCTAAAGAAGGAAATAAGGTCACATCTCAGCGGTGTTTTTATCAAACGATTAGTCACGCTCAACGACCATGGTACTGGTATATTTAAACTTTTAATTTACGTGTCGCGAAAAGAATAATATCGTAGCAACTCTCGTGCACGACGATCGATCGCACTTCTCTGTATGATTATATGTTTGAAAGATAGAAATTTTGATCAGTGATTAAAAAAAATACCAAATACCATTACACATTTTCTAAAACTAGAAAACACAACTTGTAACTTTGAATCTATGTAAGTACCTACAGTTTAACAAATCGAGCATTTTACATCTACGTCTCTATAACTGCATCGTATAATGTAATATATGTAGTGTATATACTTTACAAGATGATTAACCAATCACGATGACTCAATTTTTTTCAATAATGTGATTATTCAAAACTATAATTTTCAAATATACTTTAAGACTATATATTAACATCTGGTAGATTTGTTAACTACTTATTAAGAGATACAAACTTTTATTAGGTATTCAAATAATATTTCCCTCTCTTTTCTACTATAAATTATTTCACGTACCTATATATTATAATTCAAACAAATTCGATTTTTGTTTTTTTTTTTTTTAATTTTGTATACACAAGATATAATAGGCCTATAATAATGGTAATAGTAAGTTTAAAATTGTAGTACTTATTAGTTATTATTAATCAATCAACGTTTATAATTTATAAAAATGATGCAAATAGTATTAAACATTAGATTCAAAATTACATGTATTTAATAATTTTGTAAAACCATATTTTAAAACTTATCAATAGATTAAATATTTTAAAATCTGAATAACTACTATTTTATTTTTGAATTATATAGTTACCTACATTAAAATTAAAAAAAAATATCTACTAAGTAATTTTTAGTTAAGAGGGGGGGGGTTAGGTTTAGGGGATTTTTATCGCCACGGGATACTACTTAGTAAGTAAATAGTACAATAAGTCTCCAAAAGTGTTTTACAATTTATTTATAATATTTAAAAATTTAGATAATTAGAATTTGAATAAATTTATTATTAAATTAAAAAATGGGGGTAATCGCGCTGTATGAATTAAGCATATATCTAAAACGATTATGGGCATTGATAAATACTCACTCAACACTTCGAGCCGCGCTGTAGCCTGGATTTTTCCAAATTTGTTCTCGACGGTGATCCTGTAGAGACCTGCGTCATCAGAAGTGACGTCGCATATCTCCAACGATCGGTAGTCGTCATCTTCGCGAATTCTCATTCTGCTATTGACGCCAATAGGCTGGCCATCTTTTTCCCAAGATGACCAAGGCGGTGGGTGACCTGACACACTGCACTGAAATCGAACAGTTTCGCCGATGTCTGCAATTCGGTCGTGTAGTACGGCGTAAAATTTCGGCGCACTGCTTCGCTTCAACCGTTTTGTACACCGATCGTTCGATTCACCTGCAGGTATTCAGAATTTGCATTAATTATTGAAACTTTTTAAAGAAAGCTATGAATGTTTCAAGTGTTATTTTTCATTATTTCAACATGTAATACAACAAATATATACTAGAATATTAGACGAAAAAGAAGTACAAATTAAATTATAATAAATTAATTTATAAATGGGTTTTCATAATTCTTCAGCTAACAATGAAGTTCATATTTAATATTTGTCATGTATACCTACGTTTGTAAAATAACTATCTTTATTTAGACATTGTACTACGCTTTTGAGAATTTTTATATAATTTTGTTAATATATTAATCATACTCGTGTAAATATCATATTTTATAGGAAAATAAAAATAAAAATTAATGTTGATTCAATAATGTCTAATGTATCACAAGTCCAAGCTTATAGAAATTATCGATCTTTAATAATTCTTATTAACATGTAAAACATTAATTAATTTTAAACAATAATAAAGTATATTATGGTAAATTTTTGAAACTAAGAAACAATAAATTGAATATTATTCTGTACTCGAGTATATTGTTAAAACGTTATATTATCTAAACCGGAATCATTTAGATTAATGATTTTTTAGATTTTTTCTTCAATTTTTCTCACCTGCTAGTATTGGCGAACCAATCATGGCGTTCTGCTGTCCGTTCGACTGAGGTACTTTAGCGGTCTCTTGCGAATCTAAATCATTATTATGTGAATATTACAGTACAACATATTCGCTATTTTTTTTTGAAAATCTCACCTGACAACAATATCAGCCGTGCCGACGTCGAGTCTTGACCGAGTTCGTTGAAAGCTGTACACGTGTATAGTCCTTCATGTAGCGGACTTACCGTTGATATTTCGAGACGAGCCGTGTCACCATCGATCAGCTGAGACTTAATCTGTTTGCCTAATCTGACCAACTTGAAGGGAACGAGTGGAAGGGAATCGTTGAAAAACAAATAAACCGCAATTACAATTTTATTCACACACGCTATTATATTTTATAAAATATTATTGATATTGAATTGTTGGAATATTTTTAAATATTTTAATTGTTGTTATGTATACATACTTTGCCATCTTTTTGCCATCTTATGTCCGTCTCTTGCGTGATATTCAACTTGCACTCAAACGTCACGCCGTCGTTTTCCCGGCACTCTATGTCAACCAGTCCCCGACTTATTCTTGGTAACCTTTCCACCGTTCTAGATCAACAGTGGACAGACATAATAACGTCATTATAGGTAAAGATAAGTCCAACAATCAATAAATATAGTTAGTAAAATAATATATTAGGTATATAGTGATGCTATGTGATGCAACTTACGCGTGGTTGGTCCCATTTTCCATTTTTTTCTTGCAGTGTCCTGGGGAAAAAAAATTAAAATATATATTATGTATCGTTCAATGACACAGTATCGCGATAGAAATGACGCACGTACACGGAATTTAATAAGGGACAATATGTAGAAAACTGCTTCCGTAATTAGGTTTGACGTACCATAATCATATTATTTGTAATTTAAGTATTCTCGTCAAACCACGTCGTGACGTATAATAACATAACTATTAAGTTTTCTCGCGCGTTATGGCAGGGTCGCGGGTACTCGGTCGACTACGACGTCGAGATTGTTTTACTAATTTTGAATCAGTGACGTCATGAATACAACACGATAATAATAATAATAATAATATTGCATTTGTACGAAGTGCGTGTTCAATGTAAAATAATAATATGGTTGTGAATATAATATCATGTATTATAATAATATAATATGTATAATAGCTACGACCGACCTGTCGAGTAGACTTGGAGAGATATTAATGCTTTGATCTGTCCATGCGGATTAGTGGCTAATAACGTGTATGTCCCCGTATGTGTCAGTTTGGCGTGAGGAATTTTTAGCTGATAACGATTTCTGTTGGATATGCACAAAAACTCAGAATTGTCTCGATAATATTCCGGCTGTGAACAAAAAAATTAAATCACACACAATGGTTATTAACAAACATGAAATAAAAATCTTACAGTATAGTTAATATTTACTATAACAAAAAAAAATGCAACTAAAGGTATTTAATAAAATTAACGACGACTACGGTCCGACCAGACCTGAGGTCCACGCGTGACTGTGACTGTATTATGTTTGTTCGCACAACGACGTGCATCGTACGCGGTGTACTGCCATACTAGTACCTATGTTATTATTATGTTAGGTCGCAATTGCTTATTAATATTGAAAGTAGTCATTTTACATTTTTATTATATTATTATTCATTTTTCTTCTACCGACAAATATTGGACACGGGAATATTCGGAATTTTTAATATTTTCAAATTTTATAAATATCTCATAACGGTTAATCAAAAATATTATAATATCGTGTATTTTAAATTGAACGAATGAATCTTATAGATATAATAATTAATAGCTGGATGATTACGAACTTATACATGTAATCTGCATATTAAATAATACGGTAAGGTAAGAATTGAATACATTTATATTTCATCTAAATTTTACACAAACGAAATGATAATATAAGATAATAATACGATACAACAGCGTGTCGTGACAAAAATTACAGACTGCATTATGTGCTATTAAATTTTTGCTTATTGGCCATATCCATTATATATCAATATCAGCGCAGATACCACGACTATAAGAGTTAAAAAGTGAAAATATTTTACGAAAAATAATTTTTTTTTTTAGTATTGACATTATCAAAGCAAAAAACAAATAATATTTTTTAGTATGTTTTTGATCGTAGACAAAACAATACTGAATGCATACACGATACTATTTATCGTGATTTCTAAACATATTTTTTTCTATCAATCTATTACGTGAATTCGAATTTGTACGTAAGATTTATCTATGGTGTTCAATTAATGATTCACGAAACGAATCACTAGAATCCGGTATCCGAATATTCCGAATACACTACATACGAATTCGGCGGGCGATCAGTAGTCTTTTCCCGTGTGCGACATCGATATTATTATTTTATTTTATATTAATATCATAAAACACTAGATAATTTCCTTATTATCATTAATTAAATTCTGTGTTATAGATGTGTATAAATATTAATTATACATGTTAGCCGGTGTATTTTCCAATGTACCAATTACTAAATTTGCAAATTGTAAATGATGTACTATATTTTAAATAATAAAAAAATATTTAATGTTTATATTCTGTGTGATAGTATTTCAATAATATATTATATTCACGCGACGACATCCAACAGGTAGCTGCGGACGCGGTAATATACTTACAAAATAGTAGAATACAGAAGACACGATATCGAACGCTATTATATAGGAAAACCGCAAATCGATACGCCATCATACAATACTTAATTATAATGATGATATAATAATAATAATAATAATAATACAGAAATATCCTCGACGACGGTTACGAAAAAAGAGTGGGCCGTGTATCGTGTACTCGTGTGCGTTTAATCGGAGAAGAAGAGGACGTCTTGTACGCCAATATGGACATGATATTGTGTATAATAAATAATAATATACATACAATATAATGTCGCGCGCGCACACACACAATATCGCCGTACTTTAAATATTAACTGCTATTGACTACGCGATTGTCCTTATTGTCCACGCGACGACGCAATAATAATAATACTATTGATATTATAAAAGTAAAATAATACTATTAAGTATTAAGTGTTCTTATATAATATTCTACGATATCATCATTAATATTATATGCGAAACGAGAAAATAATCATTTTTCTGCCCACAGCAGACAACGTACCCGATGCGATATTATTACAAAAACGTTTTTCCTCTATTTTTTAGAATTTTATCTCGTCACCGTATACGTAGTTACTAGTTATACAGAAAAAATGTTCCATATAACTATATGAGTCAGGTGTCCTGCGGTTAATTGTCGAGAAAGAGAGCGAATGAGAGAGAAACAATCCGTTCTAACGGTACACGACCGAAGCGATAAGAACTGGAATAAACATGCGCGTGTGTTGAAAACGCGCTCGGAGAACAGTAATCGAAAATTCCTCGAAGAATTTGTTCGAAAATGCCATATGCCTAACGACCAGACCGAAGCAATCATTATTATTATGAGTTATTGTTGTTACACGCGACGTCGGTCACGGGATGGAATGGATTTGAATATTATGTTTATCATACAATAATAATGGCAGTATTATATAATAATTCGTCATTATATTATTACCGTAACGGCGTAAGTACCTACATATAATATTATATGCAAAATATGTTCGTATAAACAGCGAAATATACAAATACGATCGACGCGTGTGAAATTGGCAAACAATATTCGGACAGAACGCGTGTATGGTTCTGAGTACCACTTGCGCTTAGCCGTTCGCACCGATTTGTTCTTTATATGGAGTGAAAGCCGCCTCATCCAAGGCAGACATATAATATTATCCCGGCAAACAGCAGTATGGTCGAAACGCCGCCGTAGTGGAGAAACGTTATTTTATGCATGTAGTTTTTTTTTTTTTTTAGTTTGTTATTATTATTATTATCATCATCACCATAGCCGTCATCGGTGTTTTTGTTGTTGTTGCCATGTTATCAGAAATTAGGACCTTTTCGTTTAGTAGATCGAGGTGGCGCCTTCGATCGACACCAGTTACCACAATACTATAATTGATTATATCGGCAGCAGTGCGCTTTATCACTATTGCAAGGACTCGGGAGATCATAATCGGCAATGGCATTATTTTGCATTATTTTCATCTGCAGTGTCGTCAAATTCTGAAGGTGTCGATGTTATAATAGAATTGCGACGATAGACTGAAGACACGGCACGTCGTATAATATTAAAATCATCGTTATTACTTATTATTATTATTATTTATTATGATATATTATAACATGACGAACTGTTACATCAATACAACATAATAATACCTTTAATACGACCACCCGTGAGGATTACGCGTGTGGCGTCACGTTTGTCTTATTATTTTTTTTCGTGTTAAATAATATTATATTATAACACTATTATAACCCAGTTCCGTTTGATATTCGTGTCCCTGATAGTACGATCTCATGTTATGAATCACCAAATAATATGCGCATCAGTGAGAGTGGTAATAATTTTACTCCGTACGGCTTTCAAACTACGATTGTTCGCATCATGGGTTTTAGTAATTTTATAGACAAAAAAATAAAACCGAAAAACAGTTATTATAATTATATTGGAATAAAAGTATAAAAAATACTGCGTACCATTCGTATGATATTTTATGTATGCGGATGTAGTTGAGGTCGTTGAGGATATTATTATTAGCATGTATGTTTAACGAAATAAAAAAAAATTGGTACGACTACTAATGATGTGTTTTAATAAAATACCTAATTAACAGAATACTTATTATAATATTCTGTAAAATTATTTTGCACATAATTATACGTTATTTCTATTGATAATTACACTATGTAATCTTTAAACCATTATAAATTAATAAATCGTAAATTAAGTTACTATAAAAGTAAATTAATTGTATGTAAAAATGAATCGAAAAATTAAACCACTTAATAAAATGTTATAATAAACATCTGGTATTCAAAGTGTATTACAAATTTCCAAAATATGCAGATATTCTATATTATAAAACAAAGGATTCTCAATTATCCTACTTATATTCACGCATACTAAAAATATTGGTCTTGATAAATAAATTTAAACCACTATTACCCTGTTTTCGTTTATGATCGAAACATGTCTAATGAAATAAATAAATCTAAGTACACAATATTTATTGCAACGCAGATATATTTCTTCGTAGAAAATGATACGCTTTGTGCGCTCCAATATAAGTGGTAGCCGATGTAATTAATAAAGACAGCATATTATACTAGCGAACAATTAATATATTTTGAGTACTTATGAAGTTATGATATACCTCGTTCACGTAAACAAAATTATATACTATTGACTGTTGACTATTGGTCTACCAACCATAAATAAAAAACGAATTAAATCGTATTTATATGATACCCGAGCATAATATTTGGTGAAATTATCCATATGTTAAAATAACAAACATGAATACTTCTGTGCTTATAATATAAACTGTAGGTGCCTTGCAAATATTACAATGTGCAGATTGGTAGATATAAATCAAACTCAATACAATATTATTATAATATAGACTATAGACTACAGAGACGATGTTCCGAAAAATGTTACTAACTTTAAACCGTAGTAACTGATTGTTTACATACTATTTTTCGTTATCTAATCCAAGTTTAACACTGTATAATGTATATTATAGGTTTAGAATGGACATCTGCAATACGTCGTTCAATAGGGACATACAATACATGTTAGGTATAAGATCTTTTAATGTAATATGTTTAGATGTACAATGCGCATATATTATCCAACATAAATGTATTTTCTTGGCCACATAGGTTACCTTTATTATTGTAAATTTAACCTCTCAGCAATAGTAGTTAATGATTAAGTCGGTTGTGAATTCAGTCACCTACCATGACATATACAAAATATGAATCTTATTATTGTGCACTGTGTCGAAAGAGTTAAGTGTTTGTGACTCACGATTTAAAGGTACAACAATTAATTTGAAACTGTAAACATTGTATAATCCTATTTAAAAATAAAAATATTTATAATTACGTCCCTGGCTAATACATGGAAGTAACTAAAAACAAATTTTTTATGGGTGCTTACCCCATTTCACATTTTTATAAACTATCTGGTATGAAAAGAATATTTATTTATTATTTAACAATTGCATATCATGTAACAATGTTAAAAAATGTTAATAAAAGTGTATTTTAATCAAGAAAAATATTTTTAGTACGAGTAAATACTTACGATCTACATCATGTAAAAAAAACTGCTAACTCCTAAAATAAAATTTTGACTTACGCTATGGGAAATAAACTGCAAAATTGTGTTCTGATAATGCGAAGTGCAGTCAAAATAGACCTAAAAGCACTGAAGTCAGTCGTCAGTCACGTCAACCCATATAACTATATACGATCTGTTGATAGATTGATTCAAATGATACTAGAGGTGATTGTATAATAATTGGTAAGTTTTTCTTGGCTGTTGCTTATTTCCGTATGAACCACGAAAAACTTGATAAATAATTTAAGATTTAATGGTAATGTAGTGGACTGTATTTTTACTTTATCATAATTTAATGGTAATTATTGACAAAAAAAATTAATAAAAAAAAAAAAATTAATACTTGGAGACTGGTAAAGGTGCATTCATGTGTACACTCACACAACAATTGTTCTACGACATATATATCATATTAAGAAAAAAGGTATAGTCGGATATGCGGATATTATAATGATAATAGTATTACAGATAATAAAATGTATGATAATAATAAAATAATTGCACGCACAGTGGTTTTATACAAAACAAATATTTACATACATTATTTACTGAAAAATAATAATAATAATAAAATTAATAATAGCGATCATAGCTCCAGGCACGAAAATACTTGAAATCCAGTGTATAATGCGATTAAACAATATTACATCAAAATAGAATATAGCGTGGCTGACAATAATATATCACATTAAATATTAATTATTATAAATGCGATATCATTATTAATGGATATTACACATTAAAATAAATATTATAATTGGAATTATAATGAATACCTACTGTATAATATTATAATAATATATACTAAGTATAGAACCCCATTAAGCCAACGATATTGTTATAAGACTTCTGTGATAGTTGGGCAGTATTATAGTCTTTCAATATATATATAATAATATGTTCTACTCATATTATATTATGTATATATTTATTACAATTTATACCAATGATATACTTATTATCTTTTAAAATGACCGACAGCGTTTTTCCTCGGCTTATACACCTACGGGATATGTTTATCATTCGCATGATTTATAACCATATAATATATCCACTTATATATGTCATTATCTATTATAGTAGACAATAGTATTACTTCTGTCATTTCAACACAAACTCACGACGTTAATAACCGTGTTATAATATGACGACAATTTATATTATAAGTAATAATAACACTGTAGGCATAAGTTCGTTTTGGAATATTTAGATTATCAGAACCAATATAACAAAAAATAACTTTTATAACAGTAAAAAAAATATTCCATGGAAGGTGTCTATTACAATATTATACACTAAATATCATCCATAGATTGGTGAATACTTTCGAATTTCGTTAACATAATGTTCAATAAATTTACAAAAAAAAAAACCAGATAACAATTAGATGATAGACAAAGTACTTAATTAAATACAAAAACTCAATCAGCTATGTTATGAATAACTCATTTTTTAGAATAACATACGTTACACGCCGTCAACGCGGTAAAATATTAAAAATAGGAAATGGTAATACGAATGTGTGGTGTACGGCGGTACGGAGGTTTATAATAAAGCGCGTTTAACAATACAATAAAGTCAATATAGACATGTACGTAGAAACTCGTATAAGCATAATATTATCAATAAACTATTTATTTCAGGTTTGTGGATATGGAGCGGAATAAGATGCCGAAATCGACGAAAGGTTAGATACAACGCACAGCTGTAGCTGCTTAATGCGTTTTGTTGTAGGTATATCGATTTATATTTTATGAAATCCGTTAGTAGGTTTACTGCAATGTATATATATATATTATATAGGTAACTATCTTAGATATTGGCGGGGAAACATTGAGAGATTTCGGTTTATGACGATCGGGTTTCGATGTTCCTGCGACTTTTTAGTCGACGCCGATCGACCGACTGACGGATGGACGGCAGAGACCTGTCGAACGGGTAACGATATATCGGCCTTGCAAGGACGCGAGCACGCGTGATGACTAATGCACATAATTTATTATAAGATCGTCATCGGGCAGTGGGTATTACGCGCACTTGTATACTATACTACAAGTAATAAATCGTCGAAAACCGTCGGGTTCGATTAGGTAACAACGCGCGGCGGCATCTCAGGTAAGGTACATAAATCGCGAGATTTCAGATTGACGCTGTGACGATTGATGAAAGGACACCGCGGTATCAATACAGTGTTGTTATTATTATTATTATAAAATATCTATACACAACAGTTGAAGTTCTCGTCGACGACCTGCTCCGAGTACCGCGGCGATCCGTACGATATTTTGCAACTCATTTATTTTCGGCGCCAGTTTGTCCAAATAAGGACGTATATAGAAAAAAAATATTATGATACCCGTGCGAGACGGCGATCGTTGCCTGTCTCATTTAATATTTGTATACGCCATACTCGCTATTATATATAAAATGTATTCGATTATTATATATTATAATTTATATATTTTAAATCATTGTCGAAATATAATATACATGGCCGAATCACGTGGTTTACGACGTCTCGTCCAGATAAAATGATATTTTATATTACCCGTTGATCCTACTCCCTGCATCGCCCACCTCTATAATGTCGAAACCGTTAAGAAATAATAAGCTACTCGTAAACCGTAAACCGTTGTAATGATTATTTTTTATATGCCTACATTAATACATTACCTATTGTACATATTAAGACCCGAATTTATTGTTATCGTATATATAAGTATAAGTATTAAAGTACCTAGTACAGGCTATAGTATACCAGAGTAATAATGACGTGGGGTAAACAATCTAATGGTATATACCTAATTATTACATATTTGAGTGTAAACTTTGTGTATAATGGACACACACTCAAACTCGATGCCCCACGACGGCGTCAACGATGACACGTCAGATAACATTCTTAAAAAAAATTCCATTCATTCAAAAAACGATACAATATTGATGCTGATAGAAAGATTTGACCTGCACATGATTTTACAGTCGTAATATTATTATTACTATTTATAATTAAATCTTGTTCTTCATAAAAATTCATCATTAATGTGACCAAAAATCATCAGGCATAAAATTCCGATTGACAGATAAAGCTCAATTATTATTAATGGATATGTTTTGGTATGCATAGGCAAGTATACACATACCAGGTATACCAGGTATGCCGTATAATATTATAAAAGATCGCCCGCAGTATCTCCAGACGCCAGTGTAGTAATAAACAATAAATTATTGTGTGTGCGTTCGTAACACAACAGCGGTATGACATTTTATAGTATAACGTGATTTATCTTAAGTAAACACCTAATGAAAACACTTGCAATACGCACAGCAGTAATAACGATAAAAACGTAATTGTCTTTTACTTAAAACGTCCGTTTTAACACAGTGCCACCTACGAGGAGCGTTAAAATAATGTTGAAAATGTCTGTACCTATGACTTATTCCGTTTTCGTTTCCAGAAATAGTAAAAAGAAAAAAACCGAATGCTCACGAGGTACGTCATCCGTTGCCGAAATTATGTATATTTTGGTATAATAAGACCATAAAACCGAAATTATCGATTTCCAAATATATCAGACGAACGACATACCATGTATAGTATATTGTAGTTAATCGCGCCATCGTGGCGAGAGCATAATAAAAATACAATAATAACAGCAAATAAATAGGCTTTAAAATACAGCGTTGAGCTCACAGACGGTTTTGGAAACTTTTTCGAAAGTATAGCACATACATCGAATAGTACATACACCAGTTCAATGCCAAGCGTGCTTACTTCATTGTGTGTAATAATATGTATAATCATTTACGTATTATATACACCTATATAATATACACACATTCGCGATGTATTTATCCTCACGTCGTTTATATTTCGCTAAGGTACGAAAATATAATAACGGCTATTCAACGTCCGAATCGTTAAATTGAATAATTTCGGCTAGTAGGTCACATTTTTATTTTTTTTCATAAACAAACTTACAATGTCAAACTGTGCCGGCAGTGACGGCAACACACGCGGCTTATTTTTCAGCGTTATCTTTTTAAGTATAAAAATGGTTTTATTTTTTTTTTACTTCACATTATATTATGTCCAATCAAGGATTTGCTGTAGTCTTACCATAACGAAAAACATTAATACGTTATGGGATAGTTCATTTTTTTTACTCTCCGGCTATTATTATTACAACGTTCAACGGTCTCACGATAAGTGCCGACAAGGTCAGGCACACACGTATGTATATAATATTGTCGTATAACATATAGTAATATGGATTCACTTAATCGCAACTGAAACGGGTTAACTATGCAGCGGTCTGCGATGAATATCGCCGCATCCATAAATCATCGGCCAATCATATACCTATATATATATTTATATAAATATACGTATACTATAGACGTGAATATAAAACCGTTTAAAATTATACAATATTATATTATATATATAGTTAACGAGAACGTGGTTATTGTTAAACAAACACGGGACGAGCCGGAAGGTACCTACCTAATTTATATATGACATGATGGATGTTAACGATAATGTTATATAGGATAGATCATCAAACATAATTGCCCTTTTTTTTCTTCAATAATGAAATTATTCAAAATCTAATTTTTGGAATTTTTTTAATTTATTTAAAGACCACGGTTAAATAATCGACATTTATTAGCGGACAATTTTAAAGTATCAAAACAATATTCAAACAAATAGTTTTTGAGTTACTAAATTGTGGGTACTAATGTACCAAAGATTAGGACTATGATAATGGGTTTGTAAGTTATGAGTGGTATGGTAAATTGAAAATTTTAGTTGTATATATTACTCTATTAACATTTATAATTTGTAAAAATAGTTCAAGTAGGTATAGTAAACATTAGAATCAAATAACCAATATTACATATATATTATATTTTTTTAATAATTATTTTTAAGGACTTAAAATAAAGTTACTCGTCTAAATATGGAATTAAGTACATCAAAATTAAAAAATATATATATTATCCATTTAATTATTTAAAATCAAAAATAGGTTCTTATTTAAAAAACAGAATTTTTTTAATAATATTCGATAATAACATTCGATCATACCAAAAACGGCAAGAACCAACAACTCCGTTGTACGAATTATATTTATTTTTAATTACTCGGTATAATGGCACAAGAAAAGTGTTATTATAAGGCAATGCAATTTTTTTTTTATATATTTAATTAATCACATGGTTTACTTTTTAGATAAAAATTCAAGGAAAACGGTTATTTTCTTCGACGAAGATATAGTTACCGATCGATTAGAATAAAATTGCACTCGCGTGCCTGCATGTCATACGCTCCACTTAACAGACACTGCAGCAGATTAAATTGTAACCACTGTACTAGTGCATTGTTGCAATCGACTATAAACAAAACCTTTGTTATAATTATGAATATAATTACTTATTATTACTGTGTACTGCGTATATTATTTTAATTAAACCTTAAATAAATATATATTTGTATATTTTTTTTAATAATAAATAATATAACATTCTTCAAAATTATTCTTTATTCTCTAAATGAACACACGTTAAATATAGCCGGCAACATATAATGTATTATATTATTATAATTTCATTTAAAATATGTGCTATTATTGAATAATATATACGAGTATATATATTATTGTAACATAACTGTGAATTGTGATAATAGTTTTCATATACTCGCGTTATGATAAAATATAAAATAATTATTCCAATGTCAACAGACATACATGACCTATATAATATAACAGTAATTAAATGATTGATTTTTAATTGAACAACTTCGTCAATATCTATCCATACAAAATATAATTTAATAAATATACCTATAATATAATATTAATATAAAATATTTATTCAATAGACATCAAAATAATTTATTATTTAAATATATTTCATATTATACGTTTATATGTTTTGATACTCTACAAAATATTATAGAACAATACATTTTTAATCACAATTATTATCATAAATATCAAGCACATAACCAATAATATATATTCATAATGAATCATCGAAGTTGTTGACATAAAAAATATATAGTTAAAACATAAAATTATAGTAATAATTTCCAAAATAAAACATTTCGATAAGAATAGTTGTAATAACCTATCAATATTACTTCTAAATGTAATTTATGAAATTAATAAATATTAAACTTAGGTATAAGGTTTATGTTAAGAAGAAATTTTAACTGATTTAATTACAAAACAATTTTATCTATAAGATTATTAACCATATAAAAAATATTTTATTTTCAGTATTATTTTTAAATATCTAGTTAAATAAAATATAAAAATACAAGGGGACTCCTGCTATAATCAGAAAAAAAGTAATTTATGTAAAACTCGAAATTTATATTGTTAAAACTGGTTCGTTTATACAATATTTTATTAAGTTTGTGTACCTAAAAAGGAAGTGCTTGATTTATGAATTTAAACATGTAATTTACAATGATTATAATACTGACAATAAGAGACACCAAACTTTGGTTTCAAAAATGACACATAGGTACGATATATCCTGATAAGTAATTTAGTTGGGTAGTTAGATAATTTATGGTTATAGGTAGTATAAATTGGAAGTTGCTGTTGGTATTTGATATTTTGTCATGCTACGTGTTTGATTGCTAATAATTATTTTGACGCCTCTGCAGTAACTGACAATTTATAGTATTACAAACTATTACAAACTACGTCTATAAACTCAGAATTTAACAGTTGACTTTACAATACATTTGGACCAAACACGGACAATTCCCACAATTATATTGAATATAGTTTTCAAACATATCAATATATCATACAGTATAGTTTTAAAGAATTATACAGTTTGATGATACCTATATATTGATATTTTGAATATAATTTAGTATAACAGCTTTTCTCAGATTGAATACATGATATTTGTAGGTTCAACGGGAGTGAAAATCTGTGACATTATACCTACTAGGTACTTGTCTACGCATATGCCATTACTGATGTGAGATTGTGTCCAAAAATCATTAAAAATCTTGAATAAATTATTAAAATAATAAACGTATAAATGTATGTCAGTCACGTTTGGTTCGATTGGATAAAAGTTGGTATACACGATTCGTGTAAGGCAAATACTCGATAAAGAGATATATAAAAATAGATAGATAAATACTAAATAAAGAGGGGAGGAATGAGAGTAAGAAGACCGAGCGAAAGACGTGTCTTATTGGAAACACGTTTTGCATAATTCGAGGACGACACTATTTTTTCCTTCTATTTTCGCGAGTCAATTGTAAACAAACGACGGTGGTTACATAAAATCGCAATTAGAAAGCTAATATAATATAGCGCCCTGCCACCGTCTCCGTACACATCATGCAGTCGAATTCCTTTTGTGTGCTCGTTATAAGGTAAGTACTCTCAGTACTACTTAACCTAACCCGACCTAACTTTCCATAGAGATAGCCAAAACGGTATGTCATATGAGTTTTGCACAGTTCTTAGGTGGGAGAAAACAGGAACGACAACGATGCAGATTTATCACCCGTCAACAACAACAGTTATATTTTTATCGATCGATTAGTTACAAAAATAACCAAAATCACACTAAAAACTAAGCTGCACTAAGTATACGAAAATGTGTTATCATACAATCAACTTAGTACATGCATATTAGTAAGACTTTTATTGTTGAGTACTATTTATTTTAACGAATTTATTTTTCGTCAATATATTTATTCTTGAAACTTGTACTAACAATCAACATCTTCCAATACTAGACGTGAAATCGTTTGTTTACTGATGATTATTACCTGTTTTGGTAGAGTTGTTTTTCAAAGTGAATAATACGGAGAGCAAGAATATTGTGTGACGAAAGAATCAGTAACATCGTGTGAGGACCAAAATATACATGAAAGTCGCAAATCACTGCTCTATATAAAATCGTTTTTGTACATTTCATATAGTGTGAATATAAAAAATTTACCATTTATACTTGGCAAAAAATAATAATAAAACAAAATAAGTTATTACGATGATTAAACTTTAATTATTATGCGTGTACGATATGTACCTACATCATTTTTGAAAATAGTCACAAAAATCAGCAACAAATAGTTTCAAATATTAAATAAAAACTTATAATTCAATAAATCTCAATGATATAAAACGAATCAAGTCCACATTTTACGAAAATAAGATATTGACACTAGAAATTGTATTCTAAATCTTGTTTAGAGTATTTTTGGTCACGATAAAGTTAGGTATACAGACACTGTAATATTAAATTTAACCGATACTAATATCGTTTCCAAAATCCAACTAGATAGTTAAAATATGTGTTTGCTATAAAAACCTTTTAATTTAAATGGAATAAAATTTAAAACTGAAGAATATAAAGTTTAAAAGTTTAAAACTAAATACTATATAATATCTTAAACGATTTTTGTTGTTTATTTCTATATTATGTTATTTCTTACTAAAATTGAAAAAAAAAATGTTAAAATCGTGTTATACGCGCTCTCGGGTACAGATATCTCATATTATACGTGTATATATGCGAAGTTTGCCAAATACAATAATGTAGAAACTTACTTGTAGGCGACTAAGTTCAATCGGTGTTATTGAAATAAATATTTATCGTGACCACGGCAATACGGTTTGAAACTCGCGAACGCACATAGTACGCCGAAATAAACACACATACACATACAAATGAACAGGAACACGCACTACGGGACACGACTGTACACTGAGAGCCGCGACACGGCCATCGATCAACTGCCGCCGCGAACGCTGTCGATCTTGCGACTTGCACGTGGCCATGACAATATTGCATTGGGTGGGAGGGATCCCTACTCGATGCATAGGTAGATACCAAAGAGTAACGCGAAAAATGCACTGCACGCACGTATAATCGAAATACAGTACAATAAATTTTCGATAAGGTACTATAAAGTATTTTTGAGGAATAGTAATAATGTAGTATTATAGTAAAACGGTTATTTTTTGAATATTTATTATAAAAATCAAACCAAAATATATTCTCATATTTAACATTTTTCTAATAACATTTTTCGCAATTTTATAAATTAAAATAAATTACCATCTATATTTTACAATGCATGGTTTAATTTTCGGATATTTCATTTTCATTTAAAAATCGGTAAATCAAAAGCACCTATATGGATATCGCTCTACGAAGCCAATCTACTATATTATATATATTATACATTACTGCAGTTGCTTTATTTATTTACAGGGTTATGCATCAGCACGCCATGTACATTGCGCTATATAGCTGCAGTACATATATATTAATACAATAATATTGACTTTCATATAAATACCATTTGATCTATATCGATTACACTTTTCGTATATGTGGTAGAAAATGGATTCTGTATACAGATATTATCCCTTCGTCACGTCACTCAATTCACAGACTTGCACAGCCGCCGTAACACGCCACTATTCTCGTTTTTTTCGTTTTAGTACAGACTTCTATGTTGTATAGTATATTAGTGTACCTATAATACATATTATTGTTTCACGGTCAAATTACTAATAGCGCAACTAGATCTCTTTAAAAGGGTAGGAATTGGTTCACACTTTTTTTGATGTGCTGAACGTCACGAAAAGTTTTTCATAAATATGTTTTCATTTATTTTTTAAATATAAATATTATGTATATATAATAATGCGAAACTATTAGAAAATCGGTGTTAGTTGATAAAATTATCTATATTATAATTATAATAATATTTTTAAAATTATTCATATTATATTTTAGATTGCATGAATATATTTAGTAAACAATTGTATCGAGGTATGGTCGAATTACACTTATTTTAGTCGAATTGCTCTTGAGTTTAAAAAAGGTAATGGTTGAATTGCACTTGGGCTCAAAAAAAACATTTCAATAAAATGATCATACCTACATTTGAAGGAGTAAATCATATTCCGAGGTAAATTAAGTGGTTCTTCGTGTTTATGTATTAACTCACCACGAAAAATAACTGTAGAACATTCATCTAGATATTTAACACCATCATATACATGTTTTTCTTTGTAAAATATATAACTTTGATACACAATTAAGCAACGTAAGTGTTAAAGCGTGTACCTATTAATTGTAGTTTACTAAAGTCTAATTAGTATACGGTATAAAATATGAGTATTAATCTTATGATCTTATATTCTTATATTTATTTATTTATTGATAACTATTTTTTATCCAGTTAGGTTAGATTCTTTTGTCGATTTTTGGGCGAAAATAATTAACTACGTTATCTAAATAGCATTAACGAACTAATATATTAAAATGCGCTATTAAATAGGTATAGCCCGTGGTAGTGGTAGCGTTCGTAAACATAAGATTCGTAATATTTTTAATAGGTTTTCACTTTACACATTCGACTCATAACAAGTTTCCACGTTTTATTCATTCTCATTCTTTTTTTGAACGAGTGCAGTACAACCACTACCTGATTTTTACCCGAGTGCACTTCGACCATTGACTTTTTTCAATCCAAGTGCAATCAATCATTTCTTAGGTAATTTTTGTAGATAATTAGTGCAATTCAACTATCCCGTTGTATACGTGTACAATACGGACTCATCATCTGGTTAAGCCACTGCGACCGATTGGAGTGCTCTACAGAATACGGGGAGATTGTAAACTCCGCCCGAAATGAACAGGTAAAAATAAGGTGTATGGTAAATTCCGCTCGAAAAAATATACAGGTACAAAAAGGTATATGTAAATTCCGCCCAAAAAATATGCAGGTACAAAAATGGATTTGTAATTAATTCCGCCAGGAAAAATAAATATTTTTAAACTAAGCGTTTTGTGACGTTGCGACGAGACCGTACTGTTCACGACGGGGTTAGGAAAAAAAAGCAAATGAAAAAAAAGCGAATAAAAAAAAAGCATATGGAAAAAAAGCATAATGGAAAATAAAGCAAAAACCAATTATTATAGGTATAAATTATTACAAATATTTTGTTAAAAAGTGTATTATAATTTACTATTATGGAAAAGCTACACAAATAAAAAAAATTAAACATTTTATAGTGCATCGCCTAGTACTTATATAATAACAAAAATTACTACTATTGATTATAAGTTATAATTTTTTTAGCGCACATTTGGTTGGTTTTTAATGCACATAAATCCTCGCTCTAATTATAACCTATTCTATAGAATATTATGTACTATGTATCTATAGGTCAATGATCTTGTTATTGCTGCAGCTCGGATAACGGCTTACGGCAGCAATGTGTTTCCAAATCTTATCACTTTTGGCTACAATATTGTGGACATAATTAGAAATGTCAGATAGAAATAATATCAATTGTTTGAATCACTTGCGTTTTGTTTAGAATTATGTGGTGTTTATATGTTCAGTATACGTCCTAGCTAGAGTCTTATAGCTATAATGGCAGCTCAATTTATAGAATCAGAACGTGGAAATAAACTTTTAGTACCTATTAAACAATTTTAAATTTTCTAAAGTAAATAGACCTTTGGCTTCTAGATTAACAAAATGGCGATGTATAGTTAAAACTTGCAATGCTTTTGTAAAAACCTTTGGCGAAATTATAAACATCGCTGAACAAAATGATGTTCATAGCCATACTGGAAAGAGGTAAGTACATAATAACATAATATACAAAATATACTAAATATTAGTTTTAAAATTTAAAATTATAATTGTGTTTTAAGTGATCAAAATATACAAAGACAAATTGTATCAGTATCGGAAAAACGTAAAGCTGTTGAGGATAATAATGAGAAACCTAGTAAAATAGTGTGTACAGTTATTAGAAGCATTCCTCAATCAGAAGCGTTACAAGTAAGTGACTTGCATAATATCAAGCGAAACATGTACAATGCAAAGCGAAAGACATTCCCTACTTTGCCAAAATCTGGGGAAGAAGTTCATAATATGCTGAATAATATAGAGGTGGTGACCAATCGAGATAAAAATTTTTTACTTAGTAATGACAAAGAAAATGGTATTATAATTTTCGAGTGCAAAACAAATCTAAAAATGTTATCAACTGCAGAATGGATTTACATGGATGGTACATTTGAATATAGTTCTAAATTTTTTTTACAACTGTTTACTATACACGGCTATTTTAATAGCCATTATATACCTTTAGTATTTTGTTTATTAAAAGCAAAAACTCAAAATATATATTTGCAATGTTTTAAATTAATAGTTGATCTTTGTATTCGTGATAATTACTTATTTGAGCCAAAGTATGTTGTCATTGACTTTGAAAAAGCTATACACAATGCATGTAAATCCATCTGGCCAAATATTCAAATTTATGGTTGTCGCTTTCATTTATTACAATCGTGGTATAGGTATGAGCAAACAATAGGATTAAGTGTAGAATATAAAACTGAAGCCTCTACAATTATAAATTGGATAATTAAATGTTTCGGATTAGTTTTCTTAGAGCCCGAGATGGTTTTTGATTATTTTGAAGTATTTTTAATAAGTTCTAAGCCAAATGACCATAGATTAACACAATTTTCAAATTATTTATTAAATAATTATATTAGTAATGACGCATCTTTTCCCCCATACATATGGGCTGCTGCTACAGTAGATTTGAACAGAACGACCAATGCTTGTGAGTCGTTCCATTCTCATTTTAATAAAAGTTTTAATTCTAATCATCCTCGTATTTTTATATTTTTAGAAAAACTTAAACAAATTCAACTAGAAAATTACATTAAAATAAACAGCATAAATGACCCAAATAAATTTAGAAATTCGAAAAAAAAAAAAAACATATTCACACACAAAATTTAATTATAAAGTATAAAAATAATGAAATATCTATAGACGATTATGTAGAAAACGTGGCTCATTATTTTGGGGAGATTGATAAAAACAAATAATTTAATTTGATTGATTTACAATTTTTATTTTAGATTATTATATTTTGACTCGTCTTTATTATTATAAATATAAATTTTTTACGATTTTACGATAATTATATTTAAATTCTTACTAGTATATATTATTACAACGAATTATTATTATTTTTATGGTTATAATTATAATATAAATTTTTTTACGATTTTACGATAATTATGTTTAAATTCTTACTAGTATATATATAAATAATGGCCTATTATTATTTTTACAATTTTTAGTTATTTTATATGATATAGGTATATAACTTAATATGTTGTAATTATTGACTTTTTATGTGAAATATATATTTATTTAAATACTTATAAATTAAAATGATTTATCTATGTTATGTTAATAACAATAGTTAATAATATGTAAGACATATTTAAAAGTTTGTATATATTATAAACTTATAACTTATAACTTTTTTTTTCTTATGATTATTTGTATATCTATAGTTATCATCTTTTGTCTTTATTTATTTTTCATTTCTGATATTGTATGTTCTAAAAAACTGTAATTAATACATTTATTCTATATAAAAGTTTATTAAATACGGTTTTGATTGAAAAATACAAAACTTTTTTTTGGGCGAAATTTACATGTACCATTTTTTACCTGAATTTTTTTTCGGGCGGAATTTATATGAACCTATTTTTACCTGAATTTTTTTTTGGGCGGAATTTACCATTTTCTGGCGGAATTTACATGCGTCCAGAATACGTCCGGCACATATTTTTTTACTTGTTGATTTTATTTTAAAATTTTAATAATAATAACCCCACTATTATAAGAAACGTGTTTCACTCGAAACATTATATGTGATTATATGTATAATAAAGTAATAATATAAGAACTGATATTATTGCACGATATGCAAAAAAACAAATTGTATTGTTCGTGAAATCAGATTTCACTTGACACGCATATGTACGTTCGTTTATGGGCACATTTCAGGACGTTGTCCACCAATAAATTTAATTTCATCACAAGAAGAAAACGACGAAAACGTACTCTTACAACCGTAAAATTATTTTTCGATGAAAAGACAATTTTTTAACTATATTATATTATATAAGGTTAACATTTTTTAAACCTGAATCTCTGCAGTATATATATTATAATAGTATAATACACGTCTATTTTTTTTCAATTAATTAATTTTTTGGTTTTTCCTCCTACTATTGACATTTTAAGCATAAATGGAAATCGGTAAAAATATTGAAGAGGCTCTGAAGCTTACCAACTTAAGATAAAATAAGTATCCACATATTATACGACATAACAATGTTTTTGCTTTACTCAAATTAATATTATTAAAACTTTAAAACAAATAACAATATGTTAAAAAATTATTTAGTTGTTTTTATTTACTAAATAAATATTCAAGCTTACGAAAATTTGGAAACAATTTTGTTAATAAAAATATATAAAATATTCGATTTATAATATCCCTAATTAATAAGGCATTTATTTTTTATAATTACTATAATTTCTACATGTGGTTGCCAAAAGTTAAAACACTCCGATCGTAACCCTCATTAACGGTGTGATTTAAAACGTATTTGAGTTCGTAGAAAATAAAACATTTTTTCAGTTTAAATAATATGTATTATTTTATTTGTAAACTCATATTATTTATATGAATATAATCTATGCTTATCAAAATGTTCCATGGACCACATTCGTAACCTAAAATTTTAAAATTGTATTTCCTATCATTTTTATAGAGGTCTAAGATGAATTTATATAGTAGAAGGCTAAGCCTCAATTTCCACGAATAATTTTTAGTGTATACAGTGTAGTACGTATATATGTAAAACAAAATTATTACGAGTGGAAAAACATCATGCAGTATTTTTCAGTTGTTTAGGTATTATAATATAAATCGTTCTACGTCAAAATTAAACTTTGTAGGTAAATATCGCGCTAAAATGTAGACACAGTTATATTTGTTCGTTTTAAGTTATTGATTTTGCGTTCACTCATTATCATAATTGCGACGTTGTACCCAATGATATATTAAATCGTATCACTAATCTTAATGGATATTTTATGTATCCATCAACTTATTTTCTTTTGACAAGCAAACCCATTTTAAATGCTGCATAATCGTTTTTAATTAGATTCCATATACATACGTTTACAATTTGTCATATGGCTTCTTGTTATGGCGATCTTTGCGTTTTTGTCACATATAACTTATTATGTTATTACATATTCAACGTCATGGGTATTTTATATTTTTATTTTTCGGATATATTATCTTTGGATATTTTGAAATTTACGACGTAAAATAACAATATTAATAACTGACATATTTTAGCAGCAATAAAAATGTTTTGTAGTTTTGTTCTCCATATTATAATACTACAGCAACGTTATTATATGACTTCCATATTAAAATCGTTTAACCAATCGTCGATTATAAACAAAAATAAAAAAAAAATTATCACAGATTTAATACATTTTTGTTTTTACGAATATGTAATAATCCGAATCCATCGTATTTCAATGTCGGTATTTTTTACAATATATCATAATTTATGTTAAATATAAATTATATTATTGTAATTGAATTATTAATTTTATAGCTTGACATGATTCATGGTTCAATACATATCAAAATTATAAATTTCGTCTTGATTATTATGTACACAGTAATTGTAGACAGTAATGTATAGATATTATAATTATGCATAATAAAAAAATTAAACCATGACACTGATGAAAATATAATGTATTATTTTGTAATATACAATAAAAACAGAATGTATATTCTTGTATTCAAAATATGAATCAAAAACAATATCGTACTTTAACTATTAAAGTGTGATTTATAATGCACAAAATCACGATGTGGATTTCTATATAAGTTACAATCGTAGTATAATATTATGGTTTATTATAGCTTATTATAGTATCACGATCAGTTAAATTGATAAAAAAAACAAAAACGATTTAATATTTTAAAATTATTAAAAATTATGCACATAGAAAATCGGGTTCAGAAAACATTTTTCAGATATTCGAACAAATGAATGGTTATTTCATTATTTGATAATAACACTGCATATTAATATAATGTGCAAACAAAAATTTAAGTACCTACGCTACGCTGCATCATAATATTATTTCGTATAAACCATACTATTTTATTTTGTAAAAAAAAATGCACATCTATAATATATTTACATAAAATACTCGACAACTAATGCAAATGGTTAAAATTATATTATATAATAATAATAATAATTAATGTTATAAAAAAAATAATATTTTTATTATAAACATTAACGCTAAAATTAGTTAGGTATTTATGATGTCTGTTTAATGTTTAAATAATGCGTTAAACCAATTTTAAACATTATAATAACGTCAATTCATGTTCAAGTTCAATGAACAAATGCATTATCCTTTTTTTTAATCATAACATTTCATCGATAATAAAAATTTGATAGTATAAGTATATACTATATGTTCTAGGTATCTATTATTATTAATTAATTCAAGCCAACATTTATGAAATATGCAATTTTTTTTTAAATATTCTTAATCCTATTTAACCAACAACTAAATGTAATAATTGAAAGTTTATTTAATATAGGAAATCTATAAATATTTTAGTAGTAAATAATTTATAACATTATAATAATAATATATATATATGTGTGTGTAATTATGTTGTTTATATAAATTACTCATCTTGATAACATTCTTCATTAAAAAATAATTCATATACCTACATCAAATATCAAACATTTTAACCTCATATAAAAATTTGAATGCCAAATAATATTTTCTACAATTTAGAAAAAAAACGTTTTTTAAAATAGAAGACGCCTCAAATGTGGCGCGGTCGACCATGGAGTCGATGTACGGAGTGATGTAGGTACGTATTTACAGCTGTATATGGAGTAGGTACTCATATAAATTGTTCTCAGAAACTAAACTTACGTATATGGCAACGTCTATAACAATTATATATACAAAAGTATAACGTTTGTGAACCACGACACGATAGAATACCGATACCGCATAGTGTGGCGACGAGTTAATAAAATACGCGATGGATATAATTTCAAAATAGTACAATATATTATGCTATTTTGTTATGTTATAACACTTTGAAATGGGCTCAGCGGTCGCTGTATACGGCTTGCTAAGGATACCAATTACCGCACTTATGGTGCGAGTAACCACGACCAGCGGTGGCAACAAAAAAATATATTTATTATAATATATAATACGAATTTAATGCGTGGTTTTTAATGTCAAACGGTCTGAAATATTGTCGGTCGGAGGCATCGGCGATAAACGCGTATCATGCATTATACATAATATGTACACGCATTTATACGACACCGTGATTACGGTACAAGACATATAGTGAGAATACATATTATGGGTAAGTGTGTGTGTGTGTGTGTTTGTAGTAACGTACATTCAATGATGTTATGCTATGCCGCAAAATATTGGATTAGTGGCTTTTCTTATGGGTTTTTCTTAACAAGCATGTTAGCCACTTTTTTTCGTTTAATAATGAACAATATATTCGGTGAGTAAAAAATATTCGAAAATATTTTTATAAAAAATATTATATCCAAAAAATATTTTAATAGAAAAGCATTGATTCTGTAAACTATTCGATATGAAAATACAACACACAAAAAAATATTTTACTCGAAAATGATACAGCTGAAAATAAATTGTTTAAAAATATTTAGACAAAAAACTTTTTTTTTTAGTGTATTTTTCAGGATTAATTATTTACTATGACCCTTTATAATATCTTCTAAACACATTATCATAGAACTATATTATAAATAATATTACATATCACTACGTATAGAACACATAAAAATTATCCACTAAATAATTTACAATAGAAAAGGAGGGGTTGTCATTTAAAAACAAAAGTGTGTTACACAAAATTTAAAAGTTCCATATTACATATTTTGTATACCTAACTGTATTATATTGAAGAAGAAAAAAGGTGTGAGTATGCTTTGTAAATCACTCTGTGTACTATAAAGTTAAAATTAATAATATATACTGCCTAATAGTTATACACTAACGAGTAGGATATAATCAGGTATTTCATGCGAAAAACTTAACTGAAGATTTTCTAGACAAATATTTAATACTAATCGATTTCATCACAAAAATATTTTCGAAAAATTGAGATAAAATTGATAAAAGACCCGGTTCGTCTATGATACGACTTAAAATTTAATAAAAATATTATAAATAGTTGCAATATACGATATATAATTTATTTTTTGTTGTTACTCAATATAGTTTTTATTTAAAGTTATACACAATAATTAATACTTAAGAAAAGAAACATGATATGTTGTCATTTTATGGGATAATGAACAATGGTGATAGCTTGGATCATAACATACATTTAAATAAAATGAAGAGTATTGGAATATTTGGTTCCACTCTTTCTCTTTTTACATCCTATCTTAATAATAGAAAAAAAATGGTAAAAATTAATGATTCCATCAGTAATGAGTTGTCAATAAAATGTGGAGTCCCGCAAGGTATAACGTTATCTTCTATTTTATTTAATATCCAACTAAATGATATAAAAACACTTAATCTAAAAAGTCAAGTAATATGCTACGCAGATGACACTGCACTAATTTGCATAGCTAATACATGGAACGAAGTTTTTAATAATATTGAGACAGACCTCAAAACCATTGATAACTGGTTAGGTGTTAATAACTTATTTTTAAATTTTGAAAAATCAGCTATTATGCTACATTCTCTCACCAAGCCCACTTTACCGAGCTTCAATTCAATTAAAATCCACGATAATACATGTCAGATTCATGACCTATGCCACTGCAAATCAATCAATATAGTAAAAAATTTCAAATATCTAGGTATTGAAATGTGCTCTGACATGAAGTGGGTAAATCAAATTACATCTGTCTACAATAAGTTGAAAAAATTAATCTATATAATAAAACAACTTCGTGATATTCTACCACCTAAAGACATTAGAATATTTTACCTAGCTCTTGTTGAATCGCAAATCACATATGGTTTAATAGGTTGGGGTGGTGCCTATGATAATATTCTCTCCCTACTTCAAACCTGTCAAAACACAATTATCAAAGTTGCAATTAAAAAAGACCGTAGATATCCAACCGAAAAAATATTTAACGAGTTTAATGTATTAAATATTAAAAACCTGTACTTTAAAATAAGCATTTTGTATATAAAAAAACACAATACACTGTCCCCTTTGAACAATGGTGTCAATACTAGGTACGCACTAAATAAATACTCCCAATTATGGCCAAAAAAAAACCGGCTGTCGAATGGTATTTGATTTCATAGGACCCAGATTTTCAATTCAATGCCAACTTATTTAGCAAACATGCCATTTCCATTGTTTAAGAAACATATCACACACTGGTTAATGTATGAATGTTACGTCACTAAATATGATTAAAAATATGCTACTCTATTCACACACATATTATCATTCAGAATCTTATGTTACCTATTGCTTCCATGTATATATTTATAATATTTATAATATTAGTATTATTTTCGTCATGAATTATTTTGTACCAATCTACCTATAACTTACTTTATCTGTTTTTGTTTTTACTTTTATTGTACAATTAGGATACTAATTAGTAATTTCAAACACAAATATTGTAGATGTCTGTCAATTATAATTTTTATGCAAATGTGTAATGTATTGTAGATAACCCTGGGCCTCCACACGAGTATGTCTCAGTGAGGCCCAGTAATCTCATAGATTTAAATTTAAATTTAAATAAATAAATAAAACTATTTACATTTTACTACCATCATGACCACACACTTTACTAATAAGAATAGTGAATATTTAATATTATAAAAGGGACTTAATCTGAAAGGTTATTTTTTGATACACTTTAAGTCTTACACATATAATTGAGTGAAATCCCCGTAAATAATATAACTATTATAGCCACTGGTATGGCAACTAAATACAGCGATGATACTTCTCGAGAAACGATCTGTACCTAACACCGTAAACCATTTTTTTATATAGCCTTATTCAAAAATATTCGTTATCATCAATGTTAATACCTTTCTGTCAAATTGTTTAATGGTGTAATAATAATTTACAAATTAAGGTGCATACATATGTGCATACTTCAAAATACCAAATATGGTCCGGATCAATGTATAGTGCCATTGCAACTATATACTGTGTAGTGTGCACTCATTTAACGGTATAAATAAGATCAATTAGTATAATATTATCGTGTACACTCGCCAAAACTCTCCCATATTCACATATCAGCCGTGACATTAGTATAAAATATTATATTTTATGCTATATCACAATGTACTGTTCGAAAAGTCTACTGAAAGACTGAACGATTATTACAAAATATGAAATAAAAAACATAGGCAGACACAAAACGACATCTTAATGGTTACTTATAAGTAATAACAACAATTTATGGGTTACGCGTATAATAGCATGATACGAAGACTATAGTAAGCAAAACATATAGTGGTTTTTGAAGTATTCGTTCGTACTCTATTTTCACGTTTTTATTGTACATGACGTTAGTAAATGTAATTTAATTTAATAACAACTAAATTTTGGTGGCATTTAAAAAACTACCTTTGTTCTGTGGTGATATAAATTATAAACCATATTTTTTGCTTTTACCTTTAGATATTTTTTGATATGCGAGTTGATGATATTTTTGAAAAAAATGTTTATGAATTGAAAATTAAAATAAAGACTCGAATGAGATATAATCGAGTAAATATTACGATAATGAATATAATATATTGTAATTCACGGATAATAATAACAATATACCTACCACACCACTACAGTCTACAGCCCTATACGCACATAAGTATCTTATATGTGTAGTTCGTAAAAATGGATTACCTACATGTATATTATACCTTACCTATAAATTTTAGTATTTGGCCTCTAAGAGAAACGATCGCGGACGTCGGCGATTCTCAACACGGATGTGCGTCGTATTTTTCCATCGATACACTTGAGTTAACACGTGTTTCTTTGTTTGTTTTACATCAATAATGAGCCACACATAAAAATAAAATTAATATATTATATGATGATATCGCGGTCAGACGATGAGTATCACTATATATATAATACGAATCTATGTGGATAATATATATAGAATGAGAGATCATTGCTTAAATTAAAAACGCTACTTATTCAGTATAACTTTGGTGTAATATGTATTGTAATATATGTATCATGACATCTTTGGACAACACGCGTGGCCCCACACGCCATCCAAATACGTACACGAACGAAACATATAATATATTATACAATTCATGGACTTGGTATACAGCCTGAATGATTTTTATTTCACTACCGTGATTTTTTTTAGTTATTACAAAAAATATATATTTTAGTGTGATAAAACTCTGTTTATTATATTAATTATTTAATTAATATCTAATGGCATGTTTAGAGAGATGAAAAAAGGTTAGTAAGTTTGAGTGTATATACTATATAGTATTATATTATATAATATCTATATAGATCGTGATCATATATAAATTTAAGGCATTCGTGGTCCTATTATATGATACATATATTTTTATATGTAGTGCCGTGAACTATTGTCATATTATAAGTATGCCTTTAATAATTATTGCTAATAAACCAGTGGTATGCCATAACTAAAATGATTTTAATTCGGATCAAGGTTATACACTTTTATAATTAATAAAACTAAAACTTTACTAAGAACTATATGCGTTATTTCCTGATGATTCAAGAAACATATCTTAAAATTATAAATGCATTAATATTATCATAGTTTTACGGTTATCGTATAATTTTATAATATCGTATAAATCAGTGGTTTTCAACCTTTTTGGGTCCACAACAACTTTTGATTTTTAAATAAAATAGGTAGATATACTGATACGAATATTGATAATAATAAAAAAACGTTTAACAGTTTTTTAGTTTCTACTGTGGATACGGTAGGAACGTATACAAGGGTGGTTGAGTTCAACCACCTCCCCTCCTCCGAAATAATTTCGAGTTGCGTGGAAAAAATGTTTTATTATGTTGTTGCACAATTTTTATTGTTACATTTTGTAAGTCCCTCCCCCCGAAATTTTTTTTGTATACGTGCCTGGGATACGGCTCTCTTGATTATAATCGATGACACCTCTGGAAGCTCTGATGCACAGATTGAAAACCACTAGTATAAACCTTAGATAATCAATATTACTAGTAATTTAAATCACGAAAAAATTACATTTTGTAAACAATCTACATTTAGTTTGAAATTAAATGCACTAATTGTATATACCTACCTAAACACTGGTATTCATGAATACTGCAGTAGGTACCACAATTTGTAAATATAATATATATAGTAAATATACTATATTATAATATACTAATATATACTACTAGTATGATGTTTTGTCAAACTGCTCTCATTAGTCATTATCTATAGCTAATCCAAAATGTTTGAATTATACTCTAAGGTTTAAAAAAATTGTATGTTTGAATTAATTACACTCAATTAGATTATCCACAGAATTATTAAATTTAAAAATAGTAAATACATAAATAAATAGGTTTTATGTAACAATGACATTTTGCAGATATACGAATGGATATAGGAATAGGTAAATACTACGCCATTCATGATTATATAATATAAAATAAGAATTTAATTTAAATATTAAAAATAATTTCTTTCTGATTAAGTACCTATGACGCAGAGTAACAATTTACCGAAACCGCTGCAATATATTATCATTGATGAAAATTATTTTATTTATATCATTTACTAGAAATTATTACAATATATAAAATGATTTATTAATTTTATGCAATACTTATATTATGGTATTATATGCTTATGAATTATGATTTTGCGTATAAAATATTATCTGAACAATACAGGTATATATCGTTTCGAAAATTACTTTTATTACTTACAGTAAGGTATGTATATATAGTTGTTCGTCTTGACCCGCCTAAGAGATTTATTTATTTTAGGATCACTTGGAAAGTTTACGAGAATACATATTTAAAAATTGTCGTACATACTGCAGGTATAGTAGAACATATTAAAGACTAGAGGAAACTTAACACCATATGTTTAATGTATTTCTTTAGATAAATAATTGATTCACTATTATCTATTGATGAAATCTAAAATGCGCTTACATAATAAACGCGATAAAATATACCATACGAAACTAATTTTCACACATAACACTAGAGAAATGTATTCAACGCCTGTATACAACAAATTGTTTTAATATTATTAAAACAAATCGGGGAAAAGTTTAGTTTGCATTATTACATTTTTTTTTCTACATAATTAACTACATATTTATTCGTTTCTGCTTATGCTAGATGTTAGAAAAACGTTATTCTTTCTATTATAATGAGATATATTAAAACTTTTCTAGTGTGAAAACATTTAAAATAATGCTTTGGTATAGTCAAAATATTTTATTTTAAATTAAGAAACTACGATAAATATGCACAATCTACTTAGACGTAATTATAGAATAAACGCATTTTATAATATATATTTGTCCCCGTAAAAAACTTTAAGGAAACGCAAACGGGAAACATGAAATTATATTACTCAAGATTCTTAACGGAATCCGGGCCAATTGAATTGACTCCCCAATACAGATAGTCAATATTTTATTTTTAATAAGTACCTTTAAATGGCTCCCAAGAATTTACTGTTGAATTGGCTCCCTATCGTTTTTTTTTCAAAAATGTGTTGGTTACCAAAATTCGTAATTCGTATATTTTACATCGTTATACTGATTAAAAAATTAAAAACAGACAATGTCATAACTAAGCACGTCATTATAAAATTTATGTATATTATATAAATACATGATTAAATTAAAAAAATAGACAATATTTTAGTTAAATGCGTCATTATAAAATTTGTACACACAAATTAATAAGTTTAATAAAAATATTATATTAGAGTATTGGACTATTTTTCGGGGTCTATACTTATTGGCCAATATTTTTATGTATTGAAACCTCGTACTTACACCATATCATATTTACTAATTTCATCCTCTAAACATTTTATTTTATTTCTAATTTCTTTCCTGTGTGGTTTTTTTGTATTGGAACTCCTTATATTAATTTTTGTATCAGTTTGAATACTATATAATATATTTAGAAAGTTGAATATATTTTAATGTGAAAAATAAAATTGAGAATTAAATTTGGAATGAAAAGATTCGCACGAGTTAGTTGTACGATAAATACTATTGCTTTTTTCTGCTCAAATTTCTGGTGAAAATGTTGAATCATTATCAATATAATTGTCTACTAAATTTTGTGAGTTTTTTCATTCATAGACTGTATTTTAGCTAATTCGTCGGAAAAGCAATCCCAAACTGATTGTTGAGCTAATTCAATGATAGCCTATTTTTAGGTATATTACTCTAAAATGGCATTAGTCAAATTAATTTTTATCCCTACAGGAAATTACGTTAGTATGTGAATGACGTATGTTATGTAATGTGGTATAATATACGTTTTAAATCAGTAGATAATATTATAATCGATGGCAATATGAACGGTTCACGAATAGACATGCGTTACCAATACTCTCCTATCTACTTGCTTACCATTAAAGTATTAAACCGCTTCGTTTACTTACAATAATAATGTCACACGTCATCCGATCGGCTCGCAAGCAGTGTAATAATAAAAGTTGCTCTGGCGGCGGCAGTGTGAGAGGATTAATGTATACGAGTATATTTTATGCGAACGCCATTTATTCGTGTGAAACGCGTGTGACTGGAAAAAAATTATATTTATATACGCTTCATGAAATAAATTAAATCGCACGGTGACACATCGTAAAGTCGTCCATGTCGTGGTCCTCAATAGTTCAATATATACAGGGTGGTTCTTTTAAAATAAAATAAGTTCATTAACCCCATTGATTTTTCTGTGTTTTAGTACTATAATACCATTATAAAAACAAAATAATCTAATTTTTTAATATTATATTTTTAATAAAAGATTTTAATCGGAATCGATATTATGAATTGCAATGCGTGCTGGTCTAAAATAATGAAATGTAATCGTGCGAAATAAAAATATATTAATATGTTGTTCAGTATTCGAATTATGTGGGTACTCGTCGAAAATATCGTGAGTTTTGTTCTTCCCATTTAGCTGAATACAAAATGTAGAAAAAATAAAAACATAGTTAACCGTTTAAAAAAAAATGTAGGTAGCTTAAAAAAAATGATTTGACAAAAAATTGCAAACAAAATTAAATGTCTTGTGTTACAAGTACCCTGTATCGCAAGCCGCATAAAAGTTGAAACGATTTTTGCCCTTTACTGCGGTGGCGGCGTGTATATATAGCAACATTAATAATAATAATATAAAAAATATATCGCAGTTGCACCGTACCTATATGTAGTACACTGTAATAATATAGGTAGCAATGATGACGGTGATGATGATGATAATTATAACGGGATAATACTACACGACCAAAGCGATAACTCCACAACGATCTAACACCTGTATATTGAATATAATATTATCATTCGAACGCGTTAGAAAATCACGCGACGAATAAAATGAAAGGTTTGTAGCTAGTGGGTTATGAGGAAAGGAAGAGTGGAGAAACAATGTATAAAGCACGCGTATTAATGGTCTTATATAGGATATTATAAATTATTGCACGCGCTCGGTTTGCCCGGCGGGATAATTTCATGTTGCCACCGTTTAATGGACCCCCGCCCGATGCTTAATGAGATTGAGTGATTAAAATCTTGTAAAAAAAAAAAAAATCGATAATAATAATATAAACCACAAATCGTTTTATAACGCGACGGCTACACCCGAGGGCTCAGTTTGTCCCGCGTCGGCGATTCAATCGAAAAATAACACAAAGTTAATAATATCACAGAACAATATAATTTATATAATTTATTTTGTATTTTAATAAATTTTAGTAAAATGAACAAGTGCTACTTTAATATTATTATTTGACATTGGTTTATTGTTAAAATAAATAAATAAAATAATTGTAACAATATATTGTTCTGTGATAATATTGATAATATCAAAACCTTTGATGCAATATCAAATTTTATTTCCCACCTACTTAGAACTCCACGTAGTGTGTATATACGTATTTAATATTTACATTCTATAGAAGTTAAGACGTAATATTATACATACGGATCATATAGCATAAAATAATAATATATTATAATGTTTGTTGTGATGCGGCGAACGGATTTTATGTAATAATTTGCAAGTACAATAGAGAATGTGATAAAATTAGATCACTAGTTAGCAGTTATCTTTCAAACCCATACATGGCAGCGAACGCTGTAAAATAAACGTCATGAGATATAACCTGCGTATGTATAATATATGCTCACAACAATGTGATATATAATAATAATTATTATTTGAACGATCATCGGCCAGAATTTGTCGTATAATACTCAAACGTCAAGAATTATTTTAACCATAATAGTAACGAAAAATACGTGTTTACAGTACATATATATATATATAGTATATACATATTATATTATATTATTTTATAATATAACACTATAATAGCATACCTGTTATGACATACGTCACGAGAACAAACAACTGTATACATGAATTACATAGATGTACCTACTGTGAACTATATGCATTATACCTACATATTATTTTACATATTATTACTAATTTATTTATAATTTAATTTTTTAAAGTACTTTTCTTTATGAAAATTTTGGCCGAATAGTTAATATATATTTTAGTTATAAAACGAATTGAACGTTTAACATATATTATTTTGCAATGACTGAAGATTATACAACAACATAGATTTTCCAAAACATTGATAGGTATTTATTATTTTCTAGATGATGAGTATTTAAAAAATTGCCTATCCACATAGCATAGGTAAACAATCACTTACAAACAAGAAGATTTTTAAAAGTTAAAAAACTAATCAAAATAAAATTATTAACAAATATTTTAAATCCTATCTATATTGTATATACAGTTGATAGTTGATATAATATTTAGTATTCATTAAAATGATTTGTTTCCCGTCGTTTAAAATTAACTAGACAACTTAGTGGTTCCAATGTTTCATATCATACATCTATTATTGTATTGTTACTTGCATACAGTAACGCCCTAGTCGCTTATTAAAATATGTACCATAACTCTTATGTCATTATTCATAACACGAATAATTTCGGTGAGCAGATATCATTAAAAAATGCAGCATCTACATGCACACATAATATTCTACCTATTTTTAATAAGACATATTAGATTGGTGTAAATAAAGTTATTTTTGTGTAAAATCATAATACAATAAAAATAAAAACTTGTAATATACTCGTAATAATGTATAATATTATAAATAGGTACCTAATTATTATTATATTATTATGCTAGATTGCTGGATAGTCCCGTGGATGTGCGAGACATGCTAGGTACATATAGGTACGTATAAGCGACGACAGTGGCGCAACTAGGATCTTCGGGCCCTGAAGACAAAGTAAATCTGGGGCCCTATAATTACTTCAAGTATTTGTAGTCAATTTGAGCTCTTTTAGATTCTGAACGGAGTGATGAATGTATTGATTTTACAATGATGTGTGTTTTTTTTTTTTTTTTGTGTCTGTGTACAGCATAACTAGTCGAAATAATGCTTCAATTTCAAACTTTGGGGGTGGTTTCCGATGGCAAAGTGGATATCCTTGGTGCATTATAGAGGTGAAAAGTAAACATTTTCCAACAGTTTTCAAAAAAATCGAGAAAAACAAAAAAAAAATGACAGAAAAACGGGAATTTTTACGCAAAACCGGTTTTCGACAAAATCGAATTTTTTATTTTGCTAAAACTCAAAAACTAATCGATGTAAATACTTGAAATTTTTACCCAAATGTTTATATTAGCGTTCTCCATACACAGTTAAATTTTCAAAGAATTTTGACTTTTTTTGAGCTATTTATAGACAATTGAAATTTTTAATTATTTTTAGTATTTTTTTTTAAAATAACGATAAAATTTTTTTGGCCGGCCAGAAAATCTTGAAAATTTAATACAAGGTTTCTTATAAGTTGTTCTTAAAGTGATAAAAAAAAATCCGAAATCGTTAGTCACAACTTTTTTTTATAAGTGCTTAAATTTCGAATTTATACGAAATATGTCAAAATTGCGAAAATTGGCAAGTAAGTTTGTGGTTAAAAAATCGTAAAAATTTTTTCTTTTATAACTAAGATTTGAAAATTTGGTACAAGGTTCTCCATAAAATTTTCTTCAACTATCTGCGAAAAAAACTCTACCGGACTAAAACAAAAAATTTTTATGAGTGATTGAAATTTAAATTTTTACAAAACCGCGTTAAATAATGGTTTAGCCTCGAACGATTTTTGATATTTGTTGTTATTCAAACAGTATAAATCGTAAATACTTGAAAATTTTACCAGTTATTTAGATTGCCATTTTCTTTACGTGATTTGATTTTCAAAACATTTTGACTTTTTTTGAGCTATTTATAGAAAATTGAAATTTTCAATTTTTTTTTATTTTTTTTTTATAAATGTTGATAAAAAAAATTTAGCTGGGACAAATTACTTGAAAATTTAATTGAAGGGTCCACATAACTTGTTCTAATTCTCATTCAAAAATTATAAAAATACATAGGCACAATTTTTTTTTATTAGCATATTTTGAAGTTCAAATATTGACAAAAATTCGTCAAAATCATGAATATTTTCACTATTTGGTAGTTAAAAATTTATAAATATTTTTCTATCAAAAGCTAAGAATTGAAAATTTAATACTATGCTTTCCATAAGTTAGCTTAGAATAATTATAAAAAAGTTTGAGGATTATTCAATTAAAAAAATTTTACGAGTGTTTAAAGTTTTAATTTTAATTTGAAATCAAAAATACACGTGTAAAATAACGTTTTACTAATAAATAATTTTTGATTTTTGTTATTTTTAAAAAATTATCAAACGTAAGATCTTGAAGCTTTTACTTAAATGTTTGAATTTGTGAATTTTTTTCAAAATAGAATATATGACAATATTTAAATATAATATATCCCAGACTGACAAATCATCTCCGTTCAGAATCGTTTTTCGTATACAATGATACCTATCATTGCATTCAAATTTAACCTACCCTAGTCCGAGGTCCACTCCACCTCTAATGTACAGCAGATCGATACTCACTTACCCACTTTTTTTTCTTTTTTTTTTGGTGGCATAATATAAATATTTAATTTAATTAATTAAAAAATTTTAAATTATAACATACGAGATACTGGGTGTCGACGGTTTCAACGTAAGACAGAAATTGCACAATGACTAATATCGGTACTTCACAGTTCACGTTTATAACAGAAGTAATCAATGTATATCATATATTATACTAATTCATTTTACATGGAATTTAAAAATAACTTCATAGGACCGTAGCCCCTAAGAAAACCGGTATATTCATATATTGTCAACAGTATCATAGACCATAAACGATAGACCGATAGACGTTTCATTTATAAATTGTCATATTACTATATTAGTTATTATTAATATTTTAAATAGCCAGTGTATCTTGATATCTATTAATAATATTTACGGTGAGCATCGGAGTCGGAAATAAATATTGACCACCGCCCGCCACAAATCTGTATGATAACATCGTCTAGTGGACTGTTATTCTCAGAATGTTAACAGTATTGAGCATTTATACATAATAATATACAGAATATTAAGTAATGGGCAATGGCTGTAGAACTATAGTCTATAAAACATAATACAATATAAATAATATAATAATATAAAATAATACATATTATAGTGTTTAACTTGAGGACTGCACGGTCTGCACCTTACGTCCTTACCACACTGTGTCCTTATGTATTAATTATTGATTATTATAATTTCATCGGTATCAAAATTAAGTATGGTAAAACTTTTAAATGATCACAGATTTGATTTAATTCTTTAGCATTAAAAACACCCTCCCTGCTCCCAGGTTACGAGTATGATGGGGCCCCTTTGAGTCTTAGGGCCCCGATGCTAGGCATCGCCATCAGCCCCGGTTGTTGCGCCACTGAGCGACGAACAAAAATGATTCAAAAATTTCAGAAATATAATTTGTTCGATTATGATAAAAATTGCATAATGTTACGAATGCGGACAACACGTATTAAAATATCTATATACCTACATCGTATAAATGCCTCGTCAATTGTGGATGCCGATGATAGCGATTGTAGGTATGTGTGTGTTAATACTATTGTTTTAATTTTTTTTATTATTATTCTCTCTGGTATACGCACAACTCTATAATATAAGATAGTACCTACATGCAAATCAAAAAAGTATAAACTCGCAATCACTTCATCTATTTTTCGATTGCGAATATTGAGCGTCGCTGCTATAGAACAATGGACGCGCATATTATTATACAACAATCGCAATATATCGTAATAAAAAAATAAAATAATAACAATAATAATAGTACCTAATCATTATCATTATGGTTGATGGCATCTCGGATTGTAGTACCTAAACCGTTCACGAATTTCATCACGTTTGCCGATTTTCGAAACGGACACGATGCGACAATTAATTTATTGTTATATTATAACGACGTGCGCGCGTGCACTCTCGTGTATATAATAATACAATATAGTATGTATACATTTAAACAATAAAATATAATCGATTTGCTGCACTACACACTACACGCGCAATATAATGTTTATATTATTTTATCGTCATTACGTCTTGTATTGTTTTGGTTTTTAAAATTTAATCGCGGGACGTTTAATTTTTTTTTTTTGACATTCGCATGTATATAGGTATATATATAAGTATATAGGTATGTGTTACATCCGGTTAGCAACCGTATGGCGCCTGATTTATGATTTTTAGTGCACGTGTATACAATAACAAAAATATACAATGCCATAAATATACGGAGTGATTCACAAAGTATATTATCATCCTCATTTTTCTTTAATCATGCATTTATTCAATTTTTGATTTTTAAATTTGTATCTATTCCCGCATACCTTCATAAAAACAAATTTTTCGCGCCATCCATGTAAGGTTCTTACTGTAAATTCTTAAGCAATTTTTTTTTTTATGATAAGTTTAATTTGAATAAATAGTTTCTCAAACATTAAACTGTGTTCTATAAAAATAATATTCCATAAAATACCCTTACAGATTTGCAATTTATATTAATATTATATAATATAGGTTTAGAAGTTACGGGGGTCATAATGATTTGAAAAATTATGGTAATTAATTTGCATCTATTAAAATTTAGTAACACTAGACTATAACTGGATCACATAGCAAAGTAATTGCTTTAATATCTCATTAAATCATGTTTAAATCCATTAGCATATACATTAAATTTTTGTGTAACCATATAAATATTAAGTCTTATTTATATTTTATACAAAAAATAAAATTATTATTTTAAAAAGAATTATCCGAAGTACATACAATTCAACAACTAAGAAACTACTTTTTATAATTTTGATTCATGCACATTAACATTTAAAAAAACCTATTCAACTTAAAAATTTACAGATGAAATTAAATGGTAAAGGAAAAAAGCTGTATTGTCACGTTTTAAGGTATACAAATCTTAAACCACCTGGTATACCTAAGTATATTTATTATTTAACAATAACCATGTGTATACATAAAATAATAAGATTATTAGTTACTACATATAGATATTACTATAACTAAATTTGTTGAATTTGTTTTTTCTCTAAACAAATGGACGTGCACGTTATTAACATCGTTTCCATTAACTTCAAAGATATCACATACATAATACCTATAAGTTCCACAACAAGGCGGATAATTCGATCAATTTTTATTATACGCGTATAACACTATTAAATATGTAAAAAGTTACAATTAGTGGTTTACACTTTAAAAATTTTGATTTTTGTCAATCAATGGGAAAGGTCTAGACATGAACCTCTCCCTCCCCTTGGGTACACCCCTGTGTAATCTTATACCTGTAAAAATTAATATACCTCGCAAGTCAAGATCAATGAAATGCTGAAAGGGTTTTTACGAGACTCGAAAAGAATAGTAAATTACAAATTACCTATAAGTAAACCTATAAACATTGTGAATACTGTGATTAGATATCATTATAATAGACTCATAAAATTGTGTTGATTAATAAGTCACTAATCCTTCTTTACCTAATTTAATTTTAATTTTTTTTCGTAAATACGGTAAAATAGATCTATTTTATAAGAGCATCGATGCTCTTATAGTTATAAGTTTAATTTAATAAACGCATTAAATATTCATACTCCATCATGGAGTATGGACTTAGGTTACTTTCCGATTAATTCACATAGTTAGGTACTATACAATACCTATGCTGCATTATAATAGCTGTTAACTGCAGCGTTTGCACATTATAATATTTTATACGTCTTGTTGCACAACAATATTATGAGCTGTTATCGTCCGTTGTTATCGTAGTCGGAATTGAATCTAAATTCTGTATACATTTCCGCGCACGATATCGCCTCGATAGGTATAATAATACAATAATAACAACACGTTTATACGCGCAAGTCATGTCACGTGCAGGCTTGCTCAAGTTTCAAATGCAGCACGTCATGCACCAGCGGCTGACGGCTTTTTTTGACATTTACTATGCCGTACGTACCGCAAAATCATTTCGTTTCGACAGACTTTGTGCTCGACAGCCGCAGCATATCATATTTGATATCACTATAAAAAATTGCTCCGATGGTAATATTATTATAATGTTGTCGTATAATGTCGTCTATATTATGTATTAGGTATTATGGATAATGTTATATTATTATTATATAGATAGGCCGATATGGGCACCTCGCATTATAATGCGCAGTACGACAGCCGGATTCCGCGGCGGCGGCGGTTTTCGAACGGTCAGAAATCTGGTTTCGCAATAATAATTATTATCATGATAATAATAAATGGCCACGGTTCCAAATATGGGCCCAATTAACAATATATTACCCGGGTAATTGTGCGGCCAGTCGATGACGACGACGACGACGAGAGACGTAGCTTTCAACGCGAGTCGTTATTTCCATGCAATTTCGTGCGTTCCCTACGGAGAGCCGCCATCGAACGAAACGTATTTATTCCTAATTTATAATCTAATGATACAGGTATCGGCAACCGTCGTAATAGGTAAGTCTTATTATTATTATTATTAGCTGGTATTATAATATCGCGGCTCACACGGTATACTATATAATATAATACGTACTACACTACACCACTGTACGCTACTACAGTAGCGGCGGCGGCTACGGTGACAGCGGCAAACAACAATGCTTGCTCGCGCGCGGTCTTCGGTGCCGCGGGAAAACATGACTTTGTCTAACGGTCCGTATAAATTCGCATATAAAATATCATAATGCAGCATATTGTTATTATAATATATACCTAGTTATCGGTAAGTACCTACCGATATATATATATTATATATAATATTATATACATGTGTGTGTGTATGTATTATATAGCTTATAGCTACGCACGCCGTTAACTCAGATAATATATTAATATATTAAGTTTTGCCCAGAAAAGGACATTTCGTTCGCAGACCTGGCATTTGGTTCTGTGCTGTAGGCGGCATCACTCGAAAACGAGTGCAATGGCGAGGCGACGAGACTGTTTTATTTTATGTTTTCAAAGACATGACTATGGATTTCCTGAACGAGTAAATATTGTAATATGACGAATGACGATGATGCCATTCATTATATATAAGACTCATTTTAGAACATTACAATTTTAGTGACTTCCTTGTAGGTAGTTTCTATAAACTTTTTTCGTTATACTTATTTTAACTGTATGGCGCGCACACGACTTTTATAAAATACACATGATCTATACAATTCGCGAATCATTTTAGTTATTATTTATATTTTGTGACTCATAACGCTAAAAAAAATATTATAAAATATCATAAGACTTATTTAATGTAGCCCTACATATAAAATACTACGATTCACACAACATAATATTTGCTACTCTTTGCAACATCATAATTATTATACAATATGGTAATTATTGTATAAAAAAAAGGAAAACGCCATGTGCTGTTCTCTATTTATAAAAAAGTTGAAACATGTTTTTAAAATTATAATTATAAAACATATTATGTATAAACGAGGCTTCTATACTAAAGTAATAATTTTAATCATCGGTCGCTATATATGTATAAGGCTAAATTTATGAAAAATCAGATTGTGGAAAAAAATTGTAGCTAAATTATGAATTTATTATTTTTTTTTAAAACTTTATTTGTGTTAATATGATAACGTAATTATATTATTCATCGGTTGCTAAGACTAACTTAGGTACTATAACGTTAAATTATGACGTTATAATATTAATGTTTGATTTTTTTGGTTGGCATGTCCATATGAACGGTCAGAAAATAAATCAGTCAGAAACTTACACAATGCGTTGAAAATAAGGTTGTTTACTATTTGTGTGTAAAAATGGAACATTTTTCAATTTATTTAAACAATGTGAAATTGAATTAAATAAATTTCAATTTTTTTAAAATTGTTATTAATTAATAATTATACTTTAAAGTATTACATTGCGACCCATTTCTGAACTTATTAGTTGAAGACACTGCCGTATGCGATATATTAAGTTATATAAACAACAGACATTATAATATGTATAACATAAGTCATGTATGTATAAAAATAAATGTAAACATTAGTTCAGTAATGTTACAAGTCGCATTATTGTTGCAAGTACGCACATTCTACTTTTAAAATGCAGTAAATAATTATATGATAATAGGTATAATACAAAATATCTATGTCCTAATATTGTAATTTATAATATATTATATTATTATGTGCATTGAGAAAGTTTCTCTATACAATTAACTATAGTAATACGGACGATTAGTGTGACATCACATACGTTATTAATCCTTATCAACATTTCATTTTAGATCCAAACAAAACAAAATACATATTTGAAATGTATATAAAATAAAATAAGTTCATAAGTTATAGTCTTTTAAAACAGCTAAATATATTAGATCTATTCACAAAAGATAAATGCAAAATAAAAAAATGCTCAAAACTGTTTTAAATTGTTTTAATATATAAAATTAATTTAATAATTTATTTTATATACATTTAAAATAAGCATCTTTGTTTGGATCCAAACGATTCAATTGATAAAATGTATAACATTTGATAACGCGTATGACGTAGGCATTAATTGAGTGTATATTAATGGTATTAAAATGTACATAATTTTATCATAAATATTATGAATCACAAATAACCTATGGTATTATTTCCTATTATAATTATAAAAGTATCATAATATCCAGTATAGCAAATAATGTAAATTATAATAATGAGTCTTACCTTTAAACCGTCCCTGAGCCACGTAATTTTCGGTAAAGGATCACCCACGATCTCTGAATCGATAATTACTTCTTGGCCTTCTTCGACTTCTTGAAATTTTGGTTTTACGACGAATTTAGGTTTTTTTGAATATCTATTCGAAATGTAATTATTAGATTGATATTATGGTATCTTGTGTAGTATTTTAAAAATAATGACAGCAGTGTTCACAATATAATTAACATTTGAGTTAGATATATTGAAAAAATATATAAATATATAGAATATTTTTTTTAATAAACGACATCATTTTTCCAAAAAATAAATTATCATATATTTTTTATGTAAGAAGTCGGCTATTTTGAAATAGGTTTTGATAAATTTACTTATCTATGTATTTCATCAAATAAAAATTAAATGACCAATGATTTAAAATTTGAACTGATGTGTATACACACTGTATACCATTAAATGATTTATGATGAATCACATAAAGTGTCTACCCCCTGGATATACAAATATTATTATATTTTACTCACAAATGATTAATCAAAGAGATCTGTTCCATTCCCGTGTCGTTATGTTCACGTTCCACCACATTAACATCGCACCGACTTTCTACCGTACCTGTGTCATTAGATACTCTTAACATATAAGTACCCGAATCCCGAGTTGTTACACATGCTATCCTAAGTTCTAGATTTCCGTCGTGATCAGTAATAATGTCTACCCTCCGTCCGTTTCTTAATTGAATACCGTCTCTGAACCTGTAAATACAAATTAAACAAATTTTATTTAATCATTTATATCAAAACACGTAAAATAATTTAATTGTTTTAATAATAATATACAATAACTATATTTTGTAATTGTTTAATGTTTATACACAGGTTTCTCGTATGCATGTCGTAATTTTTGTGATGTTAAAAATCATTTAAATACAATATCATCAGGTTTAAGTTTAAAATCAAATTAATTCTAACATGAATAATTGTATGTTATTATTATTCCGCTAATAGATATATTGCAGTAGTAGTTAGCGAAATTAGACTTACTCTGGGCTAAAAGTTTTTGAAATTTCAGTCTATTAGGTATTAACCAAATATTCATTAAGGCAAAGTGGGCGAAAGTAAAATACGTATTTTAATACGTCTAAATTAATAAATAATAGAAATATAATAATATACAGACATTTAATAATAAACAAATACAATTAATAAATATTTAAATTAAATTTAAAAAAAAAAGTAAAGTCATAATTAAGCTAGTTCATTATTATTAACAAATTACGAATTCATTGTATTCACTAAATTATACATACTACTATATCATGTGTTAAATCAGATGTGAATCAATACAAACATTAAGATATTTATCCAACTATGTATTTTAATTTACCCTATAACCGATGTAGTGAATTTAGTATACACATTTTTTCCTCGTGTTATTACTTGATAATTGGTGTTAGATGTGTTTGACTCAATTAACTGATAAATCATTCATCAACCGATGACTACCTTTACTGCAAATATTAAGAACCTAAATGCTAAATCTTATCTAATCTAGCCCATATCACACTTAAATGCTGACCCATTGTACAGGAATGGGCATGCTCACCATTCTACTTTGACGGGACGGAACGCATCGATTTGTGCACTCAAAACGATCGAGTCCACAGCTTCACTGGTTGTCGGCAAACCGAAAATGAACGTAGGTACTGCTGGATCAGTGCGGTTCTTATTGAAAACTTCCAGCACGCACCGCGTGGACGCCTTTCCGATCGCGTTGGACGCCACCGCGGCGTAAGCACCACTGTCATCGTACTTGACTCCGGTCAATTCCAGGGTGTAAAAGTCGTCCGAATCGTCCCTGACTGGCGGTTTCTTGTCGCCCTCCGTTCCACCTACAATCATCATAATATATATATTATATATACATATAATTATTTAGTAGCTCTAAAACTATCTGAATGGTGAAGAACGCATTATTTGACGTAAAAGAATTTTTAATTTAATGAAAATACTATAATATTTTTGGGTAGAGTATTACCAATGAGAGATTAATTAACTGATTTTATCACGCAAAGACTTCAAGACGATTTTGTCACATTAAAATTTTTTGTTAATTTTCGATTATTTTGAAAACTAACAAAAATTGAAACACGAGAGAAAAATGTATGTACCCGAAAAGTCTAATGGCTGACCGTCCTTGTACCACAGAACCAACGGCATGGGCAATCCGTTTACTTGACACGATAATCGGACCGTAGAGTTAATTTCCACTCTGCGGTCAATCAGATATTTGGTAAATACCGGCGCTGATTCTTTAAAATTGTTGTTTTTCATTAAACACCTGTAACAATAGATAATATATAGCACAATATACAAAAATATATTTTGTCTAAACACAAATACCTTATATAGAATTTAAATAGAAAGTTATCTAAGCTCACCTCATAATCACGTAAAAATTATTATATTATCGTTCTTTATAATATTTTTAAGTAATTCACTATTCATTTTGTTCGTTATTTATTAGCTGAACTAGACAGATGAAATTAACAACTCTATAAACACTCTATAGCTCTATATGCGCACTCTATAGCTTTGTAAATTGAAACATATCCTAAATCCTCTCATATTTTTCGCTAAAATTATTTTCACCTACTAAGCTAATCATTGCTGATCCTGCAGGTGTATTATATACAATATATATATATATAGCATTATAGCTGAATTACCCGTTGCTTCCGGGTTACAGTAAAAAAAAAATAGGATAGTAGAATATTTTTATTTATTTATGTATAAATAAATACCTATATCAATACTTAGTTATAACTTATAATAATGCTCTAATGAAAATTTCTATGAATATGTATATTGATATTATAGAATTCGAAGTTTAAAGAATAAAAATTCTCGCATTTAAACGATAAATTACTCAAATTATAGGAAGTAACGGACATGTACCAGTTGCCCTCAAAAGTACCTTTTTTTTTATACCAAATCCCCCTGCAAACTACCAAGAGCAAAATGCACCAGTTGCCCTCAGATTTTTTATATATTATACATTATACACGATTACAATATATAGTCCATAAAATAGGGGAGGTAAATACACAAACAATAATTAAAATTATTTACAAAAATAATGTAAGATAAAATGAAAATTGTGTTAATAATCTTAGCCTAAAGCGAGGATTTTACCAAAATGCGTATACATTTAGATGCATCTAAGTGGATTGAAATATAGTAGATTGATCACATTGATTGCCACATAAATATTTATTATTTCATTGACTTTTTATTTTTATTTTGTTAGTAATTATTATTAGCATATGTATTTTTTCTATAATTTTATACTATTTTTTTGTTAACAAATTATCGCATTGATTACCACATAATTAAAATATTTATTATTTCATTTGACTATTGTATTTATATTATTTTGTTAGTAATTATCACAAAATACAATATTAGGTAGAGGTATACATAATTCCAAACATATGAATTTTTTCTTTCATTTTATACTATTTTACATTATTTTTATAAATAATTTCATTTATTGTTTGTATATTTACCTCCCCTATTTTACGTGCTATGTATTGTAATCGTATATATATTAACATGTGAGGGCAACTGGTATATTTTTAAAATCCCAATAACAGCTGTTGAAGGCAACTGGTCAACACCCGAAGTAACATAAGGTATTTTATGAGGACTTTTCTCGTTAGATGGCTCATCTACACACCGAGTACTTTCGTTTAAAAAAAAAATCATGAAAATCGGCCCGGTAGAACTTCAGATATAACTGTAACAAGAAATCGCCTCACGTTTTAATAATATATAAAGATAAAGATACGTAAATAACAGTTTGATCACAGTAAGTATACTTATATATAATATTATAATAAAATATATCAATTGCATGAATGAAAATGACGAAATAATTAACACAACAAACAGAACAATCGGAGATTACAAGAGGTTGTCACATAATCAAATAATTTTGAAAATTGAATGAAATGACTAAAAATCCATAGAGAGCGATTACCCTGAATATGTTTCACGGAAACAAAAGACCAACTGCTGAGGCGAAGTCTTGGTCGTATTATTTGACCGAATAATATTCGTTAATTACAAACAGTTTGTGTGTTCAAATAACTGTGATTAAATTTCATTGTTGTGTCCAAAGTATTTGACGTACACATATTATATAATATATAATACGGCTGGGTAGAATTCAGTTCATAGCACCTATAATACAACTATACTATTACAATATAAGCATTAACCAATTGGTCGGCCTTGCATGTAAATCATCTCTAGTATCGTATTTTTATTTGTTGCTGCGTTCCAAATATTTTGGACACGTCGAAGGGCATACGATTTTTTGCATTAACTATTTTAACACTATTTTTCGTTTCAACACATTAAAAATATAATAATATTACATTCAAGTCTAGTACACGCGACCGCGGCGCAATATTAAATGCATAAACAACAGAGATCACATACATATAAAAAAATTAATAACTTACAAATTCGCAATTAATAATATTGTATTTTAATAAATAATAATAACTGACTACATGAATAATATCTGTAGAAGAAATTAAATTCGATAAAATACTTAGTGAATCAAGTGGTCATTGGACATATCTGTAGGTTTTTAGTATGTATGTTATCTTATAATGTACAAATGTACATATTATTATATCAATAACTACTTGAAAATATTTTACTAATACAGTAATACCCCATTAATGAAAACTAATTGTATCCGTTAGCTTGAATTCTGTAATTTATACCTCTATAGATAACATTATCATTAACTAATTTTGACAGTTAATGATAAAAAATAATAGTGGTATATTTCTGCGTACAGTTTAATTATTTTCATTATTATAAAACACTATTACACTATTTATCACATACCCAGGCACGTATACAGGGTTCACCCCCCCCCCCAGAGTTTTATTTTTGTATACGTGCCTGCACGTACCTAATATTACAATGATATTAATTAGTTAAATAATCTATACATAATTTACAGTTATTGGTCACTACCAAGCCTATCAATATTTTTAACCTTATGGAGTAGTTAGTAGTTACCTATAATATTCACGAATAATGAACAAATATTAAACTTCAATATCAATGAAATTTAAATTCTACATTTACGTATCTACGTCTAAAGAATTTCAAGAATCAAATGTGTTTGGACTGTTTGGAATATTCTTATATTCTCCGAGACCCATTTACGATGACTGACTCCTCTCACGTAGAGCGAGTCTAATAGTGGCGTTATTGTTCTTTAGTAATACTTTCATTTTAAAAATTTTAAACTCTCCACATGATTATTCAATAATTTTTAAGTTGTAGTAATAGTGGAATTACTTCTCCAACAGATAAAAGAATGGAAGCCATTTGGCATTTTGGTAGTTTTGCATAAGTTAATTAACGGATGCCCCCTCTCTCATTTCCCAAATAAATTTACATTTTAAATGTCCATGTCACTTCACTAAATAAAATTGTTCTTTTATTGTTCTATTTCACATTACTAACAAATGTATGGTAGGATAGGAACTATCCCATTCGCTGTACGATGCGTATAAAGGATAAAGAATCTAACCCTTAAATTTATTCCACTATTATTATCAGTAGTAGTATTAGTATACTTTCTTATTAGTATTACAACCATTTGGTATCTATTACATTATTGCAATTTAGTTTATCTGTTTTTTGTTTATTGTTTGTTAATTTTCAACTATGTTGTATTTAATCGCTATATCTACTGTGTATACTGTCTTACTGTTCTATTGGGCATCTTGCCCATTAAATAATTTAATAAATAAATAACTTATACAATATATATATCAAAATCATAAATGACCTAATTCCTTTTTTTATGTTATATTTCAGTTTTACAGATATAATAATATGATGATTTTTGATGATGATTCAAACATAAAATTAACATTACGAAAACAAAATAAGATAATACTTTGGATTACCTAATCTTATACTTAATACCTATACTTATGAATTGTATAAAAATACGTATAGTGAAAATGCTTTAAATATTTAATAAAAATATCATAAACCTCACACTGTTTGGTTGAAGGGAAATTTAATAATATTTTATATATACATATACATATATTATATATATATATATATTGTATCGTATTGTACTCACCCTTGGAGTCTCCGTTCCGCTTCCACAATTCTGCGGTTGGCTATCACTTGGACGACGGTCAATGTGCATACTCTCCCCTGGTCGTTAACAGCTTCGCAAGAGTAGCGACCCGCATCCTCTTCCACTGCATCCTCGATCGTCAACGTACACTTTCCTATGTCCGTGCGCCGGACCGCATGTCTGTCCGACGCTAGCAACGGTTCGCCGTCTTTGAACCACGTCACCCGCGGCTCCGGAACACCTCGAACCTGTCAAATGTGTATTTCAATCGTCAGTAAACGTCATCCACAAAATCATCGTTTTATATTATAACAATTCGCAATACATTTAAATTATATTAGTGCGTTTTCTTTTTGCTTTTATCATACATATTAATAGTATACACTTTGAGGTCATTAATATTTAATAATATTGTATTTAATCAAAACCGAGATCAAGTTAATACTTTCTTTCAGAAAAAAATTATTTAGCATTTTTTATGTATATGCATATTTATTAAATCAAAATATTAATATTTCGAGTGTATTTGAAAAAATACAAATAGAATATTTGAATTGTATTATGCTTATCAAAACGTATGGTAACTGGTAAGTATTTAATGCACTGTCATAAATCGTTAATTGGTACATTTAACTTTGAAAAGTTCTTAGATGTTTTTATATGTCATAATGAAATCTTTCGGTACTTAATAACGATGTGGTATTAAATTATTATTGTATTTTAAATTTTACATAATATCTAAGTATACCAACGATAATGTACTCGGTACAATTATTGTTTTAATTGATATTAATCGTCTAACATAATCAGTTGATTCTTATAATATGGTTAAACGACAGAGAAAACGACAATCACAATTATTTCCCTTTAATTTCGTGCCAACCACGTTGATACGTCTCGGATGGCCAACATTAAAGTATTCCGTGCCATCGGACACCCCCACCACGGTTTAGTGTTATTTAACTGTATAAAAATATTACCACCACGGTGGTAAAAATAAAGTAATGTGAATTCTTTCGGTGACAATAGTAATAGTAATAATTCGCGTAGGTACAAAAGAACATGGCGCGTTATGATAACATTTATTTATTTATTAATATTATGTACCTACAAGCTTAAGCGTCAAACTAAGATAATTTATTGACGTTCGGAAAAATCATAAGTACTATGCACAGGTATATGCACGTGGTTCTCAGAACCTAAATCCGACTTTCTTCGTAAATATCTATTACCATTTACTTATGTTTTACGGTAGGTACTATTTCGATATCGTCCCGCGCGGCCGCGCGTAATGATAAAATGATTATAACTACACGATAAAACCGGGGCCGCATATAAACTAGAAAAATTTTCATATGGAACCGTATTCTTCAGGAAAATAATTATTATCTGGACTAGGTTTCTTATAGGGAATAACATTTCAAAATAATGGTTTAATAAAGGAATGATATTTTCAAGGATTAATGTATTCTTGGAATGGTTCATATAGACTTCCGATAAGACCAATACATTTACGTACATGATGATACGTCGTATTTTCAATTTATTGTTTACCTAATCTCATAAAAATAACGGAAATTTATAATTCTTACGTGACATTGTAAAGTTGCACTGTGATGCAATAAAACTCTGGTTTGCCCTGGTAACGGTTGACGGAATTCCGGTAGACATTTTGGTTCGAACACGTCTACGTATCCCTTAGCAGCTACCGACTGGCTCCACCCGAATCTGTTGCGAGCTGCCACTCGGAATTGGTACCGGTAACCGGGTTTCAGGTTATAAACGTCTATGGTGTTGGTAGGAGTCATGCCAACCTGCACGAAATATATAACGCTTGGATATTATGATATAGAAACCTGATTGTAAATAAGCGTGAACGTAAATAAGGGAATAAAGATTAAAGGGTAATAATATAGCGTTTTAACTTTATAAGTGCACACATTGATTTTTTTCGATCCTGCTGTTTTTAATACCTATCAATTCTGTAGGTCATATTTCTATAAATTATATTTATTACAACGTCTATCAATTCTATTTACATTGTATAACAGAAAATAAAAAAATATTAAATAATAACTATAGTTATGTGTACATGTAACTTTTCATATACCTACTAACAGGAATTACTGTTTTTACAAAATTTAATAAAATTGTCATTTTTAGAACAGTGATTAACTGGCTAGTTGAATGTATAAGAATATTTATAATTTTCATTTTTTTTTTTAAATTTAAATACAGTGGGTTCCGCTTAATGTGATTACTGGTTTATAGAATCAACCGTTTATTAGAACCAAAAATGAAAATCCCAAACCAAATTGTGTGTTACTAATATTAAATTGACCTTTTATTAGAGTCAATAGGTACCGGATAATTGAATTACTTTTATGAATAATCTTATCGTTTTTATAGTATTTCAAACTGATTAATTTATAAAACCCATTTTATTTTTGAACTTATCAGTATGGCAGTATGTCGTTGTACGTTGAATTATGTCATTCAATTTGTGTGTCGTATACTTGTGTCATTTAGTTCATTTAGTTTATTCAGTTCATGATCAGGCGTGTTTTTTTTTAAATGTCGACCAAACGAAAAGATTTGACAATAAAAGAAAAAAGGATTTACTCGTTCGTTATGATAAATTGGATAAATGTTCTCAAAGAGAAGCCGCAATAGCTCTGAAAATTCCCCAACCAACGTTAAACAAAATTTTAAAAAATCGTAAGGAAATTATTAAGGTAATTGTCAAAATATTATAAATATAATTTCTATTTAATACATTTTGTTTTTAAAAATTTTATATTTGTCCTCTTCTTTTGTTATTATAATATATAAATTAGTTTGTATTTTTTATACACGATTCAATATATTTAATTCAATACATGTGAAACCAAAATATAAGAAGTTGTATTTTAGAGAACTGTTAACCAAGTTTTGAATTGAACGCAATTCTTATTTGTTTCTTCTGATGATATTAAAGATGATGTATATATTATGTATTTTTGGATTAAATTTAAATGTATCATGTAATTATCACATCAATAATAATAGAATTTTTGTAGCCTCTTATTGTATTATCTTTAAATAAAAGTGTTTGATGATACAAAATCGTATATTATAAGTCGGTGGATTTAACATAACGCATAAAAAATTTCAACACATCGTACCGGCCGCCAGCATTCTTCATCCTCCGTTCGCGTCTCTACCCTATACACGAGTACGGTTTCCGGTTTTTCCGGTCTATCCCACTGCAACGATATCCGATTGTTGGTCCGGTCCGTCACCGTCGGTTCGCTGCGCACGGGGCCTGGAACCTCTGGAAAACGGGCGAAAATCGCATAAACAATAATAGCACTATAATATTATGTACAATTTTTTTATTTAATAACACCTTGTTATAAAATTAGTTTTGATAATTAATTTTGAATTTGAAAAACCACGGCCTAAAGTAAATTCGCATTAAACGTCATATTAGAATCGTCCAGCTGCAGGTGTAATGCGTCAAAAACAATTTATTATCATTGTATTATAATAATATTATTGAATATATAGATAGGTATAACGTATACTTTGGTGTTCGCACAAGTACAACAGGAAGTCCGCGGTAGTGCGGGTCGTCGTCCCGCGTCTTCTCGTCCATCGGTCCCGTAAAAGTTGTATGTTGCTCTCGGTACCGACATCGGAATACACCATTTCCTTCCGTTCACCGCAGCTGTTTGCGCGTCACTCGTTTTTTTTTAAGATAAATCGCGTTCACGCACACCACTAAATAACCACCGTTAATTATTATTGTATATTAATGCGGGGTGTGTGCGTGCGTGCACCCAAGTTTATATTTTGTCAGAGGAAACGGAACTCGCGAGTGGAAATGCGCGCGTAACCCGTTGACACCGTACACTGCGGTTGTTAAAAATAGCGGTGGACTGTGGCGTTATGGTCCTCGATAAACGACCGAAATAAACGCTGCTCGCCTTCGTGAGTTGTCGTCGTCATATTTTCCCATTTTACCACCACGAAAATTTCTTAGATTTGTCGTGACTTCTGTATTCATTATAATGCTCACCGTTGTTTGCGCAGCCTCCTCTACCTCCTCTACCGCCTATTGGTCTCGACCACCGGCCGATCGTATTTCTGAATCGCGGCGGAGTCAACGATCTCGCACGCTCCCTCACCTATGAAATATAAACAATATTATAGTAGACGTGATATTATAATGCAATATTTTTTTTTATTATGTGTATAAGGGTCGTTTAACAATTTAAATCTCTGTTCGCGTTTGCCGTTTGTTATTCCGGCGGGTGAGATACTGTTATATGAAAATGTGTAGGTATACTAGATGTCCATAGAGATAAGAGATATCCGACTCGTTGGAATTATTGAAGCCGAAAACTGCTGCCTTTACTTGTAATTCAAGAGCAAATCCACATTACATAACAGAGTCGTTCAAAAAAAGTCATAATACAAAGTATTTAAATATTTGCATATAACACACTAATACTTTGTAAATTACAAATTATTAACAAATAAATAAATTTCAAATGTGATCGCGGGTAGCATATTATGAAAGGGAGGGCACGGGTTGAAGACCTCTGCGACTTATAATGTATCATTATAATATTGTTTACCTGAGGATAACAAAGTGTCTATGTATATGTATTAATAACCTACGTTTCACTTATATGCAAATTATGGTTGATTTAGCAGGAGTAGGTTTTTCAAATTATCACTGACTTACTTTGTAAACTTTGCTTAGATTTGTATATAAGAAATATCACGCTTATTTCAGTGGCAATTATTGAATAAAATGTTTAAGCATTTATAATAATAAATATATTATATTATATAATTATTATTATTTTAATAATTGTATTCCGTAGGATATTTATGAAAGTTCTAATTTAAATGTTTAACAATACTATATAATAGGTATATCAGATATTGGTGCAAAATATAAATATTTAGATAATATGAATCCTTATTAGAACAATTCATAATTGAATAACTGTACTATATTTTAATTAGCATCATGGTAAAGTAGGTTACAAATAATCTGGTGTCATATGTTAAAATCTTAAAGAATGCAGACAAAACCAAAAAACAAGTACACGTGATAATGGATCAAAAAAAAATATATTAAAATAAAATAATTAATGACTAATGCAACGTAGGTATATTTGTACGGTGATTAAAATAAAAATATAACGATGTATGAAGGTTACACCGTACAAATTAATAACCACATATGACCATATGTAGATAAAAGAAATCAGAATTATTCAATTGTTTGAATCTCGTAATGACAATAGATCTTCATAAAACGTAAAAATGCAATTAAACAATTTAAATTTAGCAATCATCCTGTTAAAACACTCGGAGTGTGATTTTCTTTGTTTGCCATAAGTTGACATTTTGATATTTGATTACACATAGCCCATACATTTACATTCATCAACGGGTGACGTTTGCCATTAAAATTTTACAGTTAATGTAACTAAATGAGACTATATGATAAATGTGAATTAATACCTACTCAAAAAAGTAATCTTGACCCCGATAACATAGAATCTATTAACGTGTTTTTTTAAAAACACGTTCTTGTCAAAAGAAAAAAATAAATTTAAAAAAATGCTATAAGGATTTTTGAAATGAAAAATTCAATTTCGTATTTTTATATTTGTATCACATTAATCTGAAAAATTAAATATTAGCTGAACTAAGGTAGACAAACAGTGATTCGAAACGTAACAGAATGGACATTTTTAAAATCAGAGCTATTGGAATCAAAACAAATTTTATTTTAAGATACAGGAAAACAATTAGAAATTTAGTTGTATGTATTTATTATAGTATATGCATTAGTTTTTAGTTGGTTGTTTGTGTATAGTGAATAGTCATAATATTATAACAGTTTGTGATATAAAGTCTTAACAATTTTAACTTTAAAGTAAATTACAAATTACTAATATTAGTAAATATTTTTGTAATAATTTAATACTATAAAAATTACTTTGACTTTCGATCTTTTTATTCCTTATCACGGACTCTTATTTAAAAGTATAAATATGCATTTGTTTTAGTTCGTTTCTGTACGGTCATTTCGGTATTGTTCTGACTTATATTAGTATGTTACATTCTATACAGGTTTTTAGTGTTAACACTGTTAGGTAGGTACTATACAAATTTAACAATTAGATTAATTTATTTTTATTATCAGTTATCAGTGTTACAAATAATATCATCCTAGTAATTGGTATACATGCTTACAACAATTACTATTATTATGCTTTAACTTAAATAATTACACACAAAACTAAATAACATCAAGCATATTTTAAATAATAAATGGTATTAAAAGAAAAATGCACTCATTCGTATTTTTTAATATTTTTTGTGGTAAATAATTGAATTACCTATAATAATATAAGTACTAAATAAACGTTTATTGGAATCTTAACGTGAAAATTGATAAGTTTGATATTAATATTTTGAGTACAATAATATTTGCGAGTTTTGTGATTCATGATAAAATTAAATTATAGGTAAATGTCAATAAATCAACGATAATATTTCTCATAATCATTATCATGTACTCCCCTTAAAGTCATAAGTTATATAACATAAATCATTATTGTTTCATCAAATTATATAATATGATATAATCATATAAAGTTATAAGCAATTATTATACATGGGATTTTGTGTAAGCCGTTAGATATTCGCCTATGCACAAGAAAGAGACACAACATCACAAAAAGTATGTATTTTTAGTCAGCATATTGATTGGAATCGGAATGTACCTATACTTTAGTACAGAATAAAGACGCAAGTCAAATAATTTATAATTATATTCACCAGAACGCAGTAGCTAGTGTCACTTTTCCACTATTAATTATTTGGTATACTGTTTTGTTGAAAAATGATATCTTATCAGTTATGACCTTGTTATCGATATTACAAAGCGTTGATGACGAAAATTGATGTATTTTGAGTTGCTACAAAATGTTTTATTAAATGCCATGTTATGTATAATTTCATGAAAAGTGGCATAAGTCAAAATATTTTTTTTATTTTTAAATATAAAAATTATGAATAAAAGAGATACAAAACAAAATATTAAATATATGTATAAAAATAAAATAATTTCTTAAAAATTCATACATTATTTTCTAAAAATAACACGAATATTGAAAAAGAGAGTTTTTTCAAATTTTCAATCAGCTCTACAGAAAAATGCATGATAGTGTTTTTAACAGTGTTTGTACGCACTTCGTAAATTTTAGTATTTTCATTTCATAATTTGAAATGATATTAAAGAATGTTCATATCTTATGATTTATGGACAAACTACGATAACACAGAATAAAATGTATTTAATCCGTGATGATAAACAAACCGAGAGTAATAATTTTGTGTTTTATTATTACACTTACTTACACCTACATAAAATTCAAACCATGGCTTCCGAAAATTGTATTTATATAGAATTATTTCAAAATGTAATTTATATTATCGATGCTATTTTAACGTGAATTATTATTTATGATACGATTACCTGTAACTGTACCTATATATATAGAGTGAAAATCATTATTCTACCTATTCGACGATATTATTACGTCACATTATACTAGGAACGATACAAAAGAAAAAATATTCTGTCATTGAATGTTGAATACAATGAATATTAAAAATTTCTTTACTTACTCGACGATATGAAAACATTTTACGCTAAACCCACATGTGTTGTCTCTGTATTATACACACGTAACATAGTTAAAAACTGTTTTGCGCTGTACAATTTTACTCCCTCAATATTTATATCAAAATTACCAAAATTTCAAATCACATTGAGAAGAACTTTACCAGTGACGTAGCGTTTAAATTTTTCTAATAACATGATTGCAATTAAAGTTATCGGTTTGAGAACTTTAGGTTTTTTTCATTTAATTATTAAAAATTATTGGTTACCACAATCAAAAACAAAATAAAAAAACGCTACGTCATAGATAAAGTTTCTCTCAATGTGATTTGAAATTTTGGTAATTTTGATTTAAATATTCAGGGAGTAAAATTGTCCCGCGCAAAACAGTTTTTAACTATGTTACACGTGTATAAGACAGAGACAACACATGCGGGTATAGCGTCCTCTTAATAATATAATATTATTATTGTTTAGTTATTATTATTGAACAGTCGTTAAAAAAGCGTAGTTTATTATGCGTCATACATTATTATCGTTATTGTTTAATTTAGCTACGTAAATAATATTACACTTTAGATTTGTTGACTTAAAAATAGTTATAATTGTACTGTTAATATTTTTTCTTTAAAAAATAGTTTAGTACGTATAATAATAAACAGGCTTAATGTCAGTAAACAATTTGTAAAAAAGATTTAAAGTTATTTATTTTGACTAAATTCTGTAGCATCATGCGTCAATATAATATTAAAATATGTGTGAAATCAAAAAAATGTTAATGGCTCAAAATCATCTAAAACTTTTAAAAATGTGAAAATAACGTCACAATTATTTTTATTTAACACATCGATTATAAACAACGCAATTCCGTTTTCTAAAGTCAGGGTATATCAATTTAGAATTTAAATAGGTAGGTATACTTGTGGCAGCCATAATCAGCTCGTAATATTGCATTTTTAATCTTATAATTTGTTCAAATAACAGGTTCGAGGTACCTATCTAAAAGTGCAGTAATTATAAATAGTAACTAGTATTATAATGTAATAATATAACCTATTATTATGACATTTAATAACTATGGATTTAATTTCAATTAATATTATATTTTTGTGTAAATAAAAATGTGCAATTCATATAAAAATTACAGTGTAAAAGCCAGCAAGTATAACGGAGCGTTTTGTAGTATAATTCAACTAAGTCAGTTATTAATTATTATGAATAAATATTTCTCAATAACGCCAACATACGTTGAGTCCTGTATTATGCGAATAATAATCATATACGACCACATCGACTGGTTGTAATGTATAATTTAAAAATAATAATTACAACCACACTGTCAACACATTTTAAATGGCAGAAACGACAATAAAATAAATAATTTACTAGTTACTTAAAACATGCTCCCTTATAAGCGTAAAACTGAAATGTTTATAAAAATGACTTTATAAGTTATCTTTATGTCTACATTTGTTGTCATTATTGCGGACATCATAATTAACATAATAAATAACAATAAAGATTACGTTTTATTGTATTTGTAGTAAAAAAAAAATGTAGGTATTGGTGGAGTAGGTAGAAATATAATTTATGTAATGATAAAAACATAAAATGCGCTTCGTATAGTAATTTATTAAAATTTTAAATAATAGCGACATTATACGCGGTCGCATACAAGTTGACCAGCTCAATTTCATATATAATTACTAATTATTATAGATACCTACACCATATTGTGACATGCCATAGCTGTACTTTGGCCATTTTGATTTAATTGAACGGTTTCTTAAAAACACAATTTCGTACTCCAACCTGTTATTCGGACAAATTCGATAGGCTATAGAGCTTTCGGAAGGAGGAAAGGAAATCGTGACGTAACTTTACTATTGTCGCATATCGATCTCGAGCTGTCGATCAACGCCCGAGCTTCGATTGCGATAATATTGTAATAATAAAAATTATAATATACAGTGTGTAAAATAAACCATTTCGACATGTGTACATATTATGTACATTGTACTATATATATTATAGTAATATTATATACTTAACATTAAGTCACGATCAAATGGAATATTTGTGTTTTTGGTTAATTTTTATTAGTGAAGAAAAAAAGAAAAACTCCGCTTTGGTTGGCTATATTACAACTGGTGTATATTATGATAATAATAATAATATATTACATATTATATTATTCGAACGGCAGGCTACAACAATGTATTTATATATTTAAATATTAAACGGATAAAATGAAAGAGCGATAGTGATTTTTGATACCGTGAAAAAACAACATATTAGGTATAGTTTTAATACAATATTACAACATATCACGGCACGGCCCTATCGGGACCTGTTCGGCGAGGCCCAGCTGCTGATACGATCACTTACCCCGACGGTGACAAACGCCCTATCAGACCCGTACACGTTTTTAGCGATAATAAAATACGTTCCGGCGTCCGAGGGTTGCGCCTTTTTGATCGATAGCATCACGTAGTCGTTGACTGTTTCCTTTGATGATCTATCGAAGAATGTCACGTCCCTCGAACCTCTCATCCATATGACTAGAACGAAACGTTAAACACATTTATAACACATTAAGCATACATATTACAGATATTATCTATACATTTATAAAAATGAATGGTTTTTCTTTGTGCTTTCTAAACTCAAAAATTATACTGCAACGTTTTTAATAAGAGTGACATTGATAGATTCATCGAGACTCGGGGAAAAAAATTACATTAGATTATTAACAATATTTTAATACAGTATGTTAGCTATATACTTATGTATAATGTCAGCACTATTAATTACGTCATGTGAAGTGCATATAAAAGTTGAGATGTTATTATGTTTAAATAAGCATGATATATTTTACTGTTTTACTGATTTTCATGGATTATTATAATTATCGATTTTTGTTAATACTAAATAAATTATTATTATATAAATTTACACCACAAAAGATACATATATTTGTTTAATGTTTCATTTTTTCAATGTCAATTATTATGCAATAAAATAGTATTTAAAATATTTCAATGTATTTTATTCTTCTCAGAATTCATTTGTCGCCAGTGAATCAAATTTCTCGCCACATCGATTTTTTATGTTGCAAAGTTCTTTGAGTCGTAAACTATGTTTGACAATTTTGTTTGTTTAATATTTAATTTTTTTTTTTTTATTCTAAGAATATTTTTTCCTGTATACCTAATCAGTATTTGTATGATTGTCCAATACATTCACTCGTTTATTTCATTAAATAAATTAATAAACATTGATATTTTACGTTTATATTAACGCAATATGATAGTATATTGTTATCTTTATAAATAATAATAATAATAATAATAAACATTTATTAATTCATTTCGATAAATCGATATTTTTATCATTGCAATGGAAAAATTTTGTTTCTAAATCACACAAAACCTATACCTATATAATAACCTTAAGGACATGGGTATGGGTGTCCGCTTCGAGACCTCACCCTTATTATAAATGTACCTTTTGGTTTCGGTTCACCAGCCACCCGAAGGGTGACGGTAATGTCCTCCCCGACTGCTACGTTCAGTCGATCATTAGGTCTTGACACGATAATGGCCGGCTTTACGCCCCTGCGGTCTGAGTAATCCTGTGGCGACACCACACTAACTGCCTTTTCCGCGTCTGCCACCCCATAAAGGTTGCACGCGCGGCATACGTACGTTCCGCCATCCCGGGCCGTGCTGTCCATTACCAGCAACGTGTACAACCCACCTTCGTCCAGGTAAACGTACTTGCCAGATAAACGTGGTAGTGGCCTAGATTCACGCATCCATGTCACATTCGGTACTGGAGAACCTGCAACGCGAAATGTTTACATCTCTTTAATGTAAATAATATTTTATAAAAACGTGACCTCTTCGTTCAGGTTTTAAAATTTTGGTCACAATTAATTATGTGCGAATAACTTTTTTTTTGTTTTAGCGAGCTCTTATATGTACGAAATTAATAAACACAAAGATAAGTGAAATAAGTCCATGAATAGTAAGAATAATGAGTGGTACAATGATTTCTCTTTTGAAAGCAGTGGGTTTAGAAAAAAAGACATTTCATAAAATATTCCGAAAAAAAAATAAATGTATTATTTACGGACTTAATATTATGATTATCTAACTGTATTCAATTTCAAAGTAGTTAATACATATTATGAAACAACTTATGCTGACCTTGCACCCGGACCTGGAGAGCAATTGTACCACCACACGTTGCTACGTCGTCGGCGATTATGCTAGATACAAACTTTGGATATTCAGGGCACCTGCTTACTAAATCACTTCCAAATTTCCGGCATCCAAAATCGAACCTGGCGTTTGCAGGTAACCGCAAATCATGACTGGTCCGGGTGTAAGCCTCGCGACCGGATTCCAAACTGTCCACTGACAGTGATGGTTGTAGCAGAGGTTTCCTGAACACTGACGGTGACGTATACACAGTCAGGAACCCAGTAGTGGATATCCGGTCACTGCTGTTCGCAGCCACACACGTATACTCGCCAGAATCGCCACTCTGGGCGTTGTCAATGATCAGTTGCGCCAAACCACCATCATACTTTGTCTGATATCTGTAATACAAGAGATGTCAATGAACGGAGCATAATATTATAATTATTAGTATTGTTCTCGTGGTTGTGGCTTTGCCTCACACTCACCTCGCGGAAGAGTTATACGTAAAACTGTTGAGTTTTTGGCCATCTCGATACCACTGAACACGTGGTTCTGGATGGCCGATGACACTACACCAGAACTTAACTCGAGCGCCAGACGATACAGTTTGATCTATCATCCGAACGCAGAAGTACAAACTTTTGAATGCCTCCTATAATGAGACAAATAGGGGAAGGAAAATACATTTAAGTGAAACAATTATTAAATATAATCATTGTTTTGTGTGGTCGTTACCTTTGTCCGGCACAGGTCTTCGGTAGCACCGTATGCAGCCGACCGACTGTTAGACAATCTCCAACTCGAATAATAATCTCCGTCCCGCACTCCTGAATCGTGCAAAAAACTGTCAGAGCCTCTTCGTCTCCGGGTGGTTGTACCGTAGCTCGTGTGTAACCAACCGGAAGTCTTCTCTTCTTCCAGAAGCCTTGAGCTGAGAGGAACGGATGTTTCCGAAAGACACCGGTATGCTGCTATGCTAGTAGGCCAAAGATTTCGGGTTGAAATCCTCGACTCTGATGGATATGGGCTCATAGATCGGCTACTGCTTCTACTGCTGCGGCTACTACTACTACCACCGTATAGTTCTCTGTCTGACGAACCTGCATATTTTGTCGATGTCGTGTATTTAGTTCGCGGTGTGAGATAAGATTTGTATGACGGACAATCAGGTGTAAGAGATCTATACGAAGTAAAATGATCAGGCGTCGGGGATCTGTACGAAGTCAATGGATCTGGCGTCAAAGACCGATACGCCAGAGTAGTCGGGCGTAACTTATGCGCGTCTGTAACGTCTAACATATAACGATTAACCGGACGTTTACCTAAGCTCGGGATTTCCGGTACACCGACGTTATCAAGTTCTACCAACCCGGTCGATTTTAGCTCTTTTTTCGCAATGCGTTGACCTCCGTCATCAACTAAGGCATCAACGAAGGAACGTGTCTCGTTCATCTGTTTTCTGTCCATTCCTACCCGAGAATTATTATCCGGGGAAATTTCAGATCGACAGCTATCGACGGATTCGTAATTATTTATGGATAATATCCGGGACGTGGGTGATGGTTTAATTTCTTTACATTGCAGTGTTTGTTTGGATTCTCTTAGAATCTTCGAGTCGTCTCTCTTGTTCTCCAGTTGTTCTAACTCTATTATGGTATTGTTTTCATCTCGTGATTGAATTTTAAGATTCTCTGTTATTTCTTTTGTTTTATCAGGTGAAGTTGATTTTTTTCCTTGTGGCCGTGAGTTTAATGCATCTCTTTTACTTCCTCGTTTTGTTCCGTCTTTTTCTACAAAATTTTCTATCGATTTTATTTCATCGTCTTTACCGATGTTATCGTTATTTTGATTTTTGATTTGAGTATTATTTGAAACGTCTTTTTCAATTCTTTCTTTAATATTTTTATCATTACTTGTAGTAGTTTTAGATTTTACTTCAGTTCCAACTTGTTCAGTGTGTTTATTATCCTCTGATATTTGTTTATCATTGTCTTCGAAAGTTTCATCAATAATTGTTGTTTTAATTTTATTTTCAATTACACTGATATTATTTTTTGTGGTATCTGGTGAAGATAATTTTTCAATTATAGGTTCTGGACTTATTTTGTTTTTCTTACTTCCTCGTTTTTTCTTATCTTTTTCATTTTCCATCACTTTGTAGTCATCTGCATCAATTCGATTATTGTCATCTATAGTAATTTTTAATTCAGATTTATCTAATTTAATTTCTTCTTTTTCAATATCTGTATTATTGTCTTCACATGCTTCATTGATAGTTTTATTTACATTTGAATCATTTTTAATTGTATCAGATGACGATGATTTATTAATTTCAGATGGTGAGCTTCTTTTCTTTTCTTTAGTTTCTCGTTTTTTCTCATCATTTTCTATATTTATTTCTATGAATTCTTTTTCATATTTTTGTTTAGTATCTTCAATTAAAATTTCATATTCAAATTCCTCGGCCTTTATTATATTACTCTCTACGGGAACTTCTGATTCTAGCTTAGTTCCAAGTTTTTCAGTATCGATATTATTATCTGACAGTTTTTTATTTTTTGTTTTTTCTGGCGAAGGTGATTTTTTATTTTCTACCCGTTGCCTTGATTCATTTTTCTTACTTCCTCGTTTGGTCTTAACTAATTCTACATTATTTTTAGTTGATTTTAAATTATCATCTATATCAATTTTGTTACTCTTCTGATTTTTATTTTGATCATCAGTCAAAACATCTTTCTCGGTTACTTCTTCTGTATTTTTATTATTTTCTAAAGGAATTTTTGGTTCTAATTTACTCAATTCAACTTCAACTTTCTCAGTATCTTTTTTGTCGTCTGATTGTACTTTATTTTTTTCTTCAATACTTTTATCGATGTTTTTTGTTTTATCAATTTCTTTTTCACTATCAATTATATCTTTTATTGTTTTATCAGGTGAAGGTGATTTTTTATCTTCCGATGGTAGACTAGCTTTCTTTTTCTTACTTCCACGTTTGGTCTTATTTAATTCTATTTCATTTTCAGTTATTTGTATGTCACCGTTATCTATTTTGTTAACCTTCTGATTTTTATTTTGATCATCAGTTAAAACATCTTTCTCAGTTACTTCTTCTGTATTTTTATTATTTTCTAAAGGAATTTTTGGTTCTAATTCACTCAATTCAACTTCAACTTTCTCAGTATCTTTTTTGTCGTCTGATTGTACTTTATTTTTTTCTTCAATACTTTTATCGATGTTTTTTGTTTTATCAATTTCTTTTTCACTATAAATTACATCTTTTATTGTTTTATCAGGTGATGGTGATTTTTTATCTTCCGATGGTAGACTAGCTTTCTTTTTCTTACTTCCACGTTTGGTCTTATTTAATTCTATTTCACTTTCAGTTATTTGTACGTCGTCGTTATCTATTTTGTTAACCTTCTGATTTTTATTTTGATCATCAGTTAAAACATCTTTCTCAGTTACTTCTTCTATATTTTTATTATTTTCTAAAGGAATTTTTGGTTCTAATTCACTCAATTCAACTTCAACTTTCTCAGTATCTTTTTTGTCGTCTGATTGTACTTTATTTTTTTCTTCAATACTTTTATCGATGTTTTTTGTTTTATCAATTTCTTTTTCACTATAAATTACATCTTTTATTGTTTTATCAGGTGATGGTGATTTTTTATCTTCCGATGGTAGACTAGCTTTCTTTTTCTTACTTCCACGTTTGGTCTTATTTAATTCTATTTCACTTTCAGTTATTTGTACGTCGTCGTTATCTATTTTGTTAACCTTCTGATTTTTATTTTGATCATCAGTTAAAACATCTTTCTCAGTTACTTCTTCTGTATTTTTATTATTTTCTAAAGGAATTTTTGGTTCTAATTCACTCAATTCAACTTCAACTTTCTCAGTATCTTTTTTGTCGTCTGATTGTACTTTACTTTTTTCTTCAATACTTTTATCGATGTTTTTTGTTTTATCAATTTCTTTTTCACTATAAATTACATCTTTTATTGTTTTATCAGGTGAAGGTGATTTTTTATCTTCCGATGGTAGACTAGCTTTCTTTTTCTTACTTCCACGTTTGGTCTTATTTAATTCTATTTCACTTTCAGTTATTTGTACGTCGTCGTTATCTAATTTGTTTACCTTCTGATTTTTATTTTGATCATCAGTTAAAACATCTTTCTCAGTTACTTCTTCTGTATTTTTATTATTTTCTAAAGGAATTTTTGGTTCTAATTCACTCAATTCAACTTCAACTTTCTCAGTATCTTTTTTGTCGTCTGATTGTACTTTATTTTTTTCTTCAATACTTTTATCGATGTTTTTTGTTTTATCAATTTCTTTTTCACTATAAATTACATCTTTTATTGTTTTATCAGGTGATGGTGATTTTTTATCTTCCGATGGTAGACTAGCTTTCTTTTTCTTACTTCCACGTTTGATCTTATTTAATTCTATTTCACTTTCAGTTATTTGTACGTCGTCGTTATCTATTTTGTTAACCTTCTGATTTTTATTTTGATCATCAGTTAAAACATCTTTCTCAGTTACTTCTTCTGTATTTTTATTATTTTCTAACGGAATTTTTGGTTCTAATTCACTCAATTCAACTTCAACTTTCTCAGTATCTTTTTTGTCGTCTGATTGTACTTTATTTTTTTCTTCAATACTTTTATCGATGTTTTTTGTTTTATCAATTTCTTTTTCACTATCAATTATATCTTTTATTGTTTTATCAGGTGAAGGTAATTTTTTATCTTCCGATGGTAGACTAGCTTTCTTTTTCTTACTTCCACGTTTGGTCTTATTTAATTCTATTTCATTTTCAGTTATTTGTATGTCACCGTTATCTATTTTGTTAACCTTCTGATTTTTATTTTGATCATCAGTTAAAACATCTTTCTCAGTTACTTCTTCTGTATTTTTATTATTTTCTAAAGGAATTTTTGGTTCTAATTCACTCAATTCAACTTCAACTTTCTCAGTATCTTTTTTGTCGTCTGATTGTACTTTACTTTTTTCTTCAATACTTTTATCGATGTTTTTTGTTTTATCAATTTCTTTTTCACTATAAATTACATCTTTTATTGTTTTATCAGGTGAAGGTGATTTTTTATCTTCCGATGGTAGACTAGCTTTCTTTTTCTTACTTCCACGTTTGGTCTTATTTAATTCTATTTCACTTTCAGTTATTTGTACGTCGTCGTTATCTAATTTGTTTACCTTCTGATTTTTATTTTGATCATCAGTTAAAACATCTTTCTCAGTTACTTCTTCTGTATTTTTATTATTTTCTAAAGGAATTTTTGGTTCTAATTCACTCAATTCAACTTCAACTTTCTCAGTATCTTTTTTGTCGTCTGATTGTACTTTATTTTTTTCTTCAATACTTTTATCGATGTTTTTTGTTTTATCAATTTCTTTTTCACTATAAATTACATCTTTTATTGTTTTATCAGGTGATGGTGATTTTTTATCTTCCGATGGTAGACTAGCTTTCTTTTTCTTACTTCCACGTTTGATCTTATTTAATTCTATTTCACTTTCAGTTATTTGTACGTCGTCGTTATCTATTTTGTTAACCTTCTGATTTTTATTTTGATCATCAGTTAAAACATCTTTCTCAGTTACTTCTTCTGTATTTTTATTATTTTCTAACGGAATTTTTGGTTCTAATTCACTCAATTCAACTTCAACTTTCTCAGTATCTTTTTTGTCGTCTGATTGTACTTTATTTTTTTCTTCAATACTTTTATCGATGTTTTTTGTTTTATCAATTTCTTTTTCACTATCAATTATATCTTTTATTGTTTTATCAGGTGAAGGTGATTTTTTATCTTCCGATGGTAGACTAGCTTTCTTTTTCTTACTTCCACGTTTGGTCTTATTTAATTCTATTTCATTTTCAGTTATTTGTATGTCACCGTTATCTATTTTGTTAACCTTCTGATTTTTATTTTGATCATCAGTTAAAACATCTTTCTCAGTTACTTCTTCTGTATTTTTATTATTTTCTAAAGGAATTTTTGGTTCTAATTCACTCAATTCAACTTCAACTTTCTCAGTATCTTTTTTGTCGTCTGATTGTACTTTATTTTTTTCTTCAATACTTTTATCGATGTTTTTTGTTTTATCAATTTCTTTTTCACTATAAATTACATCTTTTATTGTTTTATCAGGTGATGGTGATTTTTTATCTTCCGATGGTAGACTAGCTTTCTTTTTCTTACTTCCACGTTTGATCTTATTTAATTCTATTTCACTTTCAGTTATTTGTACGTCGTCGTTATCTATTTTGTTAACCTTCTGATTTTTATTTTGATCATCAGTTAAAACATCTTTCTCAGTTACTTCTTCTGTATTTTTATTATTTTCTAACGGAATTTTTGGTTCTAATTCACTCAATTCAACTTCAACTTTCTCAGTATCTTTTTTGTCGTCTGATTGTACTTTATTTTTTTCTTCAATACTTTTATCGATGTTTTTTGTTTTATCAATTTCTTTTTCACTATCAATTATATCTTTTATTGTTTTATCAGGTGAAGGTGATTTTTTATCTTCCGATGGTAGACTAGCTTTCTTTTTCTTACTTCCACGTTTGGTCTTATTTAATTCTATTTCATTTTCAGTTATTTGTATGTCACCGTTATCTATTTTGTTAACCTTCTGATTTTTATTTTGATCATCAGTTAAAACATCTTTCTCAGTTACTTCTTCTGTATTTTTATTATTTTCTAACGGAATTTTTGGTTCTAATTCACTCAATTCAACTTCAACTTTCTCAGTATCTTTTTTGTCGTCTGATTGTACTTTATTTTTTTCTTCAATACTTTTATCGATGTTTTTTGTTTTATCAATTTCTTTTTCACTATCAATTATATCTTTTATTGTTTTATCAGGTGAAGGTGATTTTTTATCTTCCGATGGTAGACTAGCTTTCTTTTTCTTACTTCCACGTTTGGTCTTATTTAATTCTATTTCATTTTCAGTTATTTGTATGTCACCGTTATCTATTTTGTTAACCTTCTGATTTTTATTTTGATCATCAGTTAAAACATCTTTCTCAGTTACTTCTTCTGTATTTTTATTATTTTCTAACGGAATTTTTGGTTCTAATTCACTCAATTCAACTTCAACTTTCTCAGTATCTTTTTTGTCGTCTGATTGTACTTTATTTTTTTCTTCAATACTTTTATCTGTATTTTTTGTTTTATCAATTTCTTTTTCACTATCAATTACATCTTTTATTGTTTTATCAGGTGAAGGTGATTTTTTATCTTCGGTTGGTAGGCTTGATTTCTTTTTGTTACTTCTTCGTTTGGTATTTTCTATTTCTAAATCATTATCAATCGAAATTTCTGTTGGTTTATTCATTGATTCAATTTTACTTTGAACATTTTCTTCGAAAAAATTATCTGAATTTTCAGTTTCATCATTTAATACTACAACCATCAAATTTTCAGTATTTTTGTTTTCACTTAAAAGCGTCACCGTGCTTATAGAATCTTTAGACGCCTCATTCATAACAGTTTGTTCATTGGTTATGATCGTATCATTAGTAGGCACATTTGAAACATCTACAACGGTCGATAAAATTTTAAATGAATTGTTATCTAAATTTAGAGCTATAGTTGCATTTTCTATACTATTTTTTTCGTCATCTGAAGTTATTGAATGTTCTTTTACACTATCATAGTCTATTATTATATTTCCAATAGCAGCGATGTTTAATTCATGTTCTACTTGTGCATATTGGTTAACATTTTCTTTAGCATTAAGTTTCTTCTGTTTCAATATATTCGTATTTTCTAACATCACGCATTCAGTTTGATTAGCCGCAATTTTTTCTATACAATGCAATTTTGGCATTATAGAAAGACTACTTAATGATTCTTTAGCATTCAAATCATTGACCCCGTCTTCAAATATAGTATCATTTAAAAGATTGACATTATTCTCTACAGCAGTCTTAATATCAATTTGATTAATTATTTTTATTTCGTTTATCAATATATTTTCATCGGCATTTATACTTTCAAGTTTTACTGTGGACTGTTCATTTTCTTCATTGTCATTTATGGTATTACTTGAATTTCCATGAACTTCAAAAGTTGAATTAGTTCCAACGCTCGGATTTTTATCAAGATAATCTTTATTCATTACATTTACTTTTTCCATGCTGTAAACTGACATATCTGGTGTTTCAGATTTGGAAGTATTATTTTGTTCAGCTATAATATCGATATCAGTGTCAATCTGCAAACTTTCATCTACAGAAAAATCAATATTAGGGCTTTCCATAATTTTACAATCAATATCTTTATTGAATAATAAACATTCACTTGTTTCAATTATTTCTAAATTACTATCAATTCTACTTGATTTCTCTTCATTGCTTATTGTATTTGATAACTTACTTTCTTTGTGTGAATTGTTTTCTAAAGTATCAAAGTTCTCTAAAATGGCCTTTGTTTGACATTCAGTAAGATGTTTGGATTGGTTTATATTATTTTCATTCGATATTTCATTACACATATTTGGATAACTTGTGATTTCTTTACAATCTTCTGTATTATCATCGACCAAAAATGAACTTTTATGTTTACCTAAGTCGTTTTCAGAAGCAATTATTTTAGAACTATCTACTTCATTATCAGTTTTAGTTTTTGACGTTTCCATATCAATAATGGTTGTTATTAAATCATTTTTAGTTAAAGAAACTTTAATTTTATTTTCATCAGATGATTGTATATTTTCTTCTTTATTTTTAGTGTTTAGATTATTCATTGCTTTTAAAATGTCGTTACTATTTTTCACATCGTCTTTATAACTGTCAGAATTAGATTTTTCATCAATTAATTTTGTAGTCTGTTTTTCATTATATTCTTTTGTAATAGATTTTTCTTTGTTTTCATCGTAAATTAAATTATTTGTGTTCAAAAGCTTCGATATTGATTCATCGTTAGACATTTTTTCCTCGTCATCGTTTTGTCGATTGATTTTATCTATTGTATCGATTGTATTTTCTAAAACTTCTATATTTTTAAAATCGGGAACATTTAATTCTATCTCGTTCTGTTCTTTGATATTTTTAAAATCAATAACAACTGAATCCATCATTTCAACGTTGGATACTGAAATCATTTTATTACATACTAAAGCAGTGGTTTGTTCAGCCATAATATTTGGCAATTCATTGATTTTTTTGGAACTATCATTTTGTATGTATTCTATTTCACAACATGATTTCTCTACGTCGTTATTAATAGTCTCATCTGGAAAGCATAAAATTTCATTTTTACTTTCTAAGAGTTCTAAATTAATTATCATTTGGTCTTTATCATATAAAACGGTTGTATGCTCATTTCCAGAATTAATATTTTCTTTGAATTGTATTTCAATACGTTTTTCTTCAAGAGTATACGGATCAATTGGTTGTGTGTTCTCCGAAGAATTCTTAAAAGAATTTTTTAATGTATTGATATATTTATCTTCGTTGTTCATTGATATTTCTGTTATTTCGTTTTCAGAACATGAATTGATTTTCTTATCGGAACTTATTTCTTTTTCATTTAAAGTCAAATTAACTGAATTTTCAAAATTATTAGTTACATCAGTTTTAAATTTAGTTCCTGTATTGTCAATAATGTCATTATTTTCACTACTATTTTCACATACTTTTCTATTTTGTTTTGATTTTTCAACTTCATCTTTATTTTCTTCGACATTTTTATTAGTTATTACTAATTGTTTTTCTAGTATATTTGATTCAGTTTTTTCAGTCATAACTTCAGTAACGGGTAAGATAATATCAGGATACTTGTCAATGTTATACTGCGTTGTACATAAACCATCAATATGGTTTGATTTATCTATAACGCATTGTTCGACCACATTTTTAGTATCAATCACATTTTCCTGACAAATTATCTCTGTTGATAAAACTATTTTCGAATTAATATATTCTATTTCATTATTCAATTTCATTTCTGATAAAATTTCACATTGCTCGTTTAATTCATCGACTGATTTTACTTCGTTATTAGATAGCTCTAAAATGTTCTTTTGTTGGACATTTTCTATAGTTTCTTCATTATTTAATTCACTTTCATTTTTTTCATTTTGTATTTCATCAATAAATTGGTTAGACGAATTTTGAATATATTCTTCAGTTTGATGAACATTTGGTTCTGTTGTCGGATTTACTATGCTTTCACAGATAGGAGAATTAGTAACACTTTGTTCATTATCAGTTGTAGAAGTTGTATTTATGTTTGGTTGTATATCATTGTGTGATATATTATCGGAATCAATATCTTGGTCAATTTCAAATGCGCCAGAATCATTATATTCATATTTTAACAAACTCAATTTTTCGTTATTACTATCTTGTATTTCAGTAGTACCCTTGATAATATTATTTTCCATGGCTGTCATTAAATTAATAGAATCTATGGATGACGTTGGTTCTTTTGTAGATGTTTCCCTGTCTTCAGTAGTGCAAATACTTTTATTTATTAAATCTCTATTATCACATTGTTTGGTTTCATTCAATGGTTCATTAATGAACGAAGTATTAGGATCTTCTATTAATAAATTAGTTGCTACTGTTAAATCGTTTTTTTCATCAACTAATGTTGCTAATACTTTATTTAATTCTTCTGAATTAATACTTTTATCTATTGGAACTAATATATTTCCAATGCTAGTTTGTGCTTCTTGAATGACCTTATCCGTCTCTAAATTATGAATAGAATCAATATCATTTAGGACAGTATTATCTTGTTGAAATGACTCGTCACTATTTTTTCTCAACATTGCATCTTTATTTTCTGTATCATAATCGTAGTTTAATAAATTCAGTTTCCCTGAGTCACTTAACTTATTAGCATCAATCACAATATCTTCATTCGAAACAAATTTTATATTTTCAATAGATTCAGTAAAATTCGATTTATCCGATAGTACAGAATCCAAAATTTCATTTTTGATATCTGATAAATTTGTTAAAGCTTCATCATTGTCAATTATTTTTGACACTACATTATTCATAGAGGTTATTATTGATGAATTTTCATCCGACACACCTACTATTTGAGAAACATTTTCAGTTGTAGATGACATTAGATTATCTGTAGTTTCTAAATTTTCGGTATTATCAACTTCTTTTATTTTAATTTCACTTGATTCAGAAATTTCATTAACTGTAATAATTGTGTTATTGGATATTGATTTATCTGAGTCAAAGCATTCGAGATTATCTACTAAATCTACAACCTGTCCTATTTCAAATACTTTCTCTTCTTTATAAATATCTTGATCATTAATGCTAATGTTTTTGTTTTTTAATGTTTCATCTTGATCTGTTTTTAAAATGATTTTGTTACATTGATTCAATTCTTCGCTGTTTATTTCAGACAATTCTATTATATTTTGTTTGGTTAATTCATCAGATCTTATAATTGTTGAATTATTTAATTTTGCTACATCTAATGAATTATCTAATAAGTTATTAATTTTATCGCAAAGCTGATCATCATATTTTAAATTATTTTTTTGTAAATCGTTAATGTTGGATGTATTATTATCCAAAGTATAGGTTTCAGTCAATTTATCTTGTGCTACTTCAGACATGTTTTTTAATGTATCTTGAAGTTCATCAAATAAATCAACTGATGAATTTAAAATTAAGTTCTGTTGATTATTTTTTTCTAATGATTCTAATATATGTTCCGGAATAATATCATTGATTTCCTTTTTCACGGTTTCAATATCATTATCACTCATAAATAAATCTGATAGTTTATCATCAACCTGGGAATTTATAATATTATCCATACATCTATCTTCGACGAAATCACTTATCGTTTCTAAATCAGTTTCATCAAATAGTGCTTCAAAACCAGAATTATCACGATCATCTTCAGATGTTATAATATTTGGCTCTTCATATTTAAATGTTTCACCAATATCACATTCAAAACCTCTTTTTATAACCAAATCATTATTAACGTTGTTTTCAAAATGTATTGAATCTTTGTTTATTTCAGAATTATCTGTATGTATATTATTTTGGTTATCACAATCATTATCTATTATTGATGATTCAGTTAAACCATTTTTAGAATTCTTATCGATATTTTTATTGAAGACGGTTTGTGCATTATTTGACAAGGACAAGCTTAAGGATTGAGTATCACAAGCACCACCTGTAACATCAGTATGTTCTGAAAAACTCAGATCACTTTCTACTGAAGCCATTTTTGAAACAATAAGATTTTGAAGTTGCAAGAGAGGTTTCATAACACTCCCAAAAAGTATTCCGTTTACACCTAAATCATCTATAGCATCGTCGAAAAGAATGTTTTGCATCATTTTTATTGAAGATTCAAATGGGATTTCCTTATCTGTTTCTTCTACTATAGATTGGTTCACAATACAATTATTTAGTTGAACTAATTGTTGAGATAAATGTTCAAAACAACTCACAACTTCATAACTCATAGTTGAGCCGGTTTGATTCGAAAGTAAAACTTGGTTAACTTGAAATAAACCGATTTTCATATCTTGCAAAGGTTCTAATAACGATCCTAGGGGATTCATATTATTCTCGGAATCTTGTACAAAATTTACATTGTTGATCAATGTGTCAATATCCATCATCAGTTCATCGAAAAGTGTTTCAAAATCTAGTAAGAGTTTATCGTCTGACCCGTAATCAGAAGACACAATATTTTCTGTTGATCTTCCTAACCGTCTTAAATGACAACATAAATCGTTAATAGGTTTTGTGAATGATATGAAACACTCAGCTATTTTATTACTGTCCATGCCTTGCGAAGCAATTATCATAAATTGATTTGTTGATTCATTTATTCTATCATAGATATCTTTCAAATCCTGATCGTCGTTCGAACTATCACTTTTTAATGCTGTATTTAGATTGTCTAAAGCAAACGCAATAGAACTAATTGGAGGTATTAATATTTGCTTTAATTTAAGATTAGGTTTGTTATCGTCCATTGATGAATCTTCTATGAGAGCTATATCATTTAAAATTGTTTCTAACGGTTGTACCATCGAAAATAAAGGTGCCAATAAATTTATATCCACGCATTTTATTTTAGAATTGTTCTGTTGTAGCGTTTTAATATACACCAAAGTAGTTCCGATTGTATTTCGTAACACAGCTATAATACGTTGTTCTGTGACTCGAGTGACCTGTCTATTGACAACGATTGTGAAATTTTTAATTTGATCAGACAAACGATCTAAAATTACTGATGCCGGAAGATCGCTATTGTTAAGCATTTCTAGATCAAAACATACTGATGATTGAATTTCGTTTAAAACGTTGTCCGAAACACCAAATGGATCATCGATTTGTTCTAACGCTAACAAACTCGCGTTTATTGCAGTCATTAAACTCGAAACATTATCTGCAGTGTTTTTGTCCAAGTCTGTTAAGTTGTTTCTTTCGGTTTCTTCGATGAATTTCCAAGCAAGAGTATGTAGAGCTTGAATCGATCGTTCAAGTTCAGTTGTCGTACTAGTAAAACTAAAATTTTCGTGCGTCTGCATCTTTACTATAGCTCCTTCCAAAATAATTTTCATGTATTTTAAAAATTCGTCCACATTTGGTCTGGAAATAATTTTTAAAACGTCGTCTTCTTCAGAACTAAGTGCCACACTCGCCATTCCCTTACCTCGTATTTTATTCAATACTGTTGAATATAATCCATCTTCGTCAGATTGAGTTACAATTTCAGATGCGCAATAATTATGCGATAATGGTGGTTCGTTTTCTATTTCAGCTAGTGTTTCTGACACTTCTTCTTCGGTGTTATTGCTTTCGGACCGAGCAAACGGTCCAATCACGTGTCTAGAATTCTGAGGTGAAATTCTTTCATCCAATTTCAATTGCGTTAAAATCTGATCGTCAGAGTCTGACATAAATAGTTTTGGTGTCTGGAAAGACTGATGTCCATCTTCATCTTCTACTGATTGCTGTTTTAATATCATTGATAGATTTTTAGGCGTCGTCTCACTAGCACTGTAAAATACCTCGCGTTTCGAATTTCCAGACGACAAGTGATCCGAAAAATATTCTAGACTGTTTTCACATATACTATCGCTTTTATCGTTATTTGCAAGCGTTATATCTTCAGTCAGCGAAACACCATCGAATTCAGTGTCTGATGCTATTTGTTGTCTACAAAAATCAATAGGTACGTCTATAACCAAAGCTTCCATCATAACTGGTCCAGAAATTGACGATTCTTTTACAATTCGCAACGACGGTAAATCAACAACATTGTCTTCTAAAAATTAAAATTTTTGTCAATATAATAGGAAAAAAATATCTATTTAAAAACAACAGTTTCATCACATTTTATTAGAAATTAATTAATTTATTTATTATTATGTAATACCTGATATATGTTCAGAAAGTTCATCTGCATACATTTCAATGATTTGCAATGCTTCGTCATGCGTTAGGTCCGGGGTTTCATAAAGCGAAACGGTTACTTCTTTGCCGTCAAATGAAAACGATATATCGGCAGGTTCTTCAATAGTGTATGATTTTTCCATTTGGCTTGTTCGCTCTTCAGGAATTGTTGACAGAGATTCATTTCGTACAAGCGGATTTCCAACGGACAGATACTCTTCAGTAGCGCATGATTTGACCGTGGACTTATCTAAAATGAAACACAAATACAATTACTAACGAAATAATTTCAGTCGTAATAGATATATTATGCAATATTGAGCGCCCGGAATTACCTTCCATCGTTAACAGTGTTGCTGAACTGGATACCGTGCCCATACAATTGTGTGCCTGGCATGTATAAGTTCCCAGACAGCATGTACCGCTTTGACCAGAAATTATTTTATGCATATCACCTGGATTTATCTCTTGGCCATCTTTGAACCATTTTAGTTGCGGTTGTGGAACGCCAATCACCTGAGATAACAAAAATGTATATTTGGCAAAATTATTTATTTTGTATTTAAAAATTATGTCTGTAATGTACACGTACTTTGCACTCCAAATTAACCGAACCCTCGTTTGAAAACGCTATTCTCAGTTCCTCGAGGAATCTTGGACTTTTGAAAGTTTTTGGAATATTCAACTTCAAAAAACTGGACGTTACAGTTTGACCATACTTGTTGATTGCTACACACTTCCATTCAGCTTGATCATCAATTTCGAGTGGCAATATACTTAGCATATATGTCCCATTGTCTTCAGTAGAAAATTGGTATCGATTTGTTTCAGTTAATTGTTCATCTTCTTTATACCAGCTGATTGAAGGTGTAGATTCAGTTGTAACTGTAAAAAAAGATTAATTGCTTTAAAATGTTCATCTGAACATAGTTTATTTGTTTTTGTGCTTTTAAATTATCATTATTTTAAACATTAAAGTTGCACCGACCTTTGATCGTAAAAACAAAAGATTCATTTATATTAGCTTCAATACTCTTAAGTCCCAATAAAAATCGTGGGGGCTGTGTATTTGACGTTAATTGGAGTTTTTCACTTTCGTTCAGTTGATTTTGGATGTCTTCTATCGTAAGTTCAGCAATGCTACTTGTTTCACCCATACAATTTCGGGCGACACAACAGTAACTACCTAAATAATATAATTATGATTAATAACATTTATATATACTTTTAAAATTGTTATGGTATTTTTGATTTCAATATAGTTTCGAGTTTTACCTAAAGATTTACTTCCAGTTAACTCATAAACATCTCCGGGTTGAAGTTGTTTGCCGTCTTTAAACCAGGACAGTTGTGGTGTGGGGTATCCGATGACTTTGCATTCAAAGCTTACTAAACCTTCGTCGGTCATGATCGCCCTTAGACTTTCTAAAAATCTTGGCACCCGGTAATTCTTTGGGTCTGAGAATAAAAAATATAACTTCAATAAGTTTATAGTGTCAATGAAAACTTTATGGCGTAAAGTACAATATTTTAAACAAAATTACATGACACTGAGACTACACAGGAAGTGACGGCCTTTGCTCCCGTCAAACTGGTAGCAATACATTTCCAAGTAGTGCTGTGATCGGCTCTGAGCGATTTTATTTCTATGCCGTACATTCCCAAGCCATCAGCCATCAGGTGGTACAACGGTCCTTCGTTTACTATTCCATTATCGTTGTACCATCCAATACTTCGAGGCCATGGTGGTACTTCAACTAGAAAAAAAGATATTACTATAACTAAATGTGTTAAATATTTGTTGATTGTTAGAAATAATAAAAAAACAAAAACGTATCAATAAAAAATGAGTGATATAAGAAAAACAGTTAAAAAATAGGTTTATTTTAATGAAACTAAATTTCTGTATCATATTAGTTTAAAATACAATAAATTAATCGAATTATACGTTTTTAAATTTACAGTAAGGATATAAAATTAATTTTAGACCATTTTCCTTATTAGTGAAAAATTGACTGTTTTAACTATACAATATACATATAAATATATAATTTCGTAATATGTTTTTAAAAATTACCTTGACATTCTAAAAACAGTACACTGCCGACTTTACCGGATGCGTCTTTTAAAAATTTCATGAATTTCGGTGGCGGTCCGTATGGTATGAGGCTGAAAAACGCATTTTAATTATTACGAAATAAATTATCGCCGTAATAAACGTATACGAATTCACTTGCTACGTTTAATGTACATAGTCTCATCGTTACCGCATACCTGTCTGCGTCACGGTTTCCATCGAGTGGCGTGTGAGTCACTTGTATTTTTGACGTAGACAGCGCGGTGCCCATGACATTTGTTGCCTCACACGTGTAAATTCCTAGGCAGTCTTCTTCGGAATTCGCCGTTAGCGCGAATATGTCGCCGGCTTTGATCTCCTTGTTGTCTTTGTACCATCGTAACTTGGGCGTTGGGACACCAATCACCTTGCACTCCAGTGAAACGATTCCGCGTTGCGTCAGCACTGCTTTCAATTGTTCGACGAAAATTGGTTTTTTGAACGCTTTAGGAACTGTAAGCCAACATGATATTAGAATAATATAAGTAATATGGATTTTATATTTTGTAAAAAATACTTAATACAAATCTATTAAATCAAATAATAATTATTATCATATCTGTGAAAATAATTAGTTTTTCAAGATTATGTTCCTGTATGTCGTAGGTATGTAGTTAAAGAATTTAATTTGTATGCAATTTCACTACGTCAAGACATTTAGTAAAATGCCTATTTCAAGTCAGGCAAATAATAAAAATGAAACATTTTGTATTATTTTAAAAATTTAACTATATTTTTATTAATTATTTATTTTTTATATAAAAAAAACTATGTAGTATTTATCAATATGTAAAACATGTATGTATATGAAATAGGTTTAATTTCGTACCCATCGTTATTATTCTTTTAAAACTTAAATCATAAATATATAGATTTGTAATTAATAACTAGATGTGATGATTTACGTAGACGATAGTAAGAGTATATATTTTATGTACTCTATACTGCAGAGGTTCCCAACCTTTTTTGACTCGCGGCACCCTTAGTCATTTTCTAAAAGTCCGGAGGCACCCTATGCCATATAGTATATAGACTAAAAATATATTTCAAATAATTTCACAGCACCCTGGTAGGAAATCTCTGCCCTATAAGCTATAGTCTATGAAACGAGTAGTGAGTAGTATATAGGAAAGCGGCCATGTCAAACCAATCGGTGTTTATGTTTTAAAAAAAAATGTTAAATATTAAATGTCATCAAATAACAACATATAACAAGTAATAACTAAAAATTAACAAAAATTTGTAATTATAATATACCTAACCTTTGTATTTATTTTTTATACTCGTACTACCACACCTAATTAGTAATTACTTATATATATATATTTATGATTAAAGTTTTAAAACTAATAACATTGGACATATACAATTTATAAAATAAATAACAATACTCAAACAATTATTTACAAATATTTTTATTCTAATGGGTAATAATAATAATAATAATAATAATGATAAAAAATAAACAGTATTATATATAAGACAGGATTTTAAGGATAAAAAAAATAGGTAATTATTATTTCCTTGAACGGCGTACTCACCGGTAAGCGATAAATGAGCGGCGGTCGATGATTTACCGGCGTAGTTTTGCGCGGTGCACACCCATAGACCTTCATCGAATAACGTTACAGGAACAATGTCCAAACAATAAAAACCTCCTTCGTGAATGTATTGGTATCTTTCACTGTTGGCCTCTACATTATTATGATACCAACGAACCTGATCAACAATTAATAACAATAAATTGCCAATAGCATTTTTATATGACTTACTCAGCTCTTATACAAAAAAAACCACGAAAAAAATGTAAGGTAGTCGGAAATTAAACATGATTTTTAAAACAGATTTTGAAATATCTATAGGTAATTTAGAGTAAGGCTATCGGCTTTTTCGGTGTATCAGTTATTTACCTATATCTAGAAAATTATAGATTTTACAACTTTGTGGTTTCGGGTAAATTTTCCTGTTAAGTACTGTATTATTTTTTTAATGGAATACACCGTTATAGCATAAATATTATTATGTATTATACGTATCTATATGGTATCACGAAAACCCTAATTTACAGGCCTTTTAAACCAATGTTGTAATAAAAGATCGTTTAACGTATTTGTTATCAAAAATGCAACTTTTTCATTTTTTAGACCACATGTATTGCGTTGTAGTCAAGTACCTTCTATTTTTATACTCGATGGACCAAATCGTCACGTGTCTCGTCTGCGACATCGAGTTTGTTTATAAAATTCGGCACAACTAACGGCGCACAAAACTAAAGCTTTAATGTCGTCACACTTTAATTACAGAGAATATGAATCCGATTATGATATAATTAACAGGATAGCGTCAATTATGAAAATTTGTCCACAATAAATAGTTTAAAAAACTATTCAGAAAAAATAAAAAATTTCAACAAAAATAAACTACCTGTGTAGGTACATTTGAAAATTGCAATTAATTATATATATATATATATATATAATATATACAATTTTTATTTTATCGCATAAAATGCCCACCTGAACACCCGTAGCATCGTCGAGTTCGATCAAAAACCTAGTTCTGGTTCCGACTCTTATGTTAAGGTCATTAAGGCGTCTCAAAAAAATTGGAATCAGATCTTCTTGGCCAACGGTGCTCGATGACCCACCCCGGTAATCCTTACTTCCGGCATCTGAGTGATTACTCGATTTCATGGTGACGGTGGTCAAGGAATCACCAGCACGAGTAGAGGTTCCAAAAGTGATTGCATGACTTCCGCCCGACCTAAAAAATAAAAACATTTTTCAGTTAACAAAAAAAAACCACAGAATAATATAAATATGATTATACTGTTTTATTTGCGTCGAGACACAATGTCTTATGCCAAAATAATTTATTTAAATTTTTTGCTTGATAAACATTCCATTAAAAATGCACAAAACAAATTTATAAATAAAATTTAAAATTATTTTTAAAAAAACGCTTCAATAGAGGTAAAGAATCGGGTTATTATTTTTCTCTGCACCACCCAAGTAAATATCTTAAATTCTTAAATATAGTAAAATTGTGTTTACGAGATACATATTCATAATTACCTACATTTGTATGGCTCTATTCGAATTTTTGTTAGTGAGGTCAAGGACGATTATTTTTTTTTTTAAATTTAAAATAGCAATAATTATTACACACTACTATTTAGGTACATGATAGGCGCACAATACCTAATGGGTATGACATGCATATTGTATGATATGATAAATAAGGACGCCGTAACGTATAACGTACATGGATTATTGTAAATCTATCAGTGTTTATTTTTTATTTAGGTACTTACGGTTTTGGTTTGCAGAACGCCGTCAACAATAATCGCACTAAATACCAAAACAACACGATCATGTTATCGACCGTATGGGCATTTTATTATAATAATAATAAAAAATGTAGTAAGCGTTTTTATTCCTACAACATTATTATCACGGGACGGAGTGCGCCTTATTTTTTCTACTGCCGGTCGCTGTGGCGTTAATGAAATTCATACGGAAATAAACTAACCTAAAAATAACGCAGTGGTTCGAACCAATCACAAATGACGTGAACTGTCACGACGATGGACCCACCTCAACAATAATAATTGACGACCGTTGTACTTGACTTGGCTGACGGCTGGCCAGTCAAAAAACAAAAGGTAAAATATTATATATGTCATATTATTATACAGAGATAACTAGCAAGTAAGCATTATACCTATGTCCTATATGCTATATTAACTATAATGTTACAAATGATTACGATCTCTCTTCGCGCATATTAATACTCAATGATCTTTTTAAATGTTATTATTTTAATTATTTTACATATTATTTTAAAACGTTGACTACTTAGTAGTTAGTATACTGTATACTATATACGATACATTATCGTCAATTTTATAACATATATTTGAATATTAAAATGATTTAATTTAAAATTTGATTATATAATCAACGGTGAAATTTAATATTAATTATCTAACTTAAACTAACTCCAAGACAAAATTTTTTATTTAAAATTCTAGGTATCTTACATTTAAAAGATACATTATTATGGTATCATAATAATTTTTAGCTACATCCAGACCGAGAATACAAGGGTCCGGTGCAACAACCGGATAACTCCACTTTTTTTAGAAATTGACTTTTTGATTGAATAATAACAACGAAAAATTCTTTATCTATGGGTGCAACAACAGTATATCTCCGATTATTATATACGGAGATAATGCATAAAATGGAGTCATCCGTTTTTGTAATTTGGTGCAACAAACGGATAACTCCGGATTTTTATGAAAAAATATAATCTTCATATGTAATCAAAGAAATCTTTGTAAAAATATGTTTAAAAATAAACTGTTTTATCATGAAAAAAAAATATATATATATTTTTTAGTTTTGAAATTTAGCACTTTTCTGGTCAAGAACCAGATAACTCTATGTTATGTTCAACTTTAAAAAATATTTTCGGTTGCAAAATTTAAAACTAGGATTTTGATATTTAGATATAATTATTTATTGTTATGTCCTCAACTTAAATATACCGACATATTAATCCTATCTTCAATGCAAAATTAAGGAAAGTGTTATATCTTCATCCTGAACATTTTTCCGAAATGGAGTTATCTAGTTGTTGCACCGGACCCTTGTCATCAAAATAGAAAACAATTACCTATGTTACGAAAAATGAACATTCTTAAACACCTACCAACCAAATATACAGAGATGTAGATGATTTTTGTCACAAAGGCACCAACAATTTTATTTAATTAAACGATGAATATTACTAAATTAATACTGTATTAGAAAAAAATATCATACAATAGTGTTTTCAAGGAAAACGTAATTACTAATTATTACAATAACTGCTATATACGATATTTTAAATACATATTTGAAAGAAAAAGTATTTTGGTAACGTACATTTTTGAAAAGAAGTAAAACATTTACATTTATATTCCTATCTATCTAACTGAAGTAAGTAATGAAAAATTATATTTATTAAAATCAGTATTAGGTACTGCAAACATATTAACACTAGTGTACGATTCGTTTAAATTTAAAACATTGAACAAAATACTAGAAAGCTAGATAATTTAATATACATTTTTAGAAGCATTTTTCAACAAAACTAATTCATTATCATACTTTAACGGGATTGGAATATATTCAATGACAATAATAATATTATAGTATAATAAATACTTTATTTTCGACAAAAGCAAGATATTTTTTTTTTCAACGTTCCTACTTGACTAACAAAAATTGATTAATTAAAAAATATACAAATAAAATATACAATACATTACATAAAAGTATGGCGCGTAGACCGTGCAAGTTGTCATGAGGCCATGAGGGAATCATTTGTTTACGGTTTTTATAAATATTTAAACATATCCGACAATGATCAGAAACGTCCCCGGTGCTGGGTACAATTATTATTATGATTCTGTGCGTTCTTCCTAAAAATAAACTATTTTCAAGCCAACGTCGTCGTCGTCGTTGTTGTTCTGTAGATGGAGATTAATGTGTTATAAGCGTACAATACGTATATATATAGAATATAGATATATATCTGTGTATATTATTTTTATGCCCACAAATTCCAAAAGGGCAACTACACTCGCCTGGCTAGAGATTATAATCGGAATGTGCTGTACAAATTTATACCTAATAATCGCATTAACTGTTACAGTAACATAAGCCACCAGAATGTCGTTTCGCGACTGTATTATAGATACTTAAAAATTATAATAATTAAAAATAAAATTTACGACAATATATTGCGTTAAATCGTTTGCACGTTTGTGATTGAATGAATTTAAACGAGCTAATTATCAAGATTTAAAATGCGTAAACGTACATTCGTTTTGAAATTTAACGCCAAATACCTACAATATTGTTTAATGTTTTGACGATTAAGTGCATAATTACTGTATATTACTTACTCGTAAACCATATTACTAAAACGGATGTAAGGTATCGTTAAATCGTTTCAATTCCCCAGTGCAGTGATATGTTGGATTTAGGACATGTATACGAGTAGGTATGTTAAGTATTAAACACTTATATTTTACATTTATAAATACAAAATACTTAAAAAAAAAAACCATAAATTTAATTACATAGTTTTTAATTATGTATGAATTTGTCTGTTGATTTCATCTCAAATTAATTTATTATTTAAGTACAAAAAAAAACTATAATAAATCACTTGAACCAATTTTTATCTTGAAATGTTTTTATAGAGAATCAGTTGTTTAAATACATTTAATTGTAATTTATAATTTATGAATATTGTCAATATTAATTTATAACCTAAAATTGTATTTTATTATTGTTTAATATTTACTAGTATACCTAGTGTAAATATGTAATGAAACAATAATATAAAATATAATAAAATAATAAATGGAAAAATAAAGTTTGAGAAATCACTTTTAACTTTTTATTAATCATACCTGCGTAATCTATTGGTCTTATTAAACATCAATAACATTCCGAAAAGTGATATATGTGTGTAAACTATAAAATACCATAGCAGCCAGCAGATATTGTGCTTTTAGAAATAAAACTGAAAAATCGAACAAAAAAGCAATCAACTGGCTGCTGCCATAAGCTTTTGAAATCCTAGATAATTAATACACTGAAATACATAAAATCATCAATAATTTATCTTTAATACAACAAGCCCTCAATATTCATCAGATTTTGAAAGAATATATAATATTTTTCATAAAATTAATTTAAGTTAATACAATATTTCAAAACTATAAAAATTATAACATGTATTTAATTTTAACTAAAAGTAGGCTAATAAGTAATAGCCTATATGTTATTGAATACTTAAAAAATAATAAAAATATAAAGTAATAAAATAATAATAATAATAAAATATATTACTATACATCAATTAATATTGAACTTATGAAATAAAATCTCGATGTATAAAATAATGACAATTTAAGAATGCGTGTTACGCATACCAACCTACGAAGTCTAATGAGAAAAAACACAAATACATAATAAATGTCACACTATCGTAAATCAAGAAACGAGTAGGTAATTAATTATTAGAAAAATATTATACTGCAGTTATACTAACTGTATTCACGTCAAAGTATTAAAACAAAATATTTTACAAAATATCGATTATCCGAGTAGTTTTGAAGTTAATACAGCCCAGCAGAATTTTAGACAACCTAAGAGTGCAGAAGTTTTAATGTGACGCAAAATTCCTAATGCGGTTTCAAATTAGTTCCTTGAAAATAATAGTTTTTTAGTTGGTATAGAAAAAATAAATGTTTACGTTTATTTTTAAAGAGGTGGTCTACTATAACTATTATAAAATACTATTTTTTCAGGTTTTATGATTTTTGGATATAAATTATTAAGTATTATTTGAATTTCATAATTATCCTTAATCAAATAATTATTTTAAAATGTTAACGTCATGATATCTTATATTAATTCATTAATTTATTATTTGTTAATACTTAAAGTATGAATTTATGAATAGCAATAAAAGTGAAAATACGTGAAGTAAATCGACCTTACGTTTTCAAATTGATCCTATTATCTAGATTCTATAACAATAAACTATAAGCATAAAACATTAATATTTTTACAATATTAAAATAAATACATTATATTAAGAATATAAAATAGTGAAAATTAAAAATCTAAAATCGTTAAAATTATTATGTTCGAAGCATAATTTTCAAGTTTTAACTTTTGAAAAAACTTTTTTAATATCTATTATAATTATTATTATTATTTTTTTCTATTATGATACATAGTTTTGGTCACAGAAATTAAAATGATATAAAAGCACAAAGTATTTACTTAATCAGTTATAATCATAATGATAAGTGATTTGTGTAAATTGTAGAAAAAAATCATTTCTTTTCATCCCCACCCCCCCCCCCCTCAAAAATAAAAATACACTGAAACAGTTTGTCCATTACTCCATGAACAGATATTGTATTATAAACTGACTTCTTTTCTTACATCATCCGAAAACAGTTAACAGACGTTTCGCATTGGTGCAGAGCTGTTACCGCTTGAATTGGTCGTTCGAGTTATATTTCTGTCTACACTCTAGATTATAAATTGTATATTTTCACTGCCCGTAGCCTACAAATAAAGATGTTACAACATTCAGTCAAGTGCAAGCAATAGAGTGTCTGGATTTTGTAATTTATACGTTTTGATTTCAAGCTAATCGAAAAAGTCTACAATTTTTTTTTAAAACTAACATCTCGTATACAGTGTCATGAGACATCATTGACTTATAAACGACGACTTAATATCATATATTTCTTTAAAATATAACAAGGAAATTTTATTTTTGTTGTAAAAGTTCATTAACTGATTACCATAAAACTTATATTTCAAGTGTAACCATGTTTTACATTTTATTTCAGCATAATATTATATTTATAAATTGTAACAATGATATGACATAAAAATAGGTAAGTAAATAAATATTAAGTCATATTATCTACGCAATACAATAAAAAATATATACATACATAATATATTATATAGACGTCATGACTTATATAATAATTACATGACCTATAGGTACATTAAAAGTTAATACTTATGTATAAGTAATTTAAAAGAAAATTCTAAGAATATCTATTACAATAGTAGCTAGATATAGGTACCAGTACCTACCTATTTAAAATCAAAAATAGCTTCATACAGTTTAAAACAACCATCATTAGAAAACTTTTTTGTGCTTGTCAGCATTGTAGGATTCATTCCAAAAATGAATTTATCTAGCTCAATGAGATATTTTTAGATAAATTATGACTTGCAAGTTTTGTTCAGTAAATACTACGCTTGTAACATAAAAAAATGTATTGTAATACGGGATACATATATACATATTATGTATTTATACGTATTCTAATTCCTAATAAATTCTCGTATAGAGCCATACAAAATATTATAGATATAATGGTAAAAATAGTTATAAACGCGTGCTTTTGTGCAAAAACTTAAATTTGCTGCCCGCGGGGGGAAACGTTGAAAATATTTTTACTGGTTTCTCGCATGTATCGTTATCGGGCGTGCATCTGCACTCTGCGGGTATACATCACACGAGTAGCGGTCACGCGGTGTCACGAAATAGTGACATTACGGAATGCTAAGTCCGCGCAAAACTCGCGTCACATCTGCAGCAGGACCGCTGCATCCGGACAACGGCTCGCACTTACCGGAGGATCGATGAGTTATACGACGAGAACGACCTGATGGTCGCGTTGGCGCTACTGTACGTGGACGACTGGTTCTTGCAGCATTTGTTGCCCATAATAACAACACTGTATACACCTATACGTATTATTTTATTGTCGTGCGGCAGGTGACGGTGCAACGCGTTGTTTGAACGTTATTACTGCGAGAAAATCGCAGCGTCACTGCAGTTTCCGCGGACCGGTCGCCGGACGGTCATGTCCATACGCGTGAAAAATGGAAAACGGAAAACGGGCAATACAAGGTACGATATAAAATGGTGAGGAAAACCCTCGGTGATTCGCATCCGTCCGGTCCGGCCCGTGTGAAACTCGCGGCGTGATACCGCGGGGACTTTGCGGGAACGGGTCCAAACGTGCGGTTAGGGCGCTCGGACCGATGACGACGGACTGACCCACACACGGAATTTATTTTTGGGTCGCAGCGCGTTCCGCTACGGTGGCGGCAACGCAATGATGATGATGATGATGATGATGATGATGATAATAATAATAACATGCAAGCGCGACACCGCTCTGGCGGGCCGGTGTTTTATTCGCCACCGCCTCCGTACAGACCGTCGGGCGAATCCGTCGCCGCCGCCGTAAAATTACGCCCGAAATTCCCCACCGCCGTCGTAATCGCCACACAGGTGTGTATATATACCAAAAAAACGGCGCGGCCGCCGAAGCTGCATCTGCAGCTCGTACATAGGTAAATGTCACCGGTCTGCATATAAACGAAGCTTCGGGTCGCGACACTACATCCATAGGTCACGATGAGGTGTCGAGTTATTTTACGCACGCCGGCTACGTGCCCCCCAAACAATATTACGTATGCAGCTATATATTTTGTCCGATCGACAGAAACGATAGTGTACTCGACTTTTATTTTTTTCTAAGGAAAAGGGGAGGGAATATGAATTTTTAGTATTCTCAGACCAAGTCATATCGAAATAAAAATATATACATATATAATATATATTACATATTCTTGTATTTTTCCTATATATATAGTATTAATTATAGTATCTATTAACGTATAATATATTATTATAATATTAATCGTGTGAAACAGAATATTAGTATATATTACCGATTATTATAGTCTAAATGGCGTAAATGTGTACGGTGGACGATTATGGTAATAGATTATGCTTTCATTACTTTATTTGTTTTACTCAAGGTGGATATATATATCAATCCACTTTGGTTTTACTTTTATTGTTATCAATAAACGCAACATACCCATAGGCGTGCGCTCGCCCCGTCTCGACCTGAATCTTTTTAGAGACATAATAATATTTCAAATGTATGTAGGTATTAGACTATATTATACTCGTATTTAATTATAATAATATCTTCGACTTTCGAGATCATGAAAATATTATTTGTTGTAATAGTGAAATAAAATTAAAAATAATTGTGTACCACTACAACAATTTTATTAATTAATTTATTTAACAAATATATTGTGCACAAAATAATAATAAATATTCCATGATTAATGACTATGAACATTAATAGGTTAGCTATACATAAATATATCATTTTATTTTTAATATTAAGATAATCGGACCTGCACTGGCACGTTGAAAAATATTGCCATTGACAAATTCAAAAATATGGTAGAAGAATTTATTTATAATTTGTTAATTAAAATTATTACATAATTAAGTTAATATGATATGTATTATGTAATATGTAAGTATATACAATGTTTTGTTCATTAAACAAAGTTTTTTTTTAATTTTGTGTATTGTGTTTTTGGTATAAATGCAGTTTAGTTCGATGTTTTGGATTTTTTTTTCTCCAAAACATGTGTTTTACATATAGCACTAAATAAAAAAGTCTAATTCAAAAATTCTCGCAAATCATTATTTTAAAAGTTATATCTTTCCAAAATTTACGATTATGTGCATTTACGCAATACGCGTGCGCATGCGAAATGCTGTATACTTTGCTTTCCTAAGGTGGTTTTGCATAGCAGTTGTATGATTTTGACGGTTCCAGTCCCTAGTCCCTAGTCCATGCGTGTCAATGCCGCGCACTGCCATTCCCCTCCATGCCGTGCCCGGCCGTGCCCCCTCCCCTCCATTCCACTACATGATGTGCATTGCCCCCCCTCCCCTCATCATATCTATCGCTTAAATATAAACATTATACAATTCTTATAATTTAATTCGATATTATACTACTAATTTAAAACAATATAATATTATTGTTAAAACAACCTAGATAGTTATTTAATAATACATTGGATAAACAAAGTTTGTAATAGTTAGCGACCCTTAAACATAAATTTCTTTAAAATTTTTTTATAATTTCCCGATACCTTACATCGATGTGAAAATGTAAATATATAGTATTACATATCGCTACCTAATAATATGACATTAGAAAAACACAGTTCTTGCTTCGTTAACGAGTCGTTATAATATAGATACATGAAACATTTGAAATAAGTTGAAATAAAAAGACATTATATTTATACGGTGATAGTTGTGGATATGAGCAAACAAAACGATAATATAAAAACCTCGACTGTTGACCACAGGATTGAGATTGAGACCGAAGAGGCGTTTCCAACCCCGACTTCAGCATATCGCTTAATATTACATGACCAAATTATAACTTATAATCCATTTAATGGCGAAGTAAGAACAATGTAAATATTTATTGTAAAACTTAATATTATAAATAAAAAATACTTTTTATATAAATATAATGTTTTTTTTAAAAAAAATTACCAATCTAGATATTCAACAAAAATGTATTAATAATTTCTTAACAAAAAGTACCAAAAGGTAATGATAGTGGTAATTAAAGCATTTAAATATAATAATATAATATCTAGTGAAAATATATATTAAAATAACGTCATCACTGATTTAAGAAGGAAGTTTAAAATGTGGTAAATAAAATACAGCTATAATAAGGTAATCACATGGTCATTGCTAATTGGCTGCTAAATATTGACATGAATTTCAGGTCGAAAATCGCAATATTTGGGTTCGGGGTGGGGCTATGGACATGCGCGAATTGCGAAAAAGTTTTTTACCGGTGAAATATTGGTTTGCAAATTTCGGCGACTAGCTTGCAAAACGTTGCTAATTGGCTGCTAAATGTTTACATGAATCTCAGCCGCAGGGGCGTTCTCAGGATTTTTCTATGAGGGGGGTTCTGAAAATTTACTTGAATTTAATAGTATATAATATCAAAAGTAGACAAAACGTGTATTACTAAAATGTAAGAAAACAGATCCTTGGGGGGGGATCTATCCCCATATCCCCCCGTGAGAACGCCCATGATCTCAGGTCGAAAATCGCAATATTTGGTTTCGGGGTGGGGCTGAGGACATGCGCGAATTGCGAAAAAGTTTTTTACCGGCGAAATATTGGTTTGCAAATTTCGGCGACTAGCTTGCAAAACGTTGCTAATTGGCTGCTAAATGATGGTTCAAGAAAAATTTGAAAATATTATTTCAATGATATGGGTGGGGCTGAGGACATGTGTCTCTAGCCCCACCCTAAGTTTTTTATTTTTCCCGATTAAAAAATAGGCTTGCAAATTGTGAAAATATGCTTACAAATTGTTGCTAAATGACTGCTAAATGTTGAATTAAAAAAAATGTCAAAATTTTGAATGGGTGGGGTTGGGGACATGTACCTACGTCTTTTGTACTCAGTGTTAAAGCATTCGTTTTAGAGAAAAAAAAATCAAAAATCGCGTGGGATCTAAACTGCATTTTTTCTCATTAATATTGTGTGCACATATAAGTTGATTCTATTTCACAGTTTTTAATTTATAATTAGAATGTATATTTATGTGTTTATAAAAAAAAATAGGGGCACTGTCCAAGTATTGGGGCATTCATTGTTCCAGGATCGACTGGAAATTGAAGTCTGCGCACGCTTATGCATACCTAAAAGTTTGAGAATATTTACAATTGATATTGTACTCAATTCATAGGTGAAAATGATCTATATATCTGTCCTGGATTCTATATAGCATACTATCAAATGTACGAGGAAGACAATCGTAATATATGTATCGCATTTTACAATAGTTATGTGTAAATAAAGAATATTGACAATTTAATACAAGTTTCTCATCAATATTTCCTACAAAAACCTAAAATATAGTATTTGTTATAAATTTATAATACAAAACAAATTATGCATAGGTACTAGGACTAAAATTTAATCTATAATCAATTATAATAATAATACGGGTATCATAATTTATAATTTATATTATTTAATGTCAGCTTCGTAGAAAACCTCTTAAGTCATTTTTATCAAATTTTACAGGAAAAGCGAAAAACCTGTGAAAACTTAAATATTTCAAAATTTTTTTTTTTTGTTGATTTGAATCAATAAAAAAAAATTGTATTTTAGTAGTACCTAAAGGAATTTGTCTTACGAATTTTTAGTTTTTAAGAAATGTTTAGATACGAAGTTTTACTATAACTTTCTTGAAAAACATTTTATATAATTCGCAATTTATAATACAAGTTTACTTAAAATATAATTGTCTTTTTGCCTTAACTTCTTTATTATCACTCTACATTCAGGTTATAATCCTATATTATTTAATTTTTAACATAATGTTGGTAAATACCTAGTTAAAAACAAAAAATATTAGTAATTTATAAAAAAAACTAATAAAAACGTTTCAATATTTTACCTACAAAAATGGGAACATCAGATAAACTTAACAAAATATTAGTCATTTAGAATACCAGTTATTTCATCACAGTTATCATCCAAAGCATTTTTACTAATTTCAGTTAATAATCCTATATTTTTTTATTTATAATAAAATATTACTAAATAGTTAGAAAACTAAACATTTAGTTTATAGGTTACAATGAAATATAATCCTAGCAATTATTACCTTCAGTATTGCAGGCCATTAGGAATATCAGATAAGACACTTAACAAATTACAATTCATTTGAGTACAGTAATACACACTTCACTAATATTATGGTCCGAAAAATTTTCAGTTCCTGTAAAATATTTAATTTAAATAACTACAAATTATTTTACTTTAATATATATATTTTTTTATCACAAATTAGACCAGAAAACAATATAATTTACCATTATTTATTTCAAAAACGCCAGCATATTCTTTAAAATTTCATTTTTAAAAGAAGTATCATCAAATTTGTTAATTAATTTAAAATCTCATCATCGGGCAATAAAGACATAAGTGAATAATGCTTAAGTCTAATTAATAAATTAATTACAGCTATTGAACTATATATGACTAAGTCATAAATTTTATAAGTGATAGCATTAAAACAGTTTTGATGTTAGGAAATACAAATTAAAGCAATGATTCAGTAGTTTGAAGAAACTAAAAAAACTTCGTAAGTCGACTTGAATGGTTTTATCAGTTTTATGTTAGTAAACAGAGATGCGATGACAATTTTTATATTTTTTATTTTATCATAATATGAAATAAATGTCAAATATTAGTTATCACAATATCAAAATTTGTAGAAAATACAGTGTATCCACTTCAAACAAAAAACAATGTAAATTTTTCGACTTACAAGGTTTTGCCACTAAGCCGATGCAATACAATTTTGGTAATACATAATATTTCAATAAACATTAGACAGATATATCATTATTATACATAATATAATAATATATCCAGAAAATCATCTGTACAATTATTATTAAATTAATGCGTTAAAACTATTACTTTGGCAATGACGATTGACGATGTATAATTTTATTATAAAAAAAAAAAATAATAATAATAATACAAATACAAAGTATAAAAACCGGATACTTAAGAAAATAATTGTGCCTATGTATTAATATATGTGTCATATTTTCATGTTATTCGAAAAACATACTGTGTATAATTTATCTGCGTAGCTTATTAATTTTACTATTGTACATCACCAAAGTTTGTTGACATTCTAAAATACGTAAGTATATATTTTCTCCGGTTGTACTATGTAATTTCAAGGAATTACAATATTTTTTTTTACTAAATAGACACTCCTATAGTCCTATAGGACTTGGCTTTCATCCACACCTTTATTTTTTTTTAAACAACAATGATGACCTCATCTCAGTGTCGATCTACATTATTTATCTGATTGTGTATAACATTTATTATGAAACAAAGACATTAAATATATTAACTCAAACGTCATTAAGTACCTTATAAAGTTAAGGTATCCATACTCTGTAGAATATATTATTTTTTTATACATGTAAAAAAAAATTAAATTATGTGTAAGAAAAAACATTTATTTCTTAACCTACAATAGCATATTACAAAAGTATATATTATTATCTACGTATAGAGTATACACTACACATAGAGAGGGCTTAAAATAAAAACGTTTTATTCACTTTAGAATGCGAATTAAGTACCTATAGACAAGTAATGCATTTTATCGTCACCAACAATCGTAGCTTTAATGTAAAACATATTTTACATGTAAGTACCCAAAACACGCATACATAATATATTATTATACGCTATTTCATGCTATCACACTATTATACGCATCATTATTACAGCAAAATTTTTTTACACAATATATATTATTAAATCTTTTTCACAGTTATACAGAGTTAGTGCTTCGTCGCGGAAATGGAATACATCTGATGTTAACATATATGTACTGTACTATTGCTATACTTACATAATATAGACGGCACCTGTGTCAAATAATATCAATATACCGCGGATTTAATTTAACTTACGTTGGAGAAAAACAGTAACTGAATAATATTATAATAACTGTTGTTCGGTCACATCATGATTGCGCAGTAATAAAGGTATACAGTATTATGTTTATTAATATTATAAATAAGTACCTATACTATATCCCATTAAGTTTAAAACTGAAAATGAAAAGTGTAAAATGTATTATTAGAAAAACCTTTTTAAATTTTCAACCATTCCGTGTTTACTGCAGTAACATGACATTCATTAATCGAATATTGAAATAGAAATATATATATATATCAATACAAAATAGGTATTTACTATTTAGAAGAGAATAATTATTACATTTTTGAAAAGGTATATTTTATATATTCAAGTATAATACATGTAATTAATCACAATAGGCTTCATTTAAGGATATTGTATCCATTAGTGTTTTTTTTTTACTTAGTTGGTACCTATTATAGTTATTGCTAAAATTTAATTGATCTATAAAACCTGCAGGTACTGTTGTAGTAACTATTTTTTTTAGGAATGAGATAAAATGTATTAAAAAATTAATTTTTTAATTTGATCATAATATGAAGCGATATGCTTTTAATTTATTCAAAGAACATTTATTTGTTAATAGAGTTTATATTCTTGTATAATACATGATAGGACAAAAACATAGTTATAGTTAATAATTCTATGAGTACCTACCTACTTATAATAGCATCAATTTTAATTTTAATTAAACTTTTTAATAATTTTAATTAATTATAAAACATTTTTACATATTTCTTTTTATATAACTATCAACATCAAATTATTGCCATTTTTATAAATATGTATTATAGAATATATTCCATCATGTTTATAATATTAAAAATAACTAATGATTTTAAAATTATTTAAAAATTATTATTTAATTGAAAAGTTCATAAAATTATACATTTTGTCGACTTTCTGTTTACAAATTAATAACTAAATTATTTCATGTTGGTGCTTAAGTATTTATAGAAACACTGAGGTACGGAAATAAATTAATAAGTTTGCCAATTTTTGACATTCAAATATTTAATGTCATAACAACAAAATTAAACCAATAAGTTATTTTTACTAATATTTAGTTAGGTATCTTTATAGTTTTATGAGTGTTAGCTTAAATAAAAAATAGATAAAACAATTAGAAAATTTAAAATAGTATAAGTAGAGTAGTCTATATTATGAATTATAATTAATAAAGATTCAAACACATTATTGCATGAAAATATATTCACAAAATATTTATTGTATACATGAAATTGTTCTTATATTTTATAATTTATAAATAATATGTATCACAGTAATTATGCCTCAATCTATTTAATTTTTATACTTCGTTCAAACTTATTGCATTTTTGCAAAATTAATTTTTTTCACCTAAACTCATTAAAACATTTCAAATTAAAGTACTTAATTTAATCCTCCATAAAATATAGAACTTAAATTTGCTTACCTTTGACTGTCAGACAAAATTTGATAATAATATATTTGAATCATTTTTTATATGTACCCACATAATAAATTAAGTTTATACTTTTAAGTTTTAACTAATTAAACTTTTATTTTTATATTGTGAATCATGCACAAAAATACAACTAAGCATATATATGTATTATAAAAATGTATTTTAACACTTTCTTATCATTCATTATTTTATAAATAAATAATAGTGAATATATTTTCATTTTTAAGCATACGCATTTGTACAAACAATTAATAATATGAACGTATTCAAATCGGATATTACTAACATATTTTATGTATAAGCATGTCACTATAATATCATGGGTATTATTGCTTCTATTTTTTTTTAAATGTTTTATATTTTTAAGTCATTTATGCATTTTTATTTTTCCCTAAAAAATTACTTCTTTTTTGTACTATTTATTGTAAAAATATCACGATTATGGGAAAAATATATAAATAATTTAAACATTTTAAACTTTTCCTAAAAGTTAACTAAAGCTTATAGTTTTTGCCATCAAGTATGACATTTTTAATTAATAATAAATTAAAATTAGGATTGAACATTTCAATATTTACATTTTTATAGGATAAAAATACCTATATAAAACATATTATTTTAAAAGTTAAGGCTCTAGAGAATATACAACAATAGGAAAATTGAAGGACTATTTTTTTCATTAGTTGTGTGTATTTATTATGTTTAAAAAAGCATAAAATATCTAAACTATATATACTATATAAATTAATAATTGCAAGCTCATATTTTGTCGTACCAACTCCAGCTTAAAGGAATATAAATATAAGTCATTAATAAAGATAAGTATTATAGAGTGGATTTTCCCTGTGCAATTTTTATCCCTATGATAATGAAAGAAAATAAAATACGAAAATAGGAATTCAGCAGTGGCGTGCTATCTATCTAGTAAAATACAATTTAAAAAAAACCCCTATTAAAGTGGGGTAATAATACAAAATATTATAATAAGCAGTAATCTACCAAATTTGTATATTATAAAAAAAAATAGGCTTCTCTCTTATGAATATATTCATATAATCATATAAAGAAAAAGAGAAGAAGCACAAAGGCCGATCGTCGATACCAAATTATATAAATTATAAGAAACGCAACGTTTAGAGCATGTTGATCTTACAATTAAATCAATTTTCAGATGAAATTAGTAATGTTATGAAAACACAAATCATTATCTATAGGTACTTAATATTATCACAGAATAGATTAAATATTATAAAGAAGAAATATTTGATTGTTTGTATTGAATAGGCTCCGAAACTACTGAACCGATTTAAATGAAATTTTGTACATAGATAACTTAGACACTGAGAAAGAACATAAGCTACTTTTTAATACTAAAAAAGGACTGTAAGGGGTTGATATAGGGAATGGTAAATATTATAACAAAATTAATTTAAAAAAATTAAGTACAAAAAAAAGTAATTAGACATATTTTTAGTATTCTAGCAACAGCTTAGAAGAAATAACAAACATTATTAAACAATTAAAAAATACATATACGTTAGCCAGGTCAGCTATAATTAATATAATGTCAAAAAAATTTCGGTTTTCACCTGAGGTAACTTTTGCCCGGGTTACACCAGGTGGGACAGCTAATAATATAATAAATTAATAAAATAAAATGATGTGTTTCATATTATATTATATTACTTAGCGGCGGAAAAAGAGTTAAAGTCACCGATGGGGGGAGGGGGGCTAAATAAATTTTCCAAAAAATAGGTTATTGGTTCTAAAAATAGTTGACGCCGTTTTTAACATAATATGAAAATTATGATGCCGCGGGCACTTTCCCCCTTTGTCCTCCGTTAGACACGGCTGTGAATTATCACTACATCGTGCATATTCATAGATGACGTATGTGCATAAATAAATTATTAGATACTTAAAGTAAAAATTATTCTGTGCTTATGTATATTTAATATTTTTATCAGCTAGATAATAAACGAAAACGTATAAGTTGTTAATAAAAATATACCTCACACAACCTGTATGATATGAACTATATAAATTAATATAAATGATGTATTTAGTACCTACCAAAATATATTTAATAATTATATAGGTATTGTAATATTTAGTAAATTAGTAAGTATAGACATATAGTGCTACTGATTTTAATGATTTTATATTTGTTCAAATAAAATAGTTTTTAGATTAATAATAAATAATTTTGTATTATTTATTAAAATTATAACTTATTAATATTCATAATTACAATACTGTAGCCAATAATACCCTCTGAGAAATGTAGGTATGTAAAGCGATATTTATTGCCAATAACCGGTAATAAAATGTAAAAAAAAAAATTAAACACAAAGCAGGTAAATAAAATGTAGCCCAATAATTGACAATATTACCAATTTGGATTCTGCAGTAACCACTAACCACTCATTATATTATACGCACGATTAGTTTTCTTCGTTTTATTCGGTTTCTTATAAATTTTGCCTACGATATAAAATTATTATTTTCGGCGGTAAACATCGTTAATTTTATCGCTAATATTCTAAAATTAATAAAAATACGCACATAGGTGTGTTTCTCTCACTTGTTGAACAGTTAATATTATAATCTATTCCGTACCACATACTTCAGACGTCTGAGTGGCTAATCTATTTATAAGAATAATGATTGACCAAGTTGTGTAATCATACCCATAGTGCACGATATATTGTTTATTTGTGTATATTTATATTATGGTGCGTTTTCTTCGGAAACCAGAATATTTTTTTTTGGCCAACAACATCGATAGCTCAGCAATAAATATAGCGGCGGGAATAAAATCGAAAGACAGGTCTAACCTTTAACGTATCGGTCAACGGATTATAGGATCCCTGCCAGCCCATTATTATCGACGCGACGACTTTATCCAAAAATGTAAAAGAAAATACATCAAAAAAGCCTTAATAAAACAAAATATAATATTATCACTAAAAAGTTTTATTGAGCCTCCAGGAACACGACGATAGTGATCAATATTATTGTGATTATTTTTATATTGTAAAAAATAAATTGATATATTCTTTATTTATCTCTTGTTACGCTTTGTGTTTGAAATTTGAAATCTATGATAAATCATCGAACACAAACATCTATTATGAGGTATTTATGATAGTTTCATATTTTTTTTTTTTTTGGAGACCAAAATGTTACATAAGACCATAACTTGGTAAAGAATTTTGGAGCATTCATTCGGCAGTAAAAGTGATAAAAAAAAATAATAGTTCCTAAAAATCAAAACCAATAGTTATTATAGAAGATTATGGTTTATGATACACCAATCGAATATTCTAAAAATCTGTCTAAGCAGTGGTGGGAAGGTCGTGTCATCATTACGTCCATCAGATGCCCTAAAGATAGTGCACCAATTCATCCCTACTAAAACAATCCTAAACATCGAACGATATAATATTATAATCGTAATTATTACCGTACGCTTTTATCATGATTATTATTACAATAATAATATATTGGCATTGTTTTTTTTTTTTAATCTTATTTATTATTTGGACTCGAAAATCCGCCGCCGTGTAAAAACCGAAACGTCAGTTTGTCGTACACGGCGACTCTAAATTTAAGCACAAAACATCCTTGAGCGAACTATGGAAATCGACGATTTAAAAATAAATGACCCGCTGGCGGACGCGCCTAGGTTTCCCGTGTTTTACATTACAAATTACAATATCGTCTATCGTTTCGTCGTACGTTGCTTTCCACCGTTTACTTATTTCGTGTTCACATTAAAAAACCTGACTTTTCGATAACCATCATCAAACTATATTATAGGTGGTTCTTCTTTTTTTTTTAGTTCATTTATCTACGTATTAATAAGAACTTCTGTGTAACTTAAACTTTAAAACCGAAAGGCCAGCACACACGTCAAGATTTTTAATTAAGAAGACCATATTATGTTTTAACATTATCAGCGTTTAGTTATCTCTAATTTGTCATCGGATACACGAATCGCGCGTCCAATAACTGCCGACTATTTTAGTTAAGTTTTTAGTTTTTTCATCAAGGTACTTATAGCGGTTTCAGATCAATATGGATTACTTTTAGTGCGTATTTGACTGCGTTTAAGTGCGCATAAAAATGTGAAGTGTGGTGAAATATTTAAAAATGAAACATTTTTATTCCGTTCTGGCAGTTATAAATATCGTTATCATAGAACATTAAATAATAATATTCAACGCTGAAATCGGTATTGAAGCAAAGACTCACTATATAACGGTGTCATACCAATACCTATAGTTGTACAAAACGGCAAGGAATATAATGTTTTTACTTCAGAGCAATATTAGTGCGATGTTTTAAATGTCTTCGGGACGTAATTTGAATTTAAAAAAAGGAAGTCTGAATGCAATATTCATGTGCAGTACGAATGTTACGGGTACGTGACGTACCTGAGGATTCGGTGTCCGTCTCCGCTAGTCGTCTATTCCTTATTTTCAGTTCCTTCCCGCACCGACATGATGTAGGTATATTGTTATCACGACTGTTAACGCGTTCGCACTCGCGAACCCGAAAAAGCCGACGACGACGACAGTTTTCCGGTGTTTAATGTTTGATCAATATTAGGTACTAATTATTATAATAATTGTCGTTGGCAGTGGAAATACGTGTACGCGCACACGGGTTTTCGGACCGAATCTCTGTGCGCGCGTGAGACTGCGTCCACGCCCGTCCGAGTGCGAAACCGCGTAGAGGGGATCGGTTTTACATGCGCAGTTTCCACAGCGATATTGCTTGCGATTTATATCACGCAGTGGGCTATTTTAAAGTTTTTGTTGTAGTTTATTTTTTATTTCATCTTTTTTGTTTCGGGGTGTTTTTTTTTAACGAATTTTATTCTGATGACTTTTATTCATTTGTGTGAGGTATATACATCATGTTACGTGCGTTTGCCAATATTCTTCCCCTTACCACCTTCCTCTGTTTTGTCCACATACGTACACGTACGTAATTATAATTATTATCATTATTATTGCTACAAGTACAGTTACACACAGTCACGCATTAATAGACACATTATTTGTGTCTATTACGGATTGAGTAAATGAGAAGATTTCATTTTTCGGTACGTAAATATAATTATAATTTTCTAAATAATACGTCGCGACGTATTTATAGTTTATACTTATGGTAGTGACAACGCAAAGATTTCACCTTAAAAAAAAATTGTCTTGAAAACGAATTTTAGGTCAACATCGAACATCTCGTACGCCAAGATTATAAAATATTACTTTTTATTTGGTTCATAATATTTTATAACTTTCAGTATAAAATATAACAATTTCCTAACATTAACAATACGTATTACTGTTATAATTTTCATTAAATGTAAAAAAAAAATAATAATTAACAATAAAATAATATAAATATTGAGAATAAACGTGTTTAAATATTAAACATTATGGACATATATAGCATATTATGAAACCCTGTCTTTTCCCATTTAGTACTTATCCGAGCCGCGTGTATATCGTGGATAACGAAAGTTTAATGTATATATATATATACAAAAATCAACATCAAATTAAATCCTGTCCCAGATTTGTGTTTTGAAGAATCGAAACAACAGAAATCCGAAAACCGGTACGGACAGCTTCTCGTCCTTGCACATGTATAGCCAATAGCCGAACACGGCCAACGACAAGTTGCCGAATATCTTCAAATATGGTACCGCGTAGGGCTCGGGCAAGTTCGGCTGATGTAACACAACGGCTGACAGCCATTCTCCAGACGTCGCCGGATCTTCAATAACTTCTGGTTGTCCGGACAATGTAGTCAATGAACAATCACCGCTCTCGTCAAAGTATTCATCATTTGTATAATCTTCATCTACGTCATCGTTATCTTCGAAATTGTCCCGTAGTCCAGCTTCAAATGTAATAACTGGTTCGTCACAATTTTCGGCGGAAGCGGCCATTTTCAACTGTTCAAAGTCTAAATAAGTTTTGGCTACAGGTCTTCTACTCACTCCACTGTATTGTTCTACAATGTCACCGTAATGCCTAACCGCAATAATTTCGGTGGCAGCGGTGGCATCAGTATCTGTGCAAAAGTCAGCATTGATATTAGTGCCTATATCGGCAGTGACAACAGGAGTCTCAATCGCGTCTTCCCCGTTACTAACTGTCTGAAAATTTTTTGAATCTCGCACTGGAGACTTCTTCCGAGACATTTGATCATCGTACTTGTCACGGTCAGGCCCGTTCGATTGTTTGTTAAAAAATGGTGGTACAAAAATCTTCTTCAGCATAGACTTGGGGCTACGATCGCTCATCTCCGTGACGGTGATGACTGGAAGCGTTTGTTTGACACCATTAGTATTGCCAGTTTCCCGTTCCGGTATTTCGGGTGGTATGATACCGATTGGATCTAATGATAATTTGAATTTCACCAGGTCCGTACTCTCAGACGCTGCACTATTTTCTTTGTAGAACGGATTTGGCAACATTACATACTTGGGGATCCCGTCTCTTGGTCGATAAGTCCCATCTACTGGCGTTTCTACCATAGATATCTCAGCCGTGTCCGATTTGTGCTCATCCGATCGAGAGTATTCACTGCTATCAATCGATCCGTTGGAATAGTTTAATGAGTCTTGAGACATCGAGTCAGACTGTTCCGACGTCTCTTCCGCGAGCTTTGGTGTAGACGATCTTTGATTGGAATTTTCAGAACTTTTGGTGGCTGAAGTTAATGGCCCTTCATCGGCCTTTTCCAACCATTTGGCCGGTGACTTTGATTGTTCCCTATCCGATAGTTTTTGATCCGACATGTAATCATCGTCATAATACACTGTTGAAAAGAAAGCACTCGACGTATTTTGTTCTAACGCTCGTTTTCCACTTCCAAAGTTGGTAAACTTTTCTTCCGACCTGTCTGACATATTATAATCATCATCTGATTCTATTGATGTTTCAGACTCTACACCAGAAAACGAAGTAGACTGTTCTGTTTCTTCATCGTCGATTGTTTCTTTAACGCCTTCCACAATTTCTTCTTCTATACTATTTGCTAATGACATGAAACTACTTGTATTCTTTCTTTTAGAAATATCGATGACACTATGAACTGAATCTGAATCACTAAAAATTGATTTTTCTTCGGAACCGTCATTTGATCTTCTAGTGATAGGTGACCGCCTTAAACTGTTTTTCCTATCCATCGCATAAATTGCAATTTTTTGAGCTTCAGACGACAAATTTTCATCGTTTGAATAACCATTGAACCTATTTAAGTTTCTTTCGTAGAGAAGTTCACTAGAACTGTAAGAGTTCCTTATTTGTTCTTCAAAACCTTCAGACTCTGCACCCAATTCCGGGGATGATAATGAAATGGGCGGAGCTGATCCTCGTTCGAAATTCAATAGTAAAAGTGAGTCTGTTGAATTTCCTAAAAAAAATAATTTTAATGAGTACAATATTATAATATTATTAATATATTATGTAATACGCATACTTTTTGTTGTACAATTCATTGGTGTTATTTGAGAGTTCGTTAAATCTTCTTGGCTTATCCTAACACTATTTGTCTTTAAACCAGGAGGTAAACCCCAATGGTCCTTTTGTTCAATTGGTTGTTGACAGGTCTCAGTGGATACGTCTAAAAAACTAAAAGATTTATAAATATCCATCTCTGAGCTATTTAAATCAGTCTTTGACTTTTTTTTCCGTCTCTTTGGTACAGGAGGCGAAACCTCATCTACGCTTAGTTTTCTCGCTTTTGACAACGGTTCAGGAGATTTTGATTTTCGACCAAAGTACTCTAACATTTCTGTTTCTTGAATTTTTATTAGCTTTTCTTCGTCTTCGAATAGGAGAGGCGCTGTTACCACTGGTTTGTATAAACTGCATACATAACACATGTATATAAACAAATATTTCAACTAAATATTAAATACATTATATTATACTTATAACATTCAAAATTCTAACTTACCCTCGTTTGATATCTGGTAAAAATATCGGTTCAGAAACTTCACTCGGTAAACTCATACCATAAGGATTTTCTGCCTTTACTCGAAATCTGTACTCTGAACCCTCAAGTAAATCATCGAGGTCTGCAGTTAGTTGTCTACTGGTAGATGCTTTTAACCACATATCCCATCCAACCTGCAAATCACAGCGTTAAGTATTAAAATATGATTAATAGAACAAACCTATAATCATATTACTCTATTATACTCAATTATATAATTTCCAATTTTACAGCCTCCGTCATCTTCTGGTGGCTTCCAGGAGAGTGTTACAGATTTACCTGACGTTTTGGATACATGCACTTTACCTGGCTGTGAAGGTCTATCTAAAAATAAAATTGTATTTAATACAAGATTACAATAATTAGTTTAATATTATTAATAATTATATGTATACCATTTTATTCAATATATATTTTACATACCCGTTACAGTAACCAAAAATGAAGCCATATGTTCACCCAACGGGTTTACTGCTTGGATTTGATAGCATCCTCTATCTGATCTCTTAACACATGCTAATTTTAAGGCAGCATATTTATCTGTATGAATTACTTCAAACCTAGAATTTCAGAAATATTTATTATGATTACATGATTCAGTTAATATTTAAATCATTATTAGATTTTTATTTTTTTTAATTGTCAACAATAATATGAGTTGTATGAATTCCTAAAATTCATAAATTCATATTAAAATAATAACATGGTAGTTAATTAACTCTAGGTATTCTAAGTCATTCCTTAGTCCATCAAATTTTAATAAGCCGTAAAATAATCAAAATATAATATAATATATACTAATATACTGTATAATTATTTTTATTTTATAATATGAAATTAATTTCAATTACACAATATTACTATTAATTTATGAACGGTAAGAATTTGTTTAATTTTATCATCAAACTATCTAAATCTATCTAAATTACAAAATATTAGGTAATTTAAACAGCTTAAAATTGTTTACCTATCCCCGCCCCGTATTTCTTCGCCATCGTGAAGCCAAGTAACTTGTGGTAACGGGCGACCGGAAACTGATACTTTTAATCTCATTGGTTCATTTTGTTCTAAGAGTAAACCATCTTCATAGTCTTGCGGTAAACGAACCATGGGTGGTGCTAAAAAAAACTTTATTTATTAAGTATATTATAATAATTATCCTAAGTTTTTATTGCGTTAATTTTATAATTATTATTAATGAATTAATTTACTAGTCGTTCAACTATGGTTTATATTTTATAAAATCAAACGTCCTGTACTATTATGATCATTTATGGACTTATGGTGGACTGTAGTTTATATATACCTTCGAGTCTCAACCTAGCCTTAGTGATTGCGTGGCCAGCTCTGTTTGTAGCGGAACATTTTATTTCTCCTTCATCTGAGTACTCAGCCTGATGGATGTATAACGTACTCATGCCATTATCAGTGTTTACCCTTTGCCGTCTGTTGCTGAACAGTTCAAACCCGTCTTTGTACCAACTGATTTTCGGTGTCGGCGTGCCTTCAAACTCCACTTCGAATTTTACCTTAACACGTACGCCATTAGTATATGTTTAGTATATATATTATTATTTAAATTAACATTCTGGTGAATTAATTATAATTATTAATTTATTTATATAATTATAAATTGTATTATATTTATATAAACTGCTTTTATTTTTAGAAGAGCTTAGACAGGTTACCAAATAATGCAATTGTATATACTCTTGAGAAAAGGAGGGTGTATATAAGTCATAATTTATGTTAAACTTGATTTAAATATTATAATAATTAATTTGTTTGGGCTACTTATCGCTTATGTAAATATAAAATATGTTATCAAGGGAAGCAATAATATTTTTTACATATTAAAAAGAGGGTTATGTGTAAACAATTTTGTTAACTGTATGTTATGCTCTAAGAATTCTTTGTACGCTACTGGTATATATATTAAATATTTAATAAATCATATTATAATATGAAGCCATTCATGAAATAATTTAAAATTGATAAAATTGAAAATTAGGTTATACTTGATATAAATAAATAACTAAGATAAGATACTTTGTTCTGTTGAATTTAATTTGTTTGTATAAATGTATAACAGAGTAGGAGCAAATATTGGGTGTGTTATATTATTATGCCTATCATACCTATTAAATTATCTATTCGTGTACAATTTACTAGATGTGTAAAATACAAAATTTTCAGTAAACTGTGTTTACTTTAAAGAAATTTTCAAAAATATTATTTCATACAATTTTATACTGGAAATAACAATATAAGAACTGAAATATTTGATATTAATATTCTCAATTTTTTTTATACGTAAATAATTAAAATTTAATGATAATAATTAAGTACATAGTTAATTATATTAGCAGTTCTTTAGGATATTCAGTTTTTTTGTTAAATTGACGTAATATGAAGTTCACAGACCTGATCGTTTTCTAACGCTACGCGGTCTTCTATCCCACAAACGAAAACCGGTGCAACGACTGCCGTCCTGTGAACGGTCATCGTGACTGGATCTGAAACGACACTCGGTGGCGATTGTCCCGATGCGTTGATGGCTTTTACTCTGAATTGATAACGCCATCCCGGCTCGAGGCCACTTAACGTCAGCTGATTATGTTGAACTTTTCCCGGCGTGGCTTTGACCCAATGAGGTGAAATGGTCCGACGATGCTCGACAATATATCCTAAAAACAGCAATAGTCATAATACCTACCTATAATATTATATACAATCAATTTGATAATAAAATAAGCATCTTTATTAATTATATTGGAAATGTCCTCACTGGTAGTACAACTAGCATAATAATGTAATACTATATCTTTATATCTTGATCATACACTCAGCAAATTTTTTATCTAACAATGAAAAAAAAATTCAGATTTTTTGATATATTATAATATACTTATATAATATGTAGTACAATAACGGTTCAACTTGAATGTTACAGGTTATTTCAAACCCATCCCTGTGTATTTGTATATTTTTATAACCATACTAGATCAAGAATTATTGAGAGAACACTACTAATGGTATAACAGTACTGATATAGTTAATCTTTAACTAAGTAGTATGTACAATGTACATACAGCAGAAATGTAACACTATAACTTACTGTATTATGAAAGTGTTTCTAAAAAAATACTGCACAACCAATAGACAATTATAAAACAGTTATAAAGTAATGAGTCATTACTTATGACGATTTTATATTTTTATACAATATATTTTAGTATTTATTTGTATATTATTTATATATTTAAGTAATAATTCTCAGAAAAATAAAATACGATCCATGGCCAAAACTGTGACTTTCAAGTATATTATGTAATAGGACTTGTATGATATTTATAAAAAAATTAACACGTAATAAAAATTAACAAAACATTTTTAATAGGTATATTTTATTTAGTAATAGTAACTACTAAACTGTACATATCATAGTTTTTAAAATATTAATCGTGAGAATAATTTTTCAATAAATCTTCAACCGTTTATATACCGCCTAATTAACATACTTAAAAATTAAAAATAATTTAATATTAATTTTCAAAATATTTAACCATATTATCTATTTATAAATTATTACAAAGATAATTTATTGTTTGATATATTTAATATATTATAAACTTAATATTTGTTGACTGAATCAATCGTTACCTGTTTACATTATATACATATAATAATATTAATAAATGTATAGTAATAATTTACCTATAAACTAATATCACAAAATCAAATATGTATTTAAAAACAATTTGATTTATCTATCAATATATATCATTATATATAATCAAACCGAGTATATAATATTATAATTTAATTAATTCATAATATAATTTTTTTTAAAGATACCTACTTTATTGTTTAACTTTCTTGGTTTGGCACTTTATTATACTATATATATATATATATTATTTATTAAAAAAATTAAAAAACGATTATTAAATATATATATAAATAAATCTTGAATTATTAAGTACGTATTTTAATACGGCTTTATTATTAATGAATCTATGGTAAAGACTTCTGCAATGGTTAATGGCACGCATATAACAACTATAACACTAAGTTATTATTAATAGAAATTCCAGTTAAACGTTACACATAATACATTTTGTGCTACTTTTTGGCACCGGAGAATATAAATTTCATGTGAATGAACTTTTTGTTATCATGATTTGTTTCATAAATCATAGGTATTGTAAGACGTAGTCTTATTAAAAATTTATAATAATATTTTTTAAATGAAACTCAAGAAAATACTATATAGATAATGTGAAAAAATATTATAATGTATAGATAATTATAAAATAGATTACGGTTCTTTGATTCCTTGTAACCGTAGCAATTTCATTACAAGCAAAAAAATCTTGTAAACGAAACATTACTATTTCTGTATATTATATTTCCAAATGAGTTGGTTATTGTATAGAAAAAAGATAGGTTCAAACTATATGGTGGTTTAAAAGATGTACGGTAGCGATGAAGAATGTCGAATTGAGGTTACACTAAATTGACCGAAACGATTGTCACGATGTTCGGTTGATTTTTGCTCGAGACAAAATTTAGTATCAACATATGTACCTCAGGTACATGTTGAGTGATATTAGAATGATATCATGTTGTGTAATTTTACCTGTGATTTTCGAACCACTGTCGCGAGCCGGTGGTTTCCACTTCACTGTTATCACGTCCGGTTCGTCTGCTGGATCCGCGACCACCAGGTACGGTTTTCCCGGCGCAGATGGCGGACCTGCAATAAAATGTGTAACGTGTGTACGGAAAAACGAGAACATCATCTATTGTAATCACATATTTCGTGTTTATGGGATATCCGAACACTGTTTAAAGCGTGAAATCGTGGGCGTACGTTAAAATATGTTAAACTAGAATATAACAAGGCCATTAATTATATGCGTAGGATAAATTATACGTAGGTGAAAAGTATACCGGAAGTGAATCTCTCGGACGACGATGATGACGACAGATGGTCTCGCGAACTAGCCGCACCATTATAGTGCAATTTGTGCAGTTTGCCGTGCGACGAAGACGAATTGCCCATGGTGCACTGCCATCCAAAGTGTTCCGCTGGGCCGGTCTGACCGGACACACGCGGAGACGGATACGTGAGACGGACGTGCGCAGTACAATAGAATAAAGCAATATTACAGTAATACGACGAAATTAACGAATTCACGACGCTAGTCGAAGAATATTGTACGTAGTTTGCGGTATACGGTATGTTGTTCTTGTATATAATATTGTACTGTGTGTGTTTAATCGTCGTTTGGGCGGTCGTGAGAAAGGCGTGCGACGGCTCGGAAGTCTGACATACGAATATCAACGAAAATAGAACGCACACACAGCTGCTGTCGGGTCTAGCCGGTGCCCGTGGACCTGCTGCGCACTGTACGTTTTTCACATTCGACCAACGCAGCGGTACAGGCGCAGTTTTTTATATACGTTATTTATTATTATTATTATTATCACTATTTTTATCGTGATTTTTTACTATCATCATTATTGGTATAACATTATTTTTATTATACGATTATTACAGTATTACCTACTATATTATTATGATTATTATTGTTGTAATACACCATGATGCGGCGGAGAGGGCGCCGCAGACGTAGACGTCACAGTGACGATAGCGATGACCAAAGAGGCATGGAAAGTTGCCACGATTTCAAAAGAGATGAGCTATGAGAAGAATGCATTTAAATTGTTTTTACATGAATCGACGAACGTATCTGAAGTTTTTGAATCACTAGTAAAACTTGATGACAGTAAATAAGCATCACGTATTAAATAACGCATAATATGCTAGTTATACTCTATATTATGCATGTACCTACCTGCAGGTAGCAGCTACAAGTTTCTCATAGTCTCAAACACATAGTATTTGTAATTTAATTTCCACAATATTACAAAGATAATTCTTTTCATAATATTATTATTAGGATTAGGATTTAATGACTTAAAAAATAATTGAAAAACAATTTAAATAACATACAAACTAGATACAATTTATTTATTTTAGGTTTAAAAGTAAAAAAAAAAAATAGTAAAAAAATCAATTTTATATTCATTATGTGTCAAAAATAATTCAAAGCCTATTTTTCTTTTGAATTCTAATTAAAAATAATAATAAAAAAACTCATTAATTAACTTTATTAACAGGAATTTGCATGTATGTACAGTACATATTGATGCGCCTAATACATATTAGGTATATGTAATGTATGTGCGGATGATAGTACCTAGTTATTAAAACGATCAGTTTGATAAAAATTGATCTCCAAAAATAAACGGTGATGGTCTCAGTAATCAAATATAAGTCATATAAATCAATTAACCTAACCTTAATTAATCACAAACCTATTATTGATATGTTCAATAAAATATATAATATAAAATAATTATTTATGACAATAATTTTTATATTATTTAAATATATTATTATTTACTACTTTATTTTAAATTATACTAAAGAGGTATATCATAAATGTGTTCATAACTTATATTTTCTGAGATTATATTATTATATTTTAACTGTAATTCTCTACAACAACCACTAGCTTATTTAAATAAAGTAGGCAGATATTATTGTAAAACATTTAATTGTCTAATTTAATAATAAAATTGAAAAAAATAAAAGTTAACAATCAAAATAATAAAAACTGTTGGTTTAAAAAAAGTTAACAATATTTATACAATACCAAAACGCCAAAAAAATATGCAAAATTTGTTAATAAATGCAAAATAAAACAATTAATATTGACTAAATAATCATATAATGCATTTTCAATTTTTAAAAGTTAAATTTTAATTAAAAACTAAAATAAAAAGTACATTATATCAAAATCTCAGACCTAATTATTATTATTTAATAGTTGCATTGTACAATACAAATCCACTATTAGAATCTCGCCCAGTTTTTTTAATTTTTATGTACAGGAACTTACGTTAGGGGAACAAAGCCAAACTTACTCACACCAATAATCACTCTCAAACATTTTTATGGTTATTGTTAGAAAATAGCTCAGCATCCAGATTTCATCCAGAAGACAGACAGTTTAGAAAAGACAACCGTGATTAACATGTGATTAGTACATTATACGTCTTACTACCTTAGCTCGTATATATAAAATGTAACATATAATAATCTAATATATAAAGGTGAGTAAATAAATGATTTTTTACCAAGTTAAAATTATTATAATACACTATAATAATATACAGTTTCTTAATTAAGTTAAAAGTCAATACATGATTTTTAAACTTTTTATTAGCTTTATTTGAAGTTTTTTTTATAGCACCAGTACACTTTATTGTTTATTGACTGGAAACTATGTAGTCTTTTCAAACAGTATTTTTTATAGACTGTATACTTCATTAAAGTGTTTTGTCATTAAAAAAAAAAAAACACCAAACAAAATCCAAAATATTTTTCATTATTATGTAATAAAATAAAATTCAAAACAAAATAAATTAACTTGATTTAAAATTTATTGAGGTAATATAATTTTAATAAAAAAAAAATTTAAGTTAGTATAGTCATATTATTGGATACCCATAAGTTACTAATTAAGTTAAAAAGTCAAGATAATATAATATAATATAATCTTTTTTACTTGATTTTAACTCGTTAATATTATAAAAATTAATAAATTAAATGGTTTTAAAAGTTTTGAATAGACTATGTAGTTTAATATGCTATGTACTATGTCTACCCTTATTTGCTATTTACATCAAACATTTGTGTTTACTTAACTATAATGCAAACATACGAGTACCTATATTATTGAGCATTGATACAAATGTAAAGGACATATGTAAAAATGTATGTATTTCCCTGCCAAAATAATATGCCCACGCACAAATTAACACAAACAACGCTCATGATAGCGACGATACTGTCTTAAAAATACCTATAAAACGTATATTTGAAACCAATAAGCTATAGTTTACTATAGGATTGATCTTTTTCAAATACATCGAAGTGCTTAACTGTCATTTCTAAAACGAAGCCTAAAATAATATGACACATGCGTAATCTATCTAGCTATTAATTTAGTATTATACAATTATATATGTTTAGCCTCCTAAAATATTATTATTTATTATCAATTCATGAAACAGCAGATGTGCAAGTTAGAGTCAAAGATTAAAACACTCGAAAATTGAAATGTTTATAATAATATTAATGATACATAGCAATAACAAAAAAAAATCATATTATGTACCTATGTATATAGATTATAGATAATATATACACACTATACACTTATTACTACTTGTACACCAATCGAACACGTCGTATGTAAAGTAGGTATTGAAGTATACGAAACACATTCTTTATATTTTGTGGTTCTAACCGAGTTCATAATATTATTATTTAGATTTTAGGAGAAGTACTGAACTTGTGTTCCTTTTTCCATCCCATCATTATTATTTATTTTTGGTTTAGATATGCCCCCTTAAATAATAATATGAACTGTGTAGAGTTATCTAATCAATATAAAAGTGAAATTGTGTATACATGGCATGCATCCCGCAAATTAAAAATAAATAAACAACCCGTTAAATAACTAAATTAATTACATAAATATAAATAAACCGTTATATAATTTTACAAAAACAATAAAAATAAATAAATAAAAACAAAATATGAATTATAGAAACAATAATAATTACCATGTTCTTTTATGGAGAAATTTTTCTAATTTATTTGATAAAAACCCATAGTTATCGTATACGCATCGCGTGGTGCATGCTAATTTTTCTTTCGATATTGTCGAGTTTAGATGGAGAAGGATACAGAAATTCTATTAATTACGTGTTCACATAATATAAGATTTAAGTTTTTTGAGCCACGACTATATGCATTATGTAATGTGCATGCTCTTTATATATAGCAGTATAAATTGTTCGGCATTGGGTGTACAATATATGATATAGACGAGAAAGAGTATAAATCGATAAAATAAATAATTATACGTGACACATGACATTATATGGAAAATTTCCATCGAGTTTATTTTGTTATTTTTAAAACACGGTATCCCCATTAGAAACGCTTGTGGCCACGGAGTTCGATTTCTGGCGAATCGGCCGTGTAAAACCCATTTCCGCCCACACGACGACGCGTACAATAAAATATAAGACCGTAGTCGGATCGCATATTGTTTCGGTCGACAGATTCCATTGGTTAATAAATTATATTATTATTTTTCGTCGCGACAACGGAACAACGAAACAATTAAACATGGCGTTCCGGACGAAACATCGCTGCCGCGCTGCAGAAGTCCTGAAACCAAAAATAATCTATTTATAATGTACGTCATCCGCCGGGTTAGAGATGCGTGCGCGTCAACCACACTACTATCACGAACCCGGATAATAGACGTATTATTATATTTTAAGGATCATTACAAATATGGCCACGTCACGTGGCGTATCGCTGCAGTACACAGCTACCTATTAAAAATATATTCTGCGCCTACAGCAATAATATTGTAACCGCCGTATACCTCATGCGTTTACCGAAAACACCCTGTCGGCTACGCGACGACAAAGTCTACCAACTCGGATTAGAAAATGTAATAATATGGTATGTGGCTGTGGTATAATAATAATGCTGGTTGGCTATTTCGGAGTGCGGACACTGCAACAGGTTTCGTTCGTATTTGTTTTAACGCCGTGACGGTGGGGCGTTTTAATGACTTTTCGGTCACGTCGTCCGCGCGTTTTCCTACCCGCTATTTAGTTTTCCCAAAAATAAAAGAGTGACGATTACGTTTTTTTCCGACTCCGAGAAAGTTTATCGTACAAAATGATATGCGAATTTTTTACTATGCGTGATGATTATTATAGGCAGCCGTTCACTGGGGTGGTAATAATTAGGGCTTGAAAGTTGATGCATTTTGCATTTTGCATTTTTTTTTAACTTTTTAGACGATGCTCTCCTGGCAACAAATATTTTCATTAGCATGTGAATCTAAACAACTAATTTTTATTTTGAATTTTTTTGTGTTTATTATTTTTTAAGTCATTTTTACTGATATTTCACGTTAGTTTACTTCTTATCGTTTCTTGTCGACCATTATGACGACTTACTTAAGAAGACGCCACACCCGCATGTGTTGTCTCCGTCTTACAAACGTATAACATAGCAAAATCTGTTTAGCGCGGGACAAGTTTTCTCCCTCAATATTTATAATAGAATTACCAAAATTTCACAACGCATAGGTAAGAACTTTATCTGTGTCGTAGCAACGTTATTTTTTTGATAACACAAACCAATATTTTTTAGTCATTTAATGAAAAAATAAAAAATAAATGTATTTTCTTAAGCTTATAACTTTAATTATATTTATGTTATCAAAAAAATAACGACGCTACGACACAGATAAAGTTCTTACCTATGCGTTTGAAATTTTGAAAATTCTAATATAAATATCGAGGGAGAAAACTTGTCCCGCACTAAACAAATTTTGCTATGTTATACGTTTGTAAGATGGAGATAACACATGCGGGTGTGGCGTCCTCTTAAAACTTTTAAATTACCACAGACTAAGATTAGTACTTATCCGATTTTATTCCACCGATTACAGTCGTCGTTGCTGTGTTGTAATGAATTTTACTATACTTAAATTTTGTTTTACTTTTTTTTTTTTTGTAATATACTCGAAATGACGAAAAAAAATTAATTTAATTTTTAAGGACATTTTTTGTAATTTTTATGTCATATTTTGTGTAATTTGTAAGCTTTGATAAATGTATACAAAATTTTATAGTAAAATAGAACACAATTTATGACAATCGTGTCAAAATTGAACATTCCTTATAGGTATTTTTAATTTTTTTAGTTGAATAATAATTCGTGATTTATGTTTAAATTATTATTATGTCATTAAATTCACATCAAACTGTCACGAATTGTCAATACAAAACATCATGACAAATTATATTACACAACTTAATACATTAAGTATAATTCCTATTATTTTATTATATTATTTTCGTAATTATAAATTTTTTTAATTTGTTTTTATATAACATAATTATCATTAAATTTTAGTTAGGTATTTATTTAGTATATTATATTATTATTTTACAGTGATAATGTCACGAATAATTATTTGTTTAAAAGTCATAAATTTTATTTAGGTATATTATATTTTCTGTACAAGAACAGAAGAGCAGGTGATATCATAATACTATTTTATATTTTCATACTATAAAAATATAATTATAATATAAAGGTTTAGGAATTGGCTAAATTGAATTGTTTATTTTATTATGTTGATTATCACGTAGGTACTATATCTATGGATTGTATTTAATCAACCGAAAAACATATTTTTAACAGACATACATAATATTGACAATATTAAAACTAATATAATGACACTGAATTTAAACAAAAAAATATTTAACTTGAAATTAGCTGCCAAACAAATAACGAGAAATGCCAAGAAATTGAAAAAACAAGAGGCCAGGGAAATTCAGATGTGTTTGAAGCGTGTAATGCACGGTGAACTCGAAATCGGGAGGGTGCATGCAGAAAACGCGGTGCGAAACCATAACCAGAGTTTGGACTTGTTAAGACTCGGGGCCCGTTTACAAGGAGCCCTGAATATCCTGGAAGCAGCCACCGTGCAAAATGCAGTATGGACATTTACAAATTTTGAGGGGGGGATGAGGGAGGGAGAACAAATAAGCTTAACTGCAAATGTATTACATATATGTTCGTTTGTTGGCTGTTGCAGATCTTCTTCTATAAATTTGGCACCAGTATTTTTTTTCAACACTTAAATATTTTAAAAAGATGAAGTACATTTTGCCAAAAATGTAATTTTGGACAATCATATTACATACGATTAATCGATTAATGCATTATACAAAATTCTACAAGTAAACTATAAATGATGAGATTAACATTCCTATATCCTATATACATTAATAAACATTATACATAGTTCCTTTTATGTTTTGTAGGTACATAAATCGTAATTATTATAGGTATTTTTGAATGAAAGTTGAAAATATTTGGGAATTTTACCTCAATAATTTGCATCTACCTATATATAATTTAAAGTTTGAATGATAATTTAAATTTTGTTTTATTAATTTAATAAGTAGTCTATTATCATTTATCACTTCACAAGACATTTAAAAATAAAATAGTATTCAATATTCACCAATGCCTACCTAATTTTTTTTTTATCTATAGTTTTATAATATGATCCTCCATTTTTATAGATAACATGCATTTTTAATTTCTTATTTCAAGGCTAAATATTTTTGGAAATCGAATTTTTTACAAGTTGTTTCTCGCAAAATTGTTCTATTTGATTTACTTTAAAGGATACCATGCGAGGATTCTTCCACTGAAATATCTCCATTCAAAATTTTATTTTTATTAGCATCATGATTTTTAATATTTTTTTTAGTTATGAGAATACATATTTTGTTTTATTATAGTATCATGAGTCCGTGGGCCACATGTTTGATAATAATAGACTTTTTATGGTATTCAATAATTTAAAATTTTTCTTGAAACTAGAAAAAAATATTAAAAATCGTGAGATTAATGAAAATAAAATGTTAAAACGTAAAATGTTCAGAAAAATACTCTAAAAAACGGTTATCTTTGTTTTTTCTTAAAGTAATTAAATAAAAAATAATTTTTTAAAAATTTTGACCTAAAACATTCAATTAAATTAAAATATGAAATATTTGTAGTCCTTGTCACTGCGATGAGTCTCATAAAAAAAAAAATAAATAAAATTATAATATCTCCATTATTTTAGGTGATATCGGTAAATGTATCGTTACCTATGGGTAAATCCTCGTGAGACATCAAATAGTCCGTTTGAATATATAATTTAAATAATTATAACTTAATAATAAATTATATACTTGTCCGAAATTTAATTTTTACAGATTGAAATAGTCCGAACAATATTCTGCTTCTGAAAATTAAATTAAAAATGTATGTTGTCATTCAGAAGAGTAGAAAATTTAAAAATTGTATAAAAAAAAATTTTTTTTCCAAAAACTGATATGATTTAAAATTATATAAAATAAATTCAAAAACTTTATTAATATTTGATGGAATTAAGAAGTGTATCTTATTTTAATGGGTCACTGCGTTTGTACTTGCCACAGGTTACATCGGCTATGCGGTCAGTCGTCTCGTCGATGGCCGCGGCGTGTAGCTCGCATGACATGCATTTACCATCAATGTCGGCCACCATGGACAGGTTCGAACGGATGACCGACCACTTGGGGGCGCGGCAAACGTGCGCCACTGAAGCGCTCGGCGGCGTTACTGCTGTGGTGGTGAACGCTGAACAAATCGATTCGCTCATGGCGCGGATCGTCGACCGAGCCGGGCTGGACGTCAGGAGTGTAATTCCCGCAGCCTTGGCTGAGTGCTCGTCGCTGCAGCAAAATATGTCGTCGTCGTCGTCACCGCCGCAGGACCCGATCCTGGGACTTGACGAACAACTGTCGAAACTCAGAAACGTCTACGGATGAATAGCGATTATTTTTTTAATTACTCTGCAGCAACATAATTATTATGATACTTAATAAATCAAGATTTATACGTCATGATGAACATTTTTTCTCACTCTATTAATTAGATATAAGTACTCGTATATTTCACTTGTCAAATCAACCACAAACAATTTTTATTATATCCGGATAAGACATAATATATATTATTATGATATTATTATATGGCATGATGTTCCATCATATTATTATATGATTGAATGATTGACGATCGTTGATATCCGTTGTTCACGCACTGCGCGTCTCTGGTACCATTACTTATATGATATATTTCTAATATGATTCCTATACTTATATAACTGGTCAATTTCGGGGTGAACATAATTTAAAAAAAGTAATGGTTCGTCCAAATGTTTCGATGTTACAAAACTTACAACTCATAGACAAACCCGCCAATGGAGTTAATCAGATATATCACTTCATAGGATCTGTGAAATAATGTGATTGTCCGCAAACTCAATTAAGGATGTTGAGAAGTATTCATATGAAAAATGAAAATACATTAATTTTAATGTTAAATTATATAACAAATATAGGTACATATACTGGCAACAATTTACAACTATAACAATTATTGTATTCCTAAAGTACAATAAAATGTATTTAATCCGTATAATAATTTGATTACCGGATTAAATTTTTTTTCTATAGGTTAATAGGTATAGAAGATACATGAATGATACTATACCGTTATAGTAAATATGATTATAAGCCATATAGGACTAGGTAACAATAAAATAATATATATGACTGTGCGTTTAACGCACAATATAAAACCATTAAAATGCATTTTATGCATTTAAATCCCTAAATGTAGATATACTATTATAACTATAGTACCTACGTATTATTTTTTGCTTCTGGTAATAATATATTAATATGTAAAATACTAAATAAGTTTTTTAAATGTATAAATCAATTACAACTTTATTTTATTTTGAAAATTGTTGTTATAAAAATAATAAAAAATAAATTAATAAGTTTTGCATTACATAAAATACTATTTTATAATGTAATTGAGGATGAGTAAACACGATTAACTGTACGTATAGTAACAACGGTTGACAATGACATCACACAACACATCATGCACATGTATCTGACATGTATCTCGACGCGACGACATCCATAGGTTCTAATATTACATTTGAGGACTATTATGATGTATAATTCCAAATTAAAGACCATATATCGTGGTAATATATTTAATAAACAGCGAAAAAGAATCTGATAGGGAGAGGGATGGCCAATCTCAAAGGCTCCACTATATTATACACCCTTATGAAAAGTTGGTACCATTGTAATAACACAGACCAGCAGACGGGGTCTGGTAGACTGGAATGTATAGTTTTTTTGTTTACTACCTATAATGCTTAATACACGGGGTACTGTTTAAGACCTTATTTTATTATTGTTTATGTTGTTTTGTTTATATGCATTAAATTGTGTTTACTATTATTATTCCTTAGTTATATATATTATATAGGTTAGTTTTATTAGATAAACAAATCAATTATCATTCTGTCCCTATAAGTGTATTGTATATGTAACCATTATTAATTATAATACTGTTTACACCTATATGTTTACACTTTATTTATCTCATTCATATTTTATATGATATGGAATTGATGAGTACTTAAAAAGTTATAAATTATTAAATTGACAATTTTTTTTTTATTGAGTATAAAATATTTTGTTACAAATAATTTACTAATGATTCTTAACGATGGGAAAACAAAAAAACTATAGGTGATACGCTTAACACGCTGATGAGGAGTCTTTGAGGATAATTTAAACGTATAGTAATGAATCGAGACGACGTGTGTGATATTTGGCACAATTTTAATTTGTCTCGGGAATGTTACAGTGTCCGAAAAATGCAATCAGAAATAGTACTGAGCGACGAATGACGATAATGTATTAATTACCTACAAAACTTAATCATTGTATAATGTATATAAACATAATATTTAAAAAATATTGACCAAGTTAATTATTACGTTATAATATAGTTTGTTGTTTATTTAATTATTAATAATATTATGTCAGTTCTTTCTGTAGTTATACGTACACTCTGAGTAGGTACCTATACAAAATATAAAATATCATAATATGCATATTATGTATTATCTTTTGCGCGGAAGGACGTCCGCGGCACTAACAAGCTCACTGACGTATATTGCTGTATATATATCTACACGTGGTTTATATTATATATATATTATATACGCGTGCGTTATTATTTTAATACAACAACACAATATTATAACATTTATAACGAACTATACGCGTATAATAATTAACAATGTATAAATATAATAATATATGTGTTACAGTAGTATAACATAGCAGGAATGGGCAACTCTGCATATAAGTCACTATTAAAACCAATTTTTAGAACTTTAAAATCTTGCGGGCCAAAGGTTATTCTTCAACAATTTACAATTAACATTTATTTTTATATTTATTTATTTAAAAAAAAAAGTAGCAATCAACGATAAAAAGTCATAAGGTAGCACAAGTTAGATGAAAAAGGTACGTCGTCGGCCGTATGCGGATCGCCAGTGTTGTCCATCCGCGTATAATATACTATTATTGTGTATTATATCGTGGTCTTTTCGCTATATATATGATACTATATACTAATTATACGTAATATCCATCACTTGTAATACTTCCTAATCTTTCTATATGTGTATATTATACCTGCGTGTGTACATATATAATATACGCTATCCATAATATAATGCTTCTGCGACTGCAGTCTCGTGTACATGCAAATTTATTATATTATCTTTTTAAATAGATATATCATCGCGGTGTGCATAAACGACGACGACTTTCTACACGTCTCGCGAGTGGCAAAGGCGGATGGGTAATAATATATTATTATTATTATTTCGTATCGACGAAGACACGGGCGGGCGCGCGCGCGTTTGTGTGAAAACAAGACTGCGGTGTATATAGGTGTGCGCGCATATGATATTATTATATATTATGTATATATATGTATATAAATGTACGTTCCGGGCGTGCGAGTGTATTATGTACGGCTTTTTGGGACGCGGGTCGTGGTGGCTGTGACGTTGACGGCTGGGCGGTGCGTGCGGCGCGCGCGGTGCAAGATAAACAAGACGGCCGCGCTGAACAAACAACCGCAGCGCATAAAGCCGTCAAGCCGCAACGTTTGCAACCGTTCCGAATAATAGGCACCCCCCGGTTCGCCCCATATCATCCCTCTGCGCCCTATAGCTACCATCCTCACCGGCCCACCCTTCGGCCGCGCACAGTGCGGTTCGCAGAGTATAAGCCCCGGACCCTCGATGTTTTTTTAACCGACCGTATTAATTTGATTGGTCCTATTAAATAATTCAATACGCCACCGCACTGCCGCCGAACACGACACATCGATATTAAAACGTATTATTATATTTATATATAAAGATAATGTACAATATAAAAACATTATATTATTTTTACGTTATGTTCGCGTGTATCAGCTGCACTCGTAATATTCGTATCGTCGTTTTTTGCGATAGGTATACCTTACATTATAATACAATCAATAATCATTATACATTTTTGTGCACAGACCGATACTTCGCGAGCAGACCGCAATCGCACGTCGTGCACCACACAGGCTCATCCTAATTGTGCAAAGCTGCCCGGTAAAGAACATTAGGTATATACATAATTTTATTGTGAAGCGTCTTTGCCAATTGCAGTGTAACGCGTGACCTGACCCGGAAGGACCCGGAAGCAATGACTGCGGCCAAATTATCTTTTTCGATCAATAAACAATTTTGTTTTGAATACGTTTTATACGTATAATACTTAATCCTATAGGTTTATAATAGCATGTTTTTACCAAATCCGCTATCGATAGTTTTATCGTATTATTATAACTTAATTTGCCATCAAACATTTTCGAATGTTTTATCTTACGATTTCTTTTATAAATAAAAAATTGTTCGGTTCTAAATTAAAAATTACCTTACAAGTGTGAACTGAGAAAATAATAATGTATACTATTTTTTTCTCTTTACATAATTTATATTGTATATACATCATATTCTTATGCAATATAAATATTATAATCGGTCATTATTATTATTATTTTATACAAAATTATTACGAATATCGAAACTGTATAATTTTCTTAAAATTATTAATAGTTTATCTTTGAGTAATACTAAAACACAGTTCAACGATTGACAAATGAAAATGTATTTATTTACGGGTAAAATTCCAATTAAAAAAATTATTAAAATTTGTAAACAAAAGAATTAGTGTATAAAAACAAATAACATAATTATTATAATAACTGCACATATAATCATAATACAATTAAAACAAATATCAAATTAAAAAAAAAATATTTAATATTGAATAATTGAATGATTTCAATGGAACGAATTATAATTTAAAAAATTATCGGTACCTATACTTTGATAGGAGTAGATAACGCTTAATATTTGTTTTATGTGAGTTGATATAAAATGTATTAGAATTGATATATTGATTATTAATTCGTAATAGCATGATATTAGTACTAATTACTACAATATAGTAGACAATAAAAGATTGAGGAACAATTACATTTCTGGACAGATAACAAATCCATTTTAAATTTTAAAAATAATAATAATGAATTGTCAATTAATTTATTACAATGTAATAGAAGTGTTTATTAAAAGATAAAATAGATAAAAGATTTATTTCTAAGATGATACCTGTAAAGATCTATTGGTTTTTAAGACCTTGATAATTGGAATCGTCTGCTTCAAATCGATTTCATATTATTTTATCGAACTATTTACACGCTATAAGGAAGCGATCATATTATAGAACAAGCACCAAGCAGAAAAAAAATTCTTCGATATACGACGTGTCGACACCGATCCCAAATTAGACGTATCGATCAATGCCAACAATGAATATTAACGCTCAACAGCCAAAAAGACAGCCTTTGAGTAGATGATTGTTCTCACTGTATGTATAAAAATATTGTATACAATTTTTGTTTTTTTTCTTGGTGTGGTGGAAACCGTTTAACAATTTGACGCTTTTGGATTACGGTTATTTTTCTCTGTATAAATCTTATAATATCTTTACTCCACGTAAAACACTGATTAGGCAATTCAATGGACATGCATACGTTGGTTTTAGTTCACGGCGCGGTACTTAAAAACGTTGCTTATAAATAATATAATACTAAATAGTATTTATATTCAATGGTAAAAAACAAATTAATTCATAAACAACAAAAATAAACCATTTTAGATTATCGACAAAAAAGCACCACGCAATTTGTTTTTGTGATTATAAAGTATAATTTATTCAAAAATCAACATTATAATATTTAAAAGTTTTATTTTTTACTTACGCAAAATAAAATTACAACTGTAAACTTATTGACATTAAAATGTAATGGGTGCGGTACCCACTACTCTCTACTTCCAACCACTTCCAAGCTTATGGTAATGACTTCCATGTATTATTTTTATACGTTTTATCGTAAATCGATCAAATCTATAAAATAAATATCAATTAATTTCTTAGCATCAATATGCAATAATAATCATACTATTGTATCTTGTATGTTTTATATAGGTACAAATGGTACAATACAATTTATTTCCACCATTCAGCTCAGAATATAAAATAAAAAATTATTATAATTTATAACCATATTAGAACACTTATAGAATGTGCTATAAAATATGTTTATTGCGTGGTGAAACGAATACCTCTATATGAACAATCGTTATATCGACCTTAGTATACACATTATTTATTTAATAGCACCTACCAGTAAATATGTAATTATTTAATTATTCAAATACCTGATTCGCGTAATCGCGTACAAGTTATTATTTTCTACAAATTTAATATTGAATATTTATTACTAAATGAAATATCACGCCTTTTATTTTAACCATTCAATAATTGGTGATAAAAATTACGAAATTTACGTAATTTTATTATATTTATCCTAGAGCTCATTGATTTTGTCATTTTAAATCAAATGTTAATATGTGACATACTTTTTATTTACATAATAACTATATAGGTACCTACTACAGAGGTGGACTGTGTAGCGACGCAAAGCGGGTTTAACGTAATTATTAATTGCATTTTTTTATTCCCTAAGTATAATTGCATAAGTACACAAAACATACTTAATAATATAGTATGGCATACTACGCATAATATAAAGTACAATAATGAATTACGAAAACGGATTCGAATACATTTCAGTATACATATAAGTACTGCGAAGGACGAAATGGTGGTTATATATTTCAATAATATTATAATAATATTAAGTATATCGTACCATCGTTAATTAAATAATATTAATTTTAAAATGCATATTTAATCAATAATGATACCATCACGCAGTTGTATTCCAAGAAAGGTTTTCATAGCATATATTCGAGTAGATAGGTTTGGTTTACGCTTAAACATCATGTATAAATATAAATATTAATATACTATTATGTCGTCATGAATGATAATATACAGATTGCGATTCGTTAATAATTATTATTCAAATTTTGAATGCAATGAGATGTTATACAATTTATGCAAATTATCAGAAAACCGCACATAAAACAGTATTTTCCAGTCAATCTCTCAAGTATCGAAATTTATATCACTTCTTAGTTCTTACCATATTATATTTAATACAGATTAGTCAATAGATTTTTTCCCTTATTTATGTGTTTTTTTTCAACTTAATTTTTTATGACAGCAATCTATATCGTTACATCGTATGACCTATATTTAATATAGCTACACTATACCTATAATAATTTGATCTTATAAATATTTTGTGGTTTACATTTTGTTAAGTATATAATATAATAATATATAATATGTTAACATTGCATTTGTATCATTATGTAAAATAGCCCAAATGGGCATAATTGTATAGTTGAGTAAATAACAATAATAATAATAATAAAAAAACACTCATTCTCGTAGTTGTAAAGGGTTGTTGGAAAAAATAATTGTATATAATATATATTATGTAAATGTATGTATATCGACTCTGTGCTATAGTACATAATAGATACAATAATAATATATCATTGTGACAAGATAATCGCCGAAATGATGCAGTCAACGCCATAATTATGTCAATGCGATGTACTTAATGTATTACAATATGTGCCGAAACACATGCGACAGCGGTTTCGCGTGGCGGTTATCCCGACCGATATATTATATTATATAATAATTATTATGTGTGTCGTATACGATCGCAGTGCGCGGTTGATCTTCGTTTTTGTCAAAGGCGTTATGCCGCGATGGCAAACGTCACGTTCGTCGTAATCCACGCGATTAGCTGGAAACGCCGACAAAGGACCGCGATGATGGGAGCCCGCGTGCTTCATCGGTAGGGACCGGAAGATGTTAATCCGTCGCCGCGAACGACTTCCGTTATCTATTATTATATATAATATTTACCGTACGGACTCGCGTCGAGTTTTTTTGGCACCTCGGAACAAGCTAATATATACCTTTTCGTTAAAAATAATAATAATAATAATAATATGTCTGTATTTACTATTTATGTATATATTATATATATTTGATATATACGACGACTTATAAGTTATAAGTAATTCGATCGTTTTCTATATTTAGTGCTGCAGCAGTAGTTTGAATATAGTGCTGTTTGTCTAAATCCAAAAGGTACATTCTAAAAAGACTACCTACATACAACAGTCAACAATAATGTACGCGTAAACTACCTATAATATACGCGTGTACAGCAAAAACTCACAGTTGGTTTTAGGACTAATTAGACCCTTAGAACATTTTTCGTTTAGGTTCAAAATAGATTTTGTTGACGAATTTATCTACACGTTTACGATATCAAAAATAGGTGATTATTTTGATTTTATTTAATTAATCTGGTAAACTGTAAGGTGCTAACTGCTAATATATTTTTTTAAATAATTTCTTCTTATCTGTACTTTATAATAAATTTTATTCTATTAAATAATATTATATATAGAAGAAAAATAAATCAAATTAAATTATTAAGGGGATTGGAAACGTTGATTTTCTGTCTTTGTCTTACACACGTGGAATATATGAAAAATAGCTATACGCGCCTGACGAAAATTAAGGTACTTCTAGTTGTTCGATTTAAAATATGTAAAGATGATTGAATTGGTATACAAGTTTACTTTGCATCGGTCGAAGCACTTTTTTGATTGTTTTATTGTTTAAAATTAATATTTTGATGAGAATAAATATTTTAAATTTAATAAATTTGTCAATTTTTATTATTAAATATATATTGAAAATATTAAAAATATACTTCGACCGATGCAAAGTAAACTTGTATACCAATTCAATCATCTTTACATATTTTAAATCGAACAACTAGAAGTACCTTAATTTTTGTCAGGCGCGTATAGCTATTTTTCCTATATTCCACGTGTGTAAGACAAAGACAGAAAAATCAACGTTTCCAATCCCCTTAATAATTTAATTTGATACAATTTTATTTTGATAAAATCAATATGAAAAATTAATAATTATTTTTAACGATGCGAGAACAATCATAGAACCATTTAAATTCAATAAAAAGATGAAGTAGTAATATAATATATTAGGTATACCTATAATAACTACTTTTATTAAATGATTACATTATATTATTTTACATCGCTTAAGTATTAATTAAAATTAACTAAACTCTTCTTATATGTTTATTATACATATATAGTTACTATATTTACTAAGTTATTTTGTATCATTAACGTAGGTATTTGTGAAAAAAAATTGAACACTTCTGTGTGATGGTTTTTATTTTAAAAACATCTTCCTCTACTGATTAAGGTATTTAAATTTTAAAATATTATAAAACGCATCAACTCTAACAATTGGATACATTTTATTGTTAATACATTTTATAGAAGTATAAACAAAGTTAAATTTATGTTTTCATTCAACAAAAACCTCATTAAAAAATACCTATTTACCTATCAATTTGTAAATAACCTAAATCATTATGAATGTAGGTATAGTTAGGTATAACATATAAGTTAAATCCAATAAAGTACGCATTACAGAAATAATAAACAACTGAATTAAACACGCTTATATTTACCTATTATATAAATTACAATGTAATTTTCTGCCGTTGCCCGAGGTTTATGCGTATAAATATTATTACCAGATGTTCAATAATTTTGGAAACTCTATACCTACGCATGGAGCAATAACAGATAAAACTGGTATACATTTATAATGTAAAAAATTTAACAACCTCATCATTAATTATAATATCATAGGTATTATCGTTTATTAGTTCCAATTAGTCTAATGATCGTTTTTAAAGTTATTGAACACTCTGTATAGCCATATGTTATATAATATATATAAGTACAAAAATAGGATTTTCAACATAATAATTATAATACATATACAATATTTTTTAGGTATATTATATTTGATTATGTTTATGGATATAATATTATTATATAATGTATATAATATATATTTTTGAGATTAATATTCATATTTTATTCTGATATAACGCATATATATATGTGCCTAATTCACCGTAACTATATATTTTAAGTATACCTATTATTATAAAATATACGTTTGTAAATAAATCAATCCACTAACAAAATGTTTAGAAGTGTTTCTTCTTTTAACGCCCTAATTATATACATATAAGATTATGATGATAGAGCTTGTATATTAATTTGAAGTCATTAAAAATAATAAATATAAAACCCTTCTAATCATTAATCAAATATATATGACATCAGTGTGACAGTGTTACATTTAAAATATGTATGTAGAGATATAGATATGTATACATATGTTTGTATATTATATTTCGACAATATAGCCAATGAGTTAAATAAATATCAGGGTAGTATTATTAAAACATAATTTATAATAACATTTGACTAATTGACTGAAGGCACATATACCATTGAAAGTATGCATCGTATATGCCATATGGTTTATACAATATAATATATACTAAATTATACCGAGAGCATTAAATTTATGAATTTATAAATTTCTATCTTAAACTTATAATTATAAGCAACAAAAAATACATATATAGGCATCATTTTGGGTGCAATTTAAATGTATATTTAAATTATTTGTATGGTTCTCAGTATATTATATAGTGTATTTTGGAGTTATACGTTTACACAATAATATACTTAAATACTTTAGTACCTACCTATTATTTACGCTCGACCACCATCAATACTACATAAATACAAAATATCACATAAAAATTTGGAATTGTATTGTACAACATTTAAGTTTTGAATCAAACCAAGAATACATTACTTAAAACGAGATATAATACTTCAGCTGTTCCGAAGCAGAAACAATATTGACAATACTGAGAAATATAGAATAATATAATATATAACTACGTGTCTTATAATAGTTATCACCCTTATATTGTTTATTTCTAAAAACATTAAATAAGAATTTAATTCAATAAAAAATTTCGTTTAGAAATCGTAAGTTGGGAGTTTTATATATGTTAATATAAATTATATCTATACATATTATAATATTTGTGTATATATGTATACCTACACATGTTAATACAATTCTTACATGAATCTCGATTATGAGATAAATGTTATCGATTATAGTCGATTATATCGTATTATTATATGTATAAAGTCATAAATACACATATATGTATTTAGTTAAGTTTTCAATAATAATATAAAATTAATCAATTTAAAATACACTTTAATAATCTATTTGCAATAATTTAGTGTATGATGGTCAGTATAAATAAGTATACATTATGCAATTATTTACTCGCCTAATTTTTCATCTGATTAGTTTACAATTTTACATACATACCTGTCAGCTATAATACTGCAGTGTATTAAATCTACATGGCATTATTATGAAACATTCAAATTTCGATGACGAGGATCAGGTAAAATGTTATAATTGCCAAAAAAATCCTATATAAGGCGTAGAGTCTGATAATTAATCTGCAATACAATTGTATTATTATACACCTATAATTATTAATTATTAGTGGCGTAACAATAAGGTAGCACGATGGGGAAAATTCCACAGACCCAGGGGCGCACACAGGATATTTTTTTGGAGGAGTTGAATTCAAATCATTTTTCAATATTAATAGTAATTATCTTCTCCCGGGGCTCGGAATGACAGGTATAAATATATACCTAATGTTTCAATTTCGTTACTTGATAATTTTTTTATATAATAATTTAAATTTTAAAGTCAATATACCTAATATAAAATTATCAAAATGTTTGGGGGGCTAAAACCCGTTAGCCACCCCCTGGGTGCGCCCTTGCATAGGCCCACGATAGTATACATAAGTCGCCTAATCTTCCGTTACATTGAGAATATAATACACTTTTTTAATGATAATATTTAAAAATAATTCATAATTTAATTTTATATTAAATAATTATTTTTTTATGTAATTTATAATGTGACTATAATAATCCAAATAAATACTCATATGAGATGCAGTCCACTATTCTAGTCATTATCTATAATAGAATTTATGAATATCTATGTGCATATGAGATGAGTAATTGTAGATTAAGTAAATTATATAATATATCATTAGATCTCGGAAAGTAATTTTTGAGTATTATTGATGTATTTGTGGAAGTGGAAACAAAATCTATAGTATATAAGCAGCAGTTTAAGAATATATTTCACAATAAAATAATTTATATTATGTAATTGCATTTCATCGTACAACATGTACCTATTATATTTATAAATTAAATATTTCATATTATTTAAAATTTTTATTTTACGCAAAAAATTATATTACCTAAATTGAATTGTTAACCTCGCGTGAATTAAAAAAGAAATAAAAAATATTACGCAAGTTTTGTGATTACAAAAGAATAAAAAAAATATATTACCTCTTGTTGGTGTAACTATATAGAGCCTTTACATTAGATTTTTTTTTTGCCACGAACTTTATTATGTAGATAAATGCTGTATAGTTATTATATGCCATTTCCTATATATTATATATATATCACTTTATACCGGAATCGCGTTCTACAAAAACTTTACACACACGACAAAATATTTATGTATATACAATATACATACCGAAACTTATACATACGTATACGGGAACTCTGCGCACTATACATATATATATATATAGATATATACACGAGCTTGATATATATAGATGATCGCGATCAAAGGTTTTTGCGGGCGCGTAAAAGCGCACACGCGCGTCCGCGGACGATGACAGTCCGTCTCGTCGACGGCATCGGTTTTTCTCCTCGTTTTCCCAACTCGTCGTCGCCACCCACCCCGCTCGCGCGCGAGACGCGATTTTTCCGTTTCTCGGCGGCGGTCGTTTTACGAAATCATAATAATATGTAACTATGTATACAGATATAAATGTATATCGGTTCGCCGCACCAATAAGTGGCTCCTCCGAGGCGGACCGTGAGCGCGCGCGCGCGCCACACCGTGTGGTCACGCGTCGTCGGCCGCGGCCGCGGTACATAGTGGGATGGGTGGGAAGGTGACCGCGCGCCGCACCCCGTGGCCGCGAGACTCGTCGACGGCGCGCGCGGGGAGGAGACCGCCCGGTTGGCCGGTGGGCGTGCCGCGGCCCGGCCAACCGGAGACCGTTCCCCGGACGTCCGGGGGTGGCGGCTGACCGCGCGTCGTACGCACTCGGCAGCGTGCGGGCGTGATGACTGCGACTGCGACTGAGCTGACGGCTACGCGGTGACGGTGGTGCGTGCCGGCGACAGTATAATAATTTTTTCGGGTTGTTTTCGTTTGCGCGGCGGTGCACAGTCAGTCCGCGCGCGCGCGGGTTTGTTGTCGTTGCGTAGTATTGTTTTCATTGCAAACATTTCCGCGGAAAGGCCGTCGCGTCTCGCGTGTTTCTCTAGTACGGACGACCCGCGACCGTGAATATATATATATATATGTACACGCACACACACCTATCGACCGATACACGTATATATATATATATATAATCGTGATTGAACTCGTGGAATAATAATAACAATAATAAAAATAAAAAAAACACTTTTGTCGTTCGAAATAAATAAGTTTTTTTCGCGAATATAATATTACACAATATTAATAACCGTCGCAGTGAGTGGATACGATCGCGTACATTACATAAATTAATATTATACATCATCATGCACACGCTGTTCGGCGATCAAAACGCGTACTACCGGACTGGCATGTACCCGGGCACGTCCAACCCGGCCGCGTATCCGGGCGCGTACGAGCAGTACGCCCGGTACGGATACAATCCGGCGGCCGGTTACCAGGCGTCGCATCACCATCACCACCATCACGTGGTGTCGGCAGCTGCGGCCGCGGCCAAGGACATGGTCAAGCCGCCGTACTCGTACATCGCCCTGATAGCGATGGCCATACAGAACGCGTCGGACAAGCGGTGCACGCTCAACGGTATCTATCAGTTCATCATGGAGCGGTTCCCGTACTACCGGGAGAACAAACAGGGCTGGCAGAACTCGATCCGGCACAACTTGAGTCTGAACGAGTGTTTCGTCAAGCAGCCGCGCGACGACAAGAAGCCGGGAAAGGGCAGCTATTGGACGCTCGACCCGGACTCGTACAACATGTTCGACAACGGGTCGTACCTGCGACGCCGGAGACGGTTCAAGAAGAAGGACGCGCTCAAGGAGAAGGAGGAGGCGATTAAGCGGCAGCAGGAGCTCATGCTGAAGAAGGTCACCGAGGAACAGTGCAAGTTGCTGTTGCACGGCGGCAGCGGCGGCGTCAAGGAGCTGATGCACGTCGACTGCAACAAGCAGCCGAAAAAAGAGCCGGGCGTACAGCCGCCGTCCACGCCGCACCAGTCGACCGGCGGTGACCCGGCCGCACCACCGACGTCTGGTGGCCCCGCTTCGTCGGTGGCACCGCCGCCGCCTCCGGCGTATCACCAGCATCACCATCACCTGCAGTACGACAACGATCACCAGGACGATTCGCCGTCGGCCGCCACGGGCAATCACCTGCACCATCACCATCACAGGTACATGACCACTCCGACTGTGGCGGCCGCCGCTGCAGCTGCCGCAGCCGCTACCGGCGATCACCACCACAATCACGGTGATGAGTTCGCCTCGCACCATCACCAGTACGTGGCCGCTGCCGCGGCAGCCGCGGCGGGTCATCACCGGCCACCCGGCTGGTATAGTGCCGATCCGTCGGACTTTTTCGACGCAGTAGTGCCCAACCCCGTGGCCGCGGCAACGGCGGCCGGCTGTGGGTTCCGCAACTCGCATCACTCCACTCCTGGCACCCACACACAGCTACACAACTACTATCAACTGCAGCAGCAACAACAACAACAACAACAGCAGCAGCAACAACAACAGCAACAGCAACAGCAACAACCGCACGACGGTAACTCATCCGTCAAGTTTTCGTCACAACTATAACGTGAGTTCATGTTAATAAAGTTTTAATTTTCAAAATAATGACGGGGGTGAATCGTTATTGATATTGTAACCTCCCAAAAACCACGATTATAATTTATTATATAATAATATGTAAGTACATACTATAAATGATAAATATTTTACATAAACATATTCTTCGATCGATTATTTATTACAGGATTATTTTTTTTCTGTTTTTTAAATATTTATATTTTAGAATAAATAAATAAGCAATCGATATATTCGCTAAAAACTATCGTAACAATAATAACAATCGCATGTTATAAGATTGTAGTATTATAATTGTCAATTAAATCTGCTGTATTACATATTGTGCAGGTAGGTATATTACAATACCTATATATGTATAGTGTGTTTGAATCTTATTCTTCTGAGTCATCTCATTGATGAACGCGTAACTAATCAAATGCCTATACATGTCGGACGGATACCTAAGCGTTAGCTCACGCGTGAATCAACTGTGATTATTATACTATAATAATAAGGCACTTTAGATTAAATACCATTGTACAATAGCTGCGCCGTTTATCACGATTTTTCCTTCGATTGTTCAATTGAAAACAAATACATAATAGGTACATTCATAATATTTAGACTACGGAACACTTGAAACGTTTTACTATAATATATACGTCTACATTGCAGGTAAATACAATTAATGTACATCATCTAAATGTATCATAATCGCACGGTTTTGAAGATATTTATGTATATTATTATACATTATTTACCTACACAATAATTAATATATGTGTAAATATAAAATGTATATAATATCTATGTTATACATTTCTGCGATAAAAATCAAATATTCTGTGACCCGTCAAAGCCAAATCAGAAACGAATGAACGATTGCGATAGGAAGATATGTCATAGGCTATTATAAGTATTCCTATCTTTTTGTATAATAATAATATTATACTAAATAGATACGTACATGCACAGATATTGCGACAATAATATTTTAAGTATTATTCATATATTTTTACGATTTATCTAAGTCAATTGGATTCACCGATAAATTATGAAATGTTAATACTAATCTTACCTGCGTATACAAAATATAATTTTAAGTTCATATTTTTTTCGTTCCATCGCTGGAAGTATTCTTCGTTCAAGTCATCAGTTCCTCTTTATTTTATTTTTATTTTATTTTTACCTGTACAGCACTTACACTTATTGTAAAAATAATGTATTTACAGATTGTAAAATAAAACCAATTAAAAACAAAAAAAGAGTTCATATTTTTATAAATAAATAAATGTGTAACTGTTTTATCCATTTTTTAATCTATATCATATACAGCGTGTATTGCAACAGATATTACAATAAAATGTGAATATTTTTTGTAATTTTCTTCAAAATATTACAATTATATATCTCAAAAACCAAAAATTCTTAACTGTAGAATTGTACCTAAGAAAATAATAAATAAACAATTAATAAATGTTCAAATGGTTTATAAAGTACCTATAACAAAAAAAATGTAACTTTGTGTAATTACGTTCATCGCGTAAATTAAGTAACGAACTACATTAATTTAAAATGTTAATTTTTAGTTTTTGCGAAAGTTATTTTTAAGAAATTAGGTTAAACTTTAGCGTAACTTTTTCAGACATAGTAATAACTTTTTCAACATTTAATTCAATTCTTCACTTCAAATAAATATTAAGAAGAATTGTATTACTATTCATTTTCACTTGTTTATTGCTTACCTACTAAGCTAAGAATTGCTATTTTATCTTGATCAAGTTTTTTAAATAATGTATTACAATATTTTACAAACGTAATAGTTACAACAAACGTTACATTTATTTTCTAAACGTATCTTTATCGAGCTAAAATGTCATTAATGATTGGAGTGTTAAAGAAAATTAATAAATATAGATACCTATTAACCGCAATTTATGTAGTATCATATGATAAACGTTAATTATTGTGTAGCCTATACCTTAATCTACACGTATATTGTTTCAGTAGCTACAATTTAAAAACAATTTTTTTTTTATCATATATCCTCTCGCTGGAATCGTCTTGTCGGGTCCGCTACTCCCCGCTGCAATCATCGCTTTCTTACACACACACAAAACCGCAATCGAACCCTCGTCACATGTGAGCAGCATCAGTACTGTTAATAACCACCTCGTCACGAGTCGCGCGCGGAAAATATTATATTATTACTATTCTTATTATTAAACACGGGAATAAGTAGTCGGCGGCATATTATTATATATTAGTCCCCAATAGAGTGTTGACATATGTGTTGTTTTTTATATCCTCTTTACGGCGTGCATATATGTATATATATATATTTCTCTGTACAGGACGACGACTACGACGGGGAAGGGCGAGCTGCTGCTACTGCTGTCAGACGAACAAATTGTACTCGTCCGCGTGAGAAGCCAGAAAAACGCGTCGCGCGCCGCGACCGAGACGATTGTGCCGCAGGAAGACGAGAGAGAGAAGAAAAAAATTCACCAAATCGAGACACGAACCACATGCTGCCGGCTGTCACTCCTCGGAAAATGCGCCCGACGACTAGGCTTATCAGGTGACGGACGGACGGACGGTCGTGCGTGTATCTATCGCGGTGGCTCACAGTCCGACGCCCATTTGTGTGTGTATGTATGTGGATGTGTGGGTGTTTGTGTGTGTGTGTGTGTGTGTGTGTGTGTGTGTGTGTGTGAGTGTGCAGTCAATGTTTGTTTTATACATATTATATATTATTATTATTATTATTTGTAAATTTTTTTCAATTCATCATGTATTAAACGCTACACGAAGATTCAATAATTTTAAACATTTCAACAGTACAATAACGTATATAATATATATTGTATATAATATTGTATTTACTGATATGAATTTAAGTTTTGTATACAAAGTGGCCTACCGTGATTTCCCATTTTCCTGCGTTAGCTAATAATGGTCATCGGGAAAACTCGTGGACCATCGCGTATATACATTATACGGTATAGGTACTTAAGTCAGTTAAACAACTATATTGTGTATTGTTCAATGCTTGAGTTGAAAAATTAATTATAAGGAGACATATAATCAATTTACACAATATTAACAACAAAAAATATATCCTTTTTATATGAGCGATGCTTTGATTAAACAATTAAAGTATAAGAGTCAATATAACGTCCCGTTCTATATGTAATAACTCTTGATAGATTTACGTCAAACTGCAATGATGATAGTAACGAAATTACAATATTTAGAAATATTATTAATTTTAATTAATTGTTTTATTCATTTTTTTTAATGTTTACTCAAAAATATAAAAAGGATGTTTTGAAAGTTGTTAGTTTTATAGTTATGATTTTATTTCCTCGTCAAATAAAAATTTCAACGTTATATTATACGGTTAGATTTATTGTTATATACGTTATCCCTGCTATACGTTGTTTGATATATTATAATAATGATATTTTACGTAGGTAAATCATACGCAGTTACAACCGCGTAAAATTTCAAATATTTTATCGGATCATTTTTTTAAGTACCTATATGTAGTTATCATATCGTATATTATTGTTTTCGCGGTTGCTTGATAATCATGCGTATCGCGGGGTGAAATCATAATAATAATATTTTATTACCTCATAAAGCCGTAATATTACCATTGTGAAATGAATAAAATATATATATACAAATGTAATATACTTACAAATCACAATCATTTAGTAAAGTCATATACGAATTGTCACGAGCTCAACACGTTATTATGATATTGTTTAAACAGCAGAGAAGTCGAAGGTAGAAACATCCGCGAGTTTTTTCGCATCCATTCGTAAACTCCATATAATACGGTCAGTTGACGATATCCGTGAAAAATATTTCATACCCTCGTTCGACGTATGAGCTTCGATGTAAAATGAAACTATTTGCGATCATCACTAGGTCATGATCCACATATTTTGGAATATCTGAAAATGTATACGACATGTATGGTTTTGGTTTACCATTCTGATTTCGCCTCCATGATGCGTGCCTTTATCGGCAATTTGTAGCGGACACTGTAAGCATTTAAAAACGTAATATATTAAATTACACCGATTATAATGCGTATATTAATAACTTAATCATTTTAAATTATTGTGCACTCTCTCAACAATCAATATAATACATGATTTATGTAGACGGTAAATTAGTTCCAAAATACGTTTTCGACGTACCTAATCGTAAAATATGTTAATTGTTATCAATGTTTCAATCGTTCTCCACTCACTGCTGTATGCGCATCTGATACGATCTCACTCGGACTCTTATTCTTTTCCCTTAGTAATTATTATTACCATTTACTATTATAATTTATTACCTATATTGGCTATATTGAACAATAGCTGTAATACTTAAATACAACTTTATGTCTTCGTTGAACAACGAGTAACTCAGTATTGTATATACTTACGAAAAACTGTACCTATTTCGTATTTGCTTTAATTATTATTCTTCTATTGTAAAATCAGTATCTATATGTATATATTATGTAAATAGCCTGTACAATTGTTGGTACATTTGTGTCGTAGCTTTCTGTTAGTATATACCTCGAACGCGCTTTACATCAATCAATATAATTTTAGGACTTTGTGATTATTATAAATTTATAATATAAATAGAATAATGGATATTAATTCATATTTTGTTTTAAGTTTTAAGCGCAACTGCATATAAAAACAAAATGGACCAAAAATAAGATTAATTATTACCTACCTATGTGTAAACCACTAGAAAATTAACGAACATTTTTGATTCTTAAAAAAATAAATACCATAAAAAAAAATATTAAGAAAAACTTAAATAATGAAGCTTATAAATAGGTATTATTTATTATTTTTTTTTTTAAAGTTTATAGATACTTTATAACCATAAGAAATACAAAAAGAAAAAAATCAATTAACAAGTAGGCAGAATAAACTAGATTTTTACATATTATAATGGGAGAGGCGGAATATAATATGTATTTATATTGGTACTTATAGGTAGGTACTAGGTATTTACAATTTAAAAATAAACAGTTTTGCAACAAGTCCAATTTTATTTTTATTTTATTAAATAAAAAAAAGTTTAAACGCGAGTTATTTTTTGATGTAAAATTCGTTCGTGGTAATGCCGGTAGTGAGCTGTACCCTGTACGTATATATATATATAATAATATATACCCATATCGGTATATATGTATAATATATATACACCTGTTGTAACACTCGCGCGTCTGTGTAATATTGTACGCGCATATATATTTATAATATTTTATTGTATTTTATATTACTCGTCAACTTTTTAGTACAACAGTTTTAATCAAAATAATATGTAAATAACTTTCTATAATATTATGTAAATCAGTAAATCTACATGTAAAAGGAATTATACGGTTTCACGTTTGATTATAATATAATATTATAATATATATATATCATATTGCATTGTGTACAATTTTGTGGTTTTAATATATATTTTAGACTTAACCTATACGTCTCTTGCCTTCCTACGTCTAACCTAACCTACCTAATCCATATAATTTAAAATTCTAAAAACACACACCCTACTCTTCAGTGTACAAAGGGCTGACTGCAATGCGTATACCGAAGTTATCACGACAACATATGCTTGAAATCGCCGAATTCGCCAGACCGAACACGATAACTATATATAATACATTATGATCGTCGAATATCAATATAATAGATATAATATGATTGTATGAGCGACCGTTATCGTATTAGAATATCGGTACGCGCGGCAATACTTAATTAAGGCGGGTCTCTGTTCATCGAGGCTATTTCGGGTTGCGCGCGTACACATACGCACATACGTCCGGTCGAATATTATATTCTTATTATTATTATTATTATTATTATCATCATCAAACCCGAATGGAAATAAATCCGTCGTCGTGTTTCCGATGGTCCACGGCTACTGCAGCCAGATGTGTCCTGTCGGTATAAATTTAAAACGCCGCCGCCGCTGTCACCGTCACTACGGCTATGCCACGCCGCCGCCGCCTGTTCGGATCAAAAAGAAACGATCGCGGAAGGCTGTCAGCGAGTTTTTCGCACTATGTAATATGTATCACCAAAAGTCAAAACGGTACATCTATTATATATAATGCGTGTGTATACTACTTGGGATGTCGTATATTTTATGCGATATTAGTGTGTGTGTATATACTATATTGGTCATATTTTTAATACATCAAACAACGCCGCTGCCTTACATATAGGTATATTAAATATAATATATTTATATAAACAATAATATTAGTTACCTACGGGCTATAACGGTTTATATTTATGTGTAATTTATGTTTATAGGTCGACCGAAGTGTTACGTTATAATAATAATATGGTATATATGTGTTTGTGATGATTTACCTTTACATAGACTTAATAGTATAAGTAGCATTAACGGAAATCTGTAGTATTCTGATTTTCCGCCAGGGAAGATGGTATATATATAGGTAGTAGACTTATATCTATTTCAATTTTTCTACGTTTTAAGCCGCACAATTCTTTGAGTATCGTATAAAATATATTGAAATTAAATTACAATTTTATTTATGATTTACTTTACCAAACTTTTATGTTATTGTGCGCATGGATATAATAAATTTAAAAAAAGCATCTCTACCTACATTGTGTGATTTTTTTTTAAAACCCTATTTAAAATAATAAGAACAAATTAATTTATAAAATAGTTATTAATTTAATAAAGACGTTTTCATATTTAATACAAAATATAGGTAATTATTTATTTTATATAATTATTTATAATATCAAATACGTCGTTATTGGGTTATTCATAAAATATACAGCTTAGGTATACATACCGAAACATTTTTGTTTTATCAATGCCATAAATGTTTTAATTACCTACCTACTTTAAATTAATAATAATATATTTTATTTTAACATCCTTAATAAAGTCATCAAAAGTTACTATTCTAGCATACATAAATTTAAAGTTTAAATTATAATAATTTTATAGTGACTTTAAAGTTTAAAGTTCTCCATTAAAGTCAAGTTTTCCATCTTTTTTTTTCATTTCCTCTCATAGTTCATTGCCCTTATTTTCATTATTGCCGGTTTTTATTTCTATACACTACGCTTTGACTGGAAATATGCACGTTGTTTACTTTTTTGATAAAAACTAATCGATTTGGCGCCATGAACACCGACAGAAAATATTGGGGGCTATAGGCGAGGTTGGCCTAATCGCGTTGATCCGTCCGCTACGCCAAAAACGGCGTTCGACCTAGTGCACCAAAATAATAATAATACAAACCCTGCGATCTGTAAAGCACGTCTCCGCCCGTGCAACGTATTATAGCTATATCATATAAATAAATATATATATATATATATAGGTATATAATGTCACGAGCGCTGCATATTATTATTATTGTTTTACGTCTTAGCTGTCAAGTGCCGAGAGCAGACTCACACTCGCGTATTAAACCACTGCAATACTATAATGTTCTACTGACGCTAGCCCTGGGATAATTAATGGAACTATAGGGTTTTCGGGTTTTGTTTTTCTTGTACACGAACGCCCGGCGCGCAGACGAATAAATTGTCAAAGTCTCTCTAATCCGGCCGCGAACGGTCGGTATAAATAACGAGAGACACACCACCGAGATATACGCGTATTCCCTCTTTTTGTAAATAATATATAATAAGTATATATATATATATATATTCTGATAATAATATACAAGATTGGCGTGATCTCTATATAGCTTATACATGACACGCCGCGGTATTTTATACGCACTGTGTATATGATATACACACATTACGTGTATATATATATTTATATATAATAATACTTGTGCAGTGTGTGCGATTAATAAATCGTTTTGAACATTTAAAAACCGTGTACGAGTATTGCAGCGCCGCCGCGCAAAACAAACATTCGGACGTAATTTTAATATTTCATTGGAAAGGCGGGGGCGCCTAATATGCAGTTTCACAGCTGTAGCCGCGCGAAGACAATATTGTAAATATCATATTATACAATCGTTTTTAAAGATTCGTTAAATTGTTCAACGGTGACGTTTTCGTAGGAAATAATGTTTAAATAAATATGTAGGTATAATAATATGTGTACAGACATGAATAATAGTAACAATAATAGTAATCATCGTCGTCCCAGCGGCGCGGCGTGTAAATTGCGATTACACCGCGCGGGCGGACCGCAGCGTTCTGCGACTGCCAAACAGTCTATTATAATACACCAACGGAAATTCTCGTAAGTATAATATTATTTACACACAAATTTTTCTACCACGAATATAACAATACAATGGACATGGACGATTTTTTTCAACACGCAAATCGCTAACGCCTGATATTTATCTACATATGAGGTTTCCACAACAGAGACGAGTTCGAAAAAAAAATGTTAATTACAATTACAATCAGGAACAAGAATATTCTGTAATTATGCATAAGCAAATTTAATTTAATTTAATTTCAGATAAAATAACATGTATACATTTATATCCAGATCTGTAGCTACGTATTTATATATAGTTAACGACTTCCTCATTCGTAGGTATAACTACTGATCTGAATCGCCTATAAATGTGTGACTACTTCATATTCAAATAATATCGAACAAAATTATTTGTTATTCCAATATTATTGGTGTTATTTATACTCATAATATTTAACCATTATTAGTTAAATAATGTGATATATAGTTCAATCTGTGTAACAACTGTATCTTGAAATGTTGATAAATAAATTCTATACATAATATGAAGTAGTATACAATAATATCAATAATACACGTATCTACCATTAAAAACGTTAACTTACTTATGTTACATTATCTATAATGTATAATACGGTAAGTATAATTAATAATTTTGATATTTGGTATACCAAAGTACAAAAAAAAAATCTGTTATAAGCTTGTATAACCATTGACAAATATAATAAATCATTATTATTAAGAATGGCCCTTTAAAATCATTTGGAAAACGATATTGTCATTTTTGACGACATTAAAACCTATACAGTACTATATAGAGACTACAATATTATATAATATTAGCATTATAAACGGTGTGCTGCAGTACACCAAAGGTATTTATAAATTCATTGAATGTCATTCATACTCATAAGTTAGCGTGATGAAGTCGGTTGTTATCATTATTGTCTGTGAGCCAGAAGACAATGGGGTAGGGGTATACGGGCAAGATGTGAGAAGGGTTGAGAAGAATTGTACAGCGCATATATTCGGTATTATTCGGTTCGTCTTATTCCATCGTAATATAATGGCGGCCGTATTCCGAAATACGACCGGGTCAACGCTGTGAGGTAGATGGGGTGGCAATGTCGCGCAAAAATAAGGGATGTCATGCGAAAGAGAAAACTGGAAAAAGAGAATATATATAAATAAATATATACGGCGGACGGGATGAAAAAAATATAAAAGAGGACAAAAACCCGACGCCGGCCTGGAGGAGGTATTGCGCGCGGTGGCGGTGATGGTGGCGGACGAAGGATATACCGTTCACCCTGCCAATCGTCTCGCGGAAAATGTTTTCAAAGACAACAAAAGCGCTCCTAAGCAATTAATAACCTCTCGTCTGTTTGTTTGTGTTGCATCGCAAAAGTTTTGGCCACGGGAAAACGGCACCGCCAGAAACAAAAGTAAGTACTCTCACACACACACACATAATATATATATACACGAATGAATTTATATACGCACATACACATATATATATATAGATAGATGTCTGAGCATCTGTGTATGGGTCGGGACGCGTGTGAACCACTTGCGGCGGCTGTGGTCCCGCGGGCGAGCGGCAACGACAAATGGATTTACAAGCGGTCGTACACTCTATGGGTTGTACACGGCGGCGGCGGTGGCGGTGCAGTATAGTGCGGCGCGAGAGAAAAATACGCGCGGGGCAGTGCGCGGGGACGACGACGACTAAATTTAGCGTTTTTCTTCCGGAGGTTTCGAAAAAATTTCCCGGCGAAAAGGGGCCTAGTTAACCGTATTGGAAAAAAAAAAAACAATGCGTCGTCTTGATTTAACGCAACTGCGGCCGTCCGTCAAGCCGACCGCGCGTTTCAACACCTCGCCCTGCCGCACGACGACAGTGGCGACGACGGCGGCGGCCCAGCACATTATATCGTTTATACGCGTCGACAAATTATTGTTTCCACCGGGCGCGCGTGTATTATTACACTTATGTGTGTAGATATGTATATAATATAATGTGTGGTACGCGGCAATGATTAATGGTCTCCGGTGGCTTTAGACGCGACGTCGCTCTCCACCCTAACGAGACGATATTTTGTCCAACAAGCTTTTTTTCTTCGGTTTTTTTCCTTCTCTCTCTCACTCCCTCTCTTTTTCTCTTCGTTTTGTCGCCAGAAAAATATCGACAATCGCTCGACGCGTAAATATAGAGACTACCTATGGTGTGTATACCTAATGTATACCTACAACACTCGACAAAAAGCCAAGTAGCCTTCCACGAATATTATATTATAATATTTTTATTCGATTATATTTACATATTTCATACCCGCACGTGCACGTTAATGGTTTGTAAAATAGACAATTTTTCGGGTTATTTTTTGTTGTTGCTACTCTATTCGTATGTTTGCGCTCGCAGAAAGGGAATAATTATTTTTGCATTTTATGATGGTAAATATTTTAACCGACTGCTATAAATGGATTAAAACAACAAAGTTGAAAAGAGAAAGCATTTTATTTTTTGCACATTGAGTTCGAAAACTTTAAAAAAGTAATAACTTAATTCAGTTAACTGAGTTAAAGACATTTTAATTTTAAATATTGTCATTAATAATTATAATATTATAGATACGTACAATAATTACAGTTTAAATTAAAATTTTAGTTTGTAAATTTGTAATGAATTCATTAAACTGCTAACATTTGATATAAATATGACTATTATATATATATTTTAAAAAGTTCATTTTTTTTATAATATAATTTTAAGTTTCAACTTTTATAATTTAATGTCGACTGCTCTAATATAGTAATATGTCAATGTAACAATTATGGATAATTGTATTTATCTATCGCACATAAGCGATGATTTGAATATTTTACAGTATTATACCCCGTTTGTGTGTACTATATACATTTGTACACATCACAGTCAAACCGCAGACTGAAATTGAATACGATATTTCCGGTCTCTCGAAATATGGTCAAGATCTTTAACCCACATGATGATCGTGCAGATACTTATCCCATAATGTTATGTTTGAAAACGATTTCCTGATCCACTATTGGTTTATAATTACGTATTCAACATTCGTGTGTATATATGTTGTGTATATATATATATGTGTACGAGTATATAGGAATGTTGCGCACACGATAGTATATAATATTATTATATTATATCAGCGCACACGTTTGATCGCATATCTATATATCTATATATAATAATAAATATGGTTCGTAAACGTATAGGCCCAGTATCCACTCCTTAATCATATACATAATATATTAATATACATCCTAACTCGATATAAGTGTTACCTTTTGTCCAGCGAAAGTGCGCGGGCTAAACCTTTAACCGTACATAATATATGCAGATTATATTTATATAAGTACGAGTTTCTACCTGTGAAAGATAATAGCATACAAATTAAGCCCAAGCATTGTATATATACATGAGTAATATATTATAGTATTATGATAATATAGAGAATGAAAATATAAGTGCAAAAGATAGTTTTTAGGATTTGGAGAAAAACATATTACACAATAACTCATTTATAATATTATTTCTGTATCCGATTTGGTTTCCCTACCTACTCACACAGTTGTATATTATGAACAATAATAAATAGGTACAATATAAGGTACATATTATTGTATTTACTTAGTGACTGAATACAGTGTTATGTTTGCATAGTTTTAATAACACTATTTCATAGCAAGATACATTGTTTAAAATTAAAATCACATTCTAAAAAACTAAAACATATTTTAATACAATTCAATATAATATATTACCTACATAGTTATATAATATATACACATTCGTATAGGTATATTATAAAATACATTATATTTTAAATATTTTAATCAGCCATATTGGCATAATTTTTTGTTATCAGTTTTACGAATTCGTATCTACTAATTCTTTGATTAGTATTTTGATTAGATAGATAATAGATTAGAAAATATAATATTTTCTACATAGATAAAGACATTTTGGGTATTAAATCTCACTATATAAGATCTATATTACATCTCAAAATAAATCATGATGAATATAAGTATAAGAACAGTATATAAGATAACTAATAATAAATGGTATAATAAAATTATATTTTTTGATTTATTTGGTCGGTACTATAATGTCTTTATAATTTTATTGTAGTTATATAATAATAACTCGAAAAAATCGAACATGGTGATTTAAATAGTTGAATTAGGTATACAATTTAAGTGCATAATATACACCTATACATACAGTATGTCAGTATACTAGCTGTATGTATTATGGTACATAAAAAAGAATCATTGTTTAATGTTATTATTATCTAATCCATAATAATAACAATCTGGCCATTATGTGAAATTTATTTTTATATAAAAATATCTAGAAACTACTATTTACATATTTTAAATTTTATTGTAGATACACCTGACAAGTCTTCTTGCTGGCCATCACCCAGATATTTATTATACCTATATGATGGCCTTATGTATAAATATACACAATATATAATTTACGAAATTATAATTTATATTGCGTAAACGTTTTTCTATCATAAACGTGACGTAGGTATATGTTTTATAATACAAAATAAATAAAAAATAATATTATTATTATCATTGATTATATAAACATATTGTTTATATCAGAGAAATAACAAATAATTGTGTATTTGTGTCATATAATTATTAAAAGTTTTGATAATACACTAATAATTTATTTATATTTAGTCGCAACAATTCAAAAATGTGAAAAAAGTGTGAAAAAAATTGTCTTTTATAAACTATATTCTACATAATACTCGCGCGCGTATAGGTAAAATATTTAAATAATAATACGAACCGGATAAACGTATAAATAATATATATCCGCCAGCCGGCGTAGGACTCTGCAGTGTAAAATCAGATATCTCTCGAGTACAATATAATAATAATAAGATGCGTACCACCAATAACACAGACATATAATAATATTATAAATATAATATAGGTATAGTTACGATATGCGTGTGCGCTGTACAAGAGAAGGGACCGTATACACGAGATCGGTTACCATTTTATTTGCTTTGACGCCTGTGAAATTGGCCGTTTAAAAATATACGTAAAGATTATTATTATGTATATATATATATATGTACGCTCCGGGGGATGATGTTTTCATTGTGTGCGCGCGCGTACGTGCGTGTGTGCGTATATATCAATATATTCGCCGTCCCCCTCGGCCCCCTCCGGTGACGGCGACGGCTGTCGTGTGTACTTAGCTCCGCCGCATTAATCTAATGGCCGGTTTGTTATTTCAATCGGACATAATACACCTTATACGCCGCCGATATGCCATTTTTTTTTCCCTTCCACTTCATTATCATTATATAGAAGAGTGTATTATATTTGTATTATGTGTGTTATATACGCGCTCGATACCGCAGAAACGATTTGAAAGAATAATTGTTGTTTTTTCGGGTTTTTTTTTTTTTTGTCCCGAACAACGGCGATTTTTCGTATTGTTATATATATTTTTTTTCGTAATATTACATTACGATATTATACCTATAATAATGTGTATACACTGCGGAGTATATGTAATTGTATTATAATAGTAATAATGTATTATTAGTGTATGCCAGCACCGCAAGGCACAAATATCGCCGTCTCTTAATATTTATACCTGTATACATAATATTGTAAAAAATATTTTTGCTTCTCCGCAATCGAACAACATTTATTTCAGATTACTATTAATTCACCCCATACCAATTTATATAGTATGTATGTGAGTAGGTACGTCTTATTCGTACAAGTGCATTACAAATCGAATAGACAAAATGATAATATTAAACCGCGATGTAGGTACCTTTATCTCTCAATTATTCATTTAAATATTATAACTATAAAAAATTATGGCATCTTTATAAATATAACTTACTTATTATTAATAGCTACTGAATTATTGTTCTGATTTTTTTTTTCAATTCAAACTAATATTACCTATATAATATGAATTTCACACATACGTCGACATAAGAACCGAAAATTATTATTCTTCAAACAATATTGGTATTACGAAAAAATGTTTATTTTTTTCCGTATATTTATAATATAATAAACGCATATGTATAGAATATAAGTAGCTACTAGCTGTAGACTATAATATAATATTGTAAAATATATGCGGATAGAAAAAAAAACGTATAGCAATAATATGATAACCACCCGGGTAGAAATATTTTCAGTACATAAAAGGCGCATTATAATAACTACAGACACCTATGTGTTAAAATGAAATAAAATATGATTGACATCGAGTGCCTATACCAATGTGTATGTGCGGGCACATAATAAGAATGTACGTGCAGCTGATTGCGGCCGTGTGAACTTTCGTTTCGGAGGTCCCTGGACCGAAGGCTGCTGTGCTATGCGCGCGCGCGTATACACACACACATTCTTATATGTTATGTGTGTGTGTGTGTGAGTTAAATTCACGCACATGAGTGGTGACGGCAGTGTTACGAGACAGTGGCGGCGACGGGTCAAATTTGAATTTTATCGCCTGGGGTGGGGACACCATTCTGCTGCAGTGGCGGCAGCAGGTGACAATATATAATATTATATTTATATATATATATAGTGAAATATAATGAAATAACATAATGGGCACTCGAAATGACGTCCGAATCACCTTTAAATATAATACACACATATATATATAGACAACTACCGCGGTGGTCTTCGACGTTTTTCTCTCTTCGCCACGTACGTATTATACATAGGTACGCATGCACAACACAGCACATCATATTATTATTATTATGTACACGATGAAATTCCTCAGGGGATCAAGGCGGCGACGACGACGTGTTATTTTCGCCCTCGCCGGCTCATTGTCGTCGTCGCTGCATTTTTTTAACGAAAATCACCATCCCACGCGCTATGTAAACGTTTAATAATATAGACCCTTTTCGTATTATATACGCAACAATAGTATATATAATCGCACGCCCGTTAGTTTTGCGGTCGTCCTCCGCCCCCGTGCATCAAGACAGTACCCAAAACTGGTAACACATTATATATATTTTATTCTTCCTCTACATACATACATATATGGTACATATTATATGCGCGTGTGTGCTGCAGTGCGCCAGCCAAGTGTGGAAACGCATTTTGTACACACACACACACACACACACACACACACACACACACTATATCGCTTCTGAACCGAATAAAATTTAATCCACCCTGTCTGTATACATGCGTTGCGCGCACTAATACGCGAGCCGCCGTCGTACCCTCAAAAAAGGCCACATGCGACGAATCTAATACTGATAATATGTAAGAATAATACACATACCTGTATATATATATTTAATATATTGTGTACACTTTATTATCGTGGGGTTATACACAGGCTACAACGTGGATACATATAATAATGGCATAGTTAGTATATATATGTCTAACCTATATACAGATGATAATAATAATAATAAAAAAATACGCCACCCGGAACGGTATTATGATACACACCCCCAGGTACATTATCGTTACTGTAGCACAACGCCATCACTATACATTTTATAATGTAATGTTACGTAGGTGTATAATATATATAATATAATATATATTATATAGGTACACGGACGCAACGACGAGTCGCATATTCCATTATGTTTATTGATTCGTATGCCTCCGATATAACTGTACCCGAGCGTGAGGTCTTAAACTAGACAAATTACATACGATATACTCATACAAAGGAAAGTCCACACACATATTATGTACAAACAAGTGTTAACGCGAATACTCTTTCTATAGACACACGAACCAAATCAATTTTATTGTTTTGTTTTACTTTCGGTTTATTAAAACAAACATTCAATCATTGACAAATAAACTGTAAATTGAATTATTTGTAACAAATCTTCTAATTAAAGACGAAATGTGACATGACGTAATCACCATTGAAAGTTAACAAATTGACTGAAAAAAGTGTATTCTTTAAAATAATATATACATGTAAAAACTTTAATTATTCAACAATATGTAAAATAAACTTTATGAAATACATTATTTAATACGTGATATGTTGTATAATTTAAATATGTCAACTATGTATTTATTTATTTACGACTATTAAATGCAATTAAAATTTAAAGGTTTTTGATTGCTAATATACAAATATAATAAAAAATTCGTCCTACTTTAACTAGCATATCCTATTTTAATATTAAAATATTAACACAGTATTTAACGGAGACTATTAATTTTATTAATCATTTTGTATAAAAAATAATGAATGCTTTGTATATTAAATGTCATCTAGCATGGAAATTTTCAAATAAATATTTATTTTTTAAATAAGAATTTTAGAACTTGAATCGCCATAGTAAAAATAAATACTTCTTAACTATCTATGCAATGTACATATAAGGTAATAGGTACTGTACAGTGTAAACATTACACGTCTATATAGGTACTTAATATGTACTGGACTACATTTACAACATCGTTAATATTTATCTGAGTGTATTATACAATTAATTATTAAGGATACTATAACTATATCACAGGGTTATTATTTAATTTACATATTTTTTAGATCAAATTGATATTTATGATAAAATTAATATTTGCGTTTTTACGTTATCTTTAAATTTTTATAACACTATATAATTAGTTATGGTCGACAAAGTAATTTAGATGTTAGTTTGTTTACTTGTAGTTTTAAACCCAATATACCTTTAAGTACATATCATAATATTATAAAAAAAAAAAACAATAATAACATGTTACATTTTCGAAATCATTAATTTAAAAATAAAAGTCAATTAAAATAATTAAATGCAAAGATATTGGTCTATTAAACTCTGGGGCATATATTATACGAATATTGTGTATGTATAGTATAATGCATATGCGTATGTGTGACGTGTTCAATTGCCAAATACCATGGTACGTTTTACTGTTGAATTTATAAATTATTAACAACAAACCACACATGCGTTTACAATAGATCTATCACGTAGGTACTGCACTCGTCATATTATGTGTCTTATTTGTTTTCTTTTTTTTTAAGCGGTATACAATATTGGGAGTTGTCCAAATAAACGTTATATTAGTGGCCAAAATACACTTTTGACAAATAGTTGAAGATCAAAATTGAACAGTTGAACTTCAGATGAGAAATATATACATACGAGTATATGTTTTTTAGTAGGATCTAAAATTAAATTTAGTAACTAAGACTTCTGGGATTTTAAATTTTGAAAAAAGTATTTACAGAAGTGCATAATAATATATATTTATAAATTTATAATAATTACGCATAATATATGAATCATTTTTATGTCATTTGATAAAAATTACGTATTTATGGGTAAGTATAAAATAAATAAAGGATAAAAGATGCAACATTAGTTTAAAATTGAATTAAAAATGTATTACAATTAATCCAAAACAAAATTTTAAAATTATCTACTACAAGCAAAAAATTTTAATAGGTACTTATAATATATAATAATAATAATGTATTAATATCAATACTATAAATATATTTTCATTACACAAAATATTTAATCCTCATAACAGATAATTACGATAAAAAATATGCGGTGTAAATTTCAATAACTAAATAAAATTTACATTTAACTTAATACAAATCACTTGAAACTTTTCAAAATTTTAACGTTTTATTTAACTTTGGCAAAAAACTGAAAGGATATTGTTAAAATTAATTTTGAAATTAAAAATAATTTATTTGTTTAATTTTAATACTTAAACAATAATAATAATAACTGACTAAAATTTCTAAAAACTAAAAATATAAAAATATATTGCAATAATTTCAATACTTCACCATTAAATTTCAACCATTTTTTTCAGTATATCTAGACAGTGGACACCTTTTTATTATGCACTCGGCAATTCAAAAAACTATATTATATTTATGTTAATAAATTATTTAAATTTTAACGAACAATATAATGACAGAAAAGATAAAACTAATTTATCTTTTTTTGGCTAAAAAGTCATTTATAGTCACAGGACGGAATAATAAAGCTTTTTTTTTACCAAAAAGGGTGTCACCCGATAACCGTATTCCTTGAATAATCTAAACCATCTGTAGTATAATACGCATATAATAAACTTAAACCTACATATATATTTTAATATATATTATACTTTACGGTAAACTTTCAAAATATTTCGAATTTATTTCATCGGTTAAGTAATATTACTGGTTTTTATGCTTTGGGTTAGCGGTTTTGTCTTCCAACTTCGCAACATAAACATAATGCTAATTTCAACATAGCAGCGTTAAAGCCCTTCAAAGTCAACCGGGCGAATAGTTTTAAAGTCGGTTTTATGCATGAGGGAGAATATGGTGAAAAGTTTTATTCAAATTTCTTCGTGATTTGAATAAAACGACGGTTTCGCCATATGTTTTATCAGATACTGATTTCGAATACAAATCGGGACGTAGAATACATTGACGTAAATCTACGGAATAACCACGAAAAATAGCAAGTATTTCTTGAGTTTTCTATAAATTATAAGGATATAAAAACATATTGATATAATCTAATCCAACAAATATGTAATACTTTCAATATCAGATCTATTATCTTTTTGTGTTATTATGCTAATCGATATGAAATTATTTTTCAGTATTGCATACGCTGAGGTATAATATTGTATTTATTGTTGAGGCCATCATCAATTGCCAAAATAATTACTAATATATTCGTTATACATCTTCCCAAAAGTACAGTATATAGCACCTATAAATATTATAATAATAGTTTTATTTTTTTTTATAGGTACAAGGAAGAAACTATGTAAACATTTTTTTTTGTTCTCTCAAATTAAGGTTTGTGACAATAAGTATAATGTATACGTAGTTTAAAAAAAATACATTTATCAAATTATATTTTATTCAGAATCTATACTAGATTATACTCCAAACAGTTCAAACATAAACATAAATATATAAAGGGTTATTTATTGAACAATACTCATTATTTAAAAATCTATTAACGTTTTTGAAGATATTTTTTTACATAATTTATTGTCAAAATACAACATTTTTTTTTTTAAATATATTTTTATGCTACGTATAAATTATAAGTTTTTACTGTTTAAACGACAACATATAGGTACATCTTTCAATTCATCTTTTGAAGCAGAATATTTTTTTGTAGTATTTTGATACTCAGAAATTGAAATTTGGACGAGTAGTTTTATTACGAGAGTTGTAATTATTTTAAGTTTAGACGAGTAGAGACAGTAGGCCACAATTTTTCGAGGTATCCCCGAACTATTTCACTCCATTAACTTAAACTATAAATACTTTTAACTCAAAAACTGCTTGTCCTAATTTCGATTTTTATGTACAGATATTTTCAAATATGTTAATAGATTTTTAAATAATGAGCGTTCAACAATAAAAGAATCGAACTGTATATATCAGCCCTTTCTCGATAACCAGATAAACGATTTAGATCAGTTTCACCAATACTCCACTGCGATGTATAATTAAAATATATAATAATATAATATAACATATAAATAACGTTCGACGATTCGCATATGGTGACGTTCGGAAGATAGATAACGCGACGATAATATAATGTAAAATATGTTATATGATAATAATATTAAACCACGTTAGAAACACGCGATGATATAATACAATTATTATTAATATATACGGTCATCGCTCGGTGGTATGACAATAATAATAATAATATTTCTGTGTGTGTGCGAGTGTCTGTAAACGTGTGTCGCGGTCGGGTTGTGGCAAAAGGGTTGTGCCTATTGTTGGCGTACATAACACAATCACACACTCACACACGCACACAAATGCAAGCGCAATAGTATTATATTATGTATATTATTGTATATAGTTGCTGAGTGACAAAACGAACGGCAGTGGCGGCGAGGGCGGCGACACGCAGTAGATATTATGCGTAGAGTGAGCGGCGTCGGCGGCGCGCGAGTTCCCCGGTAATCCCTCGCCGAGTATAAAACGAGGTCTGCGTGCGGTCCCGCAGATAAACAAACGTACCCTGCCCGGGCGTCGGCGGGAGCACTATTATTTGCATATCAATTATCGGATACTCTTTTGCGCCACTCTCACCCTTCGTTCTACTTCTACCCCCAACCAACCACCCCTCCTCCGGACTATAAGCCCGTCGAGTCTCCCTTCCGTAAATTCTAATTGCGTACATATCATATATTATTATATATATATAAGTATATATGACGACGAAGATGAGCTACGCTAACACACCACCCAGTAAAATCGTTTGTATACAAGGCACTATAGCCAAAATATTATATATAGTTGTAACTCTCTACTGCTGTCCTCTCATCAAGTTATTAATTTTTTCGAATTTCCCTCCTCCCTTTCGCCCTAAGGCACACTGCTACTACTGCGAAGTCAACCCGCAGTCCAACAATCCCTCGGACGTAATAGTATCATACTTTTCAGTTCACAACCTTAACCCATAACGCGGCACCACCAATTCAATATTTTAGTCTCATGACGTGATATCATTCGATTTTCTAGAGATTGGATATTTTACGATGTTTCTAAAATTCACACTACCTTTAGCCATTAGCTGTCAAGATTTTAGTGCTTTATAGTAGGTACAATCATACCATACAATATAGTATACTGAGTATACACATTACACGCCAAACTTAATAAAGAATCTAACATAACAGCTATTTGACGACAAAATTATTAGGTCAGTGGACAACATTGTAGCAATAATTACTATACTTCAAGTGTATCATGTTATATTTATAAAATAATTAAATATTTTATGGACTGATTAAACACTAAATCTTTCTGACTGCAATGGTAAATTGATTAATGCTTACCTATTAATATTTAAAAAAAAACAAATCGTATTGGATTATCTTCCGAGGAGATGGTATTTTGCACAAAGTTTAGTTGGAATTATAATTTATACCACCAATAGGTTTATTTAAATAATAAGTATGTATGTAATCCATCACACCAAAATAAAAAAAAAAATGTAATTTATGTACTTTGCGTCACATCTAAATAATAATTTTGGTAATCTATGCCACGATAGAAAACGGAATAACATTTATGTAATCTGCGAGGACTGTGACATACTTTCAATTTCAATCAATGGAATTTATATAATAAATTTATCAAGATTTTAAAGCTATTATAGAGCTTAAATTTAAATAAATAACACGGACTGGTATTAATAACATAAAGTTCCTATACTCGTTTTTTGATATTCTTCAATTACCATTGTTATATCGACAAAAATACCATGGTATAAAAATATAATAATAATTTATAATGCTATCTGTATACCTAATTAATCACGATTAATTTACGACAGATCAGCCGTTGATATTATATGTATGTATGTGATATATGTATACTTACGATTTCGTTTATTCGCAATATAATACAATTGTTGTCTAGAATCTAACCATATTGTCAATCTTTATAATATATGACTAAGACAATATTCTTTTTTTATTTATATTATATCTATAATATAAAGTCGATAAACTTGATAGGAAAGAAATGTATGCTATGTATATATATATGAACTATACATAATCATATATTCATATGCATCGTATATGCTACGACGATAGACGCGAATTTTTCACAGAAAAAGGAAATTATTTTTCGGAATAACACATTCCCCATAAAATGCAATTGTACATATGTATTTAAACATTCAGCAGAATAACACGTATGTATATGTAAGGGGTGAAGAGGAGTCTTGACAACCAAAACCTTATAGTGCGAGTAGGCGGGCGATATTTGCACACGGCATACCACCACATGTGTCTCTCACCATACAACGCCTACCGGATATTGGATTTTTTTTTTTGGCATTTTGTAAATCGTCCTCTCGTCAGAAATAGCCCAAGGTACCTTTTTCTTTTTTTCTCTCCCCTCAATCGAGTGACCCTCTTCAACATCCCGACGAGTTTGACCGTTCGCCCCCGCGATTACTGGAGTTATTTTCGAGTACGTCAACAGGAAATGATGGATTCGTCGGTGGTACTCATTATACTGTACTACACTTATTATATTATATACATATGCATGTTAGTTATTTACAAGCCGACATAAATTAAGGATATTATGTATGAGTTTTGTCTAAAGATAGTTAGATTTGTGTGTGGGATCAATTATGACCCTATATCAAATAAACAACTATTACCGAGAATTTCAACGGAAGTGTATGTTATAGAGAATACTTCGTAGGTTGCAATGCATTGTTATTGAGTATCCATTACTCGCGTATAATAGCAATCTGCTCTTGTGCTACAGATTTTTCAAATTGTAAAACGATAAAAATATTTATCAAAAGTTTTTTCAATAAGTTATATTTTTTTAAACTATTTATAAATATATAGCCATGTAAATAAATATTGTATTTTTATTGTTTAATGCTAATTTTATAATTTATGTACATTCTTAAGCACTTATTTAAAGTGATCAAAAGAATTTTAATTGCAATGTAATTGCTGTTTATTATTCTAGCCAAACTCATTGAACTTAGAGCGAATATATATTATATTGACAATAAAATATTATTGTTTATAAATACAGTTTTGTTTGTACAAATGGTTTCGAAAATAACTTAATTGTTTTATTTTAAGTTATGCATATGCATTATTAGTTATTCCTTATATACTTTCTAATTGTAAACTCCCATATTTGTTCTTATTATAATTGTTTGTATTAACTCATAAAATGTATTCAACATAAACTAACATTTTAAATAGATTCTATTCTAAATATATTCATATTTATTTAAAAAATCATTAAAATTAAATGTTTAAGACATTAACTATTGAATTATGATTTATTAAAAAAAAATATTTGGACAATGTGTACAATCAATGCATTTGGTAAAAGCTTTAGCTAATTATATCATATATTATGAAATTTAAAGTATCGCGGAAATTCTTTAAATTAATAAAATATATTAGTAATTAAAACTTAAATGATAAAAATAATCCATAAACTATCTTTTTCAAAAGATGTTATTATAAAATATCAAAAGTGTATATTCATAAAATAATAATATTAAGGACATCATATTTTCTCGAACGTCAGTAATATTTGTTTTTAATAAATTTAGCACGTACGTTTGAAGATCTGAAAATAAAAGACAGAAATAAAATAAAATAAAAAGAAAAGTTAAAAAGAAATGTTTTATAAATAAAATCGGTCGAAAAGTTTGGTGTCAAGTTTTTATTTTTTATTAGAGCACGTGTATATGCGTGTGTCGTTACGGTGTTTTGAAAGCAGCGGGACCGAAACCGTTTTGGTCGGGACCAATTTTTGTTTTTCTTGGAACATGTGCATTGTTGACTGCAGCGACCCTGTTAATTATTAATCGGTCTTTAATTGAATTACACGGTTTATTTCCATCCTGGCGAAGAGACGAATAACCACTTCCATCCATAGCTCAGCAAGTGTGGATAAAATTAATTATACTAATTTAAAAAAAGTATAATATTATGTGTTATAATAGCTAATTGTTATATCGTTTAATTTTTTTCGACTTATAACTGTGTGTTTTATTTACACCTATACCTATAATATCGAATATATCATAAATGGCTGGTATAAAAGAACTCTTAATTAAAAAAAACCTTGTTGCTTCGACTATAGCACTTATAGACTGTATTAGTGCCACAAAAATCACTATAATAGGGTTACACTCAAGCGTATACACAAATATACACCAGATTTTACAAAATTAAAAAAAAAATTAAATATTTAAAATATTAGTAAAATATAATATATTATACTAATGATGTAGAATATTAACTAAAAGAATATGACAAATATTAATATACTGTTATTATACCTAATAATATTAAAAAAGAAATAATATTGAAATTTATTGAATTGAAATGTCAAATGTATTGAATTAAATTATTGACAGAAAGCAGATTGATAATTTTATTCTTTATCTTAAACTGTACCTGCAACCGCATAATATAACCTTGATGGTAACTAATAGACTTTTCAACCATCTACGTGTGCATATACCTCTGTATATTAGATACATGGATATTGTATCTAAGTATATATTATCTATATTTATCTATATTTTTTATGCTTATACACTTATAAATCTTTGATCCACCTTGCCTACACACCACATATAACTGTAATAAATTATTAATACGGTCATAGATGCGTCGGAGAACGAGAGAGCTGTGGCCTGTGAGTAATAAATAGGGCTCGGAAGTTGATGCATTTTGCATTTTTTTTTGGAACTTTTTAGACGATGCTCTCCTGGCCACAAATCTGTTTCATAAGCATGTGAATCTAAATAACTAATTTTTATTTTGAATTTTTTTGAATTTTTTGGTGTTTATTACTTTTTAAGTCATTATTTGAGATTTATAGGTCATTTTCCAACATTTTAAGTTATTTTTACTGATTTCACACTTCTTATCGTTTCTTGTCATTTACTTTCGATAACATAAAATATGCTCTAATTGTACAATGCAATGATTTTGATTTTTAAATAATTTGTAAGCATTGATAAATTTATAAAACAAATATTTTTAATTTTTTAATTTTCCTATTTTAAGGACATTTTTGTCATTTTTATGTCATATTTTGAAATTTATAGTAAAATAGAGTAAAATATTTAAAAAAATGTATTTTTATTAATATAAAACTAATATTTGTAATTTTTTTTAGGTCATTTTTTTAGGACATTTTTTGCCATTTTTATGGTCATTCTTATGGTCATTTTTTATTGTTTTTAAGGTCATCAACTTCCGAGCCCTAGTAATAAACATTATATATAGGTAACTGGTGTACGTCTTACCTTGACATGCCACCCTTATCCAAGGGGGTTAGGCATTTCGCAAGTGATTAGCGCACATAAATATACGTACCTATTTTACATAGTGTAGCTTATTTCGTTTTTTAATTATAAAGCATCAATATCAATAATATAGAATGTTTTATCACATTTTCAAAAATTTTAAGCACTTAGTTGTATTAACAGCAAAATCAACTTTATTTTTTTAAATTATGAGTACAATATATTTTAGATTCTGAACGAAGTGATGAATGTATTGATTTTACTATGATGTTTTTTTGTGTCTGACGACAACATTTGGAGCAGTAATAATGCTCCGATTTTTGACTTCAGCCCCTCTTTGAATAGGAAAATTCATCTAGTTGGTACTTTGGGGGGTCAAAAGTAAAATTTTCTAATAGTTTTCAAAAAAATCGAGAAAAACAAAAAAAATGGCAATTTTACGAAAAACCACTTTTCGACAAAATCGATTTTTTGATTTTGCTGTAACTCAAAAACGAATTATTGTAAATACTTGAAATTTTCACCAAATGTTTATATTATGGTTATCTCTTTACAGTTACATTTTCAAAATATTTTGACCATTTTTAAGCTACTTATAGACAATTGAAATTTTCGACTTTTCTAAGTTTTTTTTCTTCAAATGCCGATAAAAATTTTTTGGGTGGCCAGAAAATCTTGAAAATTTAATACAAGGTTTTTTATAAGTTGTTCTTAAAGTGATAAAAAAAAATCCGAAATCATTAGTCACAATTTTTTTTTATAAGTGCTTAAAGTTCGAATTTATACGAAATATGTCAAAATTTAGATTAAATTTCATACTCTCATTAAGCGTATATTGCCAAATAACTTTTTTTATTAATAAACAGATACTATAAAGTAACTATAGTAACATATAGTAACTATACTATTTGTTTCAAAATAGAATATATGAAAATATTTAAATATAATATATCCTAAACTGACAAATCATCTTCGTTCAGAATCGTTTTTCGTATACAATGATACCTATCATTGCATTCAAATTTAACCTACCCTAGTCCGAGGTCCACCCCACCCTCTAATGTACAGCAGAGCGATACTCACTTACCAACTTTTTTTAAATATCGATGGTTTTATTATCAATTTTGGTTCGCTGGTTTATTAACAACAGTTCTATAGACTTTAAAGCTTAGTAAATTAATTAATAGTTATCATTGAAATAATAGAAATAAATTTAATTTAGGTACAAGAGCTAAATACATTTTTTTTATTTTTTATTTTTTTTTATATACACCCAATCGTGAATCGGTTATCTAATGACTCTATTTTGTGGATAAATGTTTACAAAAGCGGGTAAGTAGGTATCGCTCTGCTGTATATTAGGGGGTGGGATGGACCTCAGACTATGGTAGGTTAAATTTGAATGCAATGATAGGTATCATTGTATACGAAAAACGATTCTGAACGAAGATGGATTTGTCAGTTTAGGATATATTATATTTAAATATTGTAATATATTCTATTTTGAAACAAATAGTATAGTTACTATATGTTACTATAGTTACTTTATAGTATCTGTTTATTAATAAAAAAAGTTATTTGGCAACATACGCTTAATGAGAGTATGAAATTTAATCTAAATTTTGACATATTTCGTATAAATTCGAACTTTAAGCACTTATAAAAAAAAATTGTGACTAACGATTTCGGATTTTTTTTTATCACTTTAAGAACAACTTATAAAAAACCTTGTATTAAATTTTCAAGATTTTCTGGCCACCCAAAAAATTTTTATCGGCATTTGAAGAAAAAAAACTTAGAAAAGTCGAAAATTTCAATTGTCTATAAGTAGCTTAAAAATGGTCAAAATATTTTGAAAATGTAACTGTAAAGAGATAACCATAATATAAACATTTGGTGAAAATTTCAAGTATTTACAATAATTCGTTTTTGAGTTACAGCAAAATCAAAAAATCGATTTTGTCGAAAAGTGGTTTTTCGTAAAATTGCCATTTTTTTTGTTTTTCTCGATTTTTTTGAAAACTATTAGAAAATTTTACTTTTGACCCCCCAAAGTACCAACTAGATGAATTTTCCTATTCAAAGAGGGGCTGAAGTCAAAAATCGGAGCATTATTACTGCTCCAAATGTTGTCGTCAGACAAAAAAAAAAAAAAAAACACACATCATTGTAAAAGCAATACATTCTTCACTCCGTTCAGAATCTAAAAAAGTTGGAAAACATAGTTCAATATTTTTTTTTTTTTACTTATAGGTTATTATCTTGAAATAACTACTAACTACTATTATTGTATAATTATAATTTATTTATTACTTTATACATGTTTCTCCATAGTTAGGGCACTTCACTCAATGTCACAAAATTACATTACTTCATAGTTCCTTCTTTCAAAACCTCTGTCTTCAAAAATGTAGTTAATTTATTTCTATCTTATTTCATTAACCGTTAAACATCGTTTTTGCTTATTGAAAAAAAACTATATTTACAAATTATATAAATTATAAATGAAAAAAAGCGGGTAAGTGAGTATCGCTCTGCTGTTCATTAGGGGGTGGGGTGGACCTCGGATTATGGTAGGTTAAATTTGAATGCAATGATAGGTATCATTGTATACGAAAAACGATTCTGAACGGAGATGATTTGTCAGTCTGGGATATATTATATTTAAATATTGTCATATATTATATTTTGAAAAAAATTCACAAATTCAAACACTTAAGTAAAAGCTTCAAGATCTTACGTTTGATAATTTTTTAAAAATAACAAAAATCGAAAATTATTTATTAGTAAAACGTAATTTCACACGTGTATTTTTGATTTAAAATTAAAATTAAAACTTTAAACACTCGTAAAATTTTTTAAATTGAATAATCCTCAAACTTTTTTATAATTATTCTAAGCTTAACTTATGGACAGCATAGTATTAAATTTTCAATTCTTAGCTATTGATAGTAAAATATTTATAAATTTTTTACTACCAAATAGTGAAAAATATTCATGATTTTGACGAATTTGTGTCAATATTTGATTTTCAAATGCTAATAAAAAAAAATTGTGCCTATGTATTTTTATAATTTTTGAATGAGAGTTTGAACAAGCTATGTGGACCCTTCAATTAAATTTTCAAGTAATTTGTCTCAGCTAAATTTTTTTTATCAACATTTATAAAAAAAAAATAAAAAAAATTTGAAAATTTCAATTGTCTATAAATAGCTCAAAAAAAGTCAAAATGTTTTGAAAATCAAATTACGTAAAGAAAATGGCAATCTAAATAACTGGTAAAATTTTCAAGTATTTACGACTTATACTGTTTGAATAACAACAAATATCAAAAATCGTTTGAGGCTAAACCATTATTTAACGCGGTTTTGTAAAAATTTAAATTTCAAACACTCATAAAAATTTTTTGTCTGAATCCGGTATAGTTTTTTTTACAGATATTTAAAGAAAAATTTATGGAGAACCTTGTACCAAATTTTCAAAACTTAGTTATAAAAGAAAAAAATTTTACGATTTTTCAACCACAAAATTACTTGCAAATTTTCGCAATTTTGACATATTTCGTATAAATTCGAACTTTAAGCACTCATAAAAAAAATTTGTGACTAACGATTTCGGATTTTTTTTTTATCACTTTAAGAACAACTTATAAGAAACCTTGTATTAAATTTTCATGATTTTCTGGTCAGCCAAAAAATTTTTATCGTTATTTAAAAAAAAAATACTTAGAAAAATTAAAAATTTCATTTGTCTATAAATAGTTCAAAAAAAGTCTAAATTCTTTGAAAATTTAACTGTGTATGGAGAACCCTAATATAAACATTTGGTGAAAATTTCAAGTATTTACATCTATTAGTTTTTGAGTTATAGCGAAATAAAAAATTCGATTTGGTCGAAAACTGGTTGTGCGTAAAAAATACCGTTTTTTCCCTCATTTTTTTAGGGTTTTTCCCGACTCATTTAAAAAATATTGAAAATTTTTAACTTTTGACCCCCCAAAGTACCAACTAGATTCAATTTCCTTTTCAAAGAGGGGCTGAAGTCCAAAATCGAAGCATTTTTACTGCTCCAAATGTTGTCGTCAGACACAAAAAAAAAAAAATAAAAAAAATAAAAATAAAAAAAAAAAAAAACACACATCATTGTAAAATCAATACATTCATCACTCCGTTCAGAATCTAAAAAAAATAAAAAAGCGGGTAAGTGGGTATCGCTCTGTTGTACATTAGGGGGTGGGGTGGTCCTCAGACTATGGTAGGTTAAATTTGAATGCAATGATAGGTATCATTGTATACGAAAAACGATTCTGAACGAAGATGATTTGTCAGTTTAGGATATATTATATTAAAATATTGTCATATTATATTCTATTTTGAAACAAATAGTATAGTTGTTATATGTTACTATGGTTACTTTATAGTATCTGTTTATTAATAAAAATATCAGGCAACATACGCATAATGAGAGTATGAAATTTAATTTAAATTTTGAAATATTTCGTATAAATTCGAACTTTAAGCACTTATAAAAAAAAATTGTGACTAACGATTTCGGATTTTTTTTATCACTTTAAAAAAAACTTATAAGAAACATTGTATTAAATTTTCAAGATTTTCTGGCCACCCAAAAAATTTTTATCGGCATTTGAAGAAAAAAAACTTAGAAAAGTCGAAAATTTCAATTGTCTATAAGTAGCTTAAAAATGGTCAAAATATTTTGAAAATTTAACTGTAAAGAGATAACCATAATATAAACATTTGGTGAAAATTTCAAGTATTTACAATGATTCGTTTTTGAGTTACAGCAAAATCAAAAAATCGAAAAGTGGTTTTTCGTAAAATTGCCATTTTTCTGTCATTTTTTTTTTTGTTTTTCTCGATTTTTTTGAAAACTATTTGAAAATTTTAATTTTGACCCCCCCCCCCCCCCAAAGTACCAACTAGATTCAATTACCTATTCAAAGAGGGGCTGAAGTCAAAAATCGGAGCATTATTACTGCTCCAAATGTTGTCGTCAGACACAAAAAAAAAAAAAAAACACACATCATTGTAAAAGCAATACATTCATCACTTCGTTCAGAATCTAAAAGTTAGATAGGTACTTTTCTTACAATATAGTATAAATTTGAAGTAGGCGCCTAAAAAGATAATACTCGATTATTATTATTTATTTATAAACGCCAACACAATTTTATAATGAATAATATAAATTGTAGTTTGCAAAATAGAAAATTATTAATAGATTTATAACTATTGAAAGAAAAACAAAAATAAAATATAAAATACAATTGTCAAAATTGAAGATTAAAACATATATTATAGGGTTCAGTGTTAAAGGAATGGAGCATACGATGCATAGGGTGGTTATGTCTGTAAGATATTGAATAAGAAGGAATAACATATTTACTTCGAATAAAGTAAAAAAGGACACGGAAGTGAATAAAATATCGGATACATCCAAAGAGCTATTAAAAAATGAATTTGGTGCCGCGCGGCGTCAGAACAACAAAAAGAAAGAAAAGGAATATTCAAGTGAGACCGAATAAATTATCGTGAAGTGGGTGGTCAATTTTTATTAAATATTATGAGACATTTAGGAGGAAACAATTTTATTAAAGAAATCGAGTTCTGGTTGAAAAGACAGCTGTCTGTGTTATCAATTTTTAAAAATATTGTTGTATCGATAGCAAAGGAGAAGAATTTAGTTTTAGTAACCTATTTATTAATCGGATTGACAAAAAATAAAAAAACCATAGGACTAAGATGACGTCTTTGCGAGACACTAGATGAAACATCCGTCATACTTGAATGAGGGTTGAATAACTTAGCAAATTATTTTGTATTAAAGGATTAGGAACTCAGCCAAAATAGGAGAGGATTATCGATGCCATGAGTAACTTGCAGAGCTCTTTAATAGAAGTCTATGATCAACTGAATCAAAGGCTTTTTTAAAATCAGCTATAATAATAATATTAAAAACCTGCATCTTACCATTTTTCCGAAATTCCATATTATCGTTCTCAGTGGCGTAGCCAACAATTTCGTGCGGGGAGTTGGCGGTAATATAAGATATTACCTATGTAGATGGTAAAGAATTACCAACGATAATATATTATCATAAAATCGTATATATAATCACATTATATTTTACATTTTTACAAAAATTACAACCATAAATAATATAATAATAAATAATAATAATAATACATAAAAAAAAACACGGTCAATGGGGGGGGGCTATAACCCTGTTTCCGCTAGCTACGCCATTACTCGATCCATAATCATTACGAAATACATTAGATACATCTTGTATCAAAACTCATTTCATCGAGATTTTGACGCTCTTTTCAGAACTAATAGTACTTCACATATTAATATATTATAACAGTAGGTATTGTATTATTAACGAGTATACTTCGTATAGTGATAAATTAAGAAATCAAAAAATTAGACGACGCACGCGATAATTGTGAAAAAAAACTCAACCTAACCACATTTTTCAATCTAAGACTGATCAAAAAAATTATTATGGTCACCCACTTATAAATAACATAAACCATGTAAATGATAGTCGCTAAACCGAGGTATAAATTGTTACGTCTTGACCACGGTTTAAATTTTTTAACCGTGGTTCATATAGTGCTGTGCGGTATGCTTGCGAGCGGGTTAATAGACATTTTCTGTCGGTTGAACAGTTCCAGAAAAACGCAATCATTGTCAACCATTTTCTCTGCATTCGTTCGATTTTCGATTAAAACGTTTTCACTTTGTCGTTTGCGAGTGTATCGTATAGTTAACGGCGGTGTGTGTAGTGTAATGAAAAGTAAAACGAGCCGCACAATTTCTGATTCAATGAAAGGTAAGAAAATAAAATACACATCATGAAACCTCCACTTATATATAAATATTATTAACATTTCATAGATCTCTTATTCTATGGATATACGAGTACTAGATACGTGATTTATATTGTACGCTTTTATGAACATTTTTTAGAAAATTAGTCATCAACTATAGCTAATAGCTATATTATAAAAAAATAAAAATCATCACTACATTTATTGTACTTATAATCCATACGCGGTACTTGGTTACTACATTTTATAACGTGCGTATAATTATGTACATATAGGCAGTGGCGGATTTTCAAAATTTTTCTGGGGGGGTTCTAAAAAATAATAAGTATTTCAAATGTATTATTTTTATTTTTACGCAGACAAACTCACTATCTCAATACAAAAGAATATATGTATATACTATATATCAGTGTCTGGGGGGGGGGGGGGGGGTCCAGACCCCATGGACCCCACCCCGTAAATCCGCCACTGCATATAGGTATTTATTAAATCAAAGTTAAAAGTTGACAAAATAGTTTCATTTTGTACCATTTTTCGATTTTTAGTGTAGTTAAATAAAACGTAAAAAATAAAATTTAATACATTTATAATTTAAGCATAATAATAAGTGAGTAATCTTAAAAATAGCATATCTAAATCTATAAGTATTTAAGATGAGATTAACCTATAGACCTATGGTCTTGAGGCTTAGAATAGAACCTTTATTGTACTTCAACCCCAAATACTTTATCTTTCATTAATTTCTATGGCACCTGTTTGGTTTTTATGATGAAGTAATTCAGCCTCCAAATCATAAGATATTTGAGACGAGCGAACAAATACGCATCGGCGGTACCAATAAAAACAAAAATATATTTGGTTTTTATTGGAAATAAGTATTTTATGTTTTTTTTTTTTTAGGAAACTGTTACTATTTAATATACTGTAATTATTTAATTATTTTTTTTAATGCCCTAGGACTTGATTATTTAAGCGCCCAGAATTCGTTAAATATGTTTAATAATTATATAATATATTTTATATTATACTAGATATAATCAGTGGGCGGGCAACAGAGGCAGTTGCCTCGGGGCGCAAAATAATATTGGTTTTGTGTAATTGTAAATCTATTTTTATTTAATTTGAAACAAAATATTTAATATGATATAAGTGTGATTGGTTTAATCTTATAAAAAAAAAACTTAAAAAAGTTTTAATGACAAAGGTCGAAGAATCTAATTTATATTAGGTAGGGCAAAAATGTATTTAGCTTCGGGGTTCTGACGAGAGTAGTTACGCTACTGGATATAATTATTAATTATACATACCTACATACTCGTCCTTTTATTTTCTAATTATTTAACTTAAGAATTATTTTTAGAGAAAAATGAACTTACTTAATGTACCAAATATTTACTTTTTATTAATGAACTATTTAAATGAGAAAACTCTTAATTATAAATAATATAAATAATTTTATATGATGTAAATATATTATTACATGTATTTTATGTTATTGTGATTAAGCATTAAACGGGAGAGAGGGTGTACTTATTTTGAAAGCCTTAAACTGATTATACTGTTAATCCGAGCCAATAGATACCTGAATATAAAAAATATTGAAACTTCGATAAACTACATATTTAAAAATACTGCAGTAACCCCATAACATTCAATGAATTATTGAAATTATTATTTTTATCAAAATTACAATTTTCTATTTTTTATTATTATCTATATAGTGGGGTCAATATGTGTGGATTCTCGAAATTATGATTTTGTTTTGATTTTTAACCAATCGCAAGCTATTACTACTAAAGTACTAATAACAATTTTGTATTTTCAATTGCTTTTCGTCTGTTCATATTTCTGATTGGACTAACAAAACTTAGTATGCTGCGATATTATATAAAATACATAATTCCAGGACCAGCAGTGTCAGCCTGTTGTATTTTAGAGCTTGATATTATTTTATAAACCGTAAAATAATTTATAAACTGGTTAAATTATTGTAATATGATATTAGTGTTGTCTTCAATTATATATCAAAATAATAATTTATATAAAATATACTCCGTTAATTATATCTATGGAATATCTACGCTTAATATTTTTTTAATTTTATCACAAAATATTTAACTGATAATTATTTTATTGTTTTTATTTCGTAAGAAAATATATGATTGACAGTAATATTTAGATTTCACATATAAAGAAAAACTTAACAAAATAATTTTTGTTTTGTATAATGTGAATTACGGTTAAGCGAATTGTTCAGCCTGGTACGAGTGCATCGCTCGCAACATCCCCCCGTTCATAGGGGCACTGGGTACAATAAACATTAAACAGTAATAATATTCGTATCTCGTATGTAACTGACGTCATTCACGATGTGATTCGTACCAAGCCTACTAGTCCAATTCCCACATTTAGAATATTAGTTAGCCGTTAGTATGATATACAATAGCAATATGAAATTATATAAAATAAATTATGTATATTATATAGGTACTTACATAATACGTACCTATATTTAACATCTAATAGATATGAAAGTTATCAAACAGTTATAAAAGTGTGATATATTATTTTTTTTATTATTATTAATATATGTATAATATAACAATCGAGTATTTCAGCATTAATAATTACATTTTAACTATAGAAATATTTATATTATTTTTGAATAGGTAGAAATGATTTCTACAGCTACACAATAAATTATAAATAATGAATAAATAAGAACTATAGCTATAAGTAAATTCTAATTTTCCGGTAGTTGAAAGATAAATAAAACTGTTTAAAAAGTATTATTCGTTTGATTCGATTAAAGTGTATAATATGTTACTATATACCTATTATTATAGATTAGTAAATCTACATTTATTTAATTAGTTTTTAAAATACAATAACACTATTTATTCTTCATTATTTTCAAATATAAAATCACCCGTGTTATTATATATAAATACTTTGCACTATTACTGACATTCCTTGGATTTACTTGGCAAATTCCGTTGCCAGATATTTGACCACTTTCTTTCCGGCTCCATCTTTTAAAAACTATTAAACCAACCCTTATTGTAAGGTATACAACAATTCAACAATTAAATAATATAAATCGTGACTGCTATTTATAGAACATAAAATATTATAATTTTATTAAACATAGTTAATATAGATATCTACATGATTTTATAACTGAAAGATGAAACCTCCACTTGTGAGGCGTTGATAACCATATGTGTATTTATATTACATAAACAATATGATACCTTAGTCAAAAATTATTAGTGTTATATTTTTTGTATACTTAAAAGTCGGTTTAAAAAAGATTGTAAAAATAATATTATATATAGTGACATAGGTTAATAACATAGGTTTATTTGTGTATTTTTATTATTCATTTGTAATCAAATAATAAGCTAACTAACAACCGAAATGGGATTAGTTTTTTTAATATAATTAACCATTTCTTTAGTTTTTAGTTCACTGATATCCTAGTTGTAAATTAATAATAATATTATGTATTATATTATATTAAATTTGGTATGTAGCGTAGAGAGTGCACAAATATTAAGTACAGCCACCAATGACGTATATAGACGTCCCAGCGGCGCGAAGGTTTCGCCTCGTCCGCATAGGCCACGCGACTCGATAAATTTTACGCTGTCGTCACCATAGCGACACGCTGTGGTTGCAACGGGGACAAAGTTCACCGGGCGGCCGTCGACGTGTGTATGGGTATATGTGTGGGTGTGTGCGTATGCGCCGAGGAGCGCCGTCGTCGTTACGCACCGAGTGATGGTCCCTGGTCGGAAAAACGAAATTTTATGGCCCGGCGGCATCAGAAGCAGTAGTAGCGTATCTACTAGAATCCCACCCGACGACCGAAAATCGTCTATAGTGTATAATATTGTATATAATATGTGTGTACTTATATCGATTATTTGTCATAGAAACAATAGACCCAAAAACCACTCGGTCGGACGTGATTATGATAAAAAAAAACTCAATATTCCCATATTATCCAATTCCGTTATTAGTGAAAAATTGCTGATTATGATGTATAATATAGTATCATAGATGCTCTTTTTTATACATAATTTTCCTTATTCATTATTATATATTTTTAGATAAAATATAATTCAATACAAATCTTACGAGTTATGATATTATATTATTTTGTTAAAAAAAAATATTCAGTCATAAATTCTCGTATATAACATTTTTGTACTTTTTTATCTCTACGTAGGTTTTGCGCATTTTTTAGCGACCAAATACAATGATAATAAGAAGAGTGGAGTATATAATGGTGACCGGTCAAAATGTCTTCGAAATAATATCTTTGGTCAAAATATTTTTGAACAAAATATCTTTTATACTGATTTTTATTAGCTTATTAGTTATTAAATTTATATATCATTATGATTATATCTACAATCGACATTTTATATTTTATAATATAGTATTTTAAAATAGTTGTTAGTCTACTAATTGCTAGTTATTTACTACATGTACAATATGTTCATATTATGCCATTAAGATAAAAAATGGTAGAGGCATTATCGGTTTTACTAATTTATAAAACAATCTGTAGTAGAGTGAGATCTAAAGTTCAAGTTTGTCCTCAAAATACATTAAAAATTAACGATTTAAATATACCTCTTTAATATCAGTTAGTAAATAATAAACAATTTTTACTTTAAGACAATAAAAACGAAAAAATAATTTTGATTTTTTCAACTATTGATAATTTAAAAATACTTAAAAACTGTAATACTTAGATGGCAGATGGAACATTTCGGACAGTTCCAAAATTGTTTTCACAATTATATACTATACATGTCTGTTAATTATAATTTATAACCAAACAACTTATCCAATTGTTTATGTTTTAATGACTGATCGTACGAAACAATCCTATATTGAATTTTTAAATGTTTTAAAAAGATTTGAACGGTATTTGAATCCTAACAGAATTATGATTGATTTCGAACAATCATTTATATTACCATTTAAAGACGTGTTTCCGAATTCAAAAATAAAATGGTGTTTTTGAATTTCCAATAATGTATATGGAGTAAAATACAAGAAAATGGACTACAAATTATGTACGCTGAAGTTGCAAAATTTGCATTACAAATTCGACATCTATGTGCACTTGCTTATGTTCCAATAAATAAAAGTATACAATTTTTTAATGATTTAATTGAAACAAATTATTTTGTTAAAAACGAAGATATTTTATCCACAATAATTAATTATTCTGAGGATACGTGGATCAGACGTCCCAACCGTTAAAATAGTCGATGCCCGCCAATATTTAGTATCAATATGTGAAATTGCTATGAATCAGTAATACACGATCTTCCGCAGTTCCGCGTACGAATAATTTGGTAGAAGGATGGCATCATGATTTCAATGCAGTACTAGCACTTGAAACAAATCATGTTTCAATATGGAAATTCATACACTTCTTAAAACAAGAACAAGTGTTACAAGAGGTATTTATATTTTATTTTATTTAATAAATAGAATAATTACGTGATATATCAGGTTCGATTGGAAAAACGATTATCGGGAGAATCAAGTCCACCACGCTATAAAAAGTACAACGATCATGATATAAAAAAAAAAATTGTGAAAAATGTTCTAGGAATACCAACAATTTAATATTTAAGGGGTTTATCTTACAATATTCAGTATTAAATAGTACTAATTTTAATTTAATTAATTAAATTTTTAATATTTATAACAATAATAATAATTTTACCTATATTTTTGGCTTTTGAAGAGATGTTACTTTTTACCTATTTTTTATACTTATAATATAAGTAACAATCTATTAAATTTATCAATTTAAAAGATATATTAAATAAAGATATTTTTTTCATAAGATATTATCACAAAAGATATTTTACCGAGATATTTTGACCTAAGATATTATTTCGAAGATATTATGACATGGAACCGTATAATATAATAGCTTACATTATATTTACTATAGAATACTGCGCTTTTTTAAATTATATTAATTAAACTAATTATAATTTTTATGTAAATTGTAGATATATTTTATTACCAAATTTTAATCAAAAAAATTATGTTGCAGTAAAAATTTTCATGGAAAATATTTATTTTGCTGATCACAAATAGTACAAAATTTGAATGTTTTTTATAAATATTTTAAATAATGAATAAGTATATTTCCTTTTGATAACCAATTAAAACTATAGTAATATTAAAATCATTAAACCATATTTGAATAAAAAAATAAATATAAAATGAATATGAATATGAAATATATAGGTATAATTAAATAAAACGGATTTCTAACATTTGTCTAAAACGGTTATTTACTATAGGCATATATTATTATATCACCTGTTTTAGATGTAATTTTTTCGGGTAGATGATATCACGGTATTTAAAAGTAATAATATTGTACACGGTGAGTACATAATATACAATACACATATAGGACATAAGAACAAATATTATTAAATTGTTGACGTCGGTATAACCTGCACCGACACTATTTGTTCTTCATTCTCTGTATTATATATTAATATAATATCGTTATACAAGTAGATTGACGAGCGTGAATGGAATTTTTTCGTGGGTTTCATACATACACCTATATATATATAACTATTTATACTCGTGCGCGTGTGTGCTTGTGTGTGTGTGTGTGTGTGTATGCACGCGTAAGTATGTATATAATACGAGTGTACCCCGACGCGGAACAGGTGGGATGTTTGTTCTTGGAACACCATCCTCGTGGGTTCGGTACAGTACCTATAGACGACCACATCATCATCATCATCATCATCATTCACAAACATAATATTACTCACACGCGCGCACACATACACACACACACACACACACACACACACTGGTGTGTACATAAGTGCGTGTGTGTGTGAGTGTGTACACAACGTGACTAAATGATACTTCTCTCGTATTCCGGCGGCGGACCCGCAGCAGACATTCTGTCTGCAATCCGATTCCTGTACGGCAGCACCACTGAGGTCGTGTGCGCGCGAGGACGCCCGTCAGCCCCACTGCAACGTCCTATATATCACTATATCGTATCAACGCGCGCGAGCCCTTTATATATATATATAATATATACATATTCTATTAGACCTATTGATCATTTTTGTCTTGCCGACCTCATAATTAATGTAAACGTTTTCGTGGAAATAATTAGCCGCGCGACATCGTGACCCCTTAAAATGACGTGTCACTGCTGCAGTATATTACGCTGCAACTGAAATGATTAATGATCTCGCAGTAGATATATCATATATTACAGTACGTTGTATTTATTATAATATATTACATGTACCATAATAGCTGCATAGACTCGTTTAAGACGTGAGCACATTTTTTGTGTTGTACGATTTGGAGTTTGGACCTCGTATTTCTGCACGCTCTATATAATGTTTTTTCATAATTCCGCCCATGTCTACGGTCCTTCGCATTGCAAAATTATACGCATGTTCCACACTATTACACCGAATAACTTTAATACTACAAACTTTGATATCTAGTAATACGGAATCTCGAAAATTGTATAAACAAAGATGTGCAAACTTCTTCGATACATTTTTTACAAAACATAATCAATCATGGTCTTCTGGACTTGTCGGCATTAAAATATATCATGATTCATAATTTGTTTCTGTGGTCATTAATGAATAAAGATTAATTTAGTTTATGACAAATTTTAATTACGCGATCTTCAACGTTCGATTACAATATTGTCTATGTACGCCACTGCATGATACGTGTAACTATTATATATGATTTTATGTTTCATTGGAATGCCGTTATAATATTAGTAATATTATATCGTTTATTAAATGTATAGTGATTTACCTGTTTCTATATTGTTTATATAGAACAGTACAGATTCTAAACATTATTAAATTATATTTAATAAACTGGGCCGTGTTTTCATCATACTTGCCGCTTTTAACTTTTAAGACTGTGGTCTGTGGGAAATTGCAATCCTAAACAATTAAAATATAACACACTGACTGAAATATCACAAAAATTACTATAAAATGTCTAATTATTGAATTTGATTATAAACATAACTTTTTCATTTCGCGTAGCACACTTTTCAAAAATCTCTTCTTTTATACTGACCACAGACCAATACGTTCCCGTCCCACGAATTATATAATAATCTACGTGTTTCTGCGCAAGCCTATCAACTAGTTAGTACCTATGGATAATCTTTTGGTTGTATTATAATCTGTTTCATATTTGATTCGTCATTTATAGCCCATTTTGCAGGGTCTTGTTTCAAAATAGATGCATTTACTTAGTAGCGTAATTACAACTTATTTTTTTTTGTGAGGAGGGGTGATAAGTTTTTACATTATATTATATTTATATGTATATCAAATTATAAAATTAAATCAAGCTTTCTGTTCTTATTTTCTAAATCATCAATCCCCGGGGAAATAGAAACCCCCAGCACCCCTCCTACCTGTAAATACACCACTGCATTTAGGTACTATCTCAGTTAACTCATTAGACCCAAAACTTTCTTTAGGTTCAACAACATAAACTTTAACAGATAAACTTGTATTATTGTTTCACTAATACATTAACCTTATAACAGGGATGGCAAATAGGATTTTTTTTACGTGCCAATTTATGACATAATTCAAAAAAAAATTTTCAGCCGTGCCATAATTATTTTTATTAACACAGCATAATACTAAATACAAAATATAAATAAAAAATTATTAATTTTAATGTAGAAAATTATGTAAAACTGGAAATAATGTGAAAAAAATATTAAATTATTATTGTTTGTTAGAAATCTTTTGCTTCATTTTGGTTGAAAGGTTTTTTATATCTGGTTGATATGATGTTGATTGCAAGGCAATACATGCTGCCGAATCTTCCTCCGTTAATCTGTTCCTAGCCTTTGAATGTGTATGATTTAATACCGAAAAGAGACTTTCGCAAGCATATGTTGAAGAAAAAATTGTTAACAATGAAATTGCTAATTTTTTGACAGAAGAAAAATTTTCTGGAATATTATTCCATACTTCTAATATTATGTGGTCAACACCGCAATCTGTTTCTTCGTTATGTATTCGATGACGTTCCAATTCTTCGATACGCTCTCGCATATGCACAAATTTATTTGTCCAAATTGGATTAGTTTGCAAATCGATTAACTGCATTTCTAAATTTTCTAATCCCATCTAATTAAGATAGTAATCATTAAAATCTTGCACATCGAATAAATCGGGATAATTAATAATTTTTATTAATTTTTCAATTTTTTTAAAATTATGAAACCTTTGTGAAAACTGTATTTTAATCAAACCAACAATATTTGAAAATTCATTGGTAAAATCCCAATTGGTTTGTTCAAAAATGTCCACTTCACCTAACATTTTTTTGAACGAGAACTGATTACCTACCTATACGAGATACCAGTAATATTATCTTGTCCACACACTTCTAGTAATCTAGTGTCCCACTATATTACAACATATAAATTATATTTTATAATAATAAAGATAAGATATCTGAGCCGTCATAGTTCTGTACTAAATACTATTAAATAAAAAAAAAAGATAAGATAACAATACGTCGTTGTGAAATATATATTATTAATATAAATATATATGGACAAATGAAAGTTTTTCGAGTGCCATCGTAAATCTCACGCGTGCCAAGCTTGGCACGCGTGCCATCTATTTGCCATCCCTGCCTTATAAGCATCTGTTTTTTCATATTTTTATCAATAGTATTAATATTACTATTACTACTACTACTACTACTACTACTACTACTACTACTACTACTACTACTACTACTACTACTACTACTACTACTACTACTACTACTACTACTACTACTACTACTACTACTACTACTACTACTACTACTACTACTACTTTTTTTTTTTTTTATCGTAATTATCGCCGGACTCGGAGGAGGACTGCCTTTGCTTTGCTTTCCCCCAAGCCGCCATCTTTTATTTATCAGAATGAACTTTATACATTATACGCCTTAACCGTATACTAAACATTCAGCACCAAAAAAAAAATAACAATAATAATAAATGAACTGCAAATAAACAGTGTCTACAACTCAGGATCTTAGATTAACAATATTACACGTCTGTGCTTTGCACCTGGATCGGTTTGCCCAATAGGCATCGAATTTTTGGTGTGCTGTCTTGGTCCTCTCGTTCTACCTCCTAGGCCTTTCCTCTTGTTCTTTAGTTCTCAGGATTAGAGTAACGTAACGTTCCACCGATTCCCAATTACCCTTGTTGTATAGCACTATCGTTTCTGGTGAAACGGCTTGATTGACCGCGACTTCCAGTTCTTCCAGTTTCCTAGCCCACCGACTACACTTGAAGAACGTGTGTTCTGCGTCATCGATAGCATAGGATAACAGGATAGACAGTGTGCGCTCTCACTACTACTACTACTACTACTACTATTACTACTACTCTACTACTGTTCAAAATAGAAAATGAATTCAAAAGAATCTAGATGTTACATCGATACACGATAGTTGTATATTTACAATATGCATGTACCTATAATTATACGCTGTTATTAAAATATAGTACCTAAAACGAGTAAGAAATTTTATAAAATGTTTTTGAATGTATGAATATAAATAATATTTATTAAATATATAAATAATAAAGGTACCTTCGTCTTATAACAAATTTATATCATCCAGTAATATTAGTAAAATAAAATAATAAATCAAATTATTTATATAATAAATTAATGATGAATGACGAGTAGGTACAAATCAGTAATAACTCACTTATACATGAGGGTAAAGCAAATATACAGCTCTCACCAAAATCAAATAAAAAAACCAAAAGGGTCCAGAACTCAATAAATGTACATCACTATAGCACTTTGCAAATCCGGTTTCTTTGATTCGTATAATAATGATGATGCCTCGTGTAGTTCCTATCTGACTGAAATATTGTTAATGTCAACGCGTTCGACATCTATATAATACGATTGAATGGTAAAAGTGATGGCCAGGTAGTCTCCAAACGATTCATAATAATATTATTATGTAGGACATATAGGTATGTACACGCACAGACATAGTAGGTAATCCACGTGCAGTGTTTGGATAGCCTTGTGCGTTAACTCACTAGGTTGTAAAGCAGCCCGGTCGGATTATACTTTATACATACAATGATGGTATAAATGGAAATATACAGTGTACACTGTACATATATAAAAGGTTAATGTGCTGCAGGTCAGACGTTAGCGTATGTTTATAGTCCACGACAATGGCCAATGGGTACAGGAAATTGAAAACCCATTTGACATCCTAAACGTACCAATAATTGCTTCCGGTTGAGCAATATCATCTATACTATAAATATATGAGAAATATATACATGTGTATATTATATTTAAACGATAAACCTACAATCGCATTGACGGATGCGAATGAATACAGATCTGATAGAAAGGGTTTAATTCTTGACGTCTCTCAACAATATACGCATAAATAATACATCTGGAAGTCACATTTTGACACGGTCGCGTTCTGCAACTCGACTATTATATTATTATTATTTATTACCTATAGACGATTTGTATAGAAATGTCGCACATAAACCGTTTAATTCCATAAACACATTTCTTACAGAAATAATCGATTACCATAATAAGTAATAACTACCATACAATGGTCAGTGAATATACGAACATATAATAATATGTCAATTTATTATTTGGTATTTTGGTAATCTTTTTCAACAATTGTAAAAATATATTTCCAACTTCCCTTGATATAATAAAATTAATACCATATTATAATTACGTTGCAATAATCTTGATCAATAATTTAAAAAAGGGTTGATTTTTATTTGCTATTTTCCAGCGAGCAACTATAATATTGTATCTATGTGTGTAATGTGTATAAACATATTCATTTAAGTCCATAACCCATCTTTCAAGTTATAATACATATTTACAAATTATAGTGTATTATTCTCTGTATGCTAGTACAGACTACAGGTATACATTTTACTTATTAGTTATTATAATATTATTTATAATGTGTATTACTGTATTATTATAAATTATGCGTATGTATTATATATTATTACAATATACAGTGGTTTCTGTATAAAAATTTACACAGAATATTGCATGCATCAATTTTTAATTTTTAAAACGGCTTAAGAAAAAGTGCATGATATTTTTGACAAGAATTATGAATTCAGAACTACCTGATCATAACTGCAGGTTTAGTTTGTGAAATTCGCATTTGTTGGTAGTAAAGTAATAGGTAACCCTCCTAAAAGTCAAAATATATATTGGTGTGTTCCTTATATGCAAAAAAATGGGTTATAATGCGTGTTTATTTATGTATAATATTTAGTCGAACTCTCTATCAGAGCGTATATATAAAATTCAATCGATCCTTACACACCCAATACACAACGTCATCGTCAAGTCAGGCGTGTGCGCGCGTGCGCCCGTGTTTCGTGTTCATATTATTATTATTATTATTGGGTATTACGCTATTATTATTTATGATTATATTTTATTATCGTATAATATAATAAACGGCATAGTGTGTTATAAACCGGAATCCAATAAAACATTTAAAATACGTCATCGTCGTCGTCTTCGTTGTCGTCATCGTCATCGAATTCTTAATATGGTTGTTAAAAAACGAGACGTGGAAAATTCAACCACACAATGGTCTGCACAGGGATTGTAATAAAGCTATTGTCGAAACTGATTGACAGTTGGAGTCTAAACAGGTATATACGAACGCACGCATAGTACACGCATACACACACACTCACGTATATGTGTATAATTGCGTATACGATTCATTGAAAGGACTTGATGTGTGTGTGTGTGTGTGTGTGTGAATATTATTACATATTAATGGACAGTCGAGATATGCCCAATGAAATGTATTTTTTTTATACACTATTTAACGTGCGCACACATACACGCACATACGCACACGTTATTCCAAAGACAAACTTGGAGCGCAGACAGACTGGCGCACTAAGTGCATAGTCACGGCAGCCGTCGCGGACACCGAAGAATCTATACGCCACCAACACTGCAGCTGCCCCACACTCACACACTAGAAAACTTTTCAATCATAATATACTATTATTATTATTATTATTATTTAAACATATTCATCAAAAATATTTGTGAATAATGTTTCGATTGTAGCCGTGGACACGTCCGCGCTATTGAGACACAAAAATTGTGTAAAAATCGTGTATATGTCTATATATATATATCAATCCTACCCCACCTCTATAACAGCAGTTGTCGATCGGAATGTTTCAAAAATTATATACCTATTATTCTACTATGCTATATACTAAACTGCTGTAGTTGCTATACACATATCGCTCTCACAACATCGAACGAACGTGATATATACATTATACGTACATAATATAATAATAATAGTCGTTTATTATGATGAACAGTCTGTAGAATAAATAACCTATAAAGCATTCTGAATGATTTTCGAATTATTCCGGAATTTCAATATTAATGCGCCTTAAATGCGTGAAAATTATGAAAACACAAAAAATTAAAAACTGCAGCACTATCCCTAGTAGAATCAAGGTGTTTGTGTTAGAAAAACTAATATAGATTATATTATTATAATTTATAAATAATCAATATAGTATAATATGTAACATAATATAGTTTTAAATACATGTATATACATTATACAATAATATAAATGGGGCATGGTAATGAGTAGTGTTTGGCTGCAGCAGTCACTAAATATTGCTGCGGTCAAACATCATCCAGCGATGTTAGGTATCGGATGGATGGGTTACTACCAGGGTTCTTAGTGACGAAACCATATCTCACATACGAAAACACGCGATCCAAAAAAGTACTATACTATATACCTTACAGAAATAAACATAAAATTCCACAGCTAATGATCTAACTTTTCGAAAATTAATAATAAAATTTAAAAAATAGTATGAATATTTATTCAAAAACTTTTTAAATATAAAATATTTGTTGTCTCTTACTATATGAAATAGTTATACAAATATACAATTATATGTATAAAATATCTACAACACAATACAGTGTATTCCGCCTAATGTGAGCACCTGCAGTTGATATGGGCATCCGCTTAATACGGGTAAAGTGTCCAAAATGGTCTGGTCCCAATACAAATAGTTAATACAACTAATTTCGGTTTTTATGGGCAACCGCTTAATGTGGGCAAACAGGGCTGGTCCCGACGTGCCCAGACTAAACGGAATCCACTGTATATGTATATTTATGTTGATATTTATTAATAATATGATGGGTCTACAGTCTACACACACTACACATATATATATTACGAGTATTTAGGTACCATCTACAACATAATTTATGTAAGTGAAATGTGAATAATAATATGTAGGTACATACTTTTCCTCCACTTATAGTTATAGCTCATGACTACACATGTTATTCATAAGCGCAATTAGGGGGGGCTGGAGGGGCTTAGCCTCCCCAAAAATTCTAATAGCCCCCTCAAAACAAATTTTTTAATTGATTCCTAAAATATTAATAAACCTTTAAAAATTCAGCTGTATTTCCCTTTTGTTTTTTAGATTCTGAACGGAGTGAAGAATGTATTGATTTTACAATGATGTGTGTCTGACGACAACATTTGGAACAGTAATAATGCTCCGATTTTTTACTTCAGCCTCTCTTTGAATAGGAAAATTCATCTAGTTGGTACTTTGGGGGGTCAAAAGTCAACATTTTCAAACAGTTTTCAAAAAAATCGATTTTTTAATTTTGCTGTAACTCAAAAACGAATCATTGTAAATACTTGAAATTTTCACCAAATGTTTATATTATGGTTATCTCTTTACAGTTAAATTTTCAAAATATTTTGACCATTTTTAAGCTACTTATAGACAATTGAAATTTTCGACTTTTCTAAGTTTTTTTTCTTCAAATGCCGAAAAAAATTTTTGGGTGGCCAGAAAATCTTGAAAATTTAATACAAGATTTCTTATAAGTTGTTCTTAAAGTGATAAAAAAAAATCCGAAATCGTTAGTCACAATTTTTTTTCATAAGTGCTTAAAGTTCGAATTTATACGAAATATGTCAAAATTTAAATTAAATTTCATACTCTCATTATGCGTATGTTGCCAAATACTTTTTTTTATTAATAAACAGATACTATAAAGTAACTATAGTAACATATAGTAACTATACTATTTGTTTCAAAATAGAATATATTACAATATTTAAATATAATATATCCTAAACTGACAAATTATCTTCGTTCAGAATCGTAATATATAATTAAAAATAAATGTTGATATTAATGGTGTTTAAATCTTAAGATGATGGGTGGAGGGTGTGGGGGGCATAGCCCCCCACAGGTTACTTTTGGTATAATATTGAGGTGGGGCTATAGCCCCCCCTAAGATTTTGTGCTAGTTGCGCCACTGGATTGTTATTACATATTAGTTTATGTATATACCTACAGTCTACACTTGTGAGTAATTTACATAAAATGTATTCCAATGCTCATTAATTAACACATACAATACACAACTAATTAATTAGTAATGTAAAAATGATGTAATTGTTATCTGTAGGTAATATTTAAACTTTTGAAAGATTAACATTCATCAACATCTACGTTATAACGTTATTATAACATACTATTAGATTTGTACATCAAAATATTTGTAGGTCTCGATGGACTTATTTTTTACACGAAATCATCTACATAAATACATCTATCTAGCTATACATACATATATTTACTGTTTGTTTTGTATTATCTATACAATAGGTATCTATTTTAGAAATTGATATTTTAGTACATATATTAACAGTGTGAAATATTATAAAAAGAATGCCGCGATGTTATAAATATACATATTTTAAATTGTGTATATCATTTGTTATGTATTAAGTACCTCTTCTATTGTTTCATAGTCAACTTCTGAAATCTTCTTAATGTAAAACCGTTACGGATTTAATACAAATAAATATTAACGAATCAATAGCTTATTTGAACGTACATCTATGACGCATCACTGCATATAATAAATACATATTATCTAATATGTATAATGGGTACCGGGTACCTACTTATTATATATTGTACTATACGTATATAATATATATAATATAATACAGACGCTATTTCGCGTTTAACGTGTTTCTTTGTCTGCGTTTTTTAATTCCTTTTTTATTTTTTTGATACAAACGCCGAGGCGCGTCCATTATTATTGTATCTCGTTTAAATTGCGTTCCCCTCGTGGAAACATTTCCGCCATTAAGCTTCACAACTCGTCCCCCGGATATATGCAATACGCCCCTCTTCGTCCAATAGGACAAATTTATTGCAACCCCGCCAGGCTACCCGACTACTGTTATATTATATTAAATATTTATGTTTAAATGTAACCTCTCACGTGTATATATAACACAGTCGATGTTGCAACTTGCAAGCTATTTGTACACTGCAACATACACCTAATATGCACATCAAGATTATACAGAACTCGCATTGTGCATTTTTATGGCTAAATAAAGTGTATATTATGTTACTATGAATGTCTACATACATCTAATAAATTGGTGAATGTTGAAAAATTAAAATAATTTAGACATTTACTTTAGGATTTTGATCAATGATGACATACTCAATACAGTTTTGGTTAATGTTGACATAGATACGTATTCGCACATAGTATTATTTACGATTAGTACAATGGTTGAATATATCTTATACAGTGCATTCCGCTTAATGTGGGCAGTGGGCACGTCGGGACCAGCCCTGTTTGCCTACATTAAGCGGTTGCCTATAAAACCCGAAATTAGTTGTATTAATTATTTATATTGAGATCAGACCATTTTGCACATTTTACCCGTATTAAGTTGATGCCCATATTAACCGGTGCCCACATTAGGCGGGATACACTGTATTATAAAATACCTATGTTTAATTAAATCAACTTGTTGATTCCTTTGTACATCAATGATTGATATTAAATTTTCTTTACACACTGGAAATTGGTTTCTGGTCTTACCTATGTTTATTAGATTTATCTTTTGAAACTTTTACTTCATTTATTAAAAATTTATATTTTTGGCTGATAGAAAAAAAGAATTATCATGTATTTTTTTATATACTAAATCATTAAATGTATTATAGATTACACCAATTGCGGACATTCACAGTAACATATATTATAATGTTTAGGAAAATATAGTGAAAAATCAATCTTAGGAATACATTTCGAATTGACTCAACAATAAAATTTACTCTTATTGGTAGTATACAGAAAGTGGTATATTAGAAAACTTAAATGGTACCCAAAAATCTTTTTATTTAATTAATAATTTTGTATAAAAAAAATCTTAATTATGTTTAAATAATATCAATTATATTATTTAATTTATTCATTAATTAATTAATTAATAATAATAAAATATTGAAAGTTTGGAACTTACATCTTGACATATTTTGTATACTGCACTTTGAAAAAATAGCTAAATATTCACGTCAACATAATTATGGGTTTAAAATAAATAAAAATAATATAAAACAAATGAAGTTCTAAACTTTTCAAGTTAATAATAAATGTGTAAATGTAATACACCTATAAAAAAATATAATTTAAATCAGTAATCAGTATTTTAAGATTATAAGTAAAATTTACATATATTAGTATTTATTATTTTATTTATAGTTACTACTTATTGACTGATAAACCATATTCTATATTATAGATTGTAATATTTTGTAATTTTCTCTCATCGTTACAATTTATAATGTTTTTCATGTTTTTATGTAGTTAATTGCATTTAACTTGCACATAATATATTCATTTAACAGGAATTCCAGTTTATAGAAATTAACGCAACTGAATATTGATCAAAATATTCCATCTATACATACTTTTTTTTTAATTTAATGTTTTGGTGCATGCAGTATTTCTATTGCAGTCGTTATAAAAAAAAAATAATTTAATGAAATAAAAACATATCGTAAAAAATGAACAAATAATAATCGTTTTATTTCGGAAAATGCTCGAAAAGTCAGTTTTCTAACATTGGCTAAAAAAACAAGTATACTTCAATGTAATAAAGTGCGTTTACAAAACTAAAATTATTTATTAAACTCATTATAAAGTGCGTATATGGTAGGTTTAAGGTGTATATTATATTAATATTATATTAGGTATAGGTATATTAATTAGAGCATGTCAGAAATAAAATTGTAATAAATGAATAATAGTGCATGAAGTTGTTATAATAATATTTAAATATATATGTCAAGTATACGTTTTGAATTCATAACAATTATACTTAGTATTATAATACCTATTTTATAATATAGCATAATAATATTATGGTATAAGTGATATAACATACATTACTAAACCAGAATACCTAATTCTATTATAAACTGATATTAAATACCGGTCCAGAAATTTATCGCCATGGCGAGATGGTATTTTTTCTTCACGAAACCTTTAGTGTGATTGATCGTTCTTACGCTTCACTACGCATATTGAAGATTGAAGTATGATCAAAACATTTTGCTCAGGTCAGATTTCAAAAAAAGACCCTAAACCACTCACTTGATACCGTTTGTAATATATACCTACACACTGAATGGATGTTGGATACCTTAAAAATATAATATTATAACATTATTTTAGCTTATATTTGTTGAATTACTTAGAATCGATAATTCAACACCAAATTTTTATACATTTATTTTATTATACCTATATCATATTATACTCAAAATCACTTTTTTCACATAGTTAAAAAAAAATAGTGCATGTACGTTATTCTTAGGTATAATATCCTAAATTATTCTATTATTCGATTTTCAATTTCAGGTAAAATGTATTATAATAATATGTAGGTATACAAAATTATGTTATGAACCATATAATAATATTAATATATAATGTGAAAATAAATTAATGTAATAAACTAATAAAACACAGATATTAAATACAAAATAACAACAATAAACCACTTGATAGTATGATAAAACAAGCGTTATATTATGTACTTAAACTTAAAATATAGGTATACGATTTTATACATTCAGCTATTTTTACCGATTGTATATATTTTATTAGACTTTTAACTTATAATATTGTAATTACATATTTTGTTGTTTGTATAATTAAACAGCTTATAGACTGTAGATTTGCCAGTATATAATACATGTTCTGGACATTCTGTTATAGTGAAACCTTTATAGGACGCAAGCGTAGGTGTGGTGCCACCACGTCTGGAAAGAACCTAATATATATATAATATGAATTATGAACCGTTTTTGGGCGTGCCGCCACTGATGACGATGACCATTAACACAGTGACCACACTTCACCACCGTACGGTAGCTATATTATATGCGTGCGCGCTTGTGTGTATTTAGAGTGTTCAGCTTCAGAGTGATGTTTCTTTAACAACATTTGCCTATACGATTATGCACACCCTTCCGGTTATTCCGGTCATTGACTAACACTATATAATATTATAATATACACTAAACATACCGTAGGCCGTGGACGTCCCTGCACCACGTATTCATTCCTCATTCGGCAACTCTTCGCTAAAATAAAATGCATCTTTTTTTTAAATCTGATATTTTTGAAATTTGTTCCTGTATTGAATAATAGGCATATGCGTATTATTTTATTTTATGATTTAATTAATTATTATACAAAGTATATGTTTTGACATAATCATTATATTTTATAATATTATGTGGTGAAATATATTATTAACCCAAATACGCAATACATAAAAATAACATTATCACTGTAGATTAAGAAATATTTAATATCATAACTAACTATGAATCATATTATATTTAATGTTTTGAATAATATTAAAATATTATATTATCATTTATACCAAATTCATATTAAGATTTACTCATTATTCTGTTTTACCACAGTTTTTTTTACATGAAAACACAGAAAACATATATTGATTATCCAAGAGCGTAAAAAGTTTAAGCAGCATTTTTACAATGCGTCAACGTGATCATGATGAGATTTTACATTGAAACGCAGGTGATTGGAATTTTAGCACTAGGAATCAATTAGTCTTTTTAGAGCGATACCTCGCCGCGAGTATGTTGTGTCCTATAATACAAAGGTTCTCAAAGTCAAATGAATCACGGACCCCTACCTAAAGACCTACAGTCTTCGAGGACCCCCGGTTAAGTTAGGTTGGGTTCCAGGCGTACATTTATTTGCTCATCATTATTTTATTTTTCGGAAAACAAACAAAAAAATAATCTTCAAAAAAAAAATTTTCGTATAGAATCTATACATAGATATAGATATAATATAGATTATAAAAAGTGCTTTCAAACACAAAATAACGTTTATTAACAGCAACCTATATTTGGGTTGGGTTGAGTTTGGGTTAGCTCCACTTTGAGAAACTCTGCTATAATATACCTCTCCGAACTTCTTCCTAGCGAGTAAACCACAGATAGCGTATCATACATCGCGATACTTTTACAGAGACGGTATAACATATAAATGGGGCTAGGTAAATTGGGTCGACGATAATTTGTGTAAGCGGTAAGTTGAGTCCCAACTATAAAAATATAGTAGGTAAGTGGGGTTCCGGTTATAAACCAAAGGCGTCATTTACGGTACGCAGGGTAATGGGTATACATTTGCGTACCTAAAATTCTAAATTGTAAATTTTCGGCCACATCCAAATAATGTCAAATATGTCGAAAAAAAATAAATAGTGCTCATCTCAATATTTATGCTTACCAAAAAAAAAAATTGAAAAGACGCCCCTGTTATAAACCATTGGCGCATCTAAAATATTAAAAACCGTATAACGTTATAATATTTAATATTTATACAATTAACTTTTGAATAATTTTGTTACAATAATTTTCACGTCATATTGCATAAAATGTATTTGTTCGGGCCGAAAGCATATAAAACACCGCGCGGACACTGATTTATTCTACATATCGATAAATAAACAAATAATAAAAAAAAATTACAAAATATACTATTAATATATTATGATAATCCAATTTGAATTTTTCAAGTCTTTATCATTTAAATATTTACTGAAAACATAATATTATATAAGAACCACATATTATATTTTAATTTATTTAACTTATACAATATTTATACCATAATAGTTATAGTAGTACTATATTTAACATACTAACTTTTTTTCTGAGACTCAACTTATCTACTAATTTTTTTTCACGAGACCCAGTCCCAAAATGAGATAAGGTTATTTGAAATCCAATTTACCAATCTCGTTATAAATATATTCTATTGCTTCATTGCTAATTTTACACCTCATAACAGTTAAGATATTTTTATCATTAATTCATAACTAATTTTAAAAGCAATTGTTACCTATTTTATAATTTAATATGAAGAACTATTAGATTCTGAACGAAGTGATGAATGTATTGCTTTTACTATGATGTGTGTTTTTTTTTTTTTTTTTTTTTTTTTTTTTTTTGTGTCTGGGGACAACATTTGGAGCAGTAATAATGCTCCGATTTTTGACTTCAGCCCCTCCTAACCTAACCTAGGGGGGTCAAAATTAAAATTTTCCAATAGTTTTCAAAAAAATCGAGAAAAACAAAAAAAAAATGACAGAAAAATGGAAATTTTACGGAAAAACCACTTTTCGACAAAATCGATTTTTTGATTTTGCTGTAACTCAAAAACGAATTATTGTAAATACTTGAAATTTTCACCAAATGTTTATATTATGGTTATCTCTTTACAGTTAAATTTTCAAAATATTTTGACCATTTTTAAGCTACTAATAGACAATTGAAATTTTCGACTTTTCTAAGTTTTTTTTTCTTCAAATGCCGATAAAAATTTTTTGGGTGGCCAGAAAATCTTGAAAATTTAATACAAGGTTTCTTATAAGTTGTTCTTAAAGTGATAAAAAAAAATCCAAAATCGTTAGTCACAATTTTTTTTTATAAGTGTTTAAAGTTCGAATTTATACGAAATATGTCAAAATTTAAATTAAATTTCATACGCTCATAATGCGAATGTTGGCCATAGTAACCATAGTAACATAATATAAAAACTATACTATTTGTTTCAAAATAGAATATTTGACAATATTTAAATATAATATATCCTAAACTGACAAATCATCTTCGTTCAGAATCGTTTTTCGTATACAATGATACCTATCATTGCATTCAAATTTAACCTACCATAGTCTGAGGTCCACCCCACCCCCTAATATACAGCAGAGCGATACCTACTTACCCGCTTTTTTACTATATTATACATAATATGTATAGCTTGTTGTACTTTTTAAGGCTATGTATGTCATACAACTTGATGCTTAGGTATAAACAATATATACCAATTACCAATAATATTTATATGCTTGGAAAAACTACCTGCAATTTACAATCACGCGTATAGTCGGAAATCTTTCTGTTTACGTTCGACGATATTATAATAGGTAACCAAGCATATAGGCACTATACGTTAAAGATGTCGATGTCTTCTGAGCCACATTTGCATGGTTCGCCGATTTCTGTATAATTATTTCTGTGTACATGCAGTATTATATTATTACATTATAATGACTTGTCTAAAATATGATTTATTTTTAATAACGAATCTCGAATCTCATTCCAAAGAATATAATTTTTAATTTATGATGTTTATGCGTAAGTAGGGACAGCTACCTATTATAGAGTGTATGTATTATAGCCTATAGGTACGTATGATTATTATATATGTCGAGGTTTAAATATGTTGTATGATACACGTAACTGTGAATTGAACCTATAGGCCAATGTAGAACACATTTAGCTATCACTTCTTTCAACTGAAATTTATTTTTGATTTTTTCAGCGATCAAATTCAAAATTGTACTTTGCTCTAAGTTATCTTGTTTTTTGTAGATATCACATGAATGTTGGCAAAATCGTTATAAAAAAAACCTAATCATTACATTTTTATTTCATATTATAAAAAACAATAATAGTATTTGAATTTTAGATACTTTTAACAATTATTCATACATTTCTTAAACTAATTAACCTAAATATTTTGTAACTACAAACACGTCTCACACAGTATCATCTCTATACTCGCCGTTACCCTGTCCTAAAGGGCATATGCCGGTCACTATTTGTGAGATGAAATAATTATTTTGCAGTATAATAATATAATACAATAGGTATCTGACATTTTGCAGATATCGGCGTATTATAATTTTAATATTATTTTTAATACTCGTGCTTTGCCCAAATATAATGGTTCTTTTTTCGTTTTTGAAGCTTTCCCGTTTTTCTCGTATTTTCACGTATAATAATAATATAATAAATACCTAGGCTAGACTCTCTATCACTCTCTCTCTCTCTTTGCAGATGTTTCTCTGTCTATCTTCGTCGCAAAAACCTTTTCACAATGCACCGGCCGAAACCTCGAGTGCCCTTATCCCGCGGCTTCCCGTTCCACTCCTACACACACGGTCATAGTAGTCATCCACTCGAAATACACACAGATCGGAAAAAATAACACTGCGTTCGTCCCGCACAAAGCGTGTACAACGACGCAGATGTGCTTCGGATAAACCGCACGAACCATATTATATATTATTATTATTATTATTATTACTATACTATTATTATACATAATATATATTATATAATACGAGTATATACGCGGGGGCGCGTTCGATCAATTTTCTGTCCTCGCACACATAATATATCGGTCACACGCATTTATTATCATACTTGTAACCTGCAATCCCATTGGGTAGATTTAAACTGCATCATGATATTAATTTTATACACGATACACCTTATACTACGAAATTGTCTTGGATCACATTAGTGTAAACTAGAAGAATAATATATTCATTGGTATTAATCAATGCATTATTATATAGCTGTCAAAATTTCACTACCAAACATAAAATAATAAGTATAGGTATTAAGTCCAACGTTTCAAACAAAATGTGCAACGATTTTAATAATACGATTAATGATATAAGTAGAGTGATACCTACGAACACCTCTAAATTATGAACACGTCCGAATAGCGGAAGTTTTTAGGGGTACTACACATTTTCGACACTTTTATGACAATATAAATTTTGATTTTGACAATTTTTATCTATAAAATAATCGTGGACTGCCTTGATAATTAATATCTATCTATCTTTATCTAATCTAATCTTAATATTACATAAATAATACTATGTACATTGTACAATTTTAGTTTATCTTATCTATCCACTATTGCGTTGATACAAACATTTTTCTAGTTTATGTTCTGTGAAGTTATCCTATTCGTACTTAGTTGTGTATGTGATTCCATTACACACGAAAATATTCACAGTTAAATAATTAGAAAAAATACATTAGTACACAAAGTTACTATGTATCAATATCAAGCTAAACTGACTAATTATTTTAATAAATGTTAATTTTCGTTAATTTTTACATGCATAATAAAATGTATTTAAAATTAGAAATATAATACATAGGTATATCATTATTATACGCATATAATAAACGTTGTACATACGACCGAGAGTGTCCGGTATTTAGAGGTTTCACTGTATATAATATCCAGTTACCCTATTAAATAGAGATATAGGTACATCATATTAATTTTTCAACAATTATGATTATATATAATATTTTATATCTTTTATTGAATTATTCATATAAATAATATTTGATTAATTTAGGAACATCAAAATAAATAGGTATAACTATTAAGTATTAATAATGTTGGACTGAAAATTTGGAACCTATATCTAATGCTTATCTGCATTTGTTGACAGTGACGGTTTTTATATAACATTGAAGGGAGCTATTTTCAATTTTTACCCGAATTACCCCCACTATATTTACATTTATCAAATAAAGAATACAATTTGTTATGGACCTATATAATAAATAACATCTAACTTTCATTTTTTATATCATAATTCAAATAGTTTAGTTTCATTGGAATCATTATAAAGTACCAGTCTCTAAATTATACTTACCTTTAACCGTGTACATACTATTATATAATATAGTAAGAAGTCCGTAGAATTGACTATATAATCAAAAAAAAACTTAAATAATAAATGCATAACTAAAGTAATAAATTTAAAGCAATTTAAGCATTTAGTGTAATTTAATTTAAAAAAAGCGGGTAAGTGAGTATCGCTCTGCTGTACATTAGGGGGTGGGGTGGACCTCGGACTATGGTAGGTTAAATTTGAATGCAATGATAGGTATCATTGTATGCGAAATACGATTCTGAACGGAGATGATTTGTCAGTCTAGGATATATTATATTTAAATATTGTCATACATTCTATTTTGCAACTAATTCAAACATTTAAGTAAAAGTTTCAAGATCTTATGTTTAGTAATTTTTTAAAAATAACAAAAATCGAAAATTATTTATTAGTAAAACGTTTTTTTACACGTGTATTTTTGATTTCAAATTAAAATTAAAACTTTAAACACTCGTAAAATTTTTTAAATTGAATAAACATCAAACTTTATTATAATTATTCTAAGCTTAACTTATGGACAGCATAGTATTAAATTTTCAATTCTTAGCTTTTGATAGTAAAATATTTATAAATTTTTAACTACCAAATAGTGAAAAATATTGATGATTTTGACGAATTTTTGTCAATATTTGAACTTCAAATGCTAATAAAAAAAAATTGTGCCTATGTATTTTTATAATTTTTGAATGAGAGTTAGAACAAGTTATGTGGACCCTTCTATTAAATTTTCAAGTAATTTGTCCCAACTAAATTTTTTTTATCAACATTTATAAAAAAAAAATAAAAAAAAATTGAAAATTTCAATTGTCTATAAATAGCTCAAAAAAATTCAAAATATTTTGAAAATCAAATCACGTAAAGAAAATGGCAATCTAAATAACTGGTAAAATTTTCAAGTATTTACGACTTATACTTTTTTTATAACAACAAATATCAAAAACCGTTTGAGGCTAAACCGTTATTTAACGCGGTTTTGTAAAAATTTAAATTTCAAACATCCATAAAAATTTTTTGTCTGAATCCGGTAGTTTTTTTTACAGATATTTGAAGAAAAATGTATGGAGAACCTTGTACCAATTTTTCAAAACTTAGTTTTAAAAGAAAAAAATTTTACGATTTTTCAACCACAAAATTACTTGCAAATTTTCGCAATTTTGACATATTTCGTATAAATTCGAACTTTATGCACTTATAAAAAAAAATTGTGACTAACGATTTCGGATTTTTTTTTATCACTTTAAGAACAACTTATGAGAAACCTCGTATTAAATTTTCAAGATTTTCTGTCCGGCCAAAAAAATTTTATCGTTATTTTAAAAAAAAATACTAAAGAAAATTAAAAATTTCAATTGTCTATAAATAGTTCAAAAAAAGTCAAAATTCTTTGAAAATTTAACTGTGTATGGAGAACGCTAATTTAAACACTTGATGAAAATTTCAAGTGTTTACATCGATTAGTTTTTGAGTTATAGCAAAATAAATAATTCGATTTTTTTGAAAACTGTTGGAAAATGTTTACTTTTCACCTCTATAATGCACCAAGGATTATCCAATTTTACATCGGAAACCACCCCCAAAGTTTGAAATTGAAACATTATTTTGACTAGTTATGCTGTACACAGACACAAAAACAAAAAAAAAAAAAAAACACACATCATTGTAAAATCAATACATTCATCACTCCGTTCAGAATCTAATATGACACGCAAAGAATGCCTAGATAGGTAGTTGTAAAAAAATATTGTATCTAAAAAGCACCTTGTAGAATATTTATATAAAAAGCTTAAAACAATTTAACGTGCAAAACAAGTCTACAAATAAGCTTATAAAAGTAATTTAATTACCTATATCAAAAATAGTGAACATAATAATAAATAAACAAATATTGATAAAAATTAAATAATTAAATACTAATGTGTGTTAAGCTTAAGGATTCCCATTACAATAGTTTTGGAAAACAGAAATACACAATGCAACAATTTTTTTAGAGAAATCAAGCCAAGTTATTATATTAATAGAACTTCAAATATTCGTGTGTAAAAATTATTCATTTAATAATAATATAATTATATAATATATAATCTATATTATACTTATAACTTATTACCTACCTAATAACAGCGTAAATCACTAGGTACATAATAGCAGTAAACATACATTTATTAATTAATTACATAATTGAACACCCTCGCGGAAAAATAAAATACATATTTAATAAGTATTACATTGCGTAATGCGTAATGTATTATAAATTTATAATATTATAACATGCTATCATTTAATATACAATATTTACAATACAAGTACAAATCTTTCACGGTGGCGGTTTATCCCAAAAATGGACTTGTATGTAAAACTAAAAAAAAGCTCCTCTCCTATATTTTTTATTCTAAATAATATAGATATACATAAACCATAAATGTATATTATTTTATAACAATGATGTACTGATATCAGATTGAGAAAATGAGAACCATTTGAAATTGAAAACAAAGTTTTTATTTTTTCGTAAATAACTGTATTTATTTAATTTTTTTTTTTTTTTGTGGGATGTTGAGCAATAATGGGCCCCTCCAAGCCGAGGGCTCGTGGCATTTGCACACATAACACACATAATATATGACACGCCACTGATCTTTCATCATTTATTATTATTTATTTTTACAGTTTTAGTTTTTTAGAGTCTAATTTCTTAAAGCTTAATAAAAATAATCGGAAAAAAACCAAAAAAAAAAAATACCAAAACAATAGAACATTAATGTAAAATTAGACATAACATTTTCAACAAATATCTATATTTATATTTGTTGACATAATAAAGTTTAAAATATTTTAGGTCTTTTAAGTCACTTATAGATAAATATTTTAAACCTTTTTTAATTTTTATTTGAATTATATTATTAATAATAATTTTTTTAGTAAAAGGTTCCTCATGAAGTTGTCTTATTATAGCTGTTATTAAAAAATGCTATAAATATATTAGTAACAATTTTTTTTTTTTATTTATAATGTCTGATTTAAATATAAAATTTTGACGAAATAATGAATTATTTTATGGGCTCAGTCGCCGCTTAAAATCGTTTTTCACGGTCTAGTATTATATAGTGTATTACAACTTTTTTTTTTTGGGGGGGGGTTGTAGTTTATTATACTATATATTATTTATATGTATAAATATAGTAAAATTATAAAATAAAATTAATTATTCTGTTCTTATTTGCTAAATTATCAATCCCTGGGAGAGAGTGGAACCCTTCCCCTATAAATATGCCACTGAGTGTATTTATACTTATACGATGATTTATCATTTAATCCAAATAATTATACTCGTCATCTATTTTAATATATTACACTATAACACACTAATCTAGTCAACGAATAAGTAGAATTATTACCTACTATACAGCAGAGCAATTTTTCTGACTTTTTATTTTTAGTTAATGGGAGACATAGAGTTAAACTCTGATAATCTGATGGTTTTTCTATAACTTTAGATTTTTACATTCGGAAAACCATCCTTTATAGTGATTATTAAAAACATATAGGTACAATTGGAAGATAGGCAACTCAATTAACATCTTGTAATATTAATTATTTACTTACTGTCTATTTTTTATTAGTACAGCGTTCAATTCTTCTTTATATTTAATTGTAAATATTAAAATATATTTGTAGCTATTATCCAATTAAATATTAGTACTATATATCTAGGAACAGAACAAAGTTAATTGTTGTTGATAAGTTGTAGCATTTATTAAATAATCAATGGTTGTAGTATGTAGGCTGGTGACAAAAATTCTACAATATATATTATTATGTTTTACATGTAGGTACATAATATTATCATTGATTTTATAACTTTATATTTTTTAATCAATTATAATATTAAAATTATTCCAGTCATAGCTCATGATTTGTTATCAAAATGTTAAAATTAACTAATGATCATTATAAGCATTATCATATTGGAAATAAATTTACTGATTATACAATTTGTCACACTTTTAGAATTTTAGATACATATTCTAAATATTGAATTTAAGTCTTCTACTTGCTTTCTTTCTCTGACCCATTATCAACATAGGAAAATTGACTACTTTAGCAAGTTTAACTATAATTTTAAATACACGTGTACGTGTACTTATATAGAATATTGTAGTTTAAAAATGCACAAATCTCGATTTAAAATTTTAATATAAAAAAAAAAACAATGTAAAAATAGATAATATTTCCCAACTTTAAGTTTGAATATAAATCAATTCACTTTAATTCTTAAGAACAATGTTGGTTCTGCTAATAAATTTCATCATCTAAGTTACTAAGAACTTAAATTTGAAACCGTACAAGAGATATTAAAAAAAAAAAAAGTTATTGTTTACTTATAACTAAAGACCGGATTTTTGTGCAGCTAACATCTAAAAAACGTGCAAATAAAATGTTAAAATGTGCAAAATCGTGCAAAAACAAAATTTTACTATAGGTACTTCAAATTTTATTTTTCTCTTTTTTTATTTTATTTTATTATTACTTATTAGTATTGGCATTAACTATCATATTAAAATATAAAATTAAAAAAAAAATTAATTTAATTCTGGATATTTTTCGATCCAACACTTTATTTTAGAACAATGATTATTACAAATTTTTGGTATTTTAAATGAAATAATTTCAAGTAATAAGTATCAACTATAAAAATATAAAATATGAGTTGACTTCGGCTGCTGCGGATAGACTATAGTCTGTACCTATGTGTGTATGTAATTGATAATCTATTGACTATCGTAGTAGTTATTATCTTAATTACATCATATTATATCGAATATCGATTATATAATTATTTTATTATATATAACAGTCCAATACTTCATATCAAAAATAATACAAAAAATATTTGTATAATAGTACATTTCTATAAAAAAAAACCAAAACGTGCAATTGTGTGCAAAAACCCTAAAACGTGCAATTTTGTGCAACATAAATCTTTCTTTAAATTAATCTACATCTCTTGATTTGGATTTGTAGCTTGTTTCTATAGAACTAAGAACACGCGATAAAAATATGCAATTGCACGGGAATCCGGTCTTTACTTATAACAAATACATTAGAAATAGTAAGAATTGTCAAAAACTATGGATAAAAAATAAAAATAATAACCAAGAATTATTAGTATTATTCAATGTAGAATTTTATAAATTAACATCAATATTCAGATGATGATAACAATTTAAAAATTAAGCTTTGCACAAATCATATTTCAAAAATGTAGGTTCCCGTTTGAATTTTTAAAGTTACACTTTGAGTCTTTGAACTTCTTCATTCTAATTAATATAAAAATATATTTAATATCAAATTAATTTTTATTATAATATGATTCAAAAAGGTTTTTACATAAGTAATTTTATCCTAATTTAAGTATATCATGCTAAAATCTGCTATCACATGAAATTTGGAACACTGTATATACTTAATAAATACAAACAAAATAATTATTATAATTATTTTTATTTCAAAAAACTTCATCAACAATATACGAGTAGACTATCCATAAAATTATAAAACCATTAAAAACATAACAAGTATCTTATGTATAAAAATAATTTTTTACCAAAACATTGTCCTGTGTATAGTGTATAAGCTGCAAGATTATAGAATTTATAATTTTAATATTAATAACCACCACTAACTGGTATTGATGTACCAGTAATGTATGAACTTTTTTCAGATGCCAAAAATGTCACTACTTCAGCTATTTCTGTAAAATTAAAATGATATAATATATTAAATTATATATATTTTTATAATACAAGTTTATTTAAATTAAATTACAAAAAATTTAAATTTTCAACATTTTTCATAAATCAATGATAAATAATTCAAATGTATAAACATATAATTCAAGTACACAATACTACTATATTAAATATTTATTATTGTTATTATTATTATTATTATTATTTTAGATACATTTTTGAGATATTATATTGTAATCAATTAGTAAATTATATTAACTTAAATGTATGAGTTTTTTTATCACATATTTTCGAAATTTAAATATCAGTAAGACAGTAAAGCTATAGTTTAACAATTTTGACAACTAAATTTAAATTATTTATAAAATAATAGTTAACTATAGTATTTAAGATGAATTATTTGTTGTTATATTACATTATTTATTTATCAATACACATTTAAATTTAAAATTATTATAACATATTATTTATCATTCTATTAATAATTATTCTTATAATTTGTTTGTGTATAACATTTCAAAAATATTAATAATTAAAAATTAATATTAGTAATATTGTGTATAAAGTTAAGAGTTTAGTGGCAATTGTTTATTGTGAAAACAATCCCAATTATTTTAAATTCAGAGTAAAAAAAAATTATAAAAGAAAAATATTCAATACAATAAATTAGTGTTTAAAATTTAATCAAATATATTTTGATAGGTAGTATTTGATAATTGAAAAAGTATATGAATGCCATCATTCTAATATTTTACAACATTGTCAATAGAAAAATTATAATGAATGCAATGTGTTAATATGAATTTAATAAATAAAATTATAGGCCCATTGTAATGTATAAGTAAAGAATGAAAAATAATGTGTTTCAACTAATATATTATATATCCTAATAATACAAAATAATTTTATTTCAGCATTTATTTTAATAAAACGGTTAAACTCTAGGAATTTAGACAGTTGTGTAACTAACACAGATTAATAAAAATAAAAATAATAAATACTTTAAAGATTAAATTAACTTTTATAATATTTATGAGCAATTTTTTTATCATTGGGTACTTAAATTAGAATTAAAAATAATAATTGTTGAAATAACTAAATGACAAAGTCAGGTAATAAAAATAAAGTGAAATTTAACAAACAATGAGTTATTTTTATAACATTTTACTGTACTCAGTCGTCACTCAATGACTTGTTATTTTTAAAGATAAATAATAAATAGGTAGCATACATTAAAACTAAAATAAAAAAAATAAAAATTTAAGAATTGAATGTAATATGAACATTAATTTTATTTTCAATGTTAATTAAAAACAAAATTAATTATTATACGTACATATTTTGATTGAAAGTAGTTAGGTATTTAGATTGAAGAATCCAATATTATTATTATTGTTAATATCATTCATAGTAAAAATATATTAACTTAGTTCATACATAAATTTGTTTGAAGTATTATGATAATGATAATGAATACAAGTATTTTATATTATTAATATCAAAAATGATTACCTTCAGAATCGGCAAATCTATTCATGGGAATGGCAGTTTTAAAAAATTCTTTTATGTTCCCAGGTATCATGTCAGTCATAGGAGATACTGTAAATCCTGGCAACACAGTGTTACATCTGATGTTGTGTCTAATATTAAAACAATACAATTTTAATAAAACTTAACAATTTTTGTAACATTAAAATTTAACAAACCGTGCCATTTCTAATGCTACTGTTTTACTGAAGATTTCAACAGCAGCCTTGCTAGCTGAATAATTGCACTGTCCTTTATTACCACGTTGTGCAACTATACTTCCAATATTCACTATAGAACCAGGTAAATTTTTCTCTACAAGTTCTTTACAAATGGTTTGGGTGATAAGAAAAGTTCCCTTTGAATATAATGATACAATTTTAGTATTAATATAGGTAAATATATAAAATATTGTAATCAGACTTCAATGTTGATTTCTTTATACTACCAAACTTCTCTATTACCTTTACATTAACATTAAATACACTCTCAAAATCTTGCACAGACATTTTCAACATGAAATTGTCTCTTGTAATTCCTGCAGCATTGATCACTACAGTCGGTGGTGCAGAATAATCCGTGAATACTTGTTTCAATACTTTTGTGACAGATTCAACATCGGACACATCCAATTGATAACTTTTGTGACCTTCGCCTAAAATTTGTATTGCTAAATTCTATCTCTAATAAGTTTTGAATTCTACCTGTGAGCTCTTCAACAGTGGTCTGTACATTTTTTATGTTTAGGTCTGCTGCTACGACTGTAGCACCTTCTCGAGCCATCACACGGCAAATCGCTCGACCGATACCTCCTCCGGCTCCTGCAATGACATATGTATCAGTTTGGAAATCATTTGAACTCGTTTTTTTACATTTCAACAATTTACAATCGCACTTACCAGTCACAAAAGCTAGTTTTCCTGGTAACATGTCAAAAGAGTACAAACGGATAACTTTGAAACAAAATTTAATTAATAAATAAAATATCACAGCTAATACTGAAATTGAAGTTAGACGAATTTAATTCAAAAGAAAATAACAACCAGAATTCGTACTCTGGCGAACTCTGTACTGTTGAGTGTTGATAACACTAACTGATAAGAGCGGCCGATGAGTGAAAGGACATTTTTCAAGAACAAACGATAATACCTATAAAAACAAAAACCTTATATTTTATTATGAAATCTAAATTAAATTCAGAACAAATGGTAAAATAAGACTACATGTCTACATGGTAATATAAACAAATATTGGTATTTTTAAAAATAAACAGCAATTAAAAAAGCGGGTCTAAATAACTGGTAAAATTTTCAAGTATTTACGACTTATACTGTTTGAATAACAACAAATATCAAAAATCGTTTGAGGCTAAACCGTTATTTAACGCGGTTTTGTAAAAATTTAAATTTCAAACACTCATAAAAAATTTTTGTCTGAATCAGGTAGAGTTTTTTTTACAGATATTTGAAGAAAAATGTATGGAGAACCTAGTACCAAATTTTCAAAACTTAGTTATAAAAGAAAAAATTTTTACGATTTTTCAACCACAAAATTACTTACAAATTTTCGCAATTTTGACATATTTCGTATAAATTCGAACTTTAAACACTTATAAAAAAAAATTGTGACTAACGATTTCAGATTTTTTTTTATCACTTTAAGAACAACTTATAAGAAACCTTGCATTAAATTTTTAAGATTTTCTGGCCGGCCAAAAAATTTTTATCGTTATTTTAAAAAAAAATACTAAAAAAAATTAAAAATTTCAATTGTCTATAAATAGCTCAAAAAAAGTCTAAATTCTTTGAAAATTTAACTGTATATAGATAACACTAATATAAACATTTGGTGAAAATTTCAAGTGTTTACATCGATTAGTTTTTGAGTTATAGCAAAATAAAAAATTCGATTTTGCCGAAAACTGGTTTTGCGTAAAAATTCCCGTTTTTCTGTCATTTTTTTTATGTTTTTCTCGATTTTTTTGAAAACTGTTGGAAAATGTTTACTTTTCACCTCTATAATGCACCAAGGATATCCACTTTGCCATCGGAAACCACCCCCAAACTTTGAAATTGAAGCATTATTTCGACTAGTTATGCTGTACACAGACACAAAAACAAAAAAAAAAACAAAAAAAAAACACACATCATTGTAAAATCAATACATTCATCACTCCGTTCAGAATCTAAAAAAGTACATCCAAATTTCAAATGACAACACAATATAGGGCGTGTACCAGTTGCCCTCAAAAGTAGGTACCTTCAAATCTCCCAAACTACCTACAACAAAACGTACCAGTTGCCCTCATATGTTAATATACACACGATTACAACATATAACCTGTAAAATAGGGGAAGTAAACATAGGTATAAACAATAAAAAAAATTATCTATAAAAATATTGTAAAATATTATAAAATGATGAATCAAATGTCGATATTTGCAATTATAAATATGATGTTGTATTTTGTAATAAATAATAAATATAATATAGTATACAAATAATATAGTAATCGGTCAAAATATCCACGGACAAAATATTCAAACCAAAATATCCAAGGACAAAATATCTACGTTTTTTTATATATAATTTTTTCAATTATATTCTATTAGGTACCTATTTATAATATTTTTCACAAATGTATATACTAATATACTATATTTTAACGTTTTAAACACAAGTATTTACCTACTTTTTTATTATTATCTATTATACTACGTTTTTTATTGTTATTATTACCTATTATTTTACAAAAAAAAAAAATTGTTGTTGATTCAAAATTGTAAATATAAAATATGATATTCAATTGCATCAATATATATTCTATATTTTTTTATTGTTATATTTATATATTTTTACACAAAAATTATAATTGTTATTGTTCGTTTAAAATTGTATGTATGAAAACAGTGAATTTTGTTTAAAAAAAATGTATATAATATATTATATATTATACAAATCTTAGTAAGTGGTGTATAAAATAATGATGAAATAATATTTCTAATACCTAACTTGTGTAATTCCACCTAGAATCACGAGTTGACAACTTTGCACGTCCATTATGGCATTATATACATTTATTTTATCAAATATTTTGAATTATCACTTAGTAGGAACGCATTGAATATCTATAGACTCTAGACCAGGGGTCGGCAACTGGCGGACCGCGGAAGGCAAAACTCTGGACCCTGTCAACAACATTGTTCTTAATTCATTATGTACGAGTATAAAGATTTGAAAAAGATTTTTTTCACTGGACCTTATAGATTTATTATTTTAATCTTTAGGACTCCAATAGAAATTACTTGCCGAACCCTGCACTAGACGTTAGAATATAGCTGACGCCATCCTTCAAGTCACCGTGGTTGCTTATTATTATATTAGAGATTAGACTATAGAGCCTTACTGGAGGGATGTCGAATGCAAACATTGTAAATTAATTAATTCTTTTTTCACTAATAATCATTTAAGCGTTCGCCTGGGCTAAGGCAGCTTTGAGCTTTCAAATATTAAATATTTTTATTCATAATCTCTATACGAGTTCTATATAGGCAGTGATTAAATATTATTTTTTAAAAAATATTTATTAATTGCCGATGCAAAGGATGATTTAAATGCATTGTTTCCATTTCACTCATTCGGGCTCGACAATTGACATTAAGGTACAAGATATTTTTTAATTTATAGGTACCTCGATTAAATTAGCATTTAAACTCAAAAAAGTGAAAAGGAAAAAAATATGCAATTGCATTGAAATCCGAGCTCTAGTTCTACTAGAGGGCTACATAATATAATATATAATTATATATAATATAGAGCTTTATAGCTCTACATAATATATGTGGTGAGATGTATACAGTGACCCATAAACAGAGGTACACATATACTATACACAATTACACTGTGTTAACGTGTGTTTCATCTCAATGGGGTTAGCCATCTTTTCTCCCTGTATCTTCGATAGGCAGGAATAATGCAGAGGTCAATCTTACAGCATCTGAACACCATTATTGGTACTCGTATATGTTTAAGAACAATATCACTATTTTCGCGGAATCCAATAAGCTGTAAATAATAATATATTATATTATTTATACCTCAGACCTCTTCATCCCCCCACCACCGCTGTTATTGATCAAGATGATTGACATCGCTATCCCGGATGTTTGTCGACGAGCACAATACCAATTTTATTGTTCATTCGCGTATATCTTAATCTGGTTTATGAAACTACAGACTTTCAGGAACTATATTCATCGCATGTAGATTGTTATGAATATTACACGGGTGGCTGCAGTCATTTATTCAATGGTTGATGATTTTTCCTACGTTCATAGGTACTTTAATATGATGTGATATTGTACTTTGTAGTTATAATGGTCATTTATAGCGGTTAAAACACGTCCACGAAAAGTAAACTAAATGGCATTAAAAAGTGGTTTTTAAAGTAAATTTAAAGAGAACAATATTGGTTTGTTTGATAATTTTTAGTTTTTAAAAGTGTACACTGTGCACATATACAGTCCTCTGTAGTCTGTATATACTAGTGTAAGTGTGTTACAGAGTATATATTTTATTAATTTATTATTTATTAATATTTAAATTGAAAATAAAATTTTTTGTTTTTCTCAAACAGAATTGATATAAGATACACAGTGTTCTACTAATGTATAATCTGAAATTATTTATTACGTTATTAACATTATACACAATTCACATACGTAAAAAAACAAATATTATCCTTTATGATTTTATTCTTATAACTTCTTTGTATAAAAAAAATTGTGAAAAAAAATTTAATTGACTTTATTTTACTTTCAAATATCAGAGTATTAAGTATAATTATTAATTAAAAGTATCCACAAAAGTGTATGTATATATATAATATAACTAATAAGTATTCACTAACTGCATATAAAAACTACGTTAAACATTAAAATTCATATTTTATCAATGTACAAATAACATATTAAAGGTGCAGTTAACTTTTAGTAATCCTATAACAAGAACTAGTAGAGAAAATAATATTTAGGAATTTGTTAATACTTTAAAGTGTTCAGCAGATTGAGAAGCATGTGTTATTGGAGCTGAATTCTGCATATCAGATCGATCTAAAATAGCATCCAATTCTTCATCTGACAAAACTATAGAAACAAAATAATATTAACAAAAAATTAGACAACTAAACACACAAAACTTATATTTAAAATACTTACTAAATCCATTTGGTTGCATTGTTTTAGTGTACTCTGATGATTTTAATAAATTCATAAGTTCTTCAATACTTGACAAGGTAAGTGTGGTAGTTCTACTAAATGAACCTACAATTGGCAAAACTTTTATATTAGTATATGATATTTGAATTAATAAATTTTCATTCAGTTATAAAATACATTTTACTAAGAATATTTTGCTAAATAGAAGTAAAAATCCACTAAAACAAACAAGTTTTTATTTTCGTCATAAATTTTAATTGATTAATAATGAATTAGAATTTTGAGTATATACTGAAAACTACTGCTTTTGTAAAATAAAAATTAATGTTAATTAACAAAATATTGAAACTGGAAAAAATAGATTTATTTTACACTTAAAAACGCTTTAATTATTATGAAATATTAATACTAGTAATGAAAACAAAAAAATATATTATTATTTATAGCCAACTTTGATTTAACAAATTATTATTTAAACATTAAATAAAATAATTGTTAGAATCATATAAAAATTAAACAAATAATACAATATTATTTTACCACTGCCAATGATCATTTTTTCTAGTTTTCTTTTTGCTGTTGCAAAATTCAATATTCTTTCATCAATAGTATTCTTAGAACAAAAACGATATACAACAACAGGTTTATTTTGGCCCATTCTATGACACCTATCTTGAGCTTGTAAGTCAACTTGTGGATTCTGAAATATTATTACTTATATAATTATACATTAACTTAAATTTTTTTCTTCTGTGATTTTTAAGTTCCATATCCAATATTTGTACTTTTATTATAACTGGCCAACAAAAAATCTATATTTACAAAACACATGCTACTGCTGGCTATTAGGTAACCTAATCTTTAGGTTTGGGACTGGGGGCTATATATTGTTTTATCATGATTAAATGGGGAATAGTAAGTTCCTACACGAGAGTAGCAGGTAAACAATTACATATGTTAGTTCCTACACGAGAGTAGCAGGTAAACAATTACATATGTTAGTTCCTACACGGCGGAAAAAAATAAGTATGTAAGTTCCTACACAGTAAAAACCAGGTACCTATGTTAGTTCCTACACGTGCGGAAAAAGGTACATATATAAGTGTACATATATGTGTAAATATGTATATACGAATAAATATATGATGATTATATATTATATAATACAAATATATAAGTTTTCATTTTTTTTTATTTTTTACTCTTTATCTTATATTATATTCAATTATGAAAAATTAAAATGCATTATACGATTTTTATTATATTTTTACTCATCATATTATATTTATTTAATTATTTGTGACGATGCGTTATGCGATTTTTTTTTTTGATTTTTTACTCTTTATATTATATTATATTCAATTATGAAAAATTAAAATGCATTATGCAATTTGTATTATATTGTATAATCATCATATATGTATTTATTCGTATATACATATTTACACCTTTTTTCCACAGTGTAGGAACTAACATACGTACCTGGATATTACCGTGTAGGAACTTACATGCGTACCGTTTTCCGCCGTGTAGGAACTAACGTGTGTATTTTTTTTACCTGCTACTCTCGTGTAAGAACTTACATTCGCCCAATTAAATAACATTGATGAATGATTATATATTTTTTTCCATAAAAAATGATAATTAAAAATTAATAGAATTTGGAGAGTACTTAACAACATACTACAACCAACGTATGCTCTGTCCAGCAAAAGAACACACCACAAACTGATCAAAATCAATATTTTTACGCATTCCAAAATGATACCCTGCATAGAGGAATCGGTTTTAGATAGTAGTGATATGGGGGATATGCAGAATAAGCGCGTTGTCTTGCTAAACAGAGTTTATTCAACCTTATTAAAAAATAAATCGAAAACTTGGTAGGTCTAATTTTGACCATTAGAAGTAATGTTTGACGGCTAAAGCGAAGCTTTTTGAACGTCAAAAAAATATAACATATCTCATCCATTAATACTAATATAATTTTATGTTTTGATTTGTTAGAATTATAATATATCTAATGCTTGAAAGGATTTACAATTTAAAAAGATTTATTTCTGCTGACTTAATATATTTGACACATGTTTAGAACATAATCCAAAAAATAAATTTTCAAATTTTGAAAATAATGTTTTTCTAGCTAATATAAGTTATTGAAAACAGGTGTTTAAGGAACCAATATGAAGCCGGCTGCGCATAACAGATACTAAATGGTTCGCCATTCGGTCATGATCTTAACGTGTGTCGCGTATAAAATCTAACAGTAAAATTGATAACCTAACAAGAAATCAATACTCGACAATTGAAAGTTTATCGTATGCACTAAAATTGTTATAAAAGGCCACAAATAACCTATGCAGTGTTTTTATTTTATACAGTAGAGAGCATTATTTATATTTTCATCTGTACTATATTGTTAGAACTTATAAGATCTTTAACAGAAAAACATAAATTTAAAAACTGATTTATGAAGGAATGAGGTCAGACTGAACTAAACTTATTTCGGTCTCAGTCCTTTGTTACTTTTCTATGTGTATTAATTTTTTCATAAAACTCATACCCAGTCACTGTCAAATAAAATAACAGTATCCGCTGATGTTAAATTTAAACCAAGTCCACCCGCACGTGTTGATATCATCATCAAAAAACAATTTGGATCACTGTTAAATGTTGTCATTGCATCAACTCTTGTTTGAATTTTCATAGTTCCGTCCAATCTGGTAAATGAAAATTTACGAAACATCAAAAATTCTTCAATTACATCCATTAATTGTGTCATTGTAGAAAATAGCAACACCTAAAATTTTAAACCGTACTGTTAACAGTAAATATATATTTTTCTTTAAGTATTAAATTTTTAATCATTTAGCTATAATATTTTTCTAAAATACACTTCATTGTGTATCTTTAAAATGGACAGCTAGTATAATTTTATTTACAATTTAACACGTGTAACATTATTAAAACCTCTCCATACTTTTCCATTGTAATTTAACAATTGTTTAAAATTATCTATTATAACTGTTATAAAGAATAACCATAGACGTGGCCACGGGGTGTGCAGGGCGTGACCTAACCCTGCGAGCTTTTTCTAGGTTTTAACTTATATAGATTTATTATTAAAAATATATTTAAATTATAACTGGTTGTAGTAAAATAATCATTGGTCATGTTATAAGTATAATTTTAGTATAGTACCATTGGTACTTACTACTTGTTTCACAATTATTTATTAAGTCGTTGGCGGTCGGCGACTATTCGTGACACAATTGCCGGTTCCGACCGCCACGCCACGGGTATAGTCTTTTTTTGGTAAATGTATATTTTTGTTCTTAAAGTTAAGATTGGCAAAAATGTGGGTAGGTTTATAAATATTTTACTTGCACCTCCTGCGAAAAAAGTCTGGCCACGCCTATGAGAATAACATTATCTATTTTGTGGAAAATATATATTTTTAATAATATATTGATTTTTAAATCATTAATAATTAAAAATAACTAAAATATTAAAAAGCATTTGACAAAACACTGATAATATTGTCTGTAATTATTGTCAATAATATTGATCTGCATGGCAGTCAACGTGTTAATATCCTTTATTTAAAATTTTATAAATGAGCATTTAATGTTATCAATGCATTATTTAATATTAATAAAATATTATTAAGGTACCTATACTTTAATTATATACAATACCTTATGACCAAGTATTCTCAATTTTGTTAACATAGCATCAAGTAACTGAAATTTACCACTGACTTTAACTATATTCTCATTAACCAATAATTTGTTTTCGCCAGGAATTAAAGGCATTTGAATAAGATACGGATGATTAACAATTTTTTTCAATTGCATAAATGTGTTTTGCATACAAACTGAAATAGCAATACTTTTATCTTCTGGTCTAAAATAAATTACAATAAAATTGCAATAAATTAATCGTCTTATATTAATTCATAACTCATAATAATTAGTTGCTAGACACCAGTATTTAATTTAATGTTACAGATAAGTTGTCTATACAGCAAAAACTAACATTACAAAATATATCTGTAAGTCATAGACTTACAACTTACTATAATTATTAAATTATCAAGAACAAATCTGGAAAAGAAAGTTAAGAGGACGCTATATTCACGTGTGTTTTCTCTATCTTATAAAAGTAAAACAGTAAAAACTGTTTTGTGCGGGATAGAATCACTGTAATGATAATTAAGACTCCAAATTGATAAACAATATAGTTAAGAACATTATCCCTGAAATATTGTTTTTTATAATTTTCTTTTAATATCATTGATATGAAAAAAATTCTTACTGCTTAAAACCATTATTTTTGAACTTGAATAATGTTTTTTGTAGTTCCAATATTGAAAAAATAAAAATGATCTTGCACAGCCTAAGTTCTCCTATTTATGAGATAGAAAATTTCTCTTAGTTATGATGGTAGCCTTCTCATGCAAAACAGATTTTGGTATGTTTTACGCTTATTAGATAGAGACAACACATGCAGGTATAGCGTCATTTTAATATATTTCATAATAACTTCAATTACAAAATATATAATATTCAAAGTACAGCAATAATATAAACCTTGAAAGTTTAAATAGCTTACAAGTCATTGATAGGAATAGAACACAGATTTTTACTTTAAAATAAATTAATACTAAAAATTTAATTTTACACTTACTCCTTTTCAGGCACATCTACTCTAATAGCATTAAGATCAGTGTATTTTACTATGCTTTCCACACATCTTCTCTTACTTTTTACTTCTAGAATAAGATCAGAATCCTGAAAATTTATGATATATTCATATAATAATTATTATTAAAATTAGTTTAAGAGGACGTTATACCCGCATATGTTGTCTCTGTCTTACTAATGTAGATCATAGCAAATTTGCGTTTAGCAGAACAGATTTTGTGACGTTAGCTTTAATATTAGAGTAAATTTACCTAATATCAAATTTATAGGTAAGAATATTATCTAGAAAATGTCGTATGCTTTTATTGATATTATCATTTTAAAGTGAGTTATGAATATTTTAAAGTTGTAATATTTTACATAGCTATAACTCACTTTAAAATGATAATATCAATAAAAGCATATGACATTTTCTAGATAATATTCATACCTTTAAATTTGATAATAGATAAATTTACTCTAATATTAAAGCTAACGTCACAAAATCTGTTCTGCTGAACGCAAATTTGCTATGATCTACATCAGTAACAACATATTATGCGGGTATAACGTCCTCTTAATGTAACAAGAAAATAATTATTGGTTTTAAATGGGTTCTATTATCATTCTAGACTTTAGGGCACCTAGTAATAGGGTACAAAAAAGTTATACAAATTTTATTTAAATAAATAGCTACAAATAAGAGTATTATTATAAAAAAGCTTAACATGTTGAGGCACGAGACTGAGAAATTAAAATGTCAATGTTAGGAAAGTTCTTTTTAAAAAATAAGTTTTGTAAAATAGAAATTTATTTCAAATTCTCGTTCCTTAATATGCAAAGCAACATATATTTATTATAAAAAAAATATTTAATAACGTAAGCTTAAAAATAATAAAAACGTATGTCAAATAGAAATGCAACGCATTATGAATATATTTAATATTAAAAAGAAACAAATATATTCCACAAAAATTAAAATTTTTTTTTGTTTTTAGGAAATAATTCAATGTTTCATTCCTTAAAAAGGAAACTTTTTCCATTAATCATTTTATATCTGAACTTAGTTTACCCTAACACAGAAATATGAACATAGACCCAGCACCACAATAACAAAAAAATATTTTTGAAAAATAAATACATTTTATTAAATTTTTGATTTTATTAGTTTTTATTTAAGTATCACAAAAATAAAAATAAAAATACCTTTTTTTTATTCAGTAATATTTCCATTTGCTTGTTCAATGTAGCTTCATATAATACTTTTTGTGTTTCTGTAAGTGGAGCATAAATAACTATTTCTTTCTTTGGTGGGAGCTTTAGATCAGTATCTTTTTTTTCTCTTCTCAAAATAAAGGGTTTTAATATCTATAATAAAATGCATAGGTTAATGTTACATATTAGTTTTATTGAAGAATTAGTACTGGTCTAAACCATTTACTAATTAATGCCAACCCAGAAGATATTTCTCAGCTAATAATTATTCTTGTATTTTTTTTTTTTTGTGTACTATCTACCATAGAAAAAAAAAGTAGCAACTATGTTAAATTCTAGGATAATTATTTAATAGATAATAAGAAATAAATTATTGGACTTCAGACTTTTGGAATATGTTTAATTGAATTGATAAAAATAAAAAATAAACAAACTTAATAATTTTAATTCATTATCTTCTATTCACAAATTTTTTTTTAATTTGCTGAAAAATTTAATATTTTATCATTGTTCAGTGTTAAGTATGAATTTGATTACCTTTAAAATTATATCTAATAACTCATCCTTTTTGGCCATATTGATAATTTTGTCATTTGAATCAAAAAACTTATCAATAACAAACCAAGAGTTAAAATCTTCTAATTGATCAAACATTTTGGGCATTAACCAATTCAATAACGACCATAATTCTGACATATCATTTTGAATAGGTGTTCCTGTAAGTATGAGCTTATTGGTGCAACTAAATTCACGTAGGCACCTAAAATTATTAGTTATATTATTCAATATTTTTTTTTTATAAATCAACCATTATAGTATATTCAACTCACTTAGATATATGAGCATTAGCATTTTTCACTTTTTGTCCTTCATCAATTGTAATGTATTTCCAATTAACTTTTTTCAAAAATGTTATGTCGCGACGCACAACATCATAAGTAGTTATTATAACTGGTTGACAATTTAAGTTAAGAACTTTTTTAGTTTTATTAAAATTTGGTCGCAATGCAATACGTTCACTTTCTGTACCATGGTATAAAATAGTTGGAAGCTATAACAATGATAAAAGAATATAAATATCATCTTTAAAATAATAAATTTAATCAATTACCTTAGGTGAAAATTTTGAGAATTCTGACAGCCAGTTGGGAATAGTAGACAGTGGTGCAATGACAAGAAATGGTCCAGTTATTCCCATTTCCAAAAGAAAACAGTAGAAAGCTATAGTTTGTATAGTTTTACCAAGTCCCATTTCATCAGCTAAAATGCCATTTAAACCATTTTCATACAAGGTCTAAAAAAAAGGTTTTAAGATACAATTTATTTTTTTTATGTATGGTTGATAAATCTTATAAAATATAAAAAGGATGTTGAACCATCATGTATTATCTGTCTTACTAACACTACAATATCAAAATATATGTTTAGCAGTTCCAATTTTGTGCATTTAGCTTTAATATTAGAGTGAAATGAATAATGACCTATAATCAAACTTAAATGTAAGAACAATATTTGTATTTTCTCATAAGTTTTTTTTAAATTTTTAAATGAATTTTAAGCATTTGTAAATACATCATCTTGCTTATAAATTAAAATATTGCTAAAAACCAACAGGAGAATACAGACAATGTTCTTACCTTTAAGCTTAATAATAGGTAATTTCACCCTAATATTTAAGCTAAACTCACAAAATAATAACTGTAGAACGTATATTTTAGTATGGTAAAACGGAGATATCAAATGCAAGTACAAAATTTTTTTAAGAAAAAATATTTCTAATTAATAATCTTAATAATAAATATGTATTATAAATTAACATTCATACTCTAATCCATAAGAGACCTTCAATTTGGTGGTCTTTAAGATTTCCGTTGAATAATTTTGGTTGTTGAAATAAGCTTAAATAATACTCTTCTTCATTTACATCCTAAACATCAATACTGAATATTATATATGAAGTTAAGTTTAACCAATTTATAAATTAGGTGAAAACAATACTAAAATTATAATTTTAACTGAAGAAGAATGTTCAAAAGATAGCTATAAATAATTAATTATCTATAAAAATATACATTCAAACATAAACAATATATTTACTTCAACTGATTGGTTATTTGTAATTTTGGTCAATTCATCATTAGAATTCGGCACATTTTCTTTCATTTTTTTAGCTTTATTTAGTTCTTTCCTAAAAAAACATAATACAATTGATTTATTATTTGAAACAACATAATATCTTGTAAATATGTATATTAAATATGTAATATGTATGCATACTAACAGTATTTAAATTGTATTTATGTTTTAGTCATCAAAAATCTATCAAATAATAAATTAACTTTATATACTTACTTAATAATTTGAAGTTTACATTTTTTTAATCTGGATTCAAAAAGATTAGATAATTTAATACTACTTTTCAACAGTGTAAGTAAATTTTGAAATCTTTCTTTTCTTTTTTTTTCATCTAAATCATCAACCTAACAAATAATTTAAAAAAATAATTTGTAATTGAAACAAATAAATATTAAATTTCTATATGCATAAAATCTAAATTATATTTGGTTCTAAAATTAGATTTAATTTCTATTTCAATTCCTTTAGCAAGAAATTAAGATAAAATTATTTACCAAAGCTTCTTCGTCTTTTTTTGCATGATCTTCATTTAGACGTTGCTCTTCCAATAATAATTCTTTTGGAAAAAACCCAATGTCTAAAACAGTAATATAAAAATATAAATTTAATATTTTATGAATCAAGTTAAATATTAGTTTTTTTTTTATTACAAACTATTAAAATATAGAAAAACAAAGTAAATTTATTTATATAATCGATAAACAATTGTGTTGTACAGCATTTTTATGGAATTAATTTAAATTATTGTTTTTATTTATATAAAATATGAAAATGCAAACATTATGATAGTTTGAAATAATATTTGGTGGATTTAATAAAAGCATTTTTATTAAAAGGACGTCACACCCGCATGTGTCGTCTCTGTCTTACACACATACGGCATAGGTGAAACGTGTTTACGCAGTTTGAGTATAACTCACTCAATTTTGGTTCTAGAGTAAATATACCTATTATAAAATTAAAATATGACAATATTTCGGAGGGCAAGACGATGAGTTTTTTTTAGAAAATTAAAATTTAAAAAAGTTAAAGGTCATTTAAACATTTTGAAATTTTAACTAATTTTAAATGGTTATAATGAACGCGTTATATTAGAAATAATAGAAAAGACTCATCGTCTTGCCTTCCAAAATATTGTCATATTTTAATTTTATAATAGGTATATTTACTCTAGAACCAAAATTGAGTGAGTTATACTCAAACTGCGTAAATGCGTTTTGCCTATGCCGTATGTGTGTAAGACGGAGACAACACAAGCGGGTGCGACGTCCTCTTAAATATTAAGTATCAGATACACTTAAAAAATATTTTTAGTTTTAATTTAATTTAGAAACTTCTTACTTGATAAATCAATATCTTCATTGATATTGTTATGATTTTCATGTTCATTTATATCATATTTTGTTTTGTATAACTCATCTTCTTCTTTAACTAAATAAAACAATGAAAATTACTATTAAACTGAAATTGTAATAAAATATAATACTTAGAATGCAGATTCTATAGTAGTTGAACATATTTTATTATTCCTTTTATTGTTATTTACATATAATGAAAATTGTTCTTTATAACAAAATATTATATGATTAAGTATTTAAAATTAATAAAATTCTAAAAAAAAAATAAATAAAAAAGCTATTATTTTTTTGAGTTTACAATATTAAATAATTAAATTCTTGTTCTAAGACTAATTCAATAATTAAACCGTCATAATATTGCCAATAATTATGTTATATTGCATAAATAAATATATAGTAAAAATATTCTTAACCAAACATAACTATAAGCTGTAAATTTGACAAATAGCTATTCCAAAACCCACAGATAGCTCATCAATTTAACGAAATTTCAAACTATCTAAACATTTTTTTTATTTCTAATTTTCTTCAATCTTACCAATATCTACACTGTCTTGACCATTTAATTTCAATTGTTCACTCATTTTTTTTTCTTGGTTCATGTAATTTTCCATTGTTATATAATCGGTTTAATTTCAATTACCACATTTTCCATATGAACTGTAATAAATCATGTATAATATTAGTGATTAAATAGCTAATACAATATATAAAGACGGGCAATGTTAAACATCCAAAGTTCTCCATCGCTCATCTTTATTAAGACTACACTAGCAAGAACAAATTTTCAAAAAATAAAGCATAAATTTCACATTTATTGATAACTTATATTGTAAATACTTACATTTATAAACACGAATTGTAATTTCGAATAAATATAATTTTTAACTAGCTACTGAAAGACCATTAAGCAACTTTAAGTTATAACTACTATCATGAAACTTTAATACCATCGAATATTTGAATAAGTACGAATCATGAGATCGCGAGTACGAAATAAGGGGGGTGGTTCGGTGATTGCCGATAGGTCCAATAGGAGAACCTGGAGAACCACGAAAACACTAAACAGTAAACAACAACCAAATCAAACAACTAACAAGAATTGGTTATCTCGAATTTGGAGGGAAAATGATGCGGTCCAGTATCACAATATGTAAATAATTTACCTTGTCATACATGTAACCATTGAACAGTGACCAAAAATATTATGTTTACTGTAAGTATTGTATTAACAGTGGTAAGCCGGTAACCTATTCATGTTACCATTGATTATAAATACTAGTATTTATAATCAATGATGTTACCATCATAGAATAAATTAAACGTATAATTAATATATTTACCCCACAGAATAATTTATATTACTATAATACTAAAATATTATTAATTATAACATAAACATAAAGGCAAAAAAAAAAAATTAAATTTAAGATTAATTTAATGTACTATAGACAATTTCTGGTTTCTGATAGTCTGATCTTTATACTTCTTTTAATTATTTTAACACTTTATACACGATTGAAAACACAAAGATACGCAACTCAGCAACTGTATTGTTTTCTATTGTTACTATTGTTAGTCGATTTTTAGTTTATCGCTGATGAAGAATGGAGAATTTATGAAAAGCAAATATATTTGCTTATAAGGTACCAATTACATATTATCATTGGCGCAAATAGGGGGGGCTTTGGGGTACTTAGTCCCCCCAGATTTCGGTCAAGTCCCCCCCAGATCAAAATTTAGTAATTAATACTAATTTTTATATTCTGTATTAGGTACTGAATATGTATATTTTTTAAAAACTTAAAAAACTTAACCAAATTACAAAATACAATTGAAAAAAATTCTACGATAGGTTTTTTTAATACTTAAATCTTTATAAAAATATTATAACATATCTTAGTCCGTGCCTCGTGGTAAAACTTATAATTGATAACTGATAAGTTAATAAGTAATTTGATAAACTATGATGGTTTGGTAAAGATAAACGCGGCTAGGTACGGGAAAGTCTCCCCCGCGATTATCACCAATATCTGTGATCTGTCCCGTTGTGGATATCAGAAGGTAAAATAAATCGTAAGCCGTTTTATACGTTAAGTAAAAAGCTTTTATTAACGTCGATTTTCGGGCGCGTCGTTACAACGGAGTCGCGGACTTGAGCGTAAACGTTTGGCGTGGTCGAGATGACGGGCGACGTAAAAAAGACAGGCTCGAAGTCGGTGAGAACTCGAGCGAGTACGCGGCGGCGTAGGCCGATAAGGGCGAGTTAATAATATTATTAGGTGTATAGCACGGCTTAAGATATACCTATATATCTTAAATCGTGGTTTATAGATAATACTATAATAGTAATTAAATAATAGTAAATAATAGTATTACTATTATAATTTATAGCCGTGGTGTGTGTTGCTGTTGAGTGTTGACAATTGACATCCACACTGTCGACGATTTACGCGCCAATTTTTGAACGGAGCCCTTTGTTATCATTAATAATTATTATTTCTTACCATGGACTAAGATATAAATGCGGGTGGGGGATTTTATGGAGTGCATTTCCCTCCAATATTTGTTTTACTTATATTATGGCCTTTGGGGAGGGGGGCTTGTGTCCCCCCAAAAAATTTAGTCAATTTGCGCCTAGGTATGCATATTATCATATTTTTACATTATTTATTTAAAATATCAATATTATTTACTAAAAAGCGGGTAAGTGAGTATCGCTCTACTGTACATTAGGGGGTGGGATGGACCTCGGACTTGTGTAGGTTAAATTTGAATGCAATGATAGATATCATTGTATACGAAAAACGATTTTGAACGGAGATGATTTGTCAGTCTAGGAATCCTAGTCTAGAATATATTATAATTAAATATTGTCATATATTCTATTTTGAAACAAATTCAAACATTTAAGTAAAAGTTTCAAGATCCTACGTTTGGTAATTTTTTAAAAATAACAAAAATCGAAAATTATTTAGTAGTAAAACGTTATTTTACACATGTATTTTTGATTTCAAATTAAAATTAAAACTTTAAACACTTGTAAAATTGTTTAAATTGAATACCTAATCCTCAACTTTTTTTATAATTATTCTAAGCTTAACTTATGAACAGCATAGTATTAAATTTTCAATTCTTAGCTTTTGATAGTAAAATATTTATACATTTTTGACTACCAAATAGTGAAAAATATTGATGATTTTTACGAATTTTTGTCAATATTTGAACTTCAAATGCTAATAAAAAAAAATTATGCTTATGTATTTTAATAATTTTTGAATGAAAGTTAGAACAAGTTATGTGGACCCACTGGACCCTTCTATTAAATTTTCAAGTAATTTGTCCAAGCTAAATTTTTTTATCAACAGTTATAAAAAAAAAAATTAAAAAAAAGCGGGTAAGTGGGTATCGCTCTGCTGTATATTAGGGGGTGGGTGGACCTCAGACTATAGTAGGTTAAATTTGAATGCAATGATAGGTATCATTGTATACGAAAAACGATTCTGAACGAAGATGATTTGTCAGTTTTAGGATATATTATATTTAAATATTGTCATAAATTCTATTTTAAAACAAATAGTATAGTTACTATATGTTACTATAATTACTTTATAATATCTGTGTATTAATAAAAAAAGTATTTGGCAGCATACGCATAATGAGCGTATGAAATTTAATTTAAATTTTGACATATTTCGTATAAATTCGAACTTTAAGCACTTATTAAAAAAATTTGTGATTAACGATTTCGGATTTTTTTTTTATCACTTTAAGATCAACTTATAAGAAACCTTGTATTAAATTTTCAAGATTTTCTGGCCACCCAAAAAACTTTTATCGGCATTTGAAGAAAAAAAAACTTAGAAAAGTCGAAAATTTCAATTGTCTATAAGCAGCTTAAAAATCGTCAAAATATTTTGAAAATTTAACTGTAAAGAGATAACCATAACATAAACATTTTGTGAAAATTTCAAGTATTTACAATGATTTGTTTTTGAGTTACAGCAAAATCAAAAAATCGATTTTGTCGAAAAGTGATTTTTCGTAAAATTGCCGTTTTTCTGTCACTTTTGTTTTGTTTTTCTCGATTTTTTTGAAAACTGTTTGACCCCTCAAAGTACCAACTAGATGAATTTTTTTTATTACTTTAAGAAAAACTTATAAGAAACCTTGTATTAAATTTTCAAGATTTTCTGGCCGGCCAAATAATTTTTATCGTTATTTAAAAAAAAATTACTTAGAAAAATTGAAAATTTCAATTGTCTATAAATAGTTCAAAAAAAGTCTAAATTCTTTGAAAATTTAACTGTGTATGGAGAACACTTATATAAACATTTGGTGAAAATGTTAAGTATTTACATAGATTAGTTTTTGAGTTATAGCAAAATAAAAAATTTGATTTTGTCGAAAACTGGTTTTGCGTAAAAAATCCTGTTTGTCCCTAATTTTTTTTAGGGGTTTTCTCGACTCATTTAAAAAATATTGAAAATGTTTAACTTTAGACCCCTCAAAGTATCAACTAGATTCAATTTCCTTTTCAAAGAGGGACTGAAGTCAAAAATCAAAGCATTTTTACTGCTCCAAATGTTGTCGTCAGACACAAAAAAAAAATTTAAAAAAAAAACATACATCATTGTAAAATCAATACATTCATCACTCCGTTCAGAATCTAAAAAATAACATTGCCTATTGAAAACAATGTAAAAAAAAATTGAATTATTCAACATCAACACGCATGCTTGCGACCGGTTTGCTGCTCTTGGCACAGAAAACAGTATTTTTGTTAATAATAAATAATTAATAACTAGTCGACAGCTACTCGCTATTAACTCCAAACCGGGGGCAACAAAGTACTACCAATAGTACACCAAAAAACATTTTATCTGCACCTACATTTAGTAAAGGCGTTCTTAACTACGTTGGGCTACGAGTGCTATGACTGATACGAGACAACTTCAAAGATATTATCATCGGCCTGGGCAGTTCCTTTTGTAATTCGACTAAATTTATTTCAAAACCTAAAAAGAAACAACCTTGAAAACTATAAAAAATTACTCTTCTTCTAAAATGGATCAAAAACACGTAGGTAATATCATACTACCTATCGTATACATTATTAAATCGAGTATTCGTTTGACTTTAGAAATAGTTTGTATTAGAATAATAGTTGATAATTTAAATTTGTATATGTAAATGTAAACAGAATTCTCGTGAAGATTTACCTATTGCGATATTTCCTAAAATAATGGAAATATCATAATTCTGGTTTTTTAATAAGATTTATACGGACAAGAAATACAAATTTATAATTTTTAAATTTATTTTAATGTTGAAGTATAAAAGTTAAAAAATATATTTTTTATTTAATTGTTTACAAAAAAATTGAAGATAGCCATTTTGTAGAGTTCATTTTTATGAAAATATTGACGAAAATAAAATGATCATACAATAATATAATATTATTACATAAAATATGTGGCCTGCGTGCTCTTACGTGCTCCCAGTGTGGCAGTTTTTCTCGAAACTAGAAAAAATGTTAAAAACCAGGAGATTAATGAAATTAAAATGTTGAAACGTCAATATTTTCAGAAAAATGAACTCTACAAAATGCCTATCTTCAATTTTTTTGAAAATAATAAAATAAAAAATTTTATTTTTTTTAACTTTTTTACCAAAATATTAAAATTAATTAAAACATGAAATATTTGTAGTTATTGTTCCTACGAATCTTATTAAAAAATCATAATTACGATATCTCCATGATTTCAGGAAATCCTCACGGGACACTTTGTGTATGTAGTGTAGATAAAGTAAGTAAACTGAGACAATAATTTACAACATTCTACAACTTAATCATAACATGAATTCCTATATCCTATATAACTAATAGAAAAATTAAAAATGCTTAGTTGTCCATAAGTTTTAAATCTATAATAATGAATCCCAATAAAAGGTTGGATCAGAGAATTGATTCGAAGGCGTTTAACGTCGAAGACTGACGTGGCTCTTGTTGGCTTAATGTGTTTGTATTTAAAATATAATATTATTATCATAAAACCGTTGTGGTCATTAGTGTTTATTGGTTTAATTTTAAACTTTAATAAATAAAAATAGCTATAAGCCTATAAATTAATAAAATATAATATAATTAAAATTTAAACATATTAAATATTGTACATTTCATGAAATAGATACTTTAATAGTTTTAACTCAAACTCTAGAAAATTACTTAGTTCAATGACTTGTATATTTGTTCATAAGTGAAAAAAAGAGAAATCTTCGGATGTTTTATGGTGTTTAACTATAAATAGACAGATTATATCCGATCTTGCGATAATGACTATAATGCATTTTTTCATTTAAGGAATTATTATTAGGCACTCAACATTTACTAAAGGTATTTAATATAAATTACTGTGTATGTCTTACACTACATCTTAATTTCTTATACCTACATAATATTATACTCTATACTCCGAGGTATGAATTATTACAATTAAATGCAATATACAGTCGAGTCACGATAACTCAAAGTTGAAAGGAGATGAAAATTCACTTCGAGATATCTAACTTAAATAGTTGAATTTATATATAATTTTTATTTTTAAGGAAATAAAAAAGATTTCAAGTTGTGAAGTTTTCCGAGTTATTGAAGTTCAAGTTATAGCGACTCGACTGTATTAGTATTAAGTTTTATGTGCAATAAGATATTGCCATAAACTCATAAATAATGTAACTTACATTTAACCAGAGGAAGCAGTGGCGTAGCTAGGATTTTTTTTAGAGGGGGGGGTTTAGTAATAAAATAAAATAAATCTACAACCGTATTTAAATAATAAAATAATTGAATGATAATGATTATTATCACCATTGCAGTCGATAACGTGAATACGGCATAACAGAATACATGTCACCACGAATAAATGATTGTATTTCTATATTATAAACATTATATTTTTGATAAAAATACGGCCGAAGGGGGGGGGGGGGGTTCAACCCCCAAACCCCCCCTAGCTACGCCACTGAGAGGAAGTATAAGTAATATTATATTTTTTTCAGTTTTTTAAAATTAATTTAATCTTAATATTATTTATATTGCGTATTTATTTATTGTGTTATTTAACTGTTTATTTAAAAAAAAATTATTGTAAATTTATTGTATCCTTTTTTCAATTTACCTACAATATAATAATAATAATAATAATAATAAGAAATTATATGCTTTAAAATTTAAATATTTAAGAGGACGTTATACCCGTATGTGTTGTCTCTGTCTTACTAATGTAGAACATAGCAAATTTGCGTTTAGTAGAACAGATTTTGTGACGTTAGCTTTAATATTAGAGTAAATTTACCTAATATCAAATTTAAAGATAAGAATATTATCTAGAAAATGTCGTATGCTTTTATTGATATTATCATTTTAAAGTGAGTTATAAATATTTTAAAGTTGTAATATTTTACATAGGTAGCTATAACTTACTTTAAAATTATAATATCAATAAAAGCATATAACATTTTCTAGATAATATTCATACCTTTAAATTTGATCAATTTACTCTAATATTAAAACTAACGTCACAAAATCTGTTCTGCTGAACGCAAATTTGCTATGATCTACATTAGTAAAACAGAGACAACATATGTGGGTATAACGTCCTCTTAATGTAAGACATAAGTTAAATTTCTTATATTATGTACAAAAATATTTCAAAAAAAAGAGTGTTATATACTTTTTTATCTCATTTTTAAAGTATTTATTATATTATTTTTAAAGGATTTTTTTAAATTATTTGTGGATATTTTTTTTTTTTGAAAGTAGAACCTACCAACATTTTTAATTCTAAAATTTGAATCATACAAACCCTTTATAATCATACATTTTTTCATACTCCATAAAAGAAAACGTATCTTCATTAAACATTTTCGATTTAGGTACGTCTGCAGTAATACATAAATGCAGACACAATAAATACCTATGTATTTTATATTTAAAACTCATGAATAATAAAGAATAAAATAAACCAAAACACTAGCGATTACAAATTACAATAATTGAATAATACATAGTTGTGAGGTTTTGGAATAATAATAAAAATAATAAATTCGATTGTATTTTATGAATACGAAAGATATTAACGAGAAACGTGTCTGCACGATCCCACGAGTTTAAATCGAATTTGCTAACAATATTATTATTGTACTACTAAACGCAAATAATTTGTAATTTTAAATCGTTTTGTGGTCAACTACATAAAGCTCACAACACGCTCATAAAATATTATCTTTTTTGAGTCATATCATTATTTATCACGTATAATACGTATTACATACTAAGGTACTTTATGTACTATATAACTATTATAATTTTCAGCGAACAGTATCGGCCTGTATGCTGCCAGCCTGCCGCTCATCGTCGTACACATGTACGCAAAATTTAATTTTCATATCGATATTATGGCGTACGCTTTATCTAAAAGTCGATATAATTATGCGATTTATGCTCGATGAGATAATAATAATATGTGGATACGATCGTTAGCGCCGTATTTACTATATGTCTATACATAATATCCGATGACGTGTGAGATGCGCGTTTTCTTTTTTGTTCGAAAAATAAGAAGCAGGAAAAACCAAAAAGGGCACAAAAACGAGCAAACGCGAACAAATAATCCGGATATAAAACTTGTCGGCGGTCGAAGGGAACCTTGGTGAAGGGGAGCGATAAAAAGTGTAAAAATATTCAAACGGGCGCACGCGCGCGAAACTGGTCCATGGCCAAAGAGGCTGTGTGCCATTTCACCGCAAACTTATCGGGTGCTGAATTTACTGCCGCCGTCTAACATAGGTACGCACACAAATTATACATTCGTTTATTAGACGTACATATTTTTATACTACACAACAACCGGTCGCCTCCGTTGCAGCAGCGGTAATACTCTCGCAGTCGTGAACTCTTCGCCGCCGTCGTGTATGTACCTGATATACCTGATACACACTTACCACAGTTACCATATGTACAATATAATATACGCCTCAGGACACTAACGGACCGCACGACGTTTACGAGCATGCCGAGATCGTCTCGGGGGTGGTGGGAGGCGGTGAGGGCGACACCTCTTGGTATGATGGCGGGGGTAGCACTCCCCTGCAGAAACATAAACAAATATAATATATTATAATAAATAATAATACATATTTTCAGTTTGTACGGTAGACGGTAGTAGGTATTGTTATACGCGAATAGCAAATACCTGAAATACCTTATAATACGCATATAATATATAATGTTAAATTCAATAATATGATACATAACATTATGTAGATTCACATACTATATACAGAATGATTCATCAACATGTTAGCCCCTATTGTAAATCATAATTTAATAATGAATTTATTTAAATTCTGATTTTTGGAATTTTTAAATATATGTTTATAGACCGCATATTTTCAAATTCTTGAGATTTGTTGTAGATACTACTTTAAGAGGGCCCTGTCACCCTGTGATTATACAAACTTTTGTTTTTTAAATTAGAGCTCCATACCCATTTTTAATGTGAAGTATGTAAATTACTAAACATTTTAATTTACCCAATTATTAAGAATTCGAACTAGTAGTTTCTTATTAGTTAATAAGATGCTTATACTAAGGAAAATAATCATTAAATATGGTTTTACAAAAATAAAAAATAGATAGAATATATTGGATCTGTTAGATTGTGAATCATCTTGTTTATACGTACAACATACATCACAACCGTGTTTTGGGTTTCGAAATGAGCTCATCCAGGTTGACTTGTTTTGTTGATGATGATAATGAAAAAGGCGATGATACAGTTCAATTATCTTTGTTTTATTGTTATTAATGTTGTTGTTCGCGTGTTCGGTAAGTGTTCGTCCTACATACCGAGTAATATTAATAATATTTTTGTTTGCATAATTATCCATTTATACTTTTCACAGTTGCACGTGTACGTACCTACTCTATGTTATACACTTCGTTAGGGTTTCAATGTGCATAATAAAATATAAATGCCATATGTGATATGTGGTATTGCAATTTTCAATGCAACATAAAAACATTAGAAACTATAGAAATAGGTACAATTACCTACCATGTTATTTTCTTGTGGTGACCTGAACCGCGCAGTCGTACACATTTAACCACGAGGTGTAATGTGTAAATAACGTATACCTTATATTATTATAGATTATATAGGTAATATTGCAATAAACCGACAGTTTTGCATTATTAATTAGTATGTAGGTATAGGTATAAATTATAAAAACTATGAGTCGAATTACAATTATTATATGTTTTTGAGTGTATAGGTGCGTTAAAATATATTAATTTATATCCGTATTATTAACTTTTTATTAGTTATTCATTAGCTTATCGATGAATTTATTTGTTATCTACGTTTGCAGATTTCAAATTTCAACATTTTCAGTTTGTTTGCTTAAGTGTATTTTTATAAAGTTGCATCCGTCAGCATTTTTTGTATTATTATTTATTTTTATCTTTGAACTATACTCATACATAATTTATGTGGCTAATGTTACTATATTAGTAAATAAGTATAGCAATGATCTTGCTTATGTGGCCATGTATACGATTATAGGAATATGAATGTTAAAAACAAAACGCAAACATCGATATTTACACTCAAGCTGAAGTTCTTATCTATTAGTTACTACGATATAATATTACATAAATTCTATTCTTCGTATAGTTCGCCCGGAAGATGCGTGTAACGAAGAATATCACAAATTACAAAACATCATTAAAACAATGGTCGTGATAGTCGCATAATACCTATTATACTTATACCTACTACTAAATCCTACACTAAAAATTTTTAGAGACAATCGTGACATATAATATTATTATTGTTATATTGTGTTTTTTGATACATCCGTTTTATTTTCTTCTGGACTCCATTGTTATATTTAAATATTAAAATCGCAAGTATAGGTACAATAGAATCTTATGTTACATCCTAAATATTAATTTATATCTCCGTTAAATGTCAGTATTTTTTTAGTACGTACAAATATTGTAAGTACTTATTAGTGATGCGTATTGTTCAGCTACAGCGTTTTCCAAGTATCTATAAAATATTGCATGTGCTTGTTGGAAGGGGGGGGGGGGGGTAACAAAATCAAAAAAATGTAAGTGAGTGAAACGTCGTTTCTCGTATATTATCTGTTTTACGATTTACCACATTCACTACATTTCATAACCATTATATAAAATATTATTGTTATTTGTTACCCATTCGAATAATTCAAAATCGCACATTAATATAATGACGTAGAGAGCACGTTGAAGCGTTGCATGTTTTGTAGTCGGATATTAATTGCTCTGTAAATTTTGCGAACCCGTGCCGTCAAAAGCGTCACCGTGAGAATAATAATGAGAAAACTGGTTTCGTTATCCAAAGGATAATTTTTATAAACGGCTCTTCGATATACAACTGCAGTGCTCTTCTCGCGAACCGGTTGTCGGATGGAAGACCTATACGTCGTCTACGTCTATATCTTCATCGTAATAGGTTAGGTATACTTGAACTGCACGGGCACGGCCAAGTGCCGGAGTTACACTGTTGGCGGGCGTTCGCCTGCCGGTCATTTTTCCCTTAATCATCGAATGCAATTATTATTATTATTATTATTATTATTGATAATAATAATCACCGCCGTCTGCTTGGACTATGAATACACATAATATGTATATAATATATATCATTATAATCTATATACGTGACGACGGAGAAAGAATAAGAGAGGAGAAAAATAACTAATAAGGATGGTTTGCATATTTTGCGTTCTCAGCAACGTCAAGCGCACATACACATTCTCTATTCACAATGTGCAGATATTATAGTTTATATTATATATGCGTTGCTAGTTCCCACTACGAGTCTATCAAATTAAAATATTATTATTATTATTATTATCAAATTGCTGGCTAGTTTTCCCTGCGCGACTACCACGTGTTGTTCGTATATATTATTTATTTTGATTCGACGACATAATCTCTTATTATATTATAGATACCTGAATTACGTTTGTGTGGCGCGTTTACATTCTTTATGCGGTCAAGGACTCGTCGTGTCAAACGATAGTAGATAAATGCGCACGCGTGTAATTCGGATGCGAAATCTTTGCGACGTAACCCTTTAATTCTTTAACCAATATAGTATTATGTACCTACTTAACATATAGTATAATATTATGAGCTGGCACGTTTATGGGTACAACATGGGTTTGAGTGCATTGTTGTGTCAAACGACCGTACTCTCAGAACACGATGAGTATCAGCTTTCTTTGACTTTACGTGGTTAGTTTAGATTTATACATTGTATTACCTACCTATAAGTTTTACTCGGTAGCTACCAACCGGCAACCTGACTTCCATTTGTGACGTATGTTTTCAAAAACTTTCTCGTATGCGTAGTTATTAACTTTTATGATGTTAACGAGTTTATATTATATATATATATATATTTTTTATAATAATTATTGTACTTCCAACAGATTGGTTTCATTTTATTATATTTAAAATCTGTAGATATTTTTGGATTGATTGATATTGCGGCAGACCGTTTACAAAGTATGATCTATCCATGATGTTTATAATCGTACAATAAATCAATGTTAAGTGTATTTTGATTAAAATAATATTGAAAAATGATTTAAATTTTATAATATTTTATCGCATATTATTTCTATAACATATATTGATTATTATATTGCAGTATGAACATAATATTTGTTTTGTATAATATGAATAATTTTAATTTTTTCAATCTTATAATACTATATTGATAATCTATTATGATCATGAATAAATAATTGTTAAATCGTTGAAGTTAATGATTATTTTACCTACATAATATTTTATGTATTCTTACTTAACATTTTTTATTTTTTTATTGATAGATTTGATGTTTGATGGGTTATGGCCTATGGGCGTAGATGATGGAAATATTATTATATTTAAATCATGTCAAGATAATATTTTGATTATTTAAAACATATATAGTACTATATTAATATGTAATAATGAATAAGACCGATTATATTGGTATGACATTTTTAATTATTCATAGTTTGCATTAAAAAATACAAATATGTTAAAGAAATATTAAATTCAATTAGGTATACTAATCATTAAAAAAAATAAATCCACTGAATTTTATTTAGATAGGTAATCAATAAATCTTATCAAACGTAAAAACGAGTTCCGGAAAAAGTAGTTTTGTAAATGATGAATAATATTATTCCTTATAGGTTTGGCCGGTTTACAATATGAGCACAGACTCAGGTCATATACCTTTTTCATTAAAATTTCAAGTTCTTACTTCGTTTAAATATCTTTAAATATTGCAAAACTGTTCATGTATTATTTTATATAGACAATTTTTATTTTATATTATAATTCGTATAGTAAACATTTTCATTCAATAGACATTTTATTAATATAAATCTTTCGAATATCTACAATATAATCTCGCAGTATATTATAATATTATAATCAATAAATTGTTGTTATTTATATGATTCTACGCGTGAGAAAAGCTTCCAACAATAATAAAATTAAACGTCAGTATTTGTAGGGCTGTAGCCTATAATAATATTATGAATATAAACTCTTAATTTTTCATACAAATACCTAAGTATATTTCATAAATACATAATAAACAAATTAAAATTTGACGAAAATATTAGTATAACGATTGTATATTTTATGATCAAAATAATAATATTCAAATCAATAAATCATGATATATCGTTTTAATAATTATTTAATGTTTTTTTAAATATTGTGAATTATGGAAAACAAACGTTTTGAAAGATTAGTTCTTGTTTATAACTGTACTTTATTTTTTTCAAACTAGATATTTATATTATAATTTATAAATAGTAATTTAGATTTTAAATGGAGTGATTGTGTTTTACAATTACAATGATACCTACTCGTGTTTGTTTTTTTTTTTAATGTTATGTTTTGTATAATTATGTATGACTTCTCGATCACCCATTAATTTGTTTATATCATATTTTCAAGAAAGTATTGCTAAAAACGTTTTGGGTATAATATGTTATATTTCTAAATAATTAATATAATATAATCTGCAAAAAATATACCTACTATATAATATTACTATCACAAATTTACCTCATTAAAAACATTAAAAACTTCAAATTTCCTCTGTTTTCTTATATTTATTTGTAACAATGCATAACTTTTTATTTTTTAATGTATGAGATTTTAGTAAGTGTGCAGTTAGTATTAACTTAATTGAGTATTTTTATTTCCAAATGTGCAAAAAAAGCATGTTTAATTTGAATATGTAACATTTATATATATATTTATATTTATATTATTACTATTTTTTTTTTATTATTATATTTATATTTATATAACATTTCACTAAAAAAATGTCATTCATATGTATCATTTCAAAATAAATAAGAAGTAGCCTGCAGTAGGTATCAATTTCTAAATTAACGAAGCCATATTACAAACACAATAATACAATAAGTTATCGGTTTTCATTATAATATCGATAAAACCGTATTAATGTATAATATAAATTTATACACAATGAAACGTACACTCAACTATTGAGTTATTTTTATATTTTTTCAAATCATTTTTATACAATTTATTTTTACGTTTTAGAAGAATTTCAGGTGAATATAGTATTTTCTAATAAATGATTAGAAACATTATTTTTGTACGAGAATAAAATCCTCGAACCCTCCTTTTATGTAATTACTATGAAGGATATTTTGAAAACAGTTCAATATTATTTCCACTTTCAGTCGGGAGTGTTAAATAGAAGCTATTACATTATGTGAAATATTAAAATATAAAAAAAAATACGAGACTTCAAATGTAAATTACAAGTTATACAGCCACACTTATGGCATCTGTATGAAAAATGTGTTTGGTCGATCACGATTTTAATTTCTATTTGCTAAACAATATATTGTTTTTTTTAATTAATTACTTTGAATGCGTGATATATTGAGTGTTTTTTTTTAGAAAACTATTTGTATGTTAAAAAACACATTGACTATATTTACCTACGTATACGTTATATTTTGTAATCGTCATTATTGCTATAATAAACATAGGTTATTATAATATATTATTATTTAATCATTTTGTTGTGATTCATAAAATATATTATATCGCATTATACGTACTTAAAGAGACTGAAGTGACCGAAATCTGTCGGACCATAATATTCACCATAGCAAGACAGTATCAAATAATATAGAAACACCGTTCTTATTATGGGGTAACATACCTCAGTAGTCAGCACTCAGCATGTATCATTGATGGTCGTCTCACTAGGGTAGTTTTCCTGTGTACAATACGGATTCGGCCGGTATATATATAGTATTACATGTTTGTGGTTCTCTTACGCATTTCTAACGTGTGCGTACCTCTATGGATGTGTATGAATATTCGTTATTTCATATAGCTTTTCTTATTCTCTTTCTCCATCCTCTCCCTCACACTCTCTCGCTCTCTTTTTATTTCTGTCTTTCTCATTCTATCTCTCACGGTAATCGAAACGACATGGAGCTGAGGAGCAAGGGCGAAGTATGTCAACACCGTGTAAACGGGGCGTGGGTCCTTGTCTCGTGTGTACGTGTATCGTGTATGTTTGTATGTTTGTGTGCGTGTGTATGTGTACAGGTATAAATGTATAATACGCGTATAAAGTAGATATAGGTGGTATAAGATATATATATTGGACCGAGTAAATATACCTATACATAAAAATAATTTAATATTATACAACATCAGCTGTTTGGCTATCCTGGCCGGTACTACCACCGCCGGCGGCGGCGTGGCGTCGGTAAACTGGTTTTCGATCCGTCTCTGTTTTTGTTTTCCCTTCGGCGCGCCAACGAGTACCGACTATTGAGAGTTTGAGCAAGTGAGCACTGAGCAGTGCTACGCCGAGTCTGGTGTTCGAAAGTTTGTCGTTGTCGCATCGCACTGTGACGCGTGCCTGACGGATCGTTGTTTTTCATTTTTTTTTCTATTTTTCCGTTTTATATAGTATTATAGTATAAGACGTCGTTGTTCCGGATTAAACGAGCCTGTGACATAATGTGAACCCTGTGGATCTGCTCGGCGGCAAGCAGATCACGAGGATACTTTATCACCCGGGCCAACGCTATATTGCCGCCGAACCCGTTTGGAATTGGACGTCAAAAGAAGCTGGTAGGTACATTATAAAAAGTTTAAATCATAATATTTGAAAATTACTATCTGTTAAATTCGTTATCGTTTTCACGTTAAAACCTGTGTTATTTCAAAATTGTATTAGCATTAGGTTTTTAATACAATATGTTAAACGCTGGAGAACTGATAAGATTTTGGAATGCTTACGTTACATTACAAAAATATGAATAGAAAACAAGTAGGTTTTTGAATTTAGAAATAAAGAATATTAGTTATTTAATATTTTTAAATTACAATGGAATCTCAAATATTCAAATCCAACAAACCCCTAATTAGATTATATGTAATTAAATTGAATTAATTTTAATAATAAAATTTAAGTATTCTTGAGATAATATAAATATATAATGAATTAAATAATAAAAGAATAAGATAAGTGATACTGTAGAGTGAAGAGTAGGTATTGTGTCAATTTTAATACATAAATGTTGTAGTATAGATGCAAAAAAACATATGCAATCATTAAATTAAAGTTGAGCTTGAAATGTTATTTTTAAAATATGAGATACGAATATGTTTGAAATATTTTACGTTTTTTAAAATGATTGTAAAACGTAATTCATTAAATTATGTGTATTTCTTTGGAATTATGGAAGTTTTTCTAAAAAAAGTTTAAAAATATATTTCTTATTTACTTTATACGTCTTTAGTTGACCCCGACCGTCAAACACAACATACGTGACTATCATGATACATACATTATAGTCGTACTGGTTATTACACATATTTTACACTTATTAGTTATTATAAATTCTTTTTATTGTCCTATTATGTATTATTATTGTATTAAACCGACCGGTTATCCATAAACGAAACTTTTTTGAAGAAAAAAAAACAGTTCAGAGTATGTATTCATGTTCTAAATGTGTATTTACATCTACAACAGTAATAATATGTAAAATGTAAAAAAACTATATCAAAACATCACAAGTACGTTATTTTGGAATCAAAATATTTACATGTATTATATAATACCTACAGGTGCATCTATAATAGTAGACTATTATATTATTATATTATCACGATATAATGCATTATTTTTGTTTGTTAATTTTAACTTGAAATTTACAAACGTTAAATTTAAAATATATTTATTTTAATTATTAAACACCTATATTTTCATATTGTTATTTTAATTTTTAGTTAAAAAATAATTGATTTTAATTCAAACCGCAGGTGTCAAGGTCCGATAGGTATTATTCGTATAATATATTATGTAAAATAACGGTCAAGACTAAATACACAATAAATTCGCTGTGAATGCATTTTGACGGTTAAAAAACGGACAAACTAGACGGGACACGTGTTCACATTAACTACTGGCACGGTAAATTGTTTCCTGCAATTATTTTATTGTTATTATTTTTCGGGTTCTTGTCTTGTCTCTAAAGAACACAATTTGAGAAATTATACTCTACTGTCGGTAATATTATATAATGACATCATTGTTCCTCGTACACATATGAATACTACATAGTACATAGTATTGCTCATGTGTCTTTAAAATTCCCGTATAAACCTATACCTAGTCTTTATATTCAATAGTATTATTAGTATTATTACTATTTTATTGAACTATTTTTTTAGTGCAAAATTTTTATGCAAAAAATATTCAACCTATCTAGCTATAATAAGTTCTTACAATTTACAAACGTACAAAAATAGAAATATACACTTTGAGTCTTATGGTTTAGAAAGAAAATGTAATAATATATTATAGGATTATAGGAACCGCAACTAAAAAGAAAAAACGACTGTTATTGGTTTTAAACTAAAAGCGAACACCATCGACCTGTGTCCGACTATAGGTACGTGTTTAAAAAACGTTTTTTATTGACGGTTGTAAAAACTGATTACTTTAGCTCTTTTATGGACTAAACACTGTTTTTTTTTCGAGTAAGTTTATCACAGCGCAGCAAATACTACGACTCATGTAGTAGTATAATATTATAAAAATAGTCAACGTGAAATGCGACTTCGCGAGTAATTTGCTTGGTTTTCTCGAGAACATTAATATATTATTAGTACCTATACACTTTTGCTGTTGAGAGCAATTTCACTGAGTAATACGATATTATTTTAAATACGGTCTCTAAAATGTAAGCTAAATTTGACGTTATTTTAGTTTTTATCATGTTAAATATAGGTTAACGAGTTTTCTCCTATTTAATGGCTCGTGTATTAATCGTACTTATATAAAAAAAACTATATGTAGCAAACATATTATATTAATATTATAATAACGCACGGCTCCTTGCTTTATTTTTTATACATAGATATTTTATATCAATAATATCATGTATTCGTAACGTAATATAATATATTTTACATTATAGCTAGCTAACGATTTTTAAATGTAATACATATTTCGATTAATAAATTCATTATGAACTATACCATTTATACCTATTGTAGTTTAAAGGTTTAAATAAACTATAAAACTTACATACTAATATTACAATTTTTTTAAATTTAAATTAAAAATATAATCTATAGCCAATACATTATTAAAGAACACATAATATATAAGTTATTTAATACAAAATTAAAATTTGAAGTTACAGTAGAAATTATTGTCTATGATAAAATTTACTTATTTAATATATAAAATTGGAAATGTTATCTATCTATCGTAATAATTATTGTAAATTTAATAATATTATTGTTAGTTAGGTATATTATTGTTAAAATATTTTACAATTTAATGGAATTTTTGCCTATATTCTACAATTAGTTATTATTTCCATTTAGAATTCTTATGCCTAAAATACGAATTTCTTGAAATTAATAAGAAACTAAAAATAGACTGTGTTTGTCCATGTAGGTAATTATATATTTTAACATCATTTTTAAATTGTATAAAAGTTATTTACTGTAATAACTACTAATTTATAGTATAGCAATCTGTAACTCTTTTCTTAGAAGCTCATTTCTATGAGTAAAATTACTGTAGATATTACCTTAATAAAATATGTTCTTTGTTAATTATATTCTATACATTAAATTGCTTCAATGAAAAAATAATAAAAACTCATTTAGTTTATTTTTTTTTTGCGCAATTCTTTAATAAATTCTTCATTGGTTTTTACAAAACAAAATATATGTATGTATATTGTATATATATGACGTATAAATAATAAAAAAATGATTCAATTTTAATAACATTAAAAATGTTGTTTTAAATAAATTATTGTTATTTAATATTTTCTTTTTAGGCGGTTTTGCTGAGTGCCTACAACTAAATGGCTAAATGTTAATACTTCTTTGATAAGTAATTGTACTATATGTCATCAATCTTGCTTATTACACACAGTAAAACTAATTGATTGTAAAAACATTCTTTTGAAATAATAAGAATAATAATAATACAAAAAAAATGTTCTCAGTGTAATATAAAAGTATGTGTATATTATACATTGTGTTAAATTAAGAGGTATACTCTACATGGAATACAACAGTTGTGGGTTAGTTTCAAAAATAAATGAATAATGCCATGATTGAAAGAAGAATCATAGATTCATAAGATTTAATAGATAAATTAGGGAAAAATGACTAAGCCACTCTTTATACAACAAATTATGTTGCTAGTAAGAAAAGGCTTACATGGAATAAGATAAGTCATTATGGAAAGAGAAGAGTGGATGATGAACATTTCATTAGTCATAATAATTGGCCTTAATTAATTTAAAAAAAAATAAAAGTATTTCATGTCTTTTAAAATTAAAATAATATTCTATATATTTTTTTGAAGTTTATTTATAACTTTGTAAGTAATAAGTATATTACTTTTATCTATTTTGACTATACCTAACTAAAGATAAAAAAATACATTAATTATTATTTATTACTAATTTATTTTTTTTTTTTTATTATTAAAATATATATTTACAATCTGTATCATTTATACAATAAGCAAATGTGATAATAGTAGCAAAGACTAATATATTAAACATAACATGACTTACATGAGGAGGGAGACTGTCCATTGACAAAACCCTTCAGATTATGATTACTCAATTAATTCAGGAGATCTCTACACCATCGTCTTTTGAGACGGCGTGGGGGGTTGTCGGGTAGCGTGTGTGACGATAGGTGTGAGATGAGTGGATTTGGATGGTGTCGTAGTTGTGCGTGAAATTTGGTATAGTAATTTTTGGCTAGTTGGCCAACTGTGTCAATTTTTAGGTCTTTATGTAGTGCTTTATTTGTTATATACCACGGAGCTGAGGCTATAAGTCGGAGAGAGATTGATTGGAAGGCTTGAGTTGATCGGATTTGGGAAGGTTTGGCGCAGCCCCAGATTTGCATGCCGTAAGCCCAGATTGGCCTTAAAAGGGACTTATATAAAATTGATTTTGTGTGAATTGACATTTTTGACTTGAGTATAGGTCGAAGTAAGTGTAGACGATTATTTAGTGTTTGACGTTTAGATTTTAGGTGAGGGCCCCACGTTAGGCGTTTGTCGAGTATGAGTCCTAGATATTTTACTTGAGAAGTTTTGGGAATGTCAACTCCCTGCAGTTTCAGTGGAGGGGAGTCGTTTCTACGGAGAGTGAATATTACATTGAATGATTTTTCGGGGTTAATTTTTATTCGCCACTGGGTTGCCCAGGTGTTAATTAGGTCAAGGTGGGTTTGAAGGTTAGAGGAGGCAAGTATGAGGTCTGTGTTAGAGGTCAGTATAGCTGTATCGTCTGCGTACGTAGCTATAGTCGTATTTGCAATTTTGGGAATGTCCGATGTGTATATATTAAATAAGTCAGGGGCGAGATCACTTCCTTGAGGGACTCCGGCTTGTATAGAGAAGTAAGATGAAAACGAGTTCCCTTGTCTGACTGCAAATGACCTATTACAAAGATAGGAACGAATGAGTAAGTAGTAAGGTGCTGGAAGGAAAAGTTTTAGTTTGTAGAGGAGGCCGATATGCCAAACTCGATCAAACGCCTGAGCAAAGTCTAAAAAGACTCCAGGGCAGAATTCTTTTTTTTCAAATGAGGTTGCTATTTGATCCGTGAGTCTGTGAATTTGTTGGGTTGTTGAGTGATTTTTCCTGAACCCAAATTGCGAGTGAGGTATTATGTTTTGAGATTTAATTATAGGTCTTATTCTTTTCAGTATAATTTTTTCAAATATTTTTGTTAGTGTAGGGAGTAGACTTATGGGTCTATAGGAGGATGTTAAGTGTTTGGGTTTGGAAGGTTTATGTATAAGAATTATGATTGAAAATTTCCATGTTAAGGGAAAATAAGAGAGTCGAAGCATTGAATTGTAAATATATGTAAGGAGTATTATTGTTTTATTTGGTAGGTGTCTAAGTATTTTGTTGGAGATAAGGTCGTAACCCGGAGATTTCCCTATTTTTAATTTATTAATTATATCTTTTACTTCGTTTGGAGTTGTGTGTTTTGCTGGAAGAGACATAGGCAATGGGCTGTCGAGAAAGTTATTTATTTCATCTAGTTTCTCGATTTCGGGGTTTATGTTTGAGTGGGGAGTAAAGGTTTTTGAGAGATGGTTTCCGAAAAGTTCAGCTTTTTCATTGTCTGAAATGGCTAGTTGACCATTTGGGTCATTTAAAGGAGTAGATTGTTTTTTAATTTGGAGGATATTTTTAGTGGTTTTCCACAGAGAGCCATCTTTTGTGTTAAGCGATTCATATTTTTTTTGGAAAAATGTTGATGTGTGTTGTTGAATCTGTTTCTTGATTACGTTAGTTAGATTGTTTAGTATACGTTTATCGGATGGGAGATTGTAACGTTGCCATCGAGCTCGGGCTCTACGTTTTGTCTTAATTAGCTCTTGTATATGGAGAGGTAGAGAGTTTTTAAGAATTGAATTTCCCGCAGGTATGTTTTTTTCGAATGATGAGTTATATATAGCATTCTGTATTGACGTTGTGAGATTTTGGACTGCCTCCTCTATTTGTTCGTTTGTTTTAAGCGAGATTTTTAAGTTAGTCGAATTATGCAGATTTTCGGAAAAGAGGTCCCAATTGACTGGCCCTTTTGCTAGAGAAGGTCGCGGAGGGTTTAGAGATATTTTACCATTTATTTGCAGTAGGACTGGGCTGTGGTCGCACGTCGGGTAATCTAAGTTTTTTATAGTGGAGGTTATGTGTCTAGGAATATTGGATATAAATATGTCCGGATGTCTATTTCGATGTAATGGCCAATATGTAGGTCCTGGTGGGGATATGAATTTATACCTTTGGTTTTGTATGAAATTTTGAAACATACGACCCCGAGTGTTTTCGACACGACATCCCCATTGAGGGTGTTTTGCGTTAAAATCACCGCCAATTAGTGATGTGTTTCCAACCGAGGTTAGAAATTGTTCAACTTCCTGAACAGATATTGCAGGTCTAGGGGGACAGTATACTGAGGAAATAGTTGTAGGAATATGATTTAAAGTTATTTGAATTTTTGCGGCTTGAATGGTATTTGTCTGGAGGCTTGGTAAGGGTTGGCAATATATTTTTGTAGAGATTATAATGGCGGAACCACCATGGGCAGTTCCGTCAGGATGGTCAGCACGGTATACATTGTAACCAGGAAAGAAATTTTTGGATGTTGGAGTGCAGTGAGTTTCGGTGATTAGTCCGATGTCTATGTTTTTTTCGATAAATAGATGTAAAAGTTCGGGTTCGTGATTTTTAAGTCCGTTTGCATTCCATAGGAATATGTTGAGGGAGTTTATATTGGTATATCTATTTGTCATTTTTTAAGATTAGTTTGTTTATGACAGTAGTGAGAAGTTGGATTAGAGGGTTAATTATTGATTTTAATTCAGTGATGAAAGATGAAAGTTGAGATGTTAAGTTATTTTCTGGGGGTGTATTGTGTGTGTGCGAGTTAAGATTTGGATTTGAACTTTTGGGAATGTTCTGAGGATGTGTTTGGGAAAGATTTGGAAATGTTTTATCATCATTAAAATTAAAATTAGGTGGATCTGAAGGTATAATGTCAGCAGAAGTCTTACCCTCCTTTACATAACTGTTTGAATTTACATTATATTTTAATATGGTTTTTGGACTATTTTTAAATTTTTGAAGATCTTTGTGAACGGTGCATCCACGGTAGTTCGCTGGGTGGTTTCCACCACAGAGGGCGCATGTTGGAGGTTGATCTTTAGTTTTATTGCATGAAGAAGATGGATGATTTGCAGCGCAACCGACGCAGCGAGGTGGGTGGGAGCAGTAGGTTTTGGAATGGCCGTACTTTTGACAGTTGTAACATTGAACGAGTTCACGGCGTTTATGTGGCTCTTCGATTTTGATTTTTGTATGAAGAATAGATGTTACGTGAAATATATCTTTGTTAATCTCGGCGGGTTCGAGATCAACGAAGAATATCGGTAAAGCGAGTTTAGTGATTTTGTGACGGACGTTCACTACTTGCCTAACTGTAAAACCGATTTCTTGGATTGCAATTCCAACTTCGTTTGTCGGAGTGGAGGGATGGATATTCCGAACAACTATACGAAACGCCTTGTTTTCGCGTTGTTGATAAGTGTGGTACTCAGCTCCTTGATCGTCGAGAAATTTTACAACTGATCTATATGAGTCAGAGTTTTTTGTTAAAATTTTTAAATTATTAGTTGACGATTTAAATAGGAAATTTTCCGATCCAATTAATTTGATTAGTTCAGAACGTAGCCGGACAAAGTTCTCTATTCCGTTGACTATGATTGGTGGAGGAGATGGTGGGGGCTTAACAGGCTCAATAATTTCGTCCGAGGCTTCGTTTTTTAAGTGTTGAGGTGGATTTACTATTTCACTATTATCGTCAACAGCGAGGAGGGAGTACCTATTTGATGTTGAAAATATATTTTTTTGCGACGTTTTTGCGATCTTATTTAAAGGAGGTACATCGGACGATGATAGATTTCGTCCGGATTTTTTAGAAGTTTGAACAGGATTCTCTACGTCCATATCAGTGTTATCAAATACAGTATCACTTGACACACTCTGTATGCGACTGGATGAAGCAGAATTAGAATTATTTTTGTTTGTGTTTTTATTTCCATTTGTATAGTTATAGCTGCGAGTCATTGCGCGTGTTATCGTTATCGCAACTTGGGTCGGATTTTATTTGGCTGCCGCCGGCTATGCCGGGGAGCACTGATAACAATTTTTATCGCAGATGCCGTAAAGTAATTATAATTACCGATTTTTGAAGATTTGGACTTGAGAAGTTGAAATAACCGTGTCGGTGATAACGTGAAGATAACCAGGCCGATTTCCTGATTTTTTTGACACCATTCGCGAATAAATTGGGTGGATTTAGTGAAAAAAAATAAATAGAAATCGTTTGCATGAGTACCTGATACGTGCGTTACGGACAACAGCAACGGATCAACTGTGATTACTAATTTTGAAAAAAAATAAAATGTTTTTAATATTATGATATAATTGGTTGATGTCATTATTGTCTTTAATGTATTGACCTTTACCTCTATTATTTTGGGATGAACAATTTAATCATAACTCATAGTATTACTTCAATTTGATTTCTAACTATAAATTATACAAATGTTCGCAGACGAATGAACAGATAAGTATAGGTAAGTAACTATAACAATAAAATAAAGGTTAGGTTAGATGTATGAAATAAGTAAATGTATTAACAATACTCTATTTTAATAATTATGTAATATTACTTTTAATATTTGAATAAATTTAGCTGTTTTTTAAATAAACTAAAATATTAACTAACATTAGTATTAACTAAATTCAAAATTCTTAAGGAAATAAATATTAATTTATAGTTGAGCTGTTTATATAATTTGTCAGTGCTTTAATATTTAAAATATAATACGCTGTATAAATTATTTACGTAAAAACGTAACTAAATAATAATTTAAATTAAAAGTATATAGCATATGATAAAGCAAATGAAAAACTTCTTAAATAAAATTAAAATAATGTTTATTTCAAAAATATTGAGTTAACTTGATTAATTTATCCGTTTTAACTGAACACAGTATAACCTAAATTGTTTAGTATAATTTCATATATATTTTTTATATTTTGTTTTAATAATTTAACATAATATTTTATTATAATAATAATAGTTTACTTATTGATAATGTTTGAAATTGAAAGTAATCAAAAGTGAGTATGAAATTTATGTCTAGCTAATCTTACTGAAATATTGTAATAAATCACAGTAAAAAAAAATCTGTAATAATTAGATATGTACCTTAAACATAAGGTACCTTATAATATGAAACATATTATGGATATTTTGCTCAGAACAGAAAATTACACTATGAAGAAGTATGTAAAGTATATGAAGCTAATAAATATAAGTTGGTTAATATACCTAGGTAGATAGATACTAAATTCTATTTTGAAATAACGAGAAGCTTGAGTTTACATTCCGCTAGATTTTATAGCTTCAGAAAATCGTATATTTTGTTCTTATATACAAAAAACAAAAAATAAAATTGTTTTAATATTTATATTTGTCAACAACGTCAAGTATTGTGGGTGTGAGATTATCATATATAATATACTTGACTGTCCTAACTATATTATTATAGATACTTCAGAAACTGAAGGAAACGATAAAAGTTGCAATATAATAATATATTACAGCGTAATAAAACTTTAAAAGGATCAACGGTAATACGTGGTTAAAAAATGGTATAACATTTAATTACGTTAAATGGATCACCCCATAAAACTTGTATTTAATAGCTTAATAATATGTATATCGTATATGATATACTTACTTCATAATGAGAAGGGAATTATTTGAAATGCGTTATTGGTTCTCAAATTTAAAATCATATGAGGTCATATTATAAGTATTAAAATATTTTTCCATTTCACTAAAAATTGTATGAAGTTATATAATTGTATGTTACTATTTTTAAAATAATTTTTTTAACGTAACAGAATTATTTATAGCTATATAGTTGAAATTGATTTTATAAAATAATCGTTTAAGCCTAAGATAATTATTAATTACCATGTTAATTTTTAATTAAACATCTCGATGACATATTTTAAAGGAAAGGGTAGTTATTTCTTGGCAAAGTGACTTGTGACTTTCTGGACTAAATATCATTGAATGCTTATCAAATTACACGTAGATATAAATTTATAAATAGTCCTTGAGAATAAAAAGTAAAAGAAAAATTAAACTAGTAAAAATTTAGGTACTTACAGAGGTAATGTTTTGTTAAATTTTTTTAGTTATATTACATACTCATTCAAGTACGAATTTATTTTGTTAGTTATTTAATAAAAACAATCAATAAAGTTAAATATGTATGATGTAATAATATAAAATTACAATGAACATAGTCCCAGTCCCTATTAATAATTATAAACAATATTACTTATTTCATATTATATGTTATGTATTTATATTTTATTTATGTATAATATGCAACTAATATGTTTATAAATGTATTAAATATTATTTTTCTAATCTATACATTTACATTTTATACATTACAAAATACAAATTATAATACAAAATAATTAGCACTAAAAAATTAATAATATTGATTAGAACTTGGTTTTAATTATAATTACATTTTTTAGATCTTAATGTTACATTCTGTTGTAGAAATGAAAAAAAATCATTTATCTATTCATACCATACATACATATATATGATGTAAAATGCGTAGGCCTAATATTATACACCCAGTTGAACAATTACCCCGTAAAGCTGGTCGCACACGCAATAATAACAATAATTATTGTCGTTCGTGTCCCTATGGAGTGTCGGCTAAATATATTTAATATATTATATTTTGCTTTAATCCTATTGCCGATGTAGGTGTAAGTAGTATTGTATCTGATGCACGTAAATATAGATTCAACAAACTAGTTTCCATTTCAGGATTCCCTAGGATTTCAAAATTAATTTCTTTTTTATATATTGTATCGTTATAATTTGTTCTTTCCTCTTTTTATTGTCGCGTATAGTATTGACGGCGGAGGTGACATGGAGGCAGCCGACATCATACCTGTTCTTCAAGAACGTGTCGCTACCATACCCGGAGGACGAGACTTGGACGGACGTCCGTTGATCGTGATCGTCGTTCAGCCGTGGATCAATAGCCATTTGGACACAGCTTTAAGATACTATTTGTCTCTATACAGGTAATACTTACTCAATATTGCTATGCATATGTAGACTATTTATATAGGGAAATTCACCGAATATTCTCACTCCCATTTTTTAATTTAATAACTAATTATATAATTATTTTACATTCTAATTTTTAGAACTTTTAAATGTGTATATTGCAATTTCAAAAATATTCCATGGTGATACAAACATTTGTTTTTCGAATCAAAACTACTCCTCTTTTTTACTGTAAATTATTTAATGAATAATTTAAAAAAATATATTTTATTTTTATTTGTTTACTTATTTTTCCAAGAAATTCCTCTTAGTACATGGAACATATTTTATAGAATATAATAGATTACAATTAATAAAATACTAAAAATAAATGACAATATGAGTTGGTAAATATTTTAAATGATTAATATACCTATTTAATTCAAAATTTGGATGAGTGTTTCTTAGTTATAGAAATGTTTATAGGAAGAATAAATATCCTTAAAAACCCTTAAATGGTTTTACAAATACCAATAAATTAATATTATTTCCTAAAATTTTAAAATTACAATTTCTACACAAAGTTGAAGAACACAAAAAAGTACTTATTTAAATTTTGATTTTAATGTGTCAGCGTTTTCAGAAAAAAACCTCTGATAAATAATTTAAAATAGAAAAGAGAGGGTTCTCATTTGAAAGTCAGAAGTGTATATCTACAAATTCTTAAGTAGCACGAAAAATCTTAAGAATTTTAAAATATATTCTTGAAGCTTATTTGAAAATTCAAAAACCAGATTTTGAATAACTGTATTATTGAAAAAGAAAGCGGGTGCCACTGACTATGCTTCATAAATTATTCTGTATATTAACGCATGCAATGTCATAGTTTAGGATTGATATAAGTACGTCATACTATATTATACAGGGTTGAAGGTGACTATAATTCATCTTATTTTTTTATTTTCTCATTTTACCAACACGAGCAAACAGAGGGAATGGTGTTTTACTTTATATACAACAAACGTGTAATATTATACTAATATATCATGTATATGCAATTGATTAAAAAATATCTTAGTGATAGGTATATTAATTTTATTTACTTATTTTCTTTCAAATAAAACTGTTTTAAAAGATAAACAAATATTTAGGTACTTTCAAATAATTTTTCTTTTCTTACATTTTATTATGTTCAGAAGCCATGCTTTTTTAAGGTATACTCAGCAGAACCCATAAAAAAATTAATCTGCTTCCCTCTATATTGCCATAATATACCGTTGATAGATGTGGTATGAAATATAAAAAGCCAGACGGAGTGCACGAGGGCTGCAGAGAGCATGTATGACCACTCGTTTTATCTTTTTCCTCCTAGGGAATGACAGTGACGATGAGGGTATTATTATTATAAATTTAAAATTTATGATTAATCTTCTTATTTTAATCACAATTCATAAATTTTAGAAAAGTTCGGTTAAAAACAAAACCTAATGAGTTTTCCTTACCATTTATTACGAATTTTCTCTTGTCGTAAAATTGCTCGTATAAGGCTCGGAGAAACCGGAAACTATATAATAAGTAATGCAACTACTAAACAAATTTAAAAATTACATCATTAAACTATTGAAGTATCATATTACTTGTATATTACATAAATCAGTTTTACGATCAATATTTTATTACTTACTATATTAGTTTTTACTTGGTTGTATATAGACTATAGAGTACCTATAGCTGTATAAGTACACACAATACATGATAACTATCATATTTTTCTTTATTGTTAAACTATTTATTCAAAAGTTATTCAATTAGATAAATTTGTATTACGGTGCTGCTTTTTGTCTTAAAAATATTTTAATTATGAATTCATAATTATCATGTTAACTAAAACTTAATGTTATGGTATTGACTATAGACAAAAGTATAAAATAACTATTTTCTATTTGACAAAATTGTTAAATATTATAGTTTGCCCATATTATAATTTATGCATATTTTATTTATTTCATACAAACTAGGCTAAAAATAATAAACAAAATATATACCGAATGCGTATCTGTAATATTTGTACAATACGAATGCTAATTTTTGAATAATATAATTTACTTACAAACGACAACCTCATTGTTGAGAGAAAGTTGCTCAGTTTTATGGCGACAGTTACACTTGAACAATATCTACCATGTTTGCTGCGGGTAAAGGTCACATACTTCTGTAGCGTGTATAATATATTATTACCCATGCGATCTGCTTATTGTAATGATCACCGCCTTTATTACGATTTATCGTATAAACGCTAATGTTTCATGAATACATAAAATAATTTAAAGACTGATGAGAGGTACCTTCTAATCATAACTACTCACGGTTTTTTTTACATAATGTGCTATTGTGTTAAAACTTCAATTTTACACTGAATTAACATACGTATTATCATCGAGTGTGTATATAATATATATATATATATTATATATTAATATACTTTATTATGTAGTTATTGTAAATTGTACCTTTACTAAAACATAAAAGTCGTAAATAAAAATCATATTCAAGTTTATAAATTTCATTCGGACACTCCTTTAAAACTTTGTTTAGTTTATAAAATCGAAATTATTTAAAATTAAATGTATAAAATATAGAATATAATAAACAGATAACATAACGTATAGTAGTTTAAATTTAACTGAGCTTTTTCATAAATAATGATAATTGGTTAAGTATTAAATAAGTTATCAAATGGTGTGTTTGTTACAGTAGAATAAATTGTATATTTATTAAACTTTAGTTTTATTATAATACTCATAGATAGTTATTTAATAAAATAATTAAAATGGTTTGACAGTAATTTCAATTGTTCAAACGTATTAGAACTTAAACAATTCAATTAATTAATTTATAATGGATCCGAATTGCTTAATGATACATGTAAGAGTATTGCTATTAATGCAGGATTAAATAAAAGTGCGGTATACTATTATATCATATAACAGTTATTTTAGAAAATGGTAGAAAATGTTTAGAAAATAGGGGAACAAATTTATTTTTTTTATTTTAAGCTATAAAAAAAAAAATAAGAAATAAAGTTAATTTTAAAAGTAAAAAATATGTGTTCCATATAATGTATAACTATTAAAAATAATAATGTAGAAGTGGATACTGAAAAAAGCAGCTGATATAACAAAATATTTTAATAGAATAGATAGATGATACTCCTTGTTTAAGGCACTTTTACGTTTTTTTTAAATTTAGTTTAAGTTTATAGTATACAATTATGAGTCATGTCTACTATAAGTATTGAAAAACAAACTCAACTCTCCATAGAATTAAAAATTTTAAATCGAGTTAAATTATTTTTTGTGTAGGTTGCTCACTGTTGCTGAATCATTTTTTAAGCCTTGTAGAGAAATCCGCTTTTTTGTTACTGTTATTTTTATGTTTCTTGAAAAATTATTAAACTTTTCGCGTCAAAAGAGGAGAAATTTAGACAACTATTTTTTTTTATATTTAATATGCATAATACAATAACAAAGCATTTGGAATAAATATGATGTAGTTAGGTATGCATTTTGTATACAATTGTAACTATAAGCAGTATACATAATTTACACAAAACAATTCCATCTTGGATTTTAAATGCTAACAATTAACTTGTATCACATATATAATATATTATACATTTATAAATAATATTATGAGCATTGCACGTGACATAATATCGATACGTGAATTTTGTTAATACTTCTCACTTTATATTCATGTTGTCAGAAAAGTCGATTGAAAAAAAAAACAACAAATAATATAACACTATATAACAGTATTAAGCACCTGCAGCATCATCAATATTTTCACTTGATATTCTACAACATCAATCAGTATTCGATACTCTAGATCATTTAATGGTTAAAATGTGCTCAGAACCGACAAAACCTGTCTTGCTAAACTGAAAAAAAAATCTATAGGTCATTTAAAGAGTCTGTTGACCTACAATAAAAATGACGGTAGCCCACCTAGCGAGAAAACAATAAACACATCTTAGTTCTTATTGTGTTAAATTTTTATATTTAATTTTGATTGTTACGTATACAATAACTTATGCTATTATAATTTTCAAGTCATTAAACGATGCACCATTATCAAAAAATGAATTTTATTTTATTAGGTATATTACCACTTTAAATTGTAATAGCTAAAATAATAATTAATTTTTTAAAAATGTATTTTAATTTTAATTCTTTTAGAACGTGATAAGTTTTAATCATAATATTGGATATGACTGAAAATAAAATTGTGATTGTCTTTTTTTCTTGTTATTTTGATGTACTTTAGTTTATTTGTTTAAACATTAAATATAAAATATAAGATTTAATAAGTTATAACGCACTAAGTTCGGTGATGTATAATTATAAACTTTGCATCAAATTATAAACAACGCCAACATTTTAAAGTTTTAATTAAATATTTAAAAATATATCAATATAGGCATTTCAATAAACTTATATAGAATATATATAGAAAATCAAATATAATAATCAAATTGCTTCCTTTTCAAATATAAATTTTAAAATTGAAATTTTAACATATTATTATCACCAGATTTATTTGTAAAAAGTTTGCTAGATTAATATTAATTGTAATTTCATCATTATCGTTTTTATACATATAAATAAAATATTATAATTTATAATTATAGTCCAGAAACGAGACAGACTGGGTTATGCGTTGTTCTCGATGCTCAACGAAGTACATGGAAGACAACCAAGAGCGTCATGCACAAAGTGTTTGAAATATTGGACGTGAATATCGGAACGATGTTAATTGTGAGATTAGACGTGTTTTGGGACAAACAACGTGTAGAAAATTGTACGAAGTCAAGGACTGAAGGAGAGGTATATGTGTATAAGATAATTAATTTAAGGCTCTAATATATAAATAGCCTGCATTATAGATTACTGATAATTACTAAACATATAACTTTTTCCCTAGCCAATTTTTGTGCCATTGTCGAGAATCCACAAGTATATATCGCAAGATCAATTACCCTCAGATTTAGGCGGATCTTGGACTTATAACCACGAACAATGGATACACAATCGTGTGGTAAGTATCTTCTTAATAATATAGGAAATACGATACATCACTATTATAAATACGGGTCGGATGTATTTTTTAGAAGTTCTATCAAAGAAAAAGTAAATTTTGAAACAGCGTGTTTTGGAATACAAAAGTTTCAGAAAACATTATAAATTTTAGATCTAACTATGTTTCATTATTAAACTTATTAAATTTTTACACAATTTTTAAAATAGTATTATTAAATAATTAATCTCCGCAATAAAGTATGATATATTAAAAAAAATAACGTAAAACAAAATATATAGTTACTAACTATCCTTATCATGAATTTATTAATTGTAAAAATAAAACCATAAAAAGATAATATTATATAAATTGCAGAATTAAAAAAAATAGATTATATTATTATTAAAACTTAAAGAATTTCTAATTAATGTATCTATTTACTAGGTACCCGTTCTCCATTATCCACGTAATATTACAAAATTGTTTTCATATACAAAGTATTGATTATTTCAGTAAATATGTATTATTTCAAATAGAATCAAAATTTTAAAAAATATTTCACATAATTTGGTAATTACAAATCAAAGTTGTTGAAAAAAAATGCTTATTTTTACAATTTTTATAAATTTTTAAGTTTTTTGTTTAAATTTATAAAGGAAAAATTTTAAGTTTCATATTCCAAAGAAGGATATTTTTTTGAGAATTTTGATAAATAAAAATAGGTATACATATTATAATTACAACAACAATAACCTAACTACTAAATTATTAGTTAATTACATTTCTAAAACTTGATATTTAAATTATATATTAAGTATGATTTATGAAAATCTCAATAGCGTTACGCTATTAAGTGTATTTCATTCTTAAAATTTTTTTTTGTACATCCTACCGTGATTAACCACATTTAACATGCTGTTGGTTTTTATAGAGAGTCGAAGAGTTCATAAAAAGCTCAGAGATCGCCGTCTCTGATATGGAGAAACTTAGACAGCACTTGACAAATAATCAGGATTTACTTAAGCACAGCACTGCTGACATAGTGTTAACCGTGTCCGGGGAGAAGTATAACGTCGTCATCGATCACGTAAAAAAGGTATCTCAGTCCGGCCAGATGGTATGCCACCGGATCGACAAAATGTACGCGGATCAAGGACAACCGTTTCCTCAGGACGTTTTGGACACTAAAGAAGCGCTCGACCGATATATGAGGATCGTTCACGATAAAATGATGGTAGTCGTTGACTGTTGGAACGGCGTACAAAAAAAAGTCGACAGTATTAAGGTATTTGTTTAAATGTTTTTTTTAAATCGTTATTTTTTTCATCAGATGTGTGAGTGAATTAATCAGACACACCTCTTTGGTTTGTATTTGATTATACCTTTGTTATAATATAGGAAATGCGATATTTGGAACAAGGCATAAAACACGTCGTCAATTGGATTCTCGGGCCGGGCGAAGAGATGTTGAACGGCAAACAACAAGTAGGCTACGATATTGTCTCGGCGGAAGAGTATAAAAGAAATCATGAAGCGTTTGAACTCCAATGTCGGGTAATATATTTTTTCATTTGAAATACGAAAGTCTATAGCTAAATCGGCTCGAAAATTTCATTTAAAAAATAAAAACAAACGCTTCCATATAAATTGTAGATCACACGAATATTTTATTCATATATTTTACGATTTAGAACGTTTCACTTTTACATATCATTAAATTTATTTATTTTTTATATACCCATTTACATTTAAATTACATATTAACAATTTTAACTTTTATTTTATTCAAAAACTATAAATATAATATTAAACTATTGAATTCAATAAATAAAATATTATTAAAAATTAACGAGTAAGAGTGTTAAGAGACAATGGTTTCCTCCCTTGGATTTCTATCTGACTCGAGTAATATTTTTAGCGAATAATGAACATACAATATTATAATACTACGAATACATTTTAATGTTTGTTAACAGGATACCTATGGACATTATGCTGAACTACTGCACAAAATTAATAACTTCCCTAACTCAAACTCCCAATGCTATAAAGACCTATTATCTCAACGGGATTTCATGGATTTTGTGTGTCGAAGTTTTGCTACACGGCTAGAGAGAAGGAGAAATTTGTTAATAACGTCTGCTCGATTTTTCCGATTAGTCGCAGAGGTATATTGACATATTATGTATATTCTATAATATTATTATGTATAATATATTGTTTATTTTAAAAAAATTTTTTGTTATACTTTTATGCAAATTTGCTTAGTATTTTCAAACTACTAGTGACGTTTACGAAAGTTTAGTGATGGGTACTGACATTGAAGCCTTAGATTCAGCCGACAATACTCTATTACAGCTGAAACAACAGCAAGAGAATATTGGTAGGTAAATAAAATATATTTTACAAATTTCCATGGAATTATTTAATTTATAATATGTATTATAATATAAACTGTTTAGAACAAATCGAAAGAGATTTAGTAAAAGAAGGTGAAAAGTTATCTGATATGCTGTCGATGCCAGTCAAAAACGCCATGGGTGTCGTGTTAAACGTCGATTACGAAGCGGACATTGTAAATGTATCTGAAATATTAGAAATGACTAAGGCCAGGTGTCAATTATTTTGTGATAGCGTGGAATTGCAACGATTGACATTGCAACAGGTTTCGTATGTACTAAACTACGAAACAGACGCTTCACAGGTAAGTTCTGTAGGCATAGCCTATAAGTATTAAACAAAATTCCTACTTGGACATTTAGTACGACTTGTAGTTTTTGTTTTTGTTTTTTATCATTTTTAGTTAACACGTATAGTAATAATTTGTATTTTATATTAATTATAATTATAAACTTTAAACATAATATATATTACTACATTATTTAATTCGATAATTTGTAGGCAATCCAATGGTTAGATGACTTGTATCACGTTCTGCTCAAATCACACTACCACGTAGGATCCAACGCAGAAGAAATTCAAGCTCAAAAAGAAGAACATCAAGCGTTTCAAGAAACCGCAAAAGTAATGCATCATCCAAAAAAATCTACCGGCCGAGTATCGCTTGAATATTACACTGGTTTTATTTGTTTAGGGAACGTATGATTACGGTTGTCAGTTGCTGAACGCTGCTCTAGCCCTACGACAATCTTGTAAATTGACCGAAACGAGAAATTCTACACTCGCCAATAGCCTATGGCAGTCTTGGAAACAACTCGATGATATCAGCCAAGAGCAATTGACACGGTTACGAGTGTCTACCGTTTACCACAGAAACGTCGACAAGGTGAAAAAAAAATTAAAAATCTATGGGGTTGATATATGATATTAATATTAATATCGAAGTAGACAAAATAATATCGTATCTATACAGTACGATCGGTGGCGATATACACAATACACATAATCGTATTGTCTCGTTACGGTGTTAATTGAATCGTTATTAATTATTGTCATTATTATTTATTATTATAACTACATATATGTTTATTTAGTACTGCGGACAACTCAGAGAACTAATGGAAACTGTGCAAACAATTCAAGATGAAAACAACAACAACACCAGTAAACACAAAGGTCGATTGCGCAAATGCCTTGTGTCACGAGAGAAAATCCTGTTGGAAGTCGGCAGGTCCGTTCGTCTCGGGCGTATGCTCAAAACCAGACTCCGCGAGCCTCTTTGCGTTCAACAAAAGTAATAACAATAAAAATTATAAAAAGGAACATCGGTGTATTTAATGTTTTTATTTGCCGTTGTTTATCTAATAAACTTTATCATACAATATGTCAATATCTGATGATTATGTGCCATTTTTAGGAACGAAGACGTACGGTACCTGAATGAAAGCGCGGTGGATTCGGTTTGTCAGAAACTGTCCGTGGTCACCGAGCTAGCCGAACAATTGGACTTCACCTTATCCGGGTTGGCACAGAGTACGGTTACTCACGTGTTAGATGATTCCAGTAGTAACGTCACACAGGCGAGTTTATAAACATTTATGAATATATTTTTTAGTACCTATACTCGCCACTCGGCTATACTGTATACATACCCATGCATTGACGTGAATGAGTAGTATAATAGTAGATAGCAACAAACCACCAATCACGTCAACGATCTATCACGAACCTACAATTGCGTACAATCATAAAGAGCTTATAATTATAACTACAATAGTTACATAGGCACATTATAATATTTCGAACAAAGCTTAGTTATTTTTGAGGACATTACAATGTTTAAGAGGACGTATACTATATAGTACCCGCATGTCTCCGTCTTACACATGTACGGCATCAAATGTTCGTTCATCAGTTTCAATATTGTGCTGTTAGTTTTGATATTAGAGTAAATTGATTTATTATAAAATTCAATGGTAAGAATATTATCTAAAGCCCCACGTAATCTTTTATTGATATTATTATTTTTAAGTAAGTTATGGCCATTTTAAAATGTTCAGTTTGAAAATGATTTTACCTAACTTAATTAAAAATAATAATATCAATAAAAGGCTATGTGGGGCCCTAAATAATAATTTTGCCTTTAAATTAAAGTAATAGATTTTTACACCAAATGATTATAAAATAATTTGAAAAATATTTGATTCTTTGAATTCTTATGGACATAATATAATTAAAAAAAAAAAAAATGTTAATCGTTATTGTAATACTTACATTATTATTTAGAAAAGAATTGTTAAAATATGGATTAATTCTTCATTGATTAATTTATGAACGATTATAAAAATAAACGATTTCATGCGATGATCAATAATAATTAACATGTGAATCTATTGGTACTGCAGGAGTGGTACGTGAATTTGAACAAATTACCTGACAGAAATAATAAGGATTTCTCGACGGAGACAAAAATGGAAGAGAACATCCAATGCGGTAGTAGCCGTTCGGACGCCGAAGACTTTGTGACGGCTTCTGACTGTACCGGTACGCCACCTTCTAGGTCATCTTCGTCATACCATACACCATCCGAAGGAGAAGCAACTTCTAATTCGCCGTGGTGGGAACTCGACACTATAATCGATGCTGAAACGACAATGGACAGTTCCAAGTGTCTGCAATTAACAGATGAATCTCAACAGGTAAACAATAGACTTATTAAAAACGTTTACTCAATTATCCATACCTAGTTTAGCCTAAGTATTAACCTATATACTAGATACTAGTTTTTTAAACAACCGTTTAACCAACAATAAATGTTTTTAATTTCATAGTCAATAACGGAATAGGTAGTACTCTAAAAATGTAATAAGTACCTTAGTATCGATTATTATCTAAATTTTAAATTCTCAATCACCAGATCATTTACGTAAGGATAGACAACTAAATAAAATGTTTAATTACAAATAGTTAACAAATATAATAGTACATAATTTAACGTTATAGAAAATTATTGGCATGAAGCTCATAGTTTTACCGCTGTTTTATTTAAAAAAAATTATATAAAATAATAAAAGTAATAAAACTGCATTCGTTTTGGTTTGTTGTTGTGATGAAATATCAACATTTTATTTGAATTTTTTTTAACTTTTATTTAACGTTTTAAGAACTTCTTTTATGTCCCGGTAGAACATTAATAATAAAAGTGCCGAATGTATTCTAATTCACAGGATATCGACGTGAAAATCGAATTGGAAGAAAATGAGTCAGAATCAGCGAATTCAAGTGACCTGCAGCTGAATACTGACGACGTTGTAGCCACAGAGAAGAATCCACAAATTTTGAACGAACAAGTCAACAGCGACGCAATAGACGAAGGAATTATTATTTTACAAAGCCCTGAATATGAACAGGAAACTAATAACAACGATTGTACGTTTTACAAGCAGAATTTAGCCAAACAAGCATTAGCCGGAGTGTTTTAGGTATACCTATTTAACAACTGTGTATTGATTTATGTTTTATTAATTTATTTATACAACGCACTTACGCACCAACAAGACTGGTTCACGAGACAAGTGTCTTATTTTTAATTATGTTTAAGATACAATATTATTACTATTTTATATTTTTTCTCTGTTATTAGTTTATTATATTAATATTAAAGCATTAAATTATATATCACCAAAATGCGTCAATTGTCAAAATATAGGTATGTACTGTCGTTTATTTTAATTTTAGTCAATTGATTAATATTTATTTTTATTTCTTGTAAACATTTGTATTTATTACTATTATCATTATTATTTAAATAAATCAAATTTGTGTTGAACTAATAATATACTTAAACTATTATATTTTATTACTACCAAACAGATAATGGATAACTATAGAAGTACGTTCAAATACTTTTTCGTCGATAAACTTATAAATACGACTACCTATACTTTTTGTCTTTTGAAGTCCTAATTAGTTTTATTGTTTTCATAACATATTATTTTATTCTGTATAACTTTCGCCCTTTTCACTCTGCTCGCCATCTCTCACTTTTAACTTACCTAGGTACTGGAATTTGCCTTTTTTTGTACGTTTCTAATGGGTATGTTTTCTTTAAAATGTCAACCTAACGTTTTTCGTAATATTTTTTCTTTTGTTTTGATTTACTTATAGTTTCTTATCTTCTTCCGAGTTCCGAATTATAATTATGCTATATTTTATGAAAGATGCCCACCATCATATCCTAATGAAACAATGACATTTTGGATTTTTATTTGTCTGATAAAAATCAACTAAATTTATCCTTTTAAACAAAAAACTTTTAACTTCATCTCAAGTAAATATTTTTTTAACTTGCATTAATTATTTACTAATGAGGAACACAAACTTTATCGTTGTTTTTTTTATAATAGCTTTCTAAATACAAAATATTACAAGATATTGTGCCAAACAGTGAACATATTTAAATTTTATAATTTTTTAATTGTCAAATAGGCTACTGGATTAATTTATAATTATTCGATAAAAAAATATCAATAGAAACTTTGGAGAATAATTTAAAAAAAAATTTAGTACAATACCAGCCAACAGAACGAAAAATATTTATTTTTTAATGCTGCTTTTAAATAGTTAAAATTTGCACACGCAATTCTGGTCGTCTATGTTACGTTGATATATCACGTATAATACACCAAATCATAAAATCAAAAAATATAATTTATCCACACCTATTACGTGAATTTTAGCATTAGACAATCAAATTTAACACTAATCCATTTTGTACGGACAATGAAGTGCTCGGGGACAGCTATTTAGCGATATCAATAATTTTATTTATTGAAATAAAAATAAGAAATCTTCAGTATAATTAATTATAAACTTTAAAATCCTTTTTTTTTTTTTTAGAACCTCGCTACAAAAATGCGTAACTGAGTAACGATAAACAACGTTTATCAAAACAATAATATTATATACAAACTACAATTTGATTTTTTGTTCATTCTATTGGTGACGGTCAATCAGAAACGTTCACGTTTTCACTTTTTATTAAAATTTTTAATTTTAAACATTTAGTTTAATATGTTACCTTATTATTACTAATCATCTTGCACATATCATTATTAAGTTCAATTATACGGATCACCAAGTCAACTCACTAATGGTCAGGTCGTATAAAATGTTGTTTATAGTAATCGAACGGTGCGCGGCGCTAACGTGATTTGGTCAGGACTCCTACTAATATGTAAATATGTACAGGACGCCCAATAAAGAGATAGTTAAACGTTAAACAAATATAATAGTTATGATAGTTTAATAATAACGAGTTAGAACCAGATTGATTTGGGGGAGTGGGATTACTGACTGAAACTCAATGGACCACAACAATTTTGGACCGTTGGGTTCATGAGAAGCTGCCGACTTAAAAATGTGAAAAGTTTAAAGTCAAAAATATTATGAAGACTAGATTTTAGACCTGCACAAACCATAATACATAGGTTGCAGATTGTTGATGGTATATAAAATATACCGCATTACCGCCTCTATAAATATGGAAAACTGAGTTTGTCAAATCCGGCCCTTTAAAAAGTTTTTTCAGTTTAAAATATATTTTGGTTGTTGCTTGCTCTTTGTTGGATGCCCAGTACATATTTATGTAGGTTTCAATATTGAGTATGTAGTTTTACATGTAACCGCACATCTACAAATTGTATGTGAAAATAATGGAAGCCCAAATTACTTCCGGTAAAGAAAGTGTAAACCACGATTTGTGACACACTATACTTAATACTTATATATATGCACAGGTTTTTGTAATTTGTATTTATTTTTCAGTAACAGCTGGTGTTTCGTGATAGTAAATACGAAGCACACCTAAGAAACAGACAGGTTGCCGAATTCGCGGAGTGGATGGAAGTCCTATGGGCTTCCGGTAAATGATTTAATCACACCGATGTTTCAATTTACATACGAGTAAATGTTTTTGTTTTGCTTTATTTTGTTTTATGGTTCTGACACGGTACGTTACGGTCGCCAGTACAAAGTACAGGCACCGCAACGACCGGTCTGCACCTTATCTTATCAACCACCACTACGGGCGAAGCCGGACCGACATAGTCAACTCTCCCACCTCGCTGCAAAGGCATAGGGTGGGACGGGAAGACAAGTCGGCCCGGACGAGTAACGGCCACCCGGTATCGGTGATCGGTCTCTTTTGCCACAACCGCCACTCGGATAACACGTGACGCGAAATCGCTGATAGTCTCTTTTTTTATTATTACTCCTGTGAGTGCGATTTGTATTTTTTTATTTTTGTTGTCGGCTGTGTACACCCATCAGGTTTTTACAAACACGACACACTTAAGTGTGGTCATCGACATTGGTCGTAGTTCTTTGTTTTATTTGTCACTTTTGCCGACGTCCGGCATTTCTGTCGTGTTATTCGTCGACGCGGTATACCACTATATATATAAACACTGTGTTTGTGAAATTAACATCAACCACAATAAACTCCTTCATTTTTTTTTATATCGGTGTCCGACTATTTTTTTTTTGTGACGACCTCGTGCCTTCACCCCAACAGCACGAGTTGACCGGCTCTCCGCGGTACCACGAACACCAGTCACCGTCGTAGCCGTGTCAGTTCTATGATTCAACTTCGTGAAATATGACCCACTCATTGCATTGAACGAAATGGACAGATAGCTGAAGTAGAGAAAAATGTATAAAGATTTAAGATAATAATAATTTATAATAGCTTACAAATGTATTATGTTTATGAAAATAAATAAATTATAATTGAATAAATGATTATTTAATGTTTTCATATATATTATAATTATTTATACATTAATTATAATTTATAAGTATCAAACGTTTTGATAAGCGTAGTGGAATGTCCACAGTGGTACCTATAACTAGTGAAAATATATTACAATAATATTATTTGATAATAACCTATAGATCATATTAATAATTTCACATCACTCTTTAAAAAAAAAATTCTTGATTAGGTAATTACGTATCCGTATGTTACAATGTATCACGTTTCTAAATAGTAATTTTAGTATAGGTATTTAATATTTATGTTTTTCATAATATTTAAATACTTATAGTAGGTACTATAAAATGTAATTTTTATCTAATTTTTGTATATAAAAAATGGAATAAAAAATTGATCAATTAGTTAAAAAATATACTATGTATCTAGAATACCGTCATCATTTTAATTATTATAAATCTGAATATGATGATAAGCGACAAAATGTATTATTTTGTAATAAACTGAAAGACCACATGTATATAATAAATCAATGACATATCAAAAACGCAGCGTGTTCATTATAATATATTTATATTTTATATTTTATGAAATTTATCAAAGTGAATTTTTCTTTATAATGATTTAATGATTCAATATCGCATAATCTTATTTTTTCAAATCCAAAATAATAATAATTATTATTATTTTTATAAAAGCATAATAAATGATGATACTGTCGGTACTCGGTAGTATTCTTATTAGTTATTTCATCGCTCATCTTTGTAGATTTAAACGTGTTAATGTATTTATGTATCCTTTATAATAGGATAATTATTCTAAAATTCTAAATTCATTTTTTTTTATTATGATTGTAATGTATATAGTATATACAACCGCTGTCTCCTGTGGTCTTTTATAGACACTCGCAGTTACTAGTATAGCCGATAGATGGGGTAAGTATCACGGCATTATCAATCGACGAAACCGTAGCTTATCGATAAGACGATAACACGTCCTCAATTTGATGGTTATGTTTTTATCGTTTTACATTGCTTATTAACTGATTATTATTATTATTTTTTGAAAGTCTAAGACACGTCGTCCGCTTGTAATTGTCTCTGTACAGTGTACAAAAGTTTGAAAAAATGGTGCTCGATCTAGACTTGTTTCGGACAGAAAAGGGTGGCAACCCAGACCGGATTCGCGAAAACCAAAAGAAACGTTTCAAAGACCCGAACTTGGTGGACCAAGTTGTCGACGCTGACGGCAAGTGGCGACAGCTGCGTTTCAAGGCGGACAATCTAAACAAGTTGAAAAATCTCTGCAGTAAAACCATTGGTGAGAAAATCAAATCCAAGGAACCGCAGCCTGCCGACGGTGGTGATGTCGCGTCCGATTTCAATTTGGACACGATCACAGTGGACGTTTTGAAACCGTTATCGGTAGAACAAATCAAAAAAGTGCGCGTACTCATTGACAATGCGTTGATCCAAAACGATAAGGACCTGCTTGATGTAGAGAAAACAAGGAACGATTCGTTCAAAGAAATCAGTAATTTTTTGCATGAATCTGTCCCGATAAGCAATGATGAAGAAGAAAACGCTGTTGTTGCCACTGCCGGAGATTGTACGGTAAAGAAGAAGTATTCTCACATAGATCTAATTCACATGATTGACGGTGTGGATGCTGAGGCAGGAACCACCGTATCAGGCACCCGAGGATATTATCTCAAAGGTCCAGCTGTGTTTTTACAAACTGCACTTGTCCAAGAAGCTTTACGCCGATGGGATGACAAGGGATACAAACCGTTGTATACACCATTTTTCATGCGAAAAGAAATTATGCAAGAAGTTGCTCAACTAGCGCAGTTTGATGAAGAATTATACAAGGTAATTGGTAAAGGTAGTGAAAAAGTTGGTGACCATAATTTAGATGAAAAATATTTGATTGCAACTTCTGAACAACCCATAGCAGCACTTCATCGTGACCAATGGATACCTGAAGCTAGTTTTCCTATTCGCTATCTTGGAGTATCAACATGTTTCCGACAAGAAGTCGGATCTCATGGAAGGGACACAAGGGGAATATTCAGAGTACATCAATTTGAAAAAGTTGAACAATTTGTTTTAACATCTCCTTTTGATAATCAATCTTGGATTTTATTTGATGAAATGATTAATAATTCAAGACAGTTTTATGATGATCTAGGTATTGCTTACAGAGTTGTTAACATTGTGTCAGGTGCATTAAACCATGCTGCAGCCAAGAAACTCGACTTGGAAGCATGGTTCCCTGGATCTGGAGCATTCAGAGAATTGGTATCTTGTAGTAACTGTTTAGACTACCAATCAAGAAGATTACTTGTGCGATATGGTCAAACAAAAAAAATGAACGAAAAAGTTGATTATGTGCATATGTTAAATGCTACTGCATGTGCTACAACCAGAGTGATTTGTGCTATTTTGGAAACTTATCAGACCGAAACAGGAATCAAAGTGCCAGAAATATTGAAAAAATACTTGCCAACCAGATATCAAGATGAGATACCATTTGTGAAGTCTGCCCCTATCGACGAAGAAGATACTAAGAAACAAAAAAAGCAGAAAGAAGGAATGAAAAATAAAAAATAATACAATATTTTTTGGTTTTTTTTTTTGTTCAATTTTCTACTAAAAAAAAATGTTTAATTTTACTTAAATGAGTAAATAAATAAACATGTAATGAACAACATTAATATCTTATTTAATGAATATTTCTGATACTAAGCAAAAATGTTGATGTAGGTAATGCCTAAAAGTGTTTAATTTAATTTTATACTTTTTACATTTTATTTGAGCTTTGTATTCGGTATAAGAATTAGATAAGAGTGGAATTTAATTAAAAGATGTTAAATATTAATAAAGTAATTTATTAACAATTTCATTACTCTATCTCAGTATGTGATTGTTAAAATATTGCTTGTAAAACACAATGATATTTTAATTAAAAATAATTTTGTATACATTAATTATGATTCTGTTTTATTTATTAATCGTGAGTTATTATGTTGATAGATTGTAGATGTTGTTTAACATCAATATTATTCATAGGTTTCTCATACAGTTTATTTAATGCATAATATGTATTACAGTGTATGGGAAAATACTGGCATACTATAGTTCTTTTTAAAATAGTATTATATTTCTAATATTAAACCTAAATAATATGCTTTATAGGATATATTTTAAGTTGACTTGAATACTAGATACATTATAAGATTCAAAAACAACAATTTAAACTTTCATGTGAGAAATTGTAAAAATGTAAATTAAATTCAAGTAAGTATTTCCATATATTCATTTAAGTCTCACTTTTAACAGTGATGTTTGATAGATATTATTAATATTATACAATATATTATATATGCTTTGTGATTCCTGAATTACACAAGTACCTAGGTTACTACAATTTATTGTGAATCACTAAAAAAAAATGGTTATGAATAAGGCCAACAATTATATTCCCTAAAAATCTATAAAATATGTATGCAGTTATACCCTAAAAATTACCAAAATATGCCTAAAAAAAATTTTTTATTGTAAAAATGGTTAAATGATTTATTTTTTTTTTATATATTATACTATAATTCAATTATTGCCAATGATTTACAAAAATGTGTGGTGTTAAAAAATATTAAAAATTAAAATTAAAGTAATAATAAGTAATATATTAAAAAAACATTAATTAAATGAATATAATTGTTGACCCTAATGGTAGCGATTAAGATTAGATTACCTCTTTTTATAAATGAGTTGAAATACCCATAATAAGGTATATGAGTGAAATAAATTAATATTTTGTGATTCACGAGTTTTTAAGATCTTAAATATGCTGCAAAAATATACTAAATGCTAAAATATGTCCTAAAAATGCCATAATATGCAAAAGTATGCAAAATAAAATTTCGTATACAGCATTATTAGGTTATGAAACAAATGTTGGTATAAACTAGCTACTTTTAGACAAACCAATAAAAATATGCAAATGCATACAAGTGTTGGCCCTAGTTATTAGTTATAGCAAATACAAATAGTTTGTAGACAACACCATGCAGCATGCTTATAAGTTAGGTACAAAGTTACATCACGGGAGAAATATCTTTGAAATTTTAATACAATTTAATATTAATATTTAATTAGTATAAGATGATTTTAATTTAAAAGAAAAACAATAGGTACCTTTTACTATAGGTACAAAGCTATAAAGGTTTAATTTAAACACAATACTAAATACATATAATATATATTTTTAATTTGAAATTTGATTACCTATTTTATTAATATAATAAACTTTGTATTCTTCACGCTAGTAGGTGGGCGGGTACCTATCAGAGCCCCTACAAAAATGTGGTAGTCTAGTCTGTGGTAGTTACTAGTTATACTTGGAGTACAATATGTATTTAATCATTTTAGGTAATATTTTATGATTGAAATGAATCTAAAATTTTGAATATATTAATTTATTTTACACGGGAGTCGGATTTACGTCTAGCCAAGAAGCCTTCATCACAGCCCCGGGCTGTGTCAGCCGCCTCTCTCCCTCTCAAAAAAAAAAAAAATATATGAACAATACATTAATAATGTGGTTTAAATTTTAGTAACCGACGTGCGGCGGCGCTACGAAGACACGTCAAAGCGTATAGATTATCGTGGACGGTCAAGAGAAGTATTAAGTAGTGAACAGTTTCGAAGTTCTAGGTAGTTGATTAGCTTGATTTGTGGCCAATTTCCGAAACACGTGTCCCATGCCAACGATTGCGATTTTTCGCGGCTTGATGATGACTCAATAGTCATTGTATATGATTGCGATTTTTGGTTACTGAATCGAACACTGATCATTTTTCAAATTATTTTTGATTGAAAAATGTGTCTGTAGAGTTAAATTGAAAGAAGAAAAATTAAGTATAAAAAAGACCATCTAAAAGTCTAAGACAATTACAGAATAAATAATTATAAGTAAGTATCAAAATACGAATCTTTGTTAAAATATTAAAATATAATTACGTATGTATTAGGTAAGGTAATACGTGTTATGTTATACATAAAAATAATTGTATTTGGAAAGCAAAAAGGACGTTAAATCTTAATGCTGGCCGATAAGAATGATGAACGTATACTAGCTAGTTATAGTAATAAATAACGTTGTACTCGTCGTCTGGGAGGCATCGGACGAAACTCGAATTTGGTTCATTTGCAATTCAAAGTTTAGACAACAAACACTATGTAAGAAGAACAAGAAGAATTTATTATAAAAAGTCTACAGACTACGAATATCAGCCAACATCAATAATGAAATCGAATTCACTGTCTCATTGTAAATATATTATTACTAATGAAGACATGAAGTCATCTCGATAGTATTAATAATATTATCATGTTCAATATCACGATTTCGTGAATTGAAGATACAGTATAGTCGACGAACCGACGACCTACGTAAAATTGTGGTTCTCGACTGAAGCCGTCGGATGCAAGATCGAGCGTACGAGAAAGAGAAGGCACGGAGTCTGGCGATAAGTCACCGACGCGCACGTTGTCCGGCACCCCGCGGTGTGACGAGCTCGCGGGTGTCGCGCGCTCGGTTATATCGTGCGTCAGACCCACTCTGCAGCATGGCGACCATCCGAACGGGCCCGACAATCGCGCGGCCCGGCGGCGACACGGTACCGAGTGGACGACGGCGTTGCCAATAGCAGTTATGGCAATCGTAGTGTTGGTTACTAATTATTTACGAGAGCTCGACATCGTTACGTAACAATGCGACCGGCTGCTTGATGGACACGAAACGTCATTGTGTATTATGACGGTTAGAGCGAAACTGTACTGCATTGCGCGTACAAAGTTAGGTACCGACGACAAACGGTGACTGGTAAATTGTAACTGGCGGGCGGCGATGGAACAGCCGGCGAAAGAAGCCGGACGACTGTGATAAAAACATTATTTAAAAACGTACTAATGCGTTTGACGTCGAGTAGGTGCCACGAAGCGGCGTGACACACTCGGACGGAGGCACGTCAAAATGTGTACGCGACGTTTGCGCGTCGCAACACGAGTGCGGAGGCACCTGACCAACGGCCGAACGCAATCGGGGACGCATAACAATAATGCGGCGGCGACCGATAAAGCAGCAGCCGATCCAAATCGCAAATGGTATTTTGCGATCGTACAAAAATACACGTCGGCGTCGGAGACGTCTGGACAATAAGATATTATTATAAAAATAAAAAAAACAAATATCGAACACACAAACGATGGTCAACGACAACTCCTAGTCGCGGTGACACGACGGTAGGTATTGAACGACATCCACAATCCATACATATTGTATACATATACATGTATACTGATTTCTGACTGTGGTTGTGGTGATGATCTATATACAGTGAAACCTCTCTTAACGGACACCTCTCAATAACGGACAAAATTTCCGGTCCCGGCATAGTACATATTATTTTATCAATTTTTCCCAATAGCGGATACATCTCAATAGCGGACAATTTGGTCGGTCCCGTGAGTGTCCGCTATTCAGAGGTTTTACTGTATATATATCAAAATACTGTCGCTGTGGTGTCGCGGACAAAACGGAGCAAATTAATTTTCATCGGCATCGTGCGCTCGGAATACTGTGCCTATATGCCATATGGTATATATATTATAATATTATGCGTATTAGGCGCTTGCCCTACCGGCCAGTGTAACAATATTTGATTGCGATTGCCGCTGACCAGTGAAAAATCTCCACTATCGCTGTGATATATTAGTTAGTTTTATAGTAGTCGAAGCGGTGTCGTTAACCGTGTTTTTACGCATCTGACCACCCCAAGCTGCCGGAGTATTTGACTTCTACCGACTTATAGTTCACTTGTTGCAGAATTTTCTCCGCGGTGTGTCGCTGCAGTCGTCCTGTTCGACGACTTCGGCTAATGGCAAAGGTTTTCGTCGCCGTTTTTCGCAAACCTATAATGCTCTGCATCTGGTCACTTCGAACGCCGGAAAATTGTGGTCGGTTTTGCGGGGCACGTGGTCTGAAAATTTATCTGGATCCCGAAATGGCCGAAATTGCTCCTATAATAGTTATGACTCATTAAGGTATAGAACTGCTTCTTCTTCTATATACACGCACGGCATTTCCGTCGAGTCCGTCCACGATAATCGGTGCAATAAATTTCTGTGGATCACCATTGACGATTACCTAAGTTTGCTTCCATCAATAACCTCGTTATAATAGCATAATGAATTCGACTTGATCGATGTTGGCCGATTGATAGACAACATACAACGGTATGCGTTTGCGCGTCCTCCTCGATGACGTCTGTTAGGTTAGTCGACCGATAGTCTTTCCATCGATAACATCGTATCGACGATATCTCGTGCCTTTCGAAATGTGGTGTATGCCACTGTTGTAGTCGTCACGGTGTGCAGCCAGCGGCATAGCTATATCGCCGTTCTAGTACGAAGTAGCCGAAACTGTGTGTCTTTTACAGTGGTACGAACGTTGGTTGCCACCTCTACGGCTGAAATTATCAATGTTCGCAGATTCGTTGACTGTCATCGTTTTCGCTCTTGCAGTAGTGTTAGACGTTTGAATTTTGAATTGCTAATGAATTAAAATTTTGATTTCGATCACCGCGCGCGTCGATCGATAAATTAAAAAATCTCCAAGTCGACGTATCTATACATAACGTTGTTTATTACCACAGACTTCTATACTAACTAGATAAGGAACTCGTATACCTATTAAGTATTATTTATATTATTAATAGTGAAGCTCGCGTATCAGTTTCCGCCATTTTGTCGGTTGGCAAAACATTACATTTCCTATACAAAATATATAGGTAAATGTAACATCGTTTTTAATGGTAAATTATAGAAATAAATGAAAAATGTTTTATATAAAATATTTTTTATTTTTTTTAAACAACAGGTTTAGACATCATAAAATACAATACAACATAATTAATATTTACCATTTAAAATACCATATTATAATGCCAACCGAAAAACTTGGCTTCAATTGATAGTGGGAGTTCGCTATCTAGTTCTATATAGAAATCTGTGTTTATTACTAGCCAGCTGCACTGACTAAACTATCATTGTTCTTATCGGTCAACATTAGTATTATTACACAAATGGGACTATTTGAACGAGGATTCGTAGGTATTTCGATTTTGTATTATTCTATACTCTTCTAATACCTTTTTTGTAATATTTACCCTCTAATATAAAACAATTTTTACTTCTCACAGATCTGTAGCGATGGGAGGGGGGTTGGAGAGACGGTTGTAACCTAAAAATTCGGACGGATATAAACCCTTTAAACTGCCTTCGCCGTGAGAATACCACTGGAAGATGTGTATATCAACCCAAAACCGCCGAATTGCAATGGCCTGCACCGATGACGAAGACGAGTATAATACCGGCCACAGATCGACAATATATTAAAATATGTGATATTAACGTCAATATGTCGTTGACAACAACAATACGTATAATAAGTCCAACATGTAACAATTACGAGGTGACCGGCCGACGCGCGATTTCGGTGTGATGCATCGTCCGGCAGTAATGAATTAAACGGGCCGTATTCACAACGAAACTGAGGCGCCACCGAAAACGAACGAAGTCGACGCACGATCGGCCGGTAGGTATAATATACATGTGTGATTTGCAAATTACATACCAAGACGAATGGTGAATCGTCCGGCCGCTATACATTTTACGCATCAAAACGATGCATGGTTTTGAGTGTACCAATAATACAGCATACACTCGTCAGTCGTCACTCAATCAACACTAAATAATTTTTATAATTATTATGTACATCATTTGTGTTTTTCAATACTTATAAAACTTTTAAACGATCATCATCTTCAAACAAGAAATTATATTATTATTACCTATGTAAGATCGAACGTTCTTTTTCAAAAGACTTTCAATTAAAAAATAATATACATTCAGATATATATATATATACACACTTTCGGCGTTCATCGAGTGTCGAGTTAAATCAACTGCACATAGTATCTCGAAACACTTCGATAAGACATTATTATATAATATTATTTTATCATTAATGTAATAATGTGTTGCTCTACGCATAAATGTAGTCAAATTGTCTGTACAATGCGCCGGACAAGCCGAGTTATGCGATACATAGATAATGTATTATTATAATATTTATATTTATTTGATCGATTAGCTTTAAATACAGGCGTTATTAGCTATGCATATAGGATATAGATAGTTGCTATACAATATCAATTATTTTATTAATCATTCATTACCTTGGCCACCTGTTGATTGAGGTTTTAAAAAACTTTATTTTATGTCCTTTTAAGAGAGTAGGAGTATTTTTTAGACTTATGTAGAATATTGGCAGTATAGTGAAGGAAGACTCGCTATAAACTCGTAAAAACGCTTTTTTACCAATTAAAAAGTTTGACAAATATATGTAATGTACGCGTTAATAACAATAATGAATGGAACAATTTGGCATTTTCATAATTTCATTATTAAATTCAGGCGTAGTGTACTAGCGTGTATAAATAAACACTATCATACACATTTATAAAGGTACAGTTAAAAAAAATGTCGTTTTGAAGATTAAATAAAAATACTACTTTCATAGGTACACTTCGCCATATCCTTTCTATGTCACTAGCTATACCTATTACTTACAGTACTTAAGTAGTTATTATTATTTCTTATTATTTACCTAATATAAAACGTAAACTATTTATTCATATTTTATATTATAATTTAAACTGTTTATTTAATTAATTTCTTATAATAGTTTTTATTTTTTTAATTTCGTTCAAAAAATTATTTAAATAGTAAACATCAGTTTTTATTTTTATAAATAATAATCTTTATGTTTCTTCGGTCATTGTTCTTATTTATAATTTCTAAAAATTTTCTGAAACTCTTTTTAACTTTCTTTGTTTCTTTTTGTTCAAGTAGAATTTTTTTTTACCCTAGTTATAAATCAATAATAATTATAACTATACAGAAAATTTCGATGATTTAGTAGGTCGAAATAAAACTTGCTTCTGTCGCATCATCCCCGTATTATTCGTACCTATCGCATAATTATGCAGAACGGCACGGAATTTATTGTATTTTTTATAAGGTGTGCAGTATACCCAATTATTAACTATATGTTTGTAATAATAATATTATAACATATTTATGTCTTATACCTGAGTTTTTTTAAATATTATACACAGCTATATAGAATCAGATGGATCGGCTGACCAGTCTGCGATCTGTAAAACATGTATAATATGTCATATTTACTCGATGAAATAGGCCATATTTTCATGCAATGTTAAAATATTATATTATATTGCCATTGGTTGTAATAATACATAAACCACACATCACAATATTTACATTATTATCTTATTATTATCAATATAATAATATCAATATTGTGGTATAATATGGTCTATATAGTATTACGAACAATGGCAGACGGCAGTATAATTTTATAATTATATTATTATATTATATTATAATACAGTAGAATCCGCTTATTTGGGACACCACATAAAGGGGACAACCACTTAATAGGGACAGATTGCATAGTCCCGAACGGATGTATCGGTTTATTAGTTATTCGGTTATTCGGGACAGTCGGATAATGGGGACAAATAGGTCACTGCCCAATGTGTCCCAATTAAGCGGATTCTACTGTATTACATCTTGTTTTACCGGAGTGGATGGTCATTTGACGAAAACAATTACACGATATGAAATTTTAGTATCCATTCCGTGAAAATATATCCACTTCATGATTTTTTTAATTACTTCACGAAGAGGATAAAAATGATTTTCATTTCATAAACTGAATTATTTTTCATGAAATGAACAATTTTATTAAATGGATGCGATGACATATACATCAGCATTTTGTTATTAATATTTATTTATTTCAGTTTTTGTACTATTATTATAAGATCCCTAGAGTATTTTAATTTTAATAGTTCAGCTAATTTTAGTGGATATTTCGTTTATTTAGATAATAATATAATATTACATTTTTAATATGACACATATTCTCTGACGGTCAGATTGTTTTTGTCTCATGAATGAAAAATGTTCACGCCGCCACTGATCTGACCTAACTAACCTATTTATGTATGAACTATATCATATTATTATGTAATACGATAATTAGATATAAATTATAACAAACATTAATATTAAAACTAAATACAATGATTACAATGTATGTAGAGTTTTATTTAATAGATAAGCACCAAATGTGCTTAAAGGGCTAAAGTTAAAGTAAGTGATATATATCTATCGACTATCGAACTATATTCAATAGATACCTAATATACGTTAGGTTAGGTGTTTGTGCAGTTTGGAGGGATTTATTATTAGCTAGAAGGCTCCCTCTAACCTTACCAGTCCCAACTTGTGAAAGTAAGGACTGGCTCAGGACCTCTTTTTGCGACTCAGATATTGGATTTCCGCAGAGTCCGTAAGCTCCTCCACCACGACAAGGTAGGTCCTATCGGGAGAGAACTGATATAAAAAATAAAAACCGGGAAAGTTGCCCAGTTTAATTTATTTTTCTTATTATTAATATGTGATATTTTGAATTACCTATTTATTGTAAAAAAACAAATCATACATTACTTAATAACTAAAGCTATTATTAAATCAAGTCAATACCATTATACGTATCGTGGACTGGTGCGAATAGGTTCATGGTATAATTAATTAATCAAAATATATTGGAAATATCAATGTGTATATGTATACAAAAAATAAAAAATAATAATACTATGCATAGTAACAAAAAGTTTAAATTTGCAACGAAAATTATTTTTTGTAACAACGATTAATTATAATGGTTATTTTTGTTTAAATATCCAACTTTGGAAAAATTAGGATTTAAAATGTTTAAGTTAATAAAAAAAAAATAATGACAAATTGTAACTGTGATATATATTTTGATTCTTCTAAATAAAAAAAAATAACATTGTATTTTAGATATTTTTTATTGCTGTATGAACAACATATAAGAACCTTGTAGGTATTAGTTGTATTTCAACAGGATTTTTTACTTACAAATAAAATATTATCAATTATTATTTGTTACCAATACATAAATGGGAAAAAAACTAAAATAAGTCAAAATAATAAGCCACATTTAAAATACAATGTATTTATAAAGAGCTAAAAAAAAAACCAAAATATTTTGAAAATACTAATATAAAAATTAAACATTATTTGATGAAAATTCAAGATTATAGTTTATAACTATACATTTTTGAATTTTTTTGATATAAAAACTAAAAATGTATTAAAAATCCTAACATCATACACTAATATACATTTTATATTATTCATCATTCTATTTAAAATATAATGAATTGCTTTTTAAAAATATTAGATATTAACAGTTACTAGAACTGATTGTAAGTCTGCCAAATTCAAATGTGTATGATAATATCTTTTGTTATTTCAGATTTAATAATGAAATTTATAGTTCTAGTTACTTTCAAACTAAAATTAATTTAAACTCTTTTAAAATTACGTTTTTAGAAAAGAAATATTTTATATGAATGATTCGACAATTTATTGTTATACTGGAGCAGTAAAATAATTATTTATGTATTTATGTTTACAAGAGAATGATTAATTTATTATTATTAATCTAAACTATACTAACGATGAAAATTTAGTGTTTTATTCGTGACCTGACGATCATATAAACATTCAGCAAATATCTCCTGGACAACTAATAGAATGCAATATGATTTTTTTAGCTAGTCTATTTTATTTTTCCTAAAATAAATAATACACACATTTTATACACAATTTGTACACTTTAATTTTAATAATACGATTGAAAATCGTAATAAGTAAAGAGTAAGAACTCTATTTTTTATTGTTTTAATATTCACTTGCATTTCGCTATTTAATATTCAAGTTGTATTATTTGTGATTTTTTTATTACTGTTTAATGATATAGTTAGTTATAGGTACAAAAATAATTTATTTCACTATGAATACATTCCTATATACATGATACGTTCTTAACTATAAATCTTAGTACCTATAATACTAGTAGGTACCTATCACTTTTATCTCAAAACCACGTGTTGTACAATTAAAAAATATGTCATTTTATTATTGGCGATGACTGCTGACTGCCCGGCTGGTATAATAATAGGTAGGTTAATCGTCTGCTAACATATACAAATTTAGTTCACAAATTAGAGATCATTTACTAACATTTGCCTCACTGAATTTTTTTTTAAATAATTATTTTATGTTGATTTTTTTTCTATTCAGCTACGGATCTATCGGCAATCTTTACACCTTGTTTACATCTACTTATTTAGTCTTAATAAAATAACATAAAACTGTTAAAAAAGTTATATTGTTATCAATTATCATAGATTAAACTAATTAAAGTCTACAGTTAATTGTTGGTATATTAATTGAATTTATAGCTTATATTAAGAGAACGTCCAATGCTTTATACGTTAGGTTAATAAACAAAACCAAATAAAACAATACGTATAATAAACCTACAACATAGCAAATTTGCATTTAGCAGATCCAATTTTTTGTTGTCACTTGTTAGATTAAATATTAAAGTAAAATAAATATGAAGTGCATTGACCTATTATCAAATTAAAAGGTAATAATAATACATATTTTTGTCATTCATATGTGTACTTGACTCTAAAAATTTACTTAGCGATTATATAACAATGTATACAACAGAGATATTATCATGATATTTTTGATATGTAAGTCATTTGGGTGGGAAGAGTTTAAAATAAACAATTTTGGCACTGTTTCGTTGGGAAATGGGCGACTCTCGCTATAAAGTGTATACATTTTTATAAAATGACAATATTTAAGAGAAAAAAAAAACGTTTCATAGAGGTGTTTCTCAGTTATGCCGACCATCAGTGTGTAGTGTGTATCGTGGTCGTTTGAACGTTTTTTATAGTCGTAGTTTCTATAATTTCCCGTTCTTTATTTATTATATTTTAATAAAAAGTACATCTAATCACGTAAAACGCATAATATATTATACACATTTATGTCATACACAGATTTACTTTGTGTATGTTTAGAATATTCGTTTCGTCGAAAACGGTGTAAACTCGTGTATGCTGTTATATTAACGGTTCATCGTGTTGAAATATAATAAGTTTTTGAGACGGTGTAATAATATTATATTATGATTCAATATAAAAACGCTGCAGTGTCCGGGATTGCCGAATAAAATAAAATAAAGGTCGTGTTTTACTTTACAACGGTTTATCGGCAATAGACAATAGTGCGGCTGTAATAAGACTATAGGTATCTATTTATTGTTAATGTATTTTATTATAATAACAAAAATAACAGTGTTCCTGTGTTATTATTATCGTTAAATCTCACACTTGAAAACTGATGATCATTTAAGTATAAATAGTATAATAATATAACTGTAAGTACAAATCACACCAACATTCGTATACCAATAATACTACTTACTTTGTATATTTTACAGTATGTACATTAGTATATAGTTAGTAATTAATTCGGTTTACGAAGGCTTGATTTTTATTTTCCACTTAAATAGCAATATGCATATATAATAAATTGTAGTTATTATTTAGTGTATTTATATGTTGTTCTTGACATATATTAAAAGCGCAACTATGCATTTTCAGTTGCAACAGGGTTAATAGAATTTATCGAATCTTATCAGCTCATATGTTAAGGATTTCCATGAAAAATAAATAATAATATATTAAAATATTCACACGGTAATTATTTTGCGTGAAAGTGGGCTTAAAATTAAAATTAATTTTTTTCTTTAAACCGTTCTAAGTTATTTCTTAGCATTTATTTTAATTTTAAAAAATAAGATTATTATTACTTTAAAATCCATTTTTTAACTTTCAAAATATGTGTTTTAATGAATTAGATAATTAGATAGGCAAGTACTGACTAGGTCGGTAATTTTAAATCTGGAAAATTATCTTATTTTCCTGAAGTATATGTACTCAATTTTAGTGTTTACACGTCTCGTTAAAAAACGGTTATTTGTAGAAGTTGTATGAATATATGAACTGGTTGTTGTTATAACTACCACTAATAATCAATAAAGATAAATATAATATATGCGTGTAAAAACTGGTGATTTTGAGAACATTGGAAATCAATCATTTTTTTATTGGATAATTAAAAAAATTATTATTTGTAGAGCATTGAATTAGAGTAAGAAAATGGTATTTATTATTTTTATCATATTTTATGTTATATGCTATGTTTATGTTCACATAATATAGTTACAATACAAGGTTACAATACATACATATTACCAACTGCCCACATAGTGGCGTGCCTACCTATCTGACTATAAATATTTTATAATTTCCAAAGGTTAGAACAGAAAAAAGTGATAAATTATGGTATTATAAAAGTTTACTACTATAATAATAATAATAATACTGATCATTCTCGATGTCTGTAGCTCATTACCATTATTATTACGTCATACTGACTCAGGTGGCTGATAATATGTATATAAGAATGCCTTCTACGATGTACCTTTATAGATCGGTTTGAGGTCACATGTAAAAACACACCGATATTGACTTTTATGTTTTGAAATTATGTCTTTCGAGTCTCGAGAAGTGTATACAGTGAGTATACACGTTATAGGAGTGAAGGTATCTATAGTTCGAATTGTATCATATAAAACATTACAGCAAGGAAAAAGTAATTTAATTGTTTTTTAAAATTTATAAGGTATATACATATTTAAATATTTTTAAACTAAAAAATATTTTAAACCTTGTATAGGTACATTTTTATAATAATATATTAAATAATGACTGGTAATAAATATTGGTAAGTGCCAAACTGCCAATAATATTATAATCGCATAATTATATATTTTTTATTTTGATAAGCACGTGTAATATAAATTTGAAAATTTTCGGTATTTATTTATGTAATATATACTATATATTTATTATATTAATTTGAAAGTATTTGGAGATTTATTACGACGAGAATGTGTAACCTCATGTTATTAAAAAATACTCTTCATAATAACACGATTATTTCCGGATGACACTTCAAAAACAAGTATGCATTCCTACCCCTTGAGTAAACATATATACTGGTTCCATTAATTTAGGGTTCTCTATTGAATCATCATCTTAACATCCATAGTGGTCTTACTTTTATCTCTTCAGTTAATCTAACCAGAGTACCAGACATTATATTAATATTATTTGTCGTTCACACAGGGCATTATATAATTTAATAAAAATAAAATCAAACCACATAATCCGGAACACAATCGAATTCAAAAAATAAACATTATAAAATAGAATGATTTATGAGTACCTATATTAAAAATAAAAATATTCAGTCAACGTACAAAATTATTATTATATTATATTTATTTTAATATAATTATTATAATATTACTTATAAAGAGAAATATTTAACGTTTTACCAAAATATAGTTATTATAGTTGTATAATACTCACGACTTGCACAAATAATAGCAATTTATATCATACCGACGTGTTCACAAAATCTGAATTTATGCGTTGAACACCGTTGTGGATTATTTGGTTATTGATCGATTAATTCATTTGCGAGTGATTAATATCGAATTAAAAAGATTAAAACACAACGGCTGTGGCGTGTTGAATTAAAGTCTACAGATTAACGTTTTGGTATCATAAATTGTTTATCTTGACGTGATAAGTCTGCTAGTCTGGCGCGGAAACAGTTGTCCCCCATTGACAAAGTCTTATAATATTTTTTTTATCTTGTGTATATAGTATATATATATATATATATATATATATATATATATATATATATATATATATATATATTATATATATATATATATATTATATATTTATATATAGTAATAAATCTATGAAAAAAATGAGCTACTCGTATTTCTGTATAAATTTTGTTCTACAAATATTTTTTTTATTCTACCTACTACGATAAGCGTTTTTAAAATTAACTTTAGAAAATAATAAAATAAATTATTTCGTAAAAACGTTATAAAAATAATTAAAAATACTCATAAATTGAAATCAATCGCCTCCTATCCCCCACGCATAAAATTGCGCCTGTTCAGCAGTAGTGTATACACATATATATCATAATGTCTATATAAATATATGCGTGTACATAACAATAATAATTATTATCATATGCTTTGTATACGCATATACGTATGATTGTTTATAGTGGGTATATAGTGCATCATATAACGCGTATACCGGTGGTCTGGCCCAAGCATTGGATCCCGTTTTTAGGACTCGACATGTGTTTTCATGTGCGCGAATATCCGAGATATTGTACGCTATAAATACGAACCCCGAAGAAGCTTTCTCCGATCTCGCTTCGTGTCCCGGCAATCTGCCAAAAAAGATCGCCGCGACGACGGTTTTCCGAGATTGAAATGCCTATGCACAAAGCCGTGCTTCTATGTTTTTTGTGTTTTTTTTTTATAATATACTCGTAATGATGCATAATTTACACGTTCGATCTTATCCCAAACGTCTAAATCCTGGAAAAATTATGTATACACGTCACACGACCATATAAAATCATATAAAATATACAAATAAATTATAACTAATGTTTGTTATGTGCTTAGAGTTAGTATACCTATTATACGTCCTACTCATTTTAACGCCTGCGCTGTTTCGATGCGCGCACAACTAAATGTGTATATTATGTAGTATACTCGTCGGGTGTTTGCGAATTTCTAATATTAACGTTTTAGAAAACGTTTACTAACTAAATTACTACTAAATCTTAAGTTGCAGCCACGTTTATTTAAATTTGAATTATTTTTTATGTGAATTTAGAATAATGAAAATTAAATTTGTTGTTTTTGTATTACTTAACGATTTGTGAGGCAAATGGCCAATTTATTGGGCTAATAATTTATATAAGCATTTTAAAAGTAGAATTTTACATGTATTTGGCGTGCGGGTATGTTAAATTGTAATGTATACAAGGACAAACTTCATTGGTCAGACACTATAGAAACACTATATTTACATATTTATAGCAAAATTGAAAACATTAAGTTATATTACGAATCATCATTATTGCGTATATTTATAACGTTTTCGTCATTTTGTCTTTTGAATAACTATGACATTTGTTAATTTTCTTGTCGTATAGTAGGTACCAGAAAACAATAGCTAATACAACTGTTAAAAATGTATAATACAATAATTGTTTGAAATAATTGCTTAGGTTATAATTAACAATAATATAGATTATAGGCAAAAGGCAATGCAGATTTCTTATAAAACCTATTTAAAATTGTAAACGATAAATTGTACATTATGCGAGCTATTTATACTTTAATGTCTATTTTAAAAAACACAATATTAAAAAACCGTAGTAGGTAGACATTTATTTAATTAATACTGAAAGGTGTGGTTCGAATATTTTAAAATGCATTTGAAATTTGAATACTTTTATCTAAAAGTTTTTAAGCATTAAGGTAATGTGTTTACCAAATATTTAAGTATCTATACAGTAGTGATAATATACACAAAAGAAACTGTTTTTATGGAAAATGTAAGCACAATTTATAGTTATTTGATAATACACGATAACTATATATTAGCTTTGACGCAAAACAAGACAATCTCTGGTAACGTTATATTATCGTGATGATTTTCCGATTGTAATTAATGATTACCGAGTAAAACCTGAAACAATATAATATTTTACAACTATCATTTCTCTTTGAAGTCTATAAGTACGTTCCTAATAATTACCTACTTATTAAAGGTTAAAGCATACAATTATTTTAATGTTTCTGTATCGAAAACATATTTTTATGTATCAAGTTAAAGATGCATAATATTGATAATTATATACAGTGCCGGATCTAAGACATTTGACGCCCAGGGCTCATACAGATGTAGCGCCCTCACATAGTATTAGCTACGGGGTTCAGGGTTTGCAAGTTATCAATACAAAACAACATTTTTAAGAAGGTATAAATCAAAAGTATATTTTTATATTACAAATATTTTTTATTTAAATTTTTGTCTTAACATACATTATAATATTATATTCATAGGCGGAAATCCATTGAAAAAGTTGGGGGCTATGATTTTTCTCATAAACCAAAGCCGTGAGAAATTTATTAATTGTATGCAATATGTATGTTGTATGTATAATGGATTTTATTTTCATTTTCATTTAGTGGGATTGATATCTAAAACTGGAGAGCGGATTTTGTTGTTTAGGGTCTTGTTAGATTCACATTGGCTAGGAGAAGTGCAGTGAAGATTTTCAGAATTTTATATTTTATAATTAATTCATTACAGAAAAAATAAAAAAATTAAATTAAATTAAAATATATTTTGTTGGGAGTTTTTTTTGTTTTTCAGCTTTATAGCTTTGTAGTGAGTTAACGATTGAAGTTCTTAAAATCTTCACAGCACTTATCCTAGACTAAGTGAATCTAACAAGACCTTAAATAATAACAAAACCCGTTCTCCAGTTTCGGTAATCAACTACTCTAAATGAAATTCTAGCAAAAAATAACAATTTTTTTAACTGTGAAAAATTATTATACACGGTGATTCTTTTATCATTAAACACTCATTATTTCAAAAAGTATTCATGTTTTTGAAAAGTTTTTTTTACATAATTTCAAGTTTTTATAAAAATAACGTTTTTATTAAAAAATTATATTTTTAAATATTTTTTATCCTTATATTTTTTTAAGATTTTTATTTTCTTGAATAACAACATAAAGTTTTATTTTCACATTCCAAAGCAGAATAATTTTCTGAGTATTTTGATACATACAAATCGAGTTTAGGTCGAGTAGTTTATGAGTTACCTAAAAACTGACTGATAATAACTAGGCAACTATAAATAATATTAATAATAAAATATGTTAACACCGGACAAAAAGATAAACGTATTCGAATATCTAATATTATTTATTTTGTTTAAATACCTATATAATATTATAATTTATACGTATTTCATATGATATTTTTAGCTTATTTTTTATTTTTCATTATCTAAAAAGCGCCCTGATACCAACAGCGCCCGGGGCAAGAATACCCACTCGCCCCCCCCTAGATCCGGCACTGATTATATATTTATATGGCATAGGTAATTTAATGTTTTTTTTTTTGGAATCTTAATTTCATGTAATTTTTATTCGTAAACTTAATACCTTTTCTGCATATTAACCAACAATAAAACGGTGAACAATATATTATGGTTTTATATTATGTCTTGTATGTCATCAACAATTTGATTTGAGGCTTAAATAATGTAACGATTCAATGCGTGCATGTTGCGTTCATTTTCTTTTATTTTATGATTTATTGTGTCTTGTAAGCGCAACCACATTCAAAGAGTAAAATATTCTATGTTTAATTTATTATAATAATAAAAACAATTAAATATTTTATTCACTGTAAAAAATATTTTTAAGTAAAAATGTAATTATATTTCAGTCTAGGTACATGATTTAGTTTCTAAAATTGCAATTATTATTTATTGTTTTAACTAACCGATAATATAAAATTTAGTTCAAATTTAATTAAAATTAATAACATTAATACTCTCAGGAAAGCCACAGATTATTTCATTATTAAATTATACAAGCATTACGCGTGTCTTGGAAGTGGTTATATTATATCTTTTGGCTCTAATTTCTGCAGTACCGATTACTATTTTTTCTTATTATGGTTATAATTGTAAAATTTTTTTACAGGAAAATGGAGAGCGATGATGATTACTATACCGTGTCGGAGTGTTTAAGCTCAAAAGTTTCTTCATATGGATCGTGTACACCTATCGCTTCTGATCAAGAAGAAGAAGAAGTAAGAATTGTTTTATAAATATTTTATACTATGAAACATTTTACTTACAATTTTATATTTTTTTAATATAAGAATATTGTCAAAATTTGTTTTTTCTGATCGGGATAGTCACTAAGAAATATAGGGGTGCAGAGAATCTCTGTTACTTTTTTTGTTTTGTTTTGTTTTAGTAGTGCCCTATTGATATTTAATATTTATTTTATTGGGACAGGAACACGGGGTCACGGTACTTCCTTACTCTTTATTACAAATTAATGTTAATAAACACGTTCAATATTACCGTAATATTATGTGTATACTTGCTATATATAAATATTATAAAGTTGTTTAAATTATAAAATATGTAAAAAACATTTTATCACTACCGGATAGTTGGTTTTTCTTATTGTATAATTAAAAAATGTTTATATATTTAATTTAATTGAATGTAATCATAATGTCTTTAAATTCGAGTAAAGTATAGGTTCAAGAATTATTAAAAATACTCTGATATATAATGACAATAACACATATTAACTAAATGATAATTATTATTATATTTTATTATTTACTGTAAATGCATACGATTTATATTTAAATGTAAGCACTAACGTGTCTATATTATATACATAGTACATACATATAAAAACATAGTTGTACTTAATTGACTTTCAAATGTTAAAAATTTAACATACTCAATATAATATAAATATTTATACTTATATATTTACACGTACATAAATTAAATTCAACTAACCATCAAAAAAATTATTTATGTTTTGTTATTAAATATGTTATATTCTCATATAAATATTAATTGTGTCTTTTGTTATATTAAATAAAAACGTACAATTATTTAATATTTTTATAATATTATGTAAACTTTAATTAGACTGCATTGACATTTAATAATTAATATAATTTTTAGTATAGAATTACTTACCAAATATCCCAACCACGCAAAGATCATAAGGAGGTAATAACTGTATATTTTGATAAAATTATAATGGTTTTATTTTATAAATGATTCTTAACTAATATTTAATTGTATATAAATATAATATAGAGTAAATGTGCAAACAGCGTAATATTTTATGTTTCTTTGAATACTTTGACTTTTAAGTTATGGTTTTTTAGTACGATACGGATACCATCGTCCGGGAAGTGTTGCAGACACGAAAGATAATGCTTTCGCCTGTTCGAGGATGTGTGGAAACTAGCGAATATATTTATAAAGATACGCCAGTATTGCGAACTGAAAAACAGCCTAAAGTAAGTACCTAATTTATTTTTAAACTAGCATTCTGTAGTACATTTCAAAGCCTATATTTATTAGTTATTTTATTGCATTTGTGTGACGGATGCATCTAAGAAGAGGTCAAAGAATTAGTTATACTAGAGTTATAATAGTTATTTTATTGTTTTATTTTTTAATTACATCGTTAATATTTATGACTTTGATGGTGAGACTTTACAAGTGTACGTGTCGGTATAGTTCATTACATAAAAACTGCAATAGACCACAAACAGGCTGGTTCCAAATGAAATTATTATATGTAATCAAAACATTTGAGGTATAATATTATGTTGATAGTTTAAAACTTGCAATTTTTTTTAAAATTAAAATTAAAATATGTTACAATAAACATGCATAAATTATATTTAAGCACATTTATTTATGTATACCAGAGTCTTTGAAAGTAGATCAAACTACACCAAAATACCAATAACACAAATTGTTTTTGATTTAAATCATTTTTATTTAAAAGTGCATTTTACGTTAAAAATTAAAAACCTTAAGCAATTTATGTAAATTATTATACATAACAAGTTCTAATTTTAATAATATTTATACATTTTCTTAAAAATGGAATTATTTTAACCTTTATCCATAGATGTTTACAGTTCTGTGTAAAAAAAAGTCACGTTCTATGATAATTGTAATCAATATTTATGTTACAGTGAAATTTAACAATAAATTATTGAAAAAAGTAATTCAAATAAATAAAAAAATAAATGTTAACTATTTTAATTCATGATAAAATAACAGCTGTGCTAAATAGCTATGAATGTTATGATATTTCCTCATCTAACTACATATGACATCACTCTATTACAAATAATATTCTAATCATGAAATTCAGAAATAAGTTTTAAAAAAAATAAAAATATAAAAAATACTTTTTTAATTTAAAAAAAACATTAGCTAAAACCCATAATTTTATCTGGACAGTAACCGATATTATCATTGCGTACTAGGCATTTCCACTTTTCAGCCATTACATTTTGAGATTTTCACTTTGCCGTCAACCGGTTGGCAAAAACCATCAATTGATTGTTATACGGAGAAGTCATTTTCTAAAGATTCAACAGGCATGGGAAATTAAACTTTCGGTGCAGGTGTGACAAAATATGTATTATATTTTTTATTTTTTTATTGCGCAGAGCAGGTGAAACAAGTCTTAATCATCTTCGGCACGACGTCATAATGTCTTATACTATCCGTTTCTCGAGGATTACGAGTAGGAGGCATAATGTTACATATATTATAATATATAATATATGTATATATTTTTGTAGGAATAGACAGTTAATAATATACACCTTAATAAGACTGTTTTTAAAAATTACAGCTAAATGTGTTTTCATATTATAATAATTATATTATAGTCAAGTTTGGAAAATTCAAGGAAAATCTCCATTATGTTGAACATAAGGTACAGCACCTATGTCGATTTTTATTATAAAACTATAAAGCATATTGTATAAATATCATCAATTATTATCTTGCATTATCGTTCGTTTATAAGTTAGTCACACAAAATATACACAGTTTTGTGTAATGTATCCAACTATGAGGCGAAAGTGTGACCAATGAAATATTTAGCTAAAGTATCTGACACATTATAATAAAGTTAATAATATACTATACTATCTAAATAATTAAATGTTAAAATACACATTTTTTTGTTACAAAAAATGGAATGTGAAAGTTGAGACTTAAATTACTAATTTACTCTGAATTATATACAAAAAAAATTATTAATATTAATTTAGTATTGGGTTGATTTTATTATTCTTTGTTTTTCAATCTTGTCAATTACACCCAAGTAATACTATATATGAGTTGAGACAGAAATTTTCGGTCTTATAAATTATTTTCTTTGCTAGATATACGCGTCTACTTTATATATCAAATATATTGTACGCATAAGTTCTGTTGCAGGTGTTGTAGTTCCGTATAAGTTTCGTTAATTTTTGAAATACGTTCTTGGTACTATTACATCTAAAATGTTAATCTCGACAGGCGTTTGATTCATCTTCGCTTCATTCATTAATCATGTAACAGTTGAGTCCTAGGTACTGTAGTTTTATCAACTCTATAAATCTGTCGTCGAATAGGCTTGGCTTTTTAAAATTTGATTGGCTGCATATAATATTACCATTGCTGTTTTTATATTTTATAATGTAGTTGTATGTAACAAAAAAAGCCTTGTACTTCAAAATATAAAAAGTTTATATTAATTATAAGTTATTAGTTTATACTTTATAATAATATTTTTAGTTTTGTGGACCATAACAATATACATTTATTTTATATATATATAACAAGCATAATTTCTTCTATATTTTAGGCTATACCTTATAGGTTTGTAAATTTTTAGTGCTGTAAATAGCTTTTTCATTTTATTTTTTTTTTATTGATAAATTGGTATTGTTATAATTATTACTCTATAAGCTCAGTTTCAAAATGAGTATATTTTAAATTTTATTATTTTATTTAGTTGCGTGCTATATTATACTAAACAAGTTGGTTATTTTGGATAAGTTAGTAAGTTAGCATTATTTTTAATAAAAACATAAATACTCGTATTAAATATATTAAAACAAATTGTCAATTCAAACATTCTGATATTTTATATGCATATTTATAAGTTTAATATATCACACAAATTAATAATAAAATTGCATATTATTATATAATCTAAAGTATTCATTAGGATTTACAAAAGAAAACATCCAACAATAGTATTATTTTTCAAGTGTCAGTCAATAAGTAACATAAATGAGAAACAACGATAATGTACTCATGACAATAGGTACTCATACAATAAATTAGGTACCTATACAAATAATGTATTTTGAAATTTTATTTAATGGTAAATAAAAAATATAAATAATTATAGATGATATATCAAATTATTATAAAATAATAATCTACGGTTAAATTTTTTATTTGAAATAAATAATCTAAACAAAAAATTAGACAATAGGTACAATCCTATAAGAGTAAGTATTGACACGAAAGGAATTGATCAAGGAGTCACCTATTACTTATATTAGTTAAACGCCTTTTAATTAATTAAAAATTATGTTATTATTAAATTTAAAAATTAAGCTAACTATTTTTATATTATGATTTATTTGTATTTGAAAAAAGTCTAGATGAATCATAAAATTATTGTAAAATTGATTATTATCATTTTATTTTTTTACTTAATTAGATTGATTTTTAGGTATCTGTGTGGAATATATACTGCATCATTTGGTTCATAGTGTAGATTCAATTAACGCTGTCGGTATTCTAACGAATATCAAAGGATGTTTAAGTATGATTGTTGTGCAATACCTACGTATAAGTGACCATCACAGCCATGTGACCTGAATAACCTATAGGCCACACTGCATATAGGTACTCCGTCAATTAATATAACTGATAATTATTTATCAATAACTAATAATGGACAAATACGTATTTGTATAATATAAAATTAAATTATACATGTATAAGTAGATACCTAAGTAAAAAATTACCTAATTACAAAATAATATTAAATGTGATTCAAGATAATAACTTAAAACCTCCAATTAAGCATTTCCAAAACTATAGTGTATATTATGCGCAGGATGCATAGGTAATCTGTTAATGTTTCGAAAAATTGTAATTTCTATTTCACAATTCATAAATTCTATTATAATAAAGGAAGTTTCGCGTTACATTTATTGATCTAAATATGGGTACTCAAAATGTGTCCAAATATTGTATTGTATCCAATGATTTTTTTTCCCAGTCCAAACAAATTCGATCCTCTACACCATTCGCAATATAGACCCACATAATTGTATGTATGAACTTCTAAAAATTTACATAGACTAAATGAAAATACAACCCTCGTGTCTATCATGCAGCCATAAGTCTACATTTTTATTTAGTATACAAAAACAATTTGTGAAAATTTAATTTTTTTAACTTTCGAGTTTCGACGGAAATATATTAATAACGCATTGAAATGAAAACGATACAACGATACGTAATGCATTAATATTTTTACACGTAATTTATTATTAATAGCGTATGAAGTACTTAAGCAGCTATGTAAATATTAGTAATTATATAATATAAATATTGCCAACAATTTAAACTTTAAGCTATATACCTATTACCTACATAAATAAGTATTAATTTATTCCTTGTTTGCATTAGGGTTATATCATACATATTGTGGTATCGTATAAGCAAGTCAGTCGTTCGGCATAGGTCCACATTTAAAAAAAAAATTTCAAATCGTGTACAGAGTTCGGTGCCACTGCAGGTACGATTCGAGCGGATAACCCTATTATGCAGGCGGCGTAGTTTGTAATAACATTTTTCAATCTCGATTTATTATGGTCGAAAAAAAACTTTTCCGATGTAGTTACATTGTTATCATAGTGTCGGTCGCGGATGAGCCACACGGCAGCGACGAAACAATAATATTATTATTATGCGACAATCGCGCGAGACGACGAGAGAGCGACACACCGACAACAACCGGCAGCGGTTGCGGCGGCGGCGAAGTGGTCGCGTCGTGCGCCGGTAAGTGGATGGGCGGGTGGGTGCGGCGACGTGACTCTGTGGTCATCTCGAGCGCGTGCAGTCAGTCCGAACCCGGTGGACCGATCGGTTGTGTCGCGCGCGTGTCCCCTCCGCTCGCGTTAGGTTGCCGTCAGGTGCCGCACGCCACGACGACGTTCCCCCCGAGCAACGCGACGACGATATCGTGCGCGCGTACAACGGACGCGGTGTGTTCCGTCAGCCAGTCCGGGCCCGTTGACCGCGAACGGGTGAAAAATATCGCAGCCGGCGCGGGATGGACCGCGACACCCGGCCGCCGGCCACCACCGTCAGCACAATAGCCGTCCGGAGCGGCGCCACCAGGATCGTCATAGCCCTGTTACAGGTACGCCACACGTCGTTACGACGGTTTGCGACTATATATAATATAAACACGTCCCCGATCGGACATCACCCTCGTCGTCGCCGTCGACTCGCATGTTTTTAATCATCATTACCGATCTCCTCCGCGGTGGGATCACCCCACACACGACCCACCCGCCGAGTCACCGTCCGCGTGAGAGCCCCAGCCGATTATTCGTATATATATAAGAAACGTATAATATACGTAACATCGTTGTTTATATTATATTGTCGTGTTTGTCGAGTCCGCGCGGAGCTCGTCGTCATTTTTCCGACAAGCACCCCCCCCCGTCCCGGCGAAAAAAAGACCCAAGACCTACCGTGAAGTTCGTGACCCGGGCTTGCACAATATGCTTATATACGGGTATTGTATGAAATAAAAGTTCGAATCGGCACGCGATTGGTCGTCACGCCGTATCGGAAAAACGATTGTAGGAGGCGGCAAGCGCCGACTAACGTGTTTGTTACTTAATTAATTTACTTAGTATTTTATACGAATAATTGCAACGATAACACGCGTGTACAGTAAAGTTAACGTCTATATAAGTTTAATCACGTTTATTCATAGAAAATTTTTTTTGAACGCTATCAAATAATTAGCTTCTAAATTGTTTACGCTGATATGGGTACCATTAATTGATTACGACAATAACTAACGAATTTTGCAGTATACGCGTGCTATAAAAAATAGTTAAATCGTACCGTCGAGTTTCGTATATACTTTCAACGAGCATTATCGTAAAATATACCTACCTATATTGTTATGTTTGCCGTGTTCCTACTTCCTATATTATAATGGCGATGTTTGTACATACAATTTGAGTGTGGATATAAGAAAACTATGAAATATTGAGATAATTTCAAATGAACTCTAAAACAACTATTTTCGAACGTTCAGTAATTAATTTCTCCTCAAAGAATAACTAATAAGTGAGTATTATTTTCTAACGATTATATCGTACGCAACTGTAGCACGTTCTAAAAAAAAATCACGGGCTGTTATTATCGTTGTTATACACAATAAAATAGTGTTTTCCGAAGAAATTGCATTTTTAAACGAACACTAAAACAATTATTCTCGGACATTTATCAATTATTTTGGTCGTAAATAAAGAATAATATATATACGAAAGCGAGTAATTTCAATTTTGCGACAGTTCTATCGTACGAAACTTTAATACGTTCTACAGAAAATCGACTGTTACAAATGTGATATACGAGAAAATTGTGTTTTCTGATGAAATTGTATTTTCATAAATTATATGCACATGTCAATAATACAAATGAGTTGTTTACTGGCAGTGCACAATCGGACCGCGGAAGACATCTGGAACTGTTCTACGTATATAGGTCATAACTCATAGTAGAGTATAAATGCACCATGATGTCGGCAGCCCGGCCAAATAAAAATCCCTTTATCATTGTGTGTGTGTGGGGGGGGTATGTCAGGGTTCTGCAGCCTACACCCGCACGTAGATCGTTACATCATAACATACATACATGTCCAGGAGAGTATATATAACCCATTTTTAGTACATTTTTCATATTTTATTACGACTATTTCGCGTGAAATATTACTCAGTTCACGCCATTATTAATTACGACCACAGCAAATATGATACATACTATGGTAAATCATTAATCGTTATAGTATTAGTTGTTATATTATGACTATCGAACTGTGTAGTACATATGTAACATTATTGTTTACTGTACGTTTGTAAGTCATAATTTTGTAAGTAAACAATTTGAAACCTTTGCGAACAGTATATACTTAGACCGACAGTTGTAGGTTTGAACGCCGTACGCTTTCCCGCCACTTCCGTCAAATATTGTTTAGCATCCAAAGGGTTAGAACGTGCGTGTATTGTCTTCCCGCTCTGCAACACGCGTGTATTAGACAAATTCTTAGAAGAATGTTGTCCCGGCGTTGTGATTCCTATTTTGGGCATGGCGGAAATGAAAGTCAGTGAAATATCATTAGTCGCTGTCGTCTACTGTAGTCTCTGCGTATACACACATATATATAGGTATTGCAGGTCATACGAAAACGCCGCCATGGTCGGATCGAACATTTTTTTTCTATCATATTACACGAGTAGTCTTGAAAAATAGATTTCTCGCGGATACATAGCGGATAAGATTCATCTTCGTCCGTCTCTTTTTGTAAATGATCAACGATCGACGATATTTATGTGTGTGACTATATTGTCGCTATATATCACTATATGTAACTCGAGAGTGAGACATATTATTCTCTAGTGCGAGTTTGCAGCGTTTTGCATATCACCTAATTTGTTGGCATGAGATGTTCCGTATTTTTAGAATATATCTCAGCTTGCAGCAGCAGGAGTTCGCTTTCTGTCCAACTTCAACCGCGAATAATATAAACGCTGCAATAAAAAGAAAAATGTAAAAATAGAAGGAATCCAACGTACACCAGACCGCACATCGAAACAATGTTTTTTTTTCTGTTGTAAAAGCATTTCAATTTCATATTTAAGATGTATTCCTATTGAGTGCTTTCGAATATCAAGTGTACCTATATATTGAATTATTATTGTACATCTAGGTATATAATATAATGTTATATAATATGTGTTATACGTAGGTAATATAAAACACGGATATTCGATTTTAACGTGTACTTTGCTTTGGCTTATAAATGGTGTTGAGTTTCATTAAATTATTTAATAAAACAACAAACTTCAAATTAGCATTACGTATAATATTAATAATACATTCCATTTATGAAATTTTGATTAAAAAAATTAATTATAAGATACAAGAATTTTTAGAAATATTCAGTTAATACTCAGAAAATTGTGTAAGAACAATCATATTAACACATTGTAGTGTATACATTATGCTAAATTATTGTAATGACAAAAAAAAAATATTTTGTTCGGTATAATGAAATATTTCATATGGCCGGTATGGCGCGGTATGCCCATACCTACGTAATAAAATGTAGCGTGGAAGACAGACAGGCATGTATATATATATACGATATACATCATCAATGACCCAGAAAATTGAAAAAAATTACGTCTAACGTACGCTATGCTGTTGAATGAAATTAATATGAACTTGACATAATACTTCGTGAATAACTATAAATATTATTTATATATAATAAAAACATGTGAATTTAATTTTATGATATTTGACTATTTGAATTTAAATCGTAATAATTTATATTATTATTGAAACATTTTTTTTCTTAAACAATTATTTTATTATATATTAACTTTATTTAATTATACTATTTTTTCGTGCACGCATTTAATATTATTTACATTCGAAACGTTTTGTAGAATACTTTCTGTCCATTGAAGTATATAACAGAGCGTTGGAAAAGTAAAAAAGTAATGAAATTTTATCAATAATAATAATCTATAGAAAAAAGTATTCAATAAGCATTATGTTATATCTACCTCTTCCAATGAAGGTATTATTGATATTTCTATTTATTTTAAATAAGGTCATATTCCAAATTTTCTAAACACTACATGTCATAGACCCCATTAAGCCTACATACTTGGAACAAAAAACAATAGACTATTACGGATAATATGAATTCTCCGATTGTGCGTTGCTAACAAATGACGTGTGTCGTGTGTGCGATTTTTGATCATATAATTTGTCGAGGTCATATATACATACATTACTCGACAATTTTTCTACATGTGTTATAGTGTGTATTTTAAATTGTTATTATCATTACTGCTGCACATAAATATATAGTACATATTATGGAAATTCACGTGGCAATTTAATAGTCGTTTTTTAAATAGAATATAACGTATATAGATAGGTTTGACTCAAAATCAATAGCAACAGCTGCAAATGCAGTACACGGAAAAATGTCTCGGCTTTTTAGGTCTCACTGTTAAATAACATAAATAAGTATCCAAAAGTTTTGTATCATACTGATATTTAACAGGTCGGAAAATATATGTACCTATTGTACCTACAACCTATTATTTAATTTCACTTTATTATTTGTTTATAAATGTTACACGTACCTATACGAGTATATATTATTTGATATTATGTGTTAAATATTCAATTCTAAGAATGTCGTTTAAATATTTTTGTATACATAATATAATTATAGTAATGTTGAACAAAAATAAAGATTCAAAATTTGATTTAAATAAAGTACTGTTATTTAATGAATTAAATGTCTCAATGTAAACAAAGAGTTTGCATCTATATAGTAAAAAAAAAAAATGATTTGTTTATCTTAACCACTTCCGTTTAATATAAATTTAGTATGCAAGATGTAGTTTTGATTGTATTTTAAAACATATGACTACATAATATGTCATTTAAAAGTGTAAACTATAAAATTTATTATTCTTCTTTAAATTATAGTCTGTGACCGCAAGTAGGTGTTTAACGTATATGGGATAAGTCACTGTTATATTGCCATCGAGGGGCAATACCTAGGTACATATGTTTTTTACAATATTTTTCTTATTGTTATTACTTTTATTACTTTCATTATCATTCAAATATTATTTGATTTATGGATAAAATAGTATTTAAATTACCTATTAAACATAATAACAACTTCAATTATGTCTATGTATAAGTTATTTATTGAGAATATTTATTTTAATTACCTATTTGAGAATAACTTAATATTGAATAAATAATATAGGTACTCTTCATTAGAAACCATATAGCCATTATAGTCTTTTTTTTTCTTTTTTAATATATCGTATTTGTCTACATAATAACTATCCTAATTATATCTTAAAATATTTTTGTTTGAATTTACCGGTTGTAAATGTTTAATTTGTGATAAATTAATATGAAAATATATTTATACATACCTAATAATAAAACATAAATACTATGATATTACTTAGTTTATATACGTCATAATATACAATATTTAACTTAAATGTGTTATACATTTGTCATACAACTCGTGTTCTATTTTGTATTGTATGTGTCTGTTTTTTTCATGTAGTCTATAAACGAAACTTAGGATTTTTATAGCATATATGTTATACTTTATAATTTATATAATATATATGTATACGAATGTAGGTAACAATATCCAATAAAGGGATTACATTTGACTCGTTTGAAGCTTGTATTATAAACCATATTTATTTACACGATCAATGAATTATTATGACAACAGGCTGTATCAATGAAATGTAGAACACGAAGTTTTGTTTCGTCTTAGTTGTGTAGTAAAAATTGTAACTTCTATGCTGCTAGCAGGTCACTTTCCGCCATCAAAAGGACACTAAGGTCTATAATAAGTATACAAAATGTAACCACATGATGGTAATTCCACAGTACTGGCACACTAATATATTGACTGTATTGGATGTAAAAATATAAAAAAAAAAATCGTCCGTATGGAAATCGATGAAAAGATATTTTAACTGGATGTCTCTAATGTGTACGTCGAGTGTTTAAAAACCGGTTGAAACGGTATCTGTACAAAACAATCGTCTGCGTGCAACATCTCGGCGAGAAAATTGGCCAATCGTTCAAGTGTATCAAAATTCAAAGGGTATACCAGATACTTATAACATCTCATTTATATATGATATTATTTTAATTTATATTGTATGTCGAGGTAGTATATTAGATTTCAAGTATCAATTTGTTGGCAATTGGTTTTATATTCATCACTGTCAAAGTAAAGTGAAACATATCTATTTAGAAAACATAACACATGTGCAATATTGATGTACCTAATTTAAAATAATGATCATCATTTGTACCACATTCGACCATTAGAATGAAAACAATTTGGGGAAAATATAATTTATATATAAATGTCAATATTAATAACAAATATATGTTTTACTCTATGGTGCAGAGGTGATAGTCAAGAAGAAAGCCTTGTGAAACGCAACAAAAAAATGCAATATGACCCAAGGTAATGGCTGAAGAAATATTGATACTTACCTTAACAATAATATAATATGTGCAGAAATCATTTAATTTTGATTTATTTTAGTATGACAGGATCATAATATTAATTGGTATATAATAATATAATATCGAGTTTTGAAAAAATAGAAAAATATTTCTAAAATAACAATATTTACGTATATATATGTATATAGGTAATATTAAGACGTATAGCATATTGTATACCTAAAAAATTTTTATCTGTTATCTGTAAAATAGTATACAACTTGTAATATACGTTGATCTTTCAAATTTTGTTTTAGAACAAGAATGATAGCGTTTTTCAATTTTCAATGATTTCAGCTCACATTATATTTAAAAAATGACATAACGTAACGTGATAATTTATTGTTTTTCATTAAGGAACTACAAGAGTTTTGAGTCGGCATTAAAGTTAATATTATTTTTTAATTTCATTTTTACACACTATATAAACCACATTCTATTAATATTAATCCGCACCAATGGATTTAGCCAGCTAAATATTTGAAAAGTGAACAGCATGTGTTCGTTTAGACTTACAATATTATATTAACCTACGTAAAATGTCAATATAATATTTAAAGAAATAAGAAATAAAGTCTATAATCACGTGGGCAAATGATTTCAATTTCAAACACTATAATACTAGCTGTCTACTGATTATTTATCTAAATTTTTATAGTAGTAAAAATCGAAATGCGATATCTTATCGCAATCGAAAAGAAGTATCGTACACATGTTGTTAAATTCACCATATATATTATAATAACCAGGCTCAGCATATTATCGTTTAGTTGTCACGTGTTTTAATTTTCTAATGTTTATAATACAAGTTATATGTAAGTACTATATATAATGTACATTTGTAGTGTGCTCTCGTTACTTATTAAACGGTTATTGTTACTGTTCAAAATTCATAATGCACTATTAGATGTAACATATAAATTAAGTTTTTAAATTTAAATTTAATAATTTTGCACAATTTGTAATAGGTACAGCACAAATAGGTGTGTAATAACAATCTAATTTATAAATGAAATTATTATATACTCGTGCGAAGCTATTAAAATAACTACGTGAACAAGTGGACAGAGTTTGAAAATTTTTTGAGATTAACAGAAATCATAAAAATGTTTGCGAATCACGTAGGTATGATGAATTAAAATATTTAATTATCATGGATAAAAAAATATTACACAGACAGGAGAAAGATACATGGAAAAATAATGTCGTATTCACAACAGCCGTTTAAATAGCCAACTAGCGCCTTATTTATAAAACTTTTATTTACTTATTATTATTATTATTATTATTATTATGAGTATTAATTTTTTTGGTACCTATACATTTAAAAAAATTTATCAAATTACACAAATTGTATTAATAATAATTTAGGCTCTTGCCGCTCTTGATATATTATATTTATCCATGTGGCTCGCGATATAATATTCATATTGGACACCCCTAATATATACGAGTATAATATATTATTATAATTATAAAAATGTAATCGTTGTACCATATGTATTAAACTTGGTATGGAATTATGGAATACTTATAGGAACATGAATTGATCTTTGCATGATAATACATATATGTGTGTTTATTAAATATCATATAATATATTTAAAACATAATACGTATAAGTTATCAGCATATATTATTATTTAGTTGGGCTTAATATGGGCCTATAATTTTTAAAATTTCAATATAATAATAATACCACCGATTTCGTGATTACGATATCTTATACTTGGATGTTGAAACAGTTAGTCCGCTGATCACTTTTAGAAACACGTGCAATAATATTTTACTTGTTTATTTAAAAATACAGTGGTGGTTAGTGGTGGCTAACAATAATTGTATTTCGATGAGTTATTATTTACGAACGTTGAGAAGAAAAGCGCGTGCGTAACTGCAGGTACAACTTACTCGCGGGATGACCAAATCGAGAACCGTGACCCGGAGTCACGTAATATTATCTGCAATGGTCGATGTATACCTATACATACCATTTTCATCGAACGAATAGTAATAATAATTATTAACTCACCAAACATCGACACCGGATGCTTCGTTACACTACCAACAATATAACGTGGGTACTGCATGAATAGAGCTAATATGAGCTCTTCGCGTGATGAACATAGAGAATTAATAGAAGTATATGGTAAGACTTGAGACTTCTATACCGTAAGACTTCTTTTCATCATCGTTGTCGTATACGTGCGAATATTGAAGTTGGGTTATAACAGGTATGGGTTAGGTTTATGTATATGCGTGTATTGTATATATTGTGCGAACGCAGTGGTTTTATATTTTTCGTAAAATCTGTACGTCTCGAAAATCGTTTTTACTTCCACATAATATATTATATTCTTAACAAAGTATTTATCACTTATATTAAATGTTTTAGTAAATTGGTACTATAATAATTAAAATAACATACCAATGTTTATTATGTTTTTTTTTACAAAACCATCCAATTTTAAATTACATAATTATGATGCTTGTGGTTTTACGACGTTTATATTTTATAAATATATTCAAAGATATTATATGTGAATAATTTTTATACTTTAATAGATAGTTAAAGGATAGGTATCAGTAGTGACATTAATTTTCGTACAACAGCAGCATTAAGTTTCATATCCATTTCATATTATATGTAGGTATGCACCTACTTAAAATTGTTAATACTATTAAACTAAACGGACGAGAATGTTATATAAGTATAATGTTATATATTTTTAGGCATTGAAAAATAAAATTTAAATAACTAATAAACAAGAATTAAATAAAAATGATCATGCCTCAAGACCTCAAGTGATTAAAAAAAAACATATATTATTATAGCAGGTACCTACCTACATATTATTATTTAAATAATTCATTTAGTAAATATACTGTTATAATTTTAAGTATTGCACTTTTTATTGATTTTTTTTTACTAACTGTTTTAAATCCAAGCAACATTGATTTAAAAATATTCTATATTTAAAACTAAAATTAATTAACAAAATGTTTTTTAACTTTAAATTTTATTGTGATAACAGTTTATTTACAAATGATTAGTAAATTATAATTCAATACAGATTTCAAAATATTTATAAATAAATTATTTAGTGTTCAACGAGCTCATTAAATTATTATTATTAAATAGTGCAATTACTCATTAATTTTGTTATTTACGAGTGAATAAAAACTAATAAATTATTCTTTCATTTGAAACAGGATATATAAAATGTAAAAAAAATGTAGGAGTACCGATTGTCGTAGGATGCCAAAATAGACCACAGACTGCTATATATCCTATAGGTACATGTGTATGTGAACTCGATTAATGAATCCGTTACATTTTGATTCACAAAATAACCACAACTCATATTTCAATAAAGTTGGAACAATTTATTAATATTCAAAGTGAAATATAAAATAAATTGGAAATGCATCATATGCAGGCGATAGCTGACATATTATATAGTTAATTTAATGTAATATTTGATTAAAAATAATTCACCTAGGTAACGTTTCTATAGGCTCTATAATAGTCATGTTTATTTATGTCATTACACGAAAGAGAAGATAATTGCATTCTCGCATTTTAAAATTGTGTACCTACCTAAGTATATTTACCATTTTAAAAGATTGTTGATTTAAACTATTGAAATCTATCAACAAATAATATATAAAAATATATGTAATATTGCATAAATTATTAAATGTTTATTATGTATTTTAAATTTAAGATCATTTTTAAAACCTGAAAAATTATAATTTGTTAAATACATTTTATAAATTTTATCTTAAAATACAATAGTAATTACTTTTTTTTAAATAACTATGTATTTCAAAGAAAATGCACAACATATTTTTTAGTAAAAGTTTAAATATTAATTGTTGATTTTGTGAATTGTTAGTTTTTATCTTTTTATGTAGTGTATTAATAGGTATGGTATAATAAGGTAATTTTAGAAAGTGAAAACTGGGTGACAAAAAAATGATATATTTATGCGAAACGCGTAGGTGTATAAGCTATAAAATATATATTTCATATATTATAAGAATAAAACTCACACGCAGACTTCATTATGATATATGGTCGATTGTTTAGTTTTTAATAATTCTTCAAGAGCTCGTATAATACATAGATATTTCCTGAAAAATGCGTTTTCGAATAAAAAATAAAATAAATTCGAGCGTGATTGCAGACTTCCGATAATAATTATATCCTTATCTGGAAATTAAAGTTATATATTTCTTTATTTATTATTTAGGTCCACGTTTTAACTTTTAAGTCATCGTAGTCCACTTATAATAATACCATACGCTGTCGATACTTTGTATAACCGAGATAATGTGCTCCTAGATCATGACATATTTATGCGCGCGTAAATTAAAAAAAAAGCACACATAATATTATAAGAAGATAATATATGTATTGGAGTATGCATAATATATTATAAGACGTATGCAATTGAAGTTAATTCTGAATATTTTATTAGTTACGTGCGACAGTCTACAGTGGTCGAAGCGCGCCTTCTAGGTACATATTTATAGACCGGCAACGACAAATGATATTTTTCTATGTGAATGTATTATTAATTATTAGACACTATAAGGCATTATATTATAATTATTATTGACGTTGATAAATCATAAACGTATTAATGTACTCAGTATATATATATATGACAATTTTAAATTCTAGATGGAGCGATAAATAATGTATTAGCACTATACAACATTATAATATATTACATTAAATTACCACCAACCCTTTGTATAGTTGAAAAGTTTCAATCCTTAACTTACTTCGAAGATGGTCCCTATAGTAGAAAATTAAAATAAATATGGTTGGTATTATGAGGGTCAAAATGTATTGGGAAATTAAAAAATAAGTATTAACGAAAATATATATATACCTACGTTTTTGTTTTTTGTAAGTAATTAAAAAATATTGAAAATTTTATAAAATATTTATTTTCTAGACTCGGTGTATTTTTCAAAGTATATTGATTGTTTTTGAAATATTTTTTAAAATGTAGACATTTTGACATTATTTATTTTTTTTATATTGGATAAATAAAATAATTTATGCACTGTGAAAAAGTTTGAAAATTTTAAATAAGGTCTAATTTCAAAAATATAAAAATATACCTATAATACATATAATACTATTATTTTATACACATTTTATATTCGAATTTTTACAAAAATTAATACTATAACGATTTTACTTATTTTGTTAAGACTAAAAATAAAATTTCGTAGAAACTTGAAACTTTTTATCAATCATCATTATACATATTATTATTTATTGTACACAAAAAAAAAAAAAAAATTGATCTTATTCACTCTGTTTAGGATTTGCTACGGTACCTGTTATAGATCGGAATAGACTTATAAAAGTTATAATATAACTGCATCTAATAATACGAGTATATCATATGAAATAATAATATAATAATATATAAGATTTATTTTTGTCGTTTAACCTACCGTATTATTATTACTACTAATATAAAAATGAATAAATTACCAATAGAAGTAGAAATATATGATAAAATATCTTGATAATAATTATATTATGCCAATCCAGAATATTGCTATTTTCCGTATTAATCGTATATAATAACCTTTTATCGTTGAATTTAAATTTAACATATCTAATACAATAGTCTATAGGATCAGTTAAGAAGAACACTGGACATCATCTATATAACAGAGCGACTTCCGGGTTTATTTTTTACGACGTAATTTCTAAAAAATGATCAAATTTTTCGATTCTTTGTTACGAGACTGTATGTATTTTGTATAGTAAATAACATCCTATATAAATATATAATATATATATTATATAACTAAAAAAATCTGATAAACTTAAAATGTGTAATAATATACAAAATATCTAAAACATACATAATAATAAAACAGCCTTGATTTATCGTCGTGTAAAAAATGTTCCAGCGAACGGAATGTACCGAAGTACACAATATATGTTTAAACAGTACATAGTTCATATTTATATATAAATTGTACTACATTGTTTTCAAAATGAAATATTCTGTTTAATTATATTATCATATTGTATTACATAATTATGTTCCTTATAAATTCAAAGTAAAACAACAAATAAATATAGTATAGTAAATCGTGAGCCATTCAGAAGTAATCGGACACGGTTTCTTATTTAATTTATTGGTACCTATATACATATATAAATATATATTATAATTTAAAAAACGCATGCGTACCTATATAATACGTATAATATACGCGTTGGATAATAACATTCGGGCATATCTAATGGGACACCATTCATATTATTTGTACAAAGCATCTCTCGCTTTCTTTTCGTCATCTACTCTTTTTTCTTTTCTTTTTTTACTATTATTAAAATAAAATTGATTTTTTGTTTTCAAAATTTTTTCACCGAATTACAATAACGTTTAATAATAATACATATTTAGTATTATGCATTTCAGTGTTCGTAAAGTAATAGATATGCTCGTGGTAATGCGAATTACAAATTTCGCTAAATAAATAAATTTACCTACATAAGCGCTTGAGCGGGCCTCACGGTAAAATCATAGATGTCGGGCGTTAAAATCCCTCCGGGGGATATGATACACGACGTGCGCTGATAACGAATCTGTGTAAAAAAAATAAACAACAAAAACACTGTGCCGGCATCGCACGAAACTCGTCCGAACAATGTTCGCGTGATTACGATTATACATTATATATGTACAGCGACGACGAGCATGATAATTCGTGTCGGTTGTGATGTGAACGGACACGAAAAACGCCAAAGGAGACGCGTCAGTATATATTATATTTATATAATTGCGCGGTACCTACAGACTATACAGTTGAACAGCGCCACAGCGGCAATAAGAGTATAGAACGCCTTCACAACAGCCTCCTGTACTGCGGCTTACCTATAATATGTGCATTGTGCACATAAACACATTATGTATAATATACGTACTTTCCTTCGCGGCGGTATGTCCATACCGCGGTAGTGGTCATCGTGCCGGTCGGAAATCCGTACAATCTGCGGATTGTTGCGTCGAGGGGTAAAAAAACGAATAAACAAAAACGTCCGGGCCTGTAAGTAGAACAAATTAACGATGCTGGGTACGACGATCGCGGCTGTCTGCGCGAGTTAACGCGCTTCGTCCGTGTTTGGGCAAGACTCTCCGCCGCGCCACCGCCAGTCACCGGCGCACGACAGCTCCGGCGGCCGAGTTTTTTTTTTCATTTAACGGGACTCCGCCGGACCACCGACCGACCGACGGCTCTCGACGTGTCAGAAGCGATTGCATGTGCGAAAATTGTACATTATCATCATATTATACATTCATACCTATTATAATATCGCACGTGTAATCGATAGAACAATTTGAACATAATAATAGGTACATCATAATCGTCGCTTTTATGATAATATAATAATTACATCGTCGTGTGTGTTCGACATGGCAGATTTTTTTTTTAATCGTCGTGATGGTTGCGCACTGTATACATCGTGTTATTAGGTATATCATATAATTATAATATGCTTATAATAATATAACCACAACTAGTGCAGTGTGTAATACATAATACGTATTATATTGTCGCATCATCATCATATTGTTATGTTATTATTATTGTATTATTTTGATATAATTTACCGGCGGACGACGTTGAAGTAGCAAACTATGTGTGTCGATTAATTATCAACTGATAATATTTTACGTTATTTATACTAATTATTGTGTACATGCTGTTAGTACAGTATTACACAAACACAATGCAGTCCCTACCGTACGCGTGTGTTTACACAGTACATAATATGTATATGTATTAATGTATATTATAATGAATAATTATGATATTATATAATATTATGCGGCGCTATATTATTATAATCGTTACCGTTGCGTGGTATATAACGAGTATTGTATACAAGTCTCGATTTATCGATTAACTTATTGGTATATTTTATACAATATTGTCTACGATAAAGAACGGAATGATAAAAAACATCGATATCTCACTACCTTAAGACATATTATGACGTGTCGACAATAAAAACAAATAGAAAAATTTTCGAATTTTGTCACGCGCGCCCGCTCGATAATCGCCCGCTATTATATTTACTTACGTTTATATTATGTTACGGTAATAACTAATAAGTAACTGTAGCAATATTATGTCTGCAGATAAAATGTTTCGGAACATTTTTTTCCAATTGATGAAGAAACTGCCAATGATGAAAAAAAGGACTAAAAATTAATATAATTCGTATATTTTTTTTATCATTTCTATTTTGTATTCTCAATAATAAGTAATCACTACTAAATTATATACATATATAAGCGTAAAATGTACATGTATGCAAAATAACGTAATTTATTATCTTTCTATAAGGACTTAAAAAAATTCTGTACGTTTTCCATACAGCCGTTAAAATTGGACATTAAATATAATATGTACGAGTATTAGTACGACATATATTAACCATCTGAAAATGATATGAATATGAAGCCTAATTTTATTCACCCGTAACAGACCATGTATATTATAGTCTTAAAAAGTTATAATTATATACAGAGAGTACCATAAAACTAAAGCTGCACTTAAAAATGTATTGATGAAAAATTATGTTCGACTGGAATATTATTTTTATTTATTTTTGTCCATATTGGGTCGATTCTTTACGGGTTTTCGGTGTTCACGGCTTCTGCAAAGTTTTGCTGTGCTGACAACAACAACAAAAATAACATATATACCTATACCTACATTGTTACCGGTGCGCTGACCTGCACAGAGTGTGTGTGCGTATGGAAATCATAAATTCGTATGTGTGTATGTGTATTGTGTGTACATTTCGTTTATTCGCGTGCCAATATGTGGCGCGTTTCTCGGTCATTTGTACGCGGAACACGTGGCCGAGAGCCATTGTACGCGTGTACATAGATTCCTCGGAGGGAAATGTATTTTATGAGATAGCCGATATTTATTTAGCTTCTAACAATTTAAGTTTATTTTCATACAAAACGGAAAGCTACATTTATTTTCTAGATTTCAATCAAAGCTAGAACACGAGATTTCAGGTTTTATAGGTACTCTATATTACCATAATACCGGCTGAATCGATAATGTACCTTATGGCTTATAATATACTCTTGTTTTGTACACGACATATTCGAATTGTTAATAGCTAAAAAAATTCCAATCACCCACCCCCTCTATTTTATGAATGTACGCGCCTCAGGACGATTCATCACAAACACACACACAAACAAACACATACACTCTCTCATCACTATATCGCAATAATAATAATAATAACAACAACAACAACAATAACGCCGGTCAATTGTTTGCAGCGCAAATCGTTTGATCTATTCGAACACCTGTTGCATACGTGTATAATATAATAGTTATACGGATTACAGACGGACAGCAATTTGAGTACATACATGCAATATGCTACACCACTAGTGTAAAAAAAAATCTGTTGCAAAATAATTTTGAATCGGTCACCGTTAGGCTGTAAAACACGATAAAATGTCCTTAAACGTACACCTATTATAATAATGGTATAGGAACAAGCGCAGGCCGCAGATTACTATAATAATAATAATAATAATAATAATAATAATAATATAATATGTAATCGCATAATATATTACCACGGTCTATTTGCCGGAAGCCCAATTAGTATATAGGTATTGCGTTTACCCATCGGATATAATATACATAAACATTATATACATACCTACGACCGGGTTCGTACTTGTTTTATAGCGCACAATAATAATATAAAATCATACATTTAAAAAATACACGTGTTTTTATGTCGTTCCCGTACTTAAACTAAAATTATTAAGCCAAAACGTGTTTTTAAACGCATACATCATAATATTATATAGGTACACGCCATATGGGTTATATTATTATTTATTATTGTAAAGCGTGAATCGTGCGCGACGAGCTCTTTCGAAAAGATCGAATGGGTCTGCAGAACGCAAATAAAGTGTACTTATGTATGTGCGGCGTATCCACAAAGGTACATTGATTTGTTTAAAAGAAATGTGTTTAAAAATAATTTAAATTTGTATGTTATTACTATTATGCTTAGACTTTAGAACGATTGTAAGCATTCCTTCCAGTATAATTTCTAACTTATATAGGTTAAATAATTTCCGTTTGATATTTTATGCATGTAACATTATTATTGCCAACAATCAATAGTTCATAAGTTTATTGCATGTTGTATAGAGTGATTTTACGATGATTATTTTAGTTTCATAAAACTATTTTCCACTTTAAAATTGCTTTTTGCAAATCAATTGAATATCTGTGACACATATATTTTAACATAACTTAAATTCCACATTCTAAGGTGATCCTAACTAGTCAAGTTAACATTACAGTATTATTACCTCAAAACATCGTCCTTATTTATGTTCTGGGCCCTATCTGTCACCTTTGCAACCGAAAAAAAAAAAATTATTTTAACGCTTATTGTAAAACTATATTTAATACATTTCTGGGTTCAAAATGTCATTTATCTTCCATCGCAATACGTGACTATTTCTCTAAAGAACTTTTTGAATCTCTGAAATTCAAATACATATATTATTATATGCCTTCAATACATTTTGCACCTGGTTCACCCCAGGTGTCATTACGCTTAAATGGCATCTTATTTGCTGATTTATACTATACCACTATATGTGAATGCGAATAAAAGATACGCAAAAGAAACGGTTATCGAAGTCAATTGGTGGATTAATATTTCACTTTTATATAGTTCATAATAAGTTTCTAACGTTTAACGAAATGTTCAGAACTGCAATATACGATTTTAAATATTGTATAAATGGAAATAAAAACAACAGATTACCAACGCCCGAGGGAGTGTATAAATATTTTAAATATAGGCATTATTATAATAGTATTAGTATATTAAAAAAGTCATATATTTATTGGAATATCTGACATTCATATCAAAACTGTACTATAATTTATTTAAATTTTTACAAAATATTTACACACGCCTTATATGTGTTTTATAAACTGCATGATTATCTATCATCGTATTAAAGTAGGCAATTTTATTGCCTTTTTATTAAATTTAATTTGTTTATAACTATTATACGCTTTATCGAATTGTTAAAGAAACAGATAATTCAAAATTGAAACACATATGTGTAAGGAAACAATAATATTCAATATCTATTATATTATATGATTAACCATAATATTACCTAATGTGTTAATTTATTGATTACAATTATATATATATATGATTTTCATATATTTTATACTTATTAGTTATTATAATAGTTTTACAAAATTATAAGTTATAACCATGATTGATGACAGCGCAGTAATTATTATGCTTGGGACTTATTTGTCATTATACATTTATACATATATATAAGTATAATAAATAAATATATAATGTAATATGCTCGTATATATTACAAGCATAAGCACAAGTAGAGCTCTATTTCTGGGGGTAAGTTAAATTGATATCAGCAACCCGTGGGGACTTATTTGCCCCATACACCACTAGTATTGATAAAATATAAAACTGTGTGGGCTAAGCCCAAATACAAATAAATTAGTAAAATATGCAGTAAACGCATGTCTACTACTAACTTTTAATTTTTAATAACATCTTTAAAAATATTGAATGCTAATATGTGAGTAATATAAAACAGTACTCGAAGTACGGACCTTTTCCGATTATCGATCAACCGGATCCTTAATTATCTTGGAAATGTTATATTCATACCCACTCATTCATATGATATTTCACATTGACATTTGTTAGTTGTTTTATAATTTTATATACATTATAAATGTTGACGTATATACGCGTACACCCGATTTAAGTTATTACGAACTTACGAATAGTCAATAGGTATGAAATAAATGGTACATATATAATGGTTTAAATTATTGGAATAAAAACATTTTCTTTTATTATTGTTTCAGTGTCGTGATGTGCTGGAATTAAAAGTTCTCGAACTATGTCCGGAACTTACGTTGCTCGGGGAGACGTTGGAAGAGGCTTCAAGTTTGCAGGCCGAACACGAGAGAGTATTGGAAAAAATACAGGTTTGAATCGGTCCATATCGATTGTTTACACTTCAACAGAGATTTGGACGTAACGCGTTTAATTTTAGAACGATAAATGCACCGGACGCCTTGTGTGTGTATTGCTATGCATCGTTTAAGTATAAATGTATAATAATATATTACGGTGAACGACGCCAATTTCGTTTCGAAACCAGACCTCTCCGTTAATCATTCTATCTGTTTGTTCGCGCACATTATTTATAAATGTATTATGTATGCACATAATATAATATAATGAATATTATTATGTTATTACCCGTACGAGTGCCTTCATTTTTCGTTCACCTTGATGCCAACAAACACTTTCATAGATCTGATACTATTGAATGCAATGCGATTATTTACACGTTCATTAATGAGATCGCTCCGAAGACGGTCTCTTCAATTAACCGGAGATTACGTTGCTATAATATACCGCAGTCCATTATTATAACATTGCGTTACACGTTTCCCTCTCATTATTTGGTTTGCGTAGGTAGCACGACTATTGACGACTTTTGTTTTATGACGAAACGAACGGTTATTATTAGGTACTTTTGTGAAAACTTCAGTATCCTACAACTTTAATACCTACATCTCATTACCGGGTCGTCGCAGTAATTATTTTGTTTTTTGAATGCTTCACTTTAAATTTCTATAACCATCAATTGAAATCCAAGGACTCTCCACCCAGTATATACTCGTGTACAAATAATTCACCACGTCCAATGTACGATTTTGTTTGGACACTTCGACCTACAACTGGGTCATGATTTTTCGCGCGGATACTTTTAAATACGCCCTAAATGTTCAGTGCGAGTAAATGATTATCAGTTTATTTAAATTAAATCTCAATACAATACGTATGTATGCTGGAACTTAACGTACCCAAATTAGTCGTACTAAAATTACAGTATATGGATACCTCGATTTACGTGCAATTTAACTATATATATATTATAATATTGTCACATCGTGACTAGTGGACGAATATTGAATAATTAATATCGCCACACTTCATTAAAATAATATAAATAATATATAATATATAATGTTCATACGTAACCATTTATGGTAGTAACCGGCAATGCCATCAGCCTTGACTCAATAACGCGAGTACATATATATTATATATAGTAATATACATATTATACTTATGTGTGAGCCTGTGTACGCGTGTATTTTATTATGTTTGCATATTGCATATATTACACATTTGTGTGAACGAAAATAATAATATTATGTACCTAAGAACGTTAAAAATAAACGTGTTCTCTGATGTATAGGCATACTATAAACTATTATTATCATTATAAATCGTGCCTCTATTACAGGAAAAGCAGAGTCCCGTCAACGAGTTATTGAAGAAAGCCGATCATCTAATAGCTACACAGAACACGCAGCCCGAAGTGTATGCCGCCATGGCCGATTCGCTGGGATTAGCGTGGAAAGACGTAAACGATGTACTTCAAAAGAGGAGTTACTTGTTGCACCTAAATGTTGAATATCACCGGTATGGAAGTACATTAACCGATATTAATCGATAGAAATCGTACACAAAAGCCATCGATATATACGCATATTATTTTAAATTTATGTTGCGTTATGATAATTATTACACCATGTATTTCAGACAAGCCGAAGTATGTATGGAACGAATCAGAACGCTGGAAATGCTCTGCCATAGTTACCTGCCGACCGACGTCGAATCGATCAAAAATCATCTAGAGCATATCCAAGAAGTTCGCAAGTCCATACTGGAAGCACTTATGGTTGCTTTGGGCAATGGTACTCAGCTACTGGACGTTTTGAAAGAAATGCAAGCCAAAGGAACCCTGGATTCAAGACCGGGATATAACTATCATTCTATTTCACTAGGTATATAGCGTTAAATATTATGTGCCTTGTGTTAATCTAGAACTGCAATACTCAGCTTTTATTGATTATAATAAATAAGGCAAAGAAATTAATGTTATAAACAATTAATTAGAAAAATAACGTTTAAATTAATTAATTTATATACAGGGTGATTTTTTTATCAAAGAACACTCATTATTTCTGAAAGTATTCATGTTTTTGAAAATATTTTTTTACATAGTTTCAAGTTGTTAAAAAACAACATTTTTATTAAAAAATTATATTTTTAAATATTTTTTATCCTTATATTTTTTTAAGTTTTTTTACTTTTTTGAATGACAGCATATAGTTTTAATTTCATATTCCAAAACAGTATAATTTTCTGAATATTTTGATACATAAAAATCGAATTTAGGGCCAGTAGTTTATGAGTTATAAGTATTTAAAGTTTTGATGCGTGGAGTGGAGTGGTACGGGGTTATCCCGCAAAATGTTTGTCTACTACTCCGCTTGTCTAAATTTTATTTAAAATGTATTTATTTATATATATAAATTAATTTCATCGCATTAAAAAAATACCACATGTGTATTTCAATTAGTGATTAAATGATTAACTTATTTTACATAAGTAATTAAACGATAAGCCCGAGTAGCCAATAAAAAAAAAAAAACAAAAAAATTTGTAAATGCAGCTAATTTTTCGCTATGATTATAAACAATAAATAATTATTATTGGTAACCAATAATTAGTTGTTTTAACAAAAATAAATTATCATATAGATATAATTATCAGTTAAATATATAAAGTAAATTATATAAACATGGACTTAACTATACTATGAACAAAAAATTGAAACGTAAATACTAAATACATATTATGTAATTTGTATAAACTACAAAATGCATTTTATTAGTTTCGTTACTACATGCTGATAAAATGTATTAAATCACTTATTGAAACACAAAAAAAAACTATATGCGTAATAAAATTCTTTTAACTTAAAAATATGTGAAAATTGTCATAAATGTAATGTATATAGGGGTGTAACTATTATAAAATAGTATAGTTCAATTAATTACACATATATAAAACATCTATAAGATTTAGAATAATAAGACTCCAGTTAGTTAGAATTTACCAGAAAGCAATATATTATTATAAATATTAACATTTTAGTAAATTCAATCCACTATTATTTAATAGATTAGATATTAATACATTTATAATTTTTTATAAACTTTTTAATATTTCTGTAACAATTTATTAAATTAATTTCCTTATTGTCTAATACGTTTGTAGTACCACGTATTTTATTTGTACATAATATATTATAATATAATATAAATATATAGGTATTATTCAAGTTGGTTTTATCATTAATATTAATATTATGTTTTTTAGCCGTGTCTCAAGTAGAACATTGGTTGGAAAAACTTCACGATAAACGTCATTCGTTGGACATCGACTGTCATGAACGCAAGACAATGTTGGAAAAACGACTGACAATATCTTTACTAGTCACTGATTTAAATTTACTTGAAAACATACTGTCTGAAAGGAAAAACTCTTTTGAAAAAGTTAAAAACTGTCTTGGTGATTCCCAGTACGAATGTTCTAAATTTACGGAAGTCAACTCTAATTTGATAACTGAGGCAAAAGATATAAGAGACCAAGCGCTGAGAGTAGCAAAAGCTACCGAGCAGTTGGTGTTAACTAAGGGTTACATGGAAGAAGATTATAAATTCAAAGCGTATAAACTATTAGAATTAGCGACTGAATACTTAGAAGAACTAAATAGGAGAGAAAATCTTTTAAATGCCGCTATGAAATTCTTCGAGACCGCCGAGAAAGTAATGAAATATCATATTATAAAATTTATTCTGTAAATAATTATTTACTTTTCATAGGTCCTCCGAGCATGGGAAACCATACTTCAGCATTCATCCGATGAGCAATTGGCATCAAAGAACACGTACGTTACAGAGACGGTAAAGCGAACCGGCGCCTCAGTAATTCAAGAAGGAAATTTAATATTGAAAGATTTACCAGAGGCAGAGGTATTTAATATATTCACAACATTTGAACAATGCCAAACGGAGTTATAACATTTATTTTTAGGGCGTTAAACGGGTTGTAGACGAGTTGGAAAGGAAAAAACAGATAATACTATCGATTGTTATGAAAGACCGTGAAAAATATATGGAATCTTCAGAAGCAGTTAACACATTCTCAGAGAATTATAATAATGTAACTACATATAATATTTTATAAAAATACGTAGATTTATCAGTTTATCACTATAAAAAATAACAATAATTGCTAAATTTTATTTGTGATATAGAATACCTAATAATTATTTTGGTTAATTAAATTAATATATTATGTCAATGAATGAATACTATTTTAAGAAAAAAAAGTAGTTAAATAATTATTTAATTAAAAATGTTATAGTTTTGACGAGAAAACTATGCTAATGCTACTTAACTAATTAAAAAAAAACTATACAAATACATTATTTGATTTAATTAAATTAATAATATTTTTTTTTATTATTATATACTTTAGCATTAATATAAATTTATAGTTTAGTAAAATTATTTAATTAGTGTCTATATTTTATCTATTATTATTATTTTTTTTTTTTAGATATTTTCATGGCTAGTTAGTTTAGCTGAATCATTTTTACACGAACATAATTCTATGGGTACAAATCTCGCGGAAGCACGAGAATTTTTAATATCCCATAAAACTCTACAGAGAGACCTTAGGGTACGTAATTAAAACTGTAAAATTAATTTAACGTTTGATTTAAAATATTATACTGTTGTTATATGATATGTTGTACCATATGCAATATTATAAATATAATATATATTATTTGTTTAGTTAAAACTAAAAAAAAAAAAATTATAAAAATAAATATGATAATTAAATTAGTGTAAACTAAGTATATATCTATGATATAAACATTATTTAGCTCTAGAAAATATGTAAATGATTAAAATGTTTATATTATATGTATAAAAGAAATTCAATAGCACAAAATAAGGTCAAATTGCTTTATGGGTGACATCATTATCATTGTTCTGTTCCATAATTTATTAATAATATTTCATATGTTTTTGCTACTCCGTAAACTAGTTTTTATGCTATAATTTATAAATTTTTCAGAGTCGAGGGATCGACATTAATGCATTGGTAAACTCAACAAGTTTACCACCGTTAACGTATATCGATGCTGAAATAAGGGTGGATCTGGAAAGTAAATCGGTCGTATTAAAAGACCATTGGGCATATTTGGATAGAATATTGGACTGGCGGATACAATTGTCGGAGTTATATGTAAAATTTTTCACGTCGTGTGAACATTTGAACATCGAATTTTCAAACCTGGACTCGGTCATCGGAGATCATGTTGACGTGTCCGATCAAAGATTAGATTCTGCGCACAAGTATTGGACAAATATTTTACAATTATACATTCAACTTAAGAACACGGGAGAAAAGTTTTTGCATCAAAGTGCAAAAGTGAGTATACTGATGATAATTAATATAATAATATTAGTCATCAACTTATAATCGATTTATTTTATAAGAAAATACAATCATTCCCTTAATTATTTGTAATAGGCAACACATCAACATAAAAACATAGTTAGTTGTATTCTAATAATAATGATAATTGGTCCAGTAATAATGTTGTATTATCATAACATTTTGTTATGTAGGTTTTTTTTAATTTTTTATAAAACTTTAAAAAAGTAAAAATTATAGTTGAGTTAAAATTTTGATGAATGTCATTCAAAATAATAATAATAATAAATTGTTTCATTCAATCTTAGTGTCCAAAATAATAGTAAAGAATACCTAGTTGTTTGTTATTGTCACATTATTTAGTAGATTCTAGATTCTCATTGGTTTTTGTGTATAATTTCCGTTAGTCACGATCAAGATGTAGGATTTTATCAATCTACATTCCATAAAATACTTAAAATAAATAAATTAAACGAACACATTTTTATCAAGTTAAAAACTAAAATGCAATTATGTTCTTAAAATACTGAAAATGGTTTTAATTTTTAAAATGTTATACAAGATTGTTTTGAAATTATAAAATTAAATTCAATATTTAAAATGTGGTTTACATGTGCCTAGATGGCAGGACATAAATATATAATTTTATGCGTTTTTATTAAAATTAATGTCACTGATGTTTGGATAAATGCTATAAAATTAAAACATTTAATCGTCAACGTTCTAACCTTTTTTCATGTATATACGTATACTTATAATAGATGAACTTTTATTTTTGGAATCTCAAGGAACACATATATTTAACGTTTGTACATCATTTAAAATGTATGGTTGTTGTGTATTTTTTTTTGTAGGGAGTTTAACTTTAAAATTAGTTATAGGAGAGTCTAATTAATACTCAAAACGTCAATAACATTTAGAATAAAACTTTCTTACTATCAAATAAATTGTAAGACATTATTTATTTATCTATGTAATGGTTCAAATTCGATGTCATTACTTCATTAGACAATTTAAAATTGACAATTAATTTTATTTTACACTATTTAATATTTAAAAATATTATCAATTAGGTATTTCTTAAAATCAGTTCTAAATATAAAGTATTAATATATAAATAATTATTATCTAACAATAAGTAGGCGTGAACACGCAGAGCACTTAACGCATAATACGTCATATATTATGTTATATATTTAAATCGATAATGTATTTAAGTATCGTGTTGTGTTGTGTGTGTGCCAAAAATATAAAAATGAGGTCTTGCAAAAAAAAGTGCCCTTGATGTTCATCCCCCGTGATTATATCGTTCTGACGCATACGATTATTCATTTTTAATTTTAATTATAATTAAAACTTGACGATTATTTTGTTATTTATTACTGAGACTCGGGGACTGCCGTCTCTGAAATAACAGTTTCAAATTTTGAGTAAAATGTTTGTTGTATAATCAATGGACCTAATACTTGGTCATCCATATTTTAATTTTAATGAAAGTTCAATTAAAGTTGTTATAGTGTATAAATTATAAAATTATAATAATTTTAAAATTGAGCTGGTCGTACGTATTTTAAGTTAAAAATAAAATAAATGTAAAATCGCACAGCCTAATTTAAAACAATTATTATTTTTTGTAGTTTACGTCTTTTGGCAATGTCCGGTAAGACTAATTCGTACTTTTGAAAATTGGCCAACACGAACTGAAGTTGACTAATCACGTAATGAATTCGTCCATTATTACATAAATGCGCGAATGCCGTTTTCTTGTTCGTTACATTTCAAAATGACCGGCTCGGCGGGCACAATAATTTTTATTTCCTATACACTATCAGACTGCCAGTCTGACAGGCGACGCTGTCTAAACTTTAATTTTATTCATTTTTTCATACAGAAAAAACTACATTTAAACGAGTGCGACACGCACTAGGTTGGGTCCCGTCGAAACATTATAATAACAAGTAAAAACAAATGTGCTGGCCGTGAAATTTGTATCGTATTCGAAATTATTTTCTGAAAATGTATGTTAAACGATCTATTACAAATTTAATTCACACATTATACTATGCCGTGAAATATACCAATTTTTAAGTTATAATCTCTAATGTATTATCGTAAACTAATTTAACTTTGGAGCCTTACATTACATTTTTAATCAGGGCTTGCAAACGTTATAATAACGTTATAATTATAACGTTATACTCGACATAAAACGATTGAAATTTGAAACGTAATTATAACAAAAAACGATAAACAAAAAAGATAAAATACCATAATACAAAACATAACAATTAACAAAATATTGAATATATCGTTATACAAAACATAACGGTAAACGTAAAAATATATAGAATATCATATTAAACGAAAAATAATGCAAAACGAAATAATTTAAAATACATTTATTTATAAGTATGAACTATGAAGTAAGTTATAATTTCGGTTTCATAGAACTATAAATGTATTTTTCCACGTGATTAGAATATTAGAACATTTTAGGTGACATAACGTTTTAATTCAAAATAACGATAAACGCAAAACTTGGATAACGTTTTAATTCTGAATAACGATAAACGCAAAACTTGGATAACGTTTTAATTCTAAATAACGATAAACGCAAAAACTGTGTAACGTTTTAATTGTAAATAACATAAAACAGAATTTTTTTTTCAAATGCAAGCCCTGTTTTTAATAAATCATTTTCAAACATTTTAGCATACAATTTTAAGTTTAGAATTAAATTTATTTAGAATTGTCATTTATTTTTACCATGTATAATTTATTGAGTTCTAGCCCGATGTATAATTGGAATAATTTTGTTTTAGTTTTCCACAAAGATTTATTTTTGTGCTACAATAAAAAAAAAACATTCCACGTTTCAAACATGACTGATTTGGTTTTCATTTTTTTCACTAATTTTGCGTATTCGATGAAGTAAACGTTCCGCGATCACAATTGCCAAAAACTATTAAATTTTCAATCGTTTTTATGAATTGAATTTATGAACATAGTACTATAGCTATATGTATTAGTGTTTCAAATTTTTAAACGAGACAAAATATAATATAACAACAGCATGACGTATGTATTTAAAAAGAGTGTAGCATAAAGTCTATTATACTCTATTATAATATAATATTGATAATAATGAAAAAAAAACACTAAGGAATTATTAGATAATTATATTAATTTTATTGGATTAAAATAAATATTCAGTTGTTTATTTAATTATTAGTATAAACTCAATGGACATAATCAAAGAAAACTAGACTCTAACGAGTATCATAAATATTACTTTAGCTAGCCTAGCATATATTAGTCTTTAGCGGTACTTTCCGAGCCCCTCGACAATAATTAGCCACCATCGGGCGTAACATCGTTTTATGGGTGACAAAATAATATAACGCCTTCAGCTGGGGGATAAGAAACGTTTTTCTCTTTCTATATATACATATATATTACTTTCTTTCTTTATTTTTCCATTCCACTCTTTCACGCGTATATTTTCGACTTTTGGGTTTTAATTAGCGTTTCGTGCGTGGTGGGGTCTTGTTGGCTGGCATGGTTCCTAATCGAGGGATGTCGCGTACGTTAATACTATACCAGCCGCTGTGTGTTACAGTCGGAGGACGCTCATCTGGAACTAGACGTAGCACGAGACCGCGTGCGATCGTTACTGGACACGTTCGTGGACAGGAAAACGAGAACTACTTCCGTCTGGGAGACTTGGCAGCGGGCGTCAGCTGAAAACAAACTGGACAAAGTGCTCTGGTCGGAAACAATGTGCGAGAGCAGCAAGGTAAATAGACCGCACCTGACGTAAATGTTTTTTAATTTTAAGTTAGGTATAATGGAATATTAAAGTTTGGATTTTATAATATATTGGGTCATCCGAATTATGCTATAGCTGAAGACCTTTGTTATACAAATTAGCTGTTGTATAAAAAACAATATTATTAACATTATATGCAGAATATCATTATGGTTGAAAAGATATTGTTCTGTGCCTGTTTTAGATAATACAATCAAACATAATTTTTAACTAAATTCAATAAACGCTCGGATAATAACCCTATGTATAAAATAAACTTTAAGCTATAGTGAGATTTTAAGAGAAAGTGTAGGCTCGTACAATAAAATGTTTTCAATACTCACTCAACCACAATAACACAGGGGCTTAGTGAAAATAAGCGACAAGCCGTCCACTGACAGATATATTGCAGTAATGTTAAACAAACACGTATTTTAATCTCTACAAAGCGCTGTTTACGTTTATTACGCAAAGTATAAATATATATATATATTTAAATCTGAAACAAAAAAAAAATTGGGAACCAATGGTCATGACGGTTAGGTTTACGTTGTGAAATGGAATAGATGTAAGCAATAGATTTTTGTTAAAACCAAATTTTTTTTGAGTTTTTTATATATTATTATTTAATTATTTAAATACAAGTAAAGTATTTCAAAAGTATAGGTATGATATTTTTTAAAATTACGAAAATGATGGTATTTTTTTATTAATAAAAAAACTAAAATAATACTTTGTTTCTTTTTTGAATTTGATTGATATAGTTTCAAATAATGAGTGTTTATGTTAAATTGATCGCTTTGTATAAACTTTCTAGAAATAATGAATTATTAAAATATATAATATATAATATTGTATATACTATAATGTATTTACATGCAAATTTAATTTCTTGAAATTCATAAGGTGAAATAATTCTGTGTAGTTATAATTTATAGCAATTTATGTGTTTTGCGATTTGTATCGTTTATCATATATATATATATATAAGCTTTTAGTTTCCATTTAAATAGTAAAGCACATAAATAATATTCAAAATGTTGTGTCATGTTTTGCACAATTCGATTTTCTAGAAAATATAAAATATATTATGATTTAATTATTATTTGTTAATAGTTTGATTAGATTTTAAAAACAGCAAATGTGCAAAAAACGTCACAATTTATTAAGTAATATCATAACCTTCGTTTGAAGTTTTCAAACTTTTTAAATATAAACGAGTTTTATAGCGCGGTGGATCGATGCCAACGTCTATGGAACTAAGCAACTTTGTCTTTCCGCGTCATATGTCTACATGACATACACTGCTCGTCAAAACAGATTAATAATCTATTTTTTCTTTTTTAAGATTATTATTATTATACGATTTTTTTTTGTTTAATGATGATTTTTTTTTTTTTTTAAATAGACAGTAGATTGGGTTTCCAAATTGGAATCTCAATTATATCCAGTGTTGAAATCTGAACCATCATCAATAGATCAACATATTTCAGAGGTTAAACAGAAGTTAAATAATGTACTACCGGAAGTTCAAAGGGCACAAGACGATATCGAGTCCAGAATAAAAACAGCCGAAGAACTTATTGGAAAAGGTTAGTTCTAAAAAGTAAAAAGTAAAATACAACTTAAATTTAAGTTTTGATAAATTTCACAATAATGTAATACCTGATAAATGCTATGTATTGTATTTATTATTTGATTTAGGAAATATTCAAGGTGACAATATTTCTATTCCTCCAAGGTTAAAAGAACTTCATAGTCGACTTGTTGGAATCACTACAGAGTATCAAAATCTTTTAGATATGTTCTTATCATTTTTCAATTCTTTACAAGAAGTATGCTTCCTACTTACTATATTATAATAATATTATTTTATACATAATATATATCCCATAAGTTCCTACATAATTTTTATTTTTTTTTCAAGTTTCACAATACAGTAAAAGAATCTGAAAGAGGAAGACCCGCTGATATTTTCAACCATAAATTGAATGAAATTGAAGAACTCCTTAAAAAACACAACCAATCTAGACAAGCAGTTTTAGATAGTTTTAAAACTGTTTATGCCGAAAATATTCGTTTAATGGATAAAATTAAGCAACAGGTAAATATTTTTTAAATTAAATTTTTTATTAACATAGTTATTATGTAATTTTTTAAGTATATTATTCTTAATATACATATCGTAGACACTTATCTTTACAATAATTATATGAAAAATGTTTTCACACTATAAAATACGAAAAAATTTCATGAAAAAATCAGTCAAATTAGATATTGTGCAATATGTTTAACAATGTAGTTATTAGTTATTCGTTTTGAAAAATAAAATATTTAGAGCATACAATTAGTATTATATTATTAACTATTATTATTAAAACATATGCATTTGTATGTTTTTTTGAGGTGGTTCTAGTGGTTGTAAATATTATTCTAAATAATATAAAATATTTGTTTTTGTGGAGATTGAAAATATTTTGCATATTTTTGAATATTTCGTCGTATTTTAGAAAAATGTATTATTATAAAGCGTCCGGCAAAAAAACCTCCCATATTTCAAGAGGCAATTGCAAAAAAACAAACAAAGAAATAAAAAAAAATCTTTTATTTTTTACTAATAAATATTATGCCATTTTTAATTATTTATTTTAAACATTTTATCGGTTAAGTGGTGTCCTCCTTTGTTAACACATTCATGAAGCCTTTCCCGATAGTTTTCCATAACTCTTCGTATCATTGCTGGTGTAATGGAGGCTAATGACTGGTGATTGGCTCCTTAAGTGCTTGTAGGGATTTGGGTTGATAATAGTACACTGTGCTTTTAAATATCCACAAAGAATGTAATCACTAATCACAGTCCACAGTGTGATCACGTTAAACATTTTAAATTTAGACATTTTTTTAAAATCACGTTTTATTTTCGTTATTTTTTGTTGATTTTTATTTCGTTTTTTTTTTATTTATTTCCATTACATTTACTAAAAATGACACGTATACCACTATCCATCGATACTCTCTCCACTGTTTTACCACCATCACCACAACTCATACAGTGCTATTTCTAAATAAGGGATGTTCTTTTTTGCTGGATCCTATAATAAGTACATATTATTTTAGTTTCATTATTTTTATAAATATAATATTGTCGGTTAATATAGTTTAATGAAAAATATTTCCCAAAATGAACTATTTTTTATTATATTTAGTAGTATCTTTATCAATCAATAATTGTTATTGAAAATTGTACAATTAAAAACATAATATTATACCTTGATTCAATAGTGTTCGGTAAACTAAAAATTAGTTTGTGTTTGTATAATATTGTGGCAATCGAAATTTCGTGTTTTAGTTTGATACGTGAAGTTGTATAATTAAGAAGTAGTCCTTTATTTATATACTTTTTTATGACGTATACTATATACATACTTCTTAAATGTATTTTTTTCTTAAAATATTACTGTGTATAACTCAACATATTTTTAAATTAATACAACTTAAATTAACATATTTATTTAAAAGTTTTGTATGACGTTGAAAAATATGACCTCAAGTGGATCATTATGTGTTTTTTTTGTCATTTTCGTTCAGTATAGAACTTATTTTGTGTGTTTAGATCAATATTAGAGTGAAATGACTTATAAATTATAATCAAACTTAAAGGTAAAATACATTATTATACTTTATTATTACCAATAGTACCTACCTACATTAACTGTGTTCTTTTGTCGATTTTTATGATACCTACTAATTTTTAAATATAGATATTTTACATACTCATAACTCGCTTAAAAATTAAAAAACCGTAAAAACAGACGAAATAACAAAGAAAATGTTCTTACCTTCATGTTTGACAATATGCCATTTTACTCTAATATTTAATTTAAATATATGAGATTGGTTCTACTGAATTAAATTTTGGTATTAGTATATTGTAAATTTTTAAGACGGAAATAATATAAATAGGTGTGGCGTCCTCTTAATTTTGTGAGGTATTTATTTTATTTCACAATATTAATGACTATGTTGTGAAAAAAATATACCTAACATCGTATAGGTTGTTCAGTGACTGTTTTATGAAATGGGCGATGTATCATGAAAATAAACTTAGAAATCTATCTAAAAAATAAAATATAAATGTTGTTTATCCAGGAACCTCAAAAATCTGGAGAGCAAGATATGTATGTCGTTCGTTATTTGATGGAAAACGAAAGAAACCTTTGGGATCAATCATGCGAAATTTACTGTCAAAAAATCGAACAACAGCAACAATTAAGTCAGTTTGACAATGATCTCATTCAGATCAACAACAATTTGAACGATCTTTCGCAACAACTTTCATCTACGCGAGGGCAATATGGTGCAAATTTAGCATCTGCCAAATCAGCTTCACTTGCTTTTCATTATTTCGAAAAAACTATATTAGTTAGTCATAAAATTTAATTAAATATTAAAATAATATTTCTATAGTATGACTAATATACTTTTATTTGTAGCTTTTAGAACAACGAATTGAAACATTCATTAATGCTGCAAACTCGTTGATGAATTTCGATCATAATAAGTCTGAACACATCCGAGAAGAATTAAATAAATTGAAGTCTAGATGGGATACTTTCCAAGCACAAGTGTTAGAAAGTCGAAAGCATATTGATCTGTGTGTTCAATATTTTACGTTAATTAACGAAGTAACTACTTAAATAAATTATTTTTTTATAAATACACACACACACACACACACACACACACACACACGCACGCACGCACGCACACATGTAACATAATTGTATTATATAACTATATAATTTTCGTAATTTACATTTAATTTATAGGCACAAGATTGGTTCCACGAAGGAAGTATTCTTCTTATGAATATTGCTCGAAAATCAACCGAAGTAAAAACAAGTGAAGAAGCTTCAGCATTATTAAAAGAAATTGAAATATTTTTAAAACCTGGTGATATAAGACAAGATGAGAGATTAAATCAAATACATGAACTTAGTGTTCAACTTTTCGGAGAACACGCAATTGCTGAAGTGCCTCAAGTTGTTACGGAAAACAAAGAGCTTCTCGATTCATTCTCTATGATTGCAAAAGAGTTAAAGTCTTTCGACGATAAACTTAAATCTAAAGAAAAATATGAAATTAATAATGAAGTAAATCAAATAATTACTAATACTTACGAAGAAATAATGACATCCACCTCAATAACTAATGTAAATAAAATATTATATATTTTTTTTCTAATCAAAATTTAATAAAGTATTTTTATGATATAATACGTTAAATAGGGCGTGTCACTAAATGAAGATAATATCCAATCATCAAAGAAAATAAAACTTGAAGAAATTATTAAACCTAAACCTTCAATAGTTGCACCATTGCAAGATAACACGGTTGATGAAGGGAAAAAATTTACATTTGAATGCAGGTAAAATTGTTTTTTTTTTTTAAATTAATTAATATTATGTTAAAGTTTTAATTCTTAAAAACTTAATAATCAAAAATAGCATTAAAGGCGAACCTTCAAAAGTAACTTGGTTCAAAGACAATATTTCCATCGATAATAATCCAGACTATCAGACATCTAAAATTGGTAATCGATATATACTGACAATCGAAGAAACGTTTGTAGAAGATTCGGCGAAATTTACGTGTCGAGCCGAAAATGATTCTGATGTTATTGAAACAAGTGCATACCTATCAGTTAAAGGTAGGTTAACAATATACAAAATATATATCAAGTATTATGAACAAAATATAAATATTTATATTATAATTTATAACCATCGAATTTTTATCAAATACATTTAATTATAGAATGTGCACCTGAACACCAAATTAGTCCATCTGTATTTACAAAATTGCTATCAGATTTGCTAGTAAAAGAAGGTGATGCTTGTTCGTTTTCTTGCAAGGCAGAAGGTAATCCTCTCCCAACAGTGCAGTGGTATAAAGATGACGTTTGTATAGATAATAGCCCTCAATACCAAATTACATATAATAATGGCGAAGCGTTGTTAAAAATTGAACACACCAATTCGTCTACCCACGGTGGAAAATATACTTGTGTTGCCACTAACAGACTTGGTTCAGATTCAACTACTTGTATGTTATTAATTGACGGTAAGTTATATTATGGTTTATTTTTTAATAATAGTTCAACTGTTTTTATAACATTGGGGTGGCTTCTAGCTTTGGAAAAAACTGAAGATGGGCCAACGTTTATTGTGCCTCTATCTAACGTAATGGCTAGAGCCGGTCAAAAGTTGAAATTAGAATGTGAAGTTGAAACGAATAAGCCACCAGTATTGATTTGGTTTCACAATGGAAAAGTCATGAAAGAAATAAAAGATTTCAAGGTAAATTAATGAAGTATATAGATATGTATAAATATTTTTTCTTTCTTCCTTGTCCAATATATACTCAAAGACTACTAAACAGTTTTAAATAAAAGTTACATAACTTATTTTGACTGGATTTAATAATTAATAATTATCGTTATTATTTGTTAAGGTTTCTGAAAATCGTGGAAAAATTAATTTAATTATTCCGGAAGCTTATCCTAAAGATGCAGGCACTTATAGTTTAACCATCAAAACAGAACACGGTGAAGCGACCAGTAGTTGTCAAGTATCGGTGAAAGGTATACTACCAAATGAAACTTCCGATTCGGAAATTGCAAGTGACTTGGAACCGATCAAACCGTCAATACCGTTGCGCTTAAAAGAACAAACCGTTTTGGAAGGCGGAAGTGTTCATTTAAAATGCGTAATTGTTGGACAGCCTGAACCCGAGGTAATTAATAAAAAAAATTACAAAAATACGTAATAATAATTAAAATATGGTATAACAAACGAATAATTAGGTTATATGGTATCACGATGGAAGACCCGTTAAAGAATCCAAAGACATTCAACTTTTATTCCAAGGCGATCAGTGTTCACTTATAATCAAAGAGGCTTTTATCGAAGATGCGGGAGAATACAAAGTAGTGGCTATTAACTCGGCCGGAGAAGCCAGCAGCACATGCGTATTAAGCGTTGAGCTAAAATCAGGTATACGTCATAATAAAATAGATTTTTGTCTATTATGCGTGATGTAATTTATAAAAAATTTTATTTCCAATTTAATTTGTTTTTAGTACCTGATATAGACGAACATGTGGTTTCGCCAAAGTTCACCAAGCTACTATCGGACGTATTGGTGAGGGAAGGTGATTCTATTACTTTAGAATGTAACGCCGACGGCTGTCCGAAACCCGATTTTAAATGGATTAGGAATACAGTGGAAATCAAACCCGATCAAAGAATAACAGTAATATGCATAATAATTGATTTTGCTATAATTATCTACGGTATATGTTTAAATATTATCTATAGTTGAGTACGGACGAAGATGGTACGGCGACACTTCACATACCTAACGCTCTGCCGGTTGACAAAGGACAGTATACCGTGATAGCAGTGAACAAAGCCGGAGAAGCCAAGTGTTTTTCGCACGTAATCGTAAAAGCTATTTCAACGTTTGAGTCGGCAGTTAAACCCTCGACGGACAAAGTCCATTTCGAAGAGAAGTTGGAAACACCATTATTTACCGAAACATTTTCGCCAAACGTGAACATAGTCCCTGGCGAAAGTGTGAAATTCGAATGTATCGTTGTTGGCAAACCTGCTCCAAAGGCAAGTACCTATATAACCCGATCACTCGACAGTGTATTATTATAATAGCGTACAATGCGTACATGTCACAATGCACTGAGACTAGTAACAATAATCGCAAACGCGCATTTTAGGTCCGCTGGCTTTTCAACGAGAAGCCGGTAAGTGGAAAATCGTTCTTAGTGTCTACCAGTGGCGACCGTCAGGTACTCACCATTCCCGAAGTGAACGCCGAACACGACGGAATAGTCGAGTGCGTGGCCGAGAACGAAGCAGGCAAATGCAGATGCGTGTCTTCGCTTAAAATAAAAGGTAAATGGCATACCGCATACGTGTTATTATTATTATTATTATTATTTTAATTTAATAACCCAAAGCAAAACACTGTCGGAAATATTTTATTTAATTAAAAGCTTAAACGCACCTAACGAGTATGTTATAGTAGTGTTGGGATATAAAGATTATAAACTATTCTTGTCACAGTGTTACACGAAAGATGTCTGAGTAACGGTGTTCTAAAAATATAACCTGTGCCATCGTTCGCATCCAACGTATGCATTCCCGTTGTACAGTCACCGTACACACACACACCACACACTACAATCCCTGTGCATCTGTCGTTCGTTTTATAAAATAAAATATATATTTCAGCCGTTTCCTTTTTTCTCATTTTGAACATCGCTCAGTAACTTATCGATTTATTTAAATATATATTTTTTTAAATAGAAAGTGAAGCTGTTCCATTAACCATGACCTACAACGGCGGCGGTGATTTAAAACATACGGTTTCCGAAGTTTATGAATCCAGTTCGAAATTCGAGTCGAAACAATCAACGTTCATGTCGTCATCGTCGTCGATCAGTGGCGACAATGCTCCTAAATTTAAATTGGATTCTTTCAGTTTACAGTCGGAAAAACAAAGCAGACAGTTTGGAGACAACGCTCCAGTACAGGTCCGTTCAAATTCTACGATAAATAAAATTAATTTGACATTTTTTCTTTATAAAACGGTTTTTTTATAATTATTATGAAAAAAATGTTTAGTCCGAATCGTTACGAACAGAAGAGTACCACAACACGGACGGACGGACAAGTCAACATGTGAGTGATCTGAGTTCAACCAATGTATCCGAAGAACATCAAACTTCATTTTTCGAACGAGGCCTATACAACCAGGGTGGGCTCATTAAGGACACCTCACAAAAATCGTTGCTTGAAAAAAATATTTCGAAACATACCAGGAAAGAAATGGCACCACGTTTCGTGTCGGCTCCACAAGGAAAAATCGCTGAACAGGGGAGAGACGTTTTTTTGGACGCAATAATAGACAGTTATCCGCCATCCGATATCACGTGGAGCAAGAACGGTATCGATTTGATTTCCGATGGTATCAAATTGATAATAACCAACGAAGTCAACAAAACTCGGTTGGACATTAAACGACTGACCGTAGAAGACAGTGGCCAATATACGTGCAAGGCTATGAACGCTGCTGGAGGCACAAGCTGTACAACAGACGTCATTGTCAAAAGTATATGATTAAATATATTTTTAAATAATTGCACGAAATATCAATAATAAGCTACCATTTTTTTTTACAGAAAACGTATTTCCACCCGTCATGTGCCGAAGACTCTTACCGAACACTGTTGCTGAAGGCGAAAGAGTAGTTTTAGAAATTGAAGTGGCCGGCACGCCTGAACCAACAGTAAGTTGGTTCAAAAATAATCAACTACTACCGGTCACATCGAATTTGTACAGATTAAGACAACAGGGGAATTGCAGTGCCGTAGTTATTGAAAAAGGTAAAAATAATGAACATACAATTCAAGTTTGAACTTCAATGTAACTAAAATAATTAACAGCTACTTCGGAACACGCTGGAGAGTACAAAGTCGTGGCGAAAAACGAAGGCGGAGAGGCGGTAAGTTGTGCGGATTTGAGAGTGGTTCAGCCTTTACCTGATATCGGATTAAATTTGTTACCCACATATGCATCGAATGACAATACAGATAAAGTGAATGTGGTGAGTTATACACAATTATGAATATATTTACTATTTTATTTAAAATATTTAATAGTTATACTAAAGTTTATAAAATATTATACATAATAATCACTGTAAATGTTATAAAATTTTTTTTATTCTTATAATTGTTTCTATAGTTTTTTCATTTACTCATCATGCGATAAAGTTCAGTAAAAATGTACTTGCAATAACTACATTTCATAAATTAAAAAGTTTTCCTATCAACATATTTTTCACATTTTAATGATAAATGTTTTTTTTTAATAAATAGGATCATGATAAATCACTAATTTTTGTATAATAATTAAATAGCATTTTATTAATGTATTTATACATTTATGAATTGCGACAGTACATAAGTTTAGCATTATACAAACTTTTAAAGTAGTCTTTTTCTATATGAGTAAACATAGATTTTTATTTTTATACAATCATACTCATAAAGAGTAACCCATAATGACTTTTAAATTGCTAATATTAGACAGAATGTAATCCACATTTTAAAATAGTTAATCTATAAGGAACATTTTATGGAAATGGCTATATTATTAATATCCACATTAATTGATACAAATAAAATGTATACATACAAATTCTATATATTGAAATGTTTTTCTTAAGTTATTAAGATATAATTGAAAAAATATATATATACTTTAGGTCATGATACGTCTTAGAAATATTTAAAGGTATATTTATTTAATTTTTTTTAATTTAAAATATTATTTACACTTAAATATAAATAATAATTTTAATAATTAAGCTCGGTATTTTTTTAATTCATACGGTATACCTGATAGCGAATTTAGAATTTTGAGAATCTAGTATTTATTTACAATAATATTATTTATTAAAACACAAAACCAATGTAGGTAATCTACAAATTACATTAATATAATTTTTATAAAACTGATTCATATTGTTAAATTCCAAACCAAAAATGTAACGTTATATTTTATTGAAAATAAAATATTATAAAGTTATCGATCCTATTTAATACAAAAATGTATTATTTTTGTTATTTATTGTTTGATATATTATAAACAATAAATATTTATTCAACAATAAAATACAAATAAATGTTTCTTAAATGTCATAATATTGTTTCCAATAAAATAAATATAAATATAATATTAATGTAATTTTGCACTAAAAATTAAGCTTTATTTAAAACATTTATTTTCTGAATATATAGGATTACTACAAAAGTATTGTACCGATGAATCAATCTAAACAATTGAATATTATTAGCAAAACACAAGAAAACTCGCATTTTTCTAAATCTGTCTTCGTTCAAGAATCAATAAACAATACTAAGGATGTAGTTATGACTGTTAACCGTTCCGAAACAAACGATTTTGATTTAAACTCGAATAATACAAACGCTAATTATGAAACTACTGAAAAACAGATATCAGTTCAAAACGAAAATATCGAAAATGGATCGATAACGAAAAAAAGTGCACTTCAGTTCTTTAAAAATGTTATCGAAGATAATAAAGTTGAAAAATCCAGTAATTCAACTATTGCGTCATCGACAGGAACATACAAAAGAGAAAGCCCTGTAGAAAAGTTCAATAATAATTCAAATAATTTTGCATCTGTTAAGTCGTATAATATTGAAGAAAACGTATCAAATAGCTCGTTTAAACAGTCAAACGACGCGGAAGTCATTTTAGAACCAGGTCCACCGCCCACTTTTGATTATATGCCAAGAGCACAATCTGTAAAAAAAGATCAAATGACTGAACGGTTGAGAAGACTATCAACAAATCAAAAATTATTATCACCCGAACAAATTCCGTCCGGTGCTGTTAGAATATTTCCTGATGTAACCTCCAAGATCAAACAAGAAGTTTTTGAAGAAACTTGTGTAAAAAAAGAAATAATAAAATCTGGATTATCGGATAACACAACAACACACACACATTTAGCTACATCCCAAGCTCCTCTGCCACATAGTGAACCTCATGTTCCACTGTTGAGACCTCAAGCTGATATAGATGTGCGACTCGGTTCTCCAAGGCCTTCTGCGGAAGCTATATCTATGGAAAAGCTCTGGACAAAAGCGCATTCTTCACACGTTCAAAAAACTCCAGTGTCATTTTCACCGGTTCCTATGAAAACATATTCTTCATCGGAAAGCCAATCATTTGTTTCAGAGACCATAGAAAAAAATGGTGAGCTGATAAAAAATGAAAGCAAAGAAGAGAAACAGGGTAGTTTAAAAATAGACGATGGTGTTAAAAAAGTTTCTGAATCGTTTTCAGAAATTTCAATAGGTCCGACAAAACACGTCGAACCTCCCCGAAATGAAATCAAACGCCCATCATCGGCACATTTGTTTAATGAAGCAATACCTAAAGATTCTTTCTTCGGTAATAAAATCCAAACACAAAATTTTTCTGAAGAATCGTCACAAATTAAAACGAGTTCTACGTATGACGTAAAATCCAATATTTCTGAAAATATAGAAAGAAACAATTTCAATGCAAAATCTGAACGTCAACAAAAAAGTAATCAGTCATTCGATAGAAATATGCAAAATACATATAAATTTTTACCAGAGCGGTCAATAGGGCCAATAAAACATGTGGAACCACCGAGCAACGATAAAGTAAGTTCTAATTTTACTCGATCACATAGTGTAGAAACTGCCAGGGAAAAGCAATGGGCGTCTCAATCACCAGTAGCTTTTAAAGGACCCCCTCAAAATAAAACTTATTCATCGTTTGAAGCACATTCAAGTTTTTCAAAAAGTTTAGAAAAAGACGGTGTGTTAGTAGCCTCCGAATTTAATGAAGAAGGCGGTCGAGTAGTGGACGATGGCGTTCAAAAAGTATACGATTCGTTTTCAGAACGTTCAAAATTACCATCAAAGATCGCCGATCTTTCAAAAAATACCAATAAATCAAATTCTATAAAAACAATGCAAAAAATGTTCGAGCAAACTGGTTCGTCATCTACGGTGTCAAATGCCGCTTCAAACATAAGACCTTACAGTAGAATTAAATCCCGAGCAAGTGATAGTGATTTTGAAAGTGAAGCAGAATTATCAAAATACAACGTGGAGCAAAAAGTTTCGGAGAGTTATAATAGTTTTGAAACGAAAATGTATTCTTCAAAAACTCAATTACAAGAAATCAAAAGTACTTCGATGATTATGCAAAGTCCAATTAGGGATAGTGGTTACGCGGCTGACACGGACGAACCTAGGGGCTTTCAGAGCGAAGCAGTAGCTAATAATCAAACGTTTAACTCCAAGAGGAATTCGGGGTTTCAAAGCGCTTCAATAAAGAAGGTTCGATGCGTGTTTGAATGATCGATTGAACTAACTGTGTTTGTGTTTAATCCTATATAATTTAAAGAAAAAAAATTCACGTCAGTTTTATATTTTCTACGTAGATATTGTTTGTATTGAATGTTTGCGCAGGTTTCTAATGTTTTTTTCCACACATTTTATTTGCATACTCCGTTATAACACAATAAAATAACTTTGGTTTAATAATAATAATAATAATAATAAAACATTTAGCACTGAAAAAAAAATAATTCACTGTGTATCGGGACGCTTTTTTTTTTATGCCAATCGCAATAGTAATTCGATGTTGTTAATCAGTGTTAGTCGTTTCGCAGGCTGAGTATTCGGAAAACGAACGTCGTCAACCACACCGAGCACATCCTATGCAGTGGGCGAACCAGTACAATCAACATTGTCGGGCTCAGGTTCGAAGCCCCGCGAAATTTGTTAGGGGTGAATTTCGAGAGAGCGATTACGAGAGCGACTATGAGTGCAGGATACAACCAATATGGCGCCCGAACGACTCGGAATCGGAGGAACCAGTGTACAAGCCGGTCAGACCTGGTTTCAAGACTCCCGTCAAAAAAGTCGAAGGGTCGCGACACTTGCAGCCAGTGAAATCGGTGGCGGCGCCGGTGGAAGCTTTCGAATTGAAACCAGGATCGCCGCCCGAGATGGGTTTCGCGCCGTCGCCGGACGTACATAGATCGGTGAGCTTTGTCGAGTCCGAACGCAACGAAAGCGTGCAGAGGACCACACACTTCTTGTCGTCTGACGATCGCGGTCACGGTCACGGGACGCTGGAACGAAACGCCGAGGCGAAGCGGCTGCAAAGGGTAGATGAAATGAGAAAGAGATTCGAACAAAAATCACTGTGTCCGGCCGAATCAGGTTCGGTGCTACAGGCGGTCTCATCACAGCTTACGCAAGGTATCGAAATCGATCGAACGATTTTTATTGTCATTATTTATACGCTTTGGCATTATAATAGTCAGTGGACGATAAATAATAAATCAGCTTTGCGCATAATGATAAAGATAAATGATAATACTATGTATTATATATATTTTATTAAAATGTTTATCTATTGTATAATTAAGAAAAAAATAATAATTACTGCCTAATATTATTATACGATTAGGTACTAACCAAATCGATTTGTCCCAAACCGGAATTCCGTATTTCAAACACGATTTCGGATATGAGTTCGGTGTAGTGTATCCCGTGAATGCGAGAAATGGTAATACGGCTAACCCGACGGATAGCGTCAACATACCAGTGATACACGAGTTTTCCAAAACCGTTCGGGCACAGACATCCGAGATGTCTAATCCTAACACGCGCCGAGAACATTTTAAGATAATAACAGGTGAAGGACTACTTATTCTGTTCGGTATATTCTTGATTTCACAAATATAAAACTGTTCATTAACCGTAATTTACGCGTCTTACTCTATAATATAATACTTTATAATACTATTATACTACTTTAATACATATACTTCATGGAGTGCATATTGTATAGATTATATTATTTACTATGGTGCTATCGGGTTAACTATACTGTCTATACTTTAATACTATGGTATATTTTTAAATTACTATTTACTAAAGAGTATGATGATAATAATAATAATAATAATCGTTATTATCATCATCATCATCATCATCACTCTATAACTGACACTGTGTCGCGTTTGGTTTAATATAATATTCTTATATTCTTGATTATTTCTGTACGGTAGCTTGTAAAGTTGTAACATTATAGTATTGATTCGACAACTCAAAGAAAACAATCGCTTATTGTTTGTGCAGCGGCCGACTTCAGTTGTATTCTACCGCTTTCGACTGTTTTGGTAAAATATTATCTTCGTTTGTAAGTCACGTGCAAGTAGTATACTTATTCTGTTACTATCGTGTTGTTGTTGTTATTATTTTTCTTTTTAACCTTCTGCTTGCACTAATCAATAAATAATAATCAATGCACGAGAAACCTTCTTACGTTACCTATACTAGCTATACTCTTGAGTTCGCTATCACAAATACTATACTACCCTCATACATTATCAATAATATCTCTCACATGCTTATATTTTCAGATGGAACCGTTATTAGCCCCATTTACCAAAAAGAACTGAACGTTACCGAACACTCGGATCCATCGCACAGTTCTCCATTTTTCGCAACCGTAAGCATAACTACGTTACAATCACTATATGCAATTGATACAAGCAAATAAGCAATAAATGATAATAAATCGTTCTTACATACTTAACCTGACCAGTGCTAAGTGGTCATAAATCAAATATGTCAATGTTTTGTTATCGTTGAATTCGTATTTTATTTTCACGATGCAACATATTAACTAGGACTTATTTTACGATAAATATTTAAATACTATACTTAAAATTATTTCGAAAAAAAATATGAATCCACATTTAATTGTTATAAAATATTATGATATTTCTAAAACAATTTTGTCATGTTATTGTGATTAAGTAAAATATAAATATGAATTTCTGATCAACAGTTAAGTATTATTATTTTAACATTTATCATACGTTATAATTATTCGTTTTAATTAAGATTCTGCCTTTTAAAAAATGCTTTAATAACGCATGGTACAATAAACTTTAGTGTATACCAGACCATACCTACGCATAAAATGATAAATAAAAAGTTTATTATAAAATGTTTAAATTGTTCATTGACAAAATAAAATTAGTACATAGAAAAATAATACTAAAGGTACAACGAATTGTTCTAAAATATTGTATTCCCTAAATTTTGATTTAAATAACTATTCAAGTATACAATTATAAATAAATAATCAAGTTCTAAAAGCACTTTTATATACATTTAAAATGCTTTTATGTACGTAATTGCCAGTTATTCGGTAGTTCCACCTGTCAGACTTGAATTTTGAGTGGGAAAAATCTCGCGCCAGACGTAAATAAAATGTCGATTTTTATGATCTTATTCGTCTAACAAAAATATACTAATGACCATAATATATTATTTGTGACTGTATGTAACAGTATGTGGTTAATATGTTGCAGCCGTTAAAAGACATAGCTGTAGTTAGCGGCAAGCCTGCCAGATTCGAGTGTATAGTGCAAGGCGAACCCGTCAGCGAAATCGTGTGGTCGTGCAACGGCCAAGTGCTGGAAAACTCGGACTGTTACCAGGCGCAATACAGGAACGGCGTGTGCAGACTGACGATACCCAGGACGTACCAATGTGAGTGCCTCCCTCGCTCAACCGAATAAAATGTATAGGATCAAACATGGTTATAGGGGGTTATATTTTTAGAAACATTTTTCAAAAATGTTATTCAGTGATGAGATTTGGACTTTTAATTGATTAAATGTTAAGCCCAACATAACAATATAGTATTTACAGTTGACGCATTATGGGTATACAACCTAACGGGTCATAAAAAAAGTTCCACTTTTTGTTTGTTTTTAAATAATTTTTCTCGTACCGTTTCAGTCAATGCCGGATCGTACTCGTGCACCGTGTCCAATTACCTGGGGTCCAGCAGCACATCGGCCGACCTCCGAGTGTCAGGTGAGTCTCGCACGTTCATTCAACATTAAATTCATGTATGGGCTTGTACTTCTTTCTCTTCGAATACAAAAAATTACTTCCGGTTGGCGCGGTGGAGTTTTCGAGATTCTTATTTTATTCTTTAATAATAATAATAATAATAATACTTTAATATATTATATAGTTTTTAACATAAATTACACAATTTTGTTTGTAGAACGTTAAGACTTATATAAACGATTCAGTTTTAAGAAAGTACAATATTGTTTAGACTTTAGAATGTATAGTGTTGTCTAACTACAAAACATGTCAAACCTATTTATTAATATCATTAACTTTGATATATTATACATATATATTATATTAATGTTTAGTTTTTTTTTCGCAATTGTAACGAATAGCACCGATGTTTACAATTTCACTATGAAAATAATAATAATATTAATAATAGTAATATTATTGTTTTGTAACAAAAAAAAGTTTCAATAAACTTTTTAAATTGGTTATGGTTTCTTCTTTCTTCCTATCTGTACGCTCTCGTGTGCCTCTATGCCTTGCGCTTGCAGCAGTAAGTAATTAAGTAATATTTATATTATGGTCCGGTTAAATGGCAAACTTTGTTTTTTTTTTGTCTATTAAAAGCACGTTTAATTGTAATAACACGTTTGCTATATTTATTAGCGAATAAGTGCGGCGGTATATAAATGAGCTGGATTCGTATACTTTAAGCCGCACGTGTTTGATGTGACGATTTCAAAACGTTTACCTAATGTTTAATTTGTTCAGATGCTAAAGTGATTAATCGAAAGCGAAATGTCGCCAAACAAGAGTATGTTTAGTGTTTACACTGTTATTTTATTATTTAAAATACACGTATGACGCGCATTGCGGATAGTGGCGCCGCCGTTGAATAAAACATGCCACTACGCGGTAACTGGTAGGACGCAATAGCGTAACCGCATTGGATTTGTACTACACACATACGCAAGAACATCAGTCTAACATTATTTAGTGTGACAATATGTTACAATAAGTTTTCGTCGAGTCACTTACAAACACGATTATGACGTGAATGCAAAACACAACTTGTTGACAGAAAATACTTAAATCGGTTTCTAAGACATGTTCTAAGGCGTAAGACTCTATGAACGATAAAATTGCATTGCGCAATTGTTTTTTCCGAGTTTGTGGAAATTATACATCATGTTTAATTACATACTTTGACTAGATGATGTACAGTAAAATGATGTAGTCTACTCGTTATATATTTATACCATCATAAATTTTACTTGTATTTTACTAGTTGTTTATCGTATTTAACCATTTTGAAAATAATGTATTTTATACGTATATTATAATTACATAATTATGTTTTTTTATTCAAATTCGTGATAAATATAAATTGACAACTATCTATAGTAATTAAAATCAAAATATACATAATAGGTATACATATATATATTATATTTATTATTTATTGTACATTTGCCAAACACTTTTGTATTATGAATCGAACTTATTATTAACTTTTGTAATTTACGTTAAATTCTAAACATTTACATAATATTATATATTTATTTAATAATTTGAATATCGATGCATTGATACAAATAGCATTAACAAATACAAAATAAGTATAAAATGACGAGAATGTTATTGTTTTTTAAAAAGTTTAAATACCAATTTAAAAAATAACACATTTAATTTAAAAAACTAAAATAATTGAAGATTGTTATAAAATTATAAAAAAACATATTTTTTCTGTTGACTTTCTGAATAATTTATTATAAACATACCTAAATAACATGATTACCGTCGATAAAAAGTATCCGTTTTTAATTCTCATAAATCAACATATTACGTACGATATATTGTATCAGTGTGCGTCTTACAATCTCAAAATGCATGTTAGCGGCGTGGGTATGTACTTTTAAAGTTTATATATTGCTCATAATATTTATTCTAGATGGATTATGTTATGTGTATATGTAAATATATTCATAAGTTATGACAGGAAAACAACTATAATCCATTATTATCTAAACATATTATATTATTTTCATTCCAATAAAAACACTATTCAGTATTCTTAAATATTTTATTCGATTTATATTTATTATTATAAAATATTATAATTGAGAATAAGATCTCATGAAAAGATTTTCGATTTGTATACCTCATTAATTCTCATATAATCATACTTTCATACGTTTATTATATTTACTCAATTTCCCACTAAATAACCATTACCCACATTAATTTAATAAAATCTATTTTAATAAACAAATAAAAATAAATATTTACAATAAACACACAACCAGAATAGTTTACATTCTTTATCATCAATCAATCAACTTAAAAATATAATATACTTATAAAGTAGGTACATGTGAGAAATATTATAGAATATTAAAGAGTTCTGCTATTTCTAAAATAAAGCTACTTTAAAATATTTTATATATATATATATATATATATTACATTTTATTTGTAGTTTTTATTTTATGGTAAATGAGTAAAAAAAAAAATTGCATATTAATTATACATTTTGTAAAAAGACGTGTCATTTAATCCATCAATAATAAATATTAGTGAACTACATAATAAATTGAAAAATATGTGGGAAATATTTTATAAAATATCTACCTATATTAAAAACATTGCTAGGACAAAAGTAAATTTTTCGCCGCGCGAAATTAGGACGTAATATATTATAGCTGCCTTCGTATATTATACTTAGTACACCCGTTTATATTTAGACGTGTGTTATTTTTTGTTTTACTCCCACAACGACACGTTATTGCATTCCGGTATTAAAAAAATCGCTTTGTATGAAATGTGAACGTTTTATTTATATTTTATAGGGATTTTTATTCGAACGTATGGTTGTATTTTATGCACTCATAGTTCAGTGATTTTTTTTCTTCGTGAACAATAGTTATAAATATAATCACTATTTAACCGTATTGAGAATAAACAATTTATGGTTATCTACCTATGTATTATATACAAATAAGTTTACTACGGTCCACGTTTGTATGCGGGACTTATAGATTTGGAAACTTCTGTACCAATTGGTATCAAAGTTCACATCTTGAGACTCAGAAAGTGTTCATAGCGTTTTTTTAACTCATATATAGGTTGCTACAGGATGGCTTATATTTTGACTCACAAGAAATCGAGTACCTAATTGACTTATATATTTAATTTTTTATAAATTATCAATTATTTATCTATATAATAATAATAGATATAAAATTAATATGTTTGTGTTTTATATAGCAAAACAAAAATACGTTACCGGTTTTGACAAAAATTTTAAATTATATTCTTATAGATATCAGCGAGAAAGTTTTAAGAGTAACCATGTTCAAAATATTATACCAAATTGAACAGATGGATTATTTATCTTGGTCGTACTAGTTCACAAAATTTTATCGAACATTTCATAAATATTAGTATAATATACGCCATATGGTATGCTATAATCTGTGGAAATGGTAAGCTTTAGTTTAATTTATAATAATTCATAATGCACAAAGTTCAATAGCTACTATAGTTTACTGATTCCAACGTATACAAATTGACAATAATTACTATTTATTATAAACTTTATATTTATTAAATAATTTTAAATCAAATTTGAATACGTTAATTGTCATTAGTATATATTTTACAAACTTAATAATTATAATTTATTTAAATATTGTGTATCTTTGTTAGGTAAAGTTTTTATTAAAACTCAGCCATGCATTTATTTGGGTATAAATTAAAATAAGTAGTTTAATTAAATAATGTTCAATAAATAATTCAGCCATTCAAGTGAATTATTGTGTAAATGAAAACGATCTATTTATACGTATTAATTTACACTTTAGAAAAATCGAATGTATAATTCCGGAACGTAATAATGTGTCGTTGCTGGAGGAAATAAATAACAGACAATAGGTACACCATAAAGTTTTAAAATTCAATTTGGATTAATTTTTATTACGACTGAGTTAGTACACAATTATTATGGATAATATGATATATTATTATAATATTATGTTTTATATTATGTAATTGACTATTTTTATACGGTCTTTTTATTATAATACAATTTTTTTTTATTTTAATTGTCTGCGTTAATTGATTAAATATCAATAAATATAGCTATAATTAATTTATATGGCTAAATAGCTTATTTATATAATCTATTTTATTTCAAAAACTTACTAATGTATTATATGATTACAATTTATCGAAAAAGTTGCTGCTTAATTTTTCAATATATAATAATATGAGTAATCAAAGTTTGTCATAATCATTTAGACGGAAGACTTCTATTTTTATCAACTGACTTTATAGTAATTTTATGGTGGTAGATATTAAAAATTATTTATGTATTAAAAATTTTGCGTAATTATGAAATGAATAATAATACATTTTTATTTAAAATTTATGCTAAGAAGTTTTATTATTAGACCGATGATCTATATGAACGTTGGCATTGTTATCAGATATTTACATATAAAAATCTATTTTAGTTACATGAAAGTTGTATTAAGGTAGGCAAATATTTCTTTCGTAGAATTAAATAGGATTTAATCTAATCTTATCGGGCGTATTATTATACGATAAAAGAGTATATATTTTAGTATAAATCATTTTTAATGTTAAATAAAATCACTCACATTTCAACCCTATAATTTTATTTTAGATTCTGAATGGAGTGATGAATGTATTGATTTTACAATGATGTGTGTTTTTTGTGTCTATCATTACGTTTTGTAGTAGTAATAGTGCTTTGATTTTTGACTTCAGCCCCTCTTTGAAAAGGAAATTGAATTTTATGAAAATTCATAAAATTTTTGTAATTTATATCTAAGGTTAAAAAACTCAACTCAAGGTTCTCCATATCTTTTTCTTTAAATAACCGTAAAAAAAACACTCCAGCGTCAATATAGAAAAAATTGTATGAGTGTATGCAATTAATTTTTCTACAAAATTGAGTAAAATAACGATATATTAAAATTTAAATATTATATAGGTAATAATATAATATATCCTACTAATTATCTTAGACTGATAAATCATTTCCGTTCGTTTTTAACATTTTATTTAACACATCCGTTATAGTGACCTACTCCCCATCTCTACTATACAGCAGAGCGATACCCACTTGCCCACCGTTTTTTAAATTTAAATTTAAAACTAAATTTGATTATAATGACCCACATTTTCTTAACCAATTTAACGCTAAAATTAATTAAATAAAACATTCAATATGTAATAGACTATCATTCTTGTTGCTTAAATAATTGATGTTTTTGCTGATTATCGTTTAGTTTAGATTATGAATTATGATAGTAATAAATTTGTAAAAAAATTAAGTTCTGTTCTGATTAAACGTACATGAAGCATAATATTAAATTTTACAAACTATATTATATTATAATCATAGTTAGCATATTTAGTTCGGATTTATTTATTTTTTATTGTATATTTATTTCAGTGTAATTGTGCATAATAATTTGAACATAATTTTTTTATAATGTTAATAGAATTTAAATTATTTAATACTAGCTGTTAAAGTCAAAATTTAGTTTCGAAGGTCAAATAATGTACCGATGATATTATAATGGTGATACTCGAATTGACTCCCAAATTTAGGTTTTAACCTAAACAGTCTACTCAAATTGCCTCCTATTATAGTCCCATTATAGCATACTTAGATTATCAATCGTTTTACGTGCCCCTACTATAGATTATTAGGTATATGGATTTCTATAATGTTCAAAAATATTATTTTAAGACATACAATTTTTCCCAAACAGATTGATTTTTCAAATACAACAATCTTGTCGATCACTGATTATCAGTTAAAAATTAATCCATCATGACCAATTCAACCACTCAGTAACTTTTGAAGAGTTTCGTTTGAGTATAATTAAATGTTAAATGTCTACTTAAATTTTTGAATGTACCTATAACAAAATTTTATTTCGTCTACATAATATGTATTGACTATTTATTATTTTTATTAATATTAACAATTACAGTTGAGTCGGTTACTAAAATATTATAACTATTTATTACCATTTATTTTCTCAATTTATTTAATATGTCTATTAGTCTATACTCTATATTATATAAGGTTATACCTAAATCGATTAATTATAGCTATCGAAGGCGATTCCAGTACAAGAAGATCACTACTTAAAATAGGAGACGAAAATTTACGAGAGGCAATTCGTGAGCGTCCATTATAATAATGTGTCTTAACTCCGATAAAATTAATTAGCTGAAAATCGGTGGAATTTACATGTGCCCATGTCCACGTTGCCCTTTTTTTGATTTTTAAATAAAACTTTGATAGCCGCAATTTTCATTTAAGTTTTTGAAAGTTTATTGTATTTAGATGTTCAAAACAAATTTTTTTTTAGATTATTATTTTAATTCATAAAATATTACTATAATATAACTATAATTCTTAAAAACATCTTTTTTGATAGTTGTTTAGACGAACAAATGACCCCCTTAAAAGTTAATAAAATTTTGGTATACATGCCAATGGTTATTATTAAAAAACAAATAACAAAATCGAATTAACCATAAAAAATGCATAAAAAAATAAATGACATGAAATATTTATAATTTAAAACGATACATGTTCCAGTTAATTCAAGTGCAAAGCCTTGTTTATAAGTAGCTTGTATCACCAATAGGTTAAGTTAAGTCAAAACTAAATCTAAAACAATATAATTGTAATTGTATTTTGGTAAAAAAATTAATATTTTATTCAAATTGTCGAGCTTTCGAACTATCGTTCTTTCATAAAGTTATATAAAGAATACTTAAACTCTTATATTATATAATTATTTTCGATAGAAAGTAATTTTATTATTGTTGTCACTCTTTAGTTATTTTCTATCAAAAATATCCAAATAAATAAAATATATTACCATCCAGTGGCGACAGTTTATTATTTAGTAAGTTGGACGAGACATTAAATATCAATATAATTTATAGGTACTATAAGTATACATTTGCTGTACTACACAGATGCACTTACATTTTTTTTTTTTTATTCTTTTGCGAAACTTTTGTGAGGGATGTTCATTAATAAAATTGAAATATGAATTTTATCCAAGTGATTAAAAAAATCACGTCACTGAATGACACGCCACCCACGTCACCATTACCACCATTATCATAAGTAATAACCTAACCATCTTTCAAGCATAATATAAGCTTGGATTTGTCATGGCTTCCGACGACCGTTTGTCCATCCGAGGCTGCAATGTAGACATCGAAAATTAAAATAAAATATCAACGGACGATAGCAGTGGTGACGACGGATTTTAAATTAGAAGAGATTCAAGGCCGACCGTGGACGATACAGCACGTACATTATGTCCCAGAATATCAAAAAGTCTTATTCGCAAGTTAAGACACTGATTTTTATTTTTTATAAGCCGGTTTCTACAAAAAATTTCTACAAAAATTTTATGCGAACAAGGAGCATGTAGTTTTTCGGTCGCGATCATTACTAACCTATTGCTTGGATTAAACAAAAATATAATTACACATATTATAATAACAGCCGTACGAAACAGCACAATATTTTCTCGTAGGTACATTATACAATATACATGTACCTACCTACCACATATTATGTCTACTACCTATATAATAGTATTCTGCTTGAATTCGGATTGGTACTAAGTATACCATATAATACTTAATCGGTTGGATTTTCTACCGTTCGAACGACGATCTTAGTTGATAAAGCGAATAAGTTTCGAAAAAAAACCATCATAATATAATTTAATTGTATACGCTACAATATAAACGACGCAAATTGCCTGCACTATACATTACCAATCGTGTTCCAAATGAACGATAACCAGATATAATAATATTTTAATAATAATTATTATTATTTCTTCAGCGTTCGGCGACGGAGAAAACAGTCGACAAAGATCGCCGCCGCCGTGGGATTTGGCATCGTCTCATGAAGCTATTTTTTTGGCAACTCAGCTACGAAGACGGGTGACGGCGCGCGTAATAAACGACTCTCCGGGTGCCGCTTAAAAAATCACTGGCAAAGCCGGTCTAATAATAACGCCCTTGTCGACGGACACGGCTTATCTTTCTGTCCCGTCGTCTATTATTCGCACCCTTTCTAGCTCTCTCTTGTTCTCTTTCTCGTAATAACAATATACTATAAAAATAATTATTATTTCAAATGCAACAATTATAATATTCGCTCACTCTCTGTATATAGGCACATAATCATGAACGTTGCAGACAACTAAGAGAATCATTCTGCATAAGTTACTTTTTTTGGTCGTGTAAATAAGCGTCTATAAGGGATGGTTCTACTAAAAAAAAAAAATAAAACAAACAGGAAATTTAAAAAAAAATTTATAACATTTGTAAACTTCTTATTTTTTACATGATTTAGTTTCAATGGATGTGACGCGGAAATATAAATATTTTTTCTATCGCAGACCGAAATTAACAATGCGAAGGCGTTGTAGCTGAGTACGGACTTATTTATGTATTTATTTTCGCTTGACCGATATTTCATAAAATTAAAATCTTCATTATATTTCTGTGTGGTCGGTCTTTAAGTTCTTTATTTTTATGTACGAATTGGACAAGCAAAAGAAAAAATAAATCCATGGTTTTTTTACAGATTCGTAGAGAATGTACTAAGTATACAAGTTACCTACTAACAATATTAAAATACCGACTCTATTGAGGCAAAACAAACAAAGTACAAAAAAATGATCTGTGCACTTATATTATAATTTATAACGATTAAACGTTCGTTAAGAAACATCGAAAATGTCTTTAGCTAGGAAAGTCATCGCGGTAAATGATAATATTATTGTGTTCATGGCGTTCGTCCCGTATTGACTTGGTACAAATGATAATCCTAAAATACTGTTGTAATATTCGTGTCCAATGACAAAATTTCCTACGTAGTGATTACAAGTTTGTCACAGAAACAACTGCAGTGTGAAGAAAATAACTGCATAATATTATTATTATTATTATTATTATTATTATTATGTAGTTGGTCTGCGTACACAGTGGTTTTCGCGAATTTGGCAATGGATCTGCGGGCTGTGGTGTTGCATTGCACCCATTGCATTATATATCGTACGCGGTAAGATAGTCACTATTTGGACACGTTTCAGCTTATTATTACAATTTGCGAGCAGTCTCGACATCCTCATCGCAATGTATATTATACGTGTATATTGTTGTCGAGAGAAAATCGATTTGTTTTTATTAGAACAGTATAGTAATAAACGAAATATATACGATTTATTATAACAACAGTGGTACCGAAACTCTCAAGTTTCGCTAAAATTCCGCCACCTTTTTATTATAAAAGTCTAACGATTGACTTTTTTTCTACGATGATGTATTATTATCCGTTGAAAATAATAAGTACACACAAGTGACAAGGCACAATAATATGGACAGTGGACGTTTATTAAAACATCCTAACGAGGATACTATCTAAACATAAATCATCGCAGAAGAGACACGTACTAATAATTTTTTTGTTCAAGGATCGCGAAGTTTCTATCCGTTAATGGTGTTAATCCAATCTGTGACGGTTCGTACTGTTGTTTTTCGTTCGTTTGGTTGCATTCGCTTATAATAATAATAGTATAATACAGCGTTGACGTATTTTGTCTTGAAACATTAGACCTGACGTGGCGTGTGGGCAGTGTACACATATATACATATTATATAAAACGATTGCAGATGAGTTTTGTGCAGACCAACACAACTATATCTACGCCATATCTGTACTCGCGAACATAATTTTTGATCAACGCTCGGTCGTCGCATCATCATCACACATGACGCGTGATTTTATAGAACTTTTTGCTTTTCTCGTATTTAGTCGAGAAATAATTTTAACCACAAAGTGTTTTCATTAATTATACTAATTTCTGAATAAACTGTGTGGCTTAGTATAATAATAGAAATGTTCAAGGTTAATAACCCGATTGGTCATTCGGCCTGTAAAAATACTTCATTATTAAATCCCGTTGACAGAGATGGATAATATAATAAATAATAATATAACAATCGATGGACCGTAACTGATTTCAAAAATATCAATCATTCATATCACATTTACTTATAATATGACGTGTCTAAGATAAAATTATCAAGAGGAATGAAATCGTTTTGTGATTATTATTATTTATTATTTATCAACGATGTGCCTATATAATAATGTATTTACCATAATTTTTTTCATAACTTTGCGCCATCGTGCCGTGCTAAGGCTAACCTACCTTTTTTTTTTGGCACTAAAATCACTTAACACCAGTATCACTACATCAGACGGAGCGACAACGTTCCATGACGTTCATTATAATATGTTTATAAAATAGTTTTTATACTCGTATATTTAAAACAACTATTATCACATCATGCGCAATCAGAACGGAGTCGAGTCGACTGTAATAATTGGTCAAGTTATAGAACTGTGTACGGTTACCATCCTTACCTACGGCAATGTACCGTGAACTGACTACGGATTATTATGTATTTGAAGTTAATAGATGATAAATAATAACTAAATAATGAAACTATATTGAAGTTAATTAAATTATGAATTGATTTCATTTTCATTTTTATATTATCGCTTAGTAGACACACATATTTAAGTTCAATTATCAATGATTTATATTTATGCTAAACAAAGAATAATAAAATGTTAAAATACAATTTGTTTGTAGTTTTTGTAATTTCAATTTATTAAAAATTAAAATATTACTCAGATTTTTTTAGTTTAAACTTAGCGTGTTTGACATATTTAACTCTTTAAAAAAGTATATATGTATAAAAACAATAATATTTTTTAATATTAGTGTTAAACAATTAATGTAAAAATAAATCAATAAAAAATTTTTTTTGAATTTTTAAGATTAACACTATTTTTACATAAAACCAGCAATAAAACAATAAAATTCACCTTCAACTGGTTAATTCATTTTTAAATATTCCGACACTTGATTAAAACAATTATTTTTAAAAATTTAACCAGCACGTAAAATCTAAATGTTTTGTATTTATAAAATTTAAAAGTTCAATAAATAAATTGCATTTGTACCATATATTATCCATAAAATATAATTATTTTTAACGTCTCGTTTCATGCCAGCAGTTAATTATTAGATCCGCAAGGATAAAATATATTGTATGCAAGAATTAAACATTTTGTGTTCAGCTACGCATTTATTATATAATTCAAAATAACTTCAGGAGAAGGCTGTAGGTATTAGAAATAGTTGAAATAATTCTATACATAATTATTCAATTTATCAATTATTACTTAAAATTCTAAAAAATTGTTTTTACGTAAATATAATTATATATATTTTTTTTACAAAAATTAATTTAATATTAATTTATTATAAATCCCCATAATTTATTACAATAAAATTGGTCATTATTTCTCAAATCTTAACTCAAACATTATTTTATTTTTAACAAATTAATGAGTTAATGTTACTACCTAGTTGAGAATGCGATATCCTTACTTAAGAATATATTTTTTAAATGAAATAGGTATGTTTTATTTATATTTTAATTAAATTAATTTTCAAATAAATGTTGCAATGTATAAAAAAATCTGAGTTAAGTAAAGTAAATAGAGGCCTTCGTATTTCATCAAGTCGTGTCATATCACACGTTTTTTCAATAATATGTTAGTAACAAAATGTTGACTAGTGGTAACAAAATTTATCACTTGTATTATAGTTTCCAAATTTTGTTATAAATATATTTTTGATAAGTATGTACATCATTATAAAAATTATTCAATTAACCTGATTTAATACTTAAGTGTCTTAGTGTATTAATTTAAAATAAAAAAAAACAAATTTTTTTACTATAGAAGTATATTATTATCATTTACTAATTTACTAGGTATATTGATTATTAATTCAGGGCTCGGAACTTATAGCATTTAAAATCATTTAATATTAAAATAAGCGTTTAAAAACATCATTATACGCACTCAAATAAGCATTTTAAAAACTTAAATTTGAGCAAAATATTTAATAAAAAAAGCAAAAAAAAAGTACTATCAAATTTCATAATTGAACGTGTTGGTAACATGACATACACTTCCATAACACTCAGCTACATTTTAAGCCAATCCACAAAAATAAGCAAATGCTTTAAGTCCCGAGACCTGATAATAATAAAACGTTTTAGGTATTAAACTATTATCTATATTTTTTAACTGACCAATTTGGTAATAATTTATAAATAAATATACACCTTTGAAAGTCATGAAAAAAATGTATTTTTTAAAGAGTAACATTTTTTATTGACATGTTATTTCGAATGAGAATATCATAAGACTTAAAAACTTAATAATACGGTATACTTACTATACCTATACAATTTCTAGTATAATTACTTATTTTCTAAATAAAAGTTGAAGTATAATTATAAAAAATTGAAGTGGTGTCACTAGACGCCTGTCTCTCAAGTCCACATGTCCTGTTGTTATCTTACTTTAAGCCTTCAAAATTTACTTATTATATAAACTAAATGTATACAGATTGTAAATATTAATTTTAAAATAAAAAATTTTAAAAAAAAAAAGAATTATAAAATACAAAATATTTTTATTGTAATCTTTCTACCTATATTACCTCTTATGTATGGAATTATTTTAAACGTATATTTGTAGTGTACATATAAAGATTTTTCTATATATATTATTAAGTCCGATTTCATGATAATTATAAAACATCATCGGTAAGTAATAGGTAAATAGGTAATATAGGTTTTAATGTAGTTTAGTTACCTATATAAAAATTTTATACTTTTAATGTTTAGGTATTATATGTTTAATGTATACAATTTAGAAAGCAGACCAAAATAGATTTTAGGATTTTTTTTTACTTGATACCATACATGACCAGTGACCACCTCCACATAAGGTCATCAATATTTATTGGTTAACAATATTTATCATAACCAAATTGATAAAAATGTATATCATCGGTATATTTATGATTTTCAAGCAAGTATACTTTAACTGCTTTAAATATAACAAATTTATATATAGGTATTTGGTATAATAATATACGTAGTACCATTAACCTTACTATCTATAAGTTATTATGAATTAACGTTGACTAACTGTCAAAGCTTGTTGTGGCATATGATTAATTTATTGCTTTTTAAATGATTAAAGATTATGAATAACATCTATTAACTACCTAATTATCCTATAATCAAACAATTCATAATTATTATTCGTAACATATTATATAATGTGTTATTACACGTTGTATTTTTCAGATAGTGAATTAGTTAATCCTTACAATGAAGATTTAGTGAACTGTAATATTGTTATCGAGTGTAAATCCAACGAATATTTTAGTAAGTACTGAGTAATAATTCTATATTTATATTATATTACATTTTAGTAGGTACCTGTCTATGCTATATCTATGCACATAAAATATTTTTTTATAAGAAACATGATAAAAAAAAAATTTAATGAAAAACATACAGTTGTTAGATTCCCCATCACTCAGAGGGCGTATTTTTAAATATAAACACAACTATTCTGATCAGAGCTCATCAAATTACTTCAATACTGGTATAAAATGATGACTGATTACTTTGCTTGTATTCTTCACGCATTTTTCGACATTTGCTGTGTAATGTACATATTCAGAATGTAACAGAAAGAACTGATATAATACGTGATGTAAATAAATATATACAGAGTGTCAATGATCTGATACATTCAAATGTAATTTTAATATAAATTGTCATATCTCCATGATAAAACGTGTATACTAACAAGCCACTAGCACTATATTACTATAATAAGTAATATAATATACTGAGACTGACAAAAATTATTTAATTAACTAATCATATAATAACTAATAGTTCTTATTGTTTTAAATTTTAAAAATGTATATATTAGGTAAATGGTTATAATTAATAAAATACAAAAAAGTGTAATGTTGATAAGAAATTAAGAAAAAAAAGGTTAATAGTTTATTACAACATACACCTACCTAGTTAGTCAATTAAGTAGGTACATTGGTCGGGAATTTCTGTTACATTCAACAATCTGCATGTTTAATAATAATTAGTGCATTTGCTAGACATTATTAAAATACAATATGTGTTTATTTTTAAATGTAAGAATGCTGTAAAATAGAAAGAGTTAAAAAAAAAACGTGTAAAAGTATTAATTATTGCTGTGCTCAGAGTTTGTATAAATATAATTTAAAAATGTATATTGTTATTATTCAGACTATAAAATAATGTAAAGTAAATAAATCATGAACCTATTACATTACATCACAAATATATTGTAAATATAATACCTATTAACGGAACACTAAGACTTTTTTTATATAAGCAAAATGTAAATAGACCATTATTGAATAATACTTTATTTTTTGTAAAGAGAACCCATTATTATTACTCGTATTTAGGTTAACAATCGTATTTATTGATTCAATGTGCTAAACTAAAAATATTGTAAAATTGAAAAACAAAATAAACCGAGAATTGCAAAAATAATACTTTCAAGTCCAAATATATACTAATATATACCTAATAATATGTAATTAAAATACATTTTGGCTAGATCGTATAAATGCCTCGCAAACGACGCAAACTGCTATTGTTTTTCAACCGGCAAAATTGGCGACATATTTCGACAGCATGCGCAATCAATTTTGCATGAGTGATGGGAGGAGGGTTAGTTTTTAAAAATTAAGTCTATGAGACACCATAATATGTACATGTGCCACTCTATTTATAACACATTTAATACCTATATGCCACTAGATTAGTAATAACTAATACAATTTATTATTATTACGGATAAAAAGGTCTTTGAACGTCCATCATCATTTCATTGTTTATTTTCTATCAATTGTGGTTTTTTTTTTTAGAAATAAGTTATACAATGAAATATTGAATTTTATATCATATAGTGGCGATTTAAAAATTGTTTGACCAACTAGGAATTTATCATAATGTAGTGACGAATTTTCAGCTATACCTACGAGTAGGTACTAATGATTTATGATATTAATAATTAATATATATATCTATATATTATGCATAAAATATCTGTGACATATTATTGGAGTCCTAGTGCGTTCACTGTTCATATGACGTACATTATCTTAAAATATGTTTTTAACATTTTCAAATATATATTTTTAATATGGATGGCGTTATATAAAAATAATAAATCTTTTAACAAGAATAGCTCGCTCAAAAGCTTAGATTTGTATAATGTTAAAATTTTTATAATGTTCCAAAAGAACATTTTCATCATATCGTTATTATTCGTTAACACATTTTTAATACGACTTGACATAATATTATGTGGTTTTTATTGGCATCATTGAGTAATTATTTTTTTTAATCGTTTAAAATATTACTTCATTTTGAAGCACGTATAGTTTCACTGTTAATATTATTGTAATTTGTTAAAATAAATTCGAATTAAATATTTTTATCGTATTATATTACAGGAATTAAAAATAACACATTGAGAGCTTTCAAAAACATATGGTTTAAAATTATATAAGTGAACATCTTATTTCAAAATGATTAAAACGGTTAAATTTAATTATATAGTTGATAGAAAGAAAATGTAGAAGCCACCTACACATATTTCGTAAAACAAAATTCTTATCTAAGTGTCTAAATAATAATATAGTAGTTATAATACTAGTAATAAGCTATTTAGGTTTAAACCTAAAAAAAAATCCATGATTTCAAATTGACCAATTGATATTTCATAACTAGTCAGTAGTCATTGAATGAATCATTTTGTTACATTTAGTTTAAAAGATAACATATTTAACTCATACCTAAAAGTTCCTATATACGTTATAGGTATATTATGAGTAAGTACGTAGACCTTATATAAAGAAACAATTTCAAGAAACAAATTCATACACTTTCAAAAAAAGGTCGTCGTTCAAAACTGCACACGTATATACCTTAATCCTGCATATTTTCCCTAAATCAAACCGTTTAATACCACACACATTAAAATATATTAATAACGTATAAAATAACATTAGATATATCGCTTAGTATTGCACACCACTATATCAGTTAATCATATAATTAAACAAGATCACAAAATCATAAAAATTAAACTTTCTAGATATTATATAGAAAAATCAGTTATATTCAAATATAAAAAAAAAATACAATATAATAAAAATTCACAATCTGGATTATGGTTAAAACTTTTTTTTGGTTTTGCCACATTTGATTTCTAAGGTATTTGATGAGATTATGGGCTATGGATCACTTGTTCAAATGAAAAACAATTTTATGATTTTGTTGTTGAATCTTTAACTTAAAATGTGTGTGATTATGACAACCGCCGGTTATTAGCGTCATTTGCGTTTGAAATAGTATTTTGGATTTAATGATACGAGCGATTTTTAAAACGAATCTGTCATGGGAAAAACTGATTTTATTATCTAATCTTTTTTAAAAACCAAGCACAAATTATGAATTAAACTATAATATTGCAACGTGCATTTATTGTAATGCATATAATCTATCTCATTAACTAACAACAACAAGAGTTATTATTTTTAGAATATTAATCATAAAAATTTCCATTAAGTTTATTGAAACAGCGCATTGTCAACGTGTTACGTTTTTGTCTATAAGTATATTTACAAGCACCTCAACACTTTCAAGTTCACCGTACACACCCCACATTTCTTAATAGAAATAAAAATAAAAATATTAAGAAAGAAAAATAATAATAAATAAAATAAAACACGTCCCACATAGATAGTCGCCTGTAAGGGACCCTCTAATTTTACAGAGATCTAAATAAAGCACATTACTCAAACGTCGGTCTCCCACCACGACGGCACCGCCGCCGCTACAGCCGCCATCGTTCCAAGTACCCATAGTGCCACATACTTCGGCGATTCAGTTACCACCAAGGCGAGTCCGAGAGTGAATATCGAAAAGAACAACAAACACGATACCACCATCGTACGCATACTTAGCGAAAGATATTTTCGGAAATCACTTATATATACACGTATAAAGAGCGTGGAGAGCCTGTGCGAGACAACTCAGATCGCGGGTGTCAATTAATACAATTGTTTAAACCTGTGTCACGTGCGTTTTCTACTCAGGTTTTCACCGTTTTCCGTTAGACCGTCTTTTAAGTTTTAATTTTTTTTTTCAATTCGTTTACGCGTGTGGAATCGCCAGGATATAAGAGCCAGTGAACGATTTCGGTACTGACCGACCGTCCTGCCGGGGCGCGAGGAGACTTGTGCGTTAGTCATGAACCAACAACAACAGCAAAAACAAATTACCACCACCACGACCTCCTCGATGTCCACGGGACAGAGGAGCGTGAACCGTACCGAACAACAGGTCACGAGACAATTCACGCAGACTACACAGAGACAAGGTACATAATACCACACAATAGAATAATACCATGCCGACATACCTACTTACCATGTCCATACTTACTTGCTACTTACCATGGTTACCCGACTGCCGATAAAATAAAATTACGTATCTCAATAACTTACATCGTATCTAAGAATCATTAGCTGGCGGTAATTTATACTAGCAAACCCAGTAAGTTGCATAATACATTTAACGTCCTGAAATCCAGTTATTCAATTTATCAAAAATTCTTACTCGGGTAAATATTTTGAACATTATCATGTTATCTTGCATATATTATCGACCTGTGGCTGTTTGATGACGGTATTTAAAAATACATAAACATAAACTCAACTGTATATCGAGTAGTTCAACTTATCTATACACTTATCGCTAAAATATATAACTTATATATATATAGTGTTGATTCATAATATACCCGTGCATTTTGACTTTTCCATAGAACAATTACTCATAATAATTATAGTAGAACGATAGAAGTATTTTTTCATAAAGAAAAAATCATTTTCCTTGATATTAATTTTATAATAAATAAATATATGACCAATATTATACCGTCGTGTGTGATAAAGATATATAATATAATGTGGCTTAATATTTATAACTACTATCAGTTAACTACAGTATTAATATTATTGATAATTGAAATGTATTTGAACCAAACTATATATTTAATTAAATTATATTCAATCCTTAAATTTAGAATTTATAAAAATAAATAATATGAATAAATTATATTTTATCTAATTTTATCTCTAAACGTAAACCAAATATTATTAATATTGAGATGTATCCAAATATCTTATAAGCATTCTCGGGATATTAATCTACCCTTTTATTTTTGAGAATTTTATTTTTAAAAAAATGATTCAGTACTAAAGAATCTATGACGTTGTTTTAGGTTATGTAGCGTATTGCATTACAATTATTTTAAAAAAGTTAAACATTTTTTAAATTTAGGTATAAATTTAAATAATTTTCAACAATATTATAAAAAATCATTGCTATAATATAAAATTAAAATTAAGCTGTTTTTCAAACAATTACTTCTAAATAAATATGTATATATACCTTTAAAGAATCTATTAGAAATACTTGTAACTATATTAGAATTTATAGAATTTATTATGATAATAATATTTAATAATTTTACGTAGTTAATGGTAATTTTTTTTTTAATTATGTTTTTCTTCGTGCGGTTCTATATAATTGTTATTTTGTGTTGACCATTTTCTCAAAATATTTGTTAGTTTAAAATGTGTAAAATATTAACAGATTTAAATAATTTAGAATAAATTGACCTATTTATACAATTTAAGTATGAAAAGGTTTACAGTGAATAGAAAAATATATCTTTGGTTTTTACTATTTTAAAATGCTATAAGCTTTGAAGTTGTATAAGATGTTGAACAGAACTTATGATTTTTAAGCACAATATTTACTCATTTTTACTTAATAGTTATAAGCTAAACACTAATAACTAAATCTAATATCTAATATTCATTCAAGATTCAAGACCCACGACGAGTTTTGTTTCAACGAATACAGAACAACTCAATGCGCAAGCCTAATATCGTGACACATCTTGCATAAAACATAATATAGTGTATCGTGGTTAACAAATACGACATATCATTAGTATCTATTTCAAATAATATGGGTCCCATTTTAAATTTTATAATTACATTGTATTATTAAGTGTCTAATATATAGTAATCAAATATTTTGATTTAAAACGTGCAATACAATAAATTATTTAATTATCAACGCGTCAGACAAATTACACGTTAAATACACCAAAAACGTAAGTGCCTAATTATTATGATTCGTGTGCATATACAAATACCTACCTATAAATCGAAACTAATCATTTTGAAAATCGCTGTTTGTCATCATTTAATATGTAAAACAATAATTGTTAAATTACAATTTCGTAAAACGTATTATAGTCACATTATAGCGGTTTGGGAATTATTGGGATTTTAACGCATCGTATATATAATATATTGTATGCTTGCCGTTGTTGCATGTCAACTGCAGTAAATATTGCACTTGAAATCGTAACTCGTCCTTTCTTTATATTATTGAAAACACATAAAAATATCGCTGGTCAATTCATATCAATCTAATAGTACCTTGGTACTTTTCATAAACGATTTTTATGGTTTTAAAACAAAAATGTTTTTGCATAATATGATACAATATATTTAGTTATTATTTATATTTTACCGATTGATAGTAATAAGACTTAACTCTATGCTCAGTCAAATCAGTCATAAATAATAAATAAAATAAAAAATCTATTTGTTGAATACTCGATATTTTTACATAAAAATGTTTTTAAAACATTTTAATCGCGATAACGAAGTTAAAAATAAATATATTTTCGAAAAAAGATCGAATGTTTTTTCAAAATATTAAATTGAATAACGATACAAAATATAATTTCAAATTAAATAAAAATATCTTTTTAAATCACAGAAAATGGACCTAGAAATGTATGCAGCAAAATTAGAATAAAATGGATTATCTCGTACAACTATATTGTGTATATATAATATACCTCCTACACCGCGCTCATTAAACATATCATAAGCGTATCGGATGACAGCTCCGATCAGCTGGCTGTGATATAAACCACCGCCGTCCTCTGAGTGCATACAGCGTGCGCGCAAAAGACCGTATGTACCGTATGCACACCTAATGTTTACGGGCAACGTGACTATTTACACGGCGATGATTAATAATTTCATCTAAACTGGAAACCTACCGTATCGCCTTATACGATTCGTGCAAGGCTGGGGACACTGTGTTTGCAATATTGGTGCTTCGAAATGCTATCGACCTTTCATAAGTTCGACGCTGTTAGTCCGCGACAGTAGACAGAACGAATACGCTGTGACCAGTATTAATATATTGTTTACATATAAATATTATATCAATAAATGTATTATACCAGCATATTATTATACGTTTTTCGAAAGATTAAAAAATAACTAAAAATCATAATTATTGCATTTGGAAAAAAAATGATCTTACGACCAGCATGGAGACCGAAAATACCACGAGACTTTTCAATTCACAGTAAGAAATTCGTAATGTATAAATAATGTATAATATAAACAACAATGATGTAATTATTATTTTTTTGACGTGGGCGAGCTGGTTAAATTGATTAATAAATTGTTTTGGGGGGACGGGAACTATATATAACATAGTACTTACTTCGGTTATCACCATCGTCTTCGTCATGTCGAGTTACGGATAAAAATATGTATGGTCTATATTTTTCTATTCGTTTAATATAATATACAGCGAGAGCAACCGTTATATTTCTTGTTGTCTAATTTATAGTTAACGTTATAGGGAAACGGGAAATCAAGGCATCTAATATTGTGTCCATAACAATTATAATACTATGCTTTATGTTAAAATTTATAATCATTTTTAACTTTTTAAACCTTTTATAATAATAATTATTATTATTGTATAATTTTTAAGCATGTAAACGACTTAGACCAGTGTACTTTAGTAACAATACTAGTAATGTAATTAAAAATTATTATTCGTGCTTTATATTAGTTTTAACATTAACCAAAGTAGGTATTAGAAAATGATTGGAAATCCTTATTGTTTTTAAATAAAAATAAGCCAATATTTAATTTTCAGCTATTATAATTTATATTTTTGAAATGAATCTTGTTGAACTAAGTTGTATTTTTTCTCCGAATTAAACAATAATCTATAAAAGTACAACAAAATAATTAATATATTATTATTATGCTATTAAACGTGTGAAATGAAAACACTCACTGTGCGTATGAATCCAAAAACTGAATATATACTCAGCTTGATAAATATTTATAATATTTAGTAATTTTTGGAACTTCATATTTGTTCACGCAAATTGTTTTTATCAATAATTTTATTTACCGTAATAATAGTGTTAATTTAATTTGATATTAATGAGCAAGTTTTTATAATTAACTGTAATGTACATTTTTTATGTGCCTACCAAATATTACTAATATTATTTGTTGTAGTCGTTTAATAAAATAATCAACAGGTGTCAGATAGCTATGTGAATTAAAATGTCCCATCAAACTTGTATTTCATTGTAAAACCGTTTGGTAAAAAAATACGATTACAAAATCTTTTAATAGGTATTAAAATAAGATCATACATTATTATTACATAAAATAATATCGATATGTATATAGGTAGTAAACATATTTTGTACGTTATTAAAATCACGCAGAATCAAATTATAAAATATCACTGTACCGTATCTGCATATTTTATTGCTTTTAATAGATCCTACAATGCATTTACGCAATGCGTAAATCATATGTAATTCTTTCTGTTCAATAAATTAGGCCAAAATTTAATTTTAATAAGAACTTACTGCACTTTTTATTGACCTAGACTAATCATTAAATTATGGTTTCGGCCAGTAGAATACACAAAAAAACCGGATGATTTTCAAAATATCTTACATTTGGTCAAGTTGAATGGGAAGTATATTATATGATATAATATATAAGCCCGTTCACACATTTTTTATTAGACAAACGAAATTCCATTAGTGGTATTTTGTCTTATTTGTTTTATCTGAAAATTATTCTGTCATCGCTATTAAATTTTTTAACACACTTATGTCTGAAGTTCGTTATATAAGTACGTTATCGTCAGTACTATATATATATTATTCATTATTATTATATATTTATATATTGTATTCTGAGATGCAATATTTCAACATCACACTACTAAATTTTTTTCTGGAAATAATTATAAACTGTAACGTTTTTAATTTCTAAGTATTCTCGTGTTTAGCAGTGGTTTCATAGATTTCGTGACCTTTGTTGGAATTATTACACGAGGCATTTATAGTTTCTAGACAGACTTTATTAGTCATAAATGTACGTTCCGATTTTGTGAAACACCATACGAAAGAAGACCTTGACGACAATTATCATTACGTATGTCCCTTAGCTAAAACCAGATTCTTCCATTTTGGGCCGTGTATCGACCAATAAGAAGTGGTTTACATTGAATATTGTGTTTGATTTTACTAGATTCGACTCTGTGACGTGCGATTGAGTTAAATCCGTTGCACCGCTGACACTGTTAAGTTATAAATAATATATACCCTATAAATCGCGGTATGCTGATAATAGATATGTATATGCGCATGCGCTCGCAGTACTCAATATTGTGTGCCGATTCACTTGGGTATAATAATAATTTTGTATTTTTTTTTTTTTTTAATCAAATCTATTTTTTCTCTATCACGAAAAAATCATATTTTTACTTTTTCTTTAACTTCACACATTTTTAATTTTTGCATATAATTAAAGAAATTGTGCACATGCCATTAAATTAGATACACAAAACTGTCGTACGAAATAAATTCCACTGTAATATTTAACATCACCTAAATCATAGTGTTTACTTTATTTCGTTGTAATGTCACTTGGCGTAAAACAGCTGTGATCGCCCACAGCGCATGATGCGTATATATGACCTGTTCCAAAAATGAGTCTTGAGTAATTTGATCCCGTATTTCGCGCAACCATGCCAAGAAACTATATTATTATAATTACCGTTTACTCGAAGGGTGTAATTATAAAATTAAAAATTATATATTATACCACCATCATAATTTTATAAATAATTTAAGTATACGCACTCGTATTATTATGAAGTATTGACCATAATACGATAGGACTTAATTTTAATAATTGAATAAATACAGTTTTTATTATTTTAAATGTAAATAACTTCTGACTTGAATATTTTTTAATTTATTTGTTACTATAAAATACTTGGACTATATTATTTTTCAAAATATAAAATTCAAATTTAAATCAAGCCTGTTGTTATTTCTCTCTATACATATAGTAAACTATAGTAATTATTAATTTATTATTAATATTTGTAATGACATATATTTTTTTAATTTCAGTTCACGAAGGGTTTATTGTACACCAGTCTACTCCAAAATTTGGGTAAATCATAATATTATATATAAATTAAAACAGCAATATTCATAAGCATAACGATTTAACAAAAATAATACAATTTTAGAAATGACGCTGCTCCGCCAGTATTCGAACAGATATTCAAAAATGCCAGATTCGCCCAAGGTGGAAATGCCGTTTTTGAAGGAAAGGTTACCGGTATTCCAAAACCTTTTGTCTCGTGGACCAGGAAAGGCGCTCCACTATTGGGTAAATATTTAAATAACTAGTGCCAAACCGTCCTCACCTATACGATACTGATTTATTACGGCCTATAGATCACGTAACGGCAATCGAAAAAATATATAATAAATTATTTAGTGATATAAAAATTTTTTAAATCAAATATCCATTTTCAGAGTCATACAAATACAAGATGACGTATGATCAACAAACAGGGAATGTTGTTCTTACGATCAATCAAATCGGTCCAGGAGATGAAGGGGAATACACATGTTCGGCGCGCAATCAATACGGCGAAGCAATTTGTTCTGTTTTCATTCAACCAGAAGGTAATATAAAATCGTACTAAAAGTCTGAAAATAAATGCAAAATTATCGATTAACTTATAGTTTTGTATTGTCAACGTGTTTAATTTATTTTGTTAGGCCATACTGTTCAAATACCTCAAGGCACGTATGGTTCTCAGCGAGTACAACAAACACAAAATACGCTGTATACAAATAATTATTCGAACATCGATGAAGTAAGAAAATATTATAAACATGATGATCGTCAATCATTGATTATTATTATTATTATTTATATTGTTGTGATGTAACAATGGTTTAATGTTTTTGAATAAGGATTTCAAAGTCGATACTTTCGAATATCGCTTACTCCGTGAAGTGTCCTTCAGACAGTCTGTCACCAAAAGGTACCTGGGTGAAGAGGATGTTAAGTTTACAAGCAGCGCACACCAAGGCCCGGTCGTCGCACCCCAAGTACTTCAGAAACCGCGTAATTCAAAATTAGTAGAAGGATCAAACGCTACATTTACTGTAAAAGTGTCAACAGCTAAGGATACAAGGGTAAAATAAAAATTAAACACGATACTATATTATGATAATATATTATACTAATAAAAAAAATAAAACGCATTTTTAACGACTTTTTATTATTTTTTGTCTTGTAGTTGACTTGGTTCAAGAACGGTCAGAGACTCGTAAATGGACCAAAACACCAGATAAATTTCACCAACCAAATCGCTACACTTTATATACCACAAGTTAATTGTGAGGATTCTGGACATTACACTCTGCTTGTAGAAAACCCACAAGGCTGTGTAGTTTCTTCTGCGTATCTTGCCATAGAACCGATGCAAATAGCATATGACAGAACAGAAGACAAGTGAGTTTGGAAATTTCGTAATTCATCGGTTATTAACCTTCTCCGAATTTATAATAAATATGTTTTATGCAAGCAAATAATTTTTTTGCGCTTAAATTAAAATACATAATATTATTTCTAAATATTATATTTATTTAATATTTACATTTTGTACAATATTCAAAACATATTATTAGTGAAAACTCTGAAACGATATTAATTATATAAATACTCAATTTTGTTTGGATATATACATACTTATAATAATTATTTTATATTATTTATTTATTTATACAGAACCAAAAACTATTATAATTTTTTAATTTTGAAAATAAGTATTATATCTTATTATAGTAATCTATTATATGAATATTAGAAATTATAATGTGAATATTTTTGTAGGGAGAATGTAATAACTAAAACTCATAACAAGCTTGAGTCTATAGAAGTAGTCGAAGGCAAGATGTTGGCACCAAACTTTGTGCGTGTTTGTGGTGATCGTGACGTGACCGAAGGAAAATTGACACGTTTCGATGTCCGTGTCACGGGCAAACCGTATCCTGAAGTTTCGTGGTATATAAATGGTCAGCAAATTAAGGACGACGCAACGCACAAGATATTGGTTAACGAATCTGGTGACCATGGTTTGATGATAACTAATGTATCCCAAGCAGATGCAGGTCAGGTGGTTTGTGTCGCAAGAAGTAAATCTGGAGAAACTTCTTTCCAAGTAAATATAATAGTTCTTTTTTTGCTAAACTTAACTCATTAAAAAGTAAAGACTTTAAAAGTTTAAGATGAATAACGTTTTGTTATTTCTATATATTAGGCGGTAAATTATTAAGAAAATACATGTTAATATATGCGTAGTATAAACAATTATAAAATTAAATTAATAGTAGGTATATCAATGCATAATAATAATTTATATCGCTTCTAATAGTTATGCATATATTGACAGTTTTGCTAATTTAAATTTAGGGGATAGCTGTTGTCGGTTGATACATGGTGGTATCGGGTGCGGGGTAGAAATAGCCGGTGGTCCTTCCGTCAGTGCCGAAACGATGAAAGTAACCCACAAACAACCTAAAATGTACTTATATCCACTACCCGCATCCATCACTATAATATTCAATAACATTTTTAGCTATTGCCTATTATACATATTTACATATAATATATTTATATTTAATTATTGGGTTTCACTATCACATCTCGACTATCAACTGCGCTAGTTTTGCCACTGTTTCCTATTATAGAAATTAAAAAGAAAATTGATTTTCACCATAATACTATAAACATAAAATTCGTACCTAAATTGATTCAAATCTCTAGGGGGTGTCCTGATTTTTAATACTAGCACCAAGAATTCCGTGACTATGATGTTAAATAATAATTAAAAACCTTGGAACGTACTATTGTACTGACCACCATGGTCATGGATCAACATAACTTTTTCGATTTATCATTAATTATTTACATAAAAAAAATGTTTAGTACCTCTTTGAAAAAAAATTGCAAGAATTATTGTTGGAAACTACTTAATATTTAGTAGGCGCGCAATACTTTTTTTTTTTTATAAAATCGATTTCAAACGGTACGCTGCTTGAGCGGCCGTACGAAATCGAAATAATTTTGACGGGCGTGGTCGGTATACCTGCAAGAGCGCGTACGAATAACGAACAAGCGTTCGTCGCGATGGGCCGTATAGCTGTAAGCGGCGCGTGGCTTATCGCTGGCTGCAATAACACTATATAGACGACGACCGCATTTGGCGACGGTGCAACATAATTTTGAAATGTATGGTCAGTACCGCCGAATCACGCGTTTGCCATTACGTATATACCATCTCGTGTTTACACCGCGATGCGTCGTTCGAAATTGAGTCACGTCACGCTCGTGACGGTGGGCCGCATCCGTACCACGATATCTAATCGGCTTAAAAATCACACGGAAAAAAAAAGACAAATTAAATATAAGTAATAAATTTTACAAAATTATATATTTTTTTAAATTTTAAACACAGTTGTGTATAGGGTATAATGTGTTCATATTATCTCGAAACCGCAGATTGATATACGTGTCACGCCTATATATATATATATGATTACATGAATAATGTATATATTTTGTACAGAGTGATTCATTTTTATATGTAGGTACACGCTGCTGTACGTCTATGAACTACTTGTGTGGATTTTTCATTTATGATAAACTTTGTTTTAATTTTTTTTCCCCATTATCTCTGTGGAAATTTTTTAAATAATTAGGTAGTTCATTCATAACGATGACACCTAATCATCATAGCCATCAAATAATATATACTATTTATTTTGGTCATCGAATATTCTTGTACCGTTGCTTAGCATCTGTTTTTCAATACATATACTTGAAGTGTATAGAGATAAAAAAAACATTTATTTATTTCTTTAGCTAACTTATTTTTTCAATGTGTATTCTGTCCATAATATGACATACCTACTCGTAGTATGTATGATAGGATACGGTTTTGTATTGTCAGAAATAGGCATTCATGATTCATGGTGGAGGGGGAAGGGTAGGGCTCACTTTTTTTATATCGCCTAATGTCATAATATTTAAACTGTATAATATGCCGTATTTTTCTTAGCTACGCATATGGATGGATTCAGTATAGTGAAATCCAAATAAAACATTTATTATGATCGAAAAGTCCTCAAATGTCATAATCATAAACAATTGGTGTCTACGTCATAAGTATAGGTATATAGCCATATAGGTACTTAACATTTTCAAAAAATCGATAGGTATTTCAATAGATTAATGCGATATCAATATAACATCAACATGATGGATAATTAAACAAAAAAAAAAAAAATTGGTTTTAACTTTTAACGTACTGATATTTGGTAAGTTGTAATACCTAATTAGTAATTAATAAGTAATAACGTATTAAACTCGGAGTATAGAGATATATTTTGAAAAGACTGTAAGGGTGTACTTGGTGGTTAGGGTCCTCGCGGTCGTCATGACTCACAGTTTTTTTTTTTTGTTAAAGTAGATGGCAGGTAGAAAATTGTGTAATACACTAATAAATTTAAAATGTACTAATAATAAATTGTGTCGGTATCTACGTGAAAAACTGTTATCTTTGGCTTCTTGTTGGAATTTTTTTTATTTCGTCGTTATAATAAACCGGTAGTCCGGTCACATATTATATTAAGTAATAATTATTAATTATTACTGTATGCCATATACCCAAGTCCTAAATACATACATTGTAATGACCACGATTGAATTCATAGAAAAATGAAATTTAAATCGTGATTGTGGTGTACTGGTGTGAGTTATTGTTGCCTATTATAATTCTATAATTATAATCATGTTTTTTTTGCGTTTGTAATATTATCACGCCTCTTGGGCCTCAGCTGCTGCTGCTGCCGATTCCCGCCAAATTACAATATTATCAAAACATAATATTATAATATTATTATATTTCATTAAATTTTATCTTTATATCAATTTTGAACGTTTTGAGTTCTGATTTATGAGTGTTACATTATCCAAGAAATGAGGTACCTAATCAAAGACGAATGTACCTAATCTGCATTTTAATGCTCATAAGTCATAAGTCAAAACTAAAAATTTATATTAAGTGATATTTTATTTTACTTCTGACAACGGTATGAAAAATATTCACAGTTAATTTTGTTTATTGTATATTAATATGTTATACATTTTATATGATATCTAAAATGTCTTAATTTTTACAACAAATCGATGAGATAAGTGATTAATTTTTGAGCTATGACACATTAGGTTTTGTATTGGATAATGATAAATTATGTAAAAATAATTTATCATTATCTGATTCAGGGTCTATGTTATTTAATACATCAAAATATTTTGTTATGTATTTGGAATCAAAAATCTAGTAAGTTAAACTTTTAGATCTCTTAAATTCTTTCTTTTTTTATCTTAAAGATCATTTTTAGAAAATGATTTAAATATTTTTTAAATCTATTGTTATTAGTACAGATGACTTAAGTTATTTTATTTAAAAACACCTGCTTCTTATTTATAATTTATAACCATTTAAATATATTACAATTGTATTACAATTATATTTTTTAATTATCTATGCAAAATTTACTCTAAAATATTAACATTGTTATAATTTATATAGATCATAATAAAATATTATGATATTTAATTAATATACTTATAATATTACATTTTTAAACAATTATAATATTTTAATTTATTATGTACAATATTTATTTTTTAATTTGATGGTTCTATGTTTTTAAAAGAATAATAATGAATATTCTATGGCAATAACAATGTACTTTTTAATTTAAAAAAAATAACATAGGTATTAATATTTTATAATAGAAATATTTTTTATGCATACTTTTTACTTGTGATTTTTTTTCAATTTAAAATGTTGACTATCTAAAATTAATTTTAAATTGATAAAATAATATTACTTTTATGTCTTAAAAGTATTTATGAATGTAGAATTAATTTCATTACTTTTAGTAAAATATTAATGTGTTTATGAAAATCTTTCACTCAGTTTTTTTTTTAAAAAGATAACAGTTGTTAATGGGTTAATACTATAGTATATAGTTAGTTAATTAATTTAATTTGTTACATTTATTTAGTGTAATCTGGGAGTCATTGAAAAAGAACTTGTAGTTGCTCCAAAGTTTGTACAACGTTTTACACCTTTAAATATAAGTGAAGGAGAAACAGTTACATTGAGCGTCAGAGCTGTTGGTACTCCAGTACCAAGAATAACATGGCAAAAAGTATGTTGAAATATTTTATAATTTTTAATATTATTTAAAGGCTCACAATTTATCAATACAATTATTATTTTAGGATGGTGTAAACATCAGCGAACAACCTGGAATGGTGTCTGTATGGACCGAAGGAGGTGGTTCAGTATTAGAAATAGCAAGAGCTGCTCCAACAGACGCAGGTTGGTATCAATGTACAGCTCAAAACACGGCTGGATCAACAGCAACAAGGGCTCGCCTTAACATTATAAGGAAACCTCGCCCTGAAGACTTCTCTGAAGACCGACGTCTTCGGCTGCCAAAACCAACACGAGTCATTGAACCTGAGTAAGTAATAGTTTTTATTTATTTGAAAAAAAATTGTTAAAAACTTATTTTGTATTTTGTTATTATCGTAGGCCTGAGCCAGAACCGGAAGTCGTTTTCCTAAAACATGTTGAGAGAGCAAAATACCATACTCCTCGACCGGAAGAAGACAAGATTTATCCACCACCAAGGTTCATTGTTCCACTCGCGAACATTACTCAACAAGAAGATGGTCGAATTCACTTTGAGGCTAGAATTGAACCCATTGGAGATCCAACGATGGTGGCTGAGTGGTTTGTAAATGGTTACCCATTACAAGCAAGTAAGTTTGTACACAATTTGATAACTAATTTAAAATTATTTAACTATTGATTATTATTTCAAGGTTCAAGAGCTATGACTTTATTAAATTACGGTTTCATAGCTTTGGATTTGTTGAGCATTATATCTGATGATGCTGGAGAATATACATGTAGAGTGACCAGTAGCTCTGGAACAGCTCAATCTACTGCTGTTCTTAAAGTTGAAGGTAAGGTTGAGTAATTATTTTATTAATGTAAACTGGATTTTTATATTGAATGTTATATTACAGGGAGAGATGAAATTGATAAATCCAGTCAATATCCAGACAGTTTAAAATATATTGAACAACTAGAAGATTATTCCAAATATCAAAGAAGTGATAGTTATGATGAAGTTCAGCCATTACCACCAACTTTAGTTAAATCATTACATGATATGGGTGATTTACAAGAAGGTAGAAATGCACATTTCGAAGCTCAGCTTAACCCAGTTAGTGATCCAACTATGAAAGTAGAGTGGTATAAAGATGGAAAACCTATTACAGCAAGTATGTTATAATTGTTTATAAAAAAATTATCTTTATAAAAATAATACTAATTGTTATAATTTAACAATTTCAGGTTCAAGAATAACAACAATATTTAATTTTGGTTACGTTTCATTAAATATTATGCATCTTCGTGCAGAAGACAGTGGGGAGTATACTCTAAGAGCTATAAACCGATGGGGAGAAATTATCAGCACATCAACATTAAATGTTATTGGTTAGTATACATTTAATAAATTATCCATCAACATTTTAAAATGATAATTTTTTTTTCTTCATTAGCTCATAGCAGTATTACAGGTGATTTAGGCTACCCAGAACAGCAAAGGTATATTGATCAAACTGAAGCTTTGGAACAATCTTACCTACAACAAAAAAATCAAGAATATAAAATAAGTGCACCTGAAAGTGTTGCACCACCACAATTTAAAACACCAATTAAAGATCAGCAAAACATTAAAGAAGGTGGTTTTGCTCATTTCGAAGCAAGATTAGAACCATTAGGAGACTCAACGCTTCAAGTAGAATGGTTAAAGGATGGTAAACCAGTTGAAGCTAGTATGTATACATTTTATAAATATAAACAAATAGTTAAATATAATATTATTATTATTATTTAAATAATGATGATTTATTTTAGGTTCAAGAATGACTGTATTCTTCAACTTTGGATATGTTGCATTGACAATAAAATATGTAACTGTGTTTGATATTGGAACATATACTTGCAGAGCTTTTAATAATTTAGGAGATGCTTCAACATCTGCTACATTGACTGTTTTGACTAAAAAAGATGTAGTACAAGATAGCCAACACCCTGGAGGTCTCGAACGATTCCAATATTTGGAAGATTCAAGGTAAATTGATGAAAAAAAATTTTTAAATTAAGTATTTTAAATAATATTTTACCAAACTAAAATTTTAGAAAGAATAAACGAAAGGCAGAAGAAGAAACAGTTATTACACAAAAACCTAGATTTCTTGGACCATTAAAAGGAACAAATAAAATAGCTGAAGGGCAAAGAGCTCATTTTGAAGTTCGAGTAGAACCTCAAAATGATGTGACTATGAAGGTAAATATTACTTTATTTTCATAAATACTTTTTAATAACATTTTGATATTTGATATTTTATTTATTTATAAACATAAATTAACAAACATGACATTTTTTTTTCAATTTTCAGGTTAATAGTTTATAAAAACGCTTTACAATATTTTTTTATGAACATTTTTTTTTAAATAGTTAAAGGCTTTATTTATAATAGTTAATAATATTTATAATTAATGTATCTTTATTAATTATAGTTACATGAAATAAATATTAAGTTTTTTCCAAAGCATATTTATCTATATTTTTAAGTATTCATTTTGATTATAGATTGAATGGTACTTTAATGGAAAAGTAATAATGAGTGCTAATAGAATTCAAACATATCATGATTTTGGTTATGTCGCTTTGGATATTCTTGGTGTAAGAGCCGAAGATAGCGGTACATATGTGGTTGTTGCAAGGAATGCCTTAGGAGAGGCTCAGCTGTCAGCCACAATGCAAGTTGAAGGTAATTTTCAAAAGTTTATTCATTCTACATTTTATAAATAATTATATATTGGTATATAATTTTTAATTACTTTTCATTTATTTTTAGTTCGTTCAAGTATTGATACATCTACTATGCATCGTGGAGTAGTTGAAAAAGCTCCTTATCTTGAATCTAAAAAGTTCACTGAACCTCAGTATGATATTGAAGAAATTTCGAAGTCAAGACCTATATTTATACAACCTTTAAGTGATCCTGCCCCATTGAATGAGGGTAAAAATGTTCATTTGGAATGTCGTCTTGAGCCTATGGGTGATCCTACTATGAGAGTTGAATGGTTCCAAAATGGAAAACCTGTAACAGTTGGTAATTATTAATTAAGATTTGCCTTAATAATTTCATTGACCTTTAGTTGAATAAGTCTATTTAATTGTATAACATAAATAATTAAATAATTTATTAAAATATTATGCTTCTAAAAGGTTCAAGGTTTCGTACATATTATGATTTTGGATATGTTGCTTTGGATATCATACATGTCACATCGATTGACTCTGGTGAATATACTGTGAGAGCTACAAACCATTTAGGATCAGCTCATACATCTGCTTGTGTCAATGTAAATATTATGTCTATTATACCATTTTATATGAATTTTATCTAATAGCTTTTTAATTTTACACAGGTATTATGTAGATCAGACATTTTAACTGAAAGTCAAAATGAGTATGCATTGGAGCAGATACAAATGTTAGAAGATGCATCAAGATATCAAAAAATGACAATTGAAGAAGAAAGTATTATGCAAGGGCCACAGTTTACTAAACCATTACATAATATACAGACATCTGAAGGTACAAACGTACATTTGGAATGTAGATTAAAACCGGTTGGAGATCCAACTATGAAAATAGATTGGCTGGTCAATGGACGTCCAGTCAAAACAGGACATAGGTTCCGCCCTGCCTATGATTTTGATTATGTAGCACTGGATTTGTTAAGTGTATATCCTGAAGATTCTGGAGTGTATACTTGCCAAGCTAGAAACGAAATGGGTGAAGCTGTTACTTCCAGTTCTGTGAAAGTGATTGCTAAACAAAATTTAATATTAGATTCACAACATCCACATGGTCTAGAAAAAATACAATATCTAGAAGATTCAGCGAGATACAAAAAAGCTGAAATGATTGAAGAGTCTGTTAAAATAAAACCTCGTTTTTTGACCAAACCAAAGAATGTCGAAAATTTAAAAGAAGGACAGCATGCTCATTTTGAATGTAAATTAGAACCAGTCACTGATTCTAACCTAGAAGTTCAGTGGTTTAAAAATGGAAAACCAATCATTATTGGTAAGATTATGTTGTAATAATAAAATAATTAATTAACTATATATATTATATTATTTAAAAAAAATAAAAATATTTATTCTTTTATAGGCCATCGCTTTAGACCTATCCACGATTTTGGATATGTAGCCTTAGATATCATAGATGTCATTGAAGAAGATTCTGGAACTTATACATGCCGTGCTGTTAATTTACTTGGTGTTGATGAAACAAATGCTCATCTAACATGCAGAAGTAAATAATTTTATTATTATTTAAATATGATCTAGTGTATTCATTTAATTAATAATTTGTATGCAGGTTCATCACGTATTGTAACAGAAACTCAAAACGAAATGGGTCTGGAACAAATTCAATATCTTGAAGAAAAATCTAGATACCACAGAAGAGAAGACATTGAAGAAACAACCACTCAGGCTCCAATTTTCACTACTTCATTGAAACATTGTGATATTAAAGAAGGCCAACGAGCTCATTTTGAATGTAGATTAATTCCAGTATCTGATAACACCATGAAAGTTGAATGGTTCCACAATAATGTTCCAATCAAGTTTGGATCTCGATTTACCGAAACCAATAACTTTGGATTTGTTGCATTGGATATTCTTCAATGTTTACCTGAAGATTCTGGCACATATACATGTCGTGCAACTAATTGGCTTGGACAATCTATAACATCAGGAAATCTCAATGTTCAATGTGAGTTTATAAGATAATGATAATATATTCAAATAATTATATTTTAATCAATTTATTTATTATGATTTCAGCGAGAAAGTCAATTTATTTGGAATCACAACATGAAGATGCATTAGGTCGTTTAGCTCAGCTTGAAAACTCAAACCGTTATCAACGCCAATCAATTATAGAAGATGTAGTAACACAAGCTCCAGTATTTACTCAACCTATGAGAGATATTACTATGATTGAAAGTCAGCCTGCTCATTTTGAAGCAAGATTAATACCAGTGGGTGATGATAAATTAAAAGTAGAATGGTTAAGAAATGGAATCCCTATTCAAGCATGTATGTATACTATTCAAAATGTTATTTATAGTTTTAAAATATTATTAAAAAATACAATTTTAATTTAACATTTTTAGCTAATCGTGTATCAACAATGCATGATTTTGGTTATGTGGCTCTTAATCTTAAATATGTTTATCCCGAGGATTCTGGTACTTACACATGCAGAGCTATAAATGATTTAGGACAAGCAGTTACCTCAGCCACACTGAATGTGCATTGTAAGTATTTTTTAAATTTATTATTAGTTAATTATAAGAATATAAGGAATTTAAAACATTTCAAATTCTTTCAGCTAAAGCTTCTCTTCAATTGGAAAGTCAACACGAAGCAGCATTAGATAAATTAAGACAGCTCGAGGATTCTAGTAGGTACAAACGAGTAGAACAAAAAGAAGTGGAAGTTACTGAAGCGCCTAAGTTTATTGTGCCATTAAATGGAACTGAAAGTTTGATTGAAGGTCAAAGTGCCCATTATGAGTGCCGTATAGAACCTTATCCTGATCACACACTACAATTAGAATGGTTACACAATGGGAAACCATTACAAACAGGACATAGGTTTAGAACAACTTATGATTTTGGTTTTGCGTCATTGGATGTTTTATCAGCTTTACCAGAAGATTCTGGAGAATATACATGTAGGGCTATTAATAAACTTGGAAGGGCTGAGTCATCAGTTAAGCTAAGTGTTCAATCTCGGGCATCGATTATTAGTGATACTCAACACCAAGGAGCTTTGAACAAAATACAGTATTTGGAAGATGACTCTAGATTTAAAAGAGCAGCTGCTGAAGACGTTCTAATGACAGAGAAACCACAATTTGGACGACCTCTTAAGAATATTGAACATCTTCCAGAGGGACAAAGTGTACATCTTGAAGCTACATTAATTCCAGTTAATGACCCAACTATGAAGGTTGAATGGTTTAGAAACGGAATACCAATTCCTCAAGGCCACAGATTTAAGACAGTTTATGATTTTGGATTTGTTGCTTTGGATGTACTTTATGCTTATCCTGAAGATTCAGGTACATACATGTGCAAGGCCAAAAATGCTGCAGGAGAAGCAGTCACTACTTGTATTGTAACAGTCGATTGTAAGTTTTTTTTATTAGTAAATTATTTTAAATTTTATTAAAAATCATTATTTGTAATTAATATACAACTTTTATTTATATAGCTAAATCTGGTCTTCAGTTAGACACATTGGATGAAGATAGATTAAAAAAGATTAAACAACTTGAAGCTTATGAAAGACCTACAGCTCAAGAAGCTGTATTTGAACTTCAAAAACCAGTATTCCTCACACCTCTTAACAGGTAAATAAAATTAATTCAATCTGTTTATAATAGTAAATTTTAATATATAGTTTTTAATATTTTACAAACTATGTTTAGTCTTGAATTACTGAAAGAAGGAGAACACGCTCATTTAGAAACTCGAATTGAACCAATTAATGATGCTGATTTGAAAATCGAATGGTTCGTTAATGGAGTAGCAATTAAAACGGGTCATCGTTTTAAGACTACACATGATTTTGGATATGTTGCATTGGATATTTTATATGCATATGCTGAAGATTCCGGTACTTACATGTGTAAGGCCACCAATAAAAAAGGAGAAGCAGTAAATACTTGTCAAATTAATGTTGCCTGTAAGTTATTCTATTTATGATAATTTTATGTCCTTTAATTTTATATTATATAATATGCATACTTTTACAATATTTATTATAATTTAAAATTTTTTTAACAGCTCGTAGAAGTATCTACTTAGAAACGCAGCATCCTGATGGATTAGAAAAGATTCGTGAACTTGAAGCGCAAGGGCGCCCAGCAAAACTTGAAATTGATGAGCCTCCACCAACAGCACCATCATTAACCGATCTATGGGTATATTTTTGTTTTACTCTTTTTAATTTCAATAGTATTAAATAACATAATAATTATTATTTTAACAGGGCACTACTGAGGTAGCTGAAGGAAAAACAGCCCACTTTGAGTGTCAAGTTAAACCTGTACACGATTCTAAATTGAAAGTTGAGTTCTTCCATAATGACAAACCACTTGGATCTGCTTCTCGTTTCCATACTACATATGATTTTGGTTACATATCTTTGGATATTGGCCATGTTGTTTCTGAAGATGCTGGAAAGTATACCGTTAAAGCTACCAATGAATTGGGTCAAGCCACTTCAAATATTAATTTATTAGTTCAAGGTATTTAATCACTTAAAATAAGAAATATATTATTTCAGACATAAATAAAATGTTTAATGTTTTCCATAATAGGAGGCGGAAGTATAATTTTGGACTCTCAAAGACCTGAAGGATTAGAAAAAATAAAAGAGTTAGAAATGGCTGTACCTTTCAAACGTGCAGATTATTCAGAACCTATATCAAAACAAAGACCAATGTTCACACAACCTTTACAAAATATTGACAGCATAAATGAAGGACAAACAGCTCACTTTGAATGTCGTCTCATCCCAATAGGCGATTCATCAATGACGGTCGAATGGTTTAGAAATGAAAAACCACTAGAAACAAGTATTAGTAGAATTTTTAATCAATTTGAAATATAATATAATATTGGTAAAAATTTTATTTTAGGTTCAAGGATTACAAAAACATATGACTTTGGTTATATATCTCTAGATATTTCTCATGTTAGAGATGAAGATAATGGGGTATATAGTTGTAAAGCCACAAATGCTCTTGGAGAGGCAGTTTCGACAGCCTCTATGAGAGTTAGAAGTAAATAATTAAAAATAAAAACTTAATAATTGTTAATGTTGTTAATTATTATTAAAACATTTATTTATTTTTATTAGCAAAATCTGATATTCAGTTAGAGAGTCAACATCCAGAAGGTCTTAAAAAAATTGTTGAATTAGAACGCGGTCAAGAACCATTGAAGAGAGAAGAGGTAGAAAGATCATTTGAAAAACCAATTTTCACACAACTTCTTACAGGTCCTTCAGAGCTTATTGAAGGTCAACATGCTCATTTTGAGTGTAGAGTTGTACCAGTAGGTGACCCAACATTACGTTTTGAGTGGTATGTTAATGGAGTCGAATTAAAAATGGGTAAGTTCTAATTTTTAAATAATTTAAAACATAAATATGTTTATACAATTTTTTTTAAAATTATATTTATTTTCAAATTTACATTTTATTTATTTTTATTTTTTTTAAATAGGTTCAAGATTCCATGTAACAAATGATTTTGGCTTTGTAACTTTAGACATCAGCTCAACTGTCGCAGAAGATTCTGGAGTTTATACATGCAAAGCAATTAACAGGGCTGGAGAAGCTGTTTCTTCCACATCCATGAAAATAAAACGTAATACTACCTCAAATACATGTTGTTTGTTATATTTAATTATTTAAAATGTTTACTTTAGATCGCTCTTCAATTATTCATGAACCATTACAACCTGATGCGTGGGAAAAAATTCAGCTTAAAGAAGCAGAAATGAATAAAGTTCCTGAAATGTTCATTGATACTAGACCACAACAAGCACCTGTTTTTACTTCACATTTGCAAAATCAAGACCGTTTAGCTGAAGGTCAGCATGTTCATTTAGAAGCTCAAGTAGAACCTAGAGCAGATCCTAATCTTCGAATTGAATGGTTCAAAAATGGAGTCGCATTGACTACTGGTATGTTTTGGTAACTTATAATTGATTTTAAAAATTTAAAGTAAAGGTGTGTGCAATTGTATGTAATTATATTTTGATTTATATTAAATATTAATTGAAAGTTACATAATTTCTTATACTTCATTAATGCTTTTATTATTATAGGTTCAAGAATACGTAGCACTTTTGATTTTGGTTTAGTCACATTAGCAATAAATAGTTTGAGACCAGATGATACAGCTATCTATACATGCAAAGCAACGAACATTTTGGGTGAAGCTGTTTCAACTTGTACATTAAAAATATCGGATAGCCATTGGTTAATAAGTAACACTTTACACCCTGAATCTCTTTCAAAAATTGAAGATTTGGAAAAACCACATGCTGGACGAGTTGAAGGACCAGAACCAGTTTTTGAAAGTCCTGTGTTTATTTCTCATCTTAATAACTGGGAATGTAAAGAAGGAAATGATGTTCATTTTGAATGTCAAGTAGAACCTTCCAAAGATCCAACTTTGAAAATTGGTATTTAAATACTTGAAAATATATTATTGAATTTTGAATAAACATTGCATATATATTTGATAGATTGGTTTGTAAATGGAAAACCACTTCAAAGTGCAGCTAGATTCAAGTCAGCCTATGATTTTGGTTTTGTCACATTAGATATACACCATGCATACTCAGAAGATTCTGGAATATATACTTGTAGAGCTAGTAATAGCAAAGGTCAGGCTGTAACTACTGGAACATTAAAATGTACAGGTAATATCATTAAGTTAAATGTTATATTAGTTTCAAGATTGTGTATAAACAAAAAAAAATTATTATTATTGTTATTAAGGTCTCCAAGGCATTCATTTAGACACACAACACCCACAAGGAAAAACTGGATTAGAAAAGGTACAAAAAGTGGAAGATAATCTTGCTTCTAAATATCAACGTCAAACATCTTTGCCTGAAGCAACTTTCCCAAAACCAATATTTGTTGTACCTCTTGAAGCTGAATTCATATTAGCTGAAAGTAAACCACTGCATTTGGAGGCACAAGTTGAACCCAAGAATGACCCCAATCTCAAAATTGAATGGTACTTTAATGGAAAAGTACTTGATTTGGGTAAAATTGTGTTATTGATTTTCAGCTTATTTATGTGGTTACTTCAAATAGTTAATGTTGGAAAAATTTAATTTTAATTTTAGGATCACGTTTTAAGACAAACAACGATTTTGGTTTTATAAGTTTGGATTTAACTGATGTATATGAACGAGATCAAGGAGTGTATACCTGCAAAGCATATAATCATTCTGGAGAAACATATACTTCAACAACTGTATATTGCAGTAGCAACAAGGGATTAATCGAGCATACTCAGCACCCAAAAGGAGAAGAAGGTTTGGAAAAAATTCAAAGTTTAGAAGAATCTTTACAAAGACAAAAACAAGGAATTACAGACAACGAGACTGGACATGCGCCTGTTTTCACTTCACAAGTAATATAAATAAAAGTTACATTAATTCATATTTTTTTTAATATTTAATTTTTTATTCTTATAGTTCAAAGATCTTGGATTCTTAAGCGAAGGTGAAATTGCTCATTATGAAGCTTCATTAACACCTGTTGGTGATCAGAAAATGGTTGTTGAATGGTTCTACAATGGAAATGCTATTGAAGCTAGTAAGTTAACTATTTAGTTTGTATAATGAGTATTTGTATAATAATTTATTTTAAATTATCTAGGTCACCGTATTCGTACAATATATGCATTTGGAATGGTTGTTCTTGAAATTCTTGGTACTAAAATAGCTGATACAGGAACTTACACTTGTAAAGCAACGAATGATTATGGATCTGCAGAGATGAGTGTTACACTAGAATGTGTTGAAAGAATAACTGGTCAAAAACCAAAATTCACTTCTCAAATTCAGACTCTAGTTGGCTTAAAGGATGGAGATTCTGCACATTTTGAATGCACATTAATACCGGTCAATGATCCAGATTTAAAAGTAGAATGGTTCCACAACGGTAAACCATTATTACATAAAAATCGCGTAAAAATGATTTCCGATTTTGGATTTGTGGTCATGGATATAGCATATATACAAAACCACGATTCTGGAGAATATATTTGTAAAGCAAGCAATAAGTAGGTTTGAATTTATTATTATTAAAAACAATTTATACAATTATTAATAAAATCATTTTATTTTTCATCAAGATATGGCGAAGATATAACTAAAGCCACTATCCAATACTCTGGAAAAGGCGGTGTGTATTTAGATTCACTGCAACCTACTTCCTTAGCAAGAATTCAAGAATTAGAAAATGCTACAGGAAAACCAGCTGGATTTGCATCATCTCCTATATCAGAAGCTCCTAAATTTACAACTCAATTGGTTGACATAACAAATTTGAAAGAAGGGCAAAGTGCTCACTTTGAAGCTCGAGTTACACCAGTGAACGATCCAAATCTTGTTGTATGTTCTAGAATTTTTGTTATTTACCTTAAAAATGGTGGTTATATATATTTTTTTTTAGGTTGAATGGTATTTCAATGGTGAAAAGCTACAACACGGTCATAGATTTAGAACATTCCATGATTTTGGTATAGTAATATTGGATATATTGTATTGTTATGAAGAAAACTCTGGTGTATACGAGTGTAGAGCATTTAATAAAGCAGGAACTGATACCACTAAGGCAAATCTACGTTGTACCTCCAAAACTAATTTGATCTTAGATTCCCAACTTCCTCGAGGAATGGAAGGAGGATTAGAAAAAATTCAAACTCTTGAAGATTTAACTCTCAGAGTTAAAGATGAAAAAGTTTCTGTGGAAAATCGTCAAGCTCCAATGTTTACTGAACCATTATCCAATATTGATAGTTTACGAGAAGGTGAAAGTGCACATTTTGAAGGTCGCCTTACACCTGTTGATGATCCTAACTTAAAGGTAAATTCACAACTTAATTGTTTCAAAATCAGTTTTAATAATGTTATAAATTATTAGGTGGAATGGTTCTGGAATGGAAAACCATTAAAAGCAGGTTCTAGATTCAGAACTTTCTGTGAATTTGGTTTTGTTATATTGGAAATATCTCCAGTATATCCTGAAGATTCTGGAGAATATTCATGTCGAGCTTCCAACCATTATGGTGAAGCTGTTACTACAGCTAGCATGAAAGTTCAAGGAAAGAGAAGTATCATTGTAGAATCACAGCTTCCAAAAGGAATGGACACTACTATTGATAGAATTGCAGAACTTGAAGGTCTTGGAAAATCAAGGGCGCCTATTGAAACTGAAGACGATCTGGGAAGGGCACCAGAATTCATTACAACTCCAGCTGATCTAAGTTTGTCAGAAAATTCGTTGGCTCATTTTGAATGTAGACTTGTACCATCAAATGATGCTAGCATGACAGTTACTTGGTTCCATAATGGCAAAGTGTTATCAGCCGGATCACGCATAAAAACAATTAATGATTTTGGATTTGTTATCCTTGAAGTAGCTGGTGTTTATATTAGAGATTCTGGTCTATATACTTGCAAGGTAATTTTTTGTTACCTAATTTAAAGTCTAAGCTATATTATATAAATAATATATAAAATAGTATTTATTATATTTAAGTACCATATAATCATATTTTTAATATCATCTACTCATTACACGACTATGATAATATTGTCTTATTGTCTTACATAATATATTAGGGTCAGCTACGCCAATAGACAGAAAATTTTATGTTATTTAAGGTTTCTTCTGATAATTATTGATGTCACATATGATGCACTCACTCTCTTATTCTGTATACATTTTCAAGTTCCTTGATACACCACTAATTCAGAATCTATACTATAACTTTTTAAGTTTTTGTATTATTATTAATTAAAACTATTGTCAATACTATGTTATTTAAAGTGATTAATTGTAATTCTGTGAAAAGTACCTAATTGGGTATTACTTAATTAATTAATAAATAAATATTATTACTAATGATAATAGTATTGATACATAGTTAAAGAATCTAACTAAATAATTAAAATTTTAATAAGTGAAATTATATTATTAATTAATGAAATATAAATTCATGCATTATACTATTCTATAATTGACTGAATGTGTGTTTCATACAATCAACTGATTTTGATGCGTTTTATTTTTTAATCTGCAGAGTAACCTATGATAATATATTTTTTACTCTTATAATATTATTGCCATCAAAGTCTGGCTCAAACCATAGAATATTGTATTATCATGGTCATTTTATTTGGCCATTATAATATTGTATCATGTTATACAGGGTGTCCCACGGAGTTCTGACAAATGAAATAACTTTTATTCTAATTGATATTTTTTCATTTTTTTTTTTTTTGTAAAATTAATAGACGCTTGCTCTACAAGTATAATATAAAATTTTAAATTAAAATTTTTTTTTACACAAAATAAAAATTTTTAAATTTTATTCAATTTTTTTTGAAGAAATTCAAAATAGCCAATTTATAAACATATTGGAAAAAATAGATTTAACGTTTTCAGTATTCAATTTGAGTAATCCGTTTGCGACTTATTAACATTTAAATATTTGTTACATTCACTGCTACCGGGCAATTGGTTATTATTATTTCTATGGATACTATCTTAGTTTGTTATCTTGGGTTCATTTTGACTTCTGGTTTTAACTGTTGGGTCTGGTAAATTGCCCGGTAGCAGTAAATGTAACGAATATTTAAATGTTAATAAGTCGCAAACAGATTACTCAAATTGAATACTGAAAACGTTAAATCTATTTTTTCCAATATGTTTAAAAATTGAATCAAATTTAAAATTTTTTATTTTGTGTAAAAAAAAATTTTAATTTAAAATTTTATATTATACTTGTAGAGCAAGCGTCTATTAATTTTACAAAAAAAAAAAAATGAAAAAATATCAATTAGAATAAAAGTTATTTCATTTGTCAGAACTCCGTGGGACACCCTGTATATATAATATAACATATTATGACATGCATTAGTATGATTTTCCTCTAAAAACTTCCATAATTTTTAATCAATGATTAAACCAATACTAAACCTTCAATAATTTAGAAATATTAAATTCTTTCCTTGACATATCTATACAGAGGCATCTGTATAATGTGTAGTATTAAGTAGAAAGAACCTATATTTTAATATATTATGACACATATTTTAATATTTATTAATAACAAAAAGTATTAGGTATATAGAATGTAAATATAAACAATTTTTAATAAGTATTTCTGACTTTAGGCCACCAATAAACATGGAGAAGCAACAGTGACGTGTAAGTTACAAGTTAAAGGCCGGCAAGGTATAGTTTTAGAACCTCAATTGCCTAACACATTCAGATCTGGTACAAAAAGTATTCAAAAGCTTGAAGAGAATATGTATAAGCGAGAAGAAATATTGGCTGAAGATGAAAAACCAAATCCTCCTAGGTTTACTGTAGAACTGAAGGTGAATATTTACTCATACATAATTTATAATTAAGAATCCAAAATAATAATAAAAATTATTTAGGATGCATTGGATGTACAAGAAGCCAAATCCGTTCATTTTGAATGTAGAGTAGAACCAGTTAATGACTCTACATTAAGGATTGATTGGTTTTTCAATGGAAAACCTTTTGCTACTGGTTCACGTGTACATGTGATAAATGATTTTGGATTTATATCTTTGGACATGGATTATGTTTACTCTCGAGATTCTGGCGAATATATATGCCGTGCAACAAATAAATGGGGAACTGCCTTTACAAAAGCAAAATTAACATGCATTGCCAAACAAAATGTCATTTTAGAGTCACAATTACCAGAAGGCATGAGCGGAGAAAAATTAAAAGCGTTAGAGCAAGGGCCAGTACAAGAAAAAAAAATTCATGATGAGATAGAGGCAATGCCACCAAAATTCTTATCTCAGGTAAAAAAAAAAAGTTGTGATAAATATTTAGTTTCTTTTATTTTTAAACTTATGCTATAAAACAAATTTAAATATTTTTTAAACAATGTTGTTTGATATAATTTTATTTGAATATTAGTATAATGCTGTAATTGAAATAATAATTAATATTATATTTTGGTACACAGATTGAATCAACAACAGTTGAAGAAGCAAGTTCTGTACATTTTGAAACTAGAGTCGAGCCTAAAAATGATCCAAAATTAAGAGTAGAGTGGTACAGAAATGGGAAACCATTACCTTCAGGCCATAGATACAAATCTATATTTGATTTGGGTTTTGTATCTTTGGATATACTATCTATGTATTCTGAAGATTCAGGAGAGTATATTTGCAGAGCTGTAAATGATCACGGTGAAGCCATTACTAAAGCTATGGTCACCTGCAAACGTACGTTTACAGTAATTTTTTATCTTAAAATATGCTGAAATAATATTTTTCAATTTATAGAGCTTCCAACAATATTACTTCAAAATCAAGTACCAAAAGGTATGAAGAAATCAGAAGCTTTGACTCAAATGGAAGCGGCTATTAAAAAATACACATCTGAGATTCATTTGACCATAGACGATTTGTACGAAGTTGAAAAGAAACAACCACCAAGGTAATTTTTATTTAATGTTGTTTTTTTTTTTATATATAAAGAAGATACAATGGATGAACTGAATGTCAACCTTTAGAAAAATAATTTTTTAACATTACTATATTTTGTATACAATTACACTATTATTCTGTTATTTATTATTATTTATGTTATCTATATCTTTTTGTTAATTTATCCCCAATCATATCTCACCAATATTATTTCATGTAAAAGAAAAAAAAAATGTATTTTTTAATTATTAATTTTAGATTTGTCACCCAAATTAAAGATCAGTTGTCATTAGTTGAAATGGAATCAACCAAATTTGAATGTCAATTAGCTCCAGTTGGTGACCCTAATATGAAGGTTGAATGGTTCTTAAATGGCAAACCATTAAGACACAGTATGTTTAATTAATAAATATATAATATTAGACATATATAGAAATAACTAATTTAGTAATTTTATTATCTTATTAATATTTTGCAGAGAATAGATTTAACCCAATTTATGATTTTGGTTATGTTGCAATGAACTTCGGTTGGATATATCCTGAAGATAGCGGTGAATATGTTTGTAGGGCTACTAATTTATACGGACAAGATGAAACAAGAGCCACCATAAAAACATCTGGTAAGCCAGGTATCATTTATGACTCGCAGCTTCCTAAAGGAATGAAGAGTATTGAAAAAATAAGAGAAATGGAAGCATCGTGGCAAGTGTAAGTAAAATGAAATAATATAATAAAATTACTTGTATCTGATTGGTTTATAACAATTTCAGAACACCTGAAATGAAAGAAGAAGAAGAAAAACGTAGAGAACCTCCACAATTTGTAAGCAAACCAGAACCTGTTACTGTATGTGAAGGTGATTGGGCTAGATTCTGTTGTAGAGTAACTGGTTTCCCAAGACCAAGAGTTATGTGGCTAGTCAATGGAAACACTGTGGTGAATGTAAGTCTTGAAGAAATATTTGGGTTTGTCAAATTTTTTAGTTAATATAAATAAACGGTTTATTGTAGGGAATGAGATACAAATTAAATTACGATGGAATGTGGCATCTTGACATACCAAAGACAAGGCAATATGACCATGGTAAAGTTGAAGTTATTGCTAGAAATGCATGTGGAGAGACTCGCGTGGAAACAATGCTCACAGTGAATTCAAGACATGACGATTACAGAGGAGTTTTGAAAAACTCACCTAGACGTAAGTATAAATATGGTTTAATTCTTAAAAAACAATGGAAAACGCTTTATATTACTTTTTTATGATTGTGAACGTTATAATTTATAAAGTACCTATGTCAAAATAGGCTATGCACTGTGTAAGTCTTGGAGGTAAATAATGCTATAATAATTAATAATATTCAAGTATGTAGTTCTAATATTAAAACAAAATATTTCCACACATATGCACAACACAAACTCATAAATACACAGACTTCTCCAATTCTTATCCTTTATATCCAACTATATATGGCTTTTCTAACATGGTAAATTGGCTTGTCAAGAGGAATTCTTCGTAGCTTCTACTAACTATCTACAGCATTTCAATTTTTGGAGTATTGAATCAGGTATTGTGTTGTTTTTTTTTTTTTAATTTTTATGTAATTTAATAATACTTCATATATTGTGTAGTATATAATAAACTATAAAATAACAAAGCTTTTTAATATTTGATTGCTTATTATAAACATTTTAATAATTTTTAAACTCATAACCTTTTGTTTGTTTTGAATACTCATAATTTCATTTTGTATATTCTATTTTGTTAGTTTTTTTAATATTTAGTTTATTAAAATGTAAGTGTATTGCATGAATGTACCTATCCAATATTTGACAAATGTATAAAGGCAAATTGTAATTGAAATGTATGTTTAGCATGGTACGACAGTGATTTGGTGCAGTATCAAAGAGATCTTAAAGAAAATGAACTAGAAAAAGTGTTTACTGATAGAGCATCAAATGTTCAAAATGTTGATTATAGTAATATGATTATATCAACGGTTGGTGAACAAATGAAACAAAAACAATTAAATGATTCAAAACCTGAATGGACTGAAACTGTAAAACAAAAAAAGAATGAGGATTATTATAATAAATTGAGTAAAGTAAGTAAAATGTTATACATGTACCACTAATAAATTAAAACATTTATATTTTTTTACTTAAACATTATCATGTTTTATACCAACTCTAAAGCTTAAATTAATTAGAATTAACTAAAATAAAACGAAATACAATGTTCTATTATTTGGTACCTAAATTTTGTATATCATACAATACTATGCATGACGTATACTATATTATTTGAAATTTTGATGTAAGATTAGACTTTTTATGATTAGTAATTTATAAAACAACTAGCCACCATAATTAATCACTAAATATAAAATAATATTGAAATCATTTGGGTTTTCAACATATTTATTTTATATTAACTCTATGGTATTTTATTATATTATTAAGAGTGCTAATTACCTTAAGGTATATTAATTATTTTGAAAGAATTAAGTGTATATGCTTGGATAACAAACAATAATTTGAACATATTTTTAAGTAATTAATTTTTTTTATTAAAATTTCTTAATTTGGTTTATAGTTGGAAGGAGATCAAGTGGTAAAAGAAGCAAGAATCAGAGAAGCTAATCATCAAGTATCAATTGCAGGCGAGAAGTTGAAAACTACTAAAAATATGTCTAAAAATTACGAAGAATCTTTGTAAGGCCATTATTATTATTATTAATTAACTCTAAAGTACTATATATTTAATACGATTTACTATAAAATTAAATTTATTCTGTTTAGAGTTAAAGATAAAAAAGAAGAATTAATGCCTTGGCAAACAACAAAGTTACTTAAAGCACGGGGTGATCAAAGTCCACAAATAATACCGGATCCATCTGAATCGGCTGTACACGGAAAAGAAATTCATGTAGCAAAACAGCAACAAACTCAAAAAGAAGTGAGTGGAAATTAAAAAAATTTAAATTAACATTCGAATAATTATTCAAATTTATTACGTAGATACAAGGCGATAAAGAAATACGTAGAAAAATTACTGCCACTGAGACAACTGAAGTTGAACACACACGTAAAAACCAAGAAAGAGTGGTTCAAGGAAAAGTTGTAAGAAAATAAACATAAATTATAATATGAATATTTTATATATGTTGGTATTATCTTTTTTTCCAAGGAGCCGTCTAAACCGCCAATATTTACAACCAAAATTAAACCCTGTCGTGCATTCGAACAGGACCAAGCTCGTTTTGAGGTTGAATTCGACGGTGAACCATTACCCACGATCAAATGGTATCGAGAAGACTTTTTAATCCAAAACTCACCTGACTTCCAAATACACACGTTTAGTACGAAGTCGATACTAGTTATTAGACAAGTAATAATCCATATTTAATATTCAAACGAGACAAATTGATTTGAATATTATTTAATACTATTTTGATTTTAAGGTTTTTATGGAAGACTCTGGTGTGTTTGCTGTCATCGCAGAGAACAGAGGTGGCAAGGCAAAATGCAGTGCCAATTTACTTGTCGAAGAACGTAAACAAGTTGGCAGGAAAGGACCCGGTCCACCGAGCTTCCTTAGCACAATGCAAGGATCAGTTGTGAAAGCCGGTCAATTAGTCAGATTTGACGTTAAAATCAGCGCTAATAAGCCACTGGACGTATATTGGTTAAAGGTATATTTAAATAATTATGGTAGTTTAAAAAAATCTGTGTTTTTAAAAACGATTTAAATTTTATTTTAAAACAGAACGGAAAGAAAATCAGTCAGGACATTCGTTACAAAACAGTAGATGAAGATAATCAATACACGCTCTTGATCATCGAGTCGGTTACTGAAGATAGCGGAACTTATGAGTGTGTAGCTATTAACAATTCTGGCGAAGCGAGGTGTGAAGCTCAGTTGGTGGTTCAACCCTTGGAACAGAAGGATAAGCCTAAGTCAAAACCTAGTGGTAAAGAACAAGCACCAACAATCACTCAACCATTGTCCGGACAAGTGATTCATGAGGGACAACCTGTGACGTTCAGTTGTAAAATTTCTGGACAACCTCGTAAGTCATAAAAAAAAGAAAAAAAAGAATTATAAGGTGATCACCTTGTATTTATATTGTTATTATTATAATTACTATAGCAATAACCGTAAAATGGCAAAAAGGCGATAAAGTGATTAAACCATCAAAATATTTCCGCATGACGCAAGACGGAGAGACTGTATCACTTCATATATCCGAAGTGTTCCCAGAGGACGAAGGCACGTATAAATGTCTAGTTTCGAATGCTGGTGGTCAGGCTGTCCTGTCAGCTAATTTGAAAGTCATTGGTAAGTCATGAAACATTTTTCCGAGTGAATAAAATTTAATAAATTATATAATGATATTTCAGTACCTGAAAATCAAGACACAGCTCCAACCTTGAGTCCGATGAGAGATGTTATCGTTCCAGAAGGTAATGCGGCTCAGTTCCGCACGCAAGTGTCGGGACAACCGTCACCATCTATACAATGGTTCAGAGAAGGAATACTTATTCCCGAAACACCAGATTTTAAGGTAAGTTTTAATTGTGTTAAATTCGAATCATATAAAATATGATAAAAAATAAAATAAAGATGTATGGGTTCATAAATATTTAAAGAACTAATTAAATAGACTCTATGAATTCGGTTATTGATTTTGAGTGAAGGAATTAATGTATTTGTTTTATAATGAAATGATAACTAAAGTACATTATGTTATCATGTATGATAAAATTGTTGCTTGTGAATAAAATATCTTGACAATTGAATGCAAGGTTCTTCATAAGTTATTTTTAAAACAATTAAAATATATAAAACTTATTAATAATTATTTTATGAGTGTTTGAAGTTAAACTTTTGACTAAAGCGTGAAAATTTGATAATTATTTTTGTAGTTAAAAATGCATACAGTTTTTAATTATAACACTTGATTTATTGTTTTTTTTTTTCGTTTTTATTTCCGAAGTTAACTGTGAAATTTTTAAAAAATTTTGAAGTTACTATACTATTTATGTTCAATTATTAATCTACCTATTATTTAACTATACTTCATGTTTTTTATAGTATTGTATTTTTTATCCCATTTAGTATTTAGGTCAATTAAAGCTTATTAGAATTGTTAATCTTTATGATAAAAGTTAAATAGATTAGTTTTGTGACTCAAGTTGTATATCCCAAAAAATACAATTTATTGTAAAATTTATGTAATCTAAGTACTAAGTTCTATAAACTTCTCCAGGAATTTTAAATATATAAATATATATATTTAATATTTATATATGTATTTTAAATATATACAAGGTGATTTTTTTTATCGAATAACACTCATTATTTCTGAAAGTATTCATGTTTTTGAAAATATTTTTTTACATAGTTTCAAGTTGTTAAAAAAACAACATTTTTATTAAAAAATTATATTTTTAAATATTTTTTATCATTATATTTTTTTAAGTTTTTTACTTTTTTGAATGACAGCATATAGTTTTAATTTCATATTCCAAAGCAGTATAATTTTCTGAATATTTTAATACATAAAAATCGAATTCAGGGCCAGTAGTTTATGAGTTATAAGTATTTAAAGTTTAGACAAGCGGAGTAATAGACAAACATTTTGCGGAGTAACTCCGTACCACTCCACTCCGCGCATCTAAACTTTAAATACTTATAACTCATAAACTACTTGCCCTAAATTCGATTTTTATGTATCAAAATATTCAGAAAATTATATTGCTTTGGAATATGAAATTAAAACTATATGCTGTCATTCAAAAAAGTAAAAAACTTAAAAAAATATAAGGATAAAAAATATTTGAAAATATAATTTTTTAATAAAAATGTTGTTTTTTTAACAACTTGAAACTATGTAAAAAAATATTTTCAAAAACATGAATACTTTCAGAAATAATGAGTGTTCTTTGATAAAAAAAATCACCCTGATATAACTAAAAAAATGGTCGACAATTGGGTACCGTTTGTTGTACCGGTAGGTATCGAGTGGATCATAATATGTTTTAAATTTTAATTCAATTATAATTATACAAGAACAATGCTTTTGGCGGAGGTGATCTGATAGCCTATATGACTATATCACTTAATAATTAATATATTTTATATTATGCTTTTTATATTGTTATTTGAGTAATTTTTTGCTACCAGTATTAAGTACGGTAGGTTGATTTAATTTTTACTCAAAATATTGAATTTGAAAATATTGTGTATAAAAATACCTAGGTATAATAATATAGGAGTAAGTTTTTTGTCCCCACGAATAATGTTTTTGAACTTTAACAAAATAATGATAATTTCATAACACATACTTAAAAAAGTTTAAATATGTAATTTCATTCAAATCTGAACTTGAAATGTGTATATATGAAAAAAATTATATTAAAATATGTATTCGATTTTTTGGTTTCAGTATAAATTATTTATGAGGAACTTTGTATAAATGTCTAAGTCTTAGCTATGAAAAATGTACATTTTATATATTTTAACTATAAAACAATTTGAATATTTTCGTGATTTTGATGAAATTTATCAAAATTTGAAGTTTAAACGCTTGTTTAATATTTTGTATAGAAAAGGATAATATAAACATTTAAAAATTTCGAGTAACTGACTTGTATTCAATTTTAAAATCTTAGACATTAAAAGAAATATTTTTATAAATTCATACAACAAAATAATTTGAAATGTTTGAGATTTTAACAAATATTGTCAAAATGTTAAATTTACATGCGTATAAAAAATATTGGAATTATTAATTTTCTATGTTCTTTAATTGGTCGATGATCAACTTATGTGGAACATTGTATCAAATTGTCAAATATTTTTACTTGGTTATAGATTTCTTAACGATATTTATAGAAAAAACTAGATTCAATTTGCTATCCAAAACTATCCTCAAAGTTTAAAATCGAAAAGCTTTTTCAATTATTTTTCGTGTAGGTACATGGATCCCCACCAAAAACACATTATCGCTCCACAGAATAACATTATTTAGTAAATAACATTATTCAGTCATTATTTTTTTAAATTATCATTAGCGATATGCAACATTATCAAATCGGTTTTACACTAAAAGTGTCTTCCGTTAGTCATCGGTTGTTCTGACACGGTTATAATGTATGAAATTATTGTATATAATTGTACATAATTTAAAATATAATAAATGGTACATTATGGCAATTATCAGATTATTTAGTTTCTTGATTTATTCAATATTAAATTTTGTGTTGGTATTTATGCAAATTATCTATGTGTGATTACAGATGATGTATGAAGGTAACATGGCCGTTCTGTTGATAACATCGACATATGAAGAAGATTCTGGTGTATTTACGTGTCGTGCCACAAATAGCGCTGGACAAGTAGAGACTTCGGCCAAACTTACGGTGAAAAGTAAGAAATAATCACGATTACGTATAATTATTTAAGCAAATATATATTTGTATAGTATATATATATTTATAATACATGATATATTTAAACACACACACGGATATATATATATTATATATATATATCTACTGTGTCCGTTTTAGAATTAAAATATTATCAATAAGTCACATATGGAAATGCTACCTGTGCTTTCAAATAATAATTTAAGATTTAAGAACAATAATTTTCTCGAGGGAAAAATATGCTTTAGGTATTATATGTTTATTCTCTCTTTCTCTCTCTCTTTTTTTTAATCAATCAATGAAGGTTGAATGCTATTTATTATTTCAATAATGCCGATACAGAAAATGATTATCTATATGTAGCTTAGTGTTTAGGCTTCGTTTTAACCCAGGAATACTTATCAAGTGCCATACAAGTTATTTTTTATTATTTATTTATTAGTTTTAATTATAATTGTGCTCCAATAATTTTGTCTTATTTATTTTAATAGCTTTTGCGGCTATAGTTATTGTTATTAAAATGTATTTTTCATTTTTAACCTGATTTTTATTTTGTTTTTATATACCTAATCATATTATATTTATTAAATTATTTAAGCTGGTGCGATTATATAATAAATTGTATTAACAAATATTACATTATTATGTTTAATAAACGTCTATTGAATGCAAGTACTTATGTATCCTGTAATTTAGTCAATAAGTAGTGTAAACCATCAACAGTTCGGTTGCAAAACTGAAATAAGAAATTGATTAGACTATATTTCCTTTTTTCTGGCCGATCCGTGAAACCTTTGAGGTATTTACAAATTTACGTCGGATTTTTTGTTCTTATAGTTATTAGCATATTATACTAACTAGTAACAGATTTGCAACCGAAAAGTCCGTCCTTTTATAATTATATACAATGATTTTGAGTTAGAATTTTTAACTATGTTACAAAATAGAAAATATTGGTACAGCAGGATTTGTCTGCGGATAAACCTCATGTCAAAAAATATTGCAGAAACATCGAATGTTGTAGCACCATTACGTTTACAGAAAAACATACCTACAAATCAAAAGGCACCATTGCAATAGTCTTACAAAAAAAAAAAAAAAAAATGAATCAGTGTGTTGTATAAGAGCGAGACCGCCGATCCCTTATTATATTGTACGTGTTTTTTTCTTATTTGATGTCTTTATACAATGACTACGCTGTTCGTCATCAACAGATCTATTCTCGATTACGTGTCCACGATGTAAAAACGTTTCACAACTAAAGAGCCATAAAAAATCTTGAACTTGGGCTAAAATGCCGGGAAATGCTGAATCGCAAAACAAACAATTAATCATAGTAAGCACCTGGTATAGTGGTATACACATACCTCGTCAATAATAATAATGGTTGAGAAGATCAAAAATCAATACGACCACACACGAATCTGTTCGTGCCGCGGCTTTACGGAATTTGCTCAACCGATCGCCGCAGCTGCGTCGTCGTGTTTAGGAAAATTTCCTTTTTTACCACTGTCTGTAGTATTTTGCACTCGACGATTCCGCGAATCGGTGTGTATATTTAAATACGAAAGCAATGCCATTTAATTATCGAGACCATAATTTAACCGCAGTTGTTGTACGCTGTGTTTTTTACGGTAATCCGCCAAGGAGGAAACGTGTAAAGACAGGAAACTTTTGTGTGGGAGTGGAGCTGACAGTAATGGTAAGCGACAATGTGTGTGTGTGTGAGAGAGAGAGAGAGACAGAGAGAGAGAGAGAGGGAAAAAGAAATAATACTGTATTATTGTTAGGGCAATCTATTTCTGAACCGGCTGGTGGTGCTCGGGACTGCCTTGTGACGTGCGCACAACCCTCGTCGAGTCACTATTTATGGAAATTCTTCGGTGTGTGTGTGTGTGTAGAGTATACATATTTCATACACGTGCGTGCAGTGGATAGAAAAAACATATATACGACGGTGGCACTTTTTTACCGAGGGAAAATTTTTCAACTCCGATTTTTATACCTAATCACACGGTCGTTTATAATTAAAACACACAACATCATGTTGATTTTACATTTGGCACGCGTCAGTCCTTTGGCGATTCTAATTGATTGCCGTAACGACGGCCGCGTGACATATGTATGCGGCGATGAATCGCAGGATAAGCGTCAAGAGAGAGAGAGGAAAAAAAATGATTTATGACCCTGAAAAGAGAGAAAAAAAAATCCGGCAACGAATCTTCAAGGCCCCGCCTGTACCTACATCTGCAGCTGCAGGAGACGCACTGACTACTCGAACTGCCGCCGCCTCTGCCATCACTGCCACTGCTATACCGTCGCCGCTGCATTAGAGACTGTTTAAAAAAAATATCGTGCGATGGAATAAACTTTTAACAGACACCAAGACCACAACAAGCGATCGTTATCATTGGAAGAACATAACATAATACAAACGAAATGTGTGTGGTTTTATTTTCGGAAAAAAAAATTTAGAAAAAAAAACAATAGGTATAATATTTTATGTGTACACAAACATATGATTCGTATATATTATATATATATATATATATATATTTAGAAGACAAAATGTTAATGTGGTACAATAGTGGATCGCCGAAACGTTCTTGTGGGCTGCCAACCGAGATGTAGTCGTCCGCGAACTGGTCGAAAGCACAGCGAATCTGCAGCGAGTCTGTAACAAATAAGACCAACGATGGACCGTTGCAGTGAAAAACTAGTTTCGCAATGTGGCCTCGGCCTATTGTAAGACAATAATAATATTCGTATTGCTGCGATGATGCGTGACGTCGGGGGATCGCCGCGGTTCGGGTCGACGGTGTTCACGATTGCCTTTCGCCTGAGATAAATGTTATTTATCATCATCCGAGTTACGATAATTGCGGACGTATATGGTCATATAGCCATACCCATACGTAACAGCCGTGAGTGTGTAGTCCCGTCATGGTATTATTTTTAGCCGGGCGGGTCGTGTGGTTACCTGGCGTGGTACCTATAATGTAGTATTTACACGTAACCGGGTCATGCACACAGACATACGCGTTTCGGAAAAATCGGGATTCCCAGGTCCACCGCCACCGCCCGAAGATTACGCGGATTGCCAAAACGCCGTAAACATTGAAATTTGTTTAAAAATAGTATTTTTTCGCAGTCGCATTACACATCAAACAGATGAATTATATATTCGAGGGAGAGTCCGTGACTTATACGATCGTTTCAAGTTTTCTCAAAAAAGCTCGTAGGTTACCTGGCCGTAAAATGAGTTTGATTTAATTGGTCGTTACGCCGTGCGTGACTAATGCGAATCTAATGCGAATCTTTCCGTATTCGCGTTTACATTATTTTATAGCAATTTCTGATTTATTAATAAACATGATGCGTGCTTTGTTATTATTATTATTTTTTTTATTAAACATTCGTAATAATTGTTTTTTTTTGTCGTGGTCAGAACTTATAATGTATTACAACAATACAACATTCATTTACAACAGATTCTTTAAGATATACGACCCGCTGTTTAATTTTAAGTTTATGTTTATCATTGATTAAGACTTAAAAGAACGCTACAGTTACACCCGTATGTGTTGCTCTGTTGTACAAACGTACAATATGGCAAATTTGTTTTCAATAGAACCGATTTTGTTTTGTTAACTTTAATATTAAAGCGAATATTTTTTAGGATATTTTAATTTTTAAGTAAGCCATGAGCATTTTTATATTTTATTAGTATATTATACGTATTCATTATTTGCTTAAAATATCGTATAATCCGCAAGAGATAATAGATAATGTTTTTACCTTTACATAAGGTAAATTCGCTCTAATGTTAACAAAAACACTAGTTTTACTGAAAGTAAATTTACCATGTACATTTCTAAAACGAAAACAGATAACACATGCATGCAGATTAAATCGCCTTAAATATATTTAATCAATAGTATTAGCTATTTATATTATATTAGTCAGTAGTGATAACTAGGTCTACTTCTGTGTATATTATAATTGTATGGCCTTGATAATCTCGATCAAACACTCAACGAAACAACATTGTATATACCTAGATATAAATATATATTATAAATTATACAAGGGGCCAAGTACAGATTTGTGCATTAGATCAGTTATTTATTTATGCATTTTTTACATATAAAACGTTTAGTTATTTTATTAATACAATTCAAAGTTATATGTAGGCTCTAAGTTAAATTTCTGATCTGTAGCGTGTATACAAATATTATCTGATCGTTCCTCTCTGTATTGAGAATTAGTCTTTTTCGTGTATAGATATATCTAATTATTATTCGAATAATAAATTATTATACATTTGAAATCATACTTATTTTGTCAAGAATCTTTGATTGCAATAAAATATTTTTTTGAAATTGAGTATTTTTGAAATACATTTAGATGGAAATTATTTTTCTCTTAGCTTACATCGATATTTATTATCCATCATATTAAACCGTATTTTAGATTCTGAGCGGAGCAATGAAATTATTTTTAGAAGTATTTATATGTACTTTGTATTGATCATATCTTTTTGTATAATTTGATTTAACAATTAATTTGTCATGTTACTTACCAATTGTATATTATTAAATAATAAAACTATTAGCCAAATCATACATACATAGTAAAAAGGTTGATTAATAAAGCAATTATAATTTTAATTAGCTATAAGTTAGCGTTATTAAATTTATATATGTATATATAAAAACACGATAATCAAAAAAGTTTTGCTATGGCTTAGTATCAATAATAAAAAATATACAATTTTCTAGTTTATTTTAAATAATTAAATTTTACAAATTATATTATATTATTATTCAATAAACTTATATTACTCACATTATATAATATAGTAGTAGCAGTAGATAGAAATAATGTTTTATAAATCTTGTTTTCTTGCCGCACTTGTATGAACGTTTTTGACTGAAGCCTTAAACCGTACTGTTATACAGTAGCACGTTGGCATCTGTAGCATCTCCCCTTCTCGGTTAGCAATAATAACTCTTTCATCACACTTGGGGGGCCACTACACTTACGTTACATCGATGAAACCTTCAACATGCCGTCGTTGGATTTGAACTCCTACCAAGAAGAAATAAACCAGAAAAAACCTATTATAACATTAATAATTTGAATGCCAAACATTAATCATATAACAATTATGTCGATGAACCGTCATTGTTCCATATGCCAAATACATTTGGCTGCCTTTGAGTTTTAAATTAATTTATTACCTAGTTATTAGATTAAGCATTAAGTACTATGTATGTATATTTTAGAATAAAATACCCAAAACGTTTCCATATGTGACAATTAACTACGATAATATTTTAACTTCTATTTATGGCAATATTAATAATTATACTAGTATGGTTATTGGTTATCAGAATATAGTTTGATATTTTATATATTATATTAAAAGTTATGAAGTACAAGTGTCAGACGTGTATCAAAAACAATATTCAAAATGTATAATTTTTAAGTTACATTTATAGTTTTATAATATGTATGTTTAAGGCAACGTAATTATTATAATCAATTAATTAGACGTAAAATACCAATGAATATTTTAAAAATTTGGCACAGTTTTTATGGTTAATTATCTAAATCATCATCTTTTATCACTTTTAGAGTGGACATTTGAGTATTATACAAAACTATTTTCTTGCATCATAGAACATAATTATTTATTGCAAAATGTATATTATTAATTTGTATATTTTTATAAAAAAATTAAATGAACAATTTTAGCTGTTTATATCAACATAAATGATATAAAAAGTATATTATCATCTTTACGAAGTATGAAAATAAGTTTATGACAATTAAAAAAATACATCACATTTTTGTCCGTTGATCCATATTTTTACATTTATTTTGTGTTAGCCAATTTATCTTGAGTTTAAAAAGAATAAAATAATCCTAAACACAGACGTAAAATTATGGGACAAAATAATCCACGAAAATGATAGTATTGTTATATTAAGTGAACATTTTAATTTGATTTATTGTTAAACAAAAATAAATAGATTTTACAATTGCCAAATTTCAAAAATTTATATATATAACATTATGTTCACACATGCATAAATGTAATATAATAATATACTAATAATAAAAAAACAATACTCTCGATGACCTCCAGTATAAAAATGTAGTGCACATATATTATAGATTAAGTTTTAAAATTAGTTATGAATTCCATGTGATACGGAATAAGACAAATAAAATGAGTCAGTTATTTGTAGGAGGCAAATTGTAAAAACCACAGAATAAAAACTATTTAAAGAATTTACTATTTTTATTTCAACAGTCATACTGTAATTTAAAATATAAGATATCTACTAATGTTTTTACAGGACAACGTGGGGTTACTTATAAAACCGGTACATTTGACGATAAAGGTGTAGTGGATAGTATACAACTAAATCAAGGGTTAGGAAAAACAAAAGAAATAGGTTCAAAAATTTCTATTAAAAATATTAAACCTGATAAAAAGGGAATAGAAACAAATGATAATTTATTACCATGGAGAAAAGGAATTTTAATCGACAGAATAAGAAAAACATCAGTGGAAACAAAAAGCTTAATTACAGAGAATGTATTTATTGAGCCTACAGAAATTGGTGATTTAATAACAGTAACACAAGAAGGTACATTCATATATACATACGTTACAGAACAGATATTTACTTTAATTCAAAACAAAATTGATACTAAAGATGTAGAAAAAGCAAAACAAATAATAAATCAAGTTTTGGTAAAAAAAATGAAACAGGGCGATATCGTGAGTTTAAATGAAAACGATAAAAATGAAATAGTCGGAGAGGTAACCAATAAGTTAACACAATTATATACAACAAAAGTAAATAATAAATCGTTAGCGAAGGATATACTAAACAAAGTATTAACACGAACAATGGAAAAAGAACAAATAATTCAACCATATACATCGGATCAACAAAAACAAGATGGGACATTTGTAACAACAACACAAATGATTTTCAAAAATAAAAAACAAAAGGAAACCTCACATATATCAGCTGAAATAATAGAACAAAATAAACCAAAGACCATTAAACAAGACAAAAAATCGGAAGATAAAATTTTTAATCAAAAAAACCAAGGTCAATTTTATTTCGGAGAACAGCAAAATGATAATTATGAAATCGTACCAGATGAATACAAACCTAAATTAAAAACTGAAAGTATTGAGAATATTGAAACAAAAAGTCAATTTAATAAAAATCTAGATTACAATACCAGACCATGGTTAGTAAATCCAAATATAGAAAAAACTAGTTCAACGAATGATTATTCACCAAAATATGAGGATACAATGAAAAATGAAAAAGAAACAACGAATGAACACTTACCAGAAAAAGTAAAAATAAAACAAATTAGTCCATGGACGGAGGAAAAGATAATTTTAAGAAAACTCGAAACATCAAAAATTGATAAAAATAGTATTCCAACAGAAAATATCCCAATAAAAGGAAAAGAAAATAATGAATTGAAAGAAATGAAAGATAAAAAACCATCTATACCTTGGATAGAAGAAAATGTTAACTTGAAAAAAACATCAACTGAGAAGCAAATTTTAACTAAAGAAAAAATAGAAGATGTTATACTAAAACCAATAAAAAACTATAACAGTAATGATCAACAAAACAAAGAAAGTGATCAAGTAGATAAAGATGTAGATGAAAAAGAAACTAAATCAATTAAGGGAGAAGATAATGTACCATTAGCTCAAATTAATAATAAAACTCGAAACAAAACGGAAACACCATGGACGGAAGAAATCATTACTCTTAAGAAGACCAAAACTCAAAAGCAACCGATGGCCAAAGAATCGGTTGAAGAGGTCACTCTAAAACCAGTTAAGAAGCCGGTGGTTGAAGATATACCCGTCACAGAGGAAACTCCCGTGACAGAGACTACTGAAATAGTTGAGACCGTGGTTGAAAAAGGAAGAAAGCGTCGTGTCAGGAAAATAAAAACTGACGGAAAGGAAGAGGTTGAAGAAACTGATGAGGTCGTTGAAGAGAAGCCGACAATTGAAGAAGTCGAAGATAAACCCGTGGAAGACGTTCCTACTGAACCACAAAGAAAGCCATCAGTGCCATGGAGGGAAGAAACCGTCACTCTGAAGAAGACCAAAACTCAAAAGCAACCGTTGGCCAAAGAATCGGTTGAAGAGGTCACTCTTAAACCAGTTAAGAAACCGGTGGTTGAAGATATACCCGTGACAGAGGAAACTCCCGTGACAGAGACTACTGAAATAGTTGACACAGTGGTTGAAAAAGGAAGAAAGCGTCGTGTCAGGAAAATAAAAACTGACGGAAAGGAAGAGGTTGAAGAAACTAATGAGGTCGTTGAAGAGAAGCCGACAATTGAAGAAGTCGAAGATAAACCCGTTGAAGACGTTCCTACTGAACCACAAAGAAAGCCATCAGTGCCATGGAGGGAAGAAACCGTCACTCTGAAGAAGACCAAAACTCAAAAGCAACCGTTGGCCAAAGAATCGGTTGAAGAGGTCACTCTTAAACCAGTTAAGAAGCCGGTGGTTGAAGATATACCCGTGACAGAGGAATCTCCCGTGACAGAGACTACTGAAATAGTTGACACCGTGGTTGAAAAAGGAAGAAAGCGTCGTGTCAGGAAAATAAAAACTGACGGAAAGGAAGAGGTTGAAGAAACTGATGAGGTCGTTGAAGAGAAGCCGACAATTGAAGAAGTCGAAGATAAACCCGTGGAAGACGTTCCTACTGAACCACAAAGAAAGCCATCAGTGCCATGGAGGGAAGAAACCGTCACTCTGAAGAAGACCAAAACTCAAAAGCAACCGTTGGCCAAAGAATCGGTTGAAGAGGTCACTCTTAAACCAGTTAAGAAGCCGGTGGTTGAAGATATACCCGTCACAGAGGAAACTCCCGTGACAGAAACTACTGAAATAGTTGAGACCGTGGTTGAAAAAGGAAGAAAGCGTCGTGTCAGGAAAATAAAAACTGACGGAAAGGAAGAGGTTGAAGAAACTGATGAGGTCGTTGAAGAGAAGCCGACAATTGAAGAAGTCGAAGATAAACCCGTGGAAGACGTTCCTACTGAACCACAAAGAAAGCCATCAGTGCCATGGAGGGAAGAAACCGTCACTCTGAAGAAGACCAAAACTCAAAAGCAACCGTTGGCCAAAGAATCGGTTGAAGAGGTCACTCTTAAACCAGTTAAGAAGCCGGTGGTTGAAGATATACCCGTGACAGAGGAAACTCCCGTGACAGAGACTACTGAAATAGTTGAGACCGTGGTTGAAAAAGGAAGAAAGCGTCGTGTCAGGAAAATAAAAACTGACGAAAAGGAAGAGGTTGAAGAAACTGATGAGGTCGTTGAAGAGAAGTCGACAATTGAAGAAGTCGAAGATAAACCCGTGGAAGACGTTCCTACTGAACCACAAAGAAAGCCATCAGTGCCATGGAGGGAAGAAACCGTCACTCTGAAGAAGACAAAAACTCAAAAGCAACCGTTGGCCAAAGAATCGGTTAAAGAGGTCACTCTTAAACCAGTTAAGAAGCCGGTGGTTGAAGATATACCCGTCACAGAGGAAACTCCCGTGACAGAGACTACTGAAATAGTTGAGACCATGGTTGAAAAAGGTAGAAAGCATCGTGTCAGGAAAATAAAAACTGACGGAAAGGAAGAGGTTGAAGAAACTGATGAGGTCGTTGAAGAGAAGCCGACAATTGAAGAAGTCGAAGATAAACCCGTGGAAGACGTTCCTACTGAACCACAAAGAAAGCCGTCAGTGCCATGGAGGGAAGAAACCGTCACTCTGAAGAAGACCAAAACTCAAAAGCAACCGTTGGCCAAAGAATCGGTTGAAGAGGTCACTCTTAAACCAGTTAAGAAGCCGGTGGTTGAAGATATACCCGTGACAGAGGAAACTCCCGTGACAGAGACTACTGAAATAGTTGAGACCGTGGTTGAAAAAGGAAGAAAGCGTCGTGTCAGGAAAATAAAAACTGACGGAAAGGAAGAGGTTGAAGAAACTGATGAGGTCGTTGAAGAGAAGCCGACAATTGAAGAAGTCGAAGATAAACCCGTGGAAGACGTTCCTACTGAACCACAAAGAAAGCCATCTGTGCCATGGAGGGAAGAAACCGTCACTCTGAAGAAGACCAAAACTCAAAAGCAACCGTTGGCCAAAGAATCGGTTGAAGAGGTCACTCTTAAACCAGTTAAGAAGCCGGTGGTTGAAGATATACCCGTGACAGAGGAAACTCCCGTGACAGAGACTACTGAAATAGTTGAGACCGTGGTTGAAAAAGGTAGAAAGCGTCGTGTCAGGAAAATAAAAACTGACGGAAAGGAAGAGGTTGAAGAAACTGATGAGGTCGTTGAAGAGAAGTCGACAATTGAAGAAGTCGAAGATAAACCCGTGGAAGACGTTCCTACTGAACCACAAAGAAAGCCATCTGTGCCATGGAGGGAAGAAACCGTCACTCTGAAGAAGACCAAAACTCAAAAGCAACCGTTGGCCAAAGAATCGGTTGAAGAGGTCACTCTTAAACCAGTTAAGGAGCCGGTGGTTGAAGATATCCCAGTTGCAGAGGAAACTCCCGTGACAGAGACTACTGAAATAGTTGAAACCGTGGTTGAAAAAGGAAGAAAGCGTCGTGTCAGGAAAATAAAAACTGACGGAAAGGAAGAGGTTGAAGAAACTGATGAGGTCGTTGAAGAGAAGCCGACAATTGAAGAAGTCGAAGATAAACCCGTGGAAGACGTTCCTACTGAACCACAAAGAAAGCCATCAGTGCCATGGAGGGAAGAAACCGTCACTCTGAAGAAGACCAAAACTCAAAAGCAACCGTTGGCCAAAGAATCGGTTGAAGAGGTCACTCTTAAACCAGTTAAGAAGCCGGTGGTTGAAGATATACCCGTGACAGAGGAAACTCCCGTGACAGAGACTACTGAAATAGTTGAGACCGTGGTTGAAAAAGGAAGAAAGCGTCGTGTCAGGAAAATAAAAACTGACGGAAAGGAAGAGGTTGAAGAAACTGATGAGGTCGTTGAAGAGAAGCCGACAATTGAAGAAGTCGAAGATAAACCCGTGGAAGACGTTCCTACTGAACCACAAAGAAAGCCATCTGTGCCATGGAGGGAAGAAACCGTCACTCTGAAGAAGACCAAAACTCAAAAGCAACCGTTGGCCAAAGAATCGGTTGAAGAGGTCACTCTTAAACCAGTTAAGAAGCCGGTGGTTGAAGATATACCCGTCACAGAGGAAACTCCCGTGACAGAGACTACTGAAATAGTTGACACAGTGGTTGAAAAAGGAAGAAAGCGTCGTGTCAGGAAAATAAAAACTGACGGAAAGGAAGAGGTTGAAGAAACTGATGAGGTCGTTGAAGAGAAGCCGACAATTGAAGAAGTCGAAGATAAACCCGTGGAAGACGTTCCTACTGAACCACAAAGAAAGCCATCTGTGCCATGGAGGGAAGAAACCGTCACTCTGAAGAAGACCAAAACTCAAAAGCAACCGTTGGCCAAAGAATCGGTTGAAGAGGTCACTCTTAAACCAGTTAAGAAGCCGGTGGTTGAAGATATACCCGTGACAGAGGAAACTCCCGTGACAGAGACTACTGAAATAGTTGAGACCGTGGTTGAAAAAGGTAGAAAGCGTCGTGTCAGGAAAATAAAAACTGACGGAAAGGAAGAGGTTGAAGAAACTGATGAGGTCGTTGAAGAGAAGTCGACAATTGAAGAAGTCGAAGATAAACCCGTGGAAGACGTTCCTACTGAACCACAAAGAAAGCCATCTGTGCCATGGAGGGAAGAAACCGTCACTCTGAAGAAGACCAAAACTCAAAAGCAACCGTTGGCCAAAGAATCGGTTGAAGAGGTCACTCTTAAACCAGTTAAGGAGCCGGTGGTTGAAGATATCCCAGTTGCAGAGGAAACTCCCGTGACAGAGACTACTGAAATAGTTGAAACCGTGGTTGAAAAAGGAAGAAAGCGTCGTGTCAGGAAAATAAAAACTGACGGAAAGGAAGAGGTTGAAGAAACTGATGAGGTCGTTGAAGAGAAGCCGACAATTGAAGAAGTCGAAGATAAACCCGTGGAAGACGTTCCTACTGAACCACAAAGAAAGCCATCAGTGCCATGGAGGGAAGAAACCGTCACTCTGAAGAAGACCAAAACTCAAAAGCAACCGTTGGCCAAAGAATCGGTTGAAGAGGTCACTCTTAAACCAGTTAAGAAGCCGGTGGTTGAAGATATACCCGTGACAGAGGAAACTCCCGTGACAGAGACTACTGAAATAGTTGAGACCGTGGTTGAAAAAGGAAGAAAGCGTCGTGTCAGGAAAATAAAAACTGACGGAAAGGAAGAGGTTGAAGAAACTGATGAGGTCGTTGAAGAGAAGCCGACAATTGAAGAAGTCGAAGATAAACCCGTGGAAGACGTTCCTACTGAACCACAAAGAAAGCCATCAGTGCCATGGAGGGAAGAAACCGTCACTCGGAAGAAGACCAAAACTCAAAAGCAACCGTTGGCCAAAGAATCGGTTGAAGAGGTCACTCTTAAACCAGTTAAGAAGCCGGTGGTTGAAGATATACCCGTCACAGAGGAAACTCCCGTGACAGAGACTACTGAAATAGTTGACACAGTGGTTGAAAAAGGAAGAAAGCGTCGTGTCAGGAAAATAAAAACTGACGGAAAGGAAGAGGTTGAAGAAACTGATGAGGTCGTTGAAGAGAAGCCGACAATTGAAGAAGTCGAAGATAAACCCGTGGAAGACGTTCCTACTGAACCACAAAGAAAGCCATCAGTGCCATGGAGGGAAGAAACCGTCACTCTGAAGAAGACCAAAACTCAAAAGCAACCGTTGGCCAAAGAATCGGTTGAAGAGGTCACTCTTAAACCAGTTAAGAAGCCGGTGGTTGAAGATATACCCGTGACAGAGGAAACTCCCGTGACAGAGACTGCTGAAATAGTTGAGACCGTGGTTGAAAAAGGAAGAAAGCGTCGTGTCAGGAAAATAAAAACTGACGGAAAGGAAGAGGTTGAAGAAACTGATGAGGTCGTTGAAGAGAAGCCGACAATTGAAGAAGTCGAAGATAAACCCGTGGAAGACGTTCCTACTGAACCACAAAGAAAGCCATCTGTGCCATGGAGGGAAGAAACCGTCACTCTGAAGAAGACCAAAACTCAAAAGCAACCGTTGGCCAAAGAATCGGTTGAAGAGGTCACTCTAAAACCAGTTAAGAAGCCGGTGGTGGTTGATATTCCACTAGCTGACGATGTTGCAAATAAAGAAAAAATAAATGTTGATAAACATATTTCCCAAGATATTGCGGATTTGAATTCTGATAATGGTATTGCAGATGACCATCCCATTATTAAAATAAGATTTATGAAGCACGATGAAATGTTGAAGGAAGATGCGACTAATAAGCCGGATGCAATTGTTTGTGCTCAAAAAGTTATTTCAATTCCTAAAGAAAAGTTGAAAAAGAAAAAGAAACATGTACAATTGAATGAAGATATGAACCAGGAAAAGGAATTTTCCCCTGATGATGAGGTTAGTGCATTGCATGATGATGTGCTACCTTCTTCTAATGTATCAGACTCAAAGGATCTTATGGGAATTCTTAAACCTACGGATGACGTTTTAACAGACTATAATAGTGCCCTCAAGGATGATGAGTTCCCTACAGATATTTCTCTGAAGCCTAAAAATTTAACAGAACAGAAGATTCCAATGAAATTATTAAGTGAAAAATTGGAACTTCCTTGGAGAAGAGGGCGTAAGGATACCGATACTGACGTTGCTAGTGATGATAATGATGATACACATACGCTTATTCCTAAAAAAGAACAGTTGAATGTTGTAGAAGTGAAACCATTACAACTGAAATCGTTAGATGTTGAAAATAAACCGCTATTTGCTACAATAAAACTTAAGAAAGCTTCACAGAAGAAAACAAATGAAATAGAACCGTTAGCAGTTCCTAAAGTTCAACTTAAATCTCATTTATATAGAGTGGAACTTAATACTAATGAACATTTTCCAACAATTTCATTGTTAGAGCCTGTTTTTGTTGACAATGGAGTTCTTTCTAGAAATTACGCTGAGGCTATGAAAATTAAAAAAACTAAACCAAAAAAATTAGTCCTTCCTGAACTAGAACCAGTTGTTCTTGAAAAGTATGAACCAAATGACTTCCATTACGACAAAAAGGAAACACCGCAAACACAACCTTCTTTACCAAAACAATCACTTGACAAGAAAATTCCAGATGAAGAAACTTCAAAGAAGTTAGTTATTGGAAAAGGAAAAATTCCCACTCAGAATGATGAACAAGAAAAAGTCGTATTAAAGAAGATACCCCAAAAACCAGTCGAGGAAAAAGTAGAAATTCCTAAGCCAATTGAAAAACTACAATTTAAACCAGAACCTGAAGTAAAACCGTCCGAAGAGAAAGATTTTACATTAGAGCCATTTAAACCTATACCTGTTGGCCAAAGTTCTGAAGAATGTGAGCCAACGCCGATTAAAAATAAAAGTCCACCTGATGTAGAATTACCAACTAAAAAACCCAAATATATTAGAAAAAAAATAAAGAAAGAAGAAGAGCCTATACCTGATAAGAAAATAATACCTGGAACACCGAAGCCTGCTCCATCAGATGATGATAAAGATATAAATCTAAAGTATAAACAAGGGAAACCAGAACCAGAAATACCTGAAGAGATAAAATTAAAACCATTTTTATTAGAAAAACCAATCGGTAAGACAGAACCGGATGATATTGATTTGGGTAAACCTGAACCATTTGAATATCCAAGAGATGATGAACTAGTGGAGCCTCAATACTTCAAGTCTAAACCAGAGAAAAAAATAAAAAAGAAAAAGCCTGTGAGAACTGTTGATCAGCAGATACCGACAGATGACACTAATGACGGTACATTCGAGCCATTATCTATTATAAAAGAAAAACCTGTAATCGAAGAAATGCTAACCGTTAATGTGAAACCCGTTAAAGTTGTTTCTGTTGATTTAGATAATAAACCATTATTAGCAACTATCAAACTCAAGAAAGCGCCTTCGAAATCGAAGAATGATGTCGATCACGTTAAAATCCCAAATGTACTATTGAAGTCTCATTTAAAAAATATTGAATACAATACACATGAACATTTTCCTACAACATCATTGTTAGAGCCTGTTTTTGTAGACAATGGAGTTCTTTCTAGAAATTACGCTGAGGCTATGAAAATTAAAAAAACTAAACCAAAAAAATTAGTCCTTCCTGAACTAGAACCAGTTGTTCTTGAAAAGTATGAACCAAATGACTTCCATTACGACAAAAAGGAAACACTGCAAACACAACCTTCTTTACCAAAACAACCACTTGACAAGAAAATTCCAGATGAAGAAACTCCAAAGAAGTTAGTTATTGGAAAAGGAAAAATTCCCACTCAGAATGATGATCAAGAAAAAGTCGTATTAAAGAAGATACCCCAAAAACCAGTCGAGGAAAAAGTAGAAATTCCTAAGCCAATTGAAAAACCACAATTTAAACCAGAACCTGAAGTAAAACCGTCCGAAGAGAAAGATTTTACATTAGAACCATTTAAACCCATACCTGTTGGCCAAAGTTCTGAAGAATGTGAGCCAACGCCGATTAAAAATGAAAGTTCCCCTGATGTAGAATTACCGACTAAAAAACCCAAATATATTAGAAAAAAAATAAAGAAAGAAGAAGAGCCTATACCTGATAATAAAATAATACCTGGAACACCGAAGCCTATTTCATCAGATGATGATAAAGATATAAATCTCAAGTATAAACAAGGGAAACCAGAACCAGAAATACCTGAAGAAATAAAATTAAAACCTATTCCCATAAAAAAACCTTTAGATAATAAAGAAATCGATGATGATGGAGTAGGAAAACCTAAGCCTTTTATAAATGATTTGCCTAAAATTGATATAAATTCTAAGTCTAAAAAGTCTCCTTTACCGAAATCGATAAGTGTTGATAGCCCTTTGCAAGATCTTGAAATTGTTAGTATAAAAAGAAGTGAGGAAGTTCCTGAGCAAAAGGCGACTGAGAGTGAAACTGTAGCACCCTATTTTATTGAAAAAGTGCAACCATTAGTAGCAGAACATGAAAAGCCTACTGCTTTTACATGCTCTGTGGGGGGAGTCCCTTCACCTGAAGTCAAATGGTACCGGGACGATCGTGAACTACAAACAACTGATGTTTACGAAATTATTGTGTACGAGAACACATCTACATTGAGGATTTCTAAGCCTACAGAGGAACAGGCTGGCGTTTATGTTTGCCAAGCTACGAATTCAGCTGGCATCTCAACTTGTACTGCACTTCTAGTGGTGTTAGGTAGAATTAGAGTGTCAGTGATGTCCTCGAGTGGTTTAACATTTTTGTGTGATGTTTTTATCTAAATATTGTTCATAATATAATCTATATTTAAAATACATTTTATAATAAGCGCTTATAATTTTAACCATTTCCCATATTATGGTTTGTTATGCTTATGAAATTAATAGATTGTTAGAAATGATATTTTTACATTTTTTTCTCTAATACTTATTAAAATGTTTTAGATTCTGAAGAAATTGGTGAAGCTCCAATTTTTATAGAACCTATTAAACCCAGAAAAGTTCGGGGAAAAAAATCTATTCAACTAAGGTGTATTGTGAAAGGAATTCCTATACCTGAAATTATTTGGTGTCGTGAAAATGAAGAAATAATTTCTGATGATGACGAGTATATAACTTCGTTTGATTCTAAAACTGGTGAAGCCATTTTAACATTAGTAAATCCTATTGATGTTGACCGATCAACATATCTAGCTAGAGCAGTGAATATTCACGGAAAATCTGAATGCATGGCACATATTACATTTGGTAATATATCATAAAAAATTTCTTAAATAAATTTATAATAAATAATTAAATTTTTAAATTTCAGAAAAAGAGGAATATGGAGAAGCGCCAAAGTTCATAGAACGGTTGAAGCCGAAAGTTGTGAAAGCCAATGAAACAACTGAACTCACTTGCTTAGTCAAAGGTGTCCCATCGCCAACTGTTGTATGGTGCCGTGATGATGAAGAAATTATACCTGATGAAAGTCATTTGTTAATTTACATTCCTGAAACTGGAGAATCTAAACTTACAATTGTACATCCTGATGATATTGATGAGTCAACATACACAGTTAATGCAACGAATAAATTTGGAAGGGCTGAGTGTAGAGCAAATTTAATAGTTCGTAAGTAATGTTATGTATAATATGATATGTATAATTATTAATTTTATTAAATTTACACAGAAAAATATGAAATTGGTGAGGCGCCGACATTTGTACAACCAGTAAAACCAAAAATCGCCAAATCAAATGAAATAACTGAACTTAAATGTACAGTAAGAGGAATACCAAACCCGTTGGTAATTTGGTGTCGTGGAAACGAAGAAATTATTCCCGACGAAAGTCATCTGATCACATACCATCAGGAAACCGGGGAATCGATCTTAACAATTTTAAATCCGTCTGAAATTGATGAAACTATTTATACCATAAACGCCGTCAATAAATATGGTCAAGCACAATGCCGTGCAAATCTAATTATTGGTAAGTGAATTTTAAAATATATTATAAATTATATAAATTATTTACATTTCCCTTTATTAGAAAAAGATGAATCGGGTGAAGCACCAATGTTCATAGAACCGATAAAACCGAAAATCGCCAGAGCTAATGCGTCTACCGAATTAAATTGTTTGGTTCGAGGAATACCTACACCAACAGTTATTTGGTTTAGAGGTGATGTAGAAATAATTCCAGACAACACTCATTCAATAACGTTTATACCAGATACGGGTGAATCAAAACTTATTATTTCAAAGGCCACAGAAGTTGATCAAAACACGTACACTGTAAAGGCAACTAACAAATATGGCAGAGCTCAATGCCGGGCAAATGTAATTATACGTAAGTAACTAACATCATAAAATTAATATATGCACAATAAAATTTATGTAGGTATTAATGTTTTGAATAAGTATACAATAAATTTTTAATTCAATACTTTCAGAAGAAGACGTTTTCGGTGTAGCTCCAACCTTTGTTGAGCCCATAAAACCCGTATTAGCAAAACCAGATCAAACAACTGTTTTACGTTGTTTGGTGACGGGTAACCCAGTTCCAACTGTAGTTTGGTGTCGTGGAAAGGACGAAATTGTTCCTGATGACATGCATACAATTCAGTTTATTCCAGAAACTGGAGAATCTACTTTGACCATAGAAAAAGTAGCAACAATTGACGAAGCGCATTATTCAGTAGAAGCAATTAACAAATTTGGAAGAGCTAGATGCAGAGCCAATTTAGTTTTAGGTTAGTGGTCAAATCTTAAAATTATTTTAGTAAGTTATGCATAATAGTAATAAAACAATATGCTTTTTTTAATTATTATGACATAATATGGAGAATATCATGATAATAATTTATAATTCCATTATTATTAATTAGAATTATTATAAATTATGTAATTTCTTTACTTTAAATATTAAAAATAATTATATTAATAATAAATATAAAATATATTATATTATATTTAATTATGAATATGATCATGATTTTTATCGCCTTAATTGTTCAACTCTTAATAATTTGGTGTCTGCAAATTTTACATGACTAAAAAATAAATTTATTAAAGTCATCAATATTTTAACCCTAATCATTATTCATTACTAGGTATATATTATTTTTTATAGTACATTTAAGATTTTTATTTGAAAATAACAATTGATAATTATGTATATATATATAATATATTAATATGATTTAAGATACACTTAACATATTATACCAATTTAAGCGCGACCATATGTGTACGTTTAATGTATAATATTGTCTTATTTAATACAAATTTTAATAATACGTAATAATATAACATTATGTATGTGTATATTATAATATAATGAAGTTAGTTTAAATATTCAAAGCTTACGTATACTTAGTATCATCACTAATCAGTTTTTTTAGCCTCATACCCTCAATTATATTCAGAATAATATTTGATAATATTGAACTTGCAGAAAAATATGACACTGGAATCGCTCCTGCATTTGTTGTTCCGATTAAACCTAAAGCCGCTAAGCCAACCGAAACTGTAGAACTAAGATGCGTCGTTTCCGGAACACCAATGCCAACCGTCGTATGGTGTCGCGGGGATGAACAACTCATACCTGACGACAGTCATGTCATATCTTATACACCAGAGACTGGCGAGTCCAAGCTCACTATTTGTACCGCCTCAGAATTGGACGTAAATGATTACACAGTAAAAGCAGTTAACGATTTTGGTTCGGCCCAGTGCAGAGCCAATCTGATTTTAGGTAAAAATTATTTTTTTATTTTATTAAAATTATCTATCTCATACAAACTCTGAAGTTTTATACAAAGAATACGTTTGATAAATGATAATAAATAACAATAAGTCTTCAAATTAGGACAGTGATACCGGGTGGTAGACGTATTAAAGAAGTAGGTCCCTGCAGTCTGTAAGTCTGTGACGTGGTTGGGTGATAATTATGCGATAACGTGTAGTATTCAAATTTGACAATAGATCAACTATTATGTAAATCATTTTTATATCAGACGTTAATCTTGGCTTTTGCTTATTTATTAAAAACCGTAGATAAGGTTGGACTTAATCATTTTTAATTCAAGCGGAATGATGAATGTACTGACTTTTAAATAACCTAATGCCCTTTAAAAAAATACTTAATCTTAAATAATGAGGGTAGTTTCTAGTCAATATTAGATCTATTTAATACTTTATTTTAATCATTAATAATTAGCAGTGCTTTTTAAAAATTATTGGGAAAAATAAAAAATATAACAGAAATATGGAATAATTACATACCAGTTTTAAACAAATTTTGTTTGTTTTTTTGTTGTAAAAATAAATAGCATAGATCCTAAAACATTCTAAATAAAATAATTATTTTCTATATCATGAAGTTTTTAAAATAGTAACTTATTTGAGTTTTTTTTTTTTGGTAAATGTTGAAAATAAATGTTTTCATGTAATATATTTTAAGTTTTATTATAATTATTTGACTAAAATTTACTTCTTTTAAAAATATATACTAAGATTTTATAATATATGTTTAACATAGACGAAATCGTTGATGAAATACCTAAGCCGTTTGAAGAGGCACCATGCATAACGAAACCTTTGCAACCCATCATAGCAAAAAAAGACTCGTGTGTGACGTTAGACGTGCATTTCAGAGGAACTCCCGAGTTAAAAGTTCAGTGGTTCCATAATGGTAAAGACATAACCGATAAAAAAACGTTTGTTCGCACCTTAACTATAACAGAGACCACGACCGTAATAGTTATAAAGAAAATTACTAAGAAAACCACTGGACGTTATGAAGTTGTGGTTACTAATAATCGCGGGGAAGCGAAGACTTCTACTACAGTATCAATTGAAGGTAAGATATTTGAATAGTATTAACATAACGTAACAAAACTGATTTTTAATATATATTTTTAAAATATGTAGATGAGACAATCGAGAAAGAGGAGACTACAGTCGGGAAAGCGCCGTATTTTGAGACGGAACTGCAAACCGAAACAATATGGGAAGATGAGGAGGAAGAAGAGAAAACCACAATATGCCTTGTTGTAAAGGTAAAGGGTATTCCCAAGCCTAAGATCCTTTGGTACGATAGCGGTAAAGAAATAACGCCCAATGAAGACTTCCAAATTGAAGAACAGGATGAAGGAGTATCCTTGTTAACGATTAAGAAAAGGCCAACAGAGAGCGTTCAGGAAATTACATGCGAAGCTACAAACGAGCACGGAACGGTCGCTACCAGGACTCTAGTAGTTCCAGGTAAATTCCGGCTATTTTGAAACACAAGGTTTTCGATTTAGCGTGTTCTCCTAACATGTGTTTACTCATATGTATATAGTTTGTTTTGTTTTTCAGTTTCGATCGACGTTATCTTCGCCATCTTTCCTATTGTTTCATATTTTGTTAATTATTATCTTGCACACTTACACATACACAAACTCGCACATAATATAACATCAGTCTAAATGCTCTATAGACTCAATATCGTTAATATAAAAAGAAAATTAATGTGGTATCTGTAATGTTTAGGTATCAAAGGGACGAAAGCATACAGGAAGCCATCGTGGGTGACCCAGATGGAAGAGTTACGGGAACAATTGCAAGGTAAATGCATCACTGATAGTTTAGACGCTTGTTGTGTGTACAGTCCTGAAATTCGGCCCGATGAAAATGACGGAGAGGATACGGCCCTCCGATACGGTACGTACTTTGCCGATTATGACGTCAACAGCGCGTTCTATTTGAGTCCCATACAAGAGCACAGTGAACCCACTTCTTCTGACGGTGGTTCGGACCGAGTTCGGTCCTTATCTTGCCAGGAGGTATCGTCCTCTTCGACGGCAGAGACCGAAGACCCGACCGGCCGCAGTCAGACTTATCCAAGAACACATGCTGACGAATCGGTGGCTGCGTATAACCGCCGCAAGTATATTGGCCATCCGCTGGAGCCTCGCGAAATTGACCCAGAAATGTTCTTCCAGCTGCATACTGCTGATAGCCAAGACGAACTCCAAGAATTCCTGTTGCTAGAGAGCCAGTGCATGTCCACTGACGGTGGGCTACACGCGGCGTTTGTCGATGATAAACCGAGAAAATAACTGAAACTCTCAAATTTTTATAATATTATTATTACCGATTATTTTTGTTGTTGTCATCATTTCAGAACGGTTTGTATACATCTTGTCGTGTAGTGTGTTCTAGTTTGTATGAGCCAGCTAACGAATCATAATATTTTATAAATTAAATATAATCGCAAGGTTTCATTTTGTAGAAATACGCCTGTAGTGATTTACTTATTTATCGATGGTTGAGAAAAATTAATCGAAAATGAGTTGATGGTGTCTTTCTGTAATAATTAAAATAGGTATCAAATTTATATTATTTACAATGTAAAGTAACACGATCGTTGAGTTTTGATATTTACCTATTTTCAAAATCAGACGAAACGAAACGGTGCGACTTCATCAATGTTTGTGTTATTATGTTTTGTGTGTTTTATTATTTTATTTTATTTGTTTGTAATTTGTATGAAATAATATTAGCTTTATTGTTTGTGTTTGTGTTTTTTTTAACCATTTTGTTTTTATCCTGAACGAAATTTTCTTTTCAACAATCTAAGTTAATTCATAGTGTGTTCCTAATTTTAATTGATATTAACGGTTTTTATAAAAAAAATTGAGGTATAGATTTTGTTATTATGTCGTGCAAATAGAATACTATTTCACTAATATTAACTATAGTTAAATTACTTAAATTTAATTATATATTAGGTAAAATATAGCTTTAAGTCACAACCAACATTTTAAAGTTAACATTTCATGATACAACATTATTTAGATGTAAAAAATAATTTGGCGAAGGTTAAAAAAATTTCATTATTATAAAATATTATTAAAACATATTTATATTTTTAAAATAAAAATTGAATTTAAGCAAAAACATAAAAAAGATCACGGTAAAAAATTTGAAATATTTATTTTGGAGTCAGGTGATAATCCAATTCAGGATAGATTGATAATATAGCCTATAAAGCAGTGTTTCCCAACCTGTGGTCCGCGGACCACCAGTGATCCATGGGCCAGTCATAGGTGGTCCGTGGTACCTTTCTTCGTAAAAAAAATGTAAATTATAAAGTAAAATAATAAAAAGCGGGTAAGTGAGTATCGCTCTGCTGTACATTAGGGGGTGGGGTGGACCTGGGACTAGGGTAGGTTAAATTTGAATGCAATGATAGGTATCATTGTATACGAAAAAACGATTCTGAACGGAGATGATTTGTCAGTCTAGGTCTCTAGGATATATAATATAAAAATCGAAAATTATTTATTAGTAAAAAGTTATTTTACATGTGTATTTTTGATTTCAAATTAAAATTAAAACTTTAAACACTCGTAAATTTTTTAAATTGAATAGTTATCAAACTTTTTTATAATTATTCTAAGCTTAACTTATGGAAAGCATAGTATTAAATTTTCAATTCTTAGCTTTTGATAGTAAAATATTTATAAATTTTTAACTACCAAATAATTAAAAATATTCACGATTTTAACGAATTTTTGTCAATATTTGAACTTCAAATGCTAATAAAAAAAAATTGTGCCTATGTATTTTTATAATTTTTGAATGAGAGTTAGAACAAGTTATGTGGACCCTTCTATTAAATTTTCAAGTAATTTGTCCCAGCTTAATTTTTTTTAACAACATTTATAAAAAAAAAATAAAAAAAAATTGAAAATTTCAATTGTCTATAAATAGCTCAAAAAAAGTCAAAATGTTTTGAAAATCAAATCACGTAAATAAAATGGCAATCTAAATAACTGGTAAAATTTTCAAGTATTTACGACGTATACTGTTTGAATAACAACAAATATCAAAAATCGTTTGAGGCTAAACCGTTATTTAACGCGGTTTTGTGAAAATTTAAATTTCAAACACTCATAAAAAATTTTTGTCTGAATCCGGTAGAGTTTTTTTTACAGACAATTGAAGAAAAATGTATGGAGAACCTTCTATCAAATTTTCAAAACTTAGTTATAAAAGAAAAAAATTTTACGATTTTTCAACCACAAAATTACTTGCAAATTTTCGCAATTTTGACATATTTCGTATAAATTCGAAAAAAAAATTACTTAGAAAAATTAAAAATTTCAATTGTCTATAAATAGCTCAAAAAAAGTCTAAATTCTTTGAAAATTTAACTGTGTATGGAGAACGCTAACATGTTCATTTGGTGAAAATTTCAAGTATTTACATCGATTAGTTTTTGAGTTATAGCAAAATAAAAAATTCGATTTTGTCGAAAACGGTTTTGCGTAAAAGTTCCCGTTTTTCTGTCATTTTTTTTTATGTTTTTCTCGATTTTTTTGAAAACTGTTGGAAAATGTTTACTTTTCACCTCTATAATACACCAAGGATATCCACTTTGTCATCGGAAACCACCCCCAAAGTTTGAAATCGAAGCATTATTTCGACTAGTTATGCTGTACACAGACACACAAAAAAAAAAAAAAACACACATCATTGTAAAATCAATACATTCATCACTCCGTTCAGAATCTAAAATTAAATATTTTTCGATAAATTTTGTGTATTCTTGTTAATGAGCAAAAAAAAAAAAAAGGTCTTTCTAGTTTGCGTAAAATTGAGGTGTCCGCGACCTATAAAATATTGTCGAAGTGGTCCGTGGTGGTAAAAAGGTTAGGAAACACTGCTATAAGGTATATACTAATGTAATATTGATAGATTTATTTAATACTACATATATTATTTTTTAAAATATAATGTAGTATTATAATATTTACTATTAGTAATTTTTTATTTTATTTAATCATAATGTATTCTAACAAAAAAATGTTATGGAAAAAGGTATGGTAATTTCATTGTCTAAGCATTTTTTCCGTGGACGTTTCGATTTTGACTTTCTTTTTTATATTTACATTAAACACAATTCAAAAAATTCTATCTTAATTTCTTGATTACTATGACGTATATCGTATATGATGTACTAGGCAACAAGATGGGCTTAATTATATCTAAAGCAGTGTAGTCAAATTGCCTATTTAAAACGCCTTGTTATTTTAATTTTTAGTTCTGACAATAGTATTATTACGCAATATTCAAGAATTACTTTAAAATTAATTAACAATTTACCAACTAAAATATTGTTTTTCAAATTGAAGGTGATAATAATCGATGATTTTTCATCTTTTGCGTATTAAAAACGTGACAATCGATAAAGTAAAGTAATATGACTTTTGAATATTAGTTATGATTTTTTGTAAAGTTTACATACCAAAGACTTGTCTATATTGTTTATATTTTAGTTTTAAATTTTTCAAAAATGATGTGACGAAGCTAAAAATAAAAAATTGTCTTTTATTTCTTCAAAAATAAAATAAGGTAGAAAGACCATCTCAAGTAAACTTACGAAAAATTCAAAATATTTTCAGATTTCACATTACCTGATAGTTTAAACATTAATTGACATGATTGGTTTAAAAATACGTCTAAGCTATGATACGCACGTGTTTTAAATTATTATTCAAATATTATTCGTATAATAGTATAAATAATATTACCTGATAAAGTTCCTAATTCATTCATAATATACACAAGATTATAACAAATATTACTATTTTCAATGTGTCAATTTTGTAAAATTACAAGAAAAATCCAGCAAATCTATTTTTTTTAATTTTAATATGTTTTTGTCTGTACAGCGATTATTTTGTTTAAAATCACTGATTCTATCAAAAACAGAAATTTTTATCATTTATTTAATATTTAGCATTACGTACCTACAAACAGAGGCGTGTTTAACTAGGGGCAAAGGGGGCGTTTGCCCCCGGCGGCAAAATTTGAAAATATTTCATAGTCGGCATTCGTATTCTAATTTTTCAAATTTTTTTGTTTTTTTGTAATAAATCAATTTTTCCATCAGTTATATAATAAATATATTAATATGATACAATTTAATATTAAAAGATTTAAGTATTATATGAAAAATATTATATTATATTATATTTTGTTTTTATGTAGAATTTTTCATAGTGCTGTACCTATTTTAGATTCTGAACGGAGTGATGAATGTATTGGATTTTACAATGATGTGTGTGTTTTTTTTTTTTTTTTTTGTGTCTGTGTACAGCATAACTAGTCGAAATAATGCTTCAATTTCAAACTTTGGGGGTGGTTTCCGATGGCAAAGTGAATATCCTTGGTGCATTATAGAGGTGAAAAGTAAACATTTTCCAACAGTTTTCAAAAAAATCGAGAAAAACAAAAAAAAAATGACAGAAAAACGGGAATTTTTACGCAAAACCAGTTTTCGACAAAATCGAATTATTTATTTTGCTATAACTCAAAAACTAATCGATGTAAACACTTGAAATTTTCACAAAATATTTATATTAGCGTTCTCCATACACAGTTAAATTTTCAAAGAATTTTGACTTTTTTTGAGTTATTTATAGACAGTTGAAATTTTCAATTTTTTTTAGTATTTTATTTTAAAATAACGATAAAAATTTTTTGGCCGGCCAGAAAATCTTGAAAATTTAATACAAGGTTTCTTATAAGTTGTTCTTAAAGTTATAAAAAAAAATCCGAAATCGTTAGTCACAATTTTTTTTTATAAGTGCTTAAAGTTCGAATTTATACGAAATATGTCAAAATTGCGAAAATTGGCAAGTAATTTTGTGGTTAAAAATCGTAAAAATTTTTCCTTTTATAACTAAGATTTGAAAATTTGGTACAAGGTTCTGCATAAAATTTTCTTCTACTATCTGCAAAAAAAACTCTACCGGACTAAAACAAAAAATTTTTATGAGTGATTGAAATTTAAATTTTTACAAAACCGCGTTAAATAACGGTTTAGCCTCAAACGATTTTTGATATTTGTTGTTATTCAAACAGTATAAGTCGTAAATACTTGAAAATTTTACCAGTTATTTAGATTGCTATTTTCTTTACGTGATTTGATTTTCAAAACATTTTGACTTTTTTTGAGCTATTAATAGACAATTGAAATTTTCAATTTTTTTTTATTTTTTTTTTATAAATGTTGATAAAAAAAATTTAGCTGGGACAAATTACTTGAAAATTTAATTGAAGGGTCTACATAACTTGTTCTAACTCTCATTCAAAAATTATAAAAATACATAGGCACAATTTTTTTTTATTAGCATTTGAAGTTCAAATATTGACAAAAATTCGTCAAAATCATGAATATTTTTCACTATTTGGTAGTTAAAAATTTATAAATATTTTTCTATCAAAAGCTAAGAATTGAAAATTTAATACTATGCTGTCCATAAGTTAAGCTTAGAATAATTATAAAAAAGTTAGAGGATTGTTCAATTTAAAAAAATTTACGAGTGTTTAAAGTTTTAATTTTAATTTGAAATCAAAAATACACGACGTGTAAAATCACGTTTTACTAATAAATAATTTTAGATTTTTGTTATTTTTAATAAATTACTAAACGTAAGATCTTGAAACTTTTACTTAAATGTTTGAATTAGTTTCAAAATAGAATAAATGATAATATTTCCTGGACTGACAAATCATCTCCGTTCAGAATCGTTTTTCGTATACAATGATACCTATCATTGCATTCAAATTTAACCTACCATAGTCCGAGGTCCACCCCACCCCCTAATGTACAGCAGAGCGATACTCACTTACCCGCTTTTTAATATTGAATATATTACTATGAGACATTTTTTAAAATGATCAATTGTTTTCTACCCATGAAAATCAATTTACATATTGACATTATTCAGCATTGTAATTTTTCAGAATAAGTCGTTTTTATTAGTTTCCAGTACAAAAAAAAATAATAATTAATTTTTATATGATTGATTTAATAATATTGTATGTAATTGATTATATATAGGGAGGTATTAATGTTAAATACTCTTATCTATGCTCAAATTCTAAATTTTGTCCAAGGAGTGATGGCGTGATGAGAGGAAGTATCTGTATTATATTCATTTAATCAGTATAATATACCTTTTTTTTTAATGATTGGTGTTGATGTTGTAATGGTAGTGGTGAGGGAGGCGGGACTGGTAAACTGAGTCCCAAATAATTAGGTGGATATTAGGACTAGGTAAATTGAGTCCGGAAAACTTTAACTTGCTAGGTAAACTGAGTCCCGAGTAATAATATTTTTTGAAAGAATAATTTTTAAATAACGACGATGTACCTACTTAAAAATAAAAAGTCTCTACATTCAATAAGTACTGTATAGAGACTAGTCATCAATTAATGATTATCGATTTGCTTACTTAAATATTACATTCAAATAGATACATATACAAAAATACGTAGCAAAGTGCCAAAGTGGTAATTAAAATGAAAAAAAATAACAATAGAACAATTTTTTTTTTGAGACAAGAAATGTTGAAATATAAAAATAAAAATATTTCAAGATTTGAATTTGTTAAGAACATATCAAATAATTTTTTCCTATGTACATAATAACAATAAATAGTAATAAATAAAAAAAAATTGACTTGAATTTGTATATTATATATTTAATTAATTGTAATTTTTATGTACAACCTAGTGAATTATATAGATATTAAAAACAAAAAAAGCACATTTTTAATTACGCCAGTTGTGTTAACATAACAGATATAGTACTAAGCCTGTAAAAGTGAGAAAGAAAATGTTCTGTTTTGGAAACTAAACCTATTATAACCAGGGACTCAGTTTACCTTATACCTTTTCAAATTCGAGACTCAGTTTACTACAAAAACGGTATTTCGGACTCAATTTACCTAGCCCCGAGGGAGGGGGTAATGAGGCGGCAAAATATGTGTGCCCCCGGCGGCATTACACCTTAACACGGCACTGCCTACAAAATTATTTAATAATTTCTATACTCGTACTTATTTATGATAAAAAAGCGGAAGTGGGTATCGCTCTGCTGTACAGTAGGGGGTGGGGTGGACCTCGGACTAGGGTAGGTTAAATTTGAATGCAATGATAGGTATCATTGTATACGAAAAACGATTTTGAACGGAGATGATTTGTCAGTCTAGAATATATTATGTTTAAATATTTTCATATATTCTATTTTGAAACAAATTCAAACATTTAAGTAAAAGTCTCAAGATCCTACGTTTGATAATTTTTTAAAAAATACAAAAATTGAAAATTATTTAGTAGTAAAAAGTTATTTTACACGTGTATTTTTGATTTCAAATTAAAATTAAAACTTTAAACAATTTTTTAAATTGAATAAACCTCAAACTTTTTTATAATTATTCTAAGCTTAACTTATGGAAAGCATAGTATTAAATTTTCAATTCTTAGCTTTTGATAGTAAAATATTTATAAATTTTTAACTACCAAATAGTTAAAAATATTCATGATTTTAACGAATTTTTGTCAATATTTGAACTTCAAATGCTAATAAAAAAAAATTGTACCTATGTATTTTTATAATTTTTGAATGAGAGTTAGAACAAGTTATGCAGACCCTTCAATTAAATTTTCAAGTAATTTGTCCCAGCTAAATTTTTTTTATCAACATGTATAAAAAAAAAAATAAAAAAAAAATTGAAAATTTCAATTGTTTACAAATAGCCCAAAAAAAGTCAAAATATTTTGAAAATCAAATCACGTAAAGAAAATAGCAATCTAAATAACTGGTAAAATTTTCAAGTATTTACGAATTATACTGTTTGAATAACAACAAATATCAAAAATCGTTTGAGGCTAAACCGTTATTTAACGTGATTTTGTAAAAATTTAAATTTCAAACATTCATAAAAATTTTTTGTCTTAGTCCGGTAGAGTTATTTTTACAAATATTTGAAGAAAAATTTATGAAGAACCTTGTACCAAATTTTCAATACTTAGTTATAAAAGAAAAAAATTTTACGATTTTTCAACCACAAAATTACTTGCAAATTTTCGCAATTTTGACATATTTCGTATAAATTCGAACTTTAAGCACTTATAAATAAAATTGTGACTAACGATTTCGGATTTTTTTTTATCACTTTGAAAATAACTTATAAGAAACCTTGTATTACATTTTCAAGATTTTCTGGCCGGCCAAAAAATTTTTATCGTTATTTTAAAAAAAAATTCTCATAAAAATCGAAAATTTCAGTGGTTCCTAAATAACTCAAAAAAAGTCAAAATACTTTAGAAATTTAACGGTGTATAAAGAACGCTAATCTAAACATTTGGTGGAAATTTCAAGTATTTATAGTGATTAGTTTTTGAATTACAACCATATAAATAAAATCGATTTTTTTGAAAACTGTTGGAAAATGTTTACTTTTCACCTCTATAATGCACCAAGGTATCCACTTTTCTTTCGGAAACCACCCCTAAAGTTTGAAATTGAAGCATTATTTCGACTATAGTTATGCTGTACACAGACACACACACAAAAAAAAACACACATCATTGTAAAATCAATACATTCATCACTCCGTTCAGAATCTAAAAATGTATATTTTAGTACCTACCCAATCTTCATTTATTTATGTTTAGTTTTCGTTGATTATCCTTACCACTGAAAAACCTGGCATGCCAATAAGTATCAGCACAAAATTTATTTCGCTGGTTACTACCATCATCCATAGTTAAAAATGAGGAGTTCCTAAACTTAAACGATGTTTAACAACTATGAAAATGAAGTATAAACATTGGTCATACTTGTGGGTACCTGTAAATCACCGAGCTTATATATTATATAAAAATATGATTGTACTGTTATAATATAAATAATAAGCGAATTATTAGTGGAATAATATTTCCTATATTATCTAGGTACTCATCATAACAATCGTATTGTATTTACGTAAAAATAACAGTGCGTATCAACAAAAACAAATTGTACAATTTTATTTTCTAGGTTTGGTAGATATCAATTTAACTTTAATAAAATATAATAATTCATATACGTAAATATACAATTTAATATGTGTCATATACAATATTATATTAAAGACAATTATTATTAATTAAGTAAAAATATTACATCGATATTGATACTAATAGATATAATATAGTTTTATATATTCAAGATTCTGAGTAGAGCGATAAATATATCGGTTTTACAATGTAGTGTGTATGTTTGTTTTATTTGTTTTCAAAATATATCATTTTTGGAAGTAAAAAGAGCTCCCATTTTAAAGTTGTAAGGTGGTTTCTAGTATAAAATTGGATTAAGTGGTATTTTGGGAGTATAATATTTAAAATAACTAGTAAAAAAAGGGGTGGAAAATAGATTACTCTTTTAATAACTCAGTTTTATAGTTTGTAGGAGTTTAAATTACTTTTATTATATGAATATCGTGTATGTATATGTTTAATTTGGATTGAATGATAAATGATTGCATATTGAAAACTAGAACCTAATTGTTTAGTAAAAATAATAATAATACTTATATTATTTACTTATATTATTTTAGGTACAAAATAATTTGTAATATTATGTTCTTATTTCATTAGGTATATTGTAAAAATATATATTTTAAACGTTTATAGAAAAAAATAGTATCAATATATCGCTTATATTTTTTAATGACTTTTACAACAACTTGAGACCATGTATTACATTTTTATGCTCTCGAACATTTTTCAATATAATATTTATAATAAAAAAATTCTAATATCTATTTAAACTCCAAATAAGTTACGATATTTTGAAAATTAAACCACGTATAGAAAATGCTAATATACACATTTTGTGAACATTTCAAATATCTACAGTTATTTGTTTTAAATAATAACCTAAAGAGAACATATATTTTGTTTAAAATGCACGTTATTCTTGCATCCCTATAATTAGGAAATGTACATAACATTTTATATTTTGGTATTTCATAAGTTATAACTAGATTTTTTTCCTTTCAGTAAACATATGGTAGTAGGTACTTTAAAATCTACCTCTTCTACTGTCGGTTAGTTATGAAGAAAAAAAAATAAAATCAAAACATGTTTCCACTCCAAATTTAATTGTAATTAAGAATTACAATTTTTTTTTAAATTGTTTTTTTTTCATTATAAAAATTATGTTATAAACTTAAAAAATATGATATACACTTATTATTGGTATTATACAATGCATATAAGTTCAATATTTCAGCTTCAGTTAACTATTTTAATGGTGTTATAAATAGCTCTTATCATTAAATATAAATTCAGTTTATTTCAATGCTATTTGTATATACAAAAATAAAAATATACACAAGGTTGTAAAATCAATATATTCATAGCTTCATCGGAATCTTAAATTTTATAGATATACAAGTATATTTTGGTTATATATAGCCAGTTAGCGAAAAATCAAACTGATTTGCTTGCTATAAATCAAAAATAAATAATTAAATATTTTATAACATAGTTGGTACTCATTTCCTTTTTAGATTATTCTTAGATTCCATATTGATCTACAACAAGATGGTAAGATTTATTAACAATTTTAAAAATAACAGAAATTATAATAAATATAATTGAATTATTTATATCATCTATTTAAATATAAAATAATTACTGTTACAGCTTTTCAAAGTTTACCGAGCTTTGTAAACGAATTAAAGGATGAGCGAGCTGTTGAAAACGAAACAATTGTGTTTGAATGCCAATTTTCAGGAAATCCTACACCCGGTTTGAATACATAGTTTCGTAATAATATATAATGCACATTCTTATAACTTATGTTTAATTTAGTAATTATATGGTATCACGATGACAAAATTGTCAGAAACTCTTCTAATGTTCAAGTTAAGATCACTGACACCAAAACAACATTGACTATTAAAAGAGCAACAAAGGAAGATGAAGGTGTCTATATTTGCAAAGCAAATAGCAATTTAGGAGAAGCTAAAAATAAAGCAAAACTTTATGTTAAAAGTAATAATGATTAAAAACATATTTTAAAGTGTATAACTGAGATACATATTTTGTAATTATGTTTAGAACTTGAAGAAGAAACATTCACGGCTACCGAAGAAGAAGTGGAAGAAAAAGAAGTAGAAGAAGTGAAGAAAACAAAAAAAACAAAAAAGAAAACTATAAAGAAAAAACATAAAAAAGAATCTGAGTAAATATCGAAAAATGTGTTGCTTTATATTTAACATGAAATACTCAAAATTTTTTATCATAAATTATAGATCATTCGATGAAACAGAAATAAAAGAACCAAATCGCATTACTTCTAAAACGGTAATTATTAAATTATTTTTATTGAATAAATGTGTATTCTGTTAATGTTATTGGGGATTTCGCGTTATGAGCAACAAGGTAACCGTCCGCGATCGGCGAGAGTAGTCAGACGGGATGATTACTCTCGCCGACCGCAGGCGGTTACCTCGTTGCTCATAATGCGAAATCGCCAATATGATGACAAATAAATTATACTTTGTAATGAGAATATAAGATGAGAAATCTTAAAATAGTATTCTCTTATATTCTTAAATTATCAACAGGACTAGGATTTTATAACATTAAAAATAATTAAATATGCGCTATAATATGATCTAAAAATCTTAAAATAAGCTCTTTAATACGCACTAAAAACATGAAAAATAACAAAAATAAAAATGTATTCTGTTCATAATTAAAAAGATAGGTACAAGCCGTACAGCCGATAAGGAGTCATAATTACTGTTCGATAGGCCAATACGCCGGATTATTTAAAAATAGACTTTAATATGAACGAAAATGTGAGTATTTTTCATATGTATTAAAAAAAAAAAATTACTAAATAACAACATTTTTATCATTTTCATAGGTACTATATAATATAAACTAGATTTATGAAAATACAAAATAAAATGTTATATTATGCAAATTAGCAAAAAATATAGCACCAAAACTCGAAAAATAAAAACCTAAAATACTTTAAATATGCAAAAACAGTATTATAAAATTTAATATTGGGTATTCTTGATCATAAAACAAATTTATAGCTCACTCTATTATTTTTATCTGATCCTATAATAATTTGTAAATGCTATAAAATCTGAGCTTTGATTATCAATTAGCTGAAATTGTTTTTAAATGGTGATCTACTTGATTAATCATTTATTATTCATAACTTTGTAGAATGTTTTGTTATTTAGAAGTTTAACTTTATTGTTGCGGGTATAATAACTTAACTCATTTTATTTAAATGGACTGTAATTTTTATAATTTAAATTCTGGTAACATAATCGATACAGTGCTCGCGTCCGACTAACAGCAGTTGAAGCGGGAGTCACCGATTAAATTATAGGTAATAACAATTAATTAAAATAATAATAATAATAATAATAATGTTGATAACAAGAATGCAAATATAATATGTAATGCGTACGTGACATTATATTTCCATATTCCTATAATATAAAAAAAAAATAATAATAAATAATATACAATGGAGCATCGATCATCCAAAAAATACAATTTTTAAAAAGAAAAAATATATTTTAATTTTATATTTTTAAATTAATTATATATATTATATAAATATTATTAAATACTTTTAAAGTTTTAACAATACATGTATTATGTATATTTATTTTACCATATTATATTATTATATTAAAACGCTGTACATTCAGCACATTAGTTTGATTTTTAATTAAATAAAACATTTAAATTCATATCCATTGTATATTTTTAATCATTGTTTAATTATCCACACCCACTTCAGTTTCAATTATTACAGATCATCAATGCTCAAATGTATTCATATTCATTTGTATTATAAGGGCGATTCTTTTATTTTTATGATAATATTTTATATTACTCATTATATCATCAAGTATTTACTTTTTACATTTTTTTTCCTAAAACATTTTATTTCATGCTTTTCTTAAACTTTATAAACTTTTTATTTTTTTTCACCTTTTTTTTTAATTGTGAAAATTTTGATTTTCAAATGGTCATCTACATTTAAAATGTTCTACAATAATAGGGCTATTTTTTTATGAACTATAACGTTCATATTATTATTTTTAGTTAATTTTTTAGCAAAATATATCTTTTTAAAGTTGGGTGGTTTATTGGTTTTTATTATACTTTTTGTTTGTATTTAATAATTATTGACGCAGTGATAAAATTGTATACCTGATATTCACTATACAGTTTAAGTATCATCAGATTAAGTTATCAATGCTTCACAGGTTTAATAACCTCAAACCACTCAACTTGAAATAGCTATAACTCACTAACGGTTAAATGAAAAATAATAATTTTAACGTTAAATTCATAAAAAAAAATAGCTCTATTATTTATGACATTTTAAATATAGATTGCCATTTAATAATCAAAAGCTGATAGTAATTTTATTATCAAATATAAAGGTGAAAAAAATAAAAATAACATATAGTTTTAGAAAAGTATGAAACTAAAAATTTTGAAAAAAGTTAACATTTTGAAACAATGATTGTTTAATGATAAATTAATCCCCTTGTATTACATAATCTATATAATAAGTTACCTAATCGTTTTAGGAATTATAAGGACCCTTCTCTCTATCTGTTTACATAGATTTAATTTTGATTTATTTAATAAGCTAAAGGTGTAAATAAAAATAAATCAATTGTTACATTGGTATTTTTAACGCTGCTGGTACGTTTATGCGTGCAGTACAAATATTATATTTTTAAATGGAAACACCTATTTTTGATACTCTATACAAGTTGGTCGATTTATGTTTAAATCATTTTGATTTATATTCGACAATAGCTTTAAGTTCAAAATTTACTAAAATAAGAACCGTTTTAAATTAAATTACAAAAAAGTTAATTTAATCCAACTACGTACCTACACTTCAATTTTTGGAGTTATATGATATTCTACTATCATTGCAAAAAATATTATAAAAGTTATAATAGTATGACGAATGTTGTGTTCGCAGATAGAGGAAAAACCGTCGTTACCAGAACGCGAACCATTATCCACGTCAGAAACAATTTCAGACGAGACGGTCAGGGAAGTTCGTGGACCCGAACTTGTTCACGCAAAACCCATCGAAGAACCTGCACTGTTCACGGCACTTAAGATTAGGAAGCCCACGGTGGTCAATGAAGTTGAACAAGTTTTAGATCAAGTAGAATTGGCTGAGTTTGGACCGGCTGAATGTCCATTACGAGAATTGGCCACTATTGATATACTTACCCGACATGGCATATCGATAGAACAGGTAATGCACTGTTTGTAAAAGTAGGGGCTGTAGTCAATTTGCACCAAAATTGACCCAAAATATATAAAACATGTGTAATTTGCACCATTTTTTTTAAAAATGCGTTTGTAATTTGCACCAAAATGAGGGTATGTAATTTGCACCACCCTCAGGTAGTAAGAAATAGGAATTGTAATTTGCACCAAAATTAAAATCGATTATTTTTTCAATAGTATACAAAAAAATTTGGTCGATAGTACCAACTTACAATTTTCTATATCCTAATATAACTGAAGCTTAGTTATTATTTATAAAATAGTTGAGCGTATATTGGTGTAAGTTTATATAAAATCGTATAATTATGAATATAAAAAAAAGTTGTCCAATTAAAATAATTATGTGTTAAATTAATAAAAAAAGAAATGTATACAAAAAAAGTTTGTCAATTAAAACAATTATATGTAAAATTAAAAAAAAACAAATTCACCTATGTTTTATTTGATTTTACGGATTGTTTTGATACCATTTTATGTTTCGCGGTTAATTGAAGGTGGAATAATCTGTAAATAATAATTTATAGTTTGAAAAAAGTAAACTTATGTAGGTACATAATATTAACTGCTGTTATACTTCACTGTTTTAATATTTACACGTTTTTTGTATTTGTATGCAACTAATGCAATGAATGAAGTTCTTGAAATAAATTTATTATTATACTGGTCCAAAGCAGCTTGAATTTGTTTCGTCCGTTGACATGTTTGAGAAGTTATTCGCGAAGTTATATGTAAACTTGATAGTTTTATGTACGTATCTGTTTGAAAATCTGTTAGAACTTTAATGAAACTGAAAATTTGTGGGTGTGGATGATAAAACTCTGCGTTAAATTTACTGTGAAAAGATTCACATGCATTCGTTGTGTGTATCGAAGACGATGATGCAACTGCCCAAATATACGGTGGAAAACGTCAACAAATTACCAGATAAGGTCTTGATAGGTCAGATAGGGTCATCTAGTCTTGACGTCGCGTCAACGAGAATATCGATTAATAAAACTATTGATACTAATATGTTACTATCGAAAAAATAATCGATTTTAATTTTGGTGCAAATTACAATTCCTATTTCTTACTACCTGAGGGTAGTGCAAATTATATACCCTTATTTATACCTAATAGTGACTTCTTTGTCTAATCAAAAATATGAAATTTAACTAAAACAAAATTAGGTTGAATTAAATGTTTTTTTTTTTAAGTGACACGATGAGTTACTATTATTTTGTTGTTTCTTTTAACTTAATAAATTTATTTTTTCTATGTTTCTAAATTAATATTTTAATTTTATAAATATAATACCGAATTATAACTTATGTTAAAACTTAAATTTATTCACACTTTTAAACATTACATTTTTACAAGTTATTTGTTTCTCTGGTAGGTGATCGAAGAGTACACGTCCGGTCAGTTCCCTGCGCTGAGAACCGCGCCAGCTCAATCAGCCATGGTGCACTTAATCGAACGTGAAGGGTACACATCACTCGTGGCTGACGTCTTCACCAAAGAATCAACCATACCTGAAACTGTCAATGAAGTGTTTAAAGCATTCATGACAATGGTTGAGTTGAAACATAGTACACTGGAAGAGATCATTACTTACTTGATGCCAGAAGATTTCCAAACCAGCACCTGGGATTTGGAACACGCATCTCAAATTACTACAGATGATACGATCACCGAAACAGCTGATATCAGCGAGTCTGTAAATATATTAGTAAATGGTAAATTTAATATTATTTATTTTTAAAATCAATAAATTATTAATAATAAAAATATTTTTTTATATTTTTTTTTTATTCAATAATTTTTTTAATTCATCAGCGATTGTATTTATATTACTATTATACTATTTATCAAATTATTATAATAACATGATTTAATTAATTCTAACATCTTGGTAACATTATATTTATTTTATTTTTAGAAGTTAAGAAGAAAACACGTTCGACAAAGAGATTAGTTAAAACAAACGAAGAGAGTGGTATGTCTATTATTGTTATTTATATTTCAATTTTATTAGTTAAAACACAACAATTTAAATTATTTGTTTCATTATATAAATTATGTTATACAATATACACTATAATATATATATATATATATAATATACACATGTTATAATGTATACTTATTATTAATATTATATAACGCATATAGCTTCAACATTTCAGCTTCAGTCAACTATCTTAATGAATTAAAACAGCTCTTATTATTAAATATAAATGCAGCTTTTTTTAATGCTACTCGATAACAGTATTTTTATTAATGATAATTGGTGATTTACAAATCCTAATTATACTAACGGTAAGTCTATTAATTTTTTTTAACTTAAAAAAATGAGACTAATATTGTAGATTTGTGCTATTAAGTGCTATATATTTAATACTAATAATATTTCATATTTAATTATTTAACAAAACATCTTGTTTACAAACTACACCTATTTATTTGAATCTCTATTATTTTTAAACTGATATATTTAATTTCATATTTACTAGTGTACTTTGATTTTTGCTATTAATATACCAACAGAGCCAAAGGATAATAACTTATAACTTATACATTTTTATTCGTTAATAATAATAAAAAAAAAAAAACTTAGAATAGTATAATATATAAAATTTATAATTATTGCATTGAAAGATGTTTTACATAATTTTGGAAAATTTAATTTAATAATGGAAACATGAAATGCGTGCTTTTTATCATTTTTTCATATTATAATTTTATCGATCTAAAAAAATTTCATAACAAAAATTTTTAAAAATTTCTTAAAAAATTACCATAGATTTTGGTATTGTAAAATACGATTTTAAAACATTAATCTTAATTTTCTTGGTTATAATTTATTGTACAAGAATATCATAAAATTAACTTTAATATGATATGATATATAAAAATATTAAATTATTATAAAATGAAATAAATTAATAGAATGGTGCTCAAGGTATCGTGATGAAATGTCTCTTTTTGTCTTTGTGTTTGTTGTTTATTACGCTATATTTTAAAATTACGCTTCTTCAGCATTTTCTTCAACTATCTCTATCATCTTCTGTATTACTTTGAATTTATTATTGGATTGTTTAAAAATTGGTATAATATCAAATTATTTGAATATTTATTTGACGACGACTTTGGTTTATCCACAGAAAATGAACAAGTAAAGAAAGTTATGGATTATAGCAATATTAAAATTACTGATAATACCATAGTTGAATTATCAGAAAACAAACCGATCAATATGGAAAAAGTTACGAAACAAAATAAAAATATAGAAGATATCAGTAAAGGAGAAGATGAGGAAGAAGAAGAAATTATCATAGATGAGACGAAAATAATAAAAATAAATAAAGTAAAACGATCGAGTATCGGAAAAGAAATTATTCCTGAAGAGACAACATATGAATTCAATGTAGAAAAGTATCCTGCTATACGTCCAACCGTTTTGAAAACATCAAAAACTTTAAATGAAACAATTGCTCAGCAAGAAGCTGTAGAGCTCTCAACAGATATTAATAACATATCAGAAAAAGCTCAGATTAGTATAACAACTCGAAACGCCGCGGAAAGTATAATAACAAAAGACGAAGAGAAAGAAGAAACCCGAAAAGAAATATCAGAAATAAAAAAACATAAAGCAAATTCAGCTTTTGAATTTAATGAAAGTTTTTCTACAGTTCATCCAGACGCTCAATCGCCTCTTGAAGAAATTGTTAAAACATTTGAATTCAAACCGTGTTTGGCGATAAAAGATGTTATACCTAAGGAAAGTATAACAATTAATGAAATTTATCCAAATCAAAGCCTTGGCAAAGGAATTGATTACAAACCAGAAAATAAGGAAGCTAAGGTTACTGTAATTCCACATTCACAAAAAGTAGTAACAGAATCAATTGCATCTACAAAGGAAGGTAAAATTAAACAATTATTTATACCACAGAAAAAAAAAGCTACACAAGATTATGTTGAACACGAAAGTATTAATGTTATTGAAGTAAATGAAGCACATACCGAAAGTCAATTAATAGATGATTTTAAACCAATACCAGTGAAATCTTCAGTGGAATATCCACTAAACGAACAATTAGTTGTTAGTGAATCACATTCAGAAATTCAACCGGAAAATTACTATCCAGAAATAATTGTACCCACTGAAGTCGCAGAACAATTAATCGTACCATCAAATAACGCCATAACAGCATTCCAAATAGAATCTTCTGAAAAAGAAGCAGAATATAATCATATGAAATCACCCAATGAGTATAAAGCAGATATTTCGATTATTCCTGAAAAATATATTGAAGTAAGCGAGTCAAACATACAAGAAAAAGAAACTAAACTAGAAAAAGAAAAAGTACCAGATAAGTCTTTTGCAATTTCCGATATAATATTACAATCAAGTATAATTGTAAACTCAGTTAATCAAGAAGAAAATGAGGAAAAATTCAATACTCATTTACCTCAATCGCATACTGCAAAACTAACAATAAACAACGCAAATAAAGTGTGTAGTTCTTCAGTAATAGAAATCAATGAAGCAGAATCTGATTTAAAAATTTCGGTCATACCAGAAAAAAAACAAATTGAAAGTTCCATACTTGGTTTAGAAGTAACTGAGATTATACCTAAAGAAACAGAAGCCAATTTTACATCACAATCAGCATTAGAAATATTACCAGATTCTAGTTTTACTGAAAATAATTCGTGTATAGTCACTGAAACTACAGCTGATGATTATTCAACAGATTTATTATCAAATTTAAATTACAAAGCATTTGAAGCCAAACCAAAATTTGAAGAATTAGAAGCCAAGCAAATATCTCAAATAAATGTACAAGAGAACAACATTCCATTAGATGAAACTTCTAAACCCATTTCAGTTAAATTAGAAACAAGTTTTTCTCCAATTCAAAGCATAACTGTAGAACAAACATTTGCGACAGAACAAGAGCAATTCTTGACATTAAACAAACAGCAAGAGTTACATAATTCTGCAAGTGTTCCATCTCATTCTCTTCAAGTTGTAGTTATTGAAGAGATTACACCAGAGAATTGTGTTACACAGTTAGAAGAAACGTATAAAGACAATAATCAAAATGCATCAAAAATAGCCCAAATTAGTTTTGTAGATGACCAATGTATTGTTGTAAAAGAAGTGTCAGCCTATGAGTCAGAAACTAGTTTATCACTTGATAGTAAACCTGAAAATTTAAAGGCTGTACCAGTATTTACTGGTCATGATGTGGCTGAGACATTAGAAATAATTTCAAATGATGCCGTTGAAAAATTGAATATACGAAAATATAAAAATAATAATGCAAAATTAAAACATGTACCATACGAAGCGATTGTATCAGAAGTTACATCTGTAAATGAGTCAGAAGATATTTTACTAAATAAAGAAAAGAAACAGCTAAAAAATGTTAACATTAAAATTGACGAGGTTATTGGTGTAAATATTACAGAACAGCCTGTTTACGAAAAAGAAAAAACTTCGATTGAACAAAAAGTATTTATAAGTAAAAAGGCTAGTACTGAATTTGTTCCAATAGAGATTGTTGATCGCTCAGAAATTGTTACGGGAGATTATACTTTGGATTTGATACAACCCAAGGTATCTGAATCGCATGCATATCATCAACCTATTACATTTGAAAGTGTTATTTTGTATGAAACTAATATATCTGAAAAAGAACAAGAGATGGCTGAAGACAAAACTCCATTAGTATGCACTGCAAATAAATCTTTGATAGTAGATGAAGCAATAGAAGTAACAGAAATAATTTCTGACATTAAACCAGAAGATATTTCTATTTCCATATTGCCTGAAGAAAAAACAGCCAAAACTAACATTATACCATTTAAACCTCTCGAGGGTCAAGATATAACGACTTGTGAAAATGTGGAGACAGTGAAAAATCAAAATCCACTGTCTGGAGTTGCCCATATATCTCAAAAACCGTTTCATGGTTTAGAAACAAGTTTAATAATATTAACAGATTCAGAAAATAAGTTGTCTGATTTTGTAATGCCAAATACAAAAAAAGCAGAGACTAATTATAGTGACTTAGATATTCCAATCAGTGTTGTCGAAATTTTAACGCAAGATAATGAGCTAGATTTTAAAGGTCAAGAAATTCCATCACATACATTAGACAAACAAGAAATAATCTTAGAAGAATGTCGGGTTACCTCAGAAACAATGGTATGTAGTTCTACTAGTGACTTTGATGAAATTATACCACAATCAGTTTATGCTTTAACGTCTAAAAGCACTCAAATGGCAATTGAGTCAATAGAAACCGCTCATCTTGAAAAAGAAGGGGATTTGGTTGATGAACTTATATTATCAAAGAGACATGCAGATTTCACATTTGAAGAATTAAAGAGTATTCAAATAACTGAACAAGTTAAACTCGATACCAAACAAGAATTAATAATTGCAAGTATACCTGCGGATAGAAAAAGTAATACAACGATTACAGGACAAGATGTTGCGGAAACATTTGAGACTAAAGTAGAAAGTCCTATTGAAGAATTAAAAATAGAATTCCCAAAAGAAAAATCGGCTAAAACTATTCAAGGAAATGAAGTTCATAGTGTTGATGTATCTGAAATTATCACACAAGAAAAAGAATCTGTATTAGATGATAATAAAAAGTACAATATAAAAAAAGTAAACGTTTTAGTTGAAGATAACTCAGGAACATATATGGTTAGTGAAATATTTCCCAAAGAAAAAGAAATCCAATTTATAGAAAAATCTCAACCTATTTATCGACATGCTGAACAAGATATTTTAAGTCATGAAGGATTACAAGTTAACGAAATAAATATTTCAATTTGTGAAAAACAGTTAAGTGATTTAGAGTATTCAACTAAATTAGGCAATCAAGTTATAGAACCCCTTGAATGCATAGAAATATCTGAAATAAATGTTCAAGAACCAGAATATAATTTACCTAAATTAGTTCATCCAAAAATGGAAAATGCAGTTCATAGTTTAAATGAAAATGTAGGTCTTATAATAAACTCTACAGTTATTAATGACAAAGAAAATGAACTTAAGATCGATAAATTAAATACAAAAATTGCAACTAAAGTTGCAAATTTAATTGACTATAAAGTTCCTCAAAAATCTGAGAAAAATACATTAGAGAGTGTTGAACTTTTAAAATATATGAAAGAAGATGAACATCAAGCGTCATCTGAACACATATTATTGGAGGGCATAAGTACAACTGTAGTTAATTCACAAGATAAAGAAATTCCTTTTGAACAATTAACGAAATCATCAGGAAAATCTGCCTCTCTAGAATACGAAATGGAACAAAACTTAGATGTAACTGAAGTGTGTTTAGGAGAATCAGAAACAGATTTAGTTCCTATGTTTTTACCATCAAGTCACATTGCTGTAACTGATATGTCGGAAACCCAACAAGTTGCATCTAGTTTTGAAGTTACCCCACAAAATTCTACTCACAATTTATGTGCCCAATCAATGCCTTCTGGTATTTCTATAATTCCTAAATCCACAGAATCACATAGTCTTGAAGTAACTGAAACTCAGTATTACGAAACTGAAAAACCATTTAAATCAGTTGAAAATGTATTAAAGACTTGCAATCTTACAATTCAAGTGGATCAAAATGTTGAGATAACAGAAATTGTAACGAATGAATCAGAGAAACCATTAGATTTATATGGTAAAAACAGAGGTTCAGAAGCGAGTATAGTGTTTGATGAAAATCAGTCAGTTTCCATAGAAGAGATAGAGACTTCCGACGATGTTGTTCCGCTAAATAAAAATATTCCTAAAGCATTAAGTGCAACAAAACAGTTAGAACCACAATTAGGAATCGTGGTTACTGAAGTTAGAACAGAAGAAAATGAAATTGAACATGAAACGCAAATTCAACCATCATTAAAACATGTTTCACAAATATTGCCAGAATGTCATAGTTTGAATGTGACTTCCACTGTTATAGTTGAAAAAGAAAGTGTATTAAATAAATCTAAGAAAGAAATTCAACAAAATGCACAAGTTTCTTCGGTATACAGCCCTATGAAAGTTGTTCAATCAGAAGAAAACTTTATAGAAATGGGTTTAACCGATTTAAATACTACTATACCAAGTGAAATATTTTTAGAATCTTCACAAATTCCTTATGATTCAATTAATCAATTGGAAATTAGATCATTCGAAAAAGAAAGTGAATTAAAAGTGACTACAAATAAGAAAAAAGAAGTGGCAACGATTAATATGGATACTATTAATATACTTGACACCACAGAAATCATTACAGGTGAAAAAGAATCTATTTATACACCTTTAACGAAACCTATTACAAAACAAGCATTAATTGATATAACTGAAAGCCGACCAGTTAGTAAATCTTTTGAAGTAAAACCAGAAGATATTACAATGGAATTACAAATTCCTAATGTCATATCATGTAAAATAACACCAGCTCAAGAAGTTGTCCATGGTGTTGTTATTGTTGAACATTTGGGTCATGATAAAGAAGAAAAATTTGAAAAGGAATACAAACCAACGCTCTTTGCTGCTAACATAAACGTAGAAAATGAAAAAGAGACGAAAACTATAACTGAAGTTATAACTAATGAAATGGAAGGCCAAGTTAAGAATATAGATATGCCAACATGTAAAAATGCTCAAATAGAATTAAGTTCTGGGAAAGAGATAGCAGAAAAAATAGAAATATTACCAAACATTGCATTAGGTACATTGAATAATTTTGTAACTAAAACATCAACTGCTTTTCTAGTACAAGATACGTTTGATAGTATTCAGTCCACAATAACTACAACAGAGGACAAAGAAAATCCATTCAGTTCTGATTTAGTTTACCAAAAATCTATAGCTGACATTAATATTGAAGAATCAAAAAGTATTAATATAACTGAAGTAATTGTAGATGATACAGAAGCGAAATATATTTCTCCAGAATTACCATCAACGAAAAAGGCTGGAAAATCTATTTTACCAAATGAAGCAGCAGAAGCATCTATTGTATTATCTGATGAAAATTTAAGAACATTTGATACATATAAAACAAAAAATGAATCAGCTAATATTTTACTCGAAACATATTCAAATATATCTCAAACTGAAACCACTGTACAAGAAAGTGAAATATATCTTGAACCCGTTAAACTGATATCTAATAAAGCTAACATTTCAATGATACCTAATAATAGTTTAACAATAACAGAAGTAATAATTGATGATAATGATGAAAAATTAAACATTAAAGAAGAACATAAACCACAACAAATTATTACATCATTATCAAAATTACATGAAGTTCCACAAGTGTCAGAAACTATCTCATCAATTACAACTAGTAATGTAATTATTCCTGTAATTGATAACAGTTATGCATTGGTTTCACAACCAGAACTATATGATACAGTAATGTTAACTGAAATAAATGCGTTGGAAAAAGAAAGATTGTTTACACAAAAGCCCAAATTTGAAAATTTTAAAGCAGAAATTAAGTTTAAAGAAGATAAATCGTTAAACGTTTTTGAAACCGTCTTAAACGATAATGAAAAGCCATTAAAAATAAATGAACCTTTAAAAAAACAGGCCTCATTAATTCAACCAACATTTGATGTTGCTACGATATCTGAACATACGTTGATTGAAAATGAAATTGATCTTGAATCAACGATATTACCAAAAGAACAAATGGTTAATATATCATTTGAAAATAATATAAATGTTCAGGTGTCTGAAGCAAATGCTATAGAAACGGAAAGTGATTTCTTAACACCAATACAAAATTCTGAAACTGCAACTATACCTGAATTAATATCACAACCAGTTGCAAATGTTACGGAAGTTATAACTAGCTTAAATGTTCAAAATTTACCTCAACTTAGTCAAACTGAATATAACAATGCTAACGAAATCCTTTCAACATTTAATAGCCTATTACAAACGAAAGTTGAAATATCAGAATCAGAAGTTAATTTTAAAAAACCTAAAAGAATAGAAGAAAAGGCATCAGTAACAACAGAAAAATTAGAAAATATCATAATAACAGAACCGGAAATATCTGAAAAAGAGGGAACATTTGAAGCACCAGGGAAAATTGATTTGAGACATGCCCAAATTTCATTGGAAGAAGAAAACTCTAGTATAATCATTTCAAATATAGTAAGTGAAGATAAAGAATCTGAATTCAATGAAGGACCAAAACGTAAAAGTTCAGTTGCAAAAATTAAATTAGAAAATTTAAGGGCAATCACTAACACCGAGCAAAATGTATCTGAAAAAGAAGGTGCATTAAACATACAAAATCCAAAAGATGAAACTGCAAATATGACATTCGAAGATTTTCAATCAGAAATCATAGTCTCAAATGTTATACCCGAATACAAAGAAGAAAAATTAAAAATTAAAAATACAACGCATTCTACTGCGACATTAGTTATAGACAATTATGAAAGCTTAATCCAAAATGAACAAATAGTAAATGAAAAAGAGGAATTTATAATATCTGAACAAAAACCAGAAACAACGACTGCAATTGTCACAGTTGAAAATGAAAACATAGGAGCAGTTGTATCAGAAGTTATAAGTGGAGAAAAAGAAAGCGAAATAAAAAAAACACAAGCAAGGAAAAAATCAAAAGCATTAATATCAACTGAAGAATTAAAACCATTATTAACAACAGAGACACAACTATTATCAAACACCGAAGAAATGAAATTACCAAACAAAATTTCTGACAAATCTGCTAAAATAAAATTAGAAGAATTAAGACACATAACAATTCAAGAACTAGTTCCCAACGAAAAAGAATTGAAAATGAAACAAATAAATCCAATTCAATACAATATAACACCAACATATTTAGAAATTATTCCATTAGAAACCAGTCAAACACAATCGGAAATAAAACCAATTCAATCTGAAGATGAAAAAATAGTCAAATATACAGCAACAAAAGGTAAACCTCAAATAAACAAAAGTATAAAAATCAACGAAGATTTATTATTAGAATCCACCACTGAACTAAGACAGGAAGCAATAAACCGACAGAGAGCATCAATCACTGACATACCATTGAGCACAGGTAAATAAATTTAAAATTAGCATAAATAAAAATAACGGATAATACAAAACACCGGTTATAATATTCAAATATAAAAAAAGAAAATTAAAACAGTTTAAAAACTGAATACTACATATCGAGTGCATATGCTATTTCTAATAACTATAATTAAGTAGTTATAAGTGATAACAAAAAAGATAAAATAATAAAAAAAAAATTAATAAGTTGGGCTAAAATTAAGGGGAAAACAACTAAGAATATACATAAAAAATGTCTGAAATATAAAAAAAATAAAAGCCGTACAAAAAAAAATACTTCAGAAAAGCAATAAAAACAAGACACAATAATGAGAAAAAAAAAACGACATTCATCAAAATAAAATATGAATAAAATATTAATCAAAAAATTAATCAAATAATTTAACAACATAATTTTTTAACATATTAATACACACACAAGTAATAGTAATAAGAAACATAAAAAATATAATAACATGACACATCCACATAAACACATTTTTTAAAACATATTACAGATGACATAATGCCAGCACTACACGGAGAACAAATAGTATCAACGATGACACAAAAAAATATAATACACAAACAACCTGACACAAATCAAATTGATGATATTAAAACTACGAATGTTACCGAGATCAGTCAAAAAAAAATCACTAAAAAGAAAACCATTAAGACAGTAAAGGACGGTGTTGAAAAGGTAGAGGTGATTGAATCTAAACCGGAAATAACAGAGATTGTTGACGAGGAGACTAAACCATTACCCAAAATCGAATCTCTAAAACCCGAAGAAGCTACACCTATTCTAGACGAGGCTACTTCTGTCGATATTAAAACGACGACTGTTATTGAGGGTGGTAAGAAGAAGGTTACTAAAAAGAAAACAATAAAGAGAGTAAAGGACGGTGTTGAAAACGTAGAGGTGATTGAATCTCAACCAGAAATAACAGACATTGTTGACGAGGAGACTAAATCATTACCCGAAATCGAATCCCTAAAACCCGAAGAAGCTACTCCTATTCTAGACGAGGCTACTTCTGTCGATATTAAAACGACGACTGTTATTGAGGGTGGTAAGAAGAAGGTTACTAAAAAGAAAACAATAAAGACAGTAAAGGACGGTGTTGAAAACGTAGAGGTGATTGAATCACAACCAGAAATAACCGAGATTGTTGACGAGGAGACTAAACCATTACCCGAAATCGAATCCCTACAACCCGAAGAAGCTACACCTAATCTAGACGAGGCTACTTCTGTCGATATTAAAACGACGACTGTTATTGAGGGTGGTAAGAAGAAGGTTACTAAAAAGAAAACAATAAAGACAGTAAAGGACGGTGTTGAAAACGTAGAGGTGATTGAATCTCAACCAGAAATAACAGAGATTGTTGACGAGGAGACTAAACCATTACCCGAAATCGAATCTCTAAAACCTGAAGAAGCTACACCTATTCTAGACGAGGCTACATCTGTCGATATTAAAACGACGACTGTTATTGAGGGTGGTAAGAAGAAGGTTACTAAAAAGAAAACAATAAAGAGAATAAAGGACGGTGTTGAAAACGTAGAGGTGATTGAATCTCAACCAGAAATAACAGAGATTGTTGACGAGGAGACTAAACCATTACCCGAAATCGAATCTCTAAAACCCGAAGAAGCTACACCTATTCTAGACGAGGCTACTTCTGTCGATATTAAAACGACGACTGTTATTGAGGGTGGTAAGAAGAAGGTTACTAAAAAGAAAACAATAAAGACAGTAAAGGACGGTGTTGAAAACGTAGAGGTGATTGAATCTCAACCAGAAATAACAGAGATTGTTGACGAGGAGACTAAACCATTACCCGAAATCGAATCCCTAAAACCCGAAGAAGCTACACCTATTCTAGACGAGGCTACTTCTGTCGATATTAAAACGACGACTGTTATTGAGGGTGGTAAGAAGAAGGTTACTAAAAAGAAAACAATAAAGACAGTAAAGGACGGTGTTGAAAACGTAGAGGTGATTGAATCTCAACCAGAAATAACAGAGATTGTTGACGAGGAGACTAAACCATTACCCGAAATCGAATCCCTAAAACCCGAAGAAGCTACACCTATTCTAGACGAGGCTACTTCTGTCGATATTAAAACGACGACTGTTATTGAGGGTGGTAAGAAGAAGGTTACTAAAAAGAAAACAATAAAAAGAGTAAAGGACGGTGTTGAAAACGTAGAGGTGATTGAATCTCAACCAGAAATAACAGAGATTGTTGACGAGGAGACTAAACCATTACCCGAAATCGAATCCCTAAAACCCGAAGAAGCTACACCTATTCTAGACGAGGCTACTTCTGTCGATATTAAAACGACGACTGTTATTGAGGGTGGTAAGAAGAAGGTTACTAAAAAGAAAACAATAAAGACAGTAAAGGACGGTGTTGAAAACGTAGAGGTGATTGAATCTCAACCAGAAATAACAGAGATTGTTGACGAGGAGACCAAACCATTACCCGAAATCGAATCCCTAAAACCCGAAGAAGCTACACCTATTCTAGACGAGGCTACTTCTGTCGATATTAAAACGACGACTGTTATTGAGGGTGGTAAGAAGAAGGTTACTAAAAAGAAAACAATAAAAAGAGTAAAGGACGGTTTTGAAAACGTAGAGGTGATTGAATCTCAACCAGAAATAACAGAGATTGTTGACGAGGAGACTAAACCATTACCCGTAATCGAATCCCTAAAACCCGAAGAAGCTACACCTATTCTAGACGAGGCTACTTCTGTCGATATTAAAACGACGACTGTTATTGAGGGTGGTAAGAAGAAGGTTACTAAAAAGAAAACAATAAAGACAGTAAAGGACGGTGTTGAAAACGTAGAGGTGATTGAATCTCAACCAGAAATAACAGAGATTGTTGACGAGGAGACTAAACCATTACCCGAAATCGAATCCCTAAAACCCGAAGAAGCTACACCTATTCTAGACGAGGCTACTTCTGTCGATATTAAAACGACGACTGTTATTGAGGGTGGTAAGAAGAAGGTTACTAAAAAGAAAACAATAAAGACAGTAAAGGACGGTGTTGAAAACGTAGAGGTGATTGAATCTCAACCAGAAATAACAGAGATTGTTGACGAGGAGACTAAACCATTACCCGAAATCGAATCCCTAAAACCCGAAGAAGCTACACCTATTCTAGACGAGGCTACTTCTGTCGATATTAAAACGACGACTGTTATTGAGGGTGGTAAGAAGAAGGTTACTAAAAAGAAAACAATAAAGACAGTAAAGGACGGTGTTGAAAACGTAGAGGTGATTGAATCTCAACCAGAAATAACAGAGATTGTTGACGAGGAGACAAAACCATTACCCGAAATCGAATCCCTAAAACCCGAAGAAGCTACACCTATTCTAGACGAGGCTACTTCTGTCGATATTAAAACGACGACTGTTATTGAGGGTGGTAAGAAGAAGGTTACTAAAAAGAAAACAATAAAAAGAGTAAAGGACGGTGTTGAAAACGTAGAGGTGATTGAATCTCAACCAGAAATAACAGAGATTGTTGACGAGGAGACCAAACCATTACCCGAAATCGAATCCCTAAAACCCGAAGAAGCTACACCTATTCTAGACGAGGCTACTTCTGTCGATATTAAAACGACGACTGTTATTGAGGGTGGTAAGAAGAAGGTTACTAAAAAGAAAACAATAAAAAGAGTAAAGGACGGTGTTGAAAACGTAGAGGTGATTGAATCTCAACCAGAAATAACAGAGATTGTTGACGAGGAGACTAAACCATTACCCGAAATCGAATCCCTAAAACCCGAAGAAGCTACACCTATTCTAGACGGGGCTACTTCTGTCGATATTAAAACGACGACTGTTATTGAGGGTGGTAAGAAGAAGGTTACTAAAAAGAAAACAATAAAAAGAGTAAAGGACGGTGTTGAAAACGTAGAGGTGATTGAATCTCAACCAGAAATAACAGAGATTGTTGACGAGGAGACTAAACCATTACCCGAAATCGAATCCCTAAAACCCGAAGAAGCTACACCTATTCTAGACGAGGCTACTTCTGTCGATATTAAAACGACGACTGTTATTGAGGGTGGTAAGAAGAAGGTTACTAAAAAGAAAACAATAAAGACAGTAAAGGAAGGTGTTGAAAACGTAGAGGTGATTGAATCTCAACCAGAAATAACAGAGATTGTTGACGAGGAGACCAAACCATTACCCGAAATCGAATCCCTAAAACCCGAAGAAGCTACACCTATTCTAGACGAGGCTACTTCTGTCGATATTAAAACGACGACTGTTATTGAGGGTGGTAAGAAGAAGGTTACTAAAAAGAAAACAATAAAAAGAGTAAAGGACGGTGTTGAAAACGTAGAGGTGATTGAATCTCAACCAGAAATAACAGAGATTGTTGACGAGGAGACTAAACCATTACCCGAAATCGAATCCCTAAAACCCGAAGAAGCTACACCTATTCTAGACGAGGCTACTTCTGTCGATATTAAAACGACGACTGTTATTGAGGGTGGTAAGAAGAAGGTTACTAAAAAGAAAACAATAAAAAGAGTAAAGGACGGTGTTGAAAACGTAGAGGTGATTGAATCTCAACCAGAAATAACAGAGATTGTTGACGAGGAGACTAAACCATTACCCGAAATCGAATCCCTAAAACCCGAAGAAGCTACACCTATTCTAGACGAGGCTACTTCTGTCGATATTAAAACGACGACTGTTATTGAGGGTGGTAAGAAGAAGGTTACTAAAAAGAAAACAATAAAGACAGTAAAGGACGGTGTTGAAAACGTAGAGGTGATTGAATCTCAACCAGAAATAACAGAGATTGTTGACGAGGAGACCAAACCATTACCCGAAATCGAATCCCTAAAACCCGAAGAAGCTACACCTATTCTAGACGAGGCTACTTCTGTCGATATTAAAACGACGACTGTTATTGAGGGTGGTAAGAAGAAGGTTACTAAAAAGAAAACAATAAAAAGAGTAAAGGACGGTTTTGAAAACGTAGAGGTGATTGAATCTCAACCAGAAATAACAGAGATTGTTGACGAGGAGACTAAACCATTACCCGTAATCGAATCCCTAAAACCCGAAGAAGCTACACCTATTCTAGACGAGGCTACTTCTGTCGATATTAAAACGACGACTGTTATTGAGGGTGGTAAGAAGAAGGTTACTAAAAAGAAAACAATAAAGACAGTAAAGGACGGTGTTGAAAACGTAGAGGTGATTGAATCTCAACCAGAAATAACAGAGATTGTTGACGAGGAGACTAAACCATTACCCGAAATCGAATCCCTAAAACCCGAAGAAGCTACACCTATTCTAGACGAGGCTACTTCTGTCGATATTAAAACGACGACTGTTATTGAGGGTGGTAAGAAGAAGGTTACTAAAAAGAAAACAATAAAGACAGTAAAGGACGGTGTTGAAAACGTAGAGGTGATTGAATCTCAACCAGAAATAACAGAGATTGTTGACGAGGAGACTAAACCATTACCCGAAATCGAATCCCTAAAACCCGAAGAAGCTACACCTATTCTAGACGAGGCTACTTCTGTCGATATTAAAACGACGACTGTTATTGAGGGTGGTAAGAAGAAGGTTACTAAAAAGAAAACAATAAAGACAGTAAAGGACGGTGTTGAAAACGTAGAGGTGATTGAATCTCAACCAGAAATAACAGAGATTGTTGACGAGGAGACAAAACCATTACCCGAAATCGAATCCCTAAAACCCGAAGAAGCTACACCTATTCTAGACGAGGCTACTTCTGTCGATATTAAAACGACGACTGTTATTGAGGGTGGTAAGAAGAAGGTTACTAAAAAGAAAACAATAAAAAGAGTAAAGGACGGTGTTGAAAACGTAGAGGTGATTGAATCTCAACCAGAAATAACAGAGATTGTTGACGAGGAGACTAAACCATTACCCGAAATCGAATCCCTAAAACCCGAAGAAGCTACACCTATTCTAGACGAGGCTACTTCTGTCGATATTAAAACGACGACTGTTATTGAGGGTGGTAAGAAGAAGGTTACTAAAAAGAAAACAATAAAGACAGTAAAGGACGGTGTTGAAAACGTAGAGGTGATTGAATCTCAACCAGAAATAACAGAGATTGTTGACGAGGAGACTAAACCATTACCCGAAATCGAATCTCTAAAACCCGAAGAAGCTACACCTATTCTAGACGAGGCTACTTCTGTCGATATTAAAACGACGACTGTTATTGAGGGTGGTAAGAAGAAGGTTACTAAAAAGAAAACAATAAAGACAGTAAAGGACGGTGTTGAAAACGTAGAGGTGATTGAATCTCAACCAGAAATAACAGAGATTGTTGACGAGGAGACTAAACCATTACCCGAAATCGAATCTCTAAAACCCGAAGAAGCTACACCTATTCTAGACGAGGCTACTTCTGTCGATATTAAAACGACGACTGTTATTGAGGGTGGTAAAAAGAAGGTTACTAAAAAGAAAACAATAAAGAGAGTAAAGGATGGTGTTGAAAACGTAGAGGTGATTGAATCTCAACCAGAAATAACAGAGATTGTTGACGAGGAGACTAAACCATTACCCGAAATCAAATCCCTAAAACCCGAAGAAGCTACACCTATTCTAGACGAGGCTACTTCTATCGATATTAAAACGACGACTGTTATTGAGGGTGGTAAGAAGAAGGTTACTAAAAAGAAAACAATACAAACAGTAAAGGACGGTGTTGAAAACGTAGAGGTGATTGAATCTCAACCAGAAATAACAGAGATTGTTGACGAGGAGACAAAACCATTACCCGAAATCGAATCCCTAAAACCCGAAGAAGCTACACCTATTCTAGACGAGGCTACTTCTGTCGATATTAAAACGACGACTGTTATTGAGGGTGGTAAGAAGAAGGTTACTAAAAAGAAAACAATAAAAAGAGTAAAGGACGGTGTTGAAAACGTAGAGGTGATTGAATCTCAACCAGAAATAACAGAGATTGTTGACGAGGAGACTAAACCATTACCCGAAATCGAATCCCTAAAACCCGAAGAAGCTACACCTATTCTAGACGAGGCTACTTCTGTCGATATTAAAACGACGACTGTTATTGAGGGTGGTAAGAAGAAGGTTACTAAAAAGAAAACAATAAAGACAGTAAAGGACGGTGTTGAAAACGTAGAGGTGATTGAATCTCAACCAGAAATAACAGAGATTGTTGACGAGGAGACTAAACCATTACCCGAAATCGAATCTCTAAAACCCGAAGAAGCTACACCTATTCTAGACGAGGCTACTTCTGTCGATATTAAAACGACGACTGTTATTGAGGGTGGTAAGAAGAAGGTTACTAAAAAGAAAACAATAAAGACAGTAAAGGACGGTGTTGAAAACGTAGAGGTGATTGAATCTCAACCAGAAATAACAGAGATTGTTGACGAGGAGACTAAACCATTACCCGAAATCGAATCTCTAAAACCCGAAGAAGCTACACCTATTCTAGACGAGGCTACTTCTGTCGATATTAAAACGACGACTGTTATTGAGGGTGGTAAAAAGAAGGTTACTAAAAAGAAAACAATAAAGAGAGTAAAGGATGGTGTTGAAAACGTAGAGGTGATTGAATCTCAACCAGAAATAACAGAGATTGTTGACGAGGAGACTAAACCATTACCCGAAATCAAATCCCTAAAACCCGAAGAAGCTACACCTATTCTAGACGAGGCTACTTCTATCGATATTAAAACGACGACTGTTATTGAGGGTGGTAAGAAGAAGGTTACTAAAAAGAAAACAATACAAACAGTAAAGGACGGTGTTGAAAACGTAGAGGTGATTGAATCTCAACCAGAAATAACAGAGATTGTTGACGAGGAGACCAAACCATTACCCGAAATCGAATCCCTAAAACCCGAAGAAGCTACACCTATTCTAGACGAGGCTACTTCTGTCGATATTAAAACGACGACTGTTATTGAGGGTGGTAAGAAGAAGGTTACTAAAAAGAAAACAATAAAGACAGTAAAGGACGGTGTTGAAAACGTAGAAGTGATTGAATCTCAACCAGAAATAACAGAGATTGTTGACGAGGAGACTAAACCATTACCCGAAATCGAATCTCTTAAACCCGAAGAAGCTACACCTATTCTAGACGAGGCTACTTCTGTCGATATTAAAACGACGACTGTTATTGAGGGTGGTAAGAAGAAGGTTACTAAAAAGAAAACAATAAAGACAGTAAAGGACGGTGTTGAAAACGTAGAGGTGATTGAATCTCAACCAGAAATAACAGAGATTGTTGACGAGGAGACCAAACCATTACCCGAAATCGAATCCCTAAAACCCGAAGAAGCTACACCTATTCTAGACGAGGCTACTTCTGTCGATATTAAAACGACGACTGTTATTGAGGGTGGTAAGAAGAAGGTTACTAAAAAGAAAACAATAAAAAGAGTAAAGGACGGTTTTGAAAACGTAGAGGTGATTGAATCTCAACCAGAAATAACAGAGATTGTTGACGAGGAGACTAAACCATTACCCGTAATCGAATCCCTAAAACCCGAAGAAGCTACACCTATTCTAGACGAGGCTACTTCTGTCGATATTAAAACGACGACTGTTATTGAGGGTGGTAAGAAGAAGGTTACTAAAAAGAAAACAATAAAGACAGTAAAGGACGGTGTTGAAAACGTAGAGGTGATTGAATCTCAACCAGAAATAACAGAGATTGTTGACGAGGAGACTAAACCATTACCCGAAATCGAATCTCTAAAACCCGAAGAAGCTACACCTATTCTAGACGAGGCTACTTCTGTCGATATTAAAACGACGACTGTTATTGAGGGTGGTAAGAAGAAGGTTACTAAAAAGAAAACAATAAAGACAGTAAAGGACGGTGTTGAAAACGTAGAGGTGATTGAATCTCAACCAGAAATAACAGAGATTGTTGACGAGGAGACTAAACCATTACCCGAAATCGAATCCCTAAAACCCGAAGAAGCTACACCTATTCTAGACGAGGCTACTTCTGTCGATATTAAAACGACGACTGTTATTGAGGGTGGTAAGAAGAAGGTTACTAAAAAGAAAACAATAAAGACAGTAAAGGACGGTGTTGAAAACGTAGAGGTGATTGAATCTCAACCAGAAATAACAGAGATTGTTGACGAGGAGACTAAACCATTACCCGAAATCGAATCCCTAAAACCCGAAGAAGCTACACCTATTCTAGACGAGGCTACTTCTGTCGATATTAAAACGACGACTGTTATTGAGGGTGGTAAGAAGAAGGTTACTAAAAAGAAAACAATAAAGACAGTAAAGGACGGTGTTGAAAACGTAGAGGTGATTGAATCTCAACCAGAAATAACAGAGATTGTTGACGAGGAGACCAAACCATTACCCGAAATCGAATCCCTAAAACCCGAAGAAGCTACACCTATTCTAGACGAGGCTACTTCTGTCGATATTAAAACGACGACTGTTATTGAGGGTGGTAAGAAGAAGGTTACTAAAAAGAAAACAATAAAAAGAGTAAAGGACGGTTTTGAAAACGTAGAGGTGATTGAATCTCAACCAGAAATAACAGAGATTGTTGACGAGGAGACTAAACCATTACCCGAAATCGAATCCCTAAAACCCGAAGAAGCTACACCTATTCTAGACGAGGCTACTTCTGTCGATATTAAAACGACGACTGTTATTGAGGGTGGTAAGAAGAAGGTTACTAAAAAGAAAACAATAAAGACAGTAAAGGACGGTGTTGAAAACGTAGAGGTGATTGAATCTCAACCAGAAATAACAGAGATTGTTGACGAGGAGACTAAACCATTACCCGAAATCGAATCTCTAAAACCCGAAGAAGCTACACCTATTCTAGACGAGGCTACTTCTGTCGATATTAAAACGACGACTGTTATTGAGGGTGGTAAGAAGAAGGTTACTAAAAAGAAAACAATAAAGACAGTAAAGGACGAAGTTGAAAACGTAGAGGTGATTGAATCTCAACCAGAAATAACAGAGATTGTTGACGAGGAGACCAAACCATTACCCGAAATTGAATCCCTAAAACCCGAAGAAGCTACACCTATTCTAGACGAGGCTACTTCTGTCGATATTAAAACGACGACTGTTATTGAGGGTGGTAAGAAGAAGGTTACTAAAAAGAAAACAATAAAAAGAGTAAAGGACGGTGTTGAAAACGTAGAGGTGATTGAATCTCAACCAGAAATAACAGAGATTGTTGACGAGGAGACTAAACCATTACCCGAAATCGAATCCCTAAAACCCGAAGAAGCTACACCTATTCTAGACGAGGCTACTTCTGTCGATATTAAAACGACGACTGTTATTGAGGGTGGTAAGAAGAAGGTTACTAAAAAGAAAACAATAAAGACAGTAAAGGACGGTGTTGAAAACGTAGAGGTGATTGAATCTCAACCAGAAATAACAGAGATTGTTGACGAGGAGACTAAACCATTACCCGAAATCGAATCCCTAAAACCCGAAGAAGCTACACCTATTCTAGACGAGGCTACTTCTGTCGATATTAAAACGACGACTGTTATTGAGGGTGGTAAGAAGAAGGTTACTAAAAAGAAAACAATAAAGACAGTAAAGGACGGTGTTGAAAACGTAGAGGTGATTGAATCTCAACCAGAAATAACAGAGATTGTTGACGAGGAGACTAAACCATTACCCGAAATCGAATCTCTAAAACCCGAAGAAGCTACACCTATTCTAGACGAGGCTACTTCTGTCGATATTAAAACGACGACTGTTCTTGAGGGTGGTAAGAAGAAGGTTACTAAAAAGAAAACAATAAAAAGAGTAAAGGATGGTGTTGAAAACGTAGAGGTGATTGAATCTCAACCAGAAATAACAGAGATTGTTGACGAGGAGACTAAACCATTACCCGAAATCGAATCCCTAAAACCCGAAGAAGCTACACCTATTCTAGACGAGGCTACTTCTGTCGATATTAAAACGACGACTGTTATTGAGGGTGGTAAGAAGAAGGTTACTAAAAAGAAAACAATAAAGACAGTAAAGGACGGTGTTGAAAACGTAGAGGTGATTGAATCTCAACCAGAAATAACAGAGATTGTTGACGAGGAGACTAAACCATTACCCGAAATCGAATCCCTAAAACCCGAAGAAGCTACACCTATTCTAGACGAGGCTACTTCTGTCGATATTAAAACGACGACTGTTATTGAGGGTGGTAAGAAGAAGGTTACTAAAAAGAAAACAATAAAGACAGTAAAGGACGGTGTTGAAAACGTAGAGGTGATTGAATCTCAACCAGAAATAACAGAGATTGTTGACGAGGAGACTAAACCATTACCCGAAATCGAATCTCTAAAACCCGAAGAAGCTACACCTATTCTAGACGAGGCTACTTCTGTCGATATTAAAACGACGACTGTTATTGAGGGTGGTAAGAAGAAGGTTACTAAAAAGAAAACAATAAAGACAGTAAAGGACGGTGTTGAAAACGTAGAGGTGATTGAATCTCAACCAGAAATAACAGAGATTGTTGACGAGGAGACCAAACCATTACCCGAAATTGAATCCCTAAAACCCGAAGAAGCTACACCTATTCTAGACGAGGCTACTTCTGTCGATATTAAAACGACGACTGTTATTGAGGGTGGTAAGAAGAAGGTTACTAAAAAGAAAACAATAAAAAGAGTAAAGGACGGTGTTGAAAACGTAGAGGTGATTGAATCTCAACCAGAAATAACAGAGATTGTTGACGAGGAGACTAAACCATTACCCGAAATCGAATCCCTAAAACCCGAAGAAGCTACACCTATTCTAGACGAGGCTACTTCTGTCGATATTAAAACGACGACTGTTATTGAGGGTGGTAAGAAGAAGGTTACTAAAAAGAAAACAATAAAGACAGTAAAGGACGGTGTTGAAAACGTAGAGGTGATTGAATCTCAACCAGAAATAACAGAGATTGTTGACGAGGAGACTAAACCATTACCCGAAATCGAATCCCTAAAACCCGAAGAAGCTACACCTATTCTAGACGAGGCTACTTCTGTCGATATTAAAACGACGACTGTTATTGAGGGTGGTAAGAAGAAGGTTACTAAAAAGAAAACAATAAAGACAGTAAAGGACGGTGTTGAAAACGTAGAGGTGATTGAATCTCAACCAGAAATAACAGAGATTGTTGACGAGGAGACTAAACCATTACCCGAAATCGAATCTCTAAAACCCGAAGAAGCTACACCTATTCTAGACGAGGCTACTTCTGTCGATATTAAAACGACGACTGTTATTGAGGGTGGTAAGAAGAAGGTTACTAAAAAGAAAACAATAAAAAGAGTAAAGGATGGTGTTGAAAACGTAGAGGTGATTGAATCTCAACCAGAAATAACAGAGATTGTTGACGAGGAGACTAAACCATTACCCGAAATCGAATCCCTAAAACCCGAAGAAGCTACACCTATTCTAGACGAGGCTACTTCTGTCGATATTAAAACGACGACTGTTATTGAGGGTGGTAAGAAGAAGGTTACTAAAAAGAAAACAATAAAGACAGTAAAGGACGGTGTTGAAAACGTAGAGGTGATTGAATCTCAACCAGAAATAACAGAGATTGTTGACGAGGAGACTAAACCATTACCCGAAATCGAATCCCTAAAACCCGAAGAAGCTACACCTATTCTAGACGAGGCTATTTCTGTCGATATTAAAACGACGACTGTTATTGAGGGTGGTAAGAAGAAGGTTACTAAAAAGAAAACAATAAAGACAGTAAAGGACGGTGTTGAAAACGTAGAGGTGATTGAATCTCAACCAGAAATAACAGAGATTGTTGACGAGGAGACTAAACCATTACCCGAAATCGAATCCCTAAAACCCGAAGAAGCTACACCTATTCTAGACGAGGCTACTTCTGTCGATATTAAAACGACGACTGTTATTGAGGGTGGTAAGAAGAAGGTTACTAAAAAGAAAACAATAAAGACAGTAAAGGACGGTGTTGAAAACGTAGAGGTGATTGAATCTCAACCAGAAATAACAGAGATTGTTGACGAGGAGACTAAACCATTACCCGAAATCGAATCCCTAAAACCCGAAGAAGCTACACCTATTCTAGACGAGGCTACTTCTGTCGATATTAAAACGACGACTGTTATTGAGGGTGGTAAGAAGAAGGTTACTAAAAAGAAAACAATAAAAAGAGTAAAGGACGGTGTTGAAAACGTAGAGGTGATTGAATCTCAACCAGAAATAACGGACATTGTTGACGAGGAGACTAAACCATTACCCGAAATCGAATCCCTAAAACCCGAAGAAGCTACACCTATTCTAGACGAGGCTACTTCTGTCGATATTAAAACGACGACTGTTATTGAGGGTGGTAAGAAGAAGGTTACTAAAAAGAAAACAATAAAGACAGTAAAGGACGGTGTTGAAAACGTAGAGGTGATTGAATCTCAACCAGAAATAACAGAGATTGTTGACGAGGAGACTAAACCATTACCCGAAATCGAATCCCTAAAACCCGAAGAAGCTACACCTATTCTAGACGAGGCTACTTCTGTCGATATTAAAACGACGACTGTTATTGAGGGTGGTAAGAAGAAGGTTACTAAAAAGAAAACAATAAAGACAGTAAAGGACGGTGTTGAAAACGTAGAGGTGATTGAATCTCAACCAGAAATAACAGAGATTGTTGACGAGGAGACTAAACCATTACCCGAAATCGAATCCCTAAAACCCGAAGAAGCTACACCTATTCTAGACGAGGCTACTTCTGTCGATATTAAAACGACGACTGTTATTGAGGGTGGTAAGAAGAAGGTTACTAAAAAGAAAACAATAAAGACAGTAAAGGACGGTGTTGAAAACGTAGAGGTGATTGAATCTCAACCAGAAATAACAGAGATTGTTGACGAGGAGACTAAACCATTACCCGAAATCGAATCCCTAAAACCCGAAGAAGCTACACCTATTCTAGACGAGGCTACTTCTGTCGATATTAAAACGACGACTGTTATTGAGGGTGGTAAGAAGAAGGTTACTAAAAAGAAAACAATAAAAAGAGTAAAGGACGGTGTTGAAAACGTAGAGGTGATTGAATCTCAACCAGAAATAACAGACATTGTTGACGAGGAGACTAAACCATTACCCGAAATCGAATCCCTAAAACCCGAAGAAGCTACACCTATTCTAGACGAGGCTACTTCTGTCGATATTAAAACGACGACTGTTATTGAGGGTGGTAAGAAGAAGGTTACTAAAAAGAAAACAATAAAGAGAGTAAAGGACGGTGTTGAAAACGTAGAGGTGATTGAATCTCAACCAGAAATAACAGAGATTGTTGACGAGGAGACTAAACCATTACCCGAAATCGAATCCCTAAAACCCGAAGAAGCTACACCTATTCTAGACGAGGCTACTTCTGTCGATATTAAAACGACGACTGTTATTGAGGGTGGTAAGAAGAAGGTTACTAAAAAGAAAACAATAAAGACAGTAAAGGACGGTGTTGAAAACGTAGAGGTGATTGAATCTCAACCAGAAATAACAGAGATTGTTGACGAGGAGACTAAACCATTACCCGAAATCGAATCCCTAAAACCCGAAGAAGCTACACCTATTCTAGACGAGGCTACTTCTGTCGATATTAAAACGACGACTGTTATTGAGGGTGGTAAGAAGAAGGTTACTAAAAAGAAAACAATAAAAAGAGTAAAGGACGGTGTTGAAAACGTAGAGGTGATTGAATCTCAACCAGAAATAACAGAGATTGTTGACGAGGAGACTAAACCATTACCCGAAATCGAATCCCTAAAACCCGAAGAAGCTACACCTATTCTAGACGAGGCTACTTCTGTCGATATTAAAACGACGACTGTTATTGAGGGTGGTAAGAAGAAGGTTACTAAAAAGAAAACAATACAGACAGTAAAGGACGGTGTTGAAAACGTAGAGGTGATTGAATCTCAACCAGAAATAACAGAGATTGTTGACGAGGAGACTAAACCATTACCCGAAATCGAATCCCTAAAACCCGAAGAAGCTACACCTATTCTAGACGAGGCTACTTCTGTCGATATTAAAACGACGACTGTTATTGAGGGTGGTAAGAAGAAGGTTACTAAAAAGAAAACAATAAAGACAGTAAAGGACGGTGTTGAAAACGTAGAGGTGATTGAATCTCAACCAGAAATAACAGAGATTGTTGACGAGGAGACTAAACCATTACCCGAAATCGAATCTCTAAAACCCGAAGAAGCTACACCTATTCTAGACGAGGCTACATCTGTCGATATTAAAACGACGACTGTTATTGAGGATGGTAAGAAGAAGGTTACTAAAAAGAAAACAATAAAGACAGTAAAGGACGGTGTTGAAAACGTAGAGGTGATTGAATCTCAACCAGAAATAACAGAGATTGTTGACGAGGAGACCAAACCATTACCCGAAATCGAATCCCTAAAACCCGAAGAAGCTACACCTATTCTAGACGAGGCTACTTCTGTCGATATTAAAACGACGACTGTTATTGAGGGTGGTAAGAAGAAGGTTACTAAAAAGAAAACAATAAAGACAGTAAAGGACGGTGTTGAAAACGTAGAGGTGATTGAATCTCAACCAGAAATAACAGAGATTGTTGACGAGGAGACCAAACCATTACCCGAAATCGAATCCCTAAAACCCGAAGAAGCTACACCTATTCTAGACGAGGCTACTTCTGTCGATATTAAAACGACGACTGTTATTGAGGGTGGTAAGAAGAAGGTTACTAAAAAGAAAACAATAAAGAGAGTAAAGGACGGTGTTGAAAACGTAGAGGTGATTGAATCTCAACCAGAAATAACAGAGATTGTTGACGAGGAGACTAAACCATTACCCGAAATCGAATCTCTAAAACCCGAAGTAGCTACACCTATTCTAGACGAGGCTACTTCTGTCGATATTAAAACGACGACTGTTATTGAGGGTGGTAAGAAGAAGGTTACTAAAAAGAAAACAATAAAGAGAGTAAAGGACGGTGTTGAAAACGAAGAGGTGATTGAATCTCAACCAGAAATAACAGAGATTGTTGACGAGGAGACTAAACCATTACCCGAAATCGAATCTCTAAAACCCGAAGAAGCTACACCTATTCTAGACGAGGCTACTTCTGTCGATATTAAAACGACGACTGTTATTGAGGGTGGTAAGAAGAAGATTACTAAAAAGAAAACAATAAAGACAGTAAAGGACGGTGTTGAAAACGTAGAGGTGATTGAATCTCAACCAGAAATAACAGAGATTGTTGACGAGGAGACTAAACCATTACCCGAAATCGAATCCCTAAAACCCGAAGAAGCTACACCTATTCTAGACGAGGCTACTTCTGTCGATATTAAAACGACGACTGTTATTGAGGGTGGTAAGAAGAAGGTTACTAAAAAGAAAACAATAAAGAGAGTAAAGGACGGTGTTGAAAACGTAGAGGTGATTGAATCTCAACCAGAAATAACAGAGATTGTCGATGAGGAAATATTACCGTTACCTGAATTACAGTCTCATTATGTATTAAAACCTTCTCATTCCACTGATATTCATTTTTCTCAAAAGCCCATTACACATATTTATGATGACACATCACTCACAAATGATAAAGTACCACACGATGATATACATTCTACATCATCGGTTTATATTTCAGACAATCACATATCAGGTATTGTATATTTTTTAAATAAGCAAAATATGGTTTATATGATTCAGTCTGTGATTGTTTTTTTTTTTTGTTTTTTTTTTACACTACGTATGTCTGGTTTTATTACTATTCTTTTTTGAAATCATTTTTTTTACCTTTTTATTTATATCATCCATAAATTTGTTTATATTTTGTCTTTTCCTATAAAAGTATATACCAAATTTTTTACCCTTTATATAATTTTCCATCAAATCAGTTTGCTACATTGGGATTTATAAATTGTTATTTAAATAACAATATTCGTGTAGAATTTTTTTTACATTAGTTTTTTTATATTTTAAAGAAGTATTCTTTTTACAATTCACATTTACAATTATTTTAATTTGCATATACATTTTCAACATGATAAATCCAAATCATTATATTTTAATTACAGATTTTTTTTACTAACAATTTATTTCTTTTTTTTAATTAACCACTATTTTGTAATTTCTTTATTGTTAATTTCAGATGAATCAAGTATTGATAGTTTAAAAGAAGATTTGACCGATGAAAACTTTGAATTACCTTTAAATTCAACCGAAAGTATACGCTTAATGGATGTTGTCGATAATTCATTAATGGAACAAATCAAAGTTATCGATAACATTAAAACACCTACTTCTAAAGAAGTTGATATAAAAGAAGCTTTTATGGCTTTAAAACCTAGAAAAAAAATGTCTATTACTGATGAAGAAGAAGTTGTTAATGTTACTTATATTCCAAAACAGTCCAAGCCTAAAGAAGTTATAGAACAAGAATTTAGCATAAAAGCTCACACTTATGAAGAGGAAGAAATTTCTATGACAGGCAACGTAAAATTACACCGAAAATCAACAGTGGAATCTCCTGAACAATCATTAACTATAAACGAAATTGAAAATAACCAAAATAATGAAGAATATCTTGAAAAACCTGATGTACATATAGAAGAAATATGTAGACATGCAGATGAATTTCCACAAGAAATAATTGAAGAACCTATAACAACTGAAGAATGGATTAATGATAAACCTTTAACAGAAATATTACATAATCATCAAAGTATATCTGTTATAACAGATGAAAAAATTGAACCTATATGTAAACCGTCAATTAAAAAAGAAAAATCCGCAGTTGATGTAACTACTGAAAAAGTTGAAGGTATAGTATCAGAAGAGGAACAGCCTTTAGAGAAAGTTGAGGTAAAAATAAAACCAAAACGTAAACCTTCCCTTAAGAAAGAGATTTCACAAGAATCTCCTGAAGAAAGTTCTATTGTTGTTAAACGACCAAAGAAAAAAGAAGAAAAGCCTCAGGAACCAACTGAAGAAGATATTTCTATTAAAGAAATAAATGATACACCAGAAGTAGTTGAATTGATATCTGAAAAAGTTGATATTAAACCTAAACGTAAACCATCGATGAAAAATGAAGAAACTGCAGATGAGATAACTATTGAAAAATTCGAAACTATTGTACCGGAAGAAGAACAACCCTCAGTGGAAGTTGAGGTTAAATTAAAACCTAAACGTAAACCTTCTCTTAAAAAACAAATTAAAGAGAAATCACTGGAAGAGAGTTCCGATGTTAATAAACAACCAAAGAAAAAAGAGAAACAATCACAAGAACCAACTGAAGAAGTTAAAAAAATAAAAGAATCACCAGAAAAAGTTCAACAAATATCTGATACGATTGAAAAAGTGGAAAATATTGTACAAGAAGAAAAACAACCCTCAGAGGAAGTTGAGGTTAAATTAAAACCCAAACGAAAACCTTCTCTTAAAAAGGAAAATAAAGAGAAATCACCCGAAGAAAGTTCTGTTGTAATCAAACGTCCAATGAAAAAAGAGGAAGTACCACAAGATCAAGAAACAACTGAAGACGTTTTTACTATTAAAGAAATAAAAGATAAACCAGAAGAAATTCAACTGATATCTGAAACGGTTGATGTAAAAATAGAACCTAAACGTAAACCATCAATTCAAAAAGAAGAAGCTGCAGATGAGGTGACTATTGAAAAATTCGAAACTGTTGTACAAGAAGAAGAACAACCCTCAGAGGAAGTTGAGGTTAAATTAAAACCTAAACGTAAACCTTCTCTTAAAAAAGAAATTAAAGAGATATCACTGGAAGAAACTTCCGATGTTAATAAACGACCAAAGAAACAAGAGGAACAACTACAAGAACCAGCTGAAGAAGTTCAAAAAATAAAAGAATCACCAGAAGAAGTTCAACAAATATCTGAAACGATTGAAAAAGTGGAAAATATTGTACAAGAACAAGAAAAACCCTCAGAGGAAGTTGAGGTTAAATTAAAACCCAAACGAAAACCTTCTCTTAAAAAGGAAATTAAAGAGAAATCACCCGAAGAAAGTTCTGTTGTAATCAAACGTCCAAAGAAAAAAGAGGAAGTACCACAAGAACAAGAAACAACTGAAGACGTTTTTACTATTAAAGAAATAAAAGATAAACCAGAAGAAATTCAACTGATATCTGAAACGGTTGATGTGAAAATAGAACCTAAACGTAAACCATCAATTCAAAAAGAAGAAGCTGCAGATGAGATTACTATTGAAAAATTCGAAACTATTGTACAAGCAGAAAAACAACCCTCAGAGGAAGTTGAGGTTAAATTAAAACCCAAACGAAAACCTTCTCTTAAAAAGGAAAATAAAGAGAAATCACCCGAAGAAAGCTCTGTTGTAATCAAACGTCCAAAGAAAAAAGAGGAAGTACCACAAGAACAAGAAACAACTGAAGACGTTTTTACTATTAAAGAAATAAAAGATAAACCAGAAGAAATTCAACTGATATCTGAAACGGTTGATGTGAAAATAGAACCTAAACGTAAACCATCAATTCAAAAAGAAGAAGCTGCAGATGAGATTACTATTGAAAAATTCGAAACTATTGTACAAGAAGAAGAACAACCCTCAGAGGAAGTTGAGGTTAAATTAAAACCTAAACGAAAGCCTTCTCTTAAGAAAGAAACTAAATTGGAGTCACCCGGAGAAAGCTCTGTTGTAATCAAACGTCCAAAGAAAAAAGAGGAAGTACCACAAGAACAAGAAACAACTGAAGACGTTTTTACTATTAAAGAAATAAAAGATAAACCAGAAGAAATTCAACTGATATCTGAAACGGTTGATGTGAAAATAGAACCTAAACGTAAACCATCAATTCAAAAAGAAGAAGCTGCAGATGAGATTACTATTGAAAAATTCGAAACTATTGTACAAGAAGAAAAACAACCCTCAGAGGAAGTTGAGGTTAAATTAAAACCCAAACGAAAACCTTCTCTTAAAAAGGAAAATAAAGAGAAATCACCCGAAGAAAGCTCTGTTGTAATCAAACGTCCAAAGAAAAAAGAGGAAGTACCACAAGAACAAGAAACAACTGAAGACGTTTTTACTATTAAAGAAATAAAAGATAAACCAGAAGAAATTCAACTGATATCTGAAACGGTTGATGTGAAAATAGAACCTAAACGTAAACCATCAATTCAAAAAGAAGAAGCTGCAGATGAGATTACTATTGAAAAATTCGAAACTATTGTACAAGAAGAAAAACAACCCTCAGAGGAAGTTGAGGTTAAATTAACACCTAAACGAAAGCCTTCTCTTAAGAAAGAAACTAAATTGGAGTCACCCGGAGAAAGCTCTGTTGTAATCAAACGTCCAAAGAAAAAAGAGGAATTACCACAAGAACAAGAAACAACTGAAGACGTTTTTACTATTAAAGAAATAAAAGATAAACCAGAAGAAATTCAACTGATATCTGAAACGGTTGATGTGAAAATAGAACCTAAACGTAAACCATCAATTCAAAAAGAAGAAGCTGCAGATGAGATAACTATTGAAAAATTCGAAACTATTGTACAAGTAGAAGAACAACCCTCAGAGGAAGTTGAGGTTAAATTAACACCTAAACGAAAGCCTTCTCTTAAGAAAGAAACTAAATTGGAGTCACCCGGAGAAAGCTCTGTTGTAATCAAACGTCCAAAGAAAAAAGAGGAATTACCACAAGAACAAGAAACAACTGAAGAAGTTTTTACTATTAAAAAAATAAAAGAAAAACCAGAAGAAATTCAATTGATATCTGAAACGGTTGATGTGAAAATAGAACCTAAACGTAAACCATCAATTCAAAAAGAAGAAGCTGCAGATGAGATAACTATTGAAAAATTCGAAACTATTGTACAAGAAGAAGAACAACCCTCAGAGGAAGTTGAGGTTAAATTAAAACCTAAACGAAAACCTTCTCTTAAGAAAGAAACTAAATTGGAGTCACCCGAAGAAAGCTCTGTTGTAATCAAACGTCCAAAGAAAAAAGAGGAAGTACCACAAGAACAAGAAACAACTGAAGACGTTTTTACTATTAAAGAAATAAAAGATAAACCAGAAGAAATTCAACTGATATCTGAAACGGTTGATGTGAAAATAGAACCTAAACGTAAACCATCAATTCAAAAAGAAGAAGCTGCAGATGAGATAACTATTGAAAAATTCGAAACTATTGTACAAGAAGAAGAACAACCCTCAGAGGAAGTTGAGGTTAAATTAAAACCTAAACGAAAACCTTCTCTTAAAAAGGAAATTAAAGAGAAATCACCCGAAGAATGTTCTGTTGTAATTAAACGTCCAAAGAAAAAAGAAGAATTACCACAAGAACAAGAAACAACTGAAGAAGTTTTTACTATTAAAAAAGTAAAACAAACTCCAGAAGAAGTTCATGAAGTATCTGAGACAGTTGATATAAAAATTGAACCTAAACGCAAACCCTCGTTCAATAAAGAAGATGCGGCAGATGAGATAACTATTGAAAAATTCGAAGCTATTGTACAAGAAAAAGAACAACCCTTAGAAGAAGTTGAGATCAAATTAAAACCTAAACATAAACCTTCTTTTAAAGAGGAATCCAAAGAGAAATCTCCCGATGAAACTTCTGTTATAGTTAAACGTCCAAAGAAAAAATTAGAAAAACCGATAGAATTAGATGAGACTGATGAAGTATATACAGTGAAGAAAACACTAGAAAAGCCTTGGATGATGAACGATGAATTCTCTGAAACTGTAGAATTTAAAGTAAAACCTAAACAAAGTTTGTCGTCTTATAATGTGGATGAAGGAACTGAGGAGTTATTTAAAATAGATTTAAAACCCAAAAAGGAATTACAAGATATAATTATTTACGAAGAAGAATCGTTAGATTTTAAGGTTAAACGAAAACCTTCTATACAGTCTTTCAGCCAAGGTATGTAGGTTTTAAACTATTTTATAAATAATGAGTAGTTCAGTAGTATAAATTAGATAACTAAATTTATTTTTATTATATTCTAATTATAAGCTTAAAGTATATTGTATTTTATTCAGATGGAGCTGAGCTGAAAATAGTTCAAGAAAAAGACGTTTTTTTGAAGGGTACGAGACGATCTCTACTCCGCATTTATAGCTTTTGCTATTGTTTATAGCTGTCTTCCGCTTTACATGCTTTACATTGTTCATTTTACCATTATTTATAATTAATTTTATATATAAATTGAATGTTTCAGATAATAACATTTTACAAGAAGATAGTCATGATGGTGAAATAATGTTTGCAATCCGCTCATATATTGCTGAAAATGAAGATGCTTTAGACTTAGTTGAAGGAGAAAAAGTTTATGTTATAGGTAAAAAAAATTGTATGTACAAATTTACTAAACACTAATTTTATTTTTTTATTTTAGAAAGCAATAACCAAGATTGGTGGTTTGTTAAAAAACATTTAACGGAAGAAAAAGGCTGGGTTCCTTCTATTTACTTAAGAGATGAAACCAGCTACATGCGCTATGTGCAAAAGAAATTACATGAAAAGATTGATAAACTGCCAATTTTCCAAAGTAAGCAATAGTATATAAGCAAAATTACTATAACCATTTAATATTTTTATTGAATCATGAAATAACTATATTTATTAGTTCCACCTGAAATAATCTATGGTACAATTTTAAATTAAATTAGAACTTTAAATTAGAAGCGCAAGCAAATATAAAAATTATCAAGGAGGATATGAGAAAATTTCTTAAAATTAAGGTTAATAATAATAATAAAGCTAATTTAGTACCTATTTATACCTTAAAAATAAAAAAAAGCGGGTAAGTGGGTATCGCTCTGCTGTACATTAGGGGGTGGGGTGGACCTCAGACTATGGAGGGTTAAATTTGAATGCAATGATAGGTATCATTGTATACGAAAAACGATTCTGAACGAAGATGATTTGTCAGTTTAGGATATATTATATTTAAATATTGTCAAATATTCTATTTTGAAACAAATAGTATAGTTTTTATATTATGTTACTATGGTTACTATGGCCAACATTCGCATTATGAGCGTATGAAATTTAATTTAAATTTTGACATATTTCGTATAAATTCGAACTTTAAACACTTATAAAAAAAAATTGTGACTAACGATTTCGGATTTTTTTTTTATCACTTTAAGAACAACTTATAAGAAACCTTGTATTAAATTTTCAAGATTTTCTGGCCACCCAAAAAATTTTTATCGGCATTTGAAGAAAAAAAAACTTAGAAAAGTCGAAAATTTCAATTGTCTATTAGTAGCTTAAAAATGGTCAAAATATTTTGAAAAATTAACTGTAAAGAGATAACCATAATATAAACATTTGGTGAAAATTTCAAGTATTTACAATAATTCGTTTTTGAGTTACAGCAAAATCAAAAAATCGATTTTGTCGAAAAGTGGTTTTTCCGTAAAATTTCCATTTTTCTGTCATTTTTTTTTTTGTTTTTCTCGATTTTTTTGAAAACTATTAGAAAATTTTAATTTTGACCCCCCTAAAGTACCAACTAGATTCAATTCCCTATTCAAAGAGGGGCTGAAGTCAAAAATCGGAGCATTTACTGCTCCAAATGTTGTCGTCAGACACAAAAAAAAAAAAAAAAAAAAAAAACACACATCATAGTAAAAGCAATACATTCATCACTTCGTTCAGAATCTAAAAAGTATTGGTTTTTAAAAATATTAATTTAATATTTTATATGATTGTGATCAACAGACATATATTACACAGGTATTAATTTTAAGTTTTTAACCATATATCAAATTTTTTAAGGACATGCTTCAAATGAAAAACCTTCAGCTCCACGTTTTGTAGAAAAACTTCAACCCAAGCATGTACCAGATGGTGGTACAGTTCAGTTTGAGTGTCACGTAGAAGGAAATCCTAGACCACAAATTACATGGTTTAGGCAAACAGCAATAATTAAACCATCTCAAGATTTCCAAGTTAGTAAAAATTTAGGGTTTTATATAAATTCATTTTCAAATCAATATTCCATTTTCTATATTATCGAATTTATTTTAATTACAGATATTTTATGATGAAGATAATGTTGCAACGCTTATAATAAGAGAAGTTTTTCCTGAAGATGCAGGTACATTTACTTGTGTTGCTAAAAATATAGCCGGATTTGCATCTAGTACAACAGAATTAACCGTTGAAGCACCATTATCAGACCATGGCTCTGATGTAACAGGTCTTTCCAGAAAGAGCATGTCTAGGTATTAATTATTAAAAATTAAAAAATTAATTATACAAGTATACAACCCAACCCTTTATAATTAAAACATTTGTAATTAAAATATTGTGACCAAAATAAAATTTTAACCATTAAACATTTTTTATTTGACTTTAACATATAATTATAAAATCATGTTCAAATATAAAATATATTCTTATTAATAAGTGTAAATTTAATTTTCAGAGAATCATCATTAGCTGATATACTAGAAGGTATACCCCCTACATTTTCTCGTAAACCGAAAGCTACATGTACATCAGAGCATTCAGATGTTATACTTGAATGTCGACTTGTAGCTGTGCCAGAGCCAGACATATTTTGGCATTATAATGGTAGAGAAATTTCGATTACCGATTCTATAAAAGTGAATACATACTCAGATATGCACTTCTACGTGAGCAGCATTAAAATTAATGACGTCCTAAAGACTCAAGAAGGTATATACACTGTAATAGCAAGAAATAGAGAAGGTGAGGCTAAAATGGATTTAGTACTCAAAGTAAAAACTGGTTTACCAGAGAAACCACAAATACTTGAACCTCTTTACGATATAACTATAAATGAGGGCGAGACTGCAGTGTTAAGTACTCAAATTAGCGGAGAGCCACAGCCTATGGTCGAATGGTTAAAAAACAGTAAAAAAATAACTGATATCAAAACTGTTGTGACCAAAGATGGAGTCCATTCATTAACCATCAATAATCCAACTCCCCGTGATTCCGCAAAATACACTGTAATAGCTTCAAACAAACTTGGTAGTGCACAAACTACTTGTTTCCTGGCAGTTGAAGGTACGTTATATACTCCTATTTGTATAATCTGAATAAAACTATCAAACTGAATCAAATCAAAATATTTCTAATTTAAATTAAAAATATTTTATTTTGTATTTTTTCTAAAATATTTCCATAACAATATAAATCGTATTTACCGGGAATTTTATTAATATTTAAGTAAATAATTATTTCAAATAAATTCTCAGAACTCCCTGGACCACAAGCGCCATTGTTTATTGAACGTTTCCAAGAACAAACAGTCAAAGAAAAAGGAACTATTACATTGATTGCTAAAGTAACCGGAAATCCAGTTCCAATAGTTTCTTGGTTTAGGAATAATAAACCATTACTTGCTTCATCCAAGAAAAAAGAAGTATTTGATGGTGAAAATATAGTTTTGGAAATCATAAATGCTGATAGTGAAGAAGATGCCGGCGATTACAAATGTGTAGCATCAAACACATTCGGCACCGCCACACATGGTGCTAGGGTGTCGGTTGATGTACCACAAGTGTAAGTGTATTGAAAAAAACAAATAAGTGTCGATAATTTACTTTTATGATTAGGTATATAATGTTATTTATTAATTATTAATAATATTGTAGGAAATTCACGCAACCACTGTCAGATATAGAAGTTGATGAAAAACAATCAATTTATTTGGAATGTGAAACATCGCACACAGTTTCCACAAAATGGCAATTGAACGGCAAAGACCTCACTGGTATGGACCATCGAGAATTGCACCAAGAAGGACGATTCCATCGGTTAATTATAAAAAAGTCGAGCATTCTTGATTCCGGAAAATACACTTGTTTGGTTAAAGACCAAATTACTTCCTGCACAGTAGTAGTTCACGACGTGAAAGCAGAATTCGTTAAGAAACTTGAAGATGTAGAAGTAAAAGAGAACGATTGTGCAATATTGGAGGTAGAAGTTTCTTCGGAAACTGTGAATGTTACTTGGCACAAGGTATGTAAATACTTGTATATTGTTTTCAACAAAAGCATTTTTAAGTATTATTCATTTTCGTGTTGTTATGTTAAAATCATCAGAACGGTGAAATGCTTACGGATGGTATGAAAAATAAAATATTCTTTGAAAAGGAAGGTCAAATACGTAAGCTAATTATTCGAAGCATATCTGTTCACGATGACGGCGAATATACGTGTTCGTTGGGTGAACAAGAATGTACAGCAGAAATAAATGTTATAGGTATTTATGTTATAATTATAATTATCATTATTATATTATAATTTATAGTTTAAAATACTAAACTTTATAAACAATTATTTCTTATTAATAAGAAATATTTGTAAAATATTCAAATTTATACATTTACCAACATTTTAATAATAACCATATAAAATAATGATAATCATTAATAACGAAAATTCACTCCAATCAATTAAATCAAATACTCTATTAAAAATATTTATTGTTTTTTAAGAATTTTATAAGAGGAGTTATAAGAGAAGTGTTATAAGAGTGTTATAAATGCTTTCAATTAGACAAAGATGTTTCCTCGATATAACTAAAACTAGCTAGTTAAAATGAATGTATCTACTATAAATCAAACATATAGCCTATAATTAATCATTATTTTTTAAAATATGAATTTAATATAATATTTTTAATATTGACATTATTTTATGTTGATACTTTAACATAAAATGAATTATATTTCTATGTAACTTAAAATTACATATTTTATATTCTAAATTTCTAAATTATAATTGTTATTTTTCAGAACTTGCACCACAAATAATAAAAAAACTAAAAGATCAAAAAGTGGCTACTGGTGAACAAGTATTATTTGAAATAGAATTAACTAAGGGTGATGCTTTAGTTAAATGGACAAAAGATGGCAAAGAATTACACTTGAATGACAATGTAAGATTAACCATCGATGGCAAACGACAAAAATTAGAGATAGTCAAAGCTACAAGAACTGATACTGGAGTTTATGGATGTCAAGTTCATGAACAAACGTGTACAGCAAAATTAACTGTCGAAGGTACAGATACATAACAATAATATGTTTTTATAGTTCAAACAGACATTTTAAATAACGAAATAAACGTATACATCTAACGACCAAATAAAGCATAAAGTGTGCTTGGTGAATAAACGCGATTTTTTTGTGATTTAAACTCACAAAATTATCATTTACATATTAATTTTATGTACACAAAAATCACTATGTAAATCCCTGTATTCAATTTTCCTATGAAAAATTGTATTTTTTTTTATTTTTTAGTTAGTGTACCTATCATAAATCTTCAAACGTCTAACGAGTAATCGAGTTGCACACTTGAATTACTAGAACTATAATACTATAATATTGTGTATAAAATAAATAACTTAAAAGCCAAAACTAACAATTGCTGTTTTCTAGAACCAAGAGCCAGTTTTGTAAAAAAATTACCTGATATCACACTCGCTGTTCAAGGTAGTGATATTAAACTAACAGTCGAGCTTTCCAAACCAGATGTACCAGTAAAATGGCTAAGGTACTTTTGATCATACATACTTTATCTAATTCGCATTTTATTTTAACATTGTAAAACCTTACGATTTAGATCAGGTAAAGCGATTAAAGAATCAGACAAATATGAAACTATTTCTGAAGGAGCCATCCACACTCTAGTTATTAAAAAGCCTACTACTGATGATGAAGCAGAATATATTTGTACGGCTGTGAATGTAAAAACATCAACTAAATTAAAAGTTGAAGGTACGTTATTTAAGTTGTTGAACTCTATTAGAATATTAATTTCACTAATTTTAATATGACAAATAATTTTCAGTTAAAGAGGAACCACCCAAAATAAATAACCTTCCAAAAGAATATCGTTTGAAAAATGGGGAAGATCTTAATGTGAATGTAACATTTACATCAACAATGATACCGACAGTAGAATGGTTTATCAACGGAAGCGTCCTAATAAAATCAAATAGAGTATGGAAAATATTCATCCAATTAAATCAAAATTCATAAATTAAATTTTCGGTTTAGGTGTCTTATTCTATTAGTGAATCATCAGTGAGCTTAACGATAACGAAGATCGAAGAAGTAGACACCGGTGTCTTAACATTAAAATTAAAAAATATTTACGGGGAAACTACAGCAGACATGGACATCGTTGTTATCAGTTAGTGTTAAAAACAAAAGTTTTTCTAACAAACTTGATCAATAAAAAATTATTATACATATTACACATGTTACAGAATTACCTGGTGAACCGGGAGTTCCGGACGTTATTGAAGTCACAGACACTTCTGTTACACTTCATTGGAAACCTCCACAATTTGACGGAAATTCGCCAATTGAGGGTTACGTTGTTGAATATCATGACAAAGATGAATTTATGGTGTAAGTAAACACAATCGTAATATATTTCAATACCCTAAGTTGTACACACATTTTTTTATTATAATTTATCAGATGGCATAAGGTACAAGTAACAGATACCACACATGAAGTCATAAATCTAGTAACTGGACATGAAGTAATGTTCAAAGTGGCAGCGATAAACTGTGCTGGAATAGGACCGGCATCGCACAATACAAAATATGTTAAGATGGCAAGTCCGGGGTCATTTACTCCACCTGTCATTCAGGAACCCTTATCTGACTTATCAATTGGAATGGGTAAATCGGCAGTTCTTCAATGTGTTATTACTGGAAAACCCACTCCGGATATTAAATGGTAATCGTATAAAATGCATTATTGCATCATAGATTAAAAAAAAAACCTGTCATTTAATTTATTAGTAAAATGCATAATTTAACTAACTAAATATTAATTTGGTTTCAACCTGGTAACAATATTAATATTTAAAGGCTTAAAAACAAAACCGTATACAAAACAAAGACAACGTCCTTTGAAAACCATGTGGCTAAGTTGATGATCGCCGAGTGCAATGAATCTACACCAGGAACTTACACGTGCCAAGCGACCAACGGAGCAGGTACTGCGCAAACATCGTGCAAACTCAGCGTACAAGACGTACCTAAAATTGAAGTCCATGAATCGGAAACTTCACAAATGATTAGAGTGCGAAATCAATGGAAGGTCAAAGCTACGTACAAAGGTTATCCAAAACCAACCATTTCGTGGCAGAAGAACAGTCTACCATTACCGGTGTCTGATAAACACATAAGTGTATACGACGATGAAGACGAATGGTCATCGACAATAGCTATTTACTCAGTGGAAAGACCGGACACTGGCGTGTATACAATTACCGCGTCGAACGCGGCCGGCACGGCAACGTGCAATCTGAACCTCAAAGTCATTGGTGAGTGAACCACTTTTCTTAGCGGCCATCGATAAAATAATATTAACGTGCAGTATTGTGTTTAGAGTCGACTAAGGATGGTAAGGGATAAACAAAATTCGGTCCAGTTGGTAATATTTTGTTAACGCCCCTTGTGTCAAATCCCATTATTTTGTTGTTATATTTTTCCCCTTTCTCGCACGGAATGGGTCTGTGAAAAATCCACTTATATGTGTCTTAACATTCTCACCCTATTCAAATAACAAAAAACAATATTTCAATTTAAAATCTAGCGCATATTTTAAAATATTGTTTTATTTTAATGTACAGATAAACCAAGCGCACCACAAGGTCCAATGCGCATTAAAGAAATAAACTCGGACTCTGTAACAATCGAGTGGAACAAACCATCCGATGACGGTGGGTTGGACATATCATCATACCAGATTGAAAGGTGCAACGTTGGCAAGATGATCTGGTCCAAGGTAGCCGACGTAGACCATGACGTATCAGCATACAGCGTGCAAAAGTTACACGAAGACGCCGAGTACATGTTTAGGGTTTGCGCTCAAAACGCTGTTGGCGCATCAGACTTTTTAGACAGCGAACCTGTTACCGTTAAGTGTCGATACCGTAAGTAAATCGAAAGTCAGATATCTCAGTAAATAAACGATGAGTAATTTCGTTTTTAGTTCATTATCCACAAATAACAGAACAGTAATACGGGAACATAGTCATTGTAGTTGTATTAATATTTTGAATTAACCCGATAAAATAAAAATGATAATCATAGATAATATTATAATAACAAACTTATTAATATATTTGATTAAAAAAAGCGGGTAAGTGAGTATCGCTCTGCTGTACAGTAGGGGGTGGGGTGAACCTCCGACTAGGGAAGGTTAAATTTGAATGCAATGATAGGTATCATTGTATACGAAAAACGATTCTGAACGGAGATGATTTGTCAGTCTAGGATATATTATATTTAAATATTGTGATGTATTCTATTTTGAAACTAATTCAAACATTTGAGTAAAAGTCTCGAGATCCTACTTTTGGTAATTTTTTAAAAAATACAAAAATCGAAAATTATTTAGTAGTAAAACGTTATTTTACACGTGTATTTTTGATTTCAAATTAAAATTAAAACTTTAAACACTCGTAAAATTTTTTAAATTGAATAATCCTCAAATTTTTTTATAATTATTCTAAACTTAACTTATGGACAGCATAGTATTAAATTTTCAATTCTTAGCTTTTGATAGTAAAATATTTATAAATTTTTAACTACCAAATAGTTAAAAATATTCATGATTTTAACGAATTTTTGTCAATATTTGAACTTCAAATGCTAATAAAAAAAAATTGTGCCTATGTATTTTTATAATTTTTGAATGAGAGTTAAGAGTTAGAACAAGTTATGCGGACCCTTCAATTAAATTTTCAAGTAATTTGTCCCAGCTAAATTTTTTTTATCAACATGTATAAAAAAAAAATTTTAAAAAAATTTAAAATTTCAATTGTCTACAAATAACTCAAAAAAAGTCAAAATATTTTGAAAATCAAATCACGTAAAGAAAATGCAATCTAAATAACTGGTCAAATTTTTAAGTATTTACGACTTATACTATTTGAATAACAACAAATATCAAAAATCGTTTGAGGCTAAACCGTTATTTAACACGGTTTTGTAAAAATTTAAATTTTAAACACTCCTAAAAAATTTTTGTCTGAATCCGGTAGAGTTTTTTTTACAGATATTTGAAGAAAAATTTATGGAGAACCTTGTACCAAATTTTCAAAACTTAGTTATAAAAGTTAAAATTTTTACGATTTTTCAACCACAAAATTACTTGCAAATTTTCGCAATTATGACATATTTCATATAAATTCGAACTTTAAGCACTTATAAAAAAAAATTGTGACTAACGATTTCGGATTTTTTTTTTATCACTTTAAGAACAACTTATAAGAAACCTTGTATTAAATTTTCAAGATTTTCAGGTCGGCCAAAAAATTTTTATCGTTATTTAAAAAAAAAATACTTAGAAAAATTGAAAATTTCAATTGTCTATTAATAGTTCGAAAAAAGTCAAAATTCTTTGAAAATTTAACTGTGTATGGAAAACGCTAATATAAACATTTGGTGAAAATTTCAAATATTTACATCGATTAGTTTTTGAGTTATAGCAAAATAAAAATTCGATTTTGACGAAAACTAGTTTTGCGTAAAAAATCCCGTTTTTCCCTCATTTTTTTAGGGTTTTTCCCGACTCATTTTAAAAATATTGAAAATGTTTAACTTTTAACCCCCTCAAAGTACCAACTAGATTCGATTTCCTTTTCAAAGAGGGGCTGAAGTTAAAAATCGAAGCATTTTTACTGCCCCAAATGTTGTCGACAGACTCAAAAAAAAAAAAAATAACACACATCATTGTAAAATCAATACATTCATCACTCCGTTCAGAATCTAAAAATACAATAATAAGAATATATTTATGTATATTAACTTTTAAAAGCAATTATGCTTAAAAACCGTATAATATAATAACTTACCTAACTATTTATGAGATAGTTAATCTTTTTATTTAAACGACACAGATAAACCGTCGGCACCACAGGGTCCATTACAGATCACGGGTGTGACGGATACATCTTTGACAATTGCTTGGTTACCACCTTTTGATAATGGGGGAATAGCAATCGAGGACTATTGCGTAGAAATCAAGGAAGTAGACAAAAAAGCTTGGAGAAAGGTATATAAAATAAATTTTGAACAAATACGTAACATAAAATATGTGTGATTGACTGTGGTTTTTCTGATATTTAGATAAGTTCCACAAAAGATTTACACTTAAAGGTGTCAGACTTGAAAAAAGGATCGTCTTACGACATCAGGATTATCGCTAGGAATCACGTGGGATACGGAAAACCGTATCAACCAGACGAACCGATTGTGGCCGGCAAGCGCATAAGTGAGAAAAAATTAATTTCGTAAAATTCGTGCTGTCTTTAGTACTGTTTTTCAGTGTGTAAACACGTTAATGCTTTTTTGCTTTTATTAATCTGCTTATATAGGCTTTAGAAATGGAATATCCGATGAAACATTATACGTACTTATGGGAATATTCCCAACTAAATCAAGAGCTTCCGGTGAGTAATTATTTCTCCGCTTTGGCCGCTATTTTTAAGTCCTGTCAACCAAAGTTGTATAATATTTTGTGTTGTCCATACACTTCATTACTATTATAGAGTGTTCTATACGATTATAATATTATGAATAAAAATAAATAATATTAAAATATACTTATCTTGATCGTGTCTTTACATTCTCAGCTCTAAAATTTAATAATAATTATTATTTTTTTTAACATTGTTATAAATAATACATTACATTTTTCACTTACAAATAAACATTAATTTTTTTAATATTTTTTTCGAGCTGATTATTTTAATCAATTTAAATTTTAAATCTTTCTACTCGTAATACAAAAGTTATTATTTTTTATTTTTACTTAATACAAAGTTAAGATACAGAAATAATAACTGATACTATAAAATATAAATAATTTCTAACTTCAATGCATACATACTCTATAAACACTTTATTGTTTAAGAACAAATGATAATTTTAATCATTTGATCATTCAAACTTACGATATAATTTATTTATTCTTTATAACAGTGAACACAAATTGTATGAATGTAAATAATAAAAATAATTATTTTATAAAATACGATTAATCTTTTATTTTATAAAATAGACATAGATTATTTGCTCGTAATATTCACAGTAATTTTTAGACCTTATAATATAATTGCTTAATAGTTAATTGAATCTGTATAATGATCAGTATTAATAACTATATTAGACTGTAATGAAAATAGGTACTAAACTGCTAAATTTCAGCTGGTTTAATTATTTCTTCTTGATTTATTTACCTACTCGTAGTGTAAACCATATTACTAAACCGACATGAATCCATATAAATAATATTTTATTTTTATTAATTTGTATTTTTGAAACTGTGAGGTTTATTAAAAACACCGGTTATGGAAACCTCTCAATATTCCATTATACAAAGTGTCTACAAAGTTCACAAATATTTTAAAAATTAAACAAATGTTAAATGTCAAAACTCGTTTTAGACACTGTATGTTACCTATACAGTGTACACTGTACGTAAACCATACTTATTAATATTATGTACACAAAATGAACTAGTAATTAGTATAATAATATTATGTACATCGTTCAATCTGTAATTGCATACAAATTATTTTATAAACATTAAATTGTATGTATACATTCAATAAATGTTAACCTCACAATATTAAAATCAATATAAGGAAAATTAATTTTGAATGGTATAATGATTTTTAGCTTCGCCGTCCCCACCCACAGAATTCACTGTGAGTGACATTACCAGCAAAACCGTTACGTTACATTGGGGACTACCAGAAAGTAATGGTGGATCTGAAATCACAGGTACGAATTACAAAAATGTTTGAGAGGATAACATTTAAATTGACACAATACTTACCTTATTATCTTAGATACGCAGTTTAGTGTATAATAATACACCTAATGTAATTCCATTGTTGTTTACCGATTTACCACTTTTTATGAATTACGGTATCATATAAACGTAATGACGTATACTCTTACTGAAATTTTGTTAATCATTATTTCTTCATTATTTTTTTCTCCACCTCTAACTGTTTTTTGTCTTTATCTTCTTTGCAATAACTATAACGAAACAATCAATTTATATTCTGCAGGTTATGTGATTGAAAAACAGTTGAACACGACGAACAAATGGTTCAAAGTAGCTACGCTAGAACCGACTACAATGAAATATTGCGTAGAAAACTTGAAAGAAAAATCAGAATATTACTTCAAGATTTATGCGGAAAATTGCATCGGCTTAAGTCAACCGGTCGAAACGAAATTAGTCAGTCTGTTAACCCATGCCAGTAAGTTGACCTACAATGGAGGCTGCTTTTTTATTTAAAAAAAAATATGATAATATTATAGAATCGTATAATATCCGTTAGAACACGACAGCAATAATAATTTGAAAAACGAAATATTATATTATGGCTATCGTAACCACTAATGGTAATATTAATCATCGTCGTCATTATCACCCATTTCTCGATTTTTAGCGGTACCCTCGCCTCCCACTGCTCCGCTTGAAGTTCGAAACCTGAGTTCCAACGCAGTGATAGTAGAATGGGGTGTACCGGAAACGGACGGCGGTGCACCGCTGCTGGGTTATAACATAGCAATTCGGGACGAGAAGAAAACTATGTGGATGGAAGTTGGACGTGTGGACGCGGACGTACAAAAATTCAATATCAAAGATTTACAGGTATATATTTATTTTTTCGGGAAACTGGATATTATCAAATCATATAAATTATAAAAATATACGTAATCACTAATCACGGCTACTTATTATGAAATAGACAATTAATACAAAATATAAATCTAATTTATTGTTTGGTGTGTATATATATATATATATTTACAATCAAAATGATCCGTTTAACTCATTTAAGTGTTTATACACTCATTGTTTTGCGAAGTTAAACTTTTTTCAAAATGCTCTAACTTTAAGTCTGCATTGGCGGTTATACTAAACCACGTGCTTTGTTTATTTTAATTGCAGGAGAACCATAGGTATCACATTAGGATATTGGCTAAAAACGAAGTGGGCGTCAGTGAGCCACTAGAAACTGAAGAACCGTACACCGTGCAAAAACCGACAGGTAAAAATAAAATTAATTTATTGTTCTTGACACAAAAGTCATACCTACGAGATTTTAGACCATGTTATGACGAATGTCTGTGATAAAATTTCTAATTAGCAAGTAACCATAAAATATTAATTTTTAATATAAACAACAAATATTAGCTCTAACACGCTAAACCTAAAAATTAAGAATTTCCAAGGTTAATATTAAATATGGGCAAGGTGAGGCATTTCATTCCATTGATTATAATATTTGATACGTTTTTTGCTCAGATTATTACGAGTCGGACGTTGAAGAATCGGTCATGGAGTCCAAACCGTCTCTGACGCAAACGTCAGAAACCACTACGTCATGGCTCAGAGACAACAATATGGACGCTGACATATCGTCATATTCAAATGCTGCGTTATTGAAGAGGAGTGAATACTTTTTCCGCATTTGGTATTACGCGAGAACATTATTCAAATAATAGATACGCATCATTATTGTTTTTATTATTATTATTATTAATATATTATTACCTATTTTTATTATTATCTATTACCCTTTATTATTAGGAACCTATTTTTATTGTCAAGCTAACGCCAACATACGAATGAGGTGAAAATGTTTAGTATCGACGTTCCCTGAGTCGAGACGAGATGTTTTCACCAATTTCTATGTTATTGTTTTGTTTTGTTTTTTTTTCTTTTTAAATGATTGTGATAAAAAAATTTCTTTTTAATTTTAGTTTTTTAGTTTAATGATTCCCTACTCTTTCCAAATCCCTGTTATTAATTATCTAATATGTGTTTTAATTTATAAAAAAATGGTGGTAACTTAAATTACGTATTATTTATAAATTAATTCACATGTAATCTTTAAATTGTTATTAAAATGTAAATGTATAGCTATAATAGCTGTACCTATATTAACTATATTATTGTACTCCCTATTATTTTAGTATTAAGGAATATATGTATATTTAAATAAATATATATTTTTTTAATTACCTATAATTCAAGCTATTTCATTATTCTTTATTGATAAATTAAAACGAACATGTTTCTGCATAATAATATAATTGGAATAATTAATAATACGAACAGTTCCGGTACAGTCATATTCTACATAGTTATATATTTATATATTTATATAAAACCAATTAAAAAAAATCAGGGAACTCACACTGTTACATAGTATTAGGTTTCGAGTGTATTTCGATATTGAATATATAAGTCACTACTGGATCTGATACAGTTATATTAAATGGATAAATCATTTAAAACGATTGAAATTTGAAAGTGTAAATTATTGTATAATGAGTGAATACAACATTTCTAATTAACGAGTATACTATAATTGTATAATAAAAAATAAAACATAGGTACATAATTTTTATGACCAATTTTCTTCACTTAACCTAATCTCACTTCATTTAAAATCTAACATTTTAACATTTTATACATAAGACGTCATGATCATGTTTCAGCGATCACACTTGCACAACTAAAAGATCCTTTATTGTCATTGCTCAAGTTTATTACTGCCCAACACTATATATAGTACGCAGTCACGTAGATACTTTAGGTGCTTGCAAACATAAATAACAAAAAAACAATTCAATCGAGAAGCAGATGGTTGAGTTGACGCGCGATTAAGACGGTTGGACATTTTATAAAACTGATCGAAATAAAAGCTCCCCACGGACACCGTAAACTTTGCGATAATTGAGTAATATGTTTTATTACTTTTTTTATTCGTCTCTGGAATTGAGGTTTTAAGCCTCACTAAATTTCACCAATCAATGTCTCTGCAGCAACTTTCCGGAGCGCATCCGTCCACGACATCAATTGTGACTTGTAATATTCTATAAATCTACAGGGATGGCCTCTAATGTTAATTTTTAGATCCGCAGATTTAAAAAGTTAATTCTAAGCAAGCCATATTATTAAGAAATGCTTATAAAATAATTAAAAATTATTTTACTCTATAAAAGTACTACTAAGCTTGATGTCAAGAGTCACATGAGACTGACTCAAGATGAGCCACGTGCTGCTCGCGAGCCTCGTTGTGGCCACCCCTGCAATAAACCCTCGACCCACGCCGTGATAACGACTTTAATAGCTGTATACCAATTATATTACATTGCATTTTTTTTTTTTTTTTTGTTTCTTGCATCTTGTTCCATCTCTATACTGATTATTATTCTAATCTTTGACGACAGTGCACCATAATTGTTATAGGAAATGATGGGACATTATTTATATATTTTTTTCATTCCTTGCTGTACATTGTATTATATTACTATAAAAATCCTTTTTTATTATTTTGTATGCATATTTTTTACATTAATTTGGTGTAAGACTAATCAGTAGTAGAACGGTATTTATGTAAAAAACTATTATAAACTATAAGTGGTCCATAGAATTTAGAGTATGGTTTTAGTGGTTCGCAAAGTCCAAAAGGTTAGCGACCGCTGCTATAGATATCCTGTTGGTCATTTTAAATAAATAAAATAAATCACAATAAAAACAAAATATTGAGCCTTATACAATTATTGTTACATAATTAATATGAATTAAGACATACAGTTTATAATCTTAAATCAAGTATATAAGCTATTTTAATTTATTATTTTACTAGTAGGCAATCTTACAAAATTTAAATTAAATTACAAATTTAGTTGTTAGGTAACTAATTAATAATTAGATATTATAATATAGGTAAATACAAATTAACATATTATAAATTATTTTTCAATACGATATAACGACATCGTTATTATTCATTGATCTTTATGTATACCTAAAAATATTTTAAACATTTTATTTGTTATAAAACTGTGATATAGTCACATTGATATACAATATACATGATTCACGGAATAAATTATAATTTATAAGTACATAGTATTAATGTTACAAATATATACATTTATTTGATACACTTTTTAATCTACAATGTAATAAATAATAATTATTATAAGTTATAATAAATAAACTGCTCCGCTTACGCATTCGAGTATAAAACCACTTGGTCGTGTAATGTATACGAATAGAAAGTTAACAACATATGACATTAATTGTTATATAAAACAATGCAAACAGTAATCGACGTTATTGTTAACCATAGTCTATACATTTCAAAGACTCGATGCATCCTAAAGAGACTTGTTTTGTAGCAGTCACTTCTGAGCACTGAACAATGCGGGTGGCTGTGGCCTGTGGGCCAGTTGGTTAATTAGATATCTAATGTAAATTATAATTATGTTTTTTACAACGGTTCAGTTATGCACCGTGGTATAGAGATGGACGAGTGTTAAAAAGTATACGGATTGCATAATACTGTTTTACACATCAGTGTCATTAAAATAATAGTTAGTAAGTATTTATAGGCTATAGCTAAAATAGGCACTTATTTATGTAATAATTTATAAAATATATTATTTTTGTTAATGATGATTAAAGTATAAATTAATTTAATTCAATGAATTAATCATAACAATACAATTTTTAACTTTTATGTTCTAGGTAATTAATGAATAATATTTCTCTTATAAACTTGTTAGATTCATTTCGTACTACAAATAAAGTTATAAATTACAAATACAATTTAATGAGTAATATAATTATACTATACCTACAAATTTCAATTTTAAATTTCTAATTATTTTATAAATTATAATCATATATTCATACATACTTATTATAGTTACCATAATAGCATAAGCAATAATGATAAAATATTAAATAAAAAATATTTAATATATAATACGTTTTACTAAAATCATACAAATATTTTTTTAACAATTGTATTAACAAATTTTATAATTCTTTAAATAATCAAACTAAAATTCAAAAGCACTGAAATTAATAGTTATAGTGGTTTTAGTTAATTATTTGATGTATCTGTATTAGAGCACAGCATGAAAAGAGAAATTTAATAATTATAGAAATAAACATAAAAACGTTATTATAGTGCCTTATGTTAAAAAATACCATTCATATCTTTATTATTTCAGTATTAATATTTGAAAATTCAAAATAATTTTTAATATAAGAAACAATAAGTAAAAAATTAATAAATTTAATAAAACTAAATTTTGTCTAATATATTATAATTTACAATACATGTAGGTATATACACATTCATTATATTAAGTAATTTAGTCACCCATATTGACCTTTATTATGTTTGGTATCCAATATACCATTTTACTTTAGGGCGTATACCTATTATTATCCATACCTACCTATAACACAATGAATATTACCTATTACCTACCTATACAGTATTATAATTTAATTTCAACTATTGTACCAAACGATGTTTTTTTAACTAATCTAATATATTGTAATCTATTGAGTATTGGCTATTTTACTAAGTATTGACTATTGTAAGCGATACATTCGACTCTAATGATTAGAGTATTGGGCTATTACAAATGATAATGATGTATAATAATATAATATACTACGAGTATATCATTGAGCGACTTTATATATTATAGGTATTTATTAAATACACAAAATATCGGCATTATAATACATTTACATTTACTAACAATAAGTTGTAATATTTGTTAATTTGAATAAAATATATTGTGTATTTGTACAAAAAGCACAAAAAATGCCTGTAAAAAATAGTATTAATTATAATTATGTATGAAATTATATAGAAATATAGATACATTTTTTTATTAGCTTTCACAATTTTAGATCAATAATTAAATTTTAATTTTAAATAAACAATATATTAAACGAGAACCTAATAATGCAAGTACTAATGTGCCATCCGAAAATAGCAGTTATTAATTAAGAATTACAATACTTAATAGTTAATACTATAACTATTATTATATTATATTATATTAATAATATTTTAATTTATTTCGATTTTTATATCGTAAATCTACATAGAATATAGAATTCATTCTATAATAATATATACTCGTATACACTTAATATATATAATATACATATATAGCCATCAACGACTGCAGATTGCTTAGGAATATATTATTCTAATATAGGTCGTAAAGGCACAGAATTTAATTAAAAACAACCCATCTTAGGTTTCCAGAAGTATGAAAATTAAAATTAAACAACAGTATATAATAATATTAGGTGTATAATAGGTTTTTAATTGTCTTGTGTACACTATAAATTGCAGTGTAAAGCATTCTCATTTTTTTACCTATATCTGCCCTTGAAAAACTCAATTTTATATCGTCATATAATATACTACGTAGTTAAAATTACCTAGTTAGTTTTATAAGCATAGAACATATAATTATTTTTAATTTACTATGATAAACCGAAAATGTTTTCCAATCGATTATCTGAGAATCGCCAACGTGAGAAAAATATCTTATATACAATGTGATACCTATATTATTTAAGTATTAAACAGAAGCAGAATTACTTAAATACGAATAAGTAGCTAAGTAGCTACAATTATTGATGGTTGGTACGAGTGCTCTTATGATACATACAATTCGGTAGACTACAATATCACATTTCTTTAAAACTTTTAGTTTAATGCCAAAAATATCTGGGTTTTTGGGTAAAAGCCAGTTAAATGCTGGTCACAGTCGGTCAGGTAATTGGATAAAGAACAGTAGAACAATATTTACAGTAAACATTAATATCGGAAAAATGTAAGTAATCTTCACTATTTCGATTTTTTAAATTGAATGTAATGGTATAGGTACCCCTAAGTACATATACTAATTTTTCTTTAACAAAAATTTCAAGATTCAGTTCTAATCCATAGGGCATAGACTATAATATTATGAAGTAATATAGTCAGTCTGTAGCAGTGTAGCTAAACCGTAATATTTAATGGACGAACTACAGAAGTGTTCTATTTATACTGAAAAATTGTTTTGGCATAATCTATACATAATACGCATAAATAACATTATAAGTACATCTAAAAAACCCCAAAACATTAAAAAGACGTAACACCCGTATAACATGTTGTCTCCGTAGTCTTACAAGTGCGCACATCGCAAATTTACGCTCAGCAGATCACGTTTAGCTCCGTTAGTTTAAAAATTAGAGTGAATTGACTTATTATGAAACTTGATGGTAAGAACATATTTATCTGTGTATGGTTGTTGGTCCTTTAAGATTATTCAGTTTTTAAGCGAGTTATGAGCATATTTAATTTACGCTATAGGTATTATATACACATAAGACATAACTTGCTAAAAAATTAAACCATCGTTAAAACCAAAATCATAATAAGTCAATTCACTTTAATTTTTAACCTAACGGAGCTAAACGTTATCTTTTGTGCGTAAATTTGCTATGTTACGTACTTTTAAGACGAAGATAACAAATGCGGGTGTGACGTCCTCTTAAACTATGTATAATTATAGAAAATATCAATTAAAAACGCATCTTGTATCAATCATGTTCAGCAAAAGAGACACAGATGTGTTTAGAACAGTTTTGCAAACATAAATTTTAAATCATAATAAATTTGGTTTATTTTAAAGTTTCAACCGTGAATGACAAATTCGTTAAATAATTAATAAATTGAATATACTAATAAACTAAAATAAGCTACCTATAATATTTTTAAAAAAAAATTGCGAATTGTATTTGTATTGATGAGGAAGTTGTTGAGTCTGATCTGGTGGAGAGTTAAATTAAATTCGTATTTTCGAAATTTCAAATGCTTAAGCATCTATCAATTATTGATAGTTGACATCCGCCATGACTGTGATAAATGTGCGTTTTAATATTAATGAATCCTAGGAAATCATTCATATATATTATGTCCATTAGACTATTCTTAGTAGAGAAAATTTCAATAGATTCTTTATACAAATGTTACGAGTGTTTGTTATTACCTATTCAATGATCCACTATATATCCATATCTGGTAGTTGGTACAGTATATTTTCCGTATATATATATACATAGGTAATAATCCATGTATACATTGATATATTAAGTTACTATAATTATTATTTACTCACTATAAATATCACGTTTAAAAATAATATATTATTTATAGTTTATAAATGATATGTTAAAAACCTTCAGAGAGGAAGTGAATATTAATTTTAGAGTTCCATTTTCAGATATCAACCCTTGACAGTTTGACATATTTTTGGCATTTCTTCAAGGAATTTTTTACCACCTAGTTTCTAAACGAAAATTTTTTCTTGTAAATATGAATTTAACATGAACATTGTGTACGTGCCAGGGGTAGTTAAATGTAGGAAATCATCTTAAATAAATCAATCTTATTCTTTCCCACGAAAAAATATAAAGACATTACAGTAAGTTACTATAGGTTAGATAGATAAATTTCAAAGTTAACACTATTATTTTTTTTATTTTAGATCAAATTAAAAATCTAATTTAGAAAAGAGATAACAGTTTAACTTTAAGTTTTTACTATTGTTTTTTTATCTACCTATGTTCAAATCTGCTAAAGTTCAAAAAAAAAAAAGCTGCCATTGCATCAAATAATGATTTAGGACTCTTTATTATATAGAACGTGTTCATTTCCAAAGTCACGTGAAAAGTTTAAAAAACAAAATATTTTAAATGAGAAAAAACAACCTTATTGAAGTTTATCCTTACTTTGACATGGCACTGAAAATAATAGTATGTCCCTATTAATATTATTATCTGTACCTATACCTAATTAACAAATTATAAGTCAGTAATAATATAAATAAAAAAATTAAAACTACAAATTAATCAAAACAAAATTTGAAAAAAGAGGATTTTATTTTTATGGGAGGGTAGGGTACAACATTTTTGCTAGATCGGCTAAATTTTGGCATAGATTTTGATTGTGCGATGTCGGTGGGCCAACTTCATGGCCGTTTGATCCAAGGCGCAAAATGTGTAAATACAATCATGTGCTCGTATAATATCTTAGGTATATTATGATGGTAGGGCGGTATGGGTGTTTTGTAATCGCGAAGAGCCGAAAAACGGCATTATTAATAAACAGTATATTCATACATATTGTGAATTGTGATAGGTACCTAAACTGGAATACACACTATATAGCACTGTTAGTACTATACCGACATACCGTCTACACCGAGAAAGATAATACAGACACGCAGACTGTGGTCACAATCTTCAGACGCCGCCGCACCAGCTTTCGTTTACATAACAATATTATTACGTGCATTAAAGCAAACACAATAATTATTAGCGGAATGCGCAATAGAGGCGGCGGCCGGTGCGAAGCCGAAAAAAAAAATAACGTTTCTGCCTAACCGCGTTTCGCAATCGGATCACGTATGTGCGGCGGCGAAGATCTGTTGTGGCGGGGCGGCGGCAGAGTCGCGGTGTAATAACACGGTTTGGCGCGAGCTTGAACTTGACCTCGTCGTCGTCGTCGTCGTCGTCGTCGTCGTCCGTCAGCCGGCAGCGGCGCTCGGCGTCGACGGCGGACGACCGAACCGACCGCCAGGCGGCGCTCCGGCGCAAGCTCGACAACGCCGAGTTACGACCGCCGCCGGTGAAAGCTTGCCCGGCAGACGTACCGCGCGTGCCCTGCTGTTCGAACGTGTGTGTGTGTGTGTGTACGTGTCTCCGCCGCGACAGCTCCGTTTACCTGTATGTTTGTGTGTATAATATAATATAAATAAGCTCCACCGTCACACACCTGCTGGCCACAGGTTGTACCGCTCTCAAGATCCGCGAACACCGACTCCGGAAAAGCCCAACGTTCGGTGAGAAAAATCATGTCGGTGCCGTCACCGTGGCCCGCGGCGTCAGCATCGCAATAGACGACGGACGCGACAGTGAGCGTGACGAGACCGACCCAGAGAATTGTCGTTTATTATTTGACAACACACTGACAGCGGTGCACACGCGAGTGATGATGACAACGACGACGACGATGACGATAGTATCGTCAGAAAATGACTGAATCGGCGGCCGCTCTGTCACACGAGGTGAGCGCGATATCACCTTGCGATAGCGTCTTACGATAATTTATGTGTTTTAATGTTTACTGTTACGGCTTGTGTATGTTATGGTATCGTTACGGTTGCTGCCACAGTTAATAATATCTATTATGATTTCGGCGTGATGAGCACCGTGTACCGGGTCGGTACCACCACCCGGGCGGTCGCGATTTGTTGTCTTTTAGCCGGGACGCGCGCGCAATCGATCGCGTGCAGCCCTACTACATTATACCGCCCCCGCGGAGACCACGGCAGCCGCCCTCGTGTCGGCCACGTGACGGTTACGCGGCGGTGCTACGCGTGAGTTACGCGTGAACGGCGGTATACGCGCTGTAGATGCACAGTGCACACGGTTATACGCGCGCCGCGGTCTCCATGGCAACCGCGAGTCGCCGGCCGGCAGCGGTGGTGATCTCGCAGATTTCTCGTGTTTTTGGGGTCGTCGTCGTCGGTGTTGTGGGGCGTTTCGAGGGGTAGTGTTTTGAATACAAACGGGGTCGTTTTTGCTCGGCGTACACCGCGAGCGATGTTGACGAAATGCCCGGACTGCAGCACACTGTTCAAACATGACCCCAAATAAGCAATATTATATTCGTCGTTCGACCTTTTATAATAGCATTTAGATCTCGCGCGATATCATATTCTGTGTGCTATACTTATCACTTGCTTCCGAGTACATCCGCTCCCCCCGAACGACGCCACCGCTGGTGAATAAAAAATATTTAGGAAAAAAATTGCCATCCGTACCAGCTGTCATTGATCGACATAAATTCGATGATAACAACTACTATAATAGGTACTACATGATAATAATAATATTGTAATTCCGCAACTCGCGTGCACCGATCGTATGTTTCTATAACGAGTCTTGAATTTCACAACACGTGCTATATATAATACAATATATTATATTGTGTGTGATAGACGTATACGGTTTCTCGGCGGCGACACCAAAAACCGGTGTCTATGCTGCAGGTAACGATCGCGACACAATCATAATATACGATTATACCTAGTGATTATATTAAACGCATTTGGTCAGCGATAGCGTGTTCGGATGGGATTCGACGTTTTTATTATTATTTATACTCGTTTCGCCGAAGCCGTCGAACGAGACGCGCCGTTTAAAAACATCATGCACTATATATTATCATTTATCAAATATCAGCTGTATACAATTATAGCGCGGAATCGTTCGACAGCTGGACATTTGCAGGACAACCCGATTAATTCTGATTTAACCGAAATCAACATTGAAGTACACAAATCCACTAGTCTACTACTAATAATTTAAAAATCGTCTGGTCGTTATAACGGAAATGGGACGTGCCTGCGTACACATGATTTTGCAATATTATAATATTATGCTCTAATCCGGTCGTCACATCTATAATAATAATTTATAATGACTGTCGCGCGAGGGACACATAATATATCCGCAGTTATTGTTCTTCTCGTTAATGTACGATTTAATTTTGCCGGGAAACGATTTAAAGGAACGTGAGTGGAATACGGCTTACTGCGTTGATCTTCGCAATTTTCTAATCGAGAAAAACAATTGAACCAATTCTATGTACTTAAATGTAGCAACGTTATTATCACCTTCATTGCCAAACGTCTAAACATTTAAGTTTCGAGCGATTTTTTTCAAGTCGAATAATGAATAATGCTTACTGCAAAAATGTTATGATGGTGACATTTTTTGACGTTTTTCTTTGAAATCTGTGTAGTATTATTAAATTTATGGTATGAGCAATTTATCATCATTGTTTACGCTGCTGTTCGTGTAATTTATTCCGAGAAATGTAGGCGGATAAATGGTCACCACTATTCAATATTCACTACCGCCCACAGGCCACATACACTACAAGTCTACAAAATGAAAATATAAATTTATTTTATAAGTTTCAAGACAATGTATAGGTAGGTTCTTACTTATTAGGGGGAACTGTGGTATTAAAATTCCCTCTTCTTAGAGGAAAAAAATCTCCGGAGTTCATTATACCCACACGATATTTTCTAATAAGTTACTAAATGAATTAAAACATTGAATAAAATAAATAACAATATTATTATTATTATTATTTATACAAGTGTACTGATTATTAAATTATATATCAACTAAAATATTGTAAAAGTTCAATAGTTAATAAAAATAAAAAAATTAATGAAAAAAAACCAGCTAAATTTAATGTTAAAAATAAACATGAGTATAAATTCATTTACTTTTACCTATTTTATATTATAATTTGTAAACTTTAACAATAATAATATTTTGTTTTATATATTATTATGATTATAGTTATATAATAAAATGAAATCGAGTTTTATATCTCCTATATATTATATAAGTTTATCCTCATAAAAAAATAAAGACAGATATTTTTGATATATTATTATAGAACATTGAATGTAGTATTTTTAATTAATTATTAAAAAAATAATTAAGTAATTAATGATTTTAATTTATTTTGGGATTTTTTTTCCATTTTTATTCCGTTTACCACAATAAAGAGGCCCTTGTTGTTTTATTTAACTAAATTCTAGATGCCATAAGATCCGTGTTTAGTTCTTACGTCTCAAGAACGATGAACTGAGCATGTTTTTAAAAATGTGTTGTCAATTAAATTAGTTTATTATTATTCCAGCGCCTGAATTAAAGTTTCACTGGTAAAAGGGGAAGAAGGAACGCGATAATATTTTTAGATCATAATATAAAATGTATTAACTCATACGACTGTAAAAAGATAATTAAGGCTACACGCGCTACGCACTTATCCGTTTACTTTAAGAAAGGCAGAAAGTATAAAGACATAATAATTAGTTATTATTGTGACTTATGATGAGATCAATGTTGAATTCATAATAATTGTATAACGGTATACAAACTGTTCATGTAGTTAGGTCTGTTTTTGTAATACTCTTATAACGGAATAGTACCTAAGATTTTGTTTCTATATGAAAATCATACTAATGACAACGTTACTTTTCAATTTTTTGATTGTATTATTCATAAATAATTCTAACTTTAGATAATTTTTTGAAATGTTGACCTAATTTAATGTACATTGAAATAATTAGTCCAATTAAAAATATTTTAACCGTTGAACTCTGCTGTGGGAACTGTTAAAATTATTTATTAAATCGATTTGAAACCATTTTCCACGGCCTACACAAGTCAAAAGTTAATTTTAGTACTTAATTATGACAATTAATTAATTTATAGAAGTTGTTAAAAAATAAAAATATTTAAATGAGATATAGGTATAATAAATTTAAATATTGAAACTTAGTATATTGTACCATGTGTTTTTTGTAGTGTCGTTATGTTTTTTTATTATTATTGAATTTTTTAGTTAAAAATATAATATAAATTTAGGTAAGTTAAATAACCAGACAAATAAAAACTTAACAGCATTTGTTGGTATTTTAAAATCCATCATCGTTAGGTTTGTTTGTGATGAGAAAAAAGTCTATAGTTTTTAACGGGGTAAGAAGAGTTCAAAGCAAATATTTCGAAGCTATTGGTATCTATAGATCCAGTACCACTTATTTACTGAACAAAGCCATTTTTATAAAAAATCTATTCGTCCTGGCTAATGTACATTAGACGGCATTTACATTATACGCCAGTGGATTGTATATAAATAGTTTTGACCCTCTTTATTTGTACTACAGTCAAACATAAATAACACAGACGCTATAAACCAGTGTCTTTCAAAAAAAAAAAGTCGGTTAACTATTGACTAACAATCAGTGCTATACGAAATGTTTAATGTCTCGAATATGTTCTTCATATTTCGTGAGTTATTGTATTAGCGAGTAATAGGTACAACCAATATATTGAGTTCAGATTATCTACTTCAGTAAAAAGTGTCCCATGCGCATTCCCTTAGTTGTATGCAATCGCACTCTCCGTTAAAAACTACATTTTAAAACAATTTTTAATCAAAGGGTATTTATAGAGGCGTATTTGATTTGCATAAGCAAATAATAATAATAAATAAATAATAGTTTTTAATAATGGTAATAATAATAAATTTAAAACTTGCTTAGGTGTTAGGTATATGTATAGGTAGTTTTCAGGAATGCTTAAAAATTATACTAATAATGCATAACAATACTAACTAAAGAATTTAACAAACTATGTACCTATCGTCAAGCTTCTACATGATATAATTATGTTATTAAAAATAAACCTGGCGATGAGTGGATGACAATCGCATAGTTGTCGGACGTAGACATGTTTTGCGTCAAATTAAAAAAAAAAATGTAATTTCATTAATTAGGTACCTAAATTATAATACATCACGATACATCATATGCAAATTGTGTGAATAAAGTAGTTACAATTATTTAATTTCACAACGGAGTGTAAACTTAGGTAATAAGTAAATAATTATACAGTTTAAACCTATATTTTCAGGTAAAATTATGTAAATATAATCAGCATTCGACCTATACCATCTAATTTGTTTGGATATTGAAGCTTAATTTCAAATAGAATATAATATGTTATATGTATTGAGTAGGTATAGTGATAAATTCTAATAAACATTAGACAACACTTGGTCAGATTAGATCAAAATTAAATTACATTATTTTAATTTATAAATATTATCAAGTACCTATAGTACCTAGTGTCGGATAAAATATACTTTGAAGATTAAATTTGTTTAAAATGTTTAGATTCAATTGATCCAAATATTTGATAAATATTTTTTCAATTTTTAAAATCATTTAGGTATATAAATGTTAAATATAGCAAAATATATATAGGTGCATGGTATATACTTTATAACATTACCTAGTACTTTTAAATTTCAATTTAATTTTTAAACATAATAATTTACTATTTGAATTTAGTATATACCTACTTCAGATTCTACAGTATATTCAATAGCTTTCATCTGATATGTAAAAAATGTAATTTGTCTAAAACAAAAATAAGTGTGGTTAAAAGTACACTTCAAATTGCTTTTATAATATAACCATATTCACAATAAGTGAAATAATTATGCGCTTTATTAAAGCTTTTTAATGAACCACTTATTAGTCAACTAATAAGCCATTTTTATTATGTTCATTAAAAGTTTCATAAAATATAAGCTTAATATGATACTTAAAAAAACTTTTAGCTCTTATAAAAGTACTGTAAAAATAAGACAATTCACATAATTTGCTATTTTTACAAATTATTATTAAGGTACTATAAAATAAAGACAAGTGTTGTCGTTAAAAAATAATAATAACTTTTATCGATTTTTAAATTATTTTAACACAGCTAAAATGTTATTTAAATTATCATCTCGCTATTTAATTTTTAGAAGTAAAAAGAATAATTTATACATTAAAATGTAGTAAATAAAAATTGGAATATTTTTTTAACTAGAAAATCGTGTACCTATTTCATATTTTATCAAAAATATTGTTTTCTGAATTAATAATTCATATTTTTAATTTTTAATTTTTAATTCAATATTATAATATTGTATGCCAACAATACAATGTGTTAGCGTCTTGAGTGATGTAAACCTTTTTATTTTTTTTATCAAACTTTTAAAGTTCTCAATTATCTTATATCTTATCACATTCATTAAGATAAGACTTGAAAATATTTAAAAAATCTAATATTGAAGGTGTAAAAGTGGAGTTTTCTTTAATGAAGTATTTTTATTCGTTTTTGATTTATTATTTGCGCCTTACTTTGTTTATTAGTAAAATACTAGAATATAAGCATGTTATTGTAGTGCTTCTCTTGACATTTAAAACATACCAACGCGATGCTTACATATAGCAGACCTATCAAAAATATATGACGTGAAACAGTTGATCGTTAAAATAACTTATTATATTAAGTGAATGGTTATAACTTATAACGTAGGCTTGGTATTACATTATTTTTATATCGTTAATTAGTGTCGTCGTAGACAGAGCGCCAATAAATCTATTGGCTCGACTTCGTTTGATTAATTTTATTTTGTTCTGTGCAATAATCGTTTAAAATGATTTGCAATCGCTAACACTTCACAGACGAAATCCATACCTTATCTGAGTTCACAGATCGCCAGATCACGTAATAAAATGTTCAACGAATGTAGTTTTATCTAGTCCTTAGACACTCATTACATACGATCGACAGTTTATTGGTACGCATTGTTTTTACTGTCGACTTTGCTTTAGATCGTTAAATTTCGAGTATCTACTTATACCGACAAACGCTGTAATATTAATAAATTATCAATTTATCGCAGTCGTCAGTAACAATAATAATATTATATTAAACACATATTTGCATGTCTTGAATATTGTTTTTTTTTTACGAATGCGATTTCGATTCGATTTATGAGTGTTGGATGTGCAAACGATAAGGGTCAATAATGGTGTTTCGTGTTCCACGATAGGTTTTGCGTGCGTTGTAGACTGTAGTATTAATCGTAACGTCTTGTTAAGCACACACACTTCCGCGTAAATAATCGCACAATACAAAGAAAGTGTGAGAGAGGAGAAAGAGAGAATTAAGACACGATAATCTCTTCAGTCCACCGTATGCGCCAAGAACAAAAGTATTATTATATTATAGTTATTATTATTATTTTTTTACGATCCTGAGAAAACGAAATACACCGAGATGACGGTCAATTTATCGACTCTTGTTTCGTGTTCACGTTATAATATTATTCTCATTGTGTACCAACTAAGTCGTTGGTATTAACTACCTACATATTATGCCTCTGTCCACGCGTCTAATAGCGCTAGACGTATAGGTTTATATATTATACCGCTTGTCGTCACGTCGGAAACGATTTATTTGTTGGTTTAAAATATACTTCTAGCCATATAACCGACTTGTAGACATTGTATGTAGTTGACGACGACGAATGAAGGACTGAAAATAATCTCAAATAATGTTCATAATTCAAAAAGTGACGTACCTATATGCCGTTATTATCACGTGCGCTCTTCATGTCGTTGTCGGGCCGTTTTAGTTTTATTTTCATCGTCGGAGATGTTATTCATCGTTGAGTATCACATTTTGTGTCTGTCATTATTAATATTATATACATATTACATAACTTGATATTTTCCATTTGTATTTGGTAGTTGTATATTCTTAATAAAACCATAAACACTAAAAAACTATCTCCTCTACGAGATTTAAACTTATGTTCCTACTATTTATGCAACAGCCAGGTTAACGATAAAGACAAATCTGATTTCGTAGTTTAAATAAAATTTAAAATTTTTATTTTTTATTCAATGTATTTTACGTAATTTATGCTTACATGGCACATATTGTGTATACAATTTGCGTAAAAATATGACCGATTAAACGTAATCCGAAAAAAAATATATTATAACTAACTACTGACTCTAAAGTCTAAATATTCTAAATAAACACAGCTAGGACAATACTCATTATTTAAAAAATCTATTAACGTTTTTGAAGATATTTTTCTTACATAATTTACAGTCGAAATAAAACATTTTTTTTTAAATATTTAATTTTTTAATTTTTTTAAATGACAACATATTTTTAAATTCATATTATAAAGCATCTTATTTTTTTAGCGCATTTAGATACTTAACAATCTAGACTAGTAGTTTATGAGTTAAAAATATTTAAACTTTTATTTAGCAGATAGAATACAGCTAGTTATACCCCATAAGGTCATAAATGATGTACTACTCTACTCACCTGAACTTTTAAATAGTCATAATTTATTCAAAAAATACTCCGAATTTCAATTTTTAAGTATTAAAATACCCCCAAAAAAATTCTGCTTGAGAACTTAGAATTAAAAATGTATATGTTTTTTATCATTCAAAAAAGTAAAAAATTAAAAAAAATTAACAGTAAAATATATAATATTTTCTTTTTTTTAATGGTGTTTTATTTCAACCTAGAAATTATGTAAGAATAATATTCTCAAAAACGTTAATGTATTTTGAAATAACGAGTGTTTAATGATAAAAGAACCAACTTGTATGGTGGACAAAGAAAGAAACACTAATTTATGTATAATCTATATTATATTATGACTAGAACGTACAATGGTAATATTTTTCGACAGTCCAATTTCTCGATTTGCATGGATTATTTTTGTGGTTAACATTGAGTTAAGTTGTGATTAGTGGTCGCATATTTTCACATGCTCTCCAAATACATACCACTGAATATGCGGGCTGATATATTATTATATTGTATACGAAATATTTAAAACGAAAACAGCTAGCTATTATTTCTTGTGGAAATAATTTAGACACGTATGATAAACATTCGATAGTGCTGAAGATATATCGTTTGCATTAGTTATTGTGCATAATGTATTTTGTTTGGTTTTATAGAAAATAATAAAACAAACCCTAAAATAAAATATTTAAAAAAATCTATACTTATGCTATATAATATATGTATGTATATTACATTTGAAAAAGTATTGATTTTTACATACTTATACTAAATTAGTAATACCAACGAAAAATAATTTTTTTGGATTCAGTTATACTATAAATTAATTAAGTTAAAGAATTAGTATTAGTTGTTTATCCATTTATCGTTTTAATGGATTTAACAAACTTAACCATAATAAACCTATTCACTCGCCTATATACTTGTATATTATTTATAATGCATTTTAGTCTAAAGCTAAATGTATGATGTTGTAATGTAATTAAAGAATAAGTACATAGTATTTATTTATAAGTTAAATTAAAATCCTAGTAAATCTGAACTTAATATTATGACAGTTACGAGATTGTCTATACTGCATTATAACACTATTAATGTAGTCCAATTTTCATTCCGCGTATTATAATATATATATATATACATATATATTTATTCAAATGTATTAAATCATAGTTTCTAATAGAATTTGAGTGCTGATTAAAAAAAACACTTATTCATTTGTCATAATTATTATTAATTTTAAAAATATGTAAATCATCACTCGCAGTGCGTCAGAGAAACGGTTTAGATATTGTAATATTTTTACTATAAAATAGGTTAAATACACAAGATAAATTAAAAAAATTAAAACAATGCAAATACAAAATACTTTTATTGTATTAAAATTTAAATACACTCCATAAAAGAAAAACAGGAAAGAGGAAACCAAAAAAAAACCCCGTATATAAAGCCGTTAGGTTTCTTAACATTGAGTGTATGTATTGAATTGCAATAGGTACTGGTTGAACACATTGACACAATCCCGGATGACGTGTTTATAATAAATAATAATAATAATAATAAATAGACGCTATCTATTATTCAGTAATTACTTTCAATCGTAATATAATTTATTTTTAAATTGTTTTTTATAGATATTAATTATGCAGAAATAAATTGCTCCACAACAGGAACTCAATTTGAACAACTTATTATTGTGTTAGGAAATGGTGAAGTAACTATAAACTATTTTTCAACATTTGGGTTCTAACGTTAATATTACAATCGTATTACCTTTTTAAACAATGTGATAAAATTATATAAGTAAATAAAAGTGTTTAGCATAAATAATTATCAAATATTTGCACTAGTAGTATATTTTTTAATTTTTCAGAATGCCATTAGTATCTATAACTAATGTAAACTTAAAATTCATAGTTGTGGGCAATTCACACCCACTTTTATAATATAACTTTCAAAATTCAAATTGTATTTTCACTGAAATGTAGACATTCAACAGTAAGTTGGAATTATTAAAAATATTAGCATCTTTAATGAGTTTGAAAAAATGCTCATAATATATAGTCCTTATATGGAATATTACTACTTGAAAAATGTGACAAATGAACACTGATTTATCTTATTGTTTTTTAGTGTACATGTATGTATTTTTTAAAAGCACTGTAATAATTAGGTATGCGGTTATTGTTGATTATAAAAGACATTAAAATCGATGGTAGGTTATTAACTCACGGAAGTCGACTATCGGCACTATATTATATTATTTTATTATAATTGTTGGAAAAACGCCAAGAAAACAAAAAAAAATAAATAACCGACACTAATCGATATTATACAATACTACGCGACCAATATAATATATGTATGGACTATGGACCGTCAAAAGTTTTACGACGCGCGTGGTACTTCCTTACACGCGCATTTACGGGGAAAAAATTCGCCACGGACGTATATTATAATAATAATCACCCTATATCCGGATATTTTTCCATATACGTCGAAGAGGCAAATACTCAAAAAACGGATGGTGGTTAGCTTATATATGTAAACCAAAAAACATTCTTCCTTCATTTTTTGACCATCGAAAACGACCACCGACATCGTACTCCGTCGAATAATCGGAAATTGTGGGTTACGTTCGGTTGCCCACAATTGCGGACGTTTTTGCTGCGCGCGCAGTGAATAAGCCGTCGGCGGGCGTACATTAATTCAAAACTAATTGCATTACCATAGAAATGTATTCGGATCGCCATAAATCTTCTTTAAAAACAGAAGGTTATAGCAAAAGTGAATGAAATAAGAAAAGAAAAACGTTACCTGTTGCGTTAACATTATTATTATTATTCAGCGCGTTTCGATTGGATTTGAAACTTTTGACCGTGAAAATAGTCAAACAAAACATATACAATTATTACACGATGCCTATATATATATGCGACTAAATGACTCACAGAAATCTTAAAAAGATGTCCCCGATCAATCGACCACAGTACACCTTTTTTATTTTTGGCAAAGATTTAATACTACTGATCGACCTATATATTATATTATGTATAGCCACGCAATGTCACAATATCATAATAAATTTGAACTACTTATTTATTCGTTAAAAATAACGATGACGCTAACGTGTCTTATAATAGTTAATATTATTTATTTATTAATGTGTAATTCAAATTTTTTTTTACGAAAACGTATGTTGGTCGAATCAATTATATTTGTTTATACGAGACATAAAATCACGAGTAATAAATATAAATCGATTTGCAAACAATGATAATTTTAACCCACTACTTTCATGAACGTCTTTATAAATATGGAATAAATAATAATATATCTATATATTGTATAATATAAAAACGCCTTGTTTTAAATATCAACGCTCAACTGCATCGTCGCAATTGTATCTATTCAATTCGTATCTCTAACCATTTTTGTTTTCCTATTTTGTCTGTTTTCTATATTATAATGTCATATTTAATTTTTTTATATTATCCTCGTTGCTTTTAAATTTATTTACCGTTATCTAAATTACTCAGAAATGCAAGACCACGTAAACGGACTTAAATTAGATGTGTTATTATCTAAAACACTGAAAGTTATATACGAAGTACGCAATGTTAATTATAAAATCAATATTCAAACTATTTAACTTATTCTAACGATAGTTACTTAATATTTAAAAAATGAATTATGTGTTCAATTTTATAATATAATATAAATACAATAAAACGGATGCTTCTTGTCGGAGTAGGTACCTACCTAATTTAAATATTCATATTATTAAATGATATTAAATGCATTGAGAGTTTTTTTTTTAACATTTACTTAATTTGTATTGAATAATTTATTATATAATCGCTATAAAATTAATACCTTCTATTTTATTCAAATCATAACACGAACCGCTAGTATAACTGACCAATGCTAATCTTGCCACAATGTCTGCTCGTTATTTTAATTGCTTACCTAATGGTTAATACTAAAAAAGTCATCAAGATGAACTTAAATTTACTAATGTAAATTTTATGTAATTATACAAATATTTAATTTTTTTAATTTTTCTTGGATTATGACTTCAAATACATTTTTCATTGTCCAACGATAGTTAAAGTTTTAGACAATTATTGTGAGTATTTTCAAAATAATATTATAATACGATAATGTTTAGTATTTATAATATAATATTATGTAAGTAGGTATATCTTTGATATAGTTGGTACGTTATTCTATACGCTTGCCGTGAGATCGGCCATCTGTATATAAATTTTATAATCAATATACCTAATATTATTTAAAGCCTTCGTTTAACCTTGAATTTAAAACAGCACACATCTGATTCATAAATACTCATAACATAGTACGTAAAATATTATACGTGACGTGTAACAAAACTATAACTGTATACCTACACTTTGATTTTTTTCCCCTATCAATGCATTGTATTCACAATAATATGATGTGTGTTTTATTTGTTCGCTCAAATTGTTTATTTATTATATTGCGCACGCCTGTACGCTTAGTTTAAAAAATTAACTTTCATTACAATATAAACAACATATAATAGTGGATCATAAATCATACTGCATCGACGGTTGTTTTGTACTGTATACGCTTATGACTACAATATACCGCGCGATAATTTCTTTTCACCTTTTTTTTTTATTATTATTTGCAAAAGGTTTAAATTGTTATTATGTGGCATATTTTTATTTCGAGTCAAAGATTTTTCATCCCCTCGCTTAAATCCGATTCCAAACAGAAATAATAGGATCTTTGGATGTCAACCCCGTTGGTGTCATCTTCTTTTATTTGCACCATTAAAACGATTCATTATACTGACTATGTATGTGGAGTTTGAACAATAAATTTGCTACAAGTTCCGTAGCTGTTTTTCTATTTTATGGCGTCATTCTCGTCTTACACAAATAACAAGGTGGGGTAGAAAAACTCATTAATTTCGAAATGACTCATCTCTATAATTAAAATGTACCATTTAAAAAAATTAACGAATTATGCGTTGGTATCAACAGTGTGTATAATAATATAATATATTATGTAACATGAATATTACACTGCAAATTCGTGACATTAGGTACATGCAGTTCTCGTGTTTATGCTTAACCTACATGTCCGAGAACGGCGTAGACAAATTAATGTTCAATGATTTGTTCAAGTGGAAGTATATTGTATTTTTTCGATTATCTTTTGCACATAATAATATAATGTAGAATTTTATATAATTATTTTTACACAATTTGGCAAAATTAACATCATGAATGTGTAAAATAATTTGTTTATCGGGCATGTATATTAAAAATAAAAAACATCTTTTAGAATATAATATTATAATAGTAATTTATTTTATTTATGAATTGCGTGGTTTAAAATAGATTTTTAATAAAAAGTGAAATTATTTTCTTTACTATCACACATGTAATGGATACGCAAAAAATGACGCATACGATTTGGATTTTAAGAAATTATGAAGGGTTATAAATTATAGGTAAATGTCCAAACAGTCATTACAGTTGAACAATTATTTCAAAGAATTGAAGCCGTCTCCGCTGTGTGCGTTCTTTAATACGTCCCTGTTATTGATTTTGAATGTATTCATTAATATAAGTTCAGAATACTTGGCGCCTACCTAACGACAGACCAAACCCATTGGTACGATAGACTGATTAAAATTTATAGATTTTTTTGCATAATACCTACGATGGATAATAAACGTGATGGATGACAAAATACTCTTGATGCATTCCCATTATATTAACACGGAAGTATGCATTATGTCGGTGTATAATATATTTAATAATATAATGTCTAATATGTAATACGTGTAGTATCTAAAAACCTTTCGTATTATGATAATTTTCGCACAATGAAAGTAAAATGTTATTCATAGAATTACGTAGGTAGTTGAAACAATTATATATATATTATGATCAATGCCGCTTTATCATGTTATCTTGCATTCATATCGTTGTAATGTTTTTGCATAATTTATAATTTCTCTCCACCTCTGAATACATCTCACCGTGAATATTATATGTTATTATAGCCGCAAACAAACATACCTGAGTAAACTTATCTAATAAAAGTTAAACACTTGAATTATTTTTAAATGCACATATAATAGTGTTCACATAAAAATGCACAATATTATGTGAATTTTGGAATATTTCGTGCTTAGCGAACCACGAAAAGTGTATGCTCAGTAAACAATAAAAGAGACAATTGGGTTGGGACGGGCAAATAGGTTAGTGTATATTATAGTTTATGTATGAGTGAGTATTATAGGAACTATTATGGGCGCACATACGTGACCAAAGATAATTATTGAGTAGGCGAGCCGTGGCCAATATATTAGGTATATTATTGTGGTCAAATTTTCTAATTAAAGAATTATATAAGTTAGAGTAATAGTGGCGATTGAATAAAAATATATACACATCGTAATAAATTATATATTCGTTTGGATTCAGATCCCCGCGGTTGCGGTCTTCGATGGAACTTGTTTTATATTTTTATATACAAAAAAAATATTTATGTGGAAATATAAAATATTTATATTTATTCCACAGAACGATAGAACAATAGACATTCGCGATTTTTATTTTATTATTTAACAACCGGCCAATAAAATAATTTCTACATTAAAAATGTTAAATGTTAATTTGTCTGATAATAATATGATCGTAGTATGTATACTGTGTACCTACAACATAATGTACATATTTTATCAAATATTTGGAACTATATATTAATAAATTTGCATCAGAGTATCAGACTATTATCTGATCAGAAAGCTGTTACGTGGTTGACGACAGCAAAGACGCGAAAACATAACATTTAAAACCAATCTTAGATTAAATCAAAGCAATAGAAACGATAGGTACCAGCCATATATTTGACGAATTCATACGTGTAAACAATATAAACCGATATTATCGGAGATATCCAACGGAATGATATTGTTGTGAAATCTAATATCAGTCGTATATAGTTACGATTTGTAATGTGCATTATTCAATTCAGTAATATTAGGTGTATAAATTATTAAAGTCCAACTCTATGTAGGTGTAGTATTTGAAACATTTTTTCTTTTATAATATGGGTACCTATTTATTATCAGCTATATACATATCATACGAATATACGATACCCATTAAAGTTCAAATCTCATTAAATATTATTTTACTTTTGTTTCCGAACATCGATAACTGACAATGCTTTTATGTATTTTTTCTTTTATACTGAATTTAGAATTTTTATCTAAGTATACATGAAATATAGGTGCGGGCGATACTGTACAAACTACGAGTACAAAAACTGTATAATATATGACCTTATTCAATATGGTTTAGTGGTAACACTATACAGTTTAAATGTCTTCGTATTTTAAGTCTAAAAGTAAAAAAAAAAATGGTCTACAATATATAGTTCTATACAGTGGCGTAGCCAGGGGGGCTGAGGGGGCTGCAGCCCCCCCCGAAAAGTTAAGAAAATTTAAAAATTAACAGGTAAAATAATTTATTGTATATATTAATAAACCACCGCTGTGTAAAAAATTGATCAGTCCCCCCCGAAAAAAAATCCTGGCTACGCCACTGGTTCTATATACTACAGTCTACAACTAAAGGTAGTATTTATACTTTAAATACTATTTTTATTCGTGATCTATACCACAATAAATGGTCAAGTAATAAAAAATAATATAAAATATGTCTAGATACATAAAAAGTGTTTATACTATCATATATTTTACACAGAATTAAAAATAATTTTAAAATATTATTTACCTTCCATTCAGCTAATAAAGAATGATTCATTTTCAAAAGATACTTTTCTCATCTCAGTTATATGTATCAATTTCATTATTGCATATTATCTTATATCTCTTATTATGAACTATGACTTTATAATAATTAATTATAAATGCCTAGGTACCATTTATTTACTGGATGTTTAATTCAGCTATTATGACTCGCTTAGTTCTTATAATTGCGTTACAAGAATGATATCATCTCTTTTATCATATTGAATAATGCTAAAAGACTTTGCACTATTCTTTGAAATTTAAAGTGACATATTCTAATTTTATTTTTTAATCGAAGTATCGAACACATCAATAACGCTTTGATTTAATATCTTATTTTTATATTTATGTTTTATAACAATCAATGCGACAAGATTTTTACTTAGGTTTTTTCTATTATACTCATATAGTCATATCTCATAATATATCATGTTGCTCTATAGAGCAACGCCAATACATTCATTTTGTGACTTGAGAAAAAATGTTTTGATACAATAAGACATACTATACAATGTTTGTCTACTTGGTTGGCTTCAAAATATTTATTCTGAATAAATTATTTTGATGCATCCCAAATACAAAATAAAAGTATTCGAAAGTAAAAGATTGGATAGTTTTGTTTACATAAAATAAAATATCATAATAATTAAATATTATTGAGGGAATTCAATAATATTTATTTTTTTTTTAAACCATTGTATAGTAGATTTTTTTTTATTAAACCATTTTATGAAAAATACTTTTTATGGTGTTCCTATACGATTTCCATTGCTTTTTTGCCTACTAAAAAAAGGTCTACAAAACAATAGTATATTTCATAATATTGTAAACCTATTTTTAGTAAGCAAAAAGGCAACGGAAATCGTATAGGAACACCATAAATATAGTTTATATATTTCCATCAATCATGCCCGATTTTTTAATAAATGTTACTTCCAAGAGGGTTAAGTCATGAGGTAAATTACGTAATGTCGATCCCTATCGCAACGGACAATTAATCAGAAACTGTTAATCGCGCGTTGGGGTTGATTCCTCGCGTGTAACTCCTAATGCAGCGCGAATATATACTATTTCGGACGTTTCTACAATTTATTTTCTGGTTTTAATCTTCTTGACACCGAGTTTATAAACGCGGACACCGATCATTCATTATACTTAACGGATATGAGAAACGTGTACCTATGTAATATGCCGTATAAAATACTTAAATGCGTATTACAATAAGCCATTAAGGTATGTACAAGATAGAATAGAAATGCCACCGAGACATTATTGCGGAGAACGGTTGTATTCGTACAGGGTGGATTTTCCGCACATATCATGATGTATAATGTATTAAAGTATTATACTGTCAGTGATCGGCGTAATCTATTATGTGTGTAAAATTATAGTTTATACCTACATATATATATTAGTATATATATAAGTTTAATTCTTCGTGGGCTTAATCTTGTGCACCATATGCTACTCGTCGTCGTTTTTGTTATATTCAGCAATTGTATCATTAGGTACGTGTAATACAATAATATACCTATTCTTAATAGAGTTTGTCGGACAAACTCACAAGACCTCGTGTACAATGACGATTCATAATAATCATAATATTATAGATAATATACGCGACTGTGCTGTATAACGACGTTACTATTACGTGAATCGTAGAATACTTGGTTTTCTCGCATTAAATAACCGTAATATTTATCAAATGTATATATAGTTATAATAATATATAGATTTCTAAACAATACATAGATATAGATAATTGCCAAAAAATCGCCACAGTTCAGATTCTTGTTTACAGATAAACACCCAAAATTTAATTTGTTCAGTGTATAATAATTATTTAAATGTAACTAGTCAGTCATTCTGCAAGTAATCGAGATCTTCGATAGTTCCTGAAAGGTAATATTATTATGAAAATAAACAATCGGTGTCTATTATAAAATATTCTTATTTTTTCTCAATTACCGAGTATAGATTAATAGGAGTTTTTAATTTTGAATTAATTATTAAGACTTATACGTTTTAATAAATATGTATTAGATATAAGGTGGAAATAATTAATATATTGATATAAAATATCGTACTATGTTCTACCAAGTTTTTAAATTAATTTAGAAGTTAATAAAAAAAATTACATTTTATGGAACTAATGCATTATATTTGAGATAAAAGTATATTTTTGATTTTTAAAGAAGGGGAGTAAAATAAAATGTTTGTATCGGCCAGATGGACTTTCGTCCCACCCAAATGCCACTTATTATTATGATCTGAACGATGCGTCGGACTCATATAATTATACAGAATGATTATTACGTGCTACTATTCTTAGTACATAATATAAGAGGCTGTAGTAAAGTTTTGTCCACAGATGTTTAAACTCAAAAACAAAATGAATATTAAATCAATTTTTTTTTTCAAAAACGAAAAATTTAAAAAAAAATTTGGTGAAACAAAATACAATTACGTCGATAGTCAGTACACATATTTTTAAGTATCGTATTACTATATAACATAATATCTTACACCTATATGATTCTATAGTTATTGTTTAGAATTTATATACATACATATTTAATATATTGTTTGTGTATAATATTCAACTCACGTCGCATATTATTACATAATAATAATGTAAAATATTAACTTACACCGTAATTTTTCGTAAGCAGATAGATGACACACCCACATCATGTCACAACTTGTCACAGTTGTATATATTATTACTTTTTATGGAAAGGTATTGTACTTACAATGCGTATTATACATTATACGGAGAGAATATAATATATTGTTATATGCATATTAAGTATATAGCATATATCTCGCTGTCCCCGGCAAATGCTGCAAAAATGTCCTGCTTTGAAAAAAAAGGCAATTTCTGCTATGGCATTACATTTTATCAAAAGAGATTTGAAAAAATACATGTTTTATTATGATATTACATTCATATATAATATGTATTATGTATACGTATATACTATATAATATATTGTGAAACTTCATGGATAAAAATGATATAACAATAATTAAAGAAACCTATAATTACGGCTGCTATATATTATAGGTAATATATATTTTAATATTTATTACAATCTCCAATAATACTGCAGCTGCTGAAAAAATTAACACATTTCCACACCCAAATTTTTGTATAAATTTGAGTACCTACATTTTATGTTTGCTATGTTACCTGATATTTTAAAGCTAATTTACATTGATTTACTCGTCCAAAAAATGCATAGAAAACCAACCTATACCAAACTGTTTAAAATTAATTATTAATAATGTTATATCACATAATTTGAATAATTCGTTTTATTACGCGCTCTACCCGCTTCTGCGTTTTACATTCTGATTTATAAACTGAAATCAAATTTTATCTCAATATTAATAATAAAATATATGATAAACGTATATGCATCATGTCTTCAAAATTAAAATTTACAAGCATCTCGCTCTTAGGGAAAAACATTATGGTTGCATATATAATATAATAGTTATCTATAATCGCGCGACTAATTGATGTGATAATAAATATATATTAGACGTATGTGGTATTATACAACAATCTTAGTACGAACTATGGTGCCCAAGGGCTAATTCGCGTGAAAGGCGTTTAACGCGCGTTTATGCCCTTTATTTTGTTTGTGGCAACGCGCGTTGCAAACTAAACACAGCGGTGCAAATCAATATGGAAATTTAGACATTTTCTAACGCGCATATTATTATATACAATGATAGGTATACTTGCGTTATCGTATATGTATACAGTTGATATAGCGATCGCATATTAATATATTGTAAACGCGCCTTTAAAGCCTTTCACGCGAATCTGCAGCTCCAATAAATTATAATATATTACGTGTAATATAATATATAATATAACATCGCGCGCTTTCGATGACTGTTTACAGCCGACAGTTTGCCGCCGTCCGACGACGACTCGCAGCTGCAGTCGCACGCACCACACCGCGACCTGCCGGCGGTGAATGCCCGTCAACTGTATTATGCTGTCGTACATGGCGCCATCCGTGAACGACAAACCGCCGACGGTGCCCAGCCGGCTGGCGCTGGAACACAAGTCGGCCGCGGCCACGGCGTACCACCGGTTCAGCCGGCCGACGCCCGGCGTCGCGTACAGCGTGCAGCAGCTGCAGGACGGCCACCGCGAGGGGTTCGGCGCCCTGCCCGCACCGCCCGTCCGGCGAACCATGGTGAAAGAGGATAGCTCGGGCAGCATCACGTCCAGCGTCATCGTGGACGCCGTGCTGCCGGCCACGCACGATAGCAAACGGCCGGCCACCAAACCGGCTGCGTCCAAAAGGTCAGTTAATTTCGTTTTTTAAGTACTTATAAGGTATATTATTATAATAAGTATTATATAATTTAATCGTATGATTATTTACGCTCACCGGTTTTTTTTTTTTTTTTTTTGAGAGAGAGAGGTTTTTCTGTCCAACTCGCTCTGCACTTTAAACTGCAGTCTTGATTTTTCGACGAGGAAACGTTTTATTCGACACTAGAAAAAAATCGAAAATCATAAATTTATTATCTCTGATATAAGTTTGGTTAAAGTAATAATATGTATTGGGATAGTGTGTAGTGTGTTTGATTGGTCAAATCATGCACAGGAGAGCTTAACGAAAATCCCACCTCCTCACCGTAAATATTATGTATAATATTGATAATAGTACTCGTATATTATATACCGATTTATACGTCTTAAAATCCATGAATTTAAAATATAAATTAAATTTTCAATTATATTTTAATTAAATCGTATTACAATAATCTATTATGTACTAAATTGTATTTTTTTCTGAAAAATATGATGCTATTGTGTTTTTGTTTTGTAGGCGTTCATTTAACGCCGTTCAGAGTGTTCAGACTAAAACAAAAACAATTAAGTCGTGAAATAAATCTCTGATTATATACGTAATCGTGTACGTTTACATCTTTACGTTGCAACAAATATATTTGATATTAAACCGTCGTAATCGATCGTACAGACCTTAGATCATATGATCTAATTAGGTACAAGTACAGAATCGTAAACCTGATAGACTGATGTATCTGTGTATAATATAAATGCGTGTAGCCCTTGAACGGACATTCAGTGTAGGTTCTTCATACAATTTCTGAAGTGCAATAAATAACGTCTTATATTTTATTATGAGGCGTTTCATAATTCATTCGCAGACTTTGGGTCATATATTATAGTAGCTTTTACCGTAGCAAGCGCGTAAATACCGTCATCATACTATTATATTCTGTTTATTATTACAACAATAATGGTCTTCATTTATCGTGCGTATTTCGATGAAGGCGTTCCGTTTCTGATTTTGTGAACATACCTATATAAATAACTGTAAAAAATAAAATGAACGTCATACATCGCAACGGATTCGCTCTCAGTTTACAAACACGTTCCGATACAGTTCGTTTTATATATTTATATACAATATTATGTCTTATGCTATATTATTATATTATTATGAGACATGAGTATTATTCCGCGACGATATACCTAAGAGCTAAGACGAGTAAGACATATATTAATTTATTAAACGTAGGTATATGATTTTTTTAGTATTGAATTTCTCTTAGTGTAAAAACACCTAAATATTTATGATTCAGTTTAGTTAAACCTTCTAAGGATTTTTCGTTTAAAATTAGTCTTAATATTATATTTTATTACTGTATAGGTACGTCATAATTTTCAACAGTTTGTAACCTGTGTTGCATGATACGCAATAATATATAATATTTAATATAACAGCTGCTTATTATGGTTATTTAAGCTTCAAAAATAATATATCAAAAAGAAATTCCAATATGATGGCAGGTAAAAATATAAGATAAATTCCAGTAACTTGGACGCAAGCCACTGCTATAGTTATATAATTTGTGTATCAATAGGTTACTTGCGTCCTGAACGTTATTATATCGTTATTTTAGCGATAGTTAATGCGCCACCAACAAACATGCCAAAATAATATGAATCGATATTTTATACAAACGTTTTACGATATTAATAGATCAAAAATACAGAAAAAAAAATAAAAATTATATCCAAAACATCAATTTATCTAAAAATTAAAATAAAATAAATATATATAATATATATAGGTAATTATAAGAATATTTTGTGAAATTTCTAATTTTTATGATACCATATAATTTATGTTAAAAAATAAAAATTAACTTAACTTAAACCTATCACCATAATGATACCTATTAATACATTAGCATTGTAATTACATTAGGAAAATAAATCAAGACGCAACTTTTGTCTATATAGATAATTAAACTGATGATCATCAAGTTCTGTCTTAAGTAATTCGACGCAAGTTATTGGATTTTATCAATTTTAGACGGAAGTAGACAGAAATACTCTAATATCGAGTATTTATATTATATAGTATCACACGTAAAATGTACCATAGTTATTTGTATCGTGTGCTCGTTTAGAAAACGTTTAAAATTCCTTGTTTAATCGACAATCATGTGCTCGGAATTGCCTGAAGGCCTGCAATGTTGCGCGTGTGGAGTACAATTAATCGCTATTATTATAGTAACTATTATTGTTATTATGTGCAGTTATCGTAATATAACACGCGATCTGATTAAGAGTGATTCAGACGTGCACACGCCACACAAATAAAAAATCCAAGAGAGTTTTTGATTTCGATGAGAAAAAGAAAGAAAAATCCACACTTATACAAATAGTTATTGTTAATTATTATTTATTATATTATGTGCATAAATAAGTACCTATGACGTAAAAAAGGTTTTAGATGTCATCGGTCAAATGCAACAAATGAATTGTGTCAACTTCAAATGTTGTCCCTGCCCCCTTTAAATCATAGAACTTTGAATAAATATAACTCAATCTCTAAAAAAAAAACAAAAGTGATTCCTACTAATATGTCTCAATAGCTCATCATATAATTAATTAATTTATTAATTTTAATTATTTTATTTAATAATTCAATAAAGGGTATAATAAAGTGATGATTAGGTAAAGAGTTATGATTAAATGTGTGGTAGATATAAAAAAAAAACAAAAACATTTGTGACGTCCTCCCGTGATAAAAATTTTTTTTTTTTTTATTATTATTGTTTAAGCATCAACTACAAGGTTATTAGCTTTACTGTTATAAATTATAATGTTTATTATTAGAAAGAAAAATATTTATTACGTATTATAATATAAAATTTTATACATATTTAATAATTTTCAAAGAATTACTAAATTTTAATGATTTTCGATATTAATTATCAGATTCTTTTTAAATATATTTTTTAACCTTGACCTTTTTATATTAAAAGTTTTTTCGTTAGAGATATAATGGTTTAACACATTACATTATGATTATAATTGAAATTTGATGATGGTTCAGTAGCACCAAATTATAAAACATAGGTAGGCACTTCAGTCCACATATATCATAGTACCACACACGAACACACATATATATAGCATTAATCTTATTATAAGATTTGATTGTAACAATAAAAAAATCAAGATTTAAAATGTCCAGCTCTGGTACACAACCAGCACTGAAAACAGAAAAAAAACGCTTGCCAAGTCAGAGATCGGCATTAAACTTTCTTGATTTTCAATTTTTAGAAGTTTATTAATTGTATGCAATATAATATATGTATAATGTATCATTTTCATTTAGTGAGATAGATCTCTGAAACCGGAGAGCGGATTTTGTTGTTTGGGGTCTTGTTAGATTCGCATTGGCTAGGAGAAGTGCAGTGAAAATTTTTCAGACCTTGATCTTTTTTTATAGTTAACTCAATACAGAGTTTAATAAAAAATTAAAACACATTTTATTGAGCGTTTTTTATGTTTTTCAGTTTTATAGCTTTGTTGTGAATTAACGATTGAAGATAAAGTTCTGAAAATCTTCACAACACTTCTTCTAGTCAATGTGAATTTAACAAGACCCCATATAACAAAATCCGTTCTCCTGTTTCGGTAATCTACTATACTAAATGAAAATCTACCAAAAAATAAGTGTTTTTTTTAATTGCGAAAAATAAAATATTTTTTTTTGAAAATTTTTAATCTCACATTTTGTATCTACTTGATAATCCCTTTTTAATGAGCTATCGACCAACTTTTTAGATATAATAGTTTTGGATAAAAGTTTAAAAAAAATAGAAATTTTGAGACGGTTCACACCGACGTTTTTGTGGATTCAAATTGTTATACCGCTTGGGTACAATATCGAATCTCTCTCATTAATATTTTTATTAAGGCTAGCTTAATTATCCATCTACTATCATTACAACTAAGTTACATTTTTATCATTTTCCTATTTAACACAAATTCTTGAAGTTTTAAGAATTCAGACTTTTTTCATTTCAATTACCATACTATCTTGATTAAAAATCAAGATAGTAAAATAAAACTAGTAAACTAATGATGATATATGACAATAATAAGTCTATACAAGCTGTCTATATAAGTGTACCTCTACAAGTTACATATTATAAATACTTATATTATTGACATACGTAGATGTATGTATATAGTATTTGGTATATATTATAATATATAATAATTGTTTATGCAATCCGGTAAAAGTAATGTATATAAAACAAAAATATTAATAAATATATATATATTATATATAATCTCAAGGTATTTTTAGGTTTAACGTAGTAAATACAAACTTATATAGTTAAATAATCTATATATTTATATAGTATGTGATACATGCAGCCAGTGTAACCAGTAGGTCCCTATAACTACTATGTTAATAAGCTGACAATAATTTTTCATGGCTAAGAAACAATATGTTGGGTTGTGTTAATTTTCAAATTGTATGTTAATTAAGCATAGACAGTAAGGCATTAGGGATTAGGTTAATTTGACTGTTTAGTCACTCGAAACCATTCGGGTTGTATTAATTTATACATTTTAGATTATTACAAGTGTCAAGGACTCCAGATTAATTCGGGTTTAAATTCTTGATCTAATGTGACTACACAATATTTTACATGAGATTAAATTTAAAATATATGTTACCTACGTTCTATATAGTCAACACCCGAAATTAATTGAAATCTAAATTATTTAAGTGTGATTAAGGCTTATTTAAGATACCCTTAATTTTAAACAAATATGATATGACTTAAGTAGATTTATTCAGGTGGGCGCTTTGTTATATTATATATTTAATACTACAGTTATTAATTTTAAAGATTATAACTACCTATTATATTTAATTTTACGATTTTTGATTCGTTTTACACATGAATAAATGTACAAAAATATCCAGTAATGAACTTTCTCTCTAAGCAGTCTAAGCATATATGTCTGAAATTGTCTTTGTGTATTAACAAATACAATAAACATTTACAATTATCTTGATATTGCTACAGAATGTTTTTATTTTTTTTTTATATTACAATCATACGTTAGCTTAATTAAATAATAATATACAGTATACTGTATAAACATTTTTAGATGACAATTTATATTGATTTTAAATCATTTATGTCAACAATGTAACCGTAAGCATAGTGTAAAATATACCATTTATATTTTTTCAATTCGTTGTCGAACTATCCAGAAAACGAGAAAAGCACAAAAAAAATGTTCAACCTTAGGATATTCAAGACCCCTTTTGATTCCACCTATTGAAAATTGTGGAATAATATTTACAAAGGGATATGAATCGGTATTGTGTCGCTGATATATTTACTTTGTCCAAATAAAATAACAACATTTTCATTCTTACAAACACAAATTATTTGATTAAAGCTTTTCAAATTAAATATAAAAATATCTCCCTTTATTATTATATTACTTAACACCCGAAAACAACTTTTATGTTGTATGACTAATATTTACAGTACCTCTTCTTATTTTATTATTTGAACCTAGATTTGATCGATTAGACATAGACTGCTTAACCGTCTATTTCACCCTACTATTTGGAACACTGAAATGGGTTATGGTCACTAAATTAAAGAAAAATTATATACATCTCTATCTTAAAGATTAGACGTGTTTCAATAGAAAATATTATTTAAAAATGTTAAATATGTTTTAAGTTTAAAATTATCAAATCTTCCATAAATATATACACTTAGGTACTATCTATAGGGTGAAGTACAATATTTGTATACCTACTTACATGTAAACTGCAGTATATGATTAATAGCTATTTATTATAATATGAATATATATTTTTATACCATGAATAATTTCATAATTTGTCCATGATGACAATAGATATTTTAAACGATGATATATTTTCTATTAGAAAACCATTGAATACTTGGAACACACATAATAATTAAGTGCCAAAAAATGTAATTTTCAAAATCTGGTGTTAATTTTATTATACATGCAATATTATGACATTTATTAAAATCTTCTGATATGCCATAAATAACTTATAATTATATTTTTATTAATTTAAATATGTAATTTTTAATATTTTAAACTGTTAGGTATATTTAGAACAAGTTAAAAATAATAATTTTAGTGAAAACTTAATTATATTGGTCATATACAAATAGATATAAGAATAAAATTATCTTAAAATAATTAATTTACTTTTTAAAATTAAATTAAATACATTTGAATTAATAATAAGTATCCCATTAAATATAAACTAAATTTTTTACAAAAATAATATGAATAAATTATTATTTTGCAAGTACATATTCTCATAATTAATTTTCCATCAATTATTATGAGAGTGGTTATTAAATTTTATTTTTATTGATATTATCATGTGACCACTGAAGGAACTTAATTATGTATAAGTAATTCAAATCTACGTAAATATCCATACAAGTAAATTAAATATACAGATATTTACTTATAAATTTCAACACCATAGCATCTCATCTTAGTTTATATATTTAAATAGAAATGATTTACTTAAACCTAGTTTCTTTATTTAATATGATTTATAAGTCACAATTATTTAGATTAACTTAAAAAAAACATATTTAAACGAAGCAATAAAAAAGTTATTGAATTGTAATAAAAATACGAGGTTTACTATTTAATAATTGTTTTTTAATCAACAATAAAAATATTGATTTTTTACAGTTAGGTATATTCTTTTCCTTATAATGTTAATAACAGGGTATTATTTGTTATGAAAAATACATCATTTTTCATACTATACGATTATTGACAGGTGCAGTTCCTGCTCTATTCACCCAATACGACATTATAAGCCTGCAGTACAATACAATATTTGCTCTTTTTAACGACTACCTACCCCGTATATCTCAAAAACTTTGAAACGCTATATTAAAGCTATGGATATATATATTATGAATAAAACTGGCGTGTATATAGGCAATGTATGTGAAACAACACTTGTGATCGATGTAGACCGAACAATGGCAAATAGCATATGCTAGAAAAAATAATTTTTAAATGGTATATATAAGTACTAATGTTAAAAACTATAAGCTTCACAATAGACAAAAGCATTTAAAGTGTATGAATACTGTAAACATACCTAGTTTGTTGTTTAAATACATTAATACTTTGACATTCAGCAGGTCATAAGATTTATATAATATTATAAAAAATAAGCTACCTATGTAAAAGTAATTTGGAGAGTAATCTACTATCATAATATATAGAATAATATTATAATATAATATATTGTATATAGGTACAACGTTGAATTCTTTCATAACAAATATATATATTATTATTATACTTAAAATATTTTTTTTTTTTAAAACAAAGAAATTTTACAAAATTTAGTTGTCAGTAAATTATATGGTTGAAATTTTATTTTATGATGTATTAAATATAATATTATGTAAAATATCGTAAAATTTGGGCCTTGACCTAAAAAGAAATCGTTTTTTATATTTGCGTGCGTATTTTTTATTTATTCAATTTTTTTTTTTTTAATAATAAACATTGTAAAATACGAAATACATTTGATCTTTGAACAACGTTAACTAATTATCAATAAATTTATATTTTAGATAATTAAAATTGGGGAAAATTATTTTTAAGAAGTTAATGTATAACATTTAAAAATGCATACAGTTTAAATGTCATTTATTTATTTGAAAGCAGATAATATGAAAAATAATGCATATGATATATTGTTTAATCAATTGATTCATTATTACTTACTATGTTCTATATGGTTATCCTAAGTTGTTCTAAAATTAAACCATATAGGTATTATCACAAAAAAAAAATTGTTTCTTTTTATACAATCCATTAAATTGTATTTATACATATATTCATTACATACGACCGGATGTATAAAAATGTTTTAATTGCAAATTTAACTAGACTTTATAAATAACTTTTGTTTATTTTTATAGCTTAATAATAGTTATTTAAGTCTAAAGTTTTATGTTATGTGAACAGCAGAACTATGACGCTATATTTCTTTGACACCAGCCCGTGGTCATTATACAAAGGCTAATTTTTCTCTCGACATATTATGTATATTAATACATGTCTTAGTTCGTCCTGGGTCGCTGTAGAAATACGACAGTTCTATTACGCATAAGTACATTTAGATGAACTTCGAATTGGGTTGCACAACAATATTATTTTGTCGCGGGTTTTTAAGCGCATGTCACTTCGGTCTTCCCACGCGACCGTCCGCCCAACGGTAATTACGTCATCGCACACGAGAGTGTCAGTTTTATTTTCAACCCAACGCCCTATCCGGAAGGGATCTTGAAACTGTAAACGGCCAATTTACGAGACCAAATCTGATCACTAAAACGTTAAAGTACAATTTTATTAAATTATGAGTATCAATTCTAGCTATATAGTGATTAACGTTTGAACGCATAAAATATATAGGTGCAATAATCGTGCATGCGCACGAAACGTCAGTAATATAATATTAGGTTTACGCATTCAGAATAAGCTTTTCAATTTCCGGCTGTAGCCAAAAAATAGAATGTTTCATACGACCATCGTGAGAGGCCATTATGAATGCTGTCGGCTATCATATTATTGAGTTTGTGATGATAAGTTTATTGCAATTGAATAGCTAATCACAGCTTAAAAAAAATAATAATAATAGACCTAATTTATACAGTTGTAAAAGTAAAAGGATAATTTCGATAACGAATCGATTTAAAAAAAAAAGTTTTATTATATTGGAGTAAATATTCTACGTGAAAGTATACATGTACAAATATACAATAAATATATATATATATATATGTATAAAATGGTACCAAAATCGTGATATACTGCAGTAGAAAATGGTTCATCGAACAGATTCGGAATGTTGGTAGGTACATACAAGTTTAGTATAATATGTGGTTTCGTATTTCTCACATGTTCTCAGATAATAATTGTAGGTATTATATTAAACAAATAGTGAAATAAATACTGAGAATATTTTTTCGAAGAAAAGTATAAAGCAGCTTGACCCGTACGATACCATATAATTTATTATATGTATCTGTTATTACATAAAGTATATATAAATATATAAATATAAGTGTATATATTTATAGGTACGCATCCGTTATTCGTACGAACGGTATAACTAATTTAAAACAGGATGTAAGTTAAATGTTAGGGTAAAACACGTCATATTTGACGAAAATTAAAGACAATAAGGTTTCTTTCGCTAAATTAGTAATAAATCAATAGTCAATACTGAAATTTAATATATTATATATAAGCGATAGATTAAAGTTGAATTTTATAGTATAGGTAAGGAAGCGTGTTAAACATCGTCAATTTTCGACACGAACAAATGTACCTAAACAAAAAGCGATCATAAAAAACGTCAAAAATGAACTGAAAAGTGCATTAAAATTGACTGTGTTGCTAAGAAACGCTAAAAAAATGCACAACAAACCAGCTTGAACACAAAAGAGTCCATCATTATAATTGTTGTGGTTAATTAAACTATTTAAACTATTGTGATGTATGAGTAATTTTAATTTTTAGAACAGCTGCTGAAAATATAATATATACCATTGTACCTACTTACTTTTTATTCGTTTTGTTAAAAGATTTACATTTAATTTAGTTTTATATGTTGTAATCTTATTATAGCTTTTACTCAAACACCAATAGCTAATGTTTAATATTTTAGCCAGGTTTTATACCACGGTTTTTGCCACAAAATCAGCTGCAATGAAATACTTTAGAGGTATATTAATATATACATACACAAAACCAACTTTGATATTATATTGATATAATTGTTTTAATCTCACTGTTTGCCTATATAAAAACGAAATATTTAGTAGTTGGTTAAAAAAAATGTTGATACAAACAAAATCTATAACACACCTGGTTAATATTATATAATAGAAATAAATGCTATTAAGATTTTTATTTATGTTAGTGGAATTTATTAATATATTTTTATTAAATAGTAATAATAAATGTTTAAATAACTACAAGTTACAACAGGTTTTAAGCTAATCATCATAAATCATTAATACTATAAAAATTTTAAAATAAGTGGGTGTCCAAGGTGAATATTTTAAAGTAAATAGATGAGTTATTAAATTATTATTACTAAATTTTAGTAACGAAACCCACATTATTCCATAAAATATATTTTGGCGTAAATTTAAAATATAAAAGCATGGTTTAAAAATTGATTTTAAATTTCTAACAGAAGATATTATTTTAAAATTAAATTATTAATATTAAGAATGATGATCTGAAAAATGTTGCAATAAAAACTAAAATCTAAAAAAAATTATGATTATTCACGAAATGCCAATCATACTAAACATAGGTAATGACTATATTAAAAATATTTATTATAAGTTATAATTCTAATTAAATTTCTTAAAAAATTAATGTTTTGTTTGAAAAAAGTTAGATTTCAATGATTTCGATTGTTCTGTGATTTATTAAAAAAAAAAAAAAAAACGTGTCTAATGTTCAGAAAATCATCAATTAGCGTACAACACCAATAAAGATTTAAAAAACAGCATTCGAAGGTTATGCATTGTGTTAAAGAAAAAACAGTGTAATTGATGTATTATTCTGCCCACGACTTCGCGCAATGACACTTATTATAGTGACATAATAAATGTATTAATATTATTTAAAGTATCGATTGTCAATCATAATATATAGAAATATACGAACAGTATTGGGTATAAGTATTTAAGGTATATAATATTATATTTTAACAAAATAAATTGTTTGCTTAACGCATCAAACTCCTTATGGTAATGTTACTTAATGCATTGAGCAACGGCAACGTACTTACATGGTATACAACGATATAATATATTATCATATATAATTTTTTACGCGTATTAAGAAAGTTGAAATTTAAGCTCCGATAATATTACCGTCACCTTGAATTCTTAGACCATCGGGGGCGGATGTAGCACGACGACAGTATCGATTCCATATTATAGTGTAGTATAGGTATTATAGGTACTATATGTAATATGTATATACAGTGGCGTAGCCAGGGGGGGGGGGGGGGGGGTTAGGGGTTAAAACCCCCTTCGGACGTATTTTTATCAAAAATTTAATGTTTATAATATATAGAAATACAATAATTTATTCGTAGTGAAATATATTCTGTTATGCCGTATTCACATTATCGACTGCAATGGTGATAATAATCATTATCATTCAATTATTTTATTATTTAAATACGGTTGTAGATTTATTTTATTTTATTACTAAAAAAAACCCTCTAAAAAAAATCCTGGCTACGCCACTGTGTATGTATATATTATGCCCGTCTTGGATTTTCTTTTTTCTTCAATATTTGTATACTTGGGTACATTATGCGTTATTTTCAATAAAATTGTATTATCTTCCACCATAAGCCAAACGAATAAACATTCAGAACATTATCCCGTCACGCGCGTATATGTATACGAGTATTTATTTTTTTTAGAGAAACGCTATACAGGTGAACTGCGGTGTTCTACATGTCGTCGCAATGTTTCAATTGACAGTTTTTATTAAACTCGTAAGACACGATCGTGAGAATATATCATTAATTTATTTACGACTCGAGTTTATAACACGCACGGAATGAGACCATTCCCTTGCGTTTGTGTGCATTGTATTAGTGTATTATATAGATACATTTTAATGTCGTTGACGCGTATTTATCGCACCACACCATATTATAGCATTGTGCAGATTGTATAATTTCTTTTGTTAGTAAATTTAAAAAGAGTATAAGAAGAAAACGTAAAAAGAAATACGGAAACCGTAACAGCCAGCTGACAACACTATTTGTTAGGAAGACGAACTATAATATACTCGTCTGCCCCTCGTCGAGTACCTTTATAATAATAATATATACTCCTTTGCGTGCATATTATAATTATTATTACTATTGATCACGAAACGCCGTGACCCGGTCAAGATAAGAAAATTCGGTCACAATAACCACGCCCGGGTACTCCGGTTAATGTTATTATTCTTTTTTTTTATTATTGTTATTATTTATTTATATATACATAGATATTTTTTTCACCAATGTCAGTTTACATTAAAATATATTGTTATACTTGTTTACGTAAAATGAATGACGTAAACAAAAATATACGAGGCTATACAATCGGAGATGAGTGATCTGTACCTATTGTTTTCATTAAACAGTTACAGTTTAAATCATATTACATTAGGTTTATTGTGTTTTGCTTTCAGGGTTTCGTTCGGTAGTTCAAAAGGATCTATGGTTGAAACATTGATATACGATAGCCCCCCTGTTCAAGAAGATCCATTGGATTCAAGCGATATTGACGACTCTGACGGGTAAGTCAACTTTAGATTATTATTTTAAATCCGTTCAAAAATTTCATAAATATTATAAAATCGTTTTAATTAATCAATGTGTAGGTACCACGCAATTCCGTGGTAATACAACAACAGTTCAGTGTTCATCGTTTCCTTCATTATCGTGATTATAATATAATAAATGGAGAGTGGCTTTTGAAAATAATTTAAATAAAGACTTTGATAAAAATCGTATAAACCGAAGTAAAAAGCGTGTATAGAAAAATTTCTATTTCGTGAGTGTAAAAACTATAAACTTAGGGGAAGTACTTAGTACATATTATTAGGCATCTCCTCGGGGACTTTTTAACAATAATCACTCTATTCCCCTCTGAAAAGAATGTTAATGTTTATAGTTACTCAGTGTTAAATAAATCTATGAAAAAACTATTATTCTCAGAAATATATCTGCTGTCGGAAAAGTTTTATTAATGACTAATAATTTAATAATAAATGGGATTCAAAATATTTTGGCAACAGGAGTCGCAGCAAAACAAATATTTATCAAATCATTCGTAAAATCGTAAACAATATATTGAATTCAAACGTCATTATAATTACTACGTTAAATACTATCGTATATTTACTTTACAGGAAACAAGTAAACCTAAATAAAAACACGAAATTTGTTTTGTTTAAACTTGTTTAATTATTTCTTATTAACTTAATATTCAAAATTTTGTATTCCATACATTAATTAAGTATTATTAAAAATAAATAAATTTAGTTACCATTATATGTTTTAACTTGTAAAAGAGTAAAAACATATTTAAGTGCTTTCAATATATATTCAACATTTAAACTGTCCTTAATTAGATATAGCTGTTAGTTTAATATGATTTCAATTAGGAGTATTTAATAATATTCAATTAAATTTAATTATTTTTTGTCGTGGTTTTCATTCAATTTCACTTAACACGCGATTATTTAGACTTAAAAACTTAATCAAATTCTTCTAATATAATAATTAATACTACAATTTATTATTACAACTCACTTTAAATTGATGATAGTAAGATTTGAGACATTATCAAAACACAAAAATGTTTTTATTTTGTTTACAAACTTATCAAAAATATAATATATTTTTAACATTCATAAAATCATAACATTTCGTAAAAACACGAACTTTAATTAATTATATTAGTACGTATCTAATAATATATTGATTACAGAAATTGTGAATTTAATCATCTAATGAATAAATGTATTAATATATAGTTACAAATAAATACCTATAAAAAATACTTTGCCGCGTGTAATGCTCATTAAAATATTCTTTATCAAAATAAATTATATTTAATTTTTTATCCATTTGTGTTAGGTATAGTGTACCTGTACTTTTTAAAGTGATCTGCAAAATTGAACATATATTTATAGGTTGATAAATAATATACTTAGTCTTTATCTATATAATGTTCAAAGTTGTTTTTATCGATGGCGTAGGTAATATAATGATGTGAATAAAAAATAAATTGTTTATCGAGCTGGTTTTGTGTATGCGTGTATTGAGTAGGTATATATAATTTAACATCCACTTAGGTAGGTACTAAAAATTAAAAAATCTCATTAGCATAGTCTTATATAAGTGATTTATAAAAAAGCGTTTTAGTAAAAATTATTCCACTCATAATAATTGACAAAATTACGTTTTTAATTTTAGTTAATTAGTCAACCGTACATTTTAATAATATTATCCACAATATATAATTTTAACTTTGTTGAGTTAATTTAATTTGCCAGTTTTCAAACACGGTGGAAAATATCGTTTTTGTACATTTTACTAAATATAGACTACCTATACATTATAATTTATATAGAATAGAAATACATCTATAAAACTATATGTTTTGATTGATAGTGTTTAATTTAGAACCTTTCATAATATATGCAAATTTAATATCGTATATATTATAATTATTTGTTATTTGTACCTAAATCGTTCATTAATTTTTTATAAGAATTTTGATATTTTAATTTATAATTTGTAATAGTATAATAATCCGTGTAACTTTCTGTGTTTATATAATTTTTGAATTCAAACCAACAAAATTATAAAATCCATTTATATTTCACGAAAAACTTCGTACATTACCATACTATAATATTTACTACCATTTAGAGAGGACCACCCACTTAGTGAACGGATGTGTTAAGTTTGTACAATAAAAAAAAAACAACTATGTACGTTTATAAAACCAGAAGTCCTTTTATGTTGTCAGAAAAAAAAACAATTAAAAACTCGAAGGGAAAAGTTTAAACTTTAAAGCGATGTGTAGGTTAGGGAATACGATTTAGTATTACAGAAGAACAATAACAATAAGGTCCTCGCGTTTCGGTCGTCCGTTACACATCAGTACATCACTAAGGGAAAAGTGCAACAGGGCAGTGCGAAAAACTTGCCTGAGCGATTCGGTGCACTTTTAAACGAGCGATGACAGTTCTCACGCGTATTACTTATACAATAACAACAACAACAACAAAATGTATCGCAATGAAAGTCGAATTTATTGGCCAACGACGCCGAATAGTGCGGCGCCCGCCGGAGTGGCAACACTGCGCACCGGTGGCTGCCGCCGAATCCTCCGGTTCACTCCCGTCCCTCACGGCACTCGCTCCAGTGACGCCGAGCCGTTTTTCGTGGTGCGCGCACGCCATTCATAACCGACTCCCGTGCAGCAGTCGTGCCGTCGGCGACGACTGTAATACAACAATAGTACGTCAGATGCACTCGGCTATTGTCGTCGCCTCCTCCTCCGGATAATCTCGCCGTTCCGCGATCGTTGTTTTGAAAAATCGGTTGTTTTTTTTTCCGTAGTTTTGCGCGCCCGAGAAACATTCGATCAATTTTTATCGTCTCGTCATTTTGTGTTTTTTTTTTTTTTTACAACTTAATATATAATATAATAATTTTTCGAAATTATTCGAGATCGCCCGCGTCTTTCGCGTGTGTGCTTTGGGCCGGTCACGCCCACGACGATCACCGCGAATCGATACCAGTACCGCGGGATAGCGCCACCGGAAAAACCCACGACGATCGTATAATAGGTGAGTTGTTATTGTTTGGGTCCGTTTGTTTACGTTACCGCCGCGCGTGGAAAGGTCCCTTTGAACCGCCGCCGCCGCCGCCAAACCCGTTTCCCGCGGTAGCGCGTGACCGTTACGTGGCGGCGTACAAATAAATACATGATGTTATTAATATTGTGTCTTTGATAAATACACATTTTCACACGTATTTATGTACCGAACAATTACGTCTTAGGAGGGGGTTCAAACAACACACACCCTCCCCCCACTCTTTATGTTCGTTCGGCGCTGTCGTTTTGGAGGGTGTTACGAAAGCGTCGACGACGATGACGATATTTATGATGTCACGATACGCATAGGATGCCGGTCCGACCGGTTTGGTTTTAATAACATAATAATAATAGTGGCCGTTATTTAACAGCCTTCCGGCCTTCCAGCCTTGCGTATTGCTCACACATTATTATTATCAGCTGCAAGACGAAAAGCAAAAGTTCCGTAAATGGAAACACAGTATTACTTTCACAGTTTCACCTCATACCCTACCAACGTACCTATATATTGACGGTTACAAATCGAAAAAAAAGGTCCGAAGCGATCGGTCTCGCTGAACGGGAATTATTTTTTTTTTAATCGGGTCGAGTTTTGGCGCGTAAACAGCGGTACACGGCCGCCGTGTTTTCGCATGTAGATAGATAGGTGGTGATCAAAACTTTTCACGTTGTGTGTGTGCGACGCCGTGAGCCACGTAACAGTCGACAAGGTCAAATTCTTAGTGCTACACAATCAGCCTCGCGTTTATTATTTCTATAATATTTATGACCCACGTTGTTCTATTCTGTCTGTATATTATGTTAATTAACCTCCACCAGAGCTCCGACGATTATACCGCCTAAACCGTTCGCCCGACACAAATATATATACGCAATTAGTATATAGTTATGATCAGCCCACGCCGCCGCCGTACTGCTCAATTATAAAAATGAGTGTTTCATAAAATGCTGACAATCGGCATTATCCACTACAGGTTTATATACGATCACATTTTTTGCGCGATAATTGTTCTGCAGGTACAATAACGATGCTGCAGGGACGCGAATTAATCTTATTCCGATGATAAAACGCTATGCGATCGCCACTGCCAGAGGCCATGTGGTAGCGACTCCGCTGCTTCGTTCTGCTCTGGAGACCTTGGAGTCGCTTTCGTGATGTTTTGGACGCGGTCCAATTTGGATTCGGTCCATTTTAATTTTTTTTAAATCGTGTTTATTTTCGCATTTCCTCCGGACGTCATCTGGAGAGAAGCGCGCACGCCTGGAGTTATAATTAGAGACGCAAATAGGTCAAACATCATAATATATAATATTATGCTCGTCGTTGTTAACCGTCGAGCCACGAGTACAATTGTTTTTTCTGTTTGTTTTCAGTACTGTTGCGTCCACTAAAGTCCGTGTGAGCTTTTTCGAGTCCGAGAAACCGTGCGTGTTACCTTCACCACCCAAATCGTTGGAAATATTTGGCGACAGCACGATGACCACTTCAAGTCCTATACTACAGAGGTCGAACGGCCACGTCCAAACGCAAATTAGGTAAGTGACGATAGATATTGTATTAATCTTAAGTACGAGTATACAGAACCCGTCCTGATGAGTGTTGCGAAGCGTGTTACATCATCATTGTATGTCTGCCATTATTTCGGCACAAGACAATACGAGTTAGTCGTGAAGTCCTGTGCAAATCCCATCATCTATTATTATAACGATTACTATTTTTATATAACAAGTGAATTCGTGGCCAATTTAAATTAGCTATACCATTGTCCAGACGGTTGAACGACCCTCCCAGAGGCCTCTGATACTATATTATAACATACGTGAGAAGTGTTCGCCAAACCGTTTTTAAACTCGATGCTTGATAATATTATATTCTAAAGTAATGACACTCGACGCCCTAGACGCGGTAAAGACACGCTTTGATACGTTTTTAGTGTCAGTCGAGGACATTTCGTTACGACCTCAAACAACGATTCGTTTTGCCAGAAATCTAGTATAGTACCTAATATGTGGAGCTAATCATAATTTAGACGAAAAAAAAACAAAATATTATATAAATAGACTATAAATATTATTTCAATGACCACAACGGCATTGAAGCTTTAATATTTGAAGAAATATAATTGATTTTACTATTGATTTCCATACATATTTTCATAAATACGATGACGAGCTTTTTTTTTATTACATTAAAATATATATTCAGAGAAACTAAATTTTAAAATTTCCTCTGTGCAAAAGGAAAAGTGGTAATAAATATCGAATTTTTCGTAGTATATATTCGCCTTTTAATAAATTAAACTTGAAATATCTTACAATTTTGTGTTTAAATTATTTTAAAACTTAGATGTTATTTACTCTTCCAAGTCTTTTTTAAAGTATGTGACAAAATATTTATATATATATTATACTCAATATATACCAAAATGATTGAGGCAAGAAATAGCCAATACTCAATATATTTTTAATATTCCAAATTTGTGTGCAATATATTTTATATTCAATAACGATTTAAATTACTTGAAATTTATTTTCATACTTGGCCTAACACCTCAGTTTTAGCATTTTTTATACACACGAGTCAACAGGATTGTATAATACACATACTATACCTATTAACAAAAAAAAAAAAAAAACAAAAAAAATTGTTGATGTTTAGCATACAAATGTTCGTGTTAGGTTCATTAACTTGGTATATGAATTGAATTCGAAGATGAATGAAATAGTATTGTATTCGAATGTTATTACAGTCTCACGCACAGTCGTATAGTAAAAACGGCGAAACTAGATTGGTTAATTAACAATATTATAGTAATTTGTCTAATGAACGATGTATATAATAAACCACCCGTGGTTAAAGTGAGTCTTCATTAATGTACCCGTATAGGTCAGTAGGACATGTGGAATTTTAAAATACCAATGCCGTGCATCGGTATTGTAATTATTTTGGACACCGGATTGGCCTGGATATCGCGATAAGGTATTAAACGGCTGTTTGTCGTTCCGTCCTCGACGGCTTATTCCAATCGCGCGTAGTGGCGTATAGCGACGCCTACAACTCGCGCGATATTGATATTCATGTAACGGCATAACGTACAGTCAATGACGATCTGTCGGGAATATTATATTTATCGGAAAAATTTCTCGTGACCGACTTTTCGTGTAGGTATTCGCCTGTGAAACCGTTTTCGAAAACGCGCGCAACCCTTCGGGGAACCCACTTGCCTACTCGTGACCGCCTATATTATATGCGCGTCGTAAAATCCAACACACTTCCCACCTGTATCTAATACAGCGGTTCCTAAACTTTTACGACCATGACACCCTTGAGAAATAATTTTGTGTTTTGCGGAACCCTCTTCTATAAATAATTATTTAAAATAATAATTTTTAATAATATAAATAATCTAAATTAATATAAAATAATTTCCTCAATAATCACATACACCTGGCGGAACCCTTGAATTTGTCCCACGGAACCCAAAGGTTCCGCGGAACACACTTTGGGAAACGCTGATCTAATATAATATAATACACGGTTGCCTACAACCCGGCACACTATAAAACCGTCTTCTCCTCTCCCCTGTTATTCACTCTCCTCCGGCGCGGTGTATATTACCATCACGCCACTACTATATTATATACTATATGTCATGCCGCGATACTACTATATACCGACACCGAGACGCCATCGCAACACAGCGCTTACGTCACCTGCTCGTCGTTTGTTGTACACACACACACACTCGCACACATACGCCGCACAAGCACGGCACAACAATCGATATCCGTTGCAGCGGAGGTGGCGGGGGCGGTGCAGAGGGGGGGGAGGAGAGCGGCGACAGACGGCGATATAGCAGCAGCAGCAACCGCCGAATACGTGCAATCATGCGCACATCGCGCTCACGGTTCGTTCGGCGTGGTACAAAAAAGCCACCGTCGTGGTCGGCGACCGTTATCGATGTTGCGAGAGAGCCGGTGCAACGATACTATCGATTGTGCGCCGCCTCGACTCGGTATCCTGACAACGGCGGCGGCGATCGTGTGAGAAGGGGACCGACCGCCGCTAGCGCGCGCGCGCGCGCGCTAACCGAAAAGCCGCTCTCCTCATCAGTCTTCGCCAGTCCGTGTTTTAGACCGCGTCCGCGACGCTCGCCGGTTAGCCGTTTTCGCGCCACCCACGACACCGACAGCAGATAATATAAGTGACAGACTTCACCCGCACGGCATGCCAACAAGTATGACCGCTTCACATGGCGGCGTGCTGTACTACGTGGTCAAGGTGCCCAAGGACGACCCCACGGTGGACTACGTGTCGGCCACGGCTTCGCACAAGTACCTGGAGGAAAAGCGCACGCTGTCGCCGTTGAATTTGGAGTGAGAATTCGTCTTAAATAATTCGTGATTTGGGCAATGAAACGGCGGTGTTGATCCACATAGGGTAAATTCGTTTTGCGATAAGTACAAAGACTCGGAGAACGCCGCGAGGTTAAAGAGATCTACGACGACTTTACAACTATATATGCACTGCAGAAAGTTACGAACGCTACAACGCTCGCCGATTTCGATAGTAAAAAAAAAATACAAAATATGAATTGAATAGTTACACTCTTAACGCAGAGTCGACACTTCGTTTCACGCGATACGAACTCTGATTTCGTGTATACCCCTCCCCCTCAAAGTCACGTCAAATTAAACCGCGTAACCACTGTGTACCGCCGAAGTATACAGAGTGTAACCGACATCGACTGTCAAAACGTTCTACAGAAATCTGTACTATAATTAATTTTATTCGTGTTTTCTCACAAACTCAGAACTCTTATTATTATTATTATTATTATTACTATTGCTGTACCTATTGTATTCAATAATATTATGATGTGTTATTATTTACAAACGTGACGTTCGTTTGTATGTGTGACCATACATAATGGTATGAGTATAATGTGTACTATATGCTACTAGTTGACGTGCGTTATAGTGCTCGATACTTGGGGTGTCTAGGTGAATTAAATATAGATTCAGGGTTATCGTGCGAACAAAATAAAACAAACATTTCACCATACGCGCAAGTAAAACTAATATGGGTAACAAGTCAGACTTTAAATTCTTCATGTAAATTCTTTTGTAAATCGATTTATTCGAGGTTTTGGAAAACATCCAATCGTTTGTATTCGTTTGGGTTTATACAATTTTAAAAACATATGTGTACATAATATACCTTGCTGTTATCATATATGACTGATTTTTATAACCAATATGTTCTTGTCCACTCGTATAGACATATAGTAAAGCTATGTGTAATGTCAGTATGTCACTCTACTGCATCAATATCTTCTCCATATCAATATAAAAGTGACTTGTTAATTTTTTCTTATTTTGAGTGTTTTGCATGATGATTGATGACAATTAGACGTGGGCGAGACCTTTTGCTGTCCGAAATCATTGTACATTATTTTGAATGCCAAACGACGACCACACCTTTTTAAAGGTCAGCCTTCAAGCCGACGAAATTATCCTAAAGTTTTATGAGTATAGGCTGATGGATAAATTACGGCTGGCAAACTTTGGTGGTACTAATATTTTGTGACTTAACAATAGCATGACATTTTGTCGCGTTCCAAATCACTGAGAAAATTTCATAACAGCTCATTTAATTTGTATAAAATTCTGTTGCACGATTAAATTATACTGTTCTTTATCCGATGTTTTCATTAGTTTTATTTTTAATTTCAAGTATAAATTTAATATCTGTTTATTTATAAAACAAAAATTTCACGAATTTTTAAATATTTTAAATCTTGTTGGCTATTACTAATTTTTAAAAATGTACGTTATCTAAATAGTTCTATGCTAGATTCAATTAAAAGGCTACTTTCATATTAATGTAATTACCTGCGTTTATTTTGTAATGGTGAAATATTATTGTTATGTGAACATCAGTTTAAAACGTTTAAGTGTTCTTGTTCAAATTATGCATACCAGAAGAACAAAAAGTACTAACAAATAAAGTAAATTAAGATAAGATAATAATTTTGGTTCTATGAAATAATTATGTCTTAATATGTTTCTTTTGTTGTTTTCACGTTTTTACGCATGGAAATATTTTTTTACTTTCAAACATACGATCTGACAGCGGATTCTTATGATTGATAGCGATGATATTGTATTACAATATCTTTTTAATATCCTTCTCATGCCTATTATGCATTAATGCATAATATTGCATATTATGCCATGAATCGTGTTATTTGTCCGACAACAAAACCCAAGTCGCTTGTTTGTAATGGTAAATTGCATTTTCGAAACGAATGTTTTGATAGTAATTACTAAACCGCCGTATTCGTGTATTATAGTGTCGATGATCATCATTGTTAGCCATCATATATGAGATTTTTCATGGACAACCATCACGGTTCGGTGAGCCGGCAATGGTCCGTGAACCTGGTTCCCTCTTCCTGTCGTGCACCTTTTTAATGCACCGGCCAGTGAGTGTCGCCGATGGAATTCCTGCGATCGACTCGACGCGTTCTCTCTTATATATAATATACTATTTATCCGGCGCGACCAACGTTGTTTCAAAAATATTTTCATCGTTTCCATTCTATATTGCCGTTTCACTACGCACGTAGTTTTAATCCTATTATTTATTTGTGTTTCAGTTCGGACGGCTGGGATAATCCTTTCAGACCGGACGGTGACTTGTCCAAAGAAGCTGACCAGATAGTCGAACTGATTAAAGAAGGCAAACCGATCACGCCGACGCCCACAAGTGCTACGTCCCCGCTATTGCCCGACCACAGCACGGACGTCAAACACGACCAACAACCGGTGACGTCCACGCCAACAAAGGCGAACGGAACGTGCAATGAAAAGAACGCGGTACCACCCAACGTGGAAGTCCAAAGAGGTAATTACGTCCGACCTGCAACGACCTTTTCTAGATTGACGGTTCTAGAACGATAAACGATCCTGTTAGACTAATAAGACTAATAGTATAGATTAATTCGTTTTAAAATCTGACTACATACTATATAAATGCGTATACAAATGTATCCTTTACAGTGCAATCGACATTACTGTTCTAAATTATTAATTATAGTTTTTGAATTATCTGACGGCTCGTATCGATACTCATTTGTTTGGTATAATTCGTCGGCTCATCGATTAACTCGACAGAAATGTATAGATACATTAAGAGATAAACCTGTGAATGAAAATTTAAAGATTAATAAGTATTAACGAATTATTTACTTACAATGATTGTTTAAATATTCTTGACGATATGTTTAGTCAATAACATCAGCTCCTATTCATAAATTGTCTTATAAGTATTCATATCCAACTACGATCCTTTGATAACAACGCAAATTAATTTTTAAACCGTGTTTATCACTTTGTTGTTTTGTAAGGCTATATGCACGATACGTTGATACCACTTGAGATTACGATGGGATAAAACTACATATAAAAAAAAATATATGTATTATTATTACGATAGATAACTTTAATTTAGGCTTATAAAGTGGTTAAATATTTTCTGAGGATTTTGATCTAATTGATTAAATAATTATGTATTTTTGTTTTGTGTATAGGAACTGTGATAAATGGAAACGAGCCTTCCCAAGTGGAACACGTAGTGTTGAAGAAAAAACCAAAATGCAGGTGTTGCGTGATACAATAACATGCAACCGGATGTACACACGTTTTTATTTCTATATGTAAAACATAATAATCCAAAAATGCATAAACCAAAAAAACAAGAACGCGCTGTTGTACCTTCAGCTATATGTCGTTCGTGAGATGATCACACGTCCTCGCGATTCAAAATTATTTTTCAGAGCTATATTATTATTATATATATATATATGTTTGTACCTATGTTTGTATTTATAAGTATATATAAAACTTTACAATTTGTATTATAAAAATAATGACTTTTCTATATAAATACCTGGTATTATACGGTATAAATAAATGTCACATAGTTCCTTTTTATATATATATATTATGATATTTATTGATTAAAAAAAAAAAAAAAAATGTAATAGTATAGCAATATTGCTTGTGACATATTATATTATACTCGTGCATGTTATTTGGACAACTGTGGTTCGTAATGAAGACGGGGGAAAGCGAAAAAATGTAAATTTTCACGCAGTCATACAATATAGGCGCAAACGCACGCTCAAAAATTTCATTTTACGAATTCACAATAGACAAATATATTTTTTCAGTAGCTAAACCCCTACTCTTTCTGTGATTATATATATATTTTTTTTTTGTTTTGTTATTTATTTTTTTATTTATTACTATTGGCAGATATTGTTCTAGGGATTCAGCGAATTATATAACATTTATTGTATACCATAAAAATATATTTTGTAACTTTCATTTTGATTTATTGGGTAAAGGAAGAACGTTATGATGTTGCGAACTTGGAGTGTTCACTTAAATATTTTTCATTAAGTATAATATGGAAATGTTGGAAACCAAACGAAATATTGACCTTTGAAGTGTTGACATTCTTTTAAATCGCTTTCACTATGACATCTTTTCTAATTGTACATTTATTCTAAAATATATATATATACTTAACTTGTTGAAAATTCCTCGAAATTTCGTAATTTTTCAAATAACTTCAAGATATGTAATTATAACTATATTAATATGTAATTTGTTGTAAGAAAAATATCATAATTACTATAAACATGTATAATAATTTAAAAAAAAATTCCAACATTTCCAGTGTATAATTCTTAACAACTATGTATCGTTTCAGAACAATGTCATAATAATAAATATATTTGTACTTGAGTACCTATTGTATTGTATACTTGTTATTATTGTTACTTTTGTGAACCAATGCTTCCTATTTGTATAAACTTTCGTGTTAAATGACCAAAACCAATGTGGTTTTATTTTAATTATACATATGAACGATAGCATAGGTAAATGTAATTATCATGAAACTTTGTCGACGCAAAAATAACACGTAGGAGGAGGTACCTATTTAATTTATATAATATTACATATTTTAACCGACAAAATTCCCAAGAGCGTAGTGTACAAGTTGGCTTTGTTCGTGAATCTCCAATTAAACATGTGTTTTTTTATAAATATTTAATTTTTATCTGACGCAATTTCGTGAAACTGGTTGCGGAAAAATAACAGTCGTACCCGCATAAATAACAATAATCTATATCAATATAGATACGTAAATGGTACCTGTATGTCATTTCAATCGCTGTAAATCATCATCGCGATTTAAACACGAGCGAGCGTATTGCAACAATTTATTGTAATTAATATTATTTCGCGACAGCTGACTAGTCGGAGTGTATGGGTAGTAGAATAAATGGGGTATTCAGGTGAAACGCATTAGTCATTTCCTATAGTTGGAATGGTCGGTAATGTTTATTTTGGGACATGAATTTTTGGCCGAAAAAAATAAAAAAAAAATTGACCCAGTGCGCCTCCGTGACACGTGTCAAAACAATATTTCCCGTCTACTCGGCCAAGTATGTTATTTCTGCATCGCCCGCCTAGTGCTGTGGCGTAGGTATTATACTTAACAACGCCTGAAGAAAGTGGTTTACGGACGAAAATAATCGACTATTTTTACCGTTCTTACTCCGTTGTGTTGTTGAGTGTAGGTAAAAAAAAAAACATCTAATGTTATTGAAATATCAAAATATTATTGTAATAATAAGATTAGTGAATATTATTATGATGTCTGGATGTGATTCAGAATAGTTATTATACGGGAACCGCGCAGAACACACCCAAACTTTTTTTCTCTACAATTCTACGAAGATAACGCGTGACGGGTTAGAAGTTTAGAACGTGTCGAACGTGATATACGACTACCAAACTTGTACTTACGCGGAAACAAAAATCGTGTATCGCCCATAAAAATGCGTGACTCGATTTCGGTAGATATATAACGTTGGCTGATTTCATTTAAATTGCGTATGTTACGGATCCTAGGTGGAATTAACAATGATATATTTAAGGATAAGAACCCATAGGTGAAAATGCTAAAAATGCTTTTTAGAGGAAATACAAAAAGTAATATTTTTTATGTTAAACTTATAATATTAGAAAATGTACCTATATGCAGAGATTGAAGAATCAAATTTAATTTCAAATTATCTACATATAGTGTCTACCTATACCTATATTTGATAACATACTGTAAAGAAAAGAAAATTCGAGACAATCCATATAACTGTTAAATTATATAATATGTTATATAATTTAAATCACGTTATACGCTATACGATTATACGCTACGCCAATATAATAATTAATAAAAAATATTTGGTAGGTATACTTATAAACAAATGTTGAAATTCAAATTAAGCTTTTTTAGTTTTTAATAACACATATTGGAATTAAAATTAAATTCATGATTGTTTATTAGTTACAACCCCAATTTGCAACCATAGAAGCCACGGGTAACAAAAACTTTATCATAAAAAAGACAAAGTCTGTGACTGAAACTTATATGGAATCAAAAAATATTTGGCTGATTTTGGCGATTCAAAGAAGATTTAGATATAATATACATTGGACCTGCAGTTTCTTTAGAATGGCTTACTCGCTTTTTATAAAATTAAAATTTATTATAACCGATTATTCTTTTTTTTTGGTTTCAATTGGTTACACGTAAAATAAAGTTATTTATTACTATCCGCCGTAAGTAGATTGCGCATCTCGGTTTTATTTATCGCCGGGCAGCGGTGGGTAATATATTGAATATTATATATGACTTTTTTCTTACTATTTACCTACAGTTACAAAGTTGAAACCTAAAACGCAAATGCCGACAAAAGTTGTAAGATCAAATTGATGGACGCAAAATATATTGATCCAACATTAGTTTTGAAAATTGTTTACCTTTATACATCTAATAAACATTAATATTTAGTGAACATTTCAAGTTTCTATTTGTTTAATTATTTTTGAATAAAATAAAAAAAATGATCTTGTTTAAAACTAATATTGCGTAAGTATATCTTACTTCAATTTTTCTGCTATTTTTTATTGGCTTTTCTCAATCATTTTAAAAACACTTTTCTGTTCCTCTTTCTTACCAATGTACTAAATCTAAATAACTAATCGAATTTATAAACTGAATTGAATTTTTATTGCTTTAAAATGTATAATAACAAACACAAAACATATTTTTCTTTAATAGACATTCGTCCCACTTTACATACTTCGCTTCGAATCTAAAATTAACGACTAAATAATTATTGATAATTTATAAAAAAAATTAACTATTTAAACTCTACGTTAGTATATTTTTATATAAGTATCCATCTTCTCGTACACCAGACCACTTACATTTGACCATGATAAAATATGTAAATATTGTTTTTTTCTTTTTATACGAATAACAAAACCGAGGCGTATAATGGGTTATTGCTACCATTATCGTTTAAATGACGTCAACAATCATTCCGCGAATTCCACAAGTGCTCTATAAATATAATCTAGACTACGACGCGACTTAATATAATATAAACATACACCATTACTGTACTAAACTTAAAGCTTTACCTATTCAGGAACAATATCTTGACCGACACAAAGCATTAAGGTTTTTTGTTTGAAATATAATACCTATAGAGTATAGGAATGACTATCCACTTTCCAGACAAATATACGAAAATGTATTGGTACGATACTACGATAATAGTGCAAAATACAGGCTCACTCCTATTCTTTAATAATATGAATTTATTCAAATTTTAATTTTTTTTAAATATACATTAAGATCATATTTTAAAATACTTGAGATTATATAAAATATTGTATTATAAAATATTATATTTATTATTAGTAGAATATATTACATATTCATATTAAGTATTCTGTGGCGATACAAACCTCTGTTTTTCAAATAGAGTACTACCCTGTAAATTATTTAGTGAATAATTATTTTGAAAATTTAAATTTATCTAATTTAAAATTTGAACGGGTAATTTATCATTATTAAAATGTTTATATACAATATAAGTCCTTAAAAATGGCTATACAAAAATATCAAATCTATTATTGTGTCCAGTCATTATTTTACTTCGACCATTTTTACAAATTATAAATAATAATAGATTAATATTATATTAATTACCAATAATTTCAAATCTCTATAGCCCCATTTATTACAAACTATTATTGAAGGGTCCATTATCCTTAGAACACAAAATCAAATACGAGTAAATAACTCAAAAAATACTCGATTGAACTTTAGTTTACGTAATACTTACCAAAGCTAACCGCATTAAACATAAAATTGAAATTCAGAGAAGTATTTAAGTTTAAAGAGGGAGAAGGAACAATTGTCCATGTAGAACTTGGTTGAATAGACAAGTCACATAATTTTTCACAATTTTAATATAATTAATTATTATTTAATCCTTATTATGATCAAAGCTTTTTTTATAGTTATTAAAAATTAACTTTTATTACATATCTCCATAATAAATTGAACATAACAATTATGAATGTTTTTAAAATAATTTTCTAATTTTTTTAAATAATGTATTTCTATTGGAATCAATACGATGCCTACGAATTATTAAAATAAGAAACTACCAGCATATAACCCGTATGGTTGCATGGTCTATAGGTATTATGGTGTGAATATCGACGTACAGCCATTTAATTATTATTGCTATATAATATTAAGTATATTATATTTTAAACACATATTAATAATTAATTTAAACAATATGTACTTAATAGTTAATAAAATGATTTAATTTATATTATTCAAAAATGTTTTATAATTGCTACAAATTGTAAAGAAATTGCTAAGAACAAAACTTTCTAGAAAATAGATTAAATCTATGAAAATTATCAAGAAAAGTAAAATATTTTTAACAATCTTGTAGTATAAATAATATTTAATTCATAAATTGTATTTATAGATTTACGTTGTCCAATTTCACTCACTGTATTGACTAAAATTTTAAATCGGTATGATTGTACCTATTTACTATTAGATACCTAATTAGATACACTTATTTATTTAAGTTTTATAGTGAATGACGAAAATAATTTTATTTTAATAAATCTTTTTTATATTTCTTTCATTTATGCCAAATCTAATGTCACGTGTGCGCTTGTAGATGGATTTATAAAATCTAACTAAAACCTTGATAGAAAAATGAATCAAGGATTAATTGCATATACACACAATATGCATAATATTGGGTGTGTCTATGTAGGGACAAATTAATGGAAAACAATATATTGTCATTGGTTAATAGATATTTTAATCGAAAAGTGTGTTTCTATAAATTGTTATTTATCATAATATAATTATATTTCTAATGGCAGGTATATCCCGTTATGTATTATGATGATTGCATTAGTGACATTTACGACATTTGGGCTAATGAAGTGGTTATGAATTTAATATTATTATTTTTACATAGAAAATATCTTTGATTTACGAACCAAAAATGGCCAAACAATTGAAAATCGAACTTTATAGGTATTCAAATATTTTGTGGCATATAAAATATTTATAAAAGAAACAGAAAGCCAAATGTGTCAGCAGCACAATCAACACAACGTCACAATATAATATCTACTAGGATAGCCACCTCAAGTTTAACTACTATAACGTTTAAAAATATTCAATTATAAATTATCACATACAAGAATTCGATTTCATATCAGGCTTTTATCTATATTGATACAATTGTCAATACAGTTTAAACGCTTAATACTACATAAATAACATTAAAATATAATATGCAATTCATAAATGTATACATACACAGGATGATTATTAACATAACATATCAGTCAATAAATAATACAGGACAATTTGTTATTTCTAAACATTTAAATTATTAAGTAGTTATTAAATGTTATACACAAAACTTTATATTTTGAAATAATTCAAAATTTGTTCGCCTCATCGTTTTCTCAATTATTGAAAGAGCCTTTTTTTTAATGTTTAAATAATAACTTTAGAACATAACACTTTTTAAACACTTTTGGTTTTTTAATGTTTTAGAGAAACATTGATTTACATATTGATAAATTAATGGCGAATAAAAATTGTACTATGATTAATTAATTAAATAATCATCCTGTATCTAAATAATGAAACATATTATTAAAAATAACCCTAAATAATACATTTTTAAATTGTATCGGTGTTCGTATTTGAACACAAAATCAAGTCCATATGAATTAACTGCAGTTTAAAATATAAATTATTATATTTAGTACGAGTAGATATGGATTATAATTTATTGATCGTAAATATTAATTTGTATTTTACGTAAAAATAAAACTGTTCTATACTTATTATTTTAGATAAATATTTATTTAAAAAAGGTTGTATTTCTTTAAATCAAATCAATTAGTTAAAGATATTCCTCTTCAAAATTTTAGTTAAAACTTGGCTACAAGAGCGCCTGTACAAACTAAAAATGTAGCAAAATATATGATAAAGAAAATAAACAAAAAATATGATTTTACAAATAAATTCTGTTGCAAAAATACAAAATCAAAAAATGACCTATTCTTGGATAAAGGTCGTAACAATGTTATGTAATCAGAAACATAGGCGCAATTAGGGAGTGCTTAAGGTGTATTAGCACCACCAATTTGAAAATTAGCACCCTCAAATATTTTTTTTTAATATTATATTCAGCAGCAATTCAACGCTATGACTGGAAAATAAAGAGCTTAAGCACCTTCAGTTTTTTTTTATTGAAATAGCGTCTATGGTCCAAAATAATATAGAGAATGCGTCCCTAAACAAATACTGTGATCGTCTGTGCTATATATTTATATATCTATGTGAAAATACAACGTTATACTAATTATATAGGTTTCTAGTAATAACTCTGTAATTAACAATATAGAATACCGATATTTAAATGTATATAATAAATTATATACAAGCAAAGTGTATCACCGTGTTAGTCCCTGTCATTAAATTTTAAAACTTATATGTATATCCGTAATATATAAATCTATAAGTATGTTTATTATGTTAATTTATAAAAAAAAAATAATAACTAGTTTGCTTTTTTTACATCCTTAAACGGCCTTAATCCATAAAGCTAATTTGTGCCGAATATTTTAAAAATTAAATTATGATTATATCTATTATTTGTATAGTCATTTGTGCAAGACGGTTGTCGTACCTCGTACGACTAATTATCACACTTCGACTATAACGAATCGCTTCGTATTTTGCTCAGGTCTACGACCCGTATACGTCAATAGTGTCGCGTAATATAACCTAACCGTTTATAGACAACATGATGCTGGTAAAGAAATATAATATATTGCACAAAATATAGTGGGCGTGTGACAATATATTATCAAGATAAACACGGTAAGACACACTGCAGGCATATTTAATCTATTTACTACTAAATATTACATTGAACTATTTAGTGTGACATTTAGAAAAACTAAAAGACGTTTTAAGTTTAGTTCTAACTCTTGGTGAAGACCATTTCCCGTTTATATTATTCGTGAACGCCATTTCTTTAGCTGACACGCCTTCATCCACTTCATCTTCTTCGGTCTTAATTTCCATTTTCTGAAAAATAATATTATTACGTTAAAAAAAATTAACTTAGTAAACATAATCAACGCTATGGCATTGCGTACTTGTATAATTAGACGGAGAAATGTTTGTTGATTTTCAAGCGAGCTAGTGATCGTTTTCAATCGATCTTTCACTTTTCCAATCTCGTCAGCCAAGTGATTTTCATTATTTTCCAATACCATTTCGATTGCTGTTGATAACGATAAAAACGTGAAATATAGAATAAAAAATTTTGTTTATATATCATTACACAAGTCAAGCTGCGTTTACACTATATTGTAGTTATTACAATAAAATATATAAATAAGTTATCGTAGTCCGCATTTCAAATTCAAAGTTTGTTCACCAGTGTGAACGCAGCAATATAAATCGAATACACGAAAAAACTTAGAGCCGCGAGCGACTAACCGTAAACCTGAGCGGAGCAGCTGAAATTATGATTGTTGGAAGGCTTACCGTCATCAGAGAACGGGTTACAAAACCATTTTCGCAAGATAAAATCCAAAAAGCCCATTTTTGTTTTTCTTTCGTTTGGATATTCGATCTGTTCCGCTTTATCGATCTTTTCCATCAGCACGCGTGGCAACTTGCGTTCCAGCTCTGTGTGCAGGACAACCTTGAAAAAAAAACAGTCAAATTGTTGGTCGAGCGTAAGTTTATTGTTTTTTTCAATGGCACGTGACTTTTTAAAATTATTATAAATAAGTAATAGTTTTATATGTAAATAAAAAATGTGTATTATATGCATTCATGACACGAGCAACGAGCAAACACTCTATAGTTCGATGCACGTGTACAACACTTATATGATATAATATTATATTAAACTCTAAGCTAGGATATTTTTTAGGAAGGTTTTTACACATTACACATTCAAAACACATATTCCTCATCAGTTCCAAGTACAGTGATTGCATTTTAACAAAACCACAAAAAAAAATCAATAAAAATTGATAAATCCTTCAATTGGATTTTTTATTCGGCGATGTTTTGTTAAACGATTTATTATCTGTATTGTCGGTGTATAAAACTATGTTTATGATGAGAGTTATCAATGAACAGTATTTTTTATCGAAATTACTTTTTTCGATGCATGTGGTTTCTAAAGTACAAGTAGTACCTACTTGGCATTACAATATTCTTTCCATTTTTTTTTTTTTTTTTTTTTTTGATCAGCCGCGAGTTGTCTCAACTATGAAATAAGTAACAATATTATATTTTTAGTCAACTATCGTCGGTCCATTTTTCCGTAGATTTAATAAAACGTACACTGTGCTAAGGCATTAGTACATAGTTTGGTACGTGCAAGAGCGTCGCGTGTCGCTTCGTGATGCAGCCTGCAACTGCCGTCTGTAAGTTTAAGGAGTTTCTAGTAATATTTACTAGCTATGTACTACATTTACATGGTTACGTTATAATGGTTTTAAATTGACGATTAGATTAGGTACCTATAACTCGGTATTATACGTATATAAGTTTATATGCGTGATTTATAAATATTACAATATTATATTTTATATACCTACTTAATTAATCGACAACAAATTTTGATCAAGAATATTATCGCGATTATTATAGTAAAATTATTTTGTTTGGAAAATACTTACCTATTTATTATAAAATTATGTTATGATTCTACGTATTTACGGAAAAGAGAGAAATTAGCAAATTAGTGTCAAAAATCGTGTGCATAAGTGTATGAATACATCGAAGTGATATCAAATATCATATGGATACAAAGCAATATAAAAATAAAAATAAAAATATGTAGCTGTTCCATAGACTTGATTAAATTTAATGTTATATCATCATATAATACATGTACGGTATAATTCATTTAATTTAAAACATTTATTATTTCATTAAACAATATTTTTTTTAAAAATTTTCTTTTATTTAATGTTAAGTCGATATAAAACACAATTATATTATTATCAATATCGTTTTTTGATTTCTTATTCCGAAGCAGAATACTATTAGGAGTATTTCGAGTAATTTACTAGTTATAAATATTTAAAAACTAGATAAGTGAATTAGTGAACTAACATGTTATTACTATATTTCGGTCATCATATAACTTTAAATAATTATGAATCATAACCACTTGTCCAAATCCAATTTTTGTATATTGAAGGACATCAAAAATATTTTGCTTTGGAATAAGAAACTAAAAAAGAATGTACCTACTTAGTCATGAAAAAAATATTATTTTTATTTAATAACTTAAAATCATATGTAAAAATATACTCTTAAGAGGACGCCACACCCGCATGTGTTGTCTCCGTCTTACAAACGTATAATATAGCAAAATCTGTTTAGCGCGGGACAAGTTTTCTCCCTCAATATTTATAATAGAATTACCAAAATTTCACAACGCATAGGTAAGAACTTTATCTGTGTCGTAGCGTCGTTATTTTTTTGATAGCACAAACCAATATTTTTTAGTAATTTAATGAAAAAATAAAAAATAAATGTATTTTCTTAAGCTTATAACTTTAATTATATTTATGTTATCAAAAAAATAACGACGCTACGACACAGATAAAGTTCTTACCTATGCGTTGTGAAATTTTGAAAATTCTAATATAAATATTGAGGGAGAAAACTTGTCACGCGCTAAACAGATTTTGCTATGTTATACGTTTGTAAGACGGAGACAACACATGCGGGTGTGGCGTCCTCTTAAACATGGTTATAAGGTATATAAGGGTCAAATGTTAAAATCACTTGGTATACCTAATCTATATTAAATTACACATGAAATTTAAGCAATATATATATATACCAAAATTAGTATTGTATATTTTTTTACCTGCATCGCTAGTCTTTTAAGCTGTGCATTTCGTCTGACAGATTCTATATCACCAACAGCCAAACCAATAAGTAGATTCATTAGAAGAATAGGCATGAGAACCATAAATACACCAAGCATCAAAAACACGGGGACTGGATATGGTATAGTTCTAGGCGTTCTAGCCTGGCCATTTTCTTGGTCGTCGTCTTCAGCATACAAAGGTTGTATGTAAGTTCCCAGTAGATCTATTTCACCCAACATCATTGCAAAAGTCCGTAATAATGACATTGGTATCGTACTAAATGACAAATGATTACCCTAACAAATATTCAAAAAATATGTGTGTAAGAAAATTTCCTTTAAAAAAAAAATAAAAATAAAAAAATACTATTCACCTGATTTACATGCAAAAATATGGTGAAACATATTAAAATTTTAAAATTATAAACTTACCCTCGATAATAAAATGTAAAACGCTAAACCAAAAGCAGCAATTAATATAGAAAATAAGAGCAGTACTTTGATCAAGGTTTGTAAGATTTCGAGAAACATAACAACGTATATTCCTACCTGATCGAATCTAACAAAAACAAACGAATAGTTACATTATTTATCATCAAATCACTTTAAATCATATGGTATAATGTGTTGTTAATATTTATCTAATTTATTTAATCAACTACTGGAAATGTTCCGTTAACTTTACGTACAAAATAATGATTAGATATATCATTAATTATTTTTTAATGTATTTTGCTCTGCTTTAATTTACCTCTGTAGATTAAGAAGTAACGTGAACCAGCTAAGAAATACAGTTATGCTAGCAAAAGATATTTGATACTCAGGCAAACAATTCGTTAATATCGGTGCAATCATGGCTATAGCTGAAAAATATAACAATATCGCCACAACATTCGTGGGATCTAATAGGTATGGCCATCCCTGTTGATAGAATTGAATCCCTTCACGAGCGCTGTTCATGAACACATAAATGACAATCATAACTGCTACTGTCTTAAGCGTGGCTACATTTGTCTAAAAAATACAATATTACTTATTTGTGTAAAAAAAATAAACAAATAATATTAAAAATATTTTATATTTACCGTAGTATCGACAGTTAATAAAGCATTACTCGTAGCATTATACATATTATCTTGATTATTGTAAACCATTAGTTGAGAGGAAAATAAAGTTACAAATATTAAAAATATCGTGTAGAACAATAAATGTGCAAGATGAAAGTATTTTCCATATGTATTCCATTTCATTTGTAAATACTTTTGACTTAATGGATGTGCTAAGAGTTCAACTCTACCATGGTTGACCATTGCCTAGTTATAAAATAAAAATATCAATGAAAACCAAAATAATTTATCATTATAACATACATTCAAGGCAGGCAACGGAGTGGGTTTTAATGTACCAGTCGCTCCATTTTTTTGAACCATTGGACATTGAAGACATGAGAATGAATACTTTATCTGAAATAAAAAATATTTTTTTTTTTTATTAATTGCCAATATTTCTTATTTAATATTACCCACATAAAATTGTTTGGAATCTTTTTTACAATTAGCTTTTGTTATGCATTTGTCTTGTACAGCTTCAAAAACACGTGGCATGGATGCAATCAACGCCAATGTAACACAAGGGTGCCTATCTGATTTCAATGTCATTATTTCTTCAGCTCTTAAACAATAATACAATTTTAACTTGACCAACACAAATATTTGACATATTATTTATAAGTTTATAACATAAATTAATAATTTACCTTGAATCGTGAGTAACCATCGCTAGTGCAGCCTCGGGAAACTTGTAGTAAATTGCGTAATCAATTGCACTCAAATCTAAAGAGTTGAATAATAATTTACAGTTCATATACAGTAACAGTGTTATAGCATTTGGTTTATTCTCCATGGTCGCTAAATGCAAAGCTGTATTTTTATCTTTATCACATTGATCTAGTAGATGTGAGTGTACAGAATGTAGTAGTTCTATTGTTTGTGTATGACCACTCATAGCAGCTAAATGTAAAGGATTACGACCTTTGTGATCGCGATGCAATAAGGCTCCTCTGTTCAAGAATAATTGCACTACTTTTGTATGTCCTGCGAATAGATATGTTAAATATTGTACAATATTTAAAACTGTATACCAAAAATAAATTTAAAAAAATTGTAATTAAAAATTACCTTGTTGAGATGCTATGTGTAAAGGTGTAAGTCCTTCGCCATCCGATTCATTTATAATAAAAGCCCCCTTTTCTGAATTCAATAATCTTTTAACTATATTATATCTCCCATACCTTGCACCAAAGTGTAAAGGGCTCTCGCCATTATAATTTTTTATATTCACACATGCTCCTAGTCGAATTAAGCTTTCCAAACTTCGAATGTGCCCACCTCTACTTGCGTAATGTAAAGGTGAACATCCAGTATTATCTTTTTCATTCAATAACAATTCTAAAGCTCCTTGATGGTTTGCCTATAATGTAAACCGTAATTATTACTATATTAAAATAAATAAATAAAGTACATTTTAGACTAAAAAAAATCAAACATTAATGGAACATAATATAAATTACATAGTTTTGAATGAAACGTGATATATTATTGTGATAATAAATCGGAATAATACAAATATTTTTAAATTATTACATATTTGTAATTTAATGGGTACGGTTTATATAACTGTATGGTTAATATTAATAATTATTTAAAAATAGTATCGAATGATATTGTTAAACATTTACACTTTACTTTATAGTCATCGATTTTATGAAACTATATAAATTATAAATTATTTATTATAAAATCAATACTCTAATCAAATATTTAGTACCTGCCTAATAACTTGTTTTCCATATAATATAATATTATAGATATTACATTTATAATAATATTTATGAATCAATATATTATTTAAAAATAATAATAATGTAGTAATTATTATTAAACATTATGGATTTGTTATAAGATTATACGTATTATACACTAAACACATATAGTGGAAAACTGAATCCTAACAAAAGATCTAAACTTCTTATCTGATACCTTATTTAGATAATTAATAGTTCTCATCTGTTCTTAAACAAATATTAATTAATAAATAGTACACTGATTAAAGCTACTGAATGTGTGCAGTGGCGCTAAAGGTAATTAAAACTGAATCACTATGATATTGTTCTTACAATCTATCTACATAAATTTCTCCCTGTATTCTTCAACGTAGCCCCAACATAAATAAATATAGTCCCTAAACATATCTATACCACCCACTCACTATATAATATAGGAGCTATTATAGCTATGAGATATATTGTATCCACATGACCTGCATATGAACTTCCGCACAACTTTACATAGATACTTGATCTAACCTAAGTTAAGAGGGTATTAAGAAGATGGTAATATATATCTAAAAAAAATATAATTTTCATAGTCTATCTGAATTAACAAAATGACTATTCTCACTTCTAATAAACATCGAAAAATAATTATTCTTTTGTATTTATAAATACAATTTTAGCACATAGGAAAGAGGTGTTCATGAAAAAAAAAAGTTTATACTTAAAATCTTATAACTGCCTAAGGCAAAGAAAAATATACCTATACCAACTATAAAATATTTTCATTAGAAATAAAATACTGAACTAAAAATATTTAATTCAGAATTATACTTCAAGGTAGTAAAATTTCTTTCCAATTTAATAGATAATGGTAAATTATGAAGTTACTCTAAGTTCCACGATTTTTTTAGTTATAGAAAAGTTTGTATTAATTTTTAATTTTTATGTAATCAAAAATAGCTAGTTATTAAAATATAAAATTTAATCACATGAAGTATTTAGAATTGATTTTATTTTTTGTTTGAACACAATACGATTTTATAAAAATTAAAGTATGTATATAGTATTATAAGCCATTAGGTATATATTATAATAAACCAAGCTCATAAAATATTTTATTTTTTACTGTTTCTACTTAAAAAACATAATTTTATCTATTTTAAATCCCAAGAAAAACAATGAATGTATTGATTTTACAACAATTTATATTTATTTTTATTTTTTTTTGTGTATGTTATTTATAGTAGAAAAATGCTTTAATTTTCAACATCATTATCTTTTATTACATGTAGTACAGTGTAACTTACGAGGTAAACTCGACACCTACTATAAATTTTAAGGGTTACCTACTTCCCCCTTTTTTCTATATACACCTTAGTTATTTTCGTGTAAATATCATTTTTTTTTCATTTATATATGTATACGCAAATGGTTTTTAAATTTATTATCTTATGATGATAAAATTACCATTGTAATCTCGTGAGCAAATTCGTCAAGTCTTCCTCCATACATGACTACTAAATGTAAAACATTTCTTTTGCTGGAATCTTTAACTTGAATGTCGGCGCCTAATCGAATTAAACTGGCAACTGTCCTCCATCCTGACCTGCTGGCAGCTAACAGCAATGGAGATCTACTTTCTTTATCCAAAGCGTTTATGTCGGCTCCCTAAAAATATTCTGATATGCACTATATATTACAAAAAAAATACGTTTTTTCGATATGAGTTTTTACCTCTTCTATAAGATATTGTACGATTTCAGATCGGTCAAACATAGCAGCACAATGGAGTGGCGTCATTTTCTGTACATCACAAGAACATAAACACTGGGCCTTTTCATCAGGCTGTAAACCAAACATTAATCTGACTATGTCTATGGCTCCTTGAGCACAAGCCAAATGAACTGGAGTGGACAAATCATATTGTTGAGTCGAAATCTTCGCTCCAGATTTCAAACATAATTCCACAGCCTAAATAAAAAAATAAAAAACAATTACAATTCTCGTATTACATTATAGACTAAATATAATTTATAATTAAAATACTATTAATATTAATAATATTTTAGTATTTAATCAATATCATTTAACTTTTAAGTAAACCTTAATTATTTGTATCCAATGTTTTAAGTAATAATTTATAACTGTAAATCTGTGCCGTCGTCAGGAGGCACTGGGGAACGCGCACCCCTCTCCGAATTTTTATTTTTGATTAACTGTAGAATATTAATATATTATACAGAATATTTTTTAAATTACCTATATTATATAATTAATAAACATATTCATATAATTCAAGATAAATTTATGATAACGATAAATTATTTGGATTTGTATTCATAAATGTCAAATAGTAATGATAAACACGGATTTTAGATTAGAAATACAAGCGGATACCATTTTTTTGTGACTCCCATTATTACAGTTTGATTGTTATATTCGTATATATCGTTTAAATTTGTTTAGGCGCTTCATCATAATCTCCTTTATCTTTAATTATCTCATTCTTATAAGATCATCTATAGGCTTGTTTCATATTATATGTTTGATAAAAGCTAAAAATTATTATTTTGTATTCTACAGTAAATAGTAAATAATAAAAATATTCAAATAAAAAATAAAATGTTGTGTTTACTACACATATATAATGATATAAATATACTTATATTAATTAATACATTAATCAATGGTTTACAATAATATTAATACCTATTACTACATTGTCATACCATAGTTGTAACATAATTATAGTCATAAAAAATTGATGTGTAGTAAACACTTAATAAACAAAGGGGTCATAAAGTTATAGGTAATAAATAGGTATTCTAGCATTGCAAAAATATAAAAAATTAAGTGTCCCAAAAAAAAAAAAATTCTGGCTACCGCACTGCAATATAAATGCTATTAATTGCTTATTTAACTTTTTAATTAATAACAAACCAAGCTAATGAATTGAATTTAAGAGAAGAATACGGTATATCCAGACGCAATAAGTGAACTAAAAGTAGAGTTTTACAAAAATAATATTAGCTTTTATTATTGGTTAATTAGTAAGTTTTATTTAATTTTGCTACTTTGCTAGTTAGATTTATAAGCTGTGTTCACCCGAGTATGTTTAAGACAAATCGTTTTATTATTATTTATCTACACTTAGAACCTACTTAAAAATATTATACAAATTAAAGTCATTTTATTTATTTTGAAATTAATTTAGAAATGATAAAAAAAATAGTATGGGTAATACAGCGTATACGATTAAGTTGTTTGATTTTTCAATCTGATTAAATTTAAGTGTATTTCAGCTTTGTTCTATGTCAATATAATTCTATAATAAGTATAAAGTTTTAAATTAAAAATAAAGTTTTTATTGTTGTCATTTGTATGTGTAGATAATTGAATTCAGTGGTCTGTAGTTGGTCTTTTTATATACACAAATATTCCAAATTCAAACACTTCGTATTATCTACATTATACTATGTACATTAAATAAACAATCCCTTTATGAAATTCAACCCCAACCCTTCAGCTTGACATTTTACACCAATTCACTTGCTTTCCAATCATTGGTTTTTGTATTTATTTACCTTAAAATCTCCACTATGTACTGCAGAGTGGAGCGGTACATTTCCCTCGGCGTCGAAAAACGATATCATTTGATGTCTTGAATTGCCTCTGCTCTCAGCCCATTGCAAAAGTACTTCCATCGTTCTGGACGCTGCATTTTTTGCTGCTTCATGAATTGGGTAATATCCATTGTGACAGGGTTGTCTATTATCAGCACCCAAGTCTCGCATCTATAATCATAGGATAGCATACATTAAACTAATTAGAAAATGTTGCACCAGTAGAAAATAAGCGCCCTTTAAACTTGAAATTTTACAATAGGCCATAACTAATAATATTTATGATGATTCAATGAACAATATTATTATCATCATTGTTATTTTATATAATCACATGCTATATATACTATTCGAACTATTTATTGTAATTACATTACATTTTTAGGTCAAGTAATAACTCATTAAATTACTTATACTTAGTTTAATAATATAAAAAAATGGACTGCACGTAACAAAATATGAAATATATGCATATTGTAATAATTATAGTTATTTATTGATTGAATTTGTAATTGTATGATCGTAAAACTAAATAAATAGAAAATAATTAATCTGGTGTATGATTGCGTGGTGTAAAAGTCAACAAAAAATTAATTATAATATGATACGACTACAGACAACTTGTTAATAAACTAAGCAATAAAAAAAAATAGATCTTGAGAAAACCTCGATGTTATAAAAATATTATATTAGTCAAAGGTTTTGTTGCGTAAAGGACGCTCATAAATAGTATCTGAGACAAATATTATAGTCAAACCTTTATCGGACAAATATTGCACCGTTTCTTATAATATTTAGTATATTTCCACGTCAAGCACATTTTGAATATTGAACATAAGAAACTGAAACTAATGCCATAGGTTCACAAACTTATATTGATGTTATTAAAATATATTACAGTTAACAACATGTGTGTATGTATATATTTTTACAAACTACTACGAAATTTAATATAATAAATATAGCATTTGCTCACGATAAGAAATTACCTATATGACTTTCGATTCGGTATAGTATCTTCGTCAATGGAAAATTTTAATTTTGAATCTGCGAAACTTGTGACCTGAAATGTGTCTGATAAATAACTTGCTTTAATGTACTACGGGATCAATAAGCATTTAATATTAATCATTCAATATCTATGGATGATACATTTGTTTTTTAACACGGGAATTGTACACTAATTACAAAAGTTTTCGTATGAAATTTATGGATTATCTCATATTTTCACTTGTACATAATATCTATATCTTAAATTTTAATGATATAGCTACTACGGAAGCAACAAGTGGTCAGCCATTGACACTAATATAATATTTTAGTAAACATCTATTGTCATATTTTTATATATTATGGACTTTATTCTGTTCATTTATAACATATTCTAATCAAAATATTTGATTAAAACATGGATATGATTGATAGAAATCTCATATTAATCAATATAGGCATGCATTCGAAGATAGGTATTTATGCAATAATTTCCGAGTTACAAAACAGTGATTAAATAAAACTTACAAGACAACATTATAATAGTAACTACACACTACACCACTAGCTGCATTTTGGTCACAATATTGTCGAATGCAAAAACGAGTTACTCACCAATATACGCGCACATTCGTCATTATCGTGTATGGCAGCCAAGTGAAGTGCTGTCCTACCATGTTTGCCACCTTGGCCGATTTCGATCCGATCTTTAAATTTGCACATTACTTGAAGAACGGCTACACGGTTTAGCTCGACCGCTAAATGTAAAGCCGCTTGCTTTTTGTCATTTAATGCACTCGGGTCAGCACCACTTTATAAACGTATGCATTACAATATTTTAGAAAAATTAAATAAGACATGTGCAGACGTGCAGTAAGTAACAATTAGTGAATTCAAATATGGTATAGTATAACCTACATAAGTCAACATAAAAGATAGGTACTGAACAATTCAAAGACCTTTATTATTATATTATATTGTTACCATCGGATTTGTCATGTATTAACTCAAGTGATGTAATCAATTTTAAACATTAATGGTATCTAGAATATATTTTTAATTTTATCTAAATGTATATATACCCCTATACTATCTATCTTACCTACCTATATAAAGCAAAATACTCTTAAATTATTTTTTTATGCGTTTATGAGATATATTCTATAGAAAAATCAGATTTATTTATTATTTAGTATTAGAGAATATTAAAACAATTAAAATCATTTAAAAATATGACAAATACAAATATATAGCCATAAATAATACAAAGTATATAAAGTAGTATAAAAAATGATAAAAAAATAAACTTTTAAATCTTGATATTAAAGTACCAAACTGTAAACGATTTTATACCTAATACAAGCAATTAGTAAATTATAGTATGTACTCGGAAAACTATAAATATTAAAGTTTGATTCAAATACTTTTATTAAAAACTGGCATGTAAAAGACATTCTTAAACTCTGCAAAAACCTAGATGACATTTTGATTGGGACTCACAATAAAATTTAAGTATTAGTTTAATTTACTTAATGTACCATATAATTAAATTATAAAAACATCAAGATACAACAAATAAATAAATATTCTAAAACAGTAAGTATAAGTATCTAATTTGCGTATTTTAAAATTGAATTACGTAAAAATAAACATATTGTAGATTTCTAGCCAAACAGTAATTAACAGTTAATATATTTTTAAAATTTATATTTTGTAAGGTAAACATTTTGAATAATATACATATGTAAATAAAACTAATACTTTAGTTTGGAAAAAATGAAAAATAATAATGAACATGTCGTATAAATGCAATTTAGAATCGAATTTATAAGTTTAAAAGAATGATGTTGATAATAATAATAATAAAAAAATAGCATACAGATCAGAAAAATTATAAATAGTTATTATCTAACTTTAAAAACTGACATTATTAGAAACTTATATACCTAAGACCATTAGTTAGCTCGAGTTTTTTAAGAACAATTAAAAAATAATATAACCGAGTTGAAAATAAAAGAATAAACCTTCAATAGGACAATTCATAGGCCTTCATAATTGTAGTGGTGCAAGTGTTTTATTTTCAAATTTATAAAATTCCTAAAACACATCAATTTAAAAACATCGTTCCTAACATAATTTTTGAACTTAATACAATTGTCAATAATCTTAATTTTTTTCAAGAAAAAAAGTGTTTTAGCTTTAAAATTAACACAAATAGGTACTCAGTGATGTGTAAGTTATTTTTTTCAATTTAACAAAATAAAAAAGTTGCATAACTAACAAAAATATTTAATTTCCTAAAAACAATTGTTTTATGGATACTCTATTTTATAAATGTAATACAAATTACCAAGTGTCAACCCTTCTCAAATAGGTGTTTTGGTATGCAAGGCATAACTCTGTATGTTAACGATATTCGCTATACAACATAGTGACAAAATTGCATGTGTTATAATTCTGGGTATGGACAATCATTGAAAACCTTGAGCTTACAAAATATAATTTAGTACAAATATTTAAACCTAACAAATATCCTCGATATATAAAAATACTTGATTTAATATTGTACCTAACTCGTGGTTGTGTATTAATCTTATTATAGTGGAAAATGAACGCATTTTGTTTTCAGTTAATTCCGATAATTTTTCCAAATGATTTATTAAGATTAATTTAATTAATTTAAATCATAGGTATTCATAATTTTATTTAACTATATATTATTGGAGATTGAAATAACCAAGCATGTTTTTTTTTATTTTAAGAATGTTATTTTTTTGTCATGGGAATTTCATCAATTATACGTAATTGAAAATATTTATAGGTACTCTATAATTATTACTACAGATCCACTCTGAAGTAAATATCTCAACAAAAAATTAAAGTGGTTTCATTCTAATTATTTTTCAATCTACGATATTTTATTTATCAATACGATATTAGATGTAAAATTAAATTAAATAAGTATAATATGAATTCAAATTCGTAAATATGATCAACTATTTTTATTCCAAAAACAAAGATTATTATATTCGTAATTATTTATTTCATATTTATATGTGTAAATTGTTAACAAAATTGTTTTTATTTACAACAAACGTCTGTACTCGTTAGTATAGTTTTAATATTCCTGTATACAAAAATATTTTCTTTGATGTATTAAGTAATGTAATTGTTCTTTTAAGTAGGTATGGTATAGGTATCTCTTCCAATTTATCGATTTACTTCTTGCGTTGAAAATACATTATAGTCGTTTGTCAAATCAGGATTTTCGATCAACGTTTTATGATAATAATTAATTTGAATATATATTCAATAACTGTAGTATACAGCTTCAGTTTTACATTATTTGCTGAACGTCTTTAGAATTTAAATCTATAACTATTGAGAAATCCATTGCCTGCGCTATATATAGTGTAGGGAAACTTATCTGTATAACTGTGTACGTATATTTTAAAGATAAAGCGATAGAGAATCCGAGAGCTCCCTAAAGTCTATTCAATGATATGTAACTATCTATATTAAACAAATTATGTATGTACATTTAATTTTATTGAAGGCAGATATTATTAGATTTTTAATTTTTTTGATTAATTTAAATAACGTATAAACAATTAACAAATTATTCTCCAGTGAATAACCTATTCGTTTTTAATACAGATTCAACATTTAAAAATATTATTATATCTACTATTTATAATTTAAAAATATTACTTACTTTTGAAACAAATATTCCACTGCGTCCAGAGAATTATGTTCAATTGCTATGTGCAATGGAGTGTTTCCAAAAGAATCTCTTAAGTTCAAATCTATTGAAAAAATTTAATATTAAATAACACTCTTCGATATTATTAATATTTTATCAGTAAGTTATAAGAGACGAATTTATTACTTAGAATAATCAATCAACTGCAATTACAAGCTACTGTTTTTTGGATTGCAATTTTTGACAACGAAATAAGAAGACAATTTTATAAAATATCAAAACAAGAAACGACAAAAATAAAATATTATATTTTATGATGGTTATGGCATCTGGATAAAAATATCTACCTAGTCTATTACTGGGACGTACGTAGAAATATCTGGTTGACACTGAATATATGAAAAATACACAAATATTTTGTTGATAAATATAATATTTCACTGACATTCGATTGAAATGGGTAGATTTACATTATTTTTATAAAATTATTATGATCAAAATCTAAAACAAAACTAGAATGTGATTTTTCTTTTATTACAAATATTCTATTTGTCTCATGGCTCTTATACACACAGATATTTCGATAAAAAGCAGTTAAATTTTGTATAATTAAATATTAAATAAAAAATAATAATATCCTACTTCAAAAATGGATAATAATAATTTATTTAGTTTGAAATATACACATATATTATACACATTCTTATTCTTTTAATATGTAAATATAATTTAATTATGAATAATTAGTATGATTAGATAAAATTATATATCACTAGTCATATTTATAAGTATTCCCGAATTTTAAAATATTATAAGACGATTTCAATATTTAAATCAATTTATTTTATTTTTTTTATCTAATTTTTTGTTGTATATTTTCTATTAAATAAAATACATACTATAAAATTATTATATTTACTGACTACACCTATGATATGAAATTTTAATTTAATTAATGTACATTTAATGTATTTTCAAATATTAAAATATTTAAATTAATATCTAAGCAATAAATAAAAAAATTTATATTTTTGCTTGAAATTGTTAATATAAAATTATTGATAAAGATGAACTGGATAATATATATAAAAAAATATAGATCAAATCATATAAATAAACTATGGTAAAAATATAATGTGACGGATGATTGAACGAATTCAACATTGTGATGCTTGAAAGAATCATATTGGTTGAGAGTACATCTTATGTAGGGATAAAAAAAATCAATTTTAAAGTTACAATACTCCGTTCTCAAATCAAAAATATATGCTAAAGACCTATAGAAAGTAGAGCAATTTTTTGTACAAGCGCTTGGCGGTAGCTGATATTAAATATATTTCATACATAAAAATGTCACAGATGATTATATATTATTTAAATTATTAATTACAATTTATGACTATTAGGTTTTTAGTGTAAGTAGTAAGTGAATATTAATTTAAATACTTTAAATACCTTAAACTTCCAAGAAGATACGAAATATTTAAACAACTATTCTACTTTCTATTGGTCTTTTAATCATGTTTATCAGTTTAATCTAGCCAACAAAGTATTTAAATTCGAAAGTATATTTTTGAATAAATTCTATGATAACAGAACAATAAGAACTCTACTTATCTTACAGATATGAAACTATTGACATATTTTAAGTTCTTGCATGGTTTTAAAAATATGCCCAATATTGACCTTAAAAATCACTATAAGGCCGTAACGCAATAATAATAAATTATTAACTACTCGTATTTTTAATTTTTCTATACTCTATTTCATAACACTATATCTATTAGTCAAATACGCAAAGAATCAAATTTATCCATCGCAAGACCAAAATTGTGAGAATTATTATGCTCAGTTCATATTACAGAAGTTATAACTAACCTACTAACCTATTATATCAAATTAAAATACGAAAATATTGTGTTTATAAAATTATAACAAATAAAATGATTTTGTATTTAAAATGTATGAATATGAATATGATTATATAGACAGTAATGTATTATATTATTATCAATTATTATATTCTATTGATTGCGATTTAAGGTAAAATTATATGAAGTTGGTTATTCTCTCACAGAAAAATCTATAGATAATTCGTATTAGTATAATTTTTACCTCCACCGTGATTACGAATAAATTGTAATATATTTAATTTATTTCTGGCAGCTGCTTGATGTACGGCTGCTCGACCTTTTGAATCTCTCACGTCAAGACGAGCTGGTTCTGCTATAAAAAGACGGTTGAAATCATCTAAGTTGCCACTTTCGGCAGCCTGAAAACACATTTTCAATATTTGAATGATAACTCACTTAGGTAATTATTCAAATAATATTCATTGTAATTACATTACCGCAAAAAATGTATTCCTATTTTTTTTAAACATAATCATAACTTCAAAACTCCAATAACTATCCTACTCTTACAGTGGCGTAATTGAGAATGTTTTATGGCGAGGGATCAAAATAAATTTCTATGGCAAACTTGTGGAGGGCTTTTATGTATAGGTATAAGACAATATATAAATACAGCTCAAGGGGGGGATCTATCTCCCATATCCCCCCCGTAATTACGCCCCTGTACTCTTACACAAAACTGTACATAACAGTACATTTTATATAACTATAACGACGACTTGAAATAATTCCATACATATTAACAATGTATTTTGTCTAAAATACAAACTAATTAAATTTCCTATTTTTATAGATTTTGTAACTTGACTTTAGAATATGCTTAAATAATATATTTCTGATTTCTTCTTTTATTGCACCAACATTTGGAATGTAATATTAAAATTTAATAAAAATTTCATTTCAAACTTATTAAAATATGTTTTTATGTTACATTCTTGAAAAATAAAATGTTGAATATAATCCAACGATCAATTTTTTTTATTGTGTCGAAAATAAATGTTGCACAATAAAAAAGAATTAAGAAAAACTCAATACAATATAATATTACAAAATTTACATACACAATAAAACATAGTATTTTATACAATCTATACTAATTAAGGTAAATATATACATGCAAAATAATAGTCAATTTATGAGTTTATATTATACAATGTTAAAGCCTTAAAGGTAAAAATAAAAATAAATTCTTGCTTGACAGATAAAGAAAACTACCCACTGGTGAAATTGCTGATGGAAAATTAAGTTCTAAACTCACCTCTTTTGTTGTAAATCCTCAAGACGTTAAATTAATATTAATTACATAGTATAAGGTCACGATGGTCATTCTACTACTTAAATATTTTATAGAAAAACATTTCTACGGTGTCATGCGAACTCGGAACTACACGTTTTATTGCGTAATTTTATACTTAATGCTTAAATGTTCTATTCCTAGATTAGGAATAGTATGTTCTTTGATACGCTTCTAAATTTGATCTAAAATTAAATATTTAAAAAAATAGATAAGTAAATTAAATTAAATATATATATACCAATAAAATGTAAAAAAACAAAACAAAATTGCAAATCAATGATTTGTCGAACAAGTCAAGGTTCATAATTATAAAATATATATTGTGTAGCTATTATATATTTTCCAGCTAACCATAATATATTTATAGCAGTACTTAGAGTTACCATTTTTAATATTTTTATAAAAAATAATTTTAAAAAGCTATGCATTTGATAAATGAATCTGTAAAAGTACACTATGTCCTAATATGCATTATTTTTATTTTATTTCATACGAAATAAGATGTTTTATTTACTCCTTAGTAATACTAGGAAGTTGTAAAATAACATACCATTAATTATATTCCAACATGACAACCTAACCAATGATAATACATATATTAGGTTAAGGTAACCACAATTAATAAAAAAGAACAGTAATCTGTAGAAAAATATTTTAGTTATACTATATTTTTTAGTATTTATTTTTAAGGAACTTTGAATTGAATACAAATCTAATCAATAAAAATATATTGACAAAAATTATTTTTATCATAATACTCATTGGTTTTTGATTTTTTTTTTTCTAGTTTTATGCAACATTTTTAAATATCTTAAAGAGTATAAATAAATCAAATATAATTTGTTTTATATGACAATAAACTAAAAAAATAAAAAGTATTTTGTCGAAACACATTCTGCGTACTTATCCAGCATCGCCACAGTAATATTATCAAATGTTTCGCATATACCTAATTGTTTAATTCTGTTTATTCATGAACGCTTGACAAATTCAACAACGTTTACTTTCGTAATTTTGTTTATTTAGTTTTTTTTTTAAGATTACCAAATATTCTACAACTTCTAAAACTTCGTAAACATATATATTTAGAATTTCAAATGTATGATATAATTTATCTCCCTGTATATCTACAAATACATTGTAGTTAGGTATATTTATATTATTAAAAATTCATAATTTAAACCTACGATTAACACAAACTATTTGAACCTTAAGAAAATCGTACTTCAAATTAATTTTTTCATTTTATGACCATTTTCAAATAGTAATTCATTTAGCTATGACTAATTAATTTATATTTTCACAACAAGTATAATATAAATATACCTACAATTAAAATAATGAAGCCTAATATAAATCGTTAATATGTATTAGTATAATTATATATAATGTTAATACCCTACTTAGACAGTATTACTAACATCTAGGCGTATCTCATATTTATCATATTAAATAAATGATCAAGTATTTAACAATCTTGAGTAGAAAATTGATTACAAAAATGATTTTTTAAAAAAATGTATTTTATATTTTAATTAAAACTGTGATGGTATGAATACAAATATTTCTAGAACTCTTGGCATATTTAATAATTAATGTTAAAATGTCAATAATAACCATAAATTATTATTCCTATTTATTTGCAAATTGTATTCCTCATCAATTATGTAAATTTTATTTCTCAATGAATCACCTTAAATGATATAGTTATAGATTTATAATAATAGTATAATGTAACTGTAACCTATATAATATAATATGTATACAAAATATATCTGTTATATATATGCTTTCTACGAAATATTTCCGTAAACTAATAAATAATAATACATGTTAGCTCAGAAATCTTATGAAAGGTGACTTGGGTAGATACCTCCGTAATACCTTAGTAGTAACATCGCTTCTCAAATCCAAAATAAGGTTGTTATAATGTCACATGGATCATAACTTAAATATGCAAGACTAATGGAATAAATGTGATGTAGATACACATACTAAATCACCAATAAATCGTGTTTATATATAAAAAAAAAATGATTGGAATTGATATTAAAGGAAAATTACTACACTTAGAAAAAATTTAAAAGTAAGCATATAATACCTATTCAATTATCGCAAATTATAACAGATATTTATTAATAAATTAAAGCATTATATTTTTCTATTATCAATCACTGTGAAATTTTTACTATAATAACCCGTGTAAAATCGATCAATATATGTACATACTTAAAGAAAAATACAAAATTAAAATACATTGTAATTTAAATATCATCTTATAAACAGGTGTTGTTTTATCATAAATTGTCTTGTTAAAATACAATACGAATTTTATGCACAGATACTTTTTAGTAGCCGATTGTAAAAACATATGAGTACCTAAGTAAGAAACATTTTTATTATCACGTATCATGTAAATATCAAATATCAAATTTATTCTACGATAAAAGATGCATCTTAAAAAAAACTTTATTGTCTTAGAAATTATTTATTAACCAAAACGAAAAAAATTAAATATAGGTATCTATGAATTGAATTTTTTAAACCAATCAAAAAAAAAAAAATAGTTTTTTAACTAAATAAAATTTAAACTAGTGAGCCATGACAATACAAAATGTCTAAAAGAGACATAGAAAGTAACTATTTAATATAAACAAAATATAAACTATGTAAAAAATATAATTTTAACACCAACTGAATAACCCATCTACCAAGGCTTGATAAAAAAAAAACTATGTAAATAGTTATGAGTTATGACTTTATAAGGTTTAACATTTTATTTGAATATTACGCGTAAGGAAAGGGAGAAATACTTTTCTAATTATATGTCTGTATCGTATCACAGTATATTATTTATACAACTTAAATTCTGATTAATTCGACCAACCCTTTTTATTATTTATAATTAGATTTGGTTTTTAGGAAGACATTCTAGTATACTAAACAATTTCAGTGGGTTCAATTTAAAGTTGTACATCAATGGTTTAAATAGCAATTAACAATGTACCTATATATATGAACAATATTAAGCAATGTAAATATAAAATAGTTATCAAAGTTTTAAAATGCTTAATTAAAAATAAAGCATCTTTTATTTACCATCTCTAAAATTATTTGAAAATATATTTAACACTATCATAGAAAGTATGATGTGCAATAAAGCCTTATTTTATTTTTCAAAGTATTAATAATTATATTAATTTAATTTGCCTTACAGCTCTTTTAAAATAAATATTATAAAGTAGGTATACAAATATTAGAATAAATTCAACATTTTTCGTATGTTTTTATATTTAATATTATCGAATATTAATTGTAATATTGTATTTAAAATAAAATAAGAAATAAATTATAATATAGAATAAGTATTAATTATCTAATACTTCAGAGTTCAAATTCCCAATAGATTTTTTTCACACTGTTCCTTTCATGCCTGAGGGTTGTTCTACGAATAAGTTAATATATTATACAAATACAATCGATGAATAAATATATTATAATGTTAACAAAAGCATATAGTTACACAGATATTGCATAATTTATAATATAAGTATGAAAACTATGTATTATTTTTTTATACTTTATAAAATACAAACAAAATTTTAGCTCAAAAATTTTTAATTACAACACGAGACATTTATAAAGATAATTTAAACATTATAAACCAACGTTCATAATACCATAAACAATAAAAATATTTTAAATTTTTTTATGATGTTTATTATTCTCTCTATCTCGTACCTACTCATTTAATTGAATACTTATAAGTTTTCACTATGTTAAAATAACGTCTAAATCCTATTTTAAGGAGTTTTAAATAAGCAATTTTAATGCGGTCAGATAATAAATTCAAATTTATATTATAAATAGTGAAGAATCTTATCTGAAGCATTTACTCAATAATTATATATAGCTATAAATATAATGAAATAAATATTTCAAAAATTTTCAAATGTTTACAAAAATATAATTTATATACCAACTTACATCGAAAAATTAAAAACAATTACAACACAATCATATTATCATAGTATCATACATTATACATCATTATGATCAATAAATGTATTTCTTATTTTCATATGATATACATATTTTGGTTATTTTATTATAAATATGTAAAAATTGTTTTAATAATATTTAAAGATTAATGATTTAAAATTGAATGTGTTAATAAATGAAAAGCACTTACATAAAGCGTAAGATATTTAATACTCAATTAAAAGAGACCTTTTATGAGTATTCTATTTTAATCGATATTTTTATTAATACTTAAAGATTGATTAATAAAAGAAAAAGAAACTTAAACACTAATGAATTAGATACTAAAATAATTTCGGGATTTTATACAGTATAATATGAATTAAATGAGTTTCTTATTCTTACCTTAATAAGGTCTTCTGAAGATAATTTTTGAATTGCTTGGCAACCATAGAATACTTTATGCCAATGCCTTATGACCTCCAAAGGTGATGAAGACATCTTATCAATACAGACGTTGAATAGTTTTATGAAAAAAGCCAACACTAATCCAAAAATTATACGAGTATAACACATAAAATGAGAAACTTCCAATCAAATGAACCAATATCCAATAACCAAAGAGATCGTAATAATATTATAATTTATGTTTATTCGATAAATGGAATGTATATGGAAAATTCAATTTTTAATAGTATAAAACATTTGTTTCCATTTTGAAATAACTTATCAATAAATAAAATTTAAAAATATTCAAAACAAATTATTCATGAATTAATAATCCAAATTATACATAGTTCTAAAAATATATTTGTTCAATATTATATATTTATAGTTTATTTTTAATTTAAAACTTAATATGATACCATTTAACAAAATAATATTTGTTAAAAAATTGTATGTAAACTTACGATTAAAAAATTGTAAATTCAAATAATAAATATTACATTAAGTACCCGGAGAATAAAATTCAAAACGTCTCTTATCAATTTCATATTCCTGACGGTATTTTCAAATGGATAATATTTTAACCAAACGTAAATTATGCGAGACTGTACTAGTATGGATGCATCTAAGGACTGAAACATCGAACACGATAAGGGTGTATAATATACGCCACGGTTGCTGTAACGACCTCTAGATGTGAATGTATGATTATAGGTTTAAAAGGATTCTTTGTGACTCAAGGTAAAATAATAATTAAAATAAAATAACATTAGTTTAAGCCCAAGTATACCATATTATTAATATTAAACAATATTTTTGCTGAGTATCTATAGTGTTACTGCAAGATGTTCCCTTCTATCACTTCGCATTATTTAAAATCTCGCACTAAATTTACCTATTTTTTTACTTTAAATATTTTAAATTCTCTTATTAATTATTTATATATTCAATAAAAACAAACAATACTTTACAAATTTCCTATCAATATTACTATACAAAATTATGTTGAATAAAATATTATTAAGCTTAATTTTGTGTTGTATTACTTACGTATGCTCATACACTCTTAGAATTGTACTAAACCTAATTCGTGTTCATTTTTTACTACATGATAATGAAAGAAAAATATTCGATGAATTTAATTATATTTGTTTCTAGAAATGAAATATTACTAAGAAATTTGATTGGATTTCCACAAAAATACAAAAACTGCATAATTTTTAATTTGATTAATAAATACCATTAACTTGATTGTACTAATCCATTATTTACCTTCTCTCACTCTCTCTCTCTTTCTCTCTCTGTTAATTTTTCAATGAATCTATTATTGTTTTTTAAAATAAAATAAGGTACATCATAAGGATTATAACTTTAACAAATAAAAAAAAAATTATATTACATAAAAAATACAGTCAAGTGGAGACAAAAAAAAATTGAATAATCATGTCTAACTTAAAAATCAAATTCAATCTTCATCATAGTACTTAATCGATTAAAACATAAAAAAAAAGTGGTTTAATTGCTATAAAAAAATTATTTAATTGTAATTATAATTTTATAGATTTGTTTCATTGTACATATTTTGTATTACCAAAATAAACCTTCGTGTACTTATACAAAATTAAAAAGATAATCTATTTACTCTTATAGGAATGAAAATTTTAAAATATATTCTATAAATAAAATCCACTGTGAAATTTGCGCTATCATGTAAATAAATTAAAATAATTTTATTGGTATACCTACTTAGCTAAGTATATCTATACAAAATTTGTTATGTTGAGTATTTTTATAAATTAATAACAAATATTATGGCAATTTGTGCACTTATTAGTTCTTATTTTATCACAATACTATTTGTTTTATAAATGTTCAAATACATAATTTTCAAGTTTTTAAGATATTTAAAACTAAATGCGTAACAATATTCTAATTTTATTAGACAAGACACGAAACAATTTATTTTTTTTTTAAGTTTTTATAATGTTTGAAAGACACTTACTTCTATGACATATCAATTTTTAGATTATGAACGGAGTGATGAATGTATATTGTTTTTACAATGATGTGTGTTTTTTTTATGTCTATCATCACGTTTTGGAGTAGTAATAATACTCTGATTTATTACTTCAGCCCCTCCTTTGAATAGGAAAATTCATCTATTTGGTACTTTGGGTAGTCAAAAGTAAGCATTTTTCAACAGTTTTCAAAAAAATCAAGAAAAACAAAAAAAAAGTGACAGAAAAACGGCAATTTTACGAAAAACCACTTTTCGACAAAATCGATTTTTTGATTTTGCTGTAACTCAAAAAAGAATCATTGTAAATACTTGAAATTTTCACCAAATGTTTATATTATGATAATCTATTTATGGTTACATTTTCAAAATATTTTGACCTTTTTTAAGCTACTTATAGACAATTGAAATTTTCGACTTTTCCAAGTTTTTTTTCTTCAATTGTCGATAAAAAAAATTTGGCTATCCAAAAAATCTTTAAAATTTAATAGAAGGTTTATTATAAGTATACTTATCGCAGTAAAAAAAGAATCAAAAATCGTTAGTCACAATTTTTATTTCTAAGCATTTAAAGTTCAAATGTTTACGAAATATATCAAAATTTAAATTAAATTTCATACGCTCATAATGCGTATCTTGGCCAAATACTTTTAGATTCTGAACGGAGTGATGAATGTATTGATTTTACAATGAGGTGTGTTTTTTTTTTTGTGTCTGACAACAACATTTGGAGCAGTAATAATGCTCCGATTTTTGACTTCAGTCCATCTTTGAATAGGAAAATTCATCTAGTTGGTACTTTAGGGGGTCAAAAGTAAACATTTTCAAACAATTTTCAAAAAAATCGAGAAAAACAAAAAAAAAGTGAAAGAAAAGCGGAAATTTTACGAAAAACCACTTTTCGACAAAATCGATTTTTTGATTTTGCTGTAACTCAAAAACGAATCATTGTAAATACTTGAAATTTTCACCAAATGTTTATATTATAGTTATCTCTTTACAGTTAAATTTTCAAAATATTTTGACCATTTTTAAGCTACTTATAGACAATTGAAATTTTCGACTTTTCTAAGTTTTTTTTCTTCAAATGCCGATAAAAAATTTTTGGGTGGCCAGAAAATCTTGAAAATTTAATACAAGGTTTCTTATAAGTTATTCTTAAAGTGATAAAAAAAAATCCGAAATCGTTAGTCACAATTTTTTTTTATAAGTGCTTAAAGTTCGAATTTATACGAAATATTTCAAAATTTAAATTAAATTTCATACTCTCATTATGCGTATGTTGGCCAAATACTTTTTTGATTAATAAACAGATACTATAAAGTAACTATAGTAACTATACTATTTGATTCAAAATAGAATATATGACAATATTTAAATATAATATATCCTAAACTGACAAATCATCTTCGTTCAGAATCGTTTTTCGTATACAATGATACCTATCATTGCATTCAAATTTAACCTACCATAGTCTGAGGTCCACCCGACCCCCTAATATACAGCAGAGCGATACCTACTTACCGGCTTTTTTTATTATATAAACAGATAGGTACTATAAAGTAACTATAGTAACTATAGTAACTATACTATTTGTTTCAAAATAGAATATATGACAATATTTAAATATAATATATCCTATTAGACTGACAATTAATCATCTTCGTTCAGAATCGTTTTTCGTATATAATGATACCTATCATTGCATTCAAATTTAACCTATCATAGTCCGAGGTCCACCCCACCCCCTAATGTACAGCAGAGCGATACCCACTTACCCGCTTTTTTTATATAACATAGGTACATTTTTAAACAATAAATATTTATTAGTATTTATAAATTTATTTAAATAAAATTTGTATTTTAAGTATAAAATCTTAACTTTAATAAGTTCATATTTGATCAATTTTGAGTAACTATATATTATCCTTATATAAATACTTTTTAGAAACGCTTAAATCTAAAAAAATCTTACATCGACCCTATAAGGTTCCTAAGTACATATTATAGTTATTAGTTATGGTAAATCAAAGCTTGAGATTATTTTTAAATATAATGATTCTTCAAATTCAAATGATCAAACCGTATTTTTTTCATACTATTTTCAAGCAATATGTTAACATGAGTATACTTCAATTCTTTGTGTACAATATTTGTATCGTCTAAGATAAAATGAACTTCAAAAGTATGAACATTTCAAAATTGTCCTCATTTTAATAGAAAAAAAAGAAACATCAAAATATACTTGAGTAAATAATACTTAATGGTAAATAAAGATAAAATAAAATCAATACAACATGCGTCAATGTAGCACTGCCTTGAATTAATTTTTTCGGTTTATTTGAAACTTACTCTTGTTGGAGGTTTTAAATGTAAATTTAATTTTAAAAATGTTTGAAAAATGTAAAACAATATAAATTTTTATTTAAACTCCAGAAACTGCACGGTTGAAATATTTATTAATTTTTGGTAATTTGTTGCTATTTACGTATACATGTATAAAATAGTACAATTTAAAAATAATTCGGGTTTTGAATTCGTTTGAAGATCCATAAAATCATTTAAAAATGAGTAATTAAAATTAAACATAGATTAAGAATAAATAAAAATAATTACAATTCTTCAATCACTTTCTTATAAATTAACTATTCTCATAAAATAATAAGATAATATTTAAATGTCTCTCAAAGATATAGGCTAATAAAAAAGATAAATAATAAAACTATTTACTGATATTTCAATGCTAAATTCACCCCGATTCTCATAAATTTAAATTGTTTAAAAAAAATTAAATTATAATATTATTCTATCTATTATATGTATATTAGAAATTGTAAAATGGATAAATTTCGATGAATATTCTCTATAAAATTTGAACTATTTACTTTACTTAATATCTATATTATCAAGTTACTTACAGTTCATTATTTGGCAGGAACACATGACTTAATGAACACCGTTTGTACAAATAAACAGTTAGAGTCGAATATTATATTTATATATAATATTATGTACACAATATCAACACTTATAAGATTTCTTAAATATCTATAAACGACCTTAAAATACTTAATTAAATATTTTATTATTATTTAATGAAAAACATTAATTAAGTTATATAACAATGAAAATTCACGCGGAAAATAACGTGTCACAATTTGATTTTTTAAATTGTGACTCCAAGACATAGTAGTAGGTAGTATAATAGTATACACTTAAAATAATAAATAAACCAATAAACTCCAATTTTATATGTTACTACGTTGTAGTGTTATCATGCTTATTGTATTAAACGAAAATTAATAAGTTTTGTAAGAAACACTTTAAACGTTATTATAACCTGTGTAAGCAATAAGTGATACAAATAAGGGATGACAGTACCTGCATTATTTATATTATTATATCACAATGACATCAAGATTTTAAATTACCACTTAACTACCTTAGTCCTTATATTTACGTATTATTTTTATATATATGGTATACTATATATTTATATAAATGGTAATTTTATACTCCTAAGATACTTTCTTTAAATCTTAACTTTATCGTATACAAATTATAATTAATTACAACAGATACCAAACACAAATGTAGAATTTTAAACATACATCCAAAACAACTAACATAAAAATATCATGTTTTCAATAACATTGTTGTGATAAGATATGATATGAAGATGATATCATAGTTTGAAAGAAATATCGTGTAACATCAAAAAGCTGTGTAGGTATACTTATTATAGCAGAATATATTAAAACAGATATTCATTCTAACATAATACCACACGAGTACTCAGTATAATATACCATGGTACCTACTATAGTTTCAATATTTAAAGCGGTTTTACACGAGTACACAACAAGAAATGTATTCCAGTGCTATAACTATCAGTCATTTCCATCGCTTAAGTGTAATTAAAAACAGAGAAACTAAATAAATATTTCTGTTTATTTACTTTGGGAATATACTGTTACAAAGCGATTTCTTAAATAAAAAAGCGTTAGTTTAATTTGTTTTATTTCAAAAGTTACTATTTGACTATATATATATATATATATTTATTTAATAATAAAATAAAAAACGTAGCAGAAAAAAATTAACATTTTAAATAAAAAAATAAATGCGTATATACCTACATTATTTACAGTATTTTTAATTTAACACTCAACTATTTTATTTTATCTCACATTAATATAATATATTCTATTATTATTATTATTTTTTTTTTTAATATCTAAACGTTCAAAATTGAAAATACAAACACAAATTGCAATTGTATAAGCTATATTGATTTTAATTGTATAATTTATATACTTTATACAAATTATATATTAAATATATAATTTTTAATCATGTATGCATTACATTTGAAAATAATATACTAATAAGGTAATATACAATTTTTAAATCAACGGATATTGTTAAGTATTTTATTTTAATTAATAATTACGTATATAATACAACACTTACTCTCAAAATTCTGTAAGGGCTATCTGTCAACAAGCATACGTCCCCATCAACGGTAGAACTCTGACGAAAAATTAGTGGTGTAAGGCTAAGTTTTTCACTTGACGATAACATCCGACCTGTACCACCAACTTTACTGCCGTGTATTCTTCTCATTTGAATCAACTGCCACAAACGATGTTTCTATAATGAAAATTAAAAATACAACTTAAAAAGAATATTAATCATAAATAAAAAATAGAACAACCAATCCATACCGTGACATAAGCTTATTATAAAACAACCCTATATACCTAAATTATAGTTTTAACCTTTTTTCGAAAACTTGATAGTTTGTAAAATTATGTGTGTCAACATAATATTATTTGTTTAAATACATAAGATATTTTGTTTATTTTTAATGTCTTCATCGTTTTAGGATAAAAATGTAAATAGCTCAAATACACTGACTTGAGAAATTTAGACTATTGTAAATACTAAAAAAAATTTAGTAGGAACATTCAATTCAATATTATAATGTTAATATCACTTTTAGTTTATACGACAATACGACATTACTTTAAGGTACAAACGATACAAAAATAAAATATTTGTTTTTATGTTTTTAATATTTTGTAATTGAAATACATTTTTCTATTATTCGTAAATTATTATATAATTCAGTTCAAAATATATTTTATTTTTTATTATTATTCATACAGTCTTTGTTACTCATTGGAACAATATATATAGTAGATGATAACAATAAAAGTCTCGGAAATTACAGATTGTAGAGGTTTTCCATTAGAAGAACTACTACTAAAATGTATATTAACATAAATATTTAGTAGGTAGAATACATTTTAATTATAAACAAAAGAAGTATATAATTTTTTTTTCTTCAAAAATAAAAATTGAAGCAGCAAATGTGATGCTTACAAAATGTATCATAAAAATAAATTGTATATATTAAACCATTGGATCATAGAACAGAAAAATAAAAACTGGATTATCTATTCAAATTGTCAGTACCTAATTTAAAAATTAGATTAATAAATTATAAAAACAAATTATTGTATTCTTGCAATATGCCAGAAATCTATCAAAAAATAAATATATAGGTAGGTACCTACTATAAAATAATCAGTTTTAATATATTATTAGTTATTACGTAACCAAAAATCTACAGAGACTTAGAGTACCTATTTCTGCAGTGTACGAAACATTATAATCCAGTAGCTCAACACAAACCTTTAGAGTTTAGATGAATAGTGAATATAATATATTATGTATGTTATAGAAAAAATGAACAATCTTAAAAAAAATAAATAGACGTGATTATTTTAAATTGTTTTATTCAATTTTAACAATAATAATAAATCAACAACGCATATTTATTTGAAATAAAATCAATATATTTTATACATAAATGATTTAGTTGAGAACTTGCATGTATAGAATGACATAATATGAATCACTCGTGGGAAATCACAATTTAAACCACTTATTTTAATGAAGATTGTTAGGCACTTATAAATATATCAGAAAATAATATATGAATTAATCTTAAATTAGACCAAGTATATTAACCTGTATATTCATAGCAAAAAACATTTTAAAACAATGAAGTATATTAGTTTCTACAACTAACAAGTATCACATTAATGTTAATTAACCAAATAACAACACATTTATATTAAATTGAATATTTATTTATAAATTATCGTTTGACGTTTATTAAAAAAGTACATACTGACACTACATAGAATAAAATGACATAGCTGTAATTTTAGATAGGGAGGTTCAACAATTTTTGAAGCTTAAAAATGTAAGTACTAAAAAGATCCTCACAATCAGTTGTTCACGACGTTCTCGTACCAAATTTAAATCTAAACAGAAAATTTCGTAAAATGGAAGTTCGTTTTATGGATGTTTCACTGTATTATGTAATACATTCATATATTATTTTTAATAACTAGTCAATACCGCTAGAATAGTGTGAATTTATTCTAGGAAGATGTCTAATCTTAAAATATTATATTTTAAATATTTTGAAAATTTAATTTTGTTAATACGAGTACAGTCTAAAATAATACACAAAACGATTCAAATTCTTACAAGTTTACTCCTAGTTCTTGAATAAAATACATTAATTTACAATATAAAATCTAAAATTATTATTTCTCATTTAATATCCAATCTTGTAAAAGTTATAACTTTAAAAATTTAATTTTGACTGGGTATGTATTTGTATAAATTGTTAATTGCTTTGAGTAGCTTTTGACGAACCTTGATTATAATTTCAAGGATTTTGACTAAGGATCAAAATTTTCATTATCATTTATAAAAAAACCAAACTGAAATTTAATTTAAAATGCCTAAAAATAGAAATATTAATAATATTACTAAAACTAGAAAATACCATTATAAATATTTAGCGAACATTTGAAGTATCAATGCTTATTTATATTTTAATTACAACAAAATCGTATTCTCGAAAACTAGTTTAATGTAAATCTTTCTAACACTTATTTTTCAATATAATTTTTAAAAAGTAAGTTGAAAACTAAACCATTTTTAATTAACTAAAACGTAATGACAGACATAAAAATACACATAACTGTAAAACTCATACTACATCACTTCGTCCAAGATCTAAAAAAATCTATTAAATAGTAAAAACACAATATATAAAAGTTTTTTTTAAGTTATCGAAAAGTTTAAAATAGTTAAACAAATATACATATTAAAATGCAACTCAATAGCAACTGACGTTTTAGTTAAAACTTTAAAACATTACCTAAATGGAAAAAACATTATAATAGGTATTTTTATATGCTAATGTTAAGTACAATACTAATGTGCATCTTAACCTTAGCTTATAAAGTTATATTATTATAAAGTATACTTTTATACTTCGTTATTGAAACGTTAAGACCTCAAACAGCACAATTTTTAAATACAATATTGTCTTCGCAGAAGATTTTTTAAATGTCCATGTCATCAATATTTACGACATTTTTTTGGCAGTTTTCATTATCATTAGAACTATAATAATTTAATATATACAGTGAAACCTCTGAATAGCGGACACTCTCGATCATCAAATTTTTTTCCGTAATTCGGAGGTGTTCGTTTTTCAGAGGGGATACATTTTTGAAATTTATTTGTATAATAATGTACTATGTATATTGTATATAATATGTATAATTTTATTACTTATTATTTATTGTAGGCGAAATTTTTACAATCAAAATCAAAATTATGTACATGTATTAGATTCTGAACGGAGTGAAGAATGTATTGCTTTTACAATGATGTGTGTTTTTTTTTTTTGTGTCTGACGACAACATTTGGAGCAGTAATAATGCTCCGATTTTTGACTTCAGTCCCTCCTTGAATAGGAAAATTCATCTAGTTGGTACTTTGGGGGGTCAAAAGTAAATATTTTCAAATAGTTTTCAAAAAAATCGAGAAAAATAAAAAAAAAGTGACAGAAAAACGGAAATTTTACGAAAAACCACTTTTCGACAAAATCGATTTTTTGATTTTGCTGTAACTCAAAAACTAATCATTGTAAATACTTGAAATTTTCACCAAATGTTTATATTATAGTTATCTCTTTACAGTTAAATTTTCAAAATATTTTGACCATTTTTAAGCTACTTATAGACAATTGAAATTTTCGACTTTTCTAAGTTTTTTTTCTTCAAATGCCGATAAAAAATTTTTGGGTGGCCAGAAAATCTTGAAAATTTAATACAAGGTTTCTTATAAGTTATTCTTAAAGTGATAAAAAAAAATCCTAAATCGTTAGTCACAATTTTTTTTTATAAGTGCTTAAAGTTCGAATTTATACGAAATATGTCAAAATTTAAATTAAATTTCATACTCTCATTATGCGTATGTTGCCAAATACTTTTTTTATTAATAAACAGATACTATAAAGTAACTATAGTAACATATAGTAACTATACTATTTGTTTCAAAATAGAATATATGACAATATTTAAATATAATATATCCTAAACTGACAAATCATCTTCGTTCAGAATCGTTTTTCGTATACAATGATACCTATCATTGCATTCAAATTTAACCTACCATAGTCTGAAGTCCATCCCACCCCCTAATATACAGCAGAGCGATACCCGCTTACCCGCTTTTTTTAAATTATTTTTGTTTGAAAAAATCGGTGAGCTTTTTCTGTTTATAATTACACCGTCTTGTGCAATCTCAATAGTAATACGATAATATATACGAATGTGAATACGTATTATTTTCAAATAAAGATTAAGGATTTATTACCATTATTCTAAAAACTCACTTATAAAATAATGTCCGTTATTCGGAAGTCTTCCTATTGAAAAGTAGTGAAAATATCCCCAAAAACGTCCGTTATTGGGAGGTGTCCGTTAGTGAAGGTTGCGCTATATATTAAAATCCAACCGGAAACCATAGTGATGAATAATTTGTAAGAACGTTTTATTCCCGGGAACGCATGATATTTACGGGAATCATACAGAAACTACAGGAATTAATTATAGTTAGTCCGTCATTAATTTATTATATACATACTTGAATTATATATTACAGTTTTTTTGTAAAATTCGTTTTTAAAAGTGCTCACTCTGCTTAAAAATATACATTAAAACAAAACACAAAACTAGGTTTCAATTAAGATCGGTATATCCTAATTATATTATATTATATTATGTACATTTAATTGCGGAATCGATGCTATATTGTTAGAATCGATGGGACCTATTACAATTCTGTGTTTTTTTTATTACATTAATACAAAAAACTAAATTTAAAAATAATTAACATTGCAAGTACTAAATAACAATTTAAACCAACACATCTTTTATAGCTATATTAATCATTATTAAGTTTAATTGATTAAAATTTACAAAATAAATCGGCTTTTTTAATATTTTAAAGTTTAAAACATTTAAATCTCAATTTTAAATAAAAACTTAGTGTTAAAAAAATGGAGGATATCGCAAAAAAGTAATTTAAATTATCAAATAATGATATAATTTTATAATGACGAATTATGTTTCTTAAACATATACATATCGAAATCCTTATAAAGATTTTCAGGACACATACCAGCCTGGACAGGTTAGAGGCCTAAACCGACAAACCCTTGACCATATTATAGCTTTTGCAAGTAAATAAATAAAATAAATTGAGAGTTATATATAGTAGGTACATAATATATCTTATGAATATTGTGTTGGCTTTCCTAGTGTTACGATAACAATGAATAGGTAATCAACAAAACTATGTGAGACTTTTTTTCTCGTTCCTTTCGAAATCTAAACACTATTTGAAAAGAACTCATAAGTAGTTTAGTTTTATTAGAATATATACTTACCCATATCCATACGTCGTATAAGTATATTATTTAAACAAAATAACTATTTTAAATATTTTCTATTAAAAATATTAACTAATTATGAACAATTATCCTATACAATAATAAGATTTTACCTATATAATACATTTTGAAATAGTTATAATATTATACAAAATAATATAGTTATACTTATGCAAAAAATATATAAATCTATAAACGTGGCTTTCTTACTAACATAAAATAATTACTGAATACATTATTTGTAGTTAATATTCCCGGAAAGTACAAACCCGAAGTGAAAACCAAGTAAATAAGTAATGGTTTTAAATTATATTCCTGCTTAAAACAAAATTTTCTAATGCTGAATATAAACTATTCAAAATTCATAGTAATATCATTTAATTTTTTCAGTTTAGCACATATACATGTATAACAAATTTACAGAAAATCTATTTTTCAAAATAAATATAAATACCTATTCCTATAACCACCTAAGTCCTGAGTATCAAACATATGCATATTAAATCTAAATATATTTGATTATTTTGTGTAAGCCTCTTCTCCGTATTTTCAACTACATTTTTTAAGAGGATTTATTTTATAAACTTAGGTATCGGTTTTCATTAATTTAACCAATTATATATTTAATTCCAGTCCGATACTACTTGATTCTATCGGTTCAACTCTACGAGGATCTCCATCAAAACTTATATAATAGTTACAATGTTTACAATATTTTGTAATGCCGATATTATTTATGGACATAATTACTTTCCACTAACATGACTCTTGGCCGTTGCCTGTTATCACCATGTCCATTTAACGCCAAAAGTTATATTATGGTTTTCGAAAAAAAAAATGTATTTATTACTTTAGATAATTTTTGAGAGCTGAACCTAAATTCTTACCTTACCTCACTATAATAGTCTTTTCTTTATCAAGATCACTAGTTTAGTTTCAAAATAATACATTAAATTATTTTATTAAATATAAACTAGGCCCAAAGTACAATAATATGTAAGTAAAAAATACATACATGCGACAAATACCTTCATAAAGTTAGCAGCACAACTATGGCAGACACCTATGAAATACATCCAACAAACTTGTTGGTAACTTGTTGGACATTGTTGAATTACTCCCAGACTTTGTTGGACTTTTATTTTAACGTTAGAGCTTTAGACACTTTTGTGCTGCCAACTATACTCCAACAGCACGACTTTGTGTCAGCCAAATTTCACCCCTATAAAAAATGTCGAGCATGGTTTGTTGGACACCGTTGGACCACTCCAAAAAATTTTTAATTACAATTAAATTGGTTAATTTACTCATGTATTATTATTATTTTCATATTTTTAATTGTATAACTTTAAGATATTTAATCAACTCAATTATTATTAATTTCTTTTAAAAAACCATAATGCTCTTTATGTTGAAATTTAATTATAATTAAAAATTTTAGGTTGCATTCATTTTATTGATTATTTTTTTTATAAATTACCTGGTTGGTTAATTTACTCATGTATTATTAATTATTATTATTAGTAAAAGTGAAACAGAACCAGTAAGATTAAAGTAAGAATAATGAATGATGGATAAACGTTGGCAACTTGCAAGGCGCATCAGCAATTTAAACGAAAATGTTAGACGCAATTGGTCCATGCCCGGCGCATCATGTGGTAAATCGGATAATTCGAACTAAATTTAGAGACTTTATCGCGGCTAAAAGAGCATTATTGATAGAAAAAATAAGAACAAGTAAAGTGGTTAGGTAAACGATTTAATTGAAAAAAGTTAAAGAATTCAAATGTTTAAAGAAGACAGTGATTTGACATAGAAAAATAAGAGAGACCAGATTCATCGTTATATCAAGAAATGTCAGGAAGTTTGAAATAACCGCAGAAAATATTTGATTAACCTCCAGACAATAATTGATGACTTACATTGAATTAAGTCCCAAATATTGAATTGAGACCCACAAATACTTTTGAGTATTGGTCGGAGTTGAGTCCGACCAATATTGTTAGGTTGTTCGAGTTGAGTCCCTTCAGCGATACCTACTATAATTTATATTGATTGATTCCGTTGTTGTTAATAATAATAATAATAATGTTCTTAAAATAATAATAATTATGTGTATTATAATAATGTTAATAATTAAATAGTGACTAGTAAAAATTTAAATGATACTGAATTTAGAAGTCAAATCTCCAAATTTTCTTATTTATATATTTGTTTGTCTGCTCCAGTAAAAATTTTTCTTTTTCAAATATTTCTTTACGTGGTATTTTTGCTTTGCTTCTTAATTTTATATATGCATCAGACTGTATCCTCAGAAGAGTATCCACAAGAATAAAAATATTTGGATATCCCGAATGAAAAAAGTATTTAATTTTGAATGAATTTGACTGTGTAGATAATTATGACATTTTATCATACGGACTCAATTCAAAGATATTAAGATAATAAGCTGGACTTAATTCAAACATATAAAATTAGCATGGACTCAATTCAATATCATAACCTAACCGTAATTGATTTGATACGAAAAAGTTACCTGTAATATATATAAGGAAATTTAGTAAATGGGCGTACGTGTGCGTCATTGCTTAGATCAAATGATAAAATTATGAGATTAACTGGAATAGATTCGATAAGCGACACGCCACTAAAATGTCTAAAACGCACATCCATTTCGATCATAGGTAGTTACTTTATTGTTATAAAATTAAATTAAGCTAATAGTATAAACATTTTATAGGTACAATATAAATATTAATTGTTACAAACCTCGCTAGTTTAGCGTCGAAATCCATTAAATTTTAAAATAAATTAACATTAAAAAATACAAACAAATTGACAATTAAAAATTTTGATAAACGAAAAAGAGACTTTTTCGTGTTTTCGCCAATGTGTGATACCAAAATATATACTCATAAAAATTTTAAATTTTTGTAAATTAACATAATAGTATTACGGCTACTAAACATCAATATTTTTAGATATTATACACAAAAAAAAATAAAACCATCTAAATATAGTTCAATAATTAAAAAAATCAACAGGTAACTTTACAGTTAACTTGTCACTATAGGCGCAATTATGTTGGTGCTATGGGGGTAGGGGCTTAGCCCCCCATGGCCCATATATTATTATTATTTCAATTATTTTAATGATGTGACGCATACATCAGTAGATTTTCTGAAATCAATGATGCTTATTGTCAACAATTAACTGGTTAAGAAAAAATATTGATATTAAAAAATTAGTTGAAGATGTTTACCCAAATTTATATAAATTGCTACATGTAGTTTTCATAATATCTGTTAGTTTGGCCGGGAGATTGTAAACTCGGCTCGGGTTTTTTTCAAGTCAAAATTATTTAGATGTAAACTCGGCCCCGATTTTTTTCAGGTAAAAATGATTTAGGTGTAAAAACCATCATTTTTCTTATAATATTTTTGAGAAACATTTAGCATTACCCAGAGGACACCACGAGGAGGCGGTTCTCATTATCCTCCAAAAATTATTTTCATTTTCATATTATTATTCATATTATGAAATTCGTTATTTAAATGAAAAATGTAATTAAAATGTTATAATATTGATAATAAAATAATAATAAATGTATTTATATAAATTTATAAGTGTAAAAATGTGTAAAATTATATAAGTAAAACTGTAGTGTAAATAATGAGTGAAAAATTTAAGTATAATAATATATAAATCTAGTTTTTTAAGTAAAAAGCCATGTATTTTACATATTCACTCACTGATATTTCTTTATTTTTATATTTTGTAAGTGTTCTTTCTAAAAGCTCTTTTTTTTTAGTTTTTGTATTTTAGAATTTAAATGGTGCATTTAGGTTGTTGATTTTAATGTACGTTTCTGTTTGTACTTCTTTTAATTTTGAAATGACGGAATATATATTGGGGCGAGTGGAATTAAAACTTGAATTAAAATGCACATGAAATAATTCACATGCATTTGTTGCAACCTTTTTTATCACCTAACATTTTCGGGCCGAGTTTACAATCGATTTATTCTACTACCTGAAATTTCCGGACTGAGATTACAATCTACCTATTTTTATTGCTTAAAATTCTCGGGCCGAGTTTACAACAAAAAAGGTAACTTCGGGCCCAGTTTACATTTGCCCGTTTGGCCACCTCCAAAAGTTATAATTTTCTTCTATGCAGCGATTTAAAACTTGGCAAAGAACAACAATGATACAAGAACGAATTTTAAATTTATCAATATTAAATATAGAAAGAAATGTAACAAATAGTTTGGGCACAAAAACAATTATTGACAAATTTAGTGTAACAAGTGTAGCTGATAGAAAATAAGTATTATTTTAATATTGAATATTAAATTTATCTAAATATTAAAATATTCCAATATTGAATGAATTTTTTGTGTATTGTTAGTAGCCATTAGGTTTGTAAGTTATGGGGGTGCGGGAGCGAAGCCTATGGTTGTTACGGTATCGACTGACTGTAACTTCTATTAACGTTCACGACAACACGTCGGATAACGGGTTCCGGTCGTGATGAAATAATAATAATGCAGGATATAAAGAGTTCTCAAAAATATAAAAAATAAATAAATAAATAATTTTATGCTGGCGGAAATTGAACATGGTGATAACGGGTGAGGGTAACTTTGGCGGAAAACGGATACCCCTGTTAAATGTTAAATATAATATAGGATGTTTGTCAATAACATTTTTTCTAACTTAATTATTTTAAATCTGATTTTAAAATTCACTATAAACATTGTATTTTTGTATTTTGATAATTTGTTAATTATTTTTAATGTTATGTAAAATTTTCAAATAAACCAACACATTTGATATAAATATATAATACAATTATCAAACTATTCAATAAATATAAATCAGACCTACTTGTAATGTTTAGTACAGTTATTAGTTCAGAACTATTATCAAAATAATTAAGTAGGAACCCACTGTACATCTTATTATTACTCACATTCCAAAAGATTTTTATAAATAATAATGATAATTATTTTGATTTATTATTACTAATATTACTAATAAATAATAATTTATTAGTTTACATTTTAGTCATGTAACTTATAAGTTTTAAGTGTTACACGTTTACACCTAACTCATACTTACACTTACATAAAAAAACGTTAATATATCTCTGAAAAATATTGCATATAAATAGTTCGAATGTACAGCAAAGTGGTATTTGCCAACCTTTTTAAAATTTAATTTTAACTGAGATTCTTAATTTTAATCTAAATCTTTCGATAGAATAAAATATTCTATACCATATTATACAATTTATGCATTTTTTAGAGAGCGTTTTATAACTTAAATTTTAAGTATCTATATTAAATTAATGTATTTAATTTTACCCCAGGTATAGAATCATCATTTCGTTGAACGTTCTTGCTACTGCCAATTACCCATGACATCCACCTGATACCACCATCTCTAGTTGGTTCTTCTTTCATATTGCTATAGATACAAATATATAAATATCACTGCTTATAGAACTAGGAGTAAAATCATTTTTATGTAATGATAAAAAATAGTTAATGTATTTAAGATTTTCTAAAATATGATAATAATAAAAATTTGTACTTTCAAAAAATTATTTTTACATGTATTTGGCACAGATATAATTAAATTATTAGATGTACGAGTATGTCCACAAAGAAAAAATTGTCTTTACACTCTCAGACCTTTACTTAAGAATTAGAAAGATGAACAAACATGGCAAACATGCAAACAGAGATCAAGAAACAACTGTACTGAAGCGGTATAAAAACACATTTTAGAAAATTGCTACACCCTCGATAACGCCACAATCGATTCAGTAAGCATTTTTAGGCGTTCCTTGTTTTCATAGAATAATTGCACTTACTAATACTAATACAATATCCACGCACACGTTTATAGTAGATATGTATACACACAAATATACACATTATTAATTTTGCAAATAATAAATATGATATGTAAACATAATATATAAGTAATAATACGTGTTATACACGCAACAATATTGTTCATTGATAATAATTAGAGTATACTCATAACGTAGGAACACAATATAACCTAACGTTAACGAAATATTTTTTATACATGCATATAATTAAATTAACATTAAGTATTACCACATTAAAATATAAGTACCCGCTTATCTTATAAAAAGTATATATTATTATGTACAGTTAGTCAATTGTCAATATTTGCATGGACAATTTTTTTATTTTTTTAAACAATACAAATATTACCTACTTATTTTTTATAAGTCGGTGCTTATTATATATTTTTTAATTGTAATAAATAAAATTATATACGAAACATTCACAACTATAGGCGTGTACAAAAGGAGTAACTAGTGTGTCTAAGCACTTCTGACATGTAATTACTAATTAGGGGCTTAAAAGTAAGGCCTCCGAGTCAGGGGCGTATTTTAATTTTATCCATTGTTTCTACGTAAAATTCAATTTTTTCTAAAATATGTGATGATAAAAAAATGAACAAAATATTATTCCGTGCTATTACATAATTTAACGTCAGTACACAACATTTTTACATTTGCGTGTATAGATCATCGTTTAAAATAGAAGCAATAAGCATATAGGTTATACATATACTTACTTATACCAGTTACTATATAACCCAAAATCGTTTGAACTCATTAAATCTGATATAATACATAGAACTATAAATAATTTCAAATCTGTGTGTGTACTTGATTATATTAACAAGATAACAAAACTACAAAACATTCATAAATTAATCGAATTCACCATAAATCGAGTATAAAACTCTTATGAAAAAGTTGTTAGACTAGTGACTTTATAAATAACTAAAATAACTCATTACATTGAAATTTGAAACAACTTTTTCACGTTTTTTTTAATATTAAAACGAAAAAAATCGGTATCTAAGAATTTCCTTAACTTAATTATATTTTTTTTTAATAATATAATAACTAAAATTGATTTTATAAAAATTGATTTGCTGTATGACTGTATGCAGTGGCGTAAATTGGGTGGTGCAAAGGTATGTTTTTGCACCACCAGAAAATCATTGAAGTATATAATAATATATAAACAGGTACAAAATTGTAATTTTTGTGTATGTATTATCAATTAAATTATTATTCTATCTATATTATAAAATAATTAAATAAAAAATATGGCAATAATTCAGTACCTGAAAAATTAGAATCAAAAATAGAATACATAAAACAAAATGGCCTTAAAAAAGGTTTCCGTCAATTATAGAGACATTAAAAATATTCCAAACAATACCTACCTACTAATACAGCAGGTTGCAAAAGATCTTTTTCTTGTCTAAAGAGGTTAAAAACTTACCTTAGAACGACTATGAGACAAGAAAGGCTTAGTAATTTAACAGTTTAGCTACATTGTAGCTCGAAAAAAAGAATAATATTAATTTGGACCAAGTAATTGATGAATTTGATTCAATGATCTATGGAAATAGAGGACGTTGTCTCAACTTAAAATAAATACAAAACATTTTTGACTGTTTTTTTTTTATTTATACAGTAAAATCCCGTTACAACGAACTCTAGGAGATCGAATTTTTTTTTTCGTTGTAACGAAAATTCGAATATATAGCTTTTTATAAGGTCTTTCTATGACTTTTGTTATTACGGGATTTTTCGTTGTAACGGGAATTTATTGTATTATAATAATAAAGGTTTTACTGCTAAAATAATTCAAAAGGTATTCATTATTTACAGAAATATATCATGGAAAAATATATTATAGTTTATAGGGAAGGATTTTACTTAAGAACTTGGATTATTGGTGGGTTGGAAATAATTATAAGTTGAGAATATGCCATGGCACCACCAGAAATTGGACCCAATTTACGCCACTGACTGTATGGCTGTATAAAAGTTATAATTTTTGTTTCCAACTATTCAATAAAAAATACTTCCAGAAACTAAATTTAAAAAAATACATTAAAAAAATGAACTTTTTAAAGTTGTAGCTATATAAAATGGCTTATGTATCTAAAATAATTATGTTACATTATACTATGATACACATTTCTAAAATATAAATAAAAATTATGGAGCAATACTTTATCCCCAAAAAAAATATTATAATTTATAATTTAAAAAAATGAGCAAGTAGGTAATTGCTCTTCTATCCAGTAACTTATACGTCGATAGTGTACCTCATCGTTAAGTAAGTCACTGGTAATGGATACATTAAATTTAAATTTAATTAAAAATCATTGCATAGGTACATAAGAATTCCTATTCTAGATAGTCTGCTAGTCTATATTACTAAGTATAATATATTATATTTTATTATATAGACATTTATTTTACTATTAGTAATACAGACAATACGGTTGGTTGAATAAATTTTTATTAAAATCATTAAATACATCATAATATTATATATTATTGTTATTAACTTTTTAATTAATGCCGACTTCTATCAAAAAACAGTGTAAATAAATGTATGATATAAAAAGACAATAACTTAAAATTATTTTAAATACTTTGAAAATGATGTGCATGATGTACAAAACATAATAATAATCGTAACTTCAGGTTTTCACGAAGAATATTTTTAAATTACAACAAACTACCTAAAAACTAAATACCTCGCTAAATACTTACACCATGTATAGAAAATGATAATATAAACATTTGGTAAAAACATCAAGTAACTACTGATATTGGGATTGACTTGACAAAAAAAACAAAATAGATGTTGCCAAAATCTCGTTTTGCGTAAAAATTCACATATTACCCTAGTTTTTACCCCCAAAGTACACTTACTAGATTCACTTTTTTACTTGAAAACAATTTTAAATTAAAGATTAAAGCATTTTGATCACTCTAAAGTACGATTATAGACAGAAAAATATCCATTGTAAAATCATTATACATTCATTGTCACTTATAGAATTTAAAAACATTCAAATTACATTATTATTCTATAAAAAATATTTAATTAAACAATCAAACTTTTAAACATTGACATTTAATTTTGAAAGTAGGTACCCATAAACAAGACTTTTTTTAAACTTAATTACATATAGTTATTTTTTATTTGGGTGGCAATATTGTATTTTTTTATAGTTGTAACAAACAATTCCAACCCATCTTTATCTTTTAAACGGGAAAAAAATGTGTCTTCTATAAAATTTAACATACACAAGAACACGCAGATATACGAAATATATATACATAAGTAAGTATTATTAAATCTTGTGGTTTATTTACTTAATAATAAGTTGATTTTCAAATATTAATTTCTAGAGTACAATATATAAGTATATGCGCAATAGCGCAATGCGCTAATTGACAACTATTATAATTAAACAATAATTCGGTTTTATTTAATTTTACATATAGATAAAAATTACATATTTTCAGTTTTTGAAAACACTATTTTCATGAAGACTTATACGTTTGATTCTATTATTTCTAGATGAGATCGTTTAATAAACAAAAAGAAACCTATTAAATTCACAATTTAGATATCATTATGTAGTGTATATGAGTATATGAGATAGAGATACATATATAATACATATTCCACAAATGAATAAATATATATGTTCCAAAATAGCTCAACAAATAAAAATAAAAAGAATTCTATATTATACTGAAAATGAAATATACCATTCGAAATTAGATATAATACATAATATACAGTTTATACACCAAATACCAATTAACTACGAATGTTGTTATGTTATAATTTGTAATTTAAGTTCTAAATTGTAAATTCTTTATCTTCAAAAAATATTTATAACAAATGTAATGGAATGAAAGTTTCAAAGTTAATTTTTTTACTTATCTACTTTATAGGATGATTCACCAGCATTCTCATACCCTTTTTTCTTCAATAATACAGTTAATCAAAATCTATTTTTTTTTTATTTATAAGTTTACTTAAATACCATATTTTTTAAATTCTTAAAAATTATTTACGTTAAAAAATTTATTCACTTAATAATTTACAATAAAAATGAAGGGTTCTCATTTAAGAAACAGAAGTTTATATTGCCACAAGACATCCATTAAGTAGTACGCAAAATGTCAAGAATTTTAGAATCTGGTCTTTAAGTATAATTAAAATTGTCAAAAATCAAAATTTAAATAAATTCATTGATACGAGTCAAAGGGATGAACATGCTTGGTTAATCACCTGTACATATTTGTTTAATTTGAAATACGATATTTTTTTCCATTTTTCTGAAATTCCAATTGCCTTGTACTCAAGCCGGCGTTAGGTGGTGGCAATACGGAGCTAGGGCCACGTGCATTCAAGGGTTATGGTTATAGGTTAAATAAGCTCTACCCAGGTCTTTGCAGGAAGTAGCGGAGGCTCTAATTGTACTCGTATAATTATGTTATTATATAATATCTATAATACAGAGACATACTACAGTATGGGTTAGGTTACGGATTTTGATATCGATGCCACATTGCTTTTGTATAGGTATCCAGCATTCACTCAATCTTATTCATCATCGTCTTTTAAAGTAAGTCAAGTTCACCACATCGCTGTACAATCCTCATTATTTACAACAACCGAAAAATTACTAATTGAAAAGTCACCCATCGAGAGATTAAAAAAAAATTGTAGGAACTTACGTGTTTCATCGAGTTAAGAGCAAAGGTGCAATTATGTATAAATTATTATTCCTCGGACTTTGTTTCGAAGTTATGGCCATTTATCACAATGTCATTAATCACGTCTAGTTGGTCCGTGGCTTGGCTTGCGCAGATAAGTGCAGTGTGCAACACGATCGAAGTTGATATTATGAAGCTGGGTTTACTGAATTATTTCTATCGTAATCATCTATCGTGAAATGCCTTTTTTTCAATTTCCAGAGAGATGTGATAAAGTAACCACTTACTAAGATTTGTATATCCCCCCGAAAATTGTATTGTAGGTGGCCTTGCCTACATATTAATGTTAACATAAATACTTGTACAATGTAAGAATTATACTATATTTTTATTTCTTAAATTCCTCATCCATGTACAATGTACATATTATATAATATAATCAAATTAATATAACCACAGATAATGTTGATTTGTAATTAATAATAATGCAATATGTATATATGTGTTTTAGTATTCTTGTTCACTTTTTATAGCAACTATAACTTATCTTATGTTCTTTCATGTGATCATGTATCTTACTTAATATGTTGTATTTATGACCAAAAATGTTTTATGTATTAAAAAGTTTTTTATTTAATTAGTGTTTAAATTTCTGAGTAGGAATTTTATTATGCAATCTAAATTTATCCATATATATTATTAACTATTATAACTTTCAACCTCCAACACAAGCCTTAAAGCCTTATTGCTTACAGGAGGTCGATAATGATAAACTATATATTTTTAATTTTTATTGTTAAATTGTTAAAATTTGTTAATTTCTATAATAAATTATAAATGGTTTTTTTTATAAAAAAAAAAAAATTGTCATGTTTTAATTTCGTATGATGTGTATTATTTTTTAACTTAACTTAAACCTTCTAACTATAGTTAGTGTCCAGCTTTGTATAAATTTTACTATAAGCAATTACATTTTTGATTTATTTTAAGATATTATCTATAGATATTATTTTAACTACAGAAATGTTATTACATTTTGAATTATATAAGTTAATAATATGATATATTTTAATAATAATAATAATATAATATAATAAATGTAATATTTTCGGATTAATCGTCATACTTAAAGTAAAATAATTAAATAAATTATTTTAATTTTTAATAGCTATATCAAAAAACATACAAAATATATCTAGTGATAAAAGCCACAAAATTGTCTCCGTTCAGAATCGTTTTTCATGTACAAAGATAAGATATCATTAAATTCAAATATAACACATCTTACACGTCCATCGTCCATCAGCCATCACAATAACTCACTCGACACCTATAAAAAAAGTGGACATACGTAAACTGCGCCCAAATTGTTATCTTTGATAAAAAGGTATAAAAGTTATCAATCTAATATCAGTTATATCATATTGAAATACTATCATACATTTTAACCCTTTATTATATACAACATAATATAATTCTTTATAATATTTAATAATTTACCAAATAAATATTATTAATTTAATAATTTTAAAAATAATAATTATAATAATAATAATAATAATAATTTATCATTTATTGTAAAAAAAAAAATATAAATAATGCATTCTATGTAATATTTAATAATTTACCTAACGAGTGCGATTACATTATTTCATCACTTACTCCACACTATAATGTTCTTACAATTATGAATTATTATTATATAGAATGCATAATGCATTACTTATATTTTTTTTTTTTTACAATTATGAATTATTATTATATTAAAATTATTAAATTAAATTAGATAGATAGCTTATAAATTATATATTATATAGAATATTAAGGGTTAAAATGTATGACAGTATTTTATAGACGTAGATTGATAACTTATAATATTCCTAGTGTAGGAACTGACACGTGTACCTTTTTTTACTTTATAGGAACTTACACAAGTACCTGTCTATCGTCTTGTAGAAACTGACATACTTACCTTTATTTTCGTGTAGGAACTTACGATTCCCCAAAAAAATAAGGTACCGTACAGCAAAGCGATACCCACTTTCCTATACCATTTTGTTTTTTAATATCAATAAACTACCTATCAAAAATCGATCGAGAATAAATTATTTTACGGGTAAATATGCTATGAATCTATAATATAAAACTTTAAACTTCAAAAGCTCATAAAAAATTAACTTGACTTTCCAGTAGAAATTTGTTTTTCAATATAGATTAAAATACTTATATTATTTAACCTTTAATTTCATTTTCAAGTCTTCGGTATAAAAAAAAGAAATTTTCTATGAATTTATATGTTTATAACTACAAAATAATTTAAAAATTATCTTACGAATTTTGTCAAAATTTGAATTTTAAACTTTAAAGGCTTATAAAAATATTATTATTAATATTAATATTATTTTTATTAAATAGGTACTTAATAAAAAAGAAAATATTTGAAATATCTATAAACAGCTTAAAATATTTTGAGAATTATATTACAGGTATGTATGGAAAATAATCAAAAAAAAAATTGTAGTAAATATTTTATGTATCTATGTACGCATATTATATAAATCCTTTGCAATAATTTGGTAAATGGTAAACCTAAGTGGTTACTGGTCGTACACGATTAAGTACGTTACCTATCTTATTGTCGAACTTGAACCAATATTTTTTATGTAACGGCTTAAATAATATATAATTATATAACTATATTAACTATATTATAATAATATTTAGTTACCCAACTAATGTTATCATTGTGTGGGATCGTTCATTAAACGATTAAACACGTACACGCGATCGTGTATTGTGTTTAGTGTAGGTATTATAGTAGACACTCACCGTCGTGATAGTCGTGTGCTATCTTTTTCTAAAAATATTAGCCCCTAGACATGTATATTTTATCTGCGTTTTCTTTCAATCGGCACTATGCTCGTATCCGACGTATACATCTTCGCTCACAGAATTGTCTGTCATTTCGTTATAGCCGTGGTTATCAGGTTCATAAAGTATACTATGGTAACAATGCGGTATGTAATTTACCGCCATGAACATTCTTAGTTCATGTTTACTGCTTATTAATCGCAAAATTCAACCAATCACAGCACCTATTTGTTTTTTGGAAATTACGGGTTTCGTTATCATGATGAAGTGTGAACTGTGAAATCCATTATATCATACCTAGACCTTATTCTATACAAATGTATGAAAAAAATAAACATTATCTATCTTATTGGTTAATGGTTATCAATAATTCATATATAATGAATTTCATTATTACTCGGTGATATTTGTCATTTGATTTCCTACTTATTTTATTTTGTACAATTTAGTTAAATTTAGTAGTATACCTACCTACTAAAATTATTATAACTTACAGTACCTACATCTTGCATATTGTAGTTTCAAGGTAGCTCATCATTCTTTGTTGGCAGTTGACACATTTATGAATTTATTTGCTCTTTGCACAGTTCACTAAATTCCTATTTATTGATGCATTCGCATTAATAATTACCAGTTGTTACCACATTAATATGTAAGTATTTTATTGGTTTTAATTTTACATGTCATTTAAGAAAACAACCCCAATGGCCTCAAGTTTTCCTTACTAAACATAGTACCTACTAATTTATTTTTACACCTTAATAAACTCATTGACCATTGTTCAAAATGTTTTCACTGGGTGACTCCTAATTTGTCAAGCCCACATGTTAGAGATATAACCCACCTAGTTTTATAATCGTATAAAACTATTAAACATTTAATGGTTTGAATCTTATTTCTTTAGTTTATTGTACTAAATATATTACGTATAGGTAGGTTGTAGAATTTTAAAAGAAAAAAATGTATTTTTATTTGATATTGCTCAATGGTCTTAATCTTAAAACTCCTTTGAATCTGTAGGTTTTGTTATTTACTTGTAAATTAATATTATGTTAATGTGATAATGAATGTTGTGTTTATTGATTTTTAATGTTTTTATTAGAATAGTTCTAACCATTATACAGCGCTTTAATAATCAGGAGCACACTAGGAGATATGTGACCTAATATTATGCAATGATAAACATGATAAACTATAATATAGCATTCATATATTAGTGGTAATGTATTATTGCCAATATTCAATTGATCAGCAGGCTCGCTGCCGGCCGTATATTAACATACCGTTATATTTTGTATACTGTTGAAATGTTCTACTACCGTTAAAACCCTTCAACTATTCTCAATCATTTTTACATTATTTTTAACACTTTTTCTTGTATGCCAATATTATAATTCAAATAACATTTTATATTTTTGTTATAATGAAAAAATATTAACTTTAGTCTTAATAAATAAATAATTTAATTGAACCTATTTTCATCAGGTATTTACAATGGAAGAAAATAATCAAAAAAGATCAGTATTTGAAATTTCCAAAACTACTATATCTGGATATACCATCGAAATTGGAAATACCACTTATGAAAATACTTTGGAAGAACGCATTCAAGCTGCTAGAAATGCTTCATCAAGTGCTAAACTAGCACAAAAACAAAACATAAAAGAAAAATTATCTAATTGCAGGAATGTAAAAGATATAAATTTTCAAAATAATATGGCTGTTAAAAAATTAATGAGTAGTGCTCAAGAGTTTAAAACTAAAAATAAGCAATGTGTTTCTTTAAATAAAACATATAATCTAAATTCTACTCATCTTTTAAACTTAACTAAAAATATAAATTCAAATTTTGAATCTAAATGTAACACAAGTTTGTTAAAACCAATGTATAAAGGAAATTGTTCAATGCAACTCCGATTAGAAGCTATAAAAAATAATAAAAAGATTTCTAATAAAATTTCATATGAATGTAATAATACTTTAGAATCAAATAATCCTTCAAAAAATGTGAGTCATCAAGATATCCCACCAACAAAAAATCATAGTTCTAAGTTATGTCATACTAATATTGCCAAGCGTTATGAGTATAACACTAGATCAACTGTACAAAAACATCTTGAAGAAGTTAAATATGCTGGACACTGTGATCGTACTAAAGATATTACTAATATACCATGTAAGTTTTTAATTTTTATCTAATTAAGGCATTTACAATTTCTAACTTATGATTTTGCTATATCGATGATAAGTTGCATAAAAAATTGATTTATTTAATGGTTTATTAAAATTTAACAAATCAATCATAGATTACAAAATTATATTTAAGGAACCATTTTCTCGCTATAAACTACTGTTCATTATATCATGTTTAATTATTGTTTGTGCAGTACGGCATAAAGAAACTAAATTTATATCTCAATTGGCGGTTCTAATATTTTTTAGATAGGTACTCCAAAGTTTACTAATATACTATATAATACTTTATGTGCAAAAGTGGTTCAATCTTAACTTTAATAGAATATGAAGTATCTATTTATTACTTAAAATTTATTTTTTTGACGGGATGAAGCTTTTAATTTTTTTATTTACTTTATATGTAGCTTAGCGATTCCATACATCCCTCTCCTAAGTTTTACTGGATTTTCACATATTTGATTCAAGCACTCTAGTGTCCTAACCAAATGTTTTAAATAATACTTTTGTTTCTTATTTTAAATCATCTATCCCTGTAGGTAAAAAAAAAATTTTAATCAAAAATAATTTTTAGTATTTTAAAATTATATTTAGACTAAATACAGTAGAATCTTGGTAATCCAGCCGTTCAATAATCCGATAAGTCCAGTAATCCGGCTATATTAACCTATACGTACCAATATGTATTTGACATTTGTATGTAAAGTTACTGTCTTAAACAATAAAACGTTAGGTAAAACTAAGTATAATAATAGATTAAATCCGAATAAAATTATTAAATATTTTATTTTTATTTAGTTAACGTTGAAATACAATAAGGTTATTCATTTTTTAATAATTAATAAATATATTTTTTAATTTTTCAATAAGTAAAAATGCGTTTTTTTATGAACCCTCGTTAATCCGGCAGTAGCTTAGTCTGATATCTGTCGGATTACCGAGATTCTACTGTATTGAGAAAGCCTTACCTTCTTATTTATTTATATAATATAGTATTAATTTCAAGTAGGTATTGACAATCATTTTTAATCTATTTGAGTATATTTTAATTGTTTAGGGAAAAAATGTCCCTTTATATTTCATATTTTTTATTTTATTAACAAATAACCATTTAATTTCAAAAAGTTTCTTGGTACAAAAACTGCTTAAATGTAAAAACAATTTGTTCAATGTAATTATTTAATAACTTTTGAGTTATGAGGAGAAGAGAACCTAATACCCACATGTGTTGTTTCTATTATAGTTCCTCAGTCCATCCTCCTTTATATTACCCATTTTATTAAATATCCTATTTTATATTTATCTAACTATGGTATAATCATGTTTCCCAGTATCATAAGACACAACATTAATGATAGGATGCATAAACATTCACTAAATATTATATAAAACAATTAAAACAATAAAGAGCTAATGGTCCGTTAAAAATGATTTAGTGACCCATGATTGGTCTATTAAATTAAAAATTAAGCAACTTTACATGGATATTATATTTTTAATTTTAAGATTATATTTTGTATAATATTATATTATTATTTAACTGTACAGATAAATCAGTAACTTCTGTACAAAATAGACTCATATGTGCAAGAGAAAAAATGACAGCTAAATACAAAGATAATTCTGAAGTAAATGTTTTAAGACTTGAAAATATTAAAAAACCACCAAAATGTGAATGTAAGTAACTTAAAAATTGTATTTATTTTTAAATATTAATCAGGAAAAAACACTATTTTAATTAACCTGTAGTACATAGAACAAATTTATATATATATATATTTATTATAATCTGAAACAATACTTAATTAATAATCATAAAAAGAGTACTTTTTCCTCAGTTTAGAAAATCTTTTAAGTATTTTGTTAATTACTTTAATATATGCAAGGTAAAACTACAAAAATTTACATATTATCTTCTCATTCAGCTTGACAATATTTTTTTATAATTCTGATTTTTATTAATGGTGCTATACTTAATTCAGAATAAGAATGTACCTTACTGGCGCGTCCAAATTATCATCCTAAACATATACAAATAGACAATCTGTGATTGGCTGTCATATTAGTTATGATAATTGTTGTAGTTGGTTATAGTCTTTGGAAAGGGTCTCATGTGTAAACTCAAACTGTATTCCGTCCACCACCTAGTATATTCTTATTTTGATTGGAATATATTAAAAATGGAGATATTCTATTTTTTTCTCACTAATAAAAATTATGATATATTTTAATTGTGTTAACATTACTTTTTATTTTAATAGATAATATTCATCAAGGTACAAATACATTGGGCCATAACATTAAAAATAAAACAAAAAGGTTAAACCAAACTAATCAAAGTATAAAAAAAAAGAAACCTGGACTTGTATCAGCTACTAAAAAAATTATTTTAAATAATAATTCCTCTATTGATAAATGTTTTGATCATCAGCTAATGAATATACAACAAAAACCAATTATACCGGTTTTAAACAACACAATTTCATCTAGTTCTTCTTCTGGTAAGATTTATTTGCTTAATATTTTTTATCAAATATGAAATAATAATTAATAGATTATAATATTAAATAGTAATATATTTTTATTACTTTATCAAATAATATAATTTATTGCAGTTTCAGAAACAATTGTGTCAACAAAACTGGAAAATCAATGCATTTTAAAAAATTCGAAGTTGAATGAATTAGATTCTTTTAGTTTTGTTAGACCACAAACTTCTTGTAATCAACATATATTAGAAAATAAAAAAAAGTAACTATAAAAGTAACCCTATAAGAGAATTTATATCTACTACTGATAGTTATCACTATTTTAACATAATTATTGCTATAGTAGAGATAATGTAATTACATTTATACAGTGATTCAATACTTGAAAAAATCTTTTAGTTTAAGAACCTTTACTAAAGATAATGTATACTATGTATTCAGGCCCGTAGCCACGGGGGGGGGGCGTTGCCACCCCTAAACCCAGTCATTGCACCCCTAAAATATATTAAAAAGACTTTTAGATAGGTATGTATCAAAATTTAAACACCTAACATCAGTGAATATGATGAATATTATAATTATCTATGTAAACTTTAATATAAGTTTTATTTTTATTATTTAGTATTATTTGTTTTGTAACTTTAAAATAAGTTTAAAATAGTTGTGTTAATTTAATCAATGTAAATAAATTAAAAATTGCATTAATATTTAATACATTTATATATAATCCCCCCCCCAAAAAAAAATTTGCTTTGCCCCTCCTGAAAATTTGGTCTGGCTACGGGCCTGTATGTATTTGATAAAACTTCCATATTGTACAATCTTCCTCTTATCATTACTATACTTGGTTTTCTATTAATTTAAAAAAATTCATTAATTGGCTAAATTGTATTACTATTTAATTTTATTAAGTATCAAATAGGTGTACCTGTTGAATCTAAGAAGGAAAAACAAATAAAACAGTAGTAAATCTAAAATTGCTCTTAAAATACTTATACTAATATCACTAACTTAATAATGTAAACCATAATTTTAATTTATATAGTACGCAATATAATAATGATGAATGTATGGAATGGGAAGATATAATTGAAACAGATAACATAGTTGAAAAAGTAAGCTACAAAATAATTTTTTTGAATTGTTTAATTTAAAAAAATATTTCATTTCATAAGGTTAATGACTTGAGAAGAACTAAACATGAATATGAACCTATGGAATGGACACCCGATTCAATCATGCACTCTGATAGAATTAATTATTGTTTAGTGATTGATACAAATATACTTTTATCAGATTTGAAATCAATTACTGTTGTTATAGACAAATATTTAACTGGTAAATTATTTAGTAATAAAATGTTACTATACATAGATTATTTATTCTAAAATATATTTTATTTAGACTATGGTTATCCAACAATTGTTTTACCGTGGCAAGTTTTAAAAGAACTTGATTGCATAAAAAACAGTGATAATGCATTAGGTTATCGAGCACGTGAAGCCACCCGATGGTTATTAGAAATGCTTTCAAAACATCATCCAAGATTAAAAGGTCAACCTATGACAAAAAAATGTAGTATGAATTCTGATGATGATATTTTAAAGTGTGCCATAACTGTTAAAGAAAGAGTGAATATTTTAGTAAGTAATTCACTTCTTACTATTAATATATTTGTTTATTCATACACATTGTATACTAACTATGCCGTTTACAAAAATTTGTTGTAAATATAATTATAAAATAAACCAATAACTTTATCAAAATAATAAAAATTAATAATTTTATTTTTAAATACAAAAAATAATTATTTAATATTTTGGTAATTTTCTTCAATAAATATAGAATAGTTTAAACAAAAAGTCCCAAACCCTGATAATATAATATATTTCTCAATTTCCTGCAACTACTTTTTGATTATTTTTAATTATACATATTTTAAACTAATGTAACCTTATTTTACAGTATTTAGTTACCGATGATAAAATTTTAAACATAAAATCAGAATTTAATGGAATATCAGTTAAAAATTCAGAGTGGCTCCAAAGCTTAGTTAAAAATACTAATCAAAACGAATCTGACATTTTCCAAGGTAAGTGATAATAATAAACATACTTAAATAAACATCAAAAATATTTTTATGTTTATTTGTAGTTACTAGACTAGGTAAATTTTAAAAATAATTCATTACAAATATAACAAAATATGTAATTATTTTAAATTATATCTTGGATAAAAATGAATTCTTGTATTAGAAAAGTAATAGTTTTAGTTCAAATAATAACACTAATTTAAAACACATAGGTATCAATTATATTATATCAGTTTAAATCATTAGAATATATTATTTACATATTCAAATATATTTAATATTGAACTTTTACTGCATTTTAGCATAAACATTAAACATATTTCTTTAATGTTCAAAATAAACTAAATATTTCTCAAAGCTACAGTTAGCTCATAGAACTGGTAGTAATAACATACTAATTCTGGTATTCAATACCATCTTTAGGGGGCCCATACCACCGCTATCATTAGAAAACAAAATTTAATAATTGTTTATTATTTGAATATAATAAATTAACATTTTGACCGCAATTATAGATAACATTTTCACACCATAAAAAAATAAGTTAAATTTAAGAAGATGCTACACCCACATATGTTGTCTCTTACTAACGTTCATCATAGCAAATTTGTGTTCAGCAGAACACATTTTGTGATGTTAGCTTTAATATTATAGTAAATTTACCTATTATCAAATTTAAAGCTAAGAATAATATCTAGGCAATTTCAGATAATTTTATTGATATTATAATTTTAAAATGAGTTATAGCTATGCAAAATATTACAACTTTATAATTTTCATAACTCATTTTAAAATGATAATATTCTTGCCTTTAAATTTGATAATAGGTAAATTTACCTGATTTACTGGTAGCGTCCTCTTAAAATGAATTTTTGTTTATGCCAACTAAATAACAGAAAACAATTATTTTCTTCAGTAACCAAAATAATAAGTACTCAAAAAGATAGTTTTAATTATGGTACTTATATATTTTGTATAAAGAAAATATATATTAATTCCATATGTATCCATATCAAAAAGAGGATTTGAGTTAAAATAAATAGCCCAACTAATTCAATAAATATATTTATGTTGCTCCAAGGCCTGGAAATATTTTTCCTTAATGTTGAAGGTCATTTGAAATGTAGTTAATTGTATTTGTAATAATAACTTCAGTTGATTAAATGGTTTGGATTGACTGAAATATTCTGAAATATTCATAGAACATTTATAAAAATATTAAAACTATTATTTAAACATTTAAATTTCAAAATTTAACTTGATTATTATTATTCTCCTCATCATGAATTCTACAATTTAATTATAATTTTTAACTCTAGGCTATTTATTTGATTTTCACTTATAAAACAATTTTGATTATTATTTTATTATCAAAAATACAATTTTATTATTTAATTAAACATTATAATGTGTGTTATGTTACTTTAAAAATAAGTTATTATAAAGTTCATATCCCCTGACAAAAAAATTAATTGTCTATGGTTTTGATGGTATGTAACTGTGTTTCAATATTATAAATTATTTAATATTTTTGAATCATGTAACTTTAATTAATAACAATAATTACCCAGAATATGTCAAATTAAGTTGGTCTTCTTTATTATGTTAGACGTTGATATTAGGTTTATACCTAAAAAAAACATTCACAATAAAAATAGTTTTATGTTAACACGTTCAATGCCAACGTCGGATATGCTCCGACGCGCCTGGCCGGTTTCAGAGGGTGTCCGACAAACGTTATATTTATTATTATTAGGGCCCGGATTTATATGCTCTAAAAACCTAAGAAATATGCACTATAAAATATGCATTTATGCTTTTATTTTATAGAAATATACCCTATAAAATAAAAAATATGCAAAAAATTGATTAAAATTTTGTTTTTATTTTTATTATTTTTATATTATGTTTAAATAAATTATACTATATTTACAAACACGACGAAACAAACACGATTAATGTATGATTCATTAAAATTTACTCAATAACAGATTACTACTTGTCCCGATATGTCTCAGATAAAATAAGAAAACGACTTACATGGATTATAAATATAACTATAAATACGTTATTTTAATAAAAATAACCAAAATATTACATATTGTGCATTTAAAAACCGTATATATGCAAAAAAAAATCGTAAAATACAGAAATATGCAGTAAATGTCAAAAAATGACAAAATATGCAAAATAAAATTTTATATTTCAAACCTATTGATTATAAATCAAACTTGTAGCTTACCTAGCTATTTTTTGGACTATTCAGAAAAAACATGCAAATGCATATAAATCCGGGCCCTAATTATTATAGTGGAATAAAATACTCGGCTTTAAGTGAATGATTATAATATTCGTGTTGGCTACTCAAGATATATTTTTAAATAAGTTGGTACAATTGGTTTTTAGTTTCCGCCTTTTTGTTGATTGTGGCCTGTGGGAAGATTTTATATTTTTCAAATATTAGCGCGGCGTGTAGCGTAATACTCCAGAATAAGGTTGGCATTGAACGTGTTAAAATAATTTAAATATTTGCTTTTTGCTTTTAATATTTTTTGTATACTATAATATAAAATCGTTTTAACGTAATTGGTATTTCTATGTACTGAAAATACCACCAGCTTTAACTCCATTTTTTAATGCTTTCATTATTATAATATTTACTATATATTATCAAGGCTTGTAAGTTTGAACATTTACATTTGTTTTTTGGTAAGTTAGAACATCCTAAATAAGATTAAAATCTGCTTCGCATACCCCCGATGTATTATATACAACATTTTAATTTGCTAATTTTTTCTTATTTAGAATATTAACTGCTAGTTTTATGTATATTCGTATAAAAGAATGCAATCAAACACATTTCTTGAACTTTTTTAAAATTGCTCATTCAGCCTATCTGAAATTAAGATTAGACTAATTAGAAATTTATAAAAACAGCTAATATTAATAGAATAACTATCAACATATCATATTTCATCTTTACTTATAGAAAAATATATATAAATTCTAAGATTAAAAGTTGGAAGTTACTTTTTATTGCTATAACTTTCTAACCCTGGTTATAACCATTACAATTAATCTACTAAAACCCAGTGGCACATTTATTTTATACATTTTTAACTTTGAACTAATAAATACACAAGTACAATTGAAAAAAACTTGCTAATAATTTTAAATAATTTGGTTATTAATACTTAAATATTTATTAGAAAATACTTGAGAACCATGATCAAAAACCACATTATTTTAGTATTGATAAAAAAAATTGTATTGCAAATTTATTTAGTCTATTTATATCAACTTTTCACATTTACTTATATAACTTTATATATAATAACTGTTCAAATTATAAATTTGTATCCAAAATAATTGAATTATATTATTGTATATGCAAAGAAATAAGTTATATGTTCATAAATGAGATGAATTATACAACATTAAATTACATTATTATACTTAATTATTAAATAATTATACATGTGTCAGTTCATTATAATAAGAATATTTTCTTTTCTGTGTCCAAAATAATTATAAATATTATTTTTTTAATTAAATCACACACATTGTTTAAAAAAATTGTAGTATACATTAAGAACATCAGTGATGCAAGCCCTAGGTAAGGTACCGCAAAATTCTGATGAGAGTGAGTAGGTTTTTGCGAATTAATTATTTTGTTTGTAATCAAAAATCTATTTGCATACCTAATCTATACTCTATACATCAATTAACTCATACGGTACAAACAATTATATTTATAATAAATACTCTATTTCTTAAAAAGTACATTTTTGGAAATATTTTAATAATTTAGTCATTCTAGAACAATAATTCAGAATTATCCAAAAATAAATATTTTATATTTTACTGTTAAAACTGTCAAAATATTTGAATGAAAACATACATTTTAGATTCTGAGCAGAGCGATGAATATATTTGTTTTTACACAACAATAAGTTGTTGATGTATTCATGATAAATAGTAAAATAAATGCTTTAAACTATAAGGTTGAATTTTGTAGCAAATTTAATCTAGTTAGTACTTTTAAAAGGTCAAAATAGAAAGTTTCCATTAGTATTTTGAATTTTTACATAAAACCAGTTTTTGATAAAATTAATTTTTTTTTTTCCTATAATTATAAAACAAATATTGGTATTATTTTTAAAAATTTTTGAGCTCTTATAGACTAAATATTCAACATTTTTCAGTTATTTTTATAAATGTTCATTAAGAAGGCATCACACCCGCATGTGTTGTCTCCGTCTTACAAGTATATAACATAACAAATTTACGCTCAGCAGATCACGTTTAGCTCTGTTAGTTTAAAATTTAGAGTGAATCAATCTATTATGAAACTTTATGGTAAGAACATTATCTGTTTGTATGTTGGTTTTTTATGATAATTTAATTTTTTAGCAAGTTATGCATATATAATATAGCATAAATTAAAAACATATTAGAGTAAATTGATTTATTATTAAACTTAAAATTAAAAAATATTATCTAAAGTACAAACTTTGGCTTTTTTACGATACTTAAATTTGTATGCAAGTCACAAGTATCAAATAGGTTTATAAAATATTGCAATTTAAAAATGCTTATATATCTCATTATCTCAAATAACATATTTAAACATACATTTTTATTTCTGAAGTTCTTCTCAAGTAAATAAATATTTTAGCTCGTTTTATCAAATATTGTTGATAAACTTTCAAATTTTGTTGGATTTTATTTCCAATGCTACATGTTTTGTGTTACTAATTAAAGTAATTATACTCTAAAAGTAATAATCTACACTTTGTTATCAAAAATTTTCTATGGGTGATTTATTACAAATTTCATTAAAAATACAACAAATTATCCATAATTTTGTAGTTAATAATTTAATTTTATTTCAATTTCTAAGACTTGAATATTTAATTTAAGTTAAATGGTAAAATATATATTTATTATTATTGTACTTGGAAAATATCAAAAAAGTTTGTTTTGTTGGATATTGTTTGGTATTTGTAATTTGTTACATAAATATTTTAAAAAAAAATAATTTTTAAAAATCTTGAACTGCTAAATAAAAGTCCAGCAAAATTGAAGAATGTTTCAACAAATATGTTTGAAATATTATTTCCTGTATCTGTTAGGTATGATTGTTTCGCTAGTTTTATGTGAGTTGAAATCATACATGTGTTTTAATAACTTTATTTATAAAAAGAATCAAATTTATTTAATATTCTAAAATGCTTAAAATCAAATAATAATGTTTTAGTTATTAAATAACAATAAACATACATAATGAGTCAAAATAATAGACACAACTTGATTGGTTTCAAATTTATTAAAATACATAATCTTTATTAAACAGTATTTTTATTAATCGTTTTGTTTTGAGAATGTTTTAAAATATTTTAGTGTTGTAGTTTTAAAAATAGAATGGTTTTTGAATTTTTTTTTATTTTTAGTTTGAATATTATTATATACATTTTAAATAGAAAATTGTGTAGCCCTTATTTTTCATTATCTTACCCATTTTTTTAAGTCTACAATTTTAATCATGTTGATGTTTCTTATTCATGCATGTTTAAATATTTTTTTTTAAATATTTTTTAAGTTTTTTTAAAAAATGAAGTTTATTTTTAAAATTAAACTTTTTAAGTTAACTTTTATGAGAAAATATTATTTCATCAATAATTGAAAACATTTTAATTTAATTTAACTATATTATTATTTGACCACACTTTATCGATCAATAATTTTAAGTGCAATAACGCTAGCTTTGAAATGGTACTATAGTTAGTTAAGTTTATTATCAATTAACTGGTTTTGTTTGACTTTTGCAAATTAATTTTTTAGCTTTAGTTGTGGTTAAAATTATTGTATTAGAAAATTAAAAACCTATATTTTAACTGATCTTCCCAAAACTAATTTTAAGCACTGTGTGTCGTGTAAACCTCCCTTATGTTAAAACTAGTAATGATTAATGATTGTTATGGAAATCACTCGATTGTCCCCAATACTTCTAATGTAAGTTGGAAATACTGATTCAAATTATTTTTAAAACTAAACAAACATCCTGATTACATCTTACATTGACTCATTATTTATAAATAAATAAATATACAGTGACAAGAGTAGTTTTTCTAGTAAACAATATAGATAACATACTTTTAAATAAAAAAACTAAACATACTTTCTTAATACCTAGAAATTACTCAATAAACCAATTAGTTATACTTACTAACCTTACCTCTATAGACTTTCTGATATTCTTGATATATTCGTTATCAAAATACCAAATCATCTTAACATAAATATGACAAATTTAGACAATCATTCTTCAAATTTTAGCCTGATTTATATGCTTTTGTAGTTTTGTCTAAACTATATAATTACCTTCACGCACTACTGAAAAAAAATTTTATTAAACTTAAATTTAGAAAACTACAACCCTCCTTAAAAACTACTCTTAACATTATTGACAATGCCGTTCATTAGTCTTCTCAATTAAGTTTCTGCCTTTTATTTCCACAATCAACAACCCTTCACTCTTAAATAATACTTAAATTTCTGTCCATCTCAAATACTTACTTGTTGAACAGCATAGAACTATATCCTAGTGAAAATTATTTAAATACTATATAAAGAAAACATAAAACAAAAAATGTATTCATCATTATCAATTATGTGCTCTTCGTGAGTTCAATAATTCATGAGCCACCACGGATATTGATAAAACCAATATTTATTTGAATACCTTGCGAGTATTTTTAAACCACACAACATTTGTCCTTATAGAACAATTATTACAATTATTAAACACTTTCTATACTTTACTAATGCCTACTTAATAACTAATAAGTAACTTAAACGGCCTTCCCTAAAAATGTCATTAGTTAATCACTAATATTTAACTCCTTACTCATCAGAGACTTTGTAACCTAGAAACTACTTATTGAATTGGTCGGATTACCCTCATTCTGTTATTTCCATCATGTATTTATATAATTAAAATTACATGTTGTTCGTTATTCTGTATACAAGTTAATAACTTACTAATAATATGAAATATATAGAAGTTTAGGTTTTTATAAGCTTTTTAATAATTTAATTCCAAATTGTAATAAACAGCACAGCATATCTTTTATGTAAGAAATTGACTTAACAAAAAAAAAAAAAAATTATGCTTAAATTTATCATTCAATTTTCACTTTTAAATATCATTCAACAACATTTTCATTCGGATTTTTTCAGGAAGTAACCTTCATACTTGACGCATCTTCATCAAGTTACAAATGGAAGGTAATACACAAAATGTATGGTACCTTTGGGTAAATCATTTATTTTTTCAAAAACACTTGATTAAAAATTATAATTTTAATATACTCCTAAATTGTATGAAAATTAATGAAAGATTTAATTACTTCAAATAAATTTATATTTTTCTTTAATTAGTAATTCAATTTAAATAAAATTATACTATCAGAGCTGTAATTATGTTTTTTTTTTTTTATGAAAATATTAAACCATGCATTCTTCAAACAATTTTCTTTCAATAAAATAATAAAAATATTTTTAAATTAATTCATAAATACAGGTAAAAATACATATAAAATTATTTGTGTGTGTGTAATTTAAATTGTTTCAAATTGGCATTCTTTGAAAAAAAATGTCCAATATATTAAGACCAAAATTTTATTTTAAATTATAGAAATTTGTTTTTATATTTTTTTGTGGTTGAACATTTGTTTGTTTATGTAAATAACAATTACAATTACAATAATATTGCATATATTGAGTATTCGTGCGAATAATGTATATTAAATCAAAAAGTGTTCATTTTTGTGACATTGTTAAGTAAGTTAAAAGTATTATTTTCCCCAATATGTTTAAATAATGGCATATATGTCTAATGTATTATCTATATTTTATATATTATACAAATAAATTTAGTCGTTATATGGCTTAAATTTAAATGCTTTGTATTCTAAATATTCTGTAAAATTAAAATGATTATTAATATTACTTGTTAAAATAAGTGATAAATTTGCTATTGTTATAACTTGTTAAGTATTTATCATTATAAATAGTTATTCTTTAATTATTTTTTAAAAATAACATAAGATGACTGAAATGCACTATAATACAATGTATTGTTGAATTACTCTGTTTTTAATTTTAATAAAATTAAATCTTTAATTGTATTAATTGTATTTTGTCTTAAATATTTACTGGTTATAAAACAAATATTTATTTATTATTTATTATTTATTTGTATATTTAAACATGCGAACCCAGTTACAATTATTATAGACATAAGATTTACATAACATTTTGTTATTACATTACTGATTAATCTTAAATATAATACAACAGTACAAATAGTAACATCATTGATAAATTGATAGGCTTAAGTATAATAAATGTGATGTTATTATTGTGATTGAAATAATTCAGTGAAAGAAAAACATTAATAATACAAAAATAAAAAAATATATATTTGAAAACTTAACTTAATGTGATATTGACATAGAATGTAACATTTATACAGCCAAAAGATTATTTAGGTAATAATTAAAATCATTTAGTGAAACACAAGAAAACAGATCAACATTTAAATAATTTATTATCTATTTATAAGGGCATTTTGAATGTTGGAATGGCATATAAAAAATAGTAAACTATCTAGTTCTACAATTTGGGATATTAAAGTTCAATGAAGAAATCAATATATTATATTATATTTATTTTTATTCTGTTCAAAATAAATACAGAAACAAACATCTTCTTAGGCAATTTGGATAATAGGTTATTTTTACCTATTAAAACTAATATATATATATTAACTAATTTAATATGTTTTAAACAACATTATTCTTACTTAGATTGAGTTCATAACATTTTAAATGTTTTGATGTGTATCTAGGTAGTTATTATAAAATTCAATACTTAATACAAACTGAGTAGCTGAAATTATTCTACTGTACTCACTATTTCTGTCAAAGGTCATTACTCCATATTTCTTTAAATATAATTAATATTTTGATTTATTTTAGCCAATACTTTATTTACAGCCTCAAATTATTCAGATTTTAATTGAATTAGGCGTCTATACTTAAAATAGTTTCTAGAAAGCTTTAAATTTAAGTACCCATAATAAATAATATATATGTAATAAACATATACATCAGGCTATGATGCTCAAGGATAATTAATTAGAAACAATATGTATCATAAAAGTTGATAGTTTTTATTTTTGATTTAGTACTAAACTATGTAATGTTTACTTTTGATTTTGGTTCTCATTAATGCTTCTGAAACAAAAACCTTAAATAATCATGGGTATGTAAATTTTATTTTGTGCTAAATTTAGTTAGAAAATAAAATTATTCAATTAAATACTGATAAAAATAATTTTATTTTTAGTAGATTTTAGAATTCTAATTTGTTTAACTTTAAAATGCTATTATATTTTAGAGGCTGTTAAAAGTTATCCAATTATTGAAAACAAATTAATTGTGAAACTTGAACCCCATTTGGAACATACTATTTTAAGAGTAAGTATTATAATATTTGTATTTATATTTTACGACATGAAAATAAAATAATTATTTTTCAATCAAGTAATATATATTTAGTTATTTTTATTTTTTAATTATCTTTATGTTTCATGTATACTTCTAAATTTTACAAAAATACATGAATATTATTTTCCCTTACTTCATAATTTAGACTTAAAGTTAAGGAACAATGCTCAGTATGTACTATTTATGTATTTACCTCCTTTACATTCACTTTACTTAAATTTATGTTCCGTGTTCTACAGAAAGGTTTTCATTGTAATTAAATCCTATCTCTTATGGCATCTACCAAAAATACTTATTTCTAATTGTAAAAACCTTAACATTAAGAAAGAGGTATAAGAATTCTACAAAATCACTTAATGATCAATTCTAGTATGATCACACAAATCCTTAAATAAAAAAGTGGAAATCATGTACAGACTTAATTTAATCTAATTTAACAATAAATTATAAACTTATTATTATCAATAATTCCTATCTTAAAATAGATAAAAGTGAAAACTGTTTCAGATGATATTCTTGCAATACTTTTTATAACATACTAACATGTATTTGAATTCGATGGTATTTAGAATCTAACTAATTTGTGAAAAATGTATTCATTTTTATTATTATAAATTAGTTATTGTATTTATTCAACAGGTCTTAAAGTATGCTGTGGATCTTAATATAAATTATTCAAATCATACACAAAAGTTCTGGTGGGAAATATATTCATTGTCAAAACCATTCAATTTAACTCAATTATTAGAAAAGTTAAAAGAACACTGGAATATAATAGCACCCCATCAATTACTTAAAGTTCCTAAAAAACAATTGGATTATATGGAATATTTTTTTAATGATCTTAAACTAATGTGTAAGTAATAGGCTGAATTTAAATGATATGTATAATATTTTACTATTTTTGAGTCAGTTTTAATATTTAGCATGTGTAGATGTTATTTCAAGCTATTTTTTTATTTTGTTTAATAGCACCTGAAATTAGCCTTAGTTGGATTGAGTTTTACAATTTTCTCAAATATTGTACAGAAACTATAATTGCTTTACCTTATGAATATTATCATATTACTGATGTAATTTTAAGCGATTTAATGGTAAGGTTCTATCTTAACTAAAATTATCTAAAAAATAGTGATTTCTAAAAATCTATTGTTTCTTTTAATAACATTTAAACTAAGCTTTCATTGTTATTATAATATTTATATATATCAGTTTATTTGTTTCACCTTTGGGAACTTCTATTGATTAACAATGAAAATGATGATAAATTCCAAAACAATATCAGTTTTTTTTCTGCTAATTATTGATCTACAATAGCTAAGACAATTGATCCATCAACTATATATATAATAAGTTTGTGCATGAAGTAACCATCATTATTTTTATAATAAATATGTACGACTTCTATAGTTCTATTTTAAATGTAGAACTTTAAATTGAAATGTATATATTGCATAGATTTATAATAATGGTCTTGGACAAACTAATTATAAAACCATTTAAAAAATATGCATTCAAGTTACATATTTTACTTAATTAATTTTGTAAATAGTTTTGTAACATATTTATGTAGTTATAGAGCTTATTATTTTGCCTAGAATTTTTAGCTTTGTTAGTACTTTGATTCCATTTTTTATTATGACATACTTGGAATATTTTCACTGATTGCTTGCTATATTTGTCTATCTTTATTAGAGTTTGTTTTCATTACACAATTTAATCACCAATTATAATATTTTATTACTTATTTATATTAAAATGTATGATTGAATTTCAGAAAGCTAGAAAAATTTTAAAACAGAAACTAGATTGTACCACACTTTGTGATAAGTCATTTTATTCATTAAACAATTTAAGTATTTCAAATAATGATGCTATTAATATTGATGAAATTTTGTATAATATTTCAAAAGAAGTTGATACATTTTGGTAAATAGTATATATCATGTATATTTGCATGTCTTTACAAAATTATGTTATTTTTTTTAATTTTGAAGCTCCTATGTTTACAATTCTAATGGTTTTGAACGTGACTGGTCTGAAAACGAACAAAAATGTGGTGTAGTTCTTCAAACAGTAAATGTTGATGAGACAATTAAAAACTATTGTTGTAAACTATCAAATATTATCAAAATCATGTTAAAGTGTGTATAAATTATACAATCTAAATATTATTATAATAATTCATTAAAATTATAAATTTCAGAATAAAATTACTAAAAACTGAGCAAATATTGGAATCTCATATAATTATTGATGCATTTTTAAAATCAATTACTGTATTTGATAATGTATCTGTAAACTTAACTAAGGAAAACGTTATTAATTATTGTTTGCTGAAGAATAAGTATGTATCAAGAAAAAATACCTAATTGTACATTTCTTGTTAAATAATTTAAACTGTATTTCAGAAATTCATTTTTCCATATATTGATATCCTTTCAAAATAATCTGGCAGCCATAAAAAATTTGATTACTACCATTAAGTTTTAATGTTATATATTTATTAATTTATTAAGTCTATATACTATTTAATAATATGTTAATATTTTTTAATAAAAGTATATTTTTTAATTTTTGATTTTTGTTTATATGATTTTTATTTTTTACTATTAAAAAAATAACTGTACTACTTATTGTATTATTTTCATTCATAGCAAAAAAAAAAACAAAAAAAATACATCAAAAATGTTACTATTGTAAAAATCCTCCTAACCTGTCTTTCATGTCTATGAGCTTACTATGAATAAATCTACAGCTTGCTTATTTCAAATAATAATCAAAAAAAAAGTAGCCAAGCGGTAAACGTTCTGTTGTACATTAGGTGTTGAGTGGGTCTGAATTTAAATTCAATAATTTATCATTGCTAATATTAAACTATTATGATAGTAAATTATCATATTTTAAAATGTATTCATTCATTACTGTAATCACAATCTAAAAATGTAGTTATTTACCAATAGTCAAGGAAAAAAAACAAGCAAAAAAATAAATTAAAGAAAAACGGAAATTTTTACCCTAAACAAGTTTTTAACAAAATGAATTATTTATTTTTTGTTATAATTCAAAAACAAGAAATCTGAAAGTTTCACCAAGTATTCAGAATAAAATTGTTGATCTGTCGTATAAAATGATTATATTTCTGTTCATAATGTTTATATAGAATAAATGGGTTTAAATCCAACTTTTGTCTGTAACCAATTCTGTTCAGAATATTGGCTAATTGCTTCATCAAATATGTGGAACGTGTATGCATGTCGCGGATACTGTGACTTGTTCTGTTCACTTTTGTGTACCACTCTACCGTGTAATAACACGAGGCTGGCTACAAATTAAATCAATTTATTCAATATGAATGCATTAGTTTTATAATCCGTGTTGCATAACATTATAAGTATTAAGTACTATATAGAAGATAAAATTTACATTTCTCGACGGCTAACGGTACATACAACGACTGTTCATATTCTGGAAACGTTCCTTGGAAAACTGTTCGATTCGTTTCACACTTGTCCTGGTTACGAACAAGCTGTTTGTGTACGTCGGTATTGTGTGAACCCGGTATCGCCCACAAACAACCGTTCTCTACCGTGGCATCGTCCAAGGCAATCCAAAATCCGACTAATGAATCTGGTGCCGTATAAAGGAATGTTGAGTCTTGATGCGAGACGACTAATTTTAAATAATTTAATAATGTATTGAGTTGGTTTATAAAAAATATTAGATTAATATTAGACCCTATCCTAAAAATTTTAAGTTCACTGTCTTTAAGAGTTATAATAACATTTGGTAATAGGAAGTTAAGTATAGATTATCGAACGGTTACGCTATTATACAGTTATTATTTTCATAAGATTATCAGGTCGGGCCGGTTAATAATAATAATGTATTACATTATATATGTATTATAAGAATTCTATAAAAAGTTTTACCTATGTGGTATTATGTAAACGATTTATGTTATTAGAATATTGGCTATTTGTATAAAAATCTTTTATAAATCATGACGTAGTTTCTATATTTTCCAAGTCCGTTATTAAATCATTAGCCCATTACCTTTAATAGATACTCAAAGTTAAATAACTCAACAAAAAAATACTCTTTCGAATTTTAATGCTGATACGTCAAAATTATCCAATCCATCAAATAATTTACAGTGTAAAAAGGTTTTTATTTGAAAAACAGAAGTTTGAATGAGCTCTTTACTCTTTACAACAATCCTTAAGAGAATACCTATTATATTTAAAACGTCTGAAAATCACATTTCGAATAGGTAATTGCATTATCGGGGGAAAAAAAGATGAGCATACATGGGGAATCTTCCAGCATCCTGTATATGTATACTAACCTTGGCCACCGACACCGGGGTTTTTGTAGATGTACATGCTTTGTGGCACTACCGGCTTTGATAATCCCAGAGATCGACAGACATTTGTCACCTTGTCGCCGTAGGTGCACGCCTCAAACGTGGGGTGTAATCTGTGCAAGGCATGACCGACCTTATTCAGCGCCAACGAGGAGTCGACCAACAAGCGTCCGTCGTCGTCTAGCGCGGCCTTTTCGTAAAAAAAGGATATTTTGTCGGCACTCTCAATGAAGTAATCATCGGCCACCTGTACATCGATTGTATACAGAAGTAAGTATAATCATGAGCATATACACAGACAAGATGAGCAAGATAATATATGTATGCGCTGGTCGCCGAGTAATGACAGCGATGAGAAACTGCAACGAGTTAGTATCAAATAATCAACGCGTTCATTTTTTGTCAATTAAAAAGTAAGTCCTTATTTTTTATGAAAGTGAACGTTTTTGGTTTATTTGTTGACTGCAAGTTTATGGACCATACTTAAGTCTACTAGTTTATTAATAATATTTTATTTACACAGGATAGGTAAATTTAAATTGTACACATTTATCCACTAAGTTAAGAAATAGCCAGTGCTATTATTACCTATTCATTTATAGTTGGCACACGAATCATAGATGAAATAATGCTAAAAAATCAAGCTTTGAACATTTTAAATGTATAATTTTAAATTTAATAATATATTGCATGACTCGTATACTATTAAGTATTAGGTACAGCCGATAGTATTTCTTCTAAATTATTTTAAGAATTATTCTTAGGTTAGATAATTAGAAAAAAGGGGTAGGTAACTGTTTTGCTGTAAAAATATCGAGTGTATCCAGTGGTGTATTGGAGGGTATACGGGGGTATACGACGTATACCCAAAACGTATTTGTCGATCAGAGCGTATAGCTTTTAAAATATACACAATACGCAGGTATACGCTCGTATACTGATAAAATTAAAAATATGCAATATTGATATATTAATATATTTTTAATTTTATTATTGAATATTTTTGTTGATATCACAAATTAATCGAGAATATTTTTTTGTATACAATATGGCACTATTATCATGTTTATAGGTATGTTAATATTTGTCTAGAATTTGATACTTTTTAGATATATGATTAATTTGTGAAAGACATCACTATTTTAAAATCAAAAATTTTATCGATTGAGTGTCTGAATAATAGTTAAAAGTATATTAACAATTAACATACAAACTGAAATACTGTGTATAAAAATAGAAAAAGCGAAGATTATAGTGTAAATTGTTTAATGTAGTTTGTATTATAATTAATATTTCGAGCGTATAGCGAGAACATTTTTTTTTGCAATAAAATATAGCTTAAAGTGCGTATACTCAAAAATTTTTTCACCAATACACCACTGAGTGTATCTCATCATTGAGTAAATCACCTTAATGAGTTTAATTTATGTATAATTTAGTTGTAGTATGCACGAGTAATAGGTACAATAATAAATCATTATTATTAATATTTAATTATTATAATAGAAAATAATTACACACACACATCATATTTTTAAAATCAATACATTCATTGCTCTACTGTCTACTAGTATCTAAAGTACAGTTTTTTACTGTTCGATATTTAGTAGCAGTGGCGGCTCGTAGATAGGGGCGACGTAGCGGTCGCCCCCCTTCTAAACTTATTATTTATTACCTACTAATTTATAAGTTAAAATTTATAGGTAAAATTTAAATTTTATATTGTAGTAATGTAGTATAATATTATTGTCAAAAATAAAAATTATGTTTCCTATATTTTTATCCTTTATTTTATATTATGAAAACATTATCAGATAATGGGAGTTTACAATTTCTGAGAAACGACTACCAATAACAATTTGCCGAAATCCGCGAGCAGCGAATGCGATTCTTGGGCGATGTTAAAAGTCGCCTGTCATAACTATGATCGGAAATCAAAAACTAAGAAGGGGAACACATTTTATAATCGCCCGATGCCCCGATATGCACGGATTCCGAACTTGCGTGTTTATTATTTACTTTTTGCCGTCGTAACTCGTAATCAATTATTATTTTATTATTTCATTGTCATTAAGTATATATTATGTATTAAATGGATTTAATTAAATAACTATAATTAATATTATTTGTGTTCGATACTTTCCATAAATAAGCAATTTTATATCTCCCTACGACTTTCAAAGCACACGAGCCGCCACTGTTTAGTAGGTACTTCATTTTAATCTTTGTAAAATATCCTTAAAGGAACTTAACTACGGTAGTCGCTAAGTACCTACCTATTTTAAATTTTGTTATTGAGAATACGTACTACCTATGTTAAATACTAAATACTTACTAGGTATACTTTTAAAACTGTTCTATTATCATAAATATTTTATAATTCAATAATTCATACGATTTATTTATGTATTATGTATTTATGTGGTATTAATATCGAAATTATAATAAAACATTTTCTTAACAAAACATAAAAAATTCCATTCAACAAATTATTTACTTTGAGACTTTAAGTCAAATTTATACGCCTAAGAATATTTAACAAATTTCTCTATAGTAGGTAATTCATAGACATGGAATTTCAAATTTGGTACCTACCTAATCAAATTGACGAATGATAATAAAACGAAAAATTGAACACATTATTTTTTTGTTAGCAAAATAAATGAAAATGAATTAAAATATGTTTAAACCTAAACCTAACTCGGTAATAAAAAAAGGGGAAATTTATAATTACTTGTTTTGTTTGACTGGTCGCAAACACGGTTTTAACGTCAGCCGGCACATTCTCTGTAAGTTTTACTCCTGCATCCTTGAGGTCATTTGTCTCCTTTTCATTTAGAAAATTTTTTATTACTACATAACCGTTTTTATCGAACTGTAAAAAAAAATTTCATCTTAAACTCTGTACATTTATACAACCTTCTTAATAATCTGTACAACGTTTGCGAAATTTATTCTGTTGTATATTTACTTTTGATTTTAAATCTTCATAAATCATTTTACCCTCTGAAGACTACGATTTCAACGTTATACTGAAAATAAAAATAAATTATAATACCCATCATTTCAAATCAGAATATTTTAAGTAATGCATATATTTGATGTAAGCATAAAGTAACAGTAAATACGCACATCATAATTAATCGGACCGAACAAACTATAGGTACTAATAGTTTACCGTTGAACAATAGCAATTCATGTATATCAATAATGTACAAGGTACAACTATCTAGTGCCCAGCCCCCTAGCCTATTACAATATAATAATAAGTGTTTGCTTATAACGATGTTATAAACCTAACAATAATCATAGACAACAGCTCAATAATGAACTTTGAATTAATAATATAATACCTTTTTGTTGTAGATTATGTATATTGTTTATATTGCCATGTTTGAGATGAAACAATATAATATAATTATATAATAATTACCTACCTAATTCTTTATAAGAAGTAGAAGTAGTAACAGTTTGACCTATATGTAACCTTAAGGCTATACATTTTAGCTATATCATACATTCTTACCTATCTAACATATGAATAATAGATTCAATTAATACCGCTATCTAATTTTATTATTTTAACTACCTACCTACACTATCGTTTAATTATTGATTTTTGAGTTGCAACTCAACGTTTAACAGTGGCGGATTTTCAAAATTTTTCTGGGAGGTCCTAAATATTATGCTACATATATTGTATGTGGACCTAAAATTCAAAATTTACAAAATAATAAAATCTATTAGTGTTCTTATATATATATATATGTATATATATCAGTGTTTGGGGGGTCCAGACTCCCTAGATCCCCGTAAATCCACCACTGCAACCATAACGGTGTCGAACAATATAAATGTAATATCTTCAAATGCAGAAATAACGTTATCAATTATAGGTACAAAAGCAAGAACTGATAATTTTTATTATTCCGTGAGAAAATATTATATCTGTGGAATACCTATTATTATTTACGCGGGATATTTTGGTTTAGGGATATTTTGACGTGGATCCAATAAATATGTGTCAAAAATTAATAATAATAATAAAAACATTAGGTATACTACTTACAAATTACAGTTTAATCGTTTAATGTTATGACTTATAAGCAATTCCCCTTAGAAATGATAAATTTGATTGATTTCCCCTGACATTTATAATTGCACTAATACGTTTTATTTTTCTTAATTTATCACATAAAACAATATTATCTATGATAAAATATTCGTCTGATTTTGGTTTTCTTTTTAATTATTGTAATATATAACAAATGTAGTCTCAGGTAAAAGTTATGTTGGGTAAAAGTATTGTCAGGCAATTTAATTGTCGGCCAAACATATCAAACCCTCGGGCAAATGTAGTGTCGGGAAAATGTACTGATCCCGTCGTAAGCACTAGGCATATAATCAAATTTTACTAAATGCCTAGTCAAACAATTTAATTTGTATGCAATTTTACTACCCACCTAGACATTTATAGTTAAATACTTAGTTTAAAATGTATGACAATATTAAAAATGTTTATAAAAATATAAAACAGTTAACTAGTTAAACCTATAGTTTAACAAGATATCATTAAATCAACTTAATAAATATTAAATATTGTAAGGTCGAGTAAAATAATTATATCATAAACTAATATTTCAAATGGGCTGCTGTAAGATTAGAAAAAAAATTAGTATTCATGAATTCAACTTTACTAGAACGTCTAAAACTCTTCTTGTTTCTTCTAAACAGACAGAAAATGGAATCTTTTTATTATTTACAAATTTTATAAAAATCAACATCATTTATCTCAGGGGCGGCTCCAGGGAGGGGGCCCTAGGGGCCGCGGCCCCCCCCAGACCTATATTTCTAAAAAAATTGTATGTAGTTGAAAAAAAAATTATAAGCTAAAAACATAATATTATACCATCGACTATCATAGACACGTACAAATATGTAGATATGATAGTATGTACGTGCTATCTATATTATGTATATTATGAAAAACCTATAATCATAAGAAAAATTGAAACTATGGCCCCCCCTAATTAAGTCTCTGGAGCCGCCCTTGATTTATCTATATTGTATTTTAATATAAGTTAGCACAATAATAATACGACCAGAGTTTCGAAGGAATTAAGTCTGCATGGTGTTCGACGTTCGTGCCTGCGTTTCAGTGCCGGCCCAAGGCACGGGCGAACCGGGCGGTCGCCCGGGGCGCCTCCAGAATAGGGGCGCCGGAAGCGCATTTGTAGGTGCTCAAAAAATTGTAAAAACATATGATGTCTTAGAAAAAACAATTTTAAATAATAACGGTGTTTAATAATTATATTTCTCTATAATAATAAATTGTTATATATTTAAGCTATATTTAAGGGCGCCTATAAAAAATTTGTCCGGGGCGCCATAATATCTTGGGCCGGCACTGCTGCGTTTACGTAGCTGTGCGAGAAAAGACGAATGAATTCTTCGATATTGCCATTATGATATACTTACAAATCTAACAATAAAAAATACATAAATAAATAAAATAATTTAGAAATAATACGTATAATATACCATTTAATATTTTAATCAATGGTAGATATGGCCGGAATGGGTACTGGGTAGTATAATCATGAATATTAATAAGATATATTTAGTTCGTGGCATAATTAGATTTGATCTTAAACCGTGACTAATAAATTTATATTCTGGGAATAAAACCACTGCTATAAATAAGCGAATATAACAATAAAATCAAAACGGATTATAAAGACTGCATTTGTGTGCAGCTAACTCCAAAAAGAAACGTGCAAATTAAAATGCTGAAATGTGCAAAATCGTACAAAAACAAATTGTTATTAAAAATATTAGAATATAGTAAATAGTAATATGTACATTTTTCATTATAGGTACTTTTAGATTCTGAACGGAGTGATGAATGTATTGATTTTACAATGACGTGTGTTTTTCTTTTTTTGTGTCTTACGACAACATTTGGAGCAATAAAAATGCTTCGATTTTTCACTTCAGCCCCTCTTTGAAAAGGAAATTGAATCTAGTTGGTACTTTGGGGGGGTCAAAAGTTAAAAATTTTCAATATTTTTAAATGAGTCGGGAAAAACCCTAAAAAAATTACGGAAAAACGGGATTTTTTACGCAAAACCAGTTTTCGACAAAATCGAATTTTTTATTTTGCTATAACTCAAAAACTAATCAATGTAAACACTTAAAATTTTCACCAAATGTTTATATTAGCGTTCTCCATACACAGTTAAATTTTTAAAGAATTTTGACCTTTTTTGAGCAATTTCAACATATATAATTTTAATATTTTTTCTTTCATCAGTATCATAATTTATGTTATACCATTTTATTAAGTAACTTCTTAGGTATCTTTCTGTGTAAAAAAAGTTAGAAAAAGTCAATTTTTAATACTTAAATAAATATGCTTAAGTCACCTTGTCAAACTGTAACAACTTGCCCCTGGGTGGGGTAAATTGTTACAGCCCAGGGGCAAGTTGTTACAATATACATTTTTTTATAATAGGTATGATATATTATTCCAAAAAATAACAAATATTAAGCACTTTTTTATAATAAGAACAGCCTTGTGTATAACAATTAAAAATGAATTAAACATATTACAAATAATAATTAATAAATATTTTATTATACAATTTTATAACAAAAAATAACTTTTAAACCTTTTTGAATAAAAATTAACAGTCCCATGTTTTATTTATTTAACAGTCTCACACAAATATTAAGTATTTTTTATTGCAAAGTATTATAATTAAAACAGTCTTCTGTATTACAATTACAAATATTAAATCAAAAAACTGTAACTGTAACAACTTGCCCCATACAAAAATAATTCGTATGCAGTGTTATCACATGAAAGTAAATGGTTAATTTTGTAATTTGTGAATAAAAAATGAAATAGTATTACCTAATGAATATGTACATAGTAACAAAAATGACAAATGTCTTACCTTAAGTACTTGCTCCGAAAAAAAATAATGAAATTGTCAACTAGAATTTATTACTGATATGTAAAAACCACGAATAAAGATATACTTATATATATATCTTTATTCGTGGTAAAAACAGAAATTTATAAATATATTTTGATATTGATAAAATTTAACCGTTGTTATCACGAAATATTTTTCTCGTTAATTTGTTTTACAAAAGCATTTGAACGATACAGTTCTATTATAATTTAAAGTGCAAAATATCCCCAATGTAACAACTTGCCCCTGCAGAGCCGTGTCAAGCTATTCAGCGCCCCGGGGCAAAATTTTTTCGCGCCCCTTCCCTACAATTTAACTATTAATCGTTTTCTTATTATATAAATCTCCATATTATCAAATACCACGAAAACTAACTAAAATATAATATACAATATTTAATATATATTTTTAGTTTATTTTAACGCGTTTAAATAAAACGCGCACAACGTATAAAAACTTATAACTAGGTAATGTCTAATAGGCAATACTAAATAACTGAGCACTGTGTACAGATGTCAGATAGTAACGGTTAGAACAGACATATTGTTCAATGGTAATATAAAATATTAATAATATTATAGTATATAAGTATATTATACTAATAAGTTATTAGTATAATATACTTATATATAGGTCATTTTTTTAGGACATTTTTTGCCATTTTTATGGTCATTTTTTATTGTTTTTAAGTTCATCAACTTCCGAGCCCTACTAACACGATTAAAGATATACATTATATATTATATATATTAAAGGTATATCTTTAATCGTGCCTACTAATAACGGTTATCTACTGTACCTAGTAGATATGATAACTTTGATACTAATAATATCAATTTAATAATATTTAGCTATATAATCGGTAAATAATATCTAAATACGGAGAAATGGGTTTTTCTTTATCACCGTCGCCGTCACCAAGCCAACCTATTTGTCACAAACAGTACCATATTATACATGATTCTAAAATAGACCTTAAAATACTAAAATATATATAATAATAAAATTATAACATATTTGGTTCTCGAGGCCACATGTAGTATATTAAGCGCAAATAAAGGCGCCCCATTATTTTTACAAAACTACGGCGCCCGGGGGCAAATGCCCCCTTTGCCCCCCCTTAACACGGCTCTGTGCCCCTGTAACAACTTACCCCGCTCTCCCTTACTTTTTTTATAAATAACGATAAAAATTTTTTGGCCGACCAGAAAATCTTGAAAATCTAATGCAAGGTTTTTTATAAGTTGTTCTTAAAGTGATAAAAAAAAATCCGAAATCGTTAGTCACAGTTTTTTTTTATAAGTGCTTAAATTTCGAATTTGTACGAAATATGTCAAAATTGCGAAAATTTACAAGTAATTTTGTAGTTGAAAAATCGTAAAAATTTTTTCTTTCATAACTAAGTTTTGAAAATTTGATACAAGGTTCTCCATAAATTTTTCTTCAAATATCTGTAAAAAAGCTCTACCGGACTAAAACAAAAAATTTTTATGAGTGTATGAAATTTAAATTTTTACAAAACCACGTTAAATAACGGTTTAGCCTCAAACGATTTTTGATATTTGTTGTTATTCAAATAGTATAAGTCGTAAATACTTGAATTTTACCAGTTTTTTAGATTGCCATTTTCTTTACGTGATTTGATTTTCAAAATATTTTGACTTTTTTTGAGCTATTTATAGACAATTGAAATTTTCAATTTTTTTTATTTTTTTTTATAAATGTTGATAAAAAAAAGTTTAGCTGGGACAAATTAAAGTTTGAAAATTTAATTGAAGGGTCCACATAACTTGTTCTAACTCTCATTCAAAAATTATAAAAGTACCAACTTGATTCGATTTCCTTTTCAAAGAGGGGCTGAAGTCAAAAATCGAAGCATTTTTACTGCCCCAAATGTTGTCGACAGACACAAAAAAAAACACACATCATTGTAAAATCAATACATTCATCACTCCGTTCAGAATCTAAAAATGTGAAATAATTTCAAATTTCAATAAAATATAAATGCAGTGAATAATAATACAAAATCCGGCGCTCCTATTTAGAATTTTCTTTCTTTCCATGTCGATTATATTTTGTTTTCCATGGATAACATAAAAATGTATTCGATTTGTACAAAACTAGTGCAAGTGTGGTGCAACCATAGAATAAAGAATGGTGCAACACTCGTTCAGTGCCAGTGGATTTTCAGTGCAGTGCACACTATTTAGTATTTTGTCAAATCAAAAACGCTATTATATTTTTATGGCTTTGCAAGGTCTGCTGCTGCATCGTGCATCGTGGTTTGAAGAGTTTGAATTCTAACCTCAAATAATAAATCAATAAGTACGGTAATATTGTTCATAGTACGGTAAATTTGTCATATTCTCCCCGCTGACTAGATAACAAACATTGGCAACGCTGCGGCTGTTCCCCGGTGCTGTGCTACTGTGCTAGGCATGACAAAATATTTTGTATATTTTGTCATGGTGCTAGTGTGCTCCAAATGCTCCAATTAATATTTAATATTCCAATATCGAACCGGGCCCCCGGTGCTCTAGACTTAGCGTATAATGTCTGAGAAAGAAGCATCAGTACGTGGTATGCCTAAATGTGGACGATTTTGGAAAACACCCAAAACTAAGTAAGTTGCATACTTACAATAAAAATATCAGTTAGGTATATGATTTAATTTTGAATATAATTACACAGATAAATTTGTATCGTTCTAGATTTTCGTCCATCAACAAAACTAAGGGTTTAAAATTGTCTTTTGAACGCAAACAAAAACTAAGAGAAGACATTAAAAAAACTAGAGAGTTATCTAGGGCCTTAATCAATGAAAGAAATGCAGAAAATGAAGCTAGAAAAGAAAGACGACGTGAAAACATTAAACGGCGTGCAGAAAATCAAAGAAAATCTGAAGTTGTTCAAGTGGTAATATATTTTTTTAATTGTTTAGTTTTATTGATTTTTTTTTTATTTTTTTTCTACAGAATTTAAAAACCATTTTAACTAGGTATTATCATTTTAAATGTTATGGTTATTAGTTTTAATTTTAACTTATTCCATAATTGTGCCATGATCTTATCTAACAGTATTTATTTTATAAAATAAATTAACTTAAGTAACTATTTTCATATTTTTTGCAACGCAACAACAGAGTTCTTAATCTAACCTGCCATACTCGCATGTGTTGTCTCTGTCTTACTAACACACATCATAACACATTTTTGTTCAGTAGAATACATTTTATGATGTTAGCTTTAATATTATTAAACTATTATCAAATTTAAAGGTAAGCATATTTTCTAGACCAGTGATGGGCAAAGTACGACCCACGGGCCAACTCCGGCCCGGGAAAATATTTAATCTGGCCCACCGAGGGTCCATCGACATGGATAGTATGGCCTGTATAGTATAAAAGTGCCATGTTTTTATAATATTATATGATTCAAACTTCAAAGCTTTAACCCAAAATGCATTTTTTCTATAATTCTGGCCCTCCTCTAGAATTTCTTAAACTTTGTGGCCCCCCATTAAAAAAGTTTGCTCACCACTGATCTAGACAATGACATATAATTTTATTGATCTTATCATTTTAAAGTTGTTATATTTTACATAACTGTAACTCACTTTAAAATAATAATAATATTAAAAGCATATGTCATTGTCTAAATAATATTTTTTCCTTTAAATTTCATAATAGGTAAATTTACTCTTATATTAAATCTAACATCACTATCTTAACTCACCGATCATCCGTCTTAAGCGCATTGCCAACACTGACCCTTCATTCTCTCTCTGATATTGAGCCACGTTTCCATAAACTATTAAAAGCATTATTATTATACTATTATATTCATGTATTAAAGGGTTCGTCCCGTATTGTAAAATAAATAAATAAATAAATAAACATCATAAAATGTATTCTGCTGAACAAAAATTTGTCATGATGTACGTTAGTAAGACGGACAACGCATGCGGGTATGGCGTCCTCTTAACAAAGTTATTATTTTATAAATGAATCACATTATAATACTTGATAGAGTTATATTTGATTAAATAATAAACAACATAAATATTTTAATTTTTCAGATTAAGAATCCTGCCAAAATCAAAAGAATGAGGAAAAAGGCAATGAGGCAAATTGAAAAAAGGGATACATTAAATATTAAATAATATGTTAATTTTTGAAATATAACTAATTCATAAATGTAATATAAAATATACTTTAAATATAATATTTCTATTTTATTAAATACTTATATACTTATCAATATTTAAATTACCTGCTACAAAGTGATAATAACAAATCAAAATGCATACACATATTATGTGTAAGCAACTGTGTATGCACAAGAGATGTCCAGGTACCCACAGATACTTCATACCAATTATCAAATAAATACTAAATTAAATATTTATTTAAAATTTAAAATTTTGGATTATACTGAAAGCTAAAATTAAATATTAAGTTATATGATTAATATATAATAATATAATAATAATAATAATAATAATAATTTTATTTGCAAAACAACAAGTGTCACATTATATAAGTACGTAAAATAATTATTTGCAGCACCCCCTAAAAGCAAAGCTTGTGCTGGGGGAGCGGTTCTTATATTATATATAATTAATACATAAATAATAAATTAGTAATAGTTGGTATTAATAAGTACCAAAGTATATATACACAATATTATAACCAGAGAAAAAATAAAAGTATGAAGAACAAAATATATTATATTTAAAAACATAGTATTGAAGTTAACAAATTATTATATAATTATTATATATCAAGTGAATATCCAGAGAATATATTTATGTGATAGATTATACTTGTTAAAAGAAAGCGGAAGGTTAGATATTTTTTATGTACTTATTTAATATTAAAAATTTTAACTACAATACTAGTCACAAGTTGTATATACAAAAAAATACTTTTGAAATTAGGCTTAGAAAAAATACCAAGTGTCATATTCATTACTGTTAATTTTCATAGAACAAGAACTAGAATATAAATTATATTTTAATGAAATTTTTTACTAATTAAAAAATTGATATTACTAATAAATTTTTATTTTTACAAATTCAAATTTGTTACACATCTTTTTTTCAGTTTTGAACTGATAATGTTATGGAAACTGCTTTTGAAATACTTCTCCGATGTTACCTATAACCAATATGTCTAAATACTACCTTAATAACTTATCTATAAATGTTTATGTATTACAAATTTACAATAAATAAAATATACAAAATTATTTTTAGTTCATAATATGAACATATTTACATTCTGAAAAAATCTGCCTAAAGATTTTAAGTTTCTAATTTTCTAATTTACAATATCCCTGAACATAAATTAAATTGAATTACTACTTATGCTCACTGCAATATTTATTATATTGAAAGAAACCATCATAGGGAGCTGTAGGTACCTTATTTCAATATTGATCCGTTAAACCAAGGTGTAGAATTATATGATAATAATATACTCGTAATATTGATTTTAGTATATTACATAGTTTATAATTAAAAAGTATATAATGTATATTTATAATATTATAATAAATTATTTACCACTGTTTCGTTGTCAGCTTGTAGCTCTTTCCCGGTAGACAAATATTTTAAAACACGCATAAAATAAAATATTTACGGCATCTGTAATCTGTATTCATAACGGCCGTTACAGGTGCAAGTTTAGGTGCATCATTCAACTGTGATTCCGTACCTACTTTCACCTTTCACAGTGCATAATAATTAATAAATAATAAACCAAATGGTCAAGGCCATGAACTAGCTACACTAAAAAATAGGCTTTCAAATTTTCGAAATAAAAATGTAATGTATTTTCCCACAAGCAACATAGTACTATCCTAAAATCAAACTCTTCGATTTAATTCAATGCGAAGCAAACGTTCAAATCACGTTAACGGACTTCAGCCAGTACACCCAGCTAAATTATTTTAATATTTTACTAATATTATCGGGATCTCATTAGATATCTAATTCATAAATCACTCTCGCATTCCCATCATTAGGTGTACGGGTATGTACCTATCTAATCATCTGAAAACAAATCAACCAGACTACCAGACAATACAGTCTATGAAGGTATCGTGATTTAAGTCCTCCCTGTTCCAAACCCTTCTGTCGACCCAATTTTTACTGTGCTGTCTTATTACATCTCAATAACGAATAACGATTACCTACCTACTGACCACAATAACAGCAATCTTTTTCCCGCCTCCAATACATACAAATATTTAAATCTATGTTTATTATTTTTAACGAATCCCGGAAAAAAATTAATAAAGAAAAAAAGCCCACCAAAATAAAAAATTTTAATTAGGATAAAACGCAGATATTTTATTAAAACAACAAGAAATTGTAGTTATAATGATAATTTATATATATATATATATATATATATATATATATATATTATATATGCAATATATTGCATTCTTGCATAAGTATTCAGTCTTCTGTATTCTTATTTTTATTGAGTTCTGGTTGTTTCACTTTTAAAAGGTATACTCTATATTGGCTATATTATGAGCTTTAAACCGACGCATCCCTAACGGCTCCTATCGAAAAAGATTTTAATAAATAGGTAAATTCCCAAGCTGTTAAACGGTAATACTGGTATACCAATTTGCCTCTAAGCATCTAGTATTAGTAAACGAATTTTACGATTTTCGGTATCAAAAACAATAATTATTAATTTTATTATCTTATTTATTTAGTATATACAAACTTTACCTATAATTTAAATTTTTAAATTTTTTTAATTTCTAAATTTAATTTACAATAGTACGATAATACCTATATGCTTTTATTGCTTTTTATATAATTTTTATAATTTACTTAGTATTCACCAACACGTTTTTAATCACACCACTTTTGAGACAGTGCTAAGTCTATATATGAAATGGGAAGAAATTTGTGTTGTAAAAAACCGGAGCCATTTGGGAATACACCTTTTTGTAAAACGGGAACCGAATGGACTACGTTCAATTCCAATATTACACAATACACAGCGTGGACAACGGGTAAAGTATTTAAGTATACAGAGTGATTCTTTTAAGTGGGTACACTAATTATCTCGAAAAGTATTCATGTTTTTGAAAATATTTTTTTACATGGTTCAAAATTGTTAAAAAAGAAACGTTTTTACTAAAAAATTATATTTTTAAATATTTTTTATCATTATAATTTTTTAAGTTTTTTACTTTTTTTAATGACAACATAGAATTTTAATTTGATATTCCAAAGCAAAATAATTTTTTGAGTATTTCGATACATAAAAATTGAATTTAGGGCTAGTAGTTTATGAGTTATACGTATTTAAAGTTTAGTCAAGCAGAGTGGAGTGGTACGGGGTTACCCCGCAAAATGTTTAAAACTACTCACCCTAAATTCGAATTTTTTGTTTCAAAATACTCAGAAAATTATTCTGATTTGGAATATCAAATTAAAATTCTATGTTGTCATTAAAAAAAGTAAAAAACTTAAAAAATTATAATGATAAAAAATATTTAAGAATATAATTTTTTAATAAAAACGTTGCTTTTTTAACAATTTTGAACTATGTAAAAAAATATTTTCAAAAACATGAATACTTTTCGAGATAACTAGTGTACCCACTTAAAAGAATCACCTTGTATATGTATATCTGATTGCGGTGAACACTCCAATAATAAAGTATAATATTTTAATCCAATGTTTATTCTTTGTGATATCTTACTCGCCGTTAAAATTATTAATATATACGATACTTGTAAATGCATTATAGCGTGTAACAGAGATAACTGAAAAACACGCAATCAACTAAAGACATTAATAAAAACAAAAAATAATAAAAACGTTTGCGAAGTCAGAGATCGGCATGTAAACTTTCTTGATTTTTAATTTTTAGAAATGTATTAACTGTATGCAATATGTATACATAATGTATTTTATTTTCATTTTCATTTAGTGAGAAAAATCTCTGAAACCAGAGAGCGGATTTTGTTGTTTGGGATCTTGTTAGATTCACATTGACTAAGAGAAGTGCAATAAAGATTTTCAGAACTTTATCTTTTATAATTAATTCAATACAGAGCTTAAAAAAAATACATTTTATTGGGCGTTTTTTTATGTTTTTCAGATTTATAGCTTTGTTGTGAACTTGTGAATTAACGATTGAAGATACATTTCTGAAAATCTTCACAGCACTTCTACTAGCCAATGTGAATCTAATAAGAACCCAAATAACAAAATCTGTTATCCCGTTTCGGTAATTTACCATGCTAAATGAAAATCTAGCAAGAAATAATGGTTTTTTAATTGTGAAAAACTAAATAATTTTTTTTTTTTAATTTTTAATCTCACATTTTGTATCTACTTGATAATCCCTTTTTAATGAGCTATCAACCAACTTTTTAGCTATAATAGCTTTGGAGGAAAGTTAAAAAAATAAAAATTTTGGGACTGTTCACGCCGGTGTTCTTGTGGATTCAAATTGTTATACCGATTAGGTGTGATACCAGATCTCTTTCATTAATATTTTATCTTAAAGGTAGCTTAATTATTATCCACCTGCTTATTACAACTAAGTTACATTTTTATCATTTTTCTGTTTAACAAGAATACTTCAAGTTTTAAAAATTCAGACTTTTTTCATTTCAACTACCATACTTACTTGATTAAAAATCAAAAAAGTAAAAATTGCAGAAAATATAAATATTTATTCAAAACCTGCATTTTTAGACAATAGTGATCTACTGATCTTGTTTTTTTCATAGTATATATTATGTTATGGTGCCAAGCACAGTCATTTATAACTGACTGATTTTGAGACGTCATCTAAATTTGATATACTTAAACCACATCCACTATTATTATTTTTTTGATCGGAATTTTCGTAAGGTGCCCCTACTCCCTAGAAATTGATGATTAATATAATTACTATTATATTTGACATATTCGAATATGTTCAACATATTATTTCTTATGACTGTTAATACTCACGAACCTAGCGCTCGTATGGATTTCTCAGCTGGTTTTTTTTATTAAAATACCAGTGACCAGTGCTTGAGTGCTTCTCTATTCTCTCAATGTCGTTTTAAGCAAAATCTTAAGGTGTTAAAACAATATTATTTGTTTTGAAATAATTATATTTCAAATGAGTTCTGACAATCAAGAGTTCAGTACACAGTCAATATTTAATATTTAAAAATAAAATAAATACATATCTGATACATGATATGATAATTAAAACAAAAATATTCTGGTAAACAATGGTAATAATAATAATATAAAAGTATAAAATATATATAATATACTCAATATAAAATCTATATAATTTAATTAACTTAAAATATGAAATCCAAATGTATAAACAAAACAAATTAATAATCAAATTTCCTTGTTAAATTTCAGTCCATATTTTGGCAGTTATTATTTTTTCCTCCATTTCCTAAAAAATAATAAAATTCAAATTATTAATTAAACTAATAGAAAAAAAAATGTTATTGAGTATTATGTACAAACCAACAACATGGCAGACTTCAACATTAGCACCAAACTCCATAAGTTTAAGTAGCCAAGAGTATTGTTTTTCTGATAATTTATCATTTGGCCCTTTTACTTCAACAAACATGCACTAATGATAAAATTAATTATAAATTATTATGATTATTATCAATTAACAGGGTTCAAATTCTATACCATTTATTAATTATTATAAAATATGTTCAAAAATAGTAGAGTAAGCCATAAAATAGTTCTATGTATGAAGGATTCCAAACATATAAAATTGTGTGTCACCAGTAGTGAAACAAACATAGTGTATGAGAAACAATTGCTTCTCGATTTTTTTAAAGATTTAGGGGTGAGTGGGAGCCAAAATGAAAGTGACGAACAATAACTAAATATTAGTATTACTAGTACTTGTATTTATTACAATTTATATAAAAACATTATGGGTAATGACAATAGGCAGTGGGTGGGTGGGTAAAGTTTAGGTTCATTTCATTATTGCATGTCACATATTTCTAACATTTACAATTTTTAATGCTATTTTAGATTCTGAACGGAGTGAAGAATGTATTGATTTTACAATGATGTGTGTTTTTTTTATTTTTTTATTTTTTTTATTTTTTTAATTTTGTGTCTAACGACAACATTTGGAGCAGTAAAAATGCTTCGATTTTGGACTTCAGCCCCTCTTTGAAAAGGAAATCAAATCTAGTTGGTACTTTGGGGGGTCAAAAGTTAAAAATTTTCAATATTTTTTAAATGAGTCGGGAAAAACCCTAAAAAAATGAGGGAAAAACGGGATTTTTTACGCAAAATCAGTTTTCGACAAAATCGAATTTTTTATTTTGCTATAACTCAAAAACTAATCGATGTAAATACTTGAAATTTTCACCAAATGTTTATATTAGCGTTCTTCATACACAGTTAAATTTTCAAAGAATTTAGACATTTTTTGTGCTATTTATAGACAATTGAAATTTTAAATTTTTTTTAGTATTTTTTTTTAAAATAACGATAAAAAATTTTTGGCCGACCAGAAAATCTTGAAAATGTAATACAAGGTTTCTTATAAGTTGTTCTTAAAGTGATAAAAAAAAATCCGAAATCGTTAGTCACAATTTTTTTTTATAAGTGCTTAAAGTTCGAATTTATACGAAATATGTCAAAATTGCGAAAATTGGCAAGTAATTTTGTGGTTGAAAATTCGTAAAATTTTTTTATTTTATAACTAAGTTTTGAAAATTTGATACAAGGTTCTCCATACATTTTTCTTCAATTATCTGTAAAAAAAACTCAATCGGATTCAGACAAAAAATTTTTATGAGTGTTTGAAATTTAAATTTTTACAATACCGCGTTAAATAACGGTTTAGCCTCAAACGATTTTTGATATTTGTTGTTATTCAAACAATATAAGTCGTAAATACTTGAAAATTTTACCAGTTATTAAGATTGGCATTTTCTTTACGTGATTTTATTTTCAAAACATTTTGACTTTTTTTGAGCTATTTATAGACAATTGAAATTTTCAATTTTTTTTAATTTTTTTTTTTATAAATGTTGATAAAAAAAAATTTAGCTAGGACAAATTACTTGAAAATTTAATTGAAGGGTCCACATAACTTGTTCTAACTCTTATTCAAAAATTATAAAAATACATAGGCACAATTTTTTTTTATTAGCATTTGAAGTTCAAATATTGACAAAAATTCGTCAAAATCATGAATATTTTTCACTATTTGGTAGTTAAAAATTTATAAATATTTTTCTATCAAAAGCTAAGAATTGAAAATTTAATACTATGCTGTCCATAAGTTAAGCTTAGAATAATTATAAAAAAGTTTGAGGATTGTTCAATTTAAAAAATTTTACGAGTGTTTAAAGTTTTAATTTTAATTTGAAATTAAAAATACACGTGTAAAATAACTTTTTACTAATAAATAATTTTCGATTTTTGTAATTTTTAAAAAATTACTAAACGTAAGATCTTGAAACTTTTACTTAAATGTTTGAATTAGTTTCAAAGTAGAATATATTACAATATTTAAGTATTATATATCCTAGACTGACAAATCATCTCCGTTCAGAATCATTTTTCGTATACAATGATACCTATCATTGCATTCAAATTTAACCTTCCCTAGTCCGAGGTCATCCCACCCCCTAATGTACAGCAGAGCGATACTCACTTACCCACTTTTTTGTAACAATTAAATTTAAAGTGTCTACCAAAATTCATTATCCTTTTTTAAGAACAAATAAAAATGAATTTAAATATACTAAGTACACATAATAAGTAATAAACTAATAAAATATACATGTATAAAAAAAATGTTATTATTTAATGGCTTATTGTGGTAAATAACAAATATTCTAACAATTATTGTGTTATAAATTACATTAAGTACTTTTTAACAGGGCCTTGCACCCGAATTAACCCAAATCCCTAATATCCCTAAACAACCTTAAAAAATCAAACACCCGAAACCCATATAATGATTCTGTTTTCATAACACCCATATTAACCAAAACCTGAATAAATCATTCGGGTTAACCCAAAACCCGAATAATTTTTTAATTTTTTCAATCTTCATGTGGTGTATCATTTTGTATGTATTTCTTGTGGCAATTCAATTTTGTAGAGTTAAATAATTAATAATAATAATAACAGGAACGATCTTACAATAAATCATAGTTAAATTCAATAATTATGGGGGGAGGGGGTCATCAAAAGCTATGTTTTTTCCAGATTACTCAACACCCATATTAACCAATATTAACCCGAAACCCGAATAAATAATTCTGCTTATATGATTCTGCCCTGCTTTTTAGTGCTTTAAAATTGGAGACCTGCTTATTAATAAATAATAAATATCATTTGTATTTAATAACATAATATTACTTTATGCTTAGAAATATCCCAAACAACAAGGTCTGGCATGCCATGCAAATAAATTCGGCCATCTTTCAATATTTGATCGCCAATTGCAAGGAACACTTCTATTCCAACACACTCTAATAACGTCTAAAACCAATAACCAATAAGATTTAGTAAAAACTAAATTTTAGATTAAGCTCAATATTATATAATGTATTATTTTTAAAATGTTAAGTTTACCCGACACAGAGATAAATTGTCAACATTCATATATTTCCAATTTACAACAGATTGAGTATCATAGTATTCATCACAATAATTTTTCAAAATATCACATATTTGATCAACGTTCATTTTTTTCAATTCTGCCATTCGGTTCTACAATAATTTTTAATTATTTTAATTTTTAAATATTAATTTACAACCCATTAACTCCAAATAAATAATAATTATTTTTAATTTACTTTAATTTGTTCTTCTCTAATTTTATAGAAATGACGAGTTCTCCAATCCAAGGGGCAATCTTGATACGGGCTAATAAAAAGAACATACGGTGTATAACTACCATATATTATTTCCCAAAAACACAGTAAGAACATCGACTTTATAAGCTGACCCTCATCATGCAATCCTATAAATATAAACATTTAGCGTTATGAATGATACATTCAATATTTATGAAACATAAATAAATAATTGAATAATTACCATTCAAAAATCCTTGACTTTTATAGTGTGATAAGGCTAGTTCTTCAACCGACATGTAATGACAGTCCCCATTCTCAGTCATTTTTGAATAAACTTGCTTACGACCAGATGAACCTCTAAACCAAAATAGTATATAATTGAATATTGATTAATAAGGCTGAAGAAATTTGTTTTTACCTATTTATTTAGGATGAGAAATATGTTCTCTAATTAAAGATATAGTATCAAACTAGTTACACTTTCTAAAGACTTGGGATTAAAGGGATTTTCCATTTCAAATTAATTCTTCAACTATGTGAAGCTTTAATGTATACTGATTAATTTAGGCATCATACATTTGCATTTCAGTTGTAGATTAAATCATATAATATGTAATATATTATTATCTATCGTCCATTCATGAATTGCATAGTCATATAATAATCTAATTTATTATTAGCATAAAATTGATTCTATACAATATTTTTATTATAATATATTTACAATAATACTAATCTATAAGTAATTATAAATATTTTTAAATGTAATACTACAAATTAAAATTATAAATAGTTAATGAATATTAAAGTGTATAAAACTTCAATTCCTGATTAATATGAAACTAAAACAATGAGAACAAAAACATGTTGTAGTTTGTAGATGCAGTCACGTGGCTCGCGACAACAACAAGTAACAATACATGCTGACCAATTACAGGACTCCAACCAGGCGCAGTTGCGCAATTTTTCCTAATTCATTTGGAATAAAGTAAATTGCTTAAACATTATTTTTAAATAATGCAAATAATATGTTGTATGAATTATACAATTTTATTCTTAAATATAATCTTAATTATACTCTTATTGGGATTAAATTAATAGTTATATTAAAAATAAGAAATAAATCTTTACTATACTTTTCTTTAATAGAAATTATTTTTCCACTTATTGTTGTACTAGGTGGTTCTTTTCCTGGTTTTGAAGCAACACTCAGCAGTTCATTTTTTAACTCATTATCCAACTTCCTGACTTTACGATTTGCATACATTACTGCTCTTTTTGATAAAATTTGACGATCTAATTCAGTTATATTATCATCCTTGAGGCCATCAAGTATTACGTTTGCTGCCTGAAATTTAAGTTAGAAAATATATACATACTTAGACTGAGGAAAAAGTAAAGAATTTAGCAATTTAATTTTTTTTTTATAAATACCATTTAGTATAGTAAGAGATAATTATACTAAAAAACTTCAAATAGTAATGAATAAAAATTGGAATTTGAGTTAAAATAGTATTCTAAAATGGATTATACATATTATATTGCAAGCACATTTCTTTTGCCAGAATAATTGTTCAAATATTGGACTATTATAAGCTTACAAAAATATATGATACCAAAAGTTATATTATATTATAATATTAAGAATTAACTTGTAGATAAAATTATAAATTATGATTGTGTAATGAAACAATTTATTATATTTAGTAATTGTAAAACAAAAATGTTATATTATTATAGTTGAAACTAAAAAAAAATACAGCAGAGAAAATTGCTCAAAATAATCTAACATGAATTTTAGTTGTTTTAACAACTTTTCCACAAATATTTGGTGAAATAAGGATCACTGTCATCTCATATTTCCCCATTTGACTAATTTCCACTACAATACAATATACTTATTTTAATTTATAGTTTATTTAATGGAAGGGATATAATTATTTTGTAAATGTATTATTAGACCGGCATTGTTTTTCAAATACCTTTAAAATAATTTATCATTGCAGGTCTTCTTGCGTGAAGATAATTGAGTAGCTGATCAAAAATCAAAATTAATTCTCCAGATAGAGCTTTAAAAATTATCTACATATTATGAGTGGATTTTATTTATACCTAACAATTAAAATAACCTTCAATATACTTACAAGATCTAATTGTTTGTATTGTAATTCAAAAACTTTGGCTAATTCAATATGCAAAAGAGCTTTTTTTGACATTGAAAATTCCTTATGTTTTAATAAAAATTCCAACACTTCTTTGGCCAAGTTTACATTACTAGTACATTTTTTTAATATTGTTATATTTTTGAACAATGTATGAGCATACACAGATATTGCAGAGTATTTTCGTAAATAGGTAGGTATGTTTGATAGAGATTCTCTGAATATACCAAAACAAAAACAAATATGATTATAAAATATATACCATTAAACTTGGGGTTTTCAACTTGTGTAATAAAGAGCATCGCTGGTTATTATTATGTGAACTCAGAACCTAGGACAATTTATTTTATTTTATCATGTTTTACCACTTTGATTATTTGTATGGGGGCCATTGAAATTGTTTTAAAAATCAGAAGATCCGTAGATAAAAAATGTTGAAAACCTTTGTATTATATAGTATACAATGTAGTCATTTTTTTTACTTTAAAAAAATACTCACATAATAGATTCATCACATACAGCTGACTTAAAATTTTCAAATACAATACACAATACTAAAATTGCATTTTCGTGATCTTTTTGCTCTAAAAGTAACTGAACTTCATGGCGAAGATTCAAAGCAATTTTGTACCTAGAATCAATAATCACATATTAAATGTATACTATAAATAAAACAAATAAACAATTTTATTTTATATTAAATCTGAATGGGGAAAAAAATATAGAAGTGTAGGTATTATTCAAATTGAAAAAAAGATACTTTTAAAATTAAAATATCAGTTAATTATAATTTGAACATGTGTTTAAAATAAACCTGTTACTTAGTACAAATTAGACACACACCACACTTTCAAAGTATAAACTGCTGATACATAATACATGATAATTTATGTAATACACAATACTTTTATTAATAAATTAAATACTTTTATTGTTAAATAATAAAATAATGAAATAATAATAGTGGTCATTCGGTTATCACTCACATTTCAAAGCTATCTTTTGAACTGAAATTAATTGAAACTCGTTTTGCTTTAAATGTAGGAAATTTTAGTAATTTTTTTTCAACCATAGAAAATTTGGTAAAACAATCACGAAATCTGTCTTTTTCTTCTCCAATGAAATAAGGGTATGATTCATAGATTAAGCAGCTCATTATATCATTTCTTGATGTATCTGATAGTTTCAAACAGTAGCCTATTATATTTTTGACACTGAAATAAAAATATATTATTCATTTATAATTAAGTAAATTATGCAAAATGTAGGTAATAACGTTAACTAACCGTTCTTTTAAATTACTGGTTGAATTTCCACAAAATGTTCTTTGATTTTTTACAAGGTTAATAAATGATTTTATCATTTCAGGTTTAGTTTGACTTTTGCTAGAACTTAATTTAATATTGAATGTCTTCTGTAATTCTCTAAGTTCTTGGGTTTTTAGAATATTTAATAGGGTATTAAGTTCACAAGAAGTAACATCTGAAATCATAAATAAAATAAATGATATTAGAAAAAAAAAAGAATGTAAAAAGCATACCTGTATTTATTAATTGTTTGGTAGCTAAAGATTCTAAGACACTATCAAAATTATCACATAGATTCAATTCTTTATACTTTTGAAGTCCATCAGGTCCATTTGAACGAATCCATCCATGTTTTCTAGCTATCAATCTTCCATAAATTTTAAGTTCATCATTAGTAGCACTTTCAATTTTTTTCATTATGTCTTCTTTACCAAAACAAAATATTTCAGCTCTAAGAACAATTGACTTAATAAACCTGCTGTAAGTATCACCACCAGAAATATCAACTTTGTTATCTAAATATTCCAAAATTCTTGGACTTGTTATAGGACTATTATTTATACTTCCAATTTTGCTTGGTGTCACTTGTTCTGCAACATCTTTCATTTTTGTTTTATTTGAAAGTGGACTCTTCATAACTTTTCTTATTGGACTCGTTTTTTGCTCATTTGTATGGGTTGAACTAACACCAAATATTTTTGGTGTTTGAACTTGAATGTTATTAATATTATCATTTTTATTTGGGGAATCAATTTGTTTATCAGATTTAATACAATTTTCAATAGAAGAATCCATATTTTCTTCTTTGGTTTTGTGCTTAACCGGAGAAAAATGATTACCAACATCTTTTTTAATAGAATCTGGTCTTTCTTGTATAGGTTTGAAAAAAGAAGTTATTTTTTTACAGCCTGCAATTACATTTAATAGTTTTAATTTTTTGGATGGTGTAGAGTTATTTGAACCACTTCTTTTACTTGAAGATGATTTAATAGTATTTTTATCTTGTTCAGAAATATTAAATCTTTTAGGATTAACCTTAATACTTGGAGATAATAAAATTTTTTTTTTTTCAAAATTTGATTGTTCAATCTTAACAGGCGTAGTCTGTTCACATTGAATACGTTCATTTTCATTATGTAGCAAAGAATTTTGGCTAAATGATAAAAAATCGAGTTTCCTTCTAGTAGGTGAGCAGCTATTGGATTCATCAAATGCTAAAATCCGGGAAACAGAATCATATCCTTCACTACTTATCCTTTTAATTCTACTTCTTTTTGGCGTAAATGGTGACGATGAACCACTGGATGGTAACCTTTGAGACATGGATCTCTTTGATGGAGTTTTAAACGGAGAATCCATATTAAGTTCTAAAAATTAGATCCAGTAGTGATCTAGAAAATGTAATAAAATAAGAATGGAAACAATTAAAATTAAATTAAACTGGCATGAGGAATTGAAGTTAAAATTTAAATATTATTAAACTAAGTTATACACTAACACTATACAATCGGTAATACGGCATACCGAATTACCGAAAATATTATTGTTTCATTATCATTTATAGTATTGAATATTATTTTATACAAGCAAGACAAGTGTAAAAATTTTAAACAGATAAGCAATAATCACGTAATATTGGCGGGAATAAATCTAAGCTCTTTGGATAATAAACTAAGATAAGGTAACGTAATCATACAGTTAATATCAGTTAGTTTACAGAAGGGCTTTTAAAATGAAAAAAGTCATCTATTTTATTTCTATGCTTTCTGTGGCGCAGCCAGGAGGCAAGTTAAGGGGTTGTAACCCCTCCCATAATTTCTCTGAGGCCTAGTTTAATAACCTATATACTTATCTTATGTATATATTTTGTTACAATGTAACCCCCCCTAGTTGCGCAACTGTATGCTTTTATGTTTTTCAGGGCCATCGCCCATTTAGGTTTACGGAAAACAGATATGGAGCAGTGCCAAAGCATCCTAAATAAAAACTATCCAAACATTCCAATTAATTACTCTTCGTTTATTAACTTTTGCGGTTTGGTATGTTTCTAACAATTCGTTCCACATTGACCTTAACATTGAAATCAATAACTATTAACACAGCTGCATCTAACCATGACAAAAAATTCTACTCCAAACTAGCCACTCAAACCAACCCATTTACAGCCATTCAAAGCGGAGCCAACTTGCCAGAAAATCCCCCCTCATCAGTCAAAAAGACGCTGTTACAGGGATTTATTAAATCCTTAACCATAATAGTTACCGTATATAGTGGCGTATCCAGATTTTTTTTAGAGGAAGAGGGCGGGCACACACTGTCTAAAATTGTTTAGAACCATAAGACATATTGTAGTATGTGTTCATGTATACAAATAAATATAAATCTTTAAAATAAAAATAATAAATACAGCCAATGAAGGGGGCATGTCCCCTATGGCCCCTCCCTTGGATATTCCGATACTGGTACCGTTTATTAAGTGTTCTGTCACTGAATAGTCTCCCTCATTATAGTATACCTATTATCATGTGAATATTATCTACATCATTATATCCTAATTGCTTATTGTGCATATCGCATATGTTACAGATTGTAAAAGTTCTATTTTAATTTTTAATAAAAAATAAAAAGATTTATGCTTTATAATATTATCCTTATATAATAATATAGAATGTATTGTATGTGATCATATAGATAATATAGATATTATCTTAAATCGTAATGTGATCTAAGCTTTTATCTATAAATATATATATATATACTATACTATTTAGTATTGAACGAACATGGCCACATGGGAGTCCCCGTAAGTAAAATTTTAGAGGGAGGGGGAAAAAAAAATTCTCAAGTGTTAGCCAAAGAAAAGTTAAATATTATGTCAACAATTATAAATGTATAAAAAATTTATAATAAATCAAATCAAATAATCAAATGTATATTATTGAGTTTTGTTAATTAAAAACTGCAAATTTTTTCGTTTCAATCAAAACATATTAATGATATCTTAAATGAAACTATTTTGGTTCAAATTCAGGTGATTAAAAAAAATAATTTATCTTATGCTATCTATATAATTAGGTAATATCATGGTTGTATTTATTAAATTATAAGTTCACATTATTTTCCACGTGAGGGTAAGTGCTCCTTGTTGTCTCTCCGTCAATGGGGCCATGAAATTGAAATCCACTAGGCACTTTGGTTTGAATTTGAACCATAACCTATTCTTGAATTCATGCAGATAATATAGAATAGTTTATATTTCATTGAATGTGATTAAATATAATTGTACCTATCTTGTACATGGAATCATGATTTTGCTATTTTTGTATTATATATTGTGTAGTTTTGTTGACCAAAAAATGTTTAACCAGATTTGTTAGCTGCAATTTTAACATTTCAAAAATATAGTACTTAGGTTGTTAAATAATAAATAATAACTTACTTATACCTAACTTAAGTAAGTAGAGGCAAAATGTTTCAAGTCTGAAAGATTTTTTAAATTTTAACAATACCTACACTAATTAAAATAGATATTTTTCTTTTAAATATTCTGTAATTTCGTCAAAATTAGAACTCGAAATGTCTATAAATGAACAAATTTAAATATGTATTTTCTGAATTTTCATAATTTTTAATATTTTTTTTCATTAATAGTTTAAGACTTAAATATTATAATATTATTATTATTTTTATTATTATATTACTTAAATATTATTGAAATTAAAAATTTTATAAAATTTTAACTAAATGGATACCTAATTTTTGTATGTGTTCATAGTTTTAAAGAATTTTGAAATCGAAATTCAAACTTCAAATACAAATAATAGTGACAGTATATTTTTATTTTTTTTACGTAGGTATATACTATATGTATATATATGATATATGAAAGACTAATGAGGATCTTAGGCATATATTTTTCAAGTATTTTTAGGTATGAAAAAACAATTTAATTATATTTATAGATAAATAAAAAAATAGTTATATATTTAAAAAGTATATTTATTATAAACAAGTAATAACACAAAAAGAATCAACTTATTTTTAAAATTAAATTGTGTGTCTAGAAAATACAAGTGAAGTTATTTATTTGTATATTACGGCAAAAAAATTAAAACGTTCTTATCAAAAACTGTATTTCTTTGTACTTATTTCTAAATTATTTTCAGAAGTAATGGACATTTTTACCTTTTAACTAATATTAAATTTAATTTTTAGCCGGAAATTTATTAAATTTTCAAAGGGACTAACATTTTTAACATTAATATGTACCTATAAATAAGTCTATTACCTATATAAAATTATATTTTAATCAATTTTTTTTTTTTGGGGGGGGGGAAGGCTTATGAAATATTAGAAGAGGCTTAACCAATATTTTTGCTTTCTTCTAGTAACTAAGCTCGTATTTGCTGCACTAAAAGGTGATAATAAATATAGACGCCAAGGACTGACTTACCATATTTCCTCTCCAAAGCATTACAACACTACTATATTATATTATTATATGAATAAAAGTAGAAAAATTGGGACGCCCCGAAAGATGTTGCGCCCTAGACACGTGCCTAGGTTGCCTATGCGTAAATACACCCCTGAAATATAAAAAAAATACAATACAAAAACCAATAGGTATACTTACTTATTCTACTTGTAGTACTTATAAATTATAATACATTCTTTGCCTGCCTTAAAAATTTGAAATTATAATGTACCTATATTATAGTAATTTTTTTTAATGTATAATAAATAAAAATAACATATCATAACAATATTATTACATTTAATAACATTTTTTGAGAAGCTTTTACTATATTTTACGTGTGCAATCAGAGACACTTTTTATAGTTCATGATAATAATAATCTACTCGAAATAATAACACAATTATTGTCGAATAGTTGCATCAAAATGTCGTATGCGTTATTTATATTGTCATTCGTTTAACTGATTATGATGCGTGGATACGTCTATTTGACGTTCGCCCAAATGACACGAGATTCAGTAAAAATAATGTTGGTATATATATATATATATATATATATTATTAATATGTATTAAAAAAATATTAAATAATAACTATAATCACTAATTAAATATTTACTTTAAATTTTTATAGTTTGAAATATTGTTAATATACTTTATTTTAAATATATTACTTAGAATAACTAGTGGCTGAATATTCTGATAAACTAATAGCTATATATAACCTATATGTTACAAATAATAATAAATATGATTTTTAAATATAATCTTAATGAATTAACTAAAGTGATTTCAAGATAAAACCGTAAGTCAGTAATTATTTAGTAGGTATATATGTGTTTTTGTATATATTGAATGGTAAACCGATGTTCATAAAATAGAAGTGCAAAAATGATTTTACGTAAAGTAAAAAAATTTACTTAGACGAAAGTTCAGCTACCTATTTCATCACTATACCCATGTGTCACATTTATTTCCACAGTAAATATTAAGTATTAATTTGTTATATTTATTACACAATTATAATTTTAAATATAAATGTTTTTCTTGTAAAACATAAATATTACTGCAATAAGTTAAATCAATACATATAGTTTCTATGGTTATACACATCATATTGCATTTTTACTTACAATAAGCCAGTGTTTTCATGGTTAATAAGAGACATTTAGTTAATACCTAATGAAGGTAATAGTGTTTCAATTTTATTATTTATTAACTAATTTTCTTTAAATAAAAATAATGCCTCCAAAATTAGACCAAACAGCTAAAAAAGCTACAAGACTATCATTAGTAAGCTAAACTTGAACTTATTATTTACATTTTGTTTCTAATTTATTTTTATTCGTGTGAAATAGTCTCAATCAGGCCAGAAAAAACCATTCAACAAAGAACCTTCCAGACGCCAAGTAAAGATAGCTAAACCTGTAGACGATATTAACGGAGTTCCATCCAATGAATCTATTAAGCCGGATGACCAATTGAAATTAACTGAAGAAGTACCAAACTATCCATAAACCAATAATTTAGTTATATCTTTTTATTTTATTGCAAATTTATTTTTAAATATTATCGCAAGACAATTAAAATGTCAAATGTATTTGGTATAGAAAATAATAAAATATATTATTAAATCTATGTATTAGGTATCTTAAAACAATTCTTTTGTAACACGACAAAAAAAATTATTTATATTGAACTGTAGGTACAACACTATTCAAATTCATTTATACTACATTGTCTACATTATCTATATAATATAGGAGTATATGAAAGCATTTAAACATTTTTCTAACACATAATACACATTTATTTTTCTTAGAATTGACTAAAGAAACATAAATTAAATTTATGAGTATGATATAATATAATATTTTTATCTGATTAGTGATTATACAAAAAATATTTTTATATTACTTCAATATGCTACCACGAATGCGTTATGGTCTTTCTTAATATGTTAACTGAAGGATGTATACTCATATATTAGTATTCTATATTTCTACATATCGATAACAAATTTATTATAATTTTATCAGGCTATAAGTTAAAATTAATTGAACTAAAATAGTAGGTAATTATGTACTAAACATATTTTACATTTTTAAAATTCGTATTATAAAAGGGCAATTACTTTATACTTAAAATATCACTTATAAATTAATAATAATAATAATTGATTCTTTAATACTCCGGAAATAGGTTAAATTCCTCAATAATTTGTGATAGTATTAATTATTATCTGATGAATGTCAAATACAATTAAACAAGGAATTTCATATATTTTCTTAAATCGTTATATACAATGTACACATATAGTACCTATTTCATTAAAAAAAAAGATATTTATTTTTAAAATTTTATCAATATCAACTATTCAGTAACTAATACAAAATAAATATAACCTTATGCGATTAAGAAAATTATATTATTTAAATATTATTTACTAACTAACAAATAACAGTATTGTGTTTTTAAATGATGCCATATTTTAATAAATACAATTTTACAAACTACCTATTTATAAAACTTTTATGATTAGATATATTAAGATGAATTATTTAATGGAAATATGCTAAAATAAAACATAATAACCAACATATAATAATATATAATATATTGACATTGTATTAAACGATGGACATTAGAGTTTACACATTAGATATAATATATAGCATAAGAAGGTTTATTATGTTATACATCATTCTATTTCCGTTGAATGGTATGCCACATTCCATAGGCCATATTCAGTGGCGTCACAGGACCAATATCTAGGAAAGAGGGGGAGCGGACGAACTCAATATACACATACAGCGAACACTTAAACTATTAGAGATAATACTATTTTTATTTGAATTTAAAACATATTTCTGTTATATTTTAGGAATTGGATGAACCAATAAGTAACATTTTACAAGTTACAGAACCACCGGAATTAACTGCTCGAGTATCATATAGCTATAGAGATGGATCATTTGTACCATATAAAAATATTCTTCCGTTTATCACATTGATTGATTTGAAGACTACGTTAATTCATAGTAAATTTAAAAAAAAAAACTGAAATCAATACTTTATGGAAGATTATTTCACACTATAATAATTATAAGAGTATAATATCATTCACCGACTGCTAAGTATACCTACTATATTAATATAAATAACTACTTCCATAATACTCATACATATTTTCAGTCACGAGTTTATAGTTAGTTCTATACCTATTGTTGTAAATATAAATCTAAATATATAAAAATGATTATCTCCTTACTGTTTGCCATCTATAGACTAAAACTACTGAATCGTTTTCAATAAAAATTATACCAAAACATTCCTTGAGACTAAAAAGGTGTTAGTAACTTTTTTTCCAACCTCTATAGATTATTTTATAGAGTGGTTCACAACATTTTTACAAATTATTAAAAAAAAACAAGTTTTAAAAATCAAATACTTATGAACATATAACACAATGACAATGGTTAATTTTATGATTTACCATCATAATTTGTTTTTTTTTAATATTAAATAAACATATTTTTTATAATAACACACATAAAGACAAATACCAATCTTAACGTAACAATATTGGATTTACGTCAGCTTTTTAAGCATTTGTTGAATCTGTCTTCGACTTTTATGAGCTTACATAAAAAATATATCCAGAATTAAGAATTGGAAAATCATGAAATGTATTGTTGTTATTGGGTTTGTATTATATATTTCAACTGAAGAAAAATAGATTAATTTTTAGACGGACTAAGTTGGATAATAGTCAATTAGTCATAAGTACTTATGTAATAATTAATATTGTTTAATCATTCTAGAAACAACAGAATGCTTTACAGATAACGATAAAGAAACTGCATTTGAAGAAGTAAAAGAAGAAATTGACCATAACAAAGAAGATATTGAGATTGATACAGATGAAAATGTTGATGGGCGAGTTCGAGAAGATGTGGAAGAAGGAGAAAGTGATGATGAGGGAGATTTTCCTAATGAAGAAGGTGACCAAGGAGAAGCGGGAGAAGAAATGGACGAGGAAAAAACTTCAAAACCTAAAGCTACATCGGACTCGGACGAAGAAGCACCAGTAGTTGTACAAGAAGAATCTACTACTAATAATATAAACTCATCAGCAAAAAAAAAAAATGCACCAAAAAAGCTTATGAATCAATTTAATTTTTTTGAGAGATGCGCGCTTACTGAAGAAATCATTTTAAGAGTAATTTATAATTATTATAGGTACTTTTACTATATCAAATTATAATAATTTTACCTATATTTTAGGATAAAGAAGTTCAAACTACACCACCAACAAAAAATGATTTTTGCACATATGCTACACAATGGATTATTTATGATGCTTATAATGAAGATTTCTTAAAGCAGCAAGAAGAAAAAGAAAAAGAAAAAAGAGATAAAATAGCTGTTCACGCAAATAAAAAGAGTGTCAGTAAAAAGAAAAAAAATGATGTAACTGAAGATCAAACTGAAAAAAATATGTTAATCACTGCTAAATTTTTGGAAAGAATTATAAACTTAAATACAATGGATGCCATTGCACAAGGTGTATACAATAATGTATTATACAATATAAAATTATAATCTATAGTCGATTTATTTCAATAATATGTATAATACATTGTCACATTGATTTCGTAAATTTAATTTATATATTTGTATTTAGTATTGAAAAGTTTAAGTTACTTGTTACGTATTAACACTATAGGTATAATTAAAACTTATAAAAAAATAACTAAAACTTATAGTTTTAACAGTACAGAGAGTTATACTTTTAAGTACTATAACCAATAAACATATTACATTTAGATTTCCGATACTATGAGGACCCATCTGATCAATTTAGGAATAGAGATGGAACAATACTTCCATTGTGGACAATGACATATGACAAAGCTGAAAATTTATACGTGACTGATATTAGTTGGAGCCCAGATTATTTCGACATGTTTGCTGTTACATTAGGAACTTGTGAGTATTATATTTACAAACCAGTGGCGTATTTACGGGGGGGTCCCCGGGTCTCGACCCCCCCCAGAAATTTTTTTTTCAAATATTATATAAATAATATCAATAATAAGTATCATTATTAAATTAACTCGTATGTATTTTATTATAATGTTATAAACTTATACTTAATACTAAGACCCCCCCACAAAAAAATTGAAAATACGCCACTGTTACAAACTAATACTAAAATACTTACATTAATAAAAATATTTAGTTAAGTAAACAAATAAACATTTGAATATAAATTTGTTCTTTTAACATTTGAACTTTAATAAATTAACAAAATAAAACTTAATAGTTAAATTATCTATGGATATAAAAAAGTAGGTACTTAAGTTTTTAAAATAAAATAAGACGTCAACTGATATTTGTACACATCATATTAACTTTGTTAATTTGTCATATTATATAGGAATATTAAATTGTCTAATTTACCAAATGAGTTATTCTATTTTTTATTTCTGTAAATGTTTTTAAATTTTTATATTTGTTTTAAAAGTTTCATAAATATATAATAATAATTAATAATTGGTAATTATATGTGATAACTAGGGCCCGGATTTATATGCATTTGCATGTTTTTTCTGAATAGTCCAAAAAATAGCTAGGTAAGCTACAAGTTTGATTTGTAATCAATAGGTCCGAAATATAAAATTTTATTTTGCATATTTTTGCATATTTTGTCATTTTTTGACATGTACTGCATATTTCTGTAATTTACGATTTTTTTTTGCATATATACGGTTTTTAAATGCATAATATGTAATATTTTGGTTATTTTTATTAAAATAACGTATTTATAGTTATATTTATAATCCATGTAATTTGACGAAGTCGTTTTATTATTTTATCTGAAACATATCGGGACAAGTAGTAATCTGTTATTGAGTAAATTTTAGTGAATCATACATTAATCGCGTTTGTTTCGTCGTGTTTGTAAATATAGTATAATTTATTTAAACATAATATAAAAATAATAAAAATAAAAAAAAAATTTTAATCGATTTTTTGCATATTTTTTATTTTATAGGGTATATTTCTATAAAATAAGAGCATAAATGCATATTTTATAGTGCATATTTCTTAGGTTTTTAGAGCATATAAATCCGGGCCCTAGTGATAACGCAGCCCATTCACCCTTAGGGTCAACGCAAAACAGTAACCTCGTCTATGTATGAAGTATATATCTATTTTATAATAGCTCAAGGACATTTACCATTAACTGACAGTCCAGATGTGGGTTATGTATGCTTATGGTCTTTGAAAAATCCATCATACCCCGAATACATAAACCAGACGCATTGTGGAGCGATGTGTTTAGACTTCCATCGAAATCACGGGTTTCTCCTGGCTGTTGGATTCCATGATGGTCATTTGGCTGTATATAACGTTAGCTTGCCAACAAAAGAAGCTCAATATATGACAGATGCAGTAAATACTAAACATATGGCTTGTGTAAGACAGGTGAATTTTTATGTATTTTTAATTCTAATTTATTATTGATTATGATATATCTAATTATATTTTAGATTTTGAATGTAACGATGATTGTATTAGTTTTATTATTAAATTTTCTACAGGGGGAGGGATTAAAAGTAAAAATTTTAGATCAAAATAGGTAATTGGAAAAAGCTATAATAAAAAAAAAAAAATGGAAAACGGGAATTGTGTATGTAATATTTATTTTAAAAATGAATAACTGCAAAGACGTGTATTTTGATGTTTTTTTGATTTATAATATATATTATAATAATTTTATTTAGCAAATCAAAAATCAAATACAATAAATACAAAAATAGTTTTAAATAAAATTGAAAAAATACAAAAAATTACAAGTGTACAATAGCATAGAGCTCTGAGCTTGTGATGAGAAGTTTTATTGGAGTTCATAGTTCAATGTAAATTTTAAAGATTATAAAACTTAACATAAATATTATAGGTAAATTATAATTAGTTATTAATTTATTTGTGTTAAATCATTAATTTATGAATGATAACATTTTTGTTTGTTAGTAAAAAAGCTTGAATATCTTACAGCAAGTCACAATTTTTTTAGTGTTTAAAAAAAATGTTAAAAACGTGTGAATGAATTTGTAGTAAAAAAATTTTATTTTTGATTTTTATATTAAATGTTTGAAAATGTAATACAACATATATTATACTTTATTATTATATTATATTATATATTTAATTAATATATATTTATATATTTAATTATACTAAATTAAAAATATAGTTATTCCAGTTTTATATAGGTAGTTATACGTAGAGATTTGAAAAATTTACAATTACGGCATTACATATATTATTATTGGTATTATTTACTATATAAATAATAAAATATAATTTTAAACTACGAGTTTATAACAGGGGTCAACAACTATCCGAATCTGGACCGCGGAAGGCAAAACTCTAGACCCTGTCAACACATTGTACTTACTTGTCTACTTCATTATGTATAAAGATTTGAAAAAGATTTTTTTCACTGGACCTCATTGATTTATTATTTTAATTTTTAGGACTCCAATAGAAATTACTTACCGACCCCTGCCTTATAATATCACTAATCTATTCATGTCGTTCTATCGTACTTCGATATTAAACTTATAACTGAAAAATAATTTAAAATAAATGCGTATTATGCATATTTCATTTGATGTATAATGTATATACATTAACTGCAGCATTTTATAATATGTATACAGTATAGTAATATATAAAGCATATATTTGATAAATGTTAGTGGTTTTTTTATAACTACTATAAAATATATAACACTTATTAAAAATGTACAACATACCAACATATTATTGTATACCTATGTACAGTATATACTTATTATAATTTGTAACTGAATATTATTTAGGTAGTTTGGGTAAAAGATTTACCCGATGGCGAATTAAATTTTTATTCTATATCTGAAGATGGAACAGTTTGTAATTGGTTGCTAATGCAAAGTGAAATGTCAAAAACCATTATAGTTACATTAGTTTTAGATATAGAACCTCAAATAACACTTGGCGGAATTAGTGAAACATTAATTGGTAAACTATTTACTATTTACTTTGCATACCTGTTAAAATATTTTATATTTCTTATCTTAAAGATCTATATTCTATAGGTATTTCTAACTTTTCTTTTTAGGTAGAGGTACAACGATTGCTTTTCATCCCGAAAATAGTGGGATATATTTGGTTGGAACCAATGAAGGTTACATATTTAAATGTAATACACAATGGAGCTCATTTTTTATGCAAAAATTTAAAGCTCACGAAATGTCAATTTACAGAATTGATTATAATAAATATGATCCAAACATTTATTTATCATGTAGCGGTGATTGTACAGTTAAAATATGGGAAGATAAATCTGAGTAAGTATGGTTATTGTCTTATTAAAAGTTAAATCTATAAAAATGTATTTAAAATTAACACAATACAACTTTTAGCCCTTTTAGGTTTTAAATGGTGATAAAAATATTTACTGCTAACTAAATTTTGTATACTACAGTATTGCTAGTATTAGCTACATCTAAATTATGTATAATACCTACTAATTTTAGTTAAATTTTAAATTAGGTACTATATAACTTAAATTTGTCGGTTACTAATAAATGTACCCATGCGGCTATGCCTAAAAATCATATAAATTTAATGTATAATATGTATAACTAACTTTTATTTAAACTATCAATATTATATATTATGCATTTATGCTGTTAATTTTATGTACAAAGTATAAAGATTATAGTGTGTTCTTAAAGATTTATTATATATTAAAAAAATGTATTTTATATTTATAATTTAACCTTTTATTTTTTGTTTCATATAATAGTATACCACTTATGATATTTGATCTTTTATGGAGCGTGTCCGATGCTCTTTGGTCACCGTTCTCAAGTACAGTTTTTGGAGTCATCACTGAAGATTGTGATGTAGTATTTTATGACTTAGACGCAGATAAATATAAAAGTATTTGCTGTCAACCTATACAACCTGAAAGTCAATACCAGCTTACTAAGTTGGCGTTTAATTGGCGGATGCCTGTTATAATTGTTGGTAGCTCAAAGTAATCATTCATTTAACTATATTATTAGTAAATATTATCTACTTAAATATTTTAATAGGCAAATTGTATTTGCATTTTAGAAGTACGGTCGTCGCACTAAAAATGTCACCTAACCTTCGACTGATAATGAAACCACCTAAAAAAGGTAAACATTACACTACGCAAATGTTGGAATTAGAAAAATTACACAAAGCTTTGGACTCAACTCGAGAACCCGATACTTTGGTTGTACCTGCTGATGATGATACTACAGATTCATAAATTAACGCATATAACACATTATTTAATATATACTCGTATAATCATATTAATCATTAAGTACAATATATTATATCTACTACCTTGTACATTCAAGAAAATATAATTTGTTTAAAATTTATTTCGCTCTTTAATTTTCAAAATACTACGTGACGTAATCAAGGGCGGATCCAGAGGTGGAGGAACTGGAGCAAGTGCCATACCCGTTGGAAAAAAATAATATTAAAAAACATACATTTTTATCATCATATTGTTTTTTTTTTAACGGGGGACTATCTAATACATATTATATATAATTTTTCCTATTAAGTGCCCCGACCGTAAATACATGTTGGATCCGCCCTTGGACGAACCTACTGACGTATAAAAATATATTAAAAAACACAAGTATACAAATAAATATAGTTTACGTACGTAAATTGAAGCTTTGCATTTCATTTTGTAGATATTTCATATTCTAATCTAAACATCAAACTAAATTGACATCTGGTTGTAGTAAACCCAAAATATAGTTATTAAACTTATTACTTTATTTTAGTACAGTGGTGTACTCAACTTTTTTGAAAGAGGGGGTTAATCATTTTTAACTTGTCACAGACCCTAAATTTTTTCATGTAGATAATATATCACTACAATATATAATATATAATCTATATATTATATATATCACTACCCCCCTGTGAGCACACTACTGTTTTAATACATAACTGTATAATGTATGTATACAATTATAGTCAGTAGGTACATGATACATACAATATGTACATTCAAATACTATATAAATACTTAATCCAATATTAAGCAGATGGGTGATGTATTGTGTATTGTATATATACACAATATAATATTAACGATCAGTATTCAGTGGAACTTTATCAATATTATTAATAACTTGCGACATTACACTCACTATTAGGAGTAGGACTCATATAAATACGAGAAGAGCTCCTAGCATTTTCAGAAGAAAAATACTACAGTTCTAGATTAATAATCGTCGTGGACTTAGTCATACTGTCATAGTAACACCTCAACGAGTAATTAGTTATTCTCAGTCTTAGAATTCATATATATATGTAGCATTTATAGCTGTTTTAGGTTACAAAGTACCTTCTCTTTATTTAAAATTCTATATGCTTATAATATGATAATTGTTTATAGTTTGACTATTAATATTATTTTAATTAGTCATCACTCATCAGTTTATACAGGATGATCTTTATAATATTAGTAAAATCATTTTCTATTTTTATCTTATCAACACTTATGCTCATTGTAAAAATAATATATTTACAGATTGTATGATAAAACAAATTAAAAACAAAAAAAAAAAAAAAAAATAAAATCATTTATACTTTTTAATAAAATAGTAGGTTTTAAATTTATTGCTGGAAGATATCAACATATTATTAATAATCTCATCCCTATTGATAAGTTGAACAATGTCTTTTAAACTGATAAAATAAAGAACTAAAATATTGCTTGCTTATCAAAGACGAAATTTAATTTATATTTTTTTATTTTAAGTTTTGAAAATACTCATTTAGTCGTTAAGACTTAACTTGTATGTACCTAGTATGTATACGAGCGTACTTGATTAAATATATTAACTAATTTAGCTATTTTTATTAGTTCAAAAAGAATTTTAAATTTCCCATTCATAACTCATAATTACACATAACTGATTTAATTATTAATTTTCCCATTATTGATTGAGATTGTAATATTGAAAAATATCCAAGTTACCTTGGTAGTCGTCTGGTAGCTGAGTGAACCAGACCGACGCTGAGATTCTCGAAGTTCCTGTGTTTTGTTAATCTAAATAAATTTACTATGTGTAAAATAATTTTATAATATATTATGTATTTTATGTATATTATGTATATTATATATATTTTTCAATTTTTATAACCAAAAATAAACATCTAAAACAATATTACCATGTTGTATGTATTAGTACGTTATATTATATTAGATATACCCGATATCTAGCTTATTAGATACACGATATAATATCCTTTCAATTTTTATTCTTAAGATTTATAATATTATTATTTACTAATGAATGATATACATATAGTATATGTGTAATATTATTTTTAATTGTTTTTTGCTGGTTACACAATCTTCATATAGCATTATTTCTATAAAATGTATAAAACTATTCAAGGCCATCAGAATAAAACTACATTTTTATTTATTTATACAAGAATTTAACTGAGATGTTAGTATCACTCATAGCGTTGTTCTTCTGTTTATTTAAGTATAATTTATTTCATTCATATTGATTTTCTTCAGCATTCTGTATTTGAGGACTATTCAACTGACGTTTTATAATATGGACTACGAATAAAAGCCTGTTGCTATCGTTACGCCACGTGCTGACCATATAATAAATAGTTACCTAAAACTTATATGACTGTATAAGATTCCGACAAATTAAATATATAAAACTTAAAAAACTTTTTATAAAAAAAGTTTTATGAAATTTGTACTTCTATAATAGTATAATCATAAAAAATTTAGTTTTAAGCATAATTATGGTACACATACCAAATTGTAAATTATACTTTTAAAATGTTTAAATGTAATAATGAATCTGAGAAACGAAATTCTTACTATAACTGTTTATATTATTGTAATTTATTATTTTGGTATTAATATAAACATTATAAACTGTTTTAATAACTTTATAATTTATATAAAAACTTGTTACTCATTAAATAACAATGGAATAGGCAATAGCAATAGCAACTTATTAAATTTACTTTTATTTACCTACTTTAAAATTTTATTTTTGTTTTAATATAAATTGTAATTATATACCACAATGTTATTTTTACTTTTTACTTTTTAATTTGTATTTAAGTTTACAATTAGTGTTGTTCAGTATAAGATATACAATTAAGGAACAATTGATCTCTTAAGAGATTGAAGCTTTTGGATACAAATTTTTTTCGCATACTATTATTTTTGTATTACATTATTACATTTAATTTGTAACTATTTTTTGAAAATAATGATTAACTCTCTATCTATAAGTATATATATACATTATATATACGAACAATAGTTGGAAAAATAAATATTCAAAATAAATATATTTATTTTATACAATAATAAGCAAATAAAATTGAAGACATAAAAATATTTTACTGACGATCTTTTTTGTATAGTTTATATGCATAGTATAACTGTTATAGATTATTTTTAGTAGTGTAATTTAAATATTTTCAATTAGCTCGATAATTTGAATAAGTATTATGTGTCAATCGTAAAATACCCTATAGCTAATGAATTCTGTTCTTAATTAAAATTAGATAACTATTAACTGTACACATAATTTTTAGTATTTCTTCGATTATAAGATTAAATTTAAATGAAAGTACCTAATTTAAATTCAATATTTAATATCACTGAATTAAAAATAATTAAAATATGATTAAACTTATACAACTATATTATATACGATATAATACGCAAAAGCAATTTAATATAATGTTATATAATAGTATAATACTATTGACTATTTAGCATAAATTCAAGTTCTCAATTCTAAAATAAAGTACTTCATTTTTATCAATCAAATGTGTATATTTTCTACATCCATTTATGTTATAATTTTTTTATTATTATACATATAGTTTATATTATAAAATCTAAAATTTTAATGTTTAGACGTTTTTTTTCTGTTCTCTTTTCTTACGTGTGGATAGTTATAAAACAAACCTCGTATATTTTATAATATAAGTAATCCGCCAAACTATACAATTGTATAGTTACACATCACTGATTTTATATTTTTATGCAACAAACATAAGGTAGGAATCAGCTACTAAGTTTATCACTTTGAGCCTAAGTGATAATCTAAATCTTAGACTTAAATATTTAAAAGTAATTATATATTTAAATCATGTATGATAATCTATATTCTATATGACTATATGTCTATATAGAATAAAATACTTTATATAGTATATATACATATGTAGGCAGTTGGAAAGGTCGATCTTTAAGAAAAATGCATGGGGGAGAGGAGGTTGTAAATCTTTAAAACTGCTGACTGTAGATGTCTAGATTATGAAATGTTTATTAAATGTATTGAGTAGTGAGTGCGGACTGCTGATAATTGAGACGTGTCACAACCCTCTCTTCCATGAATATTATTGTAAATTAAATATCAAATTAAAGGCTTATTCTGCGCCTGCGGTGGCGCAGATCCATAATCATTAAGCTGTTGATGATTTTATGATGATAAAATATTAAACTGATTAATTAATACTAAGCTCTGCAGACTTAATATTTCAAAAAATTAAACTATATATATGCATTTATAGCTATACATTTTTAAAATATTTTTTGTGTGATATTATAAATTATAATACGGTTTGATACGAAATATACTTGATAATTTTTCATGAGCACTCGTCGAAAACGATTGCTTTGGAAAATAAAATTTTAAAACTCGTATTCAATGTATACAATTGTCGGGTTCCTCAGAACCGAGTTTTGAAATAAAAAAATGCAAAAATGCAATAGCTTGGACATAATATTTTTATAAGACGGAATCGGTAATGCTGGAACTGGATACTACGATAGGGTATGGGCGATGGCAGGCGCCGAACTTACGCGTGTACTGTACACGCCCAAACGTCGCACGGTGATAAATAGTAACGAACTTCCGTTTTGCCGGTCGGCCGACCACATAATTATCGTATTTCGGTACCTCGCCACACGTACGGTAACTGCACAACAGTCACGTGGTCACACTGCGGCTTCCAGTACGCGTATAGAAAATTAGAAGAGAGTAGGAATTTTATTGCACGAGAGGGTGGCGTAAAACTTACTGCCGCCGCCCGGCCGCCGTCAGCACTCAGCACCACTGCCGCCGGACGAATCATCGACGCCGCCGCCGCCACAATCCGCGCTCCGTGTTCTTTCGGCAACGCTGTCGGCGCCAATACGCACATAGCGTCCACGGTCCACTCGACACTCACCGTTGTAACGCGGACTCAGCCGGTCGTTGTTTCAACCGTCACTCGTATAGTTCCATACGCACGTACGCCGGTTACAGACAAACGACGATTTATAGCCAGCGTTATATATCCTTTTTTCTGACAAAGATATCTCAACGAGGGTTTTTTGTTCTCGTACACACTTTTGAAATTTTAAAACATTCGCAAAAAAAACGATAATATGGCTGAAGAAAATACACCGGTAGCGGCGGCAGCAGCAGCCGTGGGAGACCAACCACAGGAGAAATCGGCTACCGAAACCGTCGCTGAACAGCCAAAAGTCGAAGGCAACGGCAAAGCTGCGGCAGCCGCCGTAGAGGAACCACCAAAAGCCGAGATGAGAGCCGTCGTGCTCACCGGGTTCGGCGGTCTCAAGTCCGTTAAGATCCTGAAGAAACCCGAACCGACCATGGGCGAGGGTGAAGTCGTGATCAGGGTAAAGGCGTGGTGAGTAATTTTTTTTCAGAACTTTATAATTATACATTTATGTCTTTACCCCTGCGAGTACCAATTATCCGATTATCGTACTACCAATTCGTCGCCGACTCTAACATATGGTGGTTGCGTAACGGTTCGAAGGTGCTCCCTCTCTAGTTTGTACGTATAAATAGATCGTCCGTGGGGAACGTAATATTTTTAATTATTATGTCATTGTGTATTTCATTACAATATTGTTGCGGTTTGGTCCTCGACCGAAAGATAAGAACAGAAAAGTTGTCATCGGGTGGGAAATGGTGTAAGGGTAATGCCGCCGCCCTGGGCGTTTTTCTTTCCCGATTTTTTTACTCAGGAAACATTATTTGGTGACCACCGTGTAACCGTGTGGTATGATTAGTATTCTAACCATATTATGTAATAACTTGTACGTGAGACGATGTAAACCTGTTGTCATCCCACGATTTATTTTTCATCGATCGCCACCGACCCCACATTCGTTGTCGAGCGGGTGGATATAATACTATACGTCAGCTCGCATCTACCTGCTACCTGTTAGTCGTAATCCCTCACTAAGCCCTAAGTCCACGAACGAGGATAAACGATTACAATAAATAATAATATTCTGCGTCAGTTTTCGCACGAGTGTTACGAGGCGGCGGCAGCGACGTCTCGTCTTTTCGGCCATAAATCGTTACCCGCGGCGGCTGCGGCAATAGGACCCCTCCCGAATCCCGATTTACTTGCATACGGTAGCAGCTGTTCCATCGTTCCCACCTGTTTATTTGTGTCCAAATCTCCTTTTATACATTGTCGTTGCTATAATAATTATTAATATTTTTTTTCTATTCGTCCGCCGTTCGTGCTGTGTACACAAACGTCGGACGGGGATTAAATAGACGTCTCGGGCTGGTTTTTTCTCCCCTTTTCGCCGCGACCGTTCTCCACGGTAATCGGACCCGTAGTAGACTCGTCCGTCGGGTAGAAACACTGGGGTTTAGTATTCGGTTGTTCGACAGTCGTCGAGCCGACAACGTGTTGCGTTTTCGTCGAGTTCGCACGCACAACAATAGTCGTTGGACGGGCGGGGTGCTAGCGAGAAAACGAAACGAAACATATGGATAATCAAATATTGTTAAATCATTTTCCATTTTCACAATTAATAAATAATACCAGATTTATTTTTTCTATTGCTACCAATACTTATTATTGATAACCATAACCATCACGGTATTCGAAAATCTGTCATCATTGTACATTCGATTTGTACGCTCAAACGCATAACAGCTCTTCAAACAGTAAAAAACTAGATATGTTTATACCTATATCGTAGTATTCAATGATGACAGATTAATATCGAAAACATAAAAAAATAAATAATCGGTTGTTTGTGTTACCCGGCCGTCACGGAAATGGAAAATAACGGAATTTTCAGAATTGTTGCCTGCTGTGACGGTGGTTCTACGAAAAAAATTAAAGTTATTATTACCGCCGACTCGTTTGTAGAACGATGAAATGATGACCGAGTCATTTGAATATTATCTATGTTTGTAAACTCGACCGAGTTTTTAACGGTCGGATTTTGTTCAATTACCAGAACGAAAAGAATAAAATAATAATAGCTTAGTGAAAAGGGAATTGAATAACCTTGGCCTGAGATGCGCACGCCACCGTCTGGACTATCGAAAGACAAAAACTACAACTCAACAATGTATTTATACATATAATATTTTATTATGTAATAAATTGAAAGCGTGTGTGTGCGCTTGTTCGTGCGAAGGCGGATTATACTACTTATTCGTTCGCCCGAAAACCCGTTGAATGTGACTGACCTAACACTCGCAAAAACGTCACGTCCTCCTCCCCGTTTGTCCATCGTTTACCACCAGTCACTAACCCCCGACCCGGTTATAGGTAAGGCAAGTGAATGTTTAAAATGCAATTCCCCGAATCATTCGTTTTTTAATTATACAAAATAGTGTATTCAATCGCGTATCGTCTCGATGCTTTTGTTAGGTTTTTTTTTATTTCAACGTAGTGGAAATCTTACCTGTGTCGATTGTTCTTAATACTATGATTATTATGTTTGAACCCTTCTACCACCTTCACTATAATAGAATTCGAGAACACAGCATTCCTTTTTTTAACACCGTGCATACCGGATACGACAGTATCTGTTTTGGCTTGGTAGGCGAAAACTCGGGTGGCTATCGTTAATTGCAGTCGTAGTTCTTATCGACGAGTATTGTTTACTACTTACAAATTACAATTATATTCCTGTAACCCTATCGTAACTTTATAATGGCACCACGCAATAAATAAATAATGCTATTATACGCGGATCAAACACGTGTTTTAAAAATAATAGAATAACGAAAAAAAATCAATAATAAATATTTATAAAAGAGCCGCCGGAGAAGAGAGAATCGTAAATTTTATGACGTTCGAAATGGTCGTCGGGATAAGATGGAAAAATAAATTATTCGCCAAGCGGTTTCGTTGTAAAATTAGATATAAAACATTTGTATTTGTGTCATCGAGGGGCAAAATCTTCTTGGCCGAATGTCGAAAAAAAATTCTCATAGTACCTATACAAACAAAATCCGGTTTCTTTTGTAGCGTAATAATTGGGATGTGCTCGTAAACGAAATAGTATCGAGATTTGCAACAAAATAATATATGACTCGTATTTGCCAACGGACGTTTAGGGCGTGTATTGTATTATCATATTATATATGTATGCACGGGGCTCGGCTCGCGGTGGTGCCGCGGTAGGGATGTTTTGACCAAACCTGGCAACGTTGCGCCCGCCGCTGACGGCACGAACACATGTTGCGATCGGTTCAACGGCGGCGACGGGTTCGACGGTTCGCAGTTACGCTGCCTTTCGTCGACCCGTCTTGGCTCGCACACACGCGCTCGTTATCACAATATCGCGAAGGGATCAACAAGTCTAGTGTTATATTGCACTTTATAACAGTAGACAGCATTAGTGTGCAACTGTGGTTTACAAGTCACTGCCCTTTCGACGCGTATTTCTCCATCTACCCCTTCACCACTAATACGACTTAAATCTGTCACCTGACCGCGACTGTTAGCTTTATGTCACTCTTTATTTCGCACTGTTTTATAAAAAAAAATTTCAACTGCTTTTCTCGTCACCTCGTTTCCTCAAAACTCGTTATCGTGATGCCATTTTTTCAAAAAGAGATGCCCAGAAGGAAAGTGGTTTTGTAGCAGGTTTCAACGTGAATGGGTGTGTACGTAGTACGTACTAATGAGATCGATCGGTCGATGCGAAAAAGGCCAACCACCTCGGTTCGCGATGAGTCATTCAGGCCGATCCCATTATTTTATATTACCTACGGAATTCGAAGACTTGTGTAAAATGATTCATTTTAATAATAATACATATTTTTATCGTATATAATTGTAGAATTATTCATTAGTATTTATTCCTATACTTCAAGGGAAATATTATACCACCAATAAATAACATGCGATGACATATACAGTATGATAATAACATGATAAATGGATGAAAATAATAATTGACATTTTGACAAAAACTAAAATTTTCAAGTGTTGACGGAAATATTTATTTAGCAATTCATATTATAATATACCATAATTTTTATTATTTTATTAGTTATTGTTTTATATTATTTTTTAAACTAAGCTATTGGTAAATAACCTATCCTCAATAAATATATGAATTTTGTATCTATTTCAACAGCTCAAGTATGTTTTTGTTTTTCATTTATGAAAGTGTAATGGATAAATATTTATATAGCACCATAATAATTCATGTAGTATTAACCGATAACCATCATATTTTTGCTTTACGTGCATTGTTAAATGTTCAACTATCAGAAAATAAAAATTATTTTCAATCACAAAACCCTAAGTAGGGGTTGAAAAACATCAAATGTATAACAAAGGATTTATGGTATAAAAACTCGATTGGACAATACGCATATTATAAAGGAAGGAAGTGATAACATTCCTTGAGCAGGGGTGTGTTATTAGAAATCGTTAAGGAATTCCTCGTTTAAGTAAAATACCTAACATATTTTTCATTCATTGAATAAATTATACTATATAATGTGTTGATTTTTATTTAATTCGTAGTTATACTAATGACATTTTTATACGACCAAACAATCATATGTTTATACATACATCATTTGAAATTTACATTAGTCATTAATTTTTCATCAATTTGTTTGCTACCGACAAGTGTTATTTTGACTGTAAATTTAAAAACAAATACTTTCGTTTTTCTCTTGATATTGATAAACTTTATATTATAAAAGACTGGAGAACTCGCTCTTCTGTATATTAGATTTCTAGTGTATTTTTTCATTGAGTAGGACACAGTAATTGATATATTGAATTTAAATTGATATTGTACACGAAAAATGATTTTGAGTGAAAGAGGCGGATGGATCGGCATTTAATTCTAAAAATACCTAGTAATTATTTTTTATCTTTTAATATATTATTTATATTATCGCAATATCGCTAATTTATTTTTTTAATTCTTGAGGTTTAAACAATTTTTACTAAAAAACATATGTAAGTTATTAGTAAATACCGGTGTATCGAAGAATATTGTAAATACGAATAGATTGATCGTATAAACTATAAAAAGGTAGTTTAAAATAGTCTAAATATTTCGAAAATTAAAATTCCAAGTTCCTATGATTAATACGTATTAATTTCCACAAAACTAAAATAGTTTGAAGAAAACTATAGTCTTAACTAGTTTAGACCTTAAATACTAACTTGTTCTAATTTTTTTTATCAGAAGTACATCAATGTTGATGTTCCAAAACATGATGAGTTTTTTTAGTAGGTATGCATAGTTAAAAAAAATTATAAATCTATTACGATTCATTATGTATCACTACATACCATACTAACCAATAGAATACATTAAAAGTGCTTATTGTAGATATCCGTCGCTATTTTCTTACTGTTTATTAATTACAATTAATTTAAAAATTAAAAGTAAGTTATAAAATGTAATAATAGCCTGATGTCAGGCATTCCATTGATCTTTCTAGAATATTATATTGGCATTCAAATTTAATTAAAAATAAATAATACATTATATTCGACGTATTTATCATTACACAAATATACATTTCTAATCTATCCTTTTGTATTAATATTTATTGTTGGTGGTTAATTATTTCATATTTTTAATTTGTATGTATCAATAATTTTAAGTGGTATAGCAAAAAATTAAAGCATAAATAAATTTTTATTTCAGAAAATAAAGCAGTTATATTTCCAATTGTATACAGTATACAGTATACTCAAATATTTAAATTATACATGATGAAAGACTATCGTTATTTTAATGATGGATGATAAATGATAACTTATACCTAAATAATAATAGTAATTTTGACTTTTGACCGAGATAAATTTAATAAGGATTAAATATTTGGAAGTGCTTGTTAACTCAACAACTGATGTGTCATCGTATTTTCGATAACACTTTAACAATATTATATATAAATATATAATAGGTATGCGAGTCGTTACGCTGGTACCCGCATATTTGAAATTTAGCTCCAGTAGGCAGTAATAATTGTAACCTTCATATTAAAATTTTTAACACCCCTACATTACTTGAAAATTTATTTTTACGTTACGGGTGCCGAGGCTGGTCTCTGGTGTCACGTACACTAGCACCACTTTTTATGTTTCATATTTTTGCTAATCGACTCAAAAACTTTGCCAGCATTATTAATATTACTTTTATAATTCATTTTATTTTGTTTTTTTAGTAGTAGATTTTTACCGTAGATTCGGTAATTACTTTTACATTATTTTATTTCTAATTTCATCAAAGAATCTTATTAGTTTATTTGTAGTTTCTACTGTGTCAATTTTATAAGTAGGTAGTAAGAACTACGTACAATGTTGTATCAGATAATACCTATTATTTGAAATGTTTAGTTGTTTACAATATTAAATAGGTACATATTTAACAGAATGTACCGAATACCCAATATTTTTCTCATGCTTATTTATAGTGTTAAAATTTAATGTTGACTACATATTATACTATAATGATTTGTATCAAACACTGTAAATAACTTTATATGCATATTGCATTTTCATATTACTGCATTTTGCTACATATCTATATGTAGTGTAATAGCATATCCACACGTTATATGCATACTATATTACTGTCATTGCTTTGGAATTTTCTTTTCAACGATTTCAAGTCGAATACACTCAATCTTAGTTGTTTTATGATTAACATTGTATCTTATTATAGTTACATCATAGAAAAATAAATAGGTTTTTGACCCCAGTACGAATTTTAATATCTAATTTTTTTTATTTACTGTACAATATATATTATAATGATTTAGGTTGATGTTGCCGGGATTATCAACAGATGATTTATATTGTGTCATGTCGACACGTGTATAAACACAAAGAACATTTTTTTCACTCTATAGTAATGCGCCTATATCAGTTTAAGCTAATAAACAATATATATCGTTAACAGTGAAAAATAATAATAAAATGAGGTCGGATCCTTTGAACAACAATCAGTATTATTGTGGATAAAATAATAATAATTTAGAAGGCACCTATATAGCGTTGAATCATACCAAACTACACTGTAAAAACTAAAAGTAATAATATTAAAGTAGCTTTCGTGTTTCCGAACCGACAATGAATACACGCCGTCATGGTTTGACCTTATCTGTTTGCCTGAGTGTCCAAATAATAATAAAAGTCTTTATTTTATTAGTGTTTTTTTCGTCAAGAGAATCAGTGAATCGTGCATCAAGTAGTGATATAAAATATAAAACTGAGGTGACGGGGGGAGGGTTGAAAAAGAAAAGTTTTTTCCGGTACAATTGTCGTTAACCGTCGACAAGGAGAAATCTGCATTCGTCGTACACTGGCACAGTGGCACAATTTAGTAAGCAACTATATTTTTTACGTATCGCAGTCGTATTTTCATTACATAAAAAAAAAAGTGGGAATAAGTTGCACGGTTGACTGATTTTCTCTGTTTTCCAATTGCAATACCCAATACTTGACGTATTACCTGAACAGTATATATTATTAATTTTACTTCCGATTCTCTCGGGTTGACGGGCCGGGGTGGCTGCGGCGTCAACGCGTGATCGAGAAACGCTATTATTCCGCTACCCGCGTCAAAAGGCGGAAGTAACGTTATATTATATGAAAACGACCTCGTCACAGCCGAAGATTTTAGCTAATCTCTTTAGAGTGTTTTCCGTTGTATATAGCAGCGTGCACGCGAAATAAAAACCGTTATCAAAATGATTTACGGTTGCGCGCCTAACACAATATGAAATGTCATGGTGTGCCGGTAGATAATAAGTGGCTCTGAGGAAACTCATTACTAGGTACTATACGGCGAGTGGTAGTAGTTGTTATTACGCGTGGGTAGTCGTTGGGCATTAATGTTAATATAATCCGAAGGGATAAAAAAATAAGACCAGTGTCGCGATTTTTTTATTTATCGTTATACTGTGCACGACGGCGGACCTCGTTTTAACGAACGCGCGCCGGCACCGCCTGCACGTATACGTATTACTATAGTTAACTTATTTTATTATTATTAAAAATTCTATGGGTTATGATGTTATTACTATTATATACATCACATACGTGCGTTATTATGTATATACATTATATATATATATATACAACGCACTTAATAATAATAAAAACGAATCGCCGTGCGTAGTAGTAGTAGTAGTTTAGTATTATATAAATATTACAAAAACTACGTGGTCGTTACAAATAATACACCTATATAATAATATATATAATGGGTGACGTGCTGCAGTGTCGTGGCGGCCCGACGGCTGGCGGCAACCGCGTTACGTGACTGTACAACGCGTCTAGACACGTCGGCGTCACTGATAAATACGGTTTTTTCCTCCCCTTTTCTCTAACCCCCAAGCGACTGTCGCCGTCACACGAACGCGCGCGCGGATACACCCCCCCGCGAACGCTACAAACTACAATCCACGATGACGACTGTATAATATACATATATATATATATATATATACCTGCACCTATATAATATAATGCCGTCGGCCGACCACCACACCAAACATATTATATTTGTATAGCATATAATACCTAAATATACAATTGTGCACTACTCACGACTGCCGCCACTCGTCCATCCCTCCGGGGGTTATTCCCCCCGACAACGATACATGTAATATCACATTGTATATTGCGCGCGTTTAACTACCGACGGTCACGCGACGGACGCCGTCATCGTCGTCGTCGTCGTCGCCACTGTGCAGCCCTCGTCGTCGCCGTCGCCGCCACTGCTGCCGACGCCGTCGCGCTTACGTTTACATTGCGATGTAATTATTGCACTCGATCGTGTCTCGTAATAAAATAAAAATCGGGCCAACTGGGGCGCGCAACGGCCAATAATAGCGACGTTTTCGGTATGCGCCATATCGTACCTATATATACACACCGCTCCCTCGGTTTGCGGCGCACCGACACGACGGCGGCGGGCGGGAAATGCTTTTAAAACCCGATTGTATATACGTTGTTGATCTGAATCACCTCGTTTCCCGTGTCTCGTGGCGATATAATATGTATATTATTATGTATACTTGTATAAATAGGGCACCGCCCGCCGGTGTAGGCGACACGATAAATGGATTACGTTTTTCGATTGTACAAATTGAAAAAAAAATACAAAAAACCCATTTTCGTGTACAACGACGACGGCGTCGGGTGGCTTTTACGCGGAAACGAAAGTGTCGTGTATCGTATCGGCAGTGTTATGTTTGAAAAGACACCTGTATTCGATTGTTATCGATATCGATCAACTTATATATAATATTATAATGTATAATGTATATGCTACACACCTATAACTGTATACCCTTCGCGTTTTATACTTTTCGCTCTTTTGTTGCGGTAATCTCGTCTTTTTGAACGAGACGGATAATGGCGATCGCATTATAATTTATTGTAAATATACTCGTATTAATAGTAGTACCTATATATGTAGATAAACTTATGTAAATATTCACTTTTTATAACGACATGTCTGTATAGTAAACAGTAATACGTACATGTTGTATACACAAAAAACTATTTCAACGTGGAGTTCGTCGTGTCTTTCCGTTTAATGATTTGTTTTTATAACTATTTGTCGGACGTAGGCTATATACATATGTATAATAATTTAATCATTTTATCTGAAATAAAACGCGCGTGGTGTTTGCAATTTTGAAATTATTATATCGATGTATAACTACTTATTTAATGCATTTTTATTAATTATTCTATGACGATTTTTTTTTCTAGTGGTTTGAATTTCCAAGATTTAATGGCCCGTCAAGGCGTGATCGAGTCTCTGCCTAAAGCTCCGTTCATATTGGGTTTCGAATGTTCCGGCGTCATCGAACAAGTCGGAGAAGGTGTTGAGAAGTTCAAGGTAAAAATATCTGCTGTGTACATAATATGTATCGTGATGCAGAAAACGACGACCGCATATATTGTTATTATTACAGTGATATACATTCGTGACTAACCATCCGTGTGTGTGATGTATTGAATACTGATGTTTGATATCTTATATAGGATGTATTATTATTATTAGCATTATTGTGTTCTTCGGTAGTATCGAATTTTGAAACATAGGCCGTAGGCATATCAATTTTCCGGTCGCTCTTGATTTTTACATCGTGTATTAAAATATTATATACGCGATTCCCCGGTGTCAAATTCTTTTAATAGACAAATGAATAACGAAACTAAAATAATATTCGCATATCGTTGCCCACGCGAGTGTTTGACGGAGATTAATAATGATATATCTTATGTACACACGAGTCACTTGATACACGAGAAAAACGCATGTGTTCGTTTAACAGCTCGGCTTAATTTAAACTATTCCGTCCACCGAAGCGTCGGTTCGCATCCGGCGCTTGCGTGTACATTGCGAACGAGATCTCTCGTATATGTAGTGGTATGTGTATATAGAATATTATTATGTATATTGTATACAGTATATACGGTGCCCATACAACAACCGCCTAGTCTGGGGTTAAAAACACGATTAAGCATTATAGCTGTAAAGGAATGTATATACTATTTACGATCGACAGGGATAGATTTCAATTTCCATCCCATCACACTCATCTCGGTCTCCATCATCGCAGTTCAGTAAAACGCGTTGCTTGACATTAACCTCGTATATGTGTGTAATGTGTATACACAGCCCGACAGCCGTCAAAAGGGACAAGTTTCTAATCGTTCGTGCGAACCACGTGCGGTTAAAATATGCGTAGAGGTGAAGGGGGTGCGGCATGCCGTGGCATCCTTACTCCTTATACTTACAATAGAATCGTCTGTGGTAAATTTTAGTATAATACAAATACAATGTTATCATCTAGACCGGAGTGGCGACGGAACGACGGTTATTTTCTTAAGTGACGGGACGTATTATTACACTGTTCAATGTCATAGGAGGGTCCGGCGTGTACATAATATATATACTGCAGCGGTGCGTGTGCCGTATATACAGACGATAATAATAATAATAATAATAATTAAACTATAACCCGCATAGAGAAGCTATACGGATTACTAACCTCGAGGTATGCAAACGTCGTCGTCGTCAATATGATTAAGTAAAAAAAAATGTTAATAGACCGTTTCTTTTTTATATCGTTTGGTGGAGGGAGAGTAGCGGAGACGCGCCGTTTGCTGCCGTCACTTATTTGTATACTATAGTAGTATAGTGTCACGGAGACGTGGACACTCGGTGGGCGCTCTCACACGTGCGGGCCACAGATCCAAGAATGCGATGTCGTGTGAAACGTGAATAATGACGATAATTGATCCTCATTGAGTCTAATTATTTAATAATCGAATACTGCATTACACACACAAACTACACACCTATTCAATGGCTAACATCTATATGGGATGATCATTATTCATCGTAGCGGTCTATGCTCGGTGGTAAATGGATAAATGGCCAATTCGATTGAATTTTTTACGCCCGCGTTTGCGTATACGCCACGTCATGGTCGTCGCCATCATTCGCTGCCAATGTATTGTATCGGGAGTTAAAAAGTTCTGAAAACTTCATTTATAGTATTTTCTCGTACGACACGCCAACCGTTAATAATGTCGACGTTACAACGATCGTATAGACAAATATTAATTATTCACGCAATGTTACTTTTTTTTACGGAGGTAAACCACAATGAAATGCCCGAATAATGTTACATTGCAGCTGTGGGTTGGTGATACACCATCGCAGTCACGGGAACGTCGGGAACCATTAAGTACGTCAACACATGATTATTTTTTTCTCCCTTATGATAAGTGACAACGTGAATGCGTTAAACCAGATGCAGATCGTTAACAAGACGAAGAAAAAGAGAAATGTATACGTGAACGTCTGGATTTTTTTTGTCCGAGATACTACCGAAAATACAACTTACATTTTTTCAAAAAAAAAAAGAAAATTGGTTTACTTTTCGATTAAATAAATATGTTGAATGCAGTAACATTATATAGACGACTGTATGATGAAAAAACCGGTATATACAATATACATATCATATATCAAGAGTTTTTTAAAAATAGATTAGTATAAAAATATAACATATTCAAATATTCATCAATATTGTGTTCACTTTTAATGAGTTTTCAAACAAGTTATATGAGATTAATTAAAAATATAATAAAACTTATATTGAAGTATTACAAAAACGTTGGATAAAAGCATTTTTTATATAATTTTATTTTCAAATTCAATAAAATAGTATATATTTCTTTTATCTAAATATAATTTCATGTGTGCCCAACCCTTATGTAATAATTGTAATTATTATAATATTATTTGATAATTGATATTTAATACACACAAGATTATCAAATTATCCAATTAATGTCTCCGACATTAATATGACCTATTTAACCAAACTAATATTAATATCACAATAATATATCGATGTACTAACATTGCATATATTATATAATATTTATATCTACTCTATATTATGAATTATAATACCCAAGTGTCAAACTAGCTCGTGCATATTGAGTTCTAAACATTGAATTTGTATTAATGATACGTTTCGAAAATTAAAAATGCTCCAGGGCATTACATCTTCAGTCCTCTATCATTATTAAATATTATTATTAGCCCCTAGTGCTCGTAAAAATACTTTTTTTTATCGCTCTTGACCGACAACCGGTTTCTTTGTCAGTTATTATGAAAAACTGAAAAACAGACGTCGTTCTCCCACGTGCAAATCGATTACCATAATAAAAATAACAACAACGGCGATTTTATTATTATTATTGTTACGTACTGCATGGTATAGGTATACGATAACGGATGAATAAAATATTATATAATACGAATAACTATATAACTCGTATAAAGCGTAGTAGTTCGAAATATTTTGGAGACGAATTGAGTTAACTACCCATCACCCATAATATATTAAATAAACAACAGTAAACACAAATAGATATAAAAATCAGGTTTGTTAGTATTTTTTCTAGTATGTATTAAGAAACTCTAATAAATTAAAATATAAAATTAATCTATTCACATATTGAAATGTATATTATGTTAAAGTCGAACCACTACGAATTATCTGTTTATCACTTCGTATTTAAATTTGTATTTTTAGTATAATATTATAATAATGTAATAACAATCCTGTGTATTTTATCCACAGGTCGGCGATCGCGTTGTAGCGCTTCCCGAGTGGCGCGCGTGGTCCGAACTTGTATCCGTGCCGGCCAAGAACGTGTTTGCCATACCGGATAACTTGAACTATGTGGACGCCGCGGCCTTGGCCACCAACTACATCGTTGCCTACGTGTTGCTGTTCGAGTTGGGCGCCGTCAAGCCCGGCAGCAGCCTGATACTGCACTCGGCCGGTGGTGGTGTTGTAAGTTTATATTTTAATTATATGTTACCTATAATATATACATGATTTATATACATATAGAGTGACTAAGTAAAGTTAAAGTTAGAATACCTAACTTGCAGCAGTTACGTGTATAAGTTACTTACAAAGTATAATATGAAAATGAAATGATGTAGTAACTTCAAGTCGTGAACACAGTAACCCAACTAAGCTAGATAAAAATAACTTTGTCACCAACATAAGTATAACTTCTAACTTTTGATTAGTTAATGGCCTAGACTCTGAGACAATATTATAATTTATAAAATTCCTAACGCGTACAAGTTTGTATTTGTGATGAGATGGGGTTTCCTTTTATACCATATAGGTATTTTATAATGACGTGTATTACTTACTAAAATATTGTACTGTTGTACCTATCCTATAATTTTGTCACTAGGTTTTATTGTTTTCTGTTATTGGTTTTGTACATTTTTTTTAAATTAAACCCATTGATGAACACGTTTTTAATTTGTAAATTCAAAACGTGTAAATAATTAAACAACATACTAATCACTGGACATGATGATGTAACCACCATCGTGACTATTATAATAAATATTAAAATGTATAATATATATATATTATTATACTTTTATAATATAGAATATCTACTTAGAATAAGAATATGATTAATTCGAAATGTTGCAAATCTCAAATCTCCACCGGAATGTCTTACAATATACAATATTAATAATATTATACATTTACAATTAAATCGAGTAATGAATCGATTTAGTTCTTTCACCGCCGCCAAAAGATAAGAAATTATATAGTCTACTTGTATATGTGAAAAAAATACTGATTGCCGTAGAAAAACACGGCACGTGTTTACATAGTGCGATGGTGGTATAAAATAATATAAATGTCAATTGTTTTTCACCGCGATCAATCGATTATGGACGCTCTCTCTTCTGTGATTTTCTCCTAGTCGTTTAATTGCAGCTACACAATCATTCGTTTTAGTGATTAGAAATCTCATGATTCTTCTGTTATGTAGTTTTAAATTGTTAGGTATCATTTATCGTGATAACCTTTGGTCAAAAGCTGTATAATATAATTAAAGCGAAGAATTTAAACGTTATGTAGATACTATATTTTTATTAAGTTTATCGTCATATTTATTATTTAGTAATTTTTTTCGTGGCTGTATACGATTTATATAGTTCATACAAACACGCATATTAATATGAATCATTGACTCCATAAATATATGCGCATTATTACGTCACACATTTTATACATATTATTATAAATACATAGGTACTTATTACATTTTATAAAAGTGAAAAATTTCATCTAGAATTTGAAAAGCGTTTGTACTTTGTACTTTTATAGTATTATAGCGTTAATAACAAGAGAAATATTTTCTGTGACTAAAAATATGAAAATTTTGTTTTAATTCTTACATCTGTACAGTTATAATATATATAAATATAATAACTTAATGAAAACAATATATTATTGTAATCACACTATCTTTTGAAATTATATAGATATTTTTATATATATTTATATAATAAATTAATTGACCTGTTATCAAACTTTTAAGTAAGAACATTATCTGTGTTCTCTCGTTAGATTTTTACGATATTTTAATTTTTAAGTGAATTATGAGCATTTTAAAATATTTAATAATTTCATACTCATAACTCACCTAAAAATTAAAATACCGTAAAAAGCCAACGAGAGAACACAGATAATGTTCTTACCTAAACGTTTGATAATAAGTCGATTCACTGTAAGTCTGTAATATTAAAACTAAAAGCACACTATTGAAACTGGTGAACGAACATTTACTATGTGGTTCATGTGTAAGACGGAGATAACACATACGGGTGAGACGTCCTCTTAATTAATCCATAACGAATATAAAATTGTAATAAAACCCATAATATAAATATTGTGCTTTTAATAATATTCATTACCTACCTAGCTTATAATTTCAAATGTTTATAAAGCAATTATTGATAATTTCAATTATTATTCTTATTAATTGTTTCTTGACAGAATTATATTTTGAAAGCAATTTATAATTACATTTTAGTTCATATAAAATAATATTAAATTTACTAACGAGATTAATATTTTAATTTTTAGTTTTTGTTCGTCTTATATTTTATGAAATTGAAGGGTAAAGTTAATTAAAAATATATGGAGTGTTAAACAATTAAACTTATAGGTACATTATAATTTTAAATTGTTTTTAGTATAACATTTAAGTATTTAATAGGCTTACAGCCGTAGTCATAAAAATAACAACGTCTACTGATGTCAAATTAAATCAGTATACTTACTAATATTTTAATGTTTAATGATAAAATATATGTATACCTTTTTATTAGGTACATTTTTAAGAACATTTATTTTGTGTAGGGAACATTCTATGAATTATGTTAATCTAAAATTCTAAACCATTAGACAAGAAAAATAATTTCTCATTTAAAAGTAATAATAAAAATAAAACTTATTATAAAATTATTTTATTTTAAGGGTCAAGCAGTAGCCCAACTTTGCAAAACTGTAGATGTCACTGTATTTGGTGTAGCATCAAAAACTAAACATGAAGCTTTAAAAGGAACAATTGATCATCTTTTGGAACGTGGTAGTGATTATGCTGCTGAAGTTAGAAAGTAATTTACATAATTTACATAATTTAATAAATATTGAATTTATATTAAAATGTGTAATCGATTTATTCAGGGTTTCTCCAGAAGGAGTGGATCTCTTTTTGGACTGTGTTTGTGGTGAAGAATGTAGCCGTGGATACTCTCTTTTGAAGCCTATGGGAAAATATATTTTGTTTGGTAAGTAGCATTTTTCTATTTTTATATTGTACTCAGTATTGTTAATTAATTAAAATGTTTCATTGATAATAAAAAATAATATAAAACAAAACTTTTAGGTTCATCCAACATTGTCACAGGAGAAACAAAAAGCTTCTTTAGTGCTGCTAAATCTGTAAGTTTTGAATAGATACCTAGTTAATAATAAATAAACAAAAAATTTATTTTTAATTTTTTTGAAGTGGTGGCAAGTGGATAAAATTTCTCCATTGAAATTGTTTGATGACAGTAAAACTCTTATGGGATTCAATTTAAGACGATTGTTGTTCCATCAAAACCAATCTGAATATGTGGCAAACATATTTGACAAAGTTATTGGATTATGGAAAGATGGAAAGGTTAAACCAGTTATTGATTCCACTTGGGCTTTTGAAGATGTTAGTATTCAAATAGATAGTAGATATATAATCAAATATATATTTTATTAATATTTATAAATAATTTCAGGTTGGCGAGGCTATGCAAAAAATGCATGATAGAAAAAATATTGGAAAAATTGTGTTGGACCCAAGCTTGGAACCAAAACCAAAACCAGCAACACCGGTTAAAGGAAAATCAAAGAATGCTGATAAAGAAAAGGAAAAGAAAGAAGAAGATTCTTCTGCTAATGGCACTACAACTCCTGAAGTTTCAAGTCCTACAAGTATGATCATTTAATTTCTTATATGAATAGTACAAAAAAATGTATAACTCATTTAAAATGTATTAAATATGTTGAATCAGTTAAAATTTTTACCATATAAAATGTATTTAAACTTAGAAATAATATACCAACTGGCAACTATAATCAGTATAGAAAAACTAATATATTAAAGCATGACAAAATTCAATTCTTTTACACATATCCATACGATATCCTGTCATAGTGCAATCGATCTCAATGGTAGAATGAGAGATGCACAAAATTGGCATATTTTTGTATTAAAAAAGAGTATAGTCAGTCATCAATCTAGCTTTGTATTATAAAAAATGAAAATCTATATCTTGTTCTTATTTAATTAAAATCCATAATCCACTTAGGTTGCCTGGGTGTTTGAGTTAGTTATGCAATTATAACTGACCATTGTTTGTGTAATAAGTTCAAAGTAGATACAAATATAATAATAATATAATTTATTAATTGAGCATTTAATTTATTATGAAGTAAATCTTTAAAGAATTTCTCATTAACTTTTGTTAATCTATATTTTTCAAATTCATTACAAAATACATTTCCTTTTTTCTTCAATCATCAATGTTTAAATATTATAACTAAATATTAAAATATATGGTTTAAATCTATAAAAAAACTAACGCTCTCTATAAGTGCTCATTATTTAGTACATTCATGAATGTTTAAGAAAACTAATTTTTGAGCATTCACTTAATACACATGGGTGCTCTCACGAAGGGATGTCCTTTTTCTGTTAGGTAGTGTACATTTTCTTGTTTAACTTAGTAATAATATATAAATATAAAATATTTTTAATATATTTAAATGTTTTCATACCCCCCTCCCAATAAATAATCCTGAGAATGCCTATGCTAATATTAATTAAATATATTCAAATAATTAATAAAAAATTTTATTTGCAGCTAAAGAGAAGGAGAAGGAAAAGGAATCAAGTTGAATGCACGAGTGAAAACATCATTCTCAAAAATTACTACCTACTTATTTAATAATAATAATAATAAAATAAACTTCTCGTTTGCGCTTTTTTCCAGTCTTATATTACACTAAATAATGAAATATCAATTTTAGCCTTTTTAGAAATATTTTAAATATTTGTTTCAATCATTTGAGTATTGACAAACCTTTATTTATACTTGGTCAAATAATATTATATAATACTATATTATTGTTTTGATTAATGATATAAATTGTTTTACCTAATCAACAATTTATTACACTAGGCCTAATTTATTACTAGTAAACATGTACCAAATATTATGTATACTTATGTGTTAATTTTTATATAATTGTTTTGGTTCATTTTGCTCGTACATCTCTATGCATTTTCTATTATACTATAATTATTATTATTATTATTATTATTATTTTTTTTAGCTTAAATTTTAAGTTTTATATTATACTAAAACATGAAATGATTTATTTTTCCATTATTTTTTTATATACAATTTCTAAATAAATACATATGAAAGTTACATAACAATATATTTTTAATTTATACACACATACTACAAATGTATTAAGATTTATTTAGATTGGATGAATTCTGTTTAAACAAAAAAAAATTATAAATGTGTGTGTGCAATTGTGTATAATATATCTATACATACACACACACACATACACACATTATATATTTATTTATTTATATGAGTATTATTATTACTATTATTATTATTATTATTATTATTATTATTATATATTATTTATTGTGCTGTTTACAACTATTAAAAAAATATATATAAGTATAATATATTTATATATGTATATTCAATAACTAATATAAGTGATTATTAATCAAAATATAAAAGATAAAATAATTAAAGATGTCTACAATAATAATATAATAAGTTTAAGGATCTTTATGATAATAATATACATATTATCTAATATATTAGATGTGACTATGCAAGCTTGTGATCGAATACATACTACCCATTTTAAATTATACACAACTACCACATCTGTACTATTCTGATGACAATTTTGTTTAAGATTTAAAATTTAATATAAATTATGATTATGCATTGAATGTTTTTATTTGTTTCTATGATAAATGTGAATGAGGATATTATATATTTTTAACAACTTTAAAAATTGGAAGCTAGTGTAACAACTCATCAGTATGTACCTAATAATAACACACAACGTCTAATTTCAGAAATGTATTATAATAAATACTATATTAATGAAAGAAAATGCAATTTTCAATTGCAATTGACAATGCAATTTGTCATTAATATTCTATATGATATTTTCTCATTATAATTATTCTTTTAGCTTAGCAAGTGGCCACTTATTAATTAAATACAATATATTTTTTTTTATTATTATTATTTCCTACCTATAATGTTAGGTAATAATTAATATTGTAATTAAAACTATAGTTAAGTAATAATTTGCATCTTTAATATTTTTCTGAGTCAAAATTCTTGAAAATGTAATAAAAGATCTCACATAAATTATTCTTATATCTTCATAAAAATGTTAAAAATACATAGGCACAATTTTTTTTTAAATGCATTTAAAGTTAGAAATTTAGAATGTTGACTAAATTCACCAAAATCACATATTATTTTGTAGTTGAAAATCCATAAAATAATTTCTTTTTGTACCTATGTTTTAAAAATGTAATGTAGTAAAAATCACTATATTGTTAAAACGAGCATTGGTTAGAACGAAATACTGTTTACAACGAGCAAAACGTTGGGTCCCGGCAAGAGCCAATATTATAATTGTACGTTATTAACGTAACGTTAAAATAATCTAAGTTTACATGCAGCGAGTATGGTTAGAACGAAATATCGGCTTAGGCGAGTAAAATAAAACAAACTGTTAGTTGTTTTTACTATCTTCTGGTCATTATTTAGGTCGACTTGCTCATCGTTATACTTGAAAGTCCAAATAATATTTCTTTAATAATAATTTTATCTTTATCGTGTAGATATTGACTTATTAACTATACATATGTTTTCTATGAGGTATAGGTATGTTATTTTCAAGTTTATAAAAGGTACTTACGGTAAAATCAGTAGTTGTTGAACGTCCATCATGACACGTCGTCAGTTTAAGTTGGACGAAAAAATTAGTATTATCGGGTGATTAGAAAATGGCGAGAAAAACAACTTAATCGCAAAAGAGTTTGAGACTTCTTCGTCAACAATATCAACGATATGGAAAAGTCGGTATACATTTAAAAATATGTTACAAATTACGCCACTTCGGACAAAACGAATACGTACTGCACAGCATAAAAAACTCGAAGAAGCTATGCTTATATAGTTTAAACAACAGCGGTTATTAAACTTGCCTATAAGTGGTCCTATTTTACAAACAAAAACTGATCAATTGGCTGTAAAAATGAAGATCGATAATTTCAAATGCTCTGCATCGTGAATTCAGCGCTTTCAACAACGGCACAACATTGGTTTGGGCAAGATCTCAAGCGAGTCATCGACTGTCAAAGATGTGATGACCAGCAATGAGCCAAATAATGATAACGATGAGCTTGATGGCGATTTTGGAACTGTACCATCAATATCTGAAGCTTGTGCTGCATTAAGGACACTAGAAAAATGAAAGGAAAGCATTGGTTTTATTAAGAAATTCAGTTAACAGTAAATATTCCACAAAGCAAACTTCAATTAAAGATTATTTAAAAAAATTAAATTCAAGTGAATAAAAATGTTTATGTATATTTCTGTAATATTAAATCTAATAATTAATTTAAATACCTATGTTTGTACAATATTAAGCTTCAATTATAATAATTAATAATTAATTAATAATAATTCATAGTTTAGTAAAATAATAAAATCGTTGGTTTTTTTTTTGTTTTCTTTCCTGTTTCCATAACCGGTAACAACGATGGCTCGTTCTAACCATATTTGTATATAGCAGGCCCGAAGCCAGACCGAATTTTTAGGAGGAGCAAAGCAAATATTTGGGGGGGCATTATATATAAATGTATTAAATATTAATGCAATTTTTAATTTATTTACATTGATATCTCATTAAATTAACACAACTATAATTTTCCATCTAATATCGGAATATCCATTTATAATTATTTTGGGAATTTACAATGAAACATTTATTTTAGTTACAAAACGAATAATACTAAATAATAAAAATAAAACTTATATTAAAGTTTACATAGATAATTATAATATTCATCATATTCACTGATGTTACGTGTTTAAATTTTTATACATACCTATCTAAAAGTCTTTCTAATATTTTTTAGGGGGAGGGGGCAAGGGTTTAGCTGGGTTTAGAGGGGAAATGCCCCCCTTGCCCCCCCCCCCCCCCCGTGGCTACGGGCCTGGTATATAGGTATATAATAATACGTATAGGTATATAACGAGCTACCGGTTGCAACGAGAAAAAGTAGTTGGCCCTTGAAACTCGTTATATAACCGATTTCTACTGTATATACGATTTCCCATAAGTAGCTCATATCGATACTATAAACTTTTATTCAGATAATTATTTTTTTTTGACATTTTAAGTTAAAATTTGAACGGAATTACGGATTTAAATGATAAATATCGATGCTAATTATTTTTTTAAAATTTAAAAATATAATTCGTGAAAACATAAGATTATTGTTTATTACTAAATACTAATAAGTTTTTATTATTATGAATTTTACTATTTTCTCCTTCGTTGATGGTTTATCATCACATTTATAAGTACATACTAACCTAATTCAACTATAATACATAATACACTATTCAAAAAAGAAGATTTAGTAATATTTAAAAATTAGATTAAGAGATGACCCTACAATGTAGACATGTAGTTGAAATATGTTCATCATTCAGTTATTTATTTATTTTTTTAAATACCTACATTTCTTACAATCATTTGTTATTTTACATGATTACATGAACAAAAACAACACTGAAAGTATAGATTTCAAGTTTTATTGAAATTAATCTTTATATTAAGTTTATTTTATCAGTTACTAATATATTATTATCAAATTTTGATAGAAATCTATATCATGCCAAAGATAAATCGTAAATAAATCGTTTAAAATTACACACACAAATAGACAAATGTATGAACAACTATTTTAAGTCTTCAATTATAAGTTATGATAAGTGTCCAGTGTGATGTTGGCCATTATGCAACTCACACTCACTATTACAGTGTACAGAATATAGTCATACAGAGGCCAAAGGCTAAATCTAAAGGCATGATCTACTATGAATAATATATCATAATAGCAATCACATACCGATTACCGGGACCATAGGCGGAAATCCATTGAAAAAGTTGGGAGGGGGCTACTATTTTTCTCATAAACCAAAACCGTTAGAAATGTATTAATTGTATCTATGCAATATGTATATATAATGGATTTTATTTTCATTTTCATTTAGTAAGATAGATCATTAAAACTGTAGAGTGAATTGTGTTGTTTGTGGTCTTGTTAGATTCACATTGGCTAATTGGCTAGGAGAAGTGCAGTGAAGATTTTCAGAACTTTATATTTTATATTTCACTACTTACACTATTAATTCACTAGAGAGCTTCAAAAAAAAATTAAAACACATTTTATTGGGAGTTTTTTTTTATGTTTTTCAGCTTTATAGCTTTGTAGTGAGTTAACGATTTAAGATAAAGTTCTGAAAATCTTCACAGCACTTCTCCTAGACTTATTAAATCTAACAAAACCCGTTCTCTAGTTTCGGTAATCTAAATGAAATCTCTAAATGAAAATCTAGCAAAAAATAACAATTTTTTTAACTATGAAAAATTATTATACACGGTGATTCTTTTATCATAAAACACTCATTATTTCAAAAAGTTTTCATGTTTTTAAAAACATTTTTTAACATAGTTTGAAGTTTAAAAAAAATGTTTTTATTAAAAAATTATATTTTTAAATATTTTTTATCCTTAAATTTTTTTAAGATTTTTACTTTTTTGAATGACAACAGAGTTTTATTTTCACATTCCAAAGCAGAATAATTTTCTAAATATTTTGATACATAAAATCGAATTTAGGGCGAGTGGCGAGTAGTTTACGAGTTATAAGTATTTAAAATTTATATATGCGTGGAGTGGAGTGGTACGGAGTTATCCCGCAAAATGTTGGTCTACTACTCTGCTTGTCCAAACTTTAAATACGTATAAGTGTATAACTCATTAATTACTCGCCCTAAATTCGATTTTTATGTATCAAAATATTCAGAAAATTATTCTGCTTTGGATTATGAAAATTGAAATTATAACTCTATGTTGTCATTCAAAAAAGTAAATAACTTAAAAAAATATAAGGATAAAAAATATTAAAAATATAATTTTTTAATAAAAACGTTGTTTTTTTAACAACTTGAAACTATGTAAAAAAATGTTTTCTAAAACATGAATACTTTTTGAAATAATGAGTGTTTTATGATAAAAGAATCACTCTGTATATTGCATTTCCAAATTAATATAATTTTATATATTTTGTTATATTCGACAGACGATAAAACAAATCAGTATAGGACAGTGTTCCAACTTATAATTTTAATTTTCATATAAAATATTATGTAAAATATTATACAAACAAATTTATAATATAAAAATTATTATGTGTTATATTTCTTGTTTTTTAAGAATATAATATATAAAAATGAAACTACAAAATTTTTATGTTGGCAAGAATGTTTGAGGGGGCTTGGTGGGCTTTTGGGGGGATAAGCCCCCTCAATCCCCCCCCAATTTTCGCCAATGACCGGGACACACTTATAAAGTATAAAGATATAAATATTAAGTAGGTATATATTTATGTTTATAGTTTTAATATATTAGCGCTCCTTAAACCCAATAAAATGCAACTAGACTTACAAGGTTTCAGCAGGGGCGTCATTTTGGTTTTTTTTTTCGGGTGTGCGAACGTGAAATATCGAGCAGGCCATTTTGAAATTTCACCAGGCCATATAAAATAGATGTACTACGTATATGTACATTAATCTGCTTCCAATTATTTCCAAACATCATGGATTGAATAAATATGCATTAACATAAATGTTAAAAATCAATTTAAAAACTAAAATATAATAAACATTTAAAGCACAATATTTGTGTTTAACCAATGTAATTTAAAGTTGTAATTATAATTGACAGTATACCAATATTGATAAATGTCATTATAAAAATCAAATTATTTAATTTAAATCATATTAATAATCGTGCATTATTTCATCAGGGTGCAGGCCAATTAGAACTATTTTAAAAGTAAGGGGTGCAACCAGTGGCGGATCTAGGGGGGGGGGTTCAGGAGGTCAGCTGACCCACAGTTAACATTTGCTGACCAAATTGGCCTCTTTACAAATCTTGGGTAGGTTTTTGGACCCTCGAATTTACCAGAAATATAAATTAAAAATTCACATTTTGTCAATTCATAATTTATATATTTTATCGTTTTAATAAAAAGTTAAGTATTTTATTATGAATAACGTATCCCGAAACCCGGTACCCGTACCATCGCTGCGTTGATAAAATTAGATTTTATTTACAAATCAAAAATAAGTTGTATTGCTTAAGAGGAGGACGCCATACCCGCATGTGTTGTCTCTGTCTTACTAACGTGCATCATAACAAATTTTCGTTCAGTAGAATACATTTTGTGACGTTAGTTTTAATATTAGAGTAAATTTACTTACTATCAAATTTAAAGGTAAGAATATTATCTAGACAATGATATATGCTTTTAATGATATTATTATTTTAAAGTGAGTTACAGCTATGTAAAATATAACAACTTTAAAATGTTCATAACTCACTTTAAAATAATAATATCATTAAAAGCATATATCATTGTCTAGATAATATTCTTACCTTTAAATTTGATAATAGGTTAATTTACTCTAATATTAAAGCTAACATCGCAAAATTTATTCTACTGAACGAAAATTTGTTATGATGTACGTTAGTAAGACAGATACAACACATGCGAGTATGGGGTCCTCAATATTAATAGGTCTATTGTGTATAGTAATAGTATAGTAATATACTAATATAATATATAAAAATACAAAATTGTGTATACCGGTTGCGACGTGCGTTCGCAGAACTAATAATCTATTTATGTATAATCCGACGTAAATACTAAATTCAAATTCGTACTCCGTGGTCGACTAACAAGTCTATGACTAAATTAATTAAGACGTTTCTTCGCTCCACTATTATTGAAGAAAAATTGTCAAATCTTGCAATACTTAGTATTGAAAAATGTACCTACAGCTGAAAAAATTAATTTCAAGAGTCATTGAAATTTTTGCAGAGATGAAAAAAAGAAGAAAAATATCATAACTTTAATAAAGAAATAAACACATACAATATAAATGCATTTTGTTTATTTTATATATCAGCTAGTACAATTCTAATATGGTTTTAATAAGTGGCCCCTTTAAATGTCCTGACCCACAGTTTCATAAACCTGGATCCGCCCCTGGTACAACCGCAAATGACGCCCTGGGTTTCAGTTCACTACTATAATATAGTATTAGAGTTAGAGACTAGAGTGTTAGACTAATACACCATTTATTATAGAATAGATTATAGACATGGTATATTTTGTATATATAGGTACTACTATAATAGTATATACGAACATTTTTTTTTATGAAATAACTAGGTATTATTTTAGATTACCCGAAATACTGGTAAGGTACTAGTTCTTTTAAGTGAACACGTGTTAAATTTTTCGAAAAAGCCGTCACTGCTTGATGACTAACGGAATTACGGAATAAAGATAAACAAGAATTAAGAATACTGACGAAAGCGGAATGACTAACAGATGTGTACCCCTTGCCGGAAAACCATTAATTAGTTAGGTTTTCAAGTAGGTAATTTATAGTAGTAACATGTAGATGTTTATTAAATATTATTAGAAAATTTTTAAAGAAAATATCTGATATAGTAAAATGTATTATTCACGATTGTTTTATACATTATGCTGAAGTGGCTGAACCATGGGCATAACTAGGATTTAATAGTTACAACGGATAGAGTCCTAGAAAACTAAAGTTAAAAATAATTTGTAGGTTAATTGAGGCTAAAAAATAAAACCTCATATGGGGGCTAAGCCATCTTTAGACCCCCCTCCTAATTACGCCAATGTGCTTACATTTACATAGTACCTATCCAAAACAGGGGCGTCATTTAAACTTTTTGAAAGGTATGCTAACAACAAAACAGGCCAAAAAAAAGTCAAGTAGGTATATTATAATATATACAAAAAATAATATCCCAGACTGTATGAAATATAATAAAGTGACTTCAAGTAATACTTCTGAAACGGTCAAGTTATTTGCGGATTATTTTTCCAGTGTCTATGAAAAATGCTCTTTAAGCTCTGACGAGGCTGTAATGTTGTCCACTCTTTCTTTAAATGATAATCATATTAATTTAAGTTCATGGTCTATTAATCCTGATGAAATCTATGATTATTTATTTTCCTTAGATCCGCATGCAGGGACAGGACCAGATGGTATACCATCAATGATTTTAAAACAGTGTCGTACTGTACTTGTAAAACCACTACATTTTATTTTCAATAATTCATTAAACCTGGGCTATTTTCCGCATTCTTGGAAAAAATCGTTTGTGACCCCTATTCATAAGACGGGAGATACATAATATTACTTATTATAGACCAATTTCTAAACTATCTATTATTCCAAAAATATTTGAAGCAATAATAACTAAAAAATTATCCATAATTATTTCTCCTCTTATATGTAAAAACCAACATGGGTTTAGACCAAAAATGTCAATCTCCACCAATATTCTACTTTACCAATCTAAAATACTAAAAGCCTTAAACAATCGAGTTCAAATAGATTCCATCTACACTGACTTTCAAAAAGCTTTTGATAAGGTCCAACATCACTTACTTATTAAAAAAATATTTACATTTGGAATCCATGGAAATTTTTTAAATTGGTTATGGTCCTATTTAATAAATCGTACTCAAGCGGTAAAAGTGTCACATTCCATATCCACTAATTTCTTAGTTACTTTTGGCGTACCACAGGGTTCCCATTTAGGTCCTCTTTTATTCATAATATTTATCAATGATTTACCCTTCATTTTTGATAACACGATCGATATACCTACTGTTATTTGCTGATGACGCAAACATTTTTTCTACGATTTATTCTCCATCAGATGCAATAAAATTACAAAATAACTTGAATAAATTTGTAACTTGGAGTCGTCAAAATAGCTTATCATTAAACATCAATAAATGTAATGTTATCACTTTTTCACGCGCAGATAATCCCATTAGTTTCGAATACAAAATTGATAATTGTTCCGTCACAAGAGTTACCTCAATCAAAGACCTAGGGATTATTATTGATTGCAATTTCTCTTTCACTTCTCATATAAATGCTATACCTAAAAAAGCCTTTAAAATGCTTGGTTTTATCAATCAAAATACAATCAACTTTAAAAATATTAAAGCTTTGAAAACTTTATTTTTTGCGTTTGTTAGATCACACCTTGAATTTGGTTCGACAGCCTGGTCACCTAATTACATCACTTTTATTGGTCTTATTGAAAATGTACAACATAAATTCTTAAAATTATTGAGTTATAGAATAAAGGTTCCATTTATTTCAAATAACTCGTGTTATGTGCAAATAACCGAATTAGGCTTTATATCTTTAGAGGTAAGAAGAAAAGTTGTAGATATTATGTTTGTTTATGAATTGTTGAATGGTCATTGGTCATATTTTTCCCCTGGGGTGCTCTCTATGATAGAGTTTAATATAACAAACCACCATTTAAGAAATTCAGACCTATTTCATGTACCATTTTACAAAAATAATTATAGCTCCACCTCTTTTTTCCCTAGAGCATTAAAACTAGCAAATCTTATTACTGAACATGTAGATTTTTTCTTCATGTCACGTATTATTTTTAATAGAAATGTATGTTTAGCTTTAAATTTAATTGTAAATTAATTATCGTCATTTTGTTGTCAATAATGTAATGCTGTTTTGTATTACTATTATTCATTTACCACTGTCCACTGTCTAGTTATTTTATTTTGTAACTGTATTTTCATTATTTTTGTCTTACTTTTTACTTTTTGTTCTTACTGTAAAATACTTAAAACTGTAAACCTTAATACCTTATAATGTTCACCAGTGCCGGCCCTATGGGGGGGCAAGCGGTGCGACTGCACCGGGCCCCGCGTTTGTGCGGGGCCCCACAAATTATGTAATACAATTATCACTTAGGTTAGGTTGGGCCCCCGCAAAATTCTGCACCGGGCCCCGAAAACCATGGGGCCGGCACTGATGTTCACACAAAAGGGTTATTACCCGTTTATCATACATAAATAAATAAATATACTATAGTTATTACGAAAACAATTTTTCATCAATATAATGATTTAATATAATATCATTATTGTATACCTAATATATACCTAATAATCCCAGGTTAATACCTATCTACATTATTTTATTTTAAATTTAATTAGGTATTTATATTTTATAGACAGTATGATAAATAAAACAAACATTATTCTGCATGAAGAAAGTCAGCATTTGTATAGTCAAATACCTACAAGGGTCGGCAGCCTTTTTACCTACACGGTCCATAATTTTTTTCAGTTTTTCATTGAGAGCCGCATACAAAATTAAAATATTAAAAAATATAATTGATTATAAGATGTATATTATATACGATTAGATTACGTTCTCGCTAGTAACTAATCTCATGAGATGTGCACATTGTTATATAATAGTCATGATTAAATTTTATTTATATCAATTTAAGATATAAAATTGAAATTTTAAACACCATGAAATATAATTGGATGGCCGCGGGTTGCCGGTGCCTGGTCAAATACATTAAATATGTCAAAAAAAGTTTTTATTAACACCTAGACGGCTAGACCTAATAAAACTTATGGTCGAAAATTTCGGATGCTTGAGACCAATTATGTATGAAAAAAAAATAATAATAATAACATTAAAATATTTTATCTTCTATTAAACTTTTTAAGAATATTAATTTTTTATTTAAGACATTAAGACATGTTATAATATTATCCAATATTCATAAGACCATAATTGTTAAATAATAATACATACATATTATAATATTTGTGTTTACTAATTACTACCTGTATACCTGTGTGACGTACCTACTTTTGGATAAACAAAATAATTATGAATAGCAGTTTGAGAATTCTGTTTGAAAATATTTTTTTCAAGGTTGGCCACTCTACTGAGGTTTATCAAATACAACAAAGTAAATGATAACGTTCTGCTTCTAGTATAATAGTAAATAATAAATAAAATAAAATCGATAAATTTCGTTTTTATTTGAATGATATTTTATTCCTTGTTATTTTTTGATTAACTTAACATTTATTTATTTATTGTCATTTCTTTTTGAATGACTAATTTGTAATTCATTTGAAATCAAAACTTTTTAATCAATTATTTCATTATTTTTTTATTAAGTATATTTTAATTGTATTATACTAATGTGTAATAATTAATAAATGGAAAACGCTAAGGGTCCAACATCAACACATACAAAACCTCCAGAGAACCGAAATGATAATAAGGAAAACAAATTGCATTCATTGAAAGAAGTACCAAAAAGAGGATTTGTTCAAATTAAAGAATCATTTAGAACATTGAAAAATGTTAATAGACAGCCAGTTATTGTTAAAGGTATAAACATTTTAATATAATATTCTTAGGTATACTGCCCATTTACTAACTCTTTGTACGTAACAATAAATCTATTTCTTTTTAAACTATTTTAAAATAATATTTTTAATCGTTTAAAACATTTTTCTTCTCCATTAACATAATAGCAAAAGATTACCATGCATCCTATATTTGTACAGTATATACAATATAAAGAAAATAATGTTATATATATTTAATTTAAATTTATTTTAGCTTATCAGTAATCATAGGCAAATACATATTTCATGTTTTGTTTGTATATTAATTTACTTATTAAAGACCTTCACCTTTTGTCTAGTTTGGACCAGACATCTTCGCTTTATACTACTACTAATTTATAAAATAATATTTTTTTTATTAATTTATTACTTGATATTTGACACTTAAAATCTACCAACTCTATCATTGTAGTTATAGATAATATTATATTTATGGTTTATGATAGTATTTAAACAAATACAAACAAATTAATTACTTTTTTTTTATTATATTTAAATTTTTTATTTTACTATATAATCTTTATAATTTTATATTATATTTGTATTTATACCTGGTATTCAGATTTATAAAAAATCATTTACACTTAACTGCTTAAAGTTAAAATTATTCCAGATTGGAATAAAATAATTATATGGTATTTTTTTTATTTTGAAACAAACAAGTTTAACATTAGGTAACACAATAAAATAATATTATTAAATAACTACCATAATAATATAATATTACATATTGTATTTGTTGTAAAATTTAAAAAAAAGCTATTGTATTTATCATTATTATTCTATTAAACAACCAAATAAATAAATAATTTATTAAATTAAATAAGTTTTTAAGGTTTTTCGTTTTTTTGAATTTTTTTAGTGTTATGAATAGGTATGAAAATATTCTAAATAAAGGAATAAGGGAAAATGTAATATGCTTTTAAAGGTAAATTATTTAGTAAATAGTAGGTAATTTATTACACTGATTTATTGATATTAATTGGATCAAGTTCAAAAATACAACTGTCTAATCATGCCATATCATAATGCAAGGTTTAAATTTTACAATGATTTATGTAGGTATAATATGTAAAATAACATTTATATACTTATTTATTTTTGTTAAATAAACATAAAATAAAAATTTTTCCTTTATTTTATTGTTTTTATTATCAGAATAAAATAATAATAAATAGTTAGTATTAAAATGCATGTATTTCAAATTCCGATCAAACTATTTAAAACGTCTCCATCTATTATTCACGATTGTTTTTCTTCAAGAGACTTTTCTTATAATACACCGATCAAAATCGAATACGCTTATTTTAGGTTTGTCGTAAATAATAAATAATAATATTTGTATTAAAAAGTTAAAATATCGATAAGGGGTGTTGATGGTAGGCTACGAAAGGAATGGAAAAGCCAAAAGGCGTTTGACGTGTTTTGCGTTATGTATATAATACCTATAATATTAAATCCATTCATCATCTATTAAAAACAGCTAGAATACGAATGATTCACGCGCTGAATTTTAACAATTTATTTTGACGAAGCGTTATATATACGTTTTTGTATTATTTATGTATAAACTTCACTATTTATAGGTTATCGGCTGTATATGAAGTAAATAAATTAATAAATTGTGCTCGACCGAATAACAATAATACGATTTAAATCGAACCTGGGTGATATCCGTGCGTGCTCGTGTTTCGCACATTATCAATTTCGGCGATTTCACCTACAAAGAGACGCGCGCGAAAAATATTTTTTTTTTACAAAATTTTTTGTCGTGTGTGATAGTCATTGACGTAGGGATTAAACATGAATAATTTTTAATGCTTCACGTTGATGTCTGTCGTTTGAGCATGATTTAGAAAAATATACCCTTATCGGGCTTGCGTGTAGCGAAACTTTTTCGCCATGTTGCCGTACAGACTGAGTAATATTGATTAATTTCGCCACTGGGTGGATGGTTCGTCAACCCCCTCCCCCATTAGCAGTCGTACGTGAGTTTGCTCGCAGCCGGAAACGCTTCTGTGAGCGTTTTCGATAGGAAAAAATTCGCAGACCTTTGTCCGGCAATGTACGAAATGTGTACCGCACTACGTTCAACAAACCGATACATCGCACGACACTCGTAATTTTTATTCGGAAAAATGCAAACCCTGACTCTTAGGCGGAAAACTAGTCCGTTTAAATGTAAGTTTCCCATCATTGTTTTCGTCGTGTTAATAATCATGTCGTTTAATTTCACTCGATTTTTATCGTACAAACAGAGTTAATGGATAATGAATATTATACATTTCGTTAATATGGAAGAACTCTGTTTCAAATCTTGTTCAACAATATATTGTTATTATCTTTTAATAATAAGATAATAATAATTATTATTTTTTATAGCAGATAAAGGTGGTGCTATACGATTTATGGGTGATGGAGTTAGTTTCAAAGCCAAGCTTATTGGCATATTGGAAGTCAGTGAGGCTCGAGGGGATAGAATGTGCCAAGAAGCGTTGTTTGACTTGAAGATGGCGATAAGGGCCGCCGGAGAGCACAAGCAACGCATTACCATAAATGTAGCAATTGATGGACTTAAATTGAGGGACGAAAAGACTGGGGTATGAGAAAATTATGCAATTATTTAAAATACTTAGAATGTGTTAAAATATTTATAAAATTACAGGATTGTTTATATCATCATCCTATACATAAGATATCATTCATAGCCCAAGACATGGTAGACTCAAGAGCATTTGGATACATATTCGGTTCTCCTGATACCGGTCATAGATTTTTTGGTATAAAAACAGATAAAGCAGCAAGTCAGGTAATGTCAAAACATATTTTGTTTAATTTATTTATTTTAAGCATGTTTTATTTTCAGGTTGTAATTACTATGAGAGATCTTTTTCAAACAGTTTTTGAGTTAAAAAAACAAGAAATAGAAATGACTAGACAACAACAAATTATGAAAGGCAGTGGACTTTATCTAGAAGCTCTTGCAAGTACAGCATCAAAAGTTGATCATGTTAGTCCTTATTTATTTATTTAACCTGCTATTAGTCATGAAATAGATATTTATTGATATTTTTATTCGTTAATTGTTTTTTGTTATTGTACTATAGGCTAGCTGTAATGATGATGGCTCTAAAAGATTCAATCGTGATTTGTCAAGTATGGACAAATCTGAGTTTAAAAACACAACCCCAAATGCCAATGATCTTTTGAACTTGGAACTTGAACTGAATAATTTACAACAAGGGTTGTCACAAATGGAAAGTATTACCCCACCATCAGCTGACCCTTTTGGAGATTCCTTTACTGTTATTCCAACTGTTGCATTAACAAAATTACCACCGCCGCCAAGTTCTGGAGATCGAAGAACACGTAATAGTTCAGCTCCTTCAAGTTCAGGACAGCCTGAAAAACATTGGTTTGACAAAGAAACTGAAAGTATTTTCAGTATGACAAATCCTAGTGAAGTTTGTCAATCCCTACAAACATCTGATTTTAAGGTAAGTTATTATTTTATATTTTTAAACAATTGATTCATTTAAAAAATATATAGGTACTTTCAGGGCTTTCCTTTATTATATCAAATGTTTTAGTTTACACATATATTTTCTCTATTTTATACAGTTTCTTAATAACAATTTTGTAAGCAACTGAGATACTTTTATGTTTTTTGCCCACTATACTACACTATATAAAGTGTATCATTCTGCTATCAGGCAACCTTGAATTGTACTTATATATTTTTACATGCCAGTACAAAACTTTTAAATAAAATTAGTTATCATCTTTAATAATGACCAAGGGACCGTTAAAAATATGTCAATATTCCCAAATTGTTTTTATTTATTTTAAATAATCAATAAATTAATAAATTTAAATATACTTATTGTTTAGATAATTATTATATTTGTTGTATCTTTGACAAAAAAATGTTTTCTTTTATTCATTTTAATGAAACATATTATACTTAACCACAGTATGGGACCAACAATACTAAAATATTATTACAAACATACTCACATATTTCTATAATGTAGCTAGTCATATTATTTTTAAAATGCACAGAAGTAGATGTATAATTACACCGATAAGATTGCATGCTAGGGAGCCACAAGTTTCCGACTCTTGTTATAGATGATACTGTTTGTAAATAGTTATAATAAATTGTTTTACATTTATGTAATATAATTTTTAATATTTCATAATTATATGCAAATAAATTTAAAATAACATAATATCCTAAAGCTATTTTATTTGAGTTATCAATATATTTGTTAGATACAGTAAAAAAAAAAAGTTATTTACCAGATAAACAATTTGATCACTTTATATTAGTTTTAGTTGTTTGTTTTTAAACCAATAAAATAATGTACATAATATATGTATATAATAATTTTTTGTTAGGTATTATTTTCATAGTTTTATGATTTTTATTTTAATAAAAATATGTAATTCCAGTTAATAAAGTAGTAAAATTAAATATTAATGGATAATCAACATAAATTATAAAACCACATGACTACGTTTGTATACAGACATAGTTTTATATTTATATATTTAATTTAGTTCATATTAACATTTTAGAAAAGTTAATAAGTTATTAGGTTGTATATTATATTTTTCTTAGATTATTTATAATATTATATATATTTCTTTTTATTAATTTAAAATGATTTTGTTATTATTGTAATCTGAATAATACTAAAATGTTGATTAGGTATATTTTGTATTATACATTTATTAATAGGGAAAATACAGTAAACTAATATTTATTAATGAAAAAAACAAGTATAGAATATGATTATAATGTATTATTATTTATCTTAAATTAATTCTAATTATGAAAATTTTAATATTTTATTTTATTTTTAGGTCATTGAATCAACTAACCGTACAAGTCCAACAATTAAGTGCGATGCATTTGATGTTTTTACTGAGCTAGATCCATTAGGAACTGGTCGTAGTAAACCTTACGTAGACAAGAAAGACTTCTTTCAAGAGCTCAAAAATCCTCCAAAGAAAATATTAAATCAACTTGCTGCGTACGAAAATGAAAAAATTTCAGAGCAACAATCTCAAAGTTTACCAACTAAAACTGTAAGTGATTCATTTTCTTCTGATCTGTCATTTAAAGATACCAGTGGTCGTATTGAAGATCCTTTTAAAAATGATAATTTTAATAAATCTCATTCGAATTCTGTCGAAATGGAGTTTGCTGATTTTTCTTCATTTGAATCTTTGAAACCAGTTTCGCCACAATTGCAACACAAATCTCCATTATTAAAAAGTGATAGTTCATCATCACAAAATTCTGCTCAAGGATTATTGAAGGTATCCCTTCCATCAGAAACGCAAAAGCCATATAATATATCTACATCACCTAAGTATAATTTAATGTCTAAAAATAGAACAAAAATAAAAATGAGAAAATCTCCAAGTCCAGATTATTATAGAAATGATGACCCAACTTCACCTGATGATGATTATGCTATTATGAAATTAATGACATTACCTCAACGAATAGACATTGCTCCTGAACCTCCACCAAGACCTTCATCTTCATTGGAGCCTCCACCTTTGCCACCTAAAAAACAACAAATACCTTCTAAGACCGTGAAACCAATACGTACACGTAATTGTCATTATGACTATATAGAAAATTATGTTAGTTCCTACAATTTACCAACTACACAACTAGAAAATGAAGCCCCACCATTACCATTACCATCTAGAAAACCAAAAAATGACATTAAGAAAAAGAAAGAAGAAGTTGATTCTGAATATTATTTAGTACCTGTTTCTGTAAGAAAAACTAGCAGTGAATTAAAGTCAAATATATCTACTTCACTTGATATTACATTAAGTCAATTAACAAAAACAGGGTTTAGTGATTTAGCAGATACATTAAGAATATCTCCCACTTCTTTATCCAAGATGACTTTAAAAGAGTTGACTTTACGTTTGTCCAAATTAACTGTCAATAGCAATGAAGAAACACAAACTATTCCTAAAAAGACTGAAGAAGATAAGAAAGAACCAGAAAAATCTTTGTATGATAAATATGCAGTATTTAGAGAATTATTGGATGAGGAAAAAACTAGTGAGACTGTAGTTACAGAAAATGATAAATATGCAGCCCTCAGAGATATTCCAATAAAAGAACCTATGCATGAAGAAGAATCATCAGAAAACTTTCCCATTGAAGAAATAGTTAAATCAAATCAAAGCAATAATATTTCAGAACAAAATGAGGTTGAATTAAATAATGAACAAGTATTTGAACCCGGAGATGAAAAAATTATTGATGAAGTTGTTGAAACTAAAGAAAATGTAGAAGTTGACGAAGATGATGAAGATGATGATATACAAGGAGATGAAGATGATGAAGAAGAAGATGAATATGAAGAAGAAAACTGTGCCATTAAAAACGAGGATTTAAAAGAAGCAGTTGAATGTGAAGTTTCAAAAGAAGAAGTTACTACTGCAATAATAAACCCTGAACCAATTGAAAATAACACATGTCAAAAACTGTTTGATAACGCTCAATGTTGGGCAACTTTTGATGCTGAGCCAGAAGCAATTAAAAATCCAAATTCTCCTTGGGCTGCAGATGATCGAGAAGCACCAACTACTAAACCTAAAGTTAATTTGAAAAAAGTACCTTCTAATCGTAGTAAGTGTTCGTCAAGCTGGGATGATTGTGAAGAATCTGAAGATAATTGGGATACTGCAAAAAGAAGTTTAGAAAGTTCAATTGAAGATTTCCCTCGAACCGTAAATGGTTGGAGTGATGGAGAATCTATGTATGAGGATGAACCTTATTATGAAAGAAAACCTAATCGTAGAAGTAATCGTAAAATATCACCTCGGCGTCGTGAACCATCTCCATGGGATGAAGGGACTAGATATAATGATGAATGGGAGTCACCATATATGATTCCACATTGGAGAGTTCCACATATGGATGACGAACGGAGAAGGTCATCAAAAGATGATAAAAGGCGTGTCTATGCTCGACCTGACATTGAAAGAAGAGTTCAAAAACTACCATCTACTCCGAACTGGGAAGATGAAAAATACCAAAGGTTAATGTACGAAAGGCGAAGAAGATATCTTGAAGAACAATACAATTGGGATCGATTTGGCCCTCCAATTCCAAAAGGTTTCAAAAATTATTCTAGGCCTCCTATTGATAATAGCGATGATGATGATGTAAAAATGCGATATAGATTACCCAAAAAAAATCGTTATGTGTCTTCAACAACACCTAGAAAGCCAAGGAGATCCTATCATCGTCGAAGTGATGGCAGTGACGAAGACCACAACATTCCACCTAGAAAGCCATATAGTCAAGAAGAATTGGATTTAAGTGAATCTGAATTAGAACAAAATTGGTCCAGAAGGTCAAAAAATAAATGGTCTTTGAAACGTAATCAAACCTCTCCTTTTGATGATAATTTTACACCAGGTAGTCCTGATTCTTCCTTATTTTCAAAAACTATGAGCACTTGTTCTGATTTAGGATATCTTACTAAGCCATCTCCGTCCACTAGTTCTAAAACAAATAGGAATGTAAGAAAACCAAAACGTTCAGATAGTGGTCATAGGTCTATTGATTCAAACTCTAAAACTGAAGGAACAAAGCGTTCTCCATTTGAAGATGATTTTACACCAGAAAATGCTGCCAAAGGTAGTATGTCTAGTGAATTTAGTTTTAAAGATGATGACGTATTTGTTGCAAAAGATATAAAAATTACACAAGAAGAAGTATCAAATTCACCTAAAGAGATGAAAAAATCTGAGTCCATAAACATATTTTCCAGAAATACAGATCCGTTTGAGGATGATGATTTTTTTAATCAGGAAGTGTCTAGCAAACCAAATCTGGCATCTCTAGAAGAGGCTATTTCTGATCGTGAAGAAGACGAATGGAACAAACGGCCTGATCGAACAAAAAATGAATGAGGCTATCATTATGTGGTCCGGCCTAAAATAAAGGGGGCCACTAGTAAGTTCAGAAAAGTTTTTAAAAAAGTTAATAAATTTATGAACAAATTATTTTGATTAACTTTTTTTTAACCCAATACTGACACTGACAAACCAACTACTTTTTATTTTAAATTTTTAGTTACTACCTGCTGTAATAGATTTAATTTTTATTTAATAGGTAAAAGAGTTTTAAGTTTTCATTTTTGAATAAACATGTTTTTTTTTTTATTCACACATTATAATATTATAGAACCAGTTTTAATTGTTGTCACCAGAATCTTTTATTTATTTATTCACAGAAACTGCTTTATTTGTTTCACCGTCGTTGTTGGAATTGTAATCTCAATAAGTTTTTATACAGCAATATTGTTTTCAGATGTGTGTGCAATACTAATATTACTAATAATATTAACCATTATTATTATCGTACATTAATGGCAATATACTCTTGACATAGATTAATATTGTACATACATAAAATACTGTATTATGATATGTTTTTAATTGTTCTTCTGTATTATTTAGTTTTTGAGTTATCCTTATAATATTTCTGTTGAACTTTCTATGTATAATTTTGTTATAAGTATCTTTGTTACACGTTAAAGATTAATTCATCTGTTAGCTATTTCCCTCCGTTCATCGAAAAAATTGTGTACTTAATCTATGTTCTTAGTATAATAATATGTATCGATGTTCCTTTAAAATAGTATTGTGTTTTGTGAATTTTTTTTTATCGCCATTTATAATCTTAGAAAAATGTTCACCAAGATTGTTTTTTAAAAAATCTCTATTAAAATAATTGTATAAAAAGAAATGTTAACAATAATATTATTATACATGGGTAATGTTAGCGGATAAATCTAACAAATGCATGGAAGATATTTTATTATTGTAGTGCCATATATAATTTTTGATAATGACAAAAAATTGATGACAGTTTTTTTTCATTTTACAACAATTGGTTTTTAAATCCACTTACATTTTACACCCATAAAATTATTGAAAATGTATTGTACAACTAATGTTAAATTTGGAATACTGTAATATGTCTGTATTCCAAAATATTGACTATTCAAACATAAACTACATAATACAAATCTGTTTTATGTAGATTTACATAGTTTTTTTTCTACTTAATTGTTAACCAGTTATACCTTACCTATTTGATGTTTTAGTTTGTAAAATTAGTTGATTACATCACATTATTATGTTAAACAAATGTGTATAAATGTTTAGATACATAATGTTTTTGTCCAAAAATAATAATTTTCAATGTAAAATTATTGATGTTTACACGAAAATAAACGTTAATAGGCATAGGGTGAGCCATTTTACCACCATATATTTGTTAAATTTTGTATTTGTTTTTTTGTTTTAATTGTGTTTTCTTTTATTTCATATGGAATTTAAAGATTTTCAAGAATGTATGGGAAAATACAATGCTTATAAACAGCTATAAGGTATGATATGAATTATTGGTTCAGAAGAATCCTTTTAATAACTATTTTTTTTATTAGCAAACTGTGCAAAATATAAAAATTAGGTAATACACTTCTTGATGAAGAACTATAATAAAAAAAAAACCTATCAGTTCTATTTTCATGTTTTTAGAAATAATGATTTATGTAAAAACATGTATCCCTCAGTTTTATTAAACATGGTTATTAGAATATCTGATTCACAGATAATAATATATTATAAATGTTGGAAATAAAAGTGAAGTTTTAACAATTGTGCATACTAGTAAACTAAATGAAATATGGAAAACGCTTTTAATGTTTGAGTCAGTGGCGTAGCCAGGGGGGGGTTTTGGGGGTTCAAACCCCTCCTTCGGCCGTATTTTTATAATATAGAAATACAATCATTTATTCGTGGTGAAATGTATTCTGTTATGCTGTATTCACGTTATCGACTGCACTGGTGATAATGATCATTATCATTCAATTATTTTATTATTTCAATACGGTTGTAGATTTATTTTATTTTATTACTAAAAAAAATCCTGGATACGCCACTGGTTTGAGTACATAATAGTCATTAATAATTATTAATGAACAATTAGATAATATAATTAAATCCAAGTTGTTAATCATAGAACACAGAACTTAATAGTATTTTGTATGGCCTGTATTCTATTTAAATAAAGGAAATAAAACGTTATGTGCTCATTATTTGGGGCAAGAATGCAAGATTAAGATTTTAATACATGGACACAATATGGTAAGCAATAGGTATGTTATTTACATGATACTATGATAAGCATAGGGGCTTAGGGAGTATTAGCACCCCCAATTTTAAAAGTAGCACCCTCAAATACTTTTTTTATAATATTACAATCAGTTACTATTCAACGCTATGCTCGGAATATGTAGAGCTTAAGCACCCTCACTCCTCAGTTTTTATATTGAAATTGCGTCAATGATGATAAGTATCTGTTAAAAAATTTATATTATACAGTTTAAAAAATCTTATGAGGCTACTTTTGATCTCCTCCCTCCCTTGAGAGCGTCCTGATAATATATACATTCAAAACTGGTCACTGATGTATCACTCAAAATATGAAATTTTACAGTATTTTTAAATGATCACAATAATGTAATTACAAGGTGTCGTATATAGGCAACTTAACATATTATTTTCACGTCAACACAATATTGAGTGGCTCTGATATATTTTAATATTATTTTTTTGGTAGTAGATTCCTCGGAACTTTATGGACTAAAAAAACAATAAATATTTGAATACGTAGATATAAAGTATAAACTAAAAAAGGTTAAAAGACTAACTTATATGCGGCGTAATAATGTTTTTTTTTTTTTTTTGGGAACATTTTAGGTATATGTCATCTGAATGACATTTTTAAATAATATACACAATTATTAAAAAAAAGTGTAGTAACTATTACTTACGTAATAGTATTATGCCTTTTTTCGTTTAATAATTGTTATAGTTTATACTTTTTTCTCATGGTTAATATTCAATATTGTATTTTATATACCTAGTTATAGATTATAATATTATTTATTATTTTATATTTGATACCTATTTAAATTTAAATTAAATTTTATAAATAAAAAGTAAAAAAATTATACTTGAATAAAATTAGGGTAACAGAAAAGTCGTTACCTTCATGACGATACATGTATTATCAGAATGAATAAATATACAATTGCTAATTTTTGAATCTAATAAAAAAATCGATAATAGTGAAAATATCTACATGACTCAACGGTTATACAGAATTTTATTACACAGTAGTTTTTTGAAATATATAATAAACTAAAATACGTAAAAAAAAATTAATTTGATTAGAATTGCATCATTTGCATCATTATTTTATTAGCAAAATACATATACCTATGCATTAATAAATAAGTATAAAAACTTTGAATTTTGAATTTTATATTATAATTATTATTATACTGAAACGGATTTCTGTTGTCAAACCAGAATTTGAATATTATGTAGGTAGTATAGTTTTCCAAGTAATATACAAATCCAATAGGTATTCAAGTTTGAACCAAATTCTGCAATAATAATTAATAATTATTATATAATTTGACGAGAAAATAATATGCCTACAAGACTTCATGTTAATTGTTTTCTTACCTATAGTCTAATGACCATTGACCGCCTATTATCATCAGGCAATATAACACGATCTTTGATTGACGGATTGTAAAAATGTTGTAAATTATATAGAATAACCGTTTTCGAGAGTTAATATTTTTTTAACGCCAACTGGCAAATGTGTCATTGATAAATGAAATTTTATTATTATGTATATAATCGAGAACGACTGTGACAGAGTGATATTAACCACAAATCGCAACGATGACGTCTTTATATTATATCCTACTGTTACTTACGAATTTGCGATGATTCAAAACCATCATTCGTCCTATAAATGTTATATCTAGTGACTGTATAGATAGTAGTGATAATAGTAAACAATCCACTTTTTCTTTTTATAATAATATGACAGTATAATATTATTATTTTTAAGTTCTTTCATTGTTTGTAAGTACGAGTATATAATAAAAAAATTAATCTTATTCAATATTGGTTTTCTTGACTTCTCAGTTCGCGGAGGATACTACAAATCATATTATTATCGATATTATGATTATCAAGCCTGTACCTAATACTTGTATAGTCGTATGTAACAGAAGACCGAAATAATAATTATATTAGAGAAAAAAAGTTTCGACATAAATTGGGAATTTAAATATACCTGTAGAGTGTAGATATCCCGTAATATACCTACGATGTAAGCAGTTTGAACTGCGTACCTACCTATACTTGTTAATTTTAGCACATTTAACAACATCAGGTTAGTTATAAAATATTAAAATTAAGAAATTGTTTATGTTATTATTATTTAATTATATATATATATTTTTTAATAGCATTTTTAATTTGTTCTGTTGGCAATTTTTATAACAAACCAATTTATGAAAAAATTAATTTTGTTTTAATTGAAAAATTAATAAATGTAGAGACTCGACATTTCTATCAAATATTCTAATTAGTATTTTCTGGATATGCAATATAATATGTCATATATTTTATTTTGTTTCGTTTTGTTCCATTTACACAAACTTGAAATTATTTTTAGTTTATTTTATATTTATGTTAAATGTTAATTAGTTATTAAAAAAATCTTGAAAACGGATTCTCATAAGTTGTTCTTACCATAGTTCAATAGTTGTGTTGAAAAGTAACAAAAATGCACAATACAATTTTTTATATGCATTTAAAGCTGAAACTTAAATTTTGTGAAATAAAAATATCAACTAAAGTTATTTATTGTAATTTAAAATATATTATACGCGGGGACTTAAAACTTTAAACTACTACGAGTACTACGTAAATTATCAATCAGTTTACATAGTTAAATAAAAAAAATATTTAGATACATTTTAAAATGTTTACACCACCTACTATTCCTGAGGTAAGTTTTGTGTCATTTCGGGTTGCCTAAATGAATGAATCGCCCAAATTATTTCATTTTTAGTCGCGCGTCAATGTTTGGCGACATGAACGACATGACAGATAACGTAATTATAAAATATCACACGAATGACAATAAAACATACTTTTGGTAACGATTAGGTATTATTATTATTGTTATTATTATAGGCCGACGGGTGATGATGATGATATAAATATTATAAACTCACACCGCGGCATCGAGTTGCAAATAATTATTATTATATTATATACTCACAACCATAGGTACTTTATATATATATATATATATATATATTATATAGGTACTATATACTATTGTTGTAGGTCGGTCGGTGGGACCTGCGTTGAATTTGTTGCGGATTTAAAGTGAAATGCCATTGAATCCGCGTTTCTCCCCGCTCGCGCGTGTACCTACATTAATAATGATAGCAATAATATTATTATTATCATCATCATTGTCAAACGAAACCATAAAGCGAAACCGAATATATAAACGCGTGTATACGACTGCACGCCGTCGTACAATATTATTTATATATATATTATATTTACGAATCGGACACAATATGATAATAGGTCGGCGGCGGCGGCGGCGGTGTGCACTGTAGCAAGCGGTAAACGACGACTTATAGCAGTGGAAAATGCGAAACACAAAACGTACAACAACGACCGGAAAATAATAATAATAACAATAATAATAAAAATTGTAATAGTAATAAGTGACTTAAATGCCGAACACGTTCCTTGGGCAGCCGCGCACTCCTATCTCGTCGCGCGGCTGACATCGCGAAGTGAAAATCGCGGTGGCACCTGAACGGAATTATATATTATATGTATACATACAATGTATAGGCCAATATATGCCCAACGCCGACTTCGACAGGCACAAAAATTTAACATTTACCGCGGCGTAGTCTGCAGTGCAATATACAATAATAATATATGTATATATTGTGTACGTGTACACGGACGAGTGCAACAGGAGAAGAGTATAAGTATATACATTGTAATGTATATTAAGTAGGCATACAGTGGAAATCGTTCCGAAAACGAACCGCCAAGCGGATATAATATATTGTGTTGTTGTTGATGAGTTATATGTTATTATATTGAATACGTATGTGTGTTTATGTTTTTATTGAATTGCCGCGCGAGAAATTATCGGAGACCTACCAATAATATAAAATAATATCTCCGACCCGATTTGTCAGAAACCTCGTGTTATCATAATAATATGATATTAATAATTGCATTATTATGGTGTGCACGCGCGCGATCGATTGAAACAACGCCAGTCCGCATGCGATACATTATTTTTTAACACCCGTACATCACGGATCTCCTCGGCGGCGAGCAGTTGGATTGAAAATTGCAGTTTTCGTGCACCAGCAGTTTAATGACATGGAATGGCGCGTGATCTGCACGTTTGCAGAGTGAACAACAATTGATGATCATAATAATTGTATATTATCTGTGCGACCACAAAACGACCACTGCAGATCGGCGAGTCCGCTAAATTTGTTATTATATCTTTAACATGTCATATAATAATATAATAATGTAGTTAACGACCAGTGCCGTTGCACGTCATACGCACGTGTACTTTACCTAAATGTATATATAGTACGCACTGTATAGGTACAAGGTGATTCACCGAATATATGTGCTCACCCTTTTTTTCCTTTTTTATAATGAATATTTTCAATTTTTATTATTTGAAATTTACCTAAGTTGCGTATATTTCCAAACTCTTCAATATTATTATATTGTACTACTTGAAGAATGTTCTTTGAAGATGCAAACTTCTATTTTTTCAAATGAGAACCCTCTTTTTACTGTAAAATATTCAGTGGATAATTTTTTTTAAATTCAAAATTTGAAAGAATAGTTTTTAATTATTAAAATGTTTATGCTAAAACTAATAGTCATCAACAATAGTTTATCAAAAATATAAAATATTGAATTCAATGTTTATTATACTTGAATCATTTTTATAAGCTATAAATGTCGATAATTTAGGTAGTACTGACTACTATATTTTTTAAATTATCATAGTTATATTATAGGAACTTGTATTCCAAACCCATTATCATCAATTTACACTATCATAAAGTTAAACAACTTAAAAACTACTCGTTCAAATTTTGGTTTTAATACGTCAATATTTTAAGAAAACTTGTCTGATAATTAATTTACTATTTAAAAGTAGGGGAATTTCAGTTGAAAAACAGAAGTTTGTATCGCCACAGGACACCACTTTAAGCAATACATAAAATCTTTGTAATTTAAGATATGATCTTTAAATATATACCTACTTGAAAATATTCCATTAATTAGATTTTGAATAACTGCATTATTGAATAAGGAAAAGGGGTTGAGCATGCTTAACGAATCATCGTGTATAATATCACACCTTTTTTATGAGTTGGCTAGTTTGCTACCATCATAAAATAGTTATAATTACAATAGATTTTCAAAGACCAACGAGTAGCATATATAAGTACATTATCGTTTGTCCGACGCGATCTGATATTCATTTAATCGACCGCGTGCCTCTGCTTAAACACGTGAATAAGACTCAACCAAAGTTCAAGAGGATCGGCCGGGAAACGAGGCCACAGTTCGTGAGTTCGACAGATTTGATTATTATTGTTATCACGACAAGATGTAAAGTAGTAACCGATAGATCGTGTGAATATTATTTATAGAGGTGTGCTTATTAATGGTTGTGGGCTAATGCTATTAAAATGCAAGTGGATATGCAAAAATAGATATTATTATTATTTTTTTAACAAGGAGCGTGTTAAATAGCCTTTGGCTATTTCAACTGTAATCTTCTTAATTGTGTGATCCGTTATGTTTTATTTTCTTACATGAACATATAAAATATGCAGAAGACACACCCGATAACGCAAATGTAGGCTAAGATAATTGTTCCAAGTGCATCCGATAAGTAAATTATACTTAGCACGGCGTCAAAAGCAATGCCAAAATAGATAAAACCGGTAGCGATAGAGAAACTTCAAGAGTTGCAAAAAAATAAGTTAAAATTGTTTATCATTTGGACGTCACGATCCCGCATATTTTGTTGCTTCCCTCTTCTACGAGTAAACAATATAAAGAAAATTCATGCTCAGCAGCAGTGGTGGCGCGAACTTTTTCAGTCTTTGAAGCATATTCTATATTTTTAATAATTTGACCACCACCCCCTCAGTGAACAATAATATTATAAAGGCACTTCTCCCCGATTACAGATTTATGAATATGACATAGGTAACTATAAAATCTCAATAATTTTATACATTATCACTTTCATATATATTATTTAATATTTGTCTTAATGTTTTTAGTGTGATCTTACAATTATACTTATACCCACCCGGACTCAACTACCCATCCACCCACCCACCCATTTCAGACATGAAGCAATTGCTTCAAATAACCCTACATCCCGCCACCACTGCTCAGCAGTAAATATTCATTATTAACATTTTTGTTTTAATATTATATTAATAATTAATATAGTGAATTGGTGTCTCAAACTTAAAGGTAAAAATTCGTAAAATTGTAAAAACACTTAAAAACATTTAACATTGTTTGTGGTTTGTTGGAAGTGTTTTTTTTCGATATTTTACATTTTGAAGCGAGTTATGAGTACATTATTCTTTTTTTAATGTTATATAGAATATAGCTCGCATTAAAATAATAAAATTAAAACATTTAAAGACGCTTCCAACAAATCATAAACAATGAATCTAATGAAGCTGAATATGAACGACTAAGTATAAATTCTTTATAATACGGACAGTGCCGTATAGGTTAAGTACTGGACCACCGATTTATAGAACTTTTAACAGCCCATAAACTCGTTAGATAAATTAAATTTAATACTTGTTCTACTAAAACGTATTCTGATCCACCAAGTTAAATTCGGTCACTCGCTGGTTCTATCTGGGCCTATGGTTAAGCATTTGTAAGACATCAAACGCGGTAAAACGTCCTATTATAACGTTTCTATATACAAAAATAACGGCTAATCACTGGTGTCAGTAATAAATTAAAACATTTTTATGATATTCACGCGTTTATGCGAAATGGTTATATTTTATAAACAATCCATAAAGTGGTTGAAAAATATGAAACTTCAAACAGTACAACACAGTGATTTATGATTAAACATATAATAAGTTATTTTATATAGGACATAGGTAACATAGACATTATAAGCTCAACTAACTCAAGTGTGCCTAAGAAAAATAATTTTTAAATGTTGAACATCTAAATCTGTTCTACAAACTACAATCGCGCGTTATTTTCTATACTTGCTAAATTTGAGTAATTATTCTAGATTCTATATATAATATATATTACGTATGTATATAAGTTTATGTTTTAATAAATTTATTCATTTTATTCGTATTATAGTACAAAACAGCCAAATTATGTATTCAGTATTTTGAAAAAAAGAAATAACACGTATAATTAAAATTCCTTGGTTGGTTGTATAACCGAAAATAATAATCACGATATTGTATACATCATAAGTACCTACATGACCACGTGCGTATAATTTTTAGTAGGTAGGCACAAAAACATGATGAAAAGTCAAAATTAAAATCGAGGAAAACATTTAACAATACAAGTTGGTAGAAAGTCGGAGATTTATCGCATTTTGTCCTTGATAATAATGCATTATTATGTCATTGTTAACAATTTATTATTCAACATCAGGACGAATGCACCATAACATATGAAATAATATAATATGGGTTGTACGGATAGAAGAAAATAGTACATCTTATATAACTATATATCGTGTGCGTGCACGATGCCGTGTGATGGCGTACACACAGGTATATATATATAATATGTGCCTAATAAGGTACATATACGAATTCGTTTGAACGTTCAGAAACACAATTACACTTGCATGTGAAATGAATCCTTATGGTCAGTAGGTACGTGCATTGCCGTTTTGAAAAGTGACCGAATGAATTTTATGACCGTAACGAAAACGAGCCCTGCCAGTATATACGCAGCGGTCTCCGGCACAAACCGCTAATCTACGGGAAGAAAAAAAAAAGTAATAACGAGAATATAGCAAACAAGAAAAACTATATATTCACTTGCGCTTTCTACGCCATCATGTCGAAATGAGCAATAATATTAACATATACCTACCCGCCGTATTATAATATTATGATGTTGATACACATACGGGTACACTCTCGGTTTGTGAACCATGCGAGCGTAGTGTTTATTAGTTTGTAAAACAATTATTCTTAGTTTGTTTTTATAAGAATAAAATTTCACGGCTGTAAATAGGAATTTTTATTGCGGTCGTAAAATCATTACTATCTCTATTTAAATTGTGTAGGTGACGTACACGCGTATATAAATTTCGATTTCCTGCAAGATTTGGTTAGAAATAACAATCGCTACTGTATTTTAACGTGTAAATTTGTTGTTTCTTGTCGAGCTCAAAAGTGATTCAAAAGTGATATACTGATGTATGTTAATTTATTGCCTATAGTTATATATGTCTGAAATATTTGCACGATAAACACCTATAATAATCGATTTTAGAAATGTCGAGTTTAAATCTAGAAATTCGTTGTTTAATATTTATATAGTGTTATATCTGTATACGCACTATAATATTTATATGTAGACGACATGTTACTTTTACTAACCTCTCTATTTATAATAATTCCTGTGCACTAAAATTATAGGTATGTTATTATTTTCACGTGTTAATCACGATATAGAACAAAATAAGGTTCTAGATATCCGAATAATTTAGTTAATTTAATAAGCTAGGTATTTCCAAAATATTATACATCACGTGATTTCTTTTTACGCACCTATAAAATATTGTTTATGTTATTATAGAATTAGTAGTTAAAATAATAGAAATATATCAACGTATAAATGTATCTAATCGGATTCAATAGCATGACGACGTTAAGAATATTAAAAATACAAGCTAATATACACCACAATATAGTTATCAGAACAATCCACAGTACTTATATTTCATAAACAATTATTGGAAAATCGTTTTTCAGAGGGGTTTTTGAAGAAAGTACATTGTTAAATTTTCAATTCATATATTACCTAGAGATTAAAGTACCTATAGATAATAGATATAATATAATTTTAAAATTGTATTTAAAAAAAAGTTATTAATAATATATTATTTTATTTGGTGGTGAATTAATAAAATCATATTTTATTCCTAAAGTTCAAATTTAAATTATTGATCACAGTTAATAAACCTTTTTGTTTTATCTTAAAGATTTTATGAAACTATAATCTACTTATTATTAATTATAATATGTATTTAATACATGTGTAGTTAGAAACTATATAGTTAATAGATAGTAGATAGGTACTATCATTGATAGTATTACATTAAACCATTTAAACCAATTCAAATTGAAATAGATTTATATAAATTTAACTAGTTATGTTAATCTTTAAATATTTATGATAGAATCATTATTTCCAGACGAAAGCTGTTAAAATATGATTAATTAAGTCGATGTATCTTTCACTTACAAACTCTTGAAATATATTAAAGAAATATGTTATTTCAATTAAATTTTAAAATATTATAATTGTTTTAACTTATTAATTGATAATGTTTAAATGAATCATATAATATAAATCTATTTCTACACGATCAATCAAAATTTCATACATTAAAAATATTGAATAATACTCGTACTTCAATACTATGTCCTATATACTACTACATAATATACATATAGATATATATCAGGGGTGGGCAACTGGCGGCCCGCGAGCCTTTTTTATCTGGCCCGCGCTATATTTTCAAATTGCATTAGATATACTCTATTTCATTATAAACAAAATAAATACTATTTAAAATGTATATTTTGAATGACCCTTTTTTTTTTTTTTTTTTTGCTTTCTTTGCTCTGGCCCGCTATATTTTAAATTTATAAAAATTGGCCCTATAGTAACTTTGAGTTGCCCATCCCTGATATATATAATAACCAATTGGTAGGTGTCTATAATGTATCAGTTATTCCTTATATTATATTAAACATACGAATGATTTTATTTATCTAAGATTTAAATATATTTTAAATATTTATAAAATTTAAAAAATATTTTATCATTCTACAAAAATAAAAAATAATTAATAAGATGGTGTACCTATAACCTATAAAACGGTGAATTTTAAACTAGGTACCACAATACAGTGTCTTTGTACGAGGTCTTAAAAATGTGATAATATACGAAAAGAATTGATAATGAAAATATAAAAATAAATTTTATTTATCTAATATCTAGTGTTTTACATTTTTAATGTAAGAAATGATTTAAAAAAAAAGTCGTAAAAATTAGTGTACATTGTACAGTGTTTAAAAAAACATTTGAAAACGACAAGGTACTATACAAAAAAAAAACCATCAATCATTGGTACTTTACTGATAATACAACAAGAAAAAAATGAGACATCCATTAACTGCCTCAGATTAGGATTTACACGTCTTAGAATCACATACAAATACATATTTAAAAGAGTTATATTCAGTATATTCACCCATATGTATTAATTGTGGACGCTGTAGTATTATTTTCTCACAGCTAAAACATTTTTTTTTTGAATATAGAACATACGAGAAAGATAAGACTATAAGAGTGAATTAGGGCTTCAACAGTTTTCAAAAGTTCTAAACTAATGGGTTAGAGTAGTTAGAGAATTTGAAGACAAGCAACATCCAACTACTCAAAATCGTATCTAGAATAAACCTTTTCAATAAATTAAAATAAACCTACTTTTTATAATATTTTAATTTAAATATTTGTAAATACTATTAATAATATAAACAAATTTGAATCCAAAATTAATGTCACGTATACATAATATAATGGAAATATAAATATATCACGGAATACGGATAGCTTAGAACTTATGTCTTATAATACAATTAATTTCAATACTAACTATAGTCGCTGACTTAACGAGTTTAACCCGGTAACTCGCTGGTTGTATTCGGGTCCTAAGTACTTATCGGGTTTTATCTATCTCAATAATTTATATAATTATAGTTAGCTTATAATATTGGTTCAAGTGTTTAAATGGGTGCTAATATTATACTTTATGTACAGTGTGAGACAAAAATTGATTAAAAGTGTTTAATAAAATGATCGGTTATTTAAAACATGTTTATGTTTTTTTTTTTAATACACCGTAATTGGAAATAACTAGGTGTATCTTGAACACATGTATGCAGAAAAAGTCTGTATGTACAAGACTACAAGATATCTACTTATAGTTTTATTATTTCTCAATAAAGTGGTTTAAATTTGTGCAAGAATAAACTGACTATTTAATTGGAATAAAGGAGAGATTTAATAATACAATAATACATTTAAAGTGGTTTTTGCAATTTCTTGATTACAAACCAATTATTTTTATATTTTATAGGTGTACACTGTACATATCCATATTATATATTGTATGTTTAGTATTTTCAAATTTTATAATATCTCGATTCTTCTTCTTGGTATTCTTATCAGATCTCATTTAAAACGTTATAATTTATATTTATTGTTGTGTCCTGAAATATGTATTCTATAGTTTGATGACACTGATTTGAAAAACATACGTGATTAAATTTACTAATTAATTTAGTAATGAAATGATATTTCAATTTGTATTCAATCATTATAAACTACAAAGAAAACAATCAAATCAAATTAATTAATTGAACATTTTAGTTTTACTTTTTCTTATTTTAAGATAAAAATTGAATTATGTGTAAACGTACCAACATAGAATCCATAATTTTATTTAAGAACATTTGTTCATAAATATATTAATATAATAAAGAAGATTATAATGATTAATGACTATAATGTTACCACTTGGCACTTTATCACAGAAAACACATTTTATAACAAAATTCTTAAAACTTTTTAACAGTTTATTAGTAATAAATAGAAAAAAACATAGTGTATTTACTATGAATTTCAATATGCACATATTATGGACTGCTAATAAACTCGTCAGTATGATAAATAATAATAAGTCTCGATTTACATTTATTGTATTTATTTACAATACAAGGAAATTCAAGTGATTGTATTAATATAACAATATTTTTATTTTATACATTTTTTTTATAAATTAATATTAAATAAAAGTTGACTGGTGCTGTCTGTGTATTTGTTTAAAAATATATTATATTAGATGAATTAACTATTAAATAAATATGAATATGCAGTTATTCCAGTTGGCCAAGAATAGAAACTATACATTCATTTAAAATTTTTTCAGTTTATAAAATCTCTGAGATAGACATTTCTGTATTAATTATATACATACCGCACTATACCAATTACGTGTGTTAAACGTGTTAATATTTGCATGTCCAGTCGATTTTATGTAAATTATAAATCATTTCATCAGCTCATTCCCATCTGTTAGTTGGTTGGTCTTGGTATATGGATATCGCACACATTCTAATGACATTTTTTTTTCCCAATCTTCATTGACGGAAAAATACCTATTCATTGACTACGAGTTGTTTTTAATAAGAGTATTTTCCATTATCGTTACGCGTGCATATATTTAAGCTAATTCATCGCACAGTGTGGTAATAATCAAAATCCAAGCGTAGGGTTTGTAAACAGTTTAAAAATCGTAAAACACTGGAAGTGTATTCAATCAAATCCAAGAAAAACAATTAATTGGTGTATCCTACGGATGATTGAATAACACACTATTTAGAGCAAATGACGAATTGTTGTTACGTCTGTCTTCGTGGTGTAATGGTAAAAATTTTAATTTGAGTGTTTGAGTGCACAAAAATCACTAGAACTAGTTCAGGATAACATATATAATATATATAGTATATATATACATAACAGTTACTTCGTTTGTTTTATAAATGTTTAGGTAAAATACTGAATAATTACTATTAGATAAGTGATTAATTTATACAGAATAATATAATTTGACTTTACATATTATATTGATCAGTGATGACTTACCACCATACATTACAGCGTGAATAAAATTTCAAAATATAAATAGTAAATACTAAAATATGTAGTGAAATATTTTGGAGACCATCGAAAAGTTTTTACCTATTATAATAATAATGATATTATTTCCACGTTTATTGTTTATATAATATCTGTTATTATTGTTTACGGTGATTATATTATTTCGAATCTCGATACCATAGACCGATTAAAGTTTTAGTTGTGTTTTAGAGAGCAGATCAGAATGCATCTCATTATGTCGTTTAGACCGTTTAGTTGTTACGTTAATAAACCTTGAAATTGTGTACAATATTTATAGTGGTTCATTTTTTTTATTATGTATAGATTATCTATTTATCTACACTAATATATTATATGATAAAAAAAAAACTAAAAATTGTATTGCTAAATTTATAGTAATTATCATATATAATATATACCATTTATTGGAAATTCGATATATTTATATCGACTTGTGTATAATATTTTTTTACTTTATCTTTTGAATGATAAAATGCAACAAATTCATTTATCTCTATTCGACAAAAAGACGTTGATGATAATTAGTAGGTAAGGGACATTAGCATTGTTTATGTACGCGTTTATGCTTTTATGAAAAATAAATAATATGCTGAATTATATCTATTTAAATAATAAATAACATTACTCATTATTATTATTATTAGTTGTTATTGCATGAATTCATTATGTAAGTTCCGTTAAATAATTAAACAATATCGTCTTTTTTGTTATTTCTAGAATATTTCAATAAAAACGTATTATTACTCAAATAATATTCATTTCATTATAAATTGATTAAATTTTCTTAGATTTCTATATATTGTGTGCATCGAGCGCGTGTATTTTACGATATCGTATAATTTGAATATTTGATCTCTAATGTTATCTAACATCAGGCAGGCAATTCAAATAGTAAAATGTGTACGATGGAATTGATTTTTGTAAATAATACGAAGTTTTCAGAATTTCATGTTATACAATTAGTGGTTAAGGTTTCACACAAATAGTAAAAATAAGAATAATATTTACTTCATATTAAACTTATATAGGTATATAATTTGTTTTATTGCAGCAGTTGGAAATAATGTTTGAGCATGCTATACTAGACATATGTATGTAAATAAAATAAACGAATATGACTAATAAAATTTACAAATCAATAAACTTTATTACCTTATACATTATATTACTCATAATAATATTATTTAACCATTAAATTACATTCAAAAAATAGTTATTATGGTAGCGCGTATATTACTGTATTAGCATAACATTATACGTATTGGCGACTATATAGCGTATGATTAATATATACATATATATAACTGGTACATATGTCGTATTTTAATTTATGTAGTTGTATATAACCCTCTATATATAGTATATATTAAGTAAAATAAAGCGGTTTTCGTTTATATTTGTACAGATCCAGGAGTGTATGATAAAGACGCGCGACGTCGTCATACCTTGCGTCACGTTCAGCAAGCTCTGCAACCGCGATGTTAATATACGTATAGCAAATTATCCAGCTATTCAATAACATGAACGTCGGAAAAGTGGATGGTTATTGAACTCGCAACCGAGACGTTCGTATACCGTCCTCGTTCTTCGGTCCAGATGTCACGTGGGGACGACGATATACACATTCGTGTAAACGTATGTATGTAACGACTAACGAAATGTTCAAACGGGCGTTATGCAATTTTGGACTAGATTCATTTCAAGTGACCATAAAAATCTTTTCAAGTATAATGATTTACACATACGAAACACGCTAAAAGAGTAAAAATAACCTAACCGGTATAAATACATTGTGAAAGGTAGAAGTTTTTGGAATCAGAAGGCGAGACAGTACTCAGTCTTTAGCAATTATATATTATACATCAATTTTTGTATTTATTTGACATTAATTACATCGACGAATAAAAAAATTGGTTTTGGCTATTTTTTTATAATTTTTTCAATTAATCAATAGGTTTTTAAGCCGGAGAATTTATTAATTTTGATAAGAAGTAGATTTAATGTGAGCAATGTAACTATACAAGTTGTATAAAGTGTTTAATTTGAATAAATAATGAAGTTTATTTCTAGAAACTCATTACACTCATTACAGAATATTATTTTTATAATACATATGAGATGTTGATGAATCAGATGAATGATGAATGACTACACTTATATTAGATATATTTATTATTTTTTATACTTTAATTGATAGACCTGATTTGATTCTGACATTAAACTACTACGAGTATCTAATACGTATTGCTTACCTAAATAATAGTTATTTCAGATTTTAAGGAAAAAAAGTCGTCAAATGAAAAAATAAACGTGTGTAATACGACAGTTTTTCATTTTATTTTTAATATGGTTCTAACTTAATAACATTATTTTCTTCAGATTTTAATCACGAGTTAATATTAGAAAGTTATTTTATTCAATCAATTCGAGTCCATAATAATAATACATTATATCGATTATAATTATTCGAAATACACGGATGTATGGGTGTAACTTTTCCAAATAATCGAAATTTATAAATCAATAATATCATTTATCTGACGTATAATTGACGATTGTGCGGTGAGCCAAACGGTATAATATAATTTTTGTATGTAGCCGACATAGATACGGACTGCTGCAATTTTCAATAAAATAAATGGAATATAACGAATAGACGAACCGGTTAGACATAGGTATACACTAGTGATAACCCGTACCTATGCCAACATGTAATTATTCCCTTCACTCATTACAAAGACCACGAAGCACGCGTCGTTATTGTTGAAATACATACCTATGTTTATTATACGCGTATATCAACACCTGGAAAAATATTATGTATCAGTGTCTGACGTCTGTGCTTAGTTTCTGATGATGGACAATCATATTTATTCAATCTCGTTTTCGTACGTTAAGGTTTAGTAACCTAACCTAACCGATTACGGTGGTATTCCTATACCTATAGAATTGTTGGACGAACTGTACGAGATTATAGTGGCTTCTACGACGTTATTCAAACCTCGCCTAATCGGTTTTTCGTAAAACGATTTTTTTCATAGTTAATAAAGTATTTAGTAATATCGATATTATCCTACGGTTAAATTTCTGACACCTCATCTCTGCAAACTAAAAATTTGAAGAAAGTTCTAAAGTCGTGTAGAAGAATCGTACGATATACGCATAATACAGACTATAAAGTCAGCTGTACGAAAGAGCGCGAACATATTGCAGTAGTCGCGGAATCGCAAAAGATGCGTTTACTTTCTTCACCGAGACCACGACGGAGTCCTGCAAAATGCAGAAAAATGATTTCGTATACACTTACCACCACGCGCCCCTAGACTATATATTTTCGGGACGAATCGGGTGTATTTCAATAAACATATACAAATGTATATATATAATTATACTACTGTATAGATGGGAAAGAAGAATGGAAAGGGTACACAAGTCCTCCGTGTCGTTTTGTTGTTAGGCACACTCCAAGTACCAGCTATGCACAGTGTCATGACTAGCCTACTTTCTTTTGCCGCCGCCACTGCCGTATACACATCGGAAACCGACCAATAAACCCACATTCGATTTCGTTCATTCGACTTGTCGCCGGCAACGCACGCGCACGTTATTGCTGCACTTGATTACTATTTTTTTTTTTATTATTACTGTATAATCGTCATTATCGTTATAGTGTCGATCATTCCCATCGCATTCCGCGTATTTTGTACCGTTGTGTACTCACAGTCCACACGCGACGAAGACCGCGGTCTACGGTTTTTCTTCTTTTCCTCCGCGTTTCAGATTTTTTAAATCTTTTCATTCTGTCTCGCGTTCGGCTCGATCGAACCCCGTGGCAGTGCGCCGTTTGTATTTTTAGTCCACCCTCTACTTGGATTAATTTAATATAATATACATCATACGTTCGAATCGCTGCATAGTCGTGTGATACACCTGAAGCTGTACTTTAACATTATTTTTCAGGTAAGTCTACGACTGATATTATGTGTTTCTATTATCTGTACTGATCTACTCTATTTATAAGCTATTAAATAACAACGTGTAACGTGATAATAATCGTCAACGACTCGTGCTGTGTGTGGGTTCTATGTACATACAATTACTGATATTTACTGATAATTACAAATATTACATATTTTGTATGATATTATAATATATAATAATTTTATTGTAATAGTATACATTTTTAGAACGGATTAAATAGTGTACATAGTATTAAAAGTGAAAACTTATTTGCTAATCATTTTATTGCATATAGGGATCGAGTGGATTAGCGCACTTTCGCCTGAATTGTATCCTCGAAAATTCGTGCCTTTTGCTAATTTGCTTCTTTATACCATCGAACACATATTAAATATCATTAGATTTAATAAGGTAGTAGCTAAGACCAATATATGTATATATATATAGTTTCGTTGTTGTTTTATTTTATTCCATATAAGAACTTAGAATTTAGATTAAGAAACAAAACATCAAACATAATAATATGGTTCATCATACATTTTCTAATTAAGTCACTCGTTAAGTAATCAATCATCTAAACTTTCTTCGGGTTTTCTCGGTGATTGTAGGCACAAGGTCTCGATTTATAATAAATTAATTACTGAAAGTTGTTTAACGGTTGTAACAGTTGTTTTGATATTTCAGAACCGAATAAATCGTACCTAAATCATATATTTTATACTTATTCCAAATTGTCTACATAGGTGATTTTATATTTTTTCTCGTATAAATCCATAAACTTATACCAACAATTACTTTCTTATTTTAAACTTTGAGGCCTTATTCTATAATAAAACTCATAATGGTTATAAGCTAATAAATGAATTATTGCTAATAAAAATAAATTATCTTATAATTTAATGGACCGGCCACATTGTGTTCCGGTTCTCGGAGTTTAGTATTTAAAGCTGAGTACAAATAATATTTTAACCTTCTATTCAGTGATTTATATATTTCCTTTGCAATCTTATAGCAGAAGTGTTTAACTATTAACTCATGAAAATTAATGAAAAAAATGTAATTAAAATACTATATAAATTGATAAAAAAGCTAACTATCTTTATAAACTAAAATTAATATTATTAAACATACGAACTAAGAACAATTTATTATTTAATATTACTTATTTATACTTTATTTATTATTATTCAAGCAGTCTTGTATACTAATGGGGTTCAAATGTACTGTACTTCAAACTAGGTACCAATGTAAATATGCAAATAATGAGATGTATTATTTTATAGGCATTTGATATTGATTAATTGATACCTATAGCATTTGATATTGATTGTAATAAAGACAAGTTATTTTTAAAAATGAATATTCGGGAAGGAATCTATTCAAAAATATACATTTTGTTTACTGCAAACGATTAGGTAAGTCTTTAAATAACAGTATTAATGTACTATACCTGTATAGTATCTACCTACGTGCTATATAGATTTATTACGAAATGGAAGAAAATCACCGTACTGTGTCGTGCATAGGAATTACGGATTAAGAAAAAAAAATGAACCTACCACACATCTTCTTGATTAGAGATCACATTATTTTTGTTACATAAATGAATTGGTTATTTAGAATCTATGTTACACAAAATAAATAAGCTAAGTAATAACTATATAATTTTCACGATTACTTAATATTTTCAGCCAATTATACCCTCCCTCAAAAAAATTGGCGGTTTATTCATATTATACTTATATGTAACATTATACATAATATTTAATAGACGTTATAACGATTAGAAGTATATGAATGTCTAAGTACATAACTATATGTAATATTATATAAATAGACAATATAGTATAACTAATTACCTATCCTATGATATAAATACTGTATCATGCATATTATATTATATCAGGGGACAGGGACGGTCAAATGGACGACCACGAATCATTAGAAACTCGATTTTTTTTTTTAGTTTATTTTTATGTATTTAATAGATGAGTCACAAATTTACAATTGTCGATAGTTTTCAATTTAATAAAAAATTCTCGTTTTGTACGTCAAAATATAACCATTAGTTGTAATTTTTTCAAGTAAAAGGTACAATTCATTCTGTTAATTTTGGCAATTTTATTTCTGGTACCTATGTATTATATTTAATTTATAATAAGGTTTAGGAATTTTAGTAATATAAGTATACAAAATAGTTTAAAATTTAAATTTGATAACAATTAAAAAAATGATTTTTTTTAAATATACCTATCTAATCAAAAGTTTTTAAACCATATAAATGTTAATTTAGACATCGACATGGCATATTTGACTTATTCAAAAGATATTTAATCAAATTTAAAATAAAAACCAATATCATATATTAACCTATAGAATTTAGATCCATCTAAATAATAATTGTATATAGTATAATATGTGAGTTATATTAAGTTTGTTCTGTAAATTAAAATCACGGTTTCTTACCATACTTAATTATTTACATTACCTAACCATTTAAATGCTTAATACGTGACTGCATAAATTATCTAATACTAATTTACTTCGTTCCGTTCTAAAAGCAAGTTCTATTCTCTGTGAAATGGTAAAGTAAATATATTAAATTCAACCATTTGCATCTACGACAGACTACTGACTATTGTTATATTTTTTAGTGAATATGACATGTAATCGTCGTTATAATTATTCGATAAAAATTAATATAGTTAATTCGTATCTGTCGTCATTAACCCTAAACAGAAATTCAACCTCTTATGAAAAAATTATCGTGCAATTACAAAAACTATGTGTCATTACAACTACTTGTAGGGACAAATATAACGTGTGTACAATACGTCAGTACCTATTATAGGAATAAGGTACGAGCCTAGGTCAGTATAGAATTTCATTAGAGTGTTTAAATTTATAAAAGTATTATTTTATTTTAATGATACCAGATAGTAATTATATTTAAAATTCTAGTTGGTTTTGGTTGTATTGACTTTAACATGATACGATATTTGAACAATTTTAGGCGTTGACAATCATACAACCAAAAGTAATAAATAAAATTAAAGTGTTAATAAAGAATAACAATTAATAATGTAAATGATTTTTTCGCATAGCCCCATGTACTTTTTATCAAAAGTTTTTCAATCTTTAAAATGAGTATGAATTGATATCATCTATTTTAAATTTTATTTTGAACACGATTTCTAACCATAACATTATGTACAGATAATCGATGATATGGATTCAATATTTCAACCCAATGTATACTACTGCTCACGTTTATATTTTGTAGCTAACTATTATAATACCAATACTTGTTTTGCACGTTTCAACGTTTGGGTTAATATAAGGTTTAGGTGTCCTACAATAAAAAAAAAAACTAAGTGTTAAGTGTTATAAAAATAACTCTAATCATATATTGTATTCTACTCTTTAATTTAACAACGTGCACCAATGCAACTATAATTTACCAGTCGGTTAACTTCACGAGTCCCTCCGAACGTCGGGATTGTTTTGAACAGACCTACAACGAAATTGCTATATTATTTAAACGCCAATTAATGTATAGAGTGTTAAGCACATGCGTAGAATTTCTGCGGTGAAAGCTAACGAGATCAAATAGTTGCTTAAAAATGACTTGCCTTGTATTTTGTATCCATCATTATCCATGTGTATGAAATATTGACACAGCACACAAAATATTAACATTAATATGTATATTATATCGTATCAACGTAATTAATCGAAATACGAGGTCTTCGCGGATCCCTTGACATAAATTTGAAGTATAGTTTTGTCGTTATGGTCACATCGTTGAATTAGGCATCGATTTACGTGACTAGGATGTCCGATATGTATATATATATATATATATATATATATTTAATCCGCGTCGGATATAGAACAAGGTGAAAATTATTGTCACTTTAGAAAATCACTGAAATTTGTCGATTGGCATTTCAATCACACTATAGAGTGCGAGTGTGTGTTTAGTGCGCAAGGTGACAAATGCGTACTTACTATTAATACACGATGCACGTGATTTTTATTTAATTTTTAAGTGAAATCACTTTTCTTCTGTCGTTTTTCGTTGTATATATACTTTTTGTATTTACGTTTTTGTTTAGAAATACATCAACGTTCTGTAAATTTTAAATCGTGCTTACACGTATTCTATACCATTTGAAGGATTTACTTTTATTGTTGTAGTTAGTGGCGATGAACAAGAATTAGTAGGTATCTAATCACTAATCACTGTACTTCATTGTTCGATATATTTGATAAAAAAAAAATTGTTTTACAAATAACCAATTCGATTATATTTTATGAGCTTATTTATATTTGTTGTGAATCATCTCTGTTATTCAAATAAAATATTTGAGGTATAAGGTAACTATATTTTTTTTTAAAACACGTTATTTATAGAAAAAATAATTTGTAATTGAGTATTATAATAATAATGTATTCGGGTATATATATGACTTGGACCAGTGTTGAACTAGGATTTTTTTTTTATTTTTTTTTTTTTGAGGGGGAGGGGTCCAAAATTGTTTATATTATTGTATTCATATCATATAATTTTGTAAACACAATATATTTTAGGGTTTGTTTGATTTTAGGCCTAACATACATAATATAACTGTCAAAGAGGAGCCCTCGAGCCCCCTTGAATCCGCCACTAACTTGGACATTTATGAAAAAAGTAACCACCCAATAAACTTTAATAATTTAAAATAATTATTGAAATTATTGAGATTTAAGGTAATTAAAATACATCCTACAATTTAAGACCTAAGTTATAATAATTATAATCATCCAGTTACCATCACTCACCAGTGATGATTTTTACAGTACGTACTTATAATAGTTACGAGTATAGCGTTTAAGTACTGCATGTATTAATGTGCAACGCATAATCAATATGGTTACATCAACCGTTCGAATTAAGGGCGTTTTTGGGTTTTTAGTTATGACGTGGAACATTTATGCATTAGAAATACAGAGTAATTCACTAAGCATAAAGCATAATAACATCTTCTTTTTCTTCAATATCACAGTTATTCAAAATCTGATTTCTTGAATTTTTAAATATATATTTAAAAACTGTAATATTTTAAAAAGTTTGTGATTTTTTTTTACCACAAGAGTGTTCTGTGGAATTACAAGCTTTTATTTTAAAAAGACAACATTCTTTTTCTACTATAAATTATTTAACGTAATATTTTTCTGAACATTTTGAAGTATCAAAATTAAAATCCAACCAAGTAGTTTTCGAGTTATTTGATATTGTGTTTCAAGAATAATAGGTTTAGTCAATGGGTTTGGAACGTAAATTAAAAATGTTAGTTGTAATTAATATTAATTTATCAATGTTTATAATTTATAAAAATGATTCAAACATAATAAATACTAGATTCAATATTACATGTAATTTATATTTTTATAAAATCATTTTGAAAGACTATTATCCTTATTATATGCATTTAATAACTGAGAAATTATTCATTTGAACGTTTTTTGAACATTTTTTTTTTATTAACGTTTTCAAAAAAAATTATTTACTGAATAATTTATAGTAAAAAATGAGGATTCTCATTTGAAAAACTGAAGTTTGTATCACCAAAGAACATTCCTTAAATAGTATAAAAAAATCTCAATAATTTGAAATTATGGTCTAAAAGTATATTTAAAAATTTCAAAAACCACAATTTAGATAAATTTAAAAAATGGTGGTACCTAAGTATGGTTATGGTTCATCATCCCGTATAGTATTGACGTACTGTAGTGAATATTAGGTACCAAACTGTGGTCAATACACTCGTATATTGTATACTTTTGCCAATCTGCGTCACGCATAGTTGTAAATTGTAATTATAATAAACTATTGCAGTTAATCACAGCTGCATAAGACATAGGTACATAATTTTTTTTACGTTATAAATTGTATTAGGGAGCGAAAAATACCGATGTAAATATTATGGCGCGAGAGTCTTTTTTTCGAGCGTCGGAAGGTCAATGTCACAGCGATTGGCAAGTGAAAGTGTACATAACCTTCACTCCGGTGCTATATATATATATATATTTATATACATATGTATGTGATGTGTGTATATTCTCGGACGACACGAGGTGCTCGTGTTTAACAGTGTAAACACGCACGCATGGCGTACCGCTGGAATTTCAATTGAGTAGCGATATCACTTTATTTTAAATTAATAATTATATGTATTGGTGCGTGCAGATATAATATATAGGTACCTACGACGTTTTTGGAGTATTCCCCACTGTTCGATATTGCAGATTTAGAAAATCACATGCCGTCGCTGTTTTATTTATATACGATTCGTGGCCAAAGTATTTTTAAGGTTACTATCGCATTTCCATAGACCCTGAAAATATTTTAATACTGTGGGTATTCGGTAAAAATTTATAAAAAATCTAAATAGAACACAGAATATTTTAGTGTTATATCCGTTTAAATGTTCAAGTATTTTATTGTTGATAGGTATTTGTCATAATATTATATTGAAAAGTCTTCACAGAGAAGTATGAATATTGAATAGGTATTTAAAAATATTTAACATATATTTTAAAGGTTTTATTTAATATTTATACCGGCATATTAAATGTTAAATACTTATCTGAAAAGATTTTAATACTATTTAATTTGTGTATTTAAATGTCTATTGCAAATGTATTTTTAACAAATATGTGGCAATTTTTTGTAAATGCTAATTAGTCGAAAAATTAAATTTACAAATTTATCACTTATCAAGATCCCACATGGTTACGAATTCTGATTCCTGTAGGTTATTAATTTACGGCATATAAAAACATATCTACTTAGGTATTAATAAAATTAAAAATATTTTTGAAATACCTTTTACTTTCCTTTTTTTTTTTTTGAACAAAACATAATATTTACAATCTGTATTTACAAGTTATACAAATAAGTAAATGTGATGATGATTCATTAGTAGGAGGGGGATGTCGCCCAGTGGCGGCACCCCGATGAAATATAGGGCAGGGGTCGGCAACTGGCGGACCGCGGAAGGCAAAACTTTGAACCCTGTCAACACATTGTACTTACTTCATTATGTATAAAGATTTGAAAAAGATTTTTTTCACTGGACCTCATTGATTTATTATTTTAATCTTTAGGACTCCAATAGAAATTACTTGCCGACCCCTGTTATAGGGTATAAATGCTCAAATGGAAAAGTATTAAATATTTTCAGATAAGTATTTAAATATAGTTATACCTTATACATATTAAATAGATTCTTTAAAATATATTATGTTAAATACTTTAAAATACTAAGTACTAGAAGTCAAATTTCACAATTTCACATTTCAAAAAAAAAAAAATTAGCACACAAATTATTTTGGCTTTTTAAATTATAAAACTATGAAATTAGTATTCGAATGTGTAATTAGAGGTATGCTTGAAAATAATCATGATTGTATATTATAATACTCTTGGACACGATTAATGGGCAGTTTCCCCGACGTCATTGTTACGGTTCTCCTCGATACTCTCTTACGTATTATTATTACAGTCTTATCACTGTCGCCCTACACACGTCCGTCCTCGGGAAAACTCACACGACGAGTGACGACGTGCATAATGCACATTGTTCGTAAAATCGTAAAACAGTAAATAAATACGAATAATACGCGTTATTACTCCATCGCCGCATTGTTATCGTGATCACGGTCCGTAGATCATCCGGTCGCTATTGTGCGTTTCACGTTGTTTCTGTAAATCTAATTGCCGCGTAAACAAACACGCGGCCGCTGGCGCGTCCAGATCGTAAGTGTGATATTGTTATTATTATTGTGTATAAGTCAACGTTAACATATTAGGCACCTAGACAATTAAAAGTTAATCGTCGTCTCCACGTGTTCATGACGAAGATGATAATGATATTACATTATTTCGTGTGCACACATTGTGGCGGAACGCTGGACGTCCATCCAAGGCCGCGGCGCGTGTTAACGGTTTTCTCATTCGCTCGTTGATCATTCTATGCTCGGCCGAGACATAATAATATTATCATACATATTCATATTTCATACATATAGTTTATTGTGCCTAACGAAACCGACAGTAAATAATATTATTCTATAGTGTTACTATACGTACATACGAATTACACGTGAGTCTTGACGATTGGAAGATTCGCATCAATTTTTCAACACTAGTTGCACTCGTATAGGCGATAGCACACGTAAGTGATACTAACTATATAGAATATAGATACTTAATTTTACACAGCTGAGATAAATGATATATATATATATAGAAATTGACAATAAAAATTAATTGTAAATATTGTCGTACCTATTGTAAATAAATTATATACCATTTTATTTATAAACAACTCGTGACTACCGTTTAAGACGTTTGAGTATAAAAATTTAAAATTAATTAGTCGTGTTATGATTTAAAATACATAATGGATAAGTAATAACAAGGGTTTTGAAGAAATAAATTTCAAGCAAAAATAAAATGAATAACAATAAACTATTAAGTATTAATGTATATAAAGATATATAGTTTAATAAATTACTCATAATAAATGTCTACATTATTCCTACCCATATCCCGGCGTTGGTGAGTTTTTCACATTTCCTTGCGGTTATCATTACGTGCTTGTCAGTTTGATTATATTCAATGAATTATCATAAAAAATCATAATATTATGTAGTATTATATACGTGTATGATAACTATAATAATGGTGTTGAATAAGCAATTTCCATTGACGTTTCAACGTTTGTATGACAACGTTTATGCGTACAATTTGAGTGCATGTATAAGACGTAAGTGCGTATTAAATAATATTATTGTCGCCTGCAATGGGTTATTACTTATTAACAATATAAAAAAAACAAATGCGAAATTACCAATAAATGTGAATTTTACATGTTTTATTGTGTCATACACTTTCCTTTTTTTTACGATCGTACGTGGAACCGTTTTGACTAGATGAATGTAAAATGACACATTCTACTGTTAAGTAAAAAGACAAAAGAACAGGAAATGAAATTTTGTTTTTTCTTGACGGAAAAACGTTAATATAAATTTGAATTGTTTAGAAATACTGTCAAAATGGACACTAATACTGCTGATGGACTACTTAAGTCATAAACTTAGGTACATAATAAAATGGTTAATAGTGATAATACCTATGCATAATATACTCGCAATATAATAGATAACGATCAAATTTACTTTTCAGAATACGTAGTCATAATACTTTATTTATTATATTTATTATCCACATAATTACAGAACGAGAGCGTCTTACAATAATTTTTCGGTCAATAGCATTGTACCCATTCATAACTCACTTTGAAATCTAATCTTGCAAATTATAATACTGTGAGTGTACAAATTTATTTAATACAATTTGGAACAATTCTGAGAATAAAAATCGATAAAACATTCAATTTTGCGGGAAAAATAAAAGATATAATACACCTATTAATTAATTTATATAATATAATAATAATCAATTAAAATTACAAATCAATAACAATTACCATGTCCTAGTTCTTTTTTGAAAAATACAAAAAAAACAATATATGTATATCGAATAGTTTCAAAGATTAATTCAAGGCAACTTGGAAAATTTATTTTATATAATATTTAGAATGTAGAGATTTGAAAAAAATTACTAACACTGTTATAAGTTATAACCAATGTTTTATAAATTTAAAACTCAAAGATAATTTTAAAAATTTTCTTTAAAAAATATCGTACTTAATCGTGGAAATTAAAAAAATAAATAAAATAATACAACTTTCATGATACAATCTATTATTTGTTAATAGCAGTTTTTGGGGAAGGTATTGTGAATTTTCTAATTTTAATGAATCAAATAACTATGTGATTTCTATGATTATAAAATATGAACATGAAGATTATTTAGTGTAACTGACATATTTTGTTTTTATTTAAACAAAAAAATAATTACAATCTTTAATATTTATATACAATAAGTAAATTTAGTAGCAAAAAATAACAACAAAACGAATAACGTCGAGGGAAACCCACCAATGTGGAAACCCTCTGACATGGCGGGGAACTCATATTTTTTGTAATAATTAATTACAAACTTTTTGAGATTTGAAGTTTTACGCTTATATTATGTTCTTTTCTAATTTAGAATGTATTATATTTGTCTACTAATAACTAAAATATTGTATTCATTGAAGTAGGTACATTAAATTATTGAAAAATTAAATAAATATATATAATATAATATAACATCGATATAGTACTCAACGAGTCTTACAGAATAATAACAGGATGCCTCAGACCAGTCAGACCAACAGAGGTACGTAAACCTCATATCCTAAGTGGCATACTGGCATAGCAACTCCTGCAGATATACGCAGATTAATGATAACCTAAACCGAATTTGACAGATACAAATGTAATCAAGATCCAAAGCACCCACTTCACGGGTGTCGGGTACGTATTCTAGGAAGAATGCCTCAAATCAAAATAGAGTTTCATGCACAGTACAAAAGGCCTGATTATAAAACAAGAAAGACAAAATATGTGGAAAGAAAGAAACATAGAAACATTAGAAACAGTTAATGAACCGATATGGACACGAGCAATAGAAAACTTACCACAAGGACATAATTTAAAATACGAGGTATGGAAAACAATTAATCGGTTGAGAGCAGGGGCCAGAACCAAGAAAAATGTAGTAAAATAAAAAAAAGAAGATAGTGACCTCTGTGAATATGGAAGCTTCTAAGATGAAAAACACTTATTGGAATGCTCAATGGGCAATGATGGAGATCAAATGCAAATGGACGAACCTTTTTTTTAACCCAAATGCTGTGGTCACAAAAGTGATTAATTACTGAACAGGAAGAGGAATTTAAGCTGACTGACACGAGACTAACTAAATATAATATTATGTATTATTATAATATTATTATGTTTTATTGTGAGCTCCTTATTAAACGTGGAGTATGCAACTAATAATACATCTTTGTCATTAAATCGGTATTAAATTTCAGTAATTTCATTTACGTAAATACATAAATATTTAATATTTTCACTTTATTAGATAAATTTGTTATAGTATATACTATATATTATAAGGAAGTGTCTACTTTATAATACGCATAGTTATAATTATTTAAATATTTTCAATATTTCAACATTAGGTAATAAATCTATAGTTGTTTTAAATGTATTAGATTCTGAACGGAGTTATGAATGTATTAATTTTACAATGATGTGTGTTTTTTGTTTTTGTTTTTGTTTTTGTGTCTATGTACAGCATAACTAGTTGAAATAATGCTTCAATTTCAAACTTTCAAACTTTGGGGGTGGTTTCCGATGGCAAAGTGGATATCCTTGGTGCATTATAGAGGTCAAAATATTAACATTTTCCAACAGTTTTCAAAAAAATCGAGAAAAACAAAAAAAAAAATGACAGAAGAACGGGAATTTTTACGTAAAACCGTTTTCGACAAAATCGAATTTTTTATTTCGCTACAACTCAAAAACTAATCAATGTAAATACTTAAAATTTTCACCAAATGTTTATATTGGAGTTTTCTATACACAGTTAAATTGTCAAAGTATTTTGACTTTTTTTAAGCTATTTATAGACAATTGAAATTTTTAATTTTTTTTTAAAATAATGATAACAATTTTTTGGCCGGCCAGAAAATCTTGAAAATTTAATACAAGGTTTCTTATAAGTTGTTTCTTAAAGTGATAAAAAAAATCCGAAATCGTTAATCACAATTTTTTTTTTAAGTGCTTAAAGTTCGAATTTATACGAAATATGTCAAAATTGCGAAAATTGGCAAGTAATTTTGTGGTTGAAAAATCGTAAAAAATTTTTCTTTTATAACTAAGTTTTTTAAAATTTGGTACAAGGTTTTCCATAAATTTTTCTTCAAATATCTGTAAAAAAACTCTACCGGACTAAGACAAACAATGTTTAGGAGTGTTTGAAATTAAAATTTTTACAAAACCGCGTTAAATAACGGTTTAGCCTCAAACGATTTTTGATATTTGTTGTTATTCAAATAGTATAAGTCGTAAATACTTGAAAATTTTACCAGTTATTTAGATTGCCATTTTCTTTACGTGATTTGATTTTCTAAATATTTTGACTTTTTTTGAGTTATTTATAGACAATTGAAATTTTCAATTTTCCTAAGAATTTTTTTTTGAAGTGTCGATAACATTTTTTTAGCTGAGTCAAAATATTTGAAAAATTAATACAAAGTTCCTCATAAGTTATTCTTATGGCGATAAAAATTTTTTAAGAATACATAGGCAGAATTTTTTGTTTTTATTAGCATTTGAAGTTCAAATTTTGACAAAAATTCGTTAAAATCATGAATATTTTTAACATTTGGTAGTTAAAAATGTATAAATATTTTACTATCAAAAGCTAAGAATTGTAAATTTAATACTATGCTGTCTATAAGTTAAGCTTAGAATAATTATAAAAAAGTTTGAGGATTATTCAATTTAAAAAATTTTACGAGTGTTTAAAGTTTTAATTTTAATTTGAAATCAAAAATACACGTGTAAAATAACGTTATACTAATAAATAATTTTCGATTTTTGTTATTTTTAAAAAATTACCAAACGTAGGATCTTGAAACTTTTACTTAAATGTTTGAATTTGTTTCAAAATAGAATATATGACAATATTTATATATAATAATATATCCTAGACTGACAAATCATCTCCGTTCAGAATCGTTTTTCGTATACAATGATACCTATCAATGCATTCAAATTTAACCTACCATAGTCCGAGGTCCACCCCACCCCATAATATACAGCAGAGCGATATCCACTTACCCGCTTTTTTTTATATGTATTTTTTATATTTTTGTAGCTAAATAATTAATAGCAACCATTTTGCTGATAGATTACTTTAAGTTTTATACACACAAAATTAGAAAATAAAATCTCTCCCTCTAGAAAAATGTAGAAATAAATTTCAAAACTCATTATATTTTTTGTTGTTTAACGTAATAATATTAATTAATTAAAAATAAATAGATTGAAAATAATATTATAATCTATTAAAGAAAAAAATAACTTTTTGTATTGATATCAAATTAATTATTTTGGGATTTCAAGATTATAATCTCTGTTTAACTGCAGTTATTAATTTATTTATTAGTAAATAATAAGCTTAAAATGATATTTCTGCTTCCTCGATTTTTATTAAAAACCGAGTATAATATATTAAAATGTGTACTAGGAAATTAACAATTTTAAATGATTTATCTAAGGAAATAAATATAAAAAATAGTATAATAAATTAAATTAATCGGCACTAAGGCATGTGATGTAATGAATAGAAAGTAAATACACTTAAGAACTCTTATAAATTATAATTTGCATATCTGTATAGGTATAGAATAATGATTGAATTAATGATGCTTAAAATATTAATAATTACACGTTCTTCATTTTAAACTACGTATTTACGCCGCGAATGTAAAATTATATAAATGTTTTTAATTTATGATTTTTGTATGTATTTCAGGAGTAAATGGGTTTTACGACTGAACAATGAGTGTAAGAACATCTGTTTGTTTGATTTCTTTGTATATCCTTTTAGGTAAATATTAATTTAAAATTTTTAAAAATAATTTAATTGTTTATGAATATGTATAATAATTTGTAACTATTAGATAAAACGTTAATAATACTAATCGGTTCTTTCAGGATTCATTTTGTTCGTTAGAGGTGAACATTTCTATTTACCTAAGGAAAATAATGTAAGTAAAAATATGTTTAATTGTATTGAAAATTATTTTTCGTTTCCACGTTTCACATATTTTTTTATTATTTAGGTTTTCTCTAATGATTTGCAAGACGACTGGGTACCGGTATCTGGCATTGATAAAAGGTCAACTAAACTGAACAATGGATTTTCACAAGTTGTTCATATAACGCCACCTGTCCGGTATACCAACCGACCGCTCAACGTACAACCAGCGGCTTCTAACAAAATTGAAGTGTTTGCTCAACCACCACCCACTATATTAGGTTCTTTTAGCGAATTTGGTCACGCAACTATCGAAGCACGAGAGCCAGCGCACACTTTAAATTTCAGGCCTAGCTATAACTTTGACAGACATTACGAAGAGAGTAACGATCGGCGTTTTCAACAGAATGACTACAATGAACGAGAAGACCAAAAGCCTCCCGCAATCGTAGTATTCAACGCTCAACAACGTCACCCTCAAAACTATCAAAAGCCACCACCAATACAACCACCTCCGCAATTCTATCAAAATTTCCAATACCATAACATCAACAACAATCCAAACAACAACCCCAGCAATAATAACCAAAACAGCAACCATAAGAGCTTTGGGTTTAAGGAACCACCAATCGTACAAGATCCACCTAAGAGACTGACGCCATATTATGTACCCAATGATCATATTTTCCCGAGACCACAGGGTAATAACAAACAGGTGTATGCGGAACAGCGGCCAAAACCTTATTTGGTAAACCCCTCAGATCCAATACAACAGCAACACAAACAACATCACTACCATCACCAACACCACCAACAACAACAACCGCCACAACAACAAGAATACATATCGTCTACAGAAGGAGGATCGTCGGCGTACTTCCAGAAGTATCCTGGTCATGTCGAAAATCAAAACTTATACCCTCAGATCTCGAACTTCGCACGACCGTTCGAACAGACAAATGGAGATCAAAACGTTTTTATAAAACCCAATCAGTATGTGCAAAACTTGAACGTAGGTACAGAAGTGCGGTTCGGCCAAGAATCCGGTGGTCAACCCACCCGACCGGTTACCGTGGACTTGTCAACCGCGTTCACGCACCCAGCGACCAGACCGTTCAGCAAGTACCAAACACCAACGCCCAAAAACGAAGAGCTTTATCGGATATTCCCGGTCAAGGAAGTCAACGCGCTTCCCGCTTTTTTACCTACTCCAATTACCCTGGGCCAGCAACAACTCGTGGACGGCCGTCCGAAGGCGCCTTACTTCAAGGAAGCAGCAGCGGTGGTGGGTAGTTCGTCGGAGTACGACGCTCGCGAGGAACAGGACGAAAACGAATCTAGCGAGCAGTATGATATACTGAAAAGCCCTACCAAACCAATGTCGACTTCGACTACGACCACGACCACGGTCGCGCCCAAGACGACGCGTAAACGAAAACCGTCGACAACAACGACAACGACGACTACCTCGACGACCACCGTCGTGCCGGATGATTACGACGAGTACGCTGTGCCCAATCGTCAACAGTTGCAGTTACAAGAACACCAACAGGACTACCGTCCACGACAACCATACCAACAACTGCACCAGGATTACGAAACAGTGGTTGTTCCGACGACAACGGAGGCAACGACGACTACCTACGCGCCCGTCAGAGAAGAACGACCGATTCCTGTTTCGGTAAATAAGTTCAAGAAAAAGAAACCTTTGCCGTCGTCCAGGCCTAAAGAAACGTACCCGACAGCCGAGTATGAATACGTGCCCGAACGAGTGACGTTGGCACCGACCACCACGACCACGGTTGCGGCGACCACGACCGCGGCTACCACAACGACCACGACCGCATCGCAGTCGAGTGCCGCCGATGTTGCGGCGTCGGACGCGCGTGTAAAGACGAAAGCCAAGTACGGTAACGGTACGCGACCGCGGTTCAGTATCAAAGACTATAAAACCACGACTAGTACGACGACCACCAGCACGGAGAAAGCGCCGTATACCATAGGACGGAGGACGACGACCACCGCGAGTCCCGCGCCCACGGATCCGGAAACCGCCGAACAGCCCGCAAACACGACAGTCCGGAAGTCGTACAAACCACGAGTTCGGCCCAACCGGTACAAGGCTGGCACGTCGACGTCGACTACGACGGAAGAACCGCAACAACAACAGCAACAGGAAACCACCACAGAACGGGCGGCGTATCGAAGCAAATACAAGCCCGGTAAGTACTATAACAGACTGAGAACAAGCACTGATTCGGCGGCGACGATGGTGGACGACGGTGGCGAACCGGCGGCCGCCACGGAGCCGACTAGACCGACAGTGTACTCGGCCAAACGGCGGACGGTGCCAACCATTAGGACGACCGCGGTGCAATCGGCTACGGTCACGGTAGCCGAAGAGCACAACGCACTTAGGAGGAGTTCGTCCGTGTCTCCGATCGACGATAACACTTCCGATTCGATGGACGCAGCGTCTTCCGAAGATGTAGACTACGTCGCAACCACGGTAGCGGTAACTCCGGTGGCACCGAGGCACAAGTACCATACTTCGTACGCGGCCGACAGACCGCTGTTGCCCATCGAATCGTTCTTCCAGTCATCCATGACCAGTAAACGGCATCATAACGAGAGACGATGATAATCGATACTATACATATATATATATATACGCAAAGCAGCTCAACACGTAATATTATAATATTAATATAGTGATAAATTATTAGAACAGTGATGCTCTACTACTGTAGGTGCTTACGACAAACAACTGAGAAATATCCGATCACATGACGCAGAATGACTACAGTTACGCACTATATGTACACGCGTCGGACCTCGGCCCCGTATACAATAATATGTATTCATTTATCTATTTATTTATATTTATAAACAAGCGATCGGAGTACTTAATTTTTAATATATAAATGATTTTATATCGATGTGAATATAAATTTCCATAACTATTCGCTTCTTTGTTTCGTGTTAATGGTTTTCAGTCATCGCTGCCTGTTTATGCACCGACACCTGCGTGTACTGGATGATCGGATATATCTTGGCTTTTGTGTAATTCAATACCATAATTTTAAATATCGTTATTGCGTTTCACCGTCGTCGCCAATCTATGAATTTTGTATTACGACATAATAGTAGGTTAGGTACACATTTCTATACTCGTTAGGTAGTCTCATCGTAGGCCACTTTCCTCTAAATATAAATTATATTAGGTATCTGATAATATTTCGTTGTGACATTATTATTGTAGTAAGTAGTTTTTTTTTAGAACTGTACATAAAAATTATATTTATAGTTTTGTATTTAATTTTTTTTTATTATAATATGTATCTTATTTAAACTTATTTATTTGAATAATAAAAACATATTACAATCGTTAATCGTATGTTCAATTTAGTCATGATACTATATACATACCCACAATGTATTGTACAATAACTTTTGGAAATAACAATATCGAATTTAAACGTGCAATATGCTACTTATAAATACTTAATATACATATACATTAATAACTAAAATATGTATTATTAAATGTATTATGATGTCTTAAAATTATTTTTATGCTTAAATTATTGATTATTCGTACGTAAGTATTATTATATATGTCTATTATAGGTATGTAATATTTATTTAATATTTTTACTTTTTAAACAAAATTTATATTCAAACTGTAATACAATAATAATGTACAAGAAATGAGTAATTTAAATGAGAACTACAATTAAAATAATCCGTAAAAATAGATTATAGTCAAAATATTTATTTATATTTTTATTATACTAAAACTATTTTAATTAATTTCAGACAATGTTATTACTTATTAGTATTATTAGCTACTACAATATATTATCACAGGGTAGCTTAATTCATTGTTAAGAATTTGATATTCATATCATATTATATTATACACAATTTCGGATAAAAAAAAAATGAATTAAAATTAAACTTAACTCTGAAAAATTGAAGTACACATATTATATACACAAGTTAAATAATTTTTTTTTATATTAAAGTAAAAAATAATTTCCAATCATTCGAAATAAAATATGTACAAAATAAAAATTTAAAAATTAATTTAGTATTAGTAGGTGCTTAGAAATGTTATTTTTGTTATTATATTTAAGAAATATAATTAATATTAATTATTATTATAAAACTAAAATTTAAATTATACAATATTATAAATAATCAAACATATTTAATAAATAAAATATGTATTTATTAAACAATATATTTAATAATTAATTCATAGAAAATATTTCTAATACCTAACCTGTATAATTTAAAACTATAGACCTGTATTATTAAATTGTAATAACATTGTTTATAACATTAGCGGATCAAAAATTTAGAAAAACTAATACAATGGTCTCAAATATAGATGCAAAATACATTAAACAAATGCTAATGAAAATTTAAGGGGATACCTTATAAATTAAAAATGAATGAATGGAAAATTAAACTTTTAGATTCTAAAATCAAAAAGTGCATATAATTAGGTTTGTTCATAATTAATTAATAATTATTGTTTTAAATGAATATAATATTATTCATATTATGTATACTAAGTATATAATTTGTTCTATTTTATTTACTAGTTTTTATCATTTTATGCAAATCTGTATTAATTCATCGGAAGAAAAAAAAAATCTCATAAAAATAAAAATAAGTACAGTAAAACCTCGATAAGACGGAACTTCGCTAAAATGGAATCCTCGGTAATAATGGAAAATTTCTTTGGTTTTTTTTTCAAATTTCATGTTTTTGAGCCCCGTCAAAACGGAAACCCTGTTAACACGGAAAAATTGCATGGTCCCAAGCGATTCCGTCTTATAGAGGTTTTACTGTACTAGGTATATGTCTAATGTCTATATACGATGTAATTTAATAATAAACATGATTTTGATTTTAAAGACAATATTTTATTATGCTATAAATTATAATAGTGAATGTAATATTTATTTGATTATAATCGAATATCTTAGTATCATGCTTCTCAAAAATCCCTTAAATAGTTGAGTTGAAAATAGAGAAAACGATAACAATATTCATCAATTCCACAATCAAATGCATCGAAGACCGACGATAGATGAAAGATGTTAGCTTATTTATATTATTCAAAAATTTTAAATTATCAACAAGTATAACTAATAACTTAAATGTTGCAAATAATATTACTTTAAAATGCTTGTATGCTATATGCACGTTTTTAGTGTCATAAATTTAAATTCAATTTGGTATATACAAAATATATTATGACTATAAATATTTATAAAGTAGGTAACACAGTCTTTTACATGAAAAATTTCGAACTCTGTTGGTTAAAAACGTAAAACGGGACAGTTCTAAATGATAACTGCCGTGGATACGAATGTTCGCTACTTCATAATTAAATCATATGTTTTTTATTAGTGGTCAGATTTATGAAATATTATAGTTTTTTCGGTTCTATTAATATTAATAAATCATAGTACATTTAGCAAAATAATAAAATTATATTATATAATAATATAATAAACTCGTTCTATTATTGTATATTTATAAAACGTTACAACAAGTTTTTCTTAGAATAATATATTGATACCGACAGTAATTTTTCAGTTTATTATGTACTATAATATTGTTTATGACTAAATGTGATTTATAAACTTGTTTGTTTCTGAGAGTATATTGTGTTATTATGTGTACCTATATAATATACCAACGTCTAACACTCAGTCACCCAATAATCCGTACCACATCATTAAAATTTTTTTTCTAAACCAAAATATTAATTTTAATTTTACTCCTTGGCTATATTGATGAATTATTATGCTGAGATTATAATTTTAGTTTAAAATAAAAATAAATGATTAACCAACTTCCAGTTACGGTTTATAATTCTCGTTTAATTTCGTATTTTAAATATATTACCATTTTCTTTCTAACCAAAACACCGCGTTGATCCTTAAACATTTAAATGTAAGATGTACCCATCTAACAGTTCTTTTTATTTATAGTCATGTTATGAATGGATATCATAAAGTGCATTCACGATATTTAATATCTATTTATTCTATATATAATAATATTTGGTATGATATATCTATAAGCTGTTATATACTACATGTCTGCATATGCCTATTACACATATATAATTTCAACTTGCAGTATTATGAAGATATATCAATATGAAATTACAACGATTACGCGAGTCAGCTTGGAGCTAACATATATTTTGTCAGATTTCTTTTTACAAATATCATAATTTATAATATTATAATATATTGTTGTAAAAAAAAAGAAAGAAAATTACGCCACGATCATATCGAAATATTAATTATACTCATTCAACATGTGAATCAACGCAGCTAGTGAACATTATACAGGTAAGTAAATAGTCAAGATAATATATATGTAGATGAGTGGAAATTAGTAGGTAGAGTATTAAATATAATATAATAATATTATGATACGCAAAACCGACCGACGGTAGCCATTAAGATGGTTTCGAAATGAAAAGCGTTAGTTAATGAGACGTCAACGTTTTTATGATAATTGTTACTAAATATAATTACACTGGTAAAAAGTTATAGTCCAATTAAATGTATGTATATCGTCTGGGAGACAGGCTTTTTCCATCAAGGTTATTTCATATTCGAAGTGTATTATACTTTCTCCGTTGTGTTTGCTCAAAATGGCTTTCACTGTATAAATCCGAACACTCGAAGAAATTATTTCCGTTTTAAATGCACTACTAGAGTGCCAATGACTTGGATCTAGTTGGAAGTACTTGCGTGATATTGATGTGCGCATCTGTAAATTTCTCCGGATTCATCCCGTGAACGACGTATACAGCGATGTAATATATTATGTGATATGCATCCCGCGAAGTCAATCTCATTGATTAGTGCCACATATAAAAAGCCATTTATCTTCATTAGTTTACCGCTAGAGACGACTTCTATTGTTGTATACACAACCCCGACAAAGTGTACCTTTCTTGTGACCCTAGTCCTTATATTATTTATTATCTTTGACGAATCTCGTTTACAGTGGTCTCGGTCGTGACTTGACTCTCACTTCTCTCGTGTAAAACTACCAAAAATTATATTACGAAACAACACATGTATAAATGATTAATATTAAGTATAAGCACATATATACCTACCTTCGAGCGGATAAATTATCTTATAATTTCTCAAACAATTTAAAATAAAATCTACCTAGTATGTTTTAAGGTTATAACTAGTGCGAATGTCACACTCCCTTGTAGTGTAGTTAAATTATATTCTTTAGTGATGCATATTGCATTTATTATTGATATTAGAAACAAAAGAAAACTAGTCCATTTATATGTATTCAATTTGTATGTGAACATTATAACCTGTAACCTCAACGAGTTGAACGGTTTAATGTCATTGTTTAAATCGAAATAATAGTAAAAATTGCAATATGCACATGTGTATGTATTTTTCTATACATAATAATTCTTATGATTGTAATTATTGTAACATGATATAGTGGGACGTTTTAATAGAATTACAAGACTGCAGGATTCTGTACTATGGGTATAAACTAGTCATTGTGTTGTTGTCTTGATAGTACTTAAACGCAGTTGTTATTTCTAAATCCAATAAAGTGCTGCGTGAACAATACTTTTAATAATACATCATCTGATAATATATTAAAAATTAGCAACACGTAATAGCTAGCACTATATCATATAGGTTGTACGTGTGTATATATATATGTATGTGTACTTTTCCATACGAGCGTATTGTTTTTTAGGGTCTCCATTTTAATATACTTAAAATCAATATACAGATTGACTTTCACGAACCATAATCGTCTCGTCGTTAGGTAATATGCGAGTGATACCACGATTGTTTTAAGAAAATTAACTATCGATAGATCTACATCGATCGAAAAATGGCCGATACGGAAATGACCGACGACCGATAAAAACAGTACAGTTTCCGAGTTGCGCAATCCAGTGCGGTGCAGCGTTTCGTTTTCTATGTAACCGATATATAGTGTAATTATGCAATATGCTACACTCGAGTCCATGGGGCATTTATTTTAACCTAAAACCGGGACAAGTGGACGTAGTCATTATGCATTTTGTTAAGTCGTTCATACACGTATTATGTACACCTACCTCCTATATTATAATAATATGTATTTAACACTGATATAACCACTAAGGTAGGTATGGCTATTATAGTCTATAGGTATCTAATATTATTGTTTTAAAATTTATAATAGAGACGTGGGATCGTTATTTTAGTGACAAATTTTCTCTGTTTCCTATAACATACAATAAACGTAATTATTACTTATTTATTAAACTAAAAATTTGTCTGTAACGTCTGGTTACAAATTACATTACATAAAAAATATATATTCAAAAACATGATTTTAATTTTTAATTTAGATTTGTTTGTTTACACAATAATTGTTTAAAGACATAATTAGTTTTAAATAAGTTATTAAATATAAGCACGTAAATTAGAATATTTTATTTTATTATATTTCTACATTTAATTAAATTTATTATTTAATACATGACTTTTGGAATTTTTAAATTTACATTAATAATATCATTAGTGAGCACTAAATATAGTAATGACTAATGGTGAATTAGATTTCAAAGAAGATTTATGGACATTGTAATCGTGAAACATAATCACATGTTTTCATTAAAAAAAATAAAAAAAATATCACATTTATTAAATTGGATGAAAAAAAAATTAACATTTAAATTCGATTTAATGTTGAAAGTATTATTTAGTAAAATTATTATTAGTCTATTACTTTCTTTTTTCGATTGTTATTACGATAATGTTTATTACTCATATTATATAGTTATAATAATATGTAAAATATTATTATTGTACACGTACAAATGTATTCGTATAGTTTCGAATTTAATGTTGAATTTTGTATTTATACCTACCACATCGCTTTTATTGCTATTGTTTCTTAATACTAATCGGTGTTCACATTTGCATTTTTATTATCATTTGCGCACTACTAAATTTTTTTTATCTTACAATAGTAATTAAATAGATAAAAAAAATAAAATTGAATTGAAATAAATCTTATTTCTATCTCTTTTTCGCTTTTATTTACTTTAGTAACATGTATTTTCTCATAAATTACAATATTGTGTGTTGAACAGCTAAATTATATACCTAAGCTATACTTGTAAGTGTTTATAAACATATTTATCATCTATCGTATCGTGCTTACATAAAATTAAATAGATATACCTATATCTATATATTAATAATTACATTATGTAAATATATAATGTACAGGATGGTTTTTTTTTATCGAACAACACTTTATTTAAAATTCTATTAACATTTTTAAAAACATTTTTTACTTAATTTCCAATCAAAATTAAACATTATTTTTTTTTTTTAATTATATTTTTTAATATTGTCATCTTTATAATCGTTTTTAATTGTTTTACTTTTTGAATGACAATTTAAATTTAAAATTTCATATTTTGAAGTAGAATATTTTTCGGATTATTTTGATTCATGAAAGTCGAAATTTGAACGATTAGTTTAAGAATTATAAGTATTTGGAGTTTTGGTGAGCAGAATATAGTACACCAACATTTTACGAGGTAGGTACCCACGCAAAACACCACTCCGCTCAACAAAACTTAAATTATTTATAATTCATAAACTACTCGTCCAAATTTACATTGAAAATGTTTGTTGTTTAAAAAAAAATTATTACGAAAAAATATTTTAAAATATTGCTATATTTCGACTGGAAATTATTTAAAAAAAATTATTTTCAAAAATGTTTATAGATTTTGAATAGGTAATGAATGAGTGTTATTTGATGAAAGACCCTGTATTGTGTAGATTTGCTCTTGCGATATCTTGTAGACAATATTACTATAATTGCTGAGTACAATTCTCATGAACAGTTCGTGAGCAGTGCAATTTTAGGTGTCGTTTCAAACATGGACACCGTCGATTAGGAAAAAAAATAAGTGTGAAAAATTTGACCTATTGCAGAGGAAAAGGTTACAGTTTAGCCTTGACTGGGTCAGTGTGATGTGAACCAGAATTAAACGATAATAATGCACATTGCTGGAACTCCGGACTCGTAGAGAAAGCATTCACTGTGGCCAATACTTGGACTGGGTGTGGTACACTGTTACATTGCGGAGACTTGAGGCTAGGCACGGTTAAATAATGAATTTAACCAGATTAACACGTTTGTATAATATGTGAATTGTTTACTCGTTAAATGTTTTATTGTACACATATCGTGTATACACACGAAATTTAATTGGTTGGTTGTTAGAGATTAAATTATTCTAGAAAACTAATTGAAACATTTCAAATATCAATAAAAAATATTTATAGACGACCGACAACCACATATTTTATCGATACACAAGTATGCGTATACAAAGCATAATAATATCTAATAATTGTTTGGAAATGTTGTCACAAAAATTTGAATATGTAATCTACCTATTATTAAAATAATAATGCATAAATCTCGTAATAGTAAATTGCAATATTATATAATAAATTAAATTATAAACTTAGGTAAATTTAGTTGTACACATATGATTCTTATCGAATTTTATAACAAAAAATAATATATACACTTAAATTTTATGATCGAAATATGTAAATATAGAATATTAATTGATTTTATTTGCTTACATAAAAATCACCGTCATATAATGAAAATATTATATGATATACCTAATATAATAGTTTTAAGCTTGATATATTGTGTTAATGAACATAAAATCGTTATTTATTTTTAATATTATTATAAAGAAAAGAAATATTGTGATATTAGAGATTAGGAAAGTAATTTTGATTACATAATATATATTTTACCAAATCAACTATATTCATTATGAATTATGATGTATACATTGATACTGATACATATAAATATACATATTTTTAAAGATATTAGAACCATTATTTATATTTCATAATTATATTAAATAAAACCTAAAGTTTATCAACTATTATAGGACTATTATAGAACTATAATAGAAAAATTATATCATATATTATTTTAAGTTTAAGCCAACTATTATAAATATATATAGTATGTAGAAAATTATATTTTATTGAGTAAATTTAACTATATTAATTTATTTCAAAGTTTATAAAAGTTAAAAATTATTATTGAGTTTTATAATATTATATCTATCTCCACTGCATCATTTTTCTACGTTGATTAATTGTTGTATAACTTCAAATGTAATCTCATACTTAAGCGAGTTTGTGGTAGATATGTGCGATACAGTTCATAGGTATGTATATTAAACAAGTATAATATGATATTATTTTACGATATGATATTATATGTATATAATGACGTAATATATAGAACTCTCTATTAAGAAATAGAAATCATAACTACTAAGTATGGCTACCTTAATAATTTTGTAGGGTTACATGGCATTTTGTTTATCAATTTACTCTCGTTCTTTTATAAAATACATTTATAGTTCATAGCAAATATATAAGTAACCATAACAAAGAATTATGACACTTTCAAAGTTATAATATATATTAGAGCTTGCACATTTGTACATATTATACCTCTACATTTTATGTATGGTTGTTGAGTAAATAAACTAATTAGTTTTATATACGTAATTAAATTATGATAGTTTTAAATGAGCGTTATTTGCATTAAAACTATCCTATGATACTTATAAATCGGTATACTCGATTGACTACCTAAAATAATCTATAATATTGTTTTTAAGTCAGTAGCCATCTATAAAGTATGATCGATCATCAACTCATATAAATATATTTATATACTTAATGTTTTTACAGAGAATAACAATTCATATAAAATATGTATCTTATATGGATCTGAACTGTAATACACTAATACTTAGACAAGTAAAAATGTCAATTGCATATATTTATTGTTTATTCATAGGCATACCAATCCGATTAAAAATACTGAAAGCAAGATGACGCAGATGTGCAGTGATAAGTAATTTATTATAATCAAAGCATGTGTAGAGACCTATAATATAACTATAGCAAGTACAATAATTAAAATTTAAAATTTAAAGAAACTTGAAAAATCTATCTAGGGTATGGATTTTGGGACTGATTATTTTAAGTATTGTAACATTTAAGTCTTATTCTAATTTTTAGGGCATTAAACCAATGATCTAGAAGTGATAAACCAAGGCCATTAATGTTCTGAAATTATTTCTTCTGAATTTTGACCTTTATCTCTTTTTATGGCCTCCTAGTAACTAAATAGTCTTTAGTGTATATTAGGACATAGTCATACTTATTATACTTATATGATGTGTGTATAACATATTATGAATATTGTGCTAGTTATATTATTTTGAGTGGCACTAATCTCTATTTCAATTTAAGAATAACCAATAATGACGGATTTTGTATCGTACAAGATCAAAAACGTCATAACACTAATAACCATATATAGAGAGTATTATTGCATACACCACCTGTGCTGAAGGATGTCTCAGAGCAAAAATCGCACGGGAAGTGCCAAATACCTAACCCACACGGTGCAACATATACATATTGTAAGTCACCATGTATACTCGGACGGTGGCTGATAAGGTTGCCTGGCAGCAACAATGGAACAATGAACCGAATATAATAAATAACGTCTAGCATACCATATTAGCCGATACTATAAGAATGTCGTAATACTAAGTATGAACGAAAATGTGCCACTGACAAACGTAACAATCGGCTGCTGTATGTGTGTGTGCGTGTTTGTGTATTTGGAGCGCGTTATGACGAAGGGTATAGAAATAAAAAACCGTTTGATCATTGTAGACGGCATATGGCCGAATTCCTTTTGGAGAAAGATTCTGGCGGGAGAGAAGAAAACAAATTGTATAACTCGATTCATTAATAAGTATACGTCATTTTCCGTTGGCGAGTAGATATAATATGATGGGCGAATGGAGGCGATTTGAAAACCGCTTGTGTGCGTATATGTACTATATGTATATAATAATATAATATCTAACATAGTATGTCATATACGGAGCTGCCACCGTTCCGATATACCCACTTATTTTTTTTTAGTAACTGTCAGTACATACTTCTGTTCTTGTTAAGATTTAAGCGAAAGAAGGAGAAAAAAGGTTGAAACGTATGGGCACGTCTCGAAGAATTCATAAGTACAATTCGATCGCCGCCTCGTATATACTAGTTCCGATACTTCCGGTAATTACGAGGTTTACGAACCTGATCTGTATATTTACAGACAGGTATATTAATTCCAAAAACTCGCGTCTTGTTACTTAACTGACAGTTTAATGATTTAAATCATATAATGTTATATATTTTTCATGAAATTAAACTAGAAGCTGAAGGTTTAAAAGTGTAATATGTAACATTATACACATCGTAATTAATTATCATTCCAACAAATAGTAAATATAGCCACATAAGTAATTTATCTCTCTGATGTTATGCCGGAAAAATTATTTTTAGATGAATTCTTTATACAAATGTCGAAATTATTTAAATTATGATTTTAATAAAAAGGATATCATCTTTTTAAAAAGTGAATACATAATTGTATTTTAATAGAATTTAAGACTAATTTAAAAAAAATATTCATGAAGCATTATTATGTTTCTTTCGGGAACTATGTCAAGTATCATATCATTGAGTAGGAATATATGAGTGCGTATTATTATACTATTTATACAATAAATATATATAATCTTATTTAAAGCATAGAAATTCTTTAGAAATATTCCCAGTGTCTAATAGATTTCAGATAACAATGATATATTTATTTGTACGGTTGTAAAAAAACGAAGTTCTCAAAGCAATATAATATATAATTTAAAGATCAACGAGGTCGTCTTTATATAAATACAATTAATGTTTACATATTTATTCGATAGGTACGTTCAATGGCAAAAAACTAAATTAAATTAAAAACAAAGTAAAGAATAAATTATAAAGCAACCACCTCGAACATTTATTTATCAGTTTCTGTAGCATACATTGTACCTCAAATAATATGTATAATACATTATAATATAACTCTTTGGATTTTAAATTTTATTACCTATATATTTATATTATAAAAGAGTATATTGATTGAGAATAATTATTGAGTAAAGATATAATTTAATTTTACTGTCAATTTATCCGTTATATATTTAAATTTTTACCGAAAAAATTGCATAGTTATTATTTCCATGGATGCTCTCTCTCTCTCTATATATATAAGAATAAAATTAAAAGAATTATCAACAGAAATAGTTATATTATTATAAAAATAAAAAATAAATATATAAAATTTACAAAATATTTATTTTAATAGAGTAATTAATGTGTTTTAAATTTAAATTTATATTGAATTTATATTTATCTATTTAAAATTATTATCAACTACCATGTACCTATAGCTGCATATAGTAAAATCCGTATGGTTTAAAATATTAAATCAAACAATGAAATTATTTAACAAATTAGAAGCCGAAAAACTTAAGCCTTACAGAAAAATTTACTAAAAATTGTTAATTGGTATATTTATTGGTATATTCCGCATCTCTAACCTGCAATGATATGTATTTAAGTGTATGGTATACCGTATACCGGTATACCTACCTTAAAATGAAATACTGAATTTCCGAATCCACATTAATATTAAAAAAATAATAATCATGCAAGTCGAGAATGTCAAAGTTACTGTAATAAACTTATAAGCTATAATTTATTATATTTTTTTATCTGTGTGTAAAATAATTTTAGTTTTATATAATAATGATATTAACAATTGCTATTACCTAACATAATTTGAAGTTTGAACAACATTTTAATCAATTATTGGCGTTAAAGTAAAAGTTTAACATTGTTAAAAAATAATGATATTAAATAAATAAATAAAAATAGCATATACCGATATACCACATAATATAAAATAATATACCAATTTATTTAAAAAAAGAATATAAAACGAAGGACAAAAATTCTAACTTAAATTTATTTATTATAAACTTAATACTCTAGTGTCTAGTATAATAATTCAAATAAACAGTATCCAATATTATACTTATATATTGAATTATACTTTTCGTAATAATATTACGTCTATGGTCTATATGAAAGATAAGGTTAAGTTAGGTTAATTACTAATTAGTAACATTTAATTATTACTTATTATACTTAACACACCTAAGTATGGTACAATTTTGTAATATTTTATACAATTTTGTGTTAAATTTATATCATTTATTTTATATAGTGCTGTTACGGCGTTTCTGTAGAATATACCTAAACGTCAAATTTATTGTAAATAATTTTTGAATTTTGCTTAATTATTATCTAGCAAATAATGAAGGATGTCATAATAGTTCGAAGAGACCAAGACTATTGTGACTATATATCATACCACATTCACTCGTAGTTCAATTGGTCACGAGTACTGAATTCATAATTTATAATTGTTGTATTACCTATAAATCGTGAGTAATTAAAAAAAATAAGCATTTAGTTGGCCATATAAAAGTCTTAAAACTGGTGAAATTAATTATTTCAGCTTGAAAAATGTTTAATAGATATAACATAGGTAGTTTATAAACTATACATTTATAGGTACATAGACATGTTCTAAGTATATACAACAGTATTAACGATAATTCAATTTAGTTAAAATGTTTTAGAATGACTGTATAAGGTATATATTTAATATTTATGTCTACATCTATCAGAGAAATTTAGCTAGGGGGTCAATATGTTATTACAGTTTACTATTAACTAGGTAATAATATTTAAATTAAATAAGTAAATCAAACAACATATTGTAATTATTTGATTCGTATCTAATAGACTGCTAGAAGACAATAATTAAAAATAGTTTATACATTTCAAGGAAATGGTCTAAATTTATAATACAAAAATAGCAATTTATTTAAAATTAATAATGTAGAGAATAATAAATAATAATCAATAATAAGATTAAAATAAAAAGTTTAATAAAAAAAAAATATCACATTTTTTGAAAGTTTTTATGCACAGTAGTTTTAATAGTTTTATATTATGTTGTTGAATTTTAGGTATTCGCAGATTTAAAGTAATAAAATCAACAAGAATAGCCAGTGAAATTAACAAAAACATATTTTCACAAGCATGAAGGTGGTACATAAACGTACGAACACTTTTACTATTATTTTCACTACTTTTATGTAGCCATAATAACATAAAATACAATCATATAATCCTAAATCCTTCGATTCAAAATATAAAAATATATTTTTATGTTATTGAGGTTTCTTTTAAAAATTATTCAAAATCTGAATTGAAGATATTAGGTACCTATAAGTACTTATAATTAATAAGTAATAACTAATAAATAAATAAGTAACACTCTGTATTAAAAAATATTATGTTTTATAGAACAATTAACATTAAATACTGAAAAAAATATTATTAGATAACTTCACTTAAGTCAACTAAACAACTTTAAATTAAAAAAAAAATTGAATAATATATACGGTATAATAGTAACCTACAATAATAAACTCTTGATGATATGAAAATTTAAAGCAAGGTTGTTTATAAGTTTTACAAACTATATAAAAAATAAATTCTACTGGAAATTAATTTTTTATGAACATTTAAAATTCAAATATTTATGATATTTGATATTTATCCATAAAATAACTGTTTCTCCCTAAATATTTTTTTGATATTTTGTTGTATTTAAAAAAAATAACAGTAAAAATACTTGAAATTTTTACCAAATGTTTATATTTTAATATCCATTATAATTTCCGATAAAATGTTCACAATTCTTTTAGCTATTTATAGGCATGATAAATTAGTAGTAGTTAAAAATTATTCATAAAAACATTTTTTTTGTATCTCAGTTTGAAAACTGTATACAAGATTTTTCTTAAGTAGTTTATACTGAAACAATAAAATCTAACAAATATTTAAAACGATAATTATTTTTTATAGACAAGTTAAAATGTAAACGAAATTATTTTTATAAATAACGATGTTAATTATTTTGTTTTAATTTAAAAACATTATTCGTACGAATTTAAAACTTTTACATACGTAGGTACTAGGTACATTATATTATTATAAATTTTACTACACACAATGACGTTTTTGATTTATTTTACGATATTATTTATAATAAGTGATATAGGTTAATAGACTGCCTCCGCTCGAAATTGTTTATCGTATACAATGAGAGTCGATAGATGATTGAATTCAAATTTAACAAACTCATAAAAGTGTCCCAATCGACACATAATATATAGAAAAACGATATACACTTGTCAACCTATTTTTAAATTATCTATATTATAATTTTATGTTATGAATGCATATTGCATATTATATTTTATAAATTTGTAATGGACATGCTTTAGTGCTTAAGTTTTTTTTCTTCTATAATCGTATAGTATAATATAGTGGTAAATACTTAATACCACGAAGATTAAAATTAGTTTTAATACAAAGACAATTTTTTTAATTTGATAGGTATAAGTATACCATATATTATAATTACTTATTAATTATTATCCTAGCTGTCTCTATAATTTAATATGGGATGTCAACATGGATATTTAGTTACATGATTGCATGTTTTTTAAGCCATATATATTTTTATCAGTTAATAATAACTATATAACATTATGTTAACCAAAAACCGGTGTATGCGTATAGAACTATACATTCATATTGAAACGACATATTAATTTGATTTTTAGAATATAGATGATGCAACTCAACAGTCAGGAATTATATCAAAGAAAACTTTTACATTGTAGTAAGATTTAAATTAAATTGTAAAATCAACATTGAATCAAAAATTAATAACGATAATGATAATAAGATAATAATAAAAATAATTATTATTTTATAGGTTGATATTACAATATTGAAGTTCAATACTATAAAAAAAAATTGACAATTGTAGAACTGCACGCCTAGGTCAAGGACGCTCGTGATATTATTGTTATTATTATTTATTCGATACAATAGTAGAAGTATAATTAGTACCATGATGTATTATTTAATAATCGATATTAAATATAGGCCGATTGTTTGGAACTTTAAAATAAATAAAGCATTGCATAAAATAATATTTTAATAATGAAATAGAATAGATTATTTTTCCAAACAACGGTTTCGTTTTCAAAATACTCTCATTAAGGTGGTTAGCCAATCCAATACATTAGGTCCGAGCACAACATATTACATATTATATTATATTATAATGTGACAATACTAGAAGCCGCTGGCGGTTCACAATATAATATCCACGTACGAACTATATACTATACCGTTGTAAAACCTTTCATTAATTTTCGTTGTAATAATAAATAATTATTTTTTTATCATTTTAATATTATAATATAAGATATAGTTTACGTATAGCACATATTAATAAATTATATTAACACTAATGTTTGATATTGCCATCACCACTGTGCACCAATGTAAATAGTAAATAGTGCAATGGCATAGGTATACGATAATAATAAATAATATTATTATAATGAAAAATACCTCTACCGATAATATAATCGTTATTAAATAATCGCCGCGGCCGAATATACATTATAATATATAGTGGGAGGCTGAAAAAAGAGAATGGTGTCCAGATGAAAGTAAAACGGTGGTTATAGTAAGAAACCACACGAGCGCAAGACGTATTATTTTGACAGAAACGGTCTGCCAACGTGCTCAACCGGATCGCTCTTGTCAGTCAGTCCACAGTCCGTCGTCTTCCTGTCCGCAACACGAGAACACGGACCGAAATCATAACGTGAGTACCTATATCTATACTATGTTTTCCTTACAGTGTACTTACACTTAACGTGTTCGTATTTTGTAGTCGTATATTATACGCTTAGGAATAAAATAATATTTTAAGTGCTGCACATTATTTAATGCAATATACATCTTATATTATTGTGGTCAGTGTCCGAATCACGCTCAAACGGCTCAACTACTCTAATAGGTACCCATTATAATACTACAATATTTTAGACGCGTGTCCGCCAAAAATACGGTGCAAGTATCATAACATTTTTTTGAAAATTCCAAAAGATGTTATCAAATAAATAAGCAAATGATTTAATTGAATTCACGTATGATAAATGCATTGTATTATTGTTTTGAATATAAATTAAAAGTTTAGTTCTTTATAAAAGAAAAGGTATTACATATTTTTAATATTATTAGACAATTTAAATAATAATTTACTATATATTAGGCACGTAAGTAATTTAGTTTTAAGAATCGACTTTTGTTTAGGATTGGTCTTATCTGGTATTATGTGTGAACAAATTTGTATGTTCAACTCATTTCACTATCCTTATTTTAAACTTTTATTTTTACATTATATTAAAACTATTTTAAATATTTTTTTTGTTACATATATTTATTATAAATTCTATTGTTTATGTATTTGATAATTTGAAAAAAACAATATACTATACATTTTATATGCTTTTTCACTAGTTTAGAATCAAATTTAAATTTTCTCCAGTAAATTTGTGTTAACTATATCAAATCTATTAAAATAATTCATAATTACATTGGTTATAAGTACTTACTGTCATACTTACGTATGTCTTATGTCTTACTTTTTCATCTATAGTAATATTCTAAACCAATCACGAATACATAGTATTTGTTTATAAAATTTAAAAATTAAATCGTTATTAAAGTATCCCAATTTTTATTAGAACATTATATAGGAAGTATGAACTTATTAATACAAATAATATTAAATAATATTAACATATTAAATATTGATCGGTAAGGAATAAAAAAAAAATGTAAGAAAATATAAGTATGTTTTATTTTTTTTAATAATATTATTTATTTTCAAATCATGCAAAAGTATATATTATATGCCATACTAAATTACCTTTTTATAAGTTCTACAGATAACTATCTCCCCGAATACCTACTACATTCTCGTAGTACCTATAAAATATGAATTTAAAGAGAAAAACTTAGTTCGAAAATTTTTTGCCGAAGTGCCTTCATTAGGAGGTCTTTTCGTTCGTGTATGTTATATTAAAGTCACTAAATTGTCTTGTAACATTTACACTTACTGTAAAAATGTATTAATAGATTGTATAATAAAAAAATGAATGTTAAGAAAAAAACCTATGATTAACTGCTCAAATGTTCAAAACAATATATTTATACTAAATAGTTTTTATAAGTCAACATAAATTGCATAAATATTTTAAGTATAGATTAGTCTCCATTGTACCATAATTCAACTATCTACTATACTCGTGTTTACATTAGTACATTTTAATTTCTCCTGTATATTGAGTATACAGGAGAAATATGTATATCACTATTTTTCTAAAGAATAGCTAAAAAAATACCTTATACCAATTATATATGTGTATGAAAAAAGCAAACAATATAATATGTTATAAAACAAGATTTAAAATTATTAAAAGTTACAATAATTATGCAAGAATGAGATTTATCAATTAAACATGATTTTATGGTTTCTTATTTTTAAGCAAGCTACGTAAATTCAAAACATGTTAAAGTAGAAATTAATCGTTGAACTTGGTAAAAAATTTATCAATTATTGGTATTAACCGGTATAAATGTTATACATTGTATTTAGGAAATATTTTATATATATATAATTCAGGTGTGATATTTTTAATATGCACGATACTAACAAGTATAATTGACATTTACATAAAGCATTATCATAATATATATAGGTATATTTTAGATTTTATTTTAATTCGTATATTTTATAGGTACTTGATATTTTAGTCTTATTAGTTATTTAAATTTTATTTAAATTTACAATTATACAAATACTTTATTTGTAAGTACTTTATAAGTTATAACATTCCATTCATCGATACAAATATTTAAGAATACAAAAAACAGGCATTTAACTCTAAGTTAAAAAGAATAATTTGTTCTAATTTCTAACATAATTAATATCAATTAATTAATTTACATTGTTTTCTAACATCTAACAATAGCTTGAGCATATCAGTGTTAAAGTCAGTGTTTATCTATTTAAAACTTTTTCTGAAATTGATCTCACTTATTGAAGTTTAAAAACGTGATTTTTGTTGCATATTATTTGTTTTCAAGTTTTTTCAATTCGTTTATGTAACATAATATATTCATTATTCACATTCAATGGTGTAGACTAAAAACAAGAATTCATGTTCTAATATGATATTATGATATTATGTTATGTGTGATGTAATTAGGTAAATAATTTTTCTTAATTTTTTTTAATGAATATAATATATAATGCAACACTTTCTCTAATAACGTAGTACAAATATATGACCGCAACCTTGATATATGTTTACAATTTAAAAGAAAACAGAGCAGACTAATCTAACCAATGGTTTTCCACATAAATATTGTAATAACAATTAATAAACATTTTACATTATTGTATGCATCATTTGTTTATTTTAAACCACATTCTTACAAACTCTCACTGCAACATGCCATTGATTTTTCAAATAAATTGTTTCCTTTCTATCGCGCCAACAAAAATAATGTATCTATTTGTTCAGACCTCACATCTATATTATAGAGTATATTTAAGAAATCACATTTCAAACTATCGGTTTCGTCAATCGAACAAAAATACAACGCGCATCGTTAAGCATTATACGTGTATAAAATGTCGTCAACATGAACAAGACGGTTGATTTTCGTCCCGACATTCTCTCTTTCAGAGTTAATTAATTTTACAATTTTTTTCTCTTTTCCGTACAATGTACAAACATGTCATCACTGCAATAGATATGTTAACCAGTATTTGTGTTGATTGATTGCTGTACATATTACAGGCTCGTGAGTGCCTGATTGAGTTATATCTACCTATGTCTTCAAAGATGGTTGCAAAACTTCACATCATCGGATGAAATAGGTATCGTAAATACTATCATCGGGACTCCTGCATGTATATGCATGAATCATGAATGTATTAGTATATAGTACATGGTTATAGATCGTGACTATAGGGTTTGTTCATATATATTATATATACATATACCTATAGCCGATATCAATTATATTATATAACAGTTTTCTCATGCCCTAACGATGACCCACAAAATGAAAAAAATTGCTCATCGAGTGAAATTGAAACTCTTTAACCGCATTTGTTGTCGTCGTCGCACTGCAGAACGGAATCACACTTCATTACATTAATTGTTACTGTTGATCTAATGGGATGACGGTCGGATGGCAAAGGGTTTTTCTTAGTCGAAATAAACGTAAGCCTCTCATTATTTCAAAAACTATTGAGGTTTTGGAAAACATTTTTTTAAATAATTTTAAGTCTTTAAAAATGATATTTTTCTAAAAAATAATAATATATTTTTACTATTTATTATCGTTTTAATTTAAAACCGTTTTTAATGACAATATTTTAATCAGTGTTTTCTGAAATAATGAGTGTCTAAGGTAAATGGATCGCCCCGTATTTCATATATAATACCTATTAAATGCATGCGTTTATTGATTATTGTTTATATTTTTAATATTATTTTCGACCATATTATGTGTGTGACGCGGTCGTCGCATATACACGCTTAGATCACAGAAACGATTTTTTGGCATAGCGAATTACTGCACCAGAGAAAGCACATTATTGTTATCAAGATTAACGAAAACAAACCAAAAAATAACGTCATTCAGATAAAACATCCGAGATATCGTGTAATGCAGTCACTATTATAATAAAGGCGTCTTACATAGATATAGCTACATTATTTTCCCATCGGATACACGCGTGAGATCTCTAAATCGCTCGCATCATAAATATATGCATATAATTAGAGAAAACGTTATCCGTCGTTTGATTAAGTATTGTCGTCGAATCCTACAGCAGTTACAGAAGTAATCGCATCATTAGCTTCGATTTTCAGAGATTGCGAAATTAAAAAAAAATCAAATCATCAATTAACTTCATTCGTCATAGACCACACTACCGCAGTTCTGTTTGTATTTTTATCTATCAATTTACAAGTGGATTTACCTACCGGACGTAAAACGGAACAATTATAATACAATATTCACATGGTACCTATGCGTTTTTTGTGATAACGTCAATACTGCGTGTTTTTTACTAGCCGTTATTTCAAAACACGAGTTTTGTGTAAATATAATAAATGTAAAGGCTCGTAAATAATGGTAAGATTTTAGGAACATATAAGTAAGCATACCAGAAAAGCAAATAATATAATATTTAATTCTACATGATCCGCTATAAGGTTAAATGATGTACAATGTTATATTCCCAAATAGAATTTATGATAACGTGATCAAAAATTATTATTCTCTAAGAACTATAATGCATACGAGAGCATATATTTAATTTAATTACTATATGATCATGTACAATTTAACTGATAAATCCATTGCTATTTTAATGATACATATTTTTAATATTCTGATTTAAATTCTAAACAAAAGTAGGATATAGCTTATTCAGTGGATAATTACCTCATAATATTATAGTTATCTACTTTTAGGGTGTCTTCGTGTCTTCCGTCTGGGATAAATATGAATACCTACTATTTATATTAAAATTAAAATAAATATTTTCGTTATTACCATTACATTGTTGTTAACACTTGGACATACAGGGGTCAGGGACATGGTAGAATATTTGGGATCAGAATAATCCTGTAACATTTAAATAAGCTTATCGGAAAACGTTACTAAAAATACAAGCGCACGACAAGCAGTCCATAAAATTCAACCGGCAAGTCACGTTTGGTATATCATCGTCGTCCAGTATTATATATAAAATATAGCAAAGATGGCTATGACCACGTATTCCTCAGATTGGTGAAATTTATGTGCACCATGCAAATAATCTGTTGAATAATTTTACTTTAAGCTACCTATGTAACGTGATGCTTGTGTAGAACGTGATTCGACCGCATAATTGTTATGTGCTGGTAATTTATTCGCGTGCCATAGTTCCTACACGTTATAATATGCGAATAACGAACGAGACGTTTGCCGGTAGATTACGCGAGATACGAGTGCAGTGATGGAAATACGATTATTTTTCCAGAAGGGTTAGCCGAGTATGTTCATAAATAATTAAAAATGTATATTATATATATATATATATATATATATATATACTTTATAATAGTTAAAATTATAATGATATAAATATATAATATAATTTCAATATTATGAATCATACTATACATATTTTCGAGTTTCGTCACTTGTTTATTCGTAGTTGTATTTAATTGTTAAATGTAGGTAGGTACTCTATAAAATTTTGAATTACAACGTCGCTATTGCAGTTCTATATATAAATAGTTATATTATACAATATATAATATATATTATATAATAAAATATACTATGCATGGGCTGTACGGATATACTCGACTGAATTATATAATATGTCACCATAGTGGATCAAACGCGTGCACGGAAGGAAGAGGCGTTAAACATAATAAGAGATCGATTCTATAACTTTCAACTTCATAATCCTACACAGCATCGCGTGACAATATTAAACGTGTATTTAATTCACGTAATTTAAACCACGGACTTAGACAACCCATGAATTACAATTATTATATTTGTATAATAGGACAACACCAATATGACGGGTAGGGGAACTTGGTCCGGGTAACCATTTAGGAATATTATTATTCCTAAGTCGTACAAATCTGCACCACTGCTACAGGACACGGCTGTTATGTATACTGAGTACTGACCACGATTAGGATGTCGAGGAGGTCTTATGTATAAATAAATAATTATATGCGTTGATATTATTGTCGTCTATGTTTTATTCTACTCAAATTTATAGTTTTTTTTTTTGTTTGTTTATCCTTTTAGAATATGAAGACCACTCTAGTATTGTGCGCGGCAGCTTTCGCGTTAGTGCTGCAGGCCATGTGCGCGACCGCAGCCGGCGGCGAACGTCAGCAACAGCACCAGTTACCGCTGTTCTTCCAAGCCGGACGGCCATTCAACGCGCCCGGCGCCCCATTGCCCAAATTCGTGGGAATCGCGGGTAACCAGCCGCCGCAAGCATTCCGTTCGGTACCGCCGCAGGTGGACGAAGAACAGGAGGACGAGGAACAGCGCAACGACGACGAACCGCACCAGCGCAACGTGCTCGCTCCCACGCCTCTGCCGTTCAGACCGCAACCGACACCACAGGTACCGTATATAGACACGTCATATTAATATATGACTGATTACAATCATAATAAGTATACTTATACTTACTTACTACTACGTTGTTACTTTTTTGTTGATATACAAGACGATTTTTCGAGCATGCTCGCGCCCCTTCAATCTTATTTAATAATATGCAATAAAACAAAATCTCGTTTTAGAAATTTTTAAATTTACTCAAAAACCATATTTTCAAGTAATTGAAATTTTTAATACTACTCAAAGAGTTTTCAGCGGAGATACAAACCACTGTTTTTCAAACTTTAGCACTGTTTTTGAATAATAAATTATTATTTACAATTCATTTTTCTGGACATTTATTGAAGTGTTAAAATCAAAATTCGAGCGAGTAATGAATTAAAGGGGATTCACATTAAAAAAACAGAATTTTATATTGCTACAAGAAATTCTTTAAGTAATACAAAACATTTCAATAATTTGAAAATATGTTCTTAAAGTATATTAAAAATTACAACACTCGTGATATGAATAATTGTATTATTAAATGAAAAATGGGGATGAACATAATTGATAAATCATTGATCATTCTGTATAATGCCTGTATAAATTGTATACCGCAAACACAACTCGAAGGTTCAGTACGTATAGACACGTAATCCGTTACTATCAAACAAGATAACAACCGCCACCAGATTACTATGAACCCAATTTGTATCTCTTTTCATCGATTCAAACTTAAATTCGATAGTGTAATAGTGTATATTTCCGATTTCGTTATATTATGTAAAAATATACTTACGACCTAATGTTTACTATATAATTATAATTATTAAATTATGTAAACATTTATAAATTAATAAGTGACTGTGAATAATATAATTAATATTTACTATTTTATAATTAAGTTTGTATAATACTGTGACGCCATTAGCGTAAATATCAGTATTACATTCACAGACATTATAATAATATAGTATAGGTACTAACACAAATAAAATAATTGCTTTTCATAATCATTATGCTGTGATGAAATTTAAAATTAAAAAGATTGATTTCGATGAAAAGGGAGGATATACCGTTATACCTGACTTGGCGAAGAAGGAAAATATGTAATTTTGTAGGAGGAAAATGTAGAAGACTTTTGGATAACTTGTATAACACCACCTCTTTAATGTTACCGATATTTATACCTTTTAAGACTTTCAGATTTCGCGACGTGGCATCTAACTAGCTATTATACCGCGCGCTATTACCCGTGGCTTAATTATAGTTACTGCGCTACAGCTAGCTAGACGAGGTATATATAAAACAGCGGCCTTGCGTGTCGTCGCTATTATTCGACAAATTTATTTTTGAGCACAACGTGTTGAACTTAATTACTTCGTAGTTTGTATAGTACACATAATAATTAGCTTAATCTTTTGAATGACGTAGAAAAACTGTAAGTCGCAAGGCAAGGTTGCGCTCGTTAAATTTTGTACATCATATTATATATAGGGCATCGACGCATCTAACCAATCGACCCGTGTCGACCCGTAAGTTTCTGAATGCACCAGGCATGATTTCGAAACGTAGTTACTTTAAAATTTTAATGCAACATATTAATATGATATACCGCCGTACGATCAACGACGTTAATTTTTCCGATTATTGATTTGTCCGAATTATATATTATGCAATAATTAGTAAGTGTATTATTAACCAACGTGTGTTTTGTAAAATGACGTTTGTAGTTCAATCAATTCCGTGCTTCTCCGTCGCCGTCCCCGCAGACCTTGCAGCCGATTCGCATTAACAGGCCCACCGAAACTCCGATCAGAAGACCACAGCCTCCGACGCCGTCGCAATTCAAATCGCTGGCCAGCCAACCGTTGTCGGTAAGTTTCGCACGTTTTATATTCATATATGGTTCTGCTTACTAGTGAGCAGAGAGCAAATATTTTACATGGAAACTATTTCAATAATATTTTATTTTTAATAAATAATAATATTCGGTATAAAATGTCTATTATCACACGTCACATTATTTTACCAGCTATAAACGTAGGTAATATAGCAGTATAGCTTATTACAGACATCCTCTGCGAAGGTTTCGATGTATTCGAACCGCGGTCGCGGCGATACCTACCGATTTTACTTAAAATATATTATAGGTACCTTTATGATTGTATCGATATAAACCAGTCTAGCGTAAAGTGAACCGGTGTTTGAATAACTACCATGCGTCCATTGTGTCTACGATAAAAATCGACATTCCTGAAAATATTGTTAATGATATAATACTTTTTATGACGCTGTTATTATGTCACTCGAGTCCGGCGTATTTTCAGTGGACACCGTGCCTAAATCTGTGTTACAATACTATATTATAACGTTATCAACAGTCTAAACAAAAATAATAACAACACGAATGATAATATATAGGTACCTATATATATGTATATATTATCAACTGTAACCTGTTTACGATGATATATCACAGAAAAACGTGTTTTTTTATCTATTGATTACAATGCAATTCGTTCAGCAATAAATAATTGTATGTGTTTATGTTGAATAATGTGAAACGGCGAAGAGTTAATATAATACCTGAATACATACTATTGTAATGTGGGGTATAACGATTTTTTTTAAATGAAATGTGCTTACGTAACACGCTGATTCCATGACAACTTATTATAACATAAATTTGTTTATTTAAAGAGAGATATATATATATAATATTATAGCTGTGTGATAAATGTGCATATTTGTATGTGTACACTGTATACCTATTACCTATGCATAATTGCTTGAAAAGAATTTAAATAACTGTAGTTATTAATTATTTAAGGAATAAATCCAGCGATGAGAAATTTTATGACTTTTATTGTCAGCGATGGTCGTATCTAATAAGTAATAATAATATATAGGAACTATTCCCATACAATATAAAATATTATAGGATACTATATTACTAATTCTATGTTTACGGGATCACACGGCGTTCAGTATAGGCAATATTGGTTCTTTTGTGTGTTGGATATTCAAATATGTATCATTTTATTTCCAGAACTCTTATAATCTTAAAACTAATTGTTTTTATTAACGTTGATTGATTTTAATAATATATTATAAATATTATATAGTAGTACCTATAAAACACTATATTGTATAATATATGACCCAAAAATATAATTACTTACATTTAATCAATATTGTATTACAGGAAGAAGCCCAAGAATTAGAAGAAGAAAAAGAAGAACCCGACCGTCTTACCCAACTTTTGCCCCAGTCCAAATTCACTTGCGGCGACAAAAAAACCGGTTATTACGCTGACGAAGGTTTAGACTGTGAAGTGTTCCATTACTGTCAAGATGGCGCTAGACATTCTTGGATATGTCCGGAAGGTTTCGTTTTCCACCAGGTGAATTGAATAATAAATAATACAGTTAATTTCAATTTAATTATTACTATTTTCATTAGCCTTTTTCTTAAAATAAGCGGAATTCTTTTAAATGCGTTTGACAAGTAGAACTCGTAATTCTATCCCCTGTATTCGAGTCTAATCGATTATTTCAACACCTTTATTAAATTTTATTATTATTATAACTATATTATTTCACTCGGCTTACGCAGTGGGCGACGATCGATTTGTTCTCTAATAATCGAAGAAAAAAATGTGTGTTTATTACCTACTATATTATATTTTAATTTAATCCACAGGTACATCTGATCTGCATGCCGCCGAGCAGCGAGAACATTTGCAAACAGTCGACGCAGTACCACTTCGTCAACGATTTCCTGTACAGGCCAGTGAACACCGAGGAAGCCAACTCCCGACCAAATGTGACGCTCAGGTACGGTGACCGGTACTACCCGGGCAGCAATGCCGAGGCGGGCGAAGAGTACGACCACGACGAAGAAGCGCCATCGCAGAGACCACAACAGTTTAGACAGCAACCCGTTCCCAGACAACGTATTCAATTGCAGCAACAACCCCAGCCCACGCAACAGCACATTCTTTCCACCCCACGCCCAGTGCACGTACTGCAACAGCAACAACTGCAGCAACAGCAACAGCAACAGTTCGCCCGACAACCGTCACCAAACCAAGTGTTCCATTCGTCTGAGGAGATCAACATACCGTTGCAGCAGAGGCGACCGGTGGTGTTGCAGCCGCAGCGACCCAACTTCCAACAGCAACAGCAACAACAGCAAAACGACTTCGACTTCAGAAGGAAGTAGTGGACGTGACATAAGAATGAGCGACGCTTCGACGATACGCGTAAATCGTGGATGAGGAGTGTTCGTATATACTTATGTTTATCGTTTACGTAATAGGTTATGAAAAATAATATTTATCATTTTTTTTTTTAGTAACACTAGAGTGAGAACATTCTTTTGTACATATATATATATAATAATTATACATATATATATATTATTGTTAGGTTAAACCCGTCACGAAATTTTTGATATTAGAAGACTTGTCATATTATGACATGTTGACGGAGAGAGCAACGAATAGGATTTATTACATTATTAGCACACGTCACACACACACACAAACACACTACAGTTTGCGAATAATCAACTAATACAAACACTCGACATATTTTCTTTCAAATTCATACATGTACATAAACATAATATTAAATCGGCTAAATTCCTATACACAGAAAGATCCATACTAATATGTTTGTGTTTTAATAATACTTGTTGTCTGTACACTGTACTATAAGTATGCTACGGTATACTTTCATACTAATTTTCAAATAATTTTTTAACGTGCGCTCCGTAACATTTATAAAACGAATTTGGAAATCTGCACCATTTCTGTACTGTAAACAAATAACGATACGTGCAAATACTATTGACGAAATTAAATAGGTAGGTACCTACTTTCGATTGTGAGTTCATTAAACTATGATATAATACATATTATTATATATCATAAATTGATATTTAAAAAAAATAATAATAAAAATATTTTTATTCTTTGTGGCATGCGTTGCACATGCCATTATGCAAAAATAATTGTATACTTATCAATTGTTTATATTTAATTGTTTCATTGTATTCTTATTATGCTATATTGCTATTTTAAAAACTATACGAGTAGTTCATAAATATTAAATTGTGTATTATTTAATAATTTATGTTTAGAGTACCGATACATATCATATATAGGCTTGACAGTAGATTTATACGTCGTCATTGAAAACCTGTACCTATGCAATCTATATTCAAACGTTCTTTAAGTTATTTTCAGTGAACTAAAAGTATCTGTTTGACTTGATTCTTTTTTTTTAGTTGCATATTTTAGTATGTAATTTATAAGTATACTTAATATTTTTAAATTTGTTATTTATATAAAAAAAATTAATTTACAGTATCTTTGAAATTGCTTCGTGCTGCCAATATTTCTTTTATAATACAAATGTAATCATATAAATTGTAACATTATTATTGTGTTTTATAATTTTATTAAATATTATGTTAACGTTAATAAAACGTTTGTGATTTAAAGAAGAACAAATGTTTACTGTTTTTGTACAATTATTACATTGTATTTACAACCTTCCTGTGTATAATACAGTGGAGCAAATCTTATTTTTTTGATAACTTGTAACACTATACCAAGGATGGCAAATCCATGAGACGCGAAAAGATTTTGAGGGCACATGAAAAATTAAAATATTTTATATTAATACATTAATTATACAATAAAATTACGATAATTTTATTTTTACAATATTGAATATAATAATATGTATAATATATTTCATGGCCCGTTCGAAAAAAAAGGTAATTTTCGACACATAGCGTTCAAATAATTTACCACGCTTGCTATACACTATAACACAGTATTAAACTATCAAACAATAAAGAGAGCTAAGAAAATGTACTTTACTCTTCGACACATATAGATAATTTGAGTATTTAAATTTAAGTAAGCCCTGTTACTCTTACGATCAATGTAACCCAAATTGAGTACAAAATCCTATTTCCTATTCTGAGCATTAAGAAATAATCATTTTAGAACGAGACCAGACTACCCTAACCTAACCCAAGTAATTATTGAGTTATTTTATCATATATAACACCATACCTACTCATTACTCAAATTATAATCTATGATAATAATAATAAACAAAATTATTTGTAATTACAAATGAATTAAAACTCAGAAGGATATTACTCGTAAGTAGTAACTTACTGCACTTTTGGTTGCCATATCTTACACCTCAGTGTTCATCATCATTCATCATCATAAATTAGTACTTTTATTGGTATATATTTTATATTTTTTACGTATATGTTTACGAGTTTACGATGAACAATATTATTGTAAATTTCTTGCGAATTACAAACTCGATATTTTGCGCCGATTCGCGGTCGTTCAATTTTTTCATTATTTTGTTCGTTTTCTATAGGTATTCAACTGTTTTTCTTGATTTAGATAGAGCTTCTTTGTTCTGGACGTTGAATCTCTTTTTCAATGAATAAAAATACATTTAGGTGAATGGAACAGATTTTTGAATTAAGTTTTCCATCAAACAATTCGCAACGATGTGTAAGGTCGCTCAGAGTAGATGATGAAAACTGTGGTCATATTTTTGGCGGGAAATCACAGTCATCGGGTATTCGGGTCTTTAGAATATTATTACATAACGCCCAGCTATTATAATACAAGTAGACTGCAGTTATTATCTAACAAGTAACATGATTGAAATTTTTTGTGAAAATGTGACTACCTACTTATATAATAATATATATACGCAGCGATGATAATGCACAATAATATATTACACGTACACTCGACACTCGCAATAATATACGCGTTATAATATATTGTCGTGTGACTATTTTACCAAGGCCGTATGTGTATTTTTCTAGTCTATATGATCGCACATATCATAGAATCATAGCCCAAAACATGTAATACACGCATCAGTGCATCACCCACACGCATCACAAACTTTCGGAGCTTCTACAACTTTTGGCTATAAAATATGTAATATATACTCAACAAACAGAGCTGCAGTGGCGTGTTCAGAACTTTTTTTGTGGATGGGCCACAAAAGTTAAGTTCAGAATGGTTTTACTCCCTCCTCATATTATAATTTGATCTATTTAAGTTTAAGTATTTTTATTCTAAATGACTAATTTTAATATATTTATAATAAATTGTAGCTTACCTTTTATTAAAACATAAACCCTTTAAATATTTAAATCTTTCATATTTATTGAAATACCTAATCTAATCAAAACTAATTTTTTTTCTACCTAACCAGCGAGCATCGAACTTATACTAGTCTAGTACTTATATAAAAATGTGGGTGGGCACTTGCCTACCAGGCCCACCCCCTAAACACGTCACTGCATAGCTGGCCATTTTAGGTATAATATAATATACCTAGTCATATAGTGTTTTCGTGATTAAACGTATTATGCTCCGAGAATCTAGGTCTTGAAACCTATGTAACGCGCAGTAATTTATTTTATAGACGTCAGTCACTTCGAATGTGGTTTCATCAGTGCACGCAATATACACGGGGAGTAGCTCGCACTTGTTGTGTGGTGAAGGGATATGAATATCAAATACGTCTTAAACTTGTGCATAGGTATCTACCGTGTTACTTATATTTTATTAACCACAATGTCCTTATAATATAATCTTGGATATTCTAACCAAGATTTTTCTGAGGGTATTTTACTCCAGTACCAATATACAATATAAATATCCCCATTCCCCATCACTGGTGTAAGATTTTCGTGCGACACCAGTCGAATTTAGATCAAACCGTTTTCGCATTCTTCATCCACGAGTACGTATAAATGATGCGACGAAAATCTAATGTAACGAGTTCTCATTGTGTCTCGTAACTCGTATAAGTAAATATTTGGTATACAGCCACAACGTTTCCGCTATTTCAGATATTTTGCTTGGCAAGTTTAAAACAACAATAATCATAATATATCTATTTACTTATGGTCATGAAGTTAGCCCCCCCACTTTGGTCGATTCGCTTCAAACCAGCGCCAATATTTAGCAAATTAATTGCAAATAATTGCAAATTTGGTTTTGAAATTTGCAAATTACATACAAGGCCACAAAATAAATTTCAAGAATGGAGGGGCCAAATTCATGCAGCCCCCCCACTTTGACCGATTCCCTTCAAACCAGCGCCAATATTTTTTTGGCCCCCCCATTCTTGAAATTTATTTTGTGGCCTTGTATGTAATTTGCAAATTTCAAAACCAAATTTGCAATTATTTGCAATTAATTTGCTAAATATTGGCGCTGGTTTGAAGCGAATCGACCAAAGTGGGGGGCTAACTTCATGATCATTATTTACTTACTGGTTCGAGACGATTACCACATTCCACTCAATTATATTTACACACAATACTTATATAGTATATTTATACAGGGTAATTATCCAAGCACGCTCATCCTTTTTTTTGTTAAATAATGCAGTTATTTAAAATATGATTGTTGTTTTTTAACGATTTCCGATCTCGTGAAATCTTAGGGGGGGGGGATTACAAAATATAGCAATACAAATTGTGCCGCAACCGCCGCAACATAATAAAACAATTTTTTCCTCGTTACTCGAAATTATTTCGGCAGGAGGGGGGTTGAACCCCAACCCACCCCCTCTGTATACGTGCCTGGACAATAGTATAATAGTATATTAACAAGATTTTTATAAACACTAAATTTTATACATTATGAGAATAATATTTTAGTATTAGGTATGCATTAGTATTGGGATCACAGAGTAATAATACCTACATTCAAATCGAGTTTAGAACGCGTAGCTTATGAATTATTTTATGTTTTGATGAGCACGGCGCAATGCAGTATAAAGTTTGGCCACCCCTGCAGTATATTATTTTATTTTATTATAAATATTAGTACATGCACATACTGACATGCCACTTACACTATACAAGTATCATACTATTACTATAGTAATTGGTAGTATACCATGTAACTATGGCATATAAACATTAAGCCATATAGCTAATGTCCTATATATCTATCTACGTAAACTGTATATCATATTTATAAGTTTAATTTAATACTATTATTCAAATATGATTTAAAAAACACATCTAATTCTAATTTTTTACTTTCTAGTTTCTTCTTTAGCTAGGTTCTATCTATAGCAGGAGTGGTGAACCTACGGCACGCGTGCCAAACTGCCAAAGGTGGCATTGATCACATTGATCAAATTTCAATGGCACGTGAAAAAATTGTTATAAGAAATTCAAAGAAACAAATTATATACATTTTAAAAATTATTATTATAAAAAAAAAGGTGTGCTTATAATTAATAAAATTATATATAATAAATCAGTAACTTTATTTTTATCTTTAAAAAAATTTAATTTCTTTTGGGCACGTAAAAATTTTCAAAATCTTGATTGGTAAAATCTGGCACTAGACCCCAAAAAGGTTCGTCACCCCCACCCCTGATCTATAGGTTACCCTTATTAGTTCTGCCTATATTTGTTTCATTTATAGTACTTTTCTATTTATCCCGAATAAAAGACAATTTACAATCGTGTAACAATACAATGTCAACTATTGTTTTTTACACGTACATGTTTTCATTTACCAAAATACCGATCATATAATATTATGTTCCTATATGGTTTGCGGCATACGCCCTAGTATCCTACTTTCATTACATTTTACATTACTAATGGGCAATGGTACTCCATATAAATAATGATTATTGATTATCAATTTGTTATCAACTGTTATTCTTATCATTTCGGTTATTTATCACAAAATAGATACATATATACTGTAAATGTTCAAATAGCAGCTGTTACATACTATACAAATGACCTCAATCGTTTTGTTTTGGAGTAGATTAATAATACTTTGTTGTTGTTATTGTGATTTTTATTTTTTAACTTTTGAGTACATCAAAAATAAAGTTCCTTTTTTTATTATTGAAATTGACAGTGGTATTAGATTTTATTAATTTTTTTTATTAAATGTTTAGTAAATATTAAGTGTAATCTGTAACCATTATTTCATCAGTTAAAACTCAAGGAAACAGTTTTGATAAACAACACTGTTCATTATTATGGTAAGTCAAACAATTACTAATGTTGTTATATTTATGTTATTTGCTTATATACTTTAAAACACTATTACTTAGATGATATATTAACGGGTTTGTATCCATGGATAATTTAATTTTTATTGGTAAATAAAATAATTCAAACTATCAGCAAGTAAGTGAGTCCTTGAATTTATAATTAATATAAGACTTATAATATTACCATGTTTATAGTAAATATGATATTATACATAAACTTTAAACCAAAATAGTTTTACTGTTTTTTGTCAAAATACAAAAATCAATAAATATATTCTTACTGGTCAAATACTTAAATTTACATGTTCTATTTATATTCATTTATATTTGATACACATTTCTATCAGTATTCTTGATCATTTTATTCATAAATTCCTAATTAGAAAAGTTATCGACAAGAAATATTTTCACTTTTTTGTGCTTGTAATCTATATAATAAGTTGTAATTAATAAAAATTATATATGCTTTAATATTGGTTAGCAATGTAACATATCAACATAATATGATATTGTTATTCTAGTTTAATTAATTTCTTGGTTGTTATACTGAAATATGGTTGTTAATTCATTGTTAATTTAGACATTTTTTTTTATTTTTTCAGGTTGTTTATATCTATATTATTACTTAATTTGAGACAACAAACATAATATTTCATTAAACAGTATAGTACCGCATTGAAGACTAATTACTTGATCGAAAATGTCTTTTCAATCATTAGATCTTCTCCTACAACAAGCAGATGTATCGGAAAATAAAAATTTTACGAAAAAATCAGACAAGATTAATTTACAAACACCATTTGGCTTAAATGATTTGATGTTTGATGACAATGAGTTATATTCTTGTGATCAAGATATTACATCTTCAATGTCACAACTACATCTTAATAATCAAATGACTGGTGAATGCCAAAACATATCAGATTATATAAGCAAACATTTATCATTATTATCTTCAGATGAACCTAAACTTTCAGTTGTTGAAAATACTAATAAATTTGAACCAAAACTACCTCTTTCTGACGTGAAAAATGAGAGTTTCAATAATATTAAATGTGAAGATAAACCTAACTCTAAGCAACCTCTAAACAATAAAGATAGCTATATTAAAAAATACAAAATATTCCGTACTAAATCGTTAGCTAAGGTGAGGAAGTCACCTTTAGAAAAACCAGATTCAGGTTTAAGTTTAACATTGGGACGAAAATACCCAAAATCAAGTATAAACTTAATGAATAATTATCTCTGTAATGTATTAATCGAAACGCGAAGCCGCGGGTTCAAATTTAACACCCCCTCTCCGGACGAATTAGTGTTATCTTGGATGGATATTGTTAGACAAATGCCCAATAAATAAATAAATAAATAAGTGTTATTGTGCTTCTAAATAAATTATTTTTTATCTAATAATGTTATATATGTATTATTTTAGCAAATCGATTAAAACTGAAAATGAATAATGAATAATACTGACAAAAAGTCATAAAATATCATTCAGTTTTTATCTATAATCTCTTCTATAATTAATGTAATAAATGTAAATATATTTGTATAAATCATAGGCAAAAATGTAATATGTTAGTTATTTATAAAATTGTATATACTATATTATAAATTAACAACTAATTTAATATTGACATTTTAAGATATTGTTAATTTTAAGATATTTATATTTTAAATAAATGGTTTATTTAATACCATGATTTTAATTATACAATACCTAACCTGGTTGGTAGTTATTATAATGAACCACAATATTTAAAATATTAAAATCATTTGATTATATTATAACAGCTTTAAAATAAACAATAAGATGGTGAGGTCACATTTTAAATGGAATTATTTAATTATGATAAGTCATAAGTATGAAATTTGTTTATTAGTGTTGAAACTTAAACTTTATCTCCATGAAAATGGAGATTAGTATTTTCTTCAGTGACATACTGACATAACTAAGATTTAGAATACTCATGATAAAATAATTGAGTCTAAACACCACAATAACCATACTAGAAAATATTTTGAAAAACATTAAAAAAATTATTAGAAATAACATAATGTATCATGTATTTGATTATATCAAAATAAATACAAAGGTATAGTCAATTTTATTTCCTTGACAAAAAATTATACTCAGTCAATGAGCTAAGTCATATTTTTCTTACTATGAAGCAAAAATTAAACAATAATAATATCAATATTTTCCTACAAAAATGACTTAAATGTATATATACTGTACGTACACAAATGTGTAAACTATTTTGTTGTTAAAAATGAATACCCATTACCAGTTTCAATTTTAATAATTAGGTTTGAAAATTAGGTTTCATGAAATTTTTAAAGAATACAAAAAACTTATAGATCATTAAATTTTAATTTTAAACGAAAAATAATGTTTTTAGTAATTAGTTATTTTATGTAATATATATATACTTACCTAATTATTATTTATTTTATACATTGGAATTTTAAAAATATTAAGATTAATTTTAAGCTATTTATAAAATTGTAGCATGAACGCCACGAACGAAAAACCTAACGCTATTCTAGGATATATTATATATATTACTCAATATTAGGTACCATAATATACATACCTATTTATGCGATCTGTATTTGGTAAAAATTAAACCTTTAACCGGGGACGTCATTTCAGGTACTTTTGGTGTGCAACTTATCGGGCGGTCTACGTTTGGACGAATTACCTTTTTAGTTTTTACCCGCATAATAAAATTAATAAAAGTAATGTGTTTGGGCGAGTTTCTTATAATGTGTTAGATCGAGACAATGTAAAAGATAAAAATTATTATCTATTTAAAATCTATAGGGACATAGACATTTCAGCATTTGTTACAATAAATTCAAGTAAAAACTAATACAAAATGCAATACTATAAATAAAATTATTTACAATATTCGACGAAGTCATATTGGAAAAACAAGAATATTTAAACAAGTTGGGATAAGTGAATGTCAGATGAAATTAAGATTTTAGAGTATATACATTATACAATGTGTGGGTGTAAAATTTCCAGGAAAAAAATTTAAAAAACATACTTTTTATTTAATTTTCATAATATTTTAACTTAATTTATTATCATCTTAATCATTTCAATTTTTAATTACCTACATACACAGTACACACGCACAAACAATCAATGTTTAATCATACCAGTGGAAATTAGGAATTAACAGATAGTCCCAAGTCTATCGAAATGAGAGGGAAAATTGATTGATAAAGAGATAAAATACAGCATCCCAGTATATTAAAAAAAGTCACCCAAAAATATCATGCTAAATTTTCCAAACACATTGCAATTTTTAAAAAATTCGCTAAACGCATTATGCCCTTGCTTATCAAGCAGGCCATTTTGAAATTTCACCAGGCCATATAATAGATATATGTGTATGTAAAATATCCTGCTTAAAATAATTTCCATACATCATGGACCGAATGATTGCGTCAACATAAAAAGTAAAAATCAATTTAAAAACTAAAATATAACAAACATTTATTATAAATAATAGCGTGATATTTATTTATAACCAATGTACATGTAATTATATTAAAGTTTTAATCATGATTGACTACAGTACATCAACATTGATAAAAAATGTCAATAATATAAAAATTAAAATACAATTTAATTTTAATCATATTAATAATCGTGCATTATTCCATCAGGGCGCAGGCCAGTTGGAACTATTTTAAAAGTAAAGTGTGCAACCGGCAACCGCACACCCTGATCCCCCCAAAATGACACTCCTGCCTTTAACTTTTTTTGTGCTATCTGTATAATTATTGATTATAAATACTATTTATTTATAATCAATGCTATATAGTATATAATTTATAGGCATAAGAAATTTTTGATTTTTTTTTTACATAGACATCGATAAAAAATTATTCGCTGAGTTTTGAAAATTTAATATAATATCCCATTATAAACTATTTCTTTATGGGTAGGTATAAAATTATTAAAAGTACATGGCTATCATTTTTTTGCATAGGTACCTACATTTGAAGTTCTATTATTTACAAAATTCGTCAAAATCACAAAAATTACAACCTAACCTAACCTTGAGTACCTACCTACTTTATAGTGAAAATGTTTTAAAATTGAATCCAATGTTCCTCATAAGTTCATACCAGGGGCGGCTCCAGGGAGGGGGCCCTAGGGGCCGCGGCCCCCCCCAGGCCTATATTTCTAAAAAAATTGTATATAGTTGAAAAAAAAATTATAAGCTAAAAACATATTATACCATCGACTATCATAGACACGTACAAATATGTAGATATGATAGTATATACGTGCTATCTATATTATGTATATTATGAAAAACCTATAATCATAAGAAAAATTAAAACTAAGGCCCCCCCCTAACTAAGTCTCTGGAGCCGCCCTTGGTTCATACTGGAACTAAAAATCTAAAACAAAGGTGTATAAATAAAGTAAATTGTAAAAATATCAAATAGGTACATATTATAATAATCATAAATAGGTACTGATAAATGATAATATAATAAATACAATGTACATCAAATTATCCACCTACGTCCTACCGTAATATTATAAAATAGTGAAATAAATGATCAATAGGTACTGGTATAGTCGTATATAAAAATAATATAGGATCTTAGAATATATTTTTAGATATAAGATGTTACAGGCTGACAGTCGTCTGCTCAGAAATTCAGAATCGTTTTTCATATAGATCATAGATTCATAGATGCAGGGCCGTTCAGAGGAGGGGGGGCAACGGGACCATTTTGCCCCAGGCTCCATTGTTGTAATATTTTTAGGGGACCCCCAAAAAATCTTGATGTAGGTACCTATAATAAATAATAATAACGAATTGTCGCCGACCACCGTTATTGAGACAAAGATTATCTTCTCTGCTTCATTCACATAAAATTCATAATATTCAATTATAGGTATTATGTAAGTAGTTAGTATGTGATGCAATACATGAATTTAAAAGAGCTCGATTGGTTAAGGTTTGGAAAAATACGTTTACAAAAATGTTGTTACTTTTAGTGAGTATTTTGTTTATCATATCTTATTATTATGGTCGAAGGGCCCCAAATTAATTTGCCCCTGGCCCGGAAAAACCTTGGGACGGCCCTGCATAGATGTGTTATTGAATTCATATTTAATACATCCACTGGCCACTAAACTACTAAAGCGACTAAGCGACCCACTGGACACGTAAACATATAACTGTGCAGCAAAGCGGTATTTGCTTGCCTATCTTTAAGTTATTTTTAGGTCATCAAATTCCAAGCCCTTAGAGCCCTATTGGCTAATGTAACTAATGTTTAATTTTTATTCCAATTTCTATTTTTTTTTTTCATAGTAATTATTAACGAGTGAACAGAAGTCTATGCAAATTGTATGATTAAAATCATAGGCAAGAACCCCCTAGTCAAGGGTTTGAAACTCTATGATAGAATTGAATTTTTTATAGGTACAGCCGTACAGGTCTATGATTAAAATGTTGAATTATAGTTTGAGCGGTTTAATCACAGTGTACACTGCACAGTTTTTTTTTTATTATAGTTGCATAGCAGGCCCACTTTGGCGACACTGTCTTCTACGGCCGAACGAAAGTCGAAAACGTTCGGTTCGTCGTTCGTGTTGTTTACATGTTTTGGATTTTTTTATCGTTTCTCTTCCGTTTCTCGGGCATTAGCCTCAGTAGTTCAGTCTTACACTAATACTCTTATTATTATTACTATTATTACTCAATCCTAAACATATTGCAAGACGCCAAATGCTATACAACCGAATACTTCACTCGTTTAATCGTTTACTGCAGTCGTCTATCTGTCTTTATCAGATTGATTAACCGAACTTATTTATTCGAGCCGCTCCGCCCGGTCAGCTTTACCGATGGGTGAGTTTTCCCGTTATTTCTCGGGGCTTAACTCTCGTTTCTTAACGTAAATATGAATATTTACCGAGTCTCAGGCGTACAAATAAATAAGTCAGTAGGCTTACGTACCTATAAATAAAATCGAACACTGAGGCCTGATCGCGTGCTATCAGTTCACTATGTCGGTTCATTACAAGTTCAAATCCGCCATCTCTTATGACACGATCACCTTCGATGGTCTTCACATATCCGTGAGAGATTTGAAAAAGGCTATTCTTCATCAGAAACAGATCGGCAAGAACACGGATTTTGATCTACAGGTTACCAATGCCCAGACTAATGAAGGTAAGGTTAACAACAGTAAACCTGCTTTGTACTTAGGTACATTAATTAATGTCTTGATATTAAATATAAAATCTAAAACTTTAAAAAATACTCGTGAATGCGTCTTAAACTATCTATAGTCATTGATTTTTCATTTAGTAATTTTTTCTGACCATTATTAAATTAATTCAGATGATAATCTCCATAAACTAATAGGTAAGTACCTACCTAATTTAAATTAGAAACAAGATAATTTTAATTCATTTATATTTTGTGTATGACTACATATGTTATCAATTAGAAAAATTCAGTTTGCGTTTTTCGTTTTAAATGATAATTTTTCACTTGGATACCTATTATTTTTTTTATCTTTAAAATTTTAAAACATTAAAGCCTTAAAAATTTAATGAACCTCTATAATAGGTTTTTTTTCTCGTTTAATTTTTTATATTTGTTTGATAAAGTTGAGAAGTTTTTAATTGTATTTTATTAAGTTCAAAATTAAGTAATTAATCAACATTTCAATTAAATGTGGATTGATTTATTTTAGTTAGACATAACCAGGATCGGCCTGAGTACCCAAGGGCCCAGGCAGGAATTATTTTCTAGGGCCCAATAATTTTATACTGTATTTTTGAGTAACACAGTACAAGGACCCAGGAACTATAATACGGCAAGAGCCTAGGCAGGAATCCCAGCCCTGGCCAGGCCGACCCTGGACATAACTAAGAGAAAGGCAATAGAGTATCAAAGTAAAAGCTAACAATTATTACGTTACATTTGTATACATGAAGTATTGTTGCTTAGTTATATTTAAAATGTATACATTGATTTGTATATAATATACCTTATATCCTAAATTATTATTTTAGAATATACTGATGACCAAACATTAATTCCTAAAAATACGTCATTAATTGTTTCAAGGATACCACTTACAACACAACAAAAAAAAGCATGGTATGTATTATTTTTTCTTTCCATTTATTAATTATATGTTATATTATAATTTATTTGTTGTTAAGTAAAATAGTAGCAAATAATTAACTTCCAATATCTTGAACTCAATTATTTAGAGGATAATACTACATGTTTATCCTTTATCTTAAGAACAAACAACATAGTAAATTTATCTTTAATCATTCAAGTTAGGTGTTGTAGGTTTTAATATTAGAATTAATTGATCTATTATAAAATCATATGGTAAGAACATATGTGTGTTTTGTTGTTGGTTTTTAAATTATTGTATATTTTAATTCTAAGCAAATTTTAATATTTAACAGACTTCATGCTGGAAAATTAAAATATTAAAAAAAAACTAACTAAGATTATGTTTTTACTTTAAAGTTTTATAACGGGTCAATTCACTCTTATATTAAAGCTAACAACATCAAATTATAATTGATGAATGCAAATTTGTTATGTTGTATATTTTCAAAACTGAGATGATACATGCAAACATATGTGATGTGTTCTTAAGAAAGTACTCTACTATTGTACAACACACTTAGTTTTCTTGTTAAAATTTGTATTCAATTTAAGATCTCTTTAATTATATACAAAAATGTTGATTCATATATAAAATTATATTTTTAAGCAATTTAAAATCTGAGTATCATCATCATTACTTAATTTTTTCTATACATCGATTTTATTGTTAAAAATCCTATGGATACATTTTTCAAGTTTTAGATTTTAGTGTTTTTACACATACCTGACATTTTAATAGTTCAATTAAATTTTAAATGAGTAATTGAACACAAATTATAACAGTTATTTATTTATTTATTTTTAGGGAAAGAGCTGAACAAAACAATCAACTTGTCCTTTCAAAACAAGTAAATCTTTTATAATATTATATTTTATTTTATTTTTTTTTTTGTGTATGATTTATTAATTTTGAATTTTAATTTAATAGATATTAAATTTAGATTCACATGAACCAGATTCTGCTAAACTTAAGGTAAAACTATATTTTTTTAATTCAAATGTATTCAATTAAAATACTAATATTGTAATAAATTTTACAGGGTGCAGATTTACTTGGTTCTAATGCAAGCGAAGAAGATAAAATTAATGCTATGATGGCACAATCTACACAAGAATATGATCCATCCAAGTATTTAAATAATTTAAATTAAATATTAGAATGATCATAGGTATAAAAATATTTTTTATAGAATTTCAATAGTTAAAACAAAAATTTATTTCACAACATTTTTGGTTCTTATTTTTTATTATTCCACGACTAAACATTAAAAATGTATCACTCCGCAACTAGGTAACCTTAATCAGCAGTTGTTAATCTAAAATTGTAATATTCATTATTGATATTTTTCTTTTTAACTATGCTAAAATTTACTGTAAACAATTTATTATTATTTTTACCATTATTTGAGTTTTCCAACACAATAAAAAAATAAAAATCATATTATAAAGAATCACCCAATGGAAGAATGATAAATTGTTTATAGTGTTGTAACATAAGTATAAAAGCATGTATCGCTTTTTTTAAATATAGTTGAAAATTTTAAATACCTAATGTTTTCTGTTAAATTTTTAGCTTCAGAGCTTTTTTCTCAAAATTCTAACATTATTCTTAACTTATCTTTTTCCTAAATCTATTCCCCTCCCTATGTTTCTAAATTGATAATTTTTATTTCTAATCTGTAAGTTTATTTCATTGTTTCACTTATGATGTATATACAACTAATTATTTAATACAAATAATAAATTCTTATAGTAATTATTTAATTTTTAATTTTTTAATTTTAGTTTTGTGAAAATTCGAGGTGGAAATCAGTATGGTGAAGTACCTTTAAATTATGTTTGTCATCGGTGTCATAATCCTGGTCATTGGATAAAAAATTGTCCTAATAATAATACAACTGCAGTAAGAACAGTTATTGATTATTTGTAATAGCTTAAGGTTTAATATAATTTATTTTATTAAAGGATCCAATTGACATTAAAAAAGCTACAGGCATTCCAAGAGGATTTTTAGTGCCAGTTGATGGCCCATCAGTTCCTGGAGCAATGTTAACTGGTTTGGGTACATTTGCAGTTCCTAGCATTGATCAGTATGTATTTTAAACACAGTTTATTGGTTCATTAATTAATGTTTATGTTATATTAGGGAAGCTTATAAACAAAGTATGAAACCACAAAAAAAACAAGAAACTAAAGTAGAAAAAGTAATAATTCCTGAAGATTTATTATGCACATTGTGTTCTGATTTATTAACAGACGCAATAATGATGCCCTGTTGTGGGACTTCTTTTTGTGATGAATGTAAATTACATTTCTTATTTTAATAATCAAAACTAAAATCATTAATTATTTATTATTTATCAATCCTAGGTATTCGAAATGCTCTTCTAGAATCTGAGGAAAATGAATGTCCAGATTGTCACGGGAAAGAAATATCACCAGAAACTTTAATACCAAATAGATATTTACGAAATGCTGTAAATGGTTTTAAAGATAAAACTGGATATAGTAAACGTATTGAAGCAGCAAAAGAAAAAATAACTCCCACTAAAGAGCCGGCATCAATTCCCAAAATAAATATTCAGCCACCAAAAGAAGGTAAGTTGAATATTATTTATTTGTTAATTTCATTCCATTTTCCAAAGTTAAATATTTTCTTTATCATACCTTTTACTTTTTCATCTCTCTTAATCTTTTATTTTTCCAATTATACATTTTTGAATTTCAACTTTTTGTCTATATTTTGAAAACTTCAAGCATCTAGATCATGTATCTTTTTCATTTAATGAATATTCAAAATTATAATATATTTAAACTATGATCCAGATGTTGAAAAATAAAATAGTCAATATAAAATATAAAATAACATTATTTATTCTATCTAATTATATAGCTTTATAAAGTTTAAAAATGAATGTCAATTTAAAAATACTTTGTTGAGATATTATGAACTTTTATGATATACTCATTACAATTCACATTTTATTGTTTTAAGTAAATGCAATTTAAATGTTGATAGCTTAATTAATTACTTAACAAATAGGTTACTGTCTAGGTTATATTTGATTTTTTTACATGATTTGTGTGATAATTATTACTTTTGTTTCATGGTTCCAATATATTTTCCAGCAGCAATATTAATTTTATATGTTACTACTCGCAAAAGGAATTCTAAGTATAATATTCTTAACATTTTTATCCTAGGTCCTATTCTTTCTGGTCCTCTACATTTCTTATTAAACTCCAAATTAAATTACATATATCATCTAGAGTTTAACTTTCAGAAGTGATCATTCCAGCTAGCACCCAATCACCACCGTCTGATCCTTCAATTGAAGTATCCAGAGATGAAATTTATCAAAAAATCGCTGCTGTTGGTGACCCTATTGATAAAACTCAACGTAACTACTCTGCAATTGGCACAATCAATAATTCTCACAATCATTCTACATTTAAGACTAGTCAACCCCAAATTCAATCTCAAGTCCCCCCAGTGTCAGTGAACAATAATAATCGTCCCAATAATACAAATGTTTATTTACCTGTAAATACTTTCCAAAATACACGACATACAGTTACAAAGTCTACAGAAAATCGTGTGCCACATATTACACGTTTTAATTCTCAATCTTTATCTATCCCCCCTCACCCTCACATGCGCCCTTGTTTGCCCGTAGGACCCGCAGATATTTCAGTACCACCACCTCCTTTTGCTCATCCGCCTCCATCAATTCAATCTGATATTGGCTATAATCAAATGCAACCGTAAGTTAATTATAATCATTTATAATTTATATAAATATTAAATTAAAAAAAAAAGTAAATTAACAATTGAGATACTTGTTTTAGAATTCATAATCCTCCACCACCCGGATTAGACAGAAACAATAGTCCAGCTAATGCTTCATCAGACGAAGGAATGCATCCTCCCGAGTCAAACCATCATCAAATGGACAAATTTGATAACCAAACTGGATCTCTTCAGCCAATGATGAGAACAGGTTATCCTACTGGTAATTATTTTCTATAATATTTAATTTATGTATGTATACAATATTTGCTTTTAAATTAAAATTATTTTTTATAGGTTACTATCAACCACCACCGATGTCTAATTATGATCCATATAATATACCTGTTGATATGAGAAGTCGAGGTTATCATCGAGGATATAGTAGAAGACCAACTCGTGGACAGCCAATGGGCTCTAGTTATCGTCCAGATTATCGTAATGGGGGAAATTATATGAAGTAAGATTTTAAGAGCAAATTTAGAATGTTTAAACATTTAATTAAATAATAAATTTACTTCATTTCAATTATAGCCATTTAAAATATTTAGTATATTCTCTCTTAAAATATTAAAACTTGTAGTAAAGTATCAAAAGTTCTGAATTTTATATTTTATTATTTATTTAGTAATAAAAGAACTATAGATGATCCACTAGCAGTATTTCAACGAATACTTCGAGAGCGTGACAGTAAACGTCGGGATATGAGAGTTCGTCATTCTGTATCCAGGTCTCGATCCCGATCTTTATCACGATCTAGGTCTAGAGAACGGTCTCGCAGTCTAAGCCGTTCACCGTCGAGGATAATGAATCATAGAGTTCGGTCAATATCAAGGTAATACAATAAAAATAAATAATAATGATATTATTTGACACTTCACACCATTAATTTTTTTTTATCATTATAGGTCACCTTTACTACGTAATAGATCAATAACTCCTAGACGACGTAGCCGTACACGTTCTCGTAGTCCTGTAAGGAAACGCAAGAAGAGTTTATCTCCTTTAAAACGTTTACCAATTAAATCGAGGAGAAGAACTCGTAGTCCAAGTCGTGATGTACAAGGACGAAGATCCAGATCTTTATCTCTTCATCGAAGGTAAAATTAAATAATTATAATTACAATAAGCTATACTGGTTATACTTGTATTTAATTACTTTATGCTTTGTACATATTTAAATTTAGAACTCGGTCAAGATCTCGATCTTTAACTCACAGAAACCGAATGTCGCCATCACCTCGTTTCAGATCAAGATCTCCTTCTTTTTACTCTTCACCTGCTAGGTATATATTTTTAATTTTTGTATTAATTAAAACTATTAAATATGTGTATTTTACTATTTATTTTATTTAAAAAATTATTATTATTCTAGACCAGTGGTTCTTAACCTTTTTTGATTCATGTCACTGTTAGCCACTAGAATCAAACACTGCATCACCTTAACAATAAACTACTAAGCAATTTTAATTGTATATTTTAGAATTATTCTTTTATTAAAAAAAAAAAAGGTCATTTCACAGAAAAATAATAAGTATAAATTTTGTTTGAATTTCTGGGTTAAATAAACATTGACATTTTAAATTAATAAATGAAAGATAATGATTTACATAAATTTAATGGAAAATTTGGCCCTGGTAGAAATTTTATGTTACCTCAAGCTAGATCCTTGTCACCCTGATTGAGAACCACTGTTCTAGACTCATAATAATTATTATAAATAAAGGTATTTACATAGATTAAATGTGCATTAAAAATGTAATTGACTGAATCATAACAGTATTTAGTATTTGTTAAAAATATTTCCCAAATTATACGAAATAATAAAAAAGTATTGTTATCTAGCTTAATAAAAATAAATACTATAGTATAATAGTTTACATAAATATTGTATCATTGTATAGAATATATTTTATTTTTGTATTTACTTTCAACTTAGTACACTGTAAAACTTTTGTATAACTAAAGAGACTATCATCTGAATCATCAAAAATGTTCGTGTATTGACTTTTTTTTTTATCAAATTTTCATTTGTAATTTGATACTAATATTAATAAACACTACGTTATATGTACACACCAATTAACATATGCCATTCATAATTATAAATATATGCAGTTAACATAATCATTATTGGTGATACAGTATTACACCTGTTTATTTGGTCATAATCCATTCTTTAACATGTAATTGTGTACCTTATTGTTGTGATGTAGTATTAACATGCATATGGAACTATATTCATGTTTAAGGGGATTGGAAACAATGATTTTGTCTTTTTCTTACACACGTGGAATATAGGAAAAATAGCTATACTCGCCTGACAAAAATTAAGGTACTTCTAGTTGTTCAATTTAAAGTATGTAAAGATGATTGAATTGGTATACAAGTTTACTTTGCATCGGTCGAAGTATATTTTTAATATTTTCAATATATATTTAATAATAAAAATTGACAAATTTATTAAATTTAAAATATTTATTCTCATCAAAATATTTATCTTAAACAATAAAACAATCGAAAAAGTACTTCGACCGATGCAAAGTAAACTTGTATACCAATTCAATCATCTTTACATATTTTAAATCGAACAACTAGAAGTACCTTGATTTTCGTCAGGCGCGTATAGCTATTTTTCCTATATTCCACGTGTGTAAGACAAAGACAGAAAATCAACGCTTCCAATCCCCTTAAACTTAAATATTGCCGTTTGTTATCAAAGTAATGGTGAAAAATATAACCGTGTGTTGTTGAGAAAGGTATCTGTTAAATTAGTTTCATTGTATTATTTTAGTATGATGAACTATCTATTTTATTTATCATCAAAATACCTACTCACTTTTATTTAACTATTTTATATAAAATGGGTTTAAATATTTTTTTTATAAGTTAAAATAATATAAGCTAGAATTAAATTAGCTAAACATTAATGTATCTAATTTATTTTTAATGTTTTATATTATTTAAGTACTAGAAATATTGAAAATAAATTGAATGAACTTATATAATTATTATATATATTTATTCTAGGTTTAACAACTATCATAGAGAAGATGACAATTTTGGATCTAAGGGAGGAAATTGGCGTGGTAGAGGCGCCTGGAGCAAGGGAACATCACAACAATATCAACAATCACACAGGTACAGTTTTGTTGTAAATGTTTTTGCAGTATCTAGTACCGATAGTGAGTTCATATTCGAACACTGTAGATTACCACAAGAAGGAAACCCAATTAATCATTATTGCCAACATGAATTTTTTTAATTCAAAATTTTATTAATTTTCAACTATAATTATTTATCAGCTAATATCATAAAATATATTTTATTAGGTGTTGTTATTTTTTTTTTCGAATACGTTAATTTTAAATTTTATATGAAAATGTATTACTTGAATAATCGATTCTGTGATAAAATATAGTGATATCTTTATGTCTTTGTTAATCCTATGAAAAATTCAAGTTAGTTCAACAAAATATTCATTGTCAATTGTTTTATTTTATTTTTTACTTATTGATCTCTATTAGATACTTATAGTTTAATTTTTGGTATAAAATATAAAGGATTGTATAAATCATGAATTTTTAAAATTTGAAATAACTTCCAATTTTTTTTTATTTTCAAACTTTATGCATTTTAAATAAGTTTTTATTTGTTTGTTTCAATAAAAGTTAAAGTATTACAATACTTAATGTTTATGAATGAGTTAAGTTTAAAAACCATCTTAATTAAAATATTATTATTTTTTGCTATGCTGCGGTCATACTTAAAAGTACTTGAAATGAGTTATCAACAGATAAATTAAATCTACATATTATGTCAAATGAATTTAATAATTTATATATATTTTTTTAAATAATAAAATATAGTATACATTAACTATATAATTTATATAGCTTACACATTTAATTTTAATACAATCAAAATTATTTAATACATTAAAATAGTATATCCAAGTCCAGTGTATATGATGTTAGTTTTTGATTTTGAGCAAAACAAGAACGTATTCATTGTACACTAATGTTAATTGTTTAATCACTTGAATTATAACTGTCAAATATTCTTTTGGGAAAGAGTAAAAATTAATTTAAATTTTGGCAATATTGCATAATGAGCTTGAACAACTGATTTAAAATGATTGTAATGTAATGTATTTAGGTGATATTTTTAATATTCTAGAATGAATTTAAGCAATATTTCATCAATGCATATTTCTTTTTTAACTGACTTGGGATTTTATGAATTTTACATTGTTTTTTTTTTTATACTTGTAATGTGCTGTTTTTACTCCTAAAGTATTATATCACCTGACATTTATTTGTCCGAAGTTTGTGAATATACTTGATTTATTAATATAACATTTCAATTAGAACTTTGTGAGTATTTTTGAAGGGTTGTAAATAAATTTTATAATCTTTTGATTCTTTTATTTATTTCATCTAAATATTGTAAATTGTGTTATCTATGTTCAATACAAAAAATTGTAACTAAATATATTATATCAATTTATACCTTTGCATTTATTATAAAACATCTATTACTCATGGGTATTCGGTATGATCATTACTTAAGGCACCACAGTTGTTTTCTTTGTCTATCTCCCACATAATATAGGAACAAAGATACTCCATATTTCTACGATTACGACTCTAGTTCAATTTAGGGAAAAAGCACCTATTATATATTTTATAAATAAGAGTATTTCTTGTACATTGACCAGATAGATTTTTAATATTTACATTTTTTAGATATGAGCATGTTTTAATTTAATATAATTTTGATAATTTTTAACCATTAATAATTTATTCAAAATTGTAAATATTAAAAATCTATCCGGGCAATGCACAGGAAATACTCTTCTTTATAAAATATATAAGAGGTGCTTTTGCCGTAAACTGAACCAGAGAGTCGTAATCGTAGAAATACGGAGTATCTTTGTTCTTATATTATGTGGGAGATAGACAGAGAAAACAAATTCTGGTGTAGCGGCCACTTAAAAAGCTACACTAATATAACAACTTAAGGATTCAAATAGTTGAGCTCAACTAATAGTTCTAAAGAATTTTCTATGCAAATCCGTTTCTTACTTATTAATAATTAACGTTTCGCACATTAAACGCTGTAATAAATACCTACGTGTTTTCACTGTCTAGTGCATCGTGCATGTTACAGTCCACGTCCACAAATATTAATCTATAATTTTGATGTGCGTTATCATTTAAATCCAATTTAGAGGGAAAATAGTTTATTTTAGGGTTATTGTACAATAACAAATATGGTGAGCAAGGAGATTTCGAATATTTTGATATACAAATCTCATTTTGTGTATTTAGTGGTATTACTCTATGTGGTATAAATGTAGCGGTATTTCTGGTCACAAATATAATTTTCTCTCGCCTAATAAGTTAAACAAATTGTGAAAAGTCGCTGAAATGCATAATAATCAACTCGCCTAAAAATATATCATTTATTTTCGAGTAAAAAGGTAATTCGCCTAAATTTATTTTTCTCATAATTACCTTATTAAATTTTAAATTGTACAAAGGTACATATTGATTTTTTTAATTTAGAAAAATAATGTAAATTGAACAAAGATAGAATTTACAAAAAAACGTATTTTTTAATTTACTAGTTGTTACTCAATTTGTTGATAACAAACCATTCTTGGAAATATTTTTTTAATCATTTATTACTGGAAGAGGAAGGTGGGTAGATTTTGTATAGTCTAGTACTCATCCTTAAATCAAATTAGAATTTTAAATAAGTATTTTAACCTCTAAGAAATTGGAAATCTTCTAATTTTTGAATCAATAAAATAACCTCTGTTTATCATTGTTTTTAATTAAAATATTATACCAGTATACCACAATACTAGTTTAGACGAATATGTATTTATGAATAGGAAAATAGTCATTCGTCTTATTTATTCAATACATAAATTAATATTACATCTTTAATATGTGAAGTAATAAAATATCACTTCAAATTTATGGATTTTATTATATTTAAATGTGTGTTTAAACACTAAATATTTTATAATTAATTATTTATCAAATATATTCAAATCAAAGACAGTACTAAAACTTCTTAAATAAACTAATAAGACCAACTTGTATAAAAAATTTTATTTAAACTTCAACTAAAGTTGCTTATGGATAGAGATAACAAAGGCTGTATTGCTATAGTGTGTTCATCATGACATTTATGCAGTTAGATTATCTAAATTCTGAGTTTCTCTACTACTGATTAGATTCTATTTGTTTATTACTACTGAATAGAGGAATATTTTAATCCAACCTAACTTGTCTTCCACTTAATTATGCTCTGTACAATAATTTCCTAGTAATTAATAACTCTGATAATTTTCAACTGATAGAAAAAAACGATTTAGGTTAGATTATCCATGTTGTCTTATAACATTTATTGATGGCAGGTATAATTATTACACAGAGCATGCTCTTAATTCTTTCATCAAAATCTTAAATCAACTTGTAGGTTTTGGTCCCACCACTCTGACCACTGTGTATGGTTTAAAAATATTTAATATTTAAAATTGTTGAATTATTAAAAAAGTTAAATGAGTATAAGTTAATTAGAAAATTTACAATACTTTTTTATTTTTACAAAAACTTAATATTTTATTCACGATTGTTTTTATTTTAAATTTAATGTATTAATTTTTACTGATAATTTTTATTTAACTATTTAATGAAACTCAAAAATAAACAAAATATATTGTAAAATATTTGTTATAGTAATGTCATAAGTTGGAAAATAGAAAATAATTCACTTTCTATAATATATACCTAAATAATATGATATATTTTTAAATTTAAATTATTACATTTTTATAATACCTACTACCGTTATCAAAATATATTTGTTGACTTATTTAATTTTTATTATATCAATATATAATAATGTTAATTCTGTTTTACCTACTTGTGGTTTTTAAAATTTTATATAGACTTATATAATGGAAAAATTGTTTTCTGTAAATTGACTGGTTAATAAATTATACCTATGATTTGTATATTATATGTATATTATACTATATTTCTAACTTAATATTCTATTATATTTCTTATATATATTAATTTAATATCTGTGATTCACTTTATAATGTTGTATGGTTTATTAGTAATAATTAATATTTTTATTGTATCTGTGATATTTCAATCTGTGATTATTCTATATTTTTTTAATTGTATTTATCAGTTGAATTTTGTTTTCCCGTTATTGTTTGTTTTTTTTTTAATTTATGTTAAGATCATATATTTAACCAAATGTATCTCTGATAAAAACTAAGACTTAAAATTAAGACTGATTGTGTAACAGAATTAAAATAGGTTATTTAAAATTATTCTAATTACATATCTAATGTAAATTTTATTATGTATTACAAAGGATTTTTTTATACATATATGTATATAAAATGTTGCTCAAACATAATCATTTTATATATTCATGATAAATTTTATTTTATGATTTCAATAAAATGTGATAATATTTTACATTGATGGATTTTGTAAATTGAAACTTTTTATTCAATATTGAGAATTTTGCATTACCATTAAAAAATTGGTAATAATTGGTAATAATTATATTCTGATGAAGTTATTGTATACAGTTTTTTTTTTATCATGTTGTTTAAATTCTATTAAAATATAATATACTTTTATTTTTCTGGTTAGTTTTAACCGAGGTTTTAACAGTTTTATTTTATATTTTTGTATTGTATCGGCAGTGTAAACTGTTATTTTTTTATCAAATTGTTGTAATCTTTTAAATTATAATACTTAAAATTAATCTGTATTAATAGGCTGGTTTTTGTTTATTATTATTATTATTATTATTATTTTTTTATGTTAAATAATACAAATATAATTTCACTATTTTAATTAATCTAAATTTATATTACACAACTTCTGTATTATATGCTTGGATGGCAATTCAATATATTAAGAAATTATTAAAAATTATTAATAATATATTTAATCTACTAGTTTCTTTTAAATATTTTAGTAATCGTAGACTATGCAATAAGTTTTCCTTTAACGTAGATATACTGCATGTTATAAAAGTCCATAGTTCAATACATAAAATAAAATTATATTTCTTATTCATTAAGTGTAATCATAAAAATTTTAATTTAATTATTTTCCACTTTTGAATTGTATATTTCAAATGTTAATCTGTTAATTTATTTACTTATAATGAACAAAATAGTTAATATTGGACAAGTCGAAAAATGTCTTTTAAAATTTAGATAACTTTTAAATGCACATTTACTAATAATAGTTTTTGAGTCATACTAGGTATTTTTGGTTTATGATTATTTAATGTATACTTAAATATACTAAATAAGTCCTTTATCCAATTATCCTAATTACATTTCTTGATTATAATATCTATCCATTTTATAATTATCTTATCCTGTCAAAATAATGCAGATGTTCCAGCCAATTTTGGAACCATTTTAAGACAAAAGGTAAATCAAATTAACTTTTCACTTTTCTAGCCATTTAGAAATAAATCTAAAACTTGTGTTAAATACTGGCCTAAAAAATCATAGAAGTTTACAGGTACAACAACAATGCAGTACGTTACATCGAACATTATTCTACATCTTTAATCGCAAGGATCAAAAAATTCTTTATTTTGTTGCAACATCAAAACAAATATCAGATAATACTGTATAAGTATTGGGCCTCAACGAGTATACTAGAGAACTATTAAAATCTTATCATTTTCAGAGATATCTTGGCCTAATATTATGTGAACATTTAAGCCTATTAAAATCTCGAATGAGTTTATTTTTTTTATTTAAAATGAGATAAACCTAACATAGTTAATTAATAAATTTACTTTTGTTTTGTTTTTAACAGATTTCGTGGACAATTTGAAGGGCATTACGAGGTAGGCGTTGACCGTTCAACAGATTACGCTAACAATTATGCACAATTTGATCCACACTATGCAATGGATCCCAATTTAGTGCGTGATTGGGATGAAATTCGTGACAAAGAAATCCGAGAGAGGGAAAAAGAAAAGAAGGAGGAAGAAGATAAACTAAAAAAGAAATCTAAAAGTCAATCGCCTGTTAAACATCATAAACTTGAAAAACAAAGACAAGAACATAAACTGTCTCCTGAAAAGAATCATAAAGACACGGACAAAAAAGATAAGGGAAAAAGAAAAAAGAAAAAGGACATAGATATAGACAAAAAAAAGAAGAAAAAAAGTCGAGAGAAAAAAGAAAAGGATGATGGTAAAAAGGGGGATGAAAAAGAAAATAAAGTCAGTGAAGGAGAAATTAAGCTTGAAATCGGAGGAGCTAATCAGTCTAACCAAGAACCAGCTGCTCCGGGAACATCCGAATCACCACCTCCATTCGAATCTGTTGCAGTCAAAGAAGAAGTTAAAATTAAAAATGTCCAAAATGTCTCAGACGGACTTTATGGTGACTTAGATGAAGCAGCACCTGTGGACACTAGTTGGGGCAGTTTTAAGACAACGGAACAGACTGAAACTTATATGAAGTCTAAAGAAGAAACTTTGGGAGAAATAATTGAAGAAAAACCAAAAGAACCAGAAGTTCTAGCAGAATTGCCTGAACGATCAAAATGGGAAGTTGAAGAAGATACTAATACTACTGACGATAAATTTGATGTAAATAAACCAAAAGAAGAAAGTATTGTAGACAATTCAGAAATCCATACTGATTGTAGTCAAGTTTCTGTTACAAATGAAGTATTAAAACGAGCAGAAAACGCTATATTTCAAAAAACCGTTAGAACTTTAGAATTATCAGGCAAAAAAACTGTTGTTGATAAATCTGAGGGCATAAAAGATAAAAAACTGGATATAACTAAAGACAAGAAAATCGAAGCAGAAAAACATGTAAATAAAGAGAAAAAAACAGATAATGTAAAGGAAAAGAAGTCTGACGTATCTAAAGAGAAAAAAATTGAATATGTTAAGGAAAAAAAAAATGATAGCAGTAAGGATAAAAAAGATGTTAAAGATAAAAAACAAGATATTATCAAAGATAAAAAAACTGATTCAAAAGATAAAAAAAATGATGTCGATAAAGAAAAAAGATCAGATGTGAAAGATAAAAAACCGGAAAACATCAAAGATAGAAGGATTGACCGAGAACGAAGATCTAATGATAAATCATCAGAAATAAAAACAGGAACAGAAAAGTCGTCAAGAAGAGATGATTACGCATCAAAACATAAAGATAAAAAAAATATTGAGTCTGATGCTGCAGCAGATTCATTATCTATTCAGAGAGAAGCTAGAAAATTAGGCAGTTCTATACAGATAACAGTACCATCAGATTTATTAGATGACAAAAAAAATAAAGATATCACAAAACGCATATCAGCTAAAGACAGACTTGGTGAAAAAGTAGAAGATAAAGATGATAAACATTACAAATCAAGAAATGAAAAGCGAAAGGCCTCCCGCTCTAGATCCCCTGTCCGAGTGCATTCTACACTTATCGTTCCAGAGCCACCACCTAGAAAAGTCAGAGCATCTTCAAAAACCCGAAGGGACTCATTAAAAAAAGATCGTATTGCTAAAACAGAAAGAACTACTTCTTTCAATCGACCTTCTCGACGTGACGATGAGAAAAAAACAGACCAACAAAAGAAAATTGAAACCCGTAGAATAGTTAGACCAGACGACAAACATCATCGTACAGTTGACCATAAAAATGTTACTAAAAAAGAAGATCGTTTGGAAAAAACAGAAGTAAAGAAAAAAGAAGAAAAACGAGAAGAAATGGTGAAAAAAGTGAAACCAAAAGAAAAAGAAACTGAGAAAAAGGAACGTAAAAACCGTCGTCTTGAACCAGACCGCAAAGTGAGTGATGAGACTTATGACAATAACGATGAAGAAGAAGTCAAAAAATTACCCAAAGATAAAGAATCGGATGATTCAGTAAGTAGCTCTAGTAGTTCAAGCTCATCAACAGATTCGTCGCCTGTTCGATCTAAAAAGAGGAAGAAGACAAAAAAGCGAAAGAAAAAACATGTAAAAAAGAAGAAATTAGCTAGTAGTTCAGATTCTGATGATTCAGATTCATCTTCAGAGTCTGATGATGCTAATAGTAGTAAACATAAAAAAAAGAAGAAGAAAGAGCAGCGTAAACACAAACTACATAAAAAGCCGCTGAAAAAGAAGAAAAAGACTAAACATAGATAGAAAAAAAATATATGCCCAAACATTAAATTTTCTATAGTCATTGATTGTAAAAATAAATTTTAATTGTTCTACTCCAACTTTTTTTATTAACTAAATATCTTTTTTTTAGTGCATAATTTAATTTAAACTGCGTTGTTCAATTTTATATATTATATCGTTATAAATAAGACGTTATTATGTATAAGTACATCACTTATAATTATTATTTTAATTATATATTTATATACATATACATTATTTTTGTAAATATGGACGATGACATTATTATAACTATTTGTGATTACGTTAAAGACATGTTGAATAAATTTGTGTACTAGATAATATCTTTTTCCAATTTTGAACACCAATTTTCCATAACTATATAATAAGTAAAATGGTATATTTTTAAGGTAATTACAGTACAATACATGTATAGTTATGAAATGATTTTTTTTTTTTTTAATAAATTACTGTCACGATCAATTGACATATCACATGTGTTTTTGAAAACAAAAGTAGTATTACTATTGGTAATGTACTATTTGAAGTGTCCCTCATAATTGAGTAGGTTACTGTGATGGTGTGTTCAATTTGAATCCAATGATAAATCATAGCATATAAAAACATTTCTGAGCAAAGACGGTCTGTCAGTTTTATTACCTTAATATATTTTACTATACATTTATTATACTGCCATTATAGTAATTTATTTTGCGTTGTAGTTTAAATTAATTTAGTCCGAAAACGCCATAATCATTATATTGTTAATCTTAATTATTAGATATAATAATACCTACTAATTGTAGATATTTACGTTAAATACTTATAATTGTTTTTAACTTTTTTGTGAATAATGACTCCCCAATTCCCATGGGACGGTGTGAATACTGAATAGGTACATAGTTAAAATTACTAATTAGCTAATCTAAGTATTTTAAAAATATAGTGTATACTGTATTTTAAAATATCAGAGTATACATAACAATGTAAATAACAGCAATAAAACTGAATTCGTTATTTTTAGTCCAAAATAAAGTCCAATTTCGTCAAAATTTGAATTTAAAATATCTAAATAAAATTGTAATCCTAATTTTTTTAGACTGTAGTAAAAAGTATTTATGACGAACCTATTGAATCTATTATTTTCAAATCTTAGCTAGGTTTGTTCTTCCTAGTAATAATTTTCAAAATAATCGGTATAAAAAACTTAAATTTTGACGAAATAAATTTTGTTAATTTGCAAATATAACTCAAACATAAAATATGTAAATAATTGAATTAAATATTTATATTGGCGATTTATTGTCTATGATACAATTTCTAAAATAAGCTTACGTTTTTTAAGTTATTTTAGACATTGATATTTTTTATTTTTTTTTTTCTAAAAATGTCAATACATTTTTTTAATTTATAAACAAGTGTGATACAAGGTTTTTCAAATATTTATAAACCAAAAAATATCAAACAGTCAAAATGTATTTTGTATTGTGTTTAAAGTTAGTATTTTACGAAAGTTTATAAATTATTTTCTAGTTAAAAATGTATTAAAAGATTCCTCATAAATTTATTTACCAATAATAACCTTTTATAAAAAAAGTTTACCGGAATATCACATTAATTTTTATGAGTATTCAAATTACGTTAAGTAATGTTTAGGATATTGCGATGGAAATTCATCCGTAACATAATATATAATTATTTTTCTCCTCATATCGATTTTTTTGTTGTACCTACCTAATTTAAATACATAGAAGTGGAATGATTAAAATTTCTATAAAATATTTATTTTTTAATTTTCTATACCCATACATAAATATTTTGATTCTTTGAGCTATTTATAAACATGAGAAATCATTATTGTTGATAAAAAAAATTTCCTGATGTCGAAAAATCTTAAAAGTGTAATAAAAGATTGTTTAAAAACAGTTTTTGCCAATGTGGCAATGCTATTTAAAAATATGAAAAATATACAGACATTCGGATTTTGATAAAATGATTTACCTTAAAGAACAGAAATCTCTTCGAGCGCTGTCAACATCGGGTCGGTGAACGCATATATGAAAAACAATTCACGCTATTTTGGAGCTACACAGTACACAAGGTCTTCAAAGCATGGGTATTGCTTAACGGGTTGACAGAACTGTACTAGCAAAGGTCGGGAATCTCTGCTAGTAGAGCTCAAACTACACGTTCAGTGCAGTATGCGGCGAAGGAACTGCATTATCAAAAGGTTAAGTCAGCTACGATTAGACGTTTACGGTATAAAACCAATTGCCAAATCAACTATACGGCTATATAGCTATAGAGTATTATTATTACTATAGTTGATCAAAATTTAATTTACTTAGATGGATTATTCTCTCAGCGATAAACGATTTTTTTATAACAGGTAAATAACAGTTAACAAACAAGTCAACAATAATCATTTGAGTTTAACGCATATTATGTTTGAGTTTAATCTCCAATGTGGCAATGTATATATAGATACTCATCACTTCATCAGCCATTACTCAAAATTTGAACAACGAAGCAGACTAATAAAAATGAAGTATTATTTATTTATTTTTACGCTAAATTTTTTTTACTTTAACTTTACTAGTAGAATTCTAGTAATAAAATCGTATGTTACATCAAGAAATTTTATTAAATAAAAAGTAGTAAAAATTCTTAAAATTTTAACCATAAAAATACAAAATAATTTGCAACCATCGCGATTTTAACAAATTTCGTCATGGTTTGAACTTCAGAGTTTATTTTACTTGTAAATATAGTATAATTTATAATATGTTATTTTCTTCATTTTTAATTGAGGCAAAAACAACTAATATGTTATTAACTTGTATTATATTTTCAAATATTTTTAATTACAAACTAAAGTTCTAAAATGCTTTAATCGATATAAAAATATAGAACATTTCATATATTTGCTATGAATAGCACAAAAGCAGTGTCGGCCTGGCCATGGCTGCTAGGCCGCGAACGCGGCCGTGGCCACTCCGTTTTTTTTTTTTGAGGGGGGGGGGGGGGTCCGGGAAAATAAAAATTACAAAATCTTAATAACTGGATCAATAATCAGATACTTACCTATTATCTATAGTGTGAGAGTAGTGCAAACTATTGCAAGTGTCAAGTAACAATTATAATGTTACTATTATAAGTAACATTGTAACACGTAGAAGGAGGTTTTTTGGAATAATTGCGCTACTGTAGGTTATGTTAGGTTTTATCTCTTGCTTCAAAAACAATGGCTTGGACGACTGCACGAGGGCCCGCTTACCCGACCCTGCAGAGGGCCTGTTGTTAAATACAGCGATCATGCAAATATTGCATATAAAAATATGGATGATACTATGATATACAATACTATACGTTTATATGTCAATATCTATTTATATATATAAATAATATGTATAATAATGATGAAGATAAGACATTTACTTTTAGAAGTTTACTTAAATAATATTATGCTTAGGGTTTATGTATTTGTCTTCAAAGTTTAAATTCTATAGTAAAAATATAATTTTAGTTTTGGGGCCCCCTTAAAAAATTGATCCATGGGCCTTTAGTGTGCCAGGCCGACACTGCACAAAAGAGATAAAATATTTTAAAAATTATATCATGTCTAGAAAATATTAAGATAAATATTTTCAATTTTAATATTTTGATTATTAAATTTAAACTAGAATAATTTTAGAGAAAACTTACTGTTCTAATAGGTGTATTAGTATACTATTATTTAAGTTGTGTTTGCATTTTAATTAAATTAAATATATATTATACGTATATATATATATGTATTCAAAATCTTTTATGTCTGTAGGTATTATAATTTATATTAACATTTAACTCTATTGAGAATATTAGGTTTCTATATATTTTTCATTATGACGACATTAGGACAGTAAGTATTAATAAACAATAAATAATAAAATATATATCTATAATAGTGTTGTCACGGAGACTTCCTTTTATAATTTTTAAATAGAGTAGCGGTACCTACTCCACTAAAAACTGTAAATACAATTTTTGAAGTATATTCATGTAACATTGGGTGTATATATCTATAATATAATACATAAAGTTTAATTATAAATTATAATACCAACCATAATATTAATATATATTTCCATTGCACACATATGTATGTAGACATGTAGTTATAACTTATTAAAATTAACCGCAATTAGTATAATATAACTTAAATGTTTTACGAATAATTTTGTGTTTTTACCGAAAACGGTAATAACTCACGTTTTTGTTTACCCACGTAAGACCAAATATTTGATCAGTTGCGCCAATGCAAATCAATAAAACATCGAAAAAAGGGATGTACACGTCAGGGTTCCCGAACGGAATGCAAAAAAACCGTTAAAGAACGTTATTGTTGTTCATAAACAAAAATACAACGGAACGAAACCAGTTATTTCATTAACCTTATGGGTCTTCTATATGCAAAAACATTATAAGTTATTAAGTTTGTTGAATTTTTTCAAGAAAAAACGTTATAACATAAAATGTTCTTTGAACAATTACACGTAGAACGTTATAACCTATTAAGTTCTTTGAACAATTACACAAAGAACATTATAAACTATTAAGTTCATTCAAAAATTATACGAAGAACGTAATAAACTAATACGTTCTTCGAACGTTTAACACAGAGAACATCATAACTAAACCGTTCTTTGAACTTTAAAAATATTGTTATGAATCAAAATTATTATCTCCTGACCATTTTTGCTTTTAAATTATTTAAAAACAATAAGTAGATACTTCAATATCAAAAACTAAAACTTAAATTAAATCTAATAAATGTATATTATAGCATTCTCTAGTCCTATCTTTACTAATAAGTAATAACTAAGATAAGGACTTAGGGTATACCCAAATAATATTATGTAACTTCGAAAGAAGCTTTAGCTATTATAAATATTAAATGTAATTGCTGATCATTTATTTTTGACAATTTGGAAAACAATGTAGTCCCGGCTCCTCGCATGTAATACACATATTTTTATTGTTTAATCTTAAATGTAAATTAAATGTAAATATTAATTTAAAACAAATTAAGAGATGATTTAGTTTAGATGATATTGGTATTTGGTAATAACTTATTACCTATATAATAACTAAAGACTAATGAGTAATAATTTAATAACAATAATAATATAATAAATTAATTAATAATAATAATAATAAATAAATAAATAATAATCAACAAATACTATAATGAAATAGTCATATTATTGTGGATTAACTTCTATCAAATAAATAGTTTGATCGTACAACCATAATGTTTTCCAGTAAACTTGGGTTCATCCTATTTCTTTGATCATTCAATATAAATTTTAAACTGGAAAAAAGACGTTCCACTGTAACCTATTTAAAAAAAAAATTATAAGTTGTATAACTCGTATTATAAAATGAAAACATTATATTATAATTTATAACATTTCAAACATTTTTGAACTGAAATATTAACTTAAATCAAAGGCTATAAAATTGTGTTAGATAATAGAAATATCGTCGTAATTCATAGTAAATAATTTAATTAGCCATTGCTGTAATTACGTACCTGAGTAGTTGGCAATGCTAAAGCAACCATAGCGCATTCATACATCAATGGATACTTTTTTTTAAGTTTTGTCCAAATATCTATAATGTTTTTGCTTTTATCTTCCCTTGGAAGTTGCATAAAACTTACAATTTCACTTTGAATATCCAACACAACCTGCTCTTGCCTACTAACTAAACCACTACTCCGGTCAGCTGCAGCCGTACGAAGTTCAAGCTCTAAGTCATCTACTTCATTGTCTTCAATATGATTACTTAAAATAGATGGCTGTTCAATAATAACAGAATCAATATTATTATCATTATGTAATTCTGAAGACAAGAGTATCAAATGGTTTTTGGCTTCGCTTATTGTAATTTCATCCAATAAAACATTTACACGACCATCTAAGAAAATACCCAACTTGAAACTATCGCAGTTAAATAAAGTAATTTCTCGTCTTTGCATAGCTTCAACAATTGCATTTGAAATAAATGAATCTAAAAAATATAAAATATAATTAATGTATAAAATAAAAGTAATACTTGATTTTATACAATATATTGAATTAATAATGTTGTAATAATTACTTATTTTCCTGGTGTTAATAATGCATTTTTTCCACTCAAGTAAACAATCTCCAGAGTATAATTGCTCAGCCTGCAATAAACAACTAGTTACTTTAGCTGGTCCAAAAGCAATTTTCAGGTCATTTATAGTTGTCCAAAAATCCCTCTCTACGTTTAATGTCATTTGATGGTTTATAAACACCTGACAAAACTGTTGACATCTTAAAAGGCTTTCTAACATATCATATGTTGACCCCCAACGAGTTACACAATCAATTACAGGCCGTTTCAAATTCATATTTTTGAGGGCTTCCAAGTGTTTTGGCAATCTTAACGTCTTTACTAAACTCCGTGATTTGTTAATAATTGATTTTACTCTTTTCATTTTAAATACGTCTAGTATCGACAATTGTAAAGTGTGAGCTGCACATCGCATACCCCTCAATACTTCAGATGTTTTGACTGCTGCACCCAAATCATTGATGATTAAAGGTAATGTCTCTGGGTTATTGTCGTTTTCTTGTTCATTTATTATATTGTTATCTTCATCACAACATTCAGAAATATTGCCACTATTTTCTTCGTCAATGTGAACTTGGTCATCTTCAATGTCGTGTTCATTTTCAGAAATGTCTTCATTATATTCGATGTCTCTATTCATTTCACGAAGTAATGAAACAGTTTTCAACATATTCGCTCCATTATCCGTTGTTATAGAATAAATAAATTCCGGACTTAGGCTATACTTTTCCAATGTTTTTAAAATGACACATTTCAAGTTGTTAGATGTAGTTTCATAAATTTCTGTCGTAGCCAGATTTCTAATAATAATTTTTCCTATAAAAATAAAGAGTACAAATGATCGCTAAATGAGAAATCTAGTTAATATCCGATTTCATAAAAATTTAACCTGACTTTCCGGTGGACATTTTTTTCATGATAAAAATAGAAAAACTTATGAGGAATCTTGTATTAAATTTTCAATTCTTAGGTTTGAAAAGAAAACATTTTATGAATTTTGAGCTTACAATAGTTTGCAAATTTTCGTGATTTTTACGTATTTTGTCAAAATTCGAACTATGAATGCTTATTAAAAAAAATTGTGACTATGTATTTCTTATATTTATCAACTGCTATTTTAACAATATGTTAAGAACCTTGTATTCAATTTTCAAGATTTTTTAACCAACAAATACATTTTTATCGATATTAATTTAAAAAAAATTATTATTAATCGAAAATTTCATAAGCCTATAAATAGTTCAATATGAGTCGGAATATTTTAAAAATTGTATGGTGTATAGGAAATGCTTATATAAATATTCGGTGGAACTTTTTTCATATACCTATCTACGGTAATTTTTTTTTAAGTTACATCAAACACCAAAATCGATTTTGTCGAAAAATGATTTTGCGTAAAAATTCCCGTTTTTTTCTTAATTTTTTGTTTGTTTATCGCGTTTATTAAAAAAAATACTAGAAATTTTTTACTTTTGACCCCCTAAAGTACCAACTAGATTCACTTTCCCATCTTAAAAGCTACTGAAGTTGAAAATCGAATTCAGGTAATTCAGGTAGTTATTAATATTATAAATTATAATTGTATTTGTATTTATAATTTGTATGTAGTATGTACATTGTACCTTCATGAATAAACTGCACATTTATACCAAGTATAGTACGGCCAAGTCTAGTTGCAGTGTCCATTTTTATACAAAAAAATTTGTTTTTCAATTGGTCAGTTATAGCTTTACGAACTAAACTTGCCCTATTACAAATATGATCGCGCACAACGTCAGCGTTCATAGTAAATCCAAAAGAACGAAAAATGGGATCTACTATTTTTCTAAAACCAGAGTCTTCCATTATCCTTAAGGGTCTACCATTGACTGTGACCATTTCAATACAGCCGTCAATCACTGCCCGACGTTTTATTAAGACGTTTTTGGTTTTCTCTGCACTGAGCATCTACAAATAACAAAGAAATTTTTGTTAATAATAAAATATAATCAAAGAAATCAAAATACGAATTACAATATAATATAAAAGTATATAAGTTTATAACCATTAAATAAAAAAAATGATAATATCTTAGTATCTTACTCTCTTTTGCGTTGGTGGAAATAAATCAGGTGAATTTGAAGAAGTGGATGACATAGAAACGGAATTTGTAGTATCTGTACTAAATTCATCTGCAGCCTCTAATAATATTTGCTGATATTCCACCGTATGAAAAACTTTTAAGTGGCGCTTCAAATTACCCAAATGATTACCCTTGAAAAATTAATTATTTTAATAATTTTTCGTAGGTACATTGTTTGGTTATAATTAGGGCTGGGATTTGTATGTAAATACATATTTTTACTAAAACATGATAAATTAATTATTGCAAATGATAAATTCATTTAATTCGAAAATTTAAATTATCTATAAATAGCTCAAAATTTACTTTGCTACCCAAAACCACCCCTGATTTTTGATATTGTAGAACTTTTAGAAAATTATTTTACAAGTGTATTTTTGATTTCAAATTAAAATTAAAACTTTAAACACTAGTAAAATTTTTTAAATTGAATAATCCTCAAACTTTTTTATAATTATTTTAAGCTTAACTTATGGACAGCATAGAATTAAATTTTCAATTCTTAGCTTTTGATAGTAAAATATTTATAAATTTTTAACTACCAAATAGTGAAAAATATTCATGATTTTGACGAATTTTTGTCAATATTTGAACTTCAAATGCTAATAAAAAAATATTGTGTCTATGTATTTTTATAATTTTTGAATGAGAGTTAGAACAAGTTATGTGGACCCTTCAATTCAATTTTCAAGTAATTTGTCCCCGCTAAATTTTTTTTTATCAACATTTATAAAAAAAAATAAAAAAAATTTGAAAATTTCAATTGTCTATAAATAGCTTAAAAAAAGTCAAAATATTTTGAAAATCAAATCACGTAAAGAAAATGGCAATCTAAATAGCTGGTAAAATTTTCTAGTATTTACTACCTATACTATTTGAATAACAACAAATATCAAAAATCGCTTGAAGCTAAACCGTTATTTAACGTGGTTTTGTAAAAATTTAAATTTCAAACACTCCTAAAAATTTTTGTCTTAGTCCGGTAAAGTTATTTTTACAGATATTTGAAGAAAAATTTGTAGAGAACCTTGTACCAAATTTTCAAAACTTAGTTATAAAAGAAAAAAATTTTACGATTTTTCAACCACAAAATTACTTGCAAATTTTCGCAATTTTGACATATTTCGTATAAATTCGAACTTTAAGCACTTATAAAAAAAAATTGTGACTAACGATTTCGGATTTTTTTTTATCACTTTAAGAACAACTTATAAGAAACCTTGTATTAAATTTTCAAGATTTTCTGGCCCGCCAAAAAAATTTTATCGTTATTTAAAAAAAAATACTAAAAAAAATTAAAAATTTCGATTGTCTATATATAGCTCAAAAAAAGTCAAAATTCTTTGAAAATTTAACTGTGTATGGAGAACGCTAATATAAACATTTGATGAAAATTTCAAGTGTTCACATCAATTAGTTTTTGAGTTATAGTAAAATAAAAATTCGATTTTTTTGAAAACTGTTGGAAAATGTTTACTTTTGACTTCTATAATGCACCAAGGATATCCACTTTGCCATCGGAAACCACCCCCAAAGTTTGAAATTGAAGCATTATTTCGACTAGTTATGCTGTACACAGACACAAAAAAAAAACACACATCGACACATCATTGTAAAGTCAATGCATTCGTCACTCAGAATCTAAAATTCAAATCGAAAGTTAGTCAAAGTGGACTCGGCCTTGGAGTCACACCTGGTTTATATATAATATGTAAGACTTATTATTATGTTAGTAAATTGATACTTACTGCTAATTTTTTATTGCAATTCTGTATTTTGCATATAGACTGCAGGTTACCATTTTCACCTTCTGCGTGCGCTTTGAAATACCGTCTCACTGGATTATCACGATTTATAATCTTTGGCATAATTATTAGTGACGTATAAAATAATATTAATTAATGAGAATACTTTAATTAATAAAACACAAACTCACGATATTATTTTCACAATTACACGTATAAACTATAAACGACACAATGTGACTGTTGTTTGATAGATTCAAAAAGTAAGAAAATACGTTTTACGTAAGAATGATAAAATATAAATCCAGTTTTAGTATTGTTTATCTGTATACTACTATCGATATTACTATCGGTATAGGCATATACCAAGTATAGATTAGATATAATGTAATATAGGTAATATTATATAGTCTATACAAATACTGATTGTAAAGTAGATCTTGATATTAATAAATTAATCTTATGATAGCAATATGCCCATAAAGTTTAACTTTAAAATGTTCTTTTGATTAAATGTTCAAGAACAAATTATTTCAAAATGTTCTTCTGATTAAATGTTCATGAACGTATTATTATAAAACGTACTTCTGATTAAATGTTCATGAACGTATTATTACAAAACGTTCTTCTGATTAAACGTCTAAGAACGAACAATGTTATAACGTTTATTAGCTATACCGTTCAAGAACTTAAAACTTTTAAATGTTTTTTTTTTGCGAAATATTCAAAAACATAAACATTTTTAACGTTTTTCTAGTAAAATGTTCGGGAACCCATTTAATTTATAACGTTATATCTATAACCGTTTCTTGAACATAACTTAATTTAACGTTTATCGCAAATAAAGTTCAAAAACAAATTATGGAACCTAACCAATATTTAACGGTTAAGGTTACCCTGGTACACGTAGGTGTACTCGCGATCGACGACAATGTGGGCCTAAGTTTTCTTTTTCCCGACATTTTTTACGCACACGCAATTTCAGCGTCTATTCGCGGGTACGATATGCGATTTATGTTAACCGTCATCAGTGGTATGCTGCTCCAGAGCGTTATCGTCGATCGTTATTCGGTTACGGCGATGTTCGACCCGGTGCAATTTAATAGAATAGCGAAAATTCTGATGTCTGAACGAGGCCTGAGCGATTCGCCCACCTGTACGCTCTTGGTAACGTATTTCTCATACTAACCTACTATATTTATTTATTTTATAATATTTAATATATGACCGTCGTCGCCCGCGTAATTAAAAGTGTTGTAACACATCGCGATGACACATAGCAAAACGCACACATTTTAACTATTTTCGGTGTTTGATCTCACTCGCGGACATATTTTGCTAACCAGATAGCTGCAGAATCTGATTTAATATACCTACCATCTATTCTACCTACCGCAATACTATATAGATACATATAGGTATGTAATGTCTATTATACGCGTCATGTTTTGAGCATTTCGGTTCGTGGTTTTTTCGTTTTTATTTGCTCTGCTGATTCCTTGTTCGTAAATCACAGTCATGTATTTCGGTCATACGCCTACCCAGAGCACGTTTACCCGCAAGCAGCCAATAATATTAAAATAATAATTAATAATGATAATTAAGATAAGAGCTGATGAATGTGTACAATAATAATTATATGTATATTTTATACGACCATGTTATTTATATTAAGATTTTTCTTCGATAATGATAACCAGCCCTTATATATATTGATAGGCGAACCGCACAATAGCGTCATGTATATCTCCGATAAGGGTAGCCCCGCCTGCGCCGTGGAAGCAATGCGAAAGCAGATCCCGCGGCGCTGCGTCATCGGTTATAACGGGAAAAAAAGGGTAGCCCCCGCCTATTCACAAAATCATAAAGTTGGTATTTTATGTGTAAACTTTGCCGCCTGCACGTTTGTTTTCCCACCAAAATTTCAATTTCCAATTTTCATTACTGAAATTCTTCTTATTGGATTTTTACGGGCCGTTTAGATGCATTGGCGAAACCAACAATTGTATATCCATTACTCCCTATATATAATTTATAATTTTTATATATATATATAGACGTATTCAGGAAAAAGATGCGAAAGAGGCATTGGAAGCTGTCATCCTTTAAATTGTATCTTAAAATATTTTGTATTTTAGGTTCTGAGTGGTGCGATATACGTATTGATTCACAAAATGTAATGTGTGTGTATTTTTTCAAGTATATTATATCAGATATAATATATCTAAGTACGATAAATAGTTGAAAAGGCTTTGATTTTAATCTTTGAGGGTAGTTTAACATTGAAAATGAAATCTAATTTTTACTTTAAAAAAGTTAAAGTTCTAAGTTTATATTTTTAAAAATAATTGGAAAAAAATAAACAAAAATTCAGTAAAGCCAGTTTTTAGAAAAATCGATTTTGTTCTTTTTTATTGTGATTTTAAAAAACAATTAATCGTAATTACTTGACATTTTCACCAAATATTTAAATGATCATTTTCTATACACAATATCAATTTAAAAATACTTTGAATTTTTTATGCTATTAAAAATAGTTATTTGTAATGTAAAAATGCTTGACAATTATTTAATACAGAGTTCCTCATAAGTTATTCGTTTACGCGCGAATTAAAAAAATCGAAAATTTACGGTCATAAATACTATAAGCTTTTAAATTTAGAATTTCATCAAAATTCCTAAAATTTCAAAATTCAAAAATAAGGACTACCCTAATATACATACATAATATATAATATTATCTTAATTTTGTAGGGTAAACGACAAACGTTCAAATTCGTATACTGCAATTGCGATTGGATATATATGTATATTGTATATATCTATGACTATCTTGTAGATAATTTTGTCCTCTATAATTTTTGTATGAACATTTTTTGTACGACCAGTATAAAGCAAGATATTAATTCAAAGGCTACTTGTTTTCAGCAAAAAATTCATATTTCATTAAAAGTGTACATTTTGATGGCCTTATAATGCAAAAATAGAACTTTTACTTGAAAATGTCATAAGGCTTTTTTTTTTGTAGATAATTACTTCCTCTACAATTTATAACTAGAACTTTTTATTGTACGACTCATAGAATGCGAGATATTCAAAAAAAGGCCAATTTCGTGACTTTTGACCTCGAATAACCTTTGATGTGTACCTGATACAGATGGCGACTTTTCACACGTTGTTTACAACGATATCATAAAGGTGTGTATCAAAATTCAGCTAGGTCCGAGCTGGACCACTTTTTTCGTCTAATATCACTGGACTAATAGTCAATTAATTTTATTCATCACTATAAAATGTTTCTATTTTTAAAAAATTCTTGGGGGAGGGTGTTAGGACCCTCCCCCAGTTCCGGCTTTGCCTAACCTCATCATTAAGTATAGATATTTAGATCACTGTAACGGATGTATAAAAAAACAAAAATTGGAGACGGTATTTCGGTATTTGTCAACTAATAATTTTGATATTGATTTTATAATATTTTATTTTTCTTATTAGGAATTTTATATTACTATATACCTACTCTATTTATACGTATAAAAAGGCAAACAAATATTTTTTAAATGTAATTATGCGTAGGTACCTATAGTAAAACATAATAATAATCGTAAACGTTTAAAGTCCTCGTGAATAACATTTTTTAATCACAAAAATAATGTTGTTACTTGTTATTCTATATGTTTAACTTGTTTAAGTATGTATAATGTAGCATTGTAGCAAATTTACAAACTATTTTATAATATAATATCATATACCTATGTATATATATATATATATATATATATATATATATAGGTGTACTTAAATATGCTGCATAAAATCATTCATATATTATCTATTTAGGATTAAAAAAATGATAATTATTATTTATTAAAAAATATATTAGTATGTAATGAAGATTGAAGACGAATTTTAATTGTTACATCACAAACGAGTATTTTATATTATAATGGTTGTTTTGGTAGTTCGCACCAAAATCCAAGGTGAATGTATTTATAATATTTATACATCAAAATAGGTACCACCTATACAAGTATACATGGTACATGTATAATTTAAATTTTTTTTTATTTTTTTTTTTTTATGACGGATAGACGAAAAATTTAGTCATATTAATAATAATAGTATGTTCACGACGACGGCAGCGTTTAGACACGTGCACATTTTGGCGCGCAATATTAATGGCGATTTATAGCATCCTTGGAGATTCGTAGGTGTGTGATCGCGCCCTGATTATGATCCATTCAATTTTTCGCATATCACCTTCTCAGCCCCCGCGATCTTTGTCTGCTTACTACGTTGATGTGATACAAATATACAATAGCACAATATAACAAGTAACAACCGTGAACACTGAACGCCGAACCGATCAGTCCGTACCATAGACAAGTATACTACTAGTCCGTACCGAGTTGTGATTGTGAATTCATTATCATCATTATTATTCGTCATTGTCGTCTGAACAAAAATTGAAAGACGTTTTTCATAATTTCTCGACTTTTCTAAAATCAGTGAAATCCATCCTGAATTGCGTCGTTGTCTGATATCTACTTTTGCACATCAGACGTGTACTCATACCAATCAAATCATTTATCGAATCGTATTTAATATATATATATATACATATATATATATTGACCTTTCGATTGACTTGCAAATTTTCTGGTAAGTGTCCAAGTTACCAATTGGCTACCCGTTTTGGTCAATTTTTTTGATCCCACTACCGTCATTTGTGTTTACGATTAAATATCTTCTCTGAAGAATGTTCTCTTCACTCTGTATTTAATAGTTGTGTTATTTTTTCTCTTAACTTACACATATTTTCAGAGTGGATTTGTACATAACAAAATGGGAGAAGCCGGTGAAGAAGTCGTATTATATGTTTACGATTTAACTGGTGGTATGGCCAAGTCCTTAGGACAGTCATTATTACGTAAGATGCTAAATAATTCCTAACATTATATTAGTAATATACGTTAACTCTACGTGATACATATAAATGCTTTGCAGAAAAAAATATTGAAGGTATTTGGCACACCGCAATAATAGTATTCGGCAAAGAGTATTTTTTTGGCTCTAATGGGATATCAGTATGCGATCCAGTAAGTATTATGTTTTTTACAAATTTGATTTCAATGTAATTTTATTGTAATTTATAGATTTAGGTTAGGTAAAGTATGTAAATTATACTTATATCATTTTCATTTTATTTATATTAGTTTTATTATGTTTAGTTTGTTGTTTATAAATGTAAACAAGATCACATCAGAACATCAGTTTACAAAGAAATAAGTATCATATGTTTTTCTCTTGACCTGAATTTAAAATTTGTAGTTTATTGTAATTGATAAAAATAATCTTACTAAATAGGTTTAGATAATATATAGTAGGTATGATAGTCATCTGTTTAATCTAAACATTTGAATTGTTTGATAAAAATTATTATTATGAAGTAGGTGCTTATAAAATAATTTTATATTAATTGTCTATACATCATCAATACTTGTTATTTAGAAATAAAATTTGAAATTTGTATTTAAGATTTCATACATAATATATATTTTAAATAAGATATAAAACTAAACATAGATATTTTCCAATATCTATTTTAAAATAGATAATTATACAGCATTAAATAAATCTTTAGTTCTGTCTATAATAGTTAATTTATTCATTAGAAATTATCTTAATGGTGCATTGTGCAAATGAATACATGTTATGTGTAATTTCAGCAACCTAAAAATTATTCAGTTTATCCTTTTTTGTCTTCATTATTTTTTACTGATTTATTTTGATATTGATTACTTATATCATCATCAATATGTATTTGTTTTTTCTACTTTAAAATGCAAAATATTTATTACATTGTATAACAATATAGAAATAACAATGGTTTGTGTCGTAATAGATGTTGGATGAATGATTTTATTTTATTATGAAAAAGATAATTTATGTTTTATAATTTAATTATACAATACTTATATATTATTAATTATATAGGTATTGTCAAATTAAATTTTTAATTTTATTTATCAATGTATCATAAGCAATAAATGGATATGGTTCCTATAATTTTTACAAGATGATTTCAAGAAAAAATGTTCCATTCCGCTTAACACTATCTTGAATACTATATCTAGTAATAAAATAAAATATAAGTTTGGTTATAAATATGATAGGTATACTTAATAAGATGAATTTAGTAGTAAATTATTTTTACTTATCAAATTTATTATTATTTTTCAACTAAATAAATTTGTATGAAATGCTCAACAGACCTTAATGTATTACAAAAGTGTAATTGTAGTTGTATTTGGCAATAACCCAATGATGAAAATATCTAATGTTATTGACGCCGTTATATAAAACATTTCAAAATAAGATATCTATAAACTATGTGTGTAATTATTTTTATTACATTTTTATTAGAATAGCCAAAAATAAATAAAAATTAATGTTATTGGTACAATCATAAAATAATTATCTTGTTTCACTTACTGTATTGATTTTATGAGCTATTAAATAAAAATGTTACAAGATGAATAATTTGCTTAACAAATAATTTGTATATAATAATATAGTATGTTCAAGAATATTAGTAACACTGGTAATAAGAAATATTTTATATGCATGCTTTTAAATTTGATTCATGGTTTTCTTAACATAGAAAGCTATACTATTTTTTAAAAATTCAAATTTTTAACTTTTACATCATAACCAATTTTTTTGTGTTATATTACTTTTTAGAAAAGTAAAAATGCTTAAGTTTTCAACTTCAATGTATTTTTTGATAAGACAAATGACTAGATTGAACTTTATTTTTGAAGTGTTAAAAGTATAAAATTCTTATTTTTAGTACTTTTTAATAATTAAGTAAAACAAAAAAAATAATAGAAAACCAATTTTTTTACGCAAAATTAGATTTTGACTAAATCAATTTTCTTATTTGTAGTTTAATTTAAAAACGAATAACTGTAGTAAGCTTTTTTTTGTGTTTAACATTTTTTATACATGTCACATGGTATTATTTAGTTTTAATCTATATACTCGTATCTTGATTTTTTTTTTTGTATAAATAAAATTAAATAAATAATACATTTTTTTTTGCTTCTTCTTTCGTGTGTCGTTCAGATCTTGGTCATCCAAAAAGCCACGATTGCTGCCGCTTTGTCATTTGCCAGGTGTAGGTCATTTTCATCACAAGTGGTTCCTATTAGAGGGCATTGTAGTAGGTGGCCCATTGTCAGTATTTCACCACATTTGCAGTTGTTTGTGTCGTCTTCTCCTAATATTTTCCATTTCTTGAGTGTAGTTTTGCATCGTCCGACTCCTGTTCTTAAACGATTTAATGCTTTCCATTTTTCCCATTTCTCGTTTTTTCCTATAGGTAGCTCTTCCTTTTAATTCTCTCGTGGTGTTTTGTTCTCTCTCCTTCCATCTGTTGATTCTTTCTTTTTCTGGGGGGTTCTTTATTGGTTTGATCGTAGTAAGGAAACTTTTCCTGGATTTAAGTCGTGATTTCGGCGGGCTCTTTCCATGTAGTGGGTGCCGGGAATCGTTTTATTGTCTGTGTCGTTCTATCATTCGGATTTCAATTTCAACCATTTTTTTTGCTTAACTAATAATATATATATATATGTACATGTTTACATATTATTATAGGTAGATTATATAATATATACATTTTAGGTATTTTGTTGAAATTCAAAAATATTCTTCGTAAGAACCTTGAAATTTTACGTTTATTTTGTTTTACACAATCATATTTTCAAAGTATTTAGAATAAATGTACTATTTTAGCTATGAATTTTTTACCACCAAATTATTTACAAGGTTTTTCGAAGTCTGTAATGATTAAAAAATTAGTTATTAACTAAATAATATAATATGATGTAAATATATACTTTTATAATAATCAAATATAAATGATATAATAAATGCAATATTTTTTATTAAAATTAACTTAACCCACCTTATTTCTAATATTAAAGTAAATTATTATAGTAATAGTATTTATTTATCTTAAAATATACGTAGTAAGATACCTATAGGCGTAGGCTATCTTTGTTCAGAATTGTTTTTCATGTGTAATGATTTATCTTTGAATCAAAATTTAACACGTCATACGTTAAAGTGATTTGTTCAATATCGAGGTATGCTTACTGTACCTTTACACCTTTAAAATTTAAAAAATTGTCTGATTGAGAGTGGGTTAATGTTTGAACAAGTCATATAAAATTATACGGAAATAAATATTATTATTTTATACGATAAATACTGCATGAATTGAAACTTTAATTTATCCTTGGTTTGTTAAAAAAATAAATATTTATTTAAACAAAGCGGAAAGAGGAACAACTAAAAAAATTATTTTGCTGCGCATGTCTGGATAAATATTGTAAATTTAAAAAATGTGTAAATTAAGTTCTACATGCAGTTAAAATTAAAATTACATGAATCTAATTCAAGTTTGTGAATTTGAAATATTGTATGCTACCTTTATTGTCACATACTGTATAATGGAGGATTGGCCAAATGTTTTAAAATTCAGTTGTGTTGTCGGGTATTATTGAAATTAGTATTTTTTTTCTCCGTTGACTTTCAGTTATTTAGGTAATGATAATATTACATTGAAGAAAATCAATTGATTTTTAATGTGTTTAATAATTAATATATTATGAATATTAAAATATACGTATTTATAACCTTAAAATAAATAAGATAAGTTTCAAATAATTATATGTTTATTTAATGAATTAATGTATTAGTAAGTCAGTTGAAAATTTAGTCTTTAGGAAAAGTAATTTTGCAGATAGTCCTTTAGTTCCTTATGATTTAATTCATTGATGTTTTATTTATAAAATAATTTTTTTTTATCATTACTATGAATTACGACAAAATTAAATAAATGTCCGAGATGTTAGAACATAAATTGTTGTATAAAAATGTTTAACCAAAATCATTAAAAGTAGTAAATACAAAATAGTCATTTGACTATAATATTACAGAAAAACACTATACTTAAACATTATTGTGCATAATACAAGAAGAACCTGTATTTATTATAATTATTTTTTAGTATTTAAATGTTTGCTGAATGCTTCGTCTATGAAAATCTATCCCACATATCACTATTTTGACACCATTCCAATTCAACTAAATCCCACTCTGTTCAGTCTAAAAATAAATACACAGTATTTCTAACACGACTATGTGGCCAATCGTTGCATACTTTCAGTGGAAATAATATTAAGCCCTTCTTGTTTAGTACTTAATGCCTATTCTTTCGGTTATTCTAGGGCACCACAGCCTTGGGAAATCCATTACGTACCCATAGTTTGGGAAAGACGTGCTTGCCGGAAGACGTATTTCAAGAGTATTTGCGGGGACTAGAACAGGATACATTCTCGTAAGTATACCTAACTTTTATGATTCATATAGTGGAATGATTTCGAATACGATATGTCTATATAATACAATATATTCATAATAGTATAGCACCTATTATTATTTATTGGTGTATTAATAATATCTTATTTTTTGTCTCTTTAGCGCAGACAAGTATAATTTATTACGACACAATTGTAATAACTTTTCCAACGAAATTAGTCAGTTTTTATGCGGGAATTGTATTCCTAGTTACATTTTAGACTTACCAAACGAAATACTTAACACGTGTGTACTTTTATACATTTACATTTTTTTTCATTATTCCAAAAGCATTCCTATAGTAAAATAGCTTTCGTTTTTTTCAGTCCTTTTGGTCAACAATTGGCACCAATTTTAGAATTATTCTCCAACAGTATTGGTATACATCCAGGTGTAAGAAGATCCGGGTCCGATTTCGAATCTCTTAACAACGATATCGATTCTGCCAGGTATGTGTACAGTTTTTTTTTTTTAATAAAGTGATGTAATTTATTTTTTAGCTTTCACTTGTTATAACATCTATTTTAATGATTATATTAACAATTTTAAAACTGTTATTTAGCAATTAACAAAATGGCGTTGTTTGTGATTTGTTGTTTCAGAAATTAATGATATCATCCTTAAATGATATCAATGATCACTCTCCTTAACACTTCCATCCACGATCATGGCCATAACATTAATTCAAGCTGCTCTCTTCAACTAAAAATTATTGCTCTCTAATTTGTATTTTGTTTTAAGTTAAATTTAAATTTAAATAAAATATCGGTATTTGTTTGTTATGAAATTACGAAATTAAATTAGAATATTTTATTTACCATACTTTTTGAAATAGTAAAATATTTTTAAACAGTAATATTTGATTTGTTCATGACATATTTATAATTCAGATATACATACAAATTTGTTACCAGTGTAATACCTACTTTTGTTGAATACAAATAAAACTTAGTTAAAATTAACAATTTGTTTTCATTTTTGTAGTGTATATAACTTGTGTTGTATTTGTGATAATATGTCAAATATATTATTTTATAATATATTTTTCTTGTATAACAATATTAAGATGCGTGAAAAAATAACTTGGAGCTCATTTTATCCGATATCAGTAGTTCTTAATGTTTATTCTCTATTTATCTATTAACAGAAAACAATCAGCGTTATTAGAAGAAAAACGAAATAAGTTAAACGAGAAATTAGAGAAAAGAGAGAAAAGAAAAAAAAAAAAGAAAGACAAGAACAAACACTTAAGCGATCAGTTTTGTAACGAGTCTGAACCCAGCTCTAGTAGGTAGGTGTACTGAACTTGTTTTAAATATCTATGTTATTATGCGTTTATAATATTTAATTAAAATACGAGTTTACATTTAATATAACTCGTGTTGCTCATTATTTGTAATTTTACGTTAGAAAATACTGCGATAATCGCAAAAAAATGTCTGAAAACGGAACAAATGGTGTAAATGTGCCTGCAACTGCAATCGTTGAAAATGACGCCGATGACTTGGAAAGGAAGGAACTCGAATTAAAGCGTAAAGAACGCGATCCGCCTATAGTGTTCCCGGATACCATAAACGTAGGGTTAAATATACGAATATTTGCAAAACATTATTTGATCGTAACTATAAAGTCACGATCTTTACAATAATATTGAATGATATATACCTAATTGAATCAATATATAAAATAGGTACAGAATGAATTGGAACGATTAGTGGGTCTGATTGATGGCCGCATAAATCCGGACGATATGCAGTATGTCGCTGAACTCGATCAGTACATGTTGGAGAACGAAGGCTCTTGGGCCCTAGGCGAAGGTTTCCTGTCGTTCGTCGGTCAGTGTGATAGATATTGTAGTAGAGTAGTAGCAGCCCTACTGGCTAGTACACTTTACTTAATACCTACTTACAATCATTGTATAGTTTTGTTCATATGATCGTAATGCGCTAATGTGCATGTGATTTACAGGTAAATTATTAAACGACGATCAGTTGGTTTCGGAGGTACGAGAGACAATATTGAACATTTTGGCAGCGGGCGCACTCAAAGACGACATTATTTTAGTGTTACACCAGGACAGAAGGGAGCACATACTTATGAATTACGCTAACGGATTCGATAAACTTCCTTTGCTTGAACAGCTAGCCCTCACTTTATTCGTCAGTATATTGCGAATACGCATCGCCAAAGTTTCTAAAATTACTCATCGTGGGCGTTTAATCATTTTCAGATGTGCAATTTGTTCGAGAACAGCAGCACTTCCGAATGGCTTTTATACATATCTGAATGGCAGCTTGGTTCCAGTTTAGTGAGCAACATACGAGTTACGACTAAGGTGGCCGTGAATTCGTTGTTGTCCGAAGACAAGGTTTTGCAAGACCGAGGCACGGCCCTGGTACACAACTTGGCCTGCAAGGAGGTAAAAACGGTGGTCTGTATTGCTTTTGATATATACATAACTGTAAAATAAAAATAAGATCGTTATTTTATTAGGACGTTACCCTTTATTAAATAAGTTGCCGGTGATGTATACTATGTCCTATATAATATATTATATTATATACTTAGTGTTTCGCGTTGACGTGCACTCAGTCGATTCTGCTGAATGACGTGTGCACGTTCTTCCCTGTCTCGTTTAACTGTTTTCAGAAAATGTTAAAAAACCAAAACATTCGAAGACTGTTACCCGTGGGATCGTTTTTTAAGGTAGACATAATATATATTATATTCCAATATAAACGTGTACGTGGCATACTGGCGTTGTGTAAATGTGCTGAGCATTCTTTCTATACTGTAATAATATATTATATCGTTATAAAACACGTGGCCAAACATTTTCTTATTCTTACCTGTAAATTGTAATTTACTAGCCTTGTATGTTTACAACTATCTATTATATCGTTGGTGTAAGGTGTAAGACAAATGGTATTCGCGACTTGAATTAATTTATATTTTATCAATATCGAAGTACCTATTTTCTTATACAAACTATTCATCATTTATCTATTGCATTTTAAAAATGATTTAAATCTTAGTACACAAGTAGATAACTAAACTTAGTTCACTGTATATAATAATAATATTATATAAGCTAATGTTAATATTGAATGCACGCAAAACTTCATTTTGTTTTCATTATTGTTTTACTTATGTTTATATATTTTTACTAACATTTCAATATTTCATTGTGTTTAACAAAAAATATGGGAAATTTCAAAACATTCTATTTTTAAATACTCATTTTTATTTTCATTTGTAGTGTTTTTCGGATTTATAATACATATTTTTTATAATTTCTTTATGCGAGATAGATTTTAATGTGTTATAGGTTTTATAATTTTTTTTAGACAATATATATTTTTTTATTATTTATTATTAGATAATTATGCTCAATTATTATAAATATCATTATTTTGATACAAGACATAACCGTTCAAGAGTAAAATACTATAATTTTTTATTACTGCTTTGAGTGTCATTTACGAATGCCTTTTTGGATGTACCTATGATATGTATGAATATATAATATAGTTGTGTCACATTTGATCTTTGCTACTTATTGCTTTAAGTTATTACTAGAGTTTTTTTATTTTTTTTTAGAATAGTAAAGATAGATCAATATTCTTTAAACTTCTAAATAAATGATTAAAATAAATAAATAACTATTGTATAACTAATGATATATTTATATTTCTCAATGGTGATACAAAACTGATTGTAGTTAAATTTTTTTTTAAGGTGTTTGACGATGTAGTTGTGGAACTAGCAATGGCTGTTTTACAGTATTTTAACAGCAAACCCAACGAAGAGAATAGTTTTAGATGTATGAAGTCTCTGGCCAGATTTTGTCAAATATCTAGACAAGATGTACCACAGTTGGTACAAATGATTGGACCTCCACCGTCTGCTTTCAAAGGCATATCGAATAGAATCGATGAACAAATCGCTGAAATTCAAAATTATCTACGTTGAAAATTTTTTTAAATAAATTATATGGATAAAAGCATTTTTTATGATAATTTTTTAACTCTAATATGATATATTTTTATATGGATTGTCCAAATTAACTTAATATTTATTATTCTTAATTCTTGATTTATTAGTCTTATTTTGGTTTTTGCATTTCAATCTTTAATATCAGTGGAGTAGCCAGGATTTTTTTCGGGGGGGGGGGGCTGATCAATTTTTTACACAGCGGTGGTTTATTAATATATACAATAAATTATTTTACCTGTAAATTTTTAAATTTTCTTAACTTTTCAGGGGGGGGCTGCAGCCCCCTCCCTGGCTACGCCACTGTTTAATATACTTTTTAGTTGTGTTTTTGAGTTAAATATTTGTTTAAATACATTTGAGTTTTATTTTGAAGTTACACCTAATTAATAATTCAGATACAAACATTTATATATTATTTAAGATTATTAAAAAAAAAAATTATGTATCTATACCTCCTATATCATTATCACAACCATAAATAATACTTATGAATCAGTTTTTTTAATATACATATAATATTTACTTATGAGAATATACTGTGATTTCATTGTAAACTTTCTGTAAGAAAATTTAATATGCATCAAAAATAGTGTTGTGCAAGCGCAACTAAAATATATTTTTTTATTTCCTCACAAATAATGTTTTTGAACCATAAAAAAATAATGAATATTGTTATTCATAGTTTTAATTTGTAATTTAAAATAAAAGTTAAAATTAAGTATAAAATACTTATGATGAATAATTTTGAAGTAAATTTTCAAGCTTTAACTATAATAGCTATAATACAAATGTGGACATTTGATACATTTTCAACTGAAAAACAATATGAAAAATTTTATGATTTTAAGGAATTGTAATATATTTTTTTTAGGAATTACTAATTACAAAAGTACAAAATAATTTAAATATTTTGAATATTTTACAAATTACTTATGTCGAAATTATAAATTTAAATGCTTATAAAAATAATATTGTTACCAAATATGTATTTTATTCGGTATATTATGGAAATTTATGAGGAAAATTGTAGGTATATCAAATTTTCCAGCATTTTCAGTAAAAAAAAATTTCAATTTATAAAAAAACAAAAAAGATTAGACAATTTCAAATGTCTATAAATAGCCCAAAAAGATTTAAAATATTTGATAATTTTTATCTTAAATATAAAATTATATAAATATTTGTTAAAAATTTCAAGTATCCACGAAAATTTGTTCTTGAATTATAATAATAAGAAAAACAAAACAAAACTAGTACGATTTTGCGTAAAAATTCACGTTTTCCTTAATTTTTTATTTGTCTTTTCTGATAATTTTAAAGAATATTGAAATTTTTTAATTTTGACCCCACTTACAACCCAGGTTCAATTTTCTCTCCAAAACCATCCTGCAAAAATACACAAAACCCACACATTATTACATAATCAATACATTTTTCGTTCTATTCAGAATATCTAAAATGTCTCGTCTGAAGTCTGGCAATACTAAATATAAAAAATCATTAACTGGATATAACCCATTAAAAAAAGGTAAGATAAAACAACAGTAACATTGTTTATTATACAATTGTAAAAAAGACAATGTTTGTAGCTTATTAATTCAAAAACTAAAATACGAAATAGGTTTTCCATAAAAAACGGTTCATCTGAATAAAAAAAGAAGAACCACAAATGTTAATAGTGTTAATACTAATAAATTGTATGTGCGCTAATACAGGGTCCGACAAAAAACCTCCTATATTTCGAGAAGCAGTAAATAAATAGTTGCAAAAATCAAACAAAGAAATAGAAAAAGTTCTTTTATTTTTTAATAATAAATATTATGCCATTTTTAATTATTTATTTTAAACATTATATCGGTTAAGACTTAAGTGGTGTCTTGTTACACATTCACGAAGCCTTTCCCGATAATTTTCCATAACTCTTCGTGTTATTGTTGGTTTAATGGAGACCAATGCCTGGCGATTAGCTCCTTAAGTGCTTGTAGAGATGTGGGGCAATGATCGTACACTGTGCCTTTAAATATTCCCAAAGAACGTAATCACAAGGTGATCACGTTAAAAACTAAAATTAGAAATTTTTTTTAAAATCACGTTTAATCTTCGTTTTTTTTATAGTTTTATATTATAAAAAATTATTATACGGTTCAATAATTTCACCCAGATATATAAATATAATTGGTAGGTATATTATAATATAATATAGATACCTGTAAATATATTTAAATTTAAAGTTTTAATAATGTTGTAGTACAAGTACAACTATTACATTCCATAAAAATAAAATTTATCATACTTACGTCATACCATAGACATATATATTTGTAGTGTACTTATTTTGTTTTCAGGTAAAAAAGACAAGTACTTGTTAAAATATTGTTTCTTGTTTATTCAATACAACAATAATATTATAATATGTAAATAGGTATCGAATGGCGTATTTACAGTAAATATATGCAGTGCTTGATTTGGAAAAAAATTAGAAGAGGGACTCAGTGGATATTGGATGAACGAGCGTTTCACATAAAATTCAATGTCACATTACTGTGGGGTGCAAAGCCCCAACACATCCCTTTCAGCCACCCATAATTCCCAAAAATCGTTAAATTTATTATATAAAAATATTTAAAAATAAAGAAACATTTATTCATTTATTACACATTTACACATCATTCAATTACATCATAATTTAAATTACGGTTTATAAAGTTATATAAGTATATAACATGTTATTAATAAAATAATAACTCATCAATACACTTACAAAAAACATAACATGTATTATTAAATGTGTATACATCCATGTATATGAATACAGTATTGTACGACACATACGTCGTCGAGAAACACTTTTATGATATACAGCACAACACGTGGTTGAAGATATATGACATAAAAGTTTAGCTACCAAAATATTAAGAACAAAAAAAAATATATATAAATACGATAAAATGCAATTTATTGAATCAAAAAAACGGTATTGTACATCGACAAATGGGCTTCGAATGAAATGTTTATATATTTTTTTTATTATAAAGATAAACCCTCGGCATAGGGCTATTGGGAAATATAAATATAACAACATATTAGTATATTCCGTATTAGGATGAAGATTATGATACAATTATAAGTTTGGTATATTATACAAAGAATATGAAACTTAGATTAGTTTGAACAGTTCAGATTGTTGAAGGAAGGCGATTATGTTGGATACTGGCATGTTGGGTCCATAAGGCATTCAAAAATGTCTTCCTATAGTTGGTTGTGGTCTCTTGCGTCGCAGTATGTGTTGCACTCGGTCATTATGTGTTTAATTGTTAGATTGACAGTTGACACCATAGGACGGGCATATGGGGGGTTCTTCTCCTGCCATCATGAACCCATGGGTAAATCTGGTGTGCCCTATTCGAAGTCTATTGATGCTGGTTTCTATTTTTCGGTTTTTGTGATTGTCTGGTCAATGCTGAGTTGATTGCTTTATTTCATTGAGTTAAGTTTTTTTGTATTGACCAGAGATTTTGCCAGGATTGTGCTGATATAAGTTAGATTGAAATGTATATTATATACGTGGACATTTAAGCAATAACAATATAAAAAATATTTCGTACGTCGATCGGCGTCCGCGATCCTATGTGCGAAAATAAAAAAGAACGAATAGAAAAACGTTAGGGGGATTGTTGACGGCGGTCCTACTCGTTAATCGTTACCGCGATCGCTAACGGCGAAATAATCGTATATATACGCACGGCTTTCAAAAGACGCAAATTACGCGAATACGAAAAGAACGGGTTGGTAAAAACTCTGGAAAAGTCTTAAAATCCCGTGGAAATATACATATATATACATAATAAATAATTGTTTAATATTTTAACTTTTAATTTTTTGTCCGAGAGAGGAGATTTTTCCATTCGTTGTGGGGGGGGGGGGTATGCACGAATAAGATTCTAGATTCTTCTTTTCCTTTTTATTATTATCATTTTTATTATTCATATTCCTAATCTTATTAACATTATTAATATTACTATTTTTATTATTTTTATAATTATTTTGTTCTTAAAATAACTTATTTAAATTTTGCGTTTATCGGCGATAGCACTATTGGGGTTTCTAAGGTTTCTTGTTATCTGTCACAGAACACGATATCGGTCCTGCATGTTTAATCGCTAATGAATCAGGTATTATAGGCCCGGCAAAACGACCAACATTAACATTCACCGTCCGTCCTCCGTCATAGCAAGACCCACCCCGGGCAGACTTGCGCGATCAGGGAAGGCATGAGGTATCTATATTTTTTGTTAAAGATTTTTTGATATTTAACACATTATGTTGCCTGCACATAATATTGCTTGTACTCGTATTATTAAAATATAAAATTATTAAATTTTATTCATACCTATTCACAGCTCTAGCTAACATTCCTTTAACTCAAGCTCTGGTATGCAGTATGCTCAAACAAAATTCCACCTTGGATTTGTTCCATGGCCTATAATATAAGTCTGACACCCGCGTTCGGGCAGTACGTACCAACCATTAGGTTTGTTGCATTTGCGCGAACACTATTCATCACATCATATTATTTGCATATTTTATTTTTTCTGTTCCCGTGTTATGCGATAAATAGTCATTCGTAGGAATACGTTATTCGTAAGTGTTCAAATATGTTTCCTAAACAGAACGTATATTTGTGAAACCCCGTTTCCCTGTGCGTTATCGTCATTGTCGACATATTACGCGCAGAGCGGGTTACGTTCCGCAGAAATGACAAATCGCGCGTACGTCGGATCTAGCGAGCATATGGCACAGTTTCAGTGAGTGGCAGTGACCCGTCAGAGTTCCGCGTTACGGGTGTATTGCTCTCGTTTGGGCTGCCCGTCTCGTGTGCCGCTGTACTGATCTGGGGGCCTATTCTCAAATCAATCGAAATTGGTTGTCGAAAATATTTATTCGATTGTCAACTTTCAATCGAGATAATTGATTCGATCGTAAATTTTCGATCAATCGTATTCTCAAACATTCATCGACTCTTGATGAATCGAATAAATTAGGTACTTTCAACAGTGTTTCCGATTATCGAAAAAAATATTTTTTTTTCCATGACATTTTTAATTTTTTTTATATTTCATATTATTCTTAGATCTATTATTATATTTTTATAAAGTATACAATTTACATCGTATACGATCTAAGGTATTATTGCCAATCATCATTTACTATTTAGACATAAACACTTAATGATTATAGGTATATTATAAAATTTAAAAACGTTACCTATAGTTTTATACATTTATACCTATATCGTAATATACTTTTAATTTTAAACTAATATTGGATCATACACGTTATGGGCTTATGGCTGATAAAAAAACCAAAGGCAAGTCTGTGACTTATGCATAGAAGGAAGCCCTTGTTGATTTTTTAGAGAACAATGTTCAATTAAAAAAAGGTAAATTCAACTCTCAATTTTCTAACAAATATGCACAGCAGCTTTGGGAACAAATAACTTTGCATTTAAACTCCATGGTTGGTGCAAATAAAACTGCAGAGAAGTGGTGAAAGGTATTAACAAATAATTATTAACAATAAGTATGTTATTAGTTACTATTTACTGTTTAACATTTTGTTATACAATTAGTGTTGGACTGACATGAAATACAATGCAAAAGCAAAGAGCATTGATCTAAAAAAAAATTTAAGAAAAACTGGTGAAGGAAGTGGAAAACTAAATGAATTAGATTGTAGTTTAGCTCCATTAGAAGAAAAAAATACTGGTTTGATTGGAGATATCCCCATTTTTGGCCAGCCTAATACAATTGAACCTTCAATTACTTTTGAGATTTGAGGGATATGAAATTGTAATGGATACTACTGATAATATTTTACTGTAAGAATTATTTTCTTTAAAATTTAAATACAAAATAAGTATATCCATTACTAAAACTGAAATAGTCATATATCATTAATATTATAGTATATAACACCAATAAAAATTAATATTTGATAGGTCAACTGAAATATTAACACTCGAAATTCAGTCATCATCAAATGAGTTTTTTCACAAAGACATGGAAATGTAAGTGTTTTAATCATTAAAATACTATACATTTTAAAAGTAAGTGTAATAAAAATTTAACTAATTTTATGTGAACAAAATTAATATTTTATAGGCCAACTATAAATGAATTAGTAAATAAAGACGTTGAAATGTAAGTGTTTAATTTTTGTTGCTTATTTTACATGTAGAAAAAAGTTTTAATTAGGTACTATTTTTATTCTTAAAGATCTGAAGAAAATCTTATAATATCTACTATTGATAAGAGCCATCAAATTAATAAAGATGATGTTAAATTTACTAGTAAAAAAAGGTATTATTTTCATGAGTTCATATAGCATTGTTTTTACTTAAAAATTGAAAAATTTAAACATTGTACACATTACGAAAACGTTTTTATTTTTTTGTGGTGTTTGTAAAATTGTAACGTATAATAATTGTCTATTGTACAAGATTTTTTTTAGTACCTAATACATACATATATCCAACGTTCATTTGGTTAAGTTTATCATTTATAAGCACCTAGTTATGAAGCTGGATAAGAAGCTGTGCCCTAATTTTTTGTCTGTGTCAAAAAGGTATAATGTAAAGTGTGCCTTCCAACGCTACGGTACACTATTTCTACACCCAGAAAGTATATGTATATCAGTATTTTATAATTTATTTGAAATTGAAGTCTGACACGATTTTCGGATTATTTAGTAGATGTTTATGTAAGTGAAGAAGAAATAAAAATAAAAACATATGCTTAATTAAATAGTATAAACGAACCCTTTAAATATCAAAATTAAAAAAAAAAATCTGAAAAGTTACAAAGTTATAATAGTGGTGAAATTTTAATTAATGAATATGTATATAAATAATAGGCTGTAATTTGTCCAATTGTTGTACTTTTTTAAATTATATATTTTTTAAATTTTTAATTTTTTTCAATTAATCATTCATATTATTTGACAGGAATTAAGTATAAATTAGACTATTAGAGATTGTAAATTGTAATTTTAGATTAGTAATTTTGTTTGTTTTACAAAAATAAAGCTAAATTTTTTTAAAAAGTTACCCGGGCGCAAGCACAGTTTGAAATCGCCCATAGTGGCTAGTTTAACTATATATTATAATTAAGATAAGTACTACAAATTATATTATACCTATAATAGTATAATCTATATAAATTATAAATACTATAGATATTAGATAGTTTGTTGTATGTGTTTAAAACTGTCGGTAAAATATAAGTTTTGTATGAAGTCCTACAAATTATTATTTCACCCATCACAAGTGGCAACAGAAAGATTGTAGAAATGCGTGTATACTGTATAATATAGGGTGACCAGACGTCCCGTTTAAAACGGGATTGTCCCTTTTTTGATCATCGTGTCCCGTTGTCCCGACAAACTTCAAACGGGACGCTTTTTGTCCTGTTTTTAGAAGATTGTCCCATTTTAATCCCGTTTTTTACAAATTATTACATTATATTTTTAAAATAAATCGATTTATGAAACAAATCTAAAATAGTTTTATAACCAAATTTATAAATAACAGAAAACAGTTTTCGTAAAACAAGAATCTAATAAGTAATTAAATTAGCCGTAGTGTTTAATAATAAAAAGAAAATTTTCCTATCTAATTATTTAAAAAAATTGTATTAGTTTTTAAATTCAACATTATTGTGTTGATTAATGATAATAAAAAAAATATTAATTATTTAATTTAGGTTATTTAAACTCAAAAAAGTAAAATAACAATATTCATTTTTTAGGGGGGGGGGTAGCAACTGTCCCGTTTTTTTATTATTTAAAAATGGTCACCCTAGTATAATATGACTTATATCAGTGACCGGCAATCGGCAGCCTGTACATCATCTATATATTGTATACGGCCCGCTTTAAATTCTAGAATGATAACTATCTTTTTTTATACATTTTATTATTTCAAAGTTTTAGTTTTAAAAATTTTTTCATAGTAAATAATTTAAGAACATACAATTTTTATATTGTCCAGCCCTCAAATTCTTTTTAATTAAAATTTTGTAATTGTGGCTTGAAAGTCTAAAAATGTTACCGACCACTGACTTATATATGATTCAGGGCTTATTCTAAAGATATTTTCCTATTGACCAAAATACACTAAACAGTTTATTTTAATGAAATAAATGTATATGGACTTAAATACTTATTCCTCCACCTCTCAAAAACACAAAAACAATTTCTATATTAATATTTTAGAATTTTGATGATCGCGTGCAAAAAATAATATTTTTATTGTAAACATTACGTAATATGAGAACATGTCAATTTCACTTTTATTCTCCCTCTATACTTATTAGTAGGTAATTACAATTTTACAATAAAATACAAATATCTAAATGGCTAAATAGTAAAATTATATTTTTAATTTAAAACTGTGTTTTGTTTGAATGATTTGTATCCTCTTCTAGAGCATATATTTTTAGGTTTTGAGGTATTATCGAGTTTTCAATATTTTTTAGATTCTGAACGGAGTGATGAATGTATTGATTTTACAATGATGTGTGTTTTTTTTTTGTCTGACGACAACATTTGGAGCAGTAATAATGCTCCGATTTTTGACTTCAGCCCCTCTTTGAATAGGAAAATTTATCTAGTTGGTACTTTGGGGGGTCAAAAGTAAACATTTTCAAATAGTTTTCAAAAAAATCGATTTTTTGATTTTGCTGTAACTCAAAAACGAATTATTTTAAATACTTGAAATTTTCACCAAATGTTTATATTATGGTTATCTCTTTACAGTTAAATTTTCAAAATATTTTGACCATTTTTAAGCTACTTATAGACAATTGAAATTTTCTTCAAATGCCGATAAAAATTTTTTGGGTGGCCAGAAAATCTTGAAAATTTAATACAAGGTTTCTTTCTTAAAGTGATAAAAAAAAATCCGAAATCGTTAGTCACAATTTTTTTTTATAAGTGCTTAAAGTTCGAATTTATACGAAATATTTCAAAATTTAAATTAAATTTCTTACTCTCATTATGCGTATGTTGGCCAAATACTTTTTTGATTAATAAACAGATACTATAAAGTAACTATAGTAACTATACTATTTGTTTCAAAATAGAATATATGAAAATATTTAAATATAATATATCCTAGACTGACAAATCATCTTCGTTCAGAATCGTTTTTCGTATACAATGATACCTATCATTGCATTCAAATTTAACCTACCATAGTCTGAGGTCCACCCCACCCCCTAATATACAGCAGAGCGATACCCACTTACCCGCTTTTTTTAAACCTTTAAATGCTTTAGGAGTTTCTTTAAATCAACGAGTTTTTCGTAAAACTTGTATTTCGTAGATTATTTAATCATCGAAATGATAAACTTTGTAAATTTAGATAATTATTACTTAATAGGTACAAAGTAGACTATAAATTAAACAAATACGGAGTAGGGATTCAATCACTCTCAACGATAAGAAAAATAAAATATTTGTTAAGTGTCCACATTCAAGAAGCCAACTGCACCTTTGATAATTCTTACTACTCAATTTGGATCCTACTACCCATTAGAATAAGGTTTGATATGATTAATATAACAAACATATCACTAGAATAAATTAATTACTAGACGTCCTACAAAGTTTAAAAGTTTATATCATGTGTAATACTGTAATGTACTTATATTGTATATGTTTATTTTTTATACTTTAATAAAATAACTCGACTAATTTTATCTATCTAGATTTTAATTTGAGTTTTCTATCAATGATTTATTTTATTATAATGTGCATGATATTATTATGAATGAAAAAAAAATGTATTCAATCATAAAGTAATATAATTATATTCCGGGTTTAGTATGATTTAATTTAGGATAAATATAATATCATGTGTCGACTATTATTAAATGTTTGTTGATTGGCCACTCGCAAGAGGAATGATCATGTATTATAATAGTATCATTATGATATCACAATGAAGTCATGATCAAAATAAATGTTTACACAATAAATAGTGTTGTAATTTAATTTCAAGTAGAACTTAAGATAACTATTATATTATAATACTAGATTTTTTTCTACTTGAACGCGTTTGAATTGACTTATCGTTAGAATAAAAAAAACGATAAAAGTACAATAAATTTGAAACGTTGAGTGCAAATGTAAGTTGAGTGCAAATGTAAGCCAACCACCATGAAGACTGAAAAACTATTTGTTCATAAATAATCAGATAAAAATAAATTAAATATAAAAATTTAATTTAATGAGATAGATATTATCGAGATGAAAATAATTTTCTAGTACTTAGGTTCAATTTTTTGAAACATTTTTAAATAGATACTTAAAACGAAATTTCGCAGAACATATAAAATATACCACACATACATTTTTACCAATTATTTTATTAATAATATGTAATGTGTAATGCCTTTCGAAAAATGATTCTGAGTCAGAATGGAGATTGGTTTCATTAAATAATATGTTAATAATATTTTTTTGAGCACCGGCCACCGAGAACACTATAAACGTATGTATGAACAATCATGAACAATATTTGAGATTTTTAATTTAGTTGAAGATATTATGTAATTAATATTTAATTATGTATTTATATTTTAAATTTCATAACCATATCGTTCATAATGTAATTTAATATTTATTATTTATTTATTAAAATTATTAGAAATGACTTCTGACTCCTCAAAATATCAATACTTAATCTCAATACTTATGCAATTTACTTCCAGCAACTACACTCAAAATTGAAGCCAAAGCAGTTATATTGCGCAAAAAAATGATAACAGACTTAAAAAGTAATAATTATAATAGGTAAATTAAAAAAAATAAAACACACATTGTAAAATCAATACATTCATTATCGGTCTGATCACTGCTCAGTAATTGAAAATAAAAATAGTTAGGTAATAATAATATTAAATAATATAAATATGTGTATTATAGAAAAAATTCGGCCATAAATTATAATGTATAATTTATAGTTCTAAAAACAATTATATATTAAAATTTAATATTCTAGAACATACTGGATCATATATACTGGATCAGTTAAACATTATAATGTTAATTTATTGATTTGTATCTTAAAGATTTATATCATACCGACTTAAAGTAATATCATAATCTCAACTATGTTTAAGGTACTCATCAATATTTACTCAGGAGATATCCTCTCGAAATATCTACGCCAAAGTTTCCCCGAAATCAAGTTTTTCTCAAATGAGTACTAAGTAAATATATATACATATATCTTTTTATTAAAGTACTAAAAATAAACTAAAATTTTGTTTCAGTTTTACCTACGAGTATAGTATATTTTCTGGTAGGTCGTGATATAACTACGGTCGATAATATTTGTTGTTTTTTCTATATAAAATATAATGAGAAATAAAAAAGATACGACAATGTAATGTTAGTAATATTACATTTGTAAATGATCTACCTAAATACCTAATTGATGTATCTAAATAAAAATTTTAATTTTGCAATTTGTCAAACAAACTATATAGTTGGAGGAACAGATTAAGATATCTTAATTATTCGATATTTCGGAGATTATTCAATGTTTAATAAAAACCCAATAGTTTTCAATTGTAATGATCACTTATTACCTAAAATTGAAAAATATAATATGGAAATTATTTGTATAGGTACATAAGTATATTTATTGTCGTAATAATAGGGTACACACATATAATTGATGTTTGCACGCATTAAATCGAATTTGAGTGTTTTATTTTTATCTCGATAATGTTATCGAAAATTTCGAGATTTTCATAAAAGCACCCATCTATTATATACATTTATAAGTTATATAATATAACTAATAAGTACGTGCCTATGCGATGTGAATACGGTGGTAAACAAAAGCACGATTTGACGATTAATATTTATAGTTGTAAATTAATGTCGTAGTACATATAAGTATATTGATACTCGAAACTAGATCTGTTTTCACTGCATGCGTTATAATATATTATACAGAATGATTCACTAGTATGCTCACCCTTATATTTTCGTTTAATAATGAATCTAATCAAATTAATAATTATGGTATTTGGAATTTTATAAATATACTTTAAGATTATATTTTAAAATTAATGAAATTTTTTGTATTACTATAAAGGAGAGTCCGTAGCGATAAAGAATTTAGTTTTTCAAATGAGAACTCCCATTTTTTATTGTAAATTATTCATTGGATAATTTTTTTGAACATGTTGATGTACCTAAACCTAATATAAAATAAAAATGAGTAGTTTCTCAGTCATAGACATATTTTTTTTTTTTTATTGAACAAAACATAATATTTATAATCTGTATTTACAAGTTATACAATAAGTAAATGTGATGATGATTGATTAGCAGGAGGGGGAAGTCGCCCAGTGGCGGCACCCCGGATGTTATAGATATTTAAATATTAATACCAAAGATAATAGTCTATAAAAATATTCTTGCAAAAGTTTAAAATAAATGTAGGTAATACCGAATTTAGTGTTTTTTATCTTTGGATCATTGTTGTAAATAATAAATATAGATAGATCAGTATTTAGTATACATTTTTAAAATTTTCAAATGACTCGTTCATATATTTTCCAAACTTAAGTGCTTTAGTCAAGGGCGGATACAGTGGTCCTAAACGAAGTGGGGGGATTAATTAGTTATCAACTAAAAAAAGGTTATCATCTATTTCAAAAAAAAAACTTCGTTGGAATAAATGATATTTTTTTTTTGTGAAAGGGGGGTGGGGCAATTTCCCCCCTTGTATCCGCCTTTGGCTTTAGTACACAAAGTGAAATAACTCAAAACTACTCATTCAAATTTTTATTTTGATATGTCAAAATGCGTAGAAAAATCATCCATTAAATAATTTACAGGTTACAGCAGAACTTATACGTTTGCATATTTTCATGACATTACAACAAATCTCTTAAAAATTTGAAAATACCGTCTTTATACATTTCAATAACACGATTTTGAATAACTTCATTATCGATGGGGAAAAAAAGGAGATTAGTGTGCAAGTGTGCTTGATGAACCACTCTGTATATCTACTGCACAGGTGCCTATACAAATTACGCGGTCATGTGTAATTCTACCTAATCACAGCGTTTCGAGTGATGATAAAATGATGAACGCGTATTCTGTGTATATAACAAACGATATTTGTCGAACATTTCTTTTGTGTTTATTCGATTGTTTTAGACTTTGGTTTGGCCCGTTGGTGTTTTTTTTTTATACAGCAACAATAGAAAAACGCACTTCAGCTCGACAACATTATATTGTAGGTAATGACGCTATTACCGTGGCGGCCAATAATATCATCTTCGCACGCTTCCGTCACCACTTGCACCCGAGACCCGAGTCCACCGATGAAAACATTTATCACAACACACTAAAATACATTATTATTATTGAGAATACATATTGTACTACCTGTACAGTGTACAGGCAGAACATAATGTGCGGTGCCGCCGCCATCAGTTAGTAGATATATAGTAGACGTCACACTGCTGCTTTTGGGCCGGCAACAATAACAATAATAATAATCGACATCAGTTATTTTTTTATCGGTCCGTCCACGCGCAATCACAGGATTTGTGCCACTTGAGTCGGCCGCAGTTCTAGATTAGTTATACAGACGACGTGTAAATTATGCAAAAAACGCGTCTTTTCAGTCGATCATCAAACCTAAGGACGCAGCAGATCGCGATTCGTCGTGAATTCGCCCACGACCGTATTGATAACAGCTGCAGGTGATTCGAAAGTCGTTCGACCGCCGTTTATTATTATTATTATACTATCGGTTTTTGTGTAACGCCGAAAATGCACGAGACGACCAAACGTAAGTCATCCCGTCCTCGCTGACGATATATTCTCCTATTGATTATTTTATTAGGCTATACGTGCACACATCACTCGTGTATTTTATTGTATTGCTGTCGATTAGCGAATGAAATGTTTCGTGAATAATATGAAAACGGCTGAGATCTATCTATAAAATATGTGGGCAATATAATATATTAAATAAATAGGCGTATATACCTATTGTCTATTACTGTAGTCTTAATGACTCGGGGTTAATCTGGTACGTTTTCTTCTGTTTTTATACGAAACCTTTTCGGAACACATTAGACTCTATTCCCGATCCCAAGACGAGATCTGATTTTTGTACATCAATTATTTTATTTAGGATCACGGTTATCTACTCTAGATAACCGTGTTTAGGATATATTAATTAATATTATAGATATGTGTAATGAATAATAATACTATAATATATAGTAGGTATAATATTATGATCATAGGCGTGACCTGGACTCTTTTCACGTGTGGGCAAAAATAATTGTTACGGATCTCTCAGGATCTCTACACATTTTCATAGTCTTATTTAAATTTAGTTTTTATGGTAAAACTGTTGTATCATTTTTACAACCATTTTTCATTTAACTCATTTTAAGCAAACATTTTTTTTTTATTATATACTATAAATTTTATACCAAACAATAATAAAATTATTACTTTTTTTAAAATCATAATTAATGTTTATAATTATATAAGAATTACAAAGAAACTTTATGCCTGCAATTAACTAACAGTATAGTACAGTCGGTGGGGGCAGTTGCTCCCATTCACCCCCGCCAAATTACGCCTATGATTATGATATAAACACGAAATGTTTAATTTTTGAAAATAAATAAATAACTAAAACATAACAAGAATACAAGGTATGTGAATCGAAAAAACTTTATACGAATTGGTTTGTATTGCTTACAATGTATAATTAAAAAAGACATATTTTGAGGGGTTTTGTATTTTTATTTTCAATTTTTATTTTTGTATAATTATAATTAATTTTTACCAATACCGGCCATGAGTAATTTCATAGGTATTTTATTATTTTATATTTCAGACCATAAAATGTATTAGTTTTACAACGATATGTTTTTTTATGATGTTATTTTTAATGTACTCGTATAGTCCTATATTTCTAAGTATTATAAAATTCTATCCCTATTTGTTGGTGTCTGATAATCATTAACTACTTCTATATTAATTAAAATGCATAAAGGTTTTTAAGAACTAATTATCGAAAATAAATATATTCTAAAATAATATGAAAATCAAGTGTCTTATGTGTTGTATAAATGTCCACATGAACATAATATTTTATTGTATTATGATTGCTGTTGATTAATTCTGTTATCTTTTTTGGCGTAATATAATATTTATGTATATGTTATCTAAAATTATTTCCTTTGTTTTTTTCCTACTTTTTAAAGTCAATATATATTACTACTTATATTTTCACATTTCTCTTTATTATGAACTGAACAGCGTTTTTAATGTTAAATATTAATTGTCCTATTTTTTAAAATGATTATTTTAATATTGTATGGTTTTATGTAAACGATGTGTAGGTACCTATTAATATATTATTTATACGTTTAATACATAATTAATCAATTAGTCTAATGGCTAATATTATTATGTTTGAGGTCTATTGAAGGTGTTTTATTTGTAGTGTTTTCCGGACATTCGTTCTCGCAGCTTATATAATAATACCACAAATAAAAAAGGTTATAAATGTTATTCATGTAGACTTAAATACTAACTTAATATAATTTTAAATTTTAAATCATAAATGAGAACGTTCAGTTCGGATGATGAACAATTGGAAGTGTTTAAAGGTACTTCTATAAGTTTTGTTTTAAATACATTTGTATATATATATATTGTGTTTTAATTAGTTGATTTTAAAAATTGTAATAGCTGAACTGTATTATGGCATAAGATATTCAAAGTATTCTTTCAAATCGATTTTTATATGAACGACGATTTCTTCGAAAACATAATATGGAATTACGCAGAATAGCCAGAATGTTGCTCGCAGCAGCTTGCGTAGTTATTACAGTAAAAATTATTATTTGACACAATCATAATATGTTTTAATGTAATAAAATTTATTTTGGGCATTTTATTTTACTTAACTTTTATGCAATATTTTGTTGTTCTGTATGGTGGGTGATTCACAAGTTGACATAATTACAGAACCCTTCTTAAATGGTATATTATAAAATCTAATATAAAATATTTGAAAAATGATTCTTAAGGATACTTAAAAATTTAAAAAATCAAAGTTTAGGCAAATTATTTAAGGAAAAAATGGCGTCATCGGTATGCACGGTGAGTCGGCGAATCACCGTGAATACATCTTTTATAAAATACAAAAGGTTTTTATATATTTATGATTTTTATTTGTTCAATAAATAACGGACTTTAAAAGAGAAATAGAATTTCTCTAATGCAAAAATTATACGTACCCTACTACTTTATTTTGATAATCTATTACGAAACCGTCAACAGTATTTAAAATAATATCTAATATTATTGTCTTATATTTTACTATAAAAACAAATTAATAATAATTTATATAGTTCTATTAGAGTAACGCATTATATTTATAGACTTATAGTTCCTTCATATTCAACTAGTGTTAATTGATCTTTTGTAGTTCGCGAGTCTCGTTAAAATTTATTGTGGACAATTTTAGAATACTCACCCTGCCAAAATAATGAGTTTCTGTTGATATTAAGTACTTACTAGGAAGTAATCATATGGAACTTTGAATTGTGTCATTTAAAAAATAAACCAATAGATAAATTAGGTATGTAGAGTGTAAAAAAATAATAGTTATACATAACTACCTTTGTATGATAAATAACGAAGCATTTCGGAACTTTGATGAGTTTACCTATACTACCATTTATATTATTTAAATTTAATTTCGAAATCAGTAGTCTGTTTTACATTAGTTTTGTTATTTCCAAAATTCTTTCTTGTGTACGAGTACGTTTAATTATATTTGAGATAATATTATAATTATAATTAAACTTTGTAGCTAACTCAAACGACAGTGTCAAGAAAAAGCAAATGCAGAAGTCGATTAAAAACCAAAAAATCCACGAGTTCCTTCATCAACATGTACCTATCACAAAGTGGCTTCCAAAATACAACAGTAAAATGGCGATGGGTGACATGATAGCAGGTATCACAATTGGCCTTACGATGATACCACAAAGCATTGCATATGCGTCTCTAGCTAATTTATCACCACAGGTAATTTTTTTAAAGTATATCTGACCAATACTAATAAGATTTATGTTTTATTAAATTTGATAATCATTAATTTTCTTGTATTTTGTTCATATCCATTTTTTTAACTAGAATAATTATTTTGGATAATCTGTTTAAATTTAAAAATAAAGCCCAATAAAATGCATGCATCGTATGTATATATAGTAATGTATTTTGTCCGTATACTATGTTTGGGTAATTTTACTAAAGTTCTATGATTGTTTAATTATTATAGGTATATTTAAAAATACACGTGTCTATTGTCTAGCAATTCTTACATAATATTAAATGAGTAGATATTATAAATTAATAACATTTTATATCTATCTATCTATATCTATTCTTATATACCAAGTACCAACGGTAAAGGTAATAGCAATTAATAAAGATATTTTTCAATATACTCACAAAAATAATCTATAAAATAACAAAAAACAAAAACATATAAAGGCAGTGGCGGCGCGAACTTTTTTAGTCTTTGAAGCATATTCTATATTTTTAATAATTTGACCACCACCCCTCAGTGAACAATAATATTATAAAGGGACTTCCCCCCCCCCGATTACAGATTTCTAAATATGACATAGGTAACTATAAAATCTCAATAATTTCACACATTATCATTTTCATATATATTATTTAATATTTGCCTTAATATTTATAGTGCGATCTTACAATATTATACTTATACCCACCCGGACTCAACTACCCACCCACCCACCTATTTCAGACACGAAGCAATTGCTTCAAATAACCCTACATCCCGCCGCCACTGTATAAAGGTATACAATTTTACATTAATTTAATATGTGTATATGTATAGTAAGACAATTAGTCACTTATATTTACACAAAGTGAGTCTCTGAGAGGACTTAAGAGAGTCACACGTCCACTTTTAAACGGGTTTAGTAAAGGAAATTTAATTAGAACAATTAAAATATTAAACATATTTAAATAATAATTTTAAGTTACTTACAAGTGGATCCATGTTAGTACTATTATTGTTTATTAATAATTACTGTGATATAAAGAAAAATAGTTTTGCGGGAAAAATAACTGCTTAAACTAGTCATGGTTACGAAACTAAATTAATGATAAAGTAGACAATTTTTTCTATGCCATACATTTTTTAATTATTGATGTCATTAGGTAGTAAAAAAAGTTATTGTAAAATATATTATTAATATGTTTTAAAACTTAAATTACTTTTTTATATTAAAAAAACCAAAGAAATTAAAATTCTTAACACAGCTAGTAATAATAATATTGTCTTCTATATCATGTTTATTATATACATTTCGTTTCTCAACTATTATTGTAATCAGTGGTTTTTTTCACGTGATACGATTCTTACAAATAATTGATGTATGCGTGTGGCGTCCTCTATCGAAGGGGATTGATTTCGGCCACTAAGCATGTAATCTCCCCACAGTCCATACTACCAAATGAATACATTTTGGTAAAGGTCAATATTATTTAAATTTATTTATACATATTTATTATAAAACTCAAATAAAATCTCCGCCTACAGTAATAAGCAGTTACATGAAATACCCATATTATGTCAATGCGTGCTTGTTGAATTCGTACACAGAAATTGCAACGAAACATTATCTTAATAAAAACACTTGTTGATATAAGAATAGAATCAAAATAATTATAGAATCTACCTATATTTAATTCAATATTTAGATAAGTCGTTTAATATACAAATATACGGAAGTATCAATGTATTTAGTATTAGGTATGGTCATATAAAATGTAATTTATATAAGCGCGCCATATTGTTGTGGCATCAAGTGTGAATAAGTGATGTTTTACGTCCTAACCTACGGACGTAGGAACCTATTATTTATCCTCTTTACGGAAATAAACTTCAATATTTAAACAACAGAATACAACGTACGTATAAAAATAGTAATGGATAAATCAATATAATATAGATTACAGGCACTAAGTATAGTATACAATACTCAAACTTAATTATTTTATTGGACATAGGTGATAGGTTTAGACAAAAAAATATTTAAATATGCGTATAAGTGTATAATAACCAAAAAACCATGTTAAAATCAGTGGCGCAACTAGGATCTTCGGGCCCTGAAGACAAAGTAAATCTGGGGCCCTATAATTACTTCAAGTATTTGTAGTCAATTTGAGCTCTTTTAGATTCTGAACGGAGTGATGAATGTATTGATTTTACAATGATGTGTGTTTTTTTTTTTTTTTTGTGTCTGTGTACAGCATAACTAGTCGAAATAATGCTTCAATTTCAAACTTTGGGGGTGGTTTCCGATGGCAAAGTGGATATCCTTGGTGCATTATAGAGGTGAAAAGTAAACATTTTCCAACAGTTTTCAAAAAAATCGAGAAAAACAAAAAAAAAATGACAGAAAAACGGGAATTTTTACGCAAAACCGGTTTTCGACAAAATCGAATTTTTTATTTTGCTAAAACTCAAAAACTAATCGATGTAAATACTTGAAATTTTTACCCAAATGTTTATATTAGCGTTCTCCATACACAGTTAAATTTTCAAAGAATTTTGACTTTTTTTGAGCTATTTATAGACAATTGAAATTTTTAATTATTTTTAGTATTTTTTTTTAAAATAACGATAAAATTTTTTTGGCCGGCCAGAAAATCTTGAAAATTTAATACAAGGTTTCTTATAAGTTGTTCTTAAAGTGATAAAAAAAAATCCGAAATCGTTAGTCACAACTTTTTTTTATAAGTGCTTAAATTTCGAATTTATACGAAATATGTCAAAATTGCGAAAATTGGCAAGTAAGTTTGTGGTTAAAAAATCGTAAAAATTTTTTCTTTTATAACTAAGATTTGAAAATTTGGTACAAGGTTCTCCATAAAATTTTCTTCAACTATCTGCGAAAAAAACTCTACCGGACTAAAACAAAAAATTTTTATGAGTGATTGAAATTTAAATTTTTACAAAACCGCGTTAAATAATGGTTTAGCCTCGAACGATTTTTGATATTTGTTGTTATTCAAACAGTATAAATCGTAAATACTTGAAAATTTTACCAGTTATTTAGATTGCCACTTTCTTTACGTGATTTGATTTTCAAAACATTTTGACTTTTTTTGAGCTATTTATAGAAAATTGAAATTTTCAATTTTTTTTTATTTTTTTTTTATAAATGTTGATAAAAAAAATTTAGCTGGGACAAATTACTTGAAAATTTAATTGAAGGGTCCACATAACTTGTTCTAATTCTCATTCAAAAATTATAAAAATACATAGGCACAATTTTTTTTTATTAGCATATTTTGAAGTTCAAATATTGACAAAAATTCGTCAAAATCATGAATATTTTCACTATTTGGTAGTTAAAAATTTATAAATATTTTTCTATCAAAAGCTAAGAATTGAAAATTTAATACTATGCTTTCCATAAGTTAGCTTAGAATAATTATAAAAAAGTTTGAGGATTATTCAATTAAAAAAATTTTACGAGTGTTTAAAGTTTTAATTTTAATTTGAAATCAAAAATACACATGTAAAATAACGTTTTACTAATAAATAATTTTTGATTTTTGTTATTTTTAAAAAATTATCAAACGTAAGATCTTGAAGCTTTTACTTAAATGTTTGAATTTGTGAATTTTTTTCAAAATAGAATATATGACAATATTTAAATATAATATATCCCAGACTGACAAATCATCTCCGTTCAGAATCGTTTTTCGTATACAATGATACCTATCATTGCATTCAAATTTAACCTACCCTAGTCCGAGGTCCACTCCACCTCTAATGTACAGCAGATCGATACTCACTTACCCACTTTTTTTTCTTTTTTTTTTGGTGGCATAATATAAATATTTAATTTAATTAATTAAAAAATTTTAAATTATAACATACGAGATACTGGGTGTCGACGGTTTCAACGTAAGACAGAAATTGCACAATGACTAATATCGGTACTTCACAGTTCACGTTTATAACAGAAGTAATCAATGTATATCATATATTATACTAATTCATTTTACATGGAATTTAAAAATAACTTCATAGGACCGTAGCCCCTAAGAAAACCGGTATATTCATATATTGTCAACAGTATCATAGACCATAAACGATAGACCGATAGACGTTTCATTTATAAATTGTCATATTACTATATTAGTTATTATTAATATTTTAAATAGCCAGTGTATCTTGATATCTATTAATAATATTTACGGTGAGCATCGGAGTCGGAAATAAATATTGACCACCGCCCGCCACAAATCTGTATGATAACATCGTCTAGTGGACTGTTATTCTCAGAATGTTAACAGTATTGAGCATTTATACATAATAATATACAGAATATTAAGTAATGGGCAATGGCTGTAGAACTATAGTCTATAAAACATAATACAATATAAATAATATAATAATATAAAATAATACATATTATAGTGTTTAACTTGAGGACTGCACGGTCTGCACCTTACGTCCTTACCACACTGTGTCCTTATGTATTAATTATTGATTATTATAATTTCATCGGTATCAAAATTAAGTATGGTAAAACTTTTAAATGATCACAGATTTGATTTAATTCTTTAGCATTAAAAACACCCTCCCTGCTCCCAGGTTACGAGTATGATGGGGCCCCTTTGAGTCTTAGGGCCCCGATGCTAGGCATCGCCATCAGCCCCGGTTGTTGCGCCACTGGTTAAAATACTATTTATAATCAATTGTATAACTTATGCGATGTAAATGAACTATCGTAATAGTTAAAGGAATCAATATTAATTAGAATAATAATCTTTCGCACCAAATGGATAACGGGTAAGTGGCAATATAGTTTTATGATTCTTTGTTGGCTATGTGGCACATTATTTCGTTACTCAAGGATTATATTTTTTTCCACCGTGTGATGGGAATTAAAAATACCTGTATGTATATTGTATATGATATGTACTGAATATGTATTTATTGTTGTCACTGTTCAATGTTTTCCGGATGCATAAATAATTATTACGAGGAAATATAATAATTACGTATCGTAATTAAAACAATACCCAGTACTTAGAACAAAATGCGTCAGTAGGCACTATGTAGAATGTACATTGAATATAGACATCGAATTGTCGAACATACGACATATAATATTATCGTATAATATAGTTAGATTGCGTAGGTATGTATACGTATCATGATGTAACGCAATGTAGTGTTATAGGCTTGTATAAATTATAGCTTAAGTCCGGATTTTTAATTTGTAGGAACTAAAAAAACCTTAAAATAAATATACATTTATGCACCAAAAAACCTTTTGATATTCACCAAATATACTTTTAAAATTTTAAAAATATTCAGAAAATATGATCTCATCCAAAATTATGCGTCCATAATTTTTTTTTCGGTCATTTCATTTACAAAACTCATTGAAACATAATAAGATTTTAGAGTCATTTATATAAAACGATTTAAGTATACTTAAACAAATATTTAATTAATATCGTTTATGAAAATAACTTTTATAATATTTTGTAATTTTGTATACCATTTCTTAAGTAAAATATATTAGCTTCACAACAAAAAAAAAAAAAAAAAAATAATAATAATAATAAAGTGATCATCTAAATAAATTTAAATATATAAAACTATTTAGTTTATGAAAATTACTTTTTATGATAATCTATTATTTTTACATATACCTACGTAATTTTAATAATTAGTCATTACAAAAAGTTAAACAGACGTAGTTTATAATATAGTAGTTTATACAATATACCTACATGAATATATAATATGAAAATTTTATGAATAGAGAACGGATTTAAATGCACTAAAAAAATGCCTTAAAAAGTACAATTTAATGCACTCATAAAAGATTTTTTAAAAATTCATTAAAAAAATGATCTTAAAATTATTTTTGATATTGAAAAAATTTGTTTAATTATTTAAATATTTATTCTTTGGTATTAATTTATTATTCGTATCCTTTCCATCATCTTCTAGTTCTTCTATCTTATTTATTACTTTTTTATTTTTGAAAAAATGAATATACAATTTAGATAGATACATTCGTTACCTTGTGTTTCGTAATAATACTGTATAATTAGGTGCTGCTTAATTTTTATTGAATTTTTTCGATTCCTGTATAAAAATGACTTAAAAACATAAAAAATGTATTAAAAATGCAAAATAAAAGTTATATTTACAATTCTTTGATTTATGAAATTAACTTAGTGCTTGAAAAGCAATGTTTTCGGAAAAAAATTCAATTTGTATTTAAATCCATTCCCTATTTATGAATAATGTACAAATGAAATGTTGTATATTATAATTCAAACTTCAAAATCAATATTAAAATGCCATAAATACTTTATATTTAGTGAAATATACGAACGAGTGTTACCCTATGAACAATTTTTTAAATAAAATAAATTTAATAGTGACTAAGAAGTCGATAAGTCAATTATTTTAAGTGTGATTTTCTTTTCATTAACCGCTTTCTTCAAACAGTGATCGATGATTCTTCGGTCTACAAATGTTTTTATTTTTATTTTATGATAATATTTCTTTTAAATTTTGTAAAATAATATTAATTTCTTAATTCTAATCATTTACTTTTATTTCTATTATGTAAATACAAACCTAAAAATTATTTAATATCTTCTATGCTTCTAAAATACTTGAAGAAATCATGATTGAAATGTAGACATTATAATATATAATTTGTTATCATAATAATAATATTAATAAAATGACGAATACATACCAGAAAATGGTATAATTTTTTTAAATTATATAAACGATTTTAATTCTTGTATATAGTGTTTTTAATTTATATGATAAGCTTAAATAAATATATTGACGGATTAATAATATTTATTGTTATCTAATAACTTTAATTATTGAAATATTAAAAATTGACACGATTTTATTCTGCTAGTAATTGTCAAATATTATCTATTAATAAAGTTACACATGGCCGTTATAATTATAGTTGTTTTTACTATAATAGTTCAATAAAAATCAATATTAAACTGTATAAATTCAGGAATTAAAATTTATTTAAAAAAAATATTAAGAACATTAAAAATTCTGAGAACGTTATTATAACAAAAATCCACATTTGTGAATCTCTCTCCTCACATTATTCATGTTGTTTTTATTTTTTGCTACCAAATTTATTTATTCTATATAAATATTACATATTGTAAATATTCTTTTGTTTGCTTAAAAAAACCAGTATATTAGCTGGAGGGAAATTTACTTTTACACGAATTATCTAATATATATATATAATATATAAAAATCTCGTGTCACAATGTTTGTTACCAAACTCCTCCGAAACGGTTGGACCGATTTTAATGAAATTTTTTATGCATATTCAGTAGGTCTCAGAGAGTGATGTAAACTATTTTTTATACCTCTAGGTGTAAAGGGTGGCTCACTAAAAATATTTTTTAATATTTAACATGTAAATTGTATCTATAAATAATTGTATCTGTAAATTTGTCTATGTTATTTTATATATATATATTTTTAGTATCCTAGCAACCGTTAAAAATAAAAAAAAGTTAAGAAAAAAAACTTGAAATTTTGATCAAATGTAGGGGCAATGTGCACTTAAGAGGCCATAACTCCGAAACCACTTATTGCACAGCATACAAACTTAGATAGTAGCCGATTCTCAGACCTACTGAATATGCTATAAAATTTCATAAAAATCGTTAACTGTTTCGGAAGAGTATAGTAACTAACATTGTGACACGAGAATTTTATATATAAGAGAGAGATATAGGCGAGGATGAGTTGAATTTTGAATCCTATTTTTAACTTTAACACATATATAAATACGTTTATTCAACTAAAAATACAGATTGGGCGATGATTATTCAACTATTTTTAGTTTTTACTTCGCATATAACCCATATAGGTAAAAATAATTTCACTCGCGCAAACGAAATATTATTTTTTTTGTACGGGCGACGAAGTGCACGGAGACAGCTAGTATTATATATTATATATTATTATTTATTATTGAGTACCTATTACATAAACATTAAACACAACAAAATTCTGTTATGAAATAATAGGTATGCGCTTTAGTTTTATAACTATTTTTTTTATTTGTTTACTGTATCAATAACAACTTACGGCGTACATTAATAAATAATGATTATAGTCACTTATGCACTTAGATATGAATTTCAAATTGCTGTATGGTTAGGTAACATATATTTATCGATTTGTATGATTAATAATTACACACATTATACATTATTACAAACTGCAGTTATTATTAAATTGTTAAAATTTATTATTATTGTAATAAAAGTTTAATATTTTTATTTTTTCATAGAGCAAATTAAAAAAAATAATAACAATAATCAAAATGTATACTTAATAAAATCAATTAAATCTAGCGCTGAAAATGTACATTATATTTTATACTTATTAGTTATTACTATATATACTGGTGTTTGAAAAATTCATGAAGTATAAAATATTTTAACATATTTTAGTATTTTAATAAAATAATAAATTTTTTTTTTTAAATAAGTTTAATTTTTACGAACATTTGTCATTATATTTAAAAATTGTATAAATGTATAATATACCAAAAGCTTATAAGGAATTGCATATAATAAAATAATTTAAAGATACAACTTATGGAACATATTATTATTAATTAATTAATAAATAATTGTCATCAATATTTTTGTATTAAAAAAATTCAATGTTTCGTGTTTTTGTGAAATATATCAAAATTAAATATTTCAAACACTATATATATGTATAATATGTATATAGCTAAAAAATACCATAATGATATACACCATTTAATGAAAATATACACTCAAACATTACAAGCGTTTTTTAATTTTTTTTTTTTTTAATACATTTAGATTGGGTTGTATTCAGCACTGATGGGAGGGTTCATATACATGACTTTCGGAACCGTTAAGCAGGTTTCCATGGGACCTACGTCTCTAATGGCTCTACTTACTTATGAGTACACAAAAAATTTGACTCAGGAATATGTGGTGCTTTTGACATTCATGTGTGGAATAGTTGAAATGTTGATGGGATTATTCAAACTGGGTAAGTCATATTCGAACGCGAATCAAAATAAAATATAGCTGCATTCATGGGAGAGATATTTAGGATATTGCAAGATTGGACAGCTATTTGGGTATAGATGATGTATTGCAATACAAAAAAAAAAAAAAAATAATGAAAACCTTTCAAAATAGTTAATTTTATTTACCATTAAAAAGTTATATCACGTTTACATAACTAATACTGAAATTAATTTACAGGATTCTTAGTTGATTTTATCTCTACACCGGTGACTTCGGGCTTTACGACCGCTACTTCAATTATTGTCGTGATGTCACAAGTAAAGGGTATTTTGGGCGTGAGGTTTAAAGGCGATACAGTCAAAGACATATCGGAGAAATTGATCGAACACTTCCACGAGAGGAGGAGCGGTGACATGATTTTAGGGCTGGGCGCTATTGTTGTAATACTATCATTGAGGGTATGATTTATATCAGTTACCTATAATTTCAAGTAAAATGCTTAGATAATTTGTTATTATCGAATCAAATTTTAATGTCGTAAGTTATATGGTAATAAACTTAAAAAAGAAAAAATATGCGGGTAGGTAATTTTTTTTTTTAATTTTTCATATTTTAAAGGAATATTATTTGATTTTCTAGTTAATTTACAATATTTACATAGTTAATATTAATAAAAACAAACTTGCTTCAAAGTTCAAATATTGTCGTTATTAACTCATAACACAACCATAGGAATAATATTTCAAATAAATGTATTTTTAATATGCATACAATGTACTTATAAATACATAGTAATAGCCAATAGGTATGCTATTAAGATTATATTAATTACCAAATCATTAAATATATACAAAATCTATAAAAATTGGAAAAAATCTAAAATGTACACTAAAGACTTTTGATATTTCATTCGTTGAGTTATGAAATTAATCTATAATTTATATAAAAACAAATTTAATGAGCAATAGAAAAAAATATGCTTAAATCCAACAAAGCTCAATACTTATTATATTATTGCTTATACTTCTCCAAATTAGTTCCTAACCTTGAAATTGACATCTTCATTGATCCCAGATATTTTTTGTGTTCTATGTCCAAATTTATTTTCAATTTTTTACACAACACACACACAAACTGTTACCGCTAGAATTTTTCAAATAAATTAAAAATTTCAAAAAGTTACAAATAATTTTTGCAAAAGAAAAAAGTGAAATGTAGTATTTTAATTAAATTATTATTTAGGTTATAAGGTTTTTTAAGTTTGTACTTTATTTTACACAATTTCTATAACTTTTGAGAATAAAAATAATAAAAATTATAAAAATTAAAATTACATTTTTTCTCAAATTATACCTATTAAATGTAGACAGTCTATATAAAATGAAAATGAATATTGAAATCGCTTTAAAAATACATCAACTTGCTACTATTAAAAGCGCATAATAAAAACTTATCAATATCATGAATTCGGTTTTTATGATAATATATAATTACAAATAGCATCTTTTCTAGGAATTACGTAATGTGCCAGTCAAAGGGATTATGAAAAAAGTCTTTTGGTTCATTTCCTTGAGCCGAAACACATCCGTTGTATTACTCGCAATGCTTATCACGTATTTATTTGAATCCAGCGGAACCCCACTGCCGTATTTGACCTCAGGCAAGTATTTAACGCGGTCCACTGATTCATAAACCGTAATACAGGGAAAAATATTTTTAGCAATAAATTATATAGATGTATTATGCAATATAAAATGTTTATCATTATCGAATAAAAAAAATATTATGTATTTCGATAATATTATTGTTATATTAACACGATATATTTACGATATTGTGAGCATGATTGGCTTTTTATTCTGCATATTAAGTTAATACTTCACGCGTTGTCGCGTTTATAGTGTTTTAGAATAAAAATAATCTGTGTATTATAAATATTCAACAGACACTGCTAAAACTGGACTGCCGACATTACGGTTTCCGCCCTTTGGATACACGTCAGGGAACACGACCGTCACGCTGCCCGAGATGTTGTACGAGATCCGGTCTGCCATATTCATCATACCACTTGTATCAGTGTTGGCCAACGTATCCATTGCTAAAACTTATGGTAAACGACACGTTGTGTGATTAGTGGTTACTATATATTATTGTTCGAAACCGTCGACGAGATAGTGAGAGGTATACACGTAGAGGAAATGTCTGATGTAACAGATATTAAGCTGTTGTCAATGATTCACCAATCCGATTTTTGGAATTTTTAAACATTGTTTAAGAATTGTTTTTGAAAGTTTTGGATAATTTTTGTGTTACTTAAGGATTGTTTTATGAAGATAAAACTTTATACTATGTATAGATGATAATAATATAAAAATTTGTGCGAAAATTTTAAATTTCTACGCTTATTATTTTTTGAATAATAATAAAATAAAGAAATTAATTTTATCAAAACTGGCTTAGCCTAAAAATTCCTGGTTAAAAATTTGTTTTTTATTTTTCCTGATTATATAGAAAAGTATTGGATTTTTTTTACTTTTAACACAAAGTACCAACTAGATACAATGTTTTACCAGAAGCCACGAAAAAAATCGAAGCTTTTTTACAGGCCCAGAAGGTGATGGTCGACAGAAAATAACACACATCATTGTAAAATCAATATAATATTCATCGCTTTGTTGAGAACCTAAAATAGGGATGAGCTCGGTGAGCATATTTGGTGAATCACTGTGTATTATGCACTTATTATATTTTATACCTAATCAATTTCGCGGTCAAATTTGGCTAAATTAATATAATATATTTAATTTAAATGGCTAAATGTATAGCTATTATTGGTAATATGATTTGTTCGTTTCAATTTCCGCTCTTTGTTATTGTATGTAATTCTCGCATTCGCAATCCATTGCTATCTTTTCACAGACGTCTTTTGGAAGTCCGTGTATCGTGTCAGCGACTGATACAAACGTGACCTTGTTTTTTATTCTGAGAAAAATTTCATGAATACTCGAGAGTGAAACTTTGACCAGATTTAATGTTTTTTTTAGAAAAATCTTGAACTTGGTTATATTACTTTATGGATGTTATATTCAAAAGAGATCTGAACAGTGAATATATTATTAAAAAGCATTGGTAAGTTTGTGCCACGTCCAATTATTGATAAATGGCTAGACTATAAACTGTCACACGAAATATTATATTCTTAATAGACTCTATAAGTCTTGTTTCAACTGTTGTGTTCTTATTCGTATTATGAGCAGACCCTACGAAAAGACGTCTATAAAGTGACAAAGCCGAATAAAATATAATATAAAATAAATAAATAATAATATATATATCACATATTATTGTGTAAGTCGTAAGGTACTTATAATTTATTATCATGTCATATACCGTATCAACGTTTATTATTATTTAAACCGAAGTGTAAATCTAATTCTTTTTTGTACTGTGCTTTAGCTAACGGAGGTATAGTAGAGGCCACGCAGGAGATGTTGGCTTTGGGCATGTGCAACATAGCAGGGTCGTTCATTATGTCGATGCCCACATGCGGTGCGTTCACTCGGAGCGCCCTGAGCCAAGCTAGCGGTGTCCAGACGACATTGTCCAACATATACGCCAGCGGTTTAATATTAATGGCCATCCTGTTCCTTACACCTCATTTTCATCTTATCCCCAGGGCGATACTATCCTCGATTTTGATCAGTGCTGTATTGTTCATGGTAGACTATCAGATAGTCAAACCCCTCTGGAAAACTAACAGTGAGTTTATTATTTGCGTACCCAAAATATGATTGTAAAGTTCTGTACCCCGTGTAATCGCTTCATTACCGTTTGTGCGCGCCAAAATAAAAAAATTCATTGTTCTATACTGTATTTAATTGTTACACTCAATTTGAATATTATCATTCAGAAACGTTAGTAAGTTAATATAATGATACAATTTCAGTAACTTATCGTATAACATCATATATTTTACATACCTATAATGGCTAATATATACACCTATAAATTAATTAATTAACTAAAGGAAAACCACGATTTAAATTTTGTAAACGTGTATAATACCATATGTATAGGTAGTTTTAAATGTTGTTAATATTCCTATATTAGTTCAATAAATTGATAATATCATCCGTAAAAAGTATTCACAATGTATCTACATGTATTCTTCATCAATAATTTTGATATTTTGTATAATTTTTTTTTAGGGGCGGAGCTATTCGTTACATTGGTCACACTTTTGATAAGCCTTTTCTTTACCGTTGAAGTCGGCTTACTTGCAGGCATATGTGCAAACATTATTCATTTAGCTCTAATGTGGTCCAGGCCTAAACTAAAAATTGAATTAATGAAAGTGAGAATTGATTTATTTCATAACTAATAAATATAACAATATTTCTAATATGTATTATATATTACAACAATTTAATAACAGTCCAAAGGAGTGGAGTTCGTGTTAATAACGCCAAACAACGGACTGTATTTTCCTGCAATAGATTATTTGTACAGGGAAATCATGCGAATCCCAAAACAAGAAGGTTACGCAAAAATACCGTTGGTCATAAACTGCGCGCACTTGAAAGGATTGGACTACACTGCCGCCAAGGGATTGTGCCTGATATCTTCGGAGATTCAGGCTAAAGACCAACGTTTTATCGTTTTAAATGCATCAGAAAAAATGCGATACGTGTGTCGGAAGTCCGGGTGCAAGTCGATGGTGTTCTGTAACTCGTTCGATGCTCTACCAGCTTCAATTCTGGGTATTGTATAAACACAAAAGTGGAAAAAAGTTATTTTTCACGTAAAAAAATAAGTCATTTAAGTTTAAATTCAAAATAAGTTGTTAAACTTATAAATTAAAATAATTTAATAATTTATAATTACATATATCATAATTTTTAAAATAAAATTGATTATCAACGATATAATTACAAACAATTACAAAAATCGTAAAATATATTTTGCGTAAAACTTAAGCTATAAAAGCTATAAAAACTTAGGGGGAATACGTATTTATTAATTATTTAATAAACCACGTGGCTTAAGAAAACGGTATCCAAAGTTTCAAATAATAATACTAAATTAAATAGGTATACTATGATTAACCAAATTAGGAGCATATTTAATGGCTCAAATTTAATTGTTTGTTGTAAGACAAAACAATATTATATTAAATACCTATACATTAATTTGTTCAAAAAATTGAACTGATCCTTGGAATTTGGCCATATATTTAGAATTTTTAAACACTGGTTTTTGACTATTCCATACAAATAACATCTACAGTCATAAACTCCGTTTTTTATTCTGTCCGTTAGGTGAACAATGCAAAGAAAAATATACACTGAATAACTCATCGATGAAGCGTAACGATACCGTGGCCATCGACGTTCCAATCATGCTGGCCGAAGTGACTCCGTTGTTGAATGTCAAGCCTCCGAATGGCAACGACACCAGAGTTGACATTTAACAGTGATAAACGGTTAGATACCGGAGGTATACCTGTGTCCAGCACACTCAAATTTTCTTCCATTTGACCATTTGACTCTCTTCCTTGAATTTTTTTTAAATGGTCACTCAAATTGTCTCCCGATTTAAAAAATATCGTTCCATTGAATTGCCTCCCTTTTTGTTCAACTCCTTGCATATTGAATTATAATATCGATAATATTGATTTGTATGTTATGGCGAGAATTTGAGTGAAAAAATTCTCCTAGATTTGAAAGGGAATTAATTGCGTCCCTGTGTTCTGTACATCTTTTATTATTATATTAATTTATATAATATTATTGTGTTAAACGTTTATTTATTTAATACAATATTTATTATAATGATCGTTATATTCTTTACCATTTGACTGTAAATACATTATTTGTAAATAAACGATTAATACGTTATAATGTTATAATATGACTTATGTGTGTAACGGATTTTCATTATTATATTGCGCTCCGGCGATTATTTTTATTATGTATTACTGTCATATTTTATTGTTCCGTTTCTGTGACTACTGCTGTAAAAAATATTTTCGTATAGAATATAATATATTGTATTAAATTAAAATAAGTGTTTATTATATAGATAACATAATATATATATTATATTCGTTGTGAAAAATATTTGAAGTTAAATGATTTTATAAAAAATTAAAACAGTTTTACAGCCGTAGTTTTATCAATTATCATTGGTGCTTTATTTATGAAAAATTATAATCATCATTTATCATTTGTATAATTGAGAATATTATACAAATATAAATAAAAAAAAATTACAATAATAGGTATATGTATATATTATTAATGTATTAATATTATATTTTAGTAATATTTAGAATATTAAATACCTACGTTATTATTATATTTTAATAAGGATATATACAATAAAAAAAAATTAAACTTTTAGTTTAATTAAAATTAAATTATTAACAATGTTTTATTGCGCACCGAATATGTACGTACCTATACATGTTTATTACTCATTTCATTGTAAAAAGAATAACAACATTACGTTTTCCTCCTTAATACAAGTAAAATTAGAAAAAACTTTTTTTCATGTATATACTTTTTAATTTATGTGATCTATTGTAGTAAGAACAATAAACACACCTGATGTAGGAATACATAATATTCAATATGTATATAAAAAACAAGATCTAATAAGATGACATATCAAAGAAACTTCCCAGTGAGAATTATTGGAAAGCATTTATCAGCAATAGGTTACACAAAATTAGTTGGTTCATTGTCGTGTTTGATATTTCCTATCAAAAAAACTTGGCAATTGTTTTCCCGACATTCAAAATACAAATTAAAAATACATTGTAGGTCCATAAACTATGTGATTTTTGAGTTTGTGAAGACTCCATTTTAGACTAGGTATATATGCCGCAATTACAAAAAACACGTAGGTAAATAAATAGTTTATGTTCAACGAAGATGTAAGGTTTAGGTTTAATATAGACAACTACTTTTGATTTATTCAAATCCACGTAGTATTTATTGTTATTTATAAGAAGACGGAAAAAATTGACTGTACATAAATTTTTGACATTAATATACCTAATAATGAATTCTGAATGTTGGAAGATTTAAACGAATGTTAATATATATATATATATAATATATATTATATAAACGAGTGATTTATCATGCATGCTTATTCTCACCTTTCATATTGTAATCTCACAATGAATTTATTAAAATTATTATTTTTGGAATTTTAAATGTACCAACACTATTTAACACATTTTATAAACATCATATATATAATTTTTTTAATTTTCCTATTGTGTCACAAACTTCAGTTTTTTTTAATTAGAACAGTCTTTTTTTACTGTAAATTAATATTCAATAAATAATTTTTTTTTAATTTTTGATATATCTAATTCAAAATTCAAACGAATAGTTTTTCAGTTATTGATATATTTATATTGGTAAAAGTCCACAAAAATAGTTTTAAAAAAAACTGAAAATAGATCTAGTATTTATTATATAGGTATTATAAGTCTATAATAGGCTATATTTTTATAAGCTATAAATATAAATTATTAGAATTTTCAAATTACAAATTACTATAGTCCCTATACCTTCCAAACATATTGTTATGGAGTTATTATTTGTAGTACAGAAAGTTAAATAACTCAAAAACTATTAATTCGAATTTTTGATTTTTATGCATCAAAGTTTTCAAAAAAATTATGTACTAAATATTTTACTGTTTAAAAGGGAGAAGGGGTTGTCATTTAAAAAACTGAAGTTTGTATTTTTATTTTTTACAGCATATTATTAGTTTAAAAAACTCAAGATTTAATAATATGTTCTTTATTTCTATAAGTATATTTAAAAATTAAGTAAATTAAATTTTGAACAACTGCATTACCGAAGAAAGAATTAATAAAGGGAGTGAATCGCCCTGTTTAGTCAGTTTTAATTTTATGATTATGACTTGAGGTACTCCGTCATAAGCGCAACTAGGGGGGCTGGAGGGGCTTAGCCCCCCCCCCCCCAAAAAAAAATTCTAATAGCCCCCCCCCAAAATAAATTATTTAATTGATTCCTAAAATATTAATAAACCTTTGAAAATTCAGCTGTATTTCCTTTTTTTTTTTTTAAATTCTGAAGTCTGAACGGAGTGAAGAATGTATTGATTTTACAATGATGTGTGTCTGACGACAACATTTGGAGCAGTAATAATGCTCCGATTTTTGATTTCAGCCCCTCTTTGAATAGGAAAATTCATCTAGTTGGTACTTTGGGGGAGTCAAAAGTAAAATTTTCAAATAGTTTTCAAAAAAATCGAGAAAAACAAAAAAAAAAAAATGACAGAAAAATGGCAATTTTACGAAAAACCACTTTTCGACAAAATTGATTTTTTGATTATTAATAAACAGATACTATAAAGTAACCATAGTAACATATAAAAACTATACTATTTGTTTCAAAATAGAATATATGACAATATTTAAATATAATATATCCTAAACTGACAAATCATCTTCGTTCAGAATCGTTTTTCGTATACAATGATACCTATCATTGCATTCAAATTTAACCTAGGCTATAGCCCCCCCTAAGATTTTGTGCTAGTTGCACCACTGTACTCCGTAGTCCATATTCGCCATTGTTTAAAATCAGCTATTATATTTATGAATAATATATAACATGTAATAAAAAATGCACAACAGTTGCAACCAGACGTTTATTATTAATTTATTCGTCAGCTAAAACCATGTAGGGAATCGTGGTTGTCACTTATCACAATGATTTAGAAGCATTTCCCGTCGATTGATCGATTATTATTGTGTTATATGATGTTTGAATATTAATCTATCAGAATACCTTCTGCACGTGGACTTCGCAGAGACTTCTGAATTCGAGCAAAGCGATATCGCAGTTATATAGGTATAGGAGGCCATTATTTGTAATAATATTCTTAGAACCGTTTTACTATTATTTCAAAATATGCTATAGATTATGCTATACATATACATTTCTATGGACATTTCAAGTTGATGGTATTAATTTTGAAATGACTTCAGAAAAAAAAATATTATGCGATTGAAATGTGCATAATATCATAATACATATATTATATATGTCAATTCTAAGTATACGTGAAATAAATATTATTATATTTAATAATATTATTATATTATTTATTCTGTAAATAAATATTTATTATTTCGCAGGCATGGAAATTTAAAAACATCGAACCTTACTACCACCTGAAAAACAGAATTAAACAATTCCCGTAATAGCTCCCGTTCCCATAGACTGGAAATAAATAGCCTCGCTGTAGGTAAACTTATCGGATGTAGACTGAGTCTAAACTACAATAGTAATTTTATTCACAGGACTCAGCACCACTGAATTAAATACAAATATTTAGTATAGTTCAGTGCTCAGCACATAATGCATTTGAATATTCGTTCGTTAAATAAATAGAGAAAACTGATATCATACAAATTTGTTTCACAATATTTTGGGAAATAAGAAAAATACACATTTTTAATAAAATTAATAAACTAAAATATTTTCTGTTTTCCAATATTGACAATTTAACAAAAAAAACATTAAAAAATATGTTTTTAAATTTTGAGCGGGAATATTTTACCATATCAGCTTGTGATAGTGATAGAGTCGGTTTTTTATGCTTTAATGCAGACATTTTCATTTTACATGCAAACATGTATATTTTAGTTTTTTATAATTACATGATGTAATTTTTAAAAATTTTAAAACGATTTTAAACTATTTATTTAAGTTATGGAAACCGGTCTACAGTACGTACGTTGGTATTTACTCATTAAATTATACATGATATATTTGTAGAAAATCAGTTCAATTAAAATTGAAAATATTATATTAAATATGAACTTAATTTATAAAATACTTTAAATTTTCTAAGTATATAATAAAACATAAGTTATCTTTAGAAATATATGTTGATCCACACGCTCGTCTTATTTGCTCAAAATTGCTTTCCTAAACAATGATTTATCACAACAGTGAATTCTGCTGAATAAGTAATAATAGTATACAGCAAAGTATGTCTTTAGATTTTTACTTTTATTATCGGGTATTCCTCGCATAATATAATATCATACCGGTGATGCATATTTCATCTTTTGTAATATTGTAAGTAGACATTTTGGTTATTATTATTATTCTAATTATATTTTTTTAATAAGATTGTAATTGCAGTACAAGAATCGTTCGACCGGTGTATTCTGTACAAAATGTGATTTTGAAAATAGTGCGTTTGAATTTATTTTTGATCACCTCAAAAATCAAAATTATTGATACAGAGAGTTAGGTTAGGATTAGGTTTCAATAAGAACTTGATTAGGTTAGGTCATAACTAAAAAAAATAGTAGTAAGCGTCATTGCCACAAATGTAATAATCATAATTGCCGTCATATAATTATGTAATATATATGGGTAGGTGTATTATTAAAGTGTATTGTAAACTCTAGATGCCTACTGCTATAGCTGTATGTTATAATATGAACACAGAAACTATGATGAAGTTTTACTATGAATCCACTATTATTATTACTATTATTTATAATTACAAAATGGCAATCAACGAGACAAATATCTTGCTCTGCGTATCTATTTGTAATAAATATTTACAGGATAATCCTTTAAACAAAGAACATTCATTATTTCAAAATCTATTAACGTTTTTAAAAAATATTTTTTATACTTATAATTTATAGTCCAAATAAAACAACATTATGTTTAAAAAAAAGTAATCTTAAAGTTTTTTTAAAGTTTTTAATTTTTTGAGCGACAACATTGTCTGAATAGTGAACATGCATATTATATTTAAATTTATATTTATAGAAGCAGAATATTTTTTTTTTAGTACCTTTATAAATACTTGAAAATCAAAATTCTGACAAATATAGTTTATTATAGCTACAAGTTATAACTTATATACCTACCTATGGATTTAAAGTGTTGATTAGCGGAGTGGAGTGGTACGGGGAATATGTTTGTTTGTAATTTGGGTACAAAATGTTAGTCTACTATTGTCGCCGCTCATCTAAATTCTAAATTACAATAATTTGCTAAGAAAAATATTTTCATACATTTTAAAATATTTTGGAATAATGAGTATTCGACGATGAAAAGTCACCCTGTAGATATATATATATATTATATATTTATATATATATTAATTATTTGTGTGTATACTGTATATTTGTCGCAGGGAAAATGTGTGTAAATAATAATAATATTACGATGTGTGATCGTAGTTTTTTTCTCAGATCGAAAAAAATTACGCGGAATCATAACATATCGCGTGAGCGTTAGACAGCGTCCACACATTATGATGTTGTATCAATCAGGAAAACGGATGAAACAATTAATCAATATTGTTTCGCCAAGATCACCGGTGGTAGGGCACAGCTCCGAGGACGTCAGCTCCGGACTTATGGCCGTTTCGAAAAACCAAGGCATATAAAAGATGTGCGTAAATAGCTGACACGATCAAGTTCGAGTTCCACGGGGTTGCCGATCGATCGTCGTTGCACATAACGGACGCAGAGTGCATATCATATTATAATATACGTGTTGTACGATATTACTTTATAAAAATAACGACAATTCATACACGACAAACATGATGCGTCTCTCGTCTGCCGTAAGTTTATGTATTGTATAATATTGTATAATATTATGTTATATATTTACAAAGGATTCACCTAGATACGTATGGTGTACCGTGTATGTCCGCGTTACAACCAAGTACGTAAGTCACGAGGTGATCCTTTTAACCTTTTGAGATTCTGGGTCGATTTTCATGCAGTTTAAAAAAATAATAGTATAATAACTTTTATCTATACACAGCGGATTTAAACACGAATGTTTAGTTTATTTTTCGTCGTAGTGATATTTTTTATTACTACGACTGATTTGATTTTTACGATTTAAACGATAGACCAAAATTATTTCCAAAAATATTAATTTTTTGAACTATTTGTTCAACAAATTGTTTTTATTTTAAACTATATTATAATGATCACTATAATTATTTGGTGGTAGGCTAGTCGTGTATAAATATTATGTCAAGGGCATCGTTTAAAATATTATGTATATACTACACGACTACTCTACTTATTTAAACTTCATAATATTTTATTGAAAAAATGTTCAGTATTCGATAATCATAACTCGTAGACATATTAGACATAATTTTAAGTAATGTGTTCTGCTTCCCTTTAAAATACATAGTAAAAATTTAAGAATCAAAAAATCCTTATTAAAAAAATAGATTTTTTCATAAATATCATAGATATAACGTATAAAAGTGTTATATTTAACCTATATTATTCGAACTGTTTTGAAATATTTTTTTAAAAATCACAAAAATCAACCTGTATAATAAGTATAACTAGTGGAATCTAAGTAATCAAACTTATCATTTTGTATGTTATCCATGAGGACTCGTTGCCCATTGACACAATCGCTTGAATGAAATTTCGATAAATAAAAATGAATTTTTTTTTTTAACTATATTTATGTATTTTTATTACGTAGATCGTAGTCTTGATGGTCGTGGTTGTAGCAGCGTCCGCCGGTATTTATCCGGTGAAGATGGGCAGCAAAGGCGCCGCCGTGAGGCCCACGAAATCTGGCACCAATCGTGACACGTCAGGTGATAGTTTTCACATACAATCACCAGATGGACAGTATGTATTTGGACACACAAATGGCGAACAGGTGAGGAAATATAACAATATAATATTATTATAGTTAAATTTAGTGTCTACTTAGAAATTGATATACTAAAGTAATAAAATTAAAAATAAACCGTATACACGAAGAAGTTTGAAAAATGTAGGTATCATTAGTACAATAAGGCATAAACATTTGATGAAAATACGATTTTTTTTTTCAAAAAATTGTTATGAATCATTAACCATGCGTTATTAGTATAAATATAATATACAAATAGAAAATGTTTCAAACTAACTATACGATTATATGCATATACCATATATTGTAAATTGTATTATTAATCTATAATAATCCTCGGTAACAATAGCGTTGAGGGGTGGGTTTTTTCGTGCCCTCGGTTAGGTATTATTATGGACAACAGTGATAACAGCTCGGAATTAATAACGTTCACAGGGCAGAGCTGAGATGCGCGACAGCGACGGTACGGTGACCGGATATTACAGTTACGCGGACGGCGACGGTCGAGTGATTCGTGTCGATTACGTGGCGGACAAAGGCGGATACAGAGTGTTGTCGAACGCCGGCGTGCCGTCCGCTTCGGTGACCGTAGAGTCAGACGGTGGTAGTGCCCCCGCTGCAGTGAGCGACTTCCGGAAAATGTACTCGGACTTGACACGCCGCATCAAAGTAAGCTTGCGAATTGACTAGAATTTAGAAGTCACGGTAACAACGGGTACATTATAAAGGCCTAAAGCACATTGTAACTATTTATGTAGAAATTTATAAAAATAAAAATGTAACTTCTGCGGAAGGATACGGTTTGATATAGTGTTCGATCGTTTCATACTTTAAATTTTTTACTCTTACAGAACACAGTCGTCCAACGAGGTCAAAAAGTGGTGGATCCCACAGGTGAAGGCCAACGGCCGGTCGCCGTAGATCCGATTCCGTACCCTACTGAAGAGGTGAGCGCGTGTTTTGAAAAATACATAAAACCTACGTATAAAGGCACATAATATAGTGTTTGAGATTTGGGCAGAGCTGAAGAGCTTAGGTCGATAGAGATCTCTAATAAAGCTTCTTTCTCTAGTATTACAAAACTCCTAAAATAAAGTTATATAAATGTGTAAAGTTTTCAGTAATTTTAAACTCAAGCCTTATTCGATATAAATTTAAATCTTCGTAAAATGATTTCAACATCAAAATGAATCATTAAATTTGAACTATTGACTGCACAAAAATATATTGCGCATGTTTTGTTCTGAATTGTTTGCGATTCAATTCAATTGTCGGTTGTCCTAAGTATAGATAGTTATATTATGATAAATTGATATTTTATATTATATCCACTGAAATACACAAACCAAATATTATTATTTTTTTTTGCGAACAGCAGTGCAACTTAATTGTTGAAAATGACTTTCTTTCACTATTACGTCTATTAGTTGACGAGTTGTTTAAAATTTCTATAATGTATTCGGCGTATTGTACTGCGTAGAATAAAAGTTTAAACGATTGCGAATGACATGTATAATTGTATTTATTAAAATATATTATAGACGAAACATTCAAACCACGAAGCAAAAATCGGTTTTCCAAATTGGAATCAAGTGAAAATATCTACAACCCAAAACCCAACGGTGAGTATAAACGGCAATAAAATTTATTCTGAATGAATCGTAATAAAAACAAACAAAACCAAAATGTACATTTGTTACCAATCAGGATGGAATTGAACATAACGAAGGACAACAACAGCAGCAAGAAACTTTAATTCCTAATTGGGATAATGCAGAGATTACAACTCAAAAACCAAATGTAAATATGAAAACGTATTATAACGCTTTAATGATTGCCTAGTTACAACGATATAAATAATTTTTTAATTAAACATGCGTTAAATTTCAAATTAAGAATACCATCATCATAAATTCAAAATTGTACGTTAATCAATTTACGTACTTTATTTTAAATTGATTTTAAAAATACATATTTATAACTGTTGAGATATTGAATAATTTAATTATATTCTAATTCCATCTAGATATTAAAAAAATGATAAAATAATGTATTTTCTAATACCTACAACTAATTTACAATTACTATAACTGTATTGTTTTATTGCAGTGTTAAATTACAAAAAATGAATAACTTTTATAAAAATCTATACTATAATATGTATACGATGAAACAATAATAATGAAATTATTATAATTGTAAAATAATTTAATTAGTTTAATTTATTAGTATACTGCAGGAGGGGATTGCAGCTTAGATTATTTGGTAATTTAGTGTTCGTAATTCGTATACACTAACTAGCTACGAATAATCTCGAATGATAATATATACCGAGCCATTGTCCTCTGACACACGAATCATTTTAATTAAATTTAATAATAGTAAATTAACTTAAATTTTTATTTATTTTTTACAGATTAAGGAAAACAATAACGATGGTAATGAATCTATTGATGATTTGAAGAATGAAATGATCATTACAGAAATGCCTTCAGTACCATTAGATCCCATTCGACCTGAAGTAATAACAAAAATTTTATGTTTTTTTTAACATAATTATGTATATTTTTGAGCTGGATAAAATATTTATTTATCTGACCTTAAAAGTTTTCACGGAAACCAAACAATAACGAAGAGGAAGTTAATGTTCTAATTAAACATTAAATAGTTTCTAGTTACCATAGAAACTTAAATGTTAATTTTTTTTATCATAATTTTAAATACATAATATATAATATAATATATTTAAAATATTTAAATTTTCTGTTTTTCCGTACAGCGGAAAAAAATATCAATTACCAATCTAGATTTTTTAGATTCTGAACGAAGTGATGAATGTATTGCATTTACTATGATGTGTGTTTTTTTTTTTTTTTTTTTTGTGTCTGACTCCAACATTTGGAGCAGTAATAATGCTCCGATTTTTGACTTCAGCCCCTCTTTGAATAGGGAATTGAATCTAGTTGGTACTTAAGGGGGGTCAAAATTAAAATTTTCTAATAGTTTTCAAAAAAATCGAGAAAAACAAAAAAAAAATGACAGAAAAATGGAAATTTTACGAAAAACCACTTTTCGACAAAATCGATTTTTTGATTTTGCTGTAACTCAAAAACGAATTATTTTAAATACTTGAAATTTTCACCAAATGTTTATATTATGGTTATCTCTTTACAGTTAAATTTTCAAAATATTTTGACCATTTTTAAGCTACTAATAGACAATTGAAATTTTCGACTTTTCTAATTTTTTTTTTCTTCAAATGCCGATAAAAATTTTTTGGGTGGCCAGAAAATCTTGAAAATTTAATACAAGGTTTCTTATAAGTTGTTCTTAAAGTGATAAAAAAAAATCCAAAATCGTTAGTCACAATTTTTTTTTATAAGTGTTTAAAGTTCGAATTTATACGAAATATGTCAAAATTTAAATTAAATTTCATACGCTCATAATGCGAATGTTGGCCATAGTAACCATAGTAACATATAAAAACTATACTATTTGTTTCAAAATAGAATATTTGACAATATTTAAATATAATATATCCTAAACTGACAAATCATCTTCGTTCAGAATCGTTTTTCGTATACAATGATACCTATCATTGCATTCAAATTTAACCTACCATAGTCTGAGGTCCACCCCACCCCCTAATAAACAGCAGAGCGATACCTACTTACCCGCTTTTTTTAACTAAGATTTTTCTTCAAAATACTTAAGAGAATTTTTAAGTACCATTTGTGATCATCATTAGATTACCGATTTTTACTTATAACTAAAATAATTCTAAAATTTTCTTTATATAACCTTTGTACGCATTTAACAGTACACATACACAGTAAATATATACTCTAGGATTTTTATTGTTATTGAATACAATAAATATCCAATGAATATTATCAAAAACAGATATGTTATTTTCAATGTTTTGTTGCTGAAAACCTTGATATTAATTTATTGCACATAATATATTTTATAAATAATAATAATAATAATAATAGTTAATAGCGATTTATTAGATTTTACGTAGACACGATTTAATGATACAATACCCTTGTCTAGGTTCCTTCTAGAGGAGATCATAAGGGAGGATATTCTGATACAATATTCCACGAAGATGATGCCAAGGTAAGCTCGACAATTATGTTCAATAACCAGTTGTTGTATAGTTTAATTAGGTTATTAATTAACATTAATATTTAACTATATATTCAATGTTATATTTACGAGTCGATTGTACATAGTAATCTATCATTATAGAAGACGCAAGTATTGTATGGAGGTGTTTTATTCTTTAGATCCAAACATATTTTAAACATAACGTGTTGTGTTAGTTTTATAACTATAATATGTCTTATATATCGTATAACATTTGTTGTATGTTATTATAATAGGAAATTACCACTGAAATCAGCAACTCAAGAATCGGTGCAGAATTTACCGTAATCGATGACACACAAAATAATTCACCGGTTACAAAACCCGTAATTATCATTTATTTCATCATTTTCTATTTGTATAAATTATTATATAGAATATTTTTCTGATTCAGATATCGATTATAAACAACGTGCAAACAACGGTATCGTATTACGACGGACCCAGACAAACCACTGAAAGCAGTGACAGCTCACTAGATTTCCAGGTATGAACATTGATTTAATGAAATAACTTCATATTTTATTACACGAATACAATATAATATATAATAACATTAATAACATATACCTAAAGGTGTGTGTTGTTGCGAAATAGTTATAATAATTTATGCGTTTGAAATTATTTATCTATTGATCAAAAGTCTGCTGTTTAGGTTATACAATTATTATTTAAGACTATTGAAACGAATCTAATAGTTAAATTTTCACGATTTTAGACAACAATTTCTGGTGTAAAACAACTCGATGAATATTCAACAGCAGTGATTTCAGAAAATGCGACAGAGCATTACCGAACCATTGGAGAGAACGAGGACAAAATTAAGGTGCCTATAACTGAATAAAATCCAAAGATTCGTTGACAATAATATACCTGGTTTTAAACAACTAAATGCATAATGTTTTTCTTTGTATAGATTCCATCTGAAACGGATGTGCTAGTGACCGTCAAACCACTTCAAGAGGATAATGAATCGTTCGAAAATGTACCGACTACAGTTGAACCGATTCGTCAAACTGACGTACAAGTATGTATTATGTATTTATTACAAAAATCGACCGGCTTCGCTATGTTTATAGTTTAAACATATATAATAAAAACAAGGACACGATCGTTTTATTATTTTAAACTTTTGAAAGGCGTTTAATAATGCTTATAGAACATTTGTTTTTTAATTAATGATTTCGAACTACCAAATTAACAAAAACAATGTATGATCTAAATATCTAATTCTACATATTATAAATAACTTCTCTCTTAAAAAACAAAACGGAATTGAGTCTTTGTTCTTATAAGTATTTCTATTGTAAAAAAAAAAATGGACAATCATACAACTTAAATTTTTAGACCACTGCCGTACCGGCAGTCGATTACACGACGATCGAAACGGTGGTAAAAGGAAAATCCGCGTTAGTCACTACGCTGCGGCCTTTGTACGAATCTGAGATAACTTCATCGCAGGTAAATTTAAAATATATTAACATTATTACGATAAGATTCAACACAGACTATTTTGGCTGTCAAATATTGAAATATTATGTATTAATTTAAATAGTGCTTTAAAGTATTTAGTTCCAAATTAATTATTTTGTTTTTGTCTCCTAAAAAGAAAGAAAGTTTGAATTGGAAATTTATTTATATGAGTCTCGATTGTAAAATATTCAAGGATCATTTAATTTAAATTTTCAGACCACCGGCAAACCGTCCAGTGTCGATTTCACGACTATCGAAACTGTTAATGGAAAACCCGCGTTGGTCAGTACGCTGCGGCCTTTGTACGAATCCGAAACAACTACATCACAGGTAGGTACTAAACGTGTAAAATGTATAAATTTTATACATTATCACGATTAATATTTAACGGGCGGTGTAATGTTGAATTAATTGTATAACACGTGTGTTGATAGGCCGGAGGTAGGGTCAGTGACACAGAAACCGCAACAGCAACCGATGCAACAGGCATTCCGTACGTGACCGAACAGAACAACAATAATGAAGACCGTCCCGAGTTTAGAGTAAGCAATTTAAATTGATTTTTAAACCACTCGTTCCGCTGGCGTTCAGTAATGTTCTGACCATTTTTCTTTATGTTGCAGACCTTAGAGCCCAATGAATCGATCGGCACTACCACCAGACCCGACTTTGAAAATTCTCAGGTAAATCGCATATTGTACAATAACGGTGCAGTGAGAATGTATAGGATAAAACGCTTAAAATCCCACCAGAAATTAATTGAAAGCTATTTAAAAAATTTTCTCAATTGGATAATGTCCGTGGAAAAGTACTATTAGTATATTTTAATAGTAATAAATATATTATGGCTCAAAAAAAATTTCCGATTTTCCACAGTTTGCTTACATTTGGACCTACCTATAACAATTATTAAACTTAAGTATTTTTGTAATGTTATCTATTATAAAACCGTTACAATGCATTCCGATAAAAATATTTTTATATATATTTTGATAATTTAAAATGTTGTACCGCTCTCTTGCTTACTTTACATACCCAATTAGCCATTAGGTATATCCGATTTTCATTTATAGTTATGCTTCGGCGATAGTCATTAAAAGTCTTGTATTTCGGTTCGACCAAAATGTCATATTTATGTTATTTTTTTCCAACATATAGGTACAGCAAGAGCAAGAAGAAATAGTATGGCCAGAAATACCACAAGAGCCAGTGCCTCAAGTATTGGTAAACAGCTAATATAATAATAATATATATTACAGTTTACAGATAACATTTTGTCATTTATTTATTTATTTATATTGAAATGATTTAGATGAATTAATTAATTTATTATTTCTATTATTTTTAGCTGCCTCTGGATCCATATCCCGCTGAAGATCCGCGGCCGAAAAATGCAGGCATCAAGACCACTCAGCCAAACGATTCGAGACTGGTAAGGTAATTGATTGCGAGATTGTTACAATGAATTTAAAAAACACTCGGATTGTTGTTAGTTTTTTATTTTTTTTTTTTTACAGGTCAGACATTACAGACCGGATGAAGTGAAGTCGGCGGTCAACGTCTCAGAAACTGAAACGACGACTTTGACAAGTAACGGCGAAGAAAACGACGGCGCTATGTTCAACTTTCCCAGATATTATCTCATCGGTTGACGATTAACAACGTCACACATAATAAAACAAAAATAATATAGCAATTAATAACTCGAATAGGTATTGTATTTATCAGACTTGTTTTAATATGCTTTAATATGCTTAGCTATACGTGTACATTAGAGCATTCCAATCATAATTAAAAGTTGTATACATATATATATATATATATATATATATATATATATACCTCGAAAATCGAAATAGATTACATAATATATTATGATGTATACTTAAATTTATTGAAATAATTATTATTGGGAAACTGTAGTACATAGTTTTAAATTGTTGTAAAATAAATTTTTATATTTTAAATCATTATAATACTTAGAAGTTTAGAACAAATAAACGAAATATGTTTGGTGATTGTGATTATAATAATATAGAACTATTAATTTTTTATTCAACGATATTTTTTCTCTTTTTTAATTTTATTCGAATTTCATAGTAAGTTGTGAGGAATTTTAACAGACGATTTTTATGTGAAACGTAGAAGTGTGATTAATTTTTTGGTTTCACATTGACGGCTGTTGACAAATGTGTTCTTCGAAAAAAACGAAACTAATGCACTTTCCAGAAATTATACATGTACATTATTAAACGAATCGACATCACATGAAACCACAACACTGTTAGATTTCATCTAATCATCCAATACTGTTAAAATTGATCATAAATTACTGAAAATGAACGAACGACTGCATGGTTAGAACGTGTAAGTGGTCAAGTATAGGCAATATATAGATAAAATATTAAATTATCTTATAAGTTATTAATTTATTATACTGATTACTTCATTAGCAATTTAAGTTTGATACGAACAGCAGCGTATAATATTTATAAATATATAATACATATGATGTATTAAATGTGAATTCAAAAATACTTTCACTTTATTCTCTCGTCGTGTTGTCAGTAAAAATAAAAATATAATTTGAATTATCTCTGTCTCCATCAACTGTCACTTCGTTTTTTTAAAAAAAAAAATCATATTTAGGTAAAACGAATTTTGAATTATGAGTAAATCATCAGAAAAAAGTAGCAAGCTTTGCCAACATTAATTTTTTTATATTTCATGAAAATATTTATTTTTAATAAATTTTAAAAATTGACTAAGGAATTTTCATAGCCATCAGTCATATTTATTGATTTATTCCAATTATTGTTAATTTATTTAATTTATTTATTATTAATGTCCAAATTTGAATTTTTTATCCATGTTATGCTTAGCCGTGAGCCGTATAGGTATATCTACTTATTAAAAATACTAATAAGTAAAAATACTTTTTAAACGTATTTAAATACTTAAATGAAATATTAAGCTTTAATTTTAACAAATAATATTATATTATATAATAAGTATTAAAAACAATGTTTCAAATACTTTAAATAGTACCTACATAGCAACTACATTGAGTAAGAGAGCTCCATGACCGTAATTCATCTAGGTAGGTTTTTTTAGCACCTATATACATTATACACATATTTTTTAAATCCAGTGCATATAAATTCCCATATAATTTAGTATATATATAAGTTAACTTGGCCTTTTTATCTATAGTATTTTGAACTCTATAACACAAAACCAATGAATAAATATTTAAAATATATTTTTTGTACTTCTACAACAAGGCTTAAACAAGTTAAACGTACGCACGCGATGAGTGCATATTATAACTAAGTATACATTACTTAGTCATCCATCGTCGGCAGGGAAAAACGACGTCCGACAGACAAAACAATATCATACTCGTTTTTTCAAAATATATACCTACTCATATGTACGGGTGTCTATCATATACGTATATACCAGTACATTACGATAATAATATTATAATTATTGTTTGTCGGAAGTGCGACGGACTCGGAAGCGGCCGCTGTGCGTTGGTCACCTGGTGTCACGCGGGCACGGCGAAAAACAAAAGCGACGGCGTGTTCAGGTACCGCGACACCCGAGTGGCAGACGCGCGGGCGGAGAGAGACATTGCGAGTGAGCGAGTGGGTGAGAGAGTGACGGAGAAATTACGGGACAGAATCGCGTGCACATAATATTATTATTATATTAGAGGGGCGAACGTGTATTTCCAACACAGTCCGATGAACACCGACTTGTGTTTTTTTACAGTCACCTCTTAGTGACGGGTGCGAACGGTCCGTTGTTGTGAGTAGAGGCGTATACCGTTGTCGCGCGTTGGTTCGCGTCCGTGTGTGGGAAAAACAAAATTTTGAATAAAAAATATCTCCGGACAAGTTTTGTTTTTATATCGTTTCGTTTACAATAGTGTCCGTTGTGTATTTTACATTCGAACGACCAACGACCGCAGAACGCAACGCGGCGAGGTTTAACCGTGTGAATATTAATGCACCGCGAACAGAGAGTGATCATTTAGGAGACTTGACCCGAGATCATCAGGTCAGTAGATTTATTGCTATGTATCGTGTATAGAGGTATATTTACAACAAAATAAGCATGCAATACAGTGATACTAGGCACTTGACGACACTTTCTGTTCAACGAAATACAATATTTGAGAACCATATCCAAATTAGAAATATATTATTTTATGTAGTTCGATTAAACAAATTTCTCCATAATACGATTTTTTTTCCACGAAATTCATATAACAAGGCAATTTCACTGTACTTACTCGTAAACGGATGAAGCCTACTCGAGTTTATATTTTTCTTATAACGCATGCTAGGTATAATATCTTATATACCCGTATATATTAAACGGTGCGCGACCAACACTGTTTTAATGGCTGCATCGAATAGTATAATATATAATACATTATATTTAACTAACCTCAAAATATTCAGTAGGTTTCTTTATCTGTCAGGTATAACAAACATATTTAGTTTCATTTTTCTAACACCTAGTATAATGGTATCTCATAAGTGTTTTAATAGTGTAACTATAGTATACAAACGCGCCGTTGTTTAGTATCTGCGGTTGTTAGGTTTGGTGGTGTCAATTATAGGACGCGCGTATCTTGATGACTCATGCCCCTTACATTTTCATTATTTTATGTATTTTTGACTTAAATGAATTGGTTAGACCTTAAGAAAATATCAGTTGATCAACACTATATGGGTATGTACGAGAAAAACTTTGAAATTAAGGTTCAATAGCGTGACCGAAGTAGCACTGAGACAACGAGTCAAAAAGTTTAATTCTTTTTTTTTTTTAATTTAGAAATACCACGAGGCAGAATTGTATAACTAATTTTAGTACTTTCAAGACGTATTTTCTATTTACGTAGTTGCGTTTATATAGTATACTTGCAGTATTATATTATGATGAATGCACTATTTCATCGTCCAAGTTACACACCGTACACCCAATAAATACATTCCCATAGAAAACTACAGCATGCTAAATTGTTTTTCGAGTTATCAAGGTTCGAGTTATCGCGTCTCGACTGTAATACCAAACATAATCGTCTAGTTTAATATTGCAGCAGTGGCCAGTGTTTAGTGTTTACACTACTGCGACGAGCCTTAAAATGTACCTAGATAGATGAGAGTGAGAGATTAATGTTTGGTCGTTTGTATGCATTTTGGTTTCATCAGAGAAAATTAAATTTTAATTAATCATTTTAAAGATGAATCAGCTCCAAAACCATAGTCCATAAATGTCATAATCACGTACATAAAATATATAATTATGCTGTAGCATATAAACGCAAGCACTAGAAAATAATATATCATAACAAAATATTATTTGTGTGACAATATATACAGTGGAAAGTCTCTCGTGAGTCGTGGTTGTTTAAACGACGTATAAACTATACATTCAAAATATGACAAAAATATTGAAATGTACGACGCGATGACAACTGCAGATGTACTACATATTTTTATACACAATAATAATACGAATATGTTGTGCGAAAACATTTCGAGTTTAAAAGAAAAAAATACATTTCAAGCGCACTTATCTCTAACGTGTGTTTAATACATATGTTATTTTAATTTTAATTGGCTATTTAAAATATATTCAGCACATATAGTGAATACATATATTATTATAATACGTGATATCAAATGAATGAAAATTTATCGTGAAAAATTAGTTCCAACTCAAATATTCACAATATATTTCTAAAATGAATAAAAACGACGACGGTGTTATAGCTATTACATAGAGCTACTTTTATTTTATGATTTGGTGCGATGATTATTTTATACAGGAGTTAAATGTACACACATGATATATTCTAATTTATTTTCTTTTATTATTATCTACACGACATAAATTATATTACATATTCATTGTTGTTGAATTTGATTTTGAACGTAGTTTTACTAAAAAAAACATTGCCTGTTAAAAAATAATATGTTGACCGCTCTTCTGTAGAACAAGGTATAATATTGTTATTTATATTATACTATAGGTGTAACGTGTATTGTATTAATACACAGTAACTAGAATACTGTTTTTCAGCATCTTCAGGTTTAGTAGTAGAATTATGTACATTACACGGTAATCACGTCATTTTTTATATTCTAGATTACTTATAATACGCACAATTTATTTATTATGTTGAATGAGGTTAATATAAATAATAATTTAATAATTTTCGAACAGTAATTATCCTATATCCTACCATTATAGTATACCATCTGACATTTAGATTTTATATTAAGAATGATTATTAACATACAATGGTATAGGTAACAAAGATAATGACAACAATTTCGAAAAATTTTCTGTGACCTTTATATGAAAATAGTTTGGTACTTATAATATTGGATTAAATTATTCCATGTAAAAATAATATTGAAAAAAAAATTAAAATATAAAACATACGAATACAAGCGAGACAAAAGTTTAAAAAAAAAGTATTCAAAAACTAACATTTTTGAAAGTTTATATCATATATTACGACGACTTATCACGATTTCTTAGACAAACTAAAAAAATTAATTTAATCGAGCGTTATTTTGAGTTCAAATTTTAGAAAAAATATGATACAATATTCGTTGAAAAGAAATACTTATTTAAATCGTTCGTGTATCTTATAATAATAGAAATGTCATCGCGGTATAAATGAAAACATATTAAGGGCTATGTATAATTTTAATACATCTACATTTTTTGTATGAAAACGGCATCATTGTGTCAACTTTATAGTATAATATTGATATATATATGATATATATATATACCATCGGTAGGTATTATGTTATAGTATATAACATTATAGTATTATGTTACATTGGTATAATGCACTAATATTAATGAACAAGCGTTACGAAGGCTCACAGATACGGTTTGACACGTGATCGTGGTACTTATACAGTTATACATAAAATTATACAGTTGTATATACAGCACCTATAAATATACAATAATAAACCTATATATTATAATGTAGGTTGCAGTGACATATAATAATATGCAAGATTTTATTTAGGATAGGAGAATTTTTATAAAAGATTGATTTTTTTTTAATATTCCACAGTTGATAGAATTTTTAATTAAAAAAACCGGGCAAGTGCGAGTTGGACTCGCGCACCGAGGGTTCCGTACAAACCTGTAGGTATATAAGTAAAAGTTTTTTTTATATTTTTCAAAAATATTTTTTTTTTATATGATGAAACTAAAAATTTACGGTTTTCGTAATTTTTCCTATATCTGTACTATAAGACGTGACTTCGTACGAAACTTCAAGATTCTAAGTTCACAGGAAGTACCCTGTAGGTTTTGATTCCCGTGCGAGTTTCGAAAATTTGACAGACGGACGGACGATATGCGGCTTAAATTGTTATTATTTCTTTCGATTGCGTTGACATAAAAGTTTGATTTTGTTACAGTTTAAAGGTATTATAGACTTAAGTATTTAATATGAATTTTAATTTAATACCTCAACGCGTTCATGAGATAAGGAGTAGTAACTTTGAAATTTTCAAAATTGTCAAAAATATTTTTCAAAAATATTTTTTTTTTATATGATGAAACTAAAAATTTACGGTTTTCGTAATTTTTCCTATATCTGTACTATATGACGTGACTTCGTACGAAATTTCAAGATTCTAAGTTCACGGGAAGTACCCTGTAGGTTTTGATTCCCGTGCGAGTTTCGAAAATTTGCGGAAATTTGCGGCCTAAATGGCTGTATCTTTTGATTGCGTTGGCTTAGAAGGTTGATTTTTCTACAGCTTCCAGGGACAGTAGACCTGAGTATCATATACAAATTTCAGTTTGATACCTCCACGCGTTCCTGAGAAAAACGCTCTTGACAGACGGACGGACGGACGGACGGACAACAAAGTGATGTTATAAGGGTTCCGTTTTTTTCTTTTGAAGTACGGAACCCTAAAAAAAAATAAATAAAAATAGGCAGCTTAAAATGTCTACTAGTATATAAGTATATAACTATAAATTATATTTGATAATTATTTGCCCAAAATCCAAATATATTTTGTATTATATATTTATATATAATCATAAGTCAACATGTGGTTCTCATATTATTATAAATCAAACCTTAATATGCCATTAATCGATAATACATTATACAGGTGATTCAACAAGCAAGTTTCCAGTGTTCCATACATTTTGTTCTTCAATAATGAAGTCAATTAAAATCTGGGTTTTGAAATTCTTAAATATTATTAAAAACCATATTTTAAAGTTCTAGAAAAATGTTGTACTACTTATAAAAAGTGTCCTATGAAGATACAAATTTTTGATTTTTAAATAACAACCCCTATATATTGTACTATAAATAGTATAAATCATTTAATGAATTATTTTATTGAAAAATGTTAACGTATTAAAACGAAAATTCGAACGAGTAATTTTTGAACTATTTGGCTTCCTGTACTGAGGCTATTGTAATTTTAAAACATTAGTAATTTATATTAATCTATCAACATTTATTATTATTATTTATTAAAATAACTTAAGTATAATAAATACTATACCCGGTATTAAATGTATTTTATTATACTTTTGTAAAACCATTTTTAGGAACTATTATTTTTAATATAAACATTTAAATAACTCAAAAACTACTCGTTTGAAGTACGAAGTTAGGTACTTCAAAATCTTAAAATAATTCTATAGAATACTGCTAAATAAATATCAGAAAATAAGAAGCTTTTTATTAAAATAAATGAAGTTTATATCGTTGCAGGACACTTCCCATAGTACAAAAGTCTCAACAATTTGAAAACATAGAATTTAAGTATATTTAAGAATTCTTAAAACAATAATTTGAATAAATGCATCGTTAAATAAAAATTAGAGGATGAACACGTTCCTAACACTTGCCTAGAATAATCTGTTGATATTAGATAACATAATGTCTGCACAATTATTATTATTACATATCGTGTATTAATGTATTATTATTATCATTACAGACGATCAGAGTGAATCTTGACAAGGTGAACTGCATTACAAACCATGAGCACGAGATTCCATAAGTAAGTGCACAACTATACTTGGTGTTATATTGACTGTGGCTAAATATAATATAACCCGCTTGTCTTTATAAATCGTGCGCAGAACGCGATAATAATATGGTTAGATGATGGAAGTGTGATTTTGTTCAAGAGGATCGTTTTTTTTTTTAATGATTATTATACCTGCCAAAAATAATTTAATCATAAAATTAGCTGATAATGATTACATTTTAAATTCTATTGTATTAGTATATAGATATAATACAATGCAGATATTAGATAAATTTTAGATATCAGGCTACTTTTTTGAGTTTTATATATACTTTTATTATATCTTTAGACCAAATTTTGGTTTGAAAATTTTTGGAATGTGTATATTTCGTTGAAAATTCAGAAAGATTAAACCAATCATTATCTTTGCGTGTTTTTAAAATATTTACGTAGTATGTGTACAGTATATGTATAATATATTTAAAACAGTGAAAGGTTCTTGATTTTTTGTATAGATCTTCTTAAAAATATTTTTTTTCAAATATTTAGTACAAACATATAATTCGGTGACCGTTGTATTATAATACTAGGCACTCAATATTTATATTAAATTTATATTAAACGAGTTGTGATGTTGTGAACTTAACGACGAGAATAATATAATAATTAACATGTAAAATTTATCTCCCGATTTTATTAACATCTATACGTACATTAATAATATGATTGAACCTGAAAGTTCAATAACTTACAGCTGGTTAAATATAAATTAACGGTTTTGAATGTTTTCAATTCAATTATTATTAGTCATAAGATGTAGGCGCGAATGCTTTCTCTGTACACACTATACATAATATTATAATACTGTGAGTACAGTGATATTCTTAACAAGGCGTATACCACACACGAATCAATAAAATTAAATAAATATGACTGTATAGATAGGTATAATATAATTATACATTGTTATACTTGTCGAACTCTCTTCATTGTAACCTCTTGCGCGTGTGCGTATGTGCAGTATATATATTATATATACATTGTTCGGTAACATCATTAAAATAAATTTAAAATAAATCAATACCACACAGCGTCTTGATTTTTACCGACAAATTTCTACTGACCGAGTTCCATTGTACGCGACGAGACAATAATAATAATAATAGTATATGACATTATACGTTTGCGTTTAAGGGTACCGCGGGAATCGAATCAAAAATAGAAATCCAAAACGTCTAAACATTACAATGTATATACATATTATACGTATATGATTCGGTACAGAGAGGAGTGAATGAACGATGATGAATACTTACGATTTACTTGTAATTATAACTCGCTGGGTTTATAAAGAATGATTTTTTTTTAAATTTAAACTTATGATTGTTATTATATACAAAATGAATAATAATAAAAAAAAAATGTTGCATATTCGTTCGTACGGAATGAATGAATTAATTGTTAGCACCCGTTTCAATAGTCATGCCGAATATTCTGCAGTGTTCTCATCTGGATCATTTCTAAACGCAATAAAAATCAACCCGTTTAAGGTGGGACGTCCGTCAAGTCTTTAAATGCACTCAAGGACTTGGTGTATTATATAATTATAAGTCGTGGGTAACAATCAGTGCGTGTTGTATTCAAAGTTAAATTTCGATTTGTGTGTATATATATATGACCAAATTGCAACGAGCATTTTGATATATTGCGTGTACTGGCTGCTCTTTGCCTGCTCTTATATAGTCATATTATACTATCATATTCTCAGTGGAAACGCTATTTTATTGATGAACATAGTATTAAAATATAAATTATAGTAACCAATACAAAACAAATACGAAACTCGACAATTGCATAAAATAAAGTAAAGATCCGTATTGCCGAAGTGTAATTTATTATCATGCATATCAAAATTACAAGTAGATAACAAATAAAATAGTATTTATATAAGTAGAATTAAAATAATAATAATAATAATAATATAAATTCTATTGTGAAAAAGCAATACTTTAAACTAACACAAAGCGGCGCGTGTATTTATATAAATATTTTCTACGCTGTATGCGATTATTTTTTATAATGAAGAGTCGTACACCTATGCGTATAATGCTGATAATAATATTATATTATACTAAATTCGTTAAGTTTTCCAGATTTTAATTATTATTTTACACTTTCCCCGAGCGCAATTATTTTCACTTTTCCCATTAAATATGAATTCGCATCGGTTATGATTGCATTTAATTTAAGATGGCACCTATATGTATGGGTATCTTATAGTTTTTAATGTTCTTATATACGGTATTATTTATACAGAGGATAGGTATAAATGGTCAAGGTAGATAATTTAACCGCTAAAACAACAACTCGCATCGCGTTTTTCTATTCAAACCGAGTTGACTCGATTTCTTCTAATTGCTTAAAATTTCGTGTCAAAAATTATCTCTGTTAATCAAATAGAAAATTAAGAATTTCACTGCCTTATATACTTATAGAAGTAGTTTTTAATTTTGCGTTTTTAATTAATTAGTTATACTACCGGTGTTATTAAATACCATTTAATATTTGCTGTACACGTGCTTACAACCATGCCATTATAGAGGTAATTTTTAATTTAAAAGACTTGATCAAAATTCAAACTGAACTTTTATTTTTAATTTACGTGAATGTTAATTATACAATGAAATTTAATGTTTATATTTTATTTAATCTGTCTATTGAGCATTTATAGAAGAGACTCCTGCTATAGTAACTTCAGGATATTGACATAAAGCCATCATCTTTGCGTCGTTTAATATATGTTTAACATAAATTTATTACTCAAATAGTTGATCTTTATTATCACTTATCACCAATTTATTGGTTTTCAAACATTATTATCTATATGTGGACATTAATTTTTATTAAATAACGGTAATTTACAAATTACACATTTCTATTCCAATTCGATTGTGGTATTTCTGTGTACATTTCTCGTTATAGATGCGCATATTAGAAACTGTATCGAATACAGTACACACGTTTAAAGTAGGTATAATGTAATAATAATAAATAATAATATATTCATATAGGTACTCAAATTACCGATATTATGCGTATGACGTATTTGTGAATTATTATGGTTAACTATATACCATACACTTTCTTTAAAATGAACAATAATACGTTTTCATAAATTTACAATACAATTTTGTATTGCTTACGTCATTGACAACTTTAAGTCTTAATAAACGACTTACTTAATTTAGGTAATGATTATCGAAACTAACTGTATTGACGTATTGTACTTTGTATATAGGCCTAATATATACCTAATATAATTTTCGTCGTATACAATATTATAATCATCAGGTAGGTATACCAACAAAATCATCTTCGAATATATTTTTACATATTATCGTAATGCTAGTAATAATTGTAAAGTACGCACAAGGATAATAATTATATATAGTTACGTCCAGTGCCCAATGTAATAATAATATTATTATTTCAGAGGTCAAACAGTAAATACATATTAATTTACTACGTTAAAATCGCACGACAAGGACTTCTGTATATCTTTTATCGGCATATTATATCGTATACCTTTACTGTTTGCAGGTCAATTAAGGGACCTCGCTACGGTTATTATTTAAGGGACAACATTTAGGGCCTAATGATCTGTGTGTTAGTTGTAAATGATTATTAGTGTAAGTGAAATACGACGCGGGTACCGACTGGAGTACGCGCATGCATATGTCAATAACCCGATAATAATAAAAATTCACTATACGAATTTTACGACAACTTACTCATTGATTTGACAAAATTTAAGTTAGTTAACGTTGTCTGATCTTAATTCTGAAAAAATATTTAAATTCAGCAGAAAAATGTCTATAGTTCGTACGAGACATTCTGGTTTTAATTTTAATTTTAAATTTAATATTATGAATTGAAAAAAATCATATTTTCAAGTTTTTATTACCACTTCATTAGAATATAAGATTTAATTTTTACAAAGTATTCCGTACGATCTATAGACAATTTTCTGCCGAGTCAGCATCTTTTTCAGAATCAAAATCGGACATCTTAAACTAACTTTAATTTTGTCAAAACTTTACGTCTTTTGAGCTCAAATTGACGGCAGTAGCGAGGCCCCTTAATGTAAAAAACAATGTACACTGTAGTTTTCGTGGATTCGTTAATTTTGGTATACGCGTTTTTACGATATCATATAGCCTTCGCCCTTCGCGACGAAGGGTCCTCAGTCCGATATTAAATATTAATGTATAATAGTGTACGTAATAATAATAGCCGCTATTTGTACGCGCGTATATTCCACATAATACTATAATAACGTCAGAATACTCCCGAAATATATATTTTTATATGCGTATTTAATATCATTATCTACCTTCGCGCAGTGCAATGCCCTACTCGACTCAGTGATTTAATACAATTCCCGGCACATCATCACCGCAACCACGTGTATACACGCATAATAAATACAATACGGACGTACGTGAAGTAGAACTATCGACGAGTGTATGATGTATTATTATTTATTATTAAGTATTTTCGAAACGAGATCGAATCTAACGCGGCGAAAAAACACAGGACGTCACGACGAAATATTATTATTTTTATCTTCGCGAGAATACCGTGCGATTGAAAATATTTTTTCGAATTATTCCATCGGAAATCTATTTATTGAAGTGGAAATAGTGATTGGAGAACGTAATGCATGCAATACATTATAGCAGCGTGTTTCGTGTAACAATACGCGTGCGTGTTATTAAACTCGACGAATGAAATCAACAACGTTCGTCTCTAATTACCTATATAGAATAAAAAATAAAAACTGATTTATTAAAATATGTTATATAAATTATAACTAATAATCTATAAGTATCTTATAACTTTAAAATGAGTGTGTAGTGTTTAAAAATTTCATGAAATATTTTCTTTTTTAAATAAGTTTAATTTTTATAAACATTTTTCATTCCATTTATAAAAGAATAGTTTTCCAAAAGCTTATAAGGAATCGCATATATTATTAAAACTACTACTTATGAACTTTATTATTATTAATTAATTAATAATTATCAATTTATCATCAATAGGTATTTGTACTAAAAAAATTCAATGTTTCACGTTTTTGTGAAATATTTCAGACTTGAAACACTAAATAGGTATATATTATATATATATTATAACTTGTAAACAATAATTTGACAATTTTATGAAATGGTATTCATTTATTTTACACGACAGAAAATATAAAAAAATCGTCAAAATGACACGTCTTTATCATGAAATTAACGTTTAAATCAAATTTGACACCATATAAGATATAGTGCGATGGTTTCATGATTTTAAGATAATTCTCTTTGTTGAATACTATTTATTTTCGGAATAATAAGTTTCAAGATGTTTTATAGGTGAAATATAAAAAATAAATATGTGCACATATTTATTAGATACGAAATACATTATACGTGTATGCACAATATATAGTCATACAGATACTTAAACTTATATTTTATAAATCAGGATAAATTAAGTTGCTCTCATAAGAAAACATGTCTATAATTTATTAAAAACATAAATACTATTTAATAACCAATTTCATCTTACTCTAACTGCAGATTATCAAATTGTCAAAAATTAACGACGTGAAATTTTTGAAAAATTACACCTTTTGTATAGATGTTGGTTTATTTAATAACCATAGCAACTATGACATATATAATAATTATTCTTATTGAAACAAATAATTTAATGTACTTTTGAATTTCAAAGATAAATTAAAATTTTTTTACAAGTATTCTATTAAATTTTAGATATAAAAAGTATCAAGGCTTATTAAACAGAAAAAAACCATAATATATGGTATATTAATATAATTAGTTTAAATATTTTTTAGTTTATGTAGGCACTAGGCAGAACTCACAAACTATTAAAGAAACACGAATATACATTACCAATGTGTAAAATAATGAAAAATTTATAAAATGTGTACAAAAAAAAATTATATCGTATATTATTAAAAATACTATAAAATAGGAATAAAGTAAATAACATAAAAGGCCAAAAACTACCTAATAGTAATACAAAATGTCAATTCAATGCAAACAATTTTAAATTAAAGTTTCAAATTGAATTCTTCATTGTGTAATGTAATCAAACATCGTGCTAGGAAAACTAGCTCTTACAATGAGCTAAAAACGTATTTTATTTCTATACTTCAAATGCACAGCCCCAATAACTATATTCTGTGACGTAGAATGCGTTCCGTTAAAACAGCAGTGACGTGATATTTTTTTCTACCGGCGCGCGGCGTGCAGGTATTGTACTATATATGGACATTATATTACGATTTAGTGAAACTTCAGTTTGACATGTTGGAAATATCTCATTGATACATATTTGATGTATACCCACACACAGCATTATATCTGAATGCACGAGACGAAAAACCAAATAAACGTCCCGGCTATGTATAAAACGTCTGCGTGTATAAAACTCTTCGATTTAACACGAACCTAAATCAACAATAGACATTCCGGTGCAAGATGTGCCAAAGTCGCATTACAAAACAACTGCTTTCTAATAGCTACGAGATTAGGGGCACGCCGCGCCAATGCCGCCGACGCCTTAGCCACCGATTGTCTTTCCTTTCACCGGGTCAAAAATCGGCGATGCCGACGTATATAATACGGCCTATCATCGGTAAACGTATTGTTGCGCAATCCGAATCTATCGTTTACATATTTGATACTGTTAAACCGCATTAATTTAAACGTTTATAAATGAAAATACATGGTAATATCATAATATACGGTGTTATTATATATTGTTTAACATTACCTAAGTGATTTTTGTTGTTTGGTTTAGAGCGGCTCAAGACGGTTTCGTAAACCTACTGAAGGAGGCGACTAAAAGAGATTGTAATGCCAAAGATGACGACGGGATGACGCCGACGCTTTGGGCGGCTTACAAAGGGCACCTGGAAGCGCTGAGGATACTTGTCGGCAGAGGGTAAGGATTGCATAATGTGATTATGTTGCTATTTTTGTCAAACACGTTTATTACGCTATCAACGGTTTGTCAAGAAAATCAATCGATTGTATAACAATCGGTGGGAAAGCGTGACATTCAGGTCCCAGGACTAATTGGTCTTATAATATGATGGTATACAAGGTGATTTTTTTACCATGAATCACTCATTATTTCCAAAACTATTAACGTTTTTGAAAATGTTTCTTTGGGTATAATTTACAGTCGAAATAAAACATTTAAAAAAAATAATTTTTACCTTCTTACCACAACATACATTTTTACAATTTCTAAAGTAGAATATTCTTTGAAATATTTCGATACTTAAAAATCGAAATGATGGCGAGTGGTTTTTGAATTATAACTTACAAGATAATTTAAAATTTTAGTGACTGGAGTGTAGTGGAATGTTACAGGGATATACCGTAAAATATTGACCTATTACTCCGCTCACATAAGCTTTAAATACTTATTATTACTCAAAACTACTCGTCCAGATTTTGGTTTTTATTTATCAAAATATCCCAAAAAATATTCTGTTTCAGACTACGAAATAAAAAAATGTATGTCGTCGTTCAAAAAAAAAAAATATAAAACTTAAAATGTAAATTTAATAATTTAATTAAATTATATTTTTAAATTTTGCTTTATTCCAACTGTAAATTATGTAATAAAATTATTTTTAAAAAGATAAATAGTTTTGAAAACAATAAGTAGTTAATGATAAAAAAAACTCACCTTGTATAATGTATATATGTGTACTATAGGTTCGGTTTCAGTGAAATAAAAACAATAGTAACGACGTAATAGAATGAAAAAGACTAGTCAGCAGTAAAACTAACATTTAAGGAGTTTAATATTGGATCTTAGCAGGTGACTTCCTATCGTGTAACTATTGTAATTATTATGTATAATTACTTTTTATAAAAACTAATAAGAACCAAATAAGCGTGTTATTTTAACAAAGTGTATAAACGAGGTTTTATTTAAAAAAAATACTCTATTAACGTAAAAAAAAGACAAAGATACATAATAAATTATATTAATTCTAATATATCATTTCTGGTATTCGATTACGTTTTAAATCGTATCCAATATCTACTTAAAGGGGATTAGTTTAAGTCTACCACAAAAATTGACCCTAAATTCTATTAATAATTAGTATCCATTAATTGCAAATAAAAATCCTAGTACTTACTACTTAATATGTTATGTCTTAATTCGTACTTAACCAAGCTCGGTGTCTGACGAAATATAAACTTGTACAATATTAATAAAAGACGTGCCACTATTTTGACTGAATAACATGCTATGTTTTAGGGGTGATCCAGAGAAATGCAATTACCATCTTGGACAAAACGCATTGCATTTGGCTGCGTCTAAAGGTCATTTGAGTTGTGTGACTTTTCTAGTCGGTTTTGATGTCAACTTGTGGGCTTTAGACTTAGACTTTCTCACAGCAATGCAGTTAGCAGCCATACATGGTAAATCGCAAGTACTTCAATACTTGGATAAAGCGGCCGCATCTCAAATTATGCAGAACAAGTAAAATTACTTTAAAATTTAAACATAAAAATGGTACAATTGATTATGGTTATTAATTTTACGACATTATCGTGGTATTTTTAAGGAAAAAAGTTGAATCTAAAAAAGAAAAAGCTCAGAAAGACGCAGAACGTAACCAAAAAAAGTACGAGGATCGGACGAAAAAAGAAAGAGAAAAAGAGAAAAAGCAAATTAGAAGGGTGGAAAAAGAATACTTGGGTGGCAACAAAGCAGATTCGGAAACTGCCATACCTACAGTCAGATCAATTCCTCTGTCGTAAGCATTCTAAGCAACAGCATTTAAAATAATTCAATTATACATCGAATTCAAAACACAATCACCCGTTTTAAATTAAGAGTTAATCAATGTGTATGAAATACGATACACTTTTATAATAATCAAAAAAACGAGAGAACATTTTTTTCTTATTTTGTAAATACGTAGTTTTGAAACGGTATCTCTCGCCGTAAATCCAATTCTCGGTATAAACGTTACATTTTAATGAGATTGTATTTTTATTTTGATATAGTTTGCGCAAATCTTCATCGGACCTGTCCTGTAAATCCTTCACAGAGATCGTCGGATCTGGTACCGTGAAAAAACCGTTTGTTAGCTCGGGCGGCGTAAAAAAGATATTGGACAGGAAACTGAAGGCGGCAGCGGCAGCAGTGGATGCACACAACAAAACCAACAAATCAACGTTCAGATCGATAAAAGAAGTGAGTATAATATTGCGAGTATGCTGCGTTCTTATTAATTAATTCTATAAAAGTTGCGTTTACCGGATGACACCAGTTTTGGATTTAACGGGGGTGTACAATACCGAGGCCTCAGTCCGATGGCTTAGATTTTCTAACTTTGTAATGAAATGAATTATTGTCAATATCGAATAATAGCCAAGAAAAAAATAATTTTAACAAATATTATTCGTACTCGTTTAAAATTTTATCATCCCTATTTATTTGTAACTTGATTCAAAGGAAATGCATTATCCATGAAGGTACCAAAAGTATAATTAAAACGTTTTATTTTTTAAATCTATCTTAATTTCTATCAAAGACCAAACGATATATAATTAATAAATTATATAATATGTCAATATGTGTGTACATTTATGAATAGATATTATTATTTTTATACGAGGACTTCAATATTAGTAGTTGCATCTCAGCCTTCCGATAGTAAAGTCCGGCACTGGATGATCCTACTGCAATGTAAGAATTTCACATACTATCTATATATTTATAATTCTGTAGCTACCCAAACGTTTTTCTAAAATATTAGATTTTTTTGCTATTAATTTATCAAATTATAAAATAAGTAAAATTATAACATTGTATAATTTCGTCCGGTAGGCTTAATCCATATAAACGTAAGTAATATTGTTACTATTATTATTATTAAAATAAGTAAATAAAAACATGAAAATATATTTTATAGTACGACGGTAGAGAATATCTTACCAAAAATTCCGTCGTCGTCATTGCGCAAACATAATGTTATTTTATTATTATATACATTGTTATTGTTACGTAAACGATCCACAGGTCGAGGATAGCACGAGTGTACGAACCATAACGTCAAATGGAGATTCACAAATTATTTATGTCAATTCGTACGAGAACGAGAACGGAGGTAAATACAATAAACTGATATCAACGTGATAACATTATTATAATAATATGTAATGCGTGTACCATATATAATTCATAATAAAAACTCATCACAAAACGGTTTGACGAAACATGACCGCGATCGTAGCTACTCAGTGAATTTTACATCGCGTACAGTCGACACATTACGCTATTAAATCTATTTTAAAATCGTATTGAGCGTTGTGCCGTTTGTACTTAACGCAGTTATGAAGAAAATAATAATTTCGTGTTTTTTAGTAATGAGTAAAAACTGGGAGAATATCAAAGTCACAGTATACCTACACGACTTTTTTTGTTTTATACAATTTTTTTATCATAGGTATAATATATAGTTGGAAGTGTATTTTAAATTTAAATATTATATGTTATTATATTAAACAATATCGGTCTCAGTCTATTAAAGGTACTTTCGGAGCAATTTCGTCTGTTATTATATTTTTAATATATAATATTATCAAATGAAAATTAAAACAAAAAAGTGTAATTGAATTTAAAATAAAGCATGAATAATTTTTATTTTTTTAATAATTTTTCAAAATTAACTGTAATTCCAGATTTCAATAGAACTATTACACATTACCTACATATTATTTTGACTATGAAATAAAAAAATAAAAAATCATACTTTTTAATTTAGTTACAATTTTCTTAGTACAAAAAAAAAAAAAAAACATTGCATAAAAAGTAATAATAAACACCAAAACAATGATTAGCAGAAAAAGAATTACTGTAACACCCTGAAATAGTCAATGTCATTTTAAAGATAAATACATTTTTTTCTTACAATTAATATTCTCCACCGTTGTTTTATGAACAATCTTTATGGGAGTCAGAGAAATATTATGCAAAACTTCGTTCAAACTAACTACTGTATTATAGAGTATTATGAAAAGAGTTCTACGGAGAAGAAAAATTGTCGATCGACCATATAGACCAATACTGTACTGTACAATAGGTCGTTATCTTGACATCCCGTAACAACTGAAAATATTTTTGATTCTCCGGTCTATTACAAAACGACAATAGAAAACGATAAATGAGCGTGTCTAAGTGATGAGCCTGTACAGAAAAATTTCCAATAGTCTTCAACTATAGACTAAATAGATTTTAGGTCAAGACATAGTATATTATTGTTATTATTATTAAAATTTATATATTGTTTAACTGTGTCAACATTGTAAAACACATACACATCGCTATGGCTGTAATAAAGAAACTTCAGTTTCTCCCCATGTCTATGGCCACAAATAAAAACTATAATATTATAATTACCGTATCTCGTACTAAATCGTTTAACGTTTAACATTAATGTAATGTTTGACGTTTTAAAGGGAAAAGAGGCAGGATTTCGGATGTCTTCGAGTTACACCGAACCATTTCACAACCAAACTTCATCATGGATCTACAACAGCAGAACGACGACGCCAATAAAGTGCATTGGCACGATCAAGGCAGCATGTTTGATCGACCGGGTTTCGGAAGCGTCGCGTTCAGACAAAAGTAATTTGCTCATATTATTACACACACCTACACGTAAATATTGTAATATAATATTATATAGTACACAATATATGTAAATGTAATAGGCAACTACTCGTATCGACATTATACTGTGGAACTGCATAACCGATAAAATATAATAACCGTGTAATTTTCGTGTGGCTTGTTCAATGCGAGAAAGAAAAAGAAATAAAATAGTATACCGTTTCAGAGAATAATTTTAATCAGACGACGCATGTATCCATGTCACTGCAGCTACAGGTCTTTTTATAACTTAATATAATTTTTTTTTTTTAAGGAAAAACATACAAAAATCAGTCTGTAAAAACCAACCAAGCGTCGTGTTTTATTTCATAATATCTAACGTTAACGGTTTAATTTGTTCATTACCATAAATTATTCCTCGACTTGAGTAGCTCATGTGAAATGACTCAAAATTCGAGCGTTGAAGACTTTATCACGATTACGCGATCAATTACGGCTATTATTTTTCTTGTATATTATATTATGCATATTGTTTTTTGATCGCTTACCGCAGTTATTACGTCATATAAGGCGCATACCTATGGTTATTGAGCTTTAAAACCAGTTTTCATAAAAACCAAAACCAAACTTGTACTCGAGGTCAGTGGCGCAACCAAGGGGAGATATGGATCCTCCTCCCTTCCGCATGACAGTGTTATTTCAATATATTCATACTATTATAGTGATAGAATTAATTCCTCAATAATGTAAATTGTAATGGACAATGCTATTTAACAACAATCTAAAATATTATGCACAAAATAAATATACTATGAACTCTAGATGTAGCGATCGTTATATTGAGACGTTACACTACGCTTATCGTGACGTATAAGATTATTTAAATGACGTAACACGTCGTTACGAGCTTTAGGCGTTTTTGAAAAAGATACTCAATTAAAAAAAAGTTACGAACGCAACACATTATAATACCCTATAAATATTAAGTTACTTTTTAAATAAAAAAATATAGCTACATGCTAAATGCATTAGTCCTGCAACTGTGAAAACAACTAATATTACTATCGATGAAGTGGCTGTGACGCGGTCCATGACGAGCATTAGTCTTACATCGGGATTAATATAGTCAGTGTAGAACTGTGACCATCTTCTGAATAATACTGTAGATGTTCTATTTTGTAATATTATACAAGTCCTAGTTGCATTGACGTTATAGTTGCATAATATTAATAAATAATAATAAATATTATATAGCCTATTGTTCTAATATTGAGTAAAATTCTGCTGGTCGGTATAATAATATGCACCCGCCGGGGTGTGTGTTTCAGTATTGCTCAATGTTATAATAAAGTATCAAGTTTACGAGTACACCATAAACTAATATTTCAATAATAGGTATACTTTAATAACTTGTTAACTGTAGTTTGGGTTTATTACAATTTATAATTGAACTAAAGTTAAATGGATATGTAGGGGCACGGAAACAAAATACTTACTCTCTCCTCCACCCACCCACCCACCCACCCACCATATACACACATAAACACAAATAAATATTTTACAGGATATCCGCCTATGTATATATCTACTGTTGCAGTGTGTAGTTACATAATACTTCCTAATAATTATATATCTAATACGTTTTCAGCGTGACCACAATTCCAGTACCAGATGTGTCTAGGGCGACTATTGAAGACGAGGCGTGCAGTATCGGCAGCGCTGGAAGTCTGGTGAAGCGGAACCAACCGAGCAACACTATGTCCTGGGACGAATTCCAAAACAGCGACGGTAACATTAAATCCAATACGTCCATCGTCATTTATATTACCGTGAATAATAATTATTATCGTTACGCGGAGAAAATACATCAAATATATTATAGTGTCGAAAAAATAATAACGTTGCGCTGTACACGACTCGTTTTAAAACCACTGCGCAGACTTCGGAATCGTAAACCGGTACCTATGGTCAATATTCAACAAAGATGTTTTTTTTTTATATTATAAATAATAAATCCAAACGTTAATCCAGATCGAATCATATAGGTATTCACTCGCCATATAATTATACCATAGAGTACCGACTTTGAACATGCAGACGTACGTATGTCATGTACAAGTGGATAAACCTATAGGCCCCCGCAGCGTTGTTGTAAGATTGTATAATATAATATTTCGGAATACACGCAGAAAATAATATGTAGACTTAATACAAAATTATTATGATATTAATTGTGGATTATTTAATTGCTATTCACTTTGCTCAAATCTTTACAGACGCCAGACGGTGTATAATAGTTCGTAAATAATTTCCTTTCTAAACTAGAAAAAAATATTTATACAGCGTGTCGATGATACCAAAGCCCGGAGGTAAAATAATTTTCATAAGTTATACAATATCGTCAATATCATCACGCGAACAACGGAGTCCGAAATGCACACTTCTTAGTACAGTACCTAGCTATATTTAAAATTTTTATTTTGTAATTTATTTAAAAATACAAAAACTAATAATCAAGTCCGTAGACTTGCAAGTATTGATGTTAAATTCTATGGAAATTTGTCTTTTAAACTTGCCTTAACTCGATATAAAAAAGAAAAAAAGTGAATAACTGCTCTGCTGTACTGAGTCAAGTGTACCTCGTCATTTTGAGTAGGTTACTACAATGGATGTGTTATAATATAAAAAATTTATAATTAAATACATTATATATATCAAAAGCATTTTTGAATGTTAAAATATAAAATCTTTTGCTTTTTTTGGCAATTTCTAATAGTTTTAATCGTATATTATTACAAAGCAGAATACTTATGAAACACACAAAATAATTTTGTAGTTTCAAAAGTAAGTAAGTACGAATTCAAAAAGTGTATAAATTCACATAAAGACGTTAAAATGTCTTAAGTATTATTTATAATTTTACCGTTAATCACATTTTGAATGTTAATACACACATATATATATATTATATATATATTTTAATAATAGTACCCAGAACGATTTTTTTTTAAAGTTCAATGAAAAGTTGTTATATTATTCGTATTATTGAATACACGAATAAATATTTATTATAAAATAGGTAATAAATAATAATCTATATCTATGCATTTATTATTCACTCGAATATACATTTTAAAAAGAGAAAACGATTGATCTCTTATAAAAATTGTAACTCATTAATTCATTGAATTTCATAAAATGGCAAAATATGTTCTTATCAATTTTGGCGTATTATCTAAGTTTAGGTACATCCTAATAACTCCACATGGACAGAATATTATTTTTCTACAATGAATCGACTAGTACAGACAGTGCAGTATATAATAAATTATTTTACAGTGATTATAATAGGCGAAAATTGAATAAATCTTCTATGCCGATTCTATGATCATAGTCTACCGCGAAACTTTTATTCGGATTATTATTGCAGTGAACTTATTATTGTCTTTCGTTTTAGAGGAAAACATCGCGCTGAACGGGCGCAGTACAAAGTGGTCGGCCGTGCACAAGTTCCTGGTGTCGGCGGGCGTCGGGGAGTACGTCAACAAGTTTGTGGAGCAACAGGTGGACCTGGACGCACTATTCATGCTCGATGACCGAGATTTGGTCTCGCTCGGTCTGCCGCTGGGCCCCAGGAAGAAGCTGCTTGGCGCCATCGAAGAGCGGGTGAGGAGACGCTGTACCCACGAAAACATTGGCACCTGTACAACAATGGTGGACACGATGGGTCCTGCAAAATCGCTGAACAAGTGTTAAATAAATTTTGTATAAAAAAAAACCAAATCACTGTATCGCGGGTATTGGTAGAGTTAGATAGGTGCAATGTTCAAGGCTGTGATTTTAACGCACCGACCAAAAGGACGCTTTTAAAAAAAATGTCACAAATTCGTTCTGAAAATAAATAATTTGATAAAAGTTATTTCAAATAACAACGCGTGTTCGTTAAGAATATACGCTATTATTCTCATTTATGTACAAATCATAATTCAAAAATAATTGTTGTTTTGTATTTAAAGATAAAAATGTAAGAATTTAAGAATATTTTTTTATCAGTATTCATAATAATATTACTGACAAGTTATCTAAAAATAATCTGTCTTCAGATGTAGCATTTTATATTATAACGTCAGAATCGAAATGTACAAAAAAAAATACAAATATTAAAATATATACAATAGGTATGTTATAAAATTAATAAAATTACATATTAGTATTTGGTACAAAGATTACAATAGAATTCATCTTAGTATTATGCTAGCTGAAATAAATAGACAAATTTAAATAAAATTTAATTTCTTCCACAAAAAAAACATGCAAGTGCATTAAAATTCACAACCCTGGACATATGGCTAATCGACATTTAAAAAAAAATAATAATAAAACAATACAATGATGAAATATAACTTTTTCAGATTGTATACAAAAGGTCTGTAATAAAATTTAAGTTTGATCTTATTGTATATTATATTACTCGTGGTACTTTCAAGTATACAACTTTTTTTCGTCTAATCGACATAATACGAACTACATTTATGAACATTTTAAAGTTTTTGATACGATATTTATAGATATCACATTCGGCTAAAAACTAAAATTAAATATTAAACAAAATGAGACGTAATAAACTCTTGATTGAACACCCGCGATAGTTACGGTAAATATAAACTATTAACAATATATTATGATATATATATATATATAATATAATCTTATATAGGTACTAAATTGTTTACGTTATTTGTATGATAACTAAATATTAAATCGGTACGCGTTTGTGTATTATTTCTTGAACTAATGTTTTATTCTGCTTTTGGTTTGGACTTGTACCTAATTATGTATTAATTCGTAGTGATTTGTATTTTATTTTTTTTATAAGTATTACGTATTTACGTTTATCTCTACTGTTACTAAAATAAAATCGTAAAACGTTTTATAATAAGATTTATATAATATAATAAAATCGTATAATATTTAAATTGGCAATGAAAATAATAATAATTGTTATTAAATAAAGCTACCTATGTTTGTGATTACGTAATTTACCAATATAATTAAGTATTAGCATTGCATTACTAGTTAGATTTTTATAGGTAGGTACTTGGACCAACACTGTTGTTGAGATTCGTAAAATACGTATGACAAATTTAAGCTATACTATAAGTATTTATTATATTTAAATAGATGTACTTGTGACTAATAAACCAATGTATATATCAATTAAATGGACTAAAACTAGATGTATGAGTATTATTTTGTACACATATTGATCGAAGATACTCTTAAAATTGTTCAAAATATTTTTAAAATTTTGTCATGTATATAGAAAAATCTTCTTAAGCCATAGAGTATAATCTATGGATGGATTTTCCGCTCATGCTATGAAGATACCAATAAATATACCTATATCCTAAGTACTTGTTATAAAATAATTAACAGTATGTATTTTACAAACAAAAACCAACTTTAAACTTAAAAATTTTAGTATTTTTACTAACCACAAAAGGTGATGATAGACTCAAAATTAAATTTTGAAAAACACGCATCATCTAAAATCAAAACATTTTAAAGGTGACACTAGAAACAACGACTTGAACACAATAGATAATTGAAGAGAATTCAAATATTGGAAAGACATTCATTTATTTGTTCGACCCAAATACATAATTTAAGTACCATCATGTAGTTAAACAACTAATTTTGTAGTATTAAAAACACCGACTCAAACGACAAAACATTAAGATAAAATAAGATAGAATAAGAAGAATAATATTGGGTCCAATAATGATAACCCGAAGTCCAGTTATTTCAACTGACCGGCAGAATAATCAGTAAGTCGAACTTTTAGCCACCACGGCGGAGAATGCGGGGGTTCTGGAAACGTCAATGGTAGAACTGCGGTTGATATTTTATGATAAGCCGGCGACCTTCGATCAGGTTTCATTCGCAATAACCGCTTGGTGACCCCGGAGTCAATGGGCGTCGAGACCTTTGGTTGTCGCGTGGGTAACGTGAAGACCTGTAATAGCGTCTCGGATAGTAGTTCACTTGCCGTCGCCAATTTGTCCTCTTTCGTCTCGTAGCACTTTCGCTTTTTCGTCGGCCATTTGGTATTGACAGTAGTCAACCGTAACTCGTGGGTATGGGACTTAATAGGCGCAAACAGCTCTGAGGTCGGATTAGGCCCGGATTAGGGTCGGCTGTCTGATCACCTAGCCGGGTCAATTTTATTACTGACCTCTGGTTCCGCAGCTAGTACATCGCGGCCTTTGGCTAACCACGGTTAACTGATTTTCGTCACCAGTTCTACTGTTAATGTTTCCAGCACTCACCTTTTCAAACGTTGCCACCACAAGTTCAACTTGCTAATTATCCTACCACCAACAGATTTTTAATTTTTACTTTGTACGTTACATAGCAAAATATTCCTAACACTAGTATCATTTCGAAAGCGTTTAATTGTTATAAAATGAAATTTTATGATATTTTGTAAACATTTAAAAAAAGCAGGGACGGAAATTAAAAAAATTTTTGGCGGTTTCGGTTTTGGTTTTTAAAACAGGTTTTTTATATTTAAGGTTTTGCTCCCCGGTTTTAATACTCAAAATAAAAGTTGTCGGTTTTGGTGTCGGTTTTTAAAACCAGTTTTCTTTTACTAAGGTTTTGGTCTTTGGTTAACCGCTCATATACCGTGTGTCCCAGAAAACAGGGTACACTTTATCATTCATTACCCTTTTAATATTTTTAAATTCTGTTTGCGGGACGTTAAACTAGACAGATGGATCATAAATTCCTAAGACTTACAATTTTTTTAACTCGTGTAGTTTACGCATGCGCAACACAACTTCATTTTTTTTTAATGGCAACCCCTATTTTTAATATCATTTTCGAATTAATCTATTTTTTTTAAGCAATTTTGATGTATCAACATGTATTTTAAACCCAAAATTGTCGAAGTTAGAGCTAGGTATAATTTTGAAAAAAATGTATTAAATTAAATTTTTTTTTTAGTTTATGTATTTTTTCGTTAAATAATTCATAGATAATAAATAATTTATTACTAATAATAAATGTATTAAGTATTAAATGATATTTAGAATGAAAAAATACATTAACTAAAAAAAAAATTTAATTTAATACATTTTTTTCAAAATTATACCTAGCTCTAACTTCGACAATTTTGGGTTTAAAATACATGTTGATACATCAAAATTGCTTTAAAAAAATAGATTAATTCGAAAATGATATTAAAAATAGGGGTTGCCATTAAAAAAAAATGAAGTTGTGTTGCGCATGCGTAAACTACACGAGTTAAAAAAATTGTAAGTCTTAGGAATTTATGATCCATTTGTATAGTTTAACGTCCCGCAAACAGAATTGAAAAATATTTAAAGGATAATGAGTAATAAAGTTTTAATACATCACCCTTTTCATTTGGGTTCAAAATTGACTAACGAATATACACAATTTTTTCTCCTAGATACAAAGAATTTAAAATATCTAAAAAAACTTAAGCCTTATAAAGTTATAAGTTATAACTAAAACTACTAAAATTACGACTATATACAGTCTATTATTAATTTGTACGTATATTTTTTTCCAATAACAAGTTATTGCGACTGGTCGACGTCGGACACTAGGTTATTATTTAACTAAGAATTAATAAGTAACCGGTATTGATAAACTTAAACTAATCACTAAATTAATTAGGTAGGTATCAAATATTCTGGAGAATTCAAAATCTTAATCTAGTGATCAATACCAGCATAAGTGTATAACAGACGGTGTTCACAAAACACGAAAAAATATATAGCAATATATACTAATTACTAGGTATTGCAGGTATATAATACATAATATTTACCTACCTAATAGTATAATAAACTTATATAACAAAATATATAAGTGGAATTTAATTTATATTTTATTATATCTACAGAGAATTGTATAGTTTAACCGTTATATTCACAGAATATCGACTCTCGTTTTAATGTTTTATGTTCGGATATTTCTAAAATATTAAATAACATAATGGTATCAGTAATCATTTAATTTAAAAAATCGGTTAACCACTAAGTAAAAAAAAAACGGTTTCGGTTTTGATTACCGATCAAATAACCATCGATTTCAATCTCGGACTTGAAAACCGCTCTCTTGTTTTATTGCTCCCGCTCTGGTTACGGTAAAGATAAATCATCAAAACCGAATAATAAACCGGTTTTAACCATATGTGGGTGTACCCACAAAATGTGATCAAATTAATTATCAAATCACTTTCGCACTTCATAGTGATTAAATAAAGCCTAGAGAAAAATTATAAACAATTGCAATTTTCAAAACATCACAATATCGTGTATAATATATAATATTTTTAATTTTATAACAAATAAACTATATGACATTTAATGAACAAGGTCCACCAAAACAATCGACTATTGTCTAATGATTGACATCCACAGCATGGCTTAAAAAATATACCCAATTATTTTTAAATGTCTATAGTTGCAATTTAATGATGTACACAAAATGAAATTATCCAACTTATTCTAGAAAATAGAAACTTGCGACAAAGGATCATTTTTTACATAAATTTTCAATTCATCTTTTATTTATCTGCTAACATTCAAATTTCATGAAATAGTTTATTCAGTCAATTAAAATGCCATGGGTTAATTAATAATCCAAAGAAAAACTCTACTGATTCACCTATGTTTAATATGAGCGATCAGAGAAAGAAGTCGATATTAAGGACACAAATTACCATTATAATAATTTATTTAATATATTATACATTTATTTATTTATTTTTAACGTGTATTTTATAATCAATATCATTTATATATATTTAACAGGCGAGCCCAATTACAATAGCATGTGGAACATAAAATAGTATGTACATAATGGTTGTTGTAGTGATACAAAAATATTTTAAGTGAATAAATTTCTAAGATATAAATTAAATGAACTCACAGAATAATAAGCAAAAATATCGACATTAATACATGATTCATTATATGATTCATACATCTAAATAAAGGGGCGTTCTTGCCATAATAATAACACTGAACTGATATAACTATAGTCCATACTGTATATTACAATAATATATTGCATAATATCCAGTATAAATTGAAAGAAATTAAATAATGTAATAAATTTATAAATATACTTAACGTAACACATTATATAGTATTAATTATTTTGTAACTTATAAGTTAAAAATTTACTATGATATTTTTATATTATAAAAAGAATATTTTATAAAAATTATTAAATTATTTTGTATATTGTCAAAATTCATAATGGTAACACGGCGTTTTGGATAGATAATTTAGCTACACCAACGCCATATGTAATTTTTTTTTCCGTTTGATTGTTATAAACAGACGAGATCAAAATACGAGTATAACGTTCAGATATTTTTGGATTTTTCATTACGAACTAATAAAATAAATTATTTCTTCTAAAATATTAAATTTGAAATTTCGTGTGAACTATTAATTCCATAAAAGTATATATTTTTTAAAATTATAATTTTATTAAATTTTTCGAAATTTAAATAAAGAAATCTTGATTTTTTTTGTTTTTTAAAAATTCAAAAATATAAATCAATACTTAAATTTAAATTCTTATAAAAGTTAGATGAAAAAAATTTGCTTTTTTTCTGTAAATTATTAAGAACATAATATTGTTTATAGATGTTGATACATCAAAATAGACTATCTAACTATTTAACGATCAGTTTCTGTCGTTTCTAAGCTAAGAATAATAATACTTAAAAAAATCTTGTATAAAATATTAAATGGCAAAATAAATATGAAATATTTAATAATTCAATAATGAACTATAGTGGTCCCTTAATATGATTTAATAACTAATGAATCATGATTATTGATTAGTCCTGTTCATTAAATTAATTAATTTTGTATGAAAATGCACACTAATTTATAATATTTTAATGGATTTAATAGTTATTCATTTATTTTGTATGAAAATTATAACATACGAGTATTGCAGTCTTAAGCTTTTACTAAAACATAATTATTCATTATTTTTGATAGAATTAAAATTAAAAATAATTCTTATCTTATCTACATAGTTGCGTAGTCTTTCGCCGTCCACTGTATTAATGTAGGGTTAATAAAATTATTCCAACCCTCAAAATAAAACGGGATTTCGGGGATATGAAAATTTATTTATTTTCTTTGATTTTTTAGTTAGAAACTTTTCCTAATCATTTTGTTTTAATATTTTTTGTTATTTTTAACTATATTATTTTTAGAACAGTTACAAATTATATATAGTACCTACTTCATCAGTCATCACGTAGATAATTAAAATATATTTTTAGTTAAATTTAAGTTTTTTAAATAATTATTTGAAAGTTTTAATGTTGTTTTTAAACGCTTATTTTAATGATTTTAAGCGCTAAAGTCCCATGTTCTAGTAATAAGTAATAATGTATTGTTTAATTTAATTATTTACATAATATCTATTGTGAACTATGAAACTTATCATAATGATTCATGGTTAAATATATTGCATAGATACTTTTTCCTAAAAACGTAATATATATATTAATAATTTTTATTATATGCTAAACCGGAGAAAGTGGCAACTGTTTCAATAGAAGCGCAATCGTGCGGCTCTTCTTAAGACGTTTTTAGTCAAATTAATTTTTCTCAAATTAAAAATATGGAACTCCTCTCAACATGAATACCACGCGCTTGCATTTGATCTACATAGATTTAAGTACAAATATCTCACTATTTTTTCAGTAAAAATGTATTATAATACTAGTGTTTATGAAGCATTATTTTATTTTCTTAATCAAATAACTGCAATAGTTTTGCATTGTTATGTTTTTTTCGAGTATGCATATATGCAATTTCCCGGTTATTCTTGAACTGTAAAAAAAATACTATTAGGAATATAATATTGTAGGAACAGTGAAGACAATATTTTATTTGAATAAAAATAAATCTATAAACATTTTTAATTTAAAATGAGACAAAAATTATAATTTTATTGTAATAAACGTATCAGCTTGGAACAATATTTAAATTTTAGTTACATATAATTTTTAATAAGGACGTAACAATCACTTGTACAACGAATGAACTAATAAACTTATACAATTTATAAACTAGATCTAGAATTGTTAAGAATTAGGTGTTTAGGTGTTATGATTACAAAAATATTAGTCATAAAAAAAAATAAACAATAAAATGCTAATGAATTTATATCCATGGATAATTTGTCAACTATAATTACTAATAATCTCCAACAATTTATTTTATAATAGATATTATATAAGATCCATTAAAGAGGTACTGAAGAAAATCAAAATGTTGATACGCCATAGTTCCAAGTATTATGGACAACTAATAAAATCAAATTTTGATCATAGTTATTAAATTTGTCCGTTTTTAATTTAATATTATATCCTATAAATGTTAGACAAAAAAGCATTTTATCTAAAACTGAATAAATGCATTATTGAATCTTGATGAAATAAAACAAATTGAAGGTCTAATTTTTCTTTTTATTTATTAATACTCATTGTTTAATGCAAAAAAAAATTATAAAACATCCATCTAGAACATCCATTATCTTACCATAGCAATAGACTATCGCCTATTTATATCCCCCCTCCCTAAAAAATTGCATTTATAATACATAACTACATATCATATTAATAATGCCGATGTTATTTAGTTGAAGGCATTTAAAAACAAATGAATGATCCAAAGTCAATACAAAAAATAAATAAATGCAATAGTATTCTTAATGATTATTTTCAAATTTAAAGAACAGTATTTAAATACACAATAAATGAAATTTATTTAATAAAAGACTACTGATTTCAGTAATTATTTTTGTTAATATATAATATTATGCATATATTTTTTTTTCCATTAGCAATACTGAATCTCAAATGTTAAAATGCCTAAAGCAAAACATTAAGGACAAAATAAATTTACATCTAAATAATACATTGATTTATATAATAAATTTAGTATCTATCAAAGTTAATTTAAATAATAATAAATACAGATATTACTTAGACAATAATAATTATAATCTAAACTAGACTTATGTACATTTACTGACTATCAGAGCGGGTATAAGGGACGGGGTAAATATTTGAAATGTAAACTAAAATGATTGAACCTTTACAAATCACTCACTAAAAGTAGAAAAAACATTTAACACACAAATACAACAATATAACAACACATAAAAAATAAAAGTAGTAAACGCATAATACGAGCAAAGTGTAATTATTATACGGTTATACATTTAAGGTAAAAGGTACCATAGCTGAATAATTGTAGGAGTAAGATTAAAAATAGTGGCCAAATAGAAGCTTTAATATGCTTTCAAATGGCACAAAAAAAAATGTATTACCTCACATAGGCGTAAACACTTAGTATAAAAATTTAAAGGCACTTGTTACACATTAATTAATTAATGAGTATTTTTCAAGGTTCAATATAATCACACTAAAAATAAAATTTTAAATGAACCTATTAAATTCGTAACGATTTCTCAATCAGTCAAATTCATGTTATTATCAGCACGGATAATTGTGATAATGTTTTCTAAACTTGACGTTCACGGAGCGTAAAAAAAATAAACATTCAAAAACTTAAGGGTGGTTTTTAGTTTATAAAATAATTTTGTCATAAGAACTAGTCGTTGCAGCGCGTTTCGTGACGGTCGGTTAAAACCCAACTAAATCTCATTTGTATAGATAAACAAAGACATAAAAACATAAAATAAAATCACAAACATCCAGAAACTGTACTTAAAAATTCTAGGTCTTGTCATGATCTCCTTGCGCTTACGACGGTGCGGCACTCACAAGGGTCTGGTAAAATTAGCAGGGAACATTTTTTTCTCTCCTGTGTTTTCTTTGATACCAATCAACCAGCCCTCTTCCTGCATGTTCATAGAAGAAAATCAAAAACATTTCGTCATTACTTGACTCTTACACACTAAAAATCTCTCCAAAGCTGGGCACTCATAGTTAGAAAATTATTTAATTTTCAAACTTAATTTAGTAGTACAAAACCATAAATCATTTTATCTCGAGACATTAGAAATTAAAAACTAAATAGTTATTATTCAGTATATCAAAAATCAACAACATCATAAATAATACATAATTTTGATGAATTTTATTCTTCAAATGTTTATTGTGACTAAATTGTGCATATGGAATTAGTTATTTAATGATATTATCTGAAGTGGTTCAGCGAGTAAAAAATATTCTAAATTATTACTATTATAAAAATTTAATCAATATCTAAAATAGTCTGTGTAGATAAATGTATCATTATTTTTATTTGTAAATTAATAAAACAATTAATATTAAAAAAAAAATGATAATAATTTTATTTGCCGGAAGTTAAATTTAACATTTAACGGTGTTCAATATTATTTCAAAATATATTTTGGTGTGCAACTAAGCTTAAATTATTTCAATAAATAAGCGTAAAAACTTTTGAAAATTAATAGATATCTAATAACTTTTTTCCTACAGTAAGTTATATTTATCTCAATTAACGTATAGGTAATTTAATGTAGTTGAAAACATTAAAAATTTAAATCTAATTTTATTATATGATTTTTATAATAAGAGTATTAACAAATAAAAAACAAAAATCAACTAACTTGCCCAGCTTTGCTAAATAGTAATTTAATTAATTTTAATAAATTAATAACATCGACAACCAAACAGTATATTGGTATTTACTATTTAGTGTCAATAACCGTTGTTCAATTTGAACATAGCAAAATACTTGCCTGAGTTTCTGGATCGTCGTAAGGTACTACACTGATGATCTCGCCCTTCTCGAACGATAGCTCGTCCGTGTCTTCAGCATCATACTTGTAAGTAGCGACCACTCTGTACAACACTCCTGGTGGCAAGTTGTCTGTAGTAGCTCCTGCAAAAAACGGCAAACGATAACAATACACAATCATACTATATTACCATCTTCGAGCGAATCACACAATTGGAGTAAAAAAATCGTGCAAGGACGTGTACGCCACACAGTAGTTTTTCGAACCAATCGGTTCGGACATTGGACAGTTATGAATTTATGATATAATAATCGATTAATCAAGCGGTTATGAAAAAAAATTAATGAAAACGTCGCGAAGTCAAGTCAGGTAATATTATTACAGGAATTACTATTTTAAACCATTGTATGGTACCTGGCGGTATATCGATCTCGATGTTTTTGTTAGTGCCATTCTCGTGCCTGACTGGTGCAACACCGTTTACAGGTGATGAGCTGCTCTTTCCGTTAACTAAAGGTTGTTGTTGTTGTTGTTGTTGTTGCTGCAGCGGTGATGACGAAGACGTCAGTTCGTCTTCTAACAGTGGTTTTGATGCCACCGATGACACTTCGTTGTTGCTGTCGGGCTGCGATGGCGGTGATTTACTACTACTTACGAATGCAGTGTTTTGAGGGGACGCGGGTGACGAAGGCGGGGATTTCGCAACGTCTTCTTCTACATATCACACACATGGTTTAGTTTTCACACGAAAATCATTAGTTATAGAAAAAACGGTACACTACGTAATATATAATTACAGTAAATTATAATATTATAGGCACAAACTCTTTAAAAATATTAAAATGATGCTTTAACAGTTGAACACCAAACAAAATTTGCAGAGCACATTCAGCGTCGTTTAAACGAGTTAAAAAATCAAGATTTAAGAACAAACAATGATAAAAATATATGGACAATATTTAATTGCATACAAGACAAGTATGATTTTATGTACATTTAACAAAGAAAATAATGATTATAAAAGTTAGGTTTATTTTAACGTTAACTAAGTATAAATGAAAACAAATTAATTATGACAATATTATAATAGGTATAATGCTATTATATGATTCGTGAGATTATATCTCTATTTCATTGAAGAGTAATAATGATTATAAACTGTATTCGTCGACTCAAAATGAAAAAAAAACTCTAGAATTTGCACCTATAGATATTATTATTATAATTAATTCAATAACGCTTTAACATAATATTATGAACTATATACGAAAGCTAAAAACGATAAAAGAATTTTTAAATATTAAGTATAATTACCATTCATGGATATCGGAGACACGGGTGACTGTGATCTACACAAAATGAAATAGACAATTAATATTGTGATATTATATTGAAATTAGTTTATTGTTTACATATATATTAAACATTTATACATATATACAGGTATGTGTACAACTCAGAAGTGGTCTGACTTGATGCAGTGGCCAGTGGGGACCACATATCATTAAGTCTACCCATAAGGTACAACACACTATAGGTACCTACAGTGTATTAGGCATATTTTTATATTTTTATATTCATACATGTGTACTTACGCAGATTGAATGTTGTTGGCGACATTATTTGAGGGCTTTTTGTTTCCTAAGAAATAATTCAGCATCTTTGATTGGTGTTGATAATCCGTGGCCAATTTGTCGACAATTGATTCCATTTCAGAAAACACCTGATAAAACATGCGAACCAAAATTGTGTATTATTACAAATTAATACAGCGTATTAAAATGAAATTAAAACAACAGGTATTAATTATTATACAATAATTATGTTTAGGGATTTATATAGCCATATAATCCAAAATATTTCATACCACATTGGATGTAATAAAACATAGGAGAACATTGTTCTCAGTACAATAAGTAAATACGTTTTAAAATATAAAGCGTGCGTACCTTAGATGATTCGCTATGAAATAATTGTTCAGCGGCAAAGTATGGTTGCAGATTTGTGATCAAAAATAGTACCCTAGAGTTGTACAAAGCAGGCAATTCGTCGTGCAGCTCCGTGTTTATTAGGTCGAACTTTCGCTTAACTTCATCAAACTGTTCTTTAGCTTTCATCATTTTCGCTTCGTCTTTTTTCTTGCCGGCTGCCCCTACACCGTTATTATTAGCCAATTGGTTACTGTGCCTTTGGCTGTCATAATCGACCAGTTTCCGATTTCGTTTGTCAATTTTTTTCTATATAAACCAGAAATACTTGTTTACTGATAAAATATGCGAGATATATGAATGGTCATATAAATTTGACCACATGTTTTTATAAGTCGTTGTATATAGCTAAATACCGAATTATTTATGATACCTAGTATATTAGTTCGTACTAATTCGGTCTAAATAAAAAATTTGAATAAATAAATTATCTATTTTTTATAAGTCCTTAACATCTATAAATTTTTTTTAAAGCATTAATTTTAATATTAAAATTATTATTATTATACAATTTATTATTCAAATGTTTAACTGAAAATATAAGTTAACAGAACAAAATAGAATTAATTACCGCTATCCACAGATCTAGATCTTAATTGGATACGAAAAATTGGATGAAATGTATTTTAAATTAACTGTAGAAATTGGAATCGATAACTATAGTCTAAAGTAGTTTACTAGTGTACATGAGTGGTAAAGAAGGTGTATAAGTATAATATACTAGTAGCAACTAGCAGTTATTATGCAGGAAAATCTTTTATCACATGCCGCAAGAAAGAGTAATATTATCAGTTTTTACCCGTGTTTCAGCAAATTGGGCTTGGTACGTGTTCAACGGTATAAGCACTTGATCGGCCAACTTGTGTGTATAATCGCTCCATAGCATGTCCAAATTGTTTGAATCGGTACACATGTGATCGTGTCCAACCCATTGACTTTCGTACATCTCGTTCAACGTATCCATCAGACTTTTACTCGCCACTTGCACAGCTAAATAATAATTCAAAATACGAAATCATAAATATCAATCTATCATTGTCTATTTATCTGATATACATGCATAAAAACTAATAACAATGATTGGGCGCAGGAACATAGAAAATATTAAGGTCATCGATTGGTTGAACCTTCAATGAAGCCAAAAAAACCACAACAAATTTATAAGTACTATTGATGTTTATAATTGTGGTAACATACCTCTAACACATCGAATATAGTTGTTGAATTCTTTTTGTAATTTATTTGCCGAATTTTGCTGTTTTGAAAAATTTTGTAAGTGCTCATTAAAAATTTCATCTTCAGTCCGATCGACTTTTCCCAAGTTTTGAAGAAACTATAATAACATACAAATATTAGATTAATACCTAAATTAATATTTTATACCTAGAATAATAATATTAAAAAGCGGGTAAGTGAGTATCGCTCTGCTGTACATTAGGGGGTGGGGTGGACCTCGGACTAGGCTAGGTTAAATTTGAATGCAATGATAGGTATCATTGTATACGAAAAACGATTCTGAACGGAGATGATTTGTCAGTCTAGGATATATAATACTTAAATATTGTAATATATTCTACTTTGAAACTAATTCAAACATTTAAATAAAAGTTTCAAAATCTTACGTTTAGTAATTTTTTAAAAATAACAAAAATCGAAAATTATTTATTAGTAAAAAGTTATTTTACACGTGTATTTTTAATTTCAAATTAAAATTAAAACTTTAAACACTCGCAAAATTTTTTAAATAGAACAATCCTCAAACTTTTTTATAATTATTCTAAGCTTAACTTATGGACAGCATAGTATTAAATTTTCAATTCATAGCTTTTGATAGAAAAATATTTATAAATTTTTAACTACCAAATAGTGAAAAATATTCATGATTTTGACGAATTTTTGTCAATATTTGAACTTCAAATGCTAATAAAAAAAAATTGTGCCTATGTATTTTTATAATTTTTGAATCAGAGTTAGAACAAGTTATGTGGACCCTTCAATTAAATTTTCAAGTAATTTGTCCCAGCTAAATTTTTTTTATCAACATTTATAAAAAAAAAATTAAAAAAAATTGAAAATTTCAATTGTCTATAAATAGCTCAAAAAAAGTCAAAATGTTTTGAAAATCAAATCACGTAAAGAAAATGCCAATATAAATAACTGGTAAAATTTTCAAGTATTTACGACTTATACTATTTGAATAACAACAAATATCAAAAATCGTTTGAGGCTAAACCGTTATTTAACGCGGTTTTGTAAAAATTTAAATTTCAAACACTCATAAAAATTTTTTGTCTGAATCCAGTAGAGTTTTTTTTACAGATAATTGAAGAAAAATGTATGGAGAACCTTGTATCAAATTTTCAAAACTTAGTTATAAAAGTAAAAAATTTTACGAATTTTCAACCACAAAATTACTTGCCAATTTTCGCAATTTTGACATATTTCGTATAAATTCGAACTTTAAGCACTTATAAAAAAAAATTGTGACTAACGATTTCGGATTTTTTTTTATCACTTTAAGAACAACTTATAAGAAACCTTGTATTAAATTTTCAAGATTTTCTGGCCGGCCAAAAAATTTTTATCGTTATTTAAAAAAAAAATACTAAAAAAAATTAAAAATTTCAATTGTCTATAAATAGCTCAAAAAAAGTCAAAATTCTTTGAAAATTTACCTATGTATGGAAAACGCTAATATAAACATTTGGTGAAAGTTTCAAGTATTTTCATCTATTAGTTTTTGAGTTATAGCAAAATAAAAAATTCGATTTTGTCGAAAACTGGTTTTGCGTAAAAAATCCCGTTTTTCCGTCATTTTTTTTATGTTTTTCCCGACTCATTTAAAAAATATTGAAAAATTTTGACTTTTGACCCCCCAAAGTACCAACTAGATTCGATTTCCTTTTCAAAGAGGGGCTGAAGTCCAAAATCGAAGCATTTCTACTGCTCCAAATGTTGTCGTCAGACACAAAAATAAAAAAAAAAAAAAAAAAACACACATCATTGTAAAATCAATACATTCATCACTCCGTTCAGAATCTAAAATAAATTCGTACAATACATAAATAATCACTAATAAGTATTAGTAATAACCAGAACTGTGAACTTAATACATTTGCGTGTATTTTCAAACAAAAAATCAAGTTCAGCCAAAATATATCATTACTATAGTGTATAAATATAAAATTTTCTGAAATTCAGACAATTATTTTTTTTTAGTTATAACGCTTATCAATAAGAGAAAATTCCAATATAAAATATAAGAATTTCTTTTGAAGTTTGAATGTTATTTTTAAACAAAGAATAAAATATAACTATAATAATCAAAATATTCTGTGTATGAATAATACTATTTTATAAATACAATAATAAAAATTTAATTTAACTAAGCCTTATTTAAATATATTTTAATGTATGTGTTAATTTATTTCATAATTTTATTCAATGTATTAATTTAACATATTTTTACATTTTTAGAATTTTAAGAATATGTTTTTGCTATTTCACATTATTATTTTTTGGATCAATAATCAGTTTATATATAGTTCAAGATATATAAACAACTTTAAAACTGATTGGCAGATGTGAAAAATTAAATTTTAAATCTATTAATTAAGATTTTTCAAAATCTTTGCTGTCTGATTTCCTAATGATTAGTTTATGCAAATCAAATATAAACAAGTAGTATTTACTATTTAAATAATTTATATTAGAATAACCAGTATACCTAAAATGGTTTTCAAATTATGGTTTTTATTTAAATTTAATGACATAAAATTAGATTTCGAGCTTTTATGGAGTATTTAATTACTTTATTATGTAGATAAGCACTTACGTGCTCAAAAATCAAACGTATTAAACCAAAAAATAATGATATATCTAACATTATAATTGTAAAAAACTAATAAAAGTATTTATTCAAAGTAATATATATATATATATCACAACTATAAACCATCACTATGTTGTAGTTTATATTGTGTATATCGTAAAGATAGGATTTGTTTTTAATTGAATTACGTGTTTAGTACGATTATACGAAATATATAATTGACTCTATATTATCAATATGTTCAGTAAACTAATTATGAACTAATTACTAATTACTGAGTTACAATTACGAAACAAATAATACTACATTATAATACAGAGATTCACAAATATAATTAAACCTTTATTTGAGTAGGTACTTTAAAAGTCGAATAATATTCCTAAATTTTTCAGTCCAACGATATAAAAATAAAAAATATGAATGTTCAGTAGTTAAATTAACAATCGATTCAATTTGCACATATATTACATATATACAAGTCATAAAAGTCAAACAAATACATAAACTAATTTGACCACCAGTGATTTTAATGGCAGCGCGTTTAAATAACGATTAAGTAGTAAAGTGTATATCATTAAAATATTATCTTTTTTATGCCTAGTATAATATAATTTATAAGCATATACTCTAAGAATTATGTAGGTATATTAAAAGAGTGTGTAAAGTTATGGAAACACTATATTTACATTGCATGGAGATCTTGCAGCAGGGACATTATTTAAGTTTTATGTTTGGAGTATTTATAAGCAGACCAATTTCATACTTCACCGGTTCAAATACAAAACATAATATTCTCTCTTTTTAAGAATCGACGGTTAATCTTTTCGTAAGTATTTTTATCGAAAATATAATAGATTAAAATTAATAATATTGTGCCTATATTATACAGTATACACATTACACATTTACACATCCGGCTAGGCAGTGTTAAAAATATGAAACGCCCCTCGGATCCCATTACATTATGATAATACATATACATTTATATTTAGGTAACGATAACTGATAAGTGATAAGATTATAATAATAGCATTGCAGTAGGTATAGTATTAGCTTAATTAAATTAATTGTAGCACGTTACAATAACATACTTTATACATGCAACCACTACATACACATTTCAGTGTTTTCAAACTTTCTAGACACACACATATATTATTGTAATATAATACCAGATATTAAATAGAAAGCATAAACTCAGCTGTAGCATAATACATCAATAAGTTAATAATCATCAACATGGAACACAAACATTATAATATATTTCAATAATTATAATATTTATAAGTTATAACCTAACTTCGTAAACACAAAAAAAAACAAAAACGTATACCCAAAACTTGATAAAAAAAAACTAATAGATTTGATTAAGTTAGACGCTATCTAGCTGGGCTAGGCAGTAAATATATATATTTGTTTTATCGTCGATTCAATGAGGTGGCAGCAGTTGAAGCTAAGAAGATGGATATGCCTTTCCTAAGGAAAAACTTTTTTGCGCTATGATGCAATGTACCCCAAACCAGTATGTAACTAAGAAGATAGGATATTATGGGAATTTAATACACACAAAAACCCAAACCCCAAACCATAATGAGGTTTTTAAATTTTATTCTGTCAATCAAATAACATTTTTGCGTTGAAATGTTTATTTGAAATTAGTTTAAAATAATTATTAAGTTGTTTTCTGAAAGTATGATTATTCTTACTTTCTAGAGTATAAAATATTAGAATAAACGATATAATCTTTAGCTATAACTACTACAACACATATGTATAAGTGACACTTATGTGTAATATAGTATATATAATATATATAACTTTATTATATGTTTGTACTGTTTGTAGTTAGTAAGTTATTCGCAATTTTACACTGATATTATAGAACTAATTGTACAGAGTTCAGAAAGTATACAATCATAAAATATAAATTAAGCATGTATCTAATGAACATGAACATAATATTATTATTATTATTATTATTATTGTAAACGAGATAATAAAAAAAAGTCACGACAAAACGTAAAATCACTTGCAGTTTCTGTGAAACACGTGACATGCGCATTCGCGTTTGAAACAATATAATTAAGTAATAAACAATAAATAATAATAAAATACAAATATTATATACCTATGCAGAATAATTATTAAAGACTATACATTTCGTTGTTACTTGTTGTAATATCATTAGTTCATTGTTAATTTTACCCAAAGTCAAACACACTTTGAGACAATTATTTTGTTAAGGTTAAAAGTTAAAGTACTATAAACATCAATACATCATATATCATTAACGAGTTTATTAAAAATTAAAACATGTGTGCTTTTTAGTTTTATTAGCGTTACTGATTTATAAATAAACATATGAACATATATATGATTCATATCAAACATATTCAACTCCAACAATACATTATATCTTTTGACTCTGATATTTGAACATTTTTAAGGCATTTAAAGAGTGTCCTATAATATTTATGCTAAGTTTTATAAGAATCTTGAATCTTAATCGGTTGAATAGTTAATTCTAATAAGAATTATTCATTAGATAATTTTTTTTTTTTTAACAATTGCAAATATACCAAAATCGAAATTTAAATAAATATATATAATGTTTTTAAGTTGTAATACCTACACCAATAAAATAATATCTTAAAATGTATTATTTATAAAATTATCTAAAACTTATAACGATAATAGAAATAAAATCTATTAAATATATTTTAAAACAATTATAAAATATGTATAGTTTAGAACGCCAATACAGTCAATGTCATAAATTAATAATCTAAGTACTTATTTAAAAATATGGTTATTAAAGTTCTGACATGGATCCTACGAATTAGAATGTGAAGTAGTGCAAAGTTAATAAAGTATACAATGGAGATGAGCATCAACCATGCTTCGTAAATCACCCTGTATAATAAATAGAATCGCATGCATGACGTATATTAGGTCGTCTAATATATATTATATAGGTACTTTTTTGTATTGTGCATATACAGTACACACACAACTAGTACTAGTATTATACACCTGTTTAATAATAGGTAAAATATCGTACCGACCGACTTTCACTCGTAGCAAAATCTACAATGCTTTAAATATTAAGTTTTGTTCCTATGCAATAAAATATTATAATATTTGTCCACCCGTCGTGTATGTGGCTCATACTTTATCCTACCCGTAATGTCTTGCGCAATTTTGTTTTTTTTTTTGGGGCGCCTACGTTAGTTTCTGTTTTTATTTCAACCAAACGTGGGTTTTTTACGCATACAGTCAACCACGCGCGTGGGACACTCAATTATTATTAAATAAAGCAGACGTGTTGGATTAACGTTGTTTTATAACAAATTAAAAATATGTAGAAACGAATTTTCAGAAAAACACAAAATGATATTGTGTAATATCACACCACATCGCCACACGCCATCGACTCTGGATTATAATAAAATAATACACAAAGCATAATCGATGGAGGAAACCGACTATACACGACGTGTTCCAGTCCAACGATCCTAGAGTAAAATAAAACACATGCCTCTAATAAAAATTAAAACCCTTTATAGACGCGTTAACACGACACACCGATATTATATTGTATTATACTATTATGTACATGATTATTATAAATATTATGATTATGAGTCGTGAAGGCGTATTCGTCGGCGTGTTTAAATAATGCCGATAACGCTTCAATAATAATAATGCCTTCTACAATATCAAACGATATTATAATCGAACTACAAAAAAGTACAAAACTATCGTTTGCCTATACATATAATAAAAAGAATAATAATGCCGCGAAGTACCGACGTACTCTTGCAATTAGGTATTGATTTTTAACGACACATGTACATTTAACAGTGTTCAATCGAAACTACTTTACTTAATAATAATAATTATCGCACACAAATAATATTTCTACAATAAAAAAAATCAATAATACGAAAACCCTTTTAAATACCTATTATTAATTCCCAAACTACATAAAATATTTTTATTTTCAAATCGTTCCAACATTAGTTACAAAAATAATATTAAACAAATAATAAGTATGTGAACATGGTTTTTTTTAAAGGAGGAACTAGGGATTAAATTCCGTAGTCTTAACCTAATCAATGGTTAAACTAATAGCAGCAAAAGATAATTTACGGAATACACATCGTTAATACACATCTAAAGACTACAATAGATTGACAATAAACGATGGAGTGTGTAACAATTTTCAATTATTGTAATTTGAAATGCATTGGATGGCAAAGGAAACGTCGTGGTCGGGTCTATACCATAGACGCGGAAAGAATCATTTAGTATTTGTTAACGATATAATGCTGTTTGTAAAAGTGCGTCCTCTTTCGAAATGAACGTCAAAATAATTGATATTTATTAGTGGCTTATATGAAGTGAGTGTATACATAAACACAACACGAGTATAATAGCTATTATATATATTATATAATATATAGTATCCGCGCAGCGTATTGTTGGACGTTTTATTGATGAAGCGATGTACCATTATAGAAAACATAAACTAAGATTGTAGAATAATGTATAGTGATAAGAATTTAAAATAATAACATTCCGGTAGCATAATTTGTAAAATAATTTATACCTAACATATAGTCATAGTGTTATACATTACACGCACCACCTTAATGCCACAGTGATCGTCGTATCTACTAGATATATTATAAATAACTTATTCACTAGGTGAGAACTATCTATAAATTTGTTTTAGTTTATTGTATTTTTAACAAATTATATATGATTAAATACATAATATATTTTTTTTATATACATAGATGTACAAATAAAGCAATTTTCATATCTATTGAAAAATAATAAATATGTGATATTTAATGATAACATAATACACTGCTTACCTATAACCCTAGAACAATACTATAACCTACGCCTTATAGTAACTACCAATCAAAGATAATAAGATGATAAGAAATAAAAAATACTAATAACAAAATATTACATAAAAAGTTATAACTTTTAATCTAATGATTATACTTATACATTTCGTTTGATTGATTTTTTTTCAAGTAAAAACGTAGTATAGGTATTATTTTTTAAATGTTTAGCTGAACTATTATTTATGCGTAATAATCCATAAGTATATAAAATAACAAATTAATTAATAATACCTAAATCATTATTAATAGTTTATTTTATTCACTAGTTCGGGCGTTGCAGTTAATACATACTCAGTACCCACCTATATTTATTTATACAAATTATATATTATTTTGAACGTAGGTACGTAGAATGTGGGCATTGAACGCAAGCGAGTAATTATTAAACACCAATATATTACTATATACTCCAACTTGCGGCCAACATCATTACAATAATGGTCGTAAAATTAAATACGAAGTGCGTCATTGCGATTTTAGTATTATCATTAGTATTTTTTTCAAACAACAGCTATACAGTAAATTTATAAACAATCACAATCAAATTCAATCATTTAGCTGATGACTCCTATACATGAATAGGATATTAAGATCTGATTATGTTTTAAATTTTAATCGCAATTTTTTTCCTAGTAAACGTGTTCCAAAGTGACTTATTTATGCAGGAAACGGGGAAATTTAACACAGGCCAATATTGACAGTGCACGACGATACTATTATATAACTGTGCACAGCCAGTCGGACGACCAGGGAAAATTAAATTTAGACCGGTGTCCGCTGGACATACCATTCTGCCGACTGCCATTACGTCTCTATGCACCCAAAATAACTATAGGCCACGCGCACACCGACGAGCCCCTCTCATCGTGATGATGTGTATAAGCATAATATATATTCTCATCCCGCGATAGTAAAGCTGTGACTTGTATAATATATATATATATATCATACATAATACATATATTAGCAGTGGCGTATATCTGAAAATACGCGTGTACGGAATCGTTAGCGTTTTTTTTTTAACTAACAAATTTTACACATTTTTCTAAATTTTTTTCGCCACTAATTTATTGCGTTTATTAATGGAGCATTCAACTTTTTGTGGAGACACATTGTTTGCGAATATCTGCGTTAGCCTTAGCCGTATTAAGCCTAAAAATATAAATAAAACTCACGAAAATCCATTCAAAACTATATGCCCTTATATATAATATAATGGTACATCCAGTATTCAAACATAATCCTATATTACGTACAATCGTAAAGTAATAAACACATATCACAGCTTATAATAACGTGTATTATCTTGATGACAAAGAAAGCAATACAATCAGTTAAGTGCAATCTGAGATAAATTGTTTTTATGTTATTTACTTAAAGTTATTAGAACAAAAATAAAATCGAAATAATGTACAATGTAAATTATACAGAATAATAGGAATGGATGATGAACATAATATGTATATATTATATGTACATGTCTATATTAATTTGACGAAAAAGTTATATTTTTTTAATATTATAGTAGGTACATAGGAAATGGAACTAAATGTAGTAAAATGAGGTACCTATACGGTATACATTAAATTAATAATTTATGATGTTAATATTTTTCAAGTAGTACCTAAGATAACATTTTTTCTATCTACAATATGTTATCAACACAATGGTATGCTACACTGTAAGAAATGATATGATTCGTGTATATGAAACTCATATTACTAAGCATTTTCCAGGTTAAAAAAAAAGTTTTTTTTTAATATTTTTATAGGTACTATAATGTTAAAACTTAATTAAAAACTCTTAACTTTCTAAAGATATTAAAATTCTATTACATTTTGATTGAAGAACATTATAGAACTATTATCGTGAATAGTAATAACAAAGTTGCATATTATCATCTATATCGACAATTACAGACAATTACGTGTTAATACTATACAGTCAAATGACAGCGGTTCACAAGTATACGTCCGGACACGCCCTGACGCCGAATGCACGCCAAGAATTTACCTCATCACCTTTTAAGGTCTTTGAAAGAAAAAGTAAAAACTAGTTTTGATATAATAACTTCTTTAACTGTATATGGGATGATTCACCCACGTGACATCCATCCACACGTGCTCCTTGCATATGTCCACGCTTGACGACAGTGTAATTTTCGGAAAACAGATGTACAACGAAGTCAGAAAATACGTACATAGTATCGCTTGTATTATAATATATTAAATAAAAATACATTAAAATAATATATACGTAAACGGTTTTGATCGAGCTTAAGTGATTTCAATACGTCAAACGAATATTCTGTGTATTCACTGCATACGATAGGTATAAAAGTACAATGAAGCGACCAAAGTAAAATTTAAAAACAACGAAATATGAAATATGCGTGTAGGTTTCGTCCTTGATGCAACAACGTATGTAGGTAGGCGCATAGGTACCTATATTAATATATATATATATATTCATGAAATGGAGGTGTGTCTTTTGTGTACGAGTGGATATTATAATACATATTACATATATACCTACAATGACCTCACAATACAGTATTGACGAACGGAAAAACAGCAAACGACTATAGTCTGCAGGCACCTATGAGGTAGGTGGTAGCCACTAACCAAATAATATGTGTATAGGTATATTACAAAAAAAAAAAGTGGCTATTTAGTATTTACTGTTTATACATAATACAAATAATAATAATAATACCCGTGCTGTTAAATCGTATAGACAATTTTAAATAGCTCATAAGTTTTGTGTATTTTTTCAAAATGGTCATCCGTTTAAAAAATATTATAAATATAAAAAGTAATGAGTATAAATACCTATATTTAAACATTCACTACGATATAATAATATATAAAAGGTATGATACTATACGAGAATAACTCCTTTAGACTATGGTGGTAAAAAATATATAATACAATAACACCTAAACACCACGCATTTCATATAATAACAATATAATATATAATGACGTCGATTAGGCTAGATATAACTGTTACGCGCCGATCGTCATCGAAATAGTGTCATAAATTTCCAATGTGTTCAGTTAGACGCGCAAAATGAGCAGGTGGTTAGACCTCTCACGTACGGCTGACGATAAAGCATCCGTTAGGAATATTATTGTGGACGCGGGCTGCAAACTCCTATAGCATAATATTGTGAGGTCGTTGACTGGATTATTATTATTATATAGGTTTATACTATAGGTGTATATCTATGCGCCGCCCGTACACTATTCGAAATTTTTTTTAACACGACCGTTGAAAATCGGATGTAACTAGAAATTACATTGCACGCATTCGTAAAGAAATGGGGCGAAAAAATATATACATGGGCCGTTGCGAAGTCACAATCATACAGTATTATATATTTTCTAACAGATACACGTCGTACTTTAATATCGTGGGCGTTCGATTAAAAAGCGCCAAGTGGCATTATTTTTAAAATAATATTATCTCCTTACAATGCATTACCTACATATATATAAAACGGCAAAATTTCTTTACATTTGAATCAATAAAAATACAATTTTAAACTCAAAAAATCAAGTCCGCCATATATAAGAAAAATCATAAAGTTATTTCGATGCAGCTCTCATATAAAATTTAATTAGAAAAAATTCTTATAATAAATGCGTGTGTATGTTCATATAATATCCCTGAATACGAATATATATATTGCATATATTTATATACGTTCTATGAGATTAAAAAAAAGTTCTACAAATCGGCTTCTTATTTTTGGCTGCCTGTAACGCAAAGAGATGCCAAGTGTTCGAAGTCGAGACACTTGGTTTAGGAAATATTAGCTCCACGAGGTTTTTCACCCGCGTGTTGTACCGATTACGTTAAATAAAAAATAATGAAAAAAACACATTCAGTATATAGCTCATCTTAAGTCAAACGTCATATTTTTGTATGTATGCCGAGTTCTTTACGCAGCAGACGCATCATGTACCTACCAACTTAAGTAGTAAAAATTACGAATATATTATATATATACTACATGAACATAATATTACACATTACATAACCACGTAATCTTACACCAGTTAGAAACAGTACATTAACTCGGTTTTGTGTAAACGGGATTTTCGAATAACGGTTTCCGCCAATCGACAACTACGTAAACATATAATACAGCTTCTGTTTTGACCAACTATAGATAACCTATGTCAGTTATAATATAAATACTACTTAATAAGTATTATGTTATTGTTAAATCGTTCGGCGCCAGGAGTTCAGTAATATAATTGTTATACGAGAAAAATTATATTGCACAAATTACAAATGAGTCACATTATTTTTTGTACTATATTAATCAAATAGCTAGATAGCATTATTGTAACTGAATATATAATCATAGACTGTTATCGCGGATATTGCAAAAATCTGTCAATAAAATTACTAAGAAAACATAAAAATTAAATAATCAGGAAATTATTTTAATTTTTTGCTTTAAAATATTTTAAAAAATATTTCTCCAGAAATATAAATCTATGTAGGTACTTTGATTTATTTTTATAGAATGTACGCATCTATTATAATAACAATTAAAAAATATAATCAGTATATCATATAAATTAAATTAGAATAGTAGTTAAAAATAATAAAAAAGATTATTATATCAATTTTCAATTAGAAGTACCTTCTTAATAATATAATTTAATTGGTTATATACTTATATTAATACAATTATTAAATAATATATACCTATAGCTTACAAAAGTTATAAATTATAATTTATTGACAAAGAAAGTAATAAAACATTTTTATTTGCTACCTATTTATTAGTTTGAGTTTTATAATGACAATATAGTAAAATAGTTTAATCTATAATAACATCAATCATCTCACAAAAAATAAATACAAGATTTCAAGCTAAAGATGCATGCAATTTGCATTTATCATTACATTTTGATAATAAATAGGTTTACACGAAAATTTTAATGAGTTTGTGTATTTTTTAAGGGTTTGTCATAATATTTATTCTGTAAGCAATAGTGAAGGCGGTATTATGGAATTTTAGTCTGATATTAGGTTATTGACAATTGACATGCATATAATCAATGATATAATATATTTATTTTAAGAAAATATACATACTGCAAAACGAAAATAATTAAGTAAAAAATAAATTAAATTAATATTATATTTATCGATGAATTATTAGAATCAATTAATTTCGTCATATTACACACAACTTTTTAGATAATTTCTTATAAAGATATAATATAATAGAACATTTTTGATGAAAAATAAATATAAATAATAAAAATATACATCAGAATTGTATCTTGTAGTTCGAAATTACTATAAGTTTTTAAGTTGTTTTTAAAAGTGGATGACCTTGGTAGTTTTTACGTTTTTCAATTATCACAATTTAATTAAAAACATATAAAATACGCCTCATTATTGCAATTTAAACTTATATTTAAAAGACGATTCGGAAAAAAGTAAAAATATTTGATTTATAAGTACTACAATTAACTATATATAATATTAATAGTTTGTTTTAGAAAGAATAAACAGTTGATACAGCAGGTCAATGACTGTCTGAACTTTCACCCACTGACACGAATTCTAAATAATGTTACAAATTTGTGTAGTTGCATCAATAGTATATACCGATAAGTAAAAATAACATTTTTGAAAATTTCCCACGCTCTGGAAATGTTTGACAGAGTTCTTAAAATTTGCCATTACACAGTATTTGAGCATATTGAGAATACTATTTAATTTTTAAATCCAGTAGATAGTAAATATTAATATTAAATAAATACATTATATACTCTGTAGTTGCTTATAGGAATTTCAGTTTTGAATCATACTATACAAATATCTTAATTTTAATTATATTTATGGAACGAATAACGTATACCGGTCTCGAGTTGGAAAACGGTATAATGACCTTGGACCATAAGCGCACAATATTTTTGAATTAGGAATATATTTTCATTTCAAAAGACTATACAAACTACAGTTGCATAACTAAAAAAGTAAACCACGCATCACTATATGGAATAATTGTTATTTAAATTGTAAATTGTAAGCTAAACAAAATTACATATATTTAAAAAAAACATTTAACATAGTGTATAATATCTGAGTATACTATATTGTAGTAAATAATTTACGCGAACTTCTTTATATTTTTAGAGCAGTAATTAACCCCACTTATTATTTTAAACCGGAAAGATATAGGTATAGTTTAATAGCTGATAAATATATGTATATATTATTATATACTGCTTACTTGAGGAAAAACGATAAAATGCAGTCTGTATAGCACTATAGTAAATATAAGGTTGTAAAAACTGCGTCACACCTCACAACGATACGTTTCGAACCCCTGATTAATGCACAACGTCACCTTCATAGAAATGTGGCTTCGATAGTGTGTCGTTGCAGTCAACTGCATCGTGTTTGCATAATATTTACGATTTATCTCACAAGTAAATTCTAATAATTCTAGTACAGTGTGAAACATACGAGTAGTACCATTAGTGTGACTAGTACACTATATGGTACATGATATTATTAATATATAAGCCAAGATATCTCAGACGAATTTAACTCATAAGTATTTATTATACTAAGATGAAAACGAGGATGAAAAGCTACACATTCATAGGTTACACGTTGTATGTATATTTATTATTTACACATACTTTTCTTATTATGTTTTTATGGTTGGTGGATACTATTAATTGCTACTTAAATGAAACACATTTCAAGTTACTACAGACAACTGATACAGTGACATTAGCTGGATTTAGTTCATATAATAATTAATAGGTAATCTGTACATCTACGATCTACATATCTAAACAAAAAATTAGGTATAAATCTGGTCATCTGTACAGCTAGTTTTGCAAATAATATGTACCTATACAAAAATATGAAACGTGCAAAATATAAAATGTGAAACATATTATATTATAATACCTACATTAATACTATATGTGTGTATATAAACAACACATTTTTTGTGCGTAAACCTCAGAGCTTAATAATATATTTAACATTTAATATTACAAATCAGCAATGTACAATATGCTAGAATGGCAAATGAAAAAAAAACAGCCCACATTATGACTGAATACCACGCAAATCTTACAAACTATATAATATGCACGCATTGTATTTTGAAAAACAACGGAGTCACAATAATACATGATCGACTGCACCTCGGAGCCGAATTTCACTTTTCTTATACTTTACGTACTTCTCTTCCTACGCCCCCGTTCAAAGCGTATATTATTATCATCATATTACATACGGAAGTTTCGTCTTCGTGAATAACCCACTTATTGCGGGAGAAGATTGGCCGACGATAACAGGGAAACGGCGGCGGCTAATAGACATAAAGTATAAGATGTGGAATGCCATTTATAGAGAACGCGCGTGTGCAAAGAAAACCTGTCTCGCTGCCGTGGCACCAGGACCGCGGTGGGGCCGGACGTACGACCAACGGCGGTTTCTCTTCCGACCACTACCCATAGGGTAATTTAGAGGTTTCTGAACCTATATTTACGAGAAGTTCCTGTTACGACTTACGACGTTTACGTGAAGTATTCTACAACTACTGTATCTTGCTATGGCAAATCACATCAAAACGGAAAGACGAAAAAATTATATTTTATAAATAACTCTATTTATACTCTCTTTTCCGTTAAATTGATCTGGGGAGAAGTCGAAGTTCCAATCACTTTTGAGAAAATTCTAACACGACTATTAAAAATTCATTGAATCTGCTGCACGATTTTAAAATATACACCTACAGCTTAACATTATAAATATTATACTTACGTTTTCGTACTAGTAAATGCAGTAACACGCAAAAATTCCAGGTCTGTATAAAAAATAATTAATATATAAAAAAAAAAAATTACTACCATCGAATTATCTGTGTATTGATGACAGTATATGGCATTGCAGTATATACGTAAAAGAAGGTATTCCGAAACGGAAATGTTACCGTTAACAAGTTAAAACATTTTGCTGTTTTTTACCTATTTTTTTTCATTATTTAGAGGTATACGTAAGGTATACATTGGTGGTTACTTAGTATTCGTTTGAACGCCGAAGAGTAGACAACGATTATAGAATATAACTTATACATATAAATATATAAACATAGATACCTTCCACCCCACCACGGTCTATATAAATACATTATCGAAACTAAACAATTGAAAAAAAAGTACAAAAATCTATACAATTTCTGGATCTAATTTCCATTTGAAGTTTTACGGTCAAATTAATAATTATTACAAAAAGATACGTACCTATTACACTCTACAGTCGATGTAACGTGCACGATATTACAATAATAACCTAGTTGCCAACAAATTATTAAATGTTATAAGATATCATGATAAATATATTATTATACTATAATAACCGTGTTCGTCGAATGAAGATCTGTAGTCGTGAACCACGTACATAGTATATGTATAAACAAACTACGTAAACAACAATGTATAACAATTATCGCATTTAATAGAAAGTTAGAAAAGTGCATGATAATTCCCTCGTACTTTTAATTGCACATTTATGTTTTATCAAGGTCATAGAGTCTCTTAAGATGTGGGTGTACTCTGTACAAATTGTACAAAATTCTAAAACATAAATATAAAATCAAATAGCAATAAAATCAAGTCTGAATGTAAACATAAAAACTGATATTACTATACATTAGTATACAACTCATTTAAATATATTATATTAATGAACACGCAAAAAGATATAATGTACCAATACAAACAATAAGTCATATTTTTAAATTTGGAAACATTCGCCATAATAAGCACACCAATATTAGGTATTTTATTCTCGTAGTTTATTTTTCAATTAAAATTCAATGCAATACACTAAAACATTGTTTGAATTCAACTTGTAAGTTTCGATGGTCATGGTCACTATATGACACATATGACGGTCAAGTGTATTCGAAAAGATGAAATCCAATAGATAACGTTTTTTTATTATATTTATTTAAAAAATGAGATAATAATTTTACTAAGTATAGAAAGTACACAATAATGAAAAACATAATATTTTACAGACAGCCACTTCAATCTTCAATGTTGTATCAAAGGGTATACTTAGATAAACTTTAATAACCTTGACATTATTTTAAGTGCATACTATAATAAATTATTGTTAATGAATGATGGCACATTAAATGCTCAATACAGATAGATACCTACCTACTACCACTATTTTGTTTTTTAAATAAAAACAAATATTATATTTTATATACAAAATAAATTATTTTTATATTTGTTTCTAACTATACTATATAATATTTTCAATTAGGTACACATCGTTTTAAATTATAATTATAATCATAAGCCGTTATTACCATGAATCATAAATGAAAAATATATATTAATAATAGGTACAACGGAAAATATAGCATAATACAATGGTATTTCTTAAATTATTAAAACAAAATTATTTATACCATAAACATTAACCAAGTTTCTCTAAATTAACTATTTATTTGAGTTTTACCTATAAGTATAAATATTGTTTGGATTTTAAATCTATCTACATACATAAAAATGAATGTACGTTTGAATAGGGCTATAGGCTTAGAAACTACTGAACCAACTGTCATCAAATTTTGCACACCCATTCCTCGAAACATGGGTGTGTTTAAAGCTTTGTTTATTAAGCCACTTATTAGATTACTATGAGATGACTAGTGCGTGAATTTCGTTTTGGCTCACAAAAATTGAAAATATTTTTTTATAGGGTTGCCATTGGTTACGGAAATAAAAAAATGTATAGATATAGGCGATATACCATACACAAGTCCCGATCTGATTCTTAAAAAATTAATAAACTTTAGAGAGTAGTTTTATCCGTGTTCAAAAATATGCCAAATGTTTTATCCAATCTACTACTTACGGATTGATCATCAGTAAAATAAGTTCACAAAACAAGGTACACCCTAAAGCTAGGTTAAGTATATAGATAGTTAAAATACGATTAGAAAAAAAAATTGTTTCATAATTTATTTAGAACTAATCCGAACTTCGATACATTCATATATACCTACAAATAACAAATAAATTTTATATTTTATTTTTCTACATTATGTTCGTAATCCTGACTTACATATTGTTCATTTCTAAATAATAATTTAAAATTTGTTTAACAATTACCAATAGATTACAAAAGTTTTCAAAATAACAACATTAGTTAATGTACCTATATTAATCCGATTAAGTTAATTAACCTAATGGCAAATACCAATAATAATAACTCATAAAAGAACATTTAAACGTCAAAAATATTACAAGTTATATTAATAATTAAATATATTAGACAAAATACTTTACACGCCATAAGTGCAATTTATATAAATTATGTTACAGCTCTCCTTGAATATTTAACTCAAGTAACACTTGAAAAACTATATTTCGAAAAAGATTTGAAAAATATTAAAAGGTTTGTTTTCACATGTATTGTTCTGAGACATTGTACTTTCACCTTGGAAATAATATCATATTACTATACATATCTATTATGTTGTTTTATGAGTTTAAAATCATAGACGTGAGTGAATTGTAGTAATTAAAAAAAAATAAATACGTTTTATGCATTATACTATATTACACACTTTCAGAATAGATCACACAATAAAATCAACCAAAAATAGAACTTTTGGAATTATAGGTATTCCGTAAATAAAGTTCAAATAAATAAATATGTTCGATACATTTAGTTTTCATATTTCCAACTCCACCAAAGATTATACAGGTCCCTGCCTAAATGCATACTATCATATTGTGTAGGAATTTGCGGATGAATTGAACCAGAGGAGAGAGTGAAAAAAAATATGATAAATACGAGGATTTTTGAGGTGACATTATCATGCGACGTTATGTGCGTATTTTCTGGTGCACGCCACTATACGGTCCGTCAACCAGACGGTTCAGAAATACATTTTGGCCAGTCGCCAAATTTTGGACAGTCCAAAGCGAAACGGTCATTCGACCTGAAGAATTTTCTTCTTCACGCACCCGCCCCATGCCGCCGGATCTCCCGACAATGTATATACCTCTACCGCCAGTAAGGTTATTGCCATCGTGTTAAACTGCCAAATCGGCTTTTAAAATGCGCGGAAATCGTCAGAACTATACGCAGACTGTGTTACACGCCATGACGACGATCAAATGTGACAATCCCAGGATTACTATAGTTTAATATAAACCCTCAACCGATGCTGATCTGCACACAAAATAATATATTATTTTAGGAGTGAAGCTATGGGGTAATAAGATAATACTGAAAATGGTAGCCTTTAGCTTTTAATCTGAGGATTATTCAATATCGCCCAACAAAGTAGAGTGTTTTGATTTGGGTGACTGGGTTTGATTGTTTTAATATTCTATGTGATGTATTAAAATATGGAACTATGTGAATGTATAATATCATATAAGTACTTATTGAAATTTAAATAAATATATCTAAATTACTACTTTATTGTGCACAGGTAACTATATTGACTTCCCGTATCCATTAAGTCGACTGCACTTCTGGTATTTCCTATACTACCTAACGAGTACTGGTCTCTTATTAAAATAAGGTTTGGTACTTTGAACGCACGTAACGAAGAAATTGAATTATGATAATCGACTTACAGTACACCAATTAAATGGAGGAAAATCGATAGTTTTAGACCCACACGTTATAAGTACCTGCCTAATTCGATTAAACGGTATGCGTCGTCGATACATAATAAGTAATGACTAATAACAATATATTATGATATACATATTATATATCGTATTGGAAGCTGGTAACGTTCCAGCGGAAGTGTTCCTCCTAACCTAATAAATAATGTAGGGCCTACGCTGTAGGTAATAAATTAAAAATATTTTCACGTAGACTTTTTGTAGTATTTTTACGTTTTAATTAATATATTAAAATACCTACGTATATCACTATGCATCTTATTTTAAAAACAAAACATAGGCGTGCGATTGGAACATTGTAGGCGCTATTCCAATTTTTGACTAGGTGGGGGTGGTAAAATTCAAACAAAAAAGATCCACGACCGCTTTTGTCCCACGCCCCCAGCCCTCGACCGACAATATGCGTACAATGTTATCGGAGGGGTTGTTTTCGGTAAATATCAATTAACTTCTCCTCACCCCCAACCAATAAAAAAATCACAATTTTTTAAGGGAAGAGAGATAAACAAAGAAACGAATAATACTCGGCCTTTTCGAAATTAACGTGACGCGTCTGAGCCAACGAATAATGAAATAACAGCAAAAGTTCTAGTCATTGTGATCGCATGAAAATTATTGCAATGCGTTTGAAACGCGACAGAATCGAACTCCAACGGGATTACAAAATCTCAATTATTGTCGTGACAACGACGTAGGTAACGCAATAACATTAACACAAGTGATAAATCCCTTGTCGTATATCAATAAAATTATTCTTCGGTAACAAACAGTAGATACCTTTACTAATAACAACGGCAAATAATGCATTAGTATCTATAATGAATACGGCACGGCGACGAAATAAAAATAAAAAAACACCTTAAACGTATTACGTAATAAACGATTAAACCAATAAATCGTCTTACCTTTTCTTTAGCCCTTCCAGCGTGCTTAGACACGGATTTGGCGATAAGGGATCCCTTGCTCTCGGCCATGACGTTCTGACTCGGGTCACCAATGCACAACAACTGATTCATGTCGTATTGTTGTGATCGCCGTCGTAGCCGCCGCCGCCGCCGCGTTATCACCGCCGCCCGACGACCAGGGCCAGCAGCTGCTGCTGTCGAACGCCGTCTGGTCTGAACGTAGGAACGCGTTCGCCGCGTATATAGGTAACGACCGACCGACCGATGAAACTGGGACGACGTCCGTTTGAATGTTTCGCGCGTTTCACACGTATTCCTACACGATTTTATACGATTGATTCAATGTACGATCGGTCACCGTACGATTGAATATTATCAATTTATACTGTGGTGACGGACGGCCGAAATCTCCGGCACCAACGACGAAACACCCGTGAACGGCGAACGACACGGTTAACAGACGCGGACCGAATAGCGTCGGCACTGAGCGCGAGGAGCGGAGGCATTTCTCCGCCGCCCGCGATTGGTGCCCCCCGTGCAGTGAGCGTCCCCCCCGGAAAGCCGTCGGAAAACGGAGCCGTAAAAAATAACAATGATGACGGAAAAAATACGGCCGAATCGCTGGAAGGGAAATGCATTGTGCTGCTGCTGCAGCGCCAGAGACGCTGTCGCTGCCGTCACATTATATATAAATATACATAATAATAAAAAAATTAAAATAATAGGTAGGTAGGTATATGAGAGTCGTGTACATCAAACGCATTGATGTACCCACATACACAATTTAATCGACGACCGACACCCATAGATATAATACGCAGGCCATAATGAGGTGTGTGTATGTGTGTGTGGGTCCAACACTATAATATTACCTATATTTATTTATATACTACCTGTTGAGACATTTCTGTAGGACGTCATTTCAATTTTTTTTTTCTAATATTCAAAATGTTTGCAAGTTACAAACCCTATTTACAAATTTTAAACGGTGAATTCCATTATATTTCTTTCCACGAATTTTCTCAATACAAGTGACCCAAAACCTTTTTGTCAAATGTTCTTCAATATAAATTACATTATAAACAACTGTACGTCTTTACTGTCAATCTTTTGATGATTGCTGGTCATAAATTTGATTTTGATTACTTTTCCAGTCTTTAAATATTCGTAAAAATATAATTAGTTTTATTACGTTTCTATATAATACCCTATACCCACTGTAATATATATTAGTATTTAGTATTTTCAATATCTTCTTTCATTATTCTAATATTATATTATGTATGTTATTTTTTTGACTATTTTGTATATCATATTGATATACTATAGTGATACTACTACTAGCACTTATAAGTATTAAAATTGTATGATGACTTATATACGTTTATTATTATATTGAATAAACGGTACTTATCGGTTATCGCGATTACCTAACCAAATAACTGTTCAGTATTTTACGAGAAACTACGGAATGTTTTTTAGTTGAAGATAGGACTGCGTCTACACTTTTACACGCAATAAAAGACAATATAAACAAAGGTACCTACAACTATTTATTCTAATTGTTGGCATGGTTATAAAACAGATGAACTACGCAGAATGCTGGTTTTAATAAATTAACCGTTAGTCATACTTACAATTTCGTGAAACCCAAACTGATGCTCACACACAGAATTTCGAAAGGTTGCAGTGGGGATTCCTTAAATGGTACAACAAAAAAAGTACGGCTCGTAACATATATTTTAAAGACAGTTATTTAAAATAATAGAATAAACAAATGAATACAAAATATATCGAATGTTTTTACATCGTTCGCAGAATAATTTTATTCAATATAAGAAATAAAATTTTTTTTTTTGATACAATTTATTGTAGATACTACAGTAAGACGCAATAAGCTTCTATTCATTTTTAAGGCCAAGCAATTTAAAAATCGATCCATAATATTGTATTTTAAATGCCGCATGTATCTTTATAACACGACACCACTGATAGAAACTATTTTTTTTTATTTTAATGATAATTTACAATCTACACAAGCAGTGATGGCTCCAAGGTTTGATTTTGAGGAGGGCGATAAACATCACTCATTTTTTTTTTTTTTAAATATTTTATGATAAATTTATTCAAATGCTTAAAAATCAGTGTCACATTTTACCTTCATTACTTATATTCATTAGTACAAAATAACATTATGAATAGTACACAAGTCAATAAGATAAAAAATCATAGAACAAGAACAACTACAAATTACAATTTATAATAAAATATCTAATTTTCATTTTTTATTTTGGGTCAGTCATCTCTTCACGTAAAGTTGGCTATTGATATTTGATGCGGCAAAATGATGCACTATGCACAGCTTAAAAACAATAAACGATATTACTGTGAATGTATGAACACGACAGTCGTCAAACGTCAAACATATCAGTATATTACCGATAAAAAATCAACCAAGTTAGAATTATAAATAGAGAACTCAAAAGTCCCTATTGAAAAATCAAGTTACGACTACAAGGTCTACGAACTGGCGTAGTACTACGCGAAAATATAAAATATAAAGATTATACCTAAGTATCTAACTAGAATTTACATTTAAATTTAAACGATATTTACTACTTAGTATACTAATATTTTTTTATTTATTCTTCAAGAAGATAACTGGCAACATTGAACATGTTCATGTGGGAGCCCATGAGTTCACAATTTAAATAAATTCAATAATTACTATAAATATAAAATTAAAAGATTAAAAATATATTATGTATTATTATACATAATATTATATTATTATATACTGTAATAATAAAAACGTAGGTATATTATATTAAATTCACTGGGTTTTTTTTTATTTTAAGAGGAGCATTGTGTAATTTTAACAACAAAATATTTTTAAAATATTCGTAATTTTGATGAATTTTATCAAAGTTTTAACTTCAAGCACTTACATAAAAAAAAAATTGGGACTCAATTATTTTTGATATTTTAGAAATAATTTTTAGAACTAGAAGAACACTGATCAGGAACTATCTCGTATTCAAGATTTTTGACTAACAAAAAAAAATTAAACATTTCAAATGTTTACAAATAGATAAATAAGAACTAACACATTTTGAAAATAATACAATTTAAAATATATCAAGAAAATTCTACTACATAAGACTAATCCAATTTAGTAAATAGTAGGTATAATAGATAATAGGTATAAGTACCTACTATAACTATAACTATAACTATATAGATCCAAAATCATCTTCAAAATTGAACATTAAATCATTTTTACTTTTATAAGTCCAAAATATGATGAGACGATGCAAATAAAAACACACAACTCACTGTAAAATTGTAGTCAATCATGATTCTTTCTCGGAGAGGGTAAACAAAGCCTGATCCCCTTCGGCCACCATAGTTATAAAAAACCAATACATTAATACAGTGTTTCTCAAACTGTGGTACGTGTACCCCTTGGGGGTACTCGTCATTTTTTAAGGGGTACAAGTCTGGCCAACATATATGTAAGTCTTTAAATTTTTTTATATATATTTTAGTTTAGTTTTATTTTTACCCCTAAGAAGGGGTACCCAAAAAAATGTATTGATAAAAAAGGGTACAGTGTTTATAAAAGTTTAAGAATCCTTGCATTAATATATTAACATACTAAATACTTATATGAAAAATGGTTGAGAAAATAAATTTAACGACGTAGTAACCTAGGGTATAAATGTATAATGGCGCACTTTTCTTTAACAACTGTTATTTGGTAGTATATACAGTGTATACCAGGGATGGCCATGCAACCCGCGTGCCGCGCATTTAAAAAAAAAAAATCTATTATTAGTATTAAATCGTATTTTTTTTTCTATTTTAGAGAATTTAAATCTGTCCCCTACAGCATATATAATATAAATTGCAATTTTCGAGTCAAAAGATAATTTTACCTAAGCATATATCAAAAATTCTAAGCAATTAGAAAAGTTATGATAAATGCGTCTCTTTACTCCGTAGTTTGGGTAAAAGTACACACCTAATGGGTAAAATGGCGCATGATTTTACAAATCTAAAAACTATAACTAATAACTTGAAAACTGATTATGATTTTATTCATTATTTATGATTTATGGATAAAATATGTAGAACAAATAAAATTAAAACTTTTTAGTTAATGAATAGCACAATCACCATTAAAAAATAAAATTAAAATAACAAATTAATATAAACTTAAATCGTGGTTTAATTATCAATATTTTACTAGTATTGACGAATAATTACTTACTTGTACTATACGAAAATAAACGAAAGCAACACCTAAAGCGTCGTTAAATATACTCTGTCCAGCGAGAGAACCCGCCGCAAACCGACCAAAATCAGTTTTTCTATTCACTCCCCAATGATACCATAATAAGCGAACCAGTTTTGATAGCATGGTGACGTGGGGAGTTGCGCAGAATCGGCGGCGCGTTCTCTCGCTGGACAGACTATAGTATTTATTACTACTTCTATACTACATAAATATTACATCATATTAATGAAATTAATACTCAATCTTATGTTGACGTAATGACGTCAAAACTTCATCAACTTACTAAGAAAACGTTTTATCACTTTAGCTATGATCATAGGCGTCTCCAGACTCCACGGAGGGTGCACTGGGTACAGTCGGTGCAGAGTATGCACCATAAGCTAAGAAACATTTTTCAAAAAAAAGGCTTAAGCTCCTTAGCTCCCCGGGTACGCACCAAGTTGCGTTCTTTGCGTCAAAGGTCTGGACACGCCTATGGCTTTGATAGCACAATCGTAGGTAATAACTAAATAACTTGACCAAATGGCAAATATTAAATTATATAATTACATATTTTACTTCATAATCATGCGCCACGAATGGATCATCGCAGGAAAACATTTTCTATGATCCATGATGTCAACAATGTCCACCAGAATTAATCACATCTAGTCTGATTGGAATCCTTATCATCTTCTGATATTATACCCCAGCTAGGTTACTCTATCTCTATAATACAAGAGTACAAGACGCATATATAGATAGGTACAATATTAATATAGAATAGGACTTAGACTTTAGAGTGCAGTTATATGTACAGTGTACACCCTTAACTCCTAAGTCCGATATTTATGTCCTCCTGTGTCTGATTATATCACATAGCGATTTTTATTCGTTATTCCTATATTGTATGAGTATTTTTAATAACCATTAAAATATATTATAAATATATATAATATTATAGTTATGAATGTATAAATAATATCAATTAAACATACCTATTTATTTTACGGTTCGATAACTATGAGTAAATCAATATAATTATAATATGCCGTGTTTGGTGATATACTTATAGGTATACCAAGTAGCAACAACTAATAACTAATAATACTTTACTTATGATTAACACACAATAAACATAATATTTATGTAACATTTATTTATCGAATTTAAAATTGAAATAAACAATAATATAGTTTGTAGTATAACTAGTACCTAGATAATAAATAATAATATAATGCGTAATGTAACTATTATGCAATCGTAATATACGCAGCAAATCGATAATTATTATAATATACTTACCTATAGTTTAATAAATTTTATCTAATATTGAAAACATATAAGTTAGGTAGGTACATAATTTTTTATTATAAAATCAAACTGATCTATAGATTACAACAAATTAAGATATATTGGCTATAATGAATATATTCCGTCCGCGATTATAGCAATAAATTCTATTTTTCACCTATTTATGTAGCAGGTACTTATGTATTTAAAGCAGAAACAACGGACGTGGCTTCTTTAGTAGGTATCTGCTACTTTTAAACTTTAGATATACTGTATTAGTTTACTATTATCCTATATTCCTATATTATAGTCTAATATATTATCAATAGAACCGTTTCATATAGTTTGGTTAGTATAGTTAGTACATTAGGGGACACATGCATAGGCATAACTAGGGGGGGGCTTGGGTGGGCTTCAGCCTCCCCAGAATTTTTCGGTAAATGTATGTGTATATAAACATATTAGTATTATCTTTATTTTAGACTTAGTAAGTTTAATTAATTTGTAAATTTTTCTTCAAAGAGTACTAAATAAAGTTGTTGTAAAAAACAAATCTCAGTATTTACTTCAAAAATGCATCGCGTATAATGAATAATAATCATAAATACATAAATCTTAAGCTGTTTAAGTTTAAAGTTCCTCCAAATACTGAAATACATTTTTTTATAATAAAATATTAAATAAATTATATGTATATTAGTAAGCATTTATTGTAACTAAATATCCAATTTTGTGGACATTTCAACTTGAAACAACTATAAAAAAAATTGTAAATATTATGTTTATTATTTTTGATATTTTTGGGAATTTCAAAAAAAGCCCATTAAAAACTTTGTACAAAATTTTCAATCTTTATAGTTTTTAAAATGAAGAAATTAATGAATTTTTGATGAAAAAATAATTTACATTTTTCGTAATTTTTATCTCCATTTAAACACTCATACATAAAAATAATGCTTATGATGTAATCATTGTGACACAACATTCTGAATCAACTTTTTAGAAAAACTTTTAGAAAAAATCTCAAATACTTATTAAAAGTAGATACATCTACTATAACTAATAATTTTATCGTATTCACAATAAAACTAAAAAAAAATATTTTGAAAATTACATTATGGATGAAAAATTGGAAAATATTTATAATTAAATAATAGTGCAATATATGAAATTTTTATAAGTCACATTTATTAAATTGCATCTAAATGTCAAACATTTTCTACATAGAAATTATGTTACATGAGATATGAGAATGTCGTCAGCACTTAAAATTCAATCGCTTATAAAAAAAAGCACGCCACTAAACTTTTGTTTTCCAGTATACAAAGTTACAAGAAATCATTTATTAAATTTTCAAGCATCAGATATTAAAATTAAAAAATATCTGAACGTTTTAACTTTTAACTACCAAAAATTATTAACCTTTTTTTGTGATTTGACGAGATTTGTAAAAATACAAAATTTAAACGCTTGTACAAAAAATTGTGAATACTCGTGTATTTTCGATGTTCAATAATTTACGTAATATTCACTTAAAGTAAGTTATGCGAAACCTTGTATAACATTTTCAAATTTTTCTTATTAAAAAAGAAAAATGTTTTCATACATATCCAAGTATATCATTCATATACAAAAATATTATAAGTATTATAATAGAGCTACAATATTTAAAAAAATATAACAAGTCTAGTAAATACCTATGTTAATTGTTAATAAATAATATGAATATTACAAGGCACTACGCTATTTATTTTTGAATTCCTATTATAAAAAAAATTGGTTTTGCAAAAAAATGCAGATTTCCTTGATTGTTTTCGTTTTTCCTGATTATTTTGAACTTTTGGAAGTTTACCCAAAAGTATATGTTAAATTTAATTTGTTACTAGTTATCATAAACCAGCTATAAAGTTAAGAATCATACAGCATTTTTTTCTTTAAAATACTTCATTTTAAAATCTATGTATGCTAATCAAATCTAAACCTAAACCATACAAAGCTCTTTTCAGAATCTAAGACATAAAAGTTGTATGTGTGTTGTATTTCAAAATTAAAAATAATTTAGTGTATAATAGTAGGTATGATATAAAGTACTATGAGCTAGGTATGGTAAATGAGTAGATATACCATACCTAAATATACAATGTATCAGTACCCTTTTTTTTTTTCATGTTTGAAACCGACGGGGCCGTGGGAACTGCTTTCGCATTACTTCCATGGCGCTGCCATCGTTTATTGGAAATCAATAAGATATAAGTTATGATGGAGGCAGTAGTGAATGAAATTTAGGCAGAAAAAAATATCTTACCTCTACATCCAAAATATGCAAATAAGAGTTTAATCAATTTTTACATTGTTAAGGTACCTTCAAACATTCCATTTGATATAAATATGTAAACTGTTAATAAATCAAACCTAATTTAAATTAAAAAACCTATAAATAACACGATATAATCTGTGATAATGTTTTAGACAGATACATATTACATAAAATCATTAAAAAATTAAAGTAAATATGACTTTATGCTATATACTGTATCTAAAATTAATACAAATTTGTTTAATTAATTTGAATAATATATTTTTTTCTATATATTGAAAAATAATGCATTTAATCTAATAATTCCATTATTTTATAAATATAGTAGGTATATATTAATATAATAATATACTGAATAGTACTTATATAAAAATTACCGTTTTGATTTAATGTGATTAGTTAATAGTTGATTTATGAATCAGAATAAAAAAAGCAAACAAATATTACCGTATAAATTGTCTGTGTATAATTAATATTGAGTGGCCTTTTGTATACAATAAAATATAAAATTACAATTTTAACAACTTAATTAACAATTGAAAATAAAATAAAATAATTGTTAAACAGTTTTTACTTTATTTTATACTTTTTTAATAAATTATTAAACAGGAAAAATGTATTAAATTATTAAAAAATTTAAATAAAACAAAGTACATAGAACTTAAAACAATTTAAAATTAATCATAAAAATAATAACAAACAATGTAATGATGTTCTGAGCTGTTTTTTGGAACCTAAGTCATACTCTGTAGACAGGTGATTGTTTATTTACAAAATATATACCACACAAGTAATAAGACACAAACAATTTTGCTTATTGGCACAAGTAGCCAGTAGGAATGACAAAAATGGTAGGAACTTATTAATTAGTAATTACTATTAAGAAATGACAATATTATTTAACCTAAATCAATTTGTTTGTGTTCCACTGTGTCCGAATTATCTAATTTATGCAATAAACACATCAGATCATCTACCCACTTGGGCTGTGCATTAATATCAGAGTTTATACATACTAATTGATTTTTAACAATTTCGTTATTTCTCATTGTACTACTTTCTGCAGTTGACGAACTTTGCGGACAATAGGTATTTGAATTATAAACTCTGGGTACAGTTTTAGTACACTTAGAACTCAATTGATCTAATAAGCTTTCAAAGTCTGTAATTTTAGAACTTTCATTATATTTAAATCTTTTAGAGCAGGGTGGTGGACTTTTATGTCGTTTGGCAATTGTTATTGAACCTAATTCATTGTCTTTTTCAATATTATCATTCTCAAGATTATTTTCATTTTCCTTATACTGTTGAGATGTGTTCAAAAAACTTTGTACAAGATGATCAGGAATTGGCGTATTTATTTCATTTTTTGTGTATTCCAAAGCAAGTATACCAGCTTCTAAAAATTATAAAAATATACTTTATACCTAGTTATTATTATTTTTATTCATAATACTAAATTATATATTATACCAGTCAACTGAATAACTTTTCCGCTACTTAAAATAGATGATACAAAAGAAGTTTCGTCTACTGGTTCAATAGACTTTTCCAGTAATTTTAAAACAGAATTATCGCCATCTAAAGTACACAACTAATTTAATGAAAAAAATAATAATTATAAATTGTATTTAAACTTACGTTTTAATTTTGAAATATCTAAATAAAATGATTCATCTCCATTATTAGATGCCAAATTAGAACCTAATATTGTTTCACAATTGTCACTTTGCTGATCAACAGTCTTCTCAAATATTTTTGAATTTGAATTTGATTGGGATTTATCATCTGTCAAAAAATTTACCATTTAAAATCTATTAAATAAATTTACAATATTATTATTAGTGTTTTATTTTCAAATCTAGTATTTTATATTATCTACAATCTTCCACCCTGCAATATGTAGTTGTTGTCTATCACCTGGGAATTTTTAGATGAAAAAAGTTTTATTTTTTCATGTGTTCAGAGAATAACTCGAATTGAGTAAGTGCCACCACTCTTTTATCAACTACTATAATAATTAGTTGGTAGCCCATGTGTTTTATGCCATATTTGACTTTAACATCTCTGTTTAGGACGTAGGTTATATACATTGAGTATTAGCCCTGGATCAATGAATGAAACTTTCTAGCTGTTGATTTATAGTTTCAAGTCATGATCACTTAAGTTGCAATAGGCCCTCCATTAATCCGAGTAAACTATGATCCTAACTTCTAATTTATGTTTAATAATTGAGTGTATTATTGATGTTTATATAGTTATACCAGCAATGTCAGTCTCCATACAACATAGATATCATCCCCCTAAATGTAATAACTTACAAGTTAATGCATACAACTCAAATTTTGTTTTTCTATTAATGGTACGGCTAATTTGAGCCAAAAACAGAGTATATATTAGGTATATTTAAGTGTATATTATAATAATAATAGTGTGTCATTGTTATTTATTAAAAAATTACAACTAAATGTTGATTTATAATGTACTGAACTTAACACACAATATTCTAAAACCAATGCATTCATTGCTTTATTTAGAATCTAAAAGTTGAAATAAATATTTTCTTTAAGCAAAAAGTTTAAAATTAAAAATATACATAACTAAATAATACAATTATTAAAAGATGACTTAATAATTTTTAAATTGTTCAATTTTATCTTAAGAATGCAACGAATATTATAAACCTAGCAATGTTCTCTTTTTTTTATTTCTAATGGAATTTAATTATAACATTATATTATGAACTATGAATATATTTACAGGATTAGTATACCTAAAACTTACTAGTTATTTTAAATTGTGATGGACTTGATGATTTTGAGATGGTTTTCATTTTTGTTCCAATATTATTATTAATATGTGTAGTTGTCTGCAAAGATTGGTCATTATTTTTAATTTTGATAAACTGAAAAATAGAATAATTAAATAAAAATTATTATAAAAAGAGTTTAATGTTGAATGATTAATCAAATTTGATAATGAAAAAAGATTATTTATAAGAATAATAATAAGAAGAAGATACTAAAATTTAAAATTACATTGTCTATTAACTGAAAAATGTCTGGGCATGTTGTTTTGGCGAGTTGTAGAGGAGTTTTACCAAATTTATTTACACAAGTAAAATCAGCTCCCACATCTAATAACTTCTTAACACCTTTGATACATTTGCTTGTAACACACCAGTGTAATGGACTATTGCGAAAAATCTGAAAAATAAAACATATAACAATGAATATTTAGAAAAATATAATATTCAAATATTTTTTTGATACATAACAAAGACTTCCATTTTAAATGGTATACTTTAGTACCATTTACATTAAAATGTATATTTAAATTTATTTATTTTACATTAATTTTGAATGGTTTTTATTTTGTGATTTTATTTCAGAATAAGAAATATTTAGTAAATATTAAATAAGCAATCATCATAGCTAAATTTAAAAAGCATGACAATTATTATTGATTTTGTTTTAATATATTTGAATCTAATTCAGTTCATATCAAATTTAATAGTTAATATTTATAGCTCTTGAAATTTTAAGATTTTTAAAATATAATAAATATACTTTTAAAAAGGTACCCATATTTTTTCAAGGCAAAATAACATAAAAAAAAAATTACACCTTATCTGTAGAATTTATGTCACAGTGAAAACTATTCAACAAAACTTCAATGCATTCATATGCACCTTGGGCGGCTGCAATATTTAAAGCAGTACGTCCAATTTTATTCTGAAAGTTACTTTTATACGTTTTGACAGTCTTTAGTAAGTATTCCAAAACTTTTGGTTGATTATTCATAGCAGCTAGGTGTAAAGCATTATTTCCATACTTAAATTATAAAAAGAACAAATGTTTAATAATTTAAATTTGAGTTCTAAACTTGAAATAAACATTATTTACCTTATCAAGGCTGAACGGTGATACATTGTGAAACAAGTTAATTTTAATTGTATTCAAATCTCCGTTTATGCATGAATGAAAAAATATTTCCTTGGCTGACAACTTCTCCGTATTCATTATGAGAACCTTTTTCTAAATTTCATTAGTTTAAAGTTGACAAATGGTGAAACAAAAATCTTCCTAACTTATAAATAATGCATAAATTACATATAAATTGATACGTTACATTTGTTTTAAAAAAAATTTGAATAAGTATCTAGAAAATTAACCAAGTAACTAACAGTTTTTTATCAGATTTTAAAACTCGATAATTAAAATATTTTTAAGTTTTTATAAATTATTTTGGTATTGATCACGATTACTGATAAATCAAATTCTTCTCATTCCTGGCCATGTCCATTGAGACATTTATCTCCGCACATAATAACGGTTTCTTGGCTAAAATATGCATCATGATTAGATTGAAGATATTGCTGAACAAGAGATGATAAAGACACAAAAATATTTCTCTTTCTCTCAAACAAAATTTAAGATAGTTTTAGTTATATATAAAAAAAGGGTACCTAATTATTATTTCAGAAAATTGTGATCTAATTAATTATGTCTTAGCCATTAGAAAGAACCACAATTATATATTTACAGGGTTAATCACTAAGCATATTCATTTCTATTTTTTCTTTTATTATGATTCAAGACTCTATTACCCTTAATCCACTAGGTAATACCACTCAAAAACTACTTATTTGAATTTTGATTTTGATACATCAAATATTATATGGGCTACATAATTCACTATTTAAAAGAGGAGTTATTATTTACAAAACAATTGTGTCTGTCTCCATAGAACATTATTTAAGTAGATATTAGAATAAATCTCAACAATTGGAAAATATAGTATTTAAGTACATTTAAAAATGCACAAAATAAAATTTTAAATAACTGCATAAACAAAAAAAGAAGGGATGTTTTGTAAATTGTAAAATATAATATTAAAATACCTAAATTTATCCATGACAAAATAACTTTAAACATTATATAATAAGTCTATCAAGATCAAATATACAATTATAATTTTTTTTTATACTAAATAATTATCAATATATTCTAGGTACTATATTATACTTTTATTGATTAATTTAAATTAATAAAGGAACTTAAATTCTCTACCAACATTAATTTTAAAACGAATCGTTAAAATTAGCTTCAGCTATAACTATGCTACTAGCTGAGCTAGCAGTCATATTTTCGGAGTTCAGTCTAATAAATAAAAAAATGTACTTATAGATAGCCAAGCAAACAAATAACCATAAATATTTATTTTTTTTAGAGATAAATACCATGGATAAGTGTCAAGTATACTAAATATTACTAAAATTACCAAAATAATTCGTTAATTCTTACTTAGGTCTTATGCACATATGCACTTGCAGTTTGCACTATTTAGTATTTGCATTATTTGCAAATGCAGGAGTTGCCGGTTTTCAGTTTTGTACTGTTTAAGTGTTTAACATCCACGGGTTACAGAAAATGGATAAGCGTTATCAATTTATCATTATGTGTAATCATATCACAGAATAGCTCTGTAATCATACGCGTATCAACCTATTTGATAAGACCCACTACCAATTAGCAATAATAGCAGCTAGACTGCCAAGTTCAAAACAAATTTACGAACTAAAGAAATTTAATCCTAATATCTTTAATTGGTTTTATAATTTATCTGTTGAAGTGTGAAATATATAGTTTAATATAAATTTGAAAAAACTAGTCATAACAATGAGTAAACTAAACAAATTCATAAGGTAAGATTGTAAATCACTAGATTATAAAAGTTTTAATTATACTGCTAACTAATAGGCCATTTAATGACCTTAAAAACCATTTAAAATTATACTAAATAGCCTTGACATTGATTTTTATAACTTTTTATGTCATACATTTTTGTAAATTTTAGTTACACTATAAGAGGAGCATTATTTGGAGCAACAATATTTGGTTCACAAGAATTAGGTATATGGAAAGATGGTGAGACATCACGCGAGGTAGCAAAAATCATCATTGCAATTTTAACTCCTATAGCCAAGAAAGCAGAGTCAGAAATGCCACAACAAGTAAATTACTATTGCTAGTATAAAAATTCTGAAAACCTATAAATAAAACTTGTATTTTCAAGGTAAAACTATTGCCATCTGTAGAAAATTTAAAATCCACATCTACAGCATGTTGGAACAAAGGTGTTTACAATGCTGGCGAGTTTGTTATCGATGTACCTAACAAATGTGTTTGTGCAGCAAATAAAGCATATCAATTGGTTGAAATACAAGTGAATAAATCTAAAGAAAATTAATAATGATCTATTATCATATTGAGTAAATAAAACCATAAACCATGTTAATATTTAATAGAAATTTGTTCTGTAATTATTTATAATTATTTGTTTTTGAAAGATATTGAGTAGATAATTTGTCATGCTATTTACACCATCTACCGTACTTAATTCATTCAATATAGAGCAATTTAAATTATAAAACAATATTTATGTGTACTAAATATAAAATGAGCCTATGCTATATCAATATTATTTCAATTTTTCACTACTTTTTCAATATCTACTAGTTATTTTGCTGAAAAATATACTTTTAGACTAGGACAGGGGTCAGTGGGTCACCAACTGGCGGCACGTGTATACCTTTTTTTACAGACCCTTATCTGAGAAGTAATTTTAAAATTTTTTATAAAATAAATAAAAAAAAATTATAAGTGTGTCATATACAGTTTATATTACGATAAAAATGTTAAATTTATCTGTTGCATAAATAAATCAATATAAATACTAATTTAAAAAAAAATGTAATTATTAACGTGTATAAATTACTAAAACTGTTAGGGACCGCAGTCAATATGGTAAGTTTCAAAATGAACTTCCATAGAAATTAGTTGGTGACCCCTGGACTAGGGTATTGAACAAATAAGCAACATATTATTTAATAAAAAAAAATAAATGTATATATTCAGGTATTCATATTAACTATATAAGTGATAAAACATCATAGTGAAAGTATAAATGCAATTATATTGTATTTAAAATTGTACACAATAACCATGTATATGTATAAAATTTAAACAGTATAATTAAACAACTGTTTTAAAAATAATTAACAAGTTTCATGTAAATGAAAATGATAAAATAAATATAAAATTTAGATGAATGATTAAAAGTATGAATAGTGAAAAATGTATGCATGCTTAGTAATTTTACAACACAAATGATTTTAAGTACTATTTTAAGTATTTTTGCAATATTCAAATAACTTGGGATGTTAATTTATCATTTTAACTTAACATTAAAAACTCGATTTCAACGTTTTTATTATGTTTCACGCATGATTTATATATATATATGTGTGTGTGTGTAAAAATCAGGTATACAACTATAAAGATTTGCTTTGCTTCTAGTTTTGTAAAAATGTCATAATAAAAAAATAAACATGTACAATGACAATGTTTTATACGCTTTATTTAAAAACAAGTCAAGTAAATTACAAATAGTTTTGGAGGGCAATATAAGTAAACAGGATTTTAAAGTTAGTTCTATAGATCATTAACAAATTTAATATTAAAATTAAAAATATATAAAATTTAGTCAATATTGATTTTGAGACTCTAAAGCTATATGATTTGTCATTCATAGAAGTTGATACACACTCCGTAACAATTTTACTGAAAATTTCCTGATTTTCTGTTCATTACTTTTCAATGTAATTTAATGCCAAAACATGTTTGTACATAATTTCTATAAAAATGGAAGAACATTGTTTAAGCATCTACTTCCATTTTTTCAACACCCGTTTTAGATGGTTGATCGATATCCATGTTTTCACCAGCAGCATTATTAGCATTTTTTTGTGGCTTCTTCTTCTTCTTTTTCACGGGTTGCAAAATTCCTCTTTGATTTACAGATGTCTTAAGTAAATTCTAAACATATTTTAATATTCATTAAATATGTTAAATTATTATATGAAAACATTTAAAAATGTATTGATACTACTAAGTATTTTTTACTAATTTCTGTTATTTTTTCATGACAATTTATCCCAACTTCTCATTATTTACACTATATCCAGTTGTAAAATGTATAAAAATAATAGTTAGTAAAAAGGAGAATTTAATTATATGTAATAAATGCAAAACATTACAATATACAACATAATTGTTAATCATATCATTTTAAAGATTAGAAAAAATCTGAAAAACTTCATAATATAGGTTGTTAAATATTTTAAAAATTATAACTTAAATTGTTATCCTATATTATTTTTAAATAAAATGTTGAATTTTCAATATATCAATTTATTTAGTCATTATTTGATATAAAGTATCATGTGCATAATAATTAATAATAATGACAAAAATAGTGACTCGCTTAATTGTATTAACATGTCTGTGTACAGAACATACCAATATTTCTGGGTCTTTAATGGATAAATTAGGCACATAAAGATCCTCTTCAAATGGTAATCCTGTGATCCGAGCAGGTCCAGTTGCTGTTACTAACACTGTAAACTTGTATTGCACAACAGTTTCACCTAATATATAAATATTTGTTTGTCAAGAATAAATTTATACTTTAAATTAGTGGTCAACAAAAAAAAATTATACCAGTTTTTTCAAATAGAACTTGAAATGGTTCAATAAGTTTATGATTTACACATTCCATCACACCCATTTTAGCTTTCTTTTCATCTTCAAAATTTCTCAAATTGAATGGCATTATACTATGTTTTTGAATAACTTCAGTATAGAATATTCTATAAAAAAAAAAAGATATCCCTAAGTAAAATTATTTTTTATTCAAAATTCAACAATATTAATTACCTAGATGCCCTAAGTTTCAATGGGTATACTTCTTCGGTCTTTTTGAATATAGACACCTTAGCTGTCGTTTCACGGGCAGCTCCAGTACCTGTACTAACAAGTACATCTAAAGCATAAACTTCATTGGCCTCAATAGTTGCTTTTTCGTGTTCTTTTCTATGCGATTCACTAGGATTCTGAATAATAGTTTTGGGACCATCTAATTTAAATTGTTGCAATTGATGGCTAAGCATACCTTCAACTGGCTTACAATCAAATTCTTTGCAAACCTTCATTACCATATCAGTTATTTGGTATGTCTATAAATAGATAAAAACATACATTCATAATTTACAACATTTTCATGAGAACTATTATATTTTTAAATTAACCATAATTAAAACAAACTGATACTTACATCATTTCCAGGCCTCATTAACCTTAATGCAGCTTGAGATGCATAATGAGCAGCTAAGAAACAATTAGCTTTTTTATCGGTGATTTTATTATCAGAATTTGCTCCCACAACAATAGTATGAGCAATCATAGAAATGAATCCATCTAAATGAACTCCTAAATCTCTGAAATTGTAAACAACTGTATAAGTTATTTGAAATGATTTATTAAATGTTAATACATACATCTTTAAGACATCATCCTTTGCAATTATATGATCTGGTTCACTTGTAATAGGTGAAAAATGACAAATGCATCCATTTGCAGATATACAAACGGGAAAAGCAATACCTAAATAAAGATAAAAGGTCAAAAAGTATCAACATGAAAATATAACAAAATAGTTACCTTTTTTCATTTCCTTTTCTTTTTTAAATACTTTACTAGTCTCTTCTAATATTAAATTATCACCTGAAATACATACATCACGGACTGATGCACCTTCTACACATTTTTCAATTATTTCAACAAGAACACCTGTAAAATAAAAACGTTTTATATGCTTGAGGCAATATATTATATCACAAAACTAAAATGTTTTTGTAGTGTAACATCGATTAAAACAGGAAATACTGCATAATTTAGTTTTTATTAAAGCTAAAGCTAGTTCATTGATTTTGGGGTCATCAATTATTTTAGATTTCTATTTTTGTACATAGAAGTGGATGCCACATGCATTACTAGTGGCATACTGGTATCAACAATTTGATTGCTAACAATTATAATAATTGAATTTCGATCAACCAAAATGGAATTAGTTCATGTGAACACTACCATTACTAGAAAAACAAATTCATATAAGTACTTAAACAAGGGTGCAATAACGAGATAGGGGTGGGGGACTCATCGCCACGTATCACCGGTCATGTTTCTGAAATGTGCAAGATTTTCCAAGGGACCGCCAACGTGCGGGAAAACTAATAAAGACTTCCACGAAGGCAAAGGCACCCGGCGAAGAAGCCAATTTCGCACGACCACACGACCGGGTACGCGCGAAGTTTTGTAGGTTATGTCTAATGGCCAGAAATCGTGTAAGGTAACAAGAAAAGTCAGGGACCGGTTTTCGGGACTACGTGTAAATTATTTCCAGAATGAGTGGATCGTTAATGCAGATTGGTGAATCCCAAATGAACCAACTTACGGTTGGCGATCTCCCCGGCTGTCTTGTACTTGATCACCACCGCCTCATCGGCGATTGTTGCTTCCACCTCGTCGTTATCCTTGTCCTTGTCAGCCATCGTTGTTCAAACGAACAATACGACAAAATACGAAACGCTGTAATTTATGATCCCTCACAACCTCACTAATCAAAAATCGTACACAGCAAACGCACTTAATCAGAAACACACGTTTTTCGACAGAACGTCGTCGATGCTCGATATGATGTGTATGGAACACGCACGACGCACCGAGCCACCGAACTATATATTATTATTATGATTTTTGAGTTTTGTAGTAGATAAACGTAGCGGAGTAAGGAGTGGAAGAGAAAAAATGCGGTAAACAACAGAACGGATCACTTTAATTCAGTTACGACAACTTGAAAAAATAAAAATCCCACTGATATGCTCAAATGGTGTTACCGTCCTAAACACGAGTCCAATCTAATTTTTTAACCAATGTCCGATTTTAACAGAATTTTAAATATATTACGTATTTACGCCTTATATTTTTATTTAACACCTCAATTGGCTCAATTACATCATGACAAAATATATTTTGTCATGAATTACATTAAAAAAAGAAAATGTTCCTATTTTTTAGAAGATATCTTCTAAGACCGTGTACTAAACATATACACACAAATATGTCTATGGTACTAAAGATATATCTTTAATCGTTATTTTTAATTATAGGTAAAATATATTATTAAACATATTGATATTATCAAACATTAAATTGAATATGAATGAGTTAACGAACATTCAATATTTTAATTAGTCAATCAGGAATTTTTGTAATCAAACATTGAAATTAACCTGTTGGTTAAATTTAAAAATTCCAAGTACTTATTTTTAAAATCAAAAAACACTAAAAAAAATTAGAGAAATATTGTAATTTTCATACAAATCTAATTTTTGATAAATCAAATCAATTTTGTTTCTTTTTTATAATACAAATAACCGTGGAAACTGGGAATTGCAAATTTCAAAATATTTTGACTTTCTAAGCTATTTATAAATAATTCACATTTTATATTATTTTTATAAAATGTTAATTAAAAATTCTATGTTGGGTAGAAATGCTTAAAAATTTTATATAAAACTCGGAAACTTCATTTGTTGTTAATTTTCAAATTTAAAATACTGAATATCTAAACAATATTTTTTATAAACGTTTAAAGTTAGAATTTCGGTTAAATTCATAATAAATTATTATGTAGTTTGAAGTTTTTAAGTTACAAAATTAAGTTTTCTATCCAGCTATATGTGAAAAAAATTAGCGGGAAACCTAATTAACGTTACGCATTTATTCAAGTTTAAATGTTTACAAAAACTGTATTTTTGAGTACTCTCAAAGATTGATTATATCACAGACCGCATAGTCTGTAATTAGTGTAATTATATCAAGTATTCGTGTCAATGACAATTTTTTTTTTTTATGTACGTGTAATAATGGAACTAAAAGTATTTTAAATACATTCATAGTAACTAATCAATCATATTTTAATTTTTAAAGGTTTTATTGTACCTACAAACAAATTAGTAATCTATAGTATTGTCCCGTTCTTTTTTATAGATTTCAAGTTAATGTGACTTTGTAACTTCCCTTTTCAGCTGCAACTTGCAATCACCACAAAACAATTCAAATTTTCATTGTTATTCATATAGCTGTGCTTAAATATATTATAACAAATGTTTTGCTAAAAATATAAGTTTATTAATTTTAGTGAAAGCTATTCGATTTATTTTATATTAGCAATCTGTATAGAGGACGTCCCCAAAGATAAAAAAAAAAATAATTGCGTTAATATTCAATATCAGTAAAGTTGATTACAATTTGTATATACATAATACAATATGTAAAAAGTTATAATTGGTTAAAAGAAATGTTATATTGAGGGAAGGAACACCACTTCAAGTTATAGTAATAAATATTACAAGTATATGATTTTTTCCTAAAATAAATTTATTATAAATTTATTTAGTAGATTTTTGACCAATGACGTTTTAAATAGCATGAGAAGTATTGTTATAGTTCTAATCCAAAAAATAAATCTTACTATAAAATAATAAGGAAATAAAACCCTACTACTAAAATTTAAAACAACAAAATTTCATTTTTACTTACTATTTATCATCCACAAAATTAAACCAAAGTATAAAAGTTGTAAAAAAAAATATTCTTCTTTTAAAAATTGATTATTTTTTATTGAACCTAAATAATCTGAATCCTGATAAATGAAATCTATTACTATTAAAATCACTCAAAAATTAACAATTAATAATTTTTAAGTATATACATTATAAATAAATGTAATAACTATCATAAATCATTCTATGAGTTTTTTTAGTTAATAATGATTATAGGTGGTTGATATGAGTCAAGCAGCTAAGTTTATGATATGGTTTTACATTATAAAACATTTATTAAGTATTATTTTGTACAAAGGGAGAATTTTGACAAATTGATGTAATTATTAATTATACACTAATTATCTTTATTACCTATTTTATTATATCATGAGGTTGTATGTGGCCTTACACAAACAATAATAAATACAAAAACAACTATTCCATAATTGAAACTTCTTTTTATAGCATAATTATTTTTCAAAAACATACAAATATATATTGTACACATTTAATGAAGAAAACAGTATTAAAACAGGAAATTTATTAAATTATATCTATTAAAAGAAATTGTATTAAAAATTAAAATTTAATAAGTATTAATAAGTAAGTTAGTATTTTATTAAAATAACAAATCATAAGCATTACATAACTATAATCTAATTATACAATAATTAAAATGTTTGCATATTGTTATTTTTGTTGCTCAATTACTTTGTCTACATTGCAAATAAAATAATAATTTCAGAGTAATTATCCAAACACAATATTTCAAATAATATTCTTTGATACAGTATTAGAAAAATAAAGCATGATTAAAATAAGTATTTTAGGTATGTATTGATTACATTACAACATTTTAATGTTTTATTAACTGAAGAAAATATTAAAATATGTAAATTTAAATAAGTTTTCTTTTTAAACAATAAATAAATGGCAATGGATTATAGTTGTGCGTAAATGTAGAATTTAATAAAAAACACAATTAAAAAATGTAAGTTGAGCAAAAAATTCCAGGCAATCAAATGAATAGTTATTAATTATTGACCTCTTGTAATCATAAGTTTTTATGCACAGTGAACGCATACCTAAAATATAGTTATTTGCAATACAATATTTACAATTTAAAAAATTGTGCACAATTGGTAAATACTAAATATTAATAATTTTAAACAACATCCAATTATGTAAATTAACATTATAAAATGATAATTCAATATAAGTAGTAATTTTAGCATTTGTTACCAATACATCTAAAAATGTATGTTGTATTATTACAAATTTTTATTATTATGACATTTTAAATGACACATTTGTAAAAAAAAATATTTACAATTATAACATTATATTAAGTAAATACATAATTATAATTGATTTTTATTTAAGTGATAATATACTTTATTAAATTACAATGTGTCCCGAAATTGGTAACCAATGATCACATTTTTTTTTATAATAATACCATGTAACATTAATAGATTTGACATTAAGCTCAATTCATATGTCAATTATTAAAATAGAAAAAAATTCTAAACTTAATAATTTATAAATATCATGTTCATAATATACAATATACTATACTATAATAACTATAAGTATAACAATGATTATACATGATCAAAAAAAAAATATAGAAGTATTACAATTAAACTGAATAAAAATAAATAATAATAAAAACTCAACATAATTTGCATTTGGTAAACAAAGTATTGGCAAGAGTTACAGTAAGTTCATGTATTGATATAACAGCTACGAGAAAATAAATTAAAATCAAGTCTCATACCTGTTAATGGCAAAAAAATGTCTGACATTTTTTTTACATTCCCGAAATATTAAGAGATTTACTAGTCATACTCATCATTAAAACAACTATGATAAAAGTATCTATTGAAATTAAGTACTAAGTATATTTTATATTAAAATATAATTAAATGACTCATGACTCATGTTATTAAGTATAAATTATTTTGAATAAATATCATTCACGTATACTTGATTGGACGGAGGTTATTGACATTCTTAAAGGAACATCAAAAATAGATATATTTTTTAATTAAAATATTTAATAGATATATTTATGAAAAATATTTATTGAAAAAATAAACTATATATATAATATATATATTTGAGGACCAAATGATTATGGTTTCAAAATTAAGTTTATACATAAAAATATGTGATATTCAATATACTACTTATAAACAATATTAAAACATAAAGTTATATGAATTATGTATAAATGATCTTTAACAGATATAATTTGTTAATTTTCATACATAACACCGTTAAGTATTCTGTGTTTTTTTTTTTTAACTTTTGAAAACAATACTCGCAAAATGCATTTCTTGAAACTCTACTGACCTAAAAGTATTTATATTTCAATCATTGCAAGCCAAGCCGTCAAGAATTTAACTTGTTGTGTAACAATATTGTGTCTTTTTGCAATTTATATAATTCTTCTTCAATTTTTTCTGTAATTACTCTACGAGCTTCCTCCTCAGTCACATTAGATTCTTTCAACTTTGAGACTAATCCTTTTAAATCAATAGGCTCACCAAAATTAAATGTTACCTTACGACCAGTTCGTAAATAATATGGTGGTTCATTAGGTAATATAGTTTCCATTCCTACATGACAAATAGGTACAACAATAGGTATAATAGGGGATTCATATATCATTTGACCAACTCCCCATTTAAGGCGTATGTAGGTTTTGCTCATATTAACACGACCCTCAGGGAAAATATGCAGCCATTTACCTTTAGACAACAGTTCTACACCAAACTTAACAGCCTCCTGTAACAAAATGGATAGTTATTATAAAATCTGATTTTTTTTTCTATATAAAAAAATTCATTATTTTTAATATTTTAGATTTTAAGTAAAGTAAGTAAGGTAAAGTTATTTACCTATTTAAAAGTTTATTTTATATTTAACTATTTTTTCTAATATAAAATGTTCCAAAATGTTCATAAAATTTTATCTATAAATTTGAAACTAAATATTTAATGATATTTAAGCAAAGATAATTTATTTAATTTTATACATTAAAAAAAAATTATTAGAAACATTAAGCTATGAATGTTGACAAAATTGGATTTTCTTATAAATAATAACTATTTTTTATTTTTTGAACCGAAACTATAATTCTAACAATAACTTTAAAAGTTTAAAACAATCAAATTAAAAAGTAAATATATTAAATAATAATTTTGGAACTTTATAATAACAATAAATTAATAACAAATTATTTACATAACAGCAATTTAAGCTAGTAAACATTGATTATATAGTTAAAAAAAAAGTATACAATTAGATACCTTAATCTTTTAAAAGAGTCATATATATGACATATAAATTAAGTCCGCATGTATGAAAAATATTTTAATGATAATGTTATACAGGGTGATTTGCTAAACATCCTTAATGCATTTTTTTCTTTTAATTATGATGATATTTTTGATCTGATTTGAAAATGTTTACACATATTCAAAGACCATATTTTTAAATAATTAAGATATTTTATACTATTAAGGAGTATTCTGTGGTAATACTAACCATTTTTTTCAAATGAGATTCACCTTTTTTTAATTTATATTTTTTAGAAAATGTTAATGTATTTCAATCAAAATTTAAACATGTAGTTTCTAACATATAAAACTTCATGTTCTAAGAATCAATGATACCAGCCCAGGTACTAAGCTATAGTGGTATGTTTAGTATATTCTATAGGCACTGCACTAAAACTGCAACATTTTGTGGGGATCAAATTATTATTATTTTTACAAAAGTAATTTTGATTTTATTTTTTTTATTATATTTTTAAAAAGAAAATGTAAATTAATAATGAATGCATTTTTTTACAGTTAATACTATAACAAATTGTATATTCAAATATAATTTAAAAATAACTTTAGAAGTAATGGAGTGAAAAAGGTGATAAATTTAAAAGTACCTATAAGTGGAGAAAACCTAAATATGCCATTGAATTTAAGTTATAGGTATAAACAATTTAAATTAGTTATTTAAAATATTATAATTTACTTATAAATTAATATCCTACCTTACATTTAGGTTAGTATAATATGTCTTCTATTGAAGGAAAAATAGTAAATACCCCATATAATATTTTAGATTGTATTTTATTATGTTAATCGTGTTAGTATGTTTTCAACTTGTCATTATATTATACGTAATTTAAACTTTAAAGTTCATACTTGTCTTAAAAAAAGTATTAGCTGATTTAAAAATAATATTAAAAGTTAATTTTAATGAGTTATTTCGCGTAATATTGAATACAGGAATTCATATTTTATAATAAATATTATTGTTAGTAAAAAAAATATGTGTGATATTTAAGCATATTTAGAAAACTGACTTATTTTTTTTTATACATATATTGCTATAAAATATTAGTTGTTAACTATGATCAGTGACGTATATAGAAAATAATTTCAGGGGGAGTTAAAAAAAATTTGTGTTCTTAAATTCCAAATAATTATACAATCAAAATCAATACCCGTACCAACCATTTACATTTCGGAAGGGGTTTGAACCCCTATATATGCCACGGATTTTGATATTATTAATTGTAAATAATATATTAAAATTATTGTTTACTGTTATTTGAACATTTTGCAACGCTGTATAAAAAATATCATACTACATTGAATGACCACCTAATGATAAATTTTATGCGGATGTGTAGCAAGGTGATAATTGATAACAAATAGGTACACATAGTTCAATAAGTTAAAAATCACTTATTTTTATGATTAAAAAAAAAATAAAAAAACATTTTCTGGATAATTTAAAGGTAAAATGGTGATTCTCATTTGATAAACAGAAGTTTATATCACTATAAGATACTCCTTAAGGGCTAAATGGTATAAATGTTCAAGAATATACAAGGTGATTTTTTTATCGAAGAACACCCATTATTTCTGAAAGTATTCATGTTTTTGAAAATATTTTTTTACATAGTTTCAAGTTGTTAAAAAAACTATATTTTTAAATATTTTTTATCCTTATATTTTTTTTAAGTTTTTTACTTTTTTGAATGATAACATATAGTTTTAATTTCATATTCCAAAGCAGAATAATTTTCTGAGTATTTTGATACATAAAATTCGAATTTAGGGCCATTAGTTTATGAGTTATTCTTATTTAAAGTTTAGACAAGCGGAGTAGTAGACAAACATTTTGCGGGGTAACCCCGTACCACTCCACTCTGTGCATCTAAACTTTAAATACTTATAACTCATAAACTACTGGCCCTAAATTCGATTTTTATGTATCAAAATATTCAGAAAATTTTACTGCTTTGGAATATGAATTTAAAACTATATGCTGTCATTCAAAAAAGTAAAAAACTTAAAAAAAATATAAGGATAAAAAATATTTTAAAATAATAATGTTGTTTTTTTAACAACTTGAAACTACGTAAAAAAATATTTTCAAAAACATGAATACTTTCAGAAATAATGAGTGTTCTTCGATAAAAAAATCACCCTGTATAGTATTTAAGTATGTTTTAAAAATTCCAAAAATCAGATATTGAATATCTGAAATATTTATTTGCATTAGTTAAGAAAAAGAAGGCGAGAAATGAGCTGTTTGGTGAATCACTCCGTATATTAAAAATATATGGGCTATAATCAACATTTATTGGTTATATTATTAATAATAAAGATTAGATTAGAAGTTTACATTGTAGGTAAATTCTATGAACTTACTTATACAAATAAATATAGTGTAAGTAGACTAGTAGTAATAAACAATCTCTATTATAAAACCATAATGTATAAGATATTTTTGAAATAATTCAATTTTTTGATTATTTTTTAAAGTAAAACAAAAATATTAATTCTAAAATGTATGAAAAATATGTACTTAAAAAAAAATATATAAAAATAAATATTACACATAAAAAACTTAAATATTACCTTACTAAATGTGCAAATTTATTTCAAATTCAAATCAAACTAAAAATATTCAAAAATTGAAAAATTCTAATTATCATTATACTTCTTTAATTTTAGAAAGATATTGTAAGAGTAAGATAAAAAAGATTTATGTTGAAGACAAAAATGAAAATAAAATAATATGTTAATACAAAGGAAAAACATTTTTGTTGCCTTAAATATAAATCACTTATTACTTAAAATACTGTATTAAATAAATGTTATGTACTTCAGTAATTATTTAGTAATTAGGTATTAAAAATTTAATAAACATCATATGATCTATAATCAATTTCATACGGCGTTTTTTTTTTTTTTTTTTTTTTTTAATTCATAAATAATAATATCTATTCAATATGAATAAATGAAAACCGATTAACTATATTATAGAACTAACATTTACTTATTCTCTTATTTATTAATATTTTTTTTTAACTATTTTCATTAGGTAACATTAATAATAATAATTATTGATTTAAAAAAATAAAAATTTATTAAAATCAGACTATAAACAAATTGTATCTAGTTAAAAACTGTAAAAAATCAATTAACTATGGTTCAATATATATATGACCTTTAATGACACACTTAATAAATCAATAACACACTATTAATAATTGTATACAGTTAAACGTATAGTTGAATAATAAAACAATCCATCAAAAATGCATTGTTAAAATTCATAATTTATGCACATAATAAAAATATAAAAGGTAATTATTTAATTGAAAATAAAAATGTAATTAAAATATACCTAAAGGCCAAAACCTATCTCAACTGATAGATAGGTATTATACCTACAGACTAAGATAGCTGAAATTTTATAAGATTAAGTTATAATTTATTAAGATTATTTTTAATATAAACATAATAATATATAATCTATAAAGGTAATCATTCAAATTTAATTTTTTTTTTAAATTTATATCAATTTTGCTATCTCTAACAACATTTAATAATATTTTGTATTTATTTTAAATACCTATGTAACAATTTCATCATAAAAAAAAATCAAAATTATAATTTATAATAAAAGAAACTTAATTAACCTGATATACTCCAGCACCTCGAATTGTTGGCACACATTGACCAAGCATAAAAAAATGTGCACAGAATGGATTTGTAAAGCATATGTCATTGGCAGCTAATGCCCAGCGCATTTTATTTGACATTATTAAATTCTTCCAACCGAGCGCAGCTAAAATAATCCAAAATAGTTAACAAAAAACTTAATGAGAAATGTATATCTACATACCCCAAATACCAGGATCATCAAAACAAGAGTCATGATTAGATACTGTTATGAGAGGTATATGCTTGGGTCGATTGATCGCTTTGTCGAATGAAACAAGATTGTAAACTTTTGCTTTGTTGAACCACTCTACAAAAAAAATACACATGGCATATAGGAGGAGCTTCTTACATTGATAAGGGACGCGGATACTTACTGATGAAAATCTTGCTGAATATACCGACGGCAGCTAATGTGATGCAAGACGCGACGTTCCAAAATATCTGTCGATTTCTGAGTTTTGGCAAAACCCAATCAATGTTGTACTCTTTCTTTACGACCATGGTTATAGCGTTTTACATCGAATTCGGATTTTTCTTAAAAATATCTATTTGCACGACCTTCTTTCAAGTCGCGTGTTACTGGCAGCGCGCACAATTTATGAGGGCTCCACTCATCGATTCGTTACGTTATAGCATACATGAATAACAAAATACCAAACACCGGGAAAGGTATAATATCCTGAATACGTGAATAATAAATGACAATGAGAACGATCGTTATAGACAATAATACGTAATAGGAAAGGAAATTAATAATATATATTAGGTACGCGACGACGACGATGACAACAAAGCGGGAGAGCGAACGCGGCGACGGCCGACCACCACACTACAGCGGCCGGCGAGCGGAATTACATATTGGCTATAGGTATTATGCACTATTATTATTACTGTTCGGCACGGTCACGACGACAGCGGTTGTTATCACTTTTCTCATGGTCGCGGGTTCCCCGTGGTGGTTACGACGATAGATAACGGACACGTCGGGTGAGCGCGCGCAAGTTTTCCCCACCAAGACCGACGACGGTGTAAAGCCGTAAGCGCCACACAGACCGTCAAAAATGCGTACGAATATTGTATAAACGTGTTAACAACCGCCGAAACGCCGACCGGGCAACCCTGAACCCTGGAGACCTTGAAGGCTCGACGACCCTGGTCAAGTACAGGTAACAGGTTGACGGTAATGGTTACTGGTTTTGACTGGACAGGGCATCGCACCCCATACAAGTTCGAAGCGGGAAATTGCCGCGGATGGCTACATTTTTATAAGACAATATATAATTTAGTGTGTAAAGACTAAAGGTGTTAAACTATTACCTAATTAGTACTATTTAATAGTACCAACCAATATAAAAAAACAAATTTCTCGTTTTGAAACATTTTAATGTACCTATACGCGTTACATATACCTATAGTAATTGTATTCTGATCTTAGACTTTTTGTTTATGATTGATGAACAGTCAAACCAAACTAAATTCGGAATTTACCATGTAAGTATAGCAGTCTTAAAAAACTGTTTTATGATGTAATAGTCCGTCAAAATATATGACTTAAAATTCAAAATAACATTTTTTAGTTAATAGTAAAAAAAGTTATAAATTTCAAGCGTAGTTGGAACACTAATTTTCTTCTTTTAACATTGGGTTTTAGGTACCTATGTATTATTGAGTTACCAAATACCAATTTGCACTAACAAAACTCCTAAATATAACGAATATTACTTACTTTAATACCTACTTTAGGCAACTGTCACTACTTTAAATTTTAATCACTTAATATTGTCATTCATCGAATAACACAAACGCTGTAGAATGCTTTCTCAACTTTGTGAATTAATTTTCTACGTGTATAATAAATTTTAATACTACCTTAATTTAATAACGTTTCTTTAACCTGGGAACTAAAACAAAAAATCGACGGCTAAAACCACGTTTACCACAAGACCTTCTTCTGTCAGACGTCAGTGAAGATGAAAATCAAACTTAAAGATACCACAAACACACCAAATTTGTAATTAATTAAATATGTAAATAATATGCAAATACACTTGTCTTGTAATAGCATGTTAATGCTGAAACATTTTAAATTTAATAAACAAAAAAAAATAATTTAATAAAAACAAAGAGCTGGTGTTATCTGGTTAATTAGCATAGTTGCAACTAAGGACATATTTTGTACGATTGAAGGGGGTTATTATTGTATTAACAACATAGACACACAGTGGCTTTACCCCCGTACCCCAGGGACATAGTCAGGGGGAGGATCCATGGGGTCCAGATCCCCTCACCGAAATGTAATTTTTTAGAATCTGATAAGAATGGTTCAAATTACTTATAATTATTTTTTTTTCTCCCCTCCTCCCGAAATAAAATCCTGACTACGTTTCTGCCACACCTTAATAATTAATATATACAAATATTACTCAATACTCAGCATACAAATAATATATAAATAAATTTATTAAATTAGTAAATTCATTAATTGAAATATAAATTATGGATAATAAGTCAAAATTAAGATAATTAAATAGCATATCAAAATAACATTAAATTTTAGTATGATTGTTTGACATTTGTTATATTGTTATAACAAAATTATAATAATACAAAATAAAAATAAGCAAGTGGATACCGCTTTGCTAAACATTAGGTGTTAAAAAGTCACTATTTTGGGTGTGTTAAATTCAAATTCAATGATGTATCAATATATTATAATATACGAAAAACGATTCTAAACGAAGATGGTCTGTCACTCTGTCAGTCTATATCACGAAAAATATAGCTATTAAAATCATTTATTTTAGTTTTAATATTACAGTAGCCAGTAGGATATAGAAATTATTTTTGAAAATATTGCGTTTATTATATTATTAATTTATTATTATTATTATTATTTATTATTATTAAAATAATATATGTTTATACTTATTTTAATATAATATCAACATATAACATAACTCAAAATATTTAATGTAATAACATATTTCTGTAAATACCGTAAAATAGATTCGAAGCTTAAAAAATTATCATTTCGTATAGCAAATTTTTTTAATATACATAAAAGTTTTAAATTTCCGCGAATTATGTTTTTAAACTATTATAAAATAATTAACAACGTGATTTTTCGTTTAAGTAAGTAACTTTATTCAAATTTGAACTTAAAATGACTATAAGAATATTTTCCTTGATACATTTTTAAAATTGTATGGTTACAGTATGCATTTATAAAGAAGCTTGTATTACATTTTCAAGCATTTTTATCTAGCGAATAATTTGTAATCGACATTTATAAAAATTAGTAAAACAAATTTATACATAATTAAGTATAATATTATGTTTATATGATATTAGTATTAAAGAAAAACAATATTAATTGGAAAAACTTACATAGGCCATTTAATAAATTCGTTAGTACCTAAATACTAGATAATCATAATAAAACTCAAATAGATCAGTTAATTAATGATGCTTATACTTGTGCTTATAATTATATAACTTGTGTATAAGTTATGTACAGCAATTCTCAGACTTAAGTTTCAATAGCTCTACCTTGAAACAGATGATACTACCAACTATTCAGTTTCCATTTATAAATTTACCATAGTGTATTAGTGTATGACTGCCTATAAAATTATATGCATATAGGTATATACATTTTACCAATGTTTGTACTAATTTATCACGAAAAAAAAATTAAAAAAATACGACCAAACACTTATAACAGGCCTATATTTTAAACAGCCCAGTTTTATTTGGTAGCTCGCCAAGGTAATCGGAAATCCAGCCCTGTATAAGACAATAATGACAATAATGAAACCAACTTACCAAGACACCAAACACACCATCCATTGATTGATGTGGTTATTAACAATAATAAAAACTGTAGTTAATAACCTCTTGAATATGATCAATAATATAAAATCACTACGAAATATAGTACTATATTTAACTAATAATTAATTAGATATTAGATAAATTTAGTTAGCTATTATACCTAATACTATATTGTATATAAAAACTGAGTAAAAGACTTGAACGCGCTCTGACCATCAACCATTTATGAATCGACGGACAAATTATTATAATACATGTAAATAGTAATACCTCCATAATGATTAATGACCATTATATTATACTGTGGTAGACACCGAAATGGCTGAAGTTCAGCCTCTAATTTAGAATATTATAAATTCAAAAATCTACATTTACCTATTTGTATATACAATATTGTGCTTAAATAAATTACGATTATTGTAAAATGTGAAGGTTATAAACTTATAACTATTATAATTCATTCAGATGGCAATATCATTTTAGGTAATTCAAATTACTGGAGTAGGTCAAATTTTCATTTATCAAATTTACAGATTTATTGAATTTTCAATGTTTTTGATGAAACTTGTAATAAGTTTTCATTTAAAAGAATACATATTACATTACATTTTATTATGTAGAGCAGTGTTTACCAACCTTTTTACCACCACGGACCTCCTTAATTTTACGAAAACTAGGAAGATCTTTTTTCTCATTAATAAGAATAATACACAAAATCAATCCAAAAATGTTAATTTTTATTACTTTACTTTACGTAAAAAAAATCTATGGGACTGCAGACTACCGGTTGAGAAACACTGGTGTAGAGCATCGAACATAAATGCTAACATCTATTTATGTCCATTACTTAGTAATGACTACTGAGTACTGATTAGTGAGAATGCGTCAGTAGTCAGTATTCTACCCTAAAAATCAAAATAACAACATTTTTTTATTAAAATAAAAAAAAAACTTTCAAAATTAATAAATACGTAATTATTTTTGTATTTATTAAATTATGATTTTTTGTAATAATTAAAGGTTATACTTATTGTCCATTTTAAATTTATTACTAGAATTTTCGTCGGCTAACCATTGAAGGATTTTAAAGGTGTTCGTCTATTTGCTGAAATTATTAAATAAATTTTTTTACGAAGACTAACTAGTAGACAGCATAATATATGTACACATATGTTATTTTGATTAAAACTGATACAAAATTCGTGCTTAAAAATATGTGTCAATCTTTACTAATTTTAAAATACATCTAAACATTTCAATTGTTATTACAAATTTTGAATTTTCAGTAAGTAATCAATCAAAAGTAACCCATGTCCCATAAAGGTCATAAACATAAATCAGGAATTTATAATATGAGTATAAATTCACACTCGCTACAAGTTTATATAACTACTAAAATTAAATTTAAATGTGTCTTGAAACAGTTAAAACATCCAAATAAATTTAAAATGGTAGGTGTATTATAAAAAGAAAAACATACTTCAAGCTCCTTAGCATCTAGATTCGAGTACTTACCAGTTACCATCTCACTTTCTGATCTCTTTTGATTATGCCACTGCACTAACACCTAACCTATTTAAAATATCGACTTTATTATAAAGTTATATAACTATAACTATAAATATTAGTATATTATCTGTTATAAACATATAGATTATAGGTACTCATCCAAAATGTTATCTACTGTGTCTGTAACTGCAGGTTACTAGTTTGTAAGTATTTGATGTACTGACAGTACAGTACTGTCATTCTATGTTGGTTTAATACGCTATCTGAAAATGAAAATACTATAGCAATTTAATAACACATATAAGTTTTACACCATAACTACAATTTAAACTTTTTCAATTAGTTTTTAGTATTAGTATGTAGGTTATTAACAATTTTTTTCAATTTTTCACTATAAATTGTTTGGTTTTTAACTTTCGCACATGCTTGTTGCTTGTAAATTATAGGTAATAATAAATCACATGTTATTTACTATTTAAGAAAAAACGTAACACATTTTTTCATTTGAACGATATTTTGATACAATAATAATTTATAGTCAAGACACATTACAGTTACTATTGTAATCCTTAATTGACAGACTAACTAATCTAGCAAAATTATAAAGTTATAATTGCAAATTTACAAAGTATTTATAGACACAGTGACATTTAGAAGATGTCTAAAATTAATTTCAAGTGATAAAGGAAGAATATATATAATACAATTTTGTAGGTAGTATACTAAGTCACCGAGGCATGTGATCTAAAGTGTGTTCGGCGAGTACCTACTTGTATAAAATATTAGTAAAAATGAATCAATTTGAATTGAGTTAAGGTATTAATTCATTAAAATTTAGGAATAAAATAAAAAATATCTAGCGATATAGGTAATTTACATCTACGCATATATTCCACAAATTCACAATGCTATAATACTTTTATAACTATTTAAAAACGATAATTAAATAATAACAGAGATAAAGAAACAATTTTATTTTTTATTCTGGAGATATAATAAATGTATAAGTTGAGTTCCCATAATCATAGCTACGTTATATAGTGGACGAAGTACCTCTCTTATTATAGAACCTCTCGTAATTGAGTATAATAACAGTTAAATTAACTGGAGTGTACTCGCATGCTCGATCCTTACGTCACTGCGTGGTTGTCGATTAGACAACCATCATATTGTCACTTGTTGGTCTAATAAAGGTTGAAGTTTTAAGAATTAACAAAATCTAATAACTTAAAATTATAAATGGAGGTGTAAAGTGAACAAATTTTGTAATCGGACGGATAACTTTATTTGCGATAATTGCGACTATGCGTAATCTGCAGTGTGCTACTATGTTTGTTGAGTTTTTAAAATGTTGAAAATTTCCAACACTATAATTTATTAAGTCGTGTTCAGGGTCATTTTTGTAAATTTAAAAATTATTTAAATGTACTTATATAAATGCATGATTACAATATTTTCTTCAATCATGTGCGTATTGATGATTTATCGAAGCGAAACTTATTATAATGCTCAACAATTTAATTGTGTATCCTATTTGTATTCTGTTCTCTTTTTAACAAGTACCTAACAATTATATTTTAAATAATGATTTTCCTATGTTCTATATTATGTATTATTATTATTATTACTTTGTTGTCATTAACAATATAATTTCTGTCACTACAGTAGTAATTAAAATGTTTGTAATCAAAAATAGAAAATCTAGGATATCGTGCAAATAAAATATAGTACATAATCAAGGTAAAACCTTGATATTAATATTATAGGTTTCATCTTTGATCAAAATTTCAATTGTTCATTAAATATTATGAATGTGTGACACGATCTTAAATATTAAACACCATAATTTTTAGATGAATGATGAATATTAAATATATTCTCGATTAATTGGCTTTTGTAAACCAAAAAATATGATTACAACTGATTACAGTGCCGAGGATTTTTTCGAGGAGGGGGCCTTAATTTTTTATGACCAATTATGACAACAAATTAAGTTTACACTGTATTTCTGACAATATAATTCATATAATTATACATATTATCAAATCAATATCAAGTAAATGTGATAAGAGCGGTGTTTCTAAATCACCACAAATGATATTAAATTAATTAAATTATTGTCGTGTCTAACATTTCGAGGGGGGGGGGCTTGAGCCCGGAAGTCCTCCCCTAGCTACGGAACTGACTGATTATAATTTAGAATTCAACAAGTACCAACCTACCTTCGTAATATTCAAAAAAATATATAACTGTTCAAAATGTGTTTCAGTTGTTGTTTGACCATCGATAAGCTCTGACTGTATAGTTTTTACAGTTAAAAACAAATTTAAAACAAAAACAGAAATGGAAAAATGGAGTGGAAAAGTTGCTATAGTAACAGGTGCTTCTTCTGGAATCGGAGATGAGACTTGTAGACAATTGGTTGAGAAAGGAATGATTGTTGTTGGTTTTGATATAAGTGATGATAAACTCCAGGTATGCTGTAAATTAAATTAAATCTAAATGTATTAATTATATGTATGTATATAATGTATATACCATAGTATGTAATGTAACATATTTTTTTCAGATGTTAGAAAAAGATTTAAAAGGAAAACTGGGCAAATTTTATTACCTTAAAGTTGATTTGTGTTCAGAAGAAAACATTTTGGAAGCTTTTCATTGGATAAAGAAAACATTAAAATCAATTGACGTACTAGTTAATAATGCAGGTGTCTGGAAGTATAGTGATTTGTTAGGTAAATTTAATTAATTTATATTTTATAGTATATAAGACATACGTAATTCTTAAGATTCTAGTATAATATAATAATTAATTGTAGGTATTAAGTATGTAAAATAATAAATAATAAAATATTTAACAGTTTAAAGAATATAATATATAATATAAATCGTGTATCACCTTTTGTATCACCATGAAAAATCAATATATTAAAATTCAAAATTTTTATTATTTTTTTTTTTTACTGTAAGGGTATTTAGTAAGTAAATTCTAATTAAATGACATCAATTTCAGTTTTTTTTTCAAAAATTCAAAAGTTTAAAAAAAAAATCGTACATAATTTAGTTTCTTACATTTTCATGATAGTCTATTATTAAATCATATTTTTAAAACAGTTTAAAAAACTATTAAAACGGAATAAAAATCGATAAAACCATGTGGATATTAGTTATAGGTATCGTGTATGATTTTAGCAGTGTACTTGTGTACTACTGAGTTATCTCGTCGATTTTCTTTATTTCTTATGTTGTCTATAACTTAATTTTAAATTTGTCAATGAGCGAAATAGGTCAGGAAGATCATACAATTAATATACAATACATCAAATATTAACCATACATATGATTATATAATGTACCTACTGATAAGCCATTCCAAATTTAATATTAGTAATGGTTAATTGCAATAAATCATTAAGTTATATCGTTTTTGATTGCAATTAGCCGCTGCCACTATATTATAGAATGGCTTATTTATCTATACAATCTTGTATAATAAAATTGTTAACCTAATTTATAAATTAATTCTCTAAAATATTAAAATAATTAATTTAGGTAATTTAATTATTATTCTGAACGTAACATTTTGATATGAGTGAGTTTCAAACTTCTAAACAATGACATAAAAATAATTTGTTTTAATAATTAGATCCTTTAAAATATTTTTAACCTTTAACTAATCTAATCAGTTCAGTGTTTGACGTACGTATACTACTCTACTATACTATCAAACATCATTTGCTGAGTTATTGTGAATATCTATTAAAAATATTTGAATTTTTTTTTTTATGTGGTCAAATCGTAGTGCTACAAGAGGGAAATTCACTCTTGCGGGCTATCTTTCCTCTCGTATCTACATCATTTTTTTAGAAAAACGCATTTAACTTGAACAGTTGTATAAATCATGTAAATTACAAACTTTGGGGACCTCTTACCAGTCTTACTACCCTGAATTTGGCCTTCGGTTTAAATTTAAATTAATACAATTAATTTAAATGAATTATCAATGATAAAAGTTTATAACAAATCAGGATATTATTATGATTTAGGTATGGGTATTCTTACAACATTTGAGGATTTGAGCAAATATTAACGATACCCATAGGCGTGTCCAGACCTTATTCACAGGTCGTGCACAACAGTGGCATATTCAGAGGGAATAGGTTCCTGCACCCCCCATCACACCCTAAAAAAATTAGGTTTTGGTTTAAAGATATGACCCCCAAATTTCTTTATAAGTTTTATTATTATTATATAATAATGATTGAATCAATTTTAATTTTTTATTAAGAATAAAAAACAATATTCCTTTTATTATAGATAAATAAATAACTAGGCAATATGAAATTGTAATTAGTATTATAATTTGTAATACTTTTTACAAATATTTTTTTAATTACAAGGGTCTTAATATATTATATTAATGTAATAAATATTAAAAGTCCACATGATGAAAATCAAAAAATTTAATATAAATTATGAAATCAGAATCTAAGAAAAAAAGTTTATATCATGTACCGAAATTTATAATGTACCTAAGTTAGATCAAATTTCGCAGGTCATGCCTGTGCATGACAGGCAAGACCCGTAGACACGCCTATGACGATACCTATAATAATCATATTTCACAATAATTATTAATTTTTAAATTTTATAAATTATTTATATGTAATTTAATTTTAAATACAATGTTTATAAGTAGGTACCAATTGCGTGTAAATTTGTTATCAATAAAATATTAATGAAATTATATTATTAATATTCAATTTTTGTAATGTCAATATTATAAACAGTTACCTTTATAAAACTTCCAGGTAATACAAATGATTGGAAACAAATGTTTGACATTAATATCATAGGTGCTAACATTTGCAGCAGAGAGGCTATAAAAATCATGGAGGAAATACAAATTAAAGAAGGTCATATAATAAATATTAATGGGTAACTATTTAAATATATATTTTATTTAATATAAAAACGTAAGGATAAATATATATTCATTGATTTTTCAAGTATTAATCGAATAAATTCAAATACCATTTAATGATATAAAATGTAATTTATTTCTAAGCTTATAACAATAACTGATGTATTATTTTATTATTAACATTAGAATCAATTTATGTTGTAGCGTTGCAGGTCATTTCATATTTCCGTTCTTGAAAGATGTTTCAGTTTATAGTGCTACCAAACATAGTGTCACTACAATTACAGAATATTTAAGAGAATTGATGGGCATGAAAAATTTACCCATTAGAGTCACGGTAATATTTTATTAATTTTTATGTTTATTACATGTTGTATAAATCGATTTTAATATGATATATATATATTATAATATTGATAAATTTGCTATAAGTTATGTCTTATACATATTTATAAATTTGTTACCTAAATGAAAATCTAATACATTCCAAGAATTTTACTTGACTTGTTTTCTCTGCCAAATTTTTTAAGAGGATGTCACACGCTGTTTGTTTTTCCTCTCTAGCTCACGTGTAACGTGGAACATAGACAAAACGCATTTACGCAGTCTAAGTAGAACTCGCTCAATTTTGATTGTAAAGTAAATAAACCTATTATAAAATTAAATTTTGATAATATTTCTGAGTTCTTTTTTTTTTTTTTTTCGTATTATCGAGGACCGGAGGAAGGACTGCTGTTGGCATTACTTTCCCTCCGACCCCCATCGTTTATTGTAATAAGGTACAACAATTACAGGGTACAAGGTTTTTTTTACAATTTACAATTTACAATTTATATGGTTTTTCGGTTTAACGATCTCGGTCGGCGTGATCTGCCGTGGTCCCTCACCTTCCTTCTGCGGCTTGTTTCGTTCTCTCCTCCTGCTCCTTATCTGACATGATAGCCTCAACCATCCTATAGAACAGGCGGAAGTCTTCCTCGGCGTTCCGTAGGACCGCATGTTTCTGCTCGGGGTTGAGGGGGAGACTTTCAAAGTCTGGACCACACAGAATAACCGGGAGATCGGCAGGACTCGGCTGTCTTTGCAGTTTAGAGCTAAGCTCCTCCCTGTGGCCGCTGAAAAACGGGCAATCAAATAAAGTGTGGCTCGCGGAGTCACATTCGTGGCCACAGTGGTAGCATCTCGGAGAGGCGGCCCTACCCATCCTGCACAGGTATTGCTGGAAGCAACCGTGTCCCGTTAGCGCCTGGGTCATATGGAATGATAAATATTTCTGAGTTCAAGATGATGAGTTTTTTCCATTATTCTCAATACAACGTTAATTATATCGTTTAGAAATAGCTATAAATTACGACATTTTAATTTTTTTAAATAATCTTTAAATTTTCAAAATTTTAATTTTTTTTTTTAAAAACTCATCGTATTGTACTCAGAAATATTATCAAAATTTAATTATATAATAGGTATATTTACTCTAGAACTAAAATTGAGCGAGTTCTACTCAGACTGCGTAAATGCGTTTTGTCTATGTTGCGCGTGGGCTAGAGAGAGAAAACAAACAGTGTGTGACATCCTCTTAAGAACATAGTAAGTTTGATTTCAATTTTGAAATTGTAATTATAATAATATATTATTGTCTATAAGACAAGTTTTTAGGTAGGTACATAAAAATATAATTAAATATAATTTATATGATGTATAGTTTATCTTAGTCTTTAGAGTAAGCAGTCAGCAAACGTATAAAGCATTGTTAAGTAACTATTATGGTATCACATAACTTTTTTTTCAATAATATTTTAAAACCAATAACTAGAAAATAGAGAGTTAATAATTACACATAAAATAATTTTAATGGTACATATTGAATCTTCGCACTTATTTTTTTTTATTCTTTTAATATATTTTAAAAATACCTATAATATCTATACTATAAAATATTTTATTTAAATTCAAAGTGATGTATGAGTATATACCATACCGAATTTTATAAATTTAAAAATACTTAATTTTTATCGTTTTAATTTTAGAGTATTAGTCCAGGTGCAGTAGAAACCAAAATGACTGCAGAGTTAAGTAAGTTGGAAGGCGTGAAAATGCTGAAATCTATTGACGTCGCTGAAGCTATTATGTACGCATTGAGCGTACCACAGCATGTTAACGTAAGTCTAAAATAATTTATACTTAAACATTTTTAGTATGCATATCACAAAAGATAATATATTTCGCGTTCATTAATATTTAAAAAAAAGTTATAATTAGTACCTATGTGCTTAGGTTATTAGTATTTAAGGGCATATTTTATAAAATATTTTTTTTTTAATTAGTATTAATTTATATGACAATTTTTCCAATTTTTACGTCTTAATTTTTCGACTTTACACTGCTATTATTTAGCTAGGATTTAATAGGTATGGAATTTGTATGACCCGGCCATTTCCGAATTTTATATGACTTTCCTTCCCACTCCAAATGATGATTTACACGTCTAGGTATTTCTTTATAGCAACTCCCAAATACTACCGATCGTGTTAAGTTGTTTTTTTCAATCCAGCTTATTAATACGTAATTTATAACGTTTGTAATTATAAGTTTTAATTATTACAGATCTCCGAAATCATCATAAGACCAACAGGCGAGAATGTATTAGCTTTTATTAAGAAACTTTTATAGATATCGATTATACTTTATGATTGATATAGGTATACATGTATATCTACAATTTAAACCTCAAGTATAAACAAAAGTAGTACCTACGAATTTTACTGTTTAAAAATAAATATATAATATTATGTATCCAATGATCAATATGCATACCTTATTATAGATAATGTGTATTAATAAACATGAAAAAATTTATTTTTATCTGAACTTAATTCTTATAAATCATTATTATATACACTTCAATAAAAAAAAATATTAATAAAAACCGTTCAATATAATATTATTGTATTATTATGCATTATTATTATGACATTTTTAATACATTTTTCTTCTCTTTTTTGTGTTTATTTTATGTTCATACCTTGATATACATATATGATTTATTGGTTGCATTCAAAAACCGCACAATTTTGAATTTGATCCTAAAAAGGTCGATAGACAAAAACCGCACAGCTTATCGGTCATTTTATAACAAATTACCGCACATTTAGAGTGGATTAAAACCGCACACTATTTTTAGTGAAAATAGTGAAAAGATAAGATTATAAGATAACTACTATACAATATAATCAAGTCTTTAGTTGCCACTAAAGTTAACTATTTATTTTTAGGAATAAGTGACGGAGATCGTATAAAGTTTTTAAATAACTTCGGCAGTCGGTTTTAGCCAATCAAACTTTGAAAGTTTTAATTTTTTTTAAATTAATTTTTTAAATTTTTGAATGTATAATTTTTTTTTAAATATAAGAATAATAAGAATAGATAATTAATTATATATATACATATGTGTTTTTGTTTATCAACTTTGGGGTCGAAATCATAACTGTGTGGTTTTTGGATACAACAATTTTTAAAATTGTGCGGTTTTGTCCTGTATTTTATTAAAAGTGTGCGGTTTTTGGAGTCAACGGATTTATTTGTTATATTGCTTTGATGGACGATTATCAATCAATAAATAAAGTTTTTTTAAATATACATAAAAAAATTGTATTTATTAAAATATGAAAAAATACACATATACTTGTTTTTGATGAAAATTATTTTGATTTCTCAATTCATTTAATGTGCATCTTGATTTTTTAAAGACTAATTACATGAAAAAGTGTTTAAAAAAAAAAAATTTAGGACATATTATACTATTTAATCAGAACTTTCTTACTATTTCCTGTGTAAAAAACCCCTTATAAATGATTTTTATTTATATACTATTTAGTATTATAATATTTATAAATTTAAGTATATAATTATTTTAGGCTTGTGCCGTTAGTGGTTTTTTTTTAACAGTAGATTTTAAGTTTTGAAATACCTTAGATTTTTATGATAGTATTATCGTTTATTAAAATTAATTCAATTTCTATATGTTATTTTAATTATTTTAGTGTAATCTTAAATCAGGTATTACATGTTAATAGTAAGAATGGGCAACGTGGAATTGGTTCCCGGGTCTATTAATTATGTACGAATTGGTTCCCGAAAAAAAAACTTTCCAATATACAACTATTCGAATTGGTTCCCGAATAAAATTACTTTATCAGTTTATCAGTCTACAACTCATTGTTACAAGATACGTAAATGTACAATCGATAATCTTATAATATTTTATTAGGTTTTACTATGTCTGGGAAAGTTTATGATATTTTACCAAAAATTTGGACAGATTTTTCAGCCACTTCAGAACGAACAACAAACTGTTGCGAATCGTTTCATGGAAAACTGAATTCTAGATTATATTCTGCCCACCCAAATATTTTTTTATTGATTGAAAAATTAAAATCAGTGCAGTTTGAAACATGTATAAAGCAAAGAAGCTCACTTAAATTAAAGTCGAAAAAAATTGCTGAAAAAGAAAAGTTTATTGATGAAAATATTAAAAAATTGAGAGACGGCCAAAGTTCGAACCTACAGTTCGTTAAAAATGTGTGTTGTAAATTCATACCACACTAATTTGTTTATAATATTATTTACATATTTTGACTTATTATTACATTATTATTATTTATTTATTACAACCACAATATTATTATTATTAACAAATACGTATTTAGCGTATATTATGTATATATTAATGTATTATACTGAGCAACATTTTTAACCATTCCTAGTATTTTATATAGTGTTTGAACTATTCGAACTTATTTGAATTCTAGATAGTACTAAGTCTGAATAAATGGGAAGGAAATTGTTGCTGGTTGAATATATCATAATAATTTGAAAAGTAAATTTAACAAGGTTAAAGGAAATCTTGCGGGAACCAATTCGTATATGTTACCTGTAGACAACCCAGTAACCAATTCGACAATTGGGAACCAATTCGTAGTTGTCCGTAAGAATGTAGCATATTAAGTATTTATATTATTAGCAAAATACTTGAAATATTTTAATTGAGATGTTATTAATTATACATATAATAACTTACTGCATCATAAAAATTCCACAAAACTATATTTTCAATTACTTTTATTTCTTTAAAAATATATCATAATGTCTAAGTTAATAAACATTTTGAAATCAATGTTATATTTAATAAAATAATTCAATAGGATAGGTATCATAGAACAAAATAATGAGATTAGAATATAATCTTTTCAATTTTCATTTTTGTTTGGCACTAAATATTAAAATTATGATAAAAAATGACATACCTGCAATTAAAGTAGTCGTGTTGTCTTCGTCTTACGAGTACAAGTTAGACATTTTTTTTAAATTGTGATATTTAACATATTTTAGCGTCTGTAATCTGTTTGACAAAGACAATTCAAACAAACAACAAACACTACGGATGCAAGACGTTAAGAGGACGCCCTTTACACGATTTACATATAACCTCCCAATAAATGTTTACAGGTTTTTTAAGACAACATAGAATGTTACGACGATATTTTATAATTATAATATCTATTAGTATAGGAAATAAAAAATTTTATCTGACAAATTGTTCATTCTACAAACCGTAAAAACAAGTCAAATGTAAGGTACATAAGATTTTTTTTTAAACATAAATAATATTGATAACCTTAACAAAATATTCACAATTCATATGGAAAGATATAGACACACATAATAATAGATATACTAAAATGTATTTTAATATGAGGTATTCGTGAGGTAAATATTATCCATATTATACCTAGTGTATACAAAACTTAGAACCTGATTTATGTTATTATGATTTTTGTTGACACTTAAATAAGTTTACCTAAATATTTTATTAGAAATTGAATACAAAATATTATATACTTACACAAAACCTCGTTTGACAGCCAGAATTATAATAACTAATACCTATTATGAATAATAAACTACCTTAATACTTCATTCCGTCTGTAACCCTCTTATTATCTAAATACCTCAAATAATATTAATTTTTATTAGGTTCCTTAATATAAACCATTTCTCTTTGAATGTTCTTTACACCAAGTAGCCGTCAAAACAAATACAATGACATTAATTGAAAAAAAAAAATACAGTCGAAAATTTTATACAACAGTTATGGTTTTGGCTTTTATTTTGGACATTAGTCAATATAATTGTATTTCAAAATATATTATACAATTTTATATTTTTGATTGGATGGTATTGGTGAGTAATATGAATTAAAAACTATTTCATTCTGACAAATACAATAATTTTGTATATACATACATTTTTTTTAAAACGTTTATACCATATTAGATTCTATATAATATGCTAAGGAATGAATGTATTGGTTTTAAAATAATGTGTTTTTTATTTATATATAATGTAATCTATATCTGTATCTATCATCACCATTTTGAGCAGAATAAAGATGTTTAACATTGAAAGTGGTTTCAAGTGAAAAAAATCCAGTATGTTTAAAAATATAATAAAACTTTAATTTTTACGTAAAACTATTTTTTACAGTATATTTTTCTTATTATGTAGTAATTTAAAAACAAACAACTATAAACTATAGCTGATATTGGTCATTTAAATGAAATATTTAGTTATTCATTTTTGAACTTCATAAGATTAGGAAAACTATTTTACCAGAAATTGCGATATTTGCAAGTTTTACGCGTGCATATCTAATTTCGTCAAGATTTAAAATTCCATTAATAAAGATAGATGAAAAATCTTATATACTATATAACTACAAAATGAATTGCAAATTTTCATGATTTTGACTACAATTCTTACTTTAAACTTTAAACACTTAAATTAAAAAATTAATGACTAGATATTTTTGATATTTTTTTTGCTTAAAAATGTTATGTTAAGTAAAGACAGACAAAAAACACACTACATCATTATATAATCAATACATTTGGCTCAGAATCTTAAAGTATTAAAATGTATTATTTAAATAGTATAATATACTAAATAAAGTTGTTTCAAAAGGTTTATATGAGGCTTACAATATGTTATTCAATATAATTTAAATAATACTTTTACCTCATAATACAATATCATGATTAATAATACTTTATGATAATACTGTATCATATTAAGTAATATAATACATCTTAATTATTAATTACTTATATAAAAGATGGATATTTTGTATTATTTATTAGGTATGTTTGGCTGCAGGATACATTTTTTTGTTTGAAAAGCCAGGTATGTCTTTAGGTATGGAGTTAATTCAATACATGATAGTTGGAATATTTTTTACTTTAATTTTTTTGGTATTCTTGATAAAAAAAGAAGCCATTGCATCAAACTACAATTTTATACAAACCAAATTTATACACTGGTCTAACAAAAGATCATTGCATCCAAATATAGCTTATAAAAAAAACATAAAAACAGTTAAAAGTTTAATCATACCCCTAGCAATATTATCATTATCTATTGTATTTGGACCTTTAGTATCAACCATAAACGATATTGGCAAGCTGCCATTGGATTACCGAACTCATTTCGTCTTGTTTTGGCCAAAGGTAAGTTAGTATATATTACTTTATGACTAACGATTAAGTATAGTATCTATTGTTCATTAATTCGAAATTGTTTTGTCAACTGTTTTCGTTATACAAGAACTAGTTATTGACAATCACATCTTCATTTATTTATACTTTGTACGTGTAATTTACCATATTTTTTTGTTTTTTCATAAAAGATGACACTCGAAAATGTGGACTAACATAGTAATCCATCAAAAATTATAATATTTATTCCATACGTATTAGACTATATCTTAATTAATAATTATTAAACATCCATTTAGGTATATCGATCTTTTCTTTTTGTTATATTAACACTATGTTAGTGAATATTTTTTATTGTAATATATTTGTAATATAATTTTTTAATAATAAAATTTTTATTGTACTATTCGCGTATAATACTTAATATTGATTATTGATTATGCTTGAATTCATTTTTAAAAAATATAAAAATTCTCACGCATTGAGCAGAACTTACCTACTGATACCGATATTTTTCCTGAATCAAAAATCCCGAGTTAACTTTTTCCCGAATCGAAATTATTGAATAAATTTTTTCCGAACACCTTTTACCCGGATCGATTTCAAAATCGATAAATTATAATGCTTACTTAGCTATTATAGCTCCTAGTTGTAACAAACATTTTAATTTTTTTATATTTTTACAACAAATAAATAATCTATATTACTTAGCATAATAAGTATATGTGAACAAAGAAGAAAGAAAAAAACATGGTATGCGTGATTAAGAAGTCACCCACTAGTGACTCATTACTTGAGGGGTGATTGTGCCGATTGTGGATGTGGAAAGATGTAATAAGATACTTGAACAGAGATGAGTTTGAGTGAGTTTAATGCAACTGATCTCTACATCATCTCCTTTTCAGTCGACGGTGAGGATTATTGGGAAGCATTAAGGTATTTAAGTTATTGATTTCTTTTTTGTTTAAACATTTTTATTTCGGGAACAATAACCGTCGGGAAAAAGTCGTTCAGGAAAATGATCTCGGATTTTCGGATAAAATACCAATCGGGAAAAAGTTCTTTCGGGAAAAACGGTGGGTACCCCTACCTATTAATATTTATTATATAAAATTAGGTTATATTACGCATAATAAATTAAATAATAACTAACATATGTATTATGTATAGGCATGTAAGTTTTAATTCATTATTGTTATTTCATAAACATTTAAGAATATTTTTAATTTCTAGATTGTCGATACTAATAAAATCAGTATGTATGGAATCATTTATTCAATGCAAGTCATATTTACTATTGTTTTATACATTTCGACTTTATCATTCAATTTGGGTTTTATGGTGTTTTTAAATGAAGTAACTAACCAATTTGAAATGTTATTGGATGAAATTAAAGATGCATTTAAATATAAGAGAGATAAACAGTTCCAACCACTTTTTATTGATTGTATACGTCATCATCAAGTAATTATTAAGTGAGCAGCAATACAATATAAAATACTTATTTTAAATCACACCAAATTCTCAATTACTAACTTAAGTATGTATAATATATCATTAAAAATATATCTATTATATTTAAATACAATTGTACTTATTACATTTTTTCATGGTTAATAATCTAAAATTATTATTTTAATTTTTAGGTTAGATGATGTTAGTTGAATTATATAAATTATTTTCATATGTGTAAGCAAGGTGGGCATTGACGTGATAATAAAATAATTCCATTTTATATGAAGTTAATTTAATTTTAACCTATTAACTATTAAATAATAACTTATTTAGAAGTTAATGGTACATATTTTTTATAAATTAGGTATTTTAACTGGTATTTTTCATAATGACTCAAAAATTAAAAAACATACTCTCGTGATTATTAGTGCAGATTACGGACATATACTAGATATTTCCAAAATATAGATAAAAATTCAATTTGTGCAAAAACTCAGGTTTTTTAGTATCATTAATTATTTAAATTGTTTAAATTTTTCACGGTATAAAATTGTTACAACAATAACTATAATTATAGTAGAATCCGCTTAATTGGGACACATTGGGCGGTGACCAATTGTCCCCATTATCCGACTGTCCCGATTAACCGAATAACTAATACACCGAAACATTCGTTCGGGACTATGAAATCTGTCCCTATTAAGCGGTTGTCCCCTTTATGTGGTGTTCCAAATAAGTGGATTCTATTGTATGTCTGTATATGTATAATACTCACCATTATATCACTGATACTTAAATATTTTATTTCGTGACAATAAGTATTTAAAAAACGATTTTGAGCAAATACTGTATTCTATTATTTTTAAGCCGATATTAATTTTTGAGCTAATAAAAAACTACTCCATACCAATACATATACCATATAATGTCTAATGATCACAAATTGTCAACATTAATCGAACTAAATAAGTAATAATTAATGAATAAATACGAATTATAAGAGTATTATTATATTAATTACAAAAGTAGTATACTAAAAATACAAAGACTTTATTATTATAAAATCAATTAATACGCATATATTATACATAGGTATATCTTACTCTATTCAGTCTATTTACTATGTGTTCATATTCTAATATTATACATATAGTTTTATAGAGTACCATGGATTAAATATTTTTAAGCTTGTAAACATAATGTTTTATATTATATAAAATATAAATATATAATATATAATTATTATGTTTTATATGTTTTAGATTTTTAGATGATTTAAAGTCATATTTCAAATGGATCATACTTATTGAAATAATTGTAGTTCAAGTAGTGTTGGCCATCCTTATTTATAATTTAACAAAAGTATAGTACCTAATAATCTATTATTTAAATCTAATTTATTATTAGATGGATTTTATAACTGTATACATTTTATAAAATAATAATATTCTTATGTATTTTTAATAGGTAAATGCATCCCTTGGTTATAAGATAAAAGTTGCTGGTTCGTTATTATTTAATTTACTTCCAATTTGTTTTCACTGTCACATCGGAGAAGTCATACTAAGCCTGGTATAATATGTTTAATATTATTTTAGCAAAATTGAATAATATTATATAACTTTCTAACAAATACAAATACATTTCGCCATTTCGGAGATTTCATAGATATGGGGTAGGTACCTTAAGGAAATTCATCAGCTTTTAAATGTTTTGCGAGTAATTTTCAAATTTTTCTGTTTTTTTTCTAATATAATTTATACTATGTATACTGTATAGTAGCACTAGTAGCAGTCTTCTCCAAATTCAATATTTTTTCATCATTTTTATTTTATTTAAGGTTTCTGGAATAAAATTAAATCGTAGTATGTTTTTGCTTTCATTGTTGCAACATTTTAATTTAACACGTGGTGTAACTACACAACGAATATATGAATAACCTAATTTTAATTTAATCATGTATTACACAGGTACGGATCTAAGGGGGGACCAAGGGGCTATTCCCCCCGTAGACTTTTCTACGCAGGTAAATTCTAGGATGTCAGTTTTTAGCAGCCAATAAAATAAGATATGCAACATGATATTTCCTCCCTAAATATATTTTGGATCTGCGCTTGTTATTACAATATACATCCGGTATATCTTATGAAAAATTTGAAATACCGTGAAACGAGAATCAAATTCTTTAATATAAAATTTTCATTCTTGTGGGCCATAATTATATAGCTTAGAGAAGTCCTATTAGCGTGAGCTTTCAACCAATTTTGTAATCGTTTAATTAACCACAATATTTTTACATAATTATAGTTTTTTTAGATTCTGAACGGAGTGATGAATGTATTGATTTTACAATGATGTGTGTTTTTTTTTTTTTTTGTTTTTTTTTTTGTTTTTGTGTCTGTGTACAGCATAACTTGTCGAAATAATGCTTCAATTTCAAACTATGGGGGTGGTTTCCGATGGCAAAGTGGATATCCTTGGTGCATTATAGAGGTGAAAAGTAAACATTTTCCAACAGTTTTCAAAAAAATCGAGGAAAACAAAAAAAAAATGACAGAAAAACGGGAATTTTTACGCAAAACCATTTTTCAACTAATTCGAATTTTTTATTTTGCTATAACTCAAAAACTAATCGATGTAAATACTTGAAATTTTCACCAAATGTTTATATTAGCGTTCTCCATACACAGTTAAATTTTCAAATAATTTTGACTTTTTTTGAGCTATTTATAGACAATTGAAATTTTTAATTTTTTTTAGTATTCTTTTTTAAAATAACGATAAAAATTTTTTGGCCGGCCAGAAAATCTTGAAAATTTAATACAAGGTTTCTTATAAGTTGTTCTTAAAGTGATAAAAAAAAATCCGAAATCGTTAGTCACAATTTTTTTTATAAGTGCTTAAAGTTCGAATTTATACAAAATATGTCAAAATTGCGAAAATTTGCAAGTAATTTTGTGGTTGAAAAATCGTAAAATTTTTTTCTTTTATAAATAAGTTTTGAAAATTTGTTACAAGGTTTTCCATAAATTTTTTTCAATTATCTGTAAAAAAAACTCGACCGGATTCAGACAAAAAATTTTTATGAGTGTTTGAAATTTAAATTTTTATAAAACCTGCAGGTTAAATAACGGTTTAGCCTCAAACGATTTTTGATATTTGTTGTTATTCAAACAGTATAAGTCGTAAACACTTGAAAATTTTACCAATTATTTAGATTGCCATTTTTTTTTACGTGATTAGATTTTCAAAATATTTTGACTTTTTTTTAGCTATTTATAGACAATTGAAATTTTCAATTTTTTTTTATTTTTTTTTTATAAATGTTGACAAAAAAAATTTAGCTGGGACAAATTACTTGAAAATTTAATAGAAGGGTCCACATAACTTGTTCTAACTCTCATTCAAAAATTATAAAAATACATAGGCACAATTTTTTTTTATTCGCATTTGAAGTTCAAATATTGACAAAAATTCGTCAAAATCATATGAATATTTTTCACTATTTGGTAGTTAAAAATTTATAAATATTTTACTATCAAAAGCTAAGAATTGAAAATCTAATACTATACTGTCCATAAGTTAAGCTTAGAACAATTATAAAAAAGTTTGATAATTATTCAATTTAAAAATTTTACGAGTGTTTAAAGTTTTAATTTTAATTTTAAATCAAAAATACAAGTGTAAAATAATGTTTTACTACTAAATAATTTAAATAATTTTTTTAAAAAAATTACTAAACGTAAGATCTTGTAACTTTTACTTAAATGTTTGAATTAGTTTCAAAATAGAATGTATGACAATATTTAAATATAATATATCCTAGACCGACAAATCATCTCCGTTCAGAATCGTTTTTCGTATACAATGATACCTATCATTGCATTCAAATTTAACCTACCCTAGTCCGAGGTCCACCCCACCCCCTGATGTACAGCAGAGCGATACTCACTTACCCGCTTTTTTTGTTTTAATTTATATACTTTAAACTTCAAACATTATATAATAATCAGCTCTATACCTTTTTAGTTTGTTGAACGTATTTTTTGGTTTAATTAAAATTTGACTGTTTTATAACTATATTTAAAATCTATAGTGTAATATATCCTATACAGAAAAATAGTATAGTTAGCTATAAACTCATAAATTATAATACCTAATTAATTTATATCCAATTGTATAATCAAATATTGAAATATATATTACACCAAATAAAATAGCATAGATACACCTACAAATTATTATTGTTATATTTGTTTACAGCACACACGTTTGTCTAATCATATTTATAACATGATGTGGTACGATATGCCCAACAAAAACAAACAACTCATCGTGATTATGTTCCAACGTACTCAAAGAGATCTGACATTAAGTTCAGCTTTGTTTTCGAACGAAAGAGCGTCTAGATCGTTAATTTCCAAAGTTATTAAACAAGTGTACACAATTTTAAACGTATTATTAAAAACATAAATTGTTAACATTTTACATAGATAATTAAGATAATTAATAACAACGGAGAAGTTGGATAGAGGTATTTATATAATTGTTGTGTATAAAATAAATTATAATGTATAAATGCGTTGCACATGCATTCATTAATTTTAGTATCGATGAAATAGCGGCACACTTTAATATTATGTTATTACAATATAAATGCTAAAATAATTATTTTGTTACTTGTAGTTAAGTAGTAAATTATATAATCATTGTTTTTTATTTTAAATATCTGTATTAATTGTAAGTCATTTCATACAATATTTATTAAGGCTGTAATAACAACCTTAAGTTTTAGTCACTATACTTGTAATTATACCTTACTTTTGCTTGAAGTACATACAGTTTATCAAAACTAAGCATAATCATAAATAAATATTGGGATGAAATGATTTTGGCTACTAAGTAAACATTAAATTCTTATCAACTGTTATGTAATTTTTGAACTTTAATAAAATTTACTTAAAGGATAAATAAATGTTTAAAAAATTCATGATTGCTTGATAATGAATTTTTTTTATTAATTCAAAGGTAAATTTAATTGAAATGTACCTATATAGAGTCAAAACATACCAACTTTTATTACAAATATATAAGCTTCGTTCTGATAGTTGATTGATAAATTAGTCATCTTATTTATACTCTATACTCTATATTTATTTAATTTCAGAAATAAAGCTTAAATAAGATTATAAATACATAAAAATAAAACAGTTACATACCATTTTTATATTTTATGATATTTACCAATATTGTTTTACATATAAAGTAAAATAAAAGTTTTGAGGAAAAATATCCCAAAACTAGTAAAACAACACAGAAACATGTTGTTTATACTTTATACGACTTATATTATATAATATTATTTATTTATTTTATTTTTTACAAAAATGTTTTATTAATTTTTCACTACTCGTTTATCATTACTCCACTCTTAATCCATGAAGGGAAAGCATTTTTGTTTTTAGAATTCAAATAAGATGAATGAAAACTCTCATTCAATTATCACTAATCCAAGACTTTTATTACTGCAGTTAGTGAATAAATAAATGCGGTTCAAAAACAAATTTAACTTGTAAGAATAACAGTAAGTTATGATTGTATTTTATATAAAAATGGCACTTATATCAAACGGAATAGAAGCGTTATAAATCATAATTGAAAATATTGGACCATAAGCTTCACACCTAAGTATTTTTAATTATATAACATCATGAGTAAATGGTATTGATATGGAAAACACCTAATTGCTCATTAAACATGTTTATCATGGTTAGCCTCTAACATAAAGTATAAGTGCTGATTTTGATAAAGAATTATAATTATTGGAACTATTATTTTAATATCTCATAAAAAAAAAAAAAATGTTTTATGAATAATAATAATAATAATATTCATGCATTTAAATTATTATTACACGGCGTCTTGTATAGGCAATTCATCTACTTTTCTGTCGAAACCCCACGCGATATTGCTGTCATGACGAAATTTTAATTATGTTCATCTTTTGCAAATTATACAAATAATTATAACAAATTATTTGTAAATATTAAATTTTAGCATTAAATTTAATTTGCAATTTTTGTAATTAGAAAAAATTTTTTCATACAAACATTAATTTAAAAAAATTATAGCTGGATGTGTAAAAAAAAATAGTGCTGAAATTTAAGTTATTTTACACATGTGCATACCAAAAGGGTTAACAATTTGAAATTTATCTAAAAATATATATTAAGGTATTTCATTCCTCCAGACCCCATTTTAGTATGTTCTTAGCGTGAACATACTATAAGCAGTATAAATATTTATGTAGCGTAATTAGAAGGGGGGAAAATATAAAAATTTAATATCACCAAACTGTAAATTGTTTTCAGTCAAAAAAATATAATTTTTTCCAAAAACAGACTTGTCCATTTGTTTCGAGATTGTTTTTCAAAGTTCAAATTTTAGTTATATGATACTGGCATTTAATGTATTCTGTGATAATGGTATAATAGTTTTAATTTGTAAAAATGTAATAAACTCTATTATAAAATTAATTTAACCACTAATAATATATTAATATATACATATATATGTTAATTATTAAAGTTTTAACATTAAGAAGAATATTAAAATATATGCAGCTAGTCATTATATCGTGTGTTGACAAATATGTATTATTAATCCAACATTTTAAAAAATTTAATTTAATTTTTACAAAATAAGTATGGAGGAGTATATTATGCATATAATAAGTCACTTCATGTAAAATTTACAAACAATACAACTACTGCCTATAACCTTATATTACCATACGCTGTGTATTGTTTTGTTTTTTTTTTTTAACATAATTTTTCTTTATTCTTACTAGTGAAGTCAAACGAAAAGCCGTAATAATTTAAATGAAGAATATGACAGTTAACGAAATAAAATTTTACCAAATACTTATAGCGATAGCATTCTCGGTGGACACTGGCCATCCATATTACTATATTTTTTGATACATACTATATCTTGGATTTTTTAACTACATTTTATCGGTAAGCAATTTTCAATTTTTTGAAATTATTGAAATTTATTTTTTATTTACTAACATTTAGAAACGTACATCAATCATACGATTATTAAACATATCATAAATCCATACATTGTAATTTGTAGGCTTATTAATTATGGTAATATTGTGTACCATATTACCATAATTAAATTTATAATATTATATTTTAATTAAAAAAATTGTATTAAATTAAATGCATAATTATTTTTAAATAGGTAAGAACCTAGAATTTATCCATTATCCAGTTATTTGTTAGACATTATACTGGTAATTTTTACTACATAAATATAAAGTTTCCATATATATAGTTTACTACAAATTCGATAAACCTATTGGACCTATAGTATAAGTATTTTAATATTGTATAAATAAATTATAATTTTAACAAAAATAACCCAGGAATCTGGCTCGAACGTGTCTTCTTGTCAAGTAATGGATGTATTCAATTTTAATTTAATAATAAATGGTTAACAAAAAACGATTATAATATTATAATATGAGCAAAGGAGCATTATATTCCGTGCATAAGCGAAAATTTAGTGAAGTTACTGCAGGGGAGGGGGGAGCAATATATGCTCATTAGATCTATATAATGCTAAGACCTATACTTTAAACTTCTGGGGTGCTTATTAATATGCATGCAAAATGCTAACATAAATATTTTGTTTAATGTCATCTAAAAAGATGATGTTATTATTTTATTTTATTTAAATTACCTTATTTTTCTTAAGAACCTGCAAGGACATTTTTTGAGAAGTAGCTCACTAAGTACAAAATGGATACTTATTTAGTGTCAATATAAGCTGTAGAGGGCTTCGCCTCACACACCTCCTGATCCTAAATTTATATGGAATCTTTACACATCAATGGTGAGTTTAGTAAGTATGACAAGTTATATTTAAAATATAACTTACTAAATTTATTTATTAGTTCTAAGCAAATTTATTTTCTTATTTACATTATCAATCATTGAAAAGTCCGCCCAAAATCATTCCAAACTTTTCAATAATTTCTTTTATTTATTGTTCGAAAAATTCTTTACTTTCATACCTTTTAATATTAATTAACCCTAAATTATACTATTATAATATTTTATTTAGTTATACCAATATATTATAATGAATTGCTCAAACATAATTTCTATATAATAGGTAGGGTATACCTATAGGTATCAACCCATAACAATGTACTACGCACAACAGTCAATATAATACACAAATAACGAAATTAATAATATCATTAGTGATAAAAATAAATGTATTAAGTCTATGGTATTTTTGTTACTTAGTGACTGCACCAATGTCAGTATAAAGTAGGGTGACCATTTTTAAAAAATAAAAAACAGGACAGTTGCTAGCCCCCCCCCCCTTAAAAAATGAATATTGTTATTTTACTTTTTTGAGTTAATTAACCTAAATTAAATAATTAATATTTTTTTTATTATCATTAAACAACACAATAATGTTGCATTTAAAAACTAATACAATTTTTTTAAATAATTAGATAGGAAAATTTTCTTTTTATTATTAAACACTACCGCTAATTTAATTACTTATTATATTCTTGTTTTACGAAAACTGTTATCTGTTATTTATAAATATGGTTATAAAACTACTTTAGATTTGTTTCATAGATCGATTTATTTTAAAAATATAATGCAATAATTTGTAAAAAACGGGATTAAAATGGGACCATCTTCTAAAAACGGGACAAAAAGCGTCCCGTTCGAAGTTTGTCGGGACAACGGGACACGATGATCAAAAAAGGGACAATCCCATTTTAAACGGGACGTCTGGTCACCCTAGTATAAAGTATAACAGTATTTGAAGCATGACAAAATATATATTTTGTCATGATTTAAAGCACAGCAGTTTCTCATAATAGATATTTAGTATTTACTATTTTGGCTATGATCATGGTTCATGGATACGAACTATAAATTAACAAAGAAAATTTTTTTATCTATTTGAAAAGTCGAAATTACTAAAAAATATTTTCTCAGTCGACATTTATGCTACTTACCTGCTCCCTCCAGTCATCCTCGAGGAAAACTGTTAAAAAATTAAAATGTATATCAATTATGGTGAAAGTCAATTATAGTCGGTGTGTTTTCGAAAACAATAATTATTATAATTTTATATAGGTAATAATATGTGCATGTAGCGTGTCAGCATTTCATTACGCATGTCATAGAAAAATATAATAATATATTATACTTATTTTTCTAGAAAAGTTGACGTGTTTTGTTATTTGAAACATAAAATTTGAAAATTTTTATTATTTGAATTTTACCTTGTCCTTTCAAAAATCCTTTTTCTTTTCGTTTTCCAAAACGAATATTTATTCTTTGTGATTTCGTTATAATAGCAACTTTTACCAATACATTATACCAGCTATTGACACTTATATATAGTATATCTACATAATTTATCAGCTATTTAACTTAAGTGTAAGTGTAACTACCTAGCAGTAGCTAGTGCACTAGTATAATCAGTGGCGGACCGAGTGGAGGGTTTGGTAGGTCAGCTGACCTACAGTTATTTTCTCAATAAAATGTGTTCCCTCAAAATTACAATAACTACATTAATATGTACAGCAATACTAAAATAATAAAAAACGAAATAATATTAAATAATAATAATTTATAAAATGTACACAGACTTAAGAAAATTTTTATAAAATATATAATTATAAATGTATAAATTATTATTTAAATATATTATGAATTATGATGTATAGAAAGACGTGAAGACTAAAAACTCGGAATAAATACCGAGTACAAAATCAAACGACCGGTGCATATCAACAAACAATATGTCAATATATCTACATGCAACTAGGTTTTGTTGCAAAATGTTATGGGGCCCATGTACCTGTATAATATGTGCATAGATAAAACATTTTGTTTACACCATTGTAAAATGTTTCTAAATATTACATGCAATGGGCAATGGCGAACCCAGGATTTTAATACTGTAGCTTTGCGTCACTTATGAGAAGCCACTGTATAGAAGGTTTAACCAAATATGTATTTGTATTACAAAATAGCTCGATGCGCTCGCGATTTATCTTATTATATTTTAATACCAACATTTAATATAGGTAGCCAGGTAGGTAACTTAAGAAATAAGAAACAGAGATAAGTATTTAAAAAAAATGTATAACTTGGGTGTTATATTAATTAATTGTTGCTCTATACATTGATATTTAATTAATAAATTTAACTGGGATATTTAAATAATTTTGAGGATTTGAGATTTTGATAAGGATTTATATATTATACATATTATTGTTTTATTAATTGAATACATAATATAGTTGTAGAAGAACTAATAAAAAACATACAATTCTACGCCAAAGAGAATTAAAAGTATAGCTAACAAATATAAATATGGATGCGTTTCCGAATATCGTCAGTCTACTCTCAACCTTCGACTTGTCTTTCGAACTGTCAAGAACTAAGAAAACCAGCGGAAGAATAAGAACAAGACCCAGACGATCGGCGGCGAACGCAGTAAGAAAAGAGAAGAGAACAATAATCGAAAGAAGCTCGTGGTTAACAGATAGGTACCAAATAATTACCGGACGAACGCCATGGACTACGCTGGTAAAACAGTAGATATTATTATACATCGACAAATGTGCTTCGAATCAAACGTATATACGTGTACATTTAAGCAATAAAAATAAAATAAATATTAAAATATCACGTAAATATCAGCGTCTACGATCCTATGTGTGAAAATAAAAAGAACGAAGAATCCAGGGCGGTATTGGTTTGCGCACAAATACCAAAAAGACAACTTGTTTGGGTACAAAACTGCCACTCGTTTGGAAACAGTTGAGCCGTAACTATACACATAGTTTGTTACCTTTTAGACTTTAATAATTTGTTTATTGAATATTGATAAGTAAATTATTACATACATTTTCCGTCCCCCTTAAGATACTTAGGACTGTCTATGAATGTATTCATAGGACATACCTAGGCGTAGTTGTTAAAAATGCATGTTAACAGTTGCTTATTAATAATTTTTATAATAAAAAATATTTAATACTTGTTTAAGATAAAAATACATGCATGTTAATTTTAATTTTTATATAATATGATTGATAAATATACGTGTAGGATAATATATACGTGTCTATTATTTTCCATAATAATAATATCAGACATCAGTTTCCCATTATTTGTATGTATTTAATTTGGTCAATTGCGCCAGATGAATATTTTGTCTATAAGTTTTGAGCGATTTTGTCTTCCTCATGAGAGAGCACCGCCCGATAGGGTAGAGAATTGTGATCAAATCGAGTGGCATGATTCCGCGTACACCTAACCCTATCGCGACCACACTTTGAGAACATTCGTCGGGCGTCAAAAACTTAAAAGTATGACGATCCCGATAATCAATTAGCTGTAAGCGGTGCACGTCGATATAATCGCCATCGGTTGTTCAGTGTAGAACATCACTAATAACACGTCGTTAGTAAAATTCGCGATGATGACTGCAGTGTCTTATTTTGTATAGGTCACGACGTTTGGTTGACAATTCTGTCCAGTGGTGTATTGCTAAAAATATTCGTGGGTATACGCCTTCTAGATCTTAGGTGTCAAAGATATACCTATAACATTGAATCAAATCAAACTACACTTAATAATAAATGTTGTTGACTTATTGTTGATCTGATTTTAGATTTCACAAGTTTCAGTTAAGAAAATACCTTTTCACAAGTCACTTGATAGAGGGTAACAGTAGTACATATTTATAAACTGTAAATAAATCATGAAAGTTCTTTCATTATAATATAAGCACAGGCAATGAATTTGTTACCTACATTTATCACAGTCTACTAACTCCATTTTTTTTCATCTTCACTATCATTGATACTTTATTCATTTAATACACTATCTGAAGCCATACTTCGTTGAAAACTTTCAAACTGACCAGCAAACTGCTTAAGTACCTTACAAAATACTTTCCGATCTACTCCTGCCAACTCAAAAATGGTTTCTAAATTATCATTAGGAAATACATTAATCAAATTAATAGGGTCCAACCTATGACAATTTTTGAGAATCCCTAAATCAACATGTACCTATAATCTAAGGTATATACCTATATATATAATATATATATATATTATAGTGCAGTGTAATTCTTACTTTACTTCTTCATTTCGATATAGCAGTAATGTTAATAATTAAATATTCCACTAATTATTAACTAAAAAAAAAAAAGCTCAGGGCCTCGACTACTTATTATACACAATGATGTTTTCTTGAATTCAAATTAAATACATTACCAACACTAATTTGATAACAAATTACACACCAAACCTAATAAGTAACAGAAGTGATTTCAGGTTTTTTTATATTATATTATATTTTTGTATTTGAAAAATATTACTGATTTATTATCTACTAATTTTCTTATTTGTTTATTCTTCTTATTTAACAATATTACTCAACAAAGAAAAAAATATTGTTTCAAATTGTACTACATAATTTCCAAAGAACAAATAATACTTAAAAATAAAAACAATACATTTATCAACTAAAAAAATTTGGCTTCATTTAAATTCTTCAACCCAATATATTGATAATAAATTAAGTATTTTTATATAAAAATGCTTTGTTCAGAAAATATTATTTTTAAACTTTAAAATTAAGTAGGTAAATACATATATGTATAAGTGTGTGTGTGTGTGTATATATATACACAAAACATGTATGTGTATAAATGTGTAATTCATGTTTTCATATTCTAATATTTATAATATAATATTTTTATATGTATGTCTCATTGAGATTTAAGAATACAATTTTGAAGATATGATTCAATACTAGCAAAAGTGAAAAAAGAAATTGAATCTGACATTTTCTTATACACGACGGAATGAATATTTTATCGTTTTGACTTTATCATCGATAACCCGCTCATAGAATAGTCATAGAATGTACATATAAATCATGTAACAATTCTAAGTTATTTGTTTCTTCTTCTTGCAATGTATGATAGTAATCGGTTACCAAATAAGAATGTCGAAATTCCCAGAAAAAATAAATATTTCAATGTTATGAACATATCTAGATATACCCAAAACATACCAAATAATATGAATATACCTGGAAAATAATAATGTATAATAATTAATAATTAGTGAATATAAATAATAATTGTTTAATGAAATTTAAGCAACTTACTAGCTAATGCCAAATGAAATCCTATGGCACTTAAATTGAATGGGAAGTTTTTAATATTAACTCCCAAGCGAGCCCACTGAAAAAGTTAAATTGTAAATAACAACAAATAGTTAATAATAATTATGATTGTAATGAATACTAACCAGAACAAAAAGAACCAACAATGGCGCAAGAGATAATACGGTAAAAAGCAGGGATACAACATGAGGTGGTCTAGACTCAGGTTCTCTAAAAGTATGCTAAAACATAAACATACATAATGTTAGACACAATACTTAAATTAGTTAAATTATAACATAATTGTTTTTTAAGGATAAAATTGTTTACATACAGAAATTAATTTTTTCGGCTTATAAAAATCTGCAAAAGATTCAGATACATCTGATTCAACTTCGGAAAATTTCAATTTTATATCACTAAAATGCCAAACTATAGGCTTTTTTAACAGGGAATCACCAATAATTAAATCCATAGAATATAAACCAGACATATGCTTGAATGATACTGATTTAACACCTAAATCCTGGGGGAGAGAAAAAGTTTTAATTTAGTATACAGTTAATTATTTTCAATTTCAATTAAAACATACCATATCCAATTTATAATTATTTTGAGAGTCCAATTCAGCGACAAATACACTTTGAGAACCAGTCTTAATATTTGTAAACCTAATAAATGCTTGGTGTACTTGTACATGTTTCTTAACTAAATTATCTTTAATAGCAAAGCGTACTATAATTCTTTGCATGTGGTCTGCTTTTAATTGAGTTGACAACTTTTCACCATATTTCAAACTAAAAATATATGTATCAAGTTAAACAAAAATGTTCCCAATAGAAAATTCAAGAATGTATTATTCATACCTTTGGAGTGATGGGCCTGTTTGTTGATCATTATCAGTTGTACCAACTTTAAAATCAACAATATTCACCGAAGAAGCTGATACTTTTACCTCAAGTGGAATAGCTGTATTGCCTAAAAGTGGAATCTTGACTTTTTCTAATGGGGTAGCACTTATTACTATACTATAGATTCCAATAGACAAATCTGGTTCATTAAATTCTAATTCATACACAGTCCTTAAAACAAAGTACAAAATTGGTTATTCAAATAATAATACTATTATAGTCTGAGCAACGAAATCTGGCCGGTAACCATATGTTCTCAAAACTGCAGAGCTGCTGTGATGTTTACACAAGAGACACATGATGACAATTAATTATATATATAATATAATGATCACTGATTGGAAATTGCCGCTAGTCATACCATTCACCGGCCAGTTTTCGTTGTGCAAATTATAGTTATATTAGTACTGATTTACTTTACAAATATAAACATAAACTCTTACTTATCAGTAGTAGATTTAAACTTATTTTTAGACATAACAACTTTGTTATTTAACATTGCTGATTCAACGCCAACAGAAAGAGATGTAGGCAGTGGTTCTCCGAGTAAATTAGTAAAACGCACAGACAGTACTTTTTGTGTATCATCTAGATCACCCATTGGTTTCACAAGTGTAGCAGCAATAGGCAAGTGGTACTGTAAATATTTTACAGTTATTACAACAATAATAAAACAAAAGTTACTATACTACTATTATTTTTTTTTTATATATACTACTATTGTACAAATTAATAAAAGCTAGTAAACAACATACTTTGTTATTGGACAATGTTTTAAGAGCACTAAGCAAGAAATAGGCTCCCTTAGGTGTTTGCACGGATTTACGAGACAAAAGATAATTACTAAACATCAGAGCTTGATCATTTTGAATTGGAAATGAAGTATTACATTGCACTGCATCACAGAATTTGTATACTCCAGTCAACACAAGAGCTAAAATTAAAATAGTGAATAAATAGTTAGTTCAAAATATTTTATTTATAATTTTACCAGTAACAGACAAGCCTCCTTCAAATTGTAAAAATTTACGATCAACCTGATCAACTTGCATAATGGCATCAGACAAACGATTGAAAGCAAAACGTCCATCTGGGCCAAGACTTGCCAATAAATGTATTGAATACCCAAAACTGTAATAAAAAATATTTTATTTTATGATATTTTAATTATTTTAATTTAAATAAACCATACTCAGTAATAGTGTCATCGGGTTTCATTTTCCTTTTTATGATATTTATAAGTTTATTAATATCCTTGGGTTTAAGATTAAGATTACTCAAAATACTGACACCAAAGTATAAATCAGACATGTGAACATCTCTAATATCTTTCTTCTCCAACATAGCATAAACATCCTAAAAATATGATAATGTATAACATTTTTCAAGATGAAAAATAAAACAAATTGTATTACTTGGACTGATTCATCAACAACTAATTTTCCTGAACATGTGGCAATTGCTTTCCATGCACTTGTTGAAAAATATACAGAATCTAATGATTTTGATTTCCCAGCAAATTTTACTAATTTATTACAGATGGCCTAAAATATAAATTTAAAAAATAAATAAATATTTAAAGTAAATTGTATAGATTATTATTTGGTAATAAACTAATACTTAATAATAACAAAAGTAATATTTTATTATATCAATACCCTTCAAGAAATCAGAGTTGGATAATTAATTATATGCTAAATAATTATAAATTTTAATCTTGTATAATTCAATGTATGTACATAAATTTAATTATAATTTCAAACAATTTTTTTTTATCAAAGACCATAGCATAAAAATGTCAAAATCTGAGCAGGACAAAATAATAAAATTTAAATAATTTAGTTTCTAAAAAATACAAAAAAATAGTAAATACTAAGTTCAGCAATTTTAAAACACCCAATGTAAACATTGAATAATGTTATATACTAATAAATCAATACTAAATAACACATTAACTAATAGTATAAAATATTTATGATGCAAACATAATAATTATAGGTGATAATATTTTGTATACTAATTAAAAAAAAAAAAAAATTGGATAATTGTTGAAAAACGCAACAATAATTTTAATTTGACTAGGAAACATGTAGTTTAATACAAATAAAAACATTATCTATAGGTAGTAAGTTAAAATTAATATTGTATACTTTGAATATTAAATCATAAACTTAAATAAAGTATAAACATTTTTAAATGAGTTTTATATACTCCATACATTTTATATAATAGCTAACTATAAAATGTAGAATAATTCATAATTTATATTTTACATGAGTAATGACTATAGTATACGGTCTACAAATGGTTTTATTCTACTGCCTAACCTGGGATATCCATATCACTACGATTATAATATGTTTTTATTATTTTAAACCACTATACATTTTAGCTTTGCATCTCCTAAAGATACTCATTTTATCTTTGTATTTCTCAGTATTTAATTTATAAAACCAATACTATTATAGTTTACAACTAAACAATAGAAACGTTTATTTAGTGTTCCTTGTCGTGTATTAAAGCGAGTTACTTCATTTATACTCTAATTTATACAAAAAGTAAAAGAAACAGCAATCAGTTTTTATCGGACAGCTGTCAATCAACACCTATTTGTCTTTCCGCCAAGTCAACCATCTTGTACATCTACTATGTTATAAAGTCACGTCCCTTACGCATAAGTTAGATGCTTAAGTTATTTTTTATGTTAAATAAAGTATAGTTTATTAAAAATCAACTTCTTAAAATATTTATGATAATATAATATTATGTGATGATTTGTAAAAGTATATTTTTTCTTACATAAGTACTTTATAGTTCACACCAAAAATTGTTTAATAAAGCGTTTATAATAGAATTGTATTTTATTTAAAGTAAAATTTAGTATAGTAACATATAAATCTTTGATATATATATATATATATAGGTTAGATTTTGTAGCAAATATTATTATTAATATATGATCTATATCAGTTAGAATATTTAAATAATAAACTAAAACTTTGTCCTTTATTTAAGCAACAACAAATAAGAGAAACCAAATTATATTGAGACTATTAATGTAGTTTATTTTGAGTAGATTAAACGATAAATTAAGTAATGAACACTTACTTGAGCATCAGGTATTTGTTGATCAATCTGTTGTAGTCCTGACACAGCATAGAAGATATCAGACAAATTTTCAGATTCTAAGCCCGTGAGCAATACACTCTTTAATTGGTCTTTGTCTCTAGATGTCAAGTATGTATCAACAGATAGACTTGAAGAAAAACACAGACAACCAGCCGCCACAAAGAACAAAAATACTAAAACAGTGAACAATTTAAAATTGTATCAAATTTATTAACATTAAAAAACAATATTCAGTCAGTGGTGATTTCTTACCAACTTTCATGATGAGCGCTCTCAACCACACACACTAGATAAATGTGTTTAACTATGTATTTAACTATACTAAACCATCACAGAGAATAAAACTAAAAAAATCAAATAAAAATGAATTATTATGTAAATAAACTTTATGTTGCTTTGACACTTTGACAGTCTGACGTAGCCGGCAGAATATTTTTCAGTTTTTGTATACTCAATCAATTATGTGTTATCAGAATAATCGTTAGGTTATGTTTACAACACGTCGCTTCTTTAATGTACAGCAAAGACGTGTCATTTTAACGACCATAGACCAGGTTGTATTCCTTTATCAGAGTTAGGTTGATACCATTGACATAAAGAAGTAAACATGACTATAAATATACAATATTATTTTACCATTTAGTAATTTAGTATTAACTATTAAGTCTTTTTAGTCTTAGTCATAGGCAATAGATGTATAGGGTATAGACGTATAGTGTATACTATAATATAGCCGTATAAGAAGACAAAGTACTAAGTAGTATCATAGATTAAATATACTATATTTAATCTATGGTAGTATAGTATTTTTACCAAGAATTACTTATTCATTTTTTAAAACTATTAACGTTTTATAAAAACTATGTACATAATTGCAAGTAATTATTAATACATTTTCCATAAAAATTATATTTTTCCTATTTTGCATCGTCATAGTTTCTTATAAAATTTTTACATTTGTAATGTACTTTCATGCTCTAAAACAAAATACTACATTATTCAGAGTATTTTAATTTGTAAAAATTAAAATTCCAACTAGTAGCTTATGAGCTAAAAATGTTTTACTTATTATTGAACGCCGAACGGAATGGAGTGGTAATAAGAGAAAGAATAATCCGTAAAATGTTAATAGCCTACTTCGTTGTTACTATAAACAATTTAAATACCTATAGCTCTCATAAACTACTCGTACAAAACTTTATTTTTACGATTGAATTAATTCTTATAATAATATATTGAATTTTTAAAATTAATAATACACGTAAAAAGTTTCAAGTACACGCTTTTAATAATTAAAATTAAAACAAAGTAATTGTTAATTATTATTCTTCGTTTAAATGTCATAATTTCATCCAAATTTGGACTAAAAATGTTCATATAAACAATAACTTTGTTTTTTTAATTTTTCATTACATTATGAACTACTTATGAAAAATCTTGTTTTAAATTTTCAATCCTTAGCTATAAAAAGTTGAATATTACATTTCTAACTATAAAATTATTTGCAAATTTAATTTTTTCAAAATTTAAACTTTAATGCTTATAAAAAAATCGCGCATCTTTATTATAAAAAAGCTAAATAACTTATGAAAAATCTTGTATTAAATTTATAAGTTTTTTTTTGCTGAACTAAAACTGTTTATTTTTATTTAGAGTAAAATGTATTATTATAATACATGAAGTACCTACTTAGTATTTATAATTACAAATTTACAAATAATTCATAATAATTATATATTTATATTGAAAATTTAAAAGTTAAAAATAAAATATTTATGTATTATGTTATTTCAACAATCTACTATCATCTACAATATTGTATTATCCGTGACCCCCGCGACTATAGCTGATAATTCATAATTGTGTTAACAATGCTACTATCAACACTATCAACTACAGAAGTACAGAATAATTCTGTGTACTAAACTTTACACAATTGACAACACACATAGTATCAAAGTATCGAGATTCGAGAGACAAACTGAGAAAAACATTTACAATATTTACATTATAATATTAGGTTTAGGTGTTTATGTTTATCGTTTGTGATTTAATTATACCGCACAAGTGTACAACTGTCAACAAATAATCAAAATGAATTACAATTAAGTTTTAATGTGATATATTTACGTCTTAAAGCTCAAAACCAGTAATTTCTTGCATAGCACTGGTCTGTCATATTTTAATTATTTATTAAATAATTACTAACCTTATCATGTTTTATCACAAGGTAACGTACTAACGTCCCTCTCATAGATTAAAGCAGAAAAAAATGTTTTCATTACTTTGCACTCGAATCTCATATTATTTACCGTCATTTGTATTATTTATACAATTTGTTGTCTTTTAAGATAGTTAAACATTTCATTCAAAATTGAATTTTATTGTAAGATATAAAATAAACATGAGTCATAATCTAACTGGTATTAAAGATATTAATGAAGACATACTACCACCAGAAAAAAGAATTCAATCATTGTTGTTGTTGAGTTCTAAAATTGAGTTAAACACGAATATAGCAGCTAGAAAGTACGATTTTGCAATATAAAAATATAAGCTTATATAGTATAAAATACAATAATTTATTTCACTTTTTCATAGATATTACCGATCAGGGCGAGAGATGATTAGTATGGCTGATGTATATACAAAAGAAAACAATTTGGAACAAGCATATATTCTTTACATGAGATTTATGACGTAAGATTTAAATATTTAACTACTTCACATTAAATTTATTTTCTTTAAGCTAAAATCAATATTAACAAATAAAAGTATATTGAGTATGTTTTAAATAACTTATTAGTAGTTACTATAAATATGTAATACCTAAGTATAATTTATTTTAATTTTTTCTTCAATATTTTATAAAAAATATTAAAATACTTGATAAATCATTTATTAGTTTATCACCTTTTAATAGATTTATTTCTGAAATTAGTTACTATTCTATTTATAAGATATTGTAATTGATTAAGTTATGGAAATTATTTAAAGTGTGTACTTTATAAATAATCTACTATAAAAATTGTTTTTGTTGATTTATTAATGATGTTAATAGATTTAGTTCAATATAATGCAATAGTCATTTATTTTATTATGTAAATGTTATTTAATTTAATAATGATTAATTTTAAAATAAAGAAATGGAAAGATATTCTTAAATTTTCATTCCATGTAATAATAAAACAAATTTAATTTATTAATTATAATATTAGGTATATCTATTTAATTTTTAAATTTTTATCATCTAAAATGTTTTTACCAATTTGGATATTTTCTGAATTAATTTTATAACTAATAGTATAGTTTAATAAAATAGATTTTCCAGTTATAGTTTTGTTGGGAACTTTATTTGCTAATAAATATTTATCATAAACTTCATATTTTGAAAAAATAGAAAGAAGAATTCATGATTTTTTGTTTTTTTCGATAAGGAATAAGAAACTGAAAGTGTTTTATTATTATTATAAACTTATTCGACATTTTACAACTTTAATCATTTAATATAATTTTTATTTTTATTTTAGATTATTTTTGGAAACTATTAATGAACATCCAGATTACAAAAATGTACCAATTGAAGAACGCAATTTAAATTATCGGGCTCTCCGCGAAGTCCTCCCAATAGCAGAAAATATAAAAACTAAATTATTAGAACAATATAGTACTGAATATGAATTGTATCAAGAACGAAAAGTAAATATCATTTTAATACTATACATTTTTAAATAACACTTATTTTAGTGTCTTTAAGTTAATTTTAATTTTTGCACCATTTCTGTTAGATTAAGTTTACTTAAAAAAAAAAATAGGACCATCCATACATGAGGGTATCAAAAAAAGATATTTACATTTATTTTTAAAATATACAAGTATATGAATTTTATTGTGCATGTACAGAACAGATAAGTTAAATATTTGTAGTGATACTATAAACTATAAAGTATATAAGTATATTTAGGTATCTGCTAGCATATCAAAGTAGTCTTGATTAAATCTATGTTGAATCCTTTCTACAAATGAGTACCCACAATTTATTTAAAAATTAAGTTAGTAAAAAATAGAAATAATTTTTTTTTTATTGTAAAATTTATTTTAAAATAAAAATAAAAAATACATCATATATTTGATAAATAAATACAATTTAATAACTTAATAAATCTTCATAATATATAAGGAATATTCTTAATTTTTTTACAGACTTATTGTACCAAACCAAATAATTCTCCTCTTAACAAATTCATGTTTAAATATTTAATAAATACAATTTGCATGTATTTGTTGCCATGTATGACATACCGATTGTTGACTTTGGATTCACTACCCTTCCTAAATAAAATCATAGTCTTAACCTAAACATCAAGTTACATTTTTTTGTTAAAACTTTGACTAAAAAAAAATATATTCACATCTAAAATAACCTTTATCAATAATTAATACAAATCTTACTCATAACACAATTTTGAGTATATGAAACTAGTTTTATGATTTAAAATTGTATAAATACTTATTTGTTTATTAATAATTACACTTTAGTATTTTAATCAAAAATAATACCCAAATAACTAGTCTTCAAATTCAATAAACAAGATACAATAGAGTCCCACTAATCCGGACTAGATGGGACCGAACTCTCTCCAGATTATCGAAAATCCGGATTAAACGAAATGATGTTTTTTTTTTAACTTCCTAATAATTAATAACACAATAAATATACTATCAAAAAATACCTCGTGTATTTATACAAATTTAAAATTTATTGATTTACAATTTTACATTAGGTACACATTATTATTTTTATTCCCGAATATATGTATATATATTATACATGAGTACATACTAAATACGAAACATAAATTGTCCGGATTAGCGGGACTCTACTGTATTATGATTTTTTTTTTATTTTGGATATCATTTTCTTGGAAATTCATATTTTATACATTCAATAAATGTGTGATTATTATTATTTATTAATAAAAAAATTAGACTTATAATGTAACCTAATATATTTTATAATATTTTTATTAATAGGCATTACAAGAATTTAAAGAAAAACGTGAAAAAAAATTATTAAGTTTAGAAAAGAACGATACACCATCTATTCAAAATGATACTCAAAAGCATTTAAATACAATTTCAAATAATACCACAGTACCTGAACTAAATAATACTTATTTAAATAATCCTACATCATTTGAATTAAGGTAAAATTTAAATTTAACAATATTGCATGTAGTAATGCAATATTATTGATGTATTATACTAAGTAATCCAAGATAATGTATTTATTTAATATTTTGTTTTTAGACCATCAGATCATTCAGATCACAATTTAATCAATTTTAATGAATTGGATGATAATACTCTACCTTCAAATTCAAAAATACAATTTAATCAGTAAGTAGTTATTTTAAATTTAACCCTATGCTGATTGGAAATATGTAAAATTATAATATAATATTTAAAAATTCAGTCTGATTTTGATTTTATAAAAATTATAAAAGTATAAGAATTATATTGAGTATTTATTATTAAAAGTTGTGTTTGACCAATTATATTTTTAGACATAAACCTATTGTTGATAGAAGTACCAAACCAATGTTGTACAAGAACACTACAAGTCCGTACAATCTTCGCCAAATAATAGTTCCAGGTAATTTAACTAAAAGATTCCTCGAACAAGCACAACGGAATACATTCAATAATTTAGAAACTTGTGGCATATTAGCAGGAAAATTGGTAATTTTATTCTCAATATTTTTATTGAGTGTTTTTATTTTGAGCTGTATATTTCATGTTTAACAAATGTTTTCATCTTAATAATTATTAGAGTTCTAACTGTTTAATTGTCACTCATTTAATGATTCCAAAACAAAGTGGTACATCAGATTCATGTACTACAATGAATGAAGAAGACATTTTTGAATTTCAAGACAAGCAAGACCTTATTACCTTAGGATGGATACATGTAAGATTGATTGGAAAATACAATTTATCTTATTAAATACAGTAGAATCTCGGTAATCCGACAGATATCAGACCAGGCTGCAGCCGGATTAACAAAAACGGCGGATTAATTGAAGGTTCACATAAAAACACATTTTTACTTATTGAAAAATTAGAAAAATGTTCATTAATTATTAAAAAATGAATAACCTTATTGTATTTCAATGTTAACTGAATAAAAATTAAATATCTAATAGGTTTATTCAGATTTAATCTGTTATTACTTAATTTTATTATTTACGATAATAACTTAATATACAAATACATATTGGTACCTATAGGTTAATATTGCCGGATTACTGGATGTATTGAATTATCGAACGGCCAGATTACCGAGATTCTACTGTATTTAAAATTAAGGCCCTTAGTTAATGACTGTGTTTTTTTTCATTTTAAATCAGGTGTTTTCAACAAATAATTAAAAAGTTGATATCTGTTCATCTTATCTTTATTTAAAGCCCACCACAAACACATTTTAAGCACGGTCCATACAATTTTTTAGAAATAATAGTTGGTTTGTTGCCCAAAATGTTCAAAATCATCCCTATTTAGATGATGATTTACTTGCTGAACATATGTTTAATTAATTTAAAAGTTAAAATTTAGATTATTTTGTTTTTTAAATTCTAAGCAGAGGAAAGGATATATTAAATATTAATTTTACAATCATGTATTATTTTTTGTATCTTAAGAAAGTATTACTCCCATATGTGTTGTCTCCGTCTTACAAGTGCGCAACATAGCAAATTTACGCTCAGCAGGTCATGTTTACCTCCGTTAATTTAAAAATTAGAGTAAATCACAATTGGCAGTTTTCAGTAAATTCAATTTTGTTTTTTTGTTATGTTTTATATATCATATAATATACTAAGTATAATATAGGCCAACAGGCTAGTTTTTCAGAATTTTTTTTGTATGCAGTGATTTATTATTGAATTCAAATTTAACATATTCATATTAACTCAATAACGAGGCATATTTGATACCTATACTGTATATTGTCTAAGCATGTATATTAGTCCAATTACCTTTATTTTAAATTTGTAAGTGATTTCACTTTATTTTTTATCATTTTTCATTAATTGATAGAAAAATTATGGCATTTTTATTATGACTTTTGTTAAATTTGACACTATTAATCAATAATATTCGATAACACATAATTATTTTGTTATATTTTAATCTTATGTTACATTTGATTTCGAAAACTAGGAAAATAATTAATGTAATATTATCTTTGTAATTTTTATAGTTTTTAAATTTTTTTAGAACAATTTTTAATGTTTCTAAAGTTATTAACTCTAATCTTTGTTTATTATCTATTTTAAATGTTAAGCAATTTTTTTTTCTTAAATATTCTTGATTAATGACATTTGTATGCAATTATTATGTATGTTTAACAGACTCATCCAACACAAACTTCTTTTATGTCAAGTGTAGATTTACATACACATTATTCATATCAGTTAATGATGCCAGAAGCTATTGCAATTGTCTGTGCACCTAAATATAATGAGTAATACTATTTCATTGTGTTTTGTTAGTATTTAAATTTAAATTTAATTCATATTGTTTTTAGATCAAATTTCTTCTTTTTGACGCCTTATCATGGATTACAAGTTATAGCTGATTGCAAATTTGTCAGTGGTTTCCATACACATAACACAGATGGTGATATTTATGCCGTATGTATTAATCTATTATTAGTATTATTGAATAGGTCATAATATGTATTTTTAGTGTGATTACCAAGTTTGGGGATTCTTACATTTGTTTGCACTATAGACTATACAATATAATTTACAAAAACACTAAAAAACATTATTGATTTTTAATTTTTATTATTAATAAATATTTAAAAAATTCAAATCTATACCTCTGAAAATTCTTAAACCACAGATTAAAAATCCCTAACTTAATTATTATATTTAACATTGTTAATTTACCAATAGTAACTGATTAATAAGAGGATATAAGAATTATAAAATTGCAGTTTTTTCTATTTTAAGTATTCTTAGGACAGAAAAAAATGCATTTTATTATTTATTTATTTTATTTTATTATATTATGATTCTTGAAACTTACAATAAAATAAATCAAAATGAAGAATTCTAACATAAATAACTAATAGGTAATATTTGTCATCCAATTATTTTTGAGCTATATTGAAAACTTAAAAATGTATTGTATTTTATTTTAGATTGCCGAACATTATGTATTGGATGACAACTTGCTGGTCAATATGGTTGATTTTAGATAATAAGAGTGTTACAGTATTTTAAACATTTGTTTAAATGTTAACCATGTGAAAAATTAAAGTAGTAGGTCTATCTATTGTATGTTCTGGCACAATCTACTTTTCTCAACTTATTTAATAATATCTTACCCAAAAACAAAAAAAAACTACTTCTACTTATTACTAATTTCCTTTATCTTTTTATTTAATTATTTCAACTATTTAAAATTATTCATTTTATATTTTTCTGATTCCTAAAAAGCCAATGTTAAAACTGTTTCAACATTTCCCAACATACACAAAAATCAAAAATTTCAATCAAGATTTTACAACCAACTATTTTTAAATTAAAAGAAGACTATTTTTCTTTAACCTTTTTTTAAATTTTTATTCTAAAATTTTAAATTAATTGTCTACATTTTTCTATATTTTCCACCAAATTTTCTATTTTATTTCTAAATTCAAAACAAATTCTTAATTTATTATTTTTAATTATTCTCTGTAACAGCAATTTCTTGGTAAAAAAATTATTGATTATTATAATTATTATTATAAATTTTTTTTTTCAATTTTGTCATCTGTAAATGAGTTAAAACAGGTAATTTTTGTAATAAAATTTTAAATGGTTTTGACATGATAAACATTTAATAAGTAAAATCACACTGCTCATTAATTTCATGCCTTATAACTTAATTATTAATGTATACATGTTTCGCTTTTTTCTTTCAACAATTTGACTTTTTTAAATTCTTGCATAAAAAATGTTAAGGCTAGATTTACATCATTGGTACACCAAAATGAGGAAACTAAAACTTTTTTGCCCATAGCTTGATATTAACTCATCAAGTCAACAAAATTAATACCAATAAACAATTTTTGTAGTTTGAAGTGTCTTTCAACTAACTAATAAAACTTAAACATTTTTCATCTATTTTGAGATGAAGTCTATTGTGTTCTGTAAATTATCAGAACATGCAGTAGATGAAAGGTACTTATCTACTTGAATTAATTCACGTTCTGTATATCTAGTAATTATTAAAACTTGGTATTTGTTGATTCTAAGAAATTTATTTTATTCATTATTTTAAAATAATTATTCGGTAATGATTTATCTTGATTTTTACTCATTTATTAACTATTATTATTAACTGTTGATTAATAAATTATTTTTGATATCTATGTCTTCATATGAATTTTCACTAGCCTTTATAAATGGTTAAATAATAAAAATACTTAAAGTTTGGATTACATATTCTCTAATTGGAAATTAACTCAAATATAACAAATGATGTTGTGGGGTAACTCATGAATATCATTATAATTTATAAAGAGTGATTTTTTGAAAAACACATTACTAAACCAGTTAATTTTAATTATATTAATTTAGTATGCATAATGCATATATTAAATCAGACATTTTGTCATAACATTAGGGAAATATTTTATTGACCTATTACCTACATTACATTAAATATTATGTTTAATTAAGGAAATTATTTAATTTTCAAGATATTATCTTTAAAGTTTAACTAATTTATATTTTATTCATATATATATATACTATATATATACAGTTAAATATTTTTTACTATAAATTAATATTTATAAATAAAATATAATATTAGAGGTATAATTTTTTTTAAAATAAGTATACCAATTAATTTATCTCAACATGTTCTATCAATATATGTATGAATGGTAGATAATAAAATATATGACCAATTTTAGATTATAAATAAATATTTGTTTAAAATTATTTTGAATATAATAACACATCCAATTGTCACTTAATTATTAGTTACATTTTATATAAGTTATAAGTAACAAAATTAGGTTAAATTTATACATGTTTATTAATTGGTTATAGTAATTCTAAGTGTTAGCTCCATAATAATAAAAGGAAGAAATTCCTATAGGCTATTAGCAGTGCCGCAACTACACCAATTTGTGTTCGTGTGTAAATAAAATTAATGGTCCCCCTCCCTCTTGAACATTTTTATCATTGGGGCCCTGGACCCGAGTGCAACTGCAACTTACCCGGTTATTGCGGCACTGGCTGTTAATATATTATGTTCTTTTTTGTAAAAAAAAAAAAAAAAATAGTTGAATAATCACCTATATTGACAAATTAGTTTTGTGTCATCAAAATTAATTTTTGTTTTTTGTTTTTTTGCAAAATTTAAGATAGTACCATCTTAAATTGTGTTTTGTTATACATGTAATAAATCTATTATAATATGTTTGCATTGTTGTTGTTGTTGTTATTGTTTATCAACATTTTGTGTATTAATTTAATTTTAATATAGGTATGATAATTTAATATTTATCAATATACTCAATTTTTCATTAAAAAATATTTATAATACATTGTAATGGTATATTACCTTATAAAACAGTCCTTCTCAGGACTACACAATAATCGACCAATCAGAACACGCCATATAATACACTACAGTAGTCAGGGCTAGTTTTCACAAAATATAAGTACTTTCAACTACGACTACGACTTGACAAATACTGCCATGGACAGGGAAGATCAGGACGAATATAATGAGACCCTCCCCATGGCTATAGCCAAAAAACCCAGTCAACAGGACACAAATCCGTACCGACGAGAAACACAAATATCACGGTGGCACACACAATAGTTTACTAGTCGGTACGGCGCACAGGTTATATACCGGTCGTTTTCCGACCGCAAAGACACACTTCTTCAATCAACACTACTTCTTCTGCCGGAACAAAACCTCAACCAGTACGAAGAAAAGAAGAATAGAAGAAACACCGAACCAGCAATCCTCGTACGGACCGTGAGCAACCCATCGGGCATCGCCACACTCTTTCCGTACGAGTCGACGCCACAATCTACAGATCCGGTTGAGTTACCAGACAGTCCGCAATACAACGACGAGATCAACGAACGAGCATTCCTCGTACGGACCGTGCGCAACCCACCGGACATTGCCACACTCTTTCCGTACAAGTCGACGCCGCAGTACGCAGAAACATCGACGAGAACAACGAACGAGCACTCCTCGTATGGACCGTGCGCAACCCACCGGGCATCGCCACACTCTTTCCGTACGAGTCGACGCCGCAATCCACAGACCCGATTGAGTTACCAGACGGTCCGCAATACAACGACCGGCCGCAGTCCGCAGAAACATCGACGAGAACAACGAACGAGCACTCCTCGTACGGACCGTGCGCAACCCACCGGGCATCGCCACACTCTTTCCGTTCGAGTCGACACCACGATCTACAGACGCGGTCGAGTACCAGACACCCGGGAAACGACGCCCAGCCACTACCCGAAGAAACGTCAGAGAGATCGCTGAAAGAGAGCAATCCTAATACGAACCGTGAGCAACACACACACAGTCGTCCCACCCAAATCACCCTTGGCCGCTTTTGAGAGCTTGCCTTCCCGGGTCAGATTCACGATAGCAGTCGCTTCATAGCTATAGACACTATCCGTGGTCGGCCCCCGTAGCCTGTTTGTACCCTTTAGGTATATAATATATAAGTATCCCTTAAATTGTGGGTAGGACAAAGCTTCCAGCTTGTCGTGACAAAACGCCGTATCCGGCAGCCCGCTCTCAAGCCTGGCTGCCGTGTTAGCGTAACCACCCCCATGTACTGTATATATTATTAAATATTCATATGAAGACAAATATACGATGTGATACCATTAATCAGAGCGTTGTCATTCACTTACAACGAAACAGCAAAGAGCGTACTGTTTCAAGTTTCAACATAAAATATAATATTTTTTTCAAAAAAAAGCAGGTTTTACGAGGCTTTATTAGTAGTAAACATTTAAATAATCACAATTATGATTGATTTGAAATGTAGATGTAGGGCGACGTTTTGTTCAGCGTTGTATACACGTCATCTACAGTTTACCAATTTACCGCATGTCTGTCATCAGCCACACATCTATGTATAATATATTATATTATGGTCATTCCCAATGATTCGACGGCGATTAGGTTTATCTTAACGATATAATTTCTATAATTATAATATTATACTATAATATGTCTTACTACGCTTGAGATAACCAGATTAAGTTAAGTTTTTAAACTTAAAATATTAAATGCTATTACATTGATATAAAAAGATTGTCCGACGGTCCTTTTTTCACACTACAACATTTTTAGGGGTATCGCGAGCACCCCTTCTCTAAAAAATATGTATATTTAGTTTTTTTGGTGAAAAACGGCAAAAAGTGACGGAGGCCGTAATAATAAAATTAAAATATTGATTACTTCGTGTCTTGTGCGCGTAAACTGTTTCGGCAACTCATGTAACAATGCGTGTTACTGTAAACAGTCAACATTGGTATTTTGTACAGTTTTATTTTTCCGAAGACCATTGATAAAGTTTTTATTTTATATGTACCTATATTTGTATTTATCCAGACGTGAACGCAGCGGGTTGGTTGGGGTTTTTGGATGTTTAAACCCCCTCCGAAAAATCAAGAACAAAAAATAAATTAACTGATCTACAAATGAATAATATGATATTTATATACATTTTTTCTTCGGGGATGTTATCATCTTTTTAAATAATTAAAATAGTAATGAATAATAAAAATATAATATTAAAAAAAAAAAAAAATTACCGCACTTTGACATATTGTGGAACACCGATGAGATTTTGTTCAAATCATATAGCCACTGGTCACATTGATATATATTTATATATATTTTTCTCTTTGGCCAATAGTTGCCACGTGCATGTTTAATTATACGTGCGTTTTGACTTTAACGTACGTGTACGGCGAACGGATTTACCTATATTATAGTTTGCGACGACGGCAAATGTACGTGTAAATTACTGCGGACAGGACTCTGCTGTCGAGATTTGAAGACGTAAAGAGGTATACAGTTAGTCTGCGGACAGTCACCGCACATGTCCTGATACTGTGTAACCGTCGTCCTGTCGGTAATGCTGTCCGTATCCGGTCACCATCGATGTCGCACACTTGCACCGGCTGTACTGAGTCCGGAAACGGTAGCTGAGTCGACACTGCTGACATTTTTATTCCAAGCAACTCACCCCGTACCGTTTTTGCCATCAATACGTCGTCGTTACCGTAGTCATCACTATTGGGTCCGAGTCGTGGTCCACGTGCGTACCAATAGCCGCTGTTTGGTCCATCACGCTGCGATAGCGATAGCCACCGTGACAGCGACGAGAAAATCCAAACAGTTTCAATTGTACATCGCCACCGAGTGTGTACAATAAAATAATAATCATAACGATTATTAGGTACGACTGAATATCACACGTCATGTGCGTTGTTACATTCCAAACGTTCCAATGATGTGCGGGTTACGAGTATAGAATACCAAAATGGATCACATTGTTTTTGGGTTATGGGTTTTGCGTTCAAAACCGGTTAAAATTGTCTATGAGTTTCTTAATTAGAAACTAGGTAATATTTACGAGTAGTGTGGATAAAGCGCTATCGTTGCATTTGTGGGTTTCAGGCATGGAATAAGGTGACATATATTGTTTATATAATCCTACAAATCGGTATGGGTGAAGAAATTAGAACACCGGATTTCGAGACCGTGCAGGAGTTGGTGGACACAGAAAATGTGCCGGACGCCATCATAGTAAGCGATGACGTGGACTGCCCGGTGGTGATCCAGGAGTCGGGCGAGGAGGTGCGTGTCCTGGCAGGTAAGCCTAATCCGTACTTAGTGGTGACAAACGAAAGCGTCGATCCGTTGCCCCGTAGAAGGCGTTTCGCATCTGTGTGACGGCGGATTAAACGCTCCGCTTTACGTTTGTGCTGCTGCGTGCGTTGAGACGGCGTCCGCAGAAACCACCCCTTTATCACCACCGAAGACGTCCGATAAGTAGAAAAGTGAAATGAATAAGATTAAAAAAAAATTGCCATATGGGCTAACATATGAATCATATGATGTAAATGAATGAAAAAAAAATAAATTTTGAACGAGATTAATATAGAAAACAAAGATAACAATAATAATAAGGAAACAATGAAAAAAAAAGTAAAAAAAAACGTCGACAGGACGACGCGAAATTAGGCGGGGGGGGGGATACGAGATGGCTATTCGGTGCCAAAATGCAATATGTTATTGGCCACTTGGTTGCCTCCGCAACGTTTTCCGACCTGACCCACGAACAGACGAGTGTCACGAGATCGTTTCGCTCGACCGCACGATACGACGACCGCTCTAGACTACAAGGCGAGGCCCGACAGCTTCGGCCGCGGGAACGATGGTTGACGGCGAGTGTCTAGTGCGCGATGTGATGCGCGCATCAAACGGCGGTGCAGACGATGACTCTTCATCGAGCGACAGAGACCAAGGTTAGGTTAGGTGTGGCTAACCTGCCGATCGACTAATTGGCAACGAAAATATAACATCATAACAACACGAATGTTTTGACGTCGTTTTTGTCTTAAAGTATTTAAATTTCGAAGAATTACCGACGATTTTTAATTTCTTAACCTAATATGTATATGACAACATAGATGATTTTGTGATCATTATTTTACTTTATCTTTTAATTTAATAACTCATATAATATTATAATACAACCGTCCAGAAATATAATATAATAATTTACGTTTACGGAAATCTATGAATTCACCGTATTATAATATTATTCTTAATTCACCAACCACACAATTCGTTCGTGTTTCACATTGGGACCCCAAACTTTTTACATTTTTTATCTTGTATGACCCACGGTCGCCAGTTGACGGACTTGAACAAATAATTTCATTGTGAATTAAAATTTGTCATTTTTTTTTTTTTGTAAGCGTTTGTATAATGATACCATTTTACATTATTGAATTATTCTATATCACTTATACTAGTTATACTAATAATAGAAGTAGACTCTTGTTTCTCTATAAATTTGTTTTTATTATTATTTATTCATACAATTTATGATGTGTAACTAATTTGGTTATTTATTTTAACTGTTTGGCATATAATGTCTACTTGGCGTGTAGAGAACAACGGCGCCGGTCGTATAAAAAGCCACAACAATCCTCTGTAAACACAGCGACAGAAACTATTGTACTCGGCGCTACGGCGCTTGTGGTGGCTGAGACTACTGTGGCCGGAAAGGTATGGCAGCTCGTGACCAAACTTGACAGCGTCCGTGGTCGAGCCACTCGAGCCAACGTGTCGGAAACGATACTTGAGTCCTCAATGACAACCTGCACCGATTTATACGCTCTGCGACCGTCTATCTAAGCCGGAGAAAAGAACCCAGCGACGTTTGTCCACATCACAGCAGCCACTCATAGCGTTATGGCCGTATCAAGTATCCTTGGTGGAGCGACGATAACGTCCAAACTTACATAGAGTTGATGCACGCGAAGGAGTTGCAGGATAAACTGTTTTCACGTATACGAAAAATACAACGAGGATTGTTAGAACTTCCAAAAAACAAAAACACGATTTCATCATCCTATTTAAAAATCGCCATCTTCGATTAAAGAAAAAGCAGGACGAAAACATTACACGCCAGTGCAAATTATCTTGTTGATGGAGCTAGTTCCGCATCAAAACTGTCTGCTACATAAAATATCATCATCAAACTAGGTGTGTTAAGTACGAGTAATATGATAAACGAGAGTGACCATTTTTTTTCTCACCCCGCTTTATACGAATATAACAATAGCATTTTGGAGATGTAAAGAATGATCCTAGAATAGAACGTGGCATATAGGTACCACTATGCACCCAAGTGCACCCCAAACAATTTTTATTTATTGTGAAATAAATAATAATCGCTACATATTATTCGTGATTCTAGATTTCTAGTTTTATAATAATTATTATTATTTGTTCTTGTTATAATCTACTTTTCCGGTACCATCTGCAGCTAATAATAATATCGTATACCTAGTACAACAGTACTACAGTAGGTTGAACCAATTTTCGCAAAAAAAATTATATATAATATGCATTATATTATTTCGTAAGAAAATAAATTTTCACCTATTATAAAAAAAAAATGAAGGCTTTAAAGTATGAATCTATTTTACGATAATTTTTAGCTGTGGTGAGAAAAACTTATAAGAAACCTTGTACTAATTATCAATATTTTTTACTTAAATAAAAGATAAAGGTAACTTTAGATATTTATTTCAATTATTTTCGATAAAAAAAAATTTCCTGAGTCTAAAAGCTTAAAAATGTAATGGAATATTTCACACAAGTTTATAGTCATCTATACTATGTTTTTTATACGTTTAATATTTTAAAGTTTAAGACAGTATTTTTTTATAGTTAATAATTTAAGAATATAAAATTTTTATTTTTGTGGGGCCTGCGAATTTTGTTTAATTTGCGAATGTGTCCAGAGACATATAGTCGCTACACTCTCTAGTGTGCTCTAATCGAATAGTTAAATAAATTATTATTACCGACATTAATTTTATTTACACTAGCCCAAATTGGTGTAGTTGCGACCTGCGGCACTGATTAATAAATAATAATAATTGTATTATATTATTGTGTGTTAAACATTATACCTATTTTCTGTATATTATAAAACATTCATAAAAACCAGTCCAAGTACTTAGCTCGTCAATAATTATTTATTTATTACTAACTTTGATTTTTAAGAAGAATTTTTACTGATTGACATATTAAATCTATTGTTTCTGGCAGTCTGGCACGTCTCATATTTGATTGTGCATACATTTAATGTAAAAACGTATTTGTATAAATTAATAAAAAATTATTATTCCTCATATTTTTAATAATATAAAATCAGGGGTATACGTAATAGAGGAGGCACTACGGAATTTGTCGAAAAATCATCAACGCACATTCTCACGGCACCTCGTTTCCTGTGACGATCTCATATGGGTGTCGCGCGCTCTGTTATACAGACACGTTAGACCACTCGGCATGGCGGCCAAACGAACGACACCCGCCTTTTACGATCGCGCGACGATGGCTACACGGTGGCTAGCAGTACCGGAGTGGACAACGATGCTGCCTTAATGACACCAATAGCACTTATGGCAATTTCGTTACTGATTTACTAGAGCTCGACAATTAATCGTTACGGAACAATGCGACCGACTGATTGATAGACACGAAACGTTATGTATATAACGGTTAGTTAAAGCGAGACTGCGCGTGTACTGCATTGCAATGTGCAAAGGTAACGACAAACGGTAGAGAAGTTGGCGTGACGCGGTAATCGAACAATCGGCGAAAAAGCCGCGGACAACAATGATAAAAATATTAAAAACGTACTGAAGCGTCTAACACCGAGTACCTATATTATATAGGTTGCCATGAAGTGGTGGCACACTCGGGCGCACGTCAATATTGTAAAAACAACCGGGTGTGTACGAATATTAAGGCCCGTTTCACAATATGGGCGCGTATCATAATATGCGACGTATCGTACGTATCGGTTACATGCATATACGCGCGCCACTCCGACGATGGCGCGTATGAACTCAATCAATGTAAACAAAAACCGCGCGCGTACGAGACGTCGCGTATGGTACGCGTCCATGTGAAACGGGCCTTATGCGTCGCAACGTGGGCGAAGGCTGACGAACGCAATCCTGGGCGCATAAAAATAATACGGCGACCGATAAAGAAGCCGATCCAAATATCGCAAATGGTATTTTTTTTTTTTTTTATACAATTATGTTGACGTCTCACCGAGATATTGTAAAAGTAAAAAAATAAAAATAAATCAAATATCGTGTGATATGTGGCATTACGTAAACTCGCACTGTACTGTCCGTTACAATTGCTACAACTTTATTTATAATATTTCAATCTATCAGCTTTTGATTCATTACTTGATACTATACCGATTAAAAAATACCAGTATGGTTAGATACCAATTTTTTTATACTAAGAGCCATATTTCTTAGCTCTCTTACATTTGTGTCAATTAAGTGAGCAGCTAAATGTCATGAAGGAGTATGTGTTAACTGAAGTCCAAATATCAACGAACAACCAGACAACTCCCCGTGTAGTCCTTAAGTTCTAATAATTATTGAGACTAGGGGAACTTTAATAAGGTTAATAATTAATATCATACTTCATATGATGCAACAAGTAATTTATAAATAAAAATGGTTTAAACAAAATTAATTTTTTCATTAAAACAGTTTTTACTCTGTCCAGAAAAATTCATGAAAATGGAGTTATCTGGTTTTTGCATTGCCTCATTGGACCCTTAATTCAAATATAAAGGATAGTATACTATACTGTATACAGTCAGATTCTAACAGTACCTATTATCATTTATTATATATAAGATTAAATATTAAATATTCATGTATTTATTTTAACTTGCTTACCTATTTGTATCTTATTTAGAAAAATAGCAGCCACCATTCTGCATCTAGAAGTTCAAATATGAACTTGGTTATTTCTGGTTGGAATTTTCCTCACGCTAGTAATATTTATTGGATTCTACGTCTTTATTTACATACAATCAGATTTGATTAAACGTTTGGATGAAAACGTTACTCAACAGTCAACCCACGTCAGTTAACAGAATTTCTAATGACCACTGCAGCCGCCGCCATTGGTTCCAACCGTTTTGTTATTTCAACAATATCAATGATCCAACGACCGAGTGGATGGCATGGGAGATAGGACGTCGGTATGTAGTTCAATTATAGACGATGATGATGAGGTTTTCCCGTCACGGATTCTGCCTTGGCGGCGGCGTTATTGAGAGATTGTGTCAGTGCTGACCGGTCGCTGCGCGGTGCCTATACACTTTGTACAGGCAACCATCGGTCAGCCTGAAGCTTTGTTGGTCATCTACTCATCTCATCGTCAGAAATTGAACTACATACTGAAACCCAATCTCCCATCCACTCAGTCGTCGGATCGTCTGTATTGTTGAAATAAAAAAATGGTTGGAACCAACGACGGCGGCCACTGTGGTCATTTGATATTTTGTTAACTGACATACGTTGAGTAACATTTTCATCCACACGTTTAATCAAATCTGACTTAATGTAAATAAAAGTATAAAATCCAATAAATATTACCAGCGTGAGGAAGACCCCAACCAGAAATACTAAGTCCATTAATTGCACTTCCAGATTCAGAATAATATCATTTCCATGATATGCATTTTCATGGATTCCAGATTCCTGCATTGTGACTTATATACTTAATGATTGCAACTTTGTAACTATAAAAAATATATTATTGACAATATACTATTGACAATAAAACGATAATGTAGTTACTCACAAAAAAAAAAAACCAAGGTGATGCAATTAAAATTTAAATATGGTAGCATAATAATATTATTTAAAATAATAATAATTATGATAAAAAATTTTTTTATTTATATTATTTACTGAGTAGGTACCTATAATAAACGGTTTATTAATATATTATATAATAAATTGCTACGAACCCTATGATATATCATATAATATAATCATATGTATATAAATCAAATAATATAACACACGTATAATATTGAACGGTGTGCCACACGTTTTTATTAAATAATTATTAACATAAGCACAGGGCCTGATTAAGGAGTTGGTCACCAGTAGGCTAGGGTTAATTTGGCGGCTTGGCCAAATTTAAAAAAATATTTTGTGGCGCCCCCAATTTAACATTGGCCGATTGGCGCCCTAGGCTGTAGCCTACTCAGCCTATTGGTTTATCAGGCCCTGCATAAGCATGTTGATGCCAGGACGAATAGCATGTGAACATAGTATTAATTAATTTAACCATACAAATTTACAAGTCTCTTCTCGGAAAAGTCGAAACTCGATGTCCCACGGATAAGGATACGATTCGAAAAGCATTATTGAATCATGTTACGATACGAACCTTCGTGTCAGTAGAATCAGCCCCACCACGGTCCATGACCACCACTCTTTATGATCCGATATATTATATCATAAATCATAATAATTGTTAATGAATTTTTAGGGTTTTCTTTGGTTTGTTCTATTTAAATGAAAATAAGTGTTGTGTTATCCATTATAGACTACAGTAAAACCAATACATTTCTTTTTTCGCTAAGCAATTATATAGCATCTAAAGTACTGTATGTCCAAATTTAAAACTAGTTATATTATAGACCTATTCTAGACATCTATAATATAGGCGTGTCCAGAACTTATTCGCAGGTCGTGCACAACAGTGGCATATTCAGAGGGAGTAAGTTCCTGCACCCCCCCCCCCCCATCACCCCCTAAAAAAATTAGATCTTGGTTTAGGGATATGACCCCCAAATTTCTTAATAAGTTTTATCATTATTATATAATAATGATTGAATCAGTTTTAGTTTTTTATTAGGAATAAAAAACAATATTCCTTTTATTATAGATAAATAAATAACTAGGCAATATGAAATTGTAATTAGTATTATAACTTGTAATACTTTTTACAAATATTTTTATAATTACAAGGGTCTTAATATATATTAATGTAATAGATATTAAAAGTCCACATGATGAAAATCACTAAATTTAATATAAATTATGAAATCAGAATCTAAGAAATAAGTTTATATTATGTACCGAATTTTATAATGTAAGTTAGATCAAATTTCAAGCCTATGATTAATTCTATATGTTATCTCCATTTAGACATCAAATATACATCACTATAGGCACTATAGTATAGGGCATGGATGCTAGCTGTTTCATTTGCAACTTTTTTTCTACTTTTTCAATTTATTGCCAATTACGTTATAAATACGTGTCATGTAAGTACAAACTAAAATCTAAAAGTTTCAAGTGCAATTTTTTGAAATTTGTATTGCAATTGTATTGAATTTACTCATTTATACATCTTTTTTAGTTATAGTTTTCAACCGTCATATTATAGATAAGAATATAAGATTATACTTTAATACTATCAGTCTTAACAGATATTACAATACGTATATACAATATACATATAGATATGTTATTTTATAAAATAAAGATAATTTCAACACAAAAATAATTTGTGAAATGTGACTATTTGAGTATTTGACAATCATGCATTTCAGATTATAATTAGTACTTATAATCAATGATTATACTCAGAATAAATTAATCATATTGACACGGTACGCAACGGTCGCTGGTACAAAGTACAGGTACCGTAGCGACCGGTCTATGCCTTATCAACCACCACCACGGGCTACGACGACACGACACCGTCGACTCTCTCCCCGCGCCGCAAAAGCACAGGGCGGGACGGGAAGACAAGTCGGTCCGGACGAGTACCGGCCGCCGGCCGTCTCGCTCTCTTGCGTGAACCGTCTTACCGACAACGTTGACAACGTCGCCTAGTCGTAAGACCGCGTAGAGCATAATTGTGTATTCTCTTTTATATCGTCAACACCTGACATAGTGACATTCGACAACTAGCTATTGTGTACCGTTGTTTATCATCAATAAAAATACACCGTACAAATAGTGAAATTCGTGTTGTTCTTTTATACTGACCGGCTCACCGCGGACTCAGCGAGTACCTACCGCCGTAGCCGTGTCAATATCTCCGTCGCCGTGTGTCATCTTGCAAGCTCATTCGGGCAAAAACTAATTCCGAGAAGTTGGATCAGCATACACTAACACGCTATAATATTATCTCCAGGGGCGGACTGGGACCCAATCGGCCCACTGTTCTGCAAAAAAAAAATCGGCCCCTACCGTACATAAAACCAAGATTTCAAAAAATTTTTACCTCTTCATATTTTTTAGTTTTTAAATTTATCAATTAAATAAGTATGTTTTTATATTTGGATATTGTAATTTAAGTTTAATTTTCTTTAAAATATAATATATATATATTGTAAAATGAAAATTTTTTTTTACTGATTTTCCCAAAAATAATTTATCATAAGAGTTTTTAAATCACTGTTTAATAATATGTATTTAAACTTTGTTTATAGAAATAAAAAAAAATTACTTCTAGACAAATTAACAAATTTTATTTAACTTAACTGTTCATACTTTAAATACATCTGTAGCATCTATAATAAATAGTACAAAATATAAATGTACAATAGTAAAATAACTATTTATTAACGACTAACATTTACACATAATTTATAACAGATATTATAATATTTAAAATAAATAATATTATATGGTTACACTTTGGTTTTTACAACGATAACATCTGGTTCATCAATGATGAAGAATTTTTTAGTATATTTAGTATTTCTTTGAAGTCAATAGCATCTAATATATCTTTTTCTATTGACATAAGCATGAATGCTTCAAGATGGTCTTGATTTAATGAAGAGCGTAAACGATTTTTAATTATTTTAAGCTTACTGAATGCTCTTTCACAATTAACCTGTGTAACAGAGAGTGTTAAAACAAATTCAACTGCAGCATACAAATTACAATATGCAGGTGAATGCATATTTAATTGGTATATTAATTTTTGTAGACATATTAAGCATGATTTTGTATTATGATTATTATTGGAAGTTTTTGATTTTTCACACCCTATAAAAAAAGACAAACATATTTTTTACTAAACATATATAACTAAAATATAAAAACAGTATATATTGATATATTTTACCTTTAACTTCTAAATTCATTTCATCATTTTTATCCCAGTCTAGAAAAAATTCTTCATTATCTTGAAACATATCATCATCATCATCATTATACATTTTTGAAGTATTTGAATTCAGAGGCTTTGCAATGTTGTCATATATTTTTGAGAAATGGTTCAATTCAGACACTAATTTCTGATGGTTTATTGATGATAATTTTGATAAAATTTTTAATGCTGATTCTGGTAGACTGTTATCCTTTGCATATTGAAAATTTTTTGGTAATAAATACTGAATATCTGCTATAATTTCTCTATTGCTTGAAAATCTTTGAATAAAACTGCTTCTCAATTGATCAATAGTGCATTGAAAAACTTCTACTCTAAACTTATCAATAGGATTTATAATATGTTCATCTGAACACATTTCATCATAATTGCGCTTCTTATGTCTAGAACGTATTAATGGTAATTTATCTTCCACAACTATACTATCATTCAATTCAAAATTTGTAAATTTATCATTCATATTTTGTGAGAATTTCTCTGCTTCAACGACAATTGTATCAAAATTTATTTTTCCAATTTCATCAATTGTATTTTCTACCATTAACCAACCAGCCAAAAGATCTAAATTACTGGACTGCAAATATGATGATGTTGGTCCGGCTGAATCAAAAACTTTAATAAATAAATGGGCTGTTAAAATAACTTGGAATTCACACAATTTATTTTTTAATGAAGTTGCTTCATATATGGATTTTTGATCAAATTTTTTTGACGAACAAATAAAATCTAAAGCACTGACAATAGTTGGGTATAAGCAATCTTCTCCGTCGAAAACCCATTTAAGTGCTTTTTCTCTGGACCACCACCTTGTTTCCCCGATTTTTTGTAGCTTTCTAAGTTTTTTTACTCCAACACCTAAATTTTCTTGATTTTTCTTCCAAATGTCCATTCGTTTATAAGAATCAGAAAAGAATGTACTCAAGCGATTCAAGAACCCAAATAAATTCTTGGCTGCTAAATTGTCACAGGTATCACAAATACACAAATTTAGAATATGGGCATAGCACCAAACATAAATACTGTTTTCGTTTTGTTGCTTAATAAAAGACTGCAAACCGTTAAACTCTCCTCTCATGTTAGAAGCACCGTCAAAAGATTCACCAATGACATTTTTAAAATTTATATTATGTTTGTCAAAGCAAGTTTTTAATAGTTCATATAAACTTTTACCTGCTGAATCTTCTACTTTAATGACGGCAAAAAGGCGCTCTTTAATATCTGTATTATTTAAGTAGCGAAGGCAGATAGTGGCTTGGTCCGTAGCTCCAATATCTTGAGTACTGTCAAACTAAAATAGTAAAAACAATGAATTTTTAATTAAAAATAAGAAATATGTTGATTTAAAATTGTCATACTTGTATACTAAAATGCTGATCACCCATTTCTTCACGAATATGTTTCCTCATAGTTTCTAGTATACCTTCAATTACTTTATTAACAGTAGTTTTGGATACAAGTGCAACTAATGATCCTCTGCCCTTAGAATTTTTTTGCCGTTGATCCATATTTAATTTTCGTTTTTTACTTGACAATATAGCATTGTCTAAATATTGTCTTAAAATTGCATCTCTTTCAGCAGTAAATTTCAAAAGCTCCAAAAAATTACCTCTATTGATATTAACATCATTCATCTTGTACAGCCCTTCTGTGTCACCAGTTCCACGATAAGGCAAATTTTGCTTACCCAAAAATTTTATTATTTCAAATACTTGTTTTAATACATGAATTCTTTCTTCGACTTGTTTTTTTTTCATATTCATCACATTACGGTTGATCAAATATTCAATACTATCATTACTTGAAGCTTTGACATAACTTTCAACAGCACAAATATGTACTTTGCTAATTTCATGAGATTCTACAGCTGCATAAATATTTCTGAAATTTGTGCAGCCAGTAGAAAAATTGGTTGATGATGTAGAGAAAGCAATACATATACTGCAATACAAGGCTTTAACCTCATTATTTTTAACACATTGTAATGTCAACCATTTTCGCAAAATGGGTTTACCTCTCTGATCTTCTCTATTATAAAGTTTGAAAAGAGACCATGAAACATTATGCAGTACAGTTGGTTGACAAGGATGTTGTTTCATAAAATCCATTTTTTGATTAATAGAACTTTTTTTGGGAATCACAAATGAATATATTTTTTCTGCAGCAATATGTTCCTCAACCTCAGGTAACGAAAACGAACAGGATACACTACTTTGCTCGGTTTGATTTTTAGCAGTTGAATACATCTGAACAATCATAATAAATATTTAATATTAAAATAGGTAGTAAAAACATTAACTAATTAAAAATAATTTATACACAACATAATAAGTATAAGGTAGATCTTACCGAACAAGATTACAAGAATACCTATCTAGTAATATATCATTAAAAAAAGTTTACTCACCAAAGGATTGTTTTCTACAGTTTTAACTGAGCAACTTTGTTGTTTTTGTTGTGTTGAACAATCATCTAAATATTTAGAATACAAATAATATTAAAAAGTAATTAAATACTAATTATATTAAAAGAAAAATGAATCCAGTTAACCCATTAAACATTTTAATTTACAGATTAGTAAATATTATAGTTTATTAGATATTATTTAATCTACAATTCAATATAAAAAAATATTATGTAATGTATAATAAACATAATAAATGAATCAGGAGATTGAAATAAGTACCTAAAACCTACATTAAGCTAAATTCTTTTTACTTACCAATGAATATTTTGTTATGTTCCTCAACCTCAGGTACCGAAAACGAACAGGATACACTGCTTTGCTCGGTTTGATTTTTAGCAGTTGAATACATCTGAACAATCATAATAAATGTTTAATATTAAAATAGGTAGTAAAAACATTAACTAATTAAAAATAATTTATACACAACATAATAAGTATAAGGTAGATCTTACCGAACAAGATTACAAGAATACCTATCTAGTAATATATCATTAAAAAAAGTTTACTCACCGAAGGATTGTTTTCTACAGTTTTAACTGAGCAACTTTGTTGTTTTTGTTGTGTTGAACAATCATCTAAATATTTAGAATACAAATAATATTAAAAAGTAATTAAATACTAATTATATTAAAAGAAAAATGAATCCAGTTAACCCGTTAAACATTTTAATTTACAGATTAGTAAATATTATAGTTTATTAGATATTATTTAATCTACAATTCAATATAAAAAAATATTATGTAATGTATAATAAACATAATAAATGAATCAGGAGATTGAAATAAGTACCTAATACCTACATTAAGCTAAATTCTTTTTACTTACCAATGAATATTTTGTTATGTTCCTCAACCTCAGGTACCGAAAACGAACAGGATACACTGCTTTGCTCGGTTTGATTTTTAGCAGTTGAATACATCTGAACAATCATAATAAATGTTTAATATTAAAATAGGTAGTAAAAACATTAACTAATTAAAAATAATTTATACACAACATAATAAGTATAAGGTAGATCTTACCGAACAAGATTACAAGAATACCTATCTAGTAATATATCATTAAAAAAAGTTTACTCACCGAAGGATTGTTTTCTACAGTTTTAACTGAGCAACTTTGTTGTTTTTGTTGTGTTGAACAATCATCTAAATATTTAGAATACAAATAATATTAAAAAGTAATCACATATTTACATACCAATTATATTGAAAGAAAAATGAATCCAGTTAACCCGTTAAACATTTTAATTTACAGATTAGTAAATATAGATTATTAGATATTATTTAATCTGCAATTCAATTAAATATTATATTTAAATATTATTAATTCAATATTAAAATCTTTGATGTAATGTATAACAAACGTAATTAATGAATCAGTACCTTGAAATAAGAATCTATAGTATACTAAATTCTTTATACTTACCTACGAATACTTTGTTAGAGCGATCCAATCCAAATTCAATTTTTTTTTGTTTTGGGTCATTGGCAACAGCTTTGAAATTGATCATTTTTTTTAAACGAAGCTTTTCAGCTCCACCTTTTAGTTTTTTTTTCATCATTTTATGTTTTAAATTATAGCAATGCGATGTGCGAGTACACGACGCAATCAAAATTATGGGAATAAGAAATCAATTCGTATTGTGCATTCATACTATCATAGTGATAGTGTCTACTGTCTAGGCTATTATAGACTCAATACTGTAATAACTATAAACTATTTTAAGAATATGTTTTCCGGTATTCCCCAGCGGCGGTCGACCGCTGATAGCGCAGCGATTTATCATATATATATATATATATATATAATATAATATATACATTGACTAGCGTATTACGTATACCATTTATTAAATATACATATACTATTATTTATTCGTATATTTTATCAATGGTAATACTCGGGGAATCAAAATTGTATACAAATAAACAAATTCAATTATCTGTTTCAAAAATATTTTTAATTCAATACACGTTGGGTTATTTCGCACCGGCCCGATGAATATAATATGACACCGGCCCACTGTGCAAATGCACAGTAGCACAGTGGCCCAGTCCGCCCCTGATTATCTCTTGTATAAAGTGTGCAAATGCTGAAAATATAATTGTTATTTATCTTGGACGCAACTCGGTTACGACTATTATAGCAGGTAGGAAGAATAATATAGTTGAGTTGCGTCCATAAAACGGGATGTACCTATGTATGATATATCAGGAACAAAAAAATAAATTACCTGACCTACAAATAAATAATATGATATTTATATACATTTTTTCTTCGGGGATGTTATCATCTTTTTAAATAATAAAAATAATAATGAATAATAAAAATATAATATTAAAAAAAAAATAATTACCGCACTTTGACATATTGTGGAACACCAATGAGATTTTGTTCAAATCATACAGCCACTGGTCACATTGATTCATATTTATATATATTTTTCTCTTTGGCCAATAGTTGCCACGTGCATGTTTAATTGTACGTGCGTTTTGACTTTAACGTACGTGTACGGCGAACGGATGTATACCTATATAGTTTGCGACGACGGCAAATGTACGTGTGAATTACTGCGGACAGGACTCTGCTGTCGAGATTTGAAGGCGTAAAGAGGTATACAGTTAGTCTGCGGACAGCCACCGCACATGTCCTGATACTGTGTAACCGTCGTCCTGTCGGTAATGCTGTCCGTATCCGGTCACCATCGATGTCGCGCACTTGCACCGGCTGTACCGTGTCTGGAAACGGCAACTGAGTCGACACTGCTGACATTTTTATTCCAAGCAACTCACCCCGTACCGTCTTTGCCATCAATACGTCGTCGTTACCGTAGTCATAACTATTGGGTCCGAGTCGTGGTCCACGTGCGTACCAATAGCCGCTGTTTGGTCCGTCACGCTGCGATAGCGATAGTCACCGTGACAGCGATGCAGTAATCCAAACATAAGCCAATAAAAAAGACGCGGAAATCCAAACGACTTCAAGTGTATATCGCCACCATGTATGACCAACGTATGTATAGGTAATCATAAATTCATAATGATTATTACGACTGCATAATCACACTTATTATTACATTCCAAACGTCGATAACGATTGTTAACCACCAACCACGTGCACTGTGCAGTCATACTAATTTATAGTAATCGTTAGTTTATCATAATGGTTTCATGTTAGTTGTATATTTGCAGATTTCTTTATTGGCGGTGAGTCGCGGGTGACAGATCTGTTCTTCCGTCTACGCGAATTGTTGAAGTGCATCACGAGGTCTGCTCATGCACACAGTCAACGTGAACATTTTATATTCGGTCCATCCCATCATCATATATTTTCCGTAGAATATAATTAATAAACGAAGCCTGCAAATATACCTGTAGAATCATAGACATCATGCACACGACGGAGCTCGGCCGGACATTTTTAGGGACACAATACAATCGGATGATATTGTCGTACATTTAATTATTATAAAAAAAATTATATTTTATGTGGTTTATTTATTTCATAAACTTATACATTTTTAATATATAATCCTATTGATTTCTAGAGGTTTAGCAACGGTATTGCGAAATGTGCTATCGACATTCGACGGTTTTGTTTTCAATGGTTGCGACCCACGACGGCCTTTAATTCGTTTTTATACTACCGAACGCGGGCGTATGCGGTCGTTGTAAGCCGCAGTGTTCACGATGCACGAGAGGTCGAGAGAGATGAGTGAGCCGTCTCGTACTCACAGTGGACTGTATAAAATCACCATGATGGATGTAGTCCGATATTTTTCCACACTGCTACCGCTTGTGTGTGGTCGAAACCCATTCGAGTAGGCGTAAAATAAGTGTGCAAAAAAAGTGAATATTGTCATCTTTGCATATTAGCGTGTGTATAAACGTATGATATTTAACGGTCACTCCACGTAAGGTGCAGTTGTTGATAGTGTTGATACGCATTCGATCTCGACATACATTTCCTTTAGTAGTGTTCTCACGGGGAATGCAAGTTGAGGGATTCATATGCGTCCCAATTTGCACTAAATTTTTAGATCACATTCCACCCTACAAACCTACAAGTCTATGAAAAGTAAACATTTATTTTATATTAAAGGGTATAGATTTTCCACGCTCACATCTCCATGTGCTTTTGATTTTTTAGGGGAAAGCCGGGAAAGGAGAGCTTTACGAATTTTAAATCTATAATTACGGAATGTTCACGGAAATAGTATACATTTTACTAACCTAACCTTTATTTATAAATTTATAATTTAAAATTATAAAGAAATTTAACTGTTGATAGCTCGGACAGATTTGATATGTTTTAGTAGCCTGCAACTGAACAATGAAGTATTAATTAGCATAGGTAATTAACTTATTTATTTTTCAATAACAATCGACAATATATCATTGAATGGAATTAATGTAATGTGAATAAATGCTAAAATGACTATAATTATTAGTATATGTATATTATCAGTAAAGAACGGATTTAAATTCTCAAAAAAAACAAGAAAAATATCTTAAAATATACGGTCTAATGCACTCATTCCAGAATTTTTTTTTTTTAATGCGCTAAAAATATACTTTTAAAATAAATTATCTTCAACATTATTATTTTAATTGTAATTATAAACATTTTTATTCCTAGGTATTAATTATTCATATAATTTTCCTCATATTCTAGTTTTCCTATCTTATTTTTAATCTGAAAATTATTTTCAAAAAATTAATAACAATTTACATAGATACATTCATTATATACTTTAATCTTGTGTTTCATAATATAGCACTGATTAATCGGTGTTATAATCTACTTTTCCGGTACCATCTGCAGCTAATAATAATATCGTATACCTAGAACAACAGTACTACAGTAGGTTGAACCAATTTTCGCAAAAAAAATTTTATATAATATGCATTATATTATTTCGTAAGAAAATAAATTTTCACCTATTATAAAAAAAAAAAATGGAGACTTTAAATTATGAATCTATTTACGATAATTTTTAACTGCAGTGGTAAGAAAAACTTATGAGAAAATTTGTACTAATTATCAAAAATTTTTACTCAAATAAAAGATATAGGTAACTTTAGGTATTTATTTCAATTATTTTCGATAAAAAAAGAATTTCGGAGTCTAAAAGCTTAAAAATGTAATGGAATATTTCACACAAGTTTACTGTCGTCTATACTATATTTTTTGTTACGTTTAGTATTTTAAAGTTTTAGACGGTATTTTTTCATAGTCAATAATTTAAGAATATAAAATTCTTATTTTTGTGTGGCGTGCGATTTCTACTTAAATTTAAAAACACGACGAGTGTCGCGCGCTCGGTTATAGACGCGTTAGACCCCCTCTGCAGCATGGCGGCCAAACGAACGACACCCGCCTTTTACGATGGTGCGACCCGGTGACGACGGCGACACGATGGCTAGCAGTACCGGAGTGGACAACGATGCTGCCTTAATGACACCAATAGCACTTATGACAATTTCGTTACTAATTGACGAGAGCTCGACAATTAATCGTTACGGAACAATGCGACCGACTGATCGATGGACACGAAACGTCATATATACATATATATATATATATAACGGTTTAGTTAGAGCGAGACTGCGCGTGTACTGCATTACATGTGCAAAGGCAACGACAAACGGTAGAGAAGTTGGCGTGACGCGGTAATCGAACAATCGGCGAAAAAGCCGCGGACAACAATGTCAAAAATATTAAAAACGTACCGAAGCGTCTAACACCGAGTATATAGGTTGCCATGGAGTGGTGACACACTCGGGTGCACGTCAATATTATAAAAACAACCGGGTGTGTACGAATATTAAGGCCCGTTTCACATGAGAGCGTATCATATTATTATGGGACGTTATCGTACGCGCGCGTTTTCGGTTACATGCATACGCGCGCCACTCCGACGATGACGCGTATGAACTCAATCAATGTAAACTATAAGAACGCGCGCGTATAGTACGATACGTCGCGTATGATTCGCGCCCATGTGAAACGGGCCTTAGTGCCTTACGCGTCGCAACGTGGACGAAGGCTGACGAACGCAATCCTGGGCGCATAAAAATAATACGGCGACCGATAAAGAAGCCGATCCAAATGTCGCAAATGGTATTTTACTGCAATCGTACGAAAATACAATGCCGGAGACGTCTCACCGAATTGGTGTAAAAGCAAAAAAATAAATTAAAAATATATCAAATATTGTGTGATACGCGGGATGGCTACGACTATAGTTTCCGTAAATGTCAAAATGTCCACGTTAAAACTTGTAATTCGTTTGCGCATTACGAAATATAATAATATAGAAGGAATCACTCGATTGCGCTCAACATAATGTTATATTGTAGAAGGGACGTCTCGTTAACACAATAATAATATTGATTATATATATAGGGGCAAAGCCCTCCACATCCCCTTCAGCCACCCGTAATCCCTAAAATCATCTTTATTTACTTATATATTTAATTTATTTTATAAAAATATTTTAAAACAAAAAAACACTTACTTAATCATTACATCATCCAATGACATATACTTTATAATACGATTTATAAAGATGTATAAATGTTATTAACTCATCAATACACCCACGACCCACAAAAAACTTTTCAAGTATACACCCAGGTACGATGACTATACGATGTACATGAATACAGTACTGTGCGGCACAAACGTCTTCGAGAAACACTTTTATGATATACAGCAAAACCCGCGGTTGGAGACATATTATGACATAAAACTATACCTACCAAAAAAAAAAAAACAATATAAACACGATAAAATGCAATTTATTGAATCAAAAAAATTGTATCTTACATCGACAAATTGGCTTCGAATTAAACGTATATTATACACGTGTAAATATAACTTTTAAGCAAAAATAATAGAATAAATATCTAGTACGTCGATCGGCGTCCACGATCCTATGTGTAAAAATAGAAAAAAACGAGGAAAAACGTCCGGAGGACTATCGTCAGCGGTTGTACTAGTTACCACAATCGCAACCACTACGAACGCAAACGGCTTTCAAAATACGAAATTACGCGAATACGAAAAGAATGGATTGGAAAAACTCTGGAAAAGCCTTAAAATCCCGTGAAAAGTGGAAATTGTTCGAAAAATTACGTAAGCAGTAATAATAATAATCAATATAATTGACCACACATAGATCATAGAGTAATAATTACTCTATGACAGACCTTTTTTCTTTACGGCTGCTGCGATTCTAGCTATTGTGAACGTGACTATTTTAAAACTGATATAGGTAAAGGTAAAACAAACAATATTTTGGAAGAGTGGAATTATGCATTTGCAACATTAGTGCGAATTAATTATCCACAAATTTGGCTTTTAATTGAACCTTTACAGATGAACAACACAATTAGATAGGTTAGGTACATTATAATAAGCATTTTAAATTATTGAGCAGGAGGTATTCGTAATGGTTACAGCCTTACAGGTTGAAATAGTTACATGAAAGTTTTTCAAATAATGATATTTTACATTTTTTAATTTTTGTGTGCTATCTTACTAGAATAAAAAATATTAGTTAGATTTTTTTTAAATTGTATTATTTAATTTTGTATTTTAATATCAATACTGTATTTATTTGCATTAGTAATATGTATATTGTTTAATGTTTTCAATATTTATAGTAATGAATTTTGAATTTACAATAGTATTGTTATGATGAATTATATACGAATTATATTTTTATATCAATTTAATGTAATTGATATATTAAAATAAACATACATAATACATTAATACGTTTGTAAATTTATTGATTTGCATTGTATTTAATAAATAATTGTTTAATATTTTAACTTTTAATTTATTATCCGAGAAGGAGATTTTCCGTTCGGTGTGGGGGATGCACGTTCTAGATTCTTCTTTTTCTTTTTTTATTATTCTTATTCCTAATCTTAATAATCTTCTTCTTATTATTAATATTACTATTTTTATTATTGTTATAATTATTTGATTCTTATAATAACTTTTATTTAAATTGTGCGTTCATCGGCGATTGCACTATTGGGGTTTCGACGGTTTCTTGTTATCTGTCATAAAACATGAGACCGGTCTTGTGTAATCGCTAAAAGGCACAGCGAAACGACCAGCATTGACATTCACTGTGTGTCTTTTGTCGTAGCAAGACCCACCCAGGGCAGACTTGCGCGATTACGGAAGGCATCTGGTATTTATATTTTTTGATTTTTAGCACATTATATTCCTTGTACTCGTATTATTACGAGTAAATAGTAATTTTATTCATACCTATATTCGTAGCTCAAACATTTCCTTAGCTCAAGCTCTGGTATGTGCACAAACAAAATTCTACCTTGGCTTTGTTCCGTGGCCTATACAAGTCTTGCATCGTTTGGGCAGTGCGTCAGTGTTTGGTGTGTTACGTTTGCGCAAACACTGATTATAACGTCTGCTTTAAATATTTGTGTATAATATTTTCTAGTATTTTTGAGGGAAAATAAAAAATAAACTGTTTGCGTAGATAATTGATACGTGTGTTGCGGCGTCGTTTACAGTTATAACATTTAAAACAATGTATGTTATTTTTTTTTATAAATAATTAATTTGCATTGATAAATGTTGAGCTGTCTATATTGCATTTGATTTACTAAGTATTTTATCTCTACTGATGAGTACCAAATTACATTTTTGTGTACCTATTATATTGTTACCATAAAAATGATTACAGAAGTGGAGAAGAATCTTGTACTGACTTTTTGAAATTTTGTTGCAATATAGTAGAAGAATCATTAAAATAATTACTGTTTGAACCATTGAAATTACGATTATTTGAATTGTAATAATTATTACATTTTTTTCAGTAAATATAATTTATATAATATTTTATGTTATAAAATATTTAATTTATATTGAATGGCCAATGAGGGTAATATAGTATATGGTAACTTTATATTTACTAAGATACATAGTAATTAAAATTTAAAATGCCTTTATCGAGTTTTGGGTTGTTGAAATATTAGAGTAGTATTAGAAAAATCTAATTAGACGGCAATTGAAAATCTTAAACATATTTCCTAGCTGAAACTACGATACGCTACGACTTACAATAATACGACACATGTTCAAAATGAATAACGTAGGTATATGATTTAACGTTTTCGTGGTTGCTTCCTGATTAAAATTAAATATATATATATTTAATACTTTAAATATGTTCACAACACATCAACTAAAATCTACTTAATCATAGGTACATTTACTTTTATTTTCCATACACAATTGAAATGTTCAAAATATTTACACTAATTTATTATTGTAAGCCGGCAACTACACATTAATTATTGTAGAGGATCTCTGCTCATATTAATTTTTGAGTATCTGAAATGAGTCATTTCAAATTACTTAAGTCGAATCGAGATTAAAACTGACACAGTGACACATTAATTAAAGGAGCAACCTCTCTCTATACCAAGGTATACTCAAAACATGCTAAACAGCAAAGTTTCTTCCCGTGTTTTTTAAAAAATTTATTTTTCGTAACTTGTTTTTCACACATAATACTTATAGTGTCCCACGGAGATCTATAAAATTAAATAATGAAATAACTTTTGTTCTAATCAATATTTTTATAAAATTTCTTTTAAATATAAGTCATAGGCACTTGCGCTACATTTTTAATATACATTTTTTATTTTTTATTTTTTAATACCGAAAATAAAAATTTAAAAATTGATTAAAAACATTTCAAAAATATTCAAAATAGCCAATTTATAAATCTGATTTTTAAAAAATTTAGATAGTAAAAACATTTATTTATTTATGTCCAAAGGTTGGTTTTTTACAATTTTTTTAATATCAACTTTTTTAAATATCAATATTTTTGTTAGGTAAATATTACTATATAGTTTATGTTAGAAACATTATAGTTTTAAAAAATTTTATATAACCATTTTTAAATAGGTGCATGTTAAAATCTAACTATTTTATCGTTTTACATAAACTAGATCGTAATTTACTTAACGAAAATATTGATATTTAAAAAATTGTAAAAATCAGCCACTGGACTTAAATAAATGTTTTACCATCTAAATTTTTTTTTAATTAGATTCACAAATTGGTTATTTTCGAATATTTTGGAAAAATTTTTATGAATTTTTTAGTTTATTATTTTCAGTATTAAAAAATAAATAGCGGGTAAGTGAGTATCGCACTGCTGTACATTAGGGGGTGGGGTGGACCTCGGACTAGGGTAGGTTAAATTTGAATGCAATGATAGGTATCATTGTATACGAAAAACGATTCTGAACGGAGATGATTTGTCAGTCTGGGATATATTATATTTAAATATTGTCATACCTACATATTCTATTTCGAAACTAATTCAAACATTTAATTAAAAGTTTCAAGATCTTACGTTTAGTAATTTTTTAAAAATAACAAAAATCGAAATTTATTTATTAGTAAAACGTTATTTTACACGTGTATTTTTGATTTCAAATTACAATTAAAACTTTAAACACTCGTAAAATTTTTTAAATTGAATAATCCTCAAATTTTTTTATAATTATTCCAAGCTTAACTTATGGACAGCATAGTATTAAATTTTCAATTCTTAGCTTTTGATAGTAAAATATTTATAAATTGTTAACTACCAAATAGTGAAAAATATTCATGATTTTGACGAATTGTTGTCAGTATTTGAACTTCAAATGCTAATAAAAAAAAATCGTGCCTATGTATTTTTATAATTTTTAAATGAGAATTAGAACAAGTTATGTGGACCCTTCTATTACATTTTCAAGTAATTTGTCCCAGCTAAATTTTTTTTATCAACATTTATAAAAAAAAAATAGATTATTTCAAATGCCTATAAATAGATCAAAAAAAGTCAAAATATTTTGAAAATCAAATCACGTAAAGAAAATGGCAATCTAAATAACTAGTAAAATTTTCAAGTATTTACGACTTATACTATTTGAATAACAACAAATATCAAAAATCGTTTGAGGCTAAACCGTTATTTAACGCGATTTTGTAAAAATTTCAATTTCAAACACTCATAAAAATTTTTTGAATTCGGTAGAGTTTTTTTTACAGATATTTGAAGAAAAATTTATGGAGAACCTTGTACCAAATTTAACGATTTTTTTTTATAACTTTAAGAACAACTTATAAGAAACCTTGTATTAAATTTTCAAGATTTTCTGGTCGGCCAAAATTTTTTTATCGTTATTAAAAAAAAAAATACTTAGAAAAATTGAAAATTTCGATTGTCTATAAATAGCTTAAAAAAAGTCAAAATTCTTTTAAAATTTAACTGTGTATGGAAAACGCTAATATAAACATTTGGTGAAAATTTCAAGTATCTACATCGATTAGTTTTTGAGTTATAGCAAAATAAAAAATTCGATTTTGTCGAAAACTGGTTTTGCGTAAAAAATCCCGTTTTTTCCCTCATTTTTTTTGTGTTTTTCCCGACTCATTTAAAAAATATTGAAAATTTTTAACTTTTGAATACCAACTAGATTCAATTTCCTTTTCAAAGAGGGGCTGAAGTGAAAAATCGAAGCATTTTTACTGCTCCAAATGTTGTCGACAGACACAAAAAAAAAAAAACACACATCATTGTAAAATCAATATACATTCATCACTCCGTTCAGAATCTAAAATAAAAAATGTATACTAAAAATGTAGCGCAAATGTCTATGAATTATATTTAAAAGAATTTTTCTTAAATATTGATTTTAGAACAAAAGTTGTTTCATTTGTCAGATCTTCGTGGGACACTCCGCTAAACATATAGGCAATATAGGTACGTTACTGCGTCGTAAAATAATATTAACCAGGCTATTACACATCGTCATCCAATTTTTTTTTGTACAAATAGTGAAAATCACAAGAAGTTGTAATATGTCGATGCCCGATGCATAAAATAGCAAAACAATACAATTATGAAAGGTATGTGTAATTATAATACATTATTACTACAATGAATATACACTTCGGTTTTATTGCAATAAACAATATTGGTAAGATCACTGAAGATTTCCAGTATTTCCACCACTGGACTAATAAACAATATGATCGTTAGATCAGTTACATTAACACGCACACACACGTGCATAGTACATACACAAATATAATTCAATTAATATAATTTTATTATTATTTATTAACTATTAGTGTAATAAAATATAAATATTGTAATCAAATGGTTGTTCGGATTCTTTGGTTTTTAATGTGCGAGTAGTTTAAAACATTTAATATACTCGTATTATACTTAATATTGTATATGAACGCTACATAAGCTCTAAAGGCCACGTTATACTATAATATAGACACACACAGCTGTCAAAGCATACACAATGTATTCACTCAACACTGCAGATAACAATAGCACAGAATTATTCTTTAAATACTTTTCAAATGTCCGTTTTAATTTTTAACGTCAGCTATTTTTCCTTATTATATTTTTAATTCAGTTGGTTTAGAATTGTATGTTTTTTATTAGCTCTTCTATATAGCTCTTCTTTTATATACAATTAATAAAATAATAATATGTACTTATAAATCCTTCTCAAAATCTGAAATACTCAAAATTATTTAAATATTTCAGATAAATTTGTTAATTAAATATAAATTTTAGAGCACCAATTAAATATAACAATTAACTAATAATACCCAAATTTGTAAGGAAGTTATTAATTTTTCTTAAAACCTAGTTGTGACTTGTGTTTTATCTCGTATAGTTATATTAAATTTTGGTATTAAAATATTATATAATATTTAAATAATGTAAATCATGAGCGCAGCGAGCGACTTTGTTGTACATAGTTGGTTAAATTTTTTACACAGTGACCTCTGGTAAGTGAGGTAGACCCGCAATACTAAAATCCTGGGTTCACCATCATCACTGATCTAGACGATCTAGTCTAGGTAAAGGTAAAAATAATTTTTTTCCATAATTTCATGTAAATTTTAAGGGGTAAAATAACGGCAACTAAAACTACTTATCGGGAAGCTGATAAGGTTCTCTTCGGCCGTTATCAGCATAGGACATGAAGGACGTGTCATGTAAATATCACGATTAAAGATATCTTTAATCGTGGTAAATATTGAAAAAAAGTAAAATATAGTATTATTAGTAGTCTGACGTTTCAACAATTTTACCATGAAATTCTGAATTTCTATTGAACATTAGAGAAATTAATTTTACTTTAAGTATGCAGTCCCCATTGGCCATCCCATTTTTTTGATTTTCGTAGACAGTCGTACGTACTAGTTCTCCCTTCTCCGGTGCACTCCCACCTACTATCTTAAGTGATTGACTGGGTATTATACATTTTTTATGATTTACTTAGTATCATTAGAATCCCAAAGTTGTTATAGTCATGGCTAATTATTATTAGTTACTACCTTCCTAGTATCTACTTTATGATAACAAGTCACTTAAGGAAAAATTAATTATTGAGTATATTGTGAACTTTGTTTTAGTTACTGAAACAGTGATGTACTACTGTACTGGATGTTAAACACCTCATAGTTCTGGATTACTAATAACTTGGAGAAATGTCGTGGCTCATAGATCTTGCTGGCAAAGCGGAACATTATCTGGATAAGATCGACCAGAACACAGCAGTAGTGTTACAACATCAAAAAGAAAAACCTCTGAAAGATGTTTTCAAGTATTTTTTATTTTTAAATTTAATATATTTACTTATTAATTACATAAGGCATATTGCATTATTTTCTAATCGAGATTCTAATAGTATGATTATTTTTCTCTCTTAAGAATGCCAGTATCGGAAGATGTGTCAGTGGAAATGGAAAATAAATCCATTACATCAGTACCTAGTTCGCCTGCCACAAAGTCATTAATTAAGAAACCCAAAAGTGATTCTCGCATATCTGATGAGCATCTACTGCAGTATTTAAATAGTCATGATTCAACGATCCAATCTCAAGTTTGTTATAACTATGATATGGCTAATAATTTATTATCTAAATCTAACAGTATGTAATTACACTTAGTATGAGGGTCAATCTACTACTTATATCGATAATTCTATTGATTCAATATCCAAACCGTTGACCGAAGAAAATTATATGTTGAAAAATGAAATAAGGACATTAAATAATGAAATGTCATTATTGCAATACAAGTTGAAAACGGCAGATAAAGGTAAATGATTTTACTATTAAGTATTCAACTATAATATATTATTATTATTATTTTATAATACACTTGTTTAAAGATATTAATCAAATATCAATGGAGCTTGAAGTAAATAAAAGACATTCAGCTAATCTAGAAAAGGAACTGCAAGAAGCTCATATACAATTACAAAATGCTCAAGATGTAATGTTCAGGTTAAAAGAAAAATCTAAAATCAAAGATCCAGCAGTTAGGGAAAATAATTTGATTTCTGACAATAATTTGATACATGAAAACCAAATTTTACAAAACGAAATATCCACGCTACTCAAAAGGTGAACCTAGTGTTATTATATACAAAATGTATTTTGAATTTAATTAGATTTATCAAATTAAAATATTGTAACATTATATAGAATTGAAGTGGACGAATTAAAGATAAATGATTTAACTTCAGAAAAATTAAATCTGGAAATGGCACTCAATAATATTCAATTTGAGAATAAAAACACTGTTAAAAAAGAAATATTGATAAACTTATCTAATGAATGTAATTCAATGACTGCATTTACCAAAACAAATTTAAACAATGTCGCCCTAAAATTAAAAGAATGTTTGAACGATTTAGAAATTGTTAATATACAAGCAACGGCAGACCAAGGGTAATAATTATTATTAAATTTTTTGTCTATTATAAAAATAATAACTAATACTAAATAATTGTTAAAAATGTTAAAGGGCTTTAAGCACTTCAGAATTAGAACGTTCAGACATATTAACCAAATTAAATGTCATGAAGAGTAATTTACTCTCTATTGATTGTGGTTTACAGAAGTCACTGCACGATCTTAGTGGTTTTAAAGAACGGCTTGCAAATATTGATTTAAAATCGTTTACAGATGATAGTTGTAATAATCATGCAGATACCATTAATGGCCAGGGATTAATGAATGAACAAATGTTATCACTTAAAAAAGCTGTGGCATGTAAGCAAACTGAACTAGAACAAGTGTTAGCTGAAAAAAATTCAATGGCAATAAGAATTGAGAGTTTAGAGGTATGGTTTTAAAATATTTTTAAATATTTATGATAATACATTTTTAATATCTTATTTGAATAACTATTCTTAAATTATTTCAGACAAGATTGAAAAAGGAAACAAATATAATAATCAATGTTAATGATACAGATGATGGTAAGAATATTTTGGGAAATAGTATTGTTTTGTCATTATGATTATTTAACTTACATTTTGATTTTAGCTAAAGCCAAAGTGCCTCATTTCATGTTAGAAAAAGCATTTGATACTAGTGTAGCAAGAGGAGTTAAGCGTGCTTATACCAGCCTAGATTCGTTTGGTTTAAGAACAGGAATGTATTTACGACGCTATCCACTATTAAGGACTATATTATTTGTTTATGTGGTGAGTATTTTTTGATATGCTAGTATTTACTTTATGTTTTAATGGTTTTTATTTTAGTTTACTCATAATTATTAAGAAAATAGAAATTTCTTATGCATTGTATTGTACACAGTTTACAATGTTTCGGCTTTATTAGCTTCATGACTTCAATTTCAATTTCTAAAATTAATCAAAAATACTTGAATAATTTAGATGTAAATAAACAACAACAAAAACATTTAAATTAGCTTATTCTTCTGTCATGCAATATTTATTAACAATTTAAAAGCACAGGATATTGTCAACAACAATAATAAAATAATAGTAATAATAAACAGCTTTGATTAATTAATATTTTCTATTTACACTTTACAATTTTACATGATCACATCTAATCTAATACCTACAGAATTACACAAATATTTTTTCTCTATAATTTATGAGTTAATTTAAATTTAATAATTATAACAAACACAATAGAAATTGTTTTGTAGGCATGTTGTCTCCACTTTACAAACCTATAACATGGCAAAAACTGCATTCAGATAATTCATTTTGAACATTTCAAACTTAAATAATAATATCATGTGTGTTTGTGCAATTGTTTTTTCTACAACATATTAAAATTTATAACACAAAATGTATTCTTAAGATGAAAACATCATATGCTATCCATATGATCCTTTTAATTAATTCAAAATTATAATAATATTGAACATATTTTGGTACTGATTATATTGTAAATGTTTATGTGTTCTTAAAATATATACATAATTATTAATATATATGATAATTTTTTCAGGTGATACTTCATTTGTGGGTGATGTTGATACTATTCTCTTATACTCCAGAGACTAATTAAAATTCCACATACACTTTATTATTACTGCTTACATCTGTATATTCAAATACTCAAATAATCAAACACTCACTTTATATTATTTAAATGTTATCATATTAATTATGTTGTTGCTATTTTATTTTTATTTTTTGGAATATCTTTTATTTAGAATTATATGTAAAGGAACAGTTTTCATTAATTAATTTATTTTATTTACAATATTTCTATCCTTACATATTTATCATAATAATACTAAATCGGTTATTTCCATATCCAATTACACTATTAAATGTACCAATGGTTAACAGACGTCAAATAGGCTATAATATAATTATAACATACAATGATACCATTTATTGACTTAATGACTTATGTATGACAAGTCATAACTACTTAAAAATATAGACTATAGTGATGTTTTGGAAATATAAATTAAACAATAATCATTGTTATATCATTGAGTATAGATAGTACTATCTATACTCAATGGTTATATTATTGTTTTAGTAAACCTCGATCAAATCTTTTTTACTTTTCAATTAGATCTGTACAAGAAAAGAGGAATTTCAAACTTAATTTTGGATGATATGCAAGTTTGAAACTTATGTATGATTGTCTATAATCTAAGCTATCAGTGGTGTCATTGTATTATATATTTTTCTTTGGTGGTTCAATTTGGTATGATTGTCATTCAATATTCTTTACTGTGCGCAATATTGGTATAACATATTTTTGTTATTAAATATTGTATGTATTGATAAGTGTAATACAATTTAAAAAAAAAAAAAAATACAAATAGGTTTTCCTTAAAATATTCACATAATTATACTAAGTACATCTCAATTTTTACTTAATTAAATAATAACCTATCATAAAATTATAAATATACTTCATAATTTTTCTCTTCAAATTTCAAGCTAGGTAATTAAAAATAAATTGTTTTAACAAATTATTTAGAACAATATACACATAAGGGTACGCTCGGACTTGTGTGTATATGTTATTTAATAAAATTATTTAAAAACGATGTAAACTCGCTGTGAGCAAAAAAAAATTAAAATGTGAAATTATTTTATCAAACAATAGAAAAATAACGTGCGACAACGGAGATGAGGATCCGACGGTTACACAACTTCAGACATGTTTAAAGTACACGCTCTATTATTTTGCGCGACAAGTAACAACAATATTACACATGATCTGACATGTCGAATTGGTGAGCGCTATTAAGTGATTTTCCGTTATAATTATAAATAAAATTTTACGAATGATACGTTACTAACAAGTTACTTGTCATATCACTCGTCAGATCACGCGTCATGTTACTTTGGTGGGCGCTGCGCCTAATACGTAAACGGACTTTGTTCGGCATTTCCAGATCACGCAATCCACTGGTATAAATGGTATAATACATGAATATCGTTTCCATTGCATTATAAATCTCTGGAAGCCATTTCCATTTATTTTATTATTATTATTATTATTATTATTTAAGTATATATTCAGTATACAAATAGAAAATTTGAATTTAACATATAAATCCCACGGAGTGGTAGCGCCAATGCACCTACGGAATATCCTAACTTATAAATGCTCATTGGTATTTGGTTTATTAAACATTTAGTTCAGTCTATATTAATATATAGTAATACAAATTTACCGATTAAAATGTAGTTTGTTCGTTACAAATATCACTGGTACGCGCGTATATAGTAGTGTTCGACGATATTCGTTACTACCTGATGTTTTTATAACATAAATATATCTATGTACAATATATATTAATTATTAGATCATAATAATATTTAATACTTAACAGATAACATCGTCGCACGGTAAAAACTATTATTATAAGTATAACATACACTTCATATAAACGAATAGGTAGGTAGTAGGTACCTATATTTACTTCTATTACTCTTATTTCATAATAATAATAATAACAATTATATGAATAATTAAATTATAATATAATCGACCTATAAATACAATAATTCCTTATTTTACGTGTGAGTGGTATGTGTGTGTATGCATGTGTTGTCCGTTATACCGTAATTTAGACTAAAAATTAGCCCGAAGTGACTGCCGTGGTCAGTGACGTCTCTTTCGTCATCTTCCTTTTCATTATATGTTACTTATGTGTACGGTGACGACGATTACAACAATATTATTATTCCTCAGCGACGGCGGATCTGATGTTCCTCTGCCTCTGCCTGTTCTGAACCTGCACCACTCTCCTGTGTAACGCCGACAGCTTATGCTCCAATATTTGGTTGTGGTGGAACAGTGTCATCGTCTGGATGGTGACTAGCAACAGAGCTTGTCTCTTGCGTATCGCGTTCAAATGCTCTTCGGTGACCGCCGCCGTCGCCACAGACGGTGATTCGTTATCCCGTCGCAGTAACCTCTTCACGTCCTCCGGCTACAATAACATAAAACCCATCATGTATACATTTTTTTACGGGTCGCATTATACGTTATTTTAATACAAGCATTTTACAGTAAGACGCACATGCATGTCGCACCTCGAGCACTTATCCCTGTTGCTCAAATAAAATAATGTTAACTGGGATAGTACCATTATATAGTAACCTGCAGCTATTATAAATTTATAATTTTTATTATATTTATCTTTCAATAATTATTTTATGATGATCATTTTAAAAAAAGTTGTAGTACCTAGTGGCTAGTGCTAGTACCTATATATATACTATCTTACTGAATATAATATAAACCTAAGACGTTGTAAATTTCATATCGGCGTGGATGCGGGTTTACTGTATGTTTTTTCAAAATGGTCTACATTTTTTCATATCTACCCATATTAAATTGAATTACTAATTTTTTTTAAAAAATCAGGTGTTTTGTGCACTTGATGTACTTATATCGAATAATAGGTAGGTACTATTAATAATAAATAGTTTTATATTTTAAATAAATTATATTCAACATAATATTATAAAATAATTAACAATATATAGTATATTATAATTTACAGGCGCGGATACATTGGGGAGCTATAGTGGCTGAAGCCCCTCCTTTAGGCCTTAGCCACTTACTTAAAATATTTCAAAACTTAAACTTAATACAAAAAAATAAATTAAATAACTGTTAAACCAATCATTCGAATTTTGATTCTAATATACGTCAAGATTTTTAGAAAGATTATCTGCTGAATAATTTACATCAGAAAAGGAGTTCTCATTTGAAAAACAGAAGTTTGTATCTGCACAGGACCCTCCTTGAGTAGTACCAATATTTTTCAAGAATCTAGAGTAATATGATCTTTAAGTATATTTAAAGATTCCAAAAAAAAAAAAATACTTGGTGTCGAATCGGAATGAAAAATCAAGTGGCTCTACGTGAATGAATTTAAATTGTATTTTTCATATAGATATTGCTAAAATATTAAATGTTAAAAATCGAAGTCGTTTAACGATGGGAATTTGATGATTTATGGACTGACCTTTTACAACTGCCATTTAAGATTTGAATTTTATACTCATACCATAATACTATCTATGAATAATAATTGTGAAACATTTTGATAAGTATTTCAAATGTAATATCAAACAAATTTTACTATACGTAGATACTGATATACGCATGTCACGTATCTAAAATAATACACATTTTTTTTTTTTTTATAATAAAATATTATGATTATGTTGAATTATAAATTTATAATTATACAGATTAGCGACATAGAAAATTTACCTTTAATGCTGAAGCGTAGGAGATGTTTCTTTTACTACTATATGTTGAATGGCGATTCCTTAGATAAGGGGTCCATTGATGGTTAGTTCGAACATCTGTAATTAAAAGAAAAATTTATAAAAACCTATGACAATATTTTTTATTCAAGTTTCAATTATATTTTATATTTAACGATAATCTTAAATTATTAACTTAAAGTATAAGAAGAAATGTTCTCATAAAGTTATATTTTAAATGTTTCTAATGGTTAATACTTAAGCCCGTTCTTACAATGTCCATTGTAAGAACGGGCCTTAATGGAAACAGGTGAGGTGTTGACAACTGTCATAAATTCTATTCAAATAACATTTTGTTTTAAATCTTAAAAAAAAAAATTACAACAAAATCAAAGAATTAAATAAACAGACAAAGTATATTCTCCTCAAAGATACCCAATGGATGATATGAATATATGATTTTGTCGTAGCTGCATTATTCTTCAGTTAATAAGTTACCCCTATAGAGGGTTAATCAGAAATCATTATAGTAGATAAAATTCTTACATCAGATTTCAGAAGATGTCCAGAGATTACAATTGATTTCCAAAGATTATCAGAAAATAGAAATGTCTAAACGTTCCTACACTGATTAATGATTATAGGTATTAGGTACCTCTAGTGTTGGTATACATTTAACCAAATAGTTTAGATATTATGGTTTACTGTATAGGTTTTATTATATTTGATTAAAATATGAAAATAAATTACACGACTAATGAAAACTATATAATAAATAGGTTATTTATTTTATCCGGTTTTCTTTTGGTGCTGCTGATGAATGTTAAATCGACTCCGTTCGTTGTCAACATCATTGTATTAGACGTATTACGTAAGTATTTGCAAACATCGGGTATTGAGGGAGCAATAATATTTAGGTAACGATTTAGAAATAGTTAGAAGGCAATTAAATTATTAAACCTATTAATGAACTGTATTTCTTTACGTTATTGCAAATTTATTTGTATGAGTAAATACTAAATACTGAGAACTTGAATATAGTAAATCAAAGTTCAATAATACTAAAATAGTGGAGAAATTATTTTTGACCAATAATAAGACTGAATTATTCACGAACATAGGCGCAATTATTATTATTTTTTTTTTTTAGAAAGTGGCGCAGCGTAAAAAGGAAAAATTCTCCCTCCAAAAAAAAAAAAATCAATCACTTCAAATATCGTTATCAAACATACAGATTTCCATTTTTTACTTTATAAAATATAAAGTTACTTAATATAAAATGAAAAAAAAAACCTTTGCGAGGTCTTTAAAAATGTATATATTGTATATAATCAATATTGCCATCATACATATTATGATCAGATGATGTGATCAGTAATGATAATGAATAGGTTATGGGGAATTCATACTCGTATTAAAATTTTAAATGTGTGCTAAATAGTAAGTGATAACGATGTACAATTGAATAATAGTTACATTATGTAATTGTACACACACGTGCGTCACATAGGTACCATTTAAACGTCATGTAACTATGCAAGTACAGCACACGCGTTAAATACGACTATACGAGTATTTACATAGGTACCAAATACGTCATGCAACTATGTAAGTACCTACACAATATAACGATATTATTATAATATACGTCATGTGCTTTAAATAATAATAAATTATGTATGCTTGGATAAAAGTGAGTGGGGTAAAAGACATAAAGTATTTTTAAATATAAATTCTCTACTCTGCTAATTTAAACGCGTAAAATGGTTTTGTTTAATAATAATAAACCATTAGTCCCAATCAAAATGGATTAACATTAAACATATTACTATATTATTGCGTATTAACAATTTAAAATAAAAACAACAGGTTATCGTTTTAAAATCAAAGTTAATATAATACGTATTATCTACTATCTACTTAAAAAACAAAAAGAAAACATTTATAGCATTGGTTTTAAATTAATAACAATTAAAAATAATTATTATATATGATATAAAATGTTTGAGTTTTTAAAATCAAAATAACAAATTTGTACCTATTATTTATATTATTCTTTTATAGTTAATTTCTATGTATGATTTGTAATTATTCCGACCAATTCTTTTCGTTATATTTCTCATACTAATCGAGATAAGTACGTATTACAGTGCATGATTGTAATCAGTATACTGTCTATACATTCAAAAATTGAAGAAAAAAATGTATGTAAATCTATATTGTTGTTCCTTGTTGAGAAACGCATACTGCATAGTATAAAAATAACATTTCCTAAAAGTAATAATATTTGCAATTGTAATATTATATATTTCTCGATTGAACCTGACCTGTTTGATGAGGTAAAATTATTTTTTTGTGTATTCTAAATATTTTTAAATTTTGCTATTCTGCCAACAGAAAAAACAGGTGCTTGAGGCCTACGTTTAGGATACATTTAAATAGCTTTAAAATGGGAACACAAAATTGTTATAGGATATTTGATAGTAAATTAAATAATATTGTACGTAAGAATATGTTATAAAAACATACTTATTCTATAATTTTAATATTTGATACAGGATCAAAAGTCTTTTGCAGATATTATTGCTATATTAGTGCAACTATATAGTGATTAGAAAAGAAAGCTCACTTGTTTTATATTCTTACTCTATGATTCCAACTCACAATTATGAAAAACATTTTATTTGCAGAACAATTACCAAAACCAAATGATTCAAACATAAATATTTTTCATACGAAACATTTGAAAAAATTATTTATTGTTACTTCAAAGCATAATAATATTATGATGTACCACGTTTTACCTTTTTGGTACATTTTATAGTGTAATAGCTATTATAGCTATAATATTTGAAACTTCACCACCAAATTACATTTTTATACTTTCTATAACAATATTATGTTATACATAATATACATAATATTTTCGTCAGTGCATCAACACAAAAAGGATTTAATTATATATCATATTACCATTGTTTAACATTTTGTGTAAAATTACTTTATAAAACAGATGCCTATATATTTACAAACTTCAAGTATACACAAACGCAATGATATATATAGTATACGTCATATATTATGTGGCTGCAATCGTATATGGGTTATGTAATGTTATTTATTTACTTTTATTATTAATTTTAATTTTTATCTTATCCGTCCAGTCACGACAGTCGTTAAAATATTATCGTATCGTCGAAAATATTTCCCTGGTAAACTATGTTTTTTGCTAAAATATGAAATAAGCTTTTCGTCAAGTTTGAATAATACATACGTATAATAAAAACAAACATAATATACAAAATAATGTTGTGTTTTGTCTGTAAAATAGTTAAGGTATCCATAATTATTTATTTGATATGCCACGACTGCCACGAGCCTATCAGACAGACACTTTATAAAGAATTATCCGAAAATTATAATGAATTAAGATGAACAAGGTTGTTTGATTTATAAATAATGTCGGCCTTGTATCTAGGATTTTGTTTATCAACCGGCACGTGTATTTAATAATGCAGTTGCACATACGAGTAGGTACCTACATAAAATATAACAGATCGCCAAATAATACTACTTATATAAGCACAAATTAAATCCATTTTAATATTATAATTTATTTACAACAAGAGATAAGTGTCATTCGCATTCGTTATAATTCAACTTTTAATTCGTGAATTGTGTATTTGTATGATACTACGTGGCTGACATATTTGTATGAAAATATACTGACAATTGGCATGATGTACAATTAACTTATTTAGGTCTTCCAAATTCAAAGCATTAAAAAAAAACTGCAAAATATAAATTTAAATTTAACCGAAAGTCTAAACCAAAGGATTAAAACAAGAATATTACCTAAATTGTTTATATTTATTTATTTTAATAAAATATTTAGAACTCAATTAAACGTTCACTCCACCTTATTCTCAAATGTTTTGACATATTTTAAATAATATTATATAGAACATGCATGGAAACATAACAATAATTTTTTTTAGAAAATATTTAAAAAAAAAAAGAAGTTCTGATGAATGTAACTAATGTCTGATAAAATTATGACACATTAATAAAACTGGCAATCGCCGTGAAAACTTTTCGATCAGAGTATTCTCAAGAAGTCGAGAATTGAGTTCTATTATTATATAACAACTTAAAAATACAAATTAATTATAATACGTCTTAATATAGGTTATCTACAATAATGTATATCACTAGACACCAAGACGTGGTAAGTACCTATTTAAAAAAAGAATACGATATAGGTAGCTCATATTTCTTGCTAAAATAATGATAATCTGTATTAACTTGAATATTTGTACATGATCCTTGAATAGTTCGAGTTGATATCAAAATTTAAAAAAAATTTTGAGTACAAAAGTATACATATACATTATTCTAATACTATAGATTGCACTTACCTACAATAATAAGTAGCTAACAGTGGCGCAAATAAGGGGGGGGGCTTTTGGGAGCTTAGCCCCCCCCCCCCCCGAAAAAAAAATTACTCAAAGCCCCCTCAAAAATTATATTATGTGTATTAATCTTAATAAACTTTTTTTACCCTGTAATTAGACATTTTTTCCTGACACCAATAAGAAAATTTTTTTTATTAACTAAAATAATATTACAATAAACAATATTACTAATACACTATTATAGTCGTTTTTTTCTATTTACGGCGTTTTTTTTCAAATTAAATAGCATTTGGAATTATACGATGTTAAAGTATTTCCAAATTTTTCCAAAATGTTTCAAGTAGCTATCTTAGTAGCTTCTAGTAAGTACAGCAACTTGTGAGAAATCATTTTCTGATATGCAACGTATTAAAACATGATGGTAACATACTTGTATGAATCAAGATAGATTTAGTAATTTAAGTATTTTGAATATAAAAAATGACATTAGTATCAATAATGAAGACATTTTAAATATTTTTGAAAAAACTGAAAGATGTATACAATTACATTAAAATATTTACCTACCTATTTATTTATATATTATGTTCAATTGTGTTACTTATATTTAACTACAAATTATTATTATTATTATTATTATTATTATTTTTTTTATATAAAATAAATCGGTTTATTTATAAAATTATGAATTTATATTACTATAATATTAATACTTATGTTATATATGTGTTCTATACTTCTATGTATGATACTTAACTACTTAAATCAGAATTGAAAAATACAGGTATCTTTAAAAATATGTACTAATGTACATTGTACTAACATATTATAATTTAAAAAAAAATTTCTTGGGGCTTGGCCCCCCCTAAATATTTTTACTATTTGCGCCACTGGTAGCTAGATAAATTTTCGACATAATTATGATATGCGTCTATACATAATAAAAATGATATTCTTATAGTTTTAATCTGTTAATCATAAATTCAAAAAATGATAAATTTTCCATACATGTTTGAAAAACCGTTAATTTTATTAATGTGTTCCATATTTATGGATTATATTTGATTGTTCATATTCATATTTCAATCTGTTTTTATTTAAAAGAATATCAATAATGCAAGTATATAACAATAATAAAACATTTTCATTGTTTAAAATGTACAATATAAAAAATCCATAGTTAAAATTGTATTTTTAAATTTAAAAAGTTAATAAAAAAATGTAAGGGGAAGTAAAATAAATTATTCTTGTTTTATATAACAAAATGTTTAAACTAATATACTTATTTATAATAGTTATAGTTCTTAAATAAAATATAGTTTAACAATACTCAATAGCAATAAAAAGCGAAATACAATGTGAAAATATTTTACTAGGTAATAGGTTTTAAAATTAAAATAACAGGCAAAACCACGTTTAATGTATAGACCGAAGAATTTTTTGTACATAACAGGTTTTAATAATAATAATACTTAGGTTATAAAATGTGGGGCTTTGTAAAACATATTTCTTGCAGTTATTGCAATTTTTCATTGCATTCAACTTTTACGACGACACAAAGAAATATAATTTGAATTATAAAAAAATAATATATATTTTGAAAATAAAATTACATATATTCATAGCAATGATGTTTATAATCCACTTAATGCACTTAATACATTTTACTGACGAAAGAAAACCTATTAAACCTAGTCATTAAAACTATAAAAGCATACTTGGAATGAAATTTTTTATTTGTATTTGTATTTAGTATAAAATAGTTGTGTATACTATTTCAATATTATTTAGATCAATTTATGACAAGGTGTTCAATATTAAAATTAAAACTTCAGATAAAAATATATTTTGATTAATTGTATCACATACATATTACAATATACATTATATATTAATATATATTTTATTTAACTGGTTACAACCAATTTCATACCTATATTGAAATTAAAATAAATAAGAATAATAATTAGTATAGCCACTGAAAACTTGATGTACCTAATTAGTTAATACTACATGCTAAAGCTATATTATTATATACAACCAACAATAACATTTTATAAATCTTCATATCAAATTTTTGTGATCGGTAAATTATATATGTATACCTAATTTATCTGTTCTATTTTACATTTATATATGAGTGTAATACATAAGTAGATATATGATTTTCTATTTAAATATTCAATACAGTATTATAATACCATTTTATTATTCCTAAAATTAAAAATTAAACTATAGAAATTGAACGAGTTCATATATAGCTAAATAAGGGAAACTTTAAAAATAATAATTATAATAAAAAAGTTTCTTAATATTTTTGCATAGTTTATAGGTAGGTATGTATATTGTATAATACGTAAGTATAGAAAAAAATTTAAAAAATAATAGTTTTATAGTTTTTATTTCTAAGATCTATTCCCTACATGATTTTCTAAAATCGTCAAAATATTGGTTTTTGTTAATTTTTATATAGGTATAAGTATTTATATGAGTGCATAATATGTTTAAAAATAATAGAATACGTCTTATTATTAAAAACAAGTCAATAAACTGAAAAAGCAATTTAAAATACAGCAAAGCGTAAGAACTACGCACACAAAAGAATTGTAAAATATAATTAGCATGCTTGAATAGTATAGCAAATGCTGAGTCGCTCAGATGCATTTTAATTGATACTATTAATCGATAAATAATATAGGACTCTGCATTATTATTTTCTATTGAATGCAGATTCATCACCTCGTAACGAAAACGAAGGCTATCAGTTTTGCTAAACTTAGCAGTAAAAGATATAATTTTAAGCACTATGTTAGTATAAATAAGTTTTTCTAATTTAGGTGCACGATAATACTGCGATTATGCCACTTTTCATGAAACTTATTATGCAAATGTGTCTCTAGAGGATAAATAAGGACGAGAAATGTATGTAAATTTATCGTTTAAAGAACTTCAACCCCACAAGCTATATGAATTGTGAGATATACACAACCTACTGTTAAAACTTAAAATGATTACTGTTTATATAGGTACTATTAACTAGTATACATTATACATAATAATATACTATATTTACCTATACTAAGTATATATATGTATGTACGTAATATAATCAAGATGGGCGTATTTAAAACAATAAAATTTTGCGGAACTGGCCTGCAAGAGTTATTTTTTTAGAAGTACCTATTATGTCTTATATTTCATAAATTATAATATAAAATTCCCGCATTACATACGAAAAATTCAAAAATTAATCTTTATTTAATTTAAATTTGCATGGTTGATCATTCTCGAAGTGACCAAACTAGTTAATACGTGTATAAATATCATACTTATACACACATTTACTTCAAAATTCAGATATATCATATATTATATGTATAGGTATATAGCATTATTTTAAATTCTAAAGTTAATATCAAAAATAACCTATGCTAATAATACTCCTAATGATTTACACGTGAATCATTGCAATTTGCAATGAGTTACAACAGTTATTAAATTGCTTACTTATAATTAACATTATACAAGTATACAGTATACCTATACTAAATATTTTTTTAATAAAATAATTATGACATATGTTGTAATGTTGAATAAATTATAAAATATTAATACACAATAATCTAATATAAGATAATACATGAACAGTAAGCACTATAGGTTTATTTCAAAATTTTACTTTCTACGTTTCATCTACGTTCAGATTTTAGATTTCTCTTTATTGAAAAACATTATAATTATAATATAGGTATCATTTAGGTACATAAATGTTAGTTGAAAATAAACCAGCCAAATATAAACGAAAAATATTTAAATATGCTAGGAGTACTCATGTATAAAAATTATAAAATATAATATTTAAAAATATTAATTTTCAATTATTTAATTATATAAATATGTAATGTACCTACATTATAAACATACATAAACATATATAACAAAATTAATATTAAAAATAAATTAAAAATATAAACAATTTAGCCACATAGTTAAATAAACAGTGAAAATTTAAAATAAGTAACTTGACACAAATTATAAACATTTTTAAATTATTGGAATTATTACTCCTTGAATGTATATTTGTTCTTTTAATTTGAGTAAAAACACTAAAAACTCAATTCTCAGACTTGAACAGTAAATAAACAATAATCTACAAACTATCAGTTTTTATACTGTTCAAATCTTTTAAGTTTTAATACACAAGAAACTAAGTATTTAATATGTGCAAAACGTGAATATAGTGCTTATATAGTCTTCAAAATTATGATTTAGAATTAAATTTGTGAACGAATGTTAATAATAATGTTGGCGATGTGAATTATTAAAATATACTCTAACACATTTCATAATTATATAATAATAAACTATGAATACAATTTTAATATAATTGTAAAAAAAATAAAAGCATGAAAATGTTCATTTAAAAGAATATTTTAATCGCAAGGACTTAACACGAATTGAATGCATAAAAGTATTTTGATTATCTACAGAATTATTATGAAGATGGCATCATCAGATTTATCACCTGTGAGTATTAAAATAAACGAATGGAAAAAGAAAAATTAATGATAAACCTTACATCAAGTAGCCAGTAAAAGAAGAAAGGTTTTGGATCTACTGTTTTAGTATAACTTATAAGTTATAAGTATAGTTAAACTGTGGAACTATTTATTATATAGGTACCTAATAAGTATAGGTATATACTATAATATATGGATTATTGAACCTGTTTAACTAATAGTTATATTCCTATATATAATATATTACACTTTATAACTATATACAAATCACTTATTAGCTGTATATTAGCAATCCTGTTCGTTTACAACAATTCTTAGTTAACAATGGATTATTTCATAGTTTGTGTCATTTTGAAAATCAAACTGCATGTACGATAAAAACGTATGTACCTAATTCATATTTATTTACAATATGATTGTATGTTTATTTGTAAACTCGAAAATAAATGTTTCTGACAAAAATTTTAGGTTCATGAATTTGATTTGTTTAAATTTATTATATATACTATATTTTGCATTATGTGTAGGTAAACTAATCCAAAGTAAAGTATCCAATAATAATAACTGGCTATAGGTTTAAATCATGAAGCATTAAAATTATTACAGTAAATACAAAATTATTGATGTTATATAGATATCTATTTGTTGAACGATTTAAAGTTTTTGTGATGTTGATGTAATGTACAAGATTATATATATATATAGTATTATATTATACTATACACAGCATATGGATCTCTGTATAACGATTGTAGTTAACAGGAAATTTGTACAATTGTACAAACATCGAATACGATATAGGAAAATGTGTTAATCACCTAGCAAAATTTACTTCGTATTTATTTAGGTGTGGAGTAATTATATTTTTCGATCATATAAAAAAAAAAATAGAAAACCTCGACACCTAATATAATAATAATATTCCGCACGTGTAACTCGATTTCGCGGCATAAGTTGTAAAAAGTTTTACAGTGCAAAAATAACACGTGCACGAGCAGATTTTATCATATGTACGTAATAATATATTATTATTATACGGTATAATGTATATACGGGCATGGGTGGAATTTATTATAAACAGTACACATTACACACATTACAAAATACACGATTTTAGCGTAAACGCGCGTCGATAATTTGGCAACCGGATGCCACCGCCGCGCGTCGTCGTTGTTGAAATTACAGTTGCATATCGTGAATATCGCAAGGAGCGCATTTCCGTTCAAGTATGTATCTCGTGTCCTCTTATCTACACATTGGCGCAGCTAGGTAGTAACTTGAGATAGAAGTTAAGCCTCCCCAAATATTTTCATAGCACTCTTCCAAAAAACAATAAGTGCCAAGACAATTGTTTTCCTCGAGAAATCAAAATATTGGCCAAGAACTCAACCTCTGCAGAATATGCTACGATACTGTTTCTCAAATTTAGCTATTCTTATAATATTGATAGAAATGTCGTCAATGTATTAAAGGACGGTGGACGGTGGTGTATATAAATATTAGACATTTTAAAGATGGAATTTGTACTAGCTAGAATACAATTGGAATTTGCTAATCAAAACGTATGCATAAAAATATGAATATTAATTTATATCCATAACACACCACTTGCAAGTATATAAATATACTTGTAGGTAGACGTGAAATCCCAAAGAAAAATTTGGTCTTAGTTGCGCCTTTATAGGTATGTTTAACTGTATACAGTGTTTTATCCGTACGCATATTGAGATATTATGAGCGTAATATAATGTTAACGCGTAAAAGCATCGTATAATATTATACAGAGTTGTGCTCTCGGCGCTCTCGCCGTTCTCGGTTTTCGCGTGTCATCGGCCGCTGACAAAATAATAATAATAATAATATAACAACAATAATAATAATAATAACCAGGAGAACAGCCGGTCGACCACCCGTCCGCCCGCCCACCCACTCGCGTAACACTCGCGCGAGGATTTCGCAATTTTGCAGCGGCGGCGGGGGCGACGAGGAACACACGTCGATGTACGGGTGGCGGAAGGGCGGTGGTGTGCGTACGGGTTTGGTGACCGCGGCAGTCGCGCCACGTGCGACCTTCGAACCGACGCCACCGCCGCAGCGCGGATTCCCCCGACAAAGAAAGGCGTGTCCCTGGAGCACAAATCGTCGTTTATAAAAAAAAAAAACACATACATAATATATACATAACATTATAAACGCGGGTTTGCACGTGTTTGTACACCAACCGTGATAGTATAATAATATTATAATGATATTGTTTTTGTCCAGCCCGATCGCGCGGCAATTAAATCGTATAAACGCGAAAAGACCGATAAAAAGACATATTTTGAAATAATATTATTACTCTGTAGGGTACGATATGGGACCGATAAGGCGCGTGGCGTATAGTAGGTTCAGACGGTGCAGTTTATTTTTGGTCGTCGATATTTTGATATTACATAATGGTCGCGAACCGTATATTTTGGAAACGATATACATGCGCTCGTATAATATGGTAGAACGAAAATCACCGTAATTAAATTTTCGCGGCGAGGAGCCATGGTCTGCAAAAAAACGGTAAACGGTACGGTCTTTTAAAAAATCAGTAGCACGTGAAAGGGTTCAGGCGAGTTCCACGTGCGACCCGCGCATACACACGCTCGAAAATCGCCACGCGGGGCGGCGGAGGCGGCAGTGGGAGGGTGTTACGAGCTATAAAGAACGTCACGGCGACCCCTCGGCAACGGCGCCGCCGCGGCCGCCGCTTAGCGCACACGTGTCGATTGTTCTCCGTGTACATACTTTCTACCTTTCTACAACACTTTTTTTGACTACCTCGGCCTCATATTAATATAATAATATAATAGGTACCTATAATAATAATAATAATAATGAACACGCACGTGTGTGTGTGTGCAAAAACTCCGTAGGAGACCGTACGGGACGATATCGGTACCTGCTATTCAACCCGAACGACATCAGTCACCATCTGCACCAGTCACCACCACTATAGTCACTACAACAACAACAACATCAAACCATGCGAATAATTTTGATATTCGGGTCACCGCCAAAATCCGAAAAACAATAATAATAGAAAAAAAAATCTAACCTCTACAAAATATATCACATCATCGCCATTATAGGTATATTATATATATAATATATATATTATAGGTCAAGTCTAAAAGGAAAAACAGTTTCGGGATAAATTGTATTTTCAGTATTACGTAGAATTTAAATAATTAAATATTATTAATATAATATAATTAATTAATTAATATTATAGTTAACTGAACACGCATGTACACAGACAAACAGACGACAGTTATTACATAACAGTTAATTTAATTAGAATATTATATATAAATGTAAACAAATAATTAACATAATATTACATGAGGATAAGAAATAAAATAATTATAAAAAATTTAAAAATCGTTCCATTTATAAAAGTAATCGTACCTATTTTTGTAACTTAATATTTTCGATTCTGATTAGAGCGTGTAGTGTTTCTTGACTTTTTGTGTTAGACACTCAGACTTTTTGATCAATAAACGATAAGTGTTTCAATCTTCAACTTTGAATACATAGTTTTTGATGGCAAATTTGATTTATTTTTTTAAAAAAACTCTCTCCAAACATTTGAAAATTATCAGGAAATTAATTGAAAAATTATAGAAAACTCACATTTTTATTCAAAAGCTAAATTTCATCAAAATACATTTGTTTTTTTATTTATAATTCAAATTTGGATTTATTACTGTAGGGACTTAAATTGTTAACCACTAGGCACTAGATATAAGATATTCGAAGACGATACACACACTCGACCCTATATAATATATACAACAGAGCGACTTTCCAGGTTTCTTTAACTATAATATAACTATCAAACATTCTTTAAATTCAATTTTCTTTTCTGATGACGAGTGCATAAAGCATTTCTTTTTATTGGCGTTTTCGTTGTTTTATCCCTTAATTTTTGTTAAAGGCTATTGATTAAGTGAAGTTAATTTGTATTGTCCGTTCAGCCAGTTTAAAGTTAACATTGCTCAATGCTCAATATACATAGGTATTTTGTAATTGACCATTTTGATCAAATTGTTTTGATTAGTATTTAAATATACGTATTACAATATTTCAAGATGAATATTTGTATTTGTTTTGTGTATAAATTAATATTTCAAAATATTTCACGCTTCAAATTTTATGGACTTTTCTTCGAGACTGTTTTCTCGAATCCGGATGGTACCTACACAGTATAGGCATTGATTATAGAATAGTCTATTCTATAATCAATGGTATAGGCTATAAAACATCTAAATATTATTCAACGATGTGATATTACATACATATAGTACCGGAACTGCGTGAACATGATAATAAATATACGTATAAAATATATATACTATTATATTATGCGCATTACATACACGATAACAATAGTACCCACTACCCGCCATACCGACCATACCTACCTAAATAATAATAATAATAATAATATTAATATATTAATATTATGTGCATCGCATCATTACAATTATACACGCACACCACATCGTGCGTACAAAAAACCTTCGTCAGAACATAACGGTGGCGAGTGGCTTCGAGTCTACGACGATCGTATAAAATTTTTTTTTTAATATTTTACAGTATAATAGAACGTTGCACACGCGACGACCCGGATGCATGCACACGCGCATGCGCGCGACGCACAGATACACGCGCACTCAACCGCGCTCGGGGATCGTATTGCCGAAATTCGGTGACGTCACTGCTTTGTGTTCCACGTGGGGCCACGTGTAGCGAAACGCATTCTCGTTGGACGAGGCAGGGCGTGGGGAAAGACTGATGGGCGCGATGGCCGGTTTTTCGCAAACACCGTGACGAGTTGAAAAAAGGAGACGGTGATGACCTCCTTACAGAAACGCAGGAAAGAAAACAACACACGTTATTATTACTATTATTTGTTATTATTATTTATTATTATTATGTCGTATGGCCCGTGTAGGTAACGTATGCCTATATACCTACCGAATGCAGCTGTACACGACCGCGTGCCAGTGAACTTATGTAGTTTTAAATATATGCTTATACCGGGGAGTTTATTAATATAAAAATTTAAAAAACCGTACGCAGAGCGCGTGAGATAATATTATGTAATGCTAACGTATATTAAAACATATTTTACAGTTTTTACTGAGATTTAGGAAACAAAAAAATTAATATAATATTATTTTAAATTTGGATTATGAGAAAAATCCTCTCATTGATATTTTCAGTTTTGATCGAATGATTTATAAACGAGAACGTATATTATACAGGTGAAATGCAGATCGCGTCAAATTATAAATTGAAAAAAAAAGAGAATAAAATACTGTAGTTATAATGTTTATACCTATCTACAAAATTGGATTAACTGTAAATATTTTTGTTACATTATTATATAACGAATAACGTCATGTTGCGCAAATGGACTTGTTTATTGTGTTTTTATTAAATGTTGGCACACGATAAATATATTCATTTTTGCAAAATAAATCCTTTTATACTTGTGAAAAGTGCTCGCAAAATATACTCAATTAAAAGTCACATGTACGATGTAGTATGTACCCATCAAAGTATGATTTATAGAGTATTCCGAATTCAATAAACATGACACTTTGACAGTTACTAGTGTTAGTACAATATTATTAAACGATAATTTCGAAGTATTGAACATACACACATGCATTAAACAAATATAATATAATATGTGTATTGTATTTTGTATGTATAGTGTAAACTGCGTCACTGCAAATCTCCAATGTTCGTGGTTATCAATTCATCATTATACTATATCATTGTATAGGTACTACGCTTATCATAATTATTAATTTATATTCGCAAGACGACGTAATTTTGTAATAATGGTTAACAAAATATAGCTTAATCTGATCGGGAAAAGTATATTTTAATCCTGTTATCATATTATCACATTGATGTGAAAACAGTAATTAAACGAAATAAAAATTATCAATTTTCCAAGATTTACATAATAATAATTATAAGTATTAAAAAAATATAATATGTATATATTTACCAATAAAAGTTATTTTTGGTGTGTCAGTTATGTGCGGTAACTGATGGACATATTATTCCGAAAAACCAATTAATGCCAACTATATCTCAGGTTACAGAAAGACTTTTTTTAAAGCTTTTTATAAATAATTAGTAATTATTATTACTAATTATTACTTCAAGTACTCATTTTTTATTTTACTATAGCCAAGTATTTTTACTTTATTTTTGACAATAGTAATTAGTATGTAGTATAGGAATCCCGGAAAAAAAGTCCGAGGAAAAAAAGTACACGGAAAAAAGTCCGATTTTTATTTTATTGGAAAAAAAGTCCGACCAGAAAATAATTATACAGAAAAAAAGTCCGGTTTGATTTATTGTTCATATATGATTTGTATGATGTAATAATAATTTAATATTTACATAATTTAAAACATTAAACTACAAATAATTAGTCAATAATAATAAAAAAAAATAATTAAAACTAATATTTATTTCGTTTTCGGATACAATAGCCAATATAAATTGCCAATATTAATTAAAAATTCTTCTACCGATATTTCATTAATGGCCACTCTAGAACATAAATTTTTTAAACGTTCGCCGGTGTTCCTAAACTTACGTTTTTTTGGTGCTGGAATCCCTTCTTCTACCGGTCTTTTTTTCCGTATAATTATTTTTTGGTCGGAATTTTTTTCCGAAAAAAATAAAATCGGACTTTTTTTCCGTGTACTTTTTTTCCCCGGACTTTTTTTCCGACTCCCGTAGTGTAGGTACCTGCTGAGTATAGTTATTATATAGTCCTTGTATCTGTATGACACATGAATACATGAGACAAGGCCACATCTGAGGGGGTGCCCAATGGGTCCGGACCCCCCCCCCCCCCCCCACCCCAAAATATTTTAGTGGTGAATATAGTTTATTGACTAAAAATGTTCAGTATTTATATTTAAAAAAAATGTTGGACCCCCCTCCCTTGGCATGACATAAAGTAATTATTTTATCAAGTATAGAATTATTGACATCTGGAAATTATTGTGACTCGTGAGCATATTATAGCACAATAATAAAATTGCTCTATTTTGTATTGTCTTGTTTATACGTCGTTATTAATATTATGCTCAAAACCATTTTATGGTTAAATTAAAGCAAAATAAATCTAAAAACAATATTTTAATGAAAGTAAAAATTACAGAATTTATTTTATATAAAAATAAATGACAATAATTCTGTTTTCAAAAAAAAAATAATTGTATTAAATTAAAATTTTGGTTATATAAATAGGTTCCCTAAATAAACGAGTTTGTTTAACCGTTTAGCGATTAAGAAACACATGTTAACGGATTTATTTTAGTGTAATCGAACAATTCGAACTTGGTCTAAAAAATAGCAAAAACCTATAATTACTAAAAGATTAGGTTCCTTAAAAATATTCGATGAAATTATAATCTCAGTTGTTAGTAAATATTCTAATGTTCTTCAAATCTTCAGCATTTATTTACTTTATTTTATTGGAATTCAATCTATGTTTGCAAATATTCTGTATTATATTTTTTACCTGTGTTGTTATATAATACACTATCTGTACCGCATAGGTACAATAAGAGTATTAGCGTAAAGAAAGGTAGATAACAGATAAGTAGTAGTAGTAGTACTGATTAAGTACCCAAAAAACTAAATACATGAATAATTTTGATAAAAGTAGCCACCCAGTGATGACACTTTTAAGTGAATGTTTTATATTAATCTTTATATTATACATATATTTTTTTCTCAAATTAAGTTAAAAGATCACTACACCAATTGCGTTTTAAGCACCTTGGAGGATTACCAGTAATAACATTTATTTGTTGAAAGAGCTTTAATTAGGGAGTTGGTAGAAATGCTAGATGTTAGATGATTGTGGAATCTTTTATAATATTAAAATATTACTTCTTCTTTTAAAGTTAATTTCAAATCCGTGTGGAGGCCGGAGGGTATGATTTGATACATATGAAGGGAAGTTCTGTATTAAGTCAAATCTATTTTTTCGAGCTAACTGAAAAGTGTAAAATAATATTCTTAATTCAACTAATATATTATGTAAAGTAAGTAATAAGTAAAGTATCTAGTAACTATAAATCGACTACTAAATAAGATATACAACTCCGTAGGTACTTCAATAGTTCGTACTATGTATAGATAAAATTTAGGATAAACAAATTTTAATTATTAAAAAATTAAAAAGGTATTATTATTACAGTACGAGTACACGTAGATATATCCCGTAGATAAATCTTTTAAATTTATAAGATTTATGAGATATAGATATGCTCCATCTATTATTTATTAATTAAAGTATCTACTTTAATTAATTACCTATCTAGGTAATATGCATCTGTAATATCAATATCGAATAGCCTGATTGTTGGCTGTTGTTACTTGTTAATAACATCATCGAAAATCCACTTAAAAGTAAAAATACGTTTTGGAATTTTGATCGTTCGATAGTTCAAATTTAAACACATATAGGTATAATAAATTAATGACGTGACATAATAAGGTCGCGCTCGTTCGCTTGATTTTGTAACCCGTATGCATTCAAACTCAGATAAATCGATTATATGCTGATAAAAACAAATAGGATACATATCGAGTATATGACATTGACATTGATATTACCCGAAACTTTTCTTTCTCTAGAAAATTATTTTATTCAATGTAGCAGCTGTTAACATTTAGCACAACATTATTATCAAGCACAGTACTAATTAATAATAATTATTCAATTATAATTAATTGATATTATCAATTATTTATGCACTTTTGAAAACAATTTGATGCCGGGTTACAACCCCAGATATGCTATTTTCGCCTATCTCCAGTAATATGTTATGTATATGTATTACGTATTGACATACAAAGATAATATGTTGTTCATTAGCTTACAGTTTATGTTTTATACAAAAAGGATATAATAAAACATACAGGTCATTTAAATTGATTATTATTATTATTATTATTACTAAACTATACCGCATATCTACCGAGTATTAGTGATATGCAGTATGCACTCTTACAGCAAATTTCTATGTTTTGATAATTGCCAAACAATTGTTTGAACTAACTATACTATTTATTTAACTGAGAAATAATAAAAATTCTGTGTAGAAATTTGAACCTATTATTTATTAAACTCGGTCAACATATTTTTGGTAGGGATAATTCCTAAACATTTGCCATGTATTCTTGGTAAAAATATTTTACTATTTTAGCTGAACTAAAATCATGCCATAAAAATGTTATCTACATTAAACCATTTAAAGTAAATTAAATATAACTTGTAATTTAGTTTTTAAACTTTGCTGTCTGTTTCTGCGTAAATTTTACGACAGCACCTCATAGAAAATGTAACAGGAAATATTTTAAATAGTGTCGATGTAGGGTCGTAGGGTGCTGAGTAGTGACAAGTGGGTATGTGATCATGAAATGGTCCTTTTGGTAGCTGTAGAACAGTTCTGCAACTATTCAAAAATAAATTCAACTAATTTTTATTCGTTTTACATTTAATTTAATATTAATAAATAAAATAAAGTCTATTTAGCAAACCATAGCTATAACAATAATTGACATACAAGATATTATTAATAGTTATAGTTTCATCGAACAAATGGTTATTCAAAGTTCAACGTAAAGTGAGATTTTTGGTAGAAAATTGGATCTAATAGTATTTTTGAGAAAAGAATTTTCAGTTCTTAAAAAAAAATTGGGGAAAACCAATAAAAATAGGGAAATGGAGATTTTTACACAAAACCAATTTCGACAAAATCAATTCGGATTTTTTGTTTCATTTACAAAATAAATAACTATAGATTTAAAATTTTCACCAAATATTGGAATGAATAGGTATATAATTTACTTTTACTAGATGTAAAATAACTTTCAAAATATTTTGGCTCTTTTATGTTATTTATGGGGAATTGACATTTTTAATTAGAGTGGAATGGTTCAAAGTTACCCCACAAAATAATGGTTCACTACTTTGTTGGACAACATTAATTTTTAAATACATATAACAAATAAACTAAAGTATTAATTACTTGTTCGAAAATTAATTTCGATAGATTGAAATACTCCAAAGTCCAAATAATATTTTGCTTTAAAAATTAAAATATGAAATTAATAATGGATATTGTCATTTATAAATGAATAAAAATCTTAAAAAATGATAACGATATGTTATTATTTAGGATAGTATAATTATAATTTTTTTTTTTAAATGTTGTTTAGTAACAACTTAAAATTTTATTAAAGAAATATTTCTAAAAACATTAATGTTTTCTGAAATAATAAATGTCGTACGTCAAATAGTCAAATCCGTCAAATCTCGAATATTATAATAAATGCTAATGTATGTTAATGGTTTGCAAATATTATAAATATAATTAATATTTTAATATGAGTAAGTGCATTTGTTTACGTCATTTAGAACTAATTTGATATAGGTATTATATTATAATATATAGTTATTGATTAGGTATATGAATATTATCTTATATTATTGGTGTATATATAAATATATATATATATTAAACATAAAGAAAAACAATTAAAAATTGTAAACTAAATTGGCAATTATTTTTTATAATTTGTTATACTATCATATTTGATTTGTTATAATTGTTAATTTGCAATCAAGGTTATGTGTACCATCTTGGCCCTAATTTTCTATCACCCAACTATTTTCATTTTAAGATCAAAGACGTTGCGAAAACAGCTTTTTCATGTTTTCAACGACATACCTATACGGTATAATATCTTGATACTTAAATACGTTTAAAATAATACATTTGTTCAGAGATAGCTAATTTAAAATAAATGCTGACCAATCATATGAAAAACAATAATATGTTTTAATTGGCATAACATAAAATACACTACTAATGAAGCAAAAAAAATATATATATTTCTAAGTTATAATAGAAGAAAAGTTAACGTTATATAATAAAGAAGACATTTAATGAACTTACCAGGCCTTGAATTCGTTTTATCGGAGGTAGACGTCAGCTGGTGGTGATTTTCTTGAAAAAACATATTATTGCATAGAACCGAAGCAGGTGGAATTTGCATTGATTGGTCGTCAAAACATTGAATTGTGGGTGTCATTCTGAAAAAAATAATTTATAAAATTATGGTTCATTATAGATTAAAGGTAAATGAGTAGTATATTATAAGAATATAAGATATTATAATCAAATTATTTATAGATACTTATACTAATTATACCTTCATACACTATGTAGAAATGTGACTATTTTATAATTATACTCTTTGTATCACACTTTGTATCACTATATTTTGTGAAAACCTTTTTTCCGCGCAATCCGAATGTGTTGAAAATAATATAACAACTTGTTATTAACAAGTACCTACATAATATTAATATATTATAATAAATAATAATGTAATATGATAATACAATAAAATAATTCGGGAGTGTGCACACCGTGAGCTAATACCGCGAAACGCGAGTGCACTTGGGTAAAATATATGCAATAATATACTACATCATGAAAACAATTCAAAACTAAATAATAGTCAATAGACATCGATAAACGTATAAAACACATAAAACAACCGATAGAAATGTAAATTTTTTTTATACCACAAACAAACGATAAACAACTAATATTGCATACTAAACAAAAATTTGAAAAAAATTACGGTAATAGTGTTCGCGCATAACTGTACATTCACGTGGTCAGACGTCAAAAAATTAACAATACGCAAACATTTTCGTCATTTTCTGGGTTTAAGACGATGCGGCAGACGTGCGATCACTGCTGCGTTACACATATTATATACCTATAATAATGGAATAACTATAAAAACAATAATATACCTGTGCAAGGGGTTGTAGATGAGTAGGTCTGGTCGGCCCAGGTACGAATACGCGTATAATATTATTGTCGGCGGGCAGATGACAGTGTGTGACTGCTGCTGAAGCTGCAGGTGCTAAGTATGGGGATGTGGCGGGGTAGTAATAGTACAGATATTATTCGGCGGCGTACCTATATATCTCGTGGGACGAGCGTTCGCGAATATTATTCCACGTCCGCGCTTGCTGAGCCCCGACGTGAAAATATTACGATCGTCGTCGGTCGCGAATTTTTGTCGGAATTTCGAAGGGGGCGGGTCGACGACGACGGCTGCGGCGGCGGATCGCGAGAGAGAGAGAAAGAGTGAGTGATACGCGCGTGTGCACTTGCCCGAATTCACGAGACGATTGTCGGGCGGCTGGCTGGCACGACGGCGACGACGACGATGGTAGTACGCACGCAAAGTACAGCATATATATATATATATAGATATACATACGGTATTATATTATAGTTGGCGAGAAGAATGGCAAAATATTCACACACACGCACACGCGCGCGCGGTCGGCGCTCCACGAGCCTGCACACGCACTCACGCACACGCACGCGACATTTGCGGACGACGCGACGGGGTGAGTCGCGGCCGTGGTCGTCGTCTGGGTGGGGGGGTTGGGGGGGGAGCGAGGTGGAGAAAACGCGAGCGCGTGGACAGCCGGTGTATGATGTATGTATGCACAACGCACGTATATATATATATATATATATTATAATATAACATTATAGTGTTGTTGTCGGTCCCGCGTATGTCGCCACGCGCGCACACGTACACACGCACACGCGCTGGCGAACTCTTCTCGGGCGGCGCCGCCTTCGTATCGGCGTTCAGCGCAGAAATATATATTCCACGGTATTCGTGTGACCGTGCGCCGTCGTTACCTACCGTTACCAGCGGCACTCGGATCTTATCAAATTTTTCCGCTAAAACAAAAACATGCCCTTGCCGGGTCTTGACGGTCCGTGATCGCCGTTCGGTCTACTACTCTACTTAACTCTTAACTTAAATAATATCAATTATATAGCCATAAAAGGTTTTTTTATTTTTCGTAACATTTTTTTTTCCATTACATTATTTTCTTGACTGCTGACAAAAAAAGAAAAAACCGCCTAGCTCACGGCGTTGACGGTCAATCTGCAATCGCGTTTTAACTTATCAATATCATAATATTATTATTGAGTATTGACTTGTTTACTGTTACGCTTAGATACTCCGTGTTTTACTATTACTTTCGTTTCCCACGTTCGAACTTTATATTATTTATTATTTTTCGTTTCAAACTATCCCGAGCATCAGAGCTGTGGCCATTAGGAGGAGAATTCTCGTTTTATTTACCTGTTATTATTATTAATTATCAGATACCTATCTATTGTTTATCTGACACGTCGTATAGGCTCAATCACAAGTGGCTTTGACGTGTAGCTTAGTTTCGGAGCTCCTGTCTTACTTCGGTACATAGTTTACGAGTGGGTCCGTTCATACACTTCGTGTCATTCAATTAATTTCGTGGGTGTTGTTCGAATCTTTAAATTTAGTCCCGTGATTTGTTATTAGTGTTATTACAATGAACTCCACGGACGACGAATATTGGAATGAAAAAAGTTTTGAAGGATTTAGCTTTGCAGATGAGGTATTAATGCATTGTTTATTTGTTATATTATTCAAAGTTATTATTTATTTATAAGAATATGTCAAATCCTTAGTATTGCCTCCGTCTTACAATTGTGTAACATAGCAGTTTTATATTCAGCAGAATCAAATTCGTACTACTAGCTTAGTATATTAGAGTGAATTAATCTATTATCAAACTTAAAGGTAACAATATTGTTAAGTGCACCTCATAGACATTTATTTTGAAGGTAACTAAGTGAGTTACAACATATCACTTAGTAATATCTTACAATTTTAAAATTTAAATATCAATAAAAGCCTATGATATGCCATAGTTGATATGCTTATTCCTTACCTTAAGTATGATAATAAGGTAATTCTACTCTAATTATTATAAATCTAACATAAAATTGATTATTTTGAATATAAATTTGTTATATTATAAGATACGAGACACTACATGCGTGTTCTATGTTTTCATAAATTAATTATTATTAGGGCTCGGATTTATATGTATTTATGAAATCAAAATATGTATTTACGTTAGCAAATTATGTACATAAATATGTGTTAAAAATATCAAAATATGTATTTTACTAATATGATTTATTTATTAATATTTAATTACATAATATATCCATATGAGTTTAAATATTAAAATTATTAATAAAAAAAAGGTGTTACAAATTATAAAATATAAAAAAAATAAAAATTTTAATTATCTTAATTACAATTTATGATAACAGCCATTTTGAAATTTTGAAATTCAAAAGATCTTTGATTTTGTCCTAAAATTGCCTTATACCGACTAAATGATATTTCGGGTTCCACTTATGTTATTGGACAGTATTGCATTTTGATTATGTCTGAAGGAGTAAGTTATATATCTACCGTAGATTAAATTCAATAATTGGTATTATTATTTTGTATTTTTGGAAATATGAGAAATTTTCTCTATTGAAAAATAAAATCCTACATAATTTAATTATTAAAAAATCGTAAATAAGCAAATTGTCAAAATATGTAGAAAAAAATGGAATTATTGAGAAATATGTAAAAATATGTACTTATGGCAAAATATGTAAAAATATGTAAAATAAAATATAGTTAATTTCATTAGAAATCTCTTGAAACGAATTTATCACTCACTTAAATTAATTTATCAAGTCACAGTAAAAATATGTATTTACATATAAATCCGAGCCCTAATTATTATATTGTGTAAAGGCAATATATGTATTAAATAATTTATTGGTACATCAATATTCAATATATACATTACATTATGTTTAAAATTGACTCTAGATTGAATTACCTACATAATAATATGTTCTATGATTTACTTAAAAGTTGGAGGCGAGGTTGGAGGGAATAAAAATATACCTTTGCACAAACATTACATCATAACCTCACAAGTACACAACATATTAATCTAACCACTTTTTAAAATTATATATATTTTTATAGGCGTAACCAAAGAACAATTTAACTAGCGTAACTATAGTCCTTTAAGTTAGGGGGAGGGGGCAAGATTCCTAAATATTTTTTATACCAAATTTGTTTTAATTAGATTATTATTTATTGTTTCTATTGGTGTTTACAACTGACTTGAATGATTATTAGTTTATTATATTTTTTTATATTGTAGGCAAAAATAAAGTTAATAATTGCATGTTTATAAGCATATACATTAGGTAACCCAACAATTCTGGGGTCCTAAGCACCCCCTAACTACGTCTATGTATATTTTAAATAATTTATGTGTTTAATCAGTTAGATATTAATTGAAAGTGAATAAGAATTATAATTTTTTTTATTAAATAGGTATTCTAATTATTGAATTATTATTTTTATTTAGGAAAAGGAGTTGAATTTAACTAAGAAAATTCCACCAGAATGTGAAAGTAATTATAAAATATAATATAATACTATTACATTTATATGTGTTATGGATTCATTGCTAGTTTTAACTGTGACTGATAAAAAAAATAAATTTATTAGGTTTACAAATTGGATCTACAAAAACTAAATTAGAAAATGTTGAATCATTGGATAAATTACTTTCAAAAGAAATTTTAGATAAAAGTGAGTTTTATTTCTAAATTATAGTTTGTAAATTTATTAATTATTATTATGTTTTACAGTATTTCTAAAGCGTGATTCAAAGACACATAAAATAAATTTAACTCAAGTAATAAAAATTTAATATTTTTGATTTACATACAATTATATACTTATTTTTTTGTTTTTAGAAAAAACTTAATATCGTTAAATCCACAATAGAAAATATTGTAATGTCTTATACATATACACTAGAACCATATCGCAGCTTAGAAGAAAAAACAATGTTGTTAAAAGAAGCTTTGGATACAGAAGATGGGAATGCAATATTAACTGTATACAATTTCTAAATAAATTAAATATATAAATATTTCTATAATTTATGTGGTGTTTCAGGTTGTTATATTTTTAACAAACACTTTAAAGAAAGGTATTTTCCAGCGTATATTACGTGAAAATCCTATTGCCGCTTCTCATTATGTTCAATATTTATATTCCAAACAATACATTGATGAATTAGTTGACACTTTAGAGTATGTTCATGTATGCTAAACAATTAAACTGAAATATAATACAGTAAAACATATTTTTACAGAATGTTGGGACGTACAAAAGATGCAATGGTAAGATACAATTATTTAAGATGAATGGCCAATAAACAGATCTTTTCGAGAGGCTGTGTGTCGTGTGTGAGAAAGATTTTAAAATGCAATACTTAAAAGGTTAAAAATTCCTTAGAAATGTATTAAATATAAATTTTTGAAATTTGAAGTAGTTTAGAGAAATATTATTTTAGGCATTTTGAATTTTAATGTGTTAATAATATAATTACATTTTTTTACTATAATATTTAATTATAAAAAATTTTGTTTTTATGAAACCTTACTTTTTACAACACCTTTATGAGTGTATATATTTTTTGACAAAGAATTTGTTGTCGTATAATTTGTTTTTTCTGTATATCAATATTTTTGTGTAATTTTATTCACTTAACATTTTTAAAAATTCATTATTGTTAAATCAATATATTTTTTGAATTTGAATTTAAATACAAGCAAAACAATTTTGTATTTTAATATGATATTATAAAAAAAAAAAAAACTAACTAATAAGCATTTGAATACACTTAGAAAAAATATTTTAATATCTTTGTTCAGTAGATATTTTTTAACAGATCTTTATATGGTTTAATTTTAATTTCAACTACTAAGCATGAAATAAAATATTTTATATGACATACAAAATAGAAGATAAACAGATAACAAATAATATGGCATCAAACTGTTACTTGTTTATAAAATATATTATAATTTGTATACATTTTATTTTTAAGATGATGCTATTCAAATTTGGATGTCGAAATCCTCAAAACTGTTTGCAGAGATTCAATGTATGTGTTAATCTAGCAGATGACCAATATGATAAACAAATTATATCACAACTTATTCATTTAGTTGGTAATTAAATATATACCAAGAACCAATTTTTTTTTATTTTTAATAAAATATTCTATTATGTTTTAGGAAAAAGTGCACATTTCATGTCTGTTGTTTCGCTGGTATCTGACAAATGCAAGGAGCAACAAAATATTCAATTTTGTCGTGCGGTGGCTAATGAATTTAACTTGAGTACTAAACAGTTAGAAGCTACATTGTTAATGACATTTTGCCAACTACAAAATTGGATTCTTGTGGATGACATGTTATTAAACAAAGTAATTTGAATTTTTATGTTTCAATATAGGTATAACAAATTTTTATACAAAGCATTAAATACATTCTATAGTTGTACTATATTAACTTTAAAAATTTTGATTTATTTAAAATAAAGTACTATACTGTTTGAAATACATAATTTTAAATATTTTTCTATGTTACAAAATATTATGGTTTTGATGTATTTTATGTAACTGATGTTTGAATTAATTACTATAACAACTTTTATTTCAAATTATAATATTTGTTTAAAATTCATAAAAATAGAAGTATTATTATTTTTAATTTTAGAATTGGCTTGGAAAGGATAAATTAGCGTTATCATTACCTATTGGTGAAACTGTTAAACTATTGTACAATAATGGTGCTCCATCATCTTCATTAACTCGTTATATAAAAATGATTAAAGATTCAGATGAACGTTTAGAATTGGCAAAGAAATTTGATTGTCATCATATAATTATTGATGTATGGTAACAATTATTAACAATGAAATTAATCATGGAAAGTATCAAATTCTCTTATAATATTTGTTAATTTAGGATTTTGCATTGAAAAAAGATCGTCGAGGATTATTAGTATACAAGACGACTTTACAAAAACAATCTGAAAGCTATTATTATGCCGATGTAATTTTAAAAAGTCCAGTAAGTAATAATTATTAACTATTTTATCTGTATCTATATATTATATTATATATATTTTTACCTTAACTATAATTTATCATATATCTTGTTTTGCTTGGAATTTGAAAATTTTAAATTCAACAATTTATCTATTATTTATTTAAAAATAACTAATTACATCATTATGTTTTTAATTTATTTATTACTCATCGTTATTATTATTCTGTGACCCGGATGACTTAGGTTAGGTTATACCATAGGTATGATATTTAATTAATTTATTAACACTATACAACAATTTATAAGGTTATTACAGTTATTGAAAAAATATAGAAATTGATTCATGGATAGATAACAGCATAAAATAAAGATATTGGTATATACAATTTCAACAAAATCTATTATAAACAATAAAATATAAACTTATATATAAACAAATAAAATAAAATAATTAATTAATTAGCTAACAAGTTAGAATGTGCTACATGGTGTTATTGGCACTACTGAGCATACAGTATAATGGATGGTTGTGACCACAAGAGGAAGAGTGAGTAGGGATTTAGAAAAGTGCACGATGCCTTGATGGTTAGATCGGAATGCAAAGATTAATAGAGGAAGGAGGTTTGGAGCGTCTATTGGTATTGTTCTATGTAATCTATTAGCTATTGGTTCTTAATTCAATGAATATAATGTACAAAACAGGTTGTCATCCGGGTTAGTTCTTAATTGAATATAATATATCATATTTATTTGTATATTTTTTCTCATAATTTTTAAACAAATACAGGATGATACTTTTATCATAAAACACTCATTATTTCAAAAAGTATTCATGTTTTTGAAAACATTTTTTTACATAGTTTCAAGTTGTTAAAAAAACATAACAATTTTATTAAAAAATTATACTTTTAATTATTTTTTATCCTTATATATTTTAAAGTTTTTTTACTTTTTTAAATGACAACATAGTTTTAATTTCATATTTCAAAGCAGAATAATTTTCTGAGTATTTTGATACATAAAAATTGAATTTAGGGCAAGTAGTTTATGAGTTATAAGTATTTAATGTTTTGATGTGTGGAGTAGAGTGGTACAGGGTTACCCCGCAAAATGTTTGTCTACTACTCCGCTTGTCTAAACTTTAAATACGTATAACTCATAAACTACTTGCCCTAAATTCAATTTTTATGTATCAAAATACTCAGAAAATTATTCTGCTTTGGAATATGAAATTAAAACTATGTTATCATTCAAAAAAGTAATAAACTTAAAAATAATATAAGGATAAAAAATATTTAAAAATATAATTTGAAGCTCTGTAAAAATTTTTTTTTCAAAAACATGAATACTTTTTGAAATAACGAATGTTTTGTGAAATTGTTGTTGAGTATTACTAAAAATTATTTTTATCCACTATTCAGTATTTAGTAATATGGATAGCCTGTTTGAAATGGTTATTTTATTTGGTTCTAAAACTTATAAAAAATTTCACTTATAAAAATATATTTATAATTTATGTGCATAAAATGAATCAAATTATGATAATGAATAATACAAGTTAAAAATAATTTTAATTTATTTTTTCAGAATATGAAGTGGAAAAATTAACAACATTAGTTGTAACTCATTAGTCATTACCAATTTAATAACATGCTAAAACTTTTGAACAAAATTAAGACTGAGACAGATTATTCATGATTTATAAATTATTTGCTTATATGTGTCATAAGATTTAATTTTATGCAACATATTTTTTTTAAATTTAAGCATTTATGATATTTTCTTATGATTTACATTGTATACATTTAAAAATATGTACAGTTATAAATTATACCATGTTACCAAGATATAATATATTTAAGAGAATCTACTTATCAATTATTATTTTTTTATAATTATAGTGGAAAACTGTGTACACAAGCTTAGTGAAATATAACTGTACGACTTATTAAATGGGTCAGTGAAACCTTATGGTAGAAAACTAACTGTTGTTTTACTATGGCTTTTAACGCTCTATTTGATTCCACTGTGGTTGTGCCACTTCTATGTTCCTGTACTTTTAGTTCAGTTGTTTACACATATTCTAAAGAAAGGTTTATATTTGTTGAGGTGTAAGCTTATTTTTATTTTTTATGGATATAACTAATAATAAATTTGAAAATTTTGAATCTGAAGAAAATCATGAAAGTGCCACGCCTACAACATATAAAAGGAAAATATTTGGACGTCAAAAAACCCGTATGTAATATACAAGTTATTTTAATAAATAATATAATGTTTATAAAAGTTATATCATATTATTGTGGTTTAGTATCAGAGACATCAATCTATAACCCTATTGACCCACAAGAACGGAATAAAAATAGACGTGAGTAAATTCTATACATTTTCAATCACCTACTCTTGTTTGGTTCTCAATGTTTTCATTTTTATCTTTTTATAATTTAGAATATAGTTTTGCGGATAAAACCCTAGATTGCATTACACAATGCTTTTGGCAATGTTCATCTTGTTACCAATGCAATGAAAAATCTTAATCAAAAAATAATCAGTGGTTGTCTGAACAATAAACAATAAATAGTATGGTACAAATATCTTAATAAATATTTTAATGGCTCGTTTGTAGACTTGAAATATCTCTACACAATAATATTGTATATAGCAGGGGTGGCCAACATGACTATGTACGCGAGCCACATATATTAATGCAATTATATCAAGAGTCAAATTATCTAGTCTGTACTTTTATACCACAAAAATAACAAAGATAACTAACATCCAATAAACATATCAAATTACGAAATATTAAATTATAAAATAAAAATAATAATAATAATAATAAAAATATTTTTTTTTTATATAAATGTACCTATGTAAAAAAAATTAAAATTGGTTTTTGTAAATAAGACCGCGAGCCACAAATGTCGATGAAGAAAGCTGCATGCGGCTCGCAAGCCATAATTTGGCTACCCCCGGTATATAGTATGTCACTCCTAACATTTGACTTCTGGAGTCTATCAATTCTTCAATATCAGCCCTGCCTTAGTCTATGCTCTCAATTCACCTATAATAAGGTGTGATTTATACATTTTTTTATATTTTAATAATCGATGAAGACTCAATTCCATTAATGGTTTATTATAATTTATTTATGTACTTATAAATATTAGGCATTTAACAGTCATCTCAATCTTATCAACATGTTTTAATGTTATAATTTTATATTATTATTTATTGTATTTAAATACATTGCATGTAATAACTTACATCTACAACATTTTATTTAATTACTACTTTCTTATTTTATACTTGATAATAAGTTCATACTTGTTAATGTTTCCAAATAATGAATAATGCTCATGCTCAATATCTACATTTGTTACAGGAATAAATGTTATAATTATATCAATATCTATATTTGTTTTTTATTACAATTTTAAGATTATTAAATTATTTTGTACTTGATTTTTTTTTTTTTAATAACGGTAATTGTGTTATACCAATTTTCAATTATACCATTGTAGTTAAAAATAAACTTTTTTTAAATTAGTTATGTATTTTTAACAAGATGAAAAATCCTGTTTCAATGTGGAGTGTTTTGAATTCATTATTTTACTGAATACCAAAAGAAAAAAAACACAATTTAGATTTAAACAACATAATATTGCTTTTAATACTAAAAAATAATATATTATATTACTAAGTTTGTTAACAGTCTTAAAATACCTTGTAAAAAGTAATTGAATGTATTATATTTATACAAGTTTATCGATTTCAATACACATGGCATTATAGGTTTAAAATAAGCAAAAAAATTGAAAAACATTCAGATTAAGATAGCATTCTATGGTTAATGATTATGTTAAATAATATAGTAATGTATTCAGTATTTTAGTAATAGCCTTGGCCCTTATTCATAAAATATATTCAGACACACATACAGATATTAACAGTGAAACCTCTACAAATAAATAAAAATGATTTAAGAATATGTTTGTACATAATAACAAACACTAATAAGAGATTAAAATATACATATTTTCTGCTGTAAAAAAATTAAAAACTGTCCGTGTGGATTTCTTGGTTTTTGAATGGTGTCTGTAAATAGAGGTTTTAAGGTACAAGTAACAACAATTAAAATTATTATTATTTTTACAAGAAAAAGTCCAACATTCATTGTTTGGAATGTATTCAATGTATACTGTATATAATAAATATAATATTAAAACAATTATCTTAAATAAAATCATCACAACATTAAAACTTATTATTCCACATAAATATCACAATTGGTAACCTTAATTAGAATTTATAAGTATAACACTATTTCAAAAATATTTCCTTTAACCAAAAAATAAAAATAAAGTAATAAAAATTCCACAGTTTATACTATATTACTAGTATACTATAGTATTTTAATTTATTACGTTATCTGTTGTAAAAGGAGGTTTCCATCCACCAAATTTTAATTCCAAGTATTTTGCAACAGCTACACACAACCGATCTTGATTCATTCCAGCAACCACCTATACAATAATAATATTGGATATTCATATTATTTTATCGAGCTTAAGTTCTGTAAAATAAACTATACCTGTATTCCCAATGGTAAACCATTTAGACCTAAACCAAGTGGTACTTGGGTGACTGGTAGCTTTAATACGTTGAAGATAGCCCAATAAGCAAAATTGTATGGATGTAAGAATGGTTCATAATGGTGTTTTGCTGTAGTTGGAGACGAAGGGAAAAATAGTACGCTATCATCACCCAACAATGTCTAAAACATGATCATTACTTTTATTTGCTTACTACTAGTAAATGTTATCCTTGCATATTATAAATTAAACTTGTCAATCATCAATATTAAAATATTAAAGCATACCTATCTCAATCAGCAGTATAACTTAAAATTAATAGCAAGTCTTGATATAAATTTAACTATGGGCCAATTATTCTAATCATAACTCCCAATATTTAAAAATGTTAACTTTTAATAAAAAAATATATATATTATTAGTACATATCATTAATAAAATGCATGCACTAGTTCCTGGTACTATAAACTACCTACAACTCAGATATATTTAATTGTTCCTTCATTTAACAGAAATGAAAAATTTTTTTATAAGAGTTAAATTATAGAAATTTATTCTAAAACTGCCACACCCACAATTCATTATGTAGCGGTAAAGATGAACATATTTAATTTGAAGTTAAAATATTTACTATAATACTTATACATTATACTTATTACTATTACAGACCACGTCAATGTTATCAACATATTGAATACAATACACAACACAACCTTTTCTGTGACCTTATAAGCTTCGAGTCACAATGATAAAATGAAACTGCAGTAGTTTTATATACAGGGAGGTATAAGAGGGATTCGACCCTACCAATAAATTTAACTTATCAAACCAAAAACTCTCAGTCCTGTATTTAAAAAAATAAAATATCTATATATTTACCGATACTTCATTTGAAAGTTTTTCAATCTCAGCATCAGCCCAAACTGCATTTACTTTTGGTAGTTGCAAATCTATTAATTTTAATACTGCAGCTAAGGAATGGTTTGACATTCCTACAAATGTTTTTAAAACTTCTGTCCATACAGAAACTTTAGTCTAAAATTAAACATTTTAATAAACATTTATATTATTATTTTTGAGGTAGTCATAAATAAGTTACTTGATTGTTTCCTAATGTTGCACAAAAATCTGATTCTTCCTTTGTCATAGCGTGTCTCCACAAACTATAGCTATAACTAGTTCCTGAGAATTGTACTTTGAGTGGAGGAAGTTCAGTGATAGAAGTTATAGACTCTATAACATTAGCTAAAACTATTTGTAACTCATCACTAATTGGACTGACTCGAGCATCATTGGGTTTATCAACATAGTAGTACTTTAAACTAGACAAATCAACCTAAAGAAATATAAAAATAATTAAATTTATTTAACTGCAAATTTAAGAATTTTTTAATAATTTTAAATAATATATGCTTATATGCTTACTTCTTGGCCAATTTTTAATTCCAAAGATTTTTCAGGTCCAAGGAAAGCTTTAATTACTGGAGTTAAATCATCAGCATATTTAGTAATAGGTCCTGCACTGACCATGGTTTGTTTTTCCGTGCCTTTTCTAAATGTCATACCTTTTGTATTTATAAAACCTGAAAAATGGTAAAGATAATTATGAAAAAAAACAATATTGATCAGTGGATGTCAACTTAATAAAATTAATTATTGTATTTCACAATGTATTTCAATGTATTTAACAACATAATACAATAAAGGTAGAAAGATGCAGAGGCGGATTGGCCCACCGGGATACCAGAAAGTTCTCGGTGGGCTGATAGTCGTATTATAACTCTGGGTCGATGTACTTGGTAATTGGTGGGCCTGTGGCGGATATTTTAGTCAATCCCCACTAGAAAGATATACTACATTAGTAAAAAAAAAATAAACAATAGTTTAACCATCATAAACATAGGTGTCCAGACATGTATGGCAGGAAAATTTAATCAAAATTGGTTATACTTATACCGCATCATGAGCACACATGATACAATGGATCCATAGATAATTTTTTTCATAATTAATATAATTGGTGTTAAATCTAGGAGGGTAATCTAAGGATATCATAAAATTATGTACAAATTTATTTAGGTCAATTAGTCAATAAGTAACAACTTTTACCATTTGTTACTTCAAAACACTTCATGATTACTGATTAATGGTGACTGATGAGTAATAACTAATAACTTATAATTAGTACAACGACTTATTTATGTATTTACATATTTTTTTCTAGTTGAACTTATATTATACCATAAACAAAATAACAAGCAACACAGTTGAAAAAATAATTAAAATATTAAAATATTATTAGTCATAAAATCAAAAATTATTTAGATAACACAATACAACATGCACTAGGACAATTAATAAAATTTAAATAGCATACAATAGAAAATATTACTTTCAAAAATCAAAGAACTAGATAGATAGAACATATATGGTGCAAGTAAAAGGTAAGATAAATTAAGTAACTGTAAATATTAAGTAAAGTAAACCTAACAAAAAGAACCAGTAAAGTCAATTCAATCTGGAGTTTGTATATAAATAAAAACTGTATTCATAGCTAATAAAATACATAATATATTACACCTGTGACCTGTGCAAAAATGTTTGAATGATTTACTTACTGTATTTTTTTTATATAAACAATTTTAATAAACTTTAAAAATAACAATAATAATAATATAACATGATAAAAACATAGAAGAAGAATTTTCCAAGAATTTTCACTGGTACTAAGTATTATATTGAACAAATTAAAAATATTTGATCTGATAAAAATAAATAAATAGTAAATTTATTATTTGTCTTACCCGTAGTCAATTTATGTCCAAATAAACCACAATTAAATGCTGGTATACGTGCAGATCCTCCAATATCTGTTCCAAGACCCAAAGGACTACCACAAGCTGAAACTATACTAGCCTAAAATAAAAAAAATATTTCTCACTAAAGATTTTATTTTTATATAATTTTAAACATACTTCTCCACCAGAAGAACCACCAGCTGAATGATTTGTGTTGTAAGGATTATTTGTTTGTCCGTAAACTTTATTTCTAGTTTCACACCAGAGGTTTATTTCTGGAACATTTGTAACGCCTAAGAGTATTGCACCAGCAGTCTTTAATGATTTAACAATTTCTGCATCTTCATTGCTTTTCATGCCAGTTCTAGATACCAGACCAAAAGTAAAAGCCATTCCTTTTGCTCCTGTACTTTCTTTAGATGTAAATGGGATACCAAATAAAGGTTTGCCATCAAAAATTAAGTTTATTTTTTCTTCTGTATCAGCTAGTTCGATGAGTTTATCATATTCATCAGCTTCGGCTAATGCTTTGTCAAAACGTGTATCAACTACAGCATTTAATATTGGGTTGACTTGTTCAATTCGTTTGATGAAGCATTCAACAACATGGCGACAAGTAACTTCCTTATTTTTAATTTTATTGACAATAGTTGTACAACTATCAAGAACCAATAGATCTTCTACTGGGGGCAATAATTTTGATGGTGTATCTTTATAAATATAGTGAAATACAAATGACACAATTAAGTCATAAATAAATCGAAAAAATGAAATTACATATGACAAACAGTTACAAAGATTTTGAGTTCTGGGTTTTTTTGATGGACGGCTTTTCTTCGAAGAAACTTTTTCCTGTTTTTCCTAAAAATACATATAATAGAATTTTTATTCCAACAATTTTAAGAATATACTATTATTTTATTTCTCAAACTGATATTTCATGTACAACTTAATGATTATAAATAAGAAATACTTAGAGATAGCTCATCAAAAATAGTAAGTAGGTAGATAGTAAATACCCAGTCAATACTCATAAGTAAATACTAAAATTAATGTTGTGTAATAATCAATTAATGTAAAATTATACAAAATTTGTAATATATACGATTATGAAATCGGCTATAGCCATAGCTATTTTATACTAGTTTTTTTAACATGTTTACAAAATAATATTGACAACAAAACGCAAATATTAAATGCATTAGAGAAACTACTGTTTAAAGCTCAAAACATTAAACAAGTAACTACAGTTTCACCTACATTTTTTTGATAGGTACTTACCAAGACGAAAATTAAAAATTAATTAAAATAATATACTCAAACAAAAATACAGTAGATGGAATGATTTTTATTACCTTTCTATGACCAGCCATTGCGAGTAGATAGGTAACGACGAGTAGATTTATATTTTCTTTAAGTTAACACATAACACGGAAAGAAAATTAAAAAAAAAAACAAAACTTTGACATACTACTGATCGTCAATTTTAAGGTGGGGTAAGTAGACAATATTATTATTGATATGTATGTAAATAAGTCGTCTGCCGCGGAGTAGGAACAAGTCGCGTTTCACACAGCTACGCGACCACCTTGAAAAAAAAACGGAATATTGAATAATAATTTATGTTATTATTTTTGAAATCAATATAAAACATTTAATTACTGTTTCTCAAAACAAATTATCCACAAATCATAATTTTTATTTGTAGGTCAACGTAAAATGGCGCAATGAGAACGATTCGTTCCACATTTTTAATACCTATTTATTTTTATTAATAATTATTATAGTTGACTTGTTACAAATACTAAATACGTGTATACTATTGCTTTTTGTGTATTAGTTTTATGTATTGTTTTTTTATGATAATTAGTAATTAATGTATAATCATTGATCACTTATAGGTAAAATATAAACATGAACTCTGAACATTCTAACATTGAACATCCAAAGTTTAATACACATTTCTACAATCTATAGTAAATAGTAAATAGAAATCTGTGGTTTAATATCAATGCTAATCATAAAACGCCAAGGTCGATAGATTGTATTATCAGTGTTATAGGGACCATGTTTGATGTTTAGTTGTTTGCTTCGGTAATATGTAATAACCGTATTTGCGGAAAATACTTTTTGAGTGGATATTTTGTATTTAAATATCTATTGGAAAAATAAATTTAATAATTAATTAAATAATTTTTCAGGAGAATGGGATTAAGGAAAAGTATGATTAAAACTGAAGAAGTTGTGTGTGATTTTGGAGAAGAAAATCAATAAAATTATTGAGCAAGTAATGTGATGAAAACGGGAAATGATGCGTAGTGTATGAAATGAATAAGTCCAAATAAGTACTTAGATACTACCTGGGATCGATGGTACAAAATAATAGTGGTTTTGAGGATGACATCGGCAATATAATTATGTGGGATAGATGAAATGGAAAGAAACGTTATTTTGTGTAACAAGAGGATGCTGTTGAGATTATTAGACAGTTGTGAGTCTAGGTAGTTATGTTATACTATGAATCAAAATGTTGGTCAATGAAGAAAAATAGAACATAGGGTATAGCAGAAATAAAAATGCCAAGGTGAATATGCAGAATCACTAGAGAAGATAGAATAATAAATCAAATCATTAAGATTTAAAGGTAGTGAACTAGTGTAAGAGTGATGGTACCTATGCCATCAGTTGTAGACAAAATAAAGAAGACTGAGTTTCAACTCGGCCATATTATGGTTCATGAGGAGAGGTAACTCAGGGGCAGTGAGAGTAGTTAAGGAAATATAGAAGGAAAGATAAGATTAGGAAATAGGAATTGTTAAACAGAATACTTGAAAATAATATGAAAATGGGCGACCAGAAAATCTTGAAAATTTAATACAAGGTTTCTTATAAGTTGTTCTTTAAAGTGATAAAAAAAAATCCTAAATCGTTGGTCACAATTTTTTTTTTATAAATGCTTAAAGTTCGAATTTATACAAAATATGTCAAAATTGCGAAAATTTGCAAGTAATTTTGTGGTTAAAAAATCGTAAAAATTTTTTCTTTTATAACTAAGTTTTGAAAATTTGGTACAAGGTTCTCCATAAATTTTTCTTCAAATATCTGTTAAAAAAACTCTACCGGATTCAGACAAAAAATTTTTATGAGTGTTTGAAATTTAAATTTTTACAAAACCACGTTAAATAACGGTTTAGCCTCAAACGATTTTTGATATTTGTTGTAATTCAAATAGTATAAGTCGTAAATACTTGAAAATTTTACCAGTTATTTAGATTGCCATTTTCTTTACGTGATTTGATTTTCAAAATATTTTGACTTTTTTTGAGCTATTTATAGACAATTGAAATTTTAAATTTTTAAAAATTTTTTTTTTTATAAATATTGATAAAAAAAATTTAGGTGGGAAAAATTACTTGAAAATTTAATTGTAGGGTCCACATAACTTGTTCTAACTCTCATTCAAAAATTATAAAAATACATAGTCACAATTTTTTTTTATTAGCATTAGAAGTTCAAATATTGACAAAAATTCGTCAAAATCATGAACATTTTTAACTATTTGGTAGTTAAAAATGTATAAATATTTTACTATCAAAAGCTAAGAATTGAAAATTTAATACTATGCTGTGCATAAGTTATGCTTAGAATAATCATAAAAAAGTTTGAGGATTATTCAATTTAAAAAATTTTACGAGTGTTTAAAGTTTTAATTTTAATTTGAAATCAAAAATACACGTGTAAAATAACGTTTTACTAATAATTTTCGATTTTTGTTATTTTTAAATAATTACTAAACGTAAGATCTTGAAACTTTTAATTAAATGTTTGAATTTGTTTCAAAATAGAATATATGACAATATTTAAATATAATATATCCTAGACTGACAAATTATCTCCGTTCAGAATCGTTTTTCGTATACTATGAAAAACCTACCCTAGTCCGAGGTCCATCCCACCCCCTAATGCTGTACAGCAGAGCGATACTCACTTACTCGCTTTTTTTGTTTGTTTGTTTGTGGATCGTTGTGCAATAATGGGCCCCTCAAGCCGAGGGCTCGTGGCATTTTCACACATCGCACACATGTATGGCACGCCACTGGTACTTATTACGTTATAAAAATTGATTGTTTGTGCTATGTTGCTTTTAATACTCAATATTGCCAAATTTTAGCTGGCTAAAACTTCTCTCCGCAGTTGCACTGCTGACTGGAGGTGTATAAAATATTTTATACAAAATATACAAATACTTGGATAAGAAGAAACCACGTCTCAAGATACGAACTTCAACACTTAATTTAATTAAAATGGTCTAGTTTTATTATAAACTTAAAGTTGATGGTAAGCCAGACAAAATGAACGGTATTTTACTTCTATATCCATTTCGTAATTAATAATTTGTATAATAATCGTATAATACGTTATTAATAAATAAAATATTTGTCAAATCATCAATGTTTCAATTACTAGATTTACATACATTTTTTCGGGAAATATTAAATTTGACCCACTTTTGTTTGTGTCTTTGATAGTGAAATAAGTTGGGGGATATTATTTTTTCAAAACTATTGTATATTGTAATACTACTAATACTTTAAAAAACGTCAATATTTCTATTGTTTCTTGATATAAATAATTATTCAATTGGTGTTTAATAAATATTTTATGTAAAATACTAAGACAACAGTGTTGTGTAATTTTCCTCACCACCTTTAAACGACACGCAATAACATCGTCTGTGTTGCTTATGAGGTATTACACGAGGCGCGTTTTTTTTATTGTGGTGTCCCCAGTAGGCCTAATCCACATCGTAAGCGAGAATGCGCGAACGTCGATGGACTTTAATAATTGATATAGTTAGGCAGATTAGTAACTGCACTTTCTCGCGTATAAAATTTGTGTTATATTTATATACCGATATAAGTAATGCAAATGCATTATATATAGTTTATAATTATTATACATTTAATAAGAAGGTTTTAATTGGTTTAAATTTAAAATTTTAGTTTTGTCGTAGCACGGCATTCGCCCTTTCCAGCTTACTAGTGTTGAATTTAAATGCTTGTCTTAACTTTTAAAGAAATAAGTGAGGCTGTAGGTGCTGAGGAATTATTAGTCATATCCTATTAAAAGTTCAGGGAGTAAAAATGGGTTAATGTATTTTAGGTACCTACTTATCGGATTTTTTTTATTAAAATCCGGGTAAAAATTTTATGGATTACGGGTTGTGTCTGTAATCGGGTATAATTGTTTGTGAGCTAAGTGTGTGAGGTATAAAAGTGGGACAAATCGTTTATAGGTTGTGGATTTTGCGTTCAAAATCGGGTAAAATTGTAGTGGCTTATGAGTTTTGCATTCAAAACTGGGTGTTATTTTTTGTGGGCAGGGTTCTAGGGGTGTGAGGTACAAAAGGGGGATAATCGTTTACAAATTATGGATTTTGCGTTCAAAACCGGGTAAAATTTTGGTGGCTTATGAGTTTTGCGTTCAAAACCGGGTACAATTTTTTTAGGGCTAGGGTTCTAGGGGAGTGAGGTACAAATGTGGGACAAATCGTTTCAGATTATGGATTTTGCGTTCAAAATCGGGTAGAAAATTTGGTGGTTTTGCATTCAAAACCGGATTAAATTGTTTATGAGTTTCTTATCTGAAACTGGGTAAAATTTGCGAGTAGTGTGATGGGTAAGGTGCTGTCGCTGTGTAAGTGAGTTTCAGGTATGGAATAGGGTAACATTTTTTGCGGGTTACCCTTTTTTACTCCCTGAATTAATAATGTGACGGAACTAGAATATAGAAATTATGAACTCAAAATTTTAAATAATTTATAACTAAAAATATTAAATTTTAAATTTGCATAATTTACATATTTAAATGCATACATTGCATGTTTTTGTGTTAGTGAAATATAATTTATAGAAATAAAATATACGTTATTTGAAAATAATAATAATTACGTTAAATAAAGGATAATACCTATCCTCCGATTACTATTATTTAAATTCAACACTTTTCTTACTCTAACTATAATAACTTACTATTCTAACTATATTTTAACTATATTTTAACTATATATAATAATAATAATAATAATAGGTATATATAGCATAATATAAATCAATAATTAATACAAGTCTATGATATAATGATATAATATTTTATTGTAAATGTTTAGATTAGACAGACAGCTATTGGAACTGAATTATTAAAACTACAGTATCTACTTAGGGTCTACTTAGTCTATAACAGTACAATAATAATAAATAAATATTACTCACAAAATAATAAATAAATTTCTTACGGATAGCAGACTGGTCAGCTTATCCGCTTGATCCTATTAGCTATATATAATATTAAAAATAAACTCACGCACAAGATAATAGACATACCTATTACAAATATGTAGGTGATAATGGGGTACACCGTACACATTGTATAAAATACAATAAATTCCGTGGCGTTTTGCACATATAATATGAACGCATTCAAACAATTTAAAAAAATATAGAACTTAAACTATATGTAGTGCCAATAATATAATATATAATTTAGTTAAATAAAGAAACTTAGAAATAAAAATACGATTTGCGCTGCTTTACAAACTTAAACACTATATACTATATATAAAATATCGTAAAAAACGATTAATGTGTATTATGTGTGTGTGTGTTGCCGGCCGGCCATAGTCGATGTTTATATCCGGTGCAGTGAAGGGAGAGACAACTAAATAAAATAATAATAATATTATAGGTACCTAAGCGGTACGAATAATGTGGGGATGATGCGACACGAACAATTATTATTCCTTATACTAAATCGCCGAAATCCGCTGGTCATTGAATCATCATCTGTTTCAATCATAAGTGATTCTCTATCCGTAAATGTATTAAATAAGTGTATAGGTAAAGCAATTAAATTACTTATATATATTATATACTATTACGTTACAACTATAATAATTACTAAAAATAATTTAAAAAGTCTATATATCTATACATATATTTATAAAATACATAAAATTATCTTACTTGAATTATGTGCTTTTAGTTTAACTTAGCTGTACTGATCAAGACTCAGGGCTGGATTGGACAAACTCTTAACTCTTAACATATTTTCGGTTAGTGGTTCCTCGTGACTTGAACGGCTTAAAATTGTTGTGGCCCATCAAGTTTTACTCGGCAACTCGTCGAACCAATCTGGTCCTGCCAAGACTTAAATAAAAGTAAAATAAAATTTCTTACCATCATATGGAATCCATTGTTAATTTAAAATTGCATTCATTGTTGATGTGCAGTGCATCTATGAAGCTAAAAGGATGTAATGATTTATATTTAGAATAAAAAAACAAATTATAATTGAATAAAAAGAAACATAAAGTATTAAAAAGAGTTGCTGAAATCTTTTAGAAATTACAAATAAGAAGAGTAATCGAAGAAACATTATTTACGAAAATAAAAACTGATGCTTATTATTTGAACGAAATTAAAAAAATAAAAACAATAATAAGAAATAAACAGTTTAATAAGTATATTATATAGTTTATTAGTTTCTTTTATTTATTAAAAGAAAATTAATAACACTGCACATTATTTAGCCAGCATATTATTTTATTAGCATTTATTATAAATTATAATTTAAAACATGAATAAATAGTTTACGTTTTATATTATGTCTATAGGCATAATACACGATAATAAAAATAATATTAACCATTTAAGTACATAAGTATTAATTAGGTATAGCCAGGCCAGGGGCGTAGGGTATGGCTAAGTTTGCCTACATATAGTATTTTTATTCTACCTTCAAAACGTCATATTTTTATTAGTCATTTTGAAATGTGTATGATTTTGTTTATTATTTTACATAAACTACGTGAAAATTTAATTATGAAATTATGAACGAAAATTCCAAATTATTTCATCAATGTTCCATTTATTATTGTTATTGATGCGTATATTGCGTAGGTACATTTGTAAATTTTTTTAATTGATAAAGAGGCGCTTTTTTCTAAGATTACCAGGACCCTAACCAGAGGAGGAACTTAGATTTTTTACGCCTGGGGAAAATATTAAAATTATGCCCAAACATAATAGACCAAAACTGAAAATATCCTTCCCTACAATTGTTTTTTAATAATTGGAATTCAAATGACAAAAATACTACATACTTATTTACAAACATAATAAATGTTAACTAACAAAGTTAAAAATATCAAGCTACCTTGTTCTTACTCATGAAATCGTATTATACAATATACCTACTTATGTTACAATAATTAAACTAAATAAAAGTTATTCTGGTTTTTACACAACTATTTGCTAACTATTAAAATTAGTAATAACAAACTTATTTAATTAAATGAAAGAGCCTTTGTATTGAAAAAAAAATATTAAAAAAGAAATCTGATATTTTAAAATGCACAATAGTTGTATAGTATACACACTTAAAAAAATTGTATATCAAAATAATATTATTTTTATATTTTTTATTCTATTGTAAAATTTGGAATTTAATATAAAATAGAGTATTATTGTTTAGACTAGGGCCCTTCGTCAGTTGTGTGCCCGTGGCAGTTGCCCACCTTGCCTACCCGATATTTACGCCACTGAGCAGTCAGCATCAATACATACCATGCTTCACTCAGAATCTTAATTATTATAGTATATACCAGTATAATAGTAAGTATACTAAAACGAATCTAATCATAATCTTACCGTTAACTAGAATGATGTCCAGATCGATAACCGAAATGGCGAATCCCGAATTTTATTATAAAAATACGACAACGTAATACGAGTACAATGACCATGACAAAATAAAATAATAATTTATTTTGTCATGACAACGACATAAGTATTAAGTAATATAAATGAGATTAATTTTGTACTATAATCGATTACAAAATATATTTTTTACTATATTTATATTTTTTATTCATAATAATAATATATACCTACGTTCTTTTTAATTTTTATTATTAGTCTGTCTGTAATAAAAATTAATAATAGAATAACCATTAAATTATTTTACGCTGTGTATGGTTTTATTTTTTGTATATCCCTTTAAACGTGGTCATTACCAAATATTAAACAAATTATGTGAAATAAAAATGGGTTTTTTAACTTATAATAACAAAAATTAAATAAAGGCCAACAAAAAAATTACGCCCACTAAAATGTTATTCCCGGGGATCAATCCCAGGCTTTACCCCCTAGTTCCGCCATATTATTACGATTATTGTAAAATAATAATTACAGATTGTGTATTTAATGAATGTTAAAAACAGATTGGTATTGCATAAACTTTTTTTGAAAATTTTTGAATTTAAAAAAAAAATTGAATTTTATGCCATTCAATAAAAATTTTCACACTCTTTATTTACTGTAAAAAAAAACATTTAAATAAAATAATTTTTGTTGACGGAGCTATTATGGGCGATAGGGGAATTTTAGAATAGATACTGTATAGATAATAATTTAGGTTATAAAGCGGGGAAAAACCAACAAACGGCAAAAGCGCATAGCACATAGCAAAAATTATAACCGATTCCTATGTAGACCTAGAATGCTAATATGCCTCCTGGCCTGTTGCCAGAGGGGCTACCGGAGATGGATCTTCTATTATATACAGGTATGAGTATTGAGTTCATTTTGTCATGAAAATTATTATACCTATGTAAACGATGATGAAAATTATAGTAGATTTAATTATGTAGATTATTATTTTATTTAAAAAATTGTATTGGCTATGTCATTAAGTCAAGCAATCAAATTATTTGTCCTGATTTATTGAAAAATAAAACAATTTTTGATTTATTTGTTTTCTATGAATTGGACATACCTAAGACGATATCACTGGCTCGACACCAGCGCATGTTGTTTATGGAAACAGTTGCTCAATACAAATTTATACACTCATTGCTCATTTACCATTTGAAAAATGTACGTCTCATTTAGTCAAAATTATGAATACAGTTTATATAATTGTTATGCTCAAAATACCACTAAACAATATAGGGTCAAAATGTTAAATATTTAATAAGTTTGTGTGTAAGTACCCAAATAAAAATAGAATTATTGTTTATAACTTAACGTGCATTATTTATAAATATCTAAAATTTAAGTATTATTATAAATATTATTTATTATTCATGTATGTGCTACGACCACACAACAGTCATATAAAATTAAATTAAACAATACCTATATATACATCAGTTTATAACCATAGTATGGATTAAATATGAATGTTTAAATGATTTTTAATTTATAACTATCTTATAATTTTAGATTTTGAACGGAGTGAAGAATGTATTGCTTTTACAATGATGCTGTGTGTTTTTTTTTTTTTTTAAGTGTCTGACGACAACATTTGAAGCAGTAATAATGCTCCAATTTTTTACTTCAGCCCCTCTTTGAATAGGAAAATTCATCTAGTTGGTACTTTGAAGGGGTCAAAAGTAAAATTTTCAAATAGTTTTCAAAAAAATCGAGAAAAACAAAAAAAAATGACAGAAAAATGGCATTTTACTTTTCAAAAAAAATTGAGATTGAAAACATAAAAAAATTAAAGAAAAAAAAAGTGGTTGTAAAAAATAAAAAATCTGACTCTCCTATTAATGATACAAACTCTGAAGATGATTTATCTTTTAGTAATGTTGAAATCAAAAGTGTCTATCCAGTATTGCATACAGACAAATTTGATATTGGAAATTATGTAATTGTTATATATGAAGATGAATATTTTCCTGGTATAATAAAAAAATTTAAAAACTCAGAGTATGAAGTAAGTACCTACATAATTTGTTATTATATATATCTTGAGCCTAACATATAATATTATAATTTACACATAATTTAAATGTTGGATAATTAGGTAAAGACAATGGCAATGTCTGGATTAAACTGGAAATGGCCTGCCACTGAAGATATATGCTGGTATAAAAAGAAATGTGTAATAGAGAAAATTGCACCCCCAAAATTATTAAACAAACGCAATATATTTTTTATCCCAGAAATTGCAAAGTACCAAAAAAGTGTCTAAGAGACTTATTACTTTTTTTTATTAAATAAATAATTTTAGTATAATTAGTTCCTTTACTAATCTAGGTACAACTAATTATAATAATTAGCAAAGAAAGTACCTAGGTAGGTATTTGTTATATCGTTTTAAATATGTTTAATCAATTAGTGACTATAGTTCCTTATTAATACCTTAAAGTGTTTATTTTATGTTTTTATTGTAATGGCAAAAAAGAGCCTTTTTGTTTTTAATTATCAATTGTTATAATAAAAATTGTTAAATTGGCAATATTTTATGTATTTTAAATATTATTTGGATTTTATAAGCATAAATATATTACTATATACAGTGATAAACAGTGTACAACTATCAATTGTATATTACCTAACCTAATAAATATATTATTAAGAGTTATAGTTCAAACCATAGTTACATTTTCAGCAAAAATATTGCTTGTTCATTCACTGGGTATTAGATGTTCATTCACGGGATCAATATGTTCATTTACTAGGAAATGATGTTTTTTTTGGTTTATTAATTTTTAATTATTTATTGATAACTAATTTAAAATACATTTTATAATATTCTTGCATAGAATTATTCAATGAATGCAAAATACATTTCAAATAACCTGGAATACCAAAAATGTCTATTATATCATTACTTGAAGTTTGAATAGTGCTTGTGTGTTCATTCATTGGTGCAGTTACCCTATATATCGCAAAATATGAATAACAAATAAAGCTATAATTGTAATTATTTTTTTTTTTATAATTTTAATTATTAAATTTAATATTTTTTAAACTATTAGATTCTGAACGGAGTGATGAATGTATTGCTTTTACAATGATGTGTGTTTTTTTTTTTTTTTTTTTGTGTCTGACGACAACATTTGGAGCAGTAATAATGCTCCGATTTTTTACTTCAGCCCCTCTTTGAATAGGAAATTGAATCTAGTTGATACTTTGGGGGGGGGGGGGTCAAAAGTAAATATTTTCAAATAGTTTTCAAAAAAATCGAGAAAAACAAAAAAAAAAGTGACAGAAAAATGGCAATTTTACGAAAAACCACTTTTCGACAAAATCGATTTTTTGATTTTGCTGTAACTCAAAAACAAATCATTGTAAATACTTGAAATTTTCACCAAATGTTTATATTATGGTTATCTCTTTACAGTTAAATTTTCAAAATATTTTGACCATTTTTAAGCTACTTATAGACAATTGAAATTTTCGACTTTTCTAAGTTTTTTTTCTTCAAATGCCGATAAAAATTTTTTGGGTGGCCAGAAAATCTTGAAAATTTAATACAAGGTTTCTTATAAGTTGTTCTTAATGTGATAAAAAAAAATCCGAAATCGTTAGTCACAATTTTTTTTTATAAGTGTTTAAAGTTCGAATTTATACGAAATATGTCAAAATTTAAATTAAATTTCATACGCTCATAATGCGAATGTTGGCCATAGTAACCATAGTAACATATAAAAACTATACTATTTGTTTCAAAATAGAATATTTGACAATATTTAAATATAATATATCCTAAACTGACAAATCATCTTCGTTCAGAATCGTTTTTCGTATACAATGATACCTATCATTGCATTCAAATTTAACCTGCCCTAGTCCGAGGTCCACCCCACCCCCTAATGTACAGCAGAGCGATACCTACTTACCCGCTTTTTATTAAGTATAATTAATTTAAGTAAGTACTGGAAAAATACAGAAAATAATAAAATAAAATATAATGAAATACTATATGCAAGTAATATTTAATAAATTATAAGTTAGCTTAGCTAATAACAATATTTATGTTAGATTGAAAACATGGTTAAGATCCAAAATGGGGCAAGAACGCTTGACTGGTTTGGCTTTGCTAACCATACATAATACTTTCACCATATCAATAGATGATGTTATAAATAGATTTGCTAATACAAAAAATAGAAATATAGATTTTGTTTTATAAATATGTTGCTTTTTTTATCATATTTGTTTAACTTATTACTTTATAGGTTATACAGGTGCAATATAAAATTAATTATGTCTTGGTAAGTTTTTGTGAATAATTGGGTAAACTCTTTTTAAATTCGCCCCCCCCCCCCCCACGACATGAACTCTCAAATACGTCACTGCTTCTGCTGCAGTATAAAATAATAAAATATGATATTGTTATATACACACACATCACACACGTTTTATTATACACATATAAACGATCACAAAAAAACAACTGCGTTTTATAAAATAACATAAAGAACGTGTTCGGATCGTACCCCGCGAGCACTTCATCACTTTTTTTTCGTTTTCAAATATATAATAATATGTACCTAGGTAAACACGACGTTCGACGTGGACACTCTCCAGAGACCCTCTATCCTGCTGGAGTGCACGGACGGGCATAATATTATATAGTATTCACATAGTAACGCGACTAACGCCTATAAGTACAATATGCGTGTACATGGTGTGGGAAGTTCGTATAGCCCTGTGTATATTATATATACATAATATATATATATGTACATAAACTTTCCTGTCGCGTATTGGTGACAGGTGTTCTCACAATAACAGCTACTTTGCAAATAATCAAAACCTTCACTGAATATAATATATATTATAGGCACCTAAATATACAATAATATAATCCACCACATGATTATAGGCCAGTAAGTCAAGCTCTGAGACTTGTTCCCCTTTCTGTTAGGCGTGATAATTTTGGTACCACTTTTATTCAGCGTCTAATCGAAGGTCAAGTTGATGCCCAAGGCTTCTTGGAGAACTTAGTTTTCGTATTCCTAGTATAACACTAGGCTTCAGTGTAATTTTTATATACCCCCCAATAAATCTATCTTCTCCAGGAATGCCCCACTTTTAAGGATGATGCATAATGCAAATAATCATATAGATTATTAAACCATATTAAGTACGAAGGCTCACATCATCTTGTTTCACATAATTTACAACATGTTTTATTTATTTATTTACTTACTATTTCTTTTTCTTCTCTCTAATATTAAAGTTAGTATAAGTTATGCATCTTATATGTTGTTATATGTTTTTTACTGTTATCTATGTAATTCTTGTCTGTTAATTTTGTAAAAGCCGTCTGGCGTTGATTATAATAAATATATAATATTGTAATATAATAAATACCAATATAATATACAGAATACAGATGTCAGATACCTTATAATTATTTACGTAATTAGTACGAGCCACGAATCATGGTTATATATTTTTATTTAGCAATGACATGAATGTTATGAATCATGTTTGCGGGCTTGCGGCCCAAAACTAGCACCATATACCCGGCCCGGGCCGGCCGGGTAAACCGATCCGTTATTAGGCCGCCAGCGGCCTGCTGATGACAAGGGGGGGGAGCAAATGCCCACCTTGCCCCTCCCCAAATGACGCCACTGTTAGTATTTCCCATCAAAGTAAGAGTGAAGTAAGGTGTTAGACTGAAGAAAGAGTAGATTTGGTTATAATTTAGATATCACTATCCACTTTGATAAGTTGATATTTTCGTTTAATTATCTTTAACATTAGCTTTTTTTAACAGTTAAGTTTTTGATAGGGATATCATGAATTTTGTTAGTTCCAATAACACAGACATTTTACTTAAAACGTACCTACGTTTGGTCACAAAAGGAAATTGAGTTACCAACGTCTAATAAAGCAATTTATAAACTTATATATTTCTAATGATATTTCTTATATTTTAAACATGCTTTTTTTAAATTATTAGTAGTATAATTTTTTTCTCAAGAACCAGACCAAAATTACACATATTATATAGCTGCAAGTTGTATAATACACCTAAAAAGATAATAAATTATAATGAAATATTAAAAACAGAAATTCAAAATCAGTAAAGCTTATAATAAATAACACAAAATGGTATTTTTCCTGATAAGATGGTAATGAGAATTCAGCATATTTGGTAGTTGCCTAAATACGATTTGTACGACTTACTTGTTATAGTACTCCGTACAAGTCGTATATAGGCAACTAAATATGCTGAATTCTCATTATCATGTTATCGGGAAAAATTTTATTTTTGTTATCTACACGCTTTACTGATTTTGGATTTCTGTTTTCAATATTGCATTATAGTGAACTCGCCACTAGGAATATTGCTTTTTCTAAATTTTAAATATTGATCGAATATTTTGTGATTTAAAATAGTGTTTTTATTTAATTAATTAAATTATAACCACAATAAACATGAATGTTGCAAGAAAACAATTAAACACCATAAAAATTTTTCATGCTAAACTATTGGATACGGTAAAGTACCACCTATATAATATTTAATATTTTGTTAACTTATGTCTTTTTACTTTTTTAGTTATTTTATACTTCTTGAAGTTCTATATAACATTTAATAAAGTACCCATTCTTTTAAATTTAATATTTGAAAATAAAAACTGAATTTAACTCTAGCTAATGTAGCTATATATTACCTAGTTATTTCAACTTAAATTTTTATTTATTTTATGAATATAGATTGGAGTTATTGCTAAATTTGTTAAAATGAATAAAAATATATGTTTAAAACTATATTTATTTATCTTAAAATTTAACTCTTTTGTGCACTTATTGTAGCTAAAACGACTTCAAAATGATCTTGCCAATAACTACAACCAAGATATTGAACGTCTTAAATTAGAACAAGAATCATTAAAAGCTGAAGTTGAAACAGAATTAGCAAAGCTTAAAAAAGAAAAGATTCAAATTGGAAGTGTAAGTAAAATTATAATTTTGTATTTAAGAAATTTAACCTGTTTATTGAATTGATTTAATATTAAATAACTTGAAATAATTAACAATACATTTCAAAGGACAAAATCCTGTATAAACCATCTAACTTTTGATAACTACTTCATTATTTTTATGATGGCAAGATATTAATATATAAATTACTTAACAGATACAGTCAATATATATATATACTATACTTCTATAGGTATTATTATTATTATTTTATTATTTTTTGCTATTAAATAAAACAAAAATAGTATTTCTTGGTCATTAAAATACTAGAAAATTTACGTTCAGTTTGAATTATGTGTTATTAGCTTTAATTTTATAAACTTAAAGATAAGAACATTTTCTATGTTCTCTGACTAATTTTTTACAATACTTTAATATTTAAGTTAGGAGTACTTTTATATTTTTATATTTTATATACTCATAACCGAGCTCACAACTATAAAGATTCTTTATAACCACCTAGCTTCTACCATATGCCATCCGTGAATGTTGCAGTAAAGCTTTGTTATTAAGTGGATTAAATTAAATTGTTTTATTTTGATTTAAATTGTTAATTAAGAAATGTGTACATTTTTTAAAAATATTATATTAGTTTTATATGTGTTTACAGGACTTAAAAATTGAAGTAAAAAGTTCTAATGATAATATTAATAAAGAAAACATTTCGACTGTGAAAACAATTGCAAATGATAATACTGATGTTAAAAAGAACAATCAACCTTTTAAAACTGAAAAAAAACAAAAAAAAAATAATACTGGTGAGAGATACAATACATTTAAAATGTATATTTATTATATTTAATATTAAAATAGAAATATGAAAGTATTATTAGTTATTAATTAATATACTAATATGGTAAAATATATTTTAGCTGTTCCTGCAAAAAGTACTGTTACCACACCAGTAGATTTTGGTAGATTAGATTTACGCGTTGCTAAAATTTTAAGTGCTTCCAAGCATCCCAATGCTGATGCTCTGTATGTAGAAACTATCGATGTGGGAGAAGAAAAACCAAGAAATGTTGTATGTATATTGGACCTAAACATTATTTGAGTTATATTTTTCAATTTATATTGAAAAATATTTAATTATAATAATTAATTTTTAGTATGTATTTCTCATAGAAATAAAAAAATAAAAAGTGTATATTTAACTATACTATTATTTATGTTTTACTAATTTTACTTTATTTCTAGGTAAGTGGATTAGTGAAGTTTGTTCCATTAGAAGCAATGTCTAATCGCATGGTTGTGTTGTTATGCAATTTAAAACCATCTAAAATTAGAGGTGTTCTGTCTGAGGCGATGGTAATGTGTGCTAGTTCGCCAGAAAATGTTGAAATACTAGAACCACCACCAGGTTCAGTGCCAGGGGATTATATTAATGTAGCTGGATATACAAGATCTCCAGACAAGGTATTGAAAGTATTTGAAGAAATTGCACTAGATTTGAAGACAGATGAGAACTTACAAGCTACTTATAAAGGAATTCCTTGGACTGTAGCTGATAAAGGAGCTGTTGTAGCAAAATCTTTAAAAGATGTTAAAATTAAATAATAAACTCATTCAACATAAAAACAATACTCTATATTTAAATATTTATATTGTATTGTGTCATTATAACTAATTTTTATAGTATTGTATTGGTTAATTAAATCTATAAAATACATTAATCTATGAATTTTAATTTATACTATGTTATCATTTTTATTAATTTAAATTATTTCCAGGGATATTTACTTAAATTATAAAAACCATAATCTAATTTTTTGTTTAGATGCTAAAATATAATTATAAAATTATATCCAATTATGTTTCATAGGTAGTATCGAATGACAGTAAATTTTTACTATGATTATTATTATGTCTGAAACAGCCAACTGAATATTCCACAAAGTTAAAATATACTAGAATATAGACTCAAACTGATGAACTACCAAGAAAATTGTGATGAGCTACTCTAAATATTGACCTCTATAAAGGGTAGGTATATAGTAATAATTAAAAATTATCTCATAATAATATAAATAATATTCCTTAAATTATTATGGTTGACCAAAATTGTCATAAAATGGTATTTAAAATAAATCTTTATGATGAAGTAATAACTAGTTCAAAAAAAATTAATGTACATAAGAAATTATATGAAGATATTATTTCATATTCAAATCTACAATAATTCAAACATTAAAAGAATAAATTATAAATTCAAACCAAAAATATCTGCTAGAAGTATTTAAATTTAATCGAATGATTTTATTTTAGAATTGCCATTATTGAAACAAATAGTTGTTACTATTATAAGGTTTAGATTTTTGTAAGATTCTGGTGTGAATACTTAAGCCACCAAGACAAGAAAGTACCAATAAATACATAAAAAAAAAAAATAGGGGTCTGCTGTCCGTAAGTGTCAAGAGTATTTCGTCATTAGACAATAAGTAGATCATTGTAATAGGATATTAGGATGTACTAAATCTGAATTCAATGATAAATCATAACATACTTATGTGATGCAATACAATTTTGAGTGAAGACCTATGTCTCTGTCAGGTGTTAGCCTATATTTTCAATGATATTTTAGTATATTGTATTTATTTTTATTATGCTATAATATGTAAACGGTAATTTATTTTTCTAGTAATAATAAAGAATTTTGAAATAATTTTTGCAAAAGAACAATTAAAATTTTGTATTACAATTATTTTATGGTGTAGTATAATTTCATGTATTATTTAATAGGCAATTATTATTTATTATAACCTTGAAGTTAATAATGCAGAATGGTATGAATAAGTTTACCTATCAATTATCATATTAAATATAATAAATATCTATCAAATGTTAACATGAATATTTGGTGAAAGATTCAAGACTACAATAATTAATTTTTGATTCACAACAAACTACTTATATTAAAACTTGATTAGACCGTAAAAATCTACGTATTTTTTTCTTTTCGATTATTTTAAAAAGTAGTTAGATACCTCTCGGAATGTCGACCACTCATAAAGTACCAACTTAATCCAATTTGCGACCATAAACCACCCTCCAAAATTTAAAAACAAAGTATTTCATAGGTACCTACTCCTAAAGGTGTATACGCGTAAAAAACACTGTAAAACAAATTGCTCTTCTCAGAATCTAAAAATGGCCATACAGTTAATTTAATTTGGCCATTGTCGGTCATGTACTAATGTGTTAAGGGTTGATACAAATTTGATATCTCGGTATGCCGAAACTAGGTACTTAATACGGTCGTGCTCGATATGCTACGACTCTCAGACTCAGATATTATAAAAATAGCACTCTCAAAATTTATGAACAGGCCTAGATAGTAGTTAGTTTATGTTTAATTTACAAGAAATGATGCAGCTGTTTATCATTGTACATATACGAAATACGATTTTGAGCGGAGACGGTTCATAAGTCATCTATATATTTCTATGTTATTAGATTCTGAACGGAGTGATGAATGTATTGATTTTACAATGATGTGTGTTTTTTTGTGTCTGTCGACAACATTTGGAGCAGTAAAAATGCTTCGATTTTTGACTTCAGCCCCTCTTTGAAAAGGAAATTGAATCTAGTTGGTACTTTGGGGGTCAAAAGTTGAAAATTATGAGTCGGGAAAAACCCTAAAAAAAATGAGGGAAAACGAGATTTCTTACGCAAAACCAGTTTTTGACAAAATCGAATTTTTTATTTTGCTATAACTCAAAAACTGATCGATTTAAATACTTGAAATTTTCACCAAATGTTTATATTAGCGTTCTTCATACACAGTTAAATTTTCAAAGAATTTTGACTTTTTTTGAGCTATTTATAGACGATTGAAATTTTCAATATTTCTAAGTATTTTTTTTTTAAATAACGATAAAAAATTTTTGGCCGACCAGAAAATTTAATACAAGGTTTCTTATAAGTTGTTCTTAAAGTGATAAAAAAAAATCCTAAATCGTTAGTCACAATTTTTTTTTATAAGTGCTTAAAGTTCGAATTTATACGAAATATGTCAAAATTGCGAAAATTTGCAAGTAATTTTGTGGTTGAAAAATTGTAAAAATTTTTTCTTTTATAACTAAGTTTTGAAATGTTGGTACAAGGTTCTCCATAAATTTTTCTTCAAATATCTGTTAAAAAAACTCTACCGGATTCAGACAAAAATTTTTTATGAGTGTTTGAAATTCAAATTTTTACAAAACCGCGTTAAATAACGGTTTAGCCTCAAACGATTTTGATATTTGTTGTTATTCAAATTTCAAATAGTATAAGTCGTAAATACTTGAAAATTTTACCAGTTATTTAGATTGTCATTTTATTTACGTGACTTGATTTTCTATTTTCCTAAGAATCTTTTTTTGAAGTGTCAATAAAATTTTTTGGCGGAGTCAAAATATTTTTAAAATTATTACAAAGTTCCTCATAAGTTATTCTTATGGCGATAAAAAAATTATAAGAATACATAGGCACAATTTTTTTTTATTAGCATTTGTAGTCCAAATATTGATAAAAATTCGTCAAAATCATGAATATTTCTAACTATTTGGTAGTAAAAAATTTATAAATATTTTACTATTAAAAGCTAAGAATTGAAAATTTAATACTATGCTGTCCATAAGTTATAAGCATAGAATAATTATAAAAAAGTTTGAGGATTATTCAATTTAAAAAATTTTACGAGTGTTTAAAGTTTTAATTTTAGTTTGAAATCAAAAATACACGTGTAAAATAACGTTTTACTAATAAATAATTTTCGATTTTTGTTAGGTATTTTTAAAAAATTACTAAACGTAAGATCTTGAAACTTTTACTTCCATGTTTGAATTAGTTTCAAAATAGAATATATGACAATATTTAAATATAATATAATAATTCCGATCCTTGACTAACAAATCATCACTGTTCAGAATCGTTTTTCGTATACAATGATACCTATCATTGCATTCAAATTTAACCTACCCTAGTCCGAGGTCCATCCCACCCCCTTATGTACATCAGAGCGATACTCACTTACCCGCCTTTTTTTTTAATGGTGATTGTGCTATTATTTAACTAAAAAGTTTTAATTTTATTTGTTCTACATATTTTATCCATAAATCATAAATAATGAATAAAATCATAACCAGTTTTCAAGTTATTAGTTATAGTTTTTAGATTTGTAAAATCATGCGCCATTTTACCCATTAGGTGTGTACTTTTACCCCAACTACGGAGTAAAGAGACGCATTTATTATAATTTTTCTAATTGCTTAGAATTTTTGTTTTTTGATTTTATTATTAGGTAATTTATTTTAATATTATCGTAGGCTTAAGGTATAACATATAATAATATACGTAAAAGTTAAATATTTTATTTAATGATATTCATAATTTAAATACATGATTTCGACAACTATTTGAACTTGAAATGTTTAAAAAAAATGAAAAAATTGCTTTTATATTTTTTGATTTCAGTAAAAACTATTTATGAGAAACTTTTTATAGCTATGCTTTTAAAATTTAATTCAATATTCCTTATAAGTAGGACTTGAAAAGTTGAAACTTAATGCACTTACAAAGTACTAAATATTCATGCGGTTATAATAGCATAAATATATTTTAAAGATATGCACACAAATATTGACATTTAATAATATAATAAATGCAATGTATACGGAAAAATTAAATTAACCTACTATAATACCTATTAAAGTACTAATAGTAAAATAAATTACTTTAACAGCAATATCAAATAACACATATGAAATATTGAAATGTACTTTATAGTGATATAGATTGACAGACTGTCTTCACTCATAATTGCTTTTTGTATACAATAATAAATGATTATATTATATTATTATAAATCAATCAAAAATTGTTATTTCTATTTTTTCATAAAAACATAAGGTTTGTTTACTCATAGATTCACATAATTCTTACTTATTAATTTTAACTACTTAACTAAGATTGAATTAAAGTGAGATTTTCCTTCCCACTTTAATAGACAGGATTAGAATGATTAGATTTATACAATTGATTCATAGAACAAAATCTTAGATCCATGTTCATTACATAAAATATTAGAAAATATATAGGTACTTACTTACTAAAATGTTAATGCGCAGATATTTAAATAATAATTTTAGCATAAGATAGTGTCGATAGTGAGATACATCTATAATGCAATATGTCACAGAGTTTAAATTATTCAAAAGTAAATTGTATAAAATTTTAAAATTTATTTCGCAATATGTAATTTAATGATATATATATATTTTTTATATTTTTATTTGAGAAATATTTTGCAAGCTTACGGCAGCCGCCCGCCGCTTGTCACATTGCGGCGGTGATCGTCTAATATTTTAGGAAAGTATCCATCGTACTAATACAGTTGTCACTATTGAACATGAAAATCATCCAGACGATCCTCCTAGTTTTTTGAAAAACATAAAAGTAAGTAGGTAAATTAAATTAGATATTTATTTGTGAGGCTGCAACTATCCTAATATTTTAGACCTAATTGCGCCAGTGCTTACTGTACGATACATAATATAAAAATATATCATTATACATCCTAGGATAGTTGTCTGCGATGGGTCGCCATTAGCCGATGACTTTGCCGGTTCACGCGTATAATAACAACGCTACATACATATTGGTACATAATAGCCGTACCTGTATAAAGAAATCTATACATGATATATTATATGACACAAATGGAGTAGGTAGGTAAAATAATAATAGGTACACACGAATAATGTAGGACATCGATGCGACGCAAGCGAGACTATTCACTATAGATACGTTATACAGTATCGTCGGTATAGGTGAAGCGAGAACACCCGCGTGCATTACAATTCCGTGAAGGTATAGGAAGTATAAGAGCCTCACGCGATCGTTGTGTAAATGTATAACATTATAATAGTATATTATATAGTTTTATCATGGTAATATTTAATGATTTTTGGTTTATATTTTGAGTGTCCTTGTGATTTATTTCATAAAATATAGAAGATATGTTCAAAACGGCCGATAAAGAGGTAAGATTTTTATCTTAATATTTTGATAATTAAACACCCGATAATGAGTAACATAATAATTCGTTCTTAATGCTAGTACATGTATACTATGCATGTGTGTGTTTAATACTTTAATGTTCATGAAGAAATAATATTATGTATGGATAGGCGTGTGTAATGTAAATAATGTAATGTGTATTTATCTACAGGTTATACAATAATACTTGTATTTCGTATATTACGGTAAATCAATACATTATTAATAATATTAATACAAAAAGGATAAATTTAAACCATAATTAATATTTTAAAGATTAAATAAAATTTTAAATTTATCAATAAAACTTTTTATAATTCAATGAATGACGATTTTTTTTTTAATACTCAATGCTTATTTATATTAATAAATAAGAATTTATTAATAATGTTATTAATTATAAATATTAAATAACTATATTATTTAAAAAATAAAAAATAATATTGTATTCAGTAGTTATTAAAGTTCACAATAAATTATATTTACCTTTTAGCCACACTCTACAGTTATAAATATAAAAATTAAGTATAACTGAAACTGAATTCAGAATCTTAAGGGGATTGGAAACGTTGATTTTCTGTCTTTGTCTTACACACGTGGAATATAGGAAAAATAGCTATACGCGCCTGAGAAAATTAAGGTACTTCTAGTTGTTCGATTTAAAATATGTAAAGATGATTGAATTGGTATACAAGTTTACTTTGCATCGGTCGAAGTATATTTTTAATATTTTCAATATATATTTAATAAAAAAATTGACAAATTTATTAAATTTAAAATATTTTATTCTCATCAAAATATTTATTTTAAACAATAAAACAATCGAAAAAGTGCTTCGACCGATGCAAAGTAAACTTGTATACCAATTCAATCATCTTTACATATTTTAAATCGAACAACTAGAAGTACCTTAATTTTTTTCAGGCGCGTATAGCTATTTTTTCTATATTCCACGTGTGTAAGACAAAGACAGAAAATCAACGCTTCCAATCCCCTTAAGTTAGTTTGGTTATTAGTCAGGTATATCCGGTTTGTGCAATCATCAGCTCAGTCTGTTATTTTTTACTTTATCATCTATAGGTATTTAAGTATTTTACAATACAAATGCTTAACTTTAATTTTAATTTTTTATCACAGTGGAAGCTAGTATAATTTAATTGTTTTTTATTGCGTATTCTGTGTATTATATACGGTATATTCAGTATAATATGGAATATTGAGAAGGGAATCGGGAGTAAATTTAGTCATTTCCAGTCATGACTTATGAATATTACAAGGATAAGTTTTTTTGTAAAATTAAATTATACTACCTACTGATATAATTTATTAGATTCACTGAGACTAGTATACAACACCACACAATTGTATTATTCATATAGGTACTTACCTACTTTCCATGTAGTCTTATAAGACACCAGAGTTATACAGCCATCGCCCATCTTAAATATCTAAGATTAACATCTTAATATTAAATGTTAAACCTCTAAGATTTAAACCCCTTGGCTCTTGTAGAAAAATATTGTTCTAGGAAACAGCGTCCGAATATTTACGATAATTAGATCCAAAAAATTACTTATTATAGATATTAGGTATTTATAATCTATATCTATACCTAAGATATATATGTATTTTATACATATATAAAATAATATACTATCTCATTTTGAGAATATAATGCCTAAAATTAATAAATATTATGGTTTATGAAATAGCCTTTAGTATAACTTACTATACATATTAACATATATTACATATATATTATATAAAATACAGTGATTCTTAAACTTTTTATTATAGTGATGACTGATGACATTCCAAATTACTGATTAGATATTTGGATTGAAGTGTAAAATATTTTTCTTGTGTTCATTACGTTTATGTATAGTTATATCATGTGTTGTGACTTTAAATAGTTAGTTTGCCACTAAGAAAGTTGTGATTTGCGACCTCAAAACCTAGGTTGAAAGCGCTAACCTAAATGATTATGATATACTTGTTTTATTATAGGTAACTCTTACAGTTTTACAAAATAACATGCTTTGATAAAGTATTTACCAATATTTAAAAAAAATATAGGTATACCTATTAATATTGATATTTATTATTTATAAATTATTAAATACAATATATTTAGTACCTCATCAGTGTTGAAAGTTAATAGAAAAATATTAATTTACTAAAATAAAGCAGTTCCCATTCTTTTGTTCGTATACTTGAGTGATTAATTTGTTTTAAAAAGTAAACAACAACTATGTAGGTACATATAATATATATTATTACTTAAATTGATTATATGATAAATTATTATAATGAATATATTGCGTGATTTTTTTTTAGAAATTGATGTGCAAATTGAAATGAACACATGAATGGGTAACGTGTATAGAAAACCTACCGTTTAATGCATATTTCCATAGGCTTAAAATAGCGTTGGTCTTGTTTATACAAAAGTAAAATAATATAAGCAACAGTTCTATATAGGTGATTCATACTTATTTTAGTGAACTAATATATTATGAAAGCATAAAATATGTGTTTATACTATATGTAGGTACTTTGAGTATCTCTACTATTTTGTTATTCCATGAACTTAAAAGCATAATTTAAAATTTATGCCGATGTTGTAAATAGGTACGTGACGGGGTTTATGTATTAGGCAACAATGACAATAATTTGTTTTCATTGTTAGACATTGATACACTAACTACATACATTGTATTCCCGTCAGTTTTAGAAAGTGTCGCAATCTTTCGTTTATAGGAGACTGCAGTTTGACAACTATATATATTACATATAGGTAGTATAGATACTATAATAAAACGATTAAATATGAATCCTAAACAAAAACTAAATTATATTATACCTATACAGGTACCTACACTATGTTATAGAGTATAGACTTATAGTATATTATAGTATATTTTTGTATAAATAAAGAATACGTACATTATAATGTAAACGTTTGAATTTTGTCCTTCATTATATAGTAATAGGTTTATACCATCGTCGAATAGGTACTAAACATTTTAATTTTTAGTTTCCAAAAATATTATCATAAATTCTATATTCGACTGTATACCGTATCATCTCCACTCTCGAGTATTAGGTGTCTACATTAATTTATAGGTATAGCTATTATACATGAAAAGAAATTGTAGCCTACTGTAGAGCGTGTCAATAGTTTAGAAATTTGTTTTTTATTTGCAGTATATATAATTATATATATAAAAAGAAAATACCTTAAGTCATCTATTATAATTTTAAGTTGGTATTTTCAGAATATTCTTTCGTATTTCCTAAGTAAATTCTTTTTCACAATGTTTTGTAGTAAATAGGTAGTTTAAAGAAGAAGATATTGCTATACGTGTATGATATGTATGTAGGTGTAGCAAGTGAACGAACACACGTTGCATACAAAAATATAAAATGTCTTTCACCGGGGTCAGGTGAATTGTGCTAATTTTTAAAGAAATTCATTTCCAAAGCCTATTCGAGAGGTTTCTTAATGGAAACCAAATCCTATTACGATTGACAACTAATACCTATTGACAAGTCAAATTAATTACATACTGATTATCGGTAAACTAGACGTATTCAGGGAAGATACCTTTTTATTTTTTTTAAAAGACCACCCGAGGATTTTGGGTGCACGCTTTTGTTGTGCTATACTGCTGTATCATAAAAAAAAAAAACATCATTTCACGAACAAATTAACAATTTGGTTTGCTTTATGAGGTTTATATATGCCCAATAATAATTGAATTGAAAGTCTCCGGAAAAAAAACCTTAAAAAAAGAACCACACCAAAACATCTCCAACTCAAGGAACTAAATTCCTAGAATTCAATATTATTCCATTTATTCTATACAGCATTTTTCATACCAAAGTTATTAAATAAATATTTTTAAAACGTCTACAACATTACTTATATTTAATTATAAATACATAAGTAGAGGTAGGTAGGTACTCGAGATTTAATGAATGTAATATATTTTGATATTTAAATATTGTACAAGTTCAAAAATTATTAAACATTAATCAATTAATATTTAATTTTAATGTTTAAAATAAAAATTGAATACATTGTCAATTTTTTTTTATATTATGACTTATGAGTTATGTAAGTTATGTTACTATTGTTTATGATGTATGATATAAGATAATATCATGTAAGTACTAAGTATCTTAGTATCATGTTAAAAATATAGTTGTTAGGAGTCATTTTAAACATTTTTACCAGATACAATATTCAAAACATTGAGAAAAATAAAATATGAAATTATTATCTAATTTTGTAATTTATTACTCTGTACGTTAAACAAAAGTTAAAAAAATTAAATTAATAAATAATAGTTTTCGAATTATACATTTAATTATTACACCATTTCATTAAATTTTTAATCAGTAAAATTTATAAAAATACAATATTTCCGGGGTTTTTCCATTTATTTTTTCTTTGTGAATTTTTCCCGATTACCTAATAATATTATTTGTGTTTCAAATAAGCAATAGTTAAATAGCCAATAATTATTTATTGCAGTATCATACTTCAAGTCAGTATGATTTCGTCGATTAACGGATCCAAATTCAGATTACACTAATTGATAATAGTACCACGATAGTGTAATATACTAATATATATAGTCCCCATCAGGTACTATACTTATATATTTTATCAGTGTACATATCCAGAACCCTGCAGCTTCTTCATCAATCAAAAAAATATATGAGCATTTCATTATAGGTGAGAATTAGAAAAATTTTAAATTTTGGTAGCACAAACATTTACAAGTTGTTAATAAAAATGACAACCTTTTTGTACATATAAAATGTTATCTACCTAAATCAACTAATTAGAAAAAATTTAAAATTAAAAATGTCTATTAACGTTCGAAATATACGAGGAGGAGCTGCAAGGGTGGTACGCATAGGCGCAACTAGAATTTTATTTCTGGATAGGCTAAATTGATATCAGCAACCCGTGGGGGCTTTGCCCCAATGCCCCTACATCACTAGTATTGATAGCATATTATAAAAAAACTGGGTAGGCTACAGACAAAACTGGGCGGGCTAAGCCCACCCAAGACCCTCCCCAAGCCTATGACGGTACGTATGACACAGGATTAAAGAATTAATTTTTGTTTGAGTTTGATATTTTATTTCTGTCCCATTATATTATGATAAAATAATATACATTATACTCTGTCATTTCGTAATTACTAGATACTATAGCCTATAGATAGGTATATTATGACATGATTATATACGCGTGCTAAATGTCGAAGATAAAGCGTGGTCGAATGACGAACTGGTATCCGGTAATTAATAAAGACTACAACCTAGGTAAGCGCAACCATTCTGCTCGCCAATCAGATCAGTATCACAGGGACTCGCGAAAGAAGAAAATATTCCGCGACATTTGCGGATATAGTATCGAATGCGCTCCGACGAGATTTATTTTATCGTTTATTCGTTGAAGAATTTGAGATCGGCCGCGACTTAGTGATTGTTGTTTGTGACGAGTCACGAGTATGACAAAATTATTCAGTTTAGCTTAACACGCGTTCCTATGGTTTTTATATTGTTTTGTGTCAATTCGTTCTCAATTTATTTGTAATGCGACCCGATCAGTTATGCTACAGCTACACGCAAGAAAATAATATATTTTAGAGTACCGTGTCGCGACGAAACGACTGCGTTACAGCGTGTAACGTTTGATATTCCGCTAATCGCTATAAAGTATAATTATAGCTAATCATAGCTGACGGATTTAATGCGGATCCGGGTTTGAATGTTTGAATTTCGAAGTGCCCGTTATACAATATTATTGGTACTTGTAAATTGCAGTCTGGAATATATTTATTATATTAATATAAAATATATTATTATTATATATAGAACTTCGTATCTACGTTATTGGTATGTTTATTTGTTTTAATCATAATTACCTATTCGTTTTAAATCCACTGACGTACAACCGGACAGCTTAGTATTAAAATCTTAGTCCGTGGATAGTATAAATAATGTTATATAAAATTTGGGAATACCTTATTATTCAACTTTATCGCTAATTATTTCCGATATAACTATTTTTTTTTTAATATTAGTACCTACCTACATTGTATCTATTATCTACGAAGTCGATACATTGCAATAGAGATCTATACCTAGTAGTTGTTCAATAATTAGTTTAATTTGAATAATTGTCATTAGTTATTACTCATTACTTATTAGAGTTTATTGATGACAGAAATTTGATGTAACCCATTATGGTTTATTCATCAGATTAAAAAAATATTAATTATTTTTTTAACACCTTCGTGTATCTCAAACGATATAAACAAAAAACAACAATCCACTATTACATTTTTTCAAGTATTTCTTGGTTTATTTAAACTTATTATTTAAAAGTCATTATTTTATTTTATTTTTTGTTTTTATGATGGCTAATTTATAGTTTTATGTTTCTATAAAATATATCCAGCTATCCAGTTAGTTGAGTAGTCGGGCATGCACGAAAACAAAATAATATAGTGAAGTCCTGTATGGCTTACCTTAAATCCTTTACAGGTTTATGTTTATGTATAAGTCGATTAATCATTTAGTAGGTACTACTCCATTATGTGATTAGCATAATGTGTTAAAATACTAGTAGATTTGTAAGTGTTAGTATTTAATTTGTGTAATTGAGTTTGAGTAAGTATACATATACATATTTTGAAGAAAATACTATCTATTTTACTTTATTAAAGCTTTATAAGATTATGATTCAAAAATGTAATTTCGATTTTTTGCAAAAAAGAGATATTAGCATTGAGTTTAGTTGATAATTAAATTTAAAAACATGTTCGCAATAGGTATAGGTATAGGTATAGCTGCACTGCTGTACAGTAGTCAGTAATAGTATCGAGTATATCTCGACATTGAGAATGTCACTAATAGTCAATGGATGTGTTAAATTTGATTTTAATGATAATTGATAAACCATTATACACGAAAAACGATTCTGACTTGAGACAGGCTATATTATCAGTCTTTACTTCTAGGTTTATTTTACTTTATATATATTTATATTACTATTGCAGTATCTAATTAATTTTAATATTACTTAAAAACAATTTTTCAAAAAACAGCATTTATTATATTAGTTATATCATACTATTATATAATTAGTGTATCATAATATATTATTGTTATACAATTTTAAGTCAATACCGATTTATCCTAGAACGAGTTGATTATGTTCGTGATATAAATAGTTAGGCAAAAAAGGATTATACATAATATAACTTAAAATTAATCTAAATACTTTGAAAATGTCGTGTATCTATAATTATCAAGGTATGCAAAAGTTTCTAGTCTCCAAAAATTTTTTTGAAGTAGGTACAACGAAATTTCTAAAATCGTAATTTAATTATTTATTGGATTTTCAAGTTTCGGTAAGAACAACTATCAAAAAACCTTGTATTAAATTATCAATTTTTTAATTATTTAAAAACTAAATAATAAATACGAATAAAAGTGTTATTTTTCATGTTAGAATATAAGGATCCTGTATAATAACCAAGACGGAATTTTACTTACGCAAGATACTAAAACTTAAAATTTTTAACTTTTTTTATTTTAAAAGATGTTACTAGTTTTTGAAATAATGAATAGGTTTTTAAGTTTTAAACAATTTTATGTTTTGAAAAAAATTCCTCTATATATACCTAGTACAATCTAAGTCTAAGACATAAATTCAAAAGTGTATTGCTTATCTGTAAAATATCAGGTATTTTTATTCAATTTATAACATCTGTTAGTATTTTGCTGAGGAAATTCCCTTCGATATAAACTGTTATATATCAAATAACTCAAATACTTTCATTTTCAAACATTTATCTCTTCTCTCAATTGTTTCAATATTTCGTTTTTATAGATTTTTAGTGGAAATTAAGTTCAATAAAAATAATTGTAAATTATGTAAATTATGTCATGTCATATTAACATACTAGACACTTACACAGTGAACGACTTCTCGGTTTTTTAAATACCTATTTATTTGATTAATAAAACACAACAATATAATAGTTTTTCGTGAAAGGCACGAAGAATGATAAAACAAAAATCTCTTTATAGAAAACTTATCATTGTGTTTTCGTATAATATAATATCTTTCTCACTCTCTCTCTCTCTCTCTCTCTCTCTCTCAAAAAAAAAAAAATATATATATATATAAACACAAATAGATATTATCTGTTAAGTTCATATATGGCTCTCTGTATATATATTATAGCAGTAGTTTTCAACCTTTTTAACCATACGGCACACTTAATATCCTACAAAATTTTCGCGGCACACCAATCCGTATAATATGTTAAGCATATTTTATATATATACCTATATATACATACTAATAAAACTATTAACAGATTTTTCGCGGCACACTTCAAGAGCACTCACGGCACACCAGTGTGCCGGGGCACACCGGTTGAAAACCACTGTATTATAGTCACACTATTACACTAGCCAGACAGACGACAATAAATACACTTAGAATGCTATGGGTTCTTATGAAAGAAAGTGTGAAAGGAAAACGCAGTATCTATTCGAAAGGCAATTTTTGTACGAAGTGCTTTCAATTTTATTATTGACACCCTAGTAGGTACAAATGGACATTGTGTTTAAGTAAAAATGTTCAGTCCAATATCAGTTATTATCTTATAATTTTCACGTATCTTATACGCGCAATTTCGATTTTCTTTATTTATTCTCAATAAATGTATATTAGTTCGGAAAGTCATAAAGTAGTTAGTATGTATATAATTATAAGTGCCTATAGTTAAGTGTTATTTTTTATTTGCGATATATTTTTCATTTTAGTTTGTAGACTATTGTCTTTCTTAATTGTAAATTGTTTTAAAATAATATCTTGTTTTATTAATTAAAGTTAAAATATTATTTTGGTCTTTAAATAAACATTATGACCATAAATCATCATTAGGTACTCATTAGTCTAGACTCTAGTTATTAAGATTTTTAATTAATAGTATTATTTAAATTAAATATGCTTTATATCCTTGTATTTTGAGAAAAATCAGTAGACAATAGTAATTTTGTAGAATTTAATAAGCCAGATGGTCTGTTGAAGGGCAAAACATTAACATAATTTTGTTTTAATATAATTGTGGTCTATTAAACTGGATATCTAAATTTGATACTGATATCTATACTTCTTTTTAATGAAGAAAACGGTTGGCATAACTTATGTTTTTTTTTTTAGTAAATATTATAATTTATACCTGAGTAGGTAGTAGGTATTAGTATAAATATATATATATATCTATAGATTATATTATTATTTATAGAAACCACAAAATACCATGTAAGTATACTAAATGAAAATAAAAATATAAAAATATAGGTTTTTAAATTTATTATACTTTTTGTATTTCGTACATAGATACAAGATTGAATTCAAATTTTTAAACACGGTTAGTACGTCATAATAAAGATAATAGGTATATCGTAGTATTATGCATTTATATACACAGATGCACTAAGCCACATAAATAATCTTTAAAATGAACATTGTAGGCAATTTTAATATTGTGTGAATATGATTTTATTCTTCGTTTAGATTAGATGTCCTGAAAATAATATAATAAAAAAATATTGAAATATAATTATAAATGAAAGCTTGATGTTCAAACAGTGTAGCTAACTAGCTATATTAAAATACAATAAATCCGAAATCGTAGTGGTGGTGATAAAATACGATTACTGTAAGTAATATAAGTACACCTCGCTGTATCTGTACGCACAACATAAATTATATATTGATATCCAACAGAGTCCAACTTACGTCCATCCAGATATAATAAACTGTATAAGTATTGTGAGTGATGTATACATTACCTACAATCTACCTATGTGTTTATGTAGTCATGTAGATGTAGGGTGACCCAGTTTGGTAGCGTAATTTTGTTTCTCATTTCTATGTACGATAAAAAATAATTAATTTATCATAAGACTGATACGCGGGAGAAAGTTAATTTTGGATTTTAGTTACATATTATATTGAGACTATATTATATAGGTATCTAATATCAATGTATAATTCCAACAAAGAACTGAAATTAATAGTGACATGTTAAAAATTCAATTGAAGTATTTTTGTATAGATCTTGTATTATTTATGCTTATTCTCGTGCTTATTATTATAGTTGTATTAATTTAGGTAACATTTTTTATATGATTTAAATATCAAAGAAACAATAGTTATTCTAATCACATTGTTATAGCTTGGTAGTTACTAAGTGTTAAAATAAGTATTAAATTTAAAATCTCAATAGTCAATTACCTATTTTATAACATTTGTAAAATTAAAAAAATTAGATACTTACCTATAATAAATAATTTTATATACAAACGGTATATAACTATATAAATAATTAATATGTTTAATCTAAATAAATATACAAAAACATTTAAAGAATTTTAAAAATACAAAACACATATTATGTGAGGTCTAAGAAATTATATAATGGTAGATTATACTATTAAAAAAAAAACTAAAAATTAAGAGTAGCTATTTCGTAGAAAAAATAAATTAAAATATTGTAATTTACTATACTATACTATAGATTCTATATATTTTACTTCACTACTGATTCATGAAAATTCTTTGTGAGGCCTAGGGACGACCACAATTTATAAACCATTAAGTGAATGAGCTCGTGAATGAGGCAATTAAAAAATGATGCGTCTACTAATTGTATGTGTTAATACAAGCCAGTTATAAGAGTAGGTATACATTTTAATATTTAATTGGTACTAAATAGGTAAAATAGATCAACAAAATATGTACAATATACATAGACATTAAAAAAATATTTATTATCCATGTGAATTTATTCAATTATTTGTGAAACTTATAAAAAAATGATATTGTGAACGATGTAAACATTGATATTTGGATGATATGAATTTAGTATTTTAGTCTGAGGTCTATTGGAATACATTGCAGTAGTTATAATTAAATTTATTAACTATGGTTATACAATAAGCTAATTAATTTATAATGTTAATGAAATACTAGCACACAGATTCTTATTTTATTATTTTTGAAAGGATTTTTAAACTTGAAAATCTTAAGATTATAAAGGATACAGTTTAGTAAAATAATTTGAAAATCAAGTATGTTCTTTTTATGTATAATTTTAAATCAATAAAAAGGTACGGTATCTTTTGGAGCATTCTAAAAATAAAATATATGATTACGCTTAAATATATAAAACTATATATATAATTAAAAAAAATTATATATAAAACCAATATATTCATACAGTTCTGCATTTAAAACTAGTGGATCGTGTTATTGATGTTTTTTTATTTACCATTAATAATTTAAGTATACCTACCACCGTATTTTAAATTTTAAGATGAGCGATGAATGTATTGGTTTTACAATGACATGTATTTTGTGTCCGACATCACCTGTAAAAGAAGTAAAAATACTTTAATATTCAGCTTTGAGTATTTCTGGTAGTAAATTGAATCTAGTTGGTTTTTAATTCCTAGTAATTTTTGTAAGTTGATCATATGGTGTCATTGGGTATTCAAACATATAATACATACCGATTTATTCCATGAAGATTTTTGTTATTTTTAATCATTTAAAAAATATTAATTATAAGTTATAAATACTAAAAATACTATTACTATAATAATATTCTAATATATTAAAGAATTTTTTTCATTTGAATTAAGTATCATTTTTTATTAAGAGGACTTCGCACCCGCATGTTTTGTCTCCGTCTTACACACGTACGACATAGACAAAATATGTTTAAGCAGCTTGAGTAGAACTCGCTCAACTTTTGATCTAGAGTAGAAATACCTATTACAAAATTAGAAGATGGCAATATTTTGGATGGCAGGACGAGTCTTTTTCCATTATTCCCAATATAACATTTAGTATACCGTTTAGAAATAGCGAAAATTTCAAAAATTTTAATGACCTTTAACTTTTCTAAATTTTAATTAAAAAAATAAAAACTAATCGTCTTGTTCTTCAAAATATTGTCATATTTTAATTGTATAATATAGATATATTTATTCTGGAATCGAAAATTGATCGAGTTCTGCTCAAAGTGAGTAACGCGGTTTGTCCATGTCGTATACGTGTGTATAAGACGGAGACAATACATGCGGGTGCGACGCGCAACGTCCTCTTAATAAGAAATTATACTTAATTCTAATGAAAAAAACATAATTTTGACACTAATGCCGGGATCAATCAAAAATATAAATTGCCTCTTCAATTATAAAAATGTAATTTTTGGAAATTATTCAATTTACCACACAACAAATAAACGTAGCTTTAATTTAAATTTGGATAAGAAATAAAAGTATTTCCAGTTAAATTTTTGCTCAACTAGTTCGAACAAATGAAACCAATACTTTTCAAACTAACAAAATTACAGAAAATAACCTCGAAGATTGGTTCCTTTTTGTAAATAAAATAAATCTACATAACGAAAAAGGATGATTATTTTAAAACTGATTCTTCAACTAATATTTTCCATATCAGAGTATTTCTGAAAATAGGTACTTATTAAATTATTCTACTATGTTTATATCTACAAGCTATATGTTATAGAATTTAATTTTAAATTTGACATAGGGACATTTTATATACTTATATAAGTATATACCTCGTAGATTGTGGTAGTATGTTAGGAAGTTCAATGTATTGATTTAATTAAAACAGTTGATCAATGCAAGAATGTATTTATAACTGTATGATGTATGTAAAAATTCCAATATTTATTAATTTTTTTGTATCCTTATTATGTTTTAGAAATTTTAATTATTTTAAAACTAGTTTTATTAAAATGTTTTTTATATATGTCATATTATGAATTATTTTAAAATAACATAGCATAGGTTAGATATATGTATATTGTAGGTATTTTATTTATTTTATTGATTCAAATAATTTCTTGATTTATTGTGACAATAATTATTATATTTTAATTTTATCTCTGAACTTTTCCACCCTAATATACGCTATTACACTTGTTTTAATTAATTATATTATACGTGTTGTAAACTTATAAGTTATAACCATATAGAATTCTAAAATTTACTAAATCATGTAGGTACACTAGAATAGATACAAGTAATTTTTATCAAAGGTACAGTCGCGGGAATACAATTAGAAACATTACAAATAAAACTAAAACTACTCATTATTGTATACCCATATTTAATGAATAACTAAATGATTAAAATAATAATGTATTCCAAATCAATAATAATAATTTTACATTTTATTTAGGTATACGTCTGTGAAGTTTGAATGTTTTCATAAATTATTTTACTATAGAAAAGTTTGATTGTAATAATTTATAAAAATCTGAACAAATAAAAAAAAACCATTTTAACTTTAAATGCTTATAAACAAAAATTGTGATTAACGATTTTACTACAATAAGTATAACTTAGAATAAACCTTTAATTAAATTTTAAAAAATTTTTGGTGAGCCAAATTTTTTTTATATGCATTTCAAAAAAAAAACTTATAAAAATCGAAAACTTTAATTGTCAATAAATAGCTTAAAAAATGTCAAAATATTTTGAAAATGTAATCGTAAATAGATAACGTTAGTATAAAAATTTGGTAAAATGGCCATGAAATAACTGTTTTTATCTAAAATTTCGAAATTTCTAATCCATATTTCTACGTTTCTTGATATATTAGGTACATCTATCATGTATAATAATGTATACTAGTTATATTTAAAATACATGTGTAATATATGAATATTGTGTTAAGTTCACTACAAATTATAGTGGAAAATATAGGTATTATTATTAATAATTATGCTATTAATTGAAAGTTTTGTTTTATTGTGTATATAAAATGTCACCTTTATTAAGTGTAAAATGTTTTAAACAAGTTGGATCTTGGTATATTGTACTGGTTACTTTAATATTTTATAATTTGTTGTTAAAAAAAAAATTGTTGGTATATATATATTTTTAATTGATACCAAATAATTAACAAACAATAAAATAATTTTAAATTATAATATTGTTAGGGTGATGTTTGGTATTTATTGTATAAGAAGTTATTCGATATACGCTATAAAGACAATAATATAATACATCTATATAATACAATATACGATTTAACATTTACATCTTAGGTACAAAACTATAATGTAATTTATTTATTAAGTATATACATAAATGCATGCAGACATATTAGTATTTATTTCAGTAAATACTGACATACATACATATTATAATAGTAGACAAATAAAGATCCAATAATTGTTATCCGATCACAATGTCGTGTCATTGACTGGTGGATTAACTAAGTACCCCTTCCTTTTGAATCTACGTTACCCACCTATAGTGAATTGTGCGTGGAACACTGCTAGAATTCTAGACTAACTACCACGAGTTCAAATCAGACATTTAGTCGGTACTCGGTTCGGTGACGGCATGGTGTACAGGTTACATTATTTTAGTGCGTGTGTAATTTTTATCTATTAATCAATTTTCATTTACAATAATTAACTTTTGCAGCTATCCAATTGCTTTATTTCGGTTCCTAATATGGTTTTTGTTAATAGAAATATTGAATTTATTATTAAAAAACTATATACTGATATTTTATGTTGAAGAATATTTTTTTGTTGGAAAATTTTGATTACGGGTATGTAAATTTCATTATTTGAAATAATTCGAGGACTTAGTATATTTCTACAAGTTTAACTTAGTACATTGGTACTTTTATTACAATATTATAATTTTAAAAAATAGGAATTAAAATTTGTTAGGCTATAATTTCTTATAATTAATAAATAAACAAGAAATTATAGATACTATATTATTACTATGCCGATGTATTTAATATTTTTTAAGTTAAATTGATTTAATTTAAGTCCCAATTTCTAACTAATATTATAATTTATTAATTTTGAATTAATCAGAAAAGTAATTTTAGTCAGTAAAGATTTACAGTAAATTAAAAGTTATAATAACTATTATATAATATTTGTAACCCTAGTTGGTATCTTAAAATTATAAATGTTAAACAACAATTTTACTAAGTTTTTAAATTAGTTTAGGGACCTTGATTAGTTGTATTTCTAAAACTTATACAATATACAAATAAAGTAGTTGCATATTACCTAGGTACTTTATTTCATAATTATTTTAAAATATTATAGGTACCTAGTTTTTTTTTAAATGTATGGTTTTTTTTATTTAATAGTTTAATTTTACTAATTTTTATATCTTGTATTTCTTTATGATTATCATTGTTGTCTAGAAATATATTTGTTATTTACGAATAACCTTATAAGTTTTAGTAATAGTATGGAATCATATTATTTCATACGAATTATGTAAATTGCATTTAAAATTGTACATGCTTAAGTTATAAAGGTTTTAGCTTACATAGTTCCCGGAAGACAGGCTTCTTTTTCACGTTTTAAAAATAACATCGGTAATTGTTTTTTAATAACCCTACACAATCGCTATGGCCCTGAGTTATTCACCTGTCTAGTGATGATATCATATTGTTATATTTTGTCAAATTATTTCCTAGGTCAAACATTAATCTGTTTTTATTTTATTTGTTATTGTATAGGTATATTTACTGTTCACGCGACGGTATATTAATTAACTATTCTATTAAAATTTACATTTTACTATTTATATAAAACTAGAAAAAATAAATAGCTTTTGTTTGGAAACAATCAATCGAATGAATCAAATGTATCTGAAAATTCAGATTTATTATAAATTATAATTTGTATAAATCCAATAGGGAAATATTACTTATTTGTATAATTGTATCACAATAAAAACATTTTCAATCAGCAAGAATACATTGTTCATTTTTATCATAATAAATTTCACAATAAAATGTATAAATATAAAACCTTTGGCCTTCAGATAAAAACGTGCTAAACTTGTATAAAATCGATTGTATATTTTTAATGGCATCATCTTTTCTCTGATTGGGCATCATTTTTAATATGTTTTCCTCATTATTATTAATAATATTTATTTGAGACCTTATGTAAACAAGTGTTCAAGTTAAATATCTATACAACTTGTAGGCTAGCTATCTTATATCCAATCGTAAGATATGTAGGGAGGTGTATAACATTAATTAAAAGAAACTCAGTGTCTAGATGGTTTTTTTGTCAAAAGAAATTTGTTTTTATTTAGAAGTTTTAAAGCTTGAATTTCTCAATAACAACGATTATAAAATGCTTGTTACTATTTAGTATGTTGCTAAGTAACTAAAGTAGAAAACAAAGCATATAGTCTACAATACTTAATACTTGTTCAACATCACGTATATTGTTTTTTATGAGAACTTAAGTAGGGGAGTAACTATTATTAGTATAAGGGATATTTATCATATATGAATATATGATTAACATGCAATTGTGAATTTTTAAAAATACTTACTTAAAATGTGTTTATAAATATAACATTTCTATCGTATAAGTTTAAAAATGGTATTTTTTAAAACTGATGTGCAAAGAAAATTAATGTTACTAAGTTCTTTTTAGTTCCTAACTTACCTAAGTACTAGTATTGTAAACTAACCACATCTACCTGTTTTATTTTTTGCTGTATCCTAAGAGTGTACTGAGGTACCTTAGCTTAATTTTGGTTATTTTGGCTTGAACAAATAATTTTAATCAATATTTGTTTGGGAGAAAATTTTCTGCTTTAATATTTTCAAAAGATAAATAAATAATCATTAAAAATTATAATAAGTATTACATTGTATTATTTGAAAATACATTAATAAATTAGTATAGTTATTAATATAATTATAATTTACACTTTTCATGAGTTTGATGTAACATACACCAAGTATTACATTTTTTCTAATTGTTACATTATGAATTATAAATTCTGAAATATTTCGAACTATTATAGTTAATAGTTTAAACAATTAATATTATATTTTAACTGATATAGTATAGTTTTTGGAATAAGAATTGATAAAAATTTTAACTATATTATATCATACTTTCTAATTTGATTACATCATTATTGTGTTTAGTTATATTACTCATCAGATTTATAAATTAAGTATAATCTATTGGTTTTGTATTAAGCAAACAAGAATAAATACAAAATATATCATATAAAATAACGAGCGTCCATTTCATATTTAGACAAATAGCACCCATATGTAATGTAATGGTGAGGTACATCATATAACGGGTTTCTCGCATGAGATGAAAGGATGGAAATCGATTTCCAAATCTCACGTCATAACATTGTTATACTGATGTACGTGTGTAAAAACTAAGAAATACTATGAATTCAATTTTAACAATCAATTTAGAATTCGAAACTAATCCTGTTTAAAACTAGTTCAGCATGTATAAAAAGTAATCAATACTTGAACTTCCGAAGTGTTATCTTAATAGTAGATAAAATTTTAATAAAGCAATAGCAGATTAAATAATAATTATTAACAAATACATGTCGAATAAAAAACTAAATTTTATCACCCACGTAAAATAAGTAATAATAATTATATTGGACAAATATACTTATATTAAGGTCGCTATGTTTATATTTTTTGTATTTATGAGTACAAGGGTATGTAATATGTATATATTAAAGCAAACTGTTTTATATGATAGAATATAGATTATAATTAAAGACCGGATTTTTGTGCAGCTAACATCTAAAAAACGTGCAATTAAAATGTTAAAATGTGCAAAATCGTGCAAAAACAAAATTTTACTATAGGTACTTCAAATTTTATTATTCATTTTTTTTTTTATTATATTATTATTTATTACCTAGTACTTATTGGCATTAAATATCATATTAAAATATAAAATTTAAAAAAAAAAATTAATTTAATTCTGGATTTTTCGATCCAACACTTTATTTTAGAACAATGACTACTACTAATTTTTGGCATTTTAAATTAAATAATTTCAAGTAATAAGTATCAACTATAAAAGTATAAATATGAGTTGACTATGGCTGCTGCGGTTAGACTGTATAGTACTGTATGTATGTATGTGATCGATAATTTATTGACTATTGTAGTAGTTATTATCTTAATTACATTGTATTATATCGAATATCGATACATATACATATATATAATATAATAATATATATATAATATTATATAATATAATATATTATATAATATTATATAAAAGTCCAATACTTCATATCACAAATAATACAAAAAATATTTGTACAAAAGTTCATTTTTATACAAAAAAACCCAAAACGTGTAATTGTGTGCAAAAACCCTAAAACGTGCAATTTTGTGCAACATAAATCTTTCTTTAAATTAATCTACATCTCTTGATTTGGATTTGTAGCTTGTTTCTATAGAATTAAGAACAAGCGATAAAAAGATGCAATTGCACGGGAATCCGGTCTTTAATTATAATATTTCAGTTTAAAATTGAAACTTTAACTTAACCTAACCTAAATCTAAAAAGATTAAGAAATGTAGTATTAGGTAATAATGTACTTACTATTTTGGGTGAATTTTTGAACAGTATTAACATTAATTATCTCAAAAATTATTAATGTTTTATAAAATATGTCATAAAGATAGTTTGGAATTTATATGTAAGTTTAGTTAAATATTTAAAGTTGTTGAGTGGACTCCTAAGGGGTGTGTAGTGTGTACCACCAAAAGTGTTGGTCTACTTTTTCAAACTTTCATCACTACCCTTATTTAAGCTTTAAATAATCATAAGTTTGAGTCATACAACTTAACTTCTCGTTTAAAATTCACCCGAAATATATTCTGATCTGAAATATAATATGAAATTAAAACTATATATTGCTGTTAAAAGAAAAAAAGTAGTTAAATTTTTCTTGTTCATTGACAAATATCAGTTATAATGTTTAGTTTTTAAAATATATATTATTAATTATAAATTACCTATGCATTTATGCGTGTGAATATATTAAAATATTCAGAAGTATGTATGTCTTCTATGAAAATAATTTTGGCTTGGAAATTTTCACGTAGTAAATAATAATAGGTACCTACTTAATATACCTAAGTAATACGACCACGTACAGAATTATACATCTACAATTTACCTTTTGATTAAGCCATACAAATCATTTTTTGTTTATTTCCAATCGGTGAATATAAGTATTTAGTTTCTTTTTTCATGACCTGAGAAATTTTAAAAATAACCTATTTCATTATATTTAGATATAATTTTAATTTAATATATTATTATGTAATTTATGCGCTTTGTTTGTAGTATTCGAAATATTAATTATAAAATTATTAAATCACAATATCACATGTATTGGTCGTGAACAGTCATATTATACATACAACTCATAGATCGCTTTTTTTATCTGTGTAATTTGGACGCATCTCATAAAATATTGTTGAAAATATGACACAAATAAGTAAATTTAAGCCAAGTATCATAAACCGATAAAAGTCAACTCATAGAACATTATAATACGTTTGTAAGTATTTTAAGTTTAATTTAGATAGATACAAATGAAAAATACTTATACTTAATTACTGATAGTATACTTTCGGATTATTATTAGGTTGTTATTATTACTGAAATGAGCGTATTATTATGTTATAAGTATATGTATCGACATAATTAAACTATTATATATTTATATATCAATACAATTATTTAATAATTTAAGAAGTTTATACTGCTTAATATTTCATATTTCTAGAAGTTTATTTAATTTAATTTTTCTTAGAAAAGTGAATTTGGTACTTAAAGTTTGAAGTATTCATTTTTACTGAAATGCAATATACTTTTATTTATTTTTGTATATATATTTTTAATACTTTAAAATCAAGCCACCAAAATGTATTCAACGTAATATTTAAAAATAAAAATTGATTTATATGTACAAAATATATAATGTATTCATATTTTCATATATATTTCACCTATTTATATGTATATATGCGTGCCCATTAAATTATTGTGAATTATAATATTGTGTAACAGACATTCATGTTCTGGTCGATATCACACTACCACAAACAAGCCAGTTGTTAACCATAGATACACCTGTCCTACTCACCCTATAGTGTTTTCCGTATATAACCGTTAGTGGTTGCTTTCAAGTGTAAAATTATTGTTCACTGTTCAGTTACCTAGAATGTAGAATACAATAATAAATAAAAAAAAATTAACGGTCGCGATTATAAAAAGAAAAAAAAGGTTAATTAAATGGTGTACATTTAATGGTTTATTTGAAAATTAAACGAATTGGTTTTTTTTGCATAATTTTCTCTTTATTATAATTTCTACTTTTCTTATTTCTTAGATTAAATGAAAGCGATCTTTGGTATATTGACGATCGTTTGACCAAAATCTAAATCGGCCGTGAAATAAATTACGGAAACGTGAAAAGCGATTTCTAGTAATCAAGCGTTTCGTTGGGTCAAAGGTTAAAATTGTTAACATTATTATACTGTACAGTCAATTTCTTAAAAACAACTACCTAAACATTTTCTATAAACTAAAACACGTTAATTTTTAATTATAAAAAATACAATAATAACATTTTTTTTTAGTTTTTTTTTGCTTTTATAACCTTTTTGCTAAGCTATTATACTGTTACAGGTACATATACTACTAATATATTACCATTTACATAAATAATATACATAATAATATATTATTCATATTAAATTAATGTTTGTATATAAGCGATTTTGTTGAGTTTAATGCGTAGTAATGTATAATGTAATATTATATTTAACTAGATAAAGAAGGCTTTTGTTATAACTTATAACTTACTTTGTCATTAAATTTATAACTGCTAATTTTGGAACAGAGTATGTTTATACAAAAAATTATATAATTTCGTAATAATTTTAAAATCCACTTGTTTAACAAATCAAAGAGAGCAGATTTTTGTTTAATAGGAATTCGTTTTTTTCGTTGATATACTATGTATACTTTATAATAATGACCAATGGTCTTATTTTCTGGAGTAGTGGAGTTTGTGTACAATCTTCATTGTCTTGTTAAATATAGGCAAACATCTTATGTGCCACGTCGTATAAATTTGTCTACTTTTATAGTACTGTAGCAATGCTATATTTTTCAATATTTTAAAATTCGTGTATTTAGTATTAAAAAAAAAATATTTACATACCATAATATTATTAATTATCTTTAATATTCATATTAAGAAACCCTTATAATTTGAAAGTAAATATTATGTACTACGTGTAGTATAGTGTTAATGTTTTTATTTTTGTAATTGATTGAAAACAACAAAGTATATTATAGTTCATTTATAAATTAATATAGGTATATATATATATTAGTAAATATAGGTATTTACAGTCTTATTGAAAGTTGAAGCGTTGTGAATTGATTATTAATGTGTTTTTTAATTGCATTGACTATTATAGGTATATGCTAACTTGTATTCTCTTATAGTTATAAATTCTAAAGTCCGGCTTGAAAGTTATAATATATATTAATTCAAATGCATTGTAAAAGAATTAAAGCAACATGTTATCAATACACCAACTATACACACAATTGTACAGCACATAAAAAACAAACGAATAACCATTTGTTCAAATAACGCATCATTTTCATGAACATTTAGGCTTTTATTGAGTGTGAACGTAGGTTCACAATTACGTAGAAAAACATGTTAATACTAAATATGCGATGTAAAAAAAAAGGAAAATCGACAATAATAATAGTTCAGTTGCATCGTGGTTTGACATGAATTATTAATCTTTAAATTCGAATATTGTATTGATAGATCGTTGAGTTAAAATAATAACATTTATGAATTTATATTTTGCACTTGATTTGGAATATTATTATATTCAATATAGACTCAAGATAGATAAAAGTATGATGTTTTTGTTTTAGTTAATGGTAAGATCAAGGAGCATGAAGTGGTTTCAGAAAAACACCGAAGATGCCGCTCCACGGTTGCTTAGTCTCTCGCCGATTCGAAACTACGATTCGGGAGATCCTGATTACTCGGCCGAAAGATATTACCATTTGCCACCAGGTCCTAGGAGGTCTAGATTAGGTATAAATACATATATCTTTTATTTAATTAAACATTTATTAGTATAATATAGTACGTTACCTATATTGTTTTGATAAATATATTTGGTAGTTATAGCTGTCGACTGTTGTGATATATTATGTACCTACCTAATACTTAATTACCTACATCTAATGTTTATTATAACGTAACCAAATATTTTCATTACTTATAGAAGTATTATGTAGGTTGTTATATAAACTACGATAACATAATATTATACGCCAGGGTCGTTAATATTATTTTGTTGTGATTTAAAAAATATTTCATTACATGAATAGTTTTAATAACTCGTGAGTCATAGAGATACATTAAAAAATAAATCATGTACCAATATATTATTATTGTAGGTGATTTTTTTATAAATATTTTAATAATCAAATATTATCTTCGAATACGCGTGTAATTTTGGAATTTCATCGTTTCAAACAAAGCTATGCATTGTACACTGTACAGATACCTATACCTAGTAATATTTACTTGTTAATTTAATACCCCAACCCAACATACTATCCTGTGCCTAGATGATGGACTCAATAGGAATGGGATAACACCTTTGAATCAGAATATACATATTTACATATATATTTTGACTGAAAATTTTGATTTTGATTATCTGCTAGTCGATACTTCGTACAAAGTACACGTTCATTGTGAATTATAAAATGAGATTTAATCTTAAAAGATATTTCTCGGTGTTCAAATTGCATTTTTTCTTTAGATCTTGGATCTTGACCAAACAATTTAGTAGTGTATAATAATTTATAGTTTTGTAAACATTAATACCTGTATTCTCCTACTCATAGTTACAATCATAAACATTTTGACTTTAACGTATTTTGAACAATAAATTAATTTTTAAGGTTAGTAGCTACAAATTTAATATTTTTATCATTTATTATGATTAGGTATACTAGATTTATATACATAATATAACTACGAACGTTCGTGAGAATCAGGTCATACATTTCGACATCCATATACACGAGCGGAGAAGCGCCTACGTCAGTACATAGAGATTTCAACAGCAGTGCTTATGATTTAATATATTATATATATATGATATACCCATTACCTACATACACATAAAGGTTGATATCCATAGAAATATACATTAATAAGCTATTGTTTAATAAGCTATGAGCCAATACTCAATGGTAAGCCTCTAAAAAAATATGATTGAAAATTGAATAATCTTAAATAATATTACATAGATACTGACACTATAGGTATATGGTATTCTGGTAGGTATTTTTCGATACATCCGAATTGCATGCCAAACAAATAAACATAAATTTCATCCCAAGTCTTAGAGGAGTCTGTCTGAATTGCATGCTGTGTACCTATTTAAGTTTAATGTTATCTTTACTTACCATGCATTTAAGTGTACAATTTAAACTACTTTTTTTTACTTAATTTTTGATTTTTCTAATTTTTTTTTTTTTTTTAAAACGCATGAATAGAAACTGATTAGTATCCAGATTGAAATATTTTTACATTCGAGTAAATATTTTACCAAACCTAACCAAATTGGACGACGCTGTGAATATTAAATAAAACGATTGTAGTTTAAACTTTAAAGTAATTAAGTGAATGTATTTTACATTTTTACATGGCATTTCAAATAAATAATAATATTATAAAATCTGGAGGTTTTTTTATAATATACAACATAGTGTCATACTATAATATAATAATGGAACAATAAAGATTATAGTCTATATTATTAAATATGTCATTAGGGAAAAGATATAATAATAATAGTAATAGCATTTTGTAAAACAGTTAATATTAAAGGAGGATTATAGTTTAAAATTATTTAGGAGCCTAAATTATACTAAAAAATTACGTTACAATATAATAATAATAATAATAATAATAATAAAATACGTATAATAGTATTGTCTATATTAAAATATTCTACGTCCAATAATAAAAATTTGTAAAAGTAACGTTTTATTTATTTTACTATCAGCAACACCATGTAACTTTTTTACATATTTAATACTATTTATTTCATTTTTTTGAAATTCCGTCATTAATCATCACTGAACTTATACATTTTTCTTTATCTAATATTTTCCGACGTCTATTATTTAAATTTGAACTACATAATTTTACATAATATGTATCATGTTTTACTTGTTTTAATACATCGACTAATTGAAGAATATTAGTACTCGGAGAGTAAAACATATTCAGTTTTAAATGGAATGATTCACTAACATTGGTTGTACCTAGTATGCATTGCAGAATTAAAATTTCAACCCTAACCTAACTTGGTGGAAATAAACTGTTAGCCATCACTCGGATATAAAAATATTTCAATCTAGAAACTAATCAGTTGTAACTCATAAAGTGTTTCTATTCATGATTTTTTTTTTTTTAATTAGAAAAGTCAAAATAAAGTTTAAGTGGTGTACATAAGTACATCGTGCATGATAAATAAACTAGTGGGTACACGGCATGCAATTCAGATGCAGTCGTATTTTCGATATTTCATAATGATATCAAAAAATTACTTTTAAATACTATAGACTTTAATAATTATGATATTTTTTCATTTACGACTCAAAGGTGATGATGTAATTTATTACGTATTTATAATAAACATTAAACATAAATTTTATAAATATATATATTTCTTTAAAGAATGTAAAATTAAAAATATTACAACTTTATTTTAGTTACAGTGTAGATCAATAAATAAAATATATTATTAATATTTTAATTTTAGTTTAAGGCTTACCTAAATATAAAAATTATTCACATTCACCTGTAATAAAAAGTTATATTTATAGTTGTATAATATTTTATATTGTTATCTAAGAACACGAGTAGTCGGATGTCCCGATCCGTCACTCATTGGCGATATGATTAAGACAAGTGTAGGTATATGCGATTCACATACTTATTGTAGAGAATCTGATAATAATATGAAATATAACATACTATTAATTATTTTAATAATCATTTATTTATTTTTAAACAAGTTTAAAATTTATTTTTTTTTTATTTAAAAATTCATTTTAGTATTACATATTATTAAAAATACAATGTACAATTTAAATTTATTCTTGAAGAATAATATTTTTTAATATTATTAATTTATGTTAAATATTTGACTTAAATAATAGGTACCTAACTACAATTGATTATTGAAAGTTTGATAATAAACGAATATTTTAAATACTATTAGATACTATTTTAGATTTATGATTTGCGTTTTTTTCACTATAACCTATATCTATTAATTATTAATGATTTATGAGATTATTACCTTTAGATAATCTAATAAAATAAATTGATTACCTAGCTTGTTTACCTTGTTGATAAACAAAATTAAAATAAATTGTATATTTGTATTATAGGTAGATATCATTATACCTATCTATATAGTTTAGGTAATTTTAATTTAACTATATTATTTTGTGATTTTTAACTTTTTAAAGAAGTAGGAATATGTAGATACCCCTTACTAACAAGTTAGAAATTGAATTAGAACGGCTAGTATTTTTTATACAGAATATTAATTGAAAAAGTTTTTATTTTAAAAAGTACTCTTGATGTTTGATAATCTGTATCATGAAAATATGAAATGAAGTACAAATAACTATGTATTGTTAGCTAACTAGTTTGTAATTAATTACAAGTTAGTATAAACTAAGCCACTAGTTTTTAAAAGGTTTCTTTACTATATAGGTATTGTAAAAATTGACGATATAAATAGTGCTTTTATTAAAATGCTGGACACTTTTAATTCTATAGTGCTTGACATTTGGTTACATTTTACGTTATTAATACACGATACTGTAATGTAGATTTATCAACTAATATCAACAACACTCGTTAAGAATAAAATAATATATTCTTTTGATACCTCCCATTCGTGAATTTTAATACTTACATTTTTTGTTAACTCAAAATTCTTGTGAGTTTAATTTTTTTTCATTACTCTCAAAATTCGAATAATACTTGATTGTACATTTTACATTTTAAAAAATTCTATTCGTTTTTTCGTACCTACTCGCACTATTTTTAACACTTAAAATGTTTAAAATGTTGATGATTATGTTGATTAAAATAAAGAATAAAAATATTTAACTTAATAGGTACGAATTTTGATTTATTTTCAAATAGTAGGTACATTTCAATTGTAAACATTTAATATTATTAAGATAATAAAATGTCACAATAATTATTAGTTATTACGCATACCGCCGCATTTACATGACGTCACGCCCATTAGGGGAATGTAGTATTCGGCATCCGATCGGAATGCTGGTTTTGATCAACACCAGTTTTTTTCACTATTTTGACCTCAAATGGACCAGAGATGGGAGAATAATTCTGCATACGTTTATCCTAGGTCAGGTTAATTTTTTTTTTTTAAGCAACTATATTTTAAGAAACAGATCACATACTTATGTCATACGAGTTACTTTAAATAAATAATAATTAATATATACATATGTGCATATATTGATACATCTATTCATAGTGTATTTTCACATTTTTTTGTACATAAATATATATACATTATTCATAAATTAGTATTTGATTTATATTTTTTATACATTCTATAAAAAGTTTAAGACTCATAAAATAATAAACAGTTTTAATATTTATTGTTTATTGAATTAATGCTTTTATTTATAATCTATTAAATAACAAGTACATATTGTAATAATATAAATAGTGATACAGAAAAATTGATAGAGCAGAGTTGGGAAACCGTTTTATTTTAAAATTAAAAAATTTTGAATCACATTGTTTTTTATAATTTTTTCATATTGGATATCACGACATTTAAATGGGGTTTGTCAAACAACTTTCTATAAGCTTTTACATGATTATACATTATTATATTATTAAAATATTACAACAGAATGGTACAATAATTATTTTCTAATTATTACTTTAGTGTAAAACCCCAATCCAAAAATTAAAAATTTCTCTCTGGATTTATTGCATACTTATTTATATCACTAGTGGTTTTAATTCAAATTCAAATCACCCATAGCGAATGAATTACTTTGTAAGTTTTTATAATTAAACCCATTAATTAATTACTTAATAAATAATTATTATATTCTAAATAATGGTAATTTTCAATGTGTTTTTCATTTTTTTCTCAATAAAAATACAGATTTCGGATTCTTTTTTAGATTATTATAATAATTTAATATAAATGTATTACATAACTAATGTATGAAAACTGGAAAATTCTTTTGGAAACTCGATTATTTATTTTGAACATTTTAAAAAGTGATTAGGTCATATTTCAATATTTGTGATACTATAATTACGAAATATTAGTATTGTCATAAATAATAAGCTAACACCTCTATAAAGTGTATCACTTTTAATTCCCTGCGGATATTTTCACTCTATTAAAAGGTTTCACTGTCGTACAATTATATTATTGGAACAAAGGAAAAATAAATAATTTAAAAAATATATATAGATGTGTTAACTTTTGAGTAATCTTAATTACATTACAGTGTATTAATTTAATACGTGGCAGTATTTTTATATTTTTAAAATTATGATCTATACTAATTTTTTTATTTTTTTTTTATTTTTACTGTAGACGCCTCTCCATTACGATTAGAGAGGTCCGAATATAATCGAGACATAAATTGTTACAATGTCCGAAACCGAACAATTGTGATGCAAAGTGCGCGTAACAAGCAAACCAAAGAAAAACGAAATCCCCTATTAGACCAAGTTAAACACACAGGTCTTACACATTTCAAACCAAATACAACTATTAAAAACCATTACGAGGACAAAATCTGTACAATTGGCGTTCATCGTGATGGTGTTGATGGTGCGGATAACGAAGATGGTGGCGATGAAGACATTTCAACAATATCTGGTAGACTGAAAGCTATTTCAGACAGATATTTAAAATCATCTACTCATAGATTTTTAGCCAAATTTTATAAGAACTCTTCTATTAAAACCGATAAATCAACCGAAACCGAAGAACCGAATTTAGGTGAAAACAAAATTAATAAGGTCAGTTATAATATTATTGATCATTTTTTAAGACTACTTCATAATATGTAATAAAAAAAAAAAATAAATACAAATTGCTTTAAATCGGTATCAAAATAAACTAAAAATTATAAAATTGAATTATATATTGACATATTATAAAATGTGTGTACATAAGGTGTAATAAGACTGACAAATTTCCATTAAAAATGTTACTATATTTATTAAATAGTCCTGTTACACTCAGTATATTTACTATACGATATTTTATAAATTTTTCGGTGAAATTTTACAAATGTCCAAGTTACGGTTTATTAGTATATCAGTGTATTTTTGTTTTTTATTTCATATTTTTGCTTTAACTTATAAGAAAAATCCACGTATTATTAAATTTGTACTTAAGAATGACAATTGATTGAAATATTTATTATATAATTTTACTTATTGCATGCAGGTAAAATTAAGAAGTTTTTCTTACGGAACGTTACCCGGCTTGGACGAATTTCGTAAGAGAATAGCCGAAACAGCAACAGAAAAAACGAACTGTACACCAGAAGATGATGATAGTGGCATACTACTAAATGATCCTCCGATCGATTCAGTTAATGGAATCATAGAAAATGGTACACAAGATTACTGTTTTAGGAGCGCTTCTCAGTATGGCATAAAACGACATTATGCGCTTAGTTTACCACCTGATAACAATAATCAATCATCATCAAACACGTTGCAACCGAGGGCTAATAGAAATAAGGAATACAGAATGGTCCAGTTGAATAGGGATTATCCAGAACAACTTCTAGGTGTTCGAATTAAAGAAATACGGTCGGAGAACAGTTTTGGCTATGTGGTTGTCAATATTGTTTCGGGAGGAGTGGCTGATCGGTAAATATATAAAATCCATAATATATTATTATTATTCCGTGAGTTTTAGCTGGCCTAATAGTACATATCATGATATTATTGTGGTTTATTACTCATGTACTTGGTCAAGATCAAAAACAAATTATATGATAAAAAATATCATTACCGGCAGATATCACGTAACACGTGATTAAAAAAATACGTGTCGATTTAAATGTGTATAGGATACCTAAATAAATATATATTTTTTGTAAAGGTTTTTATTATTATCAATAGAATAAAAAAAGTTTGGCATATATCAACGATTGAGTGTTATTGTTTTTCATTCGATGCCATGAAAAAATAAAAAAATATAAATTAGATTGAAAAATATTTTAAACCTAATAACAACATTATAGAGGTACATAATACATTTATAGTAGGTCAGTATTCCATGAATATGTCAATGATATTTTTTTTATGAGTAAACGTATAATAGTTAATACTATTACTCGACACTCGTTACCTATATAAGTAGTTGAATTAAAATTAACAGTTTATTATTTTATACGTGAACCTATATCAACTTTCTCTTTGTGTAAAATCAATATAATAACGTTAGGTACCTACCTACATTTTTAAATTTAAATTTTTTAATAAAAAGTTAAACACTGTTAGTATCATATCTACATATCATATCTAATTTATGAGGATGGAAAATTTCGTACATATAAAACAGTCATGGTTTTTAAAAAAAAAAAAAATATCGCATAAACGTTTGTTTTTGAAAATGATTGAATCAATTAAATAGTAACTCAATTAGTAAACTATAAAATATAATATTTTTTTCTTTTTTAACATATCTTATATATCTGAATAATACTAATAATGACCTATAATGAGTTTATAAGAATAGGTACTTGAAATAATTGATAATATCATAATAAACGCATGATTATATAAAATTATCGTAATATTTAAAGATTACAGTTATTGTTGAAAATTAATTTTGATAATATTACTTATATTATACCTGTCAAACATTTTATATATATTTATTTACAACTCAGATAGCATTTAATTTGGTTAAGATATGGTTCGAGTGGATCATTAATTATACCGTTCTATCTATATCTTCTACTATAATATTATTAAATATTAATAAATTATATATAGGTAAATATATTCATGACTATAGAAGTACTTAGTATACCGATATTTTATTATATTTATACACTTTTCACATTTTTCAATAATTTTGCATCATAAACATTTCTAGAAATAAAAAAAAAAATTACAGATTACTACTTAAAACGAGTTTATTTATGTAAATTAAAAATAAAAGAGAATAAATATATTCAATTTGTGAAAAGAAAGAAAATTCTCATAAGCTTTATACAATTTGTATTCTCATAGGTGTGATCTAGTTTGTAATTATAGATACCTAGAATTTAATTAATTTTCATATTTAATGGTAATTATTATCGCGTACTATATTTGTATCATCTATTTAGAATAACTTTTAACAAGGGCACCCGCAAGAGAGTCATGACCCCCGCTATTTTAGTTAATATTTTATTTTATTTTGTTACGTATACTAAGGTGGCTTAAATTTATATACTTTTGATTTTCTCTCCCCCCCCCCCGGTTTATATTTCTGCGCGGCACCCTTGGTATTTAAGTTAATTCTGATTTTATTAATATTTTCCATCAAAATGCATTTTATCAAGCTGGCAATGAAAGTTTATTTTTCAATATCAATCAAAATTATATCAATATTTGGTTTATACTTAATTTATATATTTTTTTAATAGATTTTTAAACGTAATGAATTAATTATAAAAAATAACTTACTGATGATTAAACTTAAAATGCAGTACTATTGTGTATTATTGATTATAAGTTTTGATGTAACACGTAATTTAATTACAAAGTATCATTAAATTTTAGACAGGAACTAAATATATTGCCAATTAATCATTACAATAAATTATTATATAATTTATATAGTAAACGTCCCACAGTAAAATTCTTAAATTTAAGACTATATTTGAGAATTTATAGAATATATATATTGCGATTCCGGTCGAGGACATTTATTATAGCCTATAGGAATGTTATTAAAAATGGATTACATAATATTAATAAAAAATTAGGTACAAAAATGGGGTATAACGCGATTGCATACCTTTTCCTTTTTGACTCGACTAATTACAAGTTACAACACGATTGCGCACCAAATTTGTAAAACGTGTACGCCCTGATCTCCGATCTTATTTAAAAATGGTTACTTATCAAATCACTAAGATTGAGTGGATAAAATACCTAAATAATTTTCTAGCATACTATTTATAATAATTGGGCCAGCTACTTATATAAAACATCATTTGGCACATACGAACATCATCTATTGACTATTCGTAAATTCGTAATGTTATCGCCCTACTGGCCCTAGGTATGACCAGTTTTTGACGACTTGTATACGTCATACTATGACATAATATTAATATAATATATTATAAAATATACATTAATTCGCGGCATCATTAAAATGTTTGATGTTGGTAAAAATTATATAATTCCTTAACGTGATTCCAGACATTTCAGAATTCTAGTATTTTAACGCAATACATTTAAGAGACACCGCAGATTATTCATATTATTTAATATTTATGAGTATTATATATTAACTAATAGGTCACGACTGCTTAAAATATGATACATAAATTAATTAAATCTCTCTTATTCGGCGGTCATGTACATCTGCATGCCGTAAGTAGTGGCTTAAATGTATAGTTTTTATTTATGTTTTTAAGGTTTAGATATGGGAAGGTCGGGTAAAATTGTAGGACATATGTAGGATAATTGCTTGTCTAAATTGTTTCTTATAATATTTTTGTAGCTTTCTTTACTGCAATAGACATATAAAGGTTATGATAATATTATGTTTAAAACGCGCGAGTTTATATAGTTGCATAAAAAATAATGTTGTTCCTCGAAAGCTATAAACTTATATGTACTTCGAGTACCGCAACTAATCTCAGTTATAAATACAAATATTCGCAGTATAAATGATTATTTACATATTTCGTGAATTTGTTTTATGCAGGACCAGCGATCTGGAAGTGGGCGACCAGATAGTGAATGTCAACGGTCGCCGTCTGGCCGGATTAGAAGCAGCCGATGCCAACCGTTTGCTCAACGATGGGTGCAGCTCGGTACACCTTCTGGTTACCAGACGTGACCCGGAGTACCGATCCGTAGACGGAGCCGACCGTCCGCGGGCGAGGATGCCTGAGACGTCTGTGGACTACGACCACAGTGGAAATTGTCAAGCACCACCCATACAAAAGTACAATAAGAACGGACAAACGTTGGTGTACATAACGCCACCGCCTCACCCGCGATCAGTCACCAAGAGCTACGCAAACGTGTCCACTGTGTACCTTAAGGGCGGTGACAGTGATGGTTACGGTGACCGTGGTGGGGATTGTGGCGAGCAATACACTGGCACGGATTGCACGACATTTTGCACGTTGCCACGACGGCCGAAGTCGACGGTGTGTACGTTCCATACGTTCGTACTCGAAAAGGGTCCGGGCAAAAAAGGTTTGGGATTTACAATCGTCGGTGGCAAAGATTCGCCGAAAGGAGCCATGGGAATATTCATCAAAAGTATTTTGGACAACGGTCAGGCTGCGGAAGACGGTAGATTAAAACCTGGTAAATATACGATTTTGTTGTATATAAAATCACTTAAAATATGCAAAGCAAATAATAACTTAAAGCATCATCAAAAATAATAAGCAATTTTTTAAGACATATCTATAGTATAGTATTCTACATTACAATATTTTTTTTAATTCTTAATATTGTTTTAATCTTAATTTTCTTTGAATAATATATTATATCATTATGCGTTGTGTATGACCATTAAAGCTTACAGTCTGCAGTTAAAAAATCCTTAAAAACAAAATGTGTAAGCTCGTGATAATTGAAAATACAAGAAAAAATTGTTAACCTAAATTAAAAAAAAAATAGCAGGTAAGTGAGTATCGCTTTGCTGTACATTAGGAGGTGGGGTGGACCTCGTACTAGGGTAGGTTAAATTTGAATGCAATGATAGGTATATCATTGTATACGAAAAACGATTCTGAACGGAGATAATTAATTGTCAGTCTAGGGATATATTATATTTAAATATTGTCATATATTCTATTTTGAAACTAATTCAAACATTTAAGTAAAAGTTTCAAGATCTTACGTTTAATAATTTTTTAAAAATACCTAACAAAAATCGAAAATTATTTATTAGTAAAACGTTATTTTACACATGTATTTTTGATTTCAAACTAAAATTAAAACTTTAAAGACTCGTGAAATTTTTTAAATTGAATAATCCTCAATTTTTTTTATAATTATTCTAAGCTTAACTTATGGACAGCATAGTATTAAATTTTCAATTCTTAGCTTTTGATAGTAAAATATTTATAAATTTTTTACTACCAAATAGTGAAAAATATTCATGATTTTGACGAATTTTTGTCAATATTAGAACTTCAAATGCTAATAAAAAAAATTGTGCCTATGTATTTTTATAATTTTTGAATGAGAGTTAGGACAAGTTATGAGGACCCTTCAATTAAATTTACAAGTAATTTGTCCCAGCTAAATTTTTTCTATCAACATTTATAAAAAAAAAATTGATTATTTCAAATGCCTATAAATAGCTCAAAAAAAGTCAAAATATTTTGAAAATCAAATCACGTAAAGAAAATAGCAATGTAAATAACTGGTAAAATTTTCAAGTATTTACGACTTATACTATTTGAATAACAACAAATATCAAAAATCGTTTGAGGCTAAACCATTATTTAACGCGGTTTTGTAAAAATTTAAATTTCAAACACTCATAAAATTTTTTTGTCTTAGTCCGGTAGAGTTTTTATTACAGATATTTGAAGAAAAATTTATGGAGAATCTTGTATCAAATTTTCAAAATTTAGTTATAGAAGAAAAAAATTTTACGATTTTTCAACCACAAAATTACTTGTAAATTTTCGCAATTTTGACATATTTTGTATAAATTCGAACTTTAAGCACTTATAAAAAAAAACTGTGAGAACTTATCACTTTAAGAACAACTTATAAGAAACCTTGTATTAAATTTTCAAGATTTTCTGGCCGGCCAAAAAAATTTTATCGTTATTTAAAAAAAAAATACTATTACTACTAATACTAAAAATTTCAATTGTCTATAAATAACTCAAAAAAGTCAAATTTTAACTGTATATAGATAACACTAATATAAATATTTGGTGAAAATTTCAAGTATTTACAGTGATTAGTTTTTGAATTACAACTATATATAAAAAAATCGATTTGGTCGAAAACTGTTTTTGCGTAAAAATTCCCGTTTTTCTGTCATTTTTTTTTGTTTTTCTCGATTTTTTTGAAAACTGTTGTAAAATGTTTACTTTTCACCTCTATAATGCACAAAGGATATCCACTTTGCCAAGCATTATTTCGACTAGTTATGCTGTACACAGACACAAAAACAAAAAAAAAAAAACACTCATCATTGTAAAATCAATACATTCATCACTCCGTTGAGAATCTAAAAAAAAAAACACACATCATTGTAAAATCAATACATTCATCACTCCGTTCAGAATCTAAAACGTTTAAATTTGATAGTAGTTTATAAATTCATAGCAGATATAGTATTTTGTGTATCTTAGTAGACTGATAGAAAAAAATGCCTATAAAATATGAACTTTATGTATTACTATTACTATATAATATATATTATATATTGATTTTCTTCTTTAGCACACCGCTTATTAAGGGGAACAATTAATGTATTAAGTTATAGGCTCTAATAAAATAAGTAATTTTTATACTTTTAATAACTATATACTATTATGATTTATAGCATCCTAAATAAATATAAAAATTTTAACCAATATTTTTTCTACAACCATTTCTTAGGTTCTTACTTCTAGTATGGTATAGTCGATTGTATGCATTTTTACATTTCTTATGATGAAGGTATCCTTTCTACAAGCAAAAAAGTGTAATATTATCCAATGATTGGTCATAATATTTATTGGGATGTAATTTTATAGTTTATAACGTTTATATAACTATTAAATATTAAAAAATAATTATTATTGAACCATTATTATAACAATATCAGTAGTATCACATAATTTACTTAATTCTTAATTATTGTTTTCTAGACGAAAATCTGTTATACCATATACGTAATTTGTGTTTTTTTTTCAAATAATATTACAAATGAGTAAGAATTATACACGTGTTCGATTAAGCAACTTCAGCCTTTATAGGTACACAAACTTTTTAGTCAATATAGTTTAGAGATGTGGTTTGTAAGAATTATCAACTAAACAGAAAAAATATAGCTACGATTTGGTATTTTGGAAATTGATTGAAAATGAGTGCTGCATATCAGTGTAGTATAAATTATACTGTATAATTCAACTAACAATCATATAATACAAATTTCTAAATACGTAACTCGTATAATTGTTTACTATATGTTTGCTTTGTTTTCTTAATCTACTTTTATTAAAATATATAGTTACTGATAACTTATTTATTATTACAGGAGACGAAATACTGGCAGTTAATGGAAATGTTTGTCACGACTTGACCCATTCAGAAGCAATAACACTGTTCAAGTCTTTTAAAAGCGGTTCTATTGCTCTACATATTTGTCGCAGATCTAAAACGTCTAATAGGTATATATATTTTTTGTAAATATGTTTATGATTTATTTTTAAATTATAAAATGTCTTCCTCAGCCTTTTAAAATACAATTAATTTTATAATTATTATTATGCCAATGTAGCTGTGTTGTTATAATATTTAATTTATAATTTACTACAGTACTATTTTAAATTGAAACAGTGAATACATTTTCACTAATATTTATTTTTAATTAAATTAATTTCGTATCTTGAGGTTTCAAAAATAAAATTATTATTCATTCGGAAAAAATATTAACATGTTATTTGTAAGTTTTACTTTAATAATTTATGTGTGGTTCGTTGTATATATAGGTTATACTTTGCTTGGAACTTGTTTTCCATCAAAGTTGATTGAGAAAGATCTTATTTTGTCATTTTTCGTTTCCTCCAATATGTACCTACTAATATAATATGTAATACATATATATGTATATATACGCATTTTTAAGTTACTGTGTTGCGTCAAATTCGATGATTCCATGGATCGCATAGCTGTTTGGAAATTTCGGAAAATTCCATTTTTTTTAAATGTTGAATGACTGTATCTCACAATTGCCTTAATGTTATTAATTTTTATGATCTTTGATTGTGTCATTAACTTTAGTCATATAGTTTTGATACAGTATATTATGTATAATATGCTTAATACCTAGTGAACGTTTTGAGTAGTATAATTTGTTTTTGAGTTGGCCTGGAGTTTCTTTATTCGTTTTAATTTTAACTTTATAAACGGGTTCTCATTTCTTATTTATACATAAGTACTTTAAAAATGAACAGTTTACATTTTTTTCCTAAAATATTTTTATTTAGGTGGTAATTTTATTATTATTGTAGCTTATAATATCATCATATAGAAAGCCATCATGTTTTTACGCCTTTACGCTTTTGATTTTTATTATTTTTTAATTGTGTGATGACTTGTTTTTTCAGAACTACCAAAGCTAAGTCATGTACGAATCTATTGAACGATGACAATGCGGGATCGGATTAAGAGCAGTGATGTTTTTCTTTATTTTTTATGGTTCCAATCGTTACAGTCTAGTCTTTGGCGTCAATAAGAAATTATGTTGTTGTTATGGTTAACCCACGACCACACAAAATATGTAAAATTTAGATTTATATTGCGCCATAATGATATGTAATTACCATGTTTTACATCTCATCATATTATAATTGAGTAGCCATAATTTTTGTGTACCTATACCTTTATAATACTTATAAAAATCGATATTAATTAATGTAAAACGTAATTAATTCGGTTATTTAGTTCCTATAATTATTCAGAAGTTTAGGAATGTCTATTTTTCCAAAATAACTAAAACAGTAATTCATTGTTACTCAAGACAAACATACCTTCCTATTTATTGTATTGTTTTATACTATCAGATAAAATTAAATAATAAAACTATTGTATCTTTTGATAAGTACTAAATACTACTGAATACTACTGATAGCTGTGTACTACAATTTTGTTTTGATCTATTGTTGAATTAAAGATTCGTGTTTAATATCTTAAACTAGATTATATTATGTTTGTGAACGCCTCTGTATAGTCATTAAGTGGGTGAACAATATATTAAGGACATGCGCAGCAAACAAAAGAAATCGGTTTTGAACCCGTTCAATATGAAGCTAGTCCTTTGCTTAATATAGATGCCAATAACCAGTGGCGTAACTGTAAAAAATCTAGATGGAAAATATAATATATTTATTATTATCAAAATTCTGACACCCTTCCCCGTGGTTTAAATATATACCTTTATCCCTCAAAAAATTTTCAGAGGGAAAGTGCTCCCCTTGCCCCCTACAATTATGCCACTGCGGCAACAACGAAATAGTATTCTAAGATAGAGTGCACCAAAGAAAAGTAGAGGGAACGAAAACAGGGATGAATATAAAATGTTTAGTGTTGTGCTTTATAAAATCCAGTACTTTTAATGTTCTTCCAACTGTCATCGTCATGTTATATGGCGATCAGAAGTATACTAAATAAAAAAATACGATGAAAACTGATGAAAAGAAAACCCAAATATTTTTTAATTCACCATAAAAAAAATTAATAATCCTTATTAATATTTCTTGTTTACATGACAGATAAAATTCGTCTACAAACCATTTAGGTTACATTTTCCGTATACATAATTATATTAATTAAATTTTAAATAACTGATATTGTTTAGATGCATACAATTATAGTATATTGTATGACGTATTGACGTATGTGAAATATTTGCATTTGTTTCCAAATATCTGATGATAATTTGTTATAAATTGTTCAAGTATAAATATTATATGCCTATTTATGTCACACGCTACTAAAAATATTTCAGGACATTTATTTTAACTCAATATAATTTCTAGGTATTAAGATTACCGTAAACGCATAATTATATATTTTTTCCCGTACCTTACTATATTTAAAATTTAAATATATTGAATGCGTATTAGATAGGTATTAGATTTGCTGTAATTTTTAACTCCTATAGGTTAGGTAAGTAGTCTGTTGTAGTTAACTTTCATAGGAAGGGATCTTTCATCGTGCATACTACATACCCTTTAATCTTGTTTTGATTAATTATATACAAGTGAAATGTATAATTGCTATTTAAATATCTATACATACTAACATAATTACATCTATACTCTATGTATATGCTCTACTTTATGTATAAATACATAATACAGCTACAACATGATAATCATTTGAAATAATATATATTCTACTATATTACTTATATTTTTCTTCTATATTCTTTTATATTATAAGTTAATAACAAGTTTTTTATTCGTTGTTCAGTTTTAATAAAAGTAGTTTGCACACAGTCGAATGGTGATGGTATCGTTGGTCGAGCGTTGCTATTTGTTTTTTAGCGCGATAAATGAAACACATTTCGGTATTATACAGCTGCTGTATTCAGTTGTAGTGTGTTGTGTCACGATACTAAGAAAATTTCGAATCGTAATACCTAGTAAACAGTGATAATTATTAATAATGATTATAACTAGTTTTGACTTTTTAATAATATTTTTAAATATTGAAAGCTAAATAGTAAACTGCGCTCTGAATCTTTTTTTGCAATTCAACAACTTATTAAATATTGATAATTCATTATTATTAAATTCAAAGACGACAATCACATGACTAAATTCTGTGTTTGACGTTTTATAAACATTGTTGTATTATCTCATGTTCGTATCTATGTACAAAAAAGTTCAATAAAATACGTACAATAATATTATGCTATTATTGAAAATTTTAAACAAATATAGATCATTTTAAATTCTGTTTTAAGAAGGAAAAGTATGATTGCCCACGAGTATTTAAATTCAAATACGGCATATTGAGTTGTTTGTTTTTTGTGTATTGAAATAATAATTACTTTGTATATAAACCATTAAATATTATAATTCAAATTTAAAACAATGTTTACATGGATAATATATGCGGGGTGACACTGTAATGACGCAGACATTTAAGATAGAAATGTTTATGAAATGGTATTGTTCTAATACGAGATATGTAGATTTAGCCCGCATTTCCGTTAAAAGTAATCGACTCCATTGTGTTTCCAAATATTCAGTCATAATATACGTCAATATGACAAAATAAATACTGTCTAATAATGTGTTGTAGCCACTTTTGGGCGGGGTAAAAGCGTATAATAAAATTTGAGTTCTGTTCTATAAGCTAATTTATAGGTATGTCTACAGATTCTTAATATTAATATGAAATATCGAAGTATATATTTCGAATGGGTTACTTCCGTTATTGAAGTCCAGTGAATATTTTAAATGCCAATTTTTTAAGACTTGTTTAAGCTGTTATTTGTTAACCATCTTTTATTAATAATGGTTGTTATTTCTCGTAGTGATTAAAGCTAGCACCATTCTTATTAAGGATTACTTCATAAATAATTTAATAAACTTCAAAATATTTTTTTTTATTCTATGATAAAAAAAACCGGGTAAATTTGCATTTACACCGATGTAATATTATATAATAATGTATTAATAATTCACCGTACTTCAATTAATATGCATTATGCACGGAAGCACAGAACAATTTGCTCCCATGAGTTACCCCCATGTTGTTTATTTTTAAAATATTATTCTTGGGAACTTACAATATTTTCGTATACTCGTATTATGAATCGTACTATACAGTATACACAATGAAGTTTTCTAAATAAATATTTAGATACCTAGTTCTTATTTATACCATGAATCTATTAACACTGTTTTACAACAAGATCATATTGGCTCAAAAGTTAATGACATTAGTCAATAATATAATACGGATATACAGTATAAATGTATAATATTATATTAACGATAGTAAAACAAATTACTTTAAAAGTAAGTAATATTAAGAAAAATTATGAAATATACTTAGTGATATAGAGTATAGACAGACAGATAAATGATAATCTTCGCTCAGAATCATTTTTCAGGTACAAAATGAAATATTATCATTAAATTTAACACATCCATTTACAGTGTTTCACTCGACACATACTATATACTACATTACTACAGCAGAATGTTATAAGCACCCACTTTTTCTATAAACATTCAATTTTTAAATTCATTATAATCACTTACAAATAATTCATCGTTATCATCGACGAAGAAGAAATGAGAGAACGAGTTTCGCGGCGACCAATACTACAAAGTACAACGTTTCTAAGTAGGTAAGTACATATCCCGTCTGAATTTATTTTTTTTGTAAAATCAATGTAAACAACTGATATGACTACTTACCTATGTATAATTGAATGATATAATTATGTTATGTCTACCCATAAAATTTATTGCACGATAAAACAACAATAAATTAATGGTGATGAAAAAGGTGACAATGTGTACTCGGATTATGTTGGCCGTTGGGGTTTGCTTTATATTTTATGATGGTGAGTTTAAGAATATACCTATCTATATACGTCGATAACACAGATATCTATTATCGCACTTAACCGTTAAGTAGGTATTTCGATTGACAGTGGTCTTATGTATATTTACTTATTGTTTGTTATTATATCAATTTTTTTTTTACAGAATTATCAACGGTAAAAACAGAGGCTATCTGTTAAAAAGAACTGCAAATAAAAACTGCATGTCTAATAAAACTGCTCCACAAAAAAAAAATCGAATATTTCCTACAACTCCGGATATATTAATAACTTCCTCTTCAGATAACGTCACCTCCAGCGATATCACATAGAATCTTAAATCATATACCTACATTATATACATATGTTATTATATAATGTATGATGATATAATTTAAGGATGATTTACTGTAGTCGATATTCACCGTGGTGAAAAGATTATGGAATGCACTAATGCAGCAATATATGAGTAGTTTTGACTATAGACACTAGACGGTCACGTACTCAAGTGATGGATTGTTAAAAAAAATCGTTGGTTTATGCTTTTTTCACATAGGTTTAGGTGACAATAATAAAGCCTTATTATGATAAGGTAAAAAAATTAATAAAAAAAAGTGTTTTTGTATGTCCGCTTATCCCTTTCAGTAAATTAGGTATAAGTGGTGTATAGTGTTTATATTTTAAAACATTTGAACGCATTCATTTCTTCAAAAAACGTGAACGCGTTCGTTTAAAAACAATACGAATGTGAACGTGAACGAGTTCGTTTAAAAACAATACGAACATGAACGTGAACGAGTTCGTTTAAAAACAATGTCAACGTGAACGAGTTCCTTTTTTTAAAGACTGAACGTGAACGTGAATGAATTCATTTTTAGTGAATGTTCCGAACACTGTTCATACCATACAAAAATAAAGAATTAAAGATATTTAAGACAGACATAAAATATCGGGTGTATACTAAGTATAGATACCATAATATGTGAATTGAAAATCACAAATAATAATAGAATATTTTGTTTACGTTACTGAAAATTCTAATTGATTTATGAGATCAAACAGCTATAAACGAGTATCGTGGTAAATTTAATGAGCATATAATATGTTATAAAATCAAAGTATTGATGTGTAATGTGTTTGTAGGAATACGGCGTAACAGTGCGCGTATACACCTTTGGACAGACATTAATTTTAATTTTTAAATGTTCATAACACAATAATTTATTATAAAATCAATCAATTTATGCCATAGATAATAGTATTGTCATTTTACTCATTATATCAATTGTTTTTGTGAAATGGCCGTAGACAATAGGTTTATAATGAAGTTGTTAATTGTACCAAATCCAAACCCAAATAGAAATGTAATAAACAAATTGAATGGTAATTTGTAATAATATTATGATTTATCCGAAGGATAGTTTATTGATGTATCGTTAATCATAATTGTTATTGTCAAAAATTGAAAAATGTAAACATAGGTAGGTACTTCTATTGTGAAATACAAACTGATGGAATTTAAAAAGAGTAATAATAATTACACGTTTCATATAGTGATTGTTTCCAAAATATTATTGTAATTATTATTTTTAAGGATAATTATTTCCTAAGGATACAAAAATAATATAATGTGTTTTTTTTCGTTTTTTCATACAGAACTTAATTTTTACATCAATTTCTCCTAGAATGTAAGGCAAAACCTCATTATATATATTACGGACAAATGACAATATATATATAATTACTTTTTGCGAATTTAATAGTTTACCTTAAGGCAAGAAAAAAATCAAGTAACTTGTTTTGCTCATCGTAGTAGGTAGTGATAAAAGTAGATATAACGTACATAAAAATATATAAATGAAAACATACATAACTGTAAAATAGAGCTATTAACATAATATTATAACCTATTTTATTTGTGTTATTATTATATATATGTATATTTTTGATATTTTTTATTACTTATTATACATACGTAAAAACCGATTGGCTTTTAAATTGCACATAAATAAATAAATAAATTTTATTAGAATTAAAAAAACATAAAAAATATGTAGGTGCACAATTTATGCGTCCACAAACTTATGCACAATTTTTTGGAACGTTTGTCGCGTGCCAGACATGACTGCTTTGTCAGATTGAGACATGAAATACAATTTTAGACCTATCATTATTCATCTACTATTATAGTAAATAATTCGAAGCATAAATATATATATTTTTAAAATAAATAGTATTAAAAATTTTTTATAACTGTATATGATTATAACAAATAAAATTGCTTTGCATTGTTTAAGGTAACGAAGAAAACTATTCAACCTTATGGCTCAACAAATAAAAAAAAATAAAAAACCTAAAACTATTCCATTTGTATTGCAAATATAGGTAATGTAATATTTTCATGATATAATTTATTAGCTTTTTATAAACTACAGCAGTAAACTTTTATTTTACCTTCTGTGTTGTAATATAATATGTTTTATTCATATATAAATATTTAAAACATACACCTAATCGTTTTTATACGGGGACAGTGACACCGAAGTTTATCACCTTCATCAGGTTAGGGTCATCTATGTACCTACTATCAATTAGAATGGAACAAAACATAATAGTATATACAGAGTGGTCCGGTAAATATATTCATCCCCATTTTATCATTTAGTAATGCATTTTTTTAAATTTTGAATAAATGTACTAAAAATCCACGTTTCAAATACGTTGATTTTAGACACGTGTCTTATGATCAATGACCATACACATTTATTTTTTTTATTTGAGATTCCTCAAATTTTTAGCAAATTGTTTTTTTTTTTTTTTTAAACATTGGTGTGTATATATATATATGTCCTTATGTGTGATTTAACTAAGTAATTTAATAAAAGTTATTTTAAAGAATAAACGTCCTTCACGATGGTCTCACATAAAATAAAAATAAAAAATAGGTATAATATATTTCAGTCTAGCATTTATTAGTTATTATATTAAACATAGATAACGTTTCCAAATTATGAAATATTTACAGATTGATAATAGCAAATATTTGATAAAATTTTCAAATCATCATAGCTCTCGTGTCTAATGTTTTATTTTATTAAATTCTATTTAGACAGGTGGTTTGCCGAATTACAATATAATTTAATTAATAGTATACAATTATTACACGAGGTTATAGGCTGTTAAACAGTTAAGTAAATATACAATTTAAATATTATTAAGATCATTAATAGTTAAAGAGAAAAAGATCAATATTCTACTTATTTACTAATATCATACATCTACTTACGTCTTACAGGAGCATTTACACTAAAATTCTTGAGCTTAAATAGCGTTTATTTGATTGTCTATAGTGCTACGACTAGGAACAGAGAAATTTAATTTGGCCAACAGATTAGAACAATAGATGTTTCCATTAAGTAGTTTAAAAATAAAGCAAAGATCTATCCTTATTCGTCTTGTTTTTAACGATTTGAGGTTTAAAAAAGTCTGTCGTGATTGAGTAAGAGGAGTGAGGTTGTTCGTATAACATCATATCTAAAAGATAATGTTTTTAAAAACCAATTTTGTATTTATTCCATAGCTTGTGTTGAAACTACTGTATCAAATGTCTAAACTATAATGTTATAATCAAGAATTGGACGTATATATGCGCAGTATGATGACTTTAAGCAAAATTGGATTTTTGAGGTCATTGCAGCTTCGGTCTTCGGATTATAAAACCTAACACAGTCAACGCTTTGCTTTGCACATGTGTGCAATGTATTTTAAAAGAGAAACGTGTCAAAAATTTACCTAAATCTTTATTCTGGTTGACGCGAGTGAGTTTGTATAAAACTATTACTATGAATCAATATAATATAATTCTTTTAAAATATTTGGTGTATATAAATCTAAGTTGTATTCATTATAACAATTAATGAGTTTTTTTTAAGTGATTAAACTTTATTCATAGGGTAAATGGTTATGGTTTTATAGAAAATATATGTAAAAGTACTTATTATACTCGCTACTCACACAATTTTTACGAATCTTTAAATCGTAACAAATTAATATTGATTAATTATATATAAAACAACTGTAGTATTTTAATTATAATATTAATAACTCAGAAACATTTTTAGATTCTGAATGGAGTGATGAATGTATTGATTTTACAATGATGTGTGTTTTTTATTTTATTTTTGTGTCTGTCATCACGTTTTGGAGTAGTAATAATGCTTAGATTTTTGACTTCAGACCCTTTTTGAATAGGAAAATTCATCTAGTTTTTGGGGGTCAAAAGAAAAAAATTTCCAGTAGTTTTCAAAAGTATTGGGAAAAACCCTCAAAAAATAACGGGAAAACGGGAATTTTTACGCATAACCACTTTTCGACAAAATCGATTTTTTGATTTTGCTGTAACTCAAAAACGAATCATTGTAAATACTTGAAATTTTCACCAAATGTTTATATTATGGTTATATATTTACGATTAAATTTTCAAAATATTTTGACCTTTTTTAAGCTACTTAGAGACAATTGAAATTTTCGACTTTTCTAAGTTTTTTTTCTTAAAATGTCGATAAAAAAAATTTGGCTATCCAAAAAATCTTTAAAATTTAATACAAGGTTTATTATAAGTTGTACTTATCGTAGTAAAAAAAAAAATAAAAAATTCTTAGTCACAATTTTTGTTTATAAGCATTTAAAGTTCAAATGTTTACGAAATATATCAAAATCACCAAAATTTGCAAGGAATTTTGAAATTGAAAATTCATAAAATATTTGTGATTTATCCTTAAGGTTCAAAAATCCAATACAAGGTTATCCATAAGTTTTTCTTCAAGTAAGTTTAAAAAAAAATTTCAGCGTCAATATAAAAAATATTTTATGAGCATATGAAATTAGATTTTTTACTAATCACGTAAAATAACGATAAATTACTAAATTACAATTTAAATATAGGTATAATAATATAATATATCCAACTAATTATTATTGACTGACAAATCATCTCCCTTCAGAATCGTTTTTCATATACAATGATACCCGTCATTGCATTCAAATAACACATCCATTATAGTGACCAGTGACTTACTCTCCACCTCTACTATACAGCAGAGCGATACCCACTTGCCCACTTTTTTTTTAAATTTAAATTTATATATACATCAATATTTTTAATAAAAATCCTTCGTTTAAAAATTTACATTAGAAAGGTAGGTTTTCATTAGAAAACTACACTACATTTTCCACTTCAAGGACAATTTATTTATAATATATATATGCTTTTGGATTTTTAGCCATTATTTAGCAATTTAAGTATTAAGATTAGGTTAGGTACCTAAAATCTTAATTTAAATAAAATGTATAATATATTGTTGGTTATTATAAACTAATACTATATAATATTAACTGTAAAATAATAATGGGTGAAGTAACAGAATAATAGTAGTGATATTTAACGATACGGTTAGAGTCAGAAATTCAAGAAATCTGTAGGTACCCAGTCAAAACATATTAAATAAACAAATTTGTATTGCCATAGAACACGCCTTAAATAGGTAAATAGCATAGCTGATAAACATAAATATTTTTTGAAAATATGGTCTTATCGTTAATTTATAAAAATTTTAATAAATTAGTTATTAAAATATAAAAAGGAGGGGGTGATAATGCTTGTGAATCACTCTGTATATTACTATAATAGATAAATTTATACATATTATATATTTATATTAACATTTTCTGTAAACCACAGTTGCAGATCATATTTTGTAGTAGTCGATCCGGTCACTTCTGTTTGGTTAGCGTGTGTTCGACGTAATCACGAATCACGTGATTTTGTTTTTTATTATACTTTCGACTTTTTGTTTGTTCATCGTAATTATATTATTATTGTTTTCGATTATGAAGTAATTGATATCCTATAGGTGTATTACAACTTATAATATATATAATCTGCCGGGCGGTCCGGGCGGATTAACGCGTTCAGTTTTGAGTGTATATATAACAAAATTGATCGACAAATACCGGCGCAGTTCAATGTGATTGATGGAATCATAAAACAATAAGTGAGTACACGTACCAACTAATATAGGAAATATATTAGTAAATAAATAGATATAGTAATTGACTGTTGTGCTGTTCTTTAAATTTTGCTCTTCGCGATTACCGATAACATTTAAAACACGGTTGATAATCGAACTGGGTAAAAATATATTATATTTTTATTGAATGTAATTTAAAAAGATTGGATGTTTGATCAGCCTTTGCACAGGTTCTAATCGTGTTGATAACAGTTATATAATAGACTTTATTTTATTTTTAAATTTGATATCTTAAAATTAGTGTTACTATTAATTTGTAAGTACAATTTTGTGCAGCATTTTTTTTTCCATTAAGATTTCTTTATAAAATATAAACATACATCCACCTAATTTCTTAATTTTATTACTATATGTATTTATAAAAATTCTGTTTTATATGTTTTTTTTTATAAACATAATATATTTCAATTATATAAATAAATTAATAAAAACAGTGATACAATTTAGTCAAATGAAAGCACACAATTAAAATTAAAATGTAGTTTTCAATAATTCTATAATTTATCACCCGAAAATCTGTCATAGAATTTACTCATAATTAATATTTTATTCATATGCTAGGTTAACAATAATTTCTGGAAGAGGTTATAATATTTATTAATTTTATATGACTGTTATTGTTTGTGCTCAGCGTGAACAATTATTTATTTATTTTATTAACTATACGTTAAATATGTTTAAGTTAAGATATGCATTAAATATTATATATTAGAGTTTAATTATTAATCAATAACTTTATAATTTAGTTGTTATAGGTCTTTTAAATATTATCATCAAAATGGACAATTGGAAGAAAATATCGTTTTTGGTCGGTGTGTTCGCATTCGTTAGAGAATTCCGACCCATCGAACCCTTTTATGCTGCGTACATGACTAGTCCGTACATTAATTGTACAGTCGAACAGGTAACTTATACTTAAATTAGTTTTAAGATATTGTTTTTGATCGTCTAATAAAAATAAACGTAGTTTATAGTGTTTATACTTAATTTTGACTTTTAAATTCATTTTTGTTTTCGATAAAGTAAAATGTATTAAATATATAATTGTTTTGAAGTTCATCGAACAATTCGAGGGTTATTTAAATGATTGTTTAAAACAGGATTGATGAACCATATATTTAATACGTCATATTTACTTTTATTTATTATATTTCCAAATTTAAGACCGGTACCATTTTTTTTTTGCTTGTCAGATGTTCTATGAAAAAAATTATCCTTGTAATTAATACTCAACAGTAGGTAAATTACCTAAATCTTTATTTACATTTAACATTAATTATACATTAGCTATTACTATGCTAATAATTTAGACATGGATAGTTTCTTTTTATAGCAATAATACAGTCTAGTCGCAATAATTCGAAAAACTTGACAACTCGAATTTTTTTTATTCCCCTAGAAATATAAATTATATATAAATTAATATAAGTTCGAGTTAGATATCTCGATTAATACATATTTCGAAGCAAATTTTCATCTCCCATCAACTTCGAGTTATCGCGACTACCCTATTGTATTTGGTAATAATTTCGTATAATTCATTTAGTTATTAATTTTAAAACAATTTGATAGGTATTTGTATGGTTTATATTATGTATAACTATATTGTGACAAGTCTTAAGCATATTTGTCTTATACGAGTATTATATAATATTATAATTTATTTAATGAGTCGAACTTTAAACGTAAGCCGTTAAGATTATAATAATACGACAATTGTAAAAATGTACACGAGGGTGGACAAGTAGTATAATCAGCACAGCTCTATCTCATCCTCTACTGGAGCAAATATTAATATTTTATAAAAATAATTTATTTTATTTTAATTACTAAAATTAATACAGTGAAATTAGTTTTTTTTTAATCGCAAAAATTATTGAATGAGTTAATAATCTTTTTTGTATGCAGTTTTGTGCTTTAGAGAAGATAAATTCATTTCACACAATATAATTTTATCTTTTTATTTATGTTTGTCATATTTTTTTGTCGTGGAAAAGAATAGATACTAAAAAGTCTAAGTAAAGTAAAGTTTATCAAAATATTGGGTAATTTACATGACGTGTCATTTTTTAATTGTCTCGTGAATTTCAGTGAATGTCGTACGATCACAGTTCGTACTTCGCGAATAAATACACACACACATATATAATATATATATATTGATTATTTTTACACGTGTATAATAATTATTATTTCTAATACTATAATTTTTCATTAAAATAATATAATGGTGGGTAACTGTAGATTTAATGTGGTATCTTCAGCAGGCAACTATTTTAATTCCAGTGATATAAAAACTTTTCAATATACCTATTTAAAATGTTTAGATAAAATAGTCGATAATGAATAAAAAACCAAAAATTAATGATAAAACAACGCAATTAAATAGGTAATTATTTACATAAAACATTATAAATTAGTATTGCTAAACCACAAATTATTTATAGTCATAATAGCATTTTAATACAAATTCATTCTACAAGAAGTGTTTAATTATTATTCATATATATATACTTAAATAGTATAATAATTACTGAAAATAATGTCATAAATGATAAATTAACGCAAAATTGCTTATTGTATTTTAATTCAAAACATTGTAAGACCAATATCTCTATTGAATTTTTTATATTATTTGTATATTAATCATTAATATTCTTTTCAATTAAATCTTCAATTTTTTTTTAATCTATTAAATATTATTTACAATTGTCTAATCAAAATAAAATATTATAAAGTAATTTTGTTTATTTTTCAACGCTTATAGTTAAAACCGTAGATGTTATAAATTTAAAACATGATTTTTTTTTAATTTTCACAATAATTACTTAAAAAATTTTAACATTGAATTTAAAGATTCAGCTATCCTAAGTTATCTATTATAGTTATTCATGATATATCACACGTAAAGTAAATTATTTTTACATGAAAAATGTACTAATGATTTACATTTTTGTAAACTAAATACTAATGGTATATTATTGTATAAATAGTATTAGCACATTTATACTTGCTAAACATAATAATTGTACCATTATACAACTATTTAAAAATAGGTATAATGACATATTCATTACTTGCGAAATCAAGTAGATACTATATAATTTATATAGATATATATAAATTATAATTGTTATGTATATATACAGGTACCTATAACGTAATATATTTATTTTTTTCTCAATAAAATTATTTAAACTTTATATAATTTTATGAGTCCGTGTTATAAGACTTAATCTTGCCTACGAGTACATTATTTTTTTTTATGCTAGATTACATACACCGATTAAGCATTAAGCAAATGTATTGATATGAAGGTATTAAAAAAATAATAGTGCCATAGTGGTTAATTTTTTAAGACAATTTTAAATAAAAAATAAAACAATAAAAACTTAAAATAAATATTTATTCTGTATAATTCGATAGATATAAAGTTTTAAAAAATCTGATCAAATGCACTTCAAAGTCTTTGACATTTAATTCATCCAATACATTTATTAAAATAGTATTCGTTCGTATTTCAAATAATGTGTTTAAAATATTTAAAATATCTATATAGTAATCATATTCACCTAATGCCTACTTGATATAATATTATGTATATCTGAAATAAAATTGCAATTTAATTTTTAGGTCCCAAAAGAGCTGTATGCTGTTGGATCATATTCTATGTTTGTGTTGATTATAATCATATTTTTGGTCACCGATTATGTCAGATACAAACCCGTACTAATTGTTGATGGGATTGGCGGAGTACTTCATTATGTGGCCATAACAAATCGTCCTTCAAAACTTAGAATACAGGTAATTTATTTATTTATTTTGTTATTTCGTATTAAATTGTATTACAACAGAAATGTAATTAAACCCGACATTATATAGTCATAAATTATGTCTGTCATTAAGCTTCTATAAACATTTGATCGCCTTTTCACATATTATAAATAGAGGGTTATTTACGAGAAATATGGAATATAGATATTAGATATATTAAAATAAAATGCAGATAATGAAAATATGAAAATATTTGCACTTGTCAATAATACACTTAGGATTACGCAACAATCAAGAATTTAAAAAAATATTTATAACATTTTTCAAATTACGTTTTCTAGCCATCTTATATAATATAATAAGTAATAACTAATAAGTTACGTAAAATTAGCATAAACTATTTCGAAAAGACTTTTCATAATACTTTTGTTATTGATAAATATTTATTAATTGGCATACTATGATTAGAGATGTACTTGCAAACATTTTTTTGGTCAATTTATATAAAATTCGGTAAATTATTAATTTTTTTATGATATATTACTTTTAAACTCTATGATAGATAAGCAATGGCATATTAGAAGGGAATAATGAACTCTCATCTCCCTACTTTCTTCTTTTTTTAAATATGAAAAATACAAACTATTCAGAGTTGAAATCTTGAAACTTAAAGTGTGTATTTCCTTATACGTTATATGCTTATACATTGTTATACTAATACAGGAATGGGAAACTCAAAGTTACAAGTGGGCCAATTTTTAGAACTTCAAAATCAAGCGGGTTAAAGAGTATACAAATAAAAAAAAAAACTCAATAAAAATAAAAATGTACAATTAATATTTATTTTATATATTTATTTATGAAATAAAATACAGATAAACGCTAAAACGGTATAAAGTAATTTGAAAAAACTATGTATAACAATATAGATTTACATGATCTACCATTGTCCGTTTCTACCAACTTCGAGCGGGTCATTCGCTTCTATAATAATGCCTATAAACTTAGAAGAGTTAGAAACGACTCTTGTCTTTAGATTCCAAAGTCTAATTTTGCTTATTTTCCTTATAGTGTCCTCAATATCACACTCAACCTTTTTTACATTCTCAACTCTAATAATTCTAAAATTGTCATCAAAAATATAATTGCTGTTTAATGATTGTATTGTTTTTTATCATATTACGTATAGGTATTGTCAATAATAGTGTACTATTGTATAAAATTATGTATAATAATTTAATTATTAAGCTATCCAAAAAAAAAAAATATAATAATTTCGCATTTAAATCTAAGCAACAACAATAATATGGTTTATTTTTTATTTTTACAGTTTGGACAGGCGTTTTATGGGTTCTTTTTTTCCGCTGAAGTGGCTTTATTTGGATACTTATACGCAATGGTAGAAGAAAAAGAATTTTATCAGAAAATAACTGGTCATGCGAGAGCTGCAACATTGACAGGAAAATTCTTTTCATCGTGTTTGTCCCAAATTCTAGCCACTACATATGGAACTCCTCCATACAACGCACTCGTGTATATGTCTATTTTCGGTAAATATACATCACAATTTATTTTACATATATTATCGATAGATTCATTCAGGTTATAGTCAGAGTTTTCAATATACGGAAATGAATCTCTCAATGATATATTATTAAATTCTAGTAATTCTACAGTAGTAATATTAAAATAAAAGTATGATAAACAAAAAAATTAAAATCAATAGGAAATGAACATATACCAACATAAAAATTACATTAGTTATTAAGTTATATAACTTAGTCTAGTTCATCTTGGAACTTGGAAACAGTTAAGTTTTAAAAAAAATCTGGTGATCCAAAAACTATAATATTATATTGAAAAAATATACCTGCAATCCCACTCTATATAGTTGGTCCGAGGCCCAGGATTATGATTTTTTTTTTTTTTTTGTTACAATATAGTTTTCGAATCACTATTCTTTTTTTTTTTTTAATCGTACGGTTTTTGAATCCCAAAGAGAACAAATAGAATATATTTTATAGCTTTGAAAAAAAATTTAAATTATAAAATAATTCATTTTATAACATTTAAGTGAATTTTAAATATATAGGTAGTTAATATTTTATGGTTTTTACATGAAATATCACAGTTTGATAAAAATATGAAATAAAAACTTAATATTTTTTCCGTTTCACTAATAAACATTAAATCATATATATGTTTTTGGTGGTTGCTATTCTAATGTGAAAAAAAAATACTGTTTATTATGTATTGGAAAACCAGTTAACAAAATACTATTTATTTATGTTTAATTGCTATTGTCACTGTCAATTGTCATGCGAAATGGTATACAATAAATTATTAGGATAATAATCGATATAATAGAATTATAAATAATTAATCTAATATAATAACATTAATAACGATTATTTGTAACAAGTCTGCAATCAAAAAGTTTATAGCATATTATAAAAAATTATCATATATTCAAATATTTAAAGTATATCAGTATTAAAAAGGATAAAGATGGTTTTCAATAGAAACTAATTAAAACAGTATTTACATTTTTAGGTAAGGCATTAGCCGTTAGGATCCTACGTATAACCGCTTAAAATGAAATAAGTATCCATAAACAAGTTCGATTGTTTACTTTATAACAATAAATAGCTTTAATTCGATATAAATAAAGGGTATAACGAGTAAGGTAGGTAAGCCTAATCGTTAAATAATTTGTATGTCGAATTGCATATCAAATTGCGAGTAAAAAAAAATGTAAGCGTATAACATGTACAAATAACAAAATTGAATTTTATAAGTAGTTCTATTTATATAAATTACACAAAGTTGAAGATTTAAGCACTTTGACCTGCAGTAAGTAAAAATTATTATTATATACTCACTGTTAATTGTTCAACGCTTCAATATTGGAGGACAAGATTTTTCTAAAAAAAATTATTTAGTTTATTCATATTATTTTTTTTCTTTATTTATATAACAATACAAGTATACAACAGTATTTAAGCAAAATGACATTACAAAAAATTAGAATATATGGATATATAATATCAGTTATTACTTATTCTATTATTAGAATAATAAATAATAAATTGTATATAGGTACAAAATGTGGTTCAAATTTGTTCTATACATTTGCACACATTTTTACTGAAAAAATATAATGTGACATTAATTTTTTTACAAATTTAAATAAAACTATTGAGTATATATAGACTATCTATCAAGCATATGTCATATATTATATACACATTTTCGGTAAGTTTAATTTATGAAATTTATATAACTACAATATAAAAAAAAATTTCTGTATAAATTTACACAAAATTTGTGGAGACACATACATTAATAACACCATGTGTTTAAATTTACAACACATTACTTGTAAATTTATAATCATAGATAAGTTGAAATTTATTAACCTATTTTATGTGTAATATGTAAAATTATCAGTAGGTCATAGTTGAAATTTACTTATCTTTATGATTTGTAAATTTAACTATTAATATGGGTTGAAATTCACCAACATATGTGATTCGTAATTATATTAGTTCTTGGTTAAATGTTCCTAGTTAAATGTACAAGTTAAAAGTTAGTGAATTTCATCCGTTACTAATTCTTAAATTTACAAACTCATAAACGTAAATTTGCAGTTATGGTAAATTTACACTAACAAGTTTGTAAATTTAAGAATTATTATCAATTGAAATTCACGAAATTTAACTTTTAACTGCAACGTTTACCTATATATTATATATAAAATGGTAAATCTAATATGAACATTTAGAAATTACGAAGAATACAGTATAAAGTATAATATATAGAAATTAAAATAATTAAATTAAATGATTTTTGAGTAATATAAATAATGTAAACACATTAATTGATCACCTAATACTAAAAAGTATATATTTATATTGCACAAACTATAAGTAGGTATAGATATTAATTGAAATTTATTTATGCATTGCACTTGATGACACTTTTTGAGCCGATACACGTGTACTTACTTACGAGGATTATTTATTTCTGCAAGTACATCAAAAATAATAACAGCTGTAACAATATACAATTTTTGTAATGTATGTGATTGTTTTAGCTTGATTTTAAAGTCATGAATACTGGATTGATTCGTTAATAATGAGAACAATTTTAATTAATAATACTAATAATATTATTATATTATTTTTTTTAATGTCAATAATTTGGTCTTAATTAATAATAATTGTCACGGTAATTAATCATTTATTGATATAGATAACTTAACATATAGATATAACTGATATAAGTATACGAGTTCATGTGTATTATTGTATTAATAACCTTGGTAGGTGCATCTTTTTACAGATTTCATAAGTCTTAATTTGTTTAGTCTATTCAAGATAAAAATAAAGTGCAAATTTAAATTTATGACCAATGAATACTAACTATGCTCCGATACTGGACATCCAATAATATATTAATATCATGTATTTTATACATGTGTTTATAGTTTTAAATACCTATATTAATTGATTTTTTTCAGACACTTAAAGAATTCATTTTTAACCGATAAATAGACAATAGTTATCTAATTATTTTAAATAAGCGTTTAAAATTTAGATGATCAAAATGATAATAAAAATTCTTTAGTAATATTTGAGATTCCCATATAAACATTAAAAAAATTATAAATTCTGCTTCAAATAATTATTAAATTAAAAATGTAGGCTGTATATTTTTTTAAAATTAATAGTTCATTTTGGTTTCACATTGCATTGAATAATTTAAGGCGCGGAACGTAAAGGCAATATAAAATGTTAAAATTGCACATATATATTATTATATATGGTATAAAATTTATGGTTTTACAACTTTTAAAAAATTATTATAAGTACCTATTGTTCACTGACCAGTGACCACATGGCACATGTTTACTGTTTTAAGGATCATTCAGTACATAATTATGTATATACTTCAACAGTAACAACGGCCACTACTTATTACGTAAAACATTGTTTACTTAATAAAAAATAACTAACTGTAGGTTATATATATATATATAACTATTATTTGTCTTGCACAATGTATTGTAGACAATTTAATGTTTGATAATGAAAAAAATAAATATTTTATACCACGTTTTATCATATGATCATAATTTGTATTTTGCGAATCATAAGAATATTCATTATTCTTGAATGTGTGTAATAATCATTATTTCTTATAACATCATTATTCATTAAAAAAAAATGTACTGGCGGGTTACTGTAGGTTTAGTGTGGTACCTTTGTAGGTATTTATTGCAATTAATTTAATTTCAGTGATATAAAAACATTTCAATACCTATTTAAAGCTTTTAAACAAACTACTCAATAGTGGATAAAAAACAAAAAATTAATGATAAAATAACGCAATTATTCCTATAAAACATTATAAATTAGCATCGCCATATAAACAATTATTTATAAATTTAATAGCATTTTAACACAAATTCATTCTTTAAGAAGTTTAATAATTATTATTCATATTTATTTATACATATTAGTAATATTACACGTTTTATAGACCTAAATAAAAGGCAGAGGTAATGGATTAATTCTAATTTATGTTTACCGAATAATGTTAATAATCATTATAATATTATAGATAATAAAAACATGATTATCATTATCTATCTGATAATGAGTATGTATACATAATAATTTATTAAAAAACATATTTTATTACTTAAGTTAAATTTGTCAGTAAAACTAAATTTTATTTTTAACCATATTTTTTAATTAAAAATTCTTTGGAATTTTGAATTTTAAATTCAAATAAATGTCTGTGTTCAATTTATTTGCTAAAAACCTTATAATATTATATCTATTGACATGATGTTATGAAATTAATAATTATAATAACGTTTGTACGAACAAAACGATTTAATGTAGTTCGGTAAAGTTGCAACCACCCTCTCCTTTAGCACCTATAATTTTAGCCAATTTCCATTGATCACTGTTTCAACTTATACATGCTGCAAGTACAGGAGTGCCTGACTAAAGTACATCTTAATAATATAAATATTTTCATTTTTTGGTTAAATTATTTTTTTAAATTTCATTTTAGCTTATAGATACTTAATATTTATTATAAGAAATCTTTTTTCAACAATTGAAAAAAAAATGAATTATTCATTTATTTTAATAGAATAACAAACTAAGATAATGTTTAATATATTTAAATATTAAGATAGTTATTTTATGTGCACTTGTAGTTAATATTTATAATGTATAATAATATATGCTTAGTACTTATTATACCTTATTTCCATTCTGTTCACTAACATTCGTCTTATGTTTATAGGCATGTCATTTACGACTGTATGGGCGATTTTTTTGCCACCAGTTAAGTATAGTCTTTACTTCCCCAATAAGAAAAAAATCGAAGAAACGTCGATGGGACAATCCACCGTCACTATCTATAACTCACAAAAACATAAAGATTCACAGCTGAGTATTGAAGCAGCTCCCAGTGAAGAGGTATGTAACGCAAGAAAATACAGTGGTACCTATATGATAAAATTATAGTGCTATAATTTATAAGATTTTATACTTATGATAATTAAATATATTACTAAGTAAACGTAATTTAAGCAGTGTTATTTGCGCGTAAGCTATAGTAAAACCGTAACAGTGAGTTTTTAATTTTTAATATTTCTTTTTTGTATAGTTTTCTAAAAAAATTATATTAAAGTATCTATATTTCTAACGCATCATTTCTTAAATATATGGTTTTCAAGAATTCCCAGAAAATAACAACATGTAAGTAGGTAAATATCATTATTGTTACACCGTGGTACGTATAAATTGCCTATCCGTGATAAACAAACGTCAAACACCGGTGCAATATATTGTTTAATACTTTAATAGTACCTACATAATATTATATTGTAATAATTGATTACTATTTGCGTAACTACTTCAACTGGATATTTATTTAAAAAAATACCAAGGTCCCAATAATGGTGGATTACTGATAAAGTGATAAATTTATAAAATATTGACTATTTATAATCTTCAATATTTCATTTACAAAAATACATATTTTTTTATTATATAACTACCAAAATATATTGACTGTGTTTTGAGTGAATTAGCTAGAGGACGCTGAGAGGATTGCAAACTTTCCCAAAATTTCAGGAAAATTTACAAATGTTTCCTGTGTTCTATGAACAATTTACATAGGGGATAAATGTATAATTAAAACTATAATTTGCATATTTGTTTGGTGCAAAAGACTAAAATGTTAAATACCGACACAGAATTAGCATATTATAACAAACTTATGAAGCCTCCCCTATGTAACTAATTATCAGGAACCCTCCAGCCACCCTCTCAAAAAAAAAGCAAAATATTGGCAACGCCGCTAATTATTATACTTGTTTATTTTTACATAATATTTTGTTATTTATCCATAGAAAATTGACAAACCCCAGAATAATGACGTTGTGGATTCAGAATACAGCGTGATCAGCGAGTTGTACAAAGATTTCAAACAATCGTATTCCGACCCGTACGTTCGTAAGCTATGTTTTTGGTGGGCAGTTGCGATGGGTGGTTACTTACAAGTCAGTATATACCTATATTATTATATATATAATGTTAAAGAACAAATAACTTCACGTGCTTCAATACTATAAAATAGTGTAGTATAGTAGCGTTTTCAAATAATTTAAATAATTTAAATAATATAAGATATCATATTGTATTGTTTTGTATATCAAATATTGAACTTTGTATATTCCCCACAAATATTTATTTCCTTTATTACCCCAAGATCTTTAAAAATATTAAAGTAAATCATTTTCAATTTTAAAATAATGATTAAACACGTCACTTGATGACATCCACATGCCATCTATTTCATCTGTGGCACGACACCTGTATACACACACAATATACTATAATGTATATGTTATAATGTAATACAGTATCCATAAACTAATAGTATAATCATTAATAGTTCATGATTACATAAAATCATCATAAACATTTATTGTACAGGTGTATGCGTACATAAATGTGCTTTACACGTACGTGTTGGAAGAAAACGAAGACACGGAGTTTACGCTGTACAACGGCGCGGCGGAATCACTAAACACACTCACCGGTGTGTAAAGTAAAATATACTTAATCATTAATAATAAGTCCAGGTGCATTCGAAATCATTTTTTAAGGTTTGATGTGGCAGCGCATTGTGGAAATGTCGTTGTTTTTTAATTTGTTTATTTTTTTTTAAACCAATTGATAGCATTTTAAAATAAATCAACACTCTTGTGAGGTAAATTGATCCATGTTAAATTATATTTATTGTGCATTGAAAAAAAAATAATCAAAAATAAGTCCATAAATGATTTTGGATGATTTATATCCATTTAACGCCTTTTATTTCTAAAGCTATTAACGTTTTTTAAAATATTTACATAATTTTAAACCATTAAAAAAATATATTTTATTAAAATAATTTTTAAATTCTTAGTTATATTTTAATTTCTTATTCCAAAACAAAGTATTTTTGCAGTGCTTCGAATTTCTATACATAAAAATCTAATTTTTAACGAGTAATTTATTGATTATAAGTTTATAACTTTTAAGTATTTAAATTTTTAATGAGCGGCATATTGTAGATAGTGGTACAAGCTAGGGTACCTCGAAAAATGTTGGACTACTATTCTGCTCATCTATATTTAGACTATAGTTATAACTAATAAATTATTTGTCCTAAATTATATTTTATAAACCGATATACAATATACAAATACTCCGAAAAATATTCTATTTAAAAATATGAAATCGAAAATTATGTTGTCATTAAAAAAAAAAAAAAAAAATTATAATAAACTTAAAAATTATAACTGTAAAAAATATTAAACATATAATTTTTTTTCCAAAAATGTGGTTTTGTAATTACTTAAAATTATCTAAAAGAAATCTTTTTTTTAATTTTAATAATTTCTAAATTAATAAGTGTGTGTTTACATAAAATAGATTACCCTATATATAGGGACTATAATAACATTATGACCATTATGGATTGTTAAACTGTTGTCTAAGTATTATATAATTTGTATCATTTGAAAAACTTGTAATTTTCGTAAATTAGTCTTTATTTGGTAGGTTCAACTCACTTGTGAATCTATGGTACAATGGTACATCTAAGTAAAATCGTCAAATATTTATTTATTTTCTACGTTCTAAGTGCGTTTATGAGTATGGCTATTTTACATACATTTTTACATACCAACATCACTCGTAGAAAGTTAGAAACGTAATAAGTTATTACTAACATTTTTTACGACAAAACTGTATGGGAAAAATAACGACCTATGATGCGTAGACATTATATAAACGTGTTTACCATCATCGCTATACCGAACGAAAACTACATTCGAGTTTTCCTTAATATAATATAGTATAGTATATTTTCGTACATTATATAAAAAATGATTTTTATTGAAAAGGATTTATTTTTTAGGTGCCCTTTCTGCGTTTGCTATAAGCAAGGTAAATTGGAATTGGTATTCCGTTGGCGACATATTCTTCGCCGTTGGATCTATTATCGCCGCCGTTGTGTTGTTGTGTTGTGTTTACTGCCGAAACTTGTGGTACATCTACGGTTTCTACATAATCTACGGAATGATGTATCAGACTATGTTGACCATTGCCGAGTGAGTTTATTTCGCGTGTATTGATTTGAAATAGCGGAGTAGCTACCGTAGACGAGACAGAAGCAGTTGCAAATTTGTTTAGGGTGTGTGGGTGTTTAATAGGGATAGTGATGATTATTAATGATTATCGTAAAAACCTAAGAGTATAGTTTCTATTATTTAATAGAAACAAAAAAATATTTTACCTCTGCTGGTTAATTTAATGTGTAGCTACACCTCTGATTTGAAAATTGTTTTACGATATTATTTTACACATTATAGGACTTAAAGTCGTTTAAAATATACTATAAATATTCAGACAGTATTCTCATCAGGTATTAGATAGGCATAGATTACCAGACTATAGTACAGATGTTTGAGGACTTGAGGTGGTGCACTAGTATCTAAATTTTACGTCAGAAACTGCAGTTTTCTAATGTTTGAATAATGACTATTCAATCTTTTCATCCTATAATAGGATTATATTTATTACATGAGTGTATGACTTAAATTGTATATATATAATTTATATGTGAGTAGGGTACACATAATATAATATAGATAGTATTATTATTCTAGTACCTATATGAGTATATTATTAATTAAGTGCCTATTATACAATTTTCCAATATCCAACAACCATTATACGAGTATATATTTACCACTCACAGTGGTTATTATCGGTTTCATAAAAATATACCTATTGACCGTCTGTACCCCCTTTTAATCAGATGTATGAATAATTATTAACCATACTCAAGTCATGCCTACTATACCTGTGCGGCTGTGCATATATAATTATTAACTTAAAATTAAATCTTTCTAATCGATATGGTCGAAATTCGATTTTTCTAATATGCCAAAATGTTATATTTCCACTCACGTTACCTAATGAAAAATGTATTAAAATACTATATTATTGTTATTATTATTTAATATTTTGTACACCGAAATAATTCAAATTAATTTCATGATTCAGACAGGACAATAAAATTACAAATTAAGTTAAAAAAATTTAATTTTTAGTTATTAAAATATCAATATTTGATCATTTTAATTTTCAGATCCGAAGTTGCCAAACGATTAAATAAAAAATGTTATGGATTGATTTTTGGATTTAATACATTTATTGCTGTATGCATTAATACTATTATTATATATGGAGTGATTCAAGGTCATTTTATTAAAATCAACATAGCACAACAAGTAATACACAAATATAATAAAATACGGCTATTTATTTAGATATATTTCTTACTATTATATTATGTTATACATTTTTGTCATTGACAATTTTAATCATATAACCTTAAATTAAATTATTTATAACTGCATTAAGTAGATAATTAAAGATATAATACCAATTAAAACCGACTTTATTTTTCAGTTTTTGATATACACCGTGTTGTATGTTGTACTTGCGTTATTCTTTTTCGGCTCATCCATTTTGAAAATGTTCAAAGACGAAGGAATTGTAGAATACAACTGAAGCCTGAACGTGTCCTATTAATGAACTATAGATATTTTCCCTAGAACAAAAATAATTTTGTTAACAAATAGACTTAATATGAATTTTTATACCAGTATAGCTTAAGGCATTTAAGTAATCATGTATGTGTTCTTAAATATACTATTATTTTTAAGTAAACTAGCTAGGTATATAATGTTTATATTGTTATTTATGGACAATTATCAATTATTTATTCAAATTATACAAAGCGATTCGCTAAGTTTTCTCAGTGGTAAACCCCTAATTTTTCTTTAATGCGTAATGAATTTATTCAAGTATTAACTTTTGGAAATTGGAATTTTATATAAAAAAAAAGTATTTTAAGATACTTAGAATAGATTTTTTATATAATTAAAGGAGTGTCATGTGTTGATACAAACTTTTTTTTAATAATTATACTCTTTTTACCATAAAAGAGATTTTTTGTAAATAAATTAAAATTTGACCGAGAGTTTTTGGTTTCTTTAAGTACTAATGTAGAAAAACAGTTTATGATAATTGATAACCACTTGATAAGATATGGAAGCTAGGATGATGGTTTGAAAATTATAATATTCAATATTGATTTATTACAATTTTATAATAATTGTTCAAATTTTGATGTAAACGTTTCATAACCTTTTAAAGATTTGTTTTACTAGATAATATACCTTAAATAGTGTATACGTAGGTATTTGAAAATATAATATTTAAATACCTAACTTAACAATTCCAAAAATTGTACATTGAATAAATCCATTATTAAAGGATAATAATAGAAAATATTATGCTCGATGAATCACTTTGTATAATAACTAAAATTATTATTTTAATATATACTTATGTATATTTGTAAAACAAAAATGTTATTATTCTTTATAATAAAGAAATAAAATAAATTACAGTATTTTATATTTATTTTAGCGATCTAGACTTCAAATATATATATATATATATATATTATATTATGAGACAATAAATATACTATGTTAGTCAATCATTAATTTTTTGTTGTTATTATTATATTATTATTATTATTAATTCATTCTATTTTTTATATTAGTTTATTTTGTTTATGAAAGTTCGTTCTAACATAGCTAGGGTTGGTGTTTAAAATTAAACTGGTTTTTTTGTATACATATTTAAATTATTACACTGTCTACACCTCAATATTATGTAATTTGCGAAAAAAAACGTTATCGATAAGTTGAAAATTAAATAAACAAATATATTAGTATACACCACATCAGACCAAAAATCATATAAAATCTATGGGAACAAGATCGAACAATTTAGAAGTGTTTTACATTTCAATAGCTGTAAAAATTGGTAATTGCAAAATCAGAAGCTTATAACTATATATTTAAGTCATAAGTGCAGTAGATAGGTATATTGTATTTTATACATATTACAAATTATAATTTATAATTTAAAACTATCAATAGTCATCATCATCAATTATACACATATTACAATTCTAAAAAATATTTTATCAAAGCTTTTTTTGTTAAATAATTGTTTAGTTTATATAATATACAATATACATCAAGGTTAAGGAAAAGCACTTCAATAATTGAGATAAAGCTAAAATATCGGAACTATAGTGTAGTCTGAACCCGAAACAACACTTGTTATTAATTCTTTACAGCGTGATACCGTCACAATTCAGGATTCAGGTATAATATAATATTACTTTACCTCTAACAAATACTGCGCCTTATATTTATCATATTACTCAACCAAACTAACAAAACGAAACACAAAAATGATTACAATAAAATCGCAATGAAAACGCTAAGAAAATACAATTTCAACTGCCGATGACGGGTAGAAAAATAAAAGTAACAATATTGTAGAAGTGTATTATTGTTATTATTATTATATTGATGATATATTTTATAACTTATCAACAGGAAATAATAATAATTGTTTTAAAAGTTAAAAATGCTAAGATTTATTTTTATTACAGAAGTATAGGTACACAAATAGTTAAAAATTAAACAATTTAATTTTGACCTGCTATTTACTTTATAGATACAATATTGGCTGTAGCATGAATACGCATCGTCCATTCGTCGTACGCTCCAATAAAGTGATCACTATAAAATTATTTCTTAAACCTTAACTTCTCTAAAAAAATCAATTAATTTTATTTGAAAACTAAGTTGTGTATTTATTATCTCATAAAATACGTCACCACACTTTTTTGTACTATTATATATATAATATTTTTTTTTATGTTTCTTTTAAGGATTTTTACATATCGATTGCAAATAGTATTTTTTTTTTTTTTTAATTTGAACTGATTATATTGAACATTATAATAATATGACCAAGGTCCTGTCCGAGTGTACATTTGTATATGCGTGAAAAATTAATAAATAGGACTAATAGAAAAAAAACTTGCCCGAATAATAATTATTGACAATTTAATATTACCATGAAATATTTTGTAATAAATAAAAACGTAACTAATGCTGCCAAAACATTGCATATCAATTTTAAGCCATTGCTGACGAATAGTATTTTAGTGTGCATAGGACATTACGGCTATTGTGTTAGGTTAAAATAATTAATACAGAAACAAAAAAAATATTCATTACTCGCATTGCTCAGAATTTTAAATGTCAAAAAGAATTTTGGGTTTGTGATCATTACTTTGACGCATGTAGAAACGTGTCGTTCTGAAAACTTAAGTCAAGGTTTAGATAATTTTTACGACAATTGTTGTAATTATGTTAATTTGTGTGTAGGACCTTTTTTCCGGTTAATTGACCAACTTTTAAGATTTTGAGCGGAGCGATGTATGTATTGATTTTAAAATGATGTATATGTTTGTGTATAGGTATACCTATATAATAAGTAGTTGACAAAATTACTCAATCTATAACTTTACGATTGGTTTCTGATAGCCAATTGGATTTGTCTCTACTTTTGAAACATTGAGCTCCCAATATTTTTTTTAAAAATATAAAAAAAACAAATAAATATTAAGGAAAACAGACATTTTTACACAAAATCAAATTTTGATAAAAGCGATTTCGTTGTGACTAGTGTAACTCTAAAACCATAATATACAGGTACATGCAATTTTCTTCAATGTTGTATGTCATAATATTTTTATATATACATTTAAATTTATAGAATTTTAACGAATTTTCAGTTCGTTGTAATTAAAAATTCCTAAAATGTTTAATGTTATTCATACCTAAATTTTGAAACTGTAATGTAGTGAACGCTGTTAATAAGATTCACTTTGGGACCAACACAACGTGATTCTTATAACCGAATGAATCTTATAGACAAAGTGGGGAAAAAATTCATTATATAGGTATTTATGAATTTTATTTTACTACTTATTTTGCTTTAATTTTAATTTACTTTAATACATAATACTATATTTTACATAATTATTATTAAATAAATTTAAAAATTATGATAAAAAAATTAAAATTATAATATATATAATACAAATTATTACATATTAATAAAAAATTATAAAATATGTATGATGATGTATTTATTATTTGTGAAAAACGTTTGTTATTTTGGTTTATTTTGATTTATAATAACTAATATTCCGAAAATATATTTCTCGTACTCATATTACAATAACGATAATTGCAAAAAATATGAAATGCGATAAAATGCGATGTGCATACACACATTATAAAGCATGAATCGAAACCAGAAATAACCCAAAAAATATGTAATTTTTGGAAACCAATTTATTTCTAAATTTTAACCAAAAAAGTTTATTTTTATCTTTTTTTTTTAACGAAATTTGAGTCTTATAAACGAAGTGCTGAGTCTTAAAACCGAATTTTTTATAGTGTATTTGGATAAGTCCGGACCGTTCCAGACGATATTGAGTCTAATAAGGGACTGAATACCTTATATCCGTGAGTCTTATAAGCGGCGTCCACTGTATAAGGTTCCACGTAAGTTGTTGTAGTACTGAATTTTAAATAAAAATTAAAAAACTTACCTACACACATATTATTATTATAAAATCAAGCTCAATCAATCTGCTCAGCTCAGAATCTAAAATACATTAAAATGTTGAGTCATTAATGTTATGGACCAGTGACGCCTAATCGATTATGTTTGTAAACTATAAATATTAGTATATTATATTTTGTATACTGTCTAGTGTTTATAAGTTTATAATTAATACTATGACCAATAAATTTGTATACAAAATAATAATGATAATTTTATTTTAAACGAAACGTGTATAATTTTCTTGTTAAAGCCATCATGGCTTTTATTATAGATAATCAACGGTCAAAGTGTCAACTGTCGACGGTAGTCAACGAGCCGTTTTCAGGGAAAAAGATATTAATATTTTTTTTAAAATAGATAAAAATACAAACCAAATATATTGCTGCCCCCCTGATTACCACATACCTACGCGGTGTACGTCGGTGTACAGTTAAATCTTCTTTTATATTTATTTTGTGTGTAAGTTCTACAAATACAAAAATAGTTGAGTAGTATTATTTCCATTAGAGATTTAAAAGAAGTGTATTTGATATTATTATATCATTTATGACAAAATTCAAATTATATCAATTTTTTTTTAACCACTTATTTGTTCATAATTTTGCTGATATCAAAATTTGCTGTCCAAATACATCACTGCGATCAATTCATATACGTATCTGCAACGGGTCTGTAAATAATATTGATTTGTGTCAATCTATAATCTATGTTAATTAGCAATATTCAAGTAATTTACAGAATTTTCAAAAACAAAATTGTTTTGAATATTATAATAATAATATAATATAATATACATACATTTTATATTATGTTAAATCACAATTATTTTATAATATTATACTACTATATCTTAAACTTAGAGTGAGGTTTCTTTTAACACAAAATCAGTTTACGACAATACCTAATTTTTTTTTAGTATATCTCAAAAATGGATAACCATATACGAGTAGTTAGTTGAAATGTTCATAATGTTATAGTAATGCCATATACGTATTATATTATGTCATGTATGATTAAATTTGTTGTCATTGAACTTTTTGGTATCTTTAATCACACGAAATACTATCTGCATGGAATTACAAAACTAAAAAATTTAGTATATAATTTTTAATTTTGATTAATTTTAATTTTAATTTTTATTATTTAATATATATATACCTATATTTTTAATTTTTTTTAACACAAAGCAATACTACATAACTATAACAATATAATATAGATAATATATTTTTTAATGAATAGGTACAAGCATATACATACAACAGTATACATGTACCTACACATATTATGATACATACATAAATTATCTTTTGTTGTGTTATTTTTAGTAAGTAAATAAGTATTTTTAAATCAGAAATTATTAACCTCAAAACAAAATAGCTTTACTTTTAAATTATAGGTAGAACATAATTACAAATATACAGTGGCATACATAGGGTTTTTAAAAGGCCATGTAACACCAAAAAATAGACACTCACCTACCCATAGACCAAAGTGCGTCCTGGATAATTTAATCTTTAGATTCCCTAAAAATTAAAATTCTGACAACCCATGCACTTGCATTATTTGAGATTAAAAATATATGCCACTGCAAATATATAATTACCTCTGTTAAAAGTTTTAAAATATTAATGGTAGATAAGACAAGTATACACACAAAAAAATATAAACACACGATCATTTTCTTCATAGAGTATGATATCAAATTAATTAAAAATGTTTTTGAAATCCAATTATTAGGTATATTAACCCTCTAGGGTTTGAATTCGTATTAAGTCATTGTTCTTTTTACTGTAGAACACATTTACATAATGAATTAATTGTTTTACTAAAAAAAACCAGTAGGTATTTTTAAGTTTTACCTAATCTTAGCAATATTGTAATTAATGTTTCAGACAGCATAAAATATATGATAACCATATAAATGGGCATGATGTTAACTTTATACTACCATGTGTTGTTTAATAGTTTAATCGATAAATTAATATTATTGTGATACACAGATTTTATAACCTGCAAATTAACGAAATCAAAGAATCAAGAATCGAACGTGTGTAAGGACTTGACACGATTTATATTTATTTATGGATTAGGAAAACAGTAATCGCTTTCTGTTTTATTTTTTATTTTAACTTTAAGATAGGTCTATTAACTACAAAGTTTAAAGTTGTGGTACTTTCAAAACATAACTTAAAATTTTCCAAAAAAAAGAAAACATCCAACTAGTTTAAGAAGATTTATAATAGATAAAATGGTTTTAAATTGATGTGCAAATACTCTGTTGTGCCATGCTCCAACCAAGCATGTTTTTGATCGTTGGATCTATATATTGGACCGCCATATACCGGTGTCCGGTGTGGCTTGTTTTTCAATATTTTGGTTACCGTCGAAATTTGTAGTTCATCTATACCCAAGTTCTGCGCAATTCGCGGTTTTATATACTACAGACACTATGTTGACCATTGTCGATTGAGTTTCTTTTCACACATAAAGTTTTCATAATTTTTAATATATTCTATATATTCTGTATTACCGGCGTCGCCCGGGAATAAATAAAACCGAGATGGTCAAACCACCCGCGGTGGATAGAAATAAGTGACTTTTTTTTTTGTGCTATAATGTCATCATCAATAATTGTAATCAGAAATAAATTAATATTCAGTTATGATTTTAATATTATTGATAGCAGATAAGCCACTCCTAAAGAATGGGTTCAATGTATTATATTAAAATTCCTTGAATCGTCAAAATCGGTCGAGTATTATTTAGTTCTATATAAACCTTGGTGATGGCTTAGTCGTGTACTTTGGCTTTTATATAATAATTATAATAGCTATTACCCGTGACTTATATTGACATACACTTACGGCCCGTTTGGGGTTCAAAATTTTATGTATACCTATTGTGTACATAGTTTGGTGCCAAAATTGACAAAATTTCGGTCAAAATCTGTGGTTTTTCAAATTTTTGTAGGTATTTATATATTATGCATCATTGTATATTTATTTATTTTAAATATGTGTTAATTAGATATAATCCGACTATCTATAATAATCTATCTATAGTCTCCGCTTTGCTTAAAATCAGTCGAAGATTTTTTTTAGTAATCAAGTCTCGACCATACACTTCGCTTCTTATATATTATAGCTGTTATTAAATTTTGAATTTATATAGATTAACTAAAATTTAGCCTAAATTACAAAATATAATACATTACGAGTACATAAAATCCACTCAAAATACCTAACTATTTTATTATCTATAACGACTGTAACCAATAACAACCTTATAAAATATAAACGAATAAATATTCGATTTTTGTAAGTCGAAACCAAAATATTCATGATTAACAGGTTGAAAATCGAAACTACAAATCCTCACCGAATTTATTGATACAATTCTTATTGAAAATTAAAAATATTTTTAGTTCATGAACTAAAAAGTGTGTAGTTAGTTTTTGTTATATTATAAGCAGGGCTTGGAAATTCTAGCAAATGCATATTAGATTCTGAACGGAGTGATGAATGTATTGATTTTACAATGATGTGTGTTTTTTTTTTTTTTTTTGTTTTTTTTTTTTTTTTGTTTTTGTGTCTGTGTACAGCATAACTAGTCGAAATAATGCTTCAATTTCAAACTTTGGGGGTGGTTTCCGATGGCAAAGTGGATATCCTTGGTGCATTATAGAGGTGAAAAGTAAACATTTTCCAACAGTTTTCAAAAAAATCGAGAAAAACAAAAAAAAAATGACAGAAAAACGGGAATTTTTACGCAAAACCAGTTTTCTGCAAAATCGAATTTTTTATTTTGCTATAACTCAAAAAATAATAGATGTAAATACTTAAAATTTTCACCAAATGTTTATATTAGCGTTCTCCATACACAGTTAAATTTTCAAAGAATTTTGACTTTTTTTGAGCTATTTATAGACAATTGAAATTTTCAATTTTTTTAAGTATTTTTTTTTAAAATAACGATAAAAATTTTTTGGCCGGCCAGAAAATCTTGAAAATTTAATACAAGGTTTCTTATAAGTTGTTCTTAAAGTTATAAAAAAAAATCCGAAATCGTTAGTCACAATTTTTTTTTATAAGTGCTTAAAGTTCGAATTTATACGAAATATGTCAAAATTGCGAAAATTGGCAAGTAATTTTGTGGTTAAAAAATCGTAAAAATTTTTCCTTTTATAACTAAGATTTGAAAATTTGGTACAAAGTTCTCCATAAAATTTTCTTCAACTATCTGCAAAAAAAACTCTACCGGACTAAAACAAAAAATTTTTATGAGTGATTGAAATTTAAATTTTTACAAAACCGCGTTAAATAACGGTTTAGCCTCAAACGATTTTTGATATTTGTTGTTATTCAAACAGTATAAGTCGTAAATACTTGAAAATTTTACCAGTTATTTAGATTGCCATTTTCTTTACGTGATTTGATTTTCAAAACATTTTGACTTTTTTTGAGCTATTTATAGACAATTGAAATTTTCAATTTTTTTTTATTTTTTTTTTATAAATGTTGATAAAAAAAATTTAGCTGGGACAAATTACTTGAAAATTTAATTGAAGGGTCTACATAACTTGTTCTAACTCTCATTCAAAAATTATAAAAATACATAGGCACAATTTTTTTTTATTAGCATTTGAAGTTCAAATATTGACAAAAATTCGTCAAAATCATGAATATTTTTCACTATTTGGTAGTTAAAAATTTATAAATATTTTTCTATCAAAAGCTAAGAATTGAAATTTTAATACTATGCTGTCCATAAGTTAAGCTTAGAATAATTATAAAAAAGTTTGAGGATTGTTCAATTTAAAAAAATTTACGAGTGTTTAAAGTTTTAATTTTAATTTGAAATCAAAAATACACGACGTGTAAAATCACGTTTTACTAATAAATAATTTTCGATTTTTGTTATTTTTAAAAAATTACTAAACGTAAGATCTTGAAACTTTTACTTAAATGTTTGAATTAGTTTCAAAATAGAATATATGATAATATTTCCTGGACTGACAAATCATCTCCGTTCAGAATCGTTTTTCGTATACAATGATACCTATCATTGCATTCAAATTTAACCTACCATAGTCCGAGGTCCACCCCACCCCCTAATGTACAGCAGAGCGATACTCACTTACCGGCTTTTTTTTCTTGGTTTGTCCTAGAATATCCAAAGTAAGATACAAATATGTTTCACACTATCACACTTCTCTGATGTCATACACGACATTTTATTTTACTATTTTTTGCATATTTACGGTTTTTACTGCTATTTTGCTAATTTGGAGTTATAAATGCTGTTTATAGGCATATTTTTAAAAACTAAATTTAGTTAACCTACCAAACAGCCGCCTACGAATATGTGAACGAAAACAAATTGTTTTATTTTAAGATGGTACGCATCCGAAATAAACGGCCTTAAACCGTTGTTATTATTGATTAAATCGGACAATTACGTTCGTTTTCAATAAATTGTTTATTTTTAAAATCATGTCAGTCACATCATACTATCGCACTATCATTGGATTCGTTGTATTATCGTGCTGGCGTGCTGCAATCATATTCCTGTCAATATACCTACCATTATATTCTATGAAAAACAATAAAAATCTGTAATATTAAATATATCTTAAATTTCATCATTCATGTTTAAAAAAATTTGTTGAAAATTTTATTTTGCATATTTTCCAATTTTTAGTGCTATTTATAGCGCTGATATTAATGTTTTATGTGAATATTTAAGCGCTAAAAATTAATTTTATAACTTCCGACCCCTGATTATAAATATACCCCCCTCTGTATACGGGCCTAATCAATATTACTCTGAAGTGCCGATATCTCTACGACAGAACTCGTCTTCTGATATCTTAACTCTAAAGCCAGAGCTTTATTTTGATGATAGTTGATGTAGGTATATTTAAACAAGAAAATAAAAAAAGTAAACAAATGTTTGGGTGTTCCTAATTATTTTTCGGGTGAAAAAAATAATACAGGTAAATGTACAAGTGCTAGGCTGGTACCGAATTGGTTCCCGAGCTCCAACCCCACATGCCGAATTGGTTCCCATTTGAAAAAGGTATTTTATTAAGTTAAGCCGAATTGGTTCCCGTTTAATTACGCACATTTTCCTTCTCAATTTTACAGGCTTAGGACTGTCAACTTAAAAGTAGGCTTGGTTAAAAATGTGCGTTAATGTGTGTTATAAAAAAAAAGATAGAATATATACAATTTTAAATCGTTGATTTGGAAGTCAACTATAGTCAAAATACAAATAATAAAATATAATAAATAGGTACCTACAATTATTTAAAAGCGTTGGTTTGCAAATTTGAAACAAACTTTCTTTAAATATTCAACTCGCGTAATTTTCTTATTAATATAATCATTCATACAATTTTCCAAGTACTTGTTGTTTTTTTGTTGTTTGCTAGTTAGTTTTCTAGTATTATTACTTCGAAATTTTATGTAATTTAATGTTTGTATGCTATTTAATGTTTCCATAAAATAAAATATATTAGGATGGGCACTTGTAAATTCTTGATTCAGCTTTGAATGAAACGATTCACAACAATTTGTAGTCCTATCGATATTTTTGTCAAATCTAGCCCAAAATTTCGGTGAAAAGATACTGTCTAACTTTATATATGTATCATGGACGTAGTCAAAGAACTGATCTAATTTTGGGCAGCAAGGTTTTATGGCCATCAAATCATTATAAAAACAGTCTTCGACGTCTTCGGGTGATAATAAGGGCAGTCCAAAAAATAGTTTCAGAAGTTGCCCGATTTCTGAAGTATTATCTTTAAATTCATTGGAAAGACCAAACTGTTGAATTTTTCTCCACCATGACTGACATAAATGGAATCTGCAACCTCTAACTGTAACTTGCTGTAGCTGTGAAGTAATGGCACTATGGATAGCTGTTTCAAAATCAACGAAAACCGTGTCAACTGTTAGATATTTTGAGACCTTATTTAATGCAAGTATGTAAGTTTCCGTAGTCTTGTTCGGGAGTAGGCTGAATACGACAGGAACATAGCTATTTTGTACCTTGATAAAAATAGAAAATAATTGGTAAAATTGCTTAGGACAACTTTTGAATGTTCCATCGACAAATAATGTAGTGGCTTTCTTGAGTTGTTCCAAGTTCTGCGTGCATGTAAATGTAATTATATTATTGACAGAATCGTTGTCATAAATAAAGTTTTCTCCGATATTAGTTATTAACGAATATTCACTGACACTTTTATGCAGTTCTTCAAGATTAGAAGGTAACTTGGGAATTGTTCTTAATTTAGCAGCATTTAAATTTTTACGGATTCTGTTAATATCATTTTGAAGTAGTGAGTCACTATGACTGTTTGTAGCTATCTCCTTGCGTATAATTTTAGATGGTCGCTCTGTAATAAGTTCGTCACATTTTCGTTTTAGTGAATTTGTCAATTGTTGTCGCACAAGAGTACCATCGGCTTCTTTTTCGTGGTTATGTGTTAATACTTCTTCACATAAACAATCTCCGTTCAACTTAACATATGCTTTACATTTTCGTTTTGTACATATCCACCTCTGTATGTTATCTGCTAGGTTCTTTTGGAATCCAAACTTGTAATTGTCAATAATCAACAACTTAGTTCCCTTTTCACTAAACATAAACTCCATAATTACGAAAAATTAAAATTTAAAAAATAAAATATGAAATACAAATTACAAATTTATATGATGTGTTCGAGACTGTACGGTGCTCACTGCTCACTAACATTATTGTCATTCGTACATAGGATAATATAGAAGATACAGCGATAAAAGTACATATTATATCTCAATCGTTATCTTAATTGATCGGGGTATCACCGATAATTTGCTAAACTGCCAATATATAAATATTAAAGATATTGCCATCTTATTGTATATTATACTATAGAGTATAGACTATAGAATATTGCCATGAAGGAAGGTACATTTATATTTTATACTATTTAATTTATATTTTGTACTAATTATTAAAAATTAAAAATTACCTGTACGGGCTGTACGCAAACGGGAACCAATTCGGCTCAACTTAATAAAATACCTTTTTCAAACGGGAACCAATTCAGCCAAACGGGAACCAATTCGGTTACTCCCAAGTGCTATATAGTCCATGATAATACAGGGATGGAGGTCAGAAAACTTTTGAGACAGCGGAACCAAAAGTTACAATTTACATAATTTCGGTAATTTCCCAGTTTTTAAAAAACCACTAAAAATGTTTGTTTCAATATTTTAGTATTTGCTGATATACATATATATTAGGTAATTGATTTTCGATTTAAAATAAACGAATTTATACATGAAATAATATTTATTCATGTAAAAACATACAAATAATTTAGCACAAAACATATTCGAGTATATTTTAGGTTTTAGCTATAATAACAACTAATAAGTAATACAGTTATTGCATAATAGATGGTTATATTGTTACATCAATTGGAGTATTAACTTTGCATGCGTTTGGAAAGTTTGGGCGTTTGGTACACACTTTTAATTTTATTTGATAATGATGCCCTGTGCAGGTATTTCAATTATTTCATATTCTTAAAAGCAACAAATATGCAATGTAAAATAAATATGTATATAATTTTTTTTTTTTTTTTTTTTGATAATAAAATAATTACTGTTGTGTGTGGACCTAAAGAGCCGCAGGTTGCCGACTCCTGCAGTTATAATACATTACACAAATGTTTTTTCCTGTTTGGTTTTTAACATGTTGTTCACTTTTAATCGTTAACTAAAAAAAAAAAGTTTTTACTTAATATATCTATTAACAAACACCGAATGCGCCTAATAAAAACTTATTTAATGGACAATTTTCTTAAGCCAATACAATTGTGTTCGCCTTAAATATACACGCTGCAACCGTTATCCGGGGAGTGGATTCGTCAAAACAAATTAAACACGCGTTCTGCGTTCAATTGTTATTTGTTCATTAATTGAAATGTAAATCTTTATTATTCAGAAAAATAACGAATGTATTTAATTGCCTATTGTATTGATATACCAATAGCTCTTAAGTGAATTTCTTAATCTCAGCCGAGCTCTTACAGCTAATCATTTCAAGATAACCGCGACCATAGCCACTCTCAATACGATATAAAATACGATCGAAAAATAACTACTGTATCATATTATCACTGAACTAATGATAATTTTCTTTAAGAAAAACCTTGATCGCAAATACAAACGTTTCATTTCAAGACCTCGATACCACAAATCATGAAGAAATGGAAAAAGATCTCTCTATTCGTGTGCGTGTTTGCATTCGTCAGAGAACTTAGGCCTATCGAACCGTTTTTTACGGCTTACATAACAAGTCCAGCCATAAACATCACGTTAACTCAGGTAAATCATATACAATATACGATAAGTATATCGTACACATGTTATACGATGTAAAATAATAGAGTTTGCCGAGTATGCTCAGCGCTCACCCCCGTTTTACATTTAATACCTAGTGAGTACAATCGAATTCGGATTCATGACATTTTTAAATATACATAAAGAAAATACTTTCGAATTCTTAAGATTTTTGTATTACTTTAGTAGTAGACCGTATCGTCCTGTCATGGCCATGCTATTTTTTTTTTTAAGTAGAACTTCCTTTTTTTTTACAATAAATTGATGAAGGGATATTTGTTTTTGAAATTTTTACAAAAATATAGATATAATATTGTATCTGATATTAATTATACCTACTTATATTACTTGACCGTTTTTACAAATTATAAATGTTGATAGATTAATATGAATTTATACATTTTTCAAATTGGAAATCGAGGTATAGCATCCACATTTTTTAAACCTAATTATCCTTGGTATTACACTCAATTAAATAACTTAACGATTATACTAGAATTTTTATTTTTACATGTCAACATTTTCAGAAAATTATCCATTTAATAATGTACAATCGAAAAATAGTGTAGGTACTCATTGGAAAAATATAAGTTTATATCTCCGCGGGAATCGTAACAACTTAAGTGGTACAAAAATCAAAATTTTAAAATAGGGTCTTTAATCATATTTAAAAATACCAAAAAAATATTGAAGAAATATAGGGAGTAAATATGCTTCCTGAATCATCTTGTATAATATTATAATATTTACTCACCAAATTTTTGCGGTTTATATACAGACGTCTAGGGATGTTTATGCAGTCGGAGCGTACTCGTGCTTTTGTCTCATCATCATTGTGTTCCTGATCACCGACTATCTGAAATATAAGCCCGTATTAATAATGGATAGTATATGTGGTATAATAACCTACTGTAGCATCGTTGGACATCCGAGTTTATTGAGAATGCAGGTAAGCATCAATACGTAAAATACAGTCGTTATGACTCTGATAGAATGTTATAATTATCTCATTGTGTTTTACATCGAAAATCAAAATTTATAAAATCATTCTTTAAAAAAAAAATTAAAATAATAGGTAACGATAAAAATATTTTACAGATTGGCCAAATCTTTTACGGTTTCTTTTTTTCGTCCGAAGTGGCTTATTTTGGTTACTTATACGCCATGACCGATGATAAACGTTACTATCAAAGGATCACGGGACAAGCTAGAGCGGCGTGTCTATCGGGCAAGTTTTTGTCGTCTTTGTTCGCACAACTTTACAGTCTCGTCAACGGTTCAGTTCCTTACGTTGAATTGGTTTACTTGAGTATATTCAGTAAATATATTACTTGTTAATTTGTTATTATAGATATAGTCTTTAAGTCTTTTAATCGCATTCTGCAGTTTAAACGTATGTATACTAGTATATATATATATGTCACATACTCGCATCCATATCGCGTTATTGTACGCTTCACGAAGTGGACAACGTTTGCATCCATGAAAATGAGTTTTATAAAAAATTAATTATAAATGATATTTTAGAAATAATAGGTATATAACAATTTTATTTTTAATTTTTACTTTATGGACATCCAAATGACGGAAGAACCAGTTCCGTTGATGACGGGTTTAGGACGTTTAGGTATCCATTTCACAAAATATAATTCATATTGTGTAATTACGTGAAATGAAGAAATCGCGATTCCATTTCATGAAATGGATGCAAACGTTGTCCATTTCGTGAAACGTACAATAAGGCGATATGGATGCAACATATATTATATTTTAATAAAATTTAAATAATTTAATTTTCAAGATATGTTTTTATCCGGTGTTTGGGCCTTTTTAATGCCTAACGTCACTAAAAGTGTGTATTTTCACAATGAAAGATCTGAATCAATCGATCAGCCTACGCCGCCAGTTTCAAATTCCATGTCTACCTCTGGTGGATCAAAAATCATTAAGGATATTGAATCTCAACCATCGAAAACAAAAGTAACTTATTAATTAGTATGGAACCCTCACTCGATACGAATATTGTTGGTATAGAGGTCATCTCGCCACAGTTTTCGGATACTATATAGTCAATAGTCATACAATTTTTTTTATTATTATACATAGGTACCTACACTATCTGTCTAATGATTATATTTTATAAACTATATTTAATACAACATACCTATTAAGTTATAGGCAAATGTCTATTTCGTTTTTAATTTAAATTATAAAATTAATTTTCAGGTGACCGATAAGGAAATTAATAAAAACAAAAGTCTGGGTCAAGTATTATTATACTTAAAGAAAGATTTCATACGGTCGTATTCCGATCCATATGTTAGAAAACTATGTTTTTGGTGGGCTTTCGCTTTCGGAGCATATGTACAGGTAGACGCAATGCAATATTTAAATATGTTAAATAGTATATTGTGTGACAAGGGCGGAAATTATGAGCTATATCAGTCGCGAGCAACTTGTAGAATAAGTTTATTATATAGATTACAATAATGTCAATAGAAAGGGAGTGGCGGAGGCAGCGAAGACGTGACAAAAAATAATATGTGTAGCTCTCGAGGATAAAGCAATTTCAGTCTTGGCCAAATTTCAGACCTCGCTTGTCAGTGGCGAATACAAGAGTAATTGTATAAGGCGTAGGTCTTTGATCATTTTTTTTTATGTTAACATAGCATCATATATATATAGTAATTAATTATTTATACATGGTTGCAATATTATTACATTATTACACTTTACTGGCAATAGTGGCAATTACATTTCACATAAAATACAAGCCCCTTATAAATCTGATATTTAAAGCACTGATATAAGCATCAGATAAATATTTTTTTGAATTCCACCCGCTCCCCTTGAACACCATCATCCGAGGTCCACACTTAAAGGAATTCCCGCTACTGTCCTTATCACAGTATATTAATTTTTTTATAAATAGGTTTTTTAAATGTCCAAAATGTGTTACTCAATAATCAATATATCTATATACTTTTATTTCAGGTTTACACCTACATTAATGTCTTGTACACATATTTGTTAGATTTAAACAAGGATTCGCATTTTACTTTGTACAACGGTGCGGCAGAATCACTTAACACTTTAATAGGTACACCTAATACAAAAATTGAAAAATGTGATACGACGCTGCATTGACGTATTATATTTATCTATAGTATTATAGGTCTGTACGACGGGTAATATAGAAAATGTACTTATTGTGTTCCGTATATTTCCATATCAATGGACTACTAATCGAGTTGCAAGTAGGAAAAAATTATTTTATATCAAATAATAAAATGAAAATTTAGTTTATGACTAACATATTATTTTTTTAATTGATAACTTTTTTCAAAGTAATAATACACACAAAAAAAAATTAAATAAATGTATAAAATACTAATTATGGAACCTAGCTATATACGGACTACGATCATAATATATCTGACTACATGTTCTCGTTTTTCAATTTTACAACTATATTAATAATAAACTTATGGATCTTAACATTTAGCGAAAATATACTGCGAAAAAAGGTTCAATAATAATATTATCTATATTCCCCGTCGTAGAGAGACGGAAATTGAGAATGTCAGTCATCGTGTAATACGGTCGTCATATCTTAATACAATATGTTAAATACCTATATAATAATAAAATACTTATAAATTTGGTTTTTAACTTTGTAATGAATTATATTTCTAGGGGCTATTGCTGCGTATTTGATTGGCAAACTTGAATTGAATTGGTTTAAAGTCGGAGACCTGTTTTTAGGAATTGGTTCAATACTCGTTGGAATTGTACTTTTCGGTTGTTATTACACGAGAACTATGTGGTTTATTTACGCGTTCTACATAATCTACGGATGTCTTTATCAAACGATGTTGACAGTCACCGAGTAATTAATATTTGAATGTTTTCATAAAACAAAAATTGTACGTTTATTTAAATAGCCGTTCGGCGTGTCGTTGTGCATTATAGATCCGAAGTCGCAAAACGATTGAGCAGAGATAGTTACGGTCTCGTGTTTGGATTTAACTCATTTATAGCTCTATTCCTGCACACGCTAATGACTTACGGCATCGTCCAAGGACACATTATCTCGGTCACGACGATACAACAAGTAAATAAATAAATCAATAAAACAATAAACGGTATCAGAGGATTTTTTTTTTAAATATCATAAATATCAGTGAACTTTTTTACACGTGCTATAGTCGTACATCGTGAATTGTATTGTACACCAGGCAGACCAGTTGTTGCTGCACACCATTAACGACTAAATACGAAACTATTTAAAATGACCAATCGATAAAATATTATGATGAATTTTAACGTATATGGGATTAGGTTATTGAGTTACAATAAATGCCTATACCTACCCAGCTGGATTTTAGTTTATTTCCTGTACCACCAATATGTGATTTTCCGCGTACCAACTATAGTAGGTACCGCAATTTGAGAACCTCTGAAAGTCTGTTATAGCTATAAGCTTATTTAACGTGTAGACATTTTAATAATAAATCAATAATCTGTACCTAGTATAGATATAATAATATCACAGAGTGGATTAAAATATATACTTTCTGAGGGTACGATATGTCGATATGAAGTTTCGACGTTAGAATTAACACATTATATCTTATCATTCATGCTCTACATAGAATATATATGTACTTACCTTATAATTAGAATCGTTAAAAAACGTAATTCTAAACTCGTTTTTATATTTTTACAGTTTTTGATTTATGCTGTTTACTACACGAGCATTGGAGCGGTATTCCTAATTTTCTCAATCAAAAAGTATTTCTCATCAGCTGCAACCGTCAGTCTTATAGAATGTAAGCAATAAATTATTTATATACATAAATTAAACTTTTTTTTTTGTTAAATGTATTTATTAATTATTTTTAAATAATTTAGATACGTAAATTGTGAGGATTTTGATAAATAATTAGGTTGGTATGTATTTATTTTGTTATTATTTGTCCTTATACCAGTTTCTCGCGATTATGGTACACTATAGTACCTACCTATACTACCTATTTAAATACACATAATCTATAGACTTATATAAACATACTACCTAGTACCTATAGATAGTGATGAAAATAAAAGTAGGTATTCTAAAATTTAAATTATTATTTAAAGTGTGTGACGTAAGGTAGGTACTCCCTCGATATTTGAGATCTCAATTCTCAATATGCTTATGCGAGTCCAAGCGCTCCAAGCATATACGTCATTTTGGGGGTGCAGGGAGATTTTTAATCGGTTTTACGTCTTACTCATAGTTGACAACAAAATATAGATAAGTAAGTTATTTTAACGGGGATCGATGGATTTAAACCATTTAGGTGGTTATGCAACATAACCATTGTGGTAGTACAATTATGAATTAATGCTATCACTTCTTACGTTTATGTGGACTGACTATTTCAAAATAAAATATATATATACTTATAATTGATTTAGATAGGTATATTATTATAATGACGTAAATATTGCAATATTAATGTAAGTATTATATTATTATTATGACCATTGTCTATTGACTTAAAATGCTGAAACTTCATAGTATAGAAAAAGTTCTATGTGTGGAGGGGAGAGAAGAGCAACCTTACTTGACGCTCTTTTGGATGCCTCTACTATATCATACCTTTTAGATTCTGAACGGAGTGATGAATGTATTGATTTTACAATGATGTGTGTTTTTTTTTTGTGTCTGACGACAACATTTGGAGCATTTGGATTTTTTTACGCAAAACCAGTTTTCGACAAAATCGAATTTTTTATTTTGCTATAACTTAAAAATTAAACGATGTAAATACTTGAAATATTCACCAAATGTTTATATTAGTGTTATCTATATACAGTTAAATTTTCAAAAAAATTTGACTTTTTTTGAGCTATTTATAGACAATTGAAATTTTTAATTTTCTTTAGTATTTTTTTTTTTTTTAAATAACGATAAAAATTTTTTGACCGGCCAGAAAATCTTGAAAATTTAATACAAGGTTTCTTATGAGTTGTTCTAAAAGTGATAAAAAAAAATCCTAAATCGTTAGTCACAGTTTTTTTTTATAAGTGCTTAAAGTTCGAATTTAGACGAAATATGTCAAAATTGCGAAAATTTGCAAGTAATTTTGTGGTTGAAAAATCTTAAAATTTTTTTCTTTTATAACTAAGTTTTGAAAATTTGGTACAAGGTTCTCCATAAATTTTTCTTCAAATATCTGTAAAATAAACTCTACCGGATTTAGACAAAAAAATTTTATGAGTGTTTGAAATTTAAATTTTTACAAAACCGCGTTAAATAACGGTTTAGCCTCAAACGATTTTTGATATTTGTTGTTATTCAAATAGTATAAGTCGTAAATACTTGAAAATTTTACCAATTATTTAGATTGCCATTTTATTTACGTGATTTGATTTTCTATTTTCCTAAGAATTTTTTTTGAAGTGTCGATAAAATTTTTTGGCGGAGTCAAAATATTTTAAAAATTATTACAAAGTTCCTCATAAGTTATTCTTATTTCGATAAAAAAATTATAAGAATACATAGGCACAATTTTTTTTTATTATAATTTGAAGTTCAAATATTGACAAAAATTCGTCAAAATCATGAATATTTTTCAGTATTTGGTAGCTAAAAATTTATAAATATTTTACTATCAAAAGCTAAGAATTGAAAATTTAATACTATGCTGTCCATAAGTTAAGCATAGAATAATTATAAAAAAGTTTGAGGATTATTCAATTTAAACAATTTTACGAGTGTTTAAAGTTTTAATTTTAATTTGAAATAAAAAATATACGTGTTAAATAACGTTTTACTACTAAATAATTTTCGATTTTTATTATTTTTAAAAAATTACTAAACGTAAGATCTTGAAACTTTTACTTAAATGTTTGAATTTGTTTCAAAATAGAATAAATGACAATATTTAAATATAATATATCCTAGACTGACAAATCATCTACGTTCGGAATCGTTTTTCGTATACAATGATGCCTATCATTGTATTCAAATTTAATCTACCCTAGTCCAAGGTCCATCCCACCCCCTAATGTACAGCAGAGCGATACTCACTTACCCGCTTTTTTAAACTACACCCTAACGGTTTCTGCCCTTTTTATAGAACAGTGGTTCAATTGACAATGGTTAATTAGAAAATTGCATTAAATGGACTTTAAGAATCATATTTTTGCCATATTGAAATCGTTTCAACAATAATTTTTAGGGTCAACAAATATAACTAATAACACATTGTTTATTTCATCAGTAAAATTTTTTTTTTTAATATTAAAAAATCAATAGATGAATATAACATTATTTCAGAATTTTATTGTAAAGATATCAATTTTTATTAAAATGATTATTTATGAATTATTTATCAAAAAATTTTCAGCTTAATGCCATTTTTTAATTTGTAGAAGTGAATTGATAAAATAAATGTATGTAACTAAATTAAATCAAAGTATTCGTTCAAAAACCAATACTAATGTAAAAATGAAATATTGAATATAACATAGATGTACACTCAAAATCAAATTTAACTGAAAAAATCACTACTCAAAAAAAAATAATAACAAAATAGTAAAATACTTAAAATATTTTGAGGGAAAAAATTCTTTTATCTCACATATTAATACATATGTATATTGTAAAAATACTAAAACTTAAGCTTAATGTTTACTAATGTGTACATCTTTTTTATTTTATGCATTAAAGATTTTGATTATCACAAATATTATTTAACAAATTATAAATTTGTTGAGTGATTTTGACAAATAATAAGAATAGTAAAATAAGTACTCAGTTTAGTTTAAATAGTATTACAATTATAAGTCATATTAAAATTAAAAATATAAGTCAAAATATATATTCCCAATAAGATGAGATTGAATTAGGTACATTATTCATATTTGCTCATATTTCCAATTACTCCTCTCACTGTTTTTTCTACTACTGCAGCAACTAAATTTGGATCAAACTGGCCACCCACATCTTTAGATTGAGATACAGACGATGAATCGGAGTATTCATTTTTTCTCCATACTTGACCTGAGTTGTATGAACGGCCACTATCGTATGGTTTTCTATCATAACGACTATTTCTATAGCGGTCTGAATAACTACTACGGTCATAATCATCCCAACCACCATTATCATAGTAGTGATCACGACTATTGTAGGAATCTCGACTTCCTCTCATACGACCACCATAGGGGTTACCGCCACTTCCGCCACCGCCGCCACTACTACGTCCACCACGTGACCTTTGGTCTTTATCTTTAGGCATAGCAACAGACACACTGAGACGAATATCTTTGATAGTATGATCCTGGTCAAGAGCAGTGAGTGCAGCATCAGGTTTGGTAAATGATACAAAGGCAATGCCTTTAAATGGACGAGGAACAAAGACTTCGACAATATCTCCAAATTTTTTAAAATAGTCTTCTAAATCTTCTTGAGTTATGCTTTCAGTCAGTTGACCCACAAATATTTTCTTCGGCGCTTCATTTATAAATGCATCCTAAAATCAATTTGATAATGTTAATGACATATAAAAAAATAAAACATAAATAATTATACTTTTATAACAGAAAACACAATTACTAACACGGATAAAAAAAATACCCTCTATATATTAAAAAAAAAATAATCATATGGTTCATCACAAAATAGTAAATACTATAAAATTTATAAAATATTCATTTGAAATATAATATTAAATGATGAAATACCATAAACTAAAATACAATATAAGTATAAAGAAGGTACATCATACATTTTAGTTTCAATCATAACAAAAGTTGTTATTAATATGTATGTTATTAATTATTTTCATTATCAAATAATTAAACAGAAATTTGAACATAAAAATCTAGTATACTCAAATAAAATTAAGTTTACTTAAAGTGCTATAGTTAAAGTTTTAATCTGTAAAATACTGGAATTGCTTTTGGTTTATTTTGTTGTTTATTTAAAACAACGATTTATAACTAAAGAGCTAAAATGTATACACTGTAAATTTATAATAAAATATCAATAATTAAAATAAATTAAGAATCATTACAGAAGTGAGAATAAAATAACAATTTATTTGAATAGATAAATTTACATTTTTGTAAATTGTGAAATGTTCAATATACCTATGCTTGAAAATTAAAATATCAAAAATGAATATCCTTAAATTAGATAATATTCAAAATATCAAAGTAAAAATAAAATTTTTAACATAAAATGTACTATATCATGCAATAGTTACACAGGGAAAATAAATGCGCGCATACTATCTGTTTATTAGAAAAGAAAAAAAATAATAGGATTATATAGTATATTATATATTAGGGATGGGCAACTCAAAGTAACTAGCGGGCCACTTTTAAGTACTTTAAAATCTAGCGGGCCGCAGTGCATAGGAGAACGCAAAAAAATAAAAGGTCCTTCAAATTTACTATGGCTCGGCGGTGTGACACTACGGCAGTACGGATATGACTAAACCGATAAAATGAAATAAATAGTATGTTAGCTACGCTATATTAAATATATATTTAGAAATATAATAATTTACTTTCAGTTTAAAACTAGATAAGAATTTATATCCACATTTTATCGAAAAATGTAATAAAATACATATAAGCGCTAAAATTATATGAAGTAATTTGAAAATGAAGCACAAGCCTGATAAAAAAGGTACGCAGGCCTCCAGTTGCCCATCCATGTTATATATGATATACATATTAAATGATAATTATTTTATTATTAAACTATAAATTGATATGCATGGGTACATTTTTTGATTATGAATAAATTACGTGTTTCTATAAATACTAAATTGTACAGTAAAGTAGTGAACACATTAAATATAATATCAACAATTATTATTCATAGTTTATAAATTCTTTACTAAAATTTTATCTTCCATTATATAAAAAATCAATTGAATAGTTATTAAAAAACAATAAGATAATTTCAATGTATTTAGTGTATAAAGATTATTCAAACATTTATTCATTATTTCAATTTATTTTTAAAGATATTAAATAAAATAATGTAGTTAATAATTTATAAGAAATTGAGATTTTAAGGTATGACTAATAATTAGTATAATATTATTACCACCTATATCATCACCTTGTGCAAAATGTTTTCTGCTATACAGATAAAAACTTAAGACTAAATATTCATATCAATTAATTAAATTATTTAAATAAAAATGTAGAAAAAATAGATCTTTGTAATTTCATCATATCTACAAAGCTATATAAAAATTAATAAATTGAGTCTATGTAATATGTAAATAATAAAGGAATATTTAACACCTTATACCTAACCAATTTGTGCTTATATATTTTACAGATAATATATGAAATTAGAAAAGTTAATTACAGTTAAAAATGTTTAATTTGCATATAACTAATATTTTAGCAATACATTATAGGTACCTTAATGTTAGGTATTTTTATCTCACATCGCCTTCCATTTATTACATGAGAATCTAACATTGACCGGACTTGAGATTCTTGTTCTTTAAATCGTATGAATCCAAAACCTCTGGATCTACCATCAGTTGTCTTTTTAATCTAAATTAAATAATATAATTAAAATAATATAACTTGTTATAAAACATAATTGATAATCTGGAAGATTAAATTCAAACTCTAAAAAAGTATTTTCACAAACCAAATATAAAGAAATAACTTTATATCACATTCATACATTTCCTAATTTACAAACCCTTTTTTCTTTGTTATTTTTATTTAACTAACTTGTGCCATGCGCAGTTCACCGTATTTACTAAAGTAACTTTCTAAGTCCTCATCAGTCGTTTTCCATGGTAAACCGAGCACAAGTAAATCTCGATTCTTCCAAGCCGTTGATGTTGCCTCAGACTTGGGTTCCTTGGATGCTCGCTCAACATCACTTTCAAATTCTTCGTTCAATTTCCTTTTCTGTCCATTATCTGAACACACATATCATTATCATTCCTCAACATTATAAAATGGTTACATATAATTTCACATTGATTCTTTAAATACATCACTTATTTGAGAAATATTATGCAAATAATTTAAACAGATAATATTTTAAAAATCAATCGTCATAAATAGTTGATAAATATATACATTTAGATAAGTTTTTGGACTAGTCTACAAAGGTTTTCATTCTTACATAAAAGCCAAATGTTTAAGATTTTATTAGAATTCAAAATGAAAACAATAAACTCTATGAATCTATGTAAGTATAAATTTATGATCATGTACATGAGAATGAATAGTTAATTCCAATACTTGTAGGGTTTTTATCACATATCTTCACCATAATAATATGGAATGAACTAGTAATAGATACTTATTTTAACTATAAAAAGATGTTACTGTCCGTTTGAAAGACAATCCCAATTGACTGAAACCTTTATCCAATATTCTCATACACAGGTATTGTCTCAAATTAAATTAATCAATTATACAAATATGTACATACAATTTTAAAAATAAAATAAACTTACCCTTGTTGAACGAACAAAAGTATACAATGTCGCCCCACCCATCATCAGTAGGTGGATGTAACTTATCATCGGCAAGCCGAAGAGCTCGGGTTCGACCGTTATCCGGTGCTACATACTTCAAGCCGCAAGCATCCGGATATTGTGCATGAAGTGTAGACAATAAGAGGGTGCCATCTTTTTCCAATGGTAAGTCCACCACCTCTTTATCATTGTCGTTTGTTTCAGATACTTGGACGAACGACATGGCTATGATCAAATTGAAAATTCACCAATTCGACTTCTGAAAGAGAATTTACTGACTAACAGAGAATATCGATTCGTGTAAGGACGTTAGACAACGTATAAATTATAAAAAATTAAAGCGATTGAACACAGGATAATATATTATATAAACTGGAGTGCTAAAATTGACACAGCCCAAAGTGGAGTGGACTCTGAAATAAAAAAACTAATAAAGTAATAACCAAAACTGAAAAGATTATGATGATACGTACAGGCGCATTATATGCACCGCCATACACTATACAGTAAAGACCACGGACTACAATAATTTAAAGTACTAAGTACAAGCCTTAGAGTAATGAATACAAACACACAAACGCACACTGCGTCGCACAATGCACAATATTAACGTAAACACGAATCAAGAACCAGCAAAAAGTGGAAGCACTGTAACCATTGTTACCAACTGATTAAAATTCCTAGTCTTGTTTTGTTTAATTGATTTTAATTTTAAATTTTTAAATAATGTGCTCATATAAGGTGCCTATTTGCTCTAAGCTCTAAAATTCAAATATCAACAAAAAAAAAATTATGAGGGGCTCTGGAATATATTATTAATTATTACCTTTAAATTTGATAGTAGGTCAATTTACTCTGATGTTAAATATAAAACAGTAAAATTAATAATTCTTCTAAACATAATACTTATCACGTTATGCGTAAGTAAGACATAGTGATCACAATTCAAAGGTACGACTGGTAAAAGAAGACAAAGAATGTGATGACGTTGATTATAATGAATATTGCCGTTGACTAGTTGTTAAAAATGTATTAAATATTAACAAACTAATCTGTAACAAATGGTTAGGACGGTTAGGTATAATCATATTTCGTATAGAAAATATCAAATTTTATAGGAATTCTTGTTTTATAAAATAGTTTGATAAATTTATAAAATATTCATTTATTTTTAATAGGTTACTAGCTATGGTTAGGTTAAATTAAATAATAGATATCACTTATCGTATGGTTAGAATTTTTTGTATTCTTTGATGACTATATTAACCGACGTCAATATTTCTAAGTATTTACAATTTACATGACGTGCACGGTGCACATTATATTTAAAAAAAACATATGGTGTGACTAATAATTATTTAGTTACATAGTACTTACTACTTCATTAATCTGTAGTGGGCCAGCAGCTTGTCGAAAAATACAGGTCGTGTCGAAATAAAGTAGTCAAAATATTTCTAAGTGTTTTAAACTGATTGAAAATTATTCTAAGTCCAAATAATTAATTTAATTAAAATTATTCTAAGTCCCAATGAACGATTTCTGGTGCAAAGTGACGTGAAGGTGCTTGCGCTAACTCTGGAATATCACGTCTGCGGGAGTCCTCTTCTGGGCCCCCTTACATAGTCAGTGTCCCCTGATCTCCTACTCATGTCCCTTCTGGCCTATTCGTAATCAGGTCATTCGCTTCTCACGTTATTACGCATTTCAGAGGATGCGCGTGCGATGATGACGTCCGGTGACCATCCGCCCACATGCAGGTGGTCAACCACAAGCGCTGTATCCGAGTTCTCAGAACTCGCGATATGATTAAAAATTATATTACATAGGATTGTGTGTTTTATGGTTGGGTTAGGTTTGACGCACTATTAAGTTTATTCGTTTCCCTGTTCTGCGGGTTAGAGTCAAAAAGTTGTTTTATTATCATTGTTTTTTAATAGGCCTAGTTAAACGCCGTTTTAGTGTGATTGCTACACACCTCACGTTATTCGGTAGTATGTTCATTTCTACGTCTTTTATTAGTATATATGGGTGATTGTTATATTAATAGTCAAACCTACAATGTATTGCCCCCTTAATGTATTATATTATGGGTATAGGACATCAGAGCACGTAGCAAATCGTTTAATCGTGAAAACAACATAAGTACACAATTATATAGGTATAAAGTGAATGATAATTGACGATGTTCTCGAAAATATTTGCCAATACAATGCAATCGCAATCACGTACGGTTTTCTCATTCCACGTATAAATTGGGAAAATATGCGCACATGTGAAACGATCAATTTATTTAAATAATATAGGTAATTCGAAACGTGCAATATGTTATATGTAAAAGCGAGAATACGCATCCGTGTGTAACAGTCCTGATTTTCTTGTAAAAAATTGAAGAAGTTTTATCATTTATAGCCTATAGGTATTCATATTAAATAATTAAAACGGTAATATTGACAAAATGTAATTAAATTTTTGGTGGGTTATGAAATTGCAGTATAGGTATTGGGTGTTAGCCGTTAGGTATACGGTATACCTACTAATCACTTACTAATTTTAAAATACAAAATTGTCGACTTAAAAACTTGACGTCCTTTAGTCGGATTGATGGCTTTTATATTGTCTCACGCTAAATTTATCGTTGACCGAAGATTATTTTTATGTGGATGTGCTGCCCGATATGCGGTATATGGTTGAATTTTCTATACACTGTGGATGATAACAGAAATCAAAGACTATTTAGTAGGTGTATAAAACCGGGCTTAAACTACACTACAGTACTACACACTAAACTATGATATCGTGTCCTTCCAGTCTCCAATTCCGCATTAATCGGATGCGCTGCAGAATTCAGTTTTGAGTATTTAATTTGTAGCCTAACAAGTAATTAGAAAATTTTTGAAAATATTCAGCTCTACGTTTTTAGTCACTCTTTACAACACTGTGTGGTGTATGATTAATAATTATTAATAAAAACAATACGGAGGAAAGTGTATTGGTAAGTGTACCTATTAAAAAAGTTAAACTAAATAAGAATTTTAGTCTAAAAAATTGAATCTTTTATCGGTAATCGGTATAAGACACTAAACGTATAAATAGTGCGTACTGATAATAGTGATTTAGGTATTATCTATCTCCGCCATTTAACTCACCGTTGTTCGTACAATGTTAATTTCGGCTCGTCATATTCATTTTTCACCGCGATATGTATACCGTACTGCGCTATCTGTGACTACTACGACTACTAATTTTTTTTTAAATAATAAAATATTCCCGAGTAGCTGAGTTGCTGACATGTGGATAATTGTCATCAGCTTCAAATTTGTAATAATATCATTCTTAGGCCCGTTTTAAAGCCTCGTGTTTTTCGATTTAAATCTAAGTTCGCGAACATACAAATTTTGAAAAAAAACCTTCAGTGCAAATTATCAAACAGTCGGCGCATATACAAACTTATATTCAATATAAATTAAAAAACTATAATTTATAGTTAGTTATACATAATTGAATATAAACATAAATTTTTAAAAACTGTTTATTAATTCGACTTAAATCTTAAAAATATCATAAGGATACACATCTTAGTTTAAATTAAAATGAGACAATAGTAAACAAACTTAACAAACTGTACATAAATATAAAAAACCGTATGTACGTAAGAGTGTAAATTGTTTATGTTATTCATGGTGTGGCTGTTGTCGACATTCCATAAGGGGCAACATCGTTGGTCTCCAAATAAAAAAGTCCACTTGCTCTGAAAAATATTGATGACAAGAAAATGTATGAATGAAATGTACATTTTATAAATAGTTAAAGTGCATGTATAAATAAAATTTATATATAGTTATTACATACAATGTTACAAATTTTTAATGGCTTGTCTCAATATTAATAGGTATAATATATTTGCATTTTGTCAACAATTATTATTATTCGTTCCCCCAACATAATGTAATATAATATATATGTACCTAATACTGCCGTTATATAATATACGTAGTATCCTGTAGCTATCATTTAATTGTTTTTATTCATTTAATTTTAGCATAATGTACCTTTATAATTTCAAATACGATTAACTACATTAAGATACTAAAAAAATGGAATGATAATTCGATGACTCCGTACGTAAAGAAATTATATAATTGTTGTTAAGTTAATTCATAAAATCCTGTGGTTTATAAATTTTTTTTTCATATTCTAGAAATAATGTTTTTTTTTATTTTTTCTTAAAATTAAATTTACTGGCCAGATAGTTGAATTCCATACAAAACACTTGAAAATACATTTGTGTAGAACAAATTATGAGTGTATACAGGGTGATTGATTAAGCGTAAAACATTCATTATTTCAAAAAGTATTCATGTTTTTGAAAACATTTTTTTACATAGTTTTAAGTCGTTAAAAATACTACGTTTTTATTAAAAAATTATATTTTTAAATATTTTTATTCTTATATATTTTTAAGTTTTTACTTTTTTGAATGACAACATAGAGTTTTAATTTCATATTCCAAAGCAGAATAATTTTCTGAGTATTTTGATAAATAAAAATCGAATTTAGGGCGAGTACTTTATGAGTTAGATATACGTATTTATAGTTTAGACAAGCCGAGTGGAGTGGTACGGGGTTACCCCGCAAAATGTTTGTCCACTACTCCGCTTGTCTAAACTTTAAATACATATAACTCATGAACTACTGGTCCTAAATTTGAATTTTTTGTTTCAAAATACTCAGAAAATTATTTTGCTTCGGAATATGAAATTAAAACTCTATGTTGTCATTCAAAAAAGTAAAAAACATAAAAAAATATAAGGATAAAAAATATTTAAAAATATAATTTTTTGATAAAAACGTAGTCTTTTTAACGACTTGAAACTATGAAAAAAAATGTTTTCAAAAACATGAATACTTTTTAAAATAATGAGTGTTTTACGCTTAATCAATCAGTAATCACCCCGTATAGTTTGCATTGTATTCAAATAATTATTTACTTTATAACTCCTAAATCTTTGTTTAACTTCTTTCATATATTTTTTAAAATCAATATTCTTGACTTGACTATTGTTGATTTTTTATTTTTTTGTACGATTATCAAAAATATGATAGACAGATTGGAAGTTAAACGTTGAAGCATAACTCAAACTTTAAAGAACTAAACTTTCTATATAAGTAAATACCTAAGAAAAGTACAAAAATTAAAATTTTATAAACGATTACAATCCGAAAAATCATATGAATGCAGTACTTCCCATAGTTATATTTTATATCAACAGGATATATTTTCTGCAAAATTTTAACTATACAAATATTTATCAACCCATTATTTCTGCCTTATAAATTCTTATAATCTTTCAAATGTTGATAACATTACCAGTTGTTCCAGTTGAGAACTTGAGTAAGCAATTTACAATATTTATTTACAAACAAGAACTACCTATTTCAGTATTTCACTCCACTCGATTTTAAGGAGCATTATATAGGCAACTTTTTTGTTAGTTTTAATTTTCTATAACAAAATAATATTTGTGGTCAATGGTCATCGTACTAGTTCATATACTTAAGTCAATGAATTTTAATTGAACTTTACAAGCCGTGTTCTTACTTTGGATCTGCGTCATGTCCCATAGGACTTTTATTATTATTTTTACATTCGCCACTCGTATACTCGTCCCACGAAGGACATTCTGTAGCTATAAAGGAATATCTATGGTAAATGGAATCTGTGTAAAATTGATGCGATCTTGAATGGCTGCAACCGACTGTAAATTATCCATCACACGTTTAATTAATATTATTATATGTTATGATTAGGATATGGATTTGAATGCAAATGGCATTTCTTTTTGAATACTTTAGGGAACATTTTTTCCATCTTACTGAGGTTTACAAATGCGCTCGGCTTATATGATTCTAAACATCCCGGTTGAGGGGGTTTCCCTTCATTTGGATAAAAATCTGCATGTCCTAAGGGTTTTGAGTATCCAGCTGTCCCCGTTGCCGTATGGATTACGTCCACAAATGTTGCATCAGTACTATCTAAATGGTCTGAACGCAATGACACGTACTCGAATCCAGGACCAGCTGGGTCTAGACCTGAATTTAGTAGTAAAATAAAAAAGCGGGTAAGTGAGTATCGCTCTGCTGTACATTAGGGGGTGGGGTGGACCTCGGACTAGGGTAGGTTAAATTTGAATGCAATGATAGGTATCATTGTATACGAAAAACGATTCTGAACGGAGATGATTTGTTAGTCTAGGATATGTTAATATATTATATTTAAATATTGTCATATATTCTATTTTGAAACAAATAGTATAGTTACTATATTATGTTACTATAGTTACTTTATAATATCTGTTTATTAATAAAAAAAATATTTGGCAACATACACATAATGAGAGTATGAAATTTAATTTAAATGTTGACATATTTCGTATAAATTTGAACTTTAAGCCCTTATAAAAAAAAATTGTGACTAACGATTTTGGATTTTTTTTTATCACTATAAGAAAAACTTATAAGAAACCTTGTATTAAATTTTCAAGATTTTCTGGACACCCAAAAAATTTTTATCGGCATTTGAAGAAAAAAAACTTAGAAAAGTCGAAAATTTCAATTGTCTATAAGTAGCTTAAAAATGGTCAAAATATTTTGAAAATTTAACTGTAAAGAGATAACCATAATTTAAATATTTGGTGAAAATTTCAAGTATTTTCAATGATTCGTTTTTGAGTTACAGCAAAATCAAAAAATCGATTTTGTCGAAAAGTGATTTTTCGTAAAATTGTCGTTTTTCTGTCACTTTTTTTTTGTTTTTCTCGATTTTTTTGAAAACTATTTGAAAATTTTAATTTTGACCTCCCCTAAGTACCAACTAGATTCAATTTCCTATTTAAAGAGGGGCTGAAGTTAAAAATCGGAGCATTATTACTGCTCCAAATGTTGTCGTCAGACACAAAAAAAAAAAAAAAACACACATCATTGTAAAAGCAATACATTCATCACTCCGTTCAGAATCTAAAATTAAATGGGTAAAAGATTATAAGGAGAAAATAGGAGTAAGTAATTGAAATATATCAATATATTATTCTAAGTACAAAGAACATTATTGGTGCATGCAGTTATTATTTTAGCGCACGAATGGCAAAATATTTATTTTAATTTTCATAATTATTACGTGTTTATTATAGGCCTATGTGTAATACCTACCATTGATTAAATACACAAATACAATATATATATATATTATATATATTATATATATTAACAAATATTATAATACGGAAATTTCAAATGCAATACAAATTCGTTTCATAATAAATTCGACAAAAATTTCGAAAAATGTAGGTATTATAATATGTTTGTAAATTATTTTGTTTAATCTTAGTGATGTTATGTAATTTTGTTTAAATAGATTATATACATCTTAACTATAAAGAAAAAATTATTTAAAAATATAAAGTGCTCTCACGCAGTTACGCTTTCTACCAAGGTTATCATTTGATTCATATTATGAATTTAATTATTATATTTTATTATCTATAATATTACTATATATTTAAAATAATTATATAATATTCATCTTTTGAAGTTTATTCCGATGTTTGATCAAAAAATAATTGTGTCTAATATTCTATATTTAAGATTTTTATTTTTACATATTTCATTATTTCATTGTTTTTTAACGTATTAAGTTTCAAAACTTGCCTTGGTTATTACTTATTAGTTATATTAGTTATTTGTATTACCATAGAGGATTATTAAAATTATTTAACATTAAGACGTCTATACCTGTAATTCTGCCAATTTTCCCAAGGCTGAATGCTGCACCACATGCCCCAGACACATGCGCACCGAGACTATGGCCAATAACATGAATATCAGATGGGTCAATCACCGCAAGGTTAACAAAATTTTCCAACAATTTGGCGATTATTGAACCCACCTGAACGGTTAAATAGGCCGGCATTGGGTACAGTAAGTTTTTTGCCACTCGATTCCAGTCTGCGGTGATAATATTGAATCCTCCAATGTCCACGTATGCTAAATAGGTTAAAAAAAAAAAAAATTGTTTTGCATTAAAACTAATGTTTTATAATATTTATAATAATATTTAACAGCGTTTTCGTGACCTTATAAGCTACAATCTTCAGATTACTATACTTTATAATTTGTATCTGAATTAATTAGAATCTGTAAAATTTATAAAAATTTAAACATCTGAAAACCTATATAAACCTGAATTTTTAATTCTATTCGTTTTTACCTAAATATTGCTAGATGTTGCGATTTGATTTTGTTTAGTAATTATTATTGACAAGTATAAAATGTCATATATATTTTTAAATTTGAAAGGGTATTATAAACCGTTATTGGTATATTCAACTATTTAAGTAGATATTTTGTAATTAAAATAATCAAAAATATAGTTAATTATTTTAATATTTTTTGAATTTATTATTTCTCTCATTGAATCTCGGGTCATATATATTATGTCAATTAGACTATAAGCTATGTAATCAAAGATAAATAATTTACGGTTTTGATTAAATTTTGTATTTGTTATTACCGGTTTTTATAGCAAACACTCCTTTGTCGTCTTCATCTGATCCACGCCATCCATGCGTTATGACTTTTAAAGGTTTACCCCTAATCCAATATTCGATTATTTGTTTCTCATTGCCAAATTCAAATATTATTGATTTATTATTTCCAAGGTCTCTAAAATAAATAAAGTATATTATAAAATATCATAATTTTAATTGTACTTTTAAGAGTTTTATCTATTATAGCTACCACACACAAAACACTGGATAAAATAAAAATTATAGATTTTCGCAACCTAATGGTTGTAGTGAAATAAAGCACAATGATTTATTTAATATAAATTGATTTTAGTTGAAAAAAAATTGAGAAAAATGTTTGGCTAATAAGGCATAATGAATATTGTAATACATTATATAATATAATATATATAAAGCCTGTATAACGTTATACATATAAGGGATGGAGTGGCCGAGCGGTCTATACGACATTGTCGGTTCTGACGGGCGGCATCTCTCTCAGGGCTGGCAACTATATTTATATATAGGACGAGATCGCCACCCCCCAATTAGGCATGGAAGAAACCTACGGGTGTCCAAAAATAGAAATTCTGCCAAATAGGCATCCTAACTTAGGCCTTCTGGCCTACTCCTGGACATACGAAAAAAATGTTACATACGAGTTCCAATAGACAAAATCTAAACTGGTGCCATCGACAAATAATGATCGATCGTCTAAATCTCCAGGCTGATCGATGTCTTCACTTATGGCCGCATTGTCTTGAGAAACCGGGGCGTTGTAATTTTCGGCCGGCTTACTACTGGTCAAACTTTGCCAAATGGATCTCAAAATACGAGCTAAATGTTGAAAAGGGTTTGACAACATCATTAAAAACAATTAAATAATATAAAATAATTTTTGTTATTAAAGTATAATATTTTATTACTACCAACAAATAAAATATGATATAAACTGCGTTGCGATGATGATTTATTTAGGGTGAAATGAGTAATAACATATAGGAGCTAATAATATATTTGATAATTTCACGTAAATTTAAACATTTATCTATACTAACGATTAGACAAATTCAAATCCTAATTTATTCCTAACAGTAGGTAATTTATGTATACGAACCATTGATCGGCTTGATCTCAAACAGCAGGAGCAGCGGTAAAACGACTGTAGTAATAGTTGTTACGAATTTCATTTCCAGAATATATTGTATAGGATATAGGAATACCTAACCTATATACGCGTACTATTCCAGTACACGCTTATATTACAAAATATATATTATGATGTGGTGGATAAACCGACTATAATTTTGCAAGAATTGCTTGTCGATAAAGTAAAACGATCGCGGTATATACCTGCAGGGAGTTAAATTGTATTTCGTTATTTGTTTAACTATACTGCAGTGGGCGATTGTTTTGAGTTTTGTCGGTGTGATGTTAGAAATGGATAGAGGTGAAGGGTAATGCATACATTTAGACATATTTATATATTGCCGTATGCAATAGTAATTAGACGACAACGATAATCGTATAATTCGTAACCATAATCAAATAATTACATTTTATATGATTGTCCGAATGCTCGGCCACTTGTTGACTTATCACATGTGCATAGGGAAATTAACGTGTCAGTTAATAGGTATATAAACTTGTGTATAATTATATATACGATTTATAATCGTCAGGTATATATTTGTTTTAATTTTTAATTGCCATTAATACTCGACATTAACTGCAATTATATATACAAATGTAAATTTACACCTATGCAAACCACTTTATCCTTTCGTTTAAATTAAATGCAATGTCCTGCGTACAATATCAACACCAGAGCAATAATATTGTATAAGTATGTGTAGAGTGTAAATTATGTAGAAATATTTGGTGAAGAAGTGCCTAAGAATAAACAATGACTATTATCATCTATATAATTAATTTAATGAAATAAAACACCTACATTTACAAATTATATTAATTTTAATTAGGTGTCTATCTACTATACGTATGTCGTATGTATATTATCATAGTATAGGTTGAAGGTATACCTATAGCTACGTTTTTTGTATTCTGCAGTATTTTATTATATTATACATATAGTCGCGTTAATTTTATAGTTAATACACATACTAAATTTTCCAGTGACTTCGATAAATTTCCAAACAGGCCAAACAGCTGTGAAGTTATTGGTAAAGGTTTAATGGTTCATTTTTACAATTGTATTTCAATTGTGTTTTCTTGAATTGAATTATTATATAATATTATTAAATTAAACAATTATATTATATATTTATTTGCTTATGGTTTTATTAAAATGAAAAAATTAGCTATGAAATGTTTCCTTTTTCATCGTTTGATAGACAGATGTATGGTTAAAATTTAATACCTATATAATATATGCTATATATTTTCTATGAGTCCTATGGAAAAGGTATACCATATTATACGACCTGTATCCAATCCGTAAATCCAACATTATTGTGGCCACGGAAAAATATTTTAATATTTTATATATTCAATAATTTCAATCACTAATTTTGACTACTGATTTGTCTATTCATATTATATATTTATACATTATTTACATAAAAACAGTTGAAAAATTGAATTGTAATTAATATAATATATAATATTCATCTTAAAATGGGTACAAAATAAATTATTAATTAATATTTTTTTAGTATTTTTTATTGTTCTTATCGTCAATTACGCTGCTAATCAGACTTATGAAAACGTGTCATGGAGTTATCGTTGTTATGTCGTTCAATTATAAAAATAACGTTAATGTTTTATCCTTTTGCACGAACACTAAATCGTTATCCGTTGCTGCAGATATCAGTTTAGTTATTATAGTATAGGTACATTGTGTATTGTGCAAGTTCGCATGTTTAAAATAAAACAGAAATTGGACTCGTATTTTTTCATATAATAAAGGTATGTTAAGATATGTAATATAATATGCAGATAATATTTACTAAATAGTAAATAATAGTTAAATGGTAAAAATTAAAAATTTTAGGTGAAGTATGTTTGGTACATTCATAGCTGTTAATAGACCTATAAATTTGTAATATATTTTACATATAATACGTCCGGGAGGAAAATAAATTACAAATTTGTGATGTTGGCCGTGCTTATATAATCCACCTCTGAAAAGAATATACAGGTACAAAAATAAGGACTTGCTCTTAGTTGAAGATTACACTAAAAAACAATATACCTACAACAATATTATAGTATTCTACAATATTACTACTGCACAGGTTATCGAGCAAAATCCTAGTCGTCAACATTCAGAGAGAAGAACTACGACTATCCCGAAGAAACCACCGATCGAATAGAATCAGCAAAATACGTGGTCCAGAACTATACCAAGATTCGCTGCAGTACTATCAAAATGACAACCAACATTACATTATCCCTATCAACTGTGAAAATCCGGTGAACAACTATGTCTTATTAACTCTTAATACCTATATATGTATATATATAGATATATTGAAATATATTTGGATTAAAACATCGTGTATACATTATTAATCAATATACCTAATTTTAGATAGGTATACTAAAATTATAATGTTATTTTAAAAGTATATTGGTACTTATTATATAATGTATTACTAATAGGCATCATCAGCATAAATTATTATTGTATTAACGTGCAGTGACGTATTTAGGGGGGGGGGCAGGGGGGGGGGGGCTTGGGCCCCGGGCGGTCAAATTTTAGGGGCGGTAAATTTTGGAAAGCATTTTGATATAATACGGTAGGTTACAAAAAGTAATTATATACTAATAAAATCATTATTGCTAATTTTCGTGCTAATGAAAAAGCACGACGTAAACATTTTTAATTTTAACATATATATCTTTAATATTCTTTATTAAAATGTTGTCAATTAACCTACATTGAGGTTTTCTGTAGAATTAATAATAAAAAGCGGGTAAGTGGGTATCGCTCTGCTGTATATTAAGGAGTGGGGTGGACCTCGGACTATGGTAGGTTAAATTTGAATGCAATGATAGGTATCATTGTATACGAAAAACGATTCTGAACGAAGATGATTTGTCAGTTTAGGATATATTATATTTAAATATTGTCATATATTCTATTTTGAAACAAATAGTAGGTATAGTTTTTATATGTTACTTAGTTACTTTATAGTATCTGTTTATTAATAAAAAAAGTATTAGGCAACATACGCATAATGAGAGTATGAAATTTAATTTAAATTTTGACATATTTCGTATAAATTCGTAATTTAAGCATTTATAAAAAAAAATTGTGACTAACGATTTCGGATTTTTTTTTATCACTTTAAGAACAACTTATAAGAAACCTTGTATTAAATTTTTAAGATTTTCTGGCCACCCAAAAATTTTTTATCGGCATTTGAAGAAAAAAAACTTAGAAAAGTCGAAAATTTCAATTGTCTATAAGTAGCTTAAAAATGGTCAAAATATTTTGAAATTTTAACTGTAAAGAGATAATCATAATATAAATATTTGGTGAAAATTTCAAGTATTTACAATGATTCGTTTTTGATTTACAGCAAAATCAAAAAATCGATTTTGTCGAAGAGTGGTTTTTCGTAAAATTGCCGTTTTTCTATCACTTTTTTTTTGTTTTTCTCGATTTTTTTGAAAATTATTTGAAAATGTTTACTTTTGATCCCCCCAAAGTACCAAATAGATGAATTTTCCTATTCAAAGAGGGGCTGAAGTCAAAAATCGGAGCATTATTACTACTCCAAATGTTGTCGTCAGACACAAAAAAAAAACACACATCATAGTAAAATCAATACATTCTTCACTTCGTTCAGAATCTAATATAGGTACCTACTATAATAATTATGTAATATTTGCTTCGATGTAAATTAATTTTTTTATGTATTCCTAATATATTATCTTTCCGACTATGAGTGTAGCAAAAAATGCAGTGGTTTCACTATCATGTGTTTTATACATAGGTTGGGAGGGGGCGTTTTTTTTTCTTACCTGGGGCGCAAAATTCCTAAATACGTCTCTGTTAACGTGTATTATTGTTATATATTATGTATAAACTTATTAACTTCAAAGTATTCAATTAAATTTGATTATACTTAATAACCGTATATGTTGACCTGTGATAACGATTAACGATGATTGTACTATACTAAGATAAGCACGTCATACCTATTTTTAAAATTAAACTAATTTGGCCGAGCAAAACTATAATGAATATATTGGGAAAGTAGCAAACATAATGCAATTATTGCCAATTAAATAAAATATCCTTTTTATATAAAACTATGCAGGCCTATCGTTTATCAAATATCACTTATCATGATCACATTATATACATAATTAAGATTGTGTACCAATGAAATTAATGAATCTACCGCGGGGCGGTGCATATAAATGGCGCTGGCGTACAATCACATCGACACCAGTGTGTGGGGCGTGGTTATGTGTCGTCTACATTTATCCAATCACAAATAACACAGAGTGATGCAATGTAATAAACACATTTTCATATAAAACGACTGGTTGTGAATCGCAAATTAAGTCAGTATACTCACAATTTTCCTCAAGGTTTGTTATTTTAAGACACCGATAAAAACACGAGAACCTCATTAACACCATATTATTACAGTAACAGTCTATGTATTACAGCACTAGGAATTAAGAGCCACTTAATTATCTATAAATGCTTTAAATTAGTCTAAAATTACTTTAAATAATGTACAATTTTCATTGTTTATAGAAAATGATGGTTTAATTTAAGTCATACATAAGATGGGGATTTTTTAAGACTTCAATTTCTACGTTTAATGTTATATTATTTAGAAGTTAGAGGTACAATAAGATTTCGCCAAATCATTTGGATCCAACTTCGTCGAAATTTAAATTTCAAACGCGTTCTTAAAGCGTGCAAAAAGAAATTTCTATAAATTGGCTGAATAAATTTCAATATTTTAATTTGATGTCGTCAAGATAAGGGTGCTTCAATTTAACTTAGGAAATTTTTCTTATTTTTAATTATTAATAATAACTTCTTAAAAAATTAAAATATTAAAATACTATCCATCTAATGGACCTCATTTATAATATATTATGTATATATTAGTGGCGTGGAGTCAGAGCTGTAGACTGCAGGGGTGGAGTGGCCGGTCTGGAAATGGGAATTTTCCATATGGCCTAGACCAGCGGTTCTCAAGCTTTCTGTTTTGCATACCACTTAAGTATATTATCAATCAGTCGCGTACCACTAATGATTAAAAATAGAACAATCCAAATTCCAAATTGTATTTTTAAATACATTTATTTTAAATAATAAAGCAGTAAAACACTACAACTACAGTATAATTATTTTTTATTTATCAGTTTTTTAAAATAAGCTATGAATGGGATTATTATTATCCAAAAACGGCCCTTCGCGTACCACCATGTATATAGTCTTTCGCATACCACAGTTTGAGAACCGATGGCCTAGACCATAATACCATATCATGGCCTAGTGGCCTGGTAATTTTATGTTAAATTTTATTTATAAAATTAGTAAATGCATCCACAATTTTTTTGTATTAAAACTTTAAAAATTATTAAATTATTGTATTTTATTATTAATACAATATAATGTTACATTTGAATAGCCGGTGACCAGTCAAAATATCTTCGAAATAATATCTCTAGTCAAAATATCTTCGAAATAATTTCTTTGCCTTTTGGTCAAAATATCTTTAAACAAAAATATCTTTGAACAAAATATCTTTTATACTGATTTTTATAAGCTTATATTAGCTATTATAATAAATTATGTCGTTATGATTATATCTAAAATCGACATTTTATATTTTATAATAGGTATATAATATTTTAAAATTGTCGATAGTATACTGATTGCGAGGTATTTACTACATGTACAAATGTACAATATGTTCATATTATATGTCATTAAGATAAAAATGGTAGAGGCATTATCTGTTTATTAGTTGGGATTTTCGTAACTTAACTGTAGCTGGGCGGGTTCCAGGTCAAAATATCTCCACAAAAATATCTCCGGTCAAAATATCTCCGACAAAATATCTCCGATACAAAATATCTCTAGTCAAAAATATCTCCAATTTGAAATATCTCCAGTACAAAATATCTCCGATTTAAAATATCTCCAGTACAAAATATCTCCGATTTAAAATATCTCCGGTACAAAATATCTCCTGTTAAAAATATCTTTTATGCAAATAAAGAATATTATTGGTAAAAAATATATTATTATATTGTATTTTATAATAATACTGATATCTAAAATGATTAACCTAACCGAAGTAAGTACATTTTCTAGTAATAATGTTTACTTAATATTACTATAATATTTTGTTTAAATAAGATAAGGTGTATTTAAATTATGGCCCGTGAAAAAATTTATTTTTATTTTTTGGCCATTGACACCAAAAAGGTTGCTGACCCTTGCCATAGGCAATAATAACTAATCATAATTTTACACTGTCATACTGACCTATTTGTATTATCTGATATATTTTTCACGATTACGAGTAGGATTACAAACCACGATAAATAACTTCATCGACGTAATGACAATATGAATACGACAGTATGTCAGTATAGACACACAGCTGGTATCACCTGCACAGATTTAAAAATTTAAAAATGCCTCTAGAATTTATTGTAAGTCAAAAAGGCAATAAGCTTTTGTTACATGATGGATACCTTCATACATTCTATAAAGAAGGAGTGAACAAATTTATTTGGCGTTGTTCTGAATATAAAACTTACAAATGTACTTCATGTTATACAACCACTCGTGAAGAAATAGGTAATTATTATATAGTTAATTATTATGTCCGGGATTTAGTTGTATAATTTACTAAAAATTAATCCGGCGCAACCCATTTGCGCTCAATTATACAAAATTTATAATTTAATGCAATATAAATAATATTTATATAGGTACCTATATAAAATGCATACTGTGTAGTATTTAACATTATTTTTAAAATTATTACTTTTTATTAATTTTGATTTTTAAATTTTAAAAAAACAACGGCAACGTTGCATGCAAAATGGGCGCATTTGGGCTATAAATCGAGGTGTTAAGTTTCTTATTTTGGGCGCAAATGTCCATAACCCTCGGGGCGCAAACGGGCTGCTCTTGGGCGCAAATGGGCTACAGCCAATTAATCATGGAATCTACATACTACGAAATGCAGGGTGATTCTTTTACCATAAAACACTAATTATATCAAAAAGTATTCATGTTTTTGAAAACATTTTTTTTACATAGTTTCAAGTTATTAAAAAATTATATTTTTATAATTTAATATAATTTTTTTTCAAAAACATGAACAGATAAAAGAATCTCCCGTATATAGGTTGATGTAAATATGTAGAATATGTAAATAATGTCTTAAAATATACAACTTAATATATATAATATATACATCAATAAATAGTTATTTATTAGAAATGGTTAGAAAATTAGCTCTTTTTTAATTTTTTATTTAATTTTAGGGGATATAATAAAAGAATCTGTACACTATTCACACGCACCAGATATTGCCAAAGTAAAAATAAAAGAAATAATTACAAATATAAAAGAAGATGCAAAAAAAACGGTATTAACTCCCAGAAATTTAGTAAGTCATGCAGTTGAAACTCTCCCGACATCTTTAATTGGCCAATTACCGAACATAGAAAAAATATCAAAAACAATTCGACGAGAAAGGATTAAAAAACAAAAACCCCCAGCTAATCCAGTAAATGTTGGTGATTTAATAGTTTCTGGTGAATATTCTTTAACAAACAAAGGTGACATGTTTTTATTTTACGATAATAAAATTCAAAAGCGTATATTAATATTTTCCACTCCAGAAAATTTAAATATGTTAAAAGAATGCTCGAGTTGGTTTGGTGATGGCACATTTCGTTCAGTGCCAACATTATTTTCGCAACTTTACACTATTCATGGTACAAAAAATAAACAAAGTTTTCCTCTAGTATATATTTTAATGGTAGATCGTTCTAAAGATTCATATATTGAAGTTCTGAAAGCGTTAAAATCTTTAGTTTCAAATTTAACGCCCCAACGAATTATGGTTGATTTTGAAATGGCCTTCATATCAGCTTATAAAGACGAATTTCCTACAACAGAAATTAAAGGTTGTTTTTTCCATTTTCAACAATGTTTATGGCGGAAAATTCAAAGTTGTGGATTACAAAAAATGTATGGTGATGACGTCGAGTTTTCTATGCAAATACGATCGTTGAGTGCTTTGGCGTTTATTCCAATAATTAATGTTATTCGGACTTTTGAAGAATTAATAGATTCAACTTATTTTTTGGAAAATGAAGAATTATTATCACCAATTATTAATTATTTTGAGGATACGTGGATTGGGCGACCGAATCGTAACAATCGGAGACGCTCAGCACAATTTGATTTTTGCATATGGAACTGTTATAATTCTGTACTTAACCATCAACCACGGACCAATAATGCGGTCGAAGGTTGGCATCATGCGTTTAACAGTGGACTTGCAGCAAATCATGTTACGATTTGGAGATTTATAAATTTTCTTAAACAAGAACAGTCATTACAAGAGGTATTTTTATATAATATTTATGTATTTAATAATATACAACTAAATAACCTCATTTTTAGGTCAAAATAGAACAATCTTTGTCGGGTGAACCAAGTCCGAAAAAAAGAAAAAAATACAATGATTACGAAGAACGACTATTTAGACTGGTAAGTCAATACAACGAAATGACATCTCTGAAATATTTAAGGGGAATTGCCCACAATCTTAAATTTTAATATATTTTGATTCAATTTTTTATTATTTAATTTAATTTTAATTTTTATTACATTAGTTACCAACTCAATTTATTTAATTTTGCTTAATTTTATTACATCACCCAATCGTCCGTAACCTTGAATTATAATTTGACATATATTATTAAATTGTAATATTAATTTTGTGATAAATTGCTATTTTCTGTTTTTGTGACAAATATTATTGTATAGGTACACGTAAAAATCAAATCACTGTTCATCACAATCTTAAACTTTATATATCTTGATTTGATTTTTTTATTCATTTATTTATTTTTAGATTCTGAACGGAGTGATGAATGTATTGATTTTACAAAGATCATTAGTCACAATTTTTATTTCTAAGCATTTAAAGTTCAAATGTTTACGAAATATATGACAATATTTCCGTTCAGAATCGTTTTTCGTATACAATGATACCTATCATTGCATTCAAATTTAACCTACCATAGTCCGAGGTCCACCCCACCCCCTAATGTACAGCAGAGCAATACCCACTTACCCGCTTTTTTTAAATTTTTATTACATTAGTTACCTACTCAATTTATTTAATTTTGTTTAATTTTATTCCATCACCCAATCGTCCACAACCTTGAATTATAATTTGACATATATTATTAAATTGTAATATTAATTTTGTGATATATTTTTATTTTCTGTTTTTGTGACAAATATTATTGTAAACATGTAAAAATCACTGTATTATACTTGTAATAAATAATAATAATAACATATTACTTTAAAATTAACATATTATGATTACAATAACATATTTTTAAATATTAAAGATATTATTAACAGAAGATATTTTGTACCGGAGATATTTTAAATTGGAGATATTTTGTACTGGAGATATTTTAAATCGGAGATATTTTGTACTGGAGATATTTTAAAGTGGAGATATTTTTGACTAGAGATATTTTGTATCGGAGATATTTTGTCGGAGATATTTTGACCGGAGATATTTTTACGGAGATATATTGACCGGTCACCGCTGGGCGCCTGGGCATTTTAGCAGGTTTGTACATCATTAAGCTAAAAGAGTTTTTACTTGTCACTTGTTAACTAATTTTTGATTTTTGACTTTTGTTTAATTATGACACTTACTTTTATTAAAAGTCAAAAAGGTAATAACCTATTATTACATAACGGATATCTCCACATTTTTTATAATAATGTTAAAAACAAATATATTTGGCGCTGTACTGAGTACAATAAATATAAATGCACTTCATGTTTTACAAGTACTAAAGATGAAACAGGTATAATTATTGTATTATAAAAATATCATTATTTACGAAATGTATTTATTTATACATATAATTTATTATATTATATTATATTATATTATATTTATTATTATTATATTTATTTATTTTTTATTATTTATTATTTATTATTTATTTATTTTATCCTGTCATTCTCATGCTCCAAACGGTGCCAAAATTTAAGTAAGAGAAATTTTGGAAAAAATCAAAGATGATGCTAAAAATAATCAAGTGTGCACAAGGAATTTGATTAGTGAAGCTGTTACTAATGTTCTATTAGTTGTTGCTGCTCAATTACCAAGCCAGACATTGATTTCTCGAACAATCTGTAGAGTGAGATTTAAATCGTTAACTGTTAATGGATTTTGAAGGCAAACTTGAACTTTAAATATACCTCTCGAATATCAATAACAATTTATTAAATTAATTATATATTTATATGAATAAACATTTTTTTTTTAAATCAATTTAAAAGATATATTGATCAAAGATATTTTTGTCATAAGATATTTTCACAAAAGATATTTTTACTGAGTTATTTTGACCAAAGATATTATGACATGGAACCGAATAGCCACGTATGATAGTTGTATATTATATGACTAAGCATCGGATATAAAATTAAAAAATACCACATTCATATTGATATCAAATAGTCAAAACATTATTTCGACGTCAATGGATATTTTAAAATAAAATACCTGCAGTGGCGTGTGGTCTCAGCTAAAATCCAGCGCAGAAATAATTACTAAGAAATTATAAATTATTGATATGGCGCATTGACACTGTGCTTTTTGATACATGAAAATTGTTTAGGTATATCTATAGAGTGGCGACGAATATAGCAATAACTATAATCTAATAATAACTATCAAACCTACATAGTATTGTTATTAGTCCCATTGGGGTCATTGACTATTGTTATTTATTTAAATAATAATAATATCTGTAATAAACCCAAACAATAGATAACTATATAAGTGATTGAAAATGAAGACCTAGACTCTAGAGCAGGGGTGGCCAAACTTTTTTTGGCCGCGATCTACTAACATTATACTTGACTTTTGAGGATCGATTTCCATAAAAAATCTATAACCACCATGATTAGTTTTCGTGTGCGTTGGCTAAAAATAAATCCTAACACGATCGACTTTAAAATCGTTTGCGATCGACCGTTTGGCTACCCCTGTTCTAGAGTACCAGTGGTTTTCAACCGGTGAGCCCCGGGCCCCGGCACACTGGTGTGTGCTGTGACCGCTCTTGAAGTGTGCCGCGAAAAATGTGTTAATAGTTTAATAAATCAGTATGTATTTATATGTATATATAGGTATATATATATATATATATATATATATATATATGTATAAAATATGCTTCACATATCGAGAATATGGATTGGTGTGCCGCGAAAATGTTGTAGAAAATGAAGTGTGCCACATAGTTAAAAAGGTTGACAACTTTAAACTACTGCTCTAGACTCTAGAGAGCACTGATGTTGTGAAACCATGTAAAGTTTTGTACAAATTATGTAATATGTTATAATGTATTAATTAAATATTATTTATTTGCAAATGCTTACCCAACATCATCAACCTTAGAGCACACGCTTCACGGTCAAAAATACCGGGCTTTTAGAATTTTGTTCATTGCTTCAAAAATACGAAATATTAATCAAACCGGCAACCTAGGTACTTTCTAATTAGGTGATAAACTAAAATTAGATACAAATCCCAATTGTATATACAAATTGATGCCTATAGGTATACTATAGAAGGGTTCAAAGTTACTTATCTATTGAAAAAACTGTCTAAAAGACTGTGTGCGTGATATACTGTGATATAAGGCATTAAGATTTAAGGCATATAACCTTATATGTAATAACATTTATATGAAAGTTTAATTTGTTTATATTAAGTATCAATAAAAGCATTTGACAATTTTTATCTATTTAAGAGCAATAAAATAATTATTATTTCAATTTATTGAGTTTTAATTGATAAATTTCAAGTAAATATTTTTCAATATACACGTGTAGGTAGATTCTCGTGAATATTTTTAATGCGTGTAATTTAGGGCTAACTATAGCATATCAGTACATTTTAACAGTGGCGCAACTAGAGTTCAAATCTTGGGGGTGCTACAATTATAAATTGCTTACAATGCCATGGGAGGCTTTGCTCCTCACACCCCCCAACTTGACATAATCCCAGTATTTAGATTATACTAGTATTATATTCACAATATCATTTTTGGAAAAAAAAATATGACACAAAATTCAATTTTTTTTTTATAGTATTTGATTATTTTGATTATATTATTTATACTACATTATATTCTTAAGTGTCAAACATCATTTTCTATCAACATTTTTATGATTAGAGCCTATGGAAGTTCATGCATTTGCATTGTTTTACTGAGTGCATCAAAAAGTTGCTGGATGAGATAACGAATCACAATCTAACGAGTTCAAAAATTAAATTTAAATGTAGGTACATACTACATATTTTCGCATATTTTGAGGTTTTTAAAAATATATGTATACTTACAAATAAAATTGCATTTTATTATATTTTAATGTTATTTTTTTTATTAATAGTTTACGATAATATTGAACTTTGAGTATATTTTAAAATTCATTTCTTGAAAAATATATCCTTTTAAAAATATTGCCAATATAAAATAAATACCTGATAAAAATTAAAGATCTTTGCTTGGTCGGGCTGATAATTGTCGTTCATTTGTAATTGAAAATCTATCAAAATATTCAAAATCCCTAGTTGTAAATTTTAATTCTTGAAGTACCTTAATATAATATATTATATCATATTGAAATTGTACATATTTTTTAAATCAATCTTTTAAATATAATTTTTATTAAAAACGAAAAATCTTAACGTAAAAAAAAAACAAAATACATATTTAGCGCATATTTTAATAATATTTTAAGCACATATTTTGATAGTTTTTAGTGCATGAACTTCCTGGCCCTATTTATGATAGGTTAAATTACTAATAAGTAAAGCGCTGCTGTAACATGTTGCTTCGCCACCAATTTTTCAATTTCCTCATTGAGGAAAAACTTCGTATCATCGTTTGCATGTCGCAGAACTGACAAGAGGTATGGTTAATGCAACCTTTGGAAATACTTATTTATTTAGAATTTTTTTTTATGTCATCTAACATTCTAACCTGTTTTTTAAATTGTTCTTTACTACATTTCTGTTTTTAAGAACTATGTGTTTGAATTTATTATTTCATAAAATCATAAAATAAACTACATTGTTAAAACTATATATTTGAAATTACAAAGACGTGGAACTTGGGGGTGCTTAAAGTAAAGCTGGGGGTGCTTCAGCACCCCCTAGCACCCCCGTAGTTGCGCCACTGCATTTTAACCCTACCTGTTACGCAAGTTGCTTGTGAAAAGTAATTTTTAACATTGAAATATTTGAAAAACGGACAAAGAAATCCAATGACCAATGGACATATTGAATCTTTTATGCTAATAGCCATAGAAAATAAAATTCTCATGGAATTAGATAACAATATCATTATGAATGCAGTTGGTAAGAAATCTAAACTATTAGGTATCTAAATTATTATTAAAAATAACCTACTATACTTAAGAGCAAGAATATTTTTTTTTAGTGATTTAATTGGTAAAAAGTAATACATTTTAATCTTCCTGCCTGAATTTAAGAGCAAGAAGCAAAAATCAGAGTAAGTGAGATAAGAAGTGCCGCATGCAACAGCCCAATTAGAAACGAATTAAAAACAATTTATTTTATTTATAATGTAAATTGGTAATATTATATATCATGTTGTAATGTGGGTTTTTTAAGATTTAATACTTTGTTATACTAGAAACGGATATTCTGATACCCAACGGCCAACACTAACTGGGATTTTTTTTTTAGTGCTTATACCAATCTTCAAATAAGTACCACTGTATGTCACTGTAGGTATTCATAATTTATTTTATAAAAAATATATGGTAGAACTAGTAGGTCCTTTTTCCTTAAACTGAACTAGAGAATCAAAATGAGTAGTTATGGAAGTACGTAATATATTTGTTAAATATACCTAGAAACCTAGGTATTTACTTTATATACGTGCTGAAAGAGGGACAGAGGTTAACAATGTTGGTGTGGCGTCCCTTAATTTTTTCACCTAATCAATAATAATTATAATTTAAAATCAATGTTACGTCCATACTTCAATAATGACTATATAGAAGCTACTATGCTAGTATAATACGATTTTTTTCTAATAATAATAATGAACACACAGATATAAAGTATAAACTATAAGTATTAAGTATATAATACTTTATACCTGTAAATGAGCATTAAAAAAAATAAATATTTTAATATAATACTGAAAATACCAATATACATCATAAATATTATAATATGTATACATACTTATAGGTACCAATGTTCCACCTATTCTATAAAAACTGTATCACACTAAAAATTAATGTAAATAATATTAATATAGTGTGGACCTATATTGATAATATAGGTATAACCTATATACATATATATTAAAATATTTTAAATTCAGGACCTTAGATGTTAAACATTAGGTCATTATTAAATATTTAAAAAATATTTTAATAACAATTAAATATTAATTACAGTCATTATATACTATACTATATAGTCAACCATTAACCATTTAAATAAATATTTAAGTATAGTTTGTAATTTAACTTTATAATCCAGTTTAAATGTAAATACTTGAAATGTTTTTTTTGTTTAGGACAGAAATCAAATAGATATTACCTATATAATTAATTAATAATACGCATTTATTGTACTTAGCCTATAATAATTATATCCATCATATTATATATATTATATATAATATTATATTACTTAATAATTTTTATTTTATTTGTATAAATTTTCTAAACGTTACAGATACTACTTAAATTATTTTACTCTTACCATTAATCTTACAAGAACACTTAAGCTTGTCATATATTTTCGAATTTCCTTCCTTTATTTAATATTATCAAAATTAAGATTTAAAATTCCATTATGCATAAATGCGTCAAACAATATTTTTATGGTTGGTGGCGTAGTAGCACTCTTAAAACGGGAAAATCTGAATTTTTAGCCAAATTTTTTTTTCAATTTACCAGTGGGCAGTGAAGTCCTGCTATTATTTTATTAAAATTATATTATATTTATAATATTAACGCAATCGAAATAATCAATAAGAGATTCACATAATAATTGGCCACGAACGAGTTGCATCTGGTTTGCAAATTATTAAAGTTTAATAAACTTAACATATAGTTATAGCATCAATTATTACCATAACCTAACCAGGTATTAGCTGTATTAACATTATATTACTATATTAATATGTAGTTATGTAGTCAATGTACATAGTAGTTTCAGTAGCGTTGCCTGAATAATACAAATGCAACACGTTCACTGGGTTCACTGCCGCAGTGCCGCTTAGTAGTTGTATTTCAAGCAACGTTTGTGATGAAATTTAAATTCTTACCGGTGTCAATATCTTTTACTGGTTGTATTGTAATAAAACCTATATTATATTAAACCGAAAATAAAATACTATAAAATTCATCAATATAACTTAAAAAGTAAAAAAATGAATATAGGTAATTTTAAATCTGAACGGATTACGCATTAAGAATAGAAAAATACATTTATTTGTAATATATATTATATAAATTTGTTTAACATTACAAAAATAGGCACATAATTCTCCAACGTATATATTATTTATATATATATAATATACATTATAATTGAGATGCCAGACATGTATAATATACGGTATATTTTCGGCACAAACAAAGTAATATATAACATAATATATAGTAGGCATATTGCTAAAACGATATATTCGCGGTTTGGCGAAGTATTCTTTCATCGTCTGCAGTCTATACTTATACATTACATGATTTTATTTTTATACACAATTAATAATAATATCGTTTCTTATCATGGTCGGATTATTTTCTTCTTTTTTTTATTATTATTATTAGATAAATATATAGGGCTGGATTGCACACACATTTACATAAAATTTTACAACTACTAATAATATAAATGTACATAATATACGACACAATTGATATAATAATTTATATAAAGAACAAACAGTCTTAATATTATTAATATATGTTTTAAAATTAAAACGTAAATTTTAGAGTTAGTAAAAAAAAACATAGGTATATAATAATTCATTTAAACGATGTCAAAAAGAACAATAATTAGTGATCAACTAAGTATATAATTTCAAAGCTCTATTTTTTTAAATTTTTTTTTATTTTAACTAACCTTATCACTTAATTATAAATTTTTGAAATACATTATGAACAACATACAATAAATTTAAACTTAACACGTAAAAGAAGTACAGCTTTAATATAGTTAATCGAAATAATATTCCAACTTCACAGTTGAGCAAATTTAACTAAACATAATAATTTTATGAATGTATATATAATTATTTATATTATAACAACAACTTCGCATCTATAAGCCCATGCCTGATGGCGGCTTTTTGTTGTTGTTTTTTCAATCTTATTATAATTATTTTCATAATTAATATTATTATTTACAGTTGATTCGTAATAAAAACATCAACCTAACCTAAACAGCTATACTATTACAAAATGATTCATGAAGCACAAGAATAAATTTTATACGAACAAATTTAAGTGTGCTATTGTAAAAGTAAAGGGGTAAGGGAGGGGAGATTTATAACTCGCTGCCGTATGGCGCTCCACTCAAGGTGGATGAATACGCTCGTAGCGAGAACTTAAGTACGATTGTCATTTGCAACTCTATAATTTAAAAATATATTATGAGAACAAAAATACATAATAATATAAACTTAATACTGTCAACAAGATAAATAAAACGTTTCCTCGCATTCAACATATATTCAACAAATAAGGACGGTTACATAAATATTGCTTAAGTTTTGTAAGGCACTCGTTGTTTTGATCAGTACGAAAAAATTTTATCGTATTAATAATTAACGTTATTTAAACGAAAATACACAACACACACAATTTGTCATATTTATTTAAATTAAAAATATGTATAACTACATATATTACACGCAGGGTAATTATTTTAACGCAAATCGTTCAATATTGGTTTGAAAAATTTAATACATAATATGTATTTGCATTTGATATTACATGTAAAGATGATAACGGCAATTATAATAATGTAAATTTATTAAAACTTATAGTCGTATATACCTACCTATATTTTATATATTTATTTGTAGTCTGAATTTGTTTATTATGAAAGTCTATGGACATCGAAAATGTATGAATATATTTGAACGTTTTGTAGATTTGTACGAAGTATCTGCAGAAATCATGTAGTACCTATTTTTATAGAGACGTGTTGAAAAATATGTATTAAAAATAATCACCTTACATATGTATATATTGTGTAAAAAGATAATTTATAAACAAAAATGTTTATAATAGGTATATCATGTTGCATATATGTTTGAAGTAAAAAAATGTTATACCCTGTATAATTTAACCATTTTCATTTTGGCAGTGAAGGAAAATAAAAAATAAAACGGTAATTTTATTAAAGTTTCCGTCAATATAAATGGACTATCCACCACTATGATAATATACGATCAGCCAAATAATTCGTTTAAATGCTTGTATTGCGTGGTGTTGGAGCGGCGGTGTTATCAACCACGACGTTTAGACTCCTAGCAATATCGGAGTTTTGTTTTTATTTCATAATCCGATTCGCCAGTGCTTACGCGCATTGGTCTTTAATAACAATAATATTTATTATAATCTATACAAACCTAAATCGGAATAATCGATAATCGGTTACGTGACATACGTGCATATAACGCCGCCGCGCCGGGGTGATACTCTACATTATATTAGTACAATAATAATATAGTATAACGTCATACACAATTTTTCACACGTCATTCAACACACATACATACGTTCATATTTCTTAGACTAGGTTAATATGACAAACATATTTTGTGCACACGTACGCACACACACAAAATAAATATATATAATTTTTAAACTTCTTAATGAGGGTGACATTAAAAAAAAAAAAAAAACTTAGAAAAACAGTTAATGTGCGAGACGTGTTTCTAAAGCCAAGTCAAAATCGATCCTGGTTTATTGTTCGGGTCGATCAACAATTGTACTTCGTCCAGTATGTCATTACCAAATTCGTCCCCTAACTATAGAAAACAGAAAAAAATATAATATAATAAACAATAACTACAATAACACTGCAGGCGAGTTTGGCCGCAACGCAGGTCAAGTATATTCGCTATAATATATTACAATTCACTAAGTTTATAAGTAAGATTATTGTATTTACTTGAAGCGACGGGACTAAGTCGTCGGTGACATCCAACGTGGCCATTTCCTGTGAATCGACTACCGACATGTCGGATGAAGGACCCGGATTATCGCTCTCTGTGTACACAACAGGTACCGGAACAAAGAAACAAAATACATAATATTAATGATAAAAATAAATACCGTTAGGTCAGGTTACGATATTGTTGTAATAATAATAGCAACAATAACGATTTATCGTGTGTACCTGTTTATATAGTATATAGTGTTATACAAAAAAGTCTCTGGTCCTTACCTGAAGTACAGTCCATGTTGTCGTCCATGTTTGACGACAAAAAGTCTTCGGGAGTATGCGGCAGCGAATAGTTGTTTCCCAGACCCAAGCCGCTGTCGGCCGATTCTTGCCGCGAATGATCTACGCTACTGCTGCTGCACGATAGGAACGGGTCGAGGTCGTTGTTCGTGTGACCCGAGCGCGACATCAGATCTTGCTGCACATACAAAAGCATATATGCACATATTTTAATACATTATAATCACATGACAGTGCGATAATATTTTAAACGCCGATTGAATCAATCGTTTTTCGTCGCAATGACGCCGTCACTGCAGGCCGTCTCACACAGGTCTATAGGCGCCATCGGGGAGCCATTAGACAACGATAAAAAATAAATTTGTACCACCACAAGACTCTATTTTAACGGCATAAAAGAATCTATTCGAAAATATGGTTTTTATTATAATTCAAAAAATCATGATTTAGATAAATGTATTTTATTATGTACGTAGTACGTATAACAAAATAAAAGGGAGCACTGAACATATCCTTAGAAAATTTACATATAGAATAATGATAGCAACTCCCCCCCCCCCCCTCCGACAACTACGCACCAATAATTTAGGTTTGTTAGGTGCAGATCTTTATAGATAACACATCATATTATCATATATTATTATATTGACTATATATAATAGTCTATACTCTATTGGTATGCTAATAGCTGCTGCTTATACCTGACGAATGATTTCCTGTTGGCGACTCTTTAGACGTTCGCGCTCCAACTGAAGTGAGTGTAACCTAAGCTTTTGTTGAGTGACTTGGAGCGACTGTGACAAACCGGAAGCACCGTTCAACAGCCACGACGCTGAACCGGAAGGCAACACGGCGCCCGACGTTGGCGCTCTTTGTAAATGAACGGCTGTAAACACGAACATATTATATTATATTATAAATTATAATGCACGGTATAGGTTCCTGTGTGAATTTTATTGTTCTAGCAAGTGACACACGGGCGAAGGTCGTTTGGGTGAGTGAAATAATTTTGACAAAAATATTATTAATTTGTTTGGACGAGTGAAATTATTTTTATCTGCGTCAACGACAAGGAATTGAATGTGCAGCATCATGTGATTTTATTTTATTATAATTATTGAAAATGAACATTATACTATGTATTATGCAATATTATGCAATATTATAATACAAAGGTATATAATATATATTATAAATTAATTTACCTATAAACTTCATTTATACTTTATTCGCTCAAACAAACCACATTTTGGGTCGATTTACTCAAATCTATACCCGTGTAAATTTCCATGCCGTATGTATAAATAAATAATTAAGTAATACTTACGTATTCTCGGATCGAACCATGATGTGGTTCTGGCAATGTGGTTTATGAAGTAAGTCTCTCCGTCTCCGGTGACGGCTTGTTCCCATCCGTCCGGTAGCGGTCCTAGTGTCACGTTTTTGTTCGTTCCTATAATATATACAAACACCGAAAAATACCAGGTTAAAAGTCTACTAAAATAATTAAGCTGGTTCGTTTTTGTTTGCGCTCGTGGGTCTCCTTAGCGACGACCGCACGGCGAACTTAATAATATATAGATTCATAAACGTTATAAACGTTACACATAACACTATAAACCTCGTCATAATGTGATAAATATATTATAATAATATTTTGACACATAAGAAATTAATGATAATTTTAATTCACCTTGGAGGGTCGAATGGATGTGCGGTGGCGAGTTCGTGGGCGTGCTGGTAGCGTTCGTGCTAGATCCACTGTCATTGCCGGGGCTAAGCAGTTGTTCGGCGCTGCGCTGGTGTTGGTTCGCTGCTTGAGCAGCCAAGCTCTTTCTAGGATCTTCCCATTGGGTCGTTCTGGTGAGGTGACTGTATGGTAAAAATAAAAAATATTCAAGTTTAGACTTTTTCGTGACAAAACAACAATAGTAAAATATAATATTATTGGCATATAAAGGCTTTGTATACTACCGGGGAGGAGTTTGGTTTATGTTTTAGATGGTACCTATATACATAGGGCGGTTTCAAAAAATAAACTTTTGATTGCGAACACGTCATATGTTATAAAAAAATAACTTTTTCCCGTAGGGTGCAGATAATGAACTTTTATTCGTATAAAATATAAATACCAGACATGCAACCTTGTTTTATACCGTCGACGGATTAGTCACAATTCATAAAAATAATATATATCAGCCCAAATACAATAGTTGTCGGACTCTTGAATAATAAATTAAGTATTTTTCGTACCTGTATAATATTATATGATGTATTTAATTGCGCGATCGACAAATTTCTTTGAAATAACGAGCCGTACAATTCATAAAATGTGTGTGTGTATGCATAATAGGTATATAAATCAAATATATATATATATATATACGAATATTATTGCATAGTAATATTATATAATACAATAAAATAAAATATAATATTATAATATTATATTACATTATATTAAAGATGGGTATAGTGTGGCTATGACTGCGAAAACTAATTATTGCTCTATAATAACGCGTTATTTATATTTGAATGGATACTCGACCTATTACTTACAAAAACCTAACTAATAGTATAAGTACGTGAATGCATATAACATATATATATATATATATATATAAATACGTGTATATTACTCGACATTAGTCACCGTTTTAATGATTGAGTTTAAAAGTTGACTTGAGTAATCGCGCGGGCGGGGCGGGCCATGAGATTTATACACTGGTCAGCGCAGGCGTCGGTTTCCCGCGGATGCGTGTTCGAAAAACATCGGTTTAGTACCTATAATTTTAGTAAGTATTCCGGCAAAAAATGCTCAATGTTTTTGTTTTTCTTAAAAAATATGTTTACAATAATCAGCGACTGCAGTGTCGATCGTCTACAGCTATCTGCTACAGATCTCTACGGCATTATAGAATGCGCGTCATACAAATATGGATGTGTACTTTCAGATAAAAAAAAAACCACGTTAACCAAGTTTATATTATATTATTTTGATACGAGCGCGGGCGCTGACGGAAAACGATATAATATAGGTACTCATACATCATGTATAATACACGTACACATATCATAAAATATTACATTATATAATACACAGGCGCCGGATATACATCATAATGAAGCTGTGCACGTTATAGTACATGCCAGCTATTTACACTATTTAAAAACTAAGCATAGCACAATATATACTATACAGGTATATATGCACAAACACTTCGAATTATTGCCGTCGTCTGAACTCTGAAACGATAATAATTACTCGTATACCTCTGTGCAGTACACGTACATATTAATATATTTTATATGATTTTGTATAAATAATGCGTACACAGATTACAGCCTTACAGGCGCACTGACCTGGTATTGGCAAGCGTATATATATAATAGTAATAATAATAATATACAGCAGCTAACGTCCCGCAGCAGCTAAATAATATATATAATAATAATATTATGAATTACGAGTTTTCGATAATATGATTATTGCCGGCGCGTCTGATATTTCTCAAAAGTGACGCCCACAACCAACCAGACGAAACAGACGAGCACACGCGTTGTATACAATATTTTAATGTACAGCATCATGATATTATTATTATGTATACCTACGCGCCGACGTCGACTTAAATATTTGTGAATAAATCTAATGCACAGACGAGCCTATTTATTTTAACCGCGGCGTTATTATTATTATATTTACGCATATTTTCATAATGATATGTAAGTGCACGCGTCGGGTCCGGGGAAGAGATTTGCCCGCAAACCGACTGCGGTGGTAAGATTTTCAGACCTCTGTGTGTAGTGGTTGTACTACGCGTCTACGCCGCCGACACTTCTGCGCGGCGTATAAGTGGCATATAACAATATAATTATGTACAACGCGAAGACGACCAATAATTGCCTGGATCGCGGACTATATATGTACACTTTAATATCCGTCTACGTGTCGTGTCGATGCACTCGTAATATGGAACATCGCGGATAACACATTAACACAGTCGACGGATAATATTGAACGCGTAAATCATCGCTGTAGATATCTTTCAACATTGGCCTATATTTTCTACATCGCATACGTCGTATAATACGTATTATAATATTATTACAACAGCGGGTGGGTATACCATCAAATCGCTATTTTCCGTCCACGACGAATCTTTCGAACACTTTATTGTGGACTATATAATATTATATAGCAGTATATTATAATGATGATAGTAATAATTGTACCCCGTGTTGTGCTGAGGCTATCTCTTATCGTGCGCGATATATCGTAAACTTGTATCCATGGTCTTGCAGAAGCGTTTTAGAAAGTTCTCTAACTTTGAAATAATTTTTCTCGGTCTAAAATTTACTTTATTTACGAGACACTATAGACAGACGCATACGACACATACTCGCATACTATAAAAAACTTAAAATATGCGATTGATTATCTAATATTGTAGCAGATTATATAACAATTTTCTGGGCTCGACACTGATATTTTAATGAAAATACAAATTTTTGATGGAGGGAAACTGTGATCCCAATAACCCGCACGACGAAATCTCAAATCCCTTTGGCCGGCCCGCAACGAGACTGCTCTTGACGACGTCGACGAGGACTATATAACATATTATACAAGGGTCAATGGTGAAGCAGCGAGACGTTTATATTATAGACGACGAAAAATATATTTTACGAAGCGACCCAATACGTAAATCCGTTCGACTCGGCAAAACAGACGCGCGCGCATACACACACACACGCGCGGTTATCAATTATCATTGACGTGCTCACACGGTCAACATTTCGAGCTCGTAAATATTGTCTCGCTAACAATCGGACCCTATTGACGGCGGTTCGGGCCAAATCTTCTCTCTCACACGCTCGTCGATCTGCTTTTCCCCCGTCTCACCCTCGCTCACTTATACATTATATTGCAGCCTCTCTAACTATCTCTCTCCTTTCTCAGTCGGTCTTCTTCCACTGCATCGAACGTCGTGAGGCGGCGGCGTTTCTACCGCCGTCGACGACGTCGTCGTCTCCACCGTCGCGTCTTACCGTTCCCACGGTCTTTGGGCGACGCGAATATAAATAACTACACTCGTGTGCGCTCCGTTTAATCAGTTGTTTTTTTATTTTTTATTTTTTTTTTTTACGTATACGACAACACAAAACGATACACACTCACACACACAATAATAATAAATATAATAATAACAACAATAATAGTACACAATGTGACGATAAATAAAAATGGCATTTTATTGTTCGGCATACGAGCGGTTTGATAAGCGGCCGACCTTCGATGTGGAACCTTATCTCATCTTAGAGCCACCGCCTTTTCATTGTACACACAAAAATCATAAAAAGCTTTATCGTATAGTAATAATTATATTAATAAAAAATTACACACACGCGCGTGCGTTCATTTAATATTATAATCCGTTATTCGAGGAGGCATTTCCTTCAGAGATAAAAAAAAATAACAAAAAACCACCTCATGTTTAGTACTTACTGCCACCACTATCGCCGTTGTCTATAACGTTGTTTGCGATTTACATTATTTGCACACTCGACACAAATATTATATTGTAAATTGTAATAATAATATTAAATTAAAATAATCGTTAGCGCGCACAATAGTAATATTATTATCATCATCGGCGGCGGAAAAACAAAACCGTGACTCATGTTTTATTTTAAGAGCTGTGATTTTTTTACGTTTGAACGCGTGTACTTCGATTATTTCATACGAACCATAACACTAATATCATATATTATTATAACAGGTGGACGCGTTTAAAATTTGAACATTTCAATTCGTGACTTTGACTTTAAAATTTCTACGCGATGTCTATAAACAGTATAAACATTAAACAGTGCAACATCAACTCAGATAAGCGTTCGGTAGAATTCTCAGTAAGATACTATACAGTGGCGCCGAAGTAATTTTTTAGAGGTGTTGCAAAGCATACCTGCAAAGCAAGACCCACCCACCTACCCACGTTAGGTTGAGCTACTGCTTAATTTTCTTCCACCCATATATCTATAAATGCGTTATGATAATATATAATATTATAATACTATATTATTACTCTGTTGTTAGCATTTAGGTTTATGGTTTATCCTAATTCATAATGTTAGCTATGATGATAAATAAAATAATTTATAACTTTCATAAATTAAAATAATTTTAGCCAGTATGTATCGTAGACTTATTACACCCACCTACCCTTAACAGGTATTGCAACTGCAATACCTGATTATAGGGATCGGCGCCACTGATACTATAAGTACTTGTAGAATAATAAACAATATAATACATATAAATGCCCGTGTACTGGTCTCTGGTACACCGTTTTAGTATAGTATTATTGTATCTGTTATTCGACTGTATTCGTACTCATATAACTCCCTTACTCAAAATAAAATGAATTTAGACCTATAAGTCGGTTTAAACGATTTATGTTTTGTTAACTGCATGCACTAAAAATATTTTTGGCCATAAAATAATCACAGATTTTTCGATTGAGAGTAAAAATTTTCAAAAGGCCAATTAAAAAAAAAAAATGGCTATTATAATACTTAAAAATTGTATGAGATGCACTCCGACAAATATCAATTCAAAAGTCTACCCGTGTATACTGCTGGCAGTAATACTCGTATATAACCACTGGCACACATTACACGGGTGCCACTGTCTCCGGTACGTTGAATTTTAGTTGTTTTGCGGAAAGCTTCGTTGCTCACACCCGACTACCTTGTACATGATAATATATTATGTATAGAGTACAACACAAGTCGCAAAGAAATCCGACTGTACCGGACCGGCGTGTGCGGTCGGCAATATATAGTATTATTATATTATAGTAGTGCCGTGGTGGGCCATTATTATATTGTAGCTGGAAACCGGTTCGTCGGCTTGCGCTCGATAGTCGTCCCATTCGACGACGGCGACGGTTCTTTTAATCCTTCCTGTACATTTCAAATAATACAATATTCCTAACCGAGATCATCTCGCAACACTGATTAAAACTTTGTGAGGTATATCGATTAATGCCAGTACGTTTTGGAAACGACAACACCTATAATTGGAGTGTCTATATCGCCCCTCTTTTCCAACCAGCTACCATCATAACCAAAACTAACACGCGTTTTCGTATTATTATTTATACGTGTTTGGCGGGCAAGATTCGTGTTAGGTAATATTAGATTATTATTATTATTATTATCATTTTTTTTTAAACTATTGTACAGATTTTTCATTTTATTTTAGAACTACACCGGTGTATATACGTTTCCGCGGTAACCTCGTATCGTGAAAGGATCGGTTATTGCACCCTCCCCTTCCAGATCACACAGGCCCGCGGGTTAGGCGATTCATATTATTGGCAGCACAAAATAATATAATAACAGACGCTACTTTTTTTCATACCATACAATGTATACGATTGGTATGACCACCCCACAAATAACCAATGAACCGAATGACTGGCCGACAGACTTCGATGAAAACGCAAATAATACACTCACACGCCCGATGAGCACGTATTTCAATACTTTCGTTGCACCACAATATTTTAAGCGATGTCCGTTTGTGAGTATACCTGTTATAATAGTATCGTTATTCGTTTTCGTGTATATGCATCACAACAGAGGTTTGAAAAATTTAGTTCGTATACATATACGCAACAGGTACTCTCATCGGGGGGTTGGCGTTGGATGGGCCTTGGGCATGCACTCGCTCCCCCAATCGGAAATAAGTTATTTCAACAATTTTTCCTATTGATATCTCTCAATGGTTTTTTCTCACGTTAACAGTAAACGCGCGTATTATATTATTATTATATTATTATTATTATATTATTATATATTATGATATTACATATTATATAAACGTAATAAAAGATTTGATATATAAAGTTAAAATAATGCACGTACCAACTTGAAACCTTCGAATTGTGCGCGAAATGAATCATCACGGATAATCAGACAATATAAAATTATTTCCTAGTATATATTATTATTGTGTTATACAGCATACAGTAACGCCATAATACATATATTATATATTACATATTTATCAGTATGTACATGGATATAATATTATATATTTAGGTATTTGAAATATATAACATATATATTATATTATATTATATTATACACGCTAACACGAGAGGTACACCAAGTCTTGTCAGCTGTACACACACACACACACACACACACACACACACACACACACACACACACACACACACTCATGCCTCGCCCAATGAGTATTCGCCCCTTCTCCGCGCGGTCGTCCCGCGTGTGGTGAACCGTTGTCGTTCTAAACACGTATTATACACGCAAGTACACGATATGAAGTAACCCAATAAAGATTATAATAATTAACAGGTTTCTCTCGTTGCATCTATTTTTATTTTTCCTCTCTTACCATTTTTTATATTATAATAAGGTACCACTCGCGTATCAGCAAGTATCACTGGTCGCTACTGCTATTCTATATTAATTATCGTACAGGTATTAGGTAACAGATAAATCTGTACTTTTATTTTTACGTGATTATTATTAATACACAATATGATGACAAGAGATGACGACATGTACGCAATAAGAGTCTGACGTTTGGGTCGCGGAGGCCGGAGAATATTATACGAAAAGAGAGAAATGAGATGAAAAAACGGTCGTTTGCGCCGCGACCCGTGACCGGGCAACTACAACGAAGTTGAGGCGAAGTAAGCGTTTCACGTGAATACTGAATAATAATATTGCAATATGATAATGTTTGCGGTAGACTTTGTAGCGATAACCTGCACTGTCCCGCGATTTTCTCACAAGATTTCGATACAACGAGCGCATTTTGCATTAGCCTCAGTGGTGTATAAAGAGTAAAGACTATAAAGCGTCGTTGCAGTGTATACTGTGCGCATTTATGACGGGCCATGGTGTGCCGGGATATTGCGACGTATGTATGGCGAGAAAGAGACGCATATCGTAAACGGTTGTAGATAAAAGGGAGACGGACAAAGAGATTGGAGAGACTGAGAGATAGAAAGAGAGGGACGATGCAGATAGAAAAGAAAAATACTGTGTATATTATACAAAATGAAATAAAAAAACTATACAACAACAATCCGATAATATGATAAATTGTTTTAATGGAAACCGAACATAAATTACCGGTAATCTAATAGCTTCAATAAAAATAATAAAAAATAAATTACACATACATAATATTATATTATAATACTGTAAGTATATACATTACGAGGTTTATACGAGCTTATTATTATAACGACGACATGGTTGCCAAGAAGTTTCAGTGTTATTATAATATTATATGATTATTATTTCGAATACGCGTGTACACATGACGCGTTCATTCGCTCGCGCTGGCCCGTGTCCGTATTGTGTGACCCGCGGAAAAATTATACGTCGCAGACTGCAATGATAATAATTACGCGTGTTAAATTTAAATCAATTATACAATCCGAGCACTTGGAAAACTTCTCGACGACAGCAGCAATTACGTCGAACACGAGTGTGACTGCTGATCCGAAAGATTTATTTAATGATCTGGGTTTTTTTTTTTGTTTTGTTTTCCCTCATTGCACTGTTGCACCATTAGTAGGGCAAGCAACAGCTCAGCGCGCGTGACGTTACACATATACACGATCCATACGCTACCAACGAACGTTTAAAAAACAAAATGCATTATAAGTATCCAATTTTACAATATAGATTGTATAGAACCTACATAACGAAGGACTGCATCTAAAACTTAACAAAAAGTACGTCGTTGACTGTACTTACTTTACATTATCAACCCTCATAGACGCTAAGTCAGGGACTTTAATGTTGGAACCGAACATGATATAGAGCCTATATAATATAATATCATAATTTTACCATAAAAAGTTGATTAACCAACTATATTAGTTAATTGCAATTACGATAATATATAGCTCGTTATATAACGTAATTATGTCAATAAATATATTATATATGTATACCATAGGTATATCCTTCTAAATCATAAATCTTTAGAAAATGATTAATTTATAAGGCTTGTCATGTTGTGTAAATACGAATCGTAAAACAGCAAAAAAATACAATTATATAAATGCTTTTTAAGAACGCCATTTTTTTCAAAATAAATCGATCCTAAGTCGAAATCATTGTTTGTGATGGATTTAAACTTTGAGGACATTTTGGCATACTATACAATAAGTAATAACCTACCCCAATCAAAAAATATAGTGCCTATATACAACTAAAAAAAAAAAGAATTATCCAAAAGTATTTTAACAATATTTTGGTTGACTATACATCAGTTACTAGCAAAATTTTAACTCAATAAAAATACCGTATTATTTTTATATAATATATTAATCTTATTCTATAGGTAATAATAATATATTATTATGAGACAGTTTAGGTGCATAACAATAATATATACGCTCAAATACATCATGCACCGACTAATACACCATTGCTTGAAATATTTACTGCTGGTTTTTTTCTGTATTATACGTGGGTTATCTCGGTGTTTTTAATCAATGACTTAACAAAACAATAGAAGAAAAAAACAGTAGAATATTGTACATTATTGTACCATAAATTAATCACGTATTTTAGTTCGTAAATTGACATTGAAGTTTTTAAATTGTTTTCAAGATTTAATCTTATTATATATTTTATATACAAATACAAGTACAACAAGTGTACAACCCAGTTGCACATTAAATAATATTTTTTCCAAACGGAGGAGTAAATAGTCATTTGTTAGCTTTTCGAACGGCGGACTGCGCCTTAAAAAGAGCGTAATTCAACGGAAAACTATCGCGGAAAACATGTTTACCATCATGGACTAAAATGAATAATGCGCACGCGTAAAAACTGTAGAAACCGCGGTATTACAAAAATACACCGTCCGAACAAATGTTATGAAAGTGTAATTTAATATAAACACAATAATATTATTATTATATCATAAAGTACAGTTTACCGAGATAAAACTGCATATATTATCCTGCATATAACGTAATGCGCATTAATCCTCTATATAGACGTACATATTATAACATAATAAATGCAGAACCGCCACTCTACTCTTTTGGATAAGTTGGTATCATATAGGATATAAAGATTAATTAATTTTTACACTGCAGCAATAATATAAATATAATATGTTGTTTTAAGATAGATACCTACATGTGTATGCGTTCACTAAGACAAAATTAACTGAAATTATTCACCAACATAGTACTTATCAAAGTTACACGAAACTGTGTATGGTATACGGTAAACCCATTTGGAAAAGAATATAATAGGTAATTTATTATTACGTGGACAATCATCAATATAATATGGTGTGCCTTCGAAATATTATTGTATAAGTAATGTTATTCACGTTGGTAGTTGGTATACAAAATATATATTAGATATGTCATAACTATGGTAAGTATTTTCGTTTATTTTTGTGTATATATTAGTAAATGGTTATAAATGTTATATTTTGTTAGAAAGTAAATTTGTATAGAATTTCTGGGTTCGCACGGTGTGAATATCAAATTAACAGAATACGATTAAGGATTAAGTGACATTTTCGATAGCCTATATTGCAGACATAGATGTATTCAACATGTATTATATTTTAACTACCACACCATTATCTATATTATTGACATTTGATATCAATTATGTATATTATATTGTACCTATCCTACTTTTATTGAGATAGTTTCAAGAATTGTAATTAGTAATTAGAAATTGATTGATTAGCTTTTTATTTTTAAGTTTTATTGTATGAGATATTGACCATTTTATCAAACACTTTGAATGCCAAATCCAAATGGCATACAAAAAAACGTGTAGATACAGATATTCCGAATCAAGACGTTAAATACGCTAATATAGATATAAGTATATCCATATTATAAAACATAATATTAATTATTATTAGTTAATCTGCAAAGAAAATATGTATAAAACTGCTATCACAAACTTAACGAAATACGTATAAGTAAATTATGATAGTAAACTCTTATAAAACATGTGTACTATAATATGATGGGCAACTCTTCAGCACGATTTGTCCACGTGGATTATTTTTCAGGTTCAATTTATTCGGAAACTAATACGTACTGATATATTGTCTGTCCTGTGTAGTATAATATTCGCTCATTTGTTAATTTTTGATTTTTTTTCATTCATGGTCGTATCAAAAAATTGAAAGCGTATGTGTTCAAAGCGTAACACCTACTTTTATTGATTTTAAAAATTCAAATAATTTATTTTATGTCATAATGTTATAGCTACAAGACGAAAGAACGATGATGTTGACAGTTCACGCTGCACTTGATACTTATAACATGTTATCATAAATATGAATATCTTATATGTATACAATGTTTGAATGAATACAATAGCAATATTATATATATATAACATATATAAGTAATAATAATATTCACCAATTCACAATGACGTCACTAGGAAAACAAATACATATCTATTATCTACTACAAGTACTTGTATACCTATTTATATATAGAATTCACACGATATAATACGAAATATGAGTAAATCATAGAATTAATAATACACGGCACCAGATTACACGTGTTGATCACCGTGAACATTGTTTTTGAACGTTTAACTATGATACTTTTGGTCGAAAATAAGTAACTCCGATGCATTTTTATTGTTTGGTGAGAAAATTTATTGTTGCCACTGGCCGGTGTACACTGTACACTATGCACAGTATCAACCCGAAACCGTCTTATACACCACATCATATATACAATATAAACGCAATAGGTACCTATACTATATTATATACCTATATATATTATTTCGATTTTTCTTATTTTTTTGTATACACTTGTTTTGTAAACAGGACGGGATCGTTATTATTATTATTATTATTACTGAGGTCCATTTGGGGACTTGGAAAGCGGAACACCCTATGATGTAGACGTCTATATGCGTGATATTGTGCTGTATGAGTGTGAGTTTTGTGCCTTGTGCGCGCCTGTAACTACATTATTATATTATATAATACACTATTATGTACATAGTATATTGTCGTCGTCGTCTCGTTATACGACCTGAATCGGGTCCAGACTAGAGCTAGGTCGCGCGACCACCGGTCCGGCACCGGTGGTATATAGGTACTTACCCATCTAAATAGGTATAGGTCGTAGGTGGTATTATTATTGTTATGTATATATACGAGATAAATTGGGTTTTTATTTTTATTGTCCGTGAAAACGTGATATAGAGTCGGCAGTCGTTCTTTCTTCTTCACGTATTGCTCTGACAGTCTCTCTCTTTCTTCTCCGGAATATTACCGTCGTCGCGGTGCCGCAGCGCATTGGCGTCCCGCGGCGAATTTTTACCTCATATAATGTGTACGCATACATAACACACACGCACACCTCGCCGAATTTACACTCTTTAACATAATATAATATTGTAAAAAATAAATTACACACACATAAGACCGTATAAATCCTCTCGGAAATTGTACTCCATCATCCGCGGTACAAAAATTGAAAGGTTCTCTTACGTCGACAACGTGCAAACGCATTATTATAAAACACATTATAATGTATATAATATAATACACGTACGTTATTATTTAAATAGAACAATTCAGCAAGTATTCTCACCTCCATATTTTAATTTAATGATGAATTTATTTAAATTATAATAATTTATGGAATTTTTAAATACATTTAAATACTATATATTTTCCAATTCATAACATTTCTTTTTACATTATTTATTTGTGATAATATGCGAACTTCAGTTTTTTCAAATGAGAACTCCTTTTTTACAGTAAAATAAGAGGAATAATTATTTTGAAATTTTTAATGCATACCTACTTAATTTTTAATTAAAATTCGAACAAGTAGTTATTAAAATATTTATTTTAAGGATAATAGTATAATGTCTTTAAAAATAATTTTACAACAATTTTAAATAAATGTTACAATATTGGATCTAGACCATTCAAATAAATAAATATTCATAAACTAAAATGAATTACTAAAACCTCCCGATATCATCTTTAGCACAACAGTTAAATAATTAAAAAAACACTTATTCGTATTTTAATAATGTTTAGAAAAAATATCCATTAAATAATTATTAGTAGAAAATGGGAGATCTTATTTGAAAAACAGAATTTCGCATCTCCACAGCCTACAGGAAACTTCTTGAGTTTAGTACAAGAAATTTCTCAGGAATTTAAGATATATTCATAAGAAAATTTGAAAAATCAAATTTTGAATACCAAAATGAATAATTAAAACTTAAAAGGGTGAGCTTACTTTGTGAATCATCCTGTATATACGTCATTATTGCTGTGCGTATAAACACGCGGCAGCGATATACGCGTATCATAGCGGTACGTGCGTCTAATTATAGACCGCATGCCCGGTATACGATTGACGCCACCGCCGTCCCTTCCCGTTCAAGTTGTGCTTAAATATCCCATCCGGGCTGTAGAAAAATCCACATGATATATCGCGTAAAAGAAGAAAAATAGAAAACATCATGGCTACCGTCGAACGGAACGGATCTCAGTCGTTTTTTTTTTTGTAAAACCAACGACGCGACCGATCTCTGGTGCGTGTATAACGGCCGTTGTATTATTATTATGATTATTTTATTATTTAAGCGGTATCGTGCGGTTTTACGGGAACGACAATGCACCTATCTATATACATTCATAATCATAATAATAATTTAAAAATATATGATCACGGTACTACACTACTACGGTAGTAACATAATAATATATCAGTTTAAATAACGTGCCAACTAAAAATATAAAAGCGACATCGACGATTTTCATATTATTATTATGTACACAAATATACGAGTACAATCAAGTGATGCGATTTATTTTTTCTGCCACGTTTATATGAAATTTAACGGTAAATTAATTAAGCCGTGCGTACCGGTATAAATATATATTATAACAAGTACAATAACATAATAGAAGAAGACGCACACGGTACTATTACTTTCAAAATAAAATTGTGGTGAACTTATAATATAATCAATTATTATGATATTAGTATATTTTATTATGCTTTTCCAGTCAAAATCTCCGAGGTCTACCCATCTTTTCGGGACGAAAAAAATAATCCCAAGCCCATCGTTTGTCAGTAAACAAATTACCTGTTAAATTGTACTAAGGTATTTTTTGATGGCTCAAGTATAACACCCGTCAAAATACATTCATGTACGGAAATTCAATACGAACTGGAGGGGACCTATCGCTACACGAATCGTACACGGTGTTCCAGTATTCCTTCTGCGAAACGGGGGCTCGTTTATGTACGTCCTTATCTACCTACCTGCCAACAGCCTACCTACTGTTATTACATTTACATAACGCCATCATTGTTAATATCGTTATTTAATAATTATTTTACGATTACCGATATTTATACGTCTGAACAATACGATGCGGCCAAAGGCGTTAACGTGTACTCACAATGATAATAATGTATAATAATACACGACAACGAGAATTTTGACAGCGACGGCGATTAATTTAACGCCTAAACGTGTACACGGCAGCATACCCTATACCATACGATTGTGCTGCGGCGTACCTACTAATGGTAAATAGTATTAATGTACATAGATTTACAATATAATCACAACCCGGTGAGTATTATAATATCGTCTGCTATTTAATAAATTGTTGTCGTAGCGACACAATATTATCCGTATATCATATTATCGTATTCACGTCGACCGATCCGCTAATTTTCACTCTTGTCGCGGCGTTCGCGTCTTCATCACCACGCCGGGAGTTAAACCTAAAACGAACGATATGGAAAATGTTGACGGCGACGAGAGTGTATGTCGCCGAATCGAATCCGGCGGAGCCTGATGGACCGTCATCCGTCGGGGTTTTAATTTCCCACACGAAGACGGTAAACCAAAACGGCTGCGAAACACTTTTAACATAATATACACACACACACACACACACATGCACAACGCGCGGGTAGAATAGTTTATTGTACCGGACGCGTAAATTTAAAAAAATAATAATACTGTCTTCGTCGTTTTGACCCATTGTTCGGCGTACCGGCGCGGGTTTTTCAAGTACAAATCTTCCCATCAGCCATTGATCCCACGTCCTATTGTACTCCGCCAATGTGCCGCCACCGCTGCCCACCGAAATTTTCGCGCTCACATGTTGTGCACCGTACATGCACCACGTATATATAAATATATACAACAATAAATAATAATAATACGCGTTATTATGTATCTATCGAACCAAATCGGTTAGTGACACTGCGGGTTCTGTCATTGGACGCCTTGACCGCCGTCTCTCTACCCCCCCCCCTCATCACCCGTCATCGTGATGGACAGGTCCGTGTCCGTCATATCATATTATATATTATATATTATTATTAATATTATTATTATCGTTATTATTATAACGTCGTCGCTGATGCGGACAACCGAACCGCCGCCAATAGTCGCATCAGTCTCTGCTTCCGCCGTCGTGCCCGGAGACTCGTGGAAAAAGCTCATTATGCTTGCCGTTCACGGATGAGCCACGGAGGACGAGACGACGGCGATGTGTGTCCGTCCGTTCTCCAGTCCGAGCAAACCACATCACACACGTCGTCGTCGCGTACTTTATTGCTCGCGCGTGCGTGCGTTTTGTAAATATTATAATTCATAAATAATCGTTATTATTGTATAGAGGGAAGCGAGTATAACGTATGTACTCGAAGATGAAACGGGTGCGCGTCTCGTGTATTATAACACGTACAATGATGTGACCTTGCCAAGTTCAACTGGCCGTGCGAGGTTGTCGATACGACGATACGTGCTTTACACTTACACTCGTCGTTATTATATGTGCCCATAATAATATTATTCATTAATGTCGTATTATAAACTGTTATTATTGTGAGGCGCGACCGCCGTATAGTCGGACTGTACATGCGACGTTATTATTGCTATTACCGCATCGAACGGCACCCGCCGCGTTTTACGGCGAAAACTCTGTGACCGACGGCGGCGGCGCCGCCGCAAACGCGTAATAGCTGTACGGAAATCGCGGTGCACAGCCGCGGAAAAAAAAGCCTACTATATTATAAGAGTTAACAGTTTATGGGTAACACTATTTTATTATAATAACGTGGGTTTCGAAATTCATTTTATACGCCTCTACGACGAGCTTTATTAATAATATAATCCGTTTCTCGTTTGTGTGTATATAATATTGTACACGCCCGTATACGGGGGGTTTGGATACAACGGGGTGGGCTATCCCGGTGAACTGCGTGCTTTACTCGAAACGTCCAAATCGTTGTCGACAGTAAACTATGGTGCTTTATTTTCCGATTGCCGACCGCGATTTAAATGTTATCTATACGTATATACCGCGGTATACGCGTACGCGGAAAAGAAAGCTGTTTTGCGCCGGACACGGTGTATTATGTGCGCGGCTCCGGTGGCGAGGGTACAACGATATTATAATTATTACGCATATACGTCCTGTTGTAGTATACGTGTACCCACTATATACGATAATAATAATATACACGTTATGCACTATTGCAGTATTGTAAACGGCACCGTTTATAACACATCACGATAAATAATAACATTGTTGTGTTATTGTTATTTGTTATAAATCATTGTAACCGGTGTGAGATCCGTCGTCGTGTAATACCGCGGGTGGTGGTGGCGGATGGCGTCCGGTTCAAAGGGCTCCTCCCCGGCACCGGTTCGGTGTCTACCTGTACGGCGGCGGCGTTTTCCGAGAATTTGGGTTCCAACGCCACCGCCGCCGCCGTCATCATCATCGTCATCGTCATCACCATCATCATCATCACATCGTAATCATCACGGGTTTGTTCACGGATGGCAACGGCGGCGAATGGCCTTGATGGATCACCACCAGAGTCACCAACCTCCTCTCGGTCGGCCGCATGTATATATATACATACACACACACACACACACACACATATATATATTATATTATACGTGTGTGTGTGTGTGTGTGTGAACCTGTTCAGGTGGATCTCCCACTCTGCCGACGAGCCAGCCGCGACGTTGCCGGCTGATGGCTAACGCGGCAACAAGTGGTTTAAATATAATGTGTACGCACGGACCGTGCGACGTTGCCGTCCCCGTCCATAACGTGAGCTTCGCACAAAACAACACACTACTATTATTATAAACGCTGCAGCGCCGCAATGCTCTGTACCGGCGGCGGGACGGCCGCGCTCTGGTCATCCGCTACGACGGCGACGTCATGTCAACAACCGACCGGCGGCGGATCTTTTTTCTCATCTCGTCTGCGGCCGATTTGTTGTTCGCTCAGATCCCGCGGTGCTCCCATTTTTTTTCTCCGCCGTCCTGCAAAGTCGTTTGTCGCTGCCTGTCGTCACAACAGGTATAATATCATGAAAAAATAAAAAATCACGGGCGCATCTCACTATTTTAAATATTCGAGTATGACATTACGCCACCGACTCGTCACTCGTGCATTCGGGACGAATGCTCCTCGACGACCCTGCCGGCTTTTGGCGGGCGCGCCGTCCGCAACGCGAAATAAAATATTTACACGCGTCATGAACTTATGATATATTGACGCGCGCGATTTACAAGCTCCGTGCAATTCATATAAGATGCATTGAGTAGGTATGACCTACACGAGACGATTGCGTGTTACTATTTTAATAATACTATTATCCAAACGAACCGCAAATATTAAAATATATTACACACGACACCGGGGTAGAACACAATTTTAAAGGTATATTAAAATATGTAATGTAATAAAAATATACATTATATAGGGTGATTTAACGAGTATGCTCATTCTCATTTTTTCAATTAATAATGAATTTATTTAAATTTTTACCATAATCAAATATTCTAGACCATAATTATTTTAAAATTTATAACTTTATAAGTGTTTTGTAGTGATACAAACTTCTATTTTTCAAATGAAAACTTCCACTTTTCTACAAGAGATTATTCAGTAGATATATTTTCTCAACATTTTGATGTAACTATTTGTAAATTAAAATTCAAAAAAGTAATTTCTCATACTAAGGATAATAATCCTTATAAACGATTTAACAAAAATTAGATTTAGTATGTATATGATGATCATTTTTACAAATTATAAATGTTGATGAAATAATTGGTTAAATTTCCAATTCGACACACCTAACCTATATTATCCTTAGAACAAAAAGTTGAATAACTCAAAAACTTATCGTTCGAATTTTGATTTTGGTATATCAAAATGTTTAGGAAAAATATCTCCTAAATAATATCTAATAGAAAAGTGGGGATTCTTATTTGAAGAACAGAAATTTTTATCTTCACATGACACCTCTTATGTAGGGTATTAATTATAAGGTTTTAAATATATGTAAATTGTATAAGTATACTAATATTAAAATTTCAAAACTCAGATTTTAATGAGCTGCGTAATTGAAGATGATCATGCTTGGCAAATAACCTCGAGTATTAGGGATATTTAGGGTGTAAGGGTGTAAATAAATTAAATCACTCTGTATGGCTGTATGTGATAGGTACTATAATATTATGGTAAAAAATGTTTGAACCAATTGGATTACAACGCATTTTTTTTTTGTGCTACTAAATGTAAATTTTTTTTAAGTTTTGTCTACTCTTAGTGTTTATTTACAATTAATGTTCGTTTATTTAAATAACATAATAATATATCAGTTTTCACGAGAATGCTATATAATAATGTTTTAATTGTATTACCATAGATAATCATTTTTTTTTCTTGGATGTTTAAAACGTACAAGTGATATAACAATACAGAATACAAACATAAACTAGAAAATTGTGTCAATCAACAACTCATATTATAGTCATATAGTCATATGATATTATACGAGTATATAATACGACATTTACTTATTATTATTTTAATTTTTATATCATTTATAAATTCTCCTCTTGTGAAGAGCCAATAAGCCAAAGAAACGTTGTTACGCAAAACAGTAATAATAATCTATTCATTTTATCTATTTTAGTATAGAATAAATACGAATCAATAAAAATATTTTCGGGGCAGTGGTAAAAAATTTAACATTGACTAATTCGTCAAGACAGGAATCTCATATCATATTATATTATACTATAAGTGAAAAACTGATATAGAAGGCTAATGAATGCCTAAATGTAAAGCCAATTATTATAATAAACAAAAAATAATGATATATAATAATAGGTGCGTTTAAATATGCATATATAGAATTATACAAATTAATGAAATAATTGATATGATATTAAATTTATAAATCAATCTATAAATATAATGATTTTTTAATTATTCTTCAGTTATAAAACTGTGTATAAAAAGACTAAAATTAATATGATACTTATTGCATTGAAAATATTCAGGTTTGATTTAAAAGATTTTAGTTCAGTCACAATATGCAACACATAGGAGCATCATATCTATTTAAAAATATTCGTAATAAACATTATATATGGTAGATAAGTACACGCATTTTATACAATAAAATCAGCGGGTAGTTGGTACATATGCATGAAAGAGTATAATATTATGTTATCATATTATTTTAAACAAAAGAATTAATGAGACCTTTTACTATAATATATATACTAAAAAAATATAGGATTCTATTGAATTATTTGAAATATATTAATAATTTTAAATCTTTATCGATATTAAAAATTTTTTTTACATTTATTATTAAAAGTTTTAGAAAAATACAAGTTCTGTTTATTTATATTATAAAAAAAACAAATTATTTTAAAGTAGAATAAAGTCGATTTTAATGAATAATATTTCAATTAAAGCATTAATAATTTTCCGATAAGCATCTACTAACAGACACAATTTTGTATTTTGTATGAATTTTATTATCTGTAAAAAAAATATAATTATATTTTAAGTATAATATGTTATAAGAACGAGTTTAGCATAACTATTCGAAGTACTTGAGTATCCACGATAGAATTTCACCATATTCCATGGCATATGTTATAGGTATAAGAAAAATAATGTATTTGAAATATGATGCATATTTTACTTTATAATGTTGTATAAGCAAATTTTGTTTCACAATATTTGTTTTGATCGCATATACATATATATATGTGATAATATTAAAATGAAAATAAAATATTGAAATATTTAATAGATTTAAATTTATTTAGTATAATATATACAAAATAATGCAATTTCTTTTTTTAAATATATATATATATATATATTAATATGTGTATGTGGTATAACTTACTTATGACTGACATGATATAGGGTAAAACAAATTGTCTATAATTCAATTAGTTCATAATTTTACTTATTATGAATTATTACGTAGTATACTTACATAGAATTTGAAAGTGGCTCATTAAAATTATTATTATTAGTGTCAAATCTTCCAAATACTTCCAAATACACCAAATAGAATATATTACGTATTTATAAGCTATATATACGAATTATGTTTAAAAATAATCTAATTATTAATTAGTATTTAAACTTATAAGTAAACATTTAAAGGATGTGGGTTCGCTTTAAACAATTAATTTTATAGCTTATTAGTTATTACAATTTTAAACAAATTCTGACATTAAACAATTATTTGATTAGATTTAAATTTTGTTCATTAACCATTACCGTGATTATTCAAAGTAATGCAATATCAATATTCACCTAGTGAGTCACTATAGGGTCGCTAATAATAATATAGTCTCATAGTATATAACATATCAAGTATTAGTTATTACAAAGGTCTCATGATCAAAGTCCAAATATATAATATATCATTGTTAGATACTTATATAACATTGGTGAATATACAACGTTTTTTACCAGATTTTATACCAGCATGTTAAATGTGTTCGACCGCAACAATTGAATTGTCACATATTATCGATACAATTATATCTCATATTATAATAATATAATAATTTGCGCTGATGTTTAAAAACATCTATAAAAAAATTGTATTTAATAGATAATATAAGTAATATAGGGTATAATAAAAGTTTATAAGTTTTAGATTAAATGTATTATTTGTTTATAACTTTATGCTATAGATAGGCTGATGAAGAAAATAAGTGGGCCATTCATTCATAAAAATATATTTATGTAATAGGTTAAAAAACATACACTGCAGATAGGTGCGTGTGTATTATGTAAATCCGAACTATAATAAGATTATTATTTTTTTATACGCATAATAAAAACGTAACATATATAATATACTTATTATAATAATATGTACTGCAACTAATAATATATGATGTATGGTTCATGACACATTATGATCGCGTATACCACATATGTACAACATATTATTCAATTACGACGGGTTCCGTCCGTTTCCTTCGTTCTTCTCCTCCTACTTCTTAATATATTGTCACAAATGATTTAGGCAATTTTTTCTCATCCCGATTTTGCAGTATAGACTTAGTAACACATCCGGTCTGCGTCAAATTACTTCGTGGAAATCGTCGTATGAATACAATAAAATAACACAAATGGCACATTAGCACGTCATAATAATAATATAATATTATTATAAGATATAATTATAATCGCACGAGCACCATTAACCATTATATACAATACATAATAATAATATATAAGCATAAACTGTAGTACAACGTGTGGGTCAGAGATAACATGATATTATTATTGGTCGTGTTCGTTTGCACATAATATAACCTCTTGTAATATACAGACGGCAGTTTTTTCTCTTTCCTTTCTGACTAGTTCATTCCTGTCGGTTGTGTAACACCCATAACCTATGCGTGGTTTTTTTTGCGCTGTAGTTACACACAGAACGGCTATTTTTCGCGATATAGACTCTGCGGGCAGCCTACAATTTCTCCAGCGCTATAGTTGGTAATATACTAATATAAACATATACTAATACTATGATATACTAGGTATTAGATGGCGATCGACTGTTTCAAGGATTTAAAAAATAAGAAAATAATGATTAATTTCAACCCTATTTTCGGGTCAAGTACAATCCATATAATAGTGAAAGTACTATATATTATGTTAAGGAAATATATTATTATAGCTGTATATTATACCACGTATACGTACGTGTCGTAGTATTCGAAATGATATAAATTTAAATATTGTATTATCAATCGAAACGATAACTGATAATATTATTATATATAAATAGTATTATCAAAAACGACTGTAGAGCTACAAGCAACACAATATGAATATAGGTACATTCTACAATAATAGTAACACCAACGAACAGTCAAAGGTTTTATAATAAAACACATCTATGGAATTATTATTTGTATACTATTTTCAAACGAAGTTAAATAAAAAATATATTTATTTTTTAGTGCAGTTAATATAATTCATGATTCTTTTTCTCTCTCGCTCAAAAAAAAAAAAAACTAGTACCTATAAAACTTAGGTACCTACATAATATGTATTATATTTAATCTACACTTGCATTTATTGAAGGTTACTTTTAACCCATGTTGTATCTTGTATGTCGTACTATACAATTATGAAACTTTAAAACGGTTTTTTTCTTGCGATCAATTAACCAACTCCAACAATATAAATAAAATTTACAAAATATTTTCACTGTATAGTCATTTTTTGGTGGATAATTTCCTCGATAAATTTTAATTTATTAATTTATTATATATTCAACAATTTAACAAAAACTACAATAGCTGATGTATTTCGCTTAACTATACATTCTCTATTTCTCTCTGCTAAACGCGTGACAGCTTTATCATCAAAATATACGATAAAACACCTATAAAACAGCCTAAATTACATCCGTAACCGTGCACGTGCGAAAATCATAGTTATTACGTAATTGAGTCTTAAAATTAATATGACGATGAAATGTTTTTCGTTTTGACCTTCGATTGAATCTTAACAAATGTAATTAAAATAGTTATAATTTGCAACGCAAAAGTTACAAGGTGTTAAAAATTTCGACTATACCTATTATCAGAAAACCATAAATCTAATTGTTTCAGTCAACAGTCAATTTTAAAATACTGCAACGATGAACAACTTACAACTACATTATATTTTAAATTATATAATGAAGCGAAATCACCCAAGTCTTAGGTGGTAATGTGGTATATTTGTCCAGCGAGTACAGTCTCGTTTATAGATACACAAAACGAAAAGAGCGTTTACATCGTACATAATATTGTGTGTGTCGTGATATTGCTTTCGTGTGAAGATATTAAAAAATATACAAGATCAATTGTTGTTATGCAGTTATGTTGGAAAAGCTAAAAAAATGTTTTATTTAAAATATTATACTCTGTGGACGAAGAAAATGTGTACACGTATTAATACACATATTATTAGTTTGTGTTTAATAGGCACAAATGCACAATTATTTAATTTAAATATAATAATAATGAATATTGTTTCACATTTATCAAACTGCTGACAAGCTATTACAGTTTTCTAAATAAGGTGACACGCATAATATGCGCCCCGAGAGAAATAAAAATTATTGTTTTTGTTAAAGAAGGGTGCGCAGCAATAATAATGTGATGTAATATAGTGTTATTAATGAAATCGAATATTATAAAAAAATAATAATACATACATAAATAAACCCATGCCGAAACAAGAACTAATTGGTTCCCAGTGGTTTTCTCAAAATAAATCCAATTGACACGGGATGACCTATAATAATTACACATTACTCACACACTCACAAAGTAGGACTTATCTCCGTATATACAAAGTGACTCACATATGCACTCCAGTGTTTTCCGATCTTATAAATTGACATTAATAAATTAAGATTTATCACACACAGCTCCGTTAGATAGAAAAAAAAATTAATAATAATATATAAATAAAAGGAAGGCTTTCATTGACCGCTACCGCATTTGTGCGAGCATATATAGTATATATTATGTGAGCATATGTATACATGTATATATTGTGGTACGCGTGTGTGTGACCGTTTATTAGTAGAAAGACCAGATTTCGTGTGTAGCTCGGGCGCCTGGTCTCCCATTGACGAGTGTTTACAGGACCCGTTAGTGGTTCCCAAAAAAAAAAAAAAAATAAATAATCGATTTAAATAAAACGCAGACACCTAGCCTGCTACTATAGTATAATATATATAATATAATATTATAATTTATAAGATTATATTTTATTATAACATATACGAAATCCGTTAAACGGTCTGTGTTCACGCTGCCACTGCAGTGGCGGTTTTTCACTATATATGCATATTAATATAATATTAAACATTATAACAATATAATGTCCAACCTACGGTTGTAATACAAGTAACAACCAACGGATTACGTGGAAAATCTCGACGCGGCCATGACCTTGATCGGGTTCACACTGATTTTCACCATTTCCTTTCTCTCGATTATTTTCCCCATTTCCACCGGAGCAGACGACGTTATGCAACCCGATCCGATGCGCTTCGTTTTCTCTCTCACTCGCCCTCCTTTTCCCTTCCAACATAACAGTGCTTTTTCTCATCTATCCTAATCCCCCGTTTTCGATCAGACAATTATTACACATACATTTACATACATCCAATATTATATATTATATATTATTATAAATTATTATTATTATAATATTATAATACATATAAATATTTATATTAATAAATAATACATATTTTCGAACGCCGAAAGCGAAAAAACATTTTATTCCCTGAAATTTAAATTAAAAATCAATATAGCAACTTTTTTATAATTTTTTTTCACCATACCTACATTATATCGCATATAACCAGTTGTTGAATATTTTTCGTATTCCAAAATAAATTAAGACACAATGTGCGCGCACAGACCTTAGTACATATAATTATTCATATGTAGTCATTAAACTTGCCGAAGTGTCTGGGATGTCGACCGTGATTCTTATAATCTTAAAAAGTTCATGCAATCATTTTTGCATGCACTATCTGCGCTGTTGAGTATTATGTTCTTTGGCTACCCGCGGCGTATTTTTTAAACGCACCATTATTATTTAGGAATATCTATTAATTTGAAATTGTGTTTAAAGTAATCCATAAAATAATAATAATTTGTATACGAGCGAAATGTTTCATATACGTTAACATATAGCCTAACGTATAGGTATTTAGATGCGATGGAAGTTTCGCAGCATATTGACATTAATGATCAATTAAAATCCAAATTCAAACTAGGTAATAATGATAATCTCGTATGAAGCAAATAATTTCAACATTATTTTCAATAAAGATATTCAATAAAAAACATGGTGCGCCATTATTATACACTGTAGTATGATATACGAATAAATATTTAATTATAATATAGACGATTTTATGATTTTTTAATATTATCAATAAATATATTATATCCATTGAATTAGTATTGGGCAATACGTAATCTTTGCCCTCTGGTCTCAAATTATATAAGAGTATGTGTATAATATAATTATTAAAATCTAATTTTATCTTTAAATAATATGTATACGCCGCCATCATAATATTATAACTTATACAGAGAGTAGACGAGTCGTAATTATTTTTGGGTTTTTTTTCGCGGGGTGCGGGAAAATTAACTAATGTATAGGTTATTCTTTTTGTATATCGTTATACTATAGCACACGCTGCAGCTACGATGATTACCGTTTAAATAATTACCGTTTAAATAATTACAAAAATAAACCCTCCCGAACTCATCGCACGCATACCATAAAATATAATACGTTAGGCCACAGTGGTGTAAACGAGGAGATAGGTATGCATAATAATATTGTAATATAACAGCAGCAACCAATACATAATATATTTTATACTGCAGCATCACTCGTAATTGCGGAGACCCGCTGCTGTCGGGTTTGGGCCTTACAAGAACGCCCATCATCAACCAGACTTTTGCAGAATGTCGATTTACAAAATATGTACAATAAAAATTATTATATATAACATTATATAAGTAAAAAAAAATTTATTCCTCCATTTTCGTCGGGTCAAGAATATATTATTGTATCGTAATCGCATACGATATACACGCACAGACGGGATACGGGATTGGATTCGTTTTCATCTACTACGTTACAATGTGCAGTACACATCACATCGTACACGTTACGCGCGGACGCTGGAATTGTTGCCAAAGTTTCCACACGCGCACTTACGTACGCAAGCACGCACCGCCGCGCGCTGTATATATTATACGTATAAATAATTTTAACGGACGCACTCGCGCATAATATGTACACGCGACTATTTTTAAAAACACCCAAACGCCAATGCATAATCATCACACACGCATTATAATATGTATAGGCGATACATAAATATATCATATAATACTGCGCCGCGTTCGGATATTAGGATTTTAGTATGTACATATAGTTAAACGAGTCGAAATATCATAATAATAATAACAATATTTATATAGTACTACAAGTCGGGAATTAAAAACATAAATCACGAAAACAGCGAAAACATGCAGTTGTCGCCTGTCCAGTGCCCGGTATATGTGTATTTACTATTTTGTATACGCTATACAGTATACATATACAGGGTAATTATTTATCAATCATGTTTATCCCTATTTTATCATTTAATAACGAATTTATTCGAATTCAGGTTTTGAAATGTTTATGGCCATATATTTTCAAATTCTTGAGATTTTTGTAGATTTAATTTAGGGACGATACAAACCTGTTTTTCTGCAAATTGGATTCTTCCTTTATTCTGTAAATTATTTAAGGGATAATTTTTTTGAAAATATTAACGTAATGACTAATTCAAAATTCGAATAAGCAATTTCTCAGTTATAAAAATATCAACATTTTCAGAAAATTGATTATTGATCCGTTGAATAATTTATAATTGAAATGGAGGGAGGGAGGTCATTTTATTAATAGAAGTGGTTTTTCTCTTCTTAAGTAGGTAATACAAAAAATCTCGAAAATTTGAAAATATCATCTTAAAGTAGTTATACTTACTCATATTTAAATTTTTTAAAAATTAGATTTTGTACAATTGCAACATAATAGTAAAAAAGGGGTGAGCATGATGCTTGGTGAATCATCTTATATATTATACAGTTTTGCAAATATCATTAATATTATTAAACGATATTTTTTTCCTCGTCATCTTTGGTCGACGCTCTCGCGAGACGACCGGGGATAGCGTTGTTTGCTGGCGTTTTATTCCAAAACTCGCGCGCGCACGCACACGCACCACACACCCGGTAGTATATTATATATTATATTATATACGTCACGTCATACATACGTCATGTATATATCGTATAATATCGGCGGCATATTTATACACGCGTGTATGATGTGCCCGTGTGTGTGTGTTTTTTAAGGCGAGGCGGATAAAAAGTCGGCATATATATGCGGTTTGCCAAGCCGCCTCAGGGTGCGTGCGCGTGCGAGTGCGAGTACGAGTGTGTCTTCTAGCCGTGGCCTCGATCACACCCCGCTCCGGCGGCTTGCATGGGTCTCCGCGCTTTCTTTTCTTCTACGATGTATAAGATATAATTATAATAATATAATAAAATATAATAATATCGCGCATGGACACACGAACACTTTTTTTCTTTACATACGTTATGGAAGTATAATACACATATATACGAGTGCGAGTACTGCAAAATATACGACATAAAGGTATATGATACTCGCATAGTGTATTGTATATACGAACGAGCACGCGTTTAATTTATTAGGTATAATATGTATGATACGTTTCGCATATAAGCTTCCTCGTCATAATCGCGCGCAATAGTTCGCAGCAATATGAACATTTGGCGCTGTTTGGTTTCGAGGAGGCAAAAATCGTTATTAGATCATCACACGACATCGCGCGATTGGTTATTTCCAAGTCCAAAACCGGTACCGCAATCCCTTGGGAAATAGTTGGTTGAAATTTAAAAACAATGCGATTACGATATATAATAGGTCAGACTATGGTTAGATTTATCTCTTTGTTTTTCTTATATATCATAAAGTATATACTATATATAGAGTCTGTATATGATTTAAAATTGTGTATAATTAAATGTCAATATTTTGACAGCTCTACAACGTTTATAATATAACAGCTAAAGTTGCTACATATATATAGTATATATACACACACTACACGGATTAATAATGGTTTTAAACGTTTGACCCGCAATTTTATACGCCGCCTTATTATTAAACGCATAATTTCGAGTTTATCGATTGCAAACAAATTGTTTTAATTTTCTATACGGCAAAAAACCACAACAAAATTGAGTTATTTATCTTATTACTTAATAACCGTAAAAGGATGATGATACAGAAATGGTTTATATACATTTATCTAAAATTGACCAGTGATGAAATTCGTACGAGAATAATTAGCTCGTAACTATAATAAGTGTATATACATATATATATTATTATTATGTGTGTAGTGTATACTGAATATATGAGCGTTATAAAAGTTATTTTTTAAATTAGACATTAAATATCAAAGAAGTAGCGGATATATGTATAATAATTGTATATATATATATTAAGTACATAATGTATTATTATTATGTTTTTAGCTATTCGTTGAACTCGAGCGTGGGTGGTATGTATATACTTTATATATTATATATGTATAACTGTGTACACCAAAAAAACAACACAAAATTACAACGATTTAACTCTCAATGCATAATACACGAGATATTATACGAATGACGATTACGTCTATATATTATAGCATTTACACAATTCGAGTAGAAACGATTTTCAACGCCTACGCTGAGACTATCAATGTATGATGACGAACGATATATGCCATAAGTAAGATTTTGTACGTTTAAGTTTGATTAGTACACTCATTCTGTGATCTTGTCCGTATTATAGTACGACGATGAATGCTATTTAGGCGTACAATAATTTATTATTACAAACCTAGAAAATGCAAACGAAAATAAACATTGGTCTTTATAACTCACTATTTGCACATTACGTGGGTAGGGGATAATAATAATTATTATTAGGGCATTAGTTACTTCAGAATACGTATTTGTAAACGTGCTTTTGTTTCGCAAAGAATTTAAACACAATCAGCCAGGAGGTGTTTTAAACGAGCGAAAAAACGTGTCAAGTTAAATTAAAAATTATCAACCTGAGCAAGTCACGTTGATAAAAATGTGATAGAATCCAAGTACACTATGAAATATGATTGAGAATTTCGTGTTATTTTGTTTAGCAACGAATTTTAAATTAAGCTTTTAACTTTCAGCATATATTATAATAAGTACTCACAGAACACAGCTCTTTGGATACATTTATACATGCGAAATTGCGAAAAGTAACAGAAAAACTGACCATGACTATATAATATTATGATGCTATTGTGATAAAGCTGCTCTTATATTCTTAACCATACAATAAAAAAATAATTATTATACATTGGTACGTAAATTGTGAACATTTTAAATTTATATTAAATTCTAGATTCTAACGAGTGTTTGTGTGTATATATATTATATATATATAGACGATAACCACATTTCCATAAACGTGTTTAGATTACATTTAGTACAACTAGTACATAAGTAATATATATAATGTAATATTTATAACAAATAAACCATTAGTGATACTGATACATAATATAGATAGAGTAAGATTTTTTTAAACAAAAGTTTAAAGTTTACAAAAACGAGTTAATTGTTGCCGGGTAATTAAGCAACACGCATTTATCTGTATGTAAATTACTAAACACCTATGTTATTAATATCAGTATATTATAAATTATAATCATGGTTATCTGTAATGATTGACAATCGTTCAAGTTCAAAAATAATTACTAATCAAATCAATTATTACCTATCGGCTATTGGTATAAAATATTATTTATCCGTTTACCTTGTCACCACACAATATTTTATATAGATATGTATAATATAATAAACGTAGTTTACAACACATAGTACCTTCTTATTGTTTGATTATTTTTCTATGTATTATGTATAATAATGAATGTTTAATATTTTATACAATAGCAAACTAAAATTGGATCTTGAATTTTTGAAATAAAATTAAAATAATCAGATCGAACCGGTAGTAAAGAAACAGTTTGAACTTGGTACGGTGATAGTAACGAATTTAATAGATTTGAGAAAACCAATGTCAATAACCGCGCTGAACATAAGCATACAAATATCTATATTTATCGATATTGGTAATTCATAGAACGAGTCGAAATATTTTTTAAATTGATTTTAGTCGTATATAATTACGATTAAACTTTAAATACATACAGATAAACATTATCAAGTTTTCTGTTTTATATTATTAACAACAATTATTATTATTTATTTTACAGCTGATAGTTCAACGATAACGCATTACAAAGTATTAGACTGTATGTTGACACATACAGTCATATGTTGTGTTTCGCTAAGATATAAAAAATACTGCGAAGTAGTGAAAAATTTGTGTACGATCAACGAATTTTTTTTATATGTTATACACTTTTACGACTACGTTATTGAAATCGGAGTTGAAATATTTTTTTAAAGGATACGAGTACCGACGTGCTTCACTGTAGGTATACCATCCATTTTAATACACCTACATACCAACGTAGCAACTACGTTATAATTATATTGCTGTTGGTCTAAATTATTGAAATAATCAAATAATACATAAAACTCGACACGTACCTATGGAGGTCCGTCACTACACCTCGTTTCAAGTTCACACCGTCGCCGATACTGAAGTCTATATTGCCAACCCCAACGGTTTGATTGGTTTGAAATGTAAATAACTAAGTGATACGCGATTTGCACCGCTTTTGTCGGGGCGTTACCCGAATAGGGTCGTCGCGTACCTATGATACACCTGCAGCAGTATTTCTCGGCGACAGCGTAAATTATGGATAACTCCCTCCCGTTGTACTTACATTGGTATATAATATTATGGTTAAATAAACGAAATACACTGCATTAACGGATTGTGCAGTACGAAATCTGTACCCCTTCTACTACGACTTGACGATAGGTATAGCGATATCGCGAAAACGAGTCTCTCACCCGTGCGCGTTCATACCTGTGTACTTATATATATTATTAAATTGTACATATTGTGCAGTATAATATATTGTCTGCACTAGTGATCATCAGCTGATACAATGATACGCAACGTCAGACCAGTTTACGTCATGTACAATATAATTATGGGGGCAATTTTAAGGAGTGGTTCGGGTGTACATTGTGTACCCCAAGTTCAGTCGGCATACTCGTGGTTAATTAGTTTTTAACAGTAAACAAAGCCATAAATTAATACGTATAATAATGTATGGAAATCGAATTGTGGCTTATTGTGGGGAGGGGGATTGGTGATTTTGTGTGTATAATCTCGAGAAAAACCGAAAAAAGGTCCTCAAGAGCGCACCCGGTTTGCACGTGAAATTGCACCCTTGCACATCATCAACATCATCATCACGACGATAGCGATGACTATACATAAAATGAACACCTACATAAATAATACACACACACACACACAATATATCGTACGCGATATTAACGCGCAAAAGAAAAGGGTTCGGCCGTGGGTCGCGCGACGACGCTAGTCTGGCGCGCCCGTTTAAATATAGACTGGCGGCGTCGCGCGTCTGGACACCGCGGTCGCCAAAATAACCGCGTCAAGACGGCGGGGAAACGCTCTTTATACGGGGAACGGGAACGACTGGGCCGGTAAAAAAAAAAACGGAATCGTCCGGTGGTTACGGTGTCGGAGGAACCGCGCAGGACCGGCTGAGTGGTGAGGGGAGTGGGAGGGGGGGTGTTTGGAGGCGCGGTAAAGAGAGACTGTATAGAAACGGTGCGGTGTACTCACTTCAAATAGTAAATCTGTCCTTCGGGTGTCCGGGCCTGTTCCCATCCCTGCGGCAACGGTCCCAGCTCGTCGATGGCGCTGGACACGTCGTAGCTACGCTGCTTGGCGTGCTGCTGCTGCTGCTGCTTAGCCGCGCCGACGGCATACGTCTGCTGCAACGAGGCGGGCGAGCTGTGCGCGCGCGAGTGCATCGGGACCGGTCCACCCGTACACGACTGTCCCGCGGCCGTAGTGCCGAACGCCGAGTCTCCCGAGTTTTCGCGGCTGTGCGATATGGATGGCGACTTGGAGCCAGTGGACGGCGGGTTGAAGAACGACTTGGGCAGCTGGCGCATGCGCAACGGCAACTGCAGCGGCTTCTTGCCGTCCGGCTTCAGCACCGTGTCGAACAGCGCTTGCAAGTCCGTCTCCGAGTTCTGGTCCACCCGGACCACCAGGTTGCTGTTGACCGCCGGCGTAGGGCTGCTCGGTCCCGTCGGTTCCATTTTGATGCTGACCTGTTGGTGCTGTTCCTGTTGCTGCTGCTGTAAACCGGACATGTTGACGTCTTCGGTGCGTGCGCGGGTGGTCGTGTTAGATCGATCAGCTGTAGCCGCCGCTGGTGCACATCAAGGTGTAATGGTGTTTCCGGTGCACAGGTATAATATTATACCGGCGACGGATGAATATTATATTATTGTAGCGTATTATAATATAATTGGCGGCAGCAATAATTACGATATTATATTACGACGATACAGTGATGTAATAATAATAACAACAACAACAACAACAAACAACAACAAAACAACAACAACCAACAATAACAAAAACGCCTTCTCCTCTTCTCTACACTACGTCCGTTTTCCACCAGCAGTCACCGTTATGATATTAAAGTACTATACCATTTATTTTACCGTCGACTGTCCGGTCGCGCCTCGGACGAATGTATTTCAATTGCAAGTGCGATGACGATTTCGGAATATACGTTTTTATTATAATTCTCGACGACGTCACAACAAACGCGCATTTACCGAACGGGCTCGGACGGACCGAACACAAACGCGTTCACTCCAAAACTGTCTGGCGAGTGGCAACTGGCTAGCGCAACTAGTATCAGCGCGGTCCGCACGCACGCACCGCACAAGCGGGGGCCGCCGCGGTTGTCGTCTAAGCGGTGGGGACTCCTCGACACGTCGGGCGCAGTGTAACCGCATACCGGCACGCGGCCCGCGCCGCTCATGCCGTCGGGCCGCCGCCGTTTTGGACGCACTGCCCCGGTGTAGGGCGGTTCGGTCCGCGCGCGCCGTATAGTGCACAAAACGACGGTTCTTCCGTAGCCGGTGCGCGGCGATTCATCGGCCCGGCCGTCCGACGCCACTGCACCGGTGCGGGTCGCGCGCGTGTGCGATTCACACCGTCCAGCCGCCGTGTAGTACAGCGACCACGACGGCAACGCTAAAGAGAGGTCATTCATAAACAACGGACGGCGGCGGATTTCGTCCAATTACACGAGCCGCGCACTGCTGCTGCACTTGTTAAACGTATACAATATAAATTACGTCATTGCACTTCATTTGTTTGGTGTTTTTTTTTTACCCGCGCGCGTGCAGTGTACGCAGTTTTGTACCGTCGATCTGTACGCGTGCGGCGGATTCGGAAGACTTCGAGACCATATTTTTTTTTCTATATCTATTTTCGCCCATCCGTAATGGATCCGTTAAATATTATACCCGACACACGCGTGCGTGTATATAATTATATTTTATCCGTACGCAATATTTATTACTTTATATATGTATATGGATACACCTCCTAATCTCTATACGGTTGCATATCCCGTAGCCGGACAATGATCTCCGGTCATATTATTGTACCAATTTGTACGCATCGATATCGATTACGTCCTACCATAATATATAGCATCAATATTATATTCCATACTAATATAATCCTGCAAACTTATAATTAATAATATATATATATATATATATGTTTTATTAATAAAATCATCATGATTAATGAAAGTCGATATTACAATGTATAATTAACACGATGGTCGTCTCTATTAAGTTAAAACCTTGTGTTAGAGTTCTAAAAAGAGTGATGATACAATAATAATTATTATCGCGAAAGCAAATTATTAGAATCATATTATAAATATTAAATACAGGTAGTATATTATATATTAATACAAAAGTAAAAGAGAATATTAACCAAAAAAATAAATGATTTAAACTAATAGTGAAAACAACCAATTTATATACAATTTGTTTAGCAATACTTTCAGAACAGTTAACATTTATTTTGTCTTGACAATGCATGTAGGTACTCAAAGAATAGGTAAACCTACTGTATTGATAATTTACAAGAGATTGTCCAAAGGATTTACTAATATATTTATTATTTTATAGGAATATTGTTCAATCTATATATTATTTTCCTTTTTAATTTTAAAAATTTACAGTTATTATCTTTGATTAAACTTATAAAATCGAACATAATGGCAATTTATATAAAGAAACTTAATAGGTAGAAATTCAAACCTAACCGTCTTAACCTAACTCTCTATAATTTTGTTTCCTAGATCTTTGTTAGAACTCTTATAATACAGTTCATCTAAGTCATCTGTATAACCACGCGGGCTCGTTTACCGCGACCGTTGATTGACACGCACTGTAGCAGTAATCAGTGATTTACATCACGATTATTCGAAGATTAACCCTCATTTAAGAATAGAACGATCGGCGATCAAAGTTAACAGACGTAGACAATTATTATGCTCATAAAATACCTAAATAAATAGTCTAATATTGTATAGTTATAGTAAGTTATCGTCTTGTCTCTCGTGTGCACTTATGTCGAGAAAAGCTAAAACGGTGCAGACTTGGACTTTATATATTAATTATTAATTATTAAATATGTACCTAAACGAATTGGATTTTATGTTCCATGCTATTATAATAGCCGATACTTGCACTGAAATAAAGAATCTCGAAACGTTTTTAAGGCACTGTGTGAAATTTGTTGAACAAACATTATAAGTAATATAATATATCACCTGCAGTAAACGTAAACGATATAATATTATTTATACATACATATGAGTAATCTGGTAATCCTTAGACCCAACAAACATCAAGTTTCTTTGCGTTAGGTACCTCTATATATCGTGGCTCATTCCTATACACGCGTATTACCCTCGAGATGTAAAGATAGGTTTGTACCTAAATAGTATCATATTATTTTGAATATATATGGGTAAAATGTATATAGATATACACATTCTACAAATAATATTCACACTTAAGGTCGTGGGTGTATCAGTTTTTTGAGAAGGGTTTTGTATTTTACCTCATTGTATACTAGAAACGAATAACTGTAAGATATACTTATTATATATATTACTATATATATATAGGCGTAGGTATTTCGGTATATTTGGTAAAGTGAAATATGCCGATGATATACAATGTTGAAATTTTAAACCATTGAATATTTACTCAGTTACCTATTACCGTTGTGGTGTGATAGATTGGTAGGTAGTATAAAAATTAATATAATAATACAAATATATAGATATTATATTATATACACACCACACACGTTAAAAAAGCTTTAGGTAAGTATCTAGGATTATTTTTTTTTAAAGTATAACATATAACGTTAAAAACAATCGTATTGTACTTTATATATGGCTTCGCTCAAAATCTAAAATAAAATACTGTTTAATAATATAACATACGTTTTGCCGTATAACACTTTTTGAAGATTACGTTTTAAGTGATACGCTACAGTTATCCTTTTTTACCTATACATGTATATATATATATTTATTTGTAAAATTCTGTTACATGTAACAATTTTATCAGTAATGCAAATAAGGAAATGCAGATAATTCTGCTGTATTGGGATTTTAAGAGATCATCAGAGGCCTTTTTGTCAGTTCTAAAACAGCAATAAAAAATAACTTTCCAGAGTACCTATCTATTGAGTATTTTTTTTTTTAAAGAAAGTTGGCCTTTTAGTTTTTACATTTGACAACTAATAAATTTATAAAAAATTTTTTGTTCTTATTATCACGTATAGTTAGATATAGTTTCGCACATGGATTGGAATTTTGTTTTAGGTGTAGGTATGTCAGTGGCGTGCTCAACTTTTTTGAAAGGGGGATATGCATTTTTGATTTGTCACAGACCCTAAATTTTTTTTCATGTAGGTAATATATCATTATAAACAAATCCAAAGGGGGCAGAATAAAACACACTAATCCCCCCGGGAGCACTCCACTGGTATATGTTGTAAATACACATAATATAGTCGTAGTTTATTTACAAAATCAATGTTTTATGAAAGACAATAATATTGTGTAAATGAATAATTGGCAAATACTATTGTTGAATACGTTTATAAAGTTTAATAGTTTCAAATAAGTACCTAAATAATCAAAAATATCCATGTATATGAATATGTTTTATAAATAATTTTACTGTATATAATTGATGGTTTATTTTCCTGCAGATACATACATATTTACCTATACTTAAAAAAACAATTATAATAATACATATAGCCACTGAGTTATTGAAATAATGCACTTCGACGTGAACTAACTCACAATCAACAATAACGGTTTTCTTTTCATACACATACTGACATACTGTATGTCTATATATAATACATTAATACATAATATTGCAGTGAACCTACCTACCCATAATTATGTATTGTTTTCCAAATTTAATTGACTAAAAATAAAAACTGCACGTATAGTGCATCTACATAATACAGGAAGTAGACTAAGTAGGAAGTTATTAACCCATTTGGTTTGTTCAATTTTTGCAAGTGTATCCGGCTATACTGATAAACTACCGGATGAATATTAATAAGAATTTTCACAAGACCTCGACGACCAGGGCAAGTGGGTAAATTTTCAGATGAGCTATGGAAATAGTAAAAAAAGATACCCAACAAGAAAATAATATATTTTTTAAGCTTCACCACATTGAATAGGTGTACCAATAAACCTACTTACATATTATTCTCGGTATTATTCTTAGCGATTTATCATAATGTCGAAACTAATGAAATAATGACATCATGATTATTATGTAAAATTGTAAACCGATAAGTAGGTACTAAATATAAATTATTATAAATTATTTTACGTTTTATAAATTCTATTTGTCACAAGTATTAATATTTAACAATGATAAAAAGTTTACAAATTGTATTATGAGCTAACGCGATGTCGAGATAAATTCATCTAGAAATATGAATATTACACGCGTTGATATAATATTAAACTATTGTTCTTAGTAAGCAGTTACCTACATAATAATTATTTATATATACAATTATATATATATATATATTTGTATATATATATATATATATTATATATATTACATTATATTACAAACAGAATAATTATAAAAATATTATAAATCATAAAATGTATTATAATCAAACGTGTAAAATTGTATGGAAATATAATATAAATTATATAGGTTATATTATTTTTCTGTGATTAAATTATTATAGCCACTTGAATGAATGTTCTTAGAGCATTTTTACAAATTTAACTAAAATTGATTATTCGCGGGCTACGACTAATACTCATTTATATATACATTCATGTGGTTTTTTTTTTAAATAAACATTAATTTTACTATATAAAAATATATTAGTAAAAACTATTCAATAAGGGTAGGTACTAAGATTGTTTACAAACTGTAAAAGTGTTGATTGTTAAAGAATAATTAATGTTGATTTTAAAAAAAAATCACTTACAGATCATTTAAAGAAAGTATATTTATGAACAGATTATTATTTATTAATTAATAATTGTACTTAAAAAAACATTTATCTAATTGTAAAACATATAATTTGGGATAGTAGGTATAATAAAATGTATATAATAGATACAATTTATTATAATGAATAATTAACAAACAAAAACGTGTTAATAATAGATATACTTAGGCTAAATTAGCTATCTGTGTAAAAGCGTCATTAGTTTGAAATAATCCTGAAATTAGTTTTTCGAATAACCGATAATATTCTGTTTTTATTTATAATTCAAGTGAGTAATAAATCTATAGGTTAAAAAGGGTAAATAAAATAATTAACCAATTAATTAAAAATGTAATTCATATGTAATTTTCCAAAGCTGTTTTTATACGATTATCCTAAAAGTCGATTTATCAATTATTGTCTTTAAATAAATTCTTTGGGTTTATAATAATATATATTGACAAATGTGTAGATATTACATTAAATTGACTAAAATTGTAAAGTATATATATAATTATTTTTTTAAAGTACCTACTATTGTCTTACACGATTGTAACGTATCTTTCTGTTAATAGCAATTCGTTTTTCAAATTGATTTTTTTAAATTAAAAAATACAGCATATAATAAAATACAAATTAATATTTAAATGATTTAATCAAAAACATTACAAGGCAGTTTATCATTTTTCTATTTTTAAAATCACTATTATCTTAGGATTTTTCTCACATTTATTTTGATTAAAAAAGGAGTTAGTAGATATAATTATATATTATAATTTATAATGCATATTAAAGTTAATTACCACTAAATCAATTCAACATTAAATTATAAATAAATATAAGTTTGTACAAATCTAAAATAAATATAATTATTTTAATACCAAAATATAAATTGATATTAAAGTTAGGAGTTTGATTCTACCAATATTTGCAGTACGTGAATATGTGATTATCTAAAAATAAAATTGGAACATAATGTAGGTATGTATTAACCTTTGCATTGTCTAGTCGATGATTAATATTATTATTATTTTTTATCTAATTTTGTAGAATTTTTTAATAAGAAACACTGGATTTGTTCTCGTATCAACCCATTCATCTAGATTTTAGAGTAGGTATAGCAATGTTTTTGATTTTCTAATGGTTTAATCAAAAGTTATTTGCAATAGATCACCATGTTAACAATGTAACACCAATTTCAATATTATTGTAACATTATATAATTATATAAAAGTGTGTACATAATATACATGTAATATATATACAGTGTCTAGTGAGGATTTACTCACTGCAATATCTATTATAATAATGGAGATATCAAAATTCTGTTTTTTTTTAAAAAAACTCAAATGAACAAGACTGAAGTATGTTATATTTTAATTTAATTAAATTTTTTAGTAAAAAAGTTAAAAAAATATTTTTTATTTTATTATTTTCAAAAAAAATTATGCATTTTTAGTGTTTATTTTTCTTAAAAATTTATGTTTCAACATTTTATTTTCATTAGTATCGTAATTTTTAATATTGTTTTTAATTTTGAAAATATTTTTACTTTATTGTACTATTTTTTGGGCACGAGTTTGATAACACTGTCATTTAAATGATACTAAATAATTCACATTTTTTCTCCAAACTAGAAAAAGTCATGAAACTTTTGAAAATTAAATAATGAAACGATAGAAATAAACTTTACAAAATGGTTATCTTAGATTTTTTCAATATAATTTAATAAAAAATTTTTTAACTTTTTTATCAAACCATTAAATTAAAATGTGAAATATTAGTAGTCCTTGTTCTCGCGAGTCTCGCAAATAAGATGAATAATGATATCTCACTATCTCCATTATTTCAGGAGATATTGCAATGGGTAAATCTTCACGAAACACTGTACATATTATAATATGTTATATCTTATATAATATCTTTATTTGTAAAATAATTGTTGTCTTTTGTATTATTTTATAAAAATGTACATATATTTTTCTTTTATCAAATGAATCGGTCCTTAAAATAAATAAAAAATAAAATTATTTTTTATTCTGAATATATATTAATAATTAATATATAATTGTATGCTTGAAAGTTGAAACATATAATATTATCAATATTATTATTGTGTATAAACAAGTAAAATAATTGTGTATTTTATTAATTTTTATAAATAAAAAATACGTGTCTTAAATATTAAAATATAATTAACGCTACATGCTATTTATTGTTTCTAACTTCTATCTATATTCTCATTTGATTTAGATTATAGTAAAATTTTAATTTAGTATTTGTTAATATAACGTAGAATATAGATTTTGGTGAAAATAATAAATTATTATGAACTTAATTTGGTTCAAAATATAATCAGAATAATCATCTTCATACATTATCATTTGATTATTTCTTAGTCATGTGTTAATTAAATCTGATAATTTTTAGAATGTGATTCATCGATGTAACGACACAACAAGAACGATCCTATTTTATATTTTATTCAAGATTATTTTTATTACTTTAGTAGATATATTTTCACTATAATTAATTTAACTTATGATTAGAAAAATTATGACAATTAATTAATGAATATCACATTATTACTTATTAATGAATTGGATTATACACAAATTAAATCAATAGATAAATTTTAGAATTACCTACTCAAAAAAAAAAAACATGGTGTGGTTTAACGTATAAATAAATTACAACAATATAAATAAATATAATATTATACTCAGGAGAAAATTTATTTTTTTTCCTTGAAAATAACACGTGTAGGCAACCAAACATTGACATAACAACAGAAGTATTCACATATTTTAAAAATATAAATCCATTCATCTATTAAAATATTATTATAATCAAATAGTTAATTACTATTTCGCGTGAATTGGTTTAATAAAATATTTTAATGAAAATCTCATATAAATAAGAATTAAAGTGTGCAAGAATTTAGCCTAAAACAATTATTGGCTCCGATTGTCCATTAATAATTAGTTTAGCCTATTTTTTGTTAATAAAAAAGAAAATCAATAAAACTATATTAATCTGAGGAACAAAACAAAACGTGTACATAATAATATATGGATTGATTATAATATTGCTTCATAATAGTTTTATTTTTTCTCAGGAGATTTAGCGTTTTTAGAAACATTCTGCGATCCTTTATTGGTACGTTTTGGAGCTACTGGTGGATCATTTGAGACTAATGGTGTAGAATTATCAACAGAGGTCTGAGTTGCTTGAGCTGTTTCAACAGATTGAGATACGCATTTTACTGGCTCATCCGTTTTGGGTACAGGTGATTTAGAACTTTCTTCAACTATTGGTTCTGTACCGGTAACAGAAGATGGTGTTTCTTTTATAGGATCCACTAGTTCCGGTATTGGTAATTCTTGTTCCACTGATTTTAAAGTACACGCTTCAGATATCGGTAGTTCTTTTGCAAGTTCCGCTTCTGGCTTAGTCGATTTTAACTCCAATAACTCTTGAGACTCTTTAATAAGCACATCAGATTTTATTGTTTCTTTCACAGATTCTACAGGTACTTCTACTGGTACTACTACTGGTTTTATTATTTCTTGAGCTATGGTTGCGGGTGTGGTCGGAGGTGTTGGTGCAGTAACAGTAGGAGTGTCGGGTGTCTTTAACTCTTTCAAAATATCCTTGGACAGGTCAAGCTTTTCCAGTTGTTTAACAGCCGGATCACTACTATCGATTTCAATCTCAGAACTCACTGGTGGAATAGTAGTCGATGTCTTTTTCAAAGCAGATTTCAATGGCTTTGGTTCTTCAGTGTGCACAACTTCTGGCGGTATAGATGTTTTTACAGCAGCAGTCTCAATATTAACTTCTGGAGTACTTCCAAGAGTTTCATTTATCTTAGACCATATATTAGAAAAGCTGTCCTTGCCTAAATAATCCATGTTTCCTTGTTCCCAAGATTGGCGTCGAAGAAAATCTTCTAATGCTTTTTGTTCAATGGTTTTTTCACCCAATGAAACCCTTGCGAATTGTCCAGCCAAACCACCCTGAAAAAATGTATTCATTAAAAGTACATACATTGAAATTAGAATATTTCTAAAATTGATTGTATAAGTACGTATTATTATATTTTATACATATAACGATATATTAAATTATACGATTATGTACACTTAATAATTATATAATACTTACATCCATGTGACAAATCTGGTCCTTAGGTACCTCGCAATGTGTCGGAGAATCAGGACGACAGTTAATTACACTCAGACTGGAGATAGGGTTATTGGGAATATCATCAGAACATGCAGGATTTTGTTTATCACTTATTGGCCGATCTGGCTCTGGCATTTGCACTTGCTTTTGCTCATTGAATTCTCTAACTTCTTCAAAATATTCTCTATTTTGCTCATCATTTCCAAATGTATTACATTCTTCCACTAGATTATTCTGAAAACTACAGTCTCTTGTTTGCTCTTCCGTATGGAAGTTATTTATACAATAATTATTTTCCACACCCTGTTCACAATAGTTATTCGAATATACTTCCACCAAATGTCTATCACCATCAACATTTTCTTTTTCAACTTCATAATGTATTTGCTCAACCTTTCCAACCAAATACTCATCCCAAGGGTCAATAAAATCATAATGTTCCTCTTTTGGAGGATCATGAGTAGGAAAATAATTATTTGAAGTATTGCTATTATAAGTATAATTATTATCAAGAGTGCAATTATTTTGATTATAAGGAGTATAATTATCAGACGTATAATTGTTATTTTGGAATTTGGGATGAAAATCATAGGAATAACGGCTACTGAGGCGACTTTCTATCTGTGTAAAAAAGCAAAAACAAAACAAAACGGTGCAAGTTACTTGTGTAAAATTATAGAACATATGAAAATAAATCATTAAAAAAATACACCATATAAAACTAAATGATCGCATGCAAAAAGCTAAATAACCATTAATAGAAGCCCCAGCAGCAGTTATTAAGGATGAGTGTATGCATGTATAATTTAAAAACTAAATGTTAAGACTAATATTTAGTAAAGCGTTTAATCACTTTACATACCATTTTGGAGTAGTTGTAACACTGGATCTTTTGAATATTCCTATTTGAGCTTTACACAACACAAGTTAGTTTAAGCAAACAGTTAAAACAATGATTTTAGTACATAGGTATTCGATCCCAAAATGTAAAGGTAAACCTTATAAATTGACGAATTTAGTAGTACATAAGTAATATGTTACCATTTCGGTGGAAAGTCCAGGATGGACATGCCGACAGAACAAATCCCACCAAAGTTGCAATAATTCTTGTAATCCAGACCCTCCGTGGGTTGAAGTTACAAGTCTAGTCTCAGTATTAAATGACTGAAGCCAAGGTTTGCTAGAAGATATAAAGTGAACGATCTTCATATTTTGGCCAAACCTGAGAATTTTTTTTAAGTTGTATTACATTTTTAAACAAAGAAGATCGAATTAATTTCCTACTGTTTTAGTGCCGGTAAATATGAATACGTAGATGACCATACTACATTGTAGGTAAATGATAAATGTTTTGAAATATCTGTGTTAGACCATTCTTTGAAAAACATATTTAACAGCCCTTGGTCTCCTCCTAAAAAAAAGATGCAATCGTATTTAATGCACAATAACTGTTATAATAAAATACACTTTACCATCGAATGATCCTCTAGTCCTTGCAAATTCTAATAGCTGGCCGAATGTGTCCTGAGAAGGTTTATACACAAAGACACCAGAGTTGAAGCAATCTGGCCACCCTGGATCTGGAGCAGCTGATAATTCCTCGCGTTCAAATAGTTCATCACAGTTTTGCAATACCTTTTACATATAATTAATTTGATAAAATATGACGTATAATGACGCATCACCTAAACTAGTTTTCTGTACAAAGTCCGGCTAAAAATTGTTTTTATTACAATCAAAGTGAACTTTGTAATCATTGATTTATATTATGTTTGTTTTACTTCGAGAAGTATTGTTTTCTTGCAATATAATTTTTAGAAATGAGTTTTTATTTTTATTGCCTATACGAGTATAATAGATATGTATTATACAATTATACATTATACATATAACAATATATTATGTACATTATGCATATACATAATAATGAATAATATATTATTATAACAGAAATCTATACTTACAATATTTACGCTTTTATTTTTCTTTATAATATATTCATTTTGTCGATACATTACAACGTATAGATAAGTTATATATTATTGAGTACTATGAGTAGTTTGTCGAAGTAAAAATTTGTAATCCTCATTAAAAAAAGATACATTATAATATAATATCCAAAGTGTCGAAAAAAAGTTAATAATCATTTTTTATAATTATCGCATTGCTTTTAAGAATATTTAAGATGGTTTTAAATTGTTTGTATCGTTAGAATACTTATAGGTACAATGTTAATGCAAACACAAAATAATTTGTTTTAAAACTTAATTTGTATATTTGACTTATTACGAAGTACTACATAGCTCTAGCCTACATAGTAGGATTGTCGGAAAATGTTTTATTAAGCAATACATAATTAGCCTATTTAAGTAGCACTGTTACAATGTATATTCAAAAATAATATTAAGCAGTATTTTTGTAATCTCCAATTTTACATTATATTTCAGTACATTAATGTAAGTGATTTACACATTTAAACATTAGAACCGTGTAAATGCGCAGAGAACCTAAAATTCTTTGGAACGACCCCAAATACAAAATGTCTCAAGTGCTCCGACGTTGGCGTGAGTCTAAAAATACTAATAAATAACTGTGCTGAATAAATATACATTTTCGTAACTACGCACAATAAACTAAACTAAAATTTGCCATTGATTAGACAATATTAGATATATCAAAGAAAATTATAATTACCAGTATTTTATAAATAAACATGTACATATTATATAAAACGAATTACTGTGTTTGTAATTTATATTTTTAAGATGAAAATATTATAAGATAACGGTTGAAAATCAAATAATTACATTTAGTAATAGTTATTGTCAAACCAACAATTTAGTCATTAAATCATACCTAAATTCAAACTTAAAAACAGTTATTTAAAAAGTGTTTAAAGTATTCTTATATAATTCATTGATTAATATTTTAAAATGTACATATATTATTAATATTAATAATATTGTTTACTTAAAAATATTTATGATAATTGATTGAGGAAATGTATTGTTGTTTTTGAAACTAATTTGGAGTGCTTCAACTATAATTATTATAATTTATAACGTAAATATATATAATTAATAATATTATACATATCGACGGGTATAATAATAATACATTATTATTCGGTATTGCGTAAGAAAATCTAGCATCTACCTATAGAGGTAATATAGATACCAATAAACTTCTTTATTTTATAGTACGTAGGTACATACATCGTGAATACGATATATTAAAATTTAATAAAAAATTATTGCTTATACCAATGTGTCTGCGTCGAGGAATACGCATTTATTGTAGTTGGTAAACGTCCAGCAATGCAGTTTGGTGAAAGTCACTCCTAGTTCGGGGCGACACATCAGGGCTAAGTGAGTCTGATCCTTGGAATCCAATACGTCCACCACTTTGACTTCATCGAATACGGCTTCGATCTGTAGTCTACGTAATAATTAAAAACAAAATTGTTTAGAATTTACACGAAAAAAAAAAGAAGATAAGTGGACCAAAACTTAATGTTATGTATTGCGTTTCGTATATTCAATCGTACTTCATAGGCGCCGTTACGCCGGGTGTAATTAATATAGCTAATTTGTGCACTGTCCTAACAGCTTTCAATGAATGCGCCAGGACCAACGCTCCCAAGGAGTAAGAATCGTTCGTGGCTAATGTCACCCATGCATTGTCTGAAAATAATCGAAAAATAATTATTATATATTATTATAATTATTAATTTACATACATCATTCAAATTAAATTATTATAATTTCAAATTTGTAGGTTCAGTTTATATAAAATCACAAATAATATGTTTTACAAATTCTCATACGTAAATTAATATTAATCAAAAGAAAATAATTAATTGCTTTACGTTATTACTTCCAGTTTAACACGAGTATCCCTAAACATCATTGTTTGAACTGTTTGAAGTCTGATTAATGATTATATCAATGCTACAAATGATTGATGCTACTCGTACTTTAGTTTACTGGTTTGTTTACCGATTATTTTGATTTACTGACACGTGTGTTTTATAATCAATATGCTAATTTATCGATACAAATTAATAGAATGGCGTATTAATTTGTTACAGAATAACCATGGTTAATAATTAAAAAATAATGTATTATAATTCATTGTAGGGGCACTATATTATATTAATTAATCATTTTAAAACTTTAAATAAATATTTATTAACAAAATATGGTAGATTATTGGTAAATATTTATATTCTATTAACTAATGGATTAAATACTATTGATTATGAGATCCATAGTGATTATAGTTATTTATACTTATTAAGTTTTCCATACCTCAGGTTGTTACCTTTAGTCGACAGTAATTTAGTAAACAATTCAAACGCAAACCTTTTTTTTAGTTTAAATTTAAATATGATCGAATTCGGTCGTTTTATTATAGTTACTTTTAAAATAGTTATATCTATATATATGGTTTACAAAACCATAATCATTGAAGATCGTCTAGAACGTTCGTCATTAATGGATTACTGGTCTACGATTGGATTCTTTGCACTCGTAGAATATATTACCGACAAGTATGGCCATGTATTTTATTTTATTTCAAACTGAATTTGATCTGCCTGGTAAATTTACAATAATCATATATTTTATAATTTATTTGTAAAGCGGTTCTAAATGAAATCAACTAGTTCGAAAATAGAATAGTCTAAAAAAATATCCAACAATAAACTCATGTCAACATACCATGGTGTATATTCCTTTTTAATTTTCAGATTGTTTAACTGGTTACCATTTTACCAAGAAATTAAACTTGGCATTTCATTGTGGCTATATTTCAAATTTGGGATTCAACAATTATATACTAAAATCGTAAAACCAGTGTATCAACATAGTAGCTCATTGTTAGATCGTTTTATGAACATTACAGACATGATGTTCATGAATTTTGGGCACATTTTTTGGAATTTTCCAATTCGTGTTTAATCATTAGGTTCAAATGGACATACACATTTAAAATACCACCCAACTTATTCAAATTATTATAAATAAATAAACTGAGTGATTTATTTATCAACTATTTTGATGAATGCGGCATTGCGGCCACAAATTTGTTTTTATTAATTTATTTAATGTCAATAATACAATAATATTTGATAAACCTTATTATTTATCAAATGTTATTTTTGATAGTAAATAATCAATACAATTTCTTGTAATAGTTTTGTAAATCTGTATCAATATGATAAACGGGAAATTTGTTTTTATTCCTATATATTTTATACATTTGTCACTAAACTTTTTTTAAATATGTATGTGCACACAATTATACCTATTAATAAATATATTTTTATTATTCGTAAAAGAGTTGAGATTAATATGACACAACTTTTTTTAAGTAAATTTTAATTTTGGAATCGTTCCAATGCTTGTTGCTTTGGCCAATATATTACTGATTGAGCTATATGAGCTATCGATTAGTTGAACTACACGTGGGTAATCATAATCTATAAGTTATAAGTAATCGTAATCCAAATGCAGAATATAATACATTATTATCATATAAACAGTATACAGTAGTATACATTAGGCAATTAAAAATTACAAAAACATAATTAATAATAGAATACTAAAACATTTTAACCGGCAATCTAAATTTTAAAAGTTGTGCATTTTTAATAATTGTTTATTTATTAACGTTATTTATGTATTATTAGTTATTGCATACATATTGTATAGGTGTGTGCAACTTTTTTTTTTAGATTTATCAATCAATAACAACTACATACACTTTTTAGAATTGACTCAGTACAATTTATGAGCTCAATTAAATTTTGCTTCAATAACTATAATGTTATATTATTCTAATCAATGAAATTAAATATATATATTATATATAATATCATAGTATGTTGTATACTAGTATGTAAAAGTATTAAATAATGATATAATCAATAATTTTGTGATTCTCATTAATTTGGAATGTACCGAATAAATTAAACAAAATTAGTTCTGGCTATAAAAATATGCAAATAGTTCAAACATAATATGATAAGTTATCTTACTACTACGTCCTATGTCAACCAAAATACCTATTGCTGACACTATATTAATGTTAATAGCTATTACATAGTAATGTTTGTATACTAATAATATTTGTAGTTAGAATGATAAATTAAAAATTTGTCGTTATTTTTGTTAGTTTAAGTAATCGAATATTATATAGTGCAAACAATCAAGTAAGTATGATAATTGAAATGAAAAAGTCTGAATTTTTAAAACTTAAAGAATTTTTGTTAAATAGGAAAATGCGGTATAACGGTTTGAATCCACAAAAACGTCGGCGTGATGAACAGTCCTAAAATGTCTATTTTTTAAGTTTTCTCCAAAACTATTATAGCTATAAAAAGTTGGTCAATAGCTCATTAAAAAGGGATTATCAAGTATCTACAAAATAAAAGATTAAAAATTTTCAAAAAAATTATTTAATTTTTCACAGTTAAAAAAAAGTTATTTTTTGCTAGATTTTCATTTAGTGTGATGGATTATCGAAACTGTAGAACTAATTTTGTTATTTGGGGTCTTGTTAGATTCGCATTGGCTAGGAGAAGTGCTATGAAAATTTTCAAAACTTTATCTTCAATCGTTAACTCACTACAAAACTATAAAGCTGAAAAACATAAAAAAAAACGCCCAATAAAATGTGTTTTAATTTTTTTTGAAGCTCTGTAGAGAATTAACTATAATAGATAAAGTTCTGAAAATCTTCACTACACTTTTCCTAACCAATGTGAATCTAACAAGACCCCGAACAACAAAATCCGCTCTCTGGTTTCAGACATCTATTTCACTAAATGAAATGAAAATAAAATACATTATACATACATATTGCATACAATTAATAAATTTCTAAAAATTGAAAATCAAGAAAGTTTAAATGCCGATCTCTGACTTGGCAAATGTTTTTATTTTTATTTTTGTAGTTTATATTTATAAAAAATATTTAGTTATACTGTATAATTTCCACACTAACAAAAAATCAAAATAAATACACGAATAAATAAGTAAACCAAAATATAAAAGTAATAAAGTAAATAAATTTAATAGTTACATGAAATGTAAATAATTAAATTTACTTGAAAAATAACTTTTAAATCATTTCGAATTAGGTACATTGAATACATACTATTTTACATTAAGTACATATAGGTTTTAATTCATAATAATTATTATATACCTAATAAGTAAAAGTAAAAATAATATTGGCCTATGGAGCCAAAGATGTATTTTAACCAATAGTAATAATAAATAGTATTTTATTTTAAATCAATTGTACAAATTGCAATTTCTTTAAATACATGATAGGGTCAATCTAGGTCAATTTTTGAGTTATCTATACATCGAAACGAGTGTACTAAACTGTAACCAATCACAATTTAAAAATTAAATTATAATATTATATATTCAGGCATTTGACTTTGAATCTAAAAATAACATGATAAGACGTTTGAGCCATTAAAAAATATAAATATATATTATATCTAAAGACCTTCAGGTAAATAGTAAATTATTATAAACCTAGCTATTAAAATATATACATATTTGTATAAAAGTTCTTTTAAACAATTAATCTAAATGTTTATTCGTAGTTATCACAGTTAAAATTTACTAACACAAGAACATTTTAACAGCATAGGACTGTACAAATTTACTACCTATTATAAAATAATAACATAATTTTACTGAAGACAGTTGCTATTATAAAATACTGATAATGAATCAATATAATATTTTATATTATTTTGAACGTACGTTAGTTATCAAATAGTTCACGGGTATTCATTGCGTAAGAAAATTAGTTTTGGAAAAGTTTAAGATATGCCTATTATTACAGGTATATGGCTAATAGACATAATAGGTTTATTATCTACTTATATTTTGTTATCAGTTGATGAGATTAACGAGTATTATTTTTTCGATTGTTTTAAACATGTTAGAGTAAGTATTTCATTCAAAATTATTAGCATACTTAAAAGTAATATATTTATAACTTGTAAATATTATAATCATTCTATGTATATTGTTTAATTTATACATATTTATTTTAACTTATTAAAGAAAGTGAAAAAAAATTTAAGATATTTATTGAAATTTGACAAGTTTTAAACATATTTAATCATCAAAAACTATTTAAAATATTTAAATTTTAAATTATGTTTATCGTATATAAAAATATTTATTAACTTAATACATATAATATGATACTAATGAATTACTTTTAATTATGAACTTTGGAGTACGTAATCTTAATGTAACTTTAGAATAAGAGAGATGATACTGTGAGTATTAAAGTATATAATTGGCCTTTAAATAAATTAAGGTCGTTATTATTAATCGCAACGCTAAGCGAGTACAGCTTATATTCAATCATCAAGTTGACTTATTCAGTATTACTAAATTGAATAAACAAGTTCAGTATTAATTTGAGTATGTAGGTACACTCAAGATCATTTAAATTACGATTGTTTTGTAATTATGATCAACATTCAATTCAAACTTTATTTAAAATCAATGGAAACTAATTAATTATGTATAATTTTGTTGTAATAAGTCCATTTATAATTTATCAAACTAAACAAATTGTAAAATAAATTATATATTATTCAACTTCCAACAATTTATTTTAAAATCACCTTAATAATTTACACGCGTTTGCACAAAAGTTATCATGCCAATTGGTTATAGTTACTATATATTATCTTTTATTCATTTATAATAAACATTAACCTGTTGTGACTGGCTTATGAAAAAATATTTTATTTAATCATAAATAATATAATAGTGTCTAAAATATAAATAGTTTTAACTTCCTTTATCTAAGTTTTTTTATACGGTAAAGTACCATTTTAGGGCATCACTGAAGTAGTATCTGATTTAGTATACCTATTAAATATTAATACGTTTCAATTCCTAAAGGTACTGGATCTTATTATCATTTTTTAATATGATATGTATTATTGATAGGTTATTTAAAAAAAATGTATTATCGACAAGTTAAAACTCAAAATTGTAATTAAACTTCCATTTATCTCACTAAAAAGTTCTTCACTTTATGATAGGTATAAAAGAAATGCATTAATTTGTTATCAATATAAATATTTGAAACCAAGTTAAAAATAAGAGAAAATATATAATAATTAAGAATAATTTTGACATAGCATTTAAATTTTGACATATTTATTATAAGGTAATTATTATTATTATTAGGTAATCAAAATTACATATTATATTTTTTTTATAAGTAATAGATTGAGAATTGTTATAAAAATTAACTGTCTCTTTGAGTATGTTCCTTTTACTTTTACAGTTGTGAAGAAATAAACTATACTTGTGTGTTATAATACCATTAATGGAAAATAAAAGCTGTACAACAAATATAATTAATCTGTATTTTATTTATTTTGTTACTCGGCGTTATATATTAACATTTTTAATACGTATATGAAAAACTCGCAATTGAATTGTACAACTTCAATTATAGTAATACAATTTAAATGTTTACTATGATTTCAACGACATAGCGACTAATTGAATATCTACAGTGTTAAATGTGGAAAATATATAAAAGTTATATAATTATAATTTAACGTAATTGGTATATCATATATATATATATATGTATATATAATTCAACGTTTTATCAGCGGGACACCTTTTGGCATAATAATAATCTACGGCAAACAGGTAATTCCGTTTCAGATAATATTAAAGATAAACTAAAAGAAACATTTGAGTAGTGGCTGTAGCTGGTCAAAATATCATCACTATCAAAAATGTAGATTATTTCGATCAAATTGAATTATATGTACTTTGAGATTTAACACCGCTACATAACGATCTTTATATAAGTGACGAAAGCTAGAAGAATACGAGATCAATGGAATCGAAATTCAAAAGCAAAAAAGCGCGTAACTAAAAATCTAGAGTTGAGTATTATGCGTAGTTATAACTGCGCAGTCGTTGATGTAATAATAGAGTAGACCACTGCTACGATATAAATATAAACATATGTATAGATGTATAAGTGAAAAACTAGAAAAATCGTCATCACTATATCACTGTGATTGCTGTATCATTCAACAACATGGTAATCAACGGGGTTTGTGTTTGGAAGGGGGATGTAAATTTTTTCAAAAATTAAAAAGTTACCTAACGAGGTCATAACGAGGCATCACTAACTTATTTTTAAATCTTTTTATTGCTTTCAGCTTATATGAACTTTTTGTTGTACAAAAACGGCGAATTTATATTAAAAAATTGCATTTGATTGCATTTCTGTGTTACTTTGTTGTTGTTCACATTAATAATTATGATCGATGTTCGATGAATGATCCTTTTGTTGTTTCGAAAATGCAATTTACTAAAAAAATACGTTAAAATGATACACTATCATTGTTACCGTTTAAAATTTTAGTTCGATTGATAATATCGTACAATGATATAATGATGAATGGGTTAGGAACATTCACATCCACACAGAAATTGAAGATGTGATTGCAGGGCTAAAAATCTACCACTAACGACGGGCGTGACTGTAAGAAAACACGCGGTCGCGGTCCAGTCGTCACCCCGAGAGCGAAACAAAAAAAAACATATCTAGAAATAGAGAAAAAGTCGCCTTCTTCGGCGTGCAAGTCGAAAACTTGTATGCAATAATAATGCTATACAAACATGAAGTATAAAAATACACGTTATACGAGGTCCGTATGTATTGGATAATATATACAGGGTGTGAATCTGGCAATTTTACGTTAAAAAAACATCAAATCAAAATCGTATATTTTGAGCGACACATCACAACCAGCCTCCATCGATATTATACGACAATCCATAATATTAAACCGTTCGTACTGCAGTTTCACAGTATCTAGATACCTACGCCAAACCATTTCACGGAACAGCGCGGGAGTAAACACACCTACTGTATTAAACCAGTTACCAGCTAGTATTCAATACACATTATAGACACACCCTGTATATTACCTATGCACGTAATACTACAATATAACATAACGTGTAATAATTGCAAGGTGGTAGTTTTACTCACTCGATGACGACATGATTCGCGTATCGCTTTTCACCGGTCGTCGTCGTCAGTAGATGTAAAATATTGGATGTCTCCTCGGCCGCGGACTCTGTTGTCCTGATGCAGCGGGCGTGCACTCAGGTCACCGGACACTCGCGTGCGTGCGTGCAGGTGTACTTGCACGGGTCGATCGGTTCGTTGCACAACGATATTCGCTGCGCGCTATATGCCGCTCCAAGTGTAGGTACGTGTACGATTCGTGTGCGTGTGTAACAATCTTCGCGGGAGACTGGGAGTGAAAACTCCAAACTTTGATCGACGACTGTTTGGAATTTACGACGATGGTGTTTCTTATCGAATAATAATGTATGTAAATTATATCGTTTGGTGATGAGCTTTAGTTTTCTTTTCCTCCCGGAAATGCGTTATGCGGCAAACGACAACGAGAACGAGAACGACGACGACGAGATCCGGTCAATGTGCACTGCTGCACGAGAATGACGCGCGACTCGGCCGGTACGTCCTATACGGTCGTGCGGCGATTGCGCCGCTGCCGCTGCGTGCGTCGCGATTCCGGCGGCAGCGTTCGCCGATCGCACTCATCATTTCGATTGCGTTGTATAACAATAATAATAAAGTCGGTGATTATGATTATAAATAACAACATAACGTGCGCCCGTGCGCGTACGGCCGTGTGAACGCAGAGTTCAACAGAATTCTGTTTTCGGGGCTGTCTGTCGAATCGTTGTTTTGCCCCGGTGTTTGTGCCGCGGGCCATGGTTGAGAAGCTGAGCCACAGCAGTTGTATAAATGCTTTTATTTTCAAAATTAAACACTGGTGTAAAAAATTAAAAAGTTATTATCGAATCTGGATAATAATAATTCTTAAATCATTGTTTTCGATACTGTATAACTACTAATATTTTACACACTCCGAATAAAATAAATAAAATAAAAAAACCAAGGCTAAGCTAGCCCATTCGTACTACTCCCGCGGTTTTCAAACGTCTATATTGTAGTACTCGAGTGCAATCAGTGCAGATTTTCACGGTTTTTACGAAATACATAGTAACATTATATCTATTTATCTATATTCGAGTTTCGTTATTATTATTTGCTTTAGATATTATAATAATGAAGAAAATTCCAACCGTTCAAGAGAACACACGGATTAGGTGTGCACATACAGACATACTCATCACCTTTTTTTATAATTTAAAAAATGACGTCATTATTCCAGCATAATATCCACTCTAATATATAGTATATTATTATTATATGTACCTACCCAGTACTCATAGAGCATGCACATGCACATGCTAATGTATATGCTATGCACTATGCAGTATATACCCGGCGGTAGTCGGTGCATTTATGTACAATGGCCACAGCTAGTGCACTATAATAGTGATATAATATTATCGTACCTGTCAAGGAAATGAATTGTGACGACTGGCTGTGAAAATATTTAACGTAATTTTTAAACGCTCTGTATGTATAAAGTATAACATATTATATTAGACATGCAGTCGTACGCGCGCTGTACGCGACCGTGTGAGCACATGTATAATAATATACATATATGTATTATGCGATGATATTATTATTATTATTAAGACCAACTCCGATGACGTTACCTATTACGAGTATTTCGTATAATAACGTTGTATCCGATAACGGCCGCTTGAACGTATAATAATAATACATATTATAATAGCGTACACACTACGCAGTCCTCCGAGACTCCGCGTGCCTTATACGCCCGCGTATATACAATATTATGATGATGATGTGTGTGTGGGACCCGCTACGAGACGATGCTCTTATCGCTTTGGTTATTTTCTCTCAACACACACTGATAATATTTATTATTATTATTATTATAAGTTACGACAACGACATTTATATACGTATATACATATATATACATATATATATATTATGCCCTCTGACCCACGAGTAATTATGATATCTCAATACGTGCTCTGACCTCGGGTATTGCACATAGTAAAATGACGTAAATCTTGCACGGACGCAGGATTTTTTTCCCCGGACGAAAGGTTTACTGCAATTGTTTTGTATTCAGATGTTTGGAATTACAAACGATTTTAAGTAGGTTTTCCAGAAAGAAAATTAAAAAAAAATTCATAGTAAAAATAAGAAATTTGTAAGAAATTTCTCATCAACAGACAGAGGTTACGTGGTCTATGGACTAATATAACGTGTATTGATACCCATAGGCGCAATTTGGGCTAAATTTATGGGGGTACTAAATTTATGTTGACCAAAGTGACCCGTGGGGGGCTTTGCCCCCCACACCCCCCTTACAAAACCATTCATGCATTCATCGTATTAACTTATTATTTATAATTAATAATAATTTATATTAATAAAAAAAAAACCGATTTCCAAATCAGAAATCGACATTTTCAATTTTTAGAAATGTATTAATTGTATGTTTGAGATATTTTATTTTCATTTTCATTTGATGAGATAGATCTCTGAAGCCGGATAACAAATTTTGTTGTTTGGATTCTTGTTGGATTCACATTGGCTAAGAGAAGTGCAGTGAAGATTTTCAGAACTTTATCTTTTATAGTTAATTTACTATGGAGTTTCAAAAAAAAATTAAAACACATTTTATTAAGTTAAAAAATAGAAATTTTGGGATTGTTCACGTCAATGTTTTTGCGGATTCAAATCGTTATACCGCTTGGGTGTGATACCGGATCTCTCTCGTTAATATTTTATGTTAAAGCTAGGTAGCTTAATTATCCACCTACTAATTACAACTGAGTTACATTTTTATCATTTTCCTATTAACCAAAAATTCAGACTTTTTTCATTTAAATTGCCATACTTACTTGATTAAAATCAAGAAAGTAAAAAAAAAAACATTAAAGTTTTACATTAAAGACATAGCAAAATTATTTATTATTTTATCTTTATCAATTTTATTGCTTAGATCTCTCTTAATATTAATAACTGACAAATTTGTCAAAAATTCGATTATTTTATTGAAAATTTAGGGGTGCTAATATGAAATTTGAGGGTGCTTAGCACCCCCAAGCACCCCCCCCCCCCCCCAAATTGCGCCTATGTTGATACCTATATGCCGTATAAATATTCTTACTACTCTATGGTATACAGAATCTAGAATAGGTACCTTGCGTATATTAAACACAGTTCTGTGACGATATTTTGTTGACAACATATTAAATTATTATCGTATCATAATATAAAATTGCGACTTTTGCATTAAAATAATATAATCGTGAGCGGCTTTTTCTTAAAAAGCTTCCAGTTAGACTTATTTTCAAAGCATAAATTAGACTTATGACTTATTGTACAGCCTGTTCAACTGAAATTATAAAACAATAATATTATAATATGCTTAGTATTAGGTACATACAAAATCGACAATAATATTGTTTGTAGGTATATTTTATTAGGAGTAAGATGGATAAGCTTTTTCGAAACAATTCACGTTATTGTTACACTGACGTTTAAACGTTTTAAGATTCCTAAGCCAACACTATTGGAATATTGGACGATATTGACGTTGATGGTCGATCGCAACTTTGTTATGTACGGTTTTTGATAAAGCGATTTGTATTATTCCGTCTGAAATTGACAGTAATTTTTTACACCGTTTGCAGAAATACTCGGATATTTAAGTACCTATCCTACTATACTATGGTTTACAAGTGACAAGTTTCGTGAATTTTGCATTGTTATTGTATTTATTTACAAGTATTTTTACAGTATTTATTATTATTTTTTTTAATTCTCGGTTTTATTTTATCGTACATCCGAGTTAAATAGACACTTGACTGGTGTTTTTTTATATTATTATCCATTGATCATAACTGTTTTTATGAACTTATTAGTTATTGCCAATGATTGATAAATTAATACCTCGATTTCATTTAGGTACTGCTAAAACTCTGCATAAGGCTAAGCGATAACGATAAGATATAATACTCTTATTTACTATTATTTTGAAACGTATATAATACATAATATTATGTAATTGTATATTTTATACAGTGTTATTTCATAATCAAATAACACTCACTATTTCAAATTATAAAAATATAAAATAATGTTTTTGAAAAGATTGTTCTTAAAATTCTTAAACAATTTACAGTCAAAATAAAACAAAATATGTATAGTTAAACGTGACCTAAAAAAAAAATTACACGTCCATATTACACTAAGACTTGTATTGTCTAATTATTTGAGTTATTATATTTTATAATTCGAATTTTGGGTCTTTTTCAATTCATGAACTTGAAGACATTCTAAAATATTTTTCCCCATATTATGGGTTTGATATTTGTTTTTAATAAGAGCGAGATCTAGATTTTTTGGGTTCAAAAATAACATTTTTGATTTAAAAATAAAACTGAAATCGTTTATTCATCTTATCCTTAAATGCCAGTAAGTTGTGTTCGTCGACCGGCCATATGGTAAATTCCTGATACGAAATTTTATGTTTCCATCACGTCACTGCATTTACGAATATAAAAACATTTAACTACATATTAAACTATCATAGCTTATAAAAATAAAGATATCTAAAGAAACACAATTAGTATTAAACACATTAAAAAAATACGAGTTTAGAATTTCTTATAGGTTTTGTAAACATTTTCAACGATCAAATACTATATATTCATCAAACGAAACGATTTCGTAAATTTACCGTTAAAATAGTGTTGATTATGAGTCTCAAATTAATATGTTAAATCGTTCGAGAAAATATTTTTAATCAGGAAAATAAATAACGCCAAAGTTTATAAAGTAGGTAATTATAATAACACGGTTCCAACATTTTTTACGTATTTAAATAACACGGGTTTCTTATTACTTATTAGTTATTATTAATAAAAGCATTTTACATTTTGAATTTATTGATCCGAGATATAAAATAATTAATAATATTAATACAATGTGTATATAGAAGTCAGAGCATTAATCATTTTAACATTTATATATAGTATATACTTGTTAAGTTATTTGATTCACTATACTTAATATTATATGTTATATCTATTCTATATTAAAAACATGAGTCAAGTTAACTCAACTGATTTAAATTGAAACTAAAAAACGTTGCCAAACTTTCAACGGACTACTCGATATTTTTAGTAACTAAAATATTATTATATAGTTCATTTAGACTTCTCGAAACTATATTATATTAATATATAACATTATTTACAATTAATCAAGTGTTTTTAGTTAAATGTAGTGAAGTATATAGTTATATTGGGCTTACAGAGAGGAATAAGCATTGGGAAAGTAAACCTTCATTATGGTTTGGTTCCACCATGGGTTTGCGGTATAGAAACTAATTTCGGATTTATATTATCAAAGATATTATTATATTATATATTCGTACGTTAGTTTTATACATTTAAATATGTCACAATGATATAGGTGTATTATGGTAATTGCTGTTGTAAATAACAGTAAAAAAAATATTAAACGAAAACGCAATTTAACAGAATAATTTCTTAACACTAAAATATGTGACGTGCATCCGTTTTTTAGTACGTAAAACATGGTTAATTATATTTTGTTTGGCAAATTACCACCGATGGTAGTTTAAAAAAAAAAAAAGCTTTTACAAGAAATTTAAAATTTGATAAATGTCTGGCAAAATATATATAATATATATTTACTGAAGTAACCATCTATTTCTGATAATTTCTTAAAATTCACCTACATGTTCAAAAGTTAGTCTATTATTATAGCTTAGGTAGTAGATTATATACTAATTTACGAAATTCATCGCCTGCAATTTTGTAATCGATAAAATTAAGTTAAGATTGACAAATCGTATATTATTTTGGTTGTTTTGTACAACATTTAAATATTTAATCTTCAAAAATTGAACTTATGTCATAAGTATTCAAAATATTAGACTGAATCGTATTTAATAGTTATCATAAGATTTGTACTTTGATAGATTGAGGTACAGGGTGTTGGGTATTGTAAGGACTTATCACACAACACTACATAGTACACTTAATAGTTGAAAATTTGGATAATCACAATATTTTAAAACGAATTTTTGACCATAAAAAAATTAGATATACTACCATAGCCCGGTATAACGTTTTTAGAGTGATGACGTTAATGCATCCGTCTTAAAATGACGTCATTTTAGTTTTTTTTGTGAAAAACGTCGAAAATGAACACAGGCCGTGGGCTGCCGTTATATAAAATAAAAATCTCGATTATTTCGCGTTTTTTTGCGCGCAAACCGTTGTGGCAACCCGTTTCGCGATACTTGTAAAGTTTCAGAGTCGAAAAATAAATGCTTCACGGCGAAAACTTGCATTCGATTTTTTTTCAAAAAAGTGGTTTTTAGCGAACATAGGTGGTTAGAATTTGGATTTTCGGCAATTTTTTGATATAGAAGGATGGTCCGACGGTCCCTCGAGTCCGTTATAACGTTTTTACAGTGATGACGTTAATGCTTCCGTCTTAAAATGACGTCTATTTAGTTTTTTTTGTGAAAAACGTCGAAATTGAACAGGGGCCGTGGGCTGCCGTTATATAAAAAACAAATCTCGATTATTTCGCGTTTTTTTTGCGCGCAAACCGTTGTGGACACCCGTCTCACGATACGTGTAAAGTTTCAGAGTCGAAAAATAAATCCTTCACGGTGAAAACTTGCATTCGAGTTTTTTTCAAAAAAGTGGTTTTTACCGAACTTAGGTGGTTAGAATTTGGACTTTTGGCAATTTTTTGATATAGAAGGTTGGTCCGACGGTCCCTCGAGCCCGGTATAACGTTTTTAGAGTGATGACGTTAATGCATCCGTCTTAAAATGACGTCATTTTAGTTTTATTTGTGAAAAACGTCGAAAATGAACAGGGGCCGTGGGCTGCCGTTATATAAAATACAAATCTCGATTATTTTGCGTTTTTTTGCGCGCAAACCGTTGTGGACACCCGTCTCACGATACGTGTAAAGTTTCGGAGTCGAAAAATAAATCCTTCACGGCGAAAACTTGCATTCGAGTTTTTTTCAAAAAAGTGGTTTTTACCGAACTTAGGTGGTTAGAATTTGGACTTTTGGCAATTTTTTGATATAGAAGGTTGGTCAAACGGTCCCTCAAGCACGGTATAACGTTTTTAGAGTGAGGACGTTAATGCATCCGTCTTAAAATGACGTCTATTTAGTTTTTTTTGTGAAAAACGTCGAAATTGAACAGGGGCCGTGGGCTGCCGTTATATAAAATACAAATCTCGATTATTTCGCGTTTTTTTGCGCGCAAACCGTTGTGGCAAACCGTCTCACGATACGTGTAAAGTTTCGGAGTCGAAAAATAAATCCTTCACGGCGAAAACTTGCATTCGAGTTTTTTTCAAAAAAGTGGTTTTTACCGAACTTAGGTGGTTAGAATTTGGATTTTTGGCAATTTTTTGATATAGAAGGTTGGTCCGACGGTCCCTCGAGCCCGGTATAACGTTTTTAGAGTGATGACATTAATGCATCCGTCTTAAAATGACATCTATTTAGTTTTTTTTGTGAAAAACGTCGAAATTGAACAGGGGCCGTGGGCTTCCGTTATATAAAAAACAAATCTCGATTATTTCGCGTTTTTTTGCGCGCAAACCGTTGTGGACACCCGTCTCACGATACGTGTAAAGTTTCGGAGTCGAAAAATAAATCCTTCACGGCGAAAACTTGCATTCGAGTTTTTTTCAAAAAAGTGGTTTTTACCGAACTTAGGTGGTTAGAATTTGAATTTTTGGCAATTTTTTGATATAGAAGGTTGGTCTGACGGTTCCTCGAGCCCGGTATAACGTTTTTAGAGTGATGACGTTAATGCATCCGTCTTAAAATGACATCTATTTAGTTTTTTTTGTGAAAAACGTCGAAATTGAACAGGGGCCGTGGGCTTCCGTTATATAAAATAAAAATCTCGATTATTTCGCGTTTTTTTGCGCACAAACCGTTGTGGACACCCGTCTCACGATACGTGTAAAGTTTCAGAGTCGAAAAATAAATCCTTCACGGTGAAAACTTGCATTCGAGTTTTTTTCAAAAAAGTGGTTTTTACCGAACTTAGGTGGTTAGAATTTGGACTTTTGGCAATTTTTTGATATAGAAGGTTGGTCCGACGGTCCCTCGAGCCCGGTATAACGTTTTTAGAGTGATGACGTTAATGCATCCGTCTTAAAATGACGTCATTTTAGTTTTATTTGTGAAAAACGTCGAAAATGAACAGGGGCCGTGGGCTGCCGTTATATAAAATACAAATCTCGATTATTTTGCGTTTTTTTGCGCGCAAACCGTTGTGGACACCCGTCTCACGATACGTGTAAAGTTTCGGAGTCGAAAAATAAATCCTTCACGGCGAAAACTTGCATTCGAGTTTTTTTCAAAAAAGTGGTTTTTACCGAACTTAGGTGGTTAGAATTTGAATTTTTGGCAATTTTTTGATATAGAAGGTTGGTCTGACGGTTCCTCGAGCCCGGTATAACGTTTTTAGAGTGATGACGTTAATGCATCCGTCTTAAAATGACATCTATTTAGTTTTTTTTGTGAAAAACGTCGAAATTGAACAGGGGCCGTGGGCTTCCGTTATATAAAATAAAAATCTCGATTATTTCGCGTTTTTTTGCGCACAAACCGTTGTGGACACCCGTCTCACGATACGTGTAAAGTTTCAGAGTCGAAAAATAAATCCTTCACGGTGAAAACTTGCATTCGAGTTTTTTTCAAAAAAGTGGTTTTTACCGAACTTAGGTGGTTAGAATTTGGACTTTTGGCAATTTTTTGATATAGAAGGTTGGTCCGACGGTCCCTCGAGCCCGGTATAACGTTTTTAGAGTGATGACGTTAATGCATCCGTCTTAAAATGACGTCATTTTAGTTTTATTTGTGAAAAACGTCGAAAATGAACAGGGGCCGTGGGCTGCCGTTATATAAAATACAAATCTCGATTATTTTGCGTTTTTTTGCGCGCAAACCGTTGTGGACACCCGTCTCACGATACGTGTAAAGTTTCGGAGTCGAAAAATAAATCCTTCACGGCGAAAACTTGCATTCGAGTTTTTTTCAAAAAAGTGGTTTTTACCGAACTTAGGTGGTTAGAATTTGGATTTTTGGCAATTTTTTGATATAGAAGGTTGGTCCGACGGTCCCTCAAGCCCGGTATAACGTTTTTAGAGTGATGACGTTAATGCATCCGTCTTAAAATGACATCTATTTAGTTTTTTTTGTGAAAAACGTCGAAATTGAACAGGGGCCGTGGGCTTCCGTTATATAAAATAAAAATCTCGATTATTTCGCGTTTTTTTGCGCACAAACCGTTGTGGCAACCCGTCACACGATACGTGTAAAGTTTCGGAGTCGAAAAATAAATCCTTCACGGCGAAAACTTGCATTCGAGTTTTTTTCAAAAAAGTGGTTTTTACCGAACTTAGGTGGTTAGAATTTGGATTTTTTGCAATTTTTTGATATAGAAGGTTGGTCCGACGGTCCCTCAAGCCCGGTACAACGTTTTTAGAGTGAGGACGTTAATGCATCCGTCTTAAAATGACGTCTATTTAGTTTTTTTTGTGAAAAACGTCGAAATTGAACAGGGGCCGTGGGCTGCCGTTATATAAAATAAAAATCTCGATTATTTCGCGTTTTTTTGCGCGCAAACCGTTGTGGCAACCCGTCTCACGATACGTGTAAAGTTTCGGAGTCGAAAAATAAATCCTTCACGGCGAAAACTTGCATTCGAGTTTTTTTCAAAAAAGTGGTTTATACCGAACTTAGGTGGTTAGAATTTGGTTTTTTTTGCAATTTTTTGATATAGAAGGTTGGTCCGACGGTCCCTCAAGCCCGGTATAACGTTTTAAGAGTGATGACGTTAATGCATCCGTCTTAAAATGACGTCATTTTAGTTTTATTTGTGAAAAACGTCGAAAATGAACAGGGGCCGTGGGCTGCCGTTATATAAAATAAAAATCTCGATTATTTTGCGTTTTTTTGCGCGCAAACCGTTGTGGCAACCCGTCACACGATACGTGTAAAGTTTCAGAGTCGAAAAATAAATCCTTCACGGCGAAAACTTGCATTCGAGTTTTTTTCAAAAAAGTGGTTTTTACCTAACTTAGGTGGTTAGAATTTGGATTTTTGGCAATTTTTTGATATAGAAGGTTGGTCCGACGGTCCCTCGAGCCCGGTATAACGTTTTTAGAGTGATGACGTTAATGCATCCGTCTTAAAATGACATCTATTTAGTTTTTTTTGTGAAAAACGTCGAAATTGAACAGGGGCCGTGGGCTTCCGTTATATAAAATAAAAATCTCGATTATTTCGCGTTTTTTTGCGCGCAAACCGTTGTGGCAACCCGTCACACGATACGTGTAAAGTTTCAGAGTCGAAAAATAAATCCTTCACGGCGAAAATAACTTGCATTCGAGTTTTTTTCAAAAAAGTGGTTTTTACCGAACTTAGGTGGTTAGAATTTGGATTTTTGGCAATTTTTTGATATAGAAGGTTGGTCCGACGGTCCCTCAAGCCCGGTATAACGTTTTTAGAGTGAGGACGTTAATGCATCCGTCTTAAAATGACGTCTATTTAGTTTTTTTTGTGAAAAACGTCGAAATTGAACAGGGGCCGTGTGCTGCCGTTATATAAAATAAAAATCTCGATTATTTCGCGTTTTTTTGCGCGCAAACCGTTGTGGACACCCGTCTCACGATACGTGTAAAGTTTCGGAGTCGAAAAATAAATCCTTCACGGCGAAAACTTGCATTCGAGTTTTTTTCAAAAAAGTGGTTTTTACCGAACTTAGGTGGTTAGAATTTGGATTTTTGGCAATTTTTTGATATAGAAGGTTGGTCCGACAGTCCCTCGAGCCCGGTATAACGTTTTTAGAGTGATGACGTTAATGCATCCTTCTTAAAATGACATCTATTTAGTTTTTTTTGTGAAAAATGTCGAAATTGAACAGGGGCCGTGGGCTTCCGTTATATAAAATAAAAATCTCGATTATTTTGGGTTTTTTTGCGCGCAAACTGTTGTGGCAACCCGTCACACGATACGTGTAAATTTTCAGAGTCGAAAAATAAATCCTTCACGGCGAAAACTTGCATTCGAGTTTTTTTCAAAAAAGTGGTTTTTACCGATCTTAGGTGGTTTGAATTTGGACTTTTGGCAATTTTTTGATATAGAAGGTTGGTCCGACGGTCCCTCAAGCACGGTATAACGTTTTTAGAGTGAGGACGTTAATGCATCCGTCTTAAAATGACGTCATTTTAGTTTTATTTGTGAAAAACGTCGAAAATGAACAGGGGCCGTGGGCTGCCGTTATATAAAATAAAAATCTCGATTATTTTGGGTTTTTTTGCGCGCAAACCGTTGTGGACACCCGTCTCACGATACGTGTAAAGTTTCGGAGTCGAAAAATAAATCCTTCACGGCGAAAACTTGCATTCGAGTTTTTTTCAAAAAAGTGGTTTTTACCTAACTTAGGTGGTTAGAATTTGGATTTTTGGCAATTTTTTGATATAGAAGGTTGGTCCGACGGTCCCTCGAGCCCGGTATAACGTTTTTAGAGTGATGACGTTAATGCATCCGTCTTAAAATGACATCTATTTAGTTTTTTTTGTGAAAAACGTCGAAATTGAACAGGGGCCGTGGGCTTCCGTTATATAAAATAAAAATCTCGATTATTTCGCGTTTTTTTGCGCGCAAACCGTTGTGGCAACCCGTCACACGATACGTGTAAAGTTTCAGAGTCGAAAAATAAATCCTTCACGGCGAAAACTTGCATTCGAGTTTTTTTCAAAAAAGTGGTTTTTACCGAACTTAGGTGGTTAGAATTTGGATTTTTGGCAATTTTTTGATATAGAAGGTTGGTCCGACGGTCCCTCAAGCCCGGTATAACGTTTTTAGAGTGATGACGTTAATGCATCCGTCTTAAAATGACGTCTATTTAGTTTTTTTTGTGAAAAACGTCGAAATTGAACAGGGGCCGTGTGCTGCCGTTATATAAAATAAAAATCTCGATTATTTCGCGTTTTTTTGCGCGCAAACCGTTGTGGACACCCGTCTCACGATACGTGTAAAGTTTCGGAGTCGAAAAATAAATCCTTCACGGCGAAAACTTGCATTCGAGTTTTTTTCAAAAAAGTGGTTTTTACCGAACTTAGGTGGTTAGAATTTGGATTTTTGGCAATTTTTTGATATAGAAGGTTGGTCCGACGGTCCCTCGAGCCCGGTATAACGTTTTTAGAGTGATGACGTTAATGCATCCGTCTTAAAATGACATCTATTTAGTTTTTTTTGTGAAAAACGTCGAAATTGAACAGGGGCCGTGGGCTTCCGTTATATAAAATAAAAATCTCGATTATTTCGCGTTTTTTTGCGCGCAAACCGTTGTGGCAACCCGTCACACGATACGTGTAAAGTTTCAGAGTCGAAAAATAAATCCTTCACGGCGAAAACTTGCATTCGAGTTTTTTTCAAAAAAGTGGTTTTTACCGAACTTAGGTGGTTAGAATTTGGATTTTTGGCAATTTTTTGATATAGAAGGTTGGTCCGACGGTCCCTCAAGCCCGGTATAACGTTTTTAGAGTGATGACGTTAATGCATCCGTCTTAAAATGACGTCATTTTAGTTTTATTTGTGAAAAACGTCGAAAATGAACAGGGGCCGTGGGCTGCCGTTATATAAAATAAAAATCTCGATTATTTCGCGTTTTTTTGCGCGCAAACCGTTGTGGCAACCCGTCACACGATACGTGTAAAGTTTCAGAGTCGAAAAATAAATCCTTCACGGCGAAAACTTGCATTCTAGTTTTTTTCAAAAAAGTGGTTTTTACCGATCTTAGGTGGTTAGAATTTGGACTTTTGGCAATTTTTTGATTTAGAAGGTTGGTCCGACGGTCCCTCAAGCACGGTATAACGTTTTTAGAGTGAGGACGTTAATGCATCCGTCTTAAAATGACATCTATTTAGTTTTTTTTGTGAAAAACGTCGAAATTTAACAGGGGCCGTGGGCTTCCGTTATATAAAATAAAAATCTCGATTATTTCGCGTCTTTTTGCGCGCAAACCGTTGTGGACACCCGTCACACGATACGTGTAAAGTTTCGGAGTCGAAAAATAAATCCTTCACGGCGAAAACTTGCATTCGAGTTTTTTTCAAAAAAGTGGTTTATACCGAACTTAGGTGGTTAGAATTTGGATTTTTGGCAATTTTTTGATATAGAAGGTTGGTCCGACGGTCCCTCGAGCCCGGTATAACGTTTTTAGAGTGATGACGTTAATGCATCCGTCTTAAAATGACGTCATTTTAGTTTTATTTGTGAAAAACGTCGAAAATGAACAGGGGCCGTGGGCTGCCGTTATATAAAATAAAAATCTCGATTATTTTGGGTTTTTTTGCGCGCAAACCGTTGTGGCAACCCGTCACACGATACGTGTAAAGTTTCAGAGTCGAAAAATAAATCCTTCACGGTGAAAACTTGCATTCGAGTTTTTTTCAAAAAAGTGGTTTTTACCGATCTTAGGTGGTTAGAATTTGGACTTTTGGCAATTTTTTGATATAGAAGGTTGGTCCGACGGTCCCTCAAGCACGGTATAACGTTTTTAGAGTGAGGACGTTAATGCATCCGTCTTAAAATGACATCTATTTAGTTTTTTTTGTGAAAAACGTCGAAATTGAACAGGGGCCGTGGGCTTCCGTTATATAAAATAAAAATCTCGATTATTTCGCATCTTTTTGCGCGCAAACCGTTGTGGACACCCGTCTCACGATACGTGTAAAGTTTCGGAGTCGAAAAATAAATCCTTCACGGCGAAAACTTGCATTCGAGTTTTTTTCAAAAAAGTGGTTTATACCGAACTTAGGTGGTTAGAATTTGGACTTTTGGCAATTTTTTGATATAGGAGGTTGGTCCGACGGTCCCTCAAGCACGGTATAACGTTTTTAGAGTGAGGACGTTAATGCATCCGTCTTAAAATGACGTCTATTTAGTTTTTTTTGTGAAAAACGTCGAAATTGAACAGGGGCCGTGGGCTGCCGTTAAATAAAATACAAATCTCGATTATTTCGCGTTTCTTTGCGCGCAAACCGTTGTGGACACCCGTCTCACGATACGTGTAAAGTTTCGGAGTCGAAAAATAAATCCTTCACGGCGAAAACTTGCATTCGAGTTTTTTTCAAAAAAGTGGTTTATACCGAACTTAGGTGGTTAGAATTTGGATTTTTGGCAATTTTTTGATATAGAAGGTTGGTCCGACGGTCCCTCGAGCCCGGTATAACGTTTTTAGAGTGATGACGTTAATGCATCCGTCTTAAAATGACGTCTATTTAGTTTTTTTTGTGAAAAACGTCGAAATTGAACAGGGGCCGTGGGCTGCCGTTATATAAAATACAAATCTCGATTATTTCGCGTTTTTTTGCGCGCAAACCGTTGTGGCAACCCGTCTCACGATACGTGTAAAGTTTCGGAGTCGAAAAATAAATCCTTCACGGCGAAAACTTGCATTCGAGTTTTTTTCAAAAAAGTGGTTTTTACCGAACTTAGGTGGTTAGAATTTGGATTTTTGGCAATTTTTTGATATAGAAGGTTGGTCCGACGGTCCCTCGAGCCCGGTATAACGTTTTTAGAGTGATGACATTAATGCATCCGTCTTAAAATGACATCTATTTAGTTTTTTTTGTGAAAAACGTCGAAATTGAACAGGGGCCGTGGGCTTCCGTTATATAAAAAACAAATCTCGATTATTTCGCGTTTTTTTGCGCGCAAACCGTTGTGGACACCCGTCTCACGATACGTGTAAAGTTTCGGAGTCGAAAAATAAATCCTTCACGGCGAAAACTTGCATTCGAGTTTTTTTCAAAAAAGTGGTTTTTACCGAACTTAGGTGGTTAGAATTTGAATTTTTGGCAATTTTTTGATATAGAAGGTTGGTCCGACGGTCCCTCGAGCCCGGTATAACGTTTTTAGAGTGATGACGTTAATGCATCCTTCTTAAAATGACATCTATTTAGTTTTTTTTGTGAAAAACGTCGAAATTGAACAGGGGCCGTGGGCTTCCGTTATATAAAATAAAAATCTCGATTATTTCGCGTTTTTTTGCGCGCAAACCGTTGTGGCAACCCGTCACACGATACGTGTAAAGTTTCAGAGTCGAAAAATAAATCATTCACGGCGAAAACTTGCATTCGAGTTTTTTTCAAAAAAGTGGTTTTTACCGAACTTAGGTGGTTAGAATTTGGATTTTTTGCAATTTTTTGTTATAGAAGGTTGGTCCGACGGTCCCTCAAGCCCGGTACAACGTTTTTAGAGTGAGGACGTTAATGCATCCGTCTTAAAATGACGTCTATTTAGTTTTTTTTGTGAAAAACGTCGAAATTGAACAGGGGCCGTGGGCTGCCGTTATATAAAATAAAAATCTCGATTATTTCGCGTTTTTTTGCGCGCAAACCGTTGTGGCAACCCGTCTCACGATACGTGTAAAGTTTCGGAGTCGAAAAATAAATCCTTCACGGCGAAAACTTGCATTCGAGTTTTTTTCAAAAAAGTGGTTTATACCGAACTTAGGTGGTTAGAATTTGGTTTTTTGCAATTTTTTGATATAGAAGGTTGGTCCGACGGTCCCTCAAGCCCGGTATAACGTTTTAAGAGTGATGACGTTAATGCATCCGTCTTAAAATGACGTCATTTTAGTTTTATTTGTGAAAAACGTCGAAAATGAACAGGGGCCGTGGGCTGCCGTTATATAAAATAAAAATCTCGATTATTTTGCGTTTTTTTGCGCGCAAACCGTTGTGGCAACCCGTCACACGATACGTGTAAAGTTTCAGAGTCGAAAAATAAATCCTTCACGGCGAAAACTTGCATTCGAGTTTTTTTCAAAAAAGTGGTTTTTACCTAACTTAGGTGGTTAGAATTTGGATTTTTGGCAATTTTTTGATATAGAAGGTTGGTCCGACGGTCCCTCGAGCCCGGTATAACGTTTTTAGAGTGATGACGTTAATGCATCCGTCTTAAAATGACGTCATTTTAGTTTTATTTGTGAAAAACGTCGAAAATGAACAGGGGCCGTGGGCTGCCGTTATATAAAATAAAAATCTCGATTATTTTGGGTTTTTTTGCGCGCAAACCGTTGTGGCAACCCGTCACACGATACGTGTAATTTTTCAGAGTCGAAAAATAAATCCTTCACGGCGAAAACTTGCATTCGAGTTTTTTTCAAAAAAGTGGTTTTTACCGATCTTAGGTGGTTAGAATTTGGACTTTTGGCAATTTTTTGATATAGAAGGTTGGTCCGACGGTCCCTCAAGCACGGTATAACGTTTTTAGAGTGAGGACGTTAATGCATCCGTCTTAAAATGACATCTATTTAGTTTTTTTTGTGAAAAACGTCGAAATTGAACAGGGGCCGTGGGCTTCCGTTATATAAAATAAAAATCTCGATTATTTCGCATCTTTTTGCGCGCAAACCGTTGTGGACACCCGTCTCACGATACGTGTAAAGTTTCGGAGTCGAAAAATAAATCCTTCACGGCGAAAACTTGCATTCGAGTTTTTTTCAAAAAAGTGGTTTATACCGAACTTAGGTGGTTAGAATTTGGACTTTTGGCAATTTTTTGATATAGGAGGTTGGTCCGACGGTCCCTCAAGCACGGTATAACGTTTTTAGAGTGAGGACGTTAATGCATCCGTCTTAAAATGACGTCTATTTAGTTTTTTTTGTGAAAAACGTCGAAATTGAACAGGGGCCGTGGGCTGCCGTTAAATAAAATACAAATCTCGATTATTTCGCGTTTCTTTGCGCGCAAACCGTTGTGGACACCCGTCTCACGATACGTGTAAAGTTTCGGAGTCGAAAAATAAATCCTTCACGGCGAAAACTTGCATTCGAGTTTTTTTCAAAAAAGTGGTTTATACCGAACTTAGGTGGTTAGAATTTGGATTTTTGGCAATTTTTTGATATAGAAGGTTGGTCCGACGGTCCCTCGAGCCCGGTATAACGTTTTTAGAGTGATGACGTTAATGCATCCGTCTTAAAATGACGTCTATTTAGTTTTTTTTGTGAAAAACGTCGAAATTGAACAGGGGCCGTGGGCTGCCGTTATATAAAATACAAATCTCGATTATTTCGCGTTTTTTTGCGCGCAAACCGTTGTGGCAACCCGTCTCACGATACGTGTAAAGTTTCGGAGTCGAAAAATAAATCCTTCACGGCGAAAACTTGCATTCGAGTTTTTTTCAAAAAAGTGGTTTTTACCGAACTTAGGTGGTTAGAATTTGGATTTTTGGCAATTTTTTGATATAGAAGGTTGGTCCGACGGTCCCTCGAGCCCGGTATAACGTTTTTAGAGTGATGACATTAATGCATCCGTCTTAAAATGACATCTATTTAGTTTTTTTTGTGAAAAACGTCGAAATTGAACAGGGGCCGTGGGCTTCCGTTATATAAAAAACAAATCTCGATTATTTCGCGTTTTTTTGCGCGCAAACCGTTGTGGACACCCGTCTCACGATACGTGTAAAGTTTCGGAGTCGAAAAATAAATCCTTCACGGCGAAAACTTGCATTCGAGTTTTTTTCAAAAAAGTGGTTTTTACCGAACTTAGGTGGTTAGAATTTGAATTTTTGGCAATTTTTTGATATAGAAGGTTGGTCCGACGGTCCCTCGAGCCCGGTATAACGTTTTTAGAGTGATGACGTTAATGCATCCTTCTTAAAATGACATCTATTTAGTTTTTTTTGTGAAAAACGTCGAAATTGAACAGGGGCCGTGGGCTTCCGTTATATAAAATAAAAATCTCGATTATTTCGCGTTTTTTTGCGCGCAAACCGTTGTGGCAACCCGTCACACGATACGTGTAAAGTTTCAGAGTCGAAAAATAAATCATTCACGGCGAAAACTTGCATTCGAGTTTTTTTCAAAAAAGTGGTTTTTACCGAACTTAGGTGGTTAGAATTTGGATTTTTTGCAATTTTTTGTTATAGAAGGTTGGTCCGACGGTCCCTCAAGCCCGGTACAACGTTTTTAGAGTGAGGACGTTAATGCATCCGTCTTAAAATGACGTCTATTTAGTTTTTTTTGTGAAAAACGTCGAAATTGAACAGGGGCCGTGGGCTGCCGTTATATAAAATAAAAATCTCGATTATTTCGCGTTTTTTTGCGCGCAAACCGTTGTGGCAACCCGTCTCACGATACGTGTAAAGTTTCGGAGTCGAAAAATAAATCCTTCACGGCGAAAACTTGCATTCGAGTTTTTTTCAAAAAAGTGGTTTATACCGAACTTAGGTGGTTAGAATTTGGTTTTTTGCAATTTTTTGATATAGAAGGTTGGTCCGACGGTCCCTCAAGCCCGGTATAACGTTTTAAGAGTGATGACGTTAATGCATCCGTCTTAAAATGACGTCATTTTAGTTTTATTTGTGAAAAACGTCGAAAATGAACAGGGGCCGTGGGCTGCCGTTATATAAAATAAAAATCTCGATTATTTTGCGTTTTTTTGCGCGCAAACCGTTGTGGCAACCCGTCACACGATACGTGTAAAGTTTCAGAGTCGAAAAATAAATCCTTCACGGCGAAAACTTGCATTCGAGTTTTTTTCAAAAAAGTGGTTTTTACCTAACTTAGGTGGTTAGAATTTGGATTTTTGGCAATTTTTTGATATAGAAGGTTGGTCCGACGGTCCCTCGAGCCCGGTATAACGTTTTTAGAGTGATGACGTTAATGCATCCGTCTTAAAATGACATCTATTTAGTTTTTTTTGTGAAAAACGTCGAAATTGAACAGGGGCCGTGGGCTTCCGTTATATAAAATAAAAATCTCGATTATTTCGCGTTTTTTTGCGCGCAAACCGTTGTGGCAACCCGTCACACGATACGTGTAAAGTTTCAGAGTCGAAAAATAAATCCTTCACGGCGAAAACTTGCATTCGAGTTTTTTTCAAAAAAGTGGTTTTTACCGAACTTAGGTGGTTAGAATTTGGATTTTTGGCAATTTTTTGATATAGAAGGTTGGTCCGACAGTCCCTCGAGCCCGGTATAACGTTTTTAGAGTGATGACGTTAATGCATCCTTCTTAAAATGACATCTATTTAGTTTTTTTTGTGAAAAATGTCGAAATTGAACAGGGGCCGTGGGCTTCCGTTATATAAAATAAAAATCTCGATTATTTTGGGTTTTTTTGCGCGCAAACTGTTGTGGCAACCCGTCACACGATACGTGTAAATTTTCAGAGTCGAAAAATAAATCCTTCACGGCGAAAACTTGCATTCGAGTTTTTTTCAAAAAAGTGGTTTTTACCGATCTTAGGTGGTTTGAATTTGGACTTTTGGCAATTTTTTGATATAGAAGGTTGGTCCGACGGTCCCTCAAGCACGGTATAACGTTTTTAGAGTGAGGACGTTAATGCATCCGTCTTAAAATGACGTCATTTTAGTTTTATTTGTGAAAAACGTCGAAAATGAACAGGGGCCGTGGGCTGCCGTTATATAAAATAAAAATCTCGATTATTTTGGGTTTTTTTGCGCGCAAACCGTTGTGGACACCCGTCTCACGATACGTGTAAAGTTTCGGAGTCGAAAAATAAATCCTTCACGGCGAAAACTTGCATTCGAGTTTTTTTCAAAAAAGTGGTTTTTACCTAACTTAGGTGGTTAGAATTTGGATTTTTGGCAATTTTTTGATATAGAAGGTTGGTCCGACGGTCCCTCGAGCCCGGTATAACGTTTTTAGAGTGATGACGTTAATGCATCCGTCTTAAAATGACATCTATTTAGTTTTTTTTGTGAAAAACGTCGAAATTGAACAGGGGCCGTGGGCTTCCGTTATATAAAATAAAAATCTCGATTATTTCGCGTTTTTTTGCGCGCAAACCGTTGTGGCAACCCGTCACACGATACGTGTAAAGTTTCAGAGTCGAAAAATAAATCCTTCACGGCGAAAACTTGCATTCGAGTTTTTTTTCAAAAAAGTGGTTTTTACCGAACTTAGGTGGTTAGAATTTGGATTTTTGGCAATTTTTTGATATAGAAGGTTGGTCCGACGGTCCCTCAAGCCCGGTATAACGTTTTTAGAGTGATGACGTTAATGCATCCGTCTTAAAATGACGTCTATTTAGTTTTTTTTGTGAAAAACGTCGAAATTGAACAGGGGCCGTGTGCTGCCGTTATATAAAATAAAAATCTCGATTATTTCGCGTTTTTTTGCGCGCAAACCGTTGTGGACACCCGTCTCACGATACGTGTAAAGTTTCGGAGTCGAAAAATAAATCCTTCACGGCGAAAACTTGCATTCGAGTTTTTTTCAAAAAAGTGGTTTTTACCGAACTTAGGTGGTTAGAATTTGGATTTTTGGCAATTTTTTGATATAGAAGGTTGGTCCGACGGTCCCTCGAGCCCGGTATAACGTTTTTAGAGTGATGACGTTAATGCATCCGTCTTAAAATGACATCTATTTAGTTTTTTTTGTGAAAAACGTCGAAATTGAACAGGGGCCGTGGGCTTCCGTTATATAAAATAAAAATCTCGATTATTTCGCGTTTTTTTGCGCGCAAACCGTTGTGGCAACCCGTCACACGATACGTGTAAAGTTTCAGAGTCGAAAAATAAATCCTTCACGGCGAAAACTTGCATTCGAGTTTTTTTCAAAAAAGTGGTTTTTACCGAACTTAGGTGGTTAGAATTTGGATTTTTGGCAATTTTTTGATATAGAAGGTTGGTCCGACGGTCCCTCAAGCCCGGTATAACGTTTTTAGAGTGATGACGTTAATGCATCCGTCTTAAAATGACATCTATTTAGTTTTTTTTGTGAAAAACGTCGAAATTGAACAGGGGCCGTGGGCTTCCGTTATATAAAATAAAAATCTCGATTATTTCGCGTTTTTTTGCGCACAAACCGTTGTGGCAACCCGTCACACGATACGTGTAAAGTTTCGGAGTCGAAAAATAAATCCTTCACGGCGAAAACTTGCATTCGAGTTTTTTTCAAAAAAGTGGTTTTTACCGAACTTAGGTGGTTAGAATTTGGATTTTTTGCAATTTTTTGTTATAGAAGGTTGGTCCGACGGTCCCTCAAGCCCGGTACAACGTTTTTAGAGTGAGGACGTTAATGCATCCGTCTTAAAATGACGTCTATTTAGTTTTTTTTGTGAAAAACGTCGAAATTGAACAGGGGCCGTGGGCTGCCGTTATATAAAATAAAAATCTCGATTATTTCGCGTTTTTTTGCGCGCAAACCGTTGTGGCAACCCGTCTCACGATACGTGTAAAGTTTCGGAGTCGAAAAATAAATCCTTCACGGCGAAAACTTGCATTCGAGTTTTTTTCAAAAAAGTGGTTTATACCGAACTTAGGTGGTTAGAATTTGGTTTTTTGCAATTTTTTGATATAGAAGGTTGGTCCGACGGTCCCTCAAGCCCGGTATAACGTTTTAAGAGTGATGACGTTAATGCATCCGTCTTAAAATGACGTCATTTTAGTTTTATTTGTGAAAAACGTCGAAAATGAACAGGGGCCGTGGGCTGCCGTTATATAAAATAAAAATCTCGATTATTTTGCGTTTTTTTGCGCGCAAACCGTTGTGGCAACCCGTCACACGATACGTGTAAAGTTTCAGAGTCGAAAAATAAATCCTTCACGGCGAAAACTTGCATTCGAGTTTTTTTCAAAAAAGTGGTTTTTACCTAACTTAGGTGGTTAGAATTTGGATTTTTGGCAATTTTTTGATATAGAAGGTTGGTCCGACGGTCCCTCGAGCCCGGTATAACGTTTTTAGAGTGATGACGTTAATGCATCCGTCTTAAAATGACATCTATTTAGTTTTTTTTGTGAAAAACGTCGAAATTGAACAGGGGCCGTGGGCTTCCGTTATATAAAATAAAAATCTCGATTATTTCGCGTTTTTTTGCGCGCAAACCGTTGTGGCAACCCGTCACACGATACGTGTAAAGTTTCAGAGTCGAAAAATAAATCCTTCACGGCGAAAATAACTTGCATTCGAGTTTTTTTCAAAAAAGTGGTTTTTACCGAACTTAGGTGGTTAGAATTTGGATTTTTGGCAATTTTTTGATATAGAAGGTTGGTCCGACGGTCCCTCAAGCCCGGTATAACGTTTTTAGAGTGATGACGTTAATGCATCCGTCTTAAAATGACGTCTATTTAGTTTTTTTTGTGAAAAACGTCGAAATTGAACAGGGGCCGTGTGCTGCCGTTATATAAAATAAAAATCTCGATTATTTCGCGTTTTTTTGCGCGCAAACCGTTGTGGACACCCGTCTCACGATACGTGTAAAGTTTCGGAGTCGAAAAATAAATCCTTCACGGCGAAAACTTGCATTCGAGTTTTTTTCAAAAAAGTGGTTTTTACCGAACTTAGGTGGTTAGAATTTGGATTTTTGGCAATTTTTTGATATAGAAGGTTGGTCCGACAGTCCCTCGAGCCCGGTATAACGTTTTTAGAGTGATGACGTTAATGCATCCTTCTTAAAATGACATCTATTTAGTTTTTTTTGTGAAAAATGTCGAAATTGAACAGGGGCCGTGGGCTTCCGTTATATAAAATAAAAATCTCGATTATTTTGGGTTTTTTTGCGCGCAAACTGTTGTGGCAACCCGTCACACGATACGTGTAAATTTTCAGAGTCGAAAAATAAATCCTTCACGGCGAAAACTTGCATTCGAGTTTTTTTCAAAAAAGTGGTTTTTACCGATCTTAGGTGGTTTGAATTTGGACTTTTGGCAATTTTTTGATATAGAAGGTTGGTCCGACGGTCCCTCAAGCACGGTATAACGTTTTTAGAGTGAGGACGTTAATGCATCCGTCTTAAAATGACGTCATTTTAGTTTTATGTGTGAAAAACGTCGAAAATGAACAGGGGCCGTGGGCTGCCGTTATATAAAATAAAAATCTCGATTATTTTGGGTTTTTTTGCGCGCAAACCGTTGTGGACACCCGTCTCACGATACGTGTAAAGTTTCGGAGTCGAAAAATAAATCCTTCACGGCGAAAACTTGCATTCGAGTTTTTTTCAAAAAAGTGGTTTTTACCTAACTTAGGTGGTTAGAATTTGGATTTTTGGCAATTTTTTGATATAGAAGGTTGGTCCGACGGTCCCTCGAGCCCGGTATAACGTTTTTAGAGTGATGACGTTAATGCATCCGTCTTAAAATGACATCTATTTAGTTTTTTTTGTGAAAAACGTCGAAATTGAACAGGGGCCGTGGGCTTCCGTTATATAAAATAAAAATCTCGATTATTTCGCGTTTTTTTGCGCGCAAACCGTTGTGGCAACCCGTCACACGATACGTGTAAAGTTTCAGAGTCGAAAAATAAATCCTTCACGGCGAAAACTTGCATTCGAGTTTTTTTCAAAAAAGTGGTTTTTACCGAACTTAGGTGGTTAGAATTTGGATTTTTGGCAATTTTTTGATATAGAAGGTTGGTCCGACGGTCCCTCAAGCCCGGTATAACGTTTTTAGAGTGATGACGTTAATGCATCCGTCTTAAAATGACGTCTATTTAGTTTTTTTTGTGAAAAACGTCGAAATTGAACAGGGGCCGTGTGCTGCCGTTATATAAAATAAAAATCTCGATTATTTCGCGTTTTTTTGCGCGCAAACCGTTGTGGACAACCGTCTCACGATACGTGTAAAGTTTCGGAGTCGAAAAATAAATCCTTCACGGCGAAAACTTGCATTCGAGTTTTTTTCAAAAAAGTGGTTTTTACCGAACTTAGGTGGTTAGAATTTGGATTTTTGGCAATTTTTTGATATAGAAGGTTGGTCCGACGGTCCCTCGAGCCCGGTATAACGTTTTTAGAGTGATGACGTTAATGCATCCGTCTTAAAATGACATCTATTTAGTTTTTTTTGTGAAAAACGTCGAAATTGAACAGGGGCCGTGGGCTTCCGTTATATAAAATAAAAATCTCGATTATTTCGCGTTTTTTTGCGCGCAAACCGTTGTGGCAACCCGTCACACGATACGTGTAAAGTTTCAGAGTCGAAAAATAAATCCTTCACGGCGAAAACTTGCATTCGAGTTTTTTTCAAAAAAGTGGTTTTTACCGAACTTAGGTGGTTAGAATTTGGATTTTTGGCAATTTTTTGATATAGAAGGTTGGTCCGACGGTCCCTCAAGCCCGGTATAACGTTTTTAGAGTGATGACGTTAATGCATCCGTCTTAAAATGACGTCATTTTAGTTTTATTTGTGAAAAACGTCGAAAATGAACAGGGGCCGTGGGCTGCCGTTATATAAAATAAAAATCTCGATTATTTCGCGTTTTTTTGCGCGCAAACCGTTGTGGCAACCCGTCACACGATACGTGTAAAGTTTCAGAGTCGAAAAATAAATCCTTCACGGCGAAAACTTGCATTCTAGTTTTTTTCAAAAAAGTGGTTTTTACCGATCTTAGGTGGTTAGAATTTGGACTTTTGGCAATTTTTTGATTTAGAAGGTTGGTCCGACGGTCCCTCAAGCACGGTATAACGTTTTTAGAGTGAGGACGTTAATGCATCCGTCTTAAAATGACATCTATTTAGTTTTTTTTGTGAAAAACGTCGAAATTGAACAGGGGCCGTGGGCTTCCGTTATATAAAATAAAAATCTCGATTATTTCGCGTCTTTTTGCGCGCAAACCGTTGTGGACACCCGTCACACGATACGTGTAAAGTTTCGGAGTCGAAAAATAAATCCTTCACGGCGAAAACTTGCATTCGAGTTTTTTTCAAAAAAGTGGTTTATACCGAACTTAGGTGGTTAGAATTTGGATTTTTGGCAATTTTTTGATATAGAAGGTTGGTCCGACGGTCCCTCGAGCCCGGTATAACGTTTTTAGAGTGATGACGTTAATGCATCCGTCTTAAAATGACGTCATTTTAGTTTTATTTGTGAAAAACGTCGAAAATGAACAGGGGCCGTGGGCTGCCGTTATATAAAATAAAAATCTCGATTATTTTGGGTTTTTTTGCGCGCAAACCGTTGTGGCAACCCGTCACACGATACGTGTAAAGTTTCAGAGTCGAAAAATAAATCCTTCACGGCGAAAACTTGCATTCGAGTTTTTTTCAAAAAAGTGGTTTTTACCGATCTTAGGTGGTTAGAATTTGGACTTTTGGCAATTTTTTGATATAGAAGGTTGGTCCGACGGTCCCTCAAGCACGGTATAACGTTTTTAGAGTGAGGACGTTAATGCATCCGTCTTAAAATGACATCTATTTAGTTTTTTTTGTGAAAAACGTCGAAATTGAACAGGGGCCGTGGGCTTCCGTTATATAAAATAAAAATCTCGATTATTTCGCATCTTTTTGCGCGCAAACCGTTGTGGACACCCGTCTCACGATACGTGTAAAGTTTCGGAGTCGAAAAATAAATCCTTCACGGCGAAAACTTGCATTCGAGTTTTTTTCAAAAAAGTGGTTTATACCGAACTTAGGTGGTTAGAATTTGGACTTTTGGCAATTTTTTGATATAGGAGGTTGGTCCGACGGTCCCTCAAGCACGGTATAACGTTTTTAGAGTGAGGACGTTAATGCATCCGTCTTAAAATGACGTCTATTTAGTTTTTTTTGTGAAAAACGTCGAAATTGAACAGGGGCCGTGGGCTGCCGTTAAATAAAATACAAATCTCGATTATTTCGCGTTTCTTTGCGCGCAAACCGTTGTGGACACCCGTCTCACGATACGTGTAAAGTTTCGGAGTCGAAAAATAAATCCTTCACGGCGAAAACTTGCATTCGAGTTTTTTTCAAAAAAGTGGTTTATACCGAACTTAGGTGGTTAGAATTTGGATTTTTGGCAATTTTTTGATATAGAAGGTTGGTCCGACGGTCCCTCGAGCCCGGTATAACGTTTTTAGAGTGATGACGTTAATGCATCCGTCTTAAAATGACGTCATTTTAGTTTTATTTGTGAAAAACGTCGAAAATGAACAGGGGCCGTGGGCTGCCGTTATATAAAATAAAAATCTCGATTATTTTGGGTTTTTTTGCGCGCAAACCGTTGTGGCAACCCGTCACACGATACGTGTAAAGTTTCAGAGTCGAAAAATAAATCCTTCACGGCGAAAACTTGCATTCGAGTTTTTTTCAAAAAAGTGGTTTATACCGAACTTAGGTGGTTAGAATTTGGATTTTTGGCAATTTTTTGATATAGAAGGTTGGTCCGACGGTCCCTCGAGCCCGGTATAACGTTTTTAGAGTGATGACGTTAATGCATCCGTCTTAAAATGACGTCATTTTAGTTTTATTTGTGAAAAACGTCGAAAATGAACAGGGGCCGTGGGCTGCCGTTATATAAAATAAAAATCTCGATTATTTTGGGTTTTTTTGCGCGCAAACCGTTGTGGCAACCCGTCACACGATACGTGTAAAGTTTCAGAGTCGAAAAATAAATCCTTCACGGCGAAAACTTGCATTCGAGTTTTTTTCAAAAAAGTGGTTTATACCGATCTTAGGTGGTTAGAATTTGGACTTTTGGCAATTTTTTGATATAGAAGGTTGGTCCGACGGTCCCTCAAGCACGGTATAACGTTTTTAGAGTGAGGACGTTAATGCATCCGTCTTAAAATGACATCTATTTAGTTTTTTTTGTGAAAAACGTCGAAATTGAACAGGGGCCGTGGGCTTCCGTTATATAAAATAAAAATCTCGATTATTTCGCATCTTTTTGCGCGCAAACCGTTGTGGACACCCGTCTCACGATACGTGTAAAGTTTCGGAGTCGAAAAATAAATCCTTCACGGCGAAAACTTGCATTCGAGTTTTTTTCAAAAAAGTGGTTTATACCGAACTTAGGTGGTTAGAATTTGGACTTTTGGCAATTTTTTGATATAGGAGGTTGGTCCGACGGTCCCTCAAGCACGGTATAACGTTTTTAGAGTGAGGACGTTAATGCATCCGTCTTAAAATGACGTCTATTTAGTTTTTTTTGTGAAAAACGTCGAAATTGAACAGGGGCCGTGGGCTGCCGTTAAATAAAATACAAATCTCGATTATTTCGCGTTTCTTTGCGCGCAAACCGTTGTGGACACCCGTCTCACGATACGTGTAAAGTTTCGGAGTCGAAAAATAAATCCTTCACGGCGAAAACTTGCATTCGAGTTTTTTTCAAAAAAGTGGTTTATACCGAACTTAGGTGGTTAGAATTTGGATTTTTGGCAATTTTTTGATATAGAAGGTTGGTCCGACGGTCCCTCGAGCCCGGTATAACGTTTTTAGAGTGATGACGTTAATGCATCCGTCTTAAAATGACGTCATTTTAGTTTTATTTGTGAAAAACGTCGAAAATGAACAGGGGCCGTGGGCTGCCGTTATATAAAATAAAAATCTCGATTATTTTGGGTTTTTTTGCGCGCAAACCGTTGTGGCAACCCGTCACACGATACGTGTAAAGTTTCAGAGTCGAAAAATAAATCCTTCACGGCGAAAACTTGCATTCGAGTTTTTTTCAAAAAAGTGGTTTTTACCGATCTTAGGTGGTTAGAATTTGGACTTTTGGCAATTTTTTGATATAGAAGGTTGGTCCGACGGTCCCTCAAGCACGGTATAACGTTTTTAGAGTGAGGACGTTAATGCATCCGTCTTAAAATGACATCTATTTAGTTTTTTTTGTGAAAAACGTCGAAATTGAACAGGGGCCGTGGGCTTCCGTTATATAAAATAAAAATCTCGATTATTTCGCGTCTTTTTGCGCGCAAACCGTTTTGGACACCTGTCTCACGATACGTGTAAAGTTTCGGAGTCGAAAAATAAATCCTTCACGGCGAAAACTTGCATTCGATTTTTTTTCAAAAAAGTGGTTTATACCGAACTTAGGTGGTTAGAATTTGGACTTTTGGCAATTTTTTGATATAGAAGGTTGGTCCGACGGTCCCTCAAGCACGGTATAACGTTTTTAGAGTGAGGACGTTAATGCATCCGTCTTAAAATGACGTCTATTTAGTTTTTTTTGTGAAAAACGTCGAAATTGAACAGGGGCCGTGTGCTGCCGTTATATAAAATAAAAATCTCGATTATTTCGCGTTTTTTTGCGCGCAAACCGTTGTGGACACCCTTCTCACGATACGTGTAAAGTTTCGGAGTCGAAAAATAAATCCTTCACGGTGAAAACTTGCATTCGAGTTTTTTTCAAAAAAGTGGTTTTTACCGAACTTAGGTGGTTAGAATTTGGATTTTTGGCAATTTTTTGATATAGAAGGTTGGTCCGACGGTCCCTCAAGCCCGGTATAACGTTTTTAGAGTGATGACGTTAATGCATCCGTCTTAAAATGACGTCATTTTAGTTTTATTTGTGAAAAACGTCGAAAATGAACAGGGGCCGTGGGCTGCCGTTATATAAAATAAAAATCTCGATTATTTCGCGTTTTTTTGCGCGCAAACCGTTGTGGCAACCCGTCACACGATACGTGTAAAGTTTCAGAGTCGAAAAATAAATCCTTCACGGCGAAAACTTGCATTCTAGTTTTTTTCAAAAAAGTGGTTTTTACCGATCTTAGGTGGTTAGAATTTGGACTTTTGGCAATTTTTTGATTTAGAAGGTTGGTCCGACGGTCCCTCAAGCACGGTATAACGTTTTTAGAGTGAGGACGTTAATGCATCCGTCTTAAAATGACATCTATTTAGTTTTTTTTGTGAAAAACGTCGAAATTGAACAGGGGCCGTGGGCTTCCGTTATATAAAATAAAAATCTCGATTATTTCGCGTCTTTTTGCGCGCAAACCGTTGTGGACACCCGTCACACGATACGTGTAAAGTTTCGGAGCCGAAAAATAAATCCTTCACGGCGAAAACTTGCATTCGAGTTTTTTTCAAAAAAGTGGTTTATACCGAACTTAGGTGGTTAGAATTTGGATTTTTGGCAATTTTTTGATATAGAAGGTTGGTCCGACGGTCCCTCGAGCCCGGTATAACGTTTTTAGAGTGATGACGTTAATGCATCCGTCTTAAAATGACGTCATTTTAGTTTTATTTGTGAAAAACGTCGAAAATGAACAGGGGCCGTGGGCTGCCGTTATATAAAATAAAAATCTCGATTATTTCGCGTTTTTTTGCGCGCAAACCGTTGTGGCAACCCGTCACACGATACGTGTAAAGTTTCAGAGTCGAAAAATAAATCCTTCACGGCGAAAACTTGCATTCGAGTTTTTTTCAAAAAAGTGGTTTTTACCGATCTTAGGTGGTTAGAATTTGGACTTTTGGCAATTTTTTGATATAGAAGGTTGGTCCGACGGTCCCTCAAGCACGGTATAACGTTTTTAGAGTGAGGACGTTAATGCATCCGTCTTAAAATGACATCTATTTAGTTTTTTTTGTGAAAAACGTCGAAATTGAACAGGGGCAGTGGGCTTCCGTTATACAAAATAAAAATCTCGATTATTTCGCGTTTTTTTGCGCGCAAACCGTTGTGTCAACCCGTCACACGATACGTGTAAAGTTTCAGAGTCGAAAAATAAATCCATCACGGCGAAAACTTGCATTCGAGTTTTTTTCAAAAAAGTGGTTTTTACCGAATTTAGGTGGTTAGAATTTGGATTTTTGGCAATTTTTTGATATAGAAGGTTGGTCCGACGGTCCCTCAAGCCCGGTATAACGTTTTTAGAGTGATGACGTTAATGCATCCGTCTTAAAATGACATCTATTTAGTTTTTTTTGTGAAAAACGTCGAAATTGAACAGGGGCCGTGGGCTTCCGTTATATAAAATAAAAATCTCGATTATTTCGCATTTTTTTGCGCGCAAACCGTTGTGGCAACCCGTCACACGATACGTGTAAAGTTTCAGAGTCGAAAAATAAATCCTTCACGGCGAAAACTTGCATTCGAGTTTTTTTCAAAAAAGTGGTTTTTACCGAACTTAGGTGGTTAGAATTTGGATTTTTTGCAATTTTTTGATATAGAAGGTTGGTCCGACGGTCCCTCAAGCCCGGTACAACGTTTTTAGAGTGAGGACGTTAATGCATCCGTCTTAAAATGACGTCTATTTAGTTTTTTTTGTGAAAAACGTCGAAATTGAACAGGGGCCGTGGGCTGCCGTTATATAAAATACAAATCTCGATTATTTCGCGTTTTTTTGCGCGCAAACCGTTGTGGACACCCGTCTCACGATACGTGTAAAGTTTCAGAGTCGAAAAATAAATCCTTCACGGCGAAAACTTGCATTCTAGTTTTTTTCAAAAAAGTGGTTTTTACCGATCTTAGGTGGTTAGAATTTGGACTTTTGGCAATTTTTTGATTTAGAAGGTTGGTCCGACGGTCCCTCAAGCACGGTATAACGTTTTTAGAGTGAGGACGTTAATGCATCCGTCTTAAAATGACATCTATTTAGTTTTTTTTGTGAAAAACGTCGAAATTGAACAGGGGCCGTGGGCTTCCGTTATATAAAATAAAAATCTCGATTATTTCGCGTCTTTTTGCGCGCAAACCATTGTGGACACCCGTCTCACGATACGTGTAAAGTTTCGGAGTCGAAAAATAAATCCTTCACGGCGAAAACTTGCATTCGAGTTTTTTTCAAAAAAGTGGTTTTTACCGAACTTAGGTGGTTAGAATTTGGATTTTTTGCAATTTTTTGATATAGAAGGTTGGTCCGACGGTCCCTCAAGCCCGGTACAACGTTTTTAGAGTGAGGACGTTAATGCATCCGTCTTAAAATGACATCTATTTAGTTTTTTTTTGTGAAAAACGTCGAAATTGAACAGGGGCCGTGGGCTTCCGTTATATAAAATAAAAATCTCGATTATTTCGCGTCTTTTTGCGCGCAAACCGTTGTGGACACCCGTCACACGATACGTGTAAAGTTTCGGAGTCGAAAAATAAATCCTTCACGGCGAAAACTTGCATTCGAGTTTTTTTCAAAAAAGTGGTTTATACCGAACTTAGGTGGTTAGAATTTGGATTTTTGGCAATTTTTTGATATAGAAGGTTGGTCCGACGGTCCCTCGAGCCCGGTATAACGTTTTTAGAGTGATGACGTTAATGCATCCGTCTTAAAATGACGTCATTTTAGTTTTATTTGTGAAAAACGTCGAAAATGAACAGGGGCCGTGGGCTGCCGTTATATAAAATAAAAATCTCGATTATTTTGGGTTTTTTTGCGCGCAAACCGTTGTGGCAACCCGTCACACGATACGTGTAATTTTTCAGAGTCGAAAAATAAATCCTTCACGGCGAAAACTTGCATTCGAGTTTTTTTCAAAAAAGTGGTTTTTACCGATCTTAGGTGGTTAGAATTTGGACTTTTGGCAATTTTTTGATATAGAAGGTTGGTCCGACGGTCCCTCAAGCACGGTATAACGTTTTTAGAGTGAGGACGTTAATGCATCCGTCTTAAAATGACATCTATTTAGTTTTTTTTGTGAAAAACGTCGAAATTGAACAGGGGCCGTGGGCTTCCGTTATATAAAATAAAAATCTCGATTATTTCGCGTCTTTTTGCGCGCAAACCGTTGTGGACACCCGTCTCACGATACGTGTAAAGTTTCGGAGTCGAAAAATAAATCCTTCACGGCGAAAACTTGCATTCGAGTTTTTTTCAAAAAAGTGGTTTATACCGAACTTAGGTGGTTAGAATTTGGACTTTTGGCAATTTTTTGATATAGAAGGTTGGTCCGACGGTCCCTCAAGCACGGTATAACGTTTTTAGAGTGAGGACGTTAATGCATCCGTCTTAAAATGACGTCTATTTAGTTTTTTTTGTGAAAAACGTCGAAATTGAACAGGGGCCGTGTGCTGCCGTTATATAAAATAAAAATCTCGATTATTTCGCGTTTTTTTGCGCGCAAACCGTTGTGGACACCCGTCTCACGATACGTGTAAAGTTTCGGAGTCGAAAAATAAATCCTTCACGGCGAAAACTTGCATTCGAGTTTTTTTCAAAAAAGTGGTTTTTACCTAACTTAGATGGTTAGAATTTGGATTTTTGGCAATTTTTTGATATAGAAGGTTGGTCCGACGGTCCCTCGAGCCCGGTATAACGTTTTTAGAGTGATGACGTTAATGCATCAGTCTTAAAATGACATCTATTTAGTTTTTTTTGTGAAAAACGTCGAAATTGAACAGGGGCCGTGGGCTTCCGTTATATAAAATAAAAATCTCGATTATTTCGCGTTTTTTTGCGCGCAAACCGTTGTGGCAACCCGTCACACGATACGTGTAAAGTTTCAGAGTCGAAAAATAAATCATTCACGGCGAAAACTTGCATTCGAGTTTTTTTCAAAAAAGTGGTTTATACCGAACTTAGGTGGTTAGAATTTGGACTTTTGGCAATTTTTTGATATAGGAGGTTGGTCCGACGGTCCCTCAAGCACGGTATAACGTTTTTAGAGTGAGGACGTTAATGCATCCGTCTTAAAATGACGTCTATTTAGTTTTTTTTGTGAAAAACGTCGAAATTGAACAGGGGCCGTGGGCTGCCGTTAAATAAAATACAAATCTCGATTATTTCGCGTTTCTTTGCGCGCAAACCGTTGTGGACACCCGTCTCACGATACGTGTAAAGTTTCGGAGTCGAAAAATAAATCCTTCACGGCGAAAACTTGCATTCGAGTTTTTTTCAAAAAAGTGGTTTATACCGAACTTAGGTGGTTAGAATTTGGATTTTTGGCAATTTTTTGATATAGAAGGTTGGTCCGACGGTCCCTCGAGCCCGGTATAACGTTTTTAGAGTGATGACGTTAATGCATCCGTCTTAAAATGACGTCATTTTAGTTTTATTTGTGAAAAACGTCGAAAATGAACAGGGGCCGTGGGCTGCCGTTATATAAAATAAAAATCTCGATTATTTTGGGTTTTTTTGCGCGCAAACCGTTGTGGCAACCCGTCACACGATACGTGTAAAGTTTCAGAGTCGAAAAATAAATCCTTCACGGCGAAAATTGCATTCGAGTTTTTTTCAAAAAAGTGGTTTTTACCGATCTTAGGTGGTTAGAATTTGGACTTTTGGCAATTTTTTGATATAGAAGGTTGGTCCGACGGTCCCTCAAGCACGGTATAACGTTTTTAGAGTGAGGACGTTAATGCATCCGTCTTAAAATGACATCTATTTAGTTTTTTTTGTGAAAAACGTCGAAATTGAACAGGGGCCGTGGGCTTCCGTTATATAAAATAAAAATCTCGATTATTTCGCGTCTTTTTGCGCGCAAACCGTTTTGGACACCCGTCTCACGATACGTGTAAAGTTTCGGAGTCGAAAAATAAATCCTTCACGGCGAAAACTTGCATTCGATTTTTTTTCAAAAAAGTGGTTTATACCGAACTTAGGTGGTTAGAATTTGGACTTTTGGCAATTTTTTGATATAGAAGGTTGGTCCGACGGTCCCTCAAGCACGGTATAACGTTTTTAGAGTGAGGACGTTAATGCATCCGTCTTAAAATGACGTCTATTTAGTTTTTTTTGTGAAAAACGTCGAAATTGAACAGGGGCCGTGTGCTGCCGTTATATAAAATAAAAATCTCGATTATTTCGCGTTTTTTTGCGCGCAAACCGTTGTGGACACCCTTCTCACGATACGTGTAAAGTTTCGGAGTCGAAAAATAAATCCTTCACGGTGAAAACTTGCATTCGAGTTTTTTTCAAAAAAGTGGTTTTTACCGATCTTAGGTGGTTAGAATTTGGACTTTTGGCAATTTTTTGATTTAGAAGGTTGGTCCGACGGTCCCTCAAGCACGGTATAACGTTTTTAGAGTGAGGACGTTAATGCATCCGTCTTAAAATGACATCTATTTAGTTTTTTTTGTGAAAAACGTCGAAATTGAACAGGGGCCGTGGGCTTCCGTTATATAAAATAAAAATCTCGATTATTTCGCGTCTTTTTGCGCGCAAACCGTTGTGGACACCCGTCACACGATACGTGTAAAGTTTCGGAGCCGAAAAATAAATCCTTCACGGCGAAAACTTGCATTCGAGTTTTTTTCAAAAAAGTGGTTTATACCGAACTTAGGTGGTTAGAATTTGGATTTTTGGCAATTTTTTGATATAGAAGGTTGGTCCGACGGTCCCTCGAGCCCGGTATAACGTTTTTAGAGTGATGACGTTAATGCATCCGTCTTAAAATGACGTCATTTTAGTTTTATTTGTGAAAAACGTCGAAAATGAACAGGGGCCGTGGGCTGCCGTTATATAAAATAAAAATCTCGATTATTTCGCGTTTTTTTGCGCGCAAACCGTTGTGGCAACCCGTCACACGATACGTGTAAAGTTTCAGAGTCGAAAAATAAATCCTTCACGGCGAAAACTTGCATTCGAGTTTTTTTCAAAAAAGTGGTTTTTACCGATCTTAGGTGGTTAGAATTTGGACTTTTGGCAATTTTTTGATATAGAAGGTTGGTCCGACGGTCCCTCAAGCACGGTATAACGTTTTTAGAGTGAGGACGTTAATGCATCCGTCTTAAAATGACATCTATTTAGTTTTTTTTGTGAAAAACGTCGAAATTGAACAGGGGCAGTGGGCTTCCGTTATACAAAATAAAAATCTCGATTATTTCGCGTTTTTTTGCGCGCAAACCGTTGTGGCAACCCGTCACACGATACGTGTAAAGTTTCAGAGTCGAAAAATAAATCCATCACGGCGAAAACTTGCATTCGAGTTTTTTTCAAAAAAGTGGTTTTTACCGAATTTAGGTGGTTAGAATTTGGATTTTTGGCAATTTTTTGATATAGAAGGTTGGTCCGACGGTCCCTCAAGCCCGGTATAACGTTTTTAGAGTGATGACGTTAATGCATCCGTCTTAAAATGACATCTATTTAGTTTTTTTTGTGAAAAACGTCGAAATTGAACAGGGGCCGTGGGCTTCCGTTATATAAAATAAAAATCTCGATTATTTCGCATTTTTTTGCGCGCAAACCGTTGTGGCAACCCGTCACACGATACGTGTAAAGTTTCAGAGTCGAAAAATAAATCCTTCACGGCGAAAACTTGCATTCGAGTTTTTTTCAAAAAAGTGGTTTTTACCGAACTTAGGTGGTTAGAATTTGGATTTTTTGCAATTTTTTGATATAGAAGGTTGGTCCGACGGTCCCTCAAGCCCGGTACAACGTTTTTAGAGTGAGGACGTTAATGCATCCGTCTTAAAATGACGTCTATTTAGTTTTTTTTGTGAAAAACGTCGAAATTGAACAGGGGCCGTGGGCTGCCGTTATATAAAATACAAATCTCGATTATTTCGCGTTTTTTTGCGCGCAAACCGTTGTGGACACCCGTCTCACGATACGTGTAAAGTTTCAGAGTCGAAAAATAAATCCTTCACGGCGAAAACTTGCATTCTAGTTTTTTTCAAAAAAGTGGTTTTTACCGATCTTAGGTGGTTAGAATTTGGACTTTTGGCAATTTTTTGATTTAGAAGGTTGGTCCGACGGTCCCTCAAGCACGGTATAACGTTTTTAGAGTGAGGACGTTAATGCATCCGTCTTAAAATGACATCTATTTAGTTTTTTTTGTGAAAAACGTCGAAATTGAACAGGGGCCGTGGGCTTCCGTTATATAAAATAAAAATCTCGATTATTTCGCGTCTTTTTGCGCGCAAACCATTGTGGACACCCGTCTCACGATACGTGTAAAGTTTCGGAGTCGAAAAATAAATCCTTCACGGCGAAAACTTGCATTCGAGTTTTTTTCAAAAAAGTGGTTTTTACCGAACTTAGGTGGTTAGAATTTGGATTTTTTGCAATTTTTTGATATAGAAGGTTGGTCCGACGGTCCCTCAAGCCCGGTACAACGTTTTTAGAGTGAGGACGTTAATGCATCCGTCTTAAAATGACATCTATTTAGTTTTTTTTGTGAAAAACGTCGAAATTGAACAGGGGCCGTGGGCTTCCGTTATATAAAATAAAAATCTCGATTATTTCGCGTCTTTTTGCGCGCAAACCGTTGTGGACACCCGTCACACGATACGTGTAAAGTTTCGGAGTCGAAAAATAAATCCTTCACGGCGAAAACTTGCATTCGAGTTTTTTTCAAAAAAGTGGTTTATACCGAACTTAGGTGGTTAGAATTTGGATTTTTGGCAATTTTTTGATATAGAAGGTTGGTCCGACGGTCCCTCGAGCCCGGTATAACGTTTTTAGAGTGATGACGTTAATGCATCCGTCTTAAAATGACGTCATTTTAGTTTTATTTGTGAAAAACGTCGAAAATGAACAGGGGCCGTGGGCTGCCGTTATATAAAATAAAAATCTCGATTATTTTGGGTTTTTTTGCGCGCAAACCGTTGTGGCAACCCGTCACACGATACGTGTAATTTTTCAGAGTCGAAAAATAAATCCTTCACGGCGAAAACTTGCATTCGAGTTTTTTTCAAAAAAGTGGTTTTTACCGATCTTAGGTGGTTAGAATTTGGACTTTTGGCAATTTTTTGATATAGAAGGTTGGTCCGACGGTCCCTCAAGCACGGTATAACGTTTTTAGAGTGAGGACGTTAATGCATCCGTCTTAAAATGACATCTATTTAGTTTTTTTTGTGAAAAACGTCGAAATTGAACAGGGGCCGTGGGCTTCCGTTATATAAAATAAAAATCTCGATTATTTCGCGTCTTTTTGCGCGCAAACCGTTGTGGACACCCGTCTCACGATACGTGTAAAGTTTCGGAGTCGAAAAATAAATCCTTCACGGCGAAAACTTGCATTCGAGTTTTTTTCAAAAAAGTGGTTTATACCGAACTTAGGTGGTTAGAATTTGGACTTTTGGCAATTTTTTGATATAGAAGGTTGGTCCGACGGTCCCTCAAGCACGGTATAACGTTTTTAGAGTGAGGACGTTAATGCATCCGTCTTAAAATGACGTCTATTTAGTTTTTTTTGTGAAAAACGTCGAAATTGAACAGGGGCCGTGTGCTGCCGTTATATAAAATAAAAATCTCGATTATTTCGCGTTTTTTTGCGCGCAAACCGTTGTGGACACCCGTCTCACGATACGTGTAAAGTTTCGGAGTCGAAAAATAAATCCTTCACGGCGAAAACTTGCATTCGAGTTTTTTTCAAAAAAGTGGTTTTTACCTAACTTAGATGGTTAGAATTTGGATTTTTGGCAATTTTTTGATATAGAAGGTTGGTCCGACGGTCCCTCGAGCCCGGTATAACGTTTTTAGAGTGATGACGTTAATGCATCAGTCTTAAAATGACATCTATTTAGTTTTTTTTGTGAAAAACGTCGAAATTGAACAGGGGCCGTGGGCTTCCGTTATATAAAATAAAAATCTCGATTATTTCGCGTTTTTTTGCGCGCAAACCGTTGTGGCAACCCGTCACACGATACGTGTAAAGTTTCAGAGTCGAAAAATAAATCATTCACGGCGAAAACTTGCATTCGAGTTTTTTTCAAAAAAGTGGTTTTTACCGAACTTAGGTGGTTAGAATTTGGATTTTTTGCAATTTTTTGATATAGAAGGTTGGTCCGACGGTCCCTCAAGCCCGGTACAACGTTTTTAGAGTGAGGACGTTAATGCATCCGTCTTAAAATGACGTCTATTTAGTTTTTTTTGTGAAAAACGTCGAAATTGAACAGGGGCCGTGTGCTGCCGTTATATAAAATAAAAATCTCGATTATTTCGCGTTTCTTTGCGCGCAAACCGTTGTGGACACCCGTCTCACGATACGTGTAAAGTTTCGGAGTCGAAAAATAAATCCTTCACGGCGAAAACTTGCATTCGAGTTTTTTTCAAAAAAGTGGTTTTTACCTAACTTAGGTGGTTAGAATTTGGATTTTTGGCAATTTTTTGATATAGAAGGTTGGTCCGACGGTCCCTCGAGCCCGGTATAACGTTTTTAGAGTGATGACGTTAATGCATCAGTCTTAAAATGACATCTATTTAGTTTTTTTTGTGAAAAACGTCGAAATTGAACAGGGGCCGTGGGCTTCCGTTATATAAAATAAAAATCTCGATTATTTCGCGTTTTTTTGCGCGCAAACCGTTGTGGCAACCCGTCACACGATACGTGTAAAGTTTCAGAGTCGAAAAATAAATCCTTCACGGCGAAAACTTGCATTCGAGTTTTTTTCAAAAAAGTGGTTTTTACCGAACTTAGGTGGTTAGAATTTGGATTTTTTGCAATTTTTTGATATAGAAGGTTGGTCCGACGGTCCCTCAAGCCCGGTACAACGTTTTTAGAGTGAGGACGTTAATGCATCCGTCTTAAAATGACGTCTATTTAGTTTTTTTTGTGAAAAACGTCGAAATTGAACAGGGGCCGTGTGCTGCCGTTATATAAAATAAAAATCTCGATTATTTCGCGTTTCTTTGCGCGCAAACCGTTGTGGACACCCGTCTCACGATACGTGTAAAGTTTCGGAGTCGAAAAATAAATCCTTCACGGCGAAAACTTGCATTCGAGTTTTTTTCAAAAAAGTGGTTTTTACCTAACTTAGGTGGTTAGAATTTGGATTTTTGGCAATTTTTTGATATAGAAGGTTGGTCCGACGGTCCCTCGAGCCCGGTATAACGTTTTTAGAGTGATGACGTTAATGCATCCGTCTTAAAATGACGTCATTTTAGTTTTATTTGTGAAAAACGTCGAAAATGAACAGGGGCCGTGGGCTGCCGTTATATAAAATAAAAATCTCGATTATTTTGGGTTTTTTTGCGCGCAAACCGTTGTGGCAACCCGTCACACGATACGTGTAATTTTTCAGAGTCGAAAAATAAATCCTTCACTGCGAAAACTTGCATTCGAGTTTTTTTCAAAAAAGTGGTTTTTACCGATCTTAGGTGGTTAGAATTTGGACTTTTGGCAATTTTTTGATATAGAAGGTTGGTCCGACGGTCCCTCAAGCACGGTATAACGTTTTTAGAGTGAGGACGTTAATGCATCCGTCTTAAAATGACATCTATTTAGTTTTTTTTGTGAAAAACGTCGAAATTGAACAGGGGCCGTGGGCTTCCGTTATATAAAATAAAAATCTCGATTATTTCGCGTCTTTTTGCGCGCAAACCGTTGTGGACACCCGTCTCACGATACGTGTAAAGTTTCGGAGTCGAAAAATAAATCCTTCACGGCGAAAACTTGCATTCGAGTTTTTTTCAAAAAAGTGGTTTATACCGAACTTAGGTGGTTAGAATTTGGACTTTTGGCAATTTTTTGATATAGAAGGTTGGTCCGACGGTCCCTCAAGCACGGTATAACGTTTTTAGAGTGAGGACGTTAATGCATCCGTCTTAAAATGACGTCTATTTAGTTTTTTTTGTGAAAAACGTCGAAATTGAACAGGGGCCGTGTGCTGCCGTTATATAAAATAAAAATCTCGATTATTTCGCGTTTTTTTGCGCGCAAACCGTTGTGGACACCCGTCTCACGATACGTGTAAAGTTTCGGAGTCGAAAAATAAATCCTTCACGGCGAAAACTTGCATTCGAGTTTTTTTCAAAAAAGTGGTTTTTACCTAACTTAGGTGGTTAGAATTTGGATTTTTAGCAATTTTTTGATATAGAAGGTTGGTCCGACGGTCCCTCGAGCCCGGTATAACGTTTTTAGAGCGATGACGTTAATGCATCCGTCTTAAAATGACATCTATTTAGTTTTTTTTGTGAAAAACGTCGAAATTGAACAGGGGCCGTGGGCTTCCGTTATATAAAATAAAAATCTCGATTATTTCGCGTTTTTTTGCGCGCAAACCGTTGTGGCAACCCGTCACACGATACGTGTAAAGTTTCAGAGTCGAAAAATAAATCCTTCACGGCGAAAACTTGCATTCGAGTTTTTTTCAAAAAAGTGGTTTTTACCGAACTTAGGTGGTTAGAATTTGGATTTTTTGCAATTTTTTGATATAGAAGGTTGGTCCGACGGTCCCTCAAGCCCGGTACAACGTTTTTAGAGTGAGGACGTTAATGCATCCGTCTTAAAATGACGTCTATTTAGTTTTTTTTGTGAAAAACGTCGAAATTGAACAGGGGCCGTGTGCTGCCGTTATATAAAATAAAAATCTCGATTATTTCGCGTTTCTTTGCGCGCAAACCGTTGTGGACACCCGTCTCACGATACGTGTAAAGTTTCGGAGTCGAAAAATAAATCCTTCACGGCGAAAACTTGCATTCGAGTTTTTTTCAAAAAAGTGGTTTTTACCTAACTTAGGTGGTTAGAATTTGGATTTTTGGCAATTTTTTGATATAGAAGGTTGGTCCGACGGTCCCTCGAGCCCGGTATAACGTTTTTAGAGTGATGACGTTAATGCATCAGTCTTAAAATGACATCTATTTAGTTTTTTTTGTGAAAAACGTCGAAATTGAACAGGGGCCGTGGGCTTCCGTTATATAAAATAAAAATCTCGATTATTTCGCGTTTTTTTGCGCGCAAACCGTTGTGGCAACCCGTCACACGATACGTGTAAAGTTTCAGAGTCGAAAAATAAATCCTTCACGGCGAAAACTTGCATTCGAGTTTTTTTCAAAAAAGTGGTTTTTACCGATCTTAGGTGGTTAGAATTTGGACTTTTGGCAATTTTTTGATATAGAAGGTTGGTCCGACGGTCCCTCAAGCACGGTATAACGTTTTTAGAGTGAGGACGTTAATGCATCCGTCTTAAAATGACATCTATTTAGTTTTTTTTGTGAAAAACGTCGAAATTGAACAGGGGCCGTGGGCTTCCGTTATATAAAATAAAAATCTCGATTATTTCGCGTCTTTTTGCGCGCAAACCGTTGTGGACACCCGTCTCACGATACGTGTAAAGTTTCGGAGTCGAAAAATAAATCCTTCACGGCGAAAACTTGCATTCGAGTTTTTTTCAAAAAAGTGGTTTATACCGAACTTAGGTGGTTAGAATTTGGACTTTTGGCAATTTTTTGATATAGAAGGTTGGTCCGACGGTCCCTCGAGCCCGGTATAACGTTTTTAGAGTGATGACGTTAATGCATCAGTCTTAAAATGACATCTATTTAGTTTTTTTTGTGAAAAACGTCGAAATTGAACAGGGGCCGTGGGTTTCCGTTATATAAAATAAAAATCTCGATTATTTCGCGTTTTTTTGCGCGCAAACCGTTGTGGCAACCCGTCACACGATACGTGTAAAGTTTCAGAGTCGAAAAATAAATCATTCACGGCGAAAACTTGCATTCGAGTTTTTTTCAAAAAAGTGGTTTTTACCTAACTTAGGTGGTTAGAATTTGGATTTTTGGCAATTTTTTGATATAGAAGGTTGGTCCGACGGTCCCTCGAGCCCGGTATAACGTTTTTAGAGTGATGACGTTAATGCATCAGTCTTAAAATGACATCTATTTAGTTTTTTTTTGTGAAAAACGTCGAAATTGAACAGGGGCCGTGGGCTTCCGTTATATAAAATAAAAATCTCGATTATTTCGCGTTTTTTTGCGCGCAAACCGTTGTGGCAACCCGTCACACGATACGTGTAAAGTTTCAGAGTCGAAAAATAAATCCTTCACGGCGAAAACTTGCATTCGAGTTTTTTTCAAAAAAGTGGTTTTTACCGAACTTAGGTGGTTAGAATTTGGATTTTTTGCAATTTTTTGATATAGAAGGTTGGTCCGACGGTCCCTCAAGCCCGGTACAACGTTTTTAGAGTGAGGACGTTAATGCATCCGTCTTAAAATGACGTCTATTTAGTTTTTTTTGTGAAAAACGTCGAAATTGAACAGGGGCCGTGTGCTGCCGTTATATAAAATAAGAATCTCGATTATTTCGCGTTTCTTTGCGCGCAATCCGTTGTGGACACCCGTCTCACGATACGTGTAAAGTTTCGGAGTCGAAAAATAAATCCTTCACGGCGAAAACTTGCATTCGAGTTTTTTTCAAAAAAGTGGTTTTTACCTAACTTAGGTGGTTAGAATTTGGATTTTTGGCAATTTTTTGATATAGAAGGTTGGTCCGACGGTCCCTCGAGCCCGGTATAACGTTTTTAGAGTGATGACGTTAATGCATCAGTCTTAAAATGACATCTATTTAGTTTTTTTTGTGAAAAACGTCGAAATTGAACAGGGGCCGTGGGCTGCCGTTATATAAAATAAAAATCTCGATTATTTTGCGTTTTTTTGCGCGCAAACCGTTGTGGCAACCCGTCACACGATACGTGTAAAGTTTCAGAGTCGAAAAATAAATCCTTCACGGCGAAAACTTGCATTCGAGTTTTTTTCAAAAAAGTGGTTTTTACCGATCTTAGGTGGTTAGAATTTGGACTTTTGGCAATTTTTTGATATAGAAGGTTGGTCCGACGGTCCCTCAAGCACGGTATAACGTTTTTAGAGTGAGGACGTTAATGCATCAGTCTTAAAATGACATCTATTTAGTTTTTTTTGTGAAAAACGTCGAAATTGAACAGGGGCCGTGGGCTGCCGTTATATAAAATAAAAATCTCGATTATTTTGCGTTTTTTTGCGCGCAAACCGTTGTGGCAACCCGTCACACGATACGTGTAAAGTTTCAGAGTCGAAAAATAAATCCTTCACGGCGAAAACTTGCATTCGAGTTTTTTTCAAAAAAGTGGTTTTTACCGATCTTAGGTGGTTAGAATTTGGACTTTTGGCAATTTTTTGATATAGAAGGTTGGTCCGACGGTCCCTCAAGCACGGTATAACGTTTTTAGAGTGAGGACGTTAATGCATCCGTCTTAAAATGACATCTATTTAGTTTTTTTTGTGAAAAACGTCGAAATTGAACAGGGGCCGTGGGCTTCCGTTATATAAAATAAAAATCTCGATTATTTCGCGTTTTTTTGCGCGCAAACCGTTGTGGCAACCCGTCACACGATACGTGTAAAGTTTCAGAGTCGAAAAATAAATCCATCACGGCGAAAACTTGCATTCGAGTTTTTTTCAAAAAAGTGGTTTTTACCGAATTTAGGTGGTTAGAATTTGGATTTTTGGCAATTTTTTGATATAGAAGGTTGGTCCGACGGTCCCTCAAGCCCGGTATAACGTTTTTAGAGTGATGACGTTAATGCATCCGTCTTAAAATGACATCTATTTAGTTTTTTTTGTGAAAAACGTCGAAATTGAACAGGGGCCGTGGGCTTCCGTTATATAAAATAAAAATCTCGATTATTTCGCATTTTTTTGCGCGCAAACCGTTGTGGCAACCCGTCACACGATACGTGTAAAGTTTCAGAGTCGAAAAATAAATCCTTCACGGCGAAAACTTGCATTCGAGTTTTTTTCAAAAAAGTGGTTTTTACCGAACTTAGGTGGTTAGAATTTGGATTTTTTGCAATTTTTTGATATAGAAGGTTGGTCCGACGGTCCCTCAAGCCCGGTACAACGTTTTTAGAGTGAGGACGTTAATGCATCCGTCTTAAAATGACGTCTATTTAGTTTTTTTTGTGAAAAACGTCGAAATTGAACAGGGGCCGTGGGCTGCCGTTATATAAAATACAAATCTCGATTATTTCGCGTTTTTTTGCGCGCAAACCGTTGTGGACACCCGTCTCACGATACGTGTAAAGTTTCAGAGTCGAAAAATAAATCCTTCACGGCGAAAACTTGCATTCTAGTTTTTTTCAAAAAAGTGGTTTTTACCGATCTTAGGTGGTTAGAATTTGGACTTTTGGCAATTTTTTGATTTAGAAGGTTGGTCCGACGGTCCCTCAAGCACGGTATAACGTTTTTAGAGTGAGGACGTTAATGCATCCGTCTTAAAATGACATCTATTTAGTTTTTTTTGTGAAAAACGTCGAAATTGAACAGGGGCCGTGGGCTTCCGTTATATAAAATAAAAATCTCGATTATTTCGCGTCTTTTTGCGCGCAAACCATTGTGGACACCCGTCTCACGATACGTGTAAAGTTTCGGAGTCGAAAAATAAATCCTTCACGGCGAAAACTTGCATTCGAGTTTTTTTCAAAAAAGTGGTTTATACCGAACTTAGGTGGTTAGAATTTGGATTTTTGGCAATTTTTTGATATAGAAGGTTGGTCCGACGGTCCCTCGAGCCCGGTATAACGTTTTTAGAGTGATGACGTTAATGCATCCGTCTTAAAATGACGTCATTTTAGTTTTATTTGTGAAAAACGTCGAAAATGAACAGGGGCCGTGGGCTGCCGTTATATAAAATAAAAATCTCGATTATTTTGCGTTTTTTTGCGCGCAAACCGTTGTGGCAACCCGTCACACGATACGTGTAAAGTTTCAGAGTCGAAAAATAAATCCTTCACGGCGAAAACTTGCATTCGAGTTTTTTTCAAAAAAGTGGTTTTTACCGATCTTAGGTGGTTAGAATTTGGACTTTTGGCAATTTTTTGATATAGAAGGTTGGTCCGACGGTCCCTCAAGCACGGTATAACGTTTTTAGAGTGAGGACGTTAATGCATCCGTCTTAAAATGACATCTATTTAGTTTTTTTTGTGAAAAACGTCGAAATTGAACAGGGGCCGTGGGCTTCCGTTATATAAAATAAAAATCTCGATTATTTCGCGTTTTTTTGCGCGCAAACCGTTGTGGCAACCCGTCACACGATACGTGTAAAGTTTCAGAGTCGAAAAATAAATCCATCACGGCGAAAACTTGCATTCGAGTTTTTTTCAAAAAAGTGGTTTTTACCGAACTTAGGTGGTTAGAATTTGGATTTTTGGCAATTTTTTGATATAGAAGGTTGGTCCGACGGTCCCTCAAGCCCGGTATAACGTTTTTAGAGTGAGGACGTTAATGCATCCGTCTTAAAATGACGTCTATTTAGTTTTTTTTGTGAAAAACGTCGAAATTGAACAGGGGCCGTGGGCTGCCGTTATATAAAATACAAATCTCGATTATTTCGCGTTTTTTTGCGCGCAAACCGTTGTGGACACCCGTCTCACGATACGTGTAAAGTTTCGGAGTCGAAAAATAAATCCTTCACGGCGAAAACTTGCATTCGAGTTTTTTTCAAAAAAGTGGTTTTTACCGAACTTAGGTGGTTAGAATTTGGATTTTTGTCAATTTTTTGATATAGAAGGTTGGTCCGACGGTCCCTCAAGCCCGGTATAACGTTTTTAGAGTGATGACGTTAATGCATCCGTCTTAAAATGACATCTATTTAGTTTTTTTTGTGAAAAACGTCGAAATTGAACAGGGGCCGTGGGCTTCCGTTATATAAAATAAAAATCTCGATTATTTCGCATTTTTTTGCGCGCAAACCGTTGTGGCAACCCGTCACACGATACGTGTAAAGTTTCAGAGTCGAAAAATAAATCCTTCACGGCGAAAACTTGCATTCGAGTTTTTTTCAAAAAAGTGGTTTTTACCGAACTTAGGTGGTTAGAATTTGGATTTTTTGCAATTTTTTGATATAGAAGGTTGGTCCGACGGTCCCTCAAGCCCGGTACAACGTTTTTAGAGTGAGGACGTTAATGCATCCGTCTTAAAATGACGTCTATTTAGTTTTTTTTGTGAAAAACGTCGAAATTGAACAGGGGCCGTGGGCTGCCGTTATATAAAATACAAATCTCGATTATTTCGCGTTTTTTTGCGCGCAAACCGTTGTGGACACCCGTCTCACGATACGTGTAAAGTTTCAGAGTCGAAAAATAAATCCTTCACGGCGAAAACTTGCATTCTAGTTTTTTTCAAAAAAGTGGTTTTTACCGATCTTAGGTGGTTAGAATTTGGACTTTTGGCAATTTTTTGATTTAGAAGGTTGGTCCGACGGTCCCTCAAGCACGGTATAACGTTTTTAGAGTGAGGACGTTAATGCATCCGTCTTAAAATGACATCTATTTAGTTTTTTTTGTGAAAAACGTCGAAATTGAACAGGGGCCGTGGGCTTCCGTTATATAAAATAAAAATCTCGATTATTTCGCGTCTTTTTGCGCGCAAACCGTTGTGGACACCCGTCTCACGATACGTGTAAAGTTTCGGAGTCGAAAAATAAATCCTTCACGGCGAAAACTTGCATTCGAGTTTTTTTCAAAAAAGTGGTTTATACCGAACTTAGGTGGTTAGAATTTGGATTTTTGGCAATTTTTTGATATAGAAGGTTGGTCCGACGGTCCCTCGAGCCCGGTATAACGTTTTTAGAGTGATGACGTTAATGCATCCGTCTTAAAATGACGTCTATTTAGTTTTTTTTGTGAAAAACGTCGAAATTGAACAGGGGCCGTGGGCTGCCGTTATATAAAATACAAATCTCGATTATTTCGCGTTTTTTTGCGCGCAAACCGTTGTGGACACCCGTCTCACGATACGTGTAAAGTTTCGGAGTCGAAAAATAAATCCTTCACGGCGAAAACTTGCATTCGAGTTTTTTTCAAAAAAGTGGTTTTTACCGAACTTAGGTGGTTAGAATTTGGATTTTTGGCAATTTTTTGATATAGAAGGTTGGTCCGACGGTCCCTCGAGCCCGGTATAACGTTTTTAGAATGATGACGTTAATGCATCCTTCTTAAAATGACATCTATTTAGTTTTTTTTGTGAAAAACGTCGAAATTGAACAGGGGCCGTGGGCTTCCGTTATATAAAATAAAAATCTCGATAATTTCGCGTTTTTTTGCGCGCAAACCGTTGTGGCAACCCGTCACACGATACGTGTAAAGTTTCAGAGTCGAAAAATAAATCATTCACGGCGAAAACTTGCATTCGAGTTTTTTTCAAAAAAGTGGTTTTTACCGAACTTAAGTGGTTAGAATTTGGATTTTTGGCAATTTTTTGATATAGAAGGTTGGTCTGACGGTTCCTCGAGCCCGGTATAACGTTTTTAGAGTGAGGACGTTAATGCATCTGTCTTAAAATGACGTCTATTTAGTTTTTTTTGTGAAAAACGTCGAAATTGAACAGGGGCCGTGGGCTTCCGTTATATAAAATAAAAATCTCGATTATTTCGCGTTTTTTTGCGCGCAAACCGTTGTGGCAACCCGTCACACGATACGTGTAAAGTTTCAGAGTCGAAAAATAAATCCATCACGGCGAAAACTTGCATTCGAGTTTTTTTCAAAAAAGTGGTTTTTACCGAACTTAGGTGGTTAGAATTTGGATTTTTGGCAATTTTTTGATATAGAAGGTTGGTCCGACGGTCCCTCAAGCCCGGTATAACGTTTTTAGAGTGAGGACGTTAATGCATCCGTCTTAAAATGACGTCTATTTAGTTTTTTTTGTGAAAAACGTCGAAATTGAACAGGGGCCGTGGGCTGCCGTTATATAAAATAAAAATCTCGATTATTTTGCGTTTTTTTGCGCGCAAACCGTTGTGGCAACCCGTCACACGATACGTGTAAAGTTTCAGAGTCGAAAAATAAATCCTTCACGGCGAAAACTTGCATTCGAGTTTTTTTCAAAAAAGTGGTTTTTACCGATCTTAGGTGGTTAGAATTTGGACTTTTGGCAATTTTTTGATATAGAAGGTTGGTCCGACGGTCCCTCAAGCACGGTATAACGTTTTTAGAGTGAGGACGTTAATGCATCCGTCTTAAAATGACATCTATTTAGTTTTTTTTGTGAAAAACGTCGAAATTGAACAGGGGCCGTGGGCTTCCGTTATATAAAATAAAAATCTCGATTATTTCGCGTTTTTTTTGCGCGCAAACCGTTGTGGCAACCCGTCACACGATACGTGTAAAGTTTCAGAGTCGAAAAATAAATCCATCACGGCGAAAACTTGCATTCGAGTTTTTTTCAAAAAAGTGGTTTTTACCGAATTTAGGTGGTTAGAATTTGGATTTTTGGCAATTTTTTGATATAGAAGGTTGGTCCGACGGTCCCTCAAGCCCGGTATAACGTTTTTAGAGTGATGACGTTAATGCATCCGTCTTAAAATGACATCTATTTAGTTTTTTTTGTGAAAAACGTCGAAATTGAACAGGGGCCGTGGGCTTCCGTTATATAAAATAAAAATCTCGATTATTTCGCATTTTTTTGCGCGCAAACCGTTGTGGCAACCCGTCACACGATACGTGTAAAGTTTCAGAGTCGAAAAATAAATCCTTCACGGCGAAAACTTGCATTCGAGTTTTTTTCAAAAAAGTGGTTTTTACCGAACTTAGGTGGTTAGAATTTGGATTTTTTGCAATTTTTTGATATAGAAGGTTGGTCCGACGGTCCCTCAAGCCCGGTACAACGTTTTTAGAGTGAGGACGTTAATGCATCCGTCTTAAAATGACGTCTATTTAGTTTTTTTTGTGAAAAACGTCGAAATTGAACAGGGGCCGTGGGCTGCCGTTATATAAAATACAAATCTCGATTATTTCGCGTTTTTTTGCGCGCAAACCGTTGTGGACACCCGTCTCACGATACGTGTAAAGTTTCAGAGTCGAAAAATAAATCCTTCACGGCGAAAACTTGCATTCTAGTTTTTTTCAAAAAAGTGGTTTTTACCGATCTTAGGTGGTTAGAATTTGGATTTTTGGCAATTTTTTGATTTAGAAGGTTGGTCCGACGGTCCCTCAAGCACGGTATAACGTTTTTAGAGTGAGGACGTTAATGCATCCGTCTTAAAATGACATCTATTTAGTTTTTTTTGTGAAAAACGTCGAAATTGAACAGGGGCCGTGGGCTTCCGTTATATAAAATAAAAATCTCGATTATTTCGCGTCTTTTTGCGCGCAAACCATTGTGGACACCCGTCTCACGATACGTGTAAAGTTTCGGAGTCGAAAAATAAATCCTTCACGGCGAAAACTTGCATTCGAGTTTTTTTCAAAAAAGTGGTTTATACCGAACTTAGGTGGTTAGAATTTGGATTTTTGGCAATTTTTTGATATAGAAGGTTGGTCCGACGGTCCCTCGAGCCCGGTATAACGTTTTTAGAGTGATGACGTTAATGCATCCGTCTTAAAATGACGTCATTTTAGTTTTATTTGTGAAAAACGTCGAAAATGAACAGGGGCCGTGGGCTGCCGTTATATAAAATAAAAATCTCGATTATTTTGCGTTTTTTTGCGCGCAAACCGTTGTGGCAACCCGTCACACGATACGTGTAAAGTTTCAGAGTCGAAAAATAAATCCTTCACGGCGAAAACTTGCATTCGAGTTTTTTTCAAAAAAGTGGTTTTTACCGATCTTAGGTGGTTAGAATTTGGACTTTTGGCAATTTTTTGATATAGAAGGTTGGTCCGACGGTCCCTCAAGCACGGTATAACGTTTTTAGAGTGAGGACGTTAATGCATCCGTCTTAAAATGACATCTATTTAGTTTTTTTTTGTGAAAAACGTCGAAATTGAACAGGGGCCGTGGGCTTCCGTTATATAAAATAAAAATCTCGATTATTTCGCGTTTTTTTGCGCGCAAACCGTTGTGGCAACCCGTCACACGATACGTGTAAAGTTTCAGAGTCGAAAAATAAATCCATCACGGCGAAAACTTGCATTCGAGTTTTTTTCAAAAAAGTGGTTTTTACCGAACTTAGGTGGTTAGAATTTGGATTTTTGGCAATTTTTTGATATAGAAGGTTGGTCCGACGGTCCCTCAAGCCCGGTATAACGTTTTTAGAGTGAGGACGTTAATGCATCCGTCTTAAAATGACGTCTATTTAGTTTTTTTTGTGAAAAACGTCGAAATTGAACAGGGGCCGTGGGCTGCCGTTATATAAAATACAAATCTCGATTATTTCGCGTTTTTTTGCGCGCAAACCGTTGTGGACACCCGTCTCACGATACGTGTAAAGTTTCGGAGTCGAAAAATAAATCCTTCACGGCGAAAACTTGCATTCGAGTTTTTTTCAAAAAAGTGGTTTTTACCGAACTTAGGTGGTTAGAATTTGGATTTTTGTCAATTTTTTGATATAGAAGGTTGGTCCGACGGTCCCTCAAGCCCGGTATAACGTTTTTAGAGTGATGACGTTAATGCATCCGTCTTAAAATGACATCTATTTAGTTTTTTTTGTGAAAAACGTCGAAATTGAACAGGGGCCGTGGGCTTCCGTTATATAAAATAAAAATCTCGATTATTTCGCATTTTTTTGCGCGCAAACCGTTGTGGCAACCCGTCACACGATACGTGTAAAGTTTCAGAGTCGAAAAATAAATCCTTCACGGCGAAAACTTGCATTCGAGTTTTTTTCAAAAAAGTGGTTTTTACCGAACTTAGGTGGTTAGAATTTGGATTTTTTGCAATTTTTTGATATAGAAGGTTGGTCCGACGGTCCCTCAAGCCCGGTACAACGTTTTTAGAGTGAGGACGTTAATGCATCCGTCTTAAAATGACGTCTATTTAGTTTTTTTTGTGAAAAACGTCGAAATTGAACAGGGGCCGTGGGCTGCCGTTATATAAAATACAAATCTCGATTATTTCGCGTTTTTTTGCGCGCAAACCGTTGTGGACACCCGTCTCACGATACGTGTAAAGTTTCAGAGTCGAAAAATAAATCCTTCACGGCGAAAACTTGCATTCTAGTTTTTTTCAAAAAAGTGGTTTTTACCGATCTTAGGTGGTTAGAATTTGGACTTTTGGCAATTTTTTGATTTAGAAGGTTGGTCCGACGGTCCCTCAAGCACGGTATAACGTTTTTAGAGTGAGGACGTTAATGCATCCGTCTTAAAATGACATCTATTTAGTTTTTTTTGTGAAAAACGTCGAAATTGAACAGGGGCCGTGGGCTTCCGTTATATAAAATAAAAATCTCGATTATTTCGCGTCTTTTTGCGCGCAAACCGTTGTGGACACCCGTCTCACGATACGTGTAAAGTTTCGGAGTCGAAAAATAAATCCTTCACGGCGAAAACTTGCATTCGAGTTTTTTTCAAAAAAGTGGTTTATACCGAACTTAGGTGGTTAGAATTTGGATTTTTGGCAATTTTTTGATATAGAAGGTTGGTCCGACGGTCCCTCGAGCCCGGTATAACGTTTTTAGAGTGATGACGTTAATGCATCCGTCTTAAAATGACGTCTATTTAGTTTTTTTTGTGAAAAACGTCGAAATTGAACAGGGGCCGTGGGCTGCCGTTATATAAAATACAAATCTCGATTATTTCGCGTTTTTTTGCGCGCAAACCGTTGTGGACACCCGTCTCACGATACGTGTAAAGTTTCGGAGTCGAAAAATAAATCCTTCACGGCGAAAACTTGCATTCGAGTTTTTTTCAAAAAAGTGGTTTTTACCGAACTTAGGTGGTTAGAATTTGGATTTTTGGCAATTTTTTGATATAGAAGGTTGGTCCGACGGTCCCTCGAGCCCGGTATAACGTTTTTAGAATGATGACGTTAATGCATCCTTCTTAAAATGACATCTATTTAGTTTTTTTTGTGAAAAACGTCGAAATTGAACAGGGGCCGTGGGCTTCCGTTATATAAAATAAAAATCTCGATAATTTCGCGTTTTTTTGCGCGCAAACCGTTGTGGCAACCCGTCACACGATACGTGTAAAGTTTCAGAGTCGAAAAATAAATCATTCACGGCGAAAACTTGCATTCGAGTTTTTTTCAAAAAAGTGGTTTTTACCGAACTTAAGTGGTTAGAATTTGGATTTTTGGCAATTTTTTGATATAGAAGGTTGGTCTGACGGTTCCTCGAGCCCGGTATAACGTTTTTAGAGTGAGGACGTTAATGCATCTGTCTTAAAATGACGTCTATTTAGTTTTTTTTGTGAAAAACGTCGAAATTGAACAGGGGCCGTGGGCTTCCGTTATATAAAATAAAAATCTCGATTATTTCGCGTTTTTTTGCGCGCAAACCGTTGTGGCAACCCGTCACACGATACGTGTAAAGTTTCAGAGTCGAAAAATAAATCCATCACGGCGAAAACTTGCATTCGAGTTTTTTTCAAAAAAGTGGTTTTTACCGAACTTAGGTGGTTAGAATTTGGATTTTTGGCAATTTTTTGATATAGAAGGTTGGTCCGACGGTCCCTCAAGCCCGGTATAACGTTTTTAGAGTGAGGACGTTAATGCATCCGTCTTAAAATGACGTCTATTTAGTTTTTTTTGTGAAAAACGTCGAAATTGAACAGGGGCCGTGGGCTGCCGTTATATAAAATAAAAATCTCGATTATTTTGCGTTTTTTTGCGCGCAAACCGTTGTGGCAACCCGTCACACGATACGTGTAAAGTTTCAGAGTCGAAAAATAAATCCTTCACGGCGAAAACTTGCATTCGAGTTTTTTTCAAAAAAGTGGTTTTTACCGATCTTAGGTGGTTAGAATTTGGACTTTTGGCAATTTTTTGATATAGAAGGTTGGTCCGACGGTCCCTCGAGCCCGGTATAACGTTTTTAGAATGATGACGTTAATGCATCCTTCTTAAAATGACATCTATTTAGTTTTTTTTGTGAAAAACGTCGAAATTGAACAGGGGCCGTGGGCTTCCGTTATATAAAATAAAAATCTCGATAATTTCGCGTTTTTTTGCGCGCAAACCGTTGTGGCAACCCGTCACACGATACGTGTAAAGTTTCAGAGTCGAAAAATAAATCATTCACGGCGAAAACTTGCATTCGAGTTTTTTTCAAAAAAGTGGTTTTTACCGAACTTAGGTGGTTAGAATTTGGATTTTTGGCAATTTTTTGATATAGAAGGTTGGTCCGACGGTCCCTCGAGCCCGGTATAACGTTTTTAGAATGATGACGTTAATGCATCCTTCTTAAAATGACATCTATTTAGTTTTTTTTGTGAAAAACGTCGAAATTGAACAGGGGCCGTGGGCTTCCGTTATATAAAATAAAAATCTCGATTATTTCGCGGTTTTTTGCGCGCAAACCGTTGTGGCAATCCGTCACACGATACGTGTAAAGTTTCAGAGTAGAAAAATAAATCATTCACGGCGAAAACTTGCATTCGAGTTTTTTTCAAAAAAGTGGTTTTTACCGAACTTAGGTGGTTAGAATTTGGATTTTTGGATATTTTTTGAAATAGAAGGTTGGTCTGACGGTTCCTCGAGCCCGGTATAACGTTTTTAGAGTGATGACGTTAACGCATCCGTCTTAAAATGACATCTATTTAGTTTTTTTTGTGAAAAACGTCGAAATTGAACAGGGGCCGTGGGCTTCCGTTATATAAAATAAAAATCTCGATAATTTCGCGTTTTTTTGCGCGCAAACCGTTGTGGCAACCCGTCACACGATACGTGTAAAGTTTCAGAGTCGAAAAATAAATCATTCACGGCGAAAACTTGCATTCGAGTTTTTTTCAAAAAAGTGGTTTTTACCGAACTTAGGTGGTTAGAATTTGGATTTTTGGCAATTTTTTGATATAGAAGGTTGGTCCGACGGTCCCTCAAGCACGGTATAACGTTTTTAGAGTGAGGACGTTAATGCATCCGTCTTAAAATGACATCTATTTAGTTTTTTTTGTGAAAAACGTCGAAATTGAACAGGGGCCGTGGGCTTCCGTTATATAAAATAAAAATCTCGATTATTTCGCGTTTTTTTGCGCGCAAACCGTTGTGGCAACCCGTCACACGATACGTGTAAAGTTTCAGAGTCGAAAAATAAATCCATCACGGCGAAAACTTGCATTCGAGTTTTTTTCAAAAAAGTGGTTTTTACCGAACTTAGGTGGTTAGAATTTGGATTTTTGGCAATTTTTTGATATAGAAGGTTGGTCCGACGGTCCCTCAAGCCCGGTATAACGTTTTTAGAGTGAGGACGTTAATGCATCCGTCTTAAAATGACGTCTATTTAGTTTTTTTTGTGAAAAACCTCGAAATTGAACAGGGGCCGTGGGCTGCCGTTATATAAAATACAAATCTCGATTATTTCGCGTTTTTTTGCGCGCAAACCGTTGTGGACACCCGTCTCACGATACGTGTAAAGTTTCGGAGTCGAAAAATAAATCCTTCACGGCGAAAACTTGCATTCGAGTTTTTTTCAAAAAAGTGGTTTTTACCGAACTTAGGTGGTTAGAATTTGGATTTTTGTCAATTTTTTGATATAGAAGGTTGGTCCGACGGTCCCTCAAGCCCGGTATAACGTTTTTAGAGTGATGACGTTAATGCATCCGTCTTAAAATGACATCTATTTAGTTTTTTTTGTGAAAAACGTCGAAATTGAACAGGGGCCGTGGGCTTCCGTTATATAAAATAAAAATCTCGATTATTTCGCATTTTTTTGCGCGCAAACCGTTGTGGCAACCCGTCACACGATACGTGTAAAGTTTCAGAGTCGAAAAATAAATCCTTCACGGCGAAAACTTGCATTCGAGTTTTTTTCAAAAAAGTGGTTTTTACCGAACTTAGGTGGTTAGAATTTGGATTTTTTGCAATTTTTTGATATAGAAGGTTGGTCCGACGGTCCCTCAAGCCCGGTACAACGTTTTTAGAGTGAGGACGTTAATGCATCCGTCTTAAAATGACGTCTATTTAGTTTTTTTTGTGAAAAACGTCGAAATTGAACAGGGGCCGTGGGCTGCCGTTATATAAAATACAAATCTCGATTATTTCGCGTTTTTTTGCGCGCAAACCGTTGTGGACACCCGTCTCACGATACGTGTAAAGTTTCAGAGTCGAAAAATAAATCCTTCACGGCGAAAACTTGCATTCGAGTTTTTTTCAAAAAAGTGGTTTTTACCGAACTTAGGTGGTTAGAATTTGGATTTTTGTCAATTTTTTGATATAGAAGGTTGGTCCGACGGTCCCTCAAGCCCGGTATAACGTTTTTAGAGTGATGACGTTAATGCATCCGTCTTAAAATGACATCTATTTAGTTTTTTTTGTGAAAAACGTCGAAATTGAACAGGGGCCGTGGGCTTCCGTTATATAAAATAAAAATCTCGATTATTTCGCATTTTTTTGCGCGCAAACCGTTGTGGCAACCCGTCACACGATACGTGTAAAGTTTCAGAGTCGAAAAATAAATCCTTCACGGCGAAAACTTGCATTCGAGTTTTTTTCAAAAAAGTGGTTTTTACCGAACTTAGGTGGTTAGAATTTGGATTTTTTGCAATTTTTTGATATAGAAGGTTGGTCCGACGGTCCCTCAAGCCCGGTACAACGTTTTTAGAGTGAGGACGTTAATGCATCCGTCTTAAAATGACGTCTATTTAGTTTTTTTTGTGAAAAACGTCGAAATTGAACAGGGGCCGTGGGCTGCCGTTATATAAAATACAAATCTCGATTATTTCGCGTTTTTTTGCGCGCAAACCGTTGTGGACACCCGTCTCACGATACGTGTAAAGTTTCAGAGTCGAAAAATAAATCCTTCACGGCGAAAACTTGCATTCTAGTTTTTTTCAAAAAAGTGGTTTTTACCGATCTTAGGTGGTTAGAATTTGGACTTTTGGCAATTTTTTGATTTAGAAGGTTGGTCCGACGGTCCCTCAAGCACGGTATAACGTTTTTAGAGTGAGGACGTTAATGCATCCGTCTTAAAATGACATCTATTTAGTTTTTTTTGTGAAAAACGTCGAAATTGAACAGGGGCCGTGGGCTTCCGTTATATAAAATAAAAATCTCGATTATTTCGCGTCTTTTTGCGCGCAAACCGTTGTGGACACCCGTCTCACGATACGTGTAAAGTTTCGGAGTCGAAAAATAAATCCTTCACGGCGAAAACTTGCATTCGAGTTTTTTTCAAAAAAGTGGTTTATACCGAACTTAGGTGGTTAGAATTTGGATTTTTGGCAATTTTTTGATATAGAAGGTTGGTCCGACGGTCCCTCGAGCCCGGTATAACGTTTTTAGAGTGATGACGTTAATGCATCCGTCTTAAAATGACGTCTATTTAGTTTTATTTGTGAAAAACGTCGAAAATGAACAGGGGCCTTGGGCTGCCGTTATATAAAATAAAAATCTCGATTATTTTGCGTTTTTTTGCGCGCAAACCGTTGTGGCAACCCGTCACACGATACGTGTAAAGTTTCAGAGTCGAAAAATAAATCCTTCACGGCGAAAACTTGCATTCGAGTTTTTTTCAAAAAAGTGGTTTTTACCGATCTTAGGTGGTTAGAATTTGGACTTTTGGCAATTTTTTGATATAGAAGGTTGGTCCGACGGTCCCTCAAGCACGGTATAACGTTTTTAGAGTGAGGACGTTAATGCATCCGTCTTAAAATGACATCTATTTAGTTTTTTTTGTGAAAAACGTCGAAATTGAACAGGGGCCGTGGGCTTCCGTTATATAAAATAAAAATCTCGATTATTTCGCGTTTTTTTGCGCGCAAACCGTTGTGGCAACCCGTCACACGATACGTGTAAAGTTTCAGAGTCGAAAAATAAATCCATCACGGCGAAAACTTGCATTCTAGTTTTTTTCAAAAAAGTGGTTTATACCGAACTTAGGTGGTTAGAATTTGGATTTTTGGCAATTTTTTGATATAGAAGGTTGGTCCGACGGTCCCTCAAGCCCGGTATAACGTTTTTAGAGTGAGGACGTTAATGCATCCGTCTTAAAATGACGTCTATTTAGTTTTTTTTGTGAAAAACGTCGAAATTGAACAGGGGCCGTGGGCTGCCGTTATAAAAAATACAAATCTCGATTATTTCGCGTTTTTTTGCGCGCAAACCGTTGTGGACACCCGTCTCACGATACGTGTAAAGTTTCGGAGTCGAAAAATAAATCCTTCACGGCGAAAACTTGCATTCGAGTTTTTTTCAAAAAAGTGGTTTTTACCGAACTTAGGTGGTTAGAATTTGGATTTTTTGCAATTTTTTGATATAGAAGGTTGGTCCGACGGTCCCTCGAGCCCGGTATAACGTTTTTAGAATGATGACGTTAATGCATCCTTCTTAAAATGACATCTATTTAGTTTTTTTTGTGAAAAACGTCGAAATTGAACAGGGGCCGTGGGCTTCCGTTATATAAAATAAAAATCTCGATAATTTCGCGTTTTTTTGCGCGCAAACCGTTGTGTCAACCCGTCACACGATACGTGTAAAGTTTCAGAGTCGAAAAATAAATCATTCACGGCGAAAACTTGCATTCGAGTTTTTTTCAAAAAAGTGGTTTTTACCGAACTTAGGTGGTTAGAATTTGTATTTTTGGCAATTTTTTGATATAGAAGGTTGGTCCGACGGTCCCTCGAGCCCGGTATAACGTTTTTAGAATGATGACGTTAATGCATCCTTCTTAAAATGACATCTATTTAGTTTTTTTTGTGAAAAACGTCGAAATTGAACAGGGGCCGTGGGCTTCCGTTATATAAAATAAAAATCTCGATAATTTCGCGTTTTTTTGCGCGCAAACCGTTGTGGCAACCCGTCACACGATACGTGTAAAGTTTCAGAGTCGAAAAATAAATCATTCACGGCGAAAACTTGCATTCGAGTTTTTTTCAAAAAAGTGGTTTATACCGAACTTAGGTGGTTAGAATTTGGATTTTTGGCAATTTTTTGATATAGAAGGTTGGTCCGACGGTCCCTCGAGCCCGGTATAACGTTTTTAGAGTGATGACGTTAATGCATCCGTCTTAAAATGACGTCATTTTAGTTTTATTTGTGAAAAACGTCGAAAATGAACAGGGGCCTTGGGCTGCCGTTATATAAAATAAAAATCTCGATTATTTTGCGTTTTTTTGCGCGCAAACCGTTGTGGCAACCCGTCACACGATACGTGTAAAGTTTCAGAGTCGAAAAATAAATCCTTCACGGCGAAAACTTGCATTCGAGTTTTTTTCAAAAAAGTGGTTTTTACCGATCTTAGGTGGTTAGAATTTGGACTTTTGGCAATTTTTTGATATAGAAGGTTGGTCCGACGGTCCCTCAAGCACGGTATAACGTTTTTAGAGTGAGGACGTTAATGCATCCGTCTTAAAATGACATCTATTTAGTTTTTTTTGTGAAAAACGTCGAAATTGAACAGGGGCCGTGGGCTTCCGTTATATAAAATAAAAATCTCGATTATTTCGCGTTTTTTTGCGCGCAAACCGTTGTGGCAACCCGTCACACGATACGTGTAAAGTTTCAGAGTCGAAAAATAAATCCATCACGGCGAAAACTTGCATTCTAGTTTTTTTCAAAAAAGTGGTTTATACCGAACTTAGGTGGTTAGAATTTGGATTTTTGGCAATTTTTTGATATAGAAGGTTGGTCCGACGGTCCCTCAAGCCCGGTATAACGTTTTTAGAGTGAGGACGTTAATGCATCCGTCTTAAAATGACGTCTATTTAGTTTTTTTTGTGAAAAACGTCGAAATTGAACAGGGGCCGTGGGCTGCCGTTATAAAAAATACAAATCTCGATTATTTCGCGTTTTTTTGCGCGCAAACCGTTGTGGACACCCGTCTCACGATACGTGTAAAGTTTCGGAGTCGAAAAATAAATCCTTCACGGCGAAAACTTGCATTCGAGTTTTTTTCAAAAAAGTGGTTTTTACCGAACTTAGGTGGTTAGAATTTGGATTTTTTGCAATTTTTTGATATAGAAGGTTGGTCCGACGGTCCCTCAAGCCCGGTACAACGTTTTTAGAGTGAGGACGTTAATGCATCCGTCTTAAAATGACGTCTATTTAGTTTTTTTTGTGAAAAACGTCGAAATTGAACAGGGGCCGTGGGCTGCCGTTATATAAAATACAAATCTCGATTATTTCGCGTTTTTTTGCGCGCAAACCGTTGTGGACACCCGTCTCACGATACGTGTAAAGTTTCGGAGTCGAAAAATAAATCCTTCACGGCGAAAACTTGCATTCGAGTTTTTTTCAAAAAAGTGGTTTTTACCGAACTTAGGTGGTTAGAATTTGGATTTTTGGCAATTTTTTGATATAGAAGGTTGGTCCGACGGTCCCTCGAGCCCGGTATAACGTTTTTAGAATGATGACGTTAATGCATCCTTCTTAAAATGACATCTATTTAGTTTTTTTTGTGAAAAACGTCGAAATTGAACAGGGGCCGTGGGCTTCCGTTATATAAAATAAAAATCTCGATAATTTCGCGTTTTTTTGCGCGCAAACCGTTGTGTCAACCCGTCACACGATACGTGTAAAGTTTCAGAGTCGAAAAATAAATCATTCACGGCGAAAACTTGCATTCGAGTTTTTTTCAAAAAAGTGGTTTTTACCGAACTTAGGTGGTTAGAATTTGTATTTTTGGCAATTTTTTGATATAGAAGGTTGGTCCGACGGTCCCTCGAGCCCGGTATAACGTTTTTAGAATGATGACGTTAATGCATCCTTCTTAAAATGACATCTATTTAGTTTTTTTTGTGAAAAACGTCGAAATTGAACAGGGGCCGTGGGCTTCCGTTATATAAAATAAAAATCTCGATAATTTCGCGTTTTTTTGCGCGCAAACCGTTGTGGCAACCCGTCACACGATACGTGTAAAGTTTCAGAGTCGAAAAATAAATCATTCACGGCGAAAACTTGCATTCGAGTTTTTTTCAAAAAAGTGGTTTATACCGAACTTAGGTGGTTAGAATTTGGATTTTTGGCAATTTTTTGATATAGAAGGTTGGTCCGACGGTCCCTCGAGCCCGGTATAACGTTTTTAGAGTGATGACGTTAATGCATCCGTCTTAAAATGACGTCATTTTAGTTTTATTTGTGAAAAACGTCGAAAATGAACAGGGGCCTTGGGCTGCCGTTATATAAAATAAAAATCTCGATTATTTTGCGTTTTTTTGCGCGCAAACCGTTGTGGCAACCCGTCACACGATACGTGTAAAGTTTCAGAGTCGAAAAATAAATCCTTCACGGCGAAAACTTGCATTCGAGTTTTTTTCAAAAAAGTGGTTTTTACCGATCTTAGGTGGTTAGAATTTGGACTTTTGGCAATTTTTTGATATAGAAGGTTGGTCCGACGGTCCCTCAAGCACGGTATAACGTTTTTAGAGTGAGGACGTTAATGCATCCGTCTTAAAATGACATCTATTTAGTTTTTTTTGTGAAAAACGTCGAAATTGAACAGGGGCCGTGGGCTTCCGTTATATAAAATAAAAATCTCGATTATTTCGCGTTTTTTTTCGCGCAAACCGTTGTGGACACCCGTCTCACGATACGTGTAAAGTTTCGGAGTCGAAAAATAAATCCTTCACGGCGAAAACTTGCATTCGAGTTTTTTTCAAAAAAGTGGTTTTTACCGAACTTAGGTGGTTAGAATTTGGATTTTTTGCAATTTTTTGATATAGAAGGTTGGTCCGACGGTCCCTCAAGCCCGGTACAACGTTTTTAGAGTGAGGACGTTAATGCATCCGTCTTAAAATGACGTCTATTTAGTTTTTTTTGTGAAAAACGTCGAAATTGAACAGGGGCCGTGGGCTGCCGTTATATAAAATACAAATCTCGATTATTTCGCGTTTTTTTGCGCGCAAACCGTTGTGGACACCCGTCTCACGATACGTGTAAAGTTTCAGAGTCGAAAAATAAATCCTTCACGGCGAAAACTTGCATTCTAGTTTTTTTCAAAAAAGTGGTTTTTACCGATCTTAGGTGGTTAGAATTTGGACTTTTGGCAATTTTTTGATTTAGAAGGTTGGTCCGACGGTCCCTCAAGCACGGTATAACGTTTTTAGAGTGAGGACGTTAATGCATCCGTCTTAAAATGACATCTATTTAGTTTTTTTTGTGAAAAACGTCGAAATTGAACAGGGGCCGTGGGCTTCCGTTATATAAAATAAAAATCTCGATTATTTCGCGTCTTTTTGCGCGCAAACCGTTGTGGACACCCGTCTCACGATACGTGTAAAGTTTCGGAGTCGAAAAATAAATCCTTCACGGCGAAAACTTGCATTCGAGTTTTTTTCAAAAAAGTGGTTTATACCGAACTTAGGTGGTTAGAATTTGGATTTTTGGCAATTTTTTGATATAGAAGGTTGGTCCGACGGTCCCTCGAGCCCGGTATAACGTTTTTAGAGTGATGACGTTAATGCATCCGTCTTAAAATGACGTCATTTTAGTTTTATTTGTGAAAAACGTCGAAAATGAACAGGGGCCTTGGGCTGCCGTTATATAAAATAAAAATCTCGATTATTTTGCGTTTTTTTGCGCGCAAACCGTTGTGGCAACCCGTCACACGATACGTGTAAAGTTTCAGAGTCGAAAAATAAATCCTTCACGGCGAAAACTTGCATTCGAGTTTTTTTCAAAAAAGTGGTTTTTACCGATCTTAGGTGGTTAGAATTTGGACTTTTGGCAATTTTTTGATATAGAAGGTTGGTCCGACGGTCCCTCAAGCACGGTATAACGTTTTTAGAGTGAGGACGTTAATGCATCCGTCTTAAAATGACATCTATTTAGTTTTTTTTGTGAAAAACGTCGAAATTGAACAGGGGCCGTGGGCTTCCGTTATATAAAATAAAAATCTCGATTATTTCGCGTTTTTTTGCGCGCAAACCGTTGTGGACACCCGTCTCACGATACGTGTAAAGTTTCGGAGTCGAAAAATAAATCCTTCACGGCGAAAACTTGCATTCGAGTTTTTTTCAAAAAAGTGGTTTTTACCGAACTTAGGTGGTTAGAATTTGGATTTTTTGCAATTTTTTGATATAGAAGGTTGGTCCGACGGTCCCTCAAGCCCGGTACAACGTTTTTAGAGTGAGGACGTTAATGCATCCGTCTTAAAATGACGTCTATTTAGTTTTTTTTGTGAAAAACGTCGAAATTGAACAGGGGCCGTGGGCTGCCGTTATATAAAATACAAATCTCGATTATTTCGCGTTTTTTTGCGCGCAAACCGTTGTGGACACCCGTCTCACGATACGTGTAAAGTTTCAGAGTCGAAAAATAAATCCTTCACGGCGAAAACTTGCATTCTAGTTTTTTTCAAAAAAGTGGTTTTTACCGATCTTAGGTAGTTAGAATTTGGACTTTTGGCAATTTTTTGATTTAGAAGGTTGGTCCGACGGTCCCTCAAGCACGGTATAACGTTTTTAGAGTGAGGACGTTAATGCATCCGTCTTAAAATGACATCTATTTAGTTTTTTTTGTGAAAAACGTCGAAATTGAACAGGGGCCGTGGGCTTCCGTTATATAAAATAAAAATCTCGATTATTTCGCGTCTTTTTGCGCGCAAACCGTTGTGGACACCCGTCTCACGATACGTGTAAAGTTTCGGAGTCGAAAAATAAATCCTTCACGGCGAAAACTTGCATTCGAGTTTTTTTCAAAAAAGTGGTTTATACCGAACTTAGGTGGTTAGAATTTGGATTTTTGGCAATTTTTTGATATAGAAGGTTGGTCCGACGGTCCCTCGAGCCCGGTATAACGTTTTTAGAGTGATGACGTTAATGCATCCGTCTTAAAATGACGTCATTTTAGTTTTATTTGTGAAAAACGTCGAAAATGAACAGGGGCCTTGGGCTGCCGTTATATAAAATAAAAATCTCGATTATTTTGCGTTTTTTTGCGCGCAAACCGTTGTGGCAACCCGTCACACGATACGTGTAAAGTTTCAGAGTCGAAAAATAAATCCTTCACGGCGAAAACTTGCATTCGAGTTTTTTTCAAAAAAGTGGTTTTTACCGATCTTAGGTGGTTAGAATTTGGACTTTTGGCAATTTTTTGATATAGAAGGTTGGTCCGACGGTCCCTCAAGCACGGTATAACGTTTTTAGAGTGAGGACGTTAATGCATCCGTCTTAAAATGACATCTATTTAGTTTTTTTTGTGAAAAACGTCGAAATTGAACAGGGGCCGTGGGCTTCCGTTATATAAAATAAAAATCTCGATTATTTCGCGTTTTTTTGCGCGCAAACCGTTGTGGCAACCCGTCACACGATACGTGTAAAGTTTCAGAGTCGAAAAATAAATCCATCACGGCGAAAACTTGCATTCTAGTTTTTTTCAAAAAAGTGGTTTTTACCGATCTTAGGTGGTTAGAATTTGGACTTTTGGCAATTTTTTGATTTAGAAGGTTGGTCCGACGGTCCCTCAAGCACGGTATAACGTTTTTAGAGTGAGGACGTTAATGCATCCGTCTTAAAATGACATCTATTTAGTTTTTTTTGTGAAAAACGTCGAAATTGAACAGGGGCCGTGGGCTTCCGTTATATAAAATAAAAATCTCGATTATTTCGCGTCTTTTTGCGCGCAAACCGTTGTGGACACCCGTCTCACGATACGTGTAAAGTTTCGGAGTCGAAAAATAAATCCTTCACGGCGAAAACTTGCATTCGAGTTTTTTTCAAAAAAGTGGTTTATACCGAACTTAGGTGGTTAGAATTTGGATTTTTGGCAATTTTTTGATATAGAAGGTTGGTCCGACGGTCCCTCGAGCCCGGTATAACGTTTTTAGAGTGATGACGTTAATGCATCCGTCTTAAAATGACGTCATTTTAGTTTTATTTGTGAAAAACGTCGAAAATGAACAGGGGCCTTGGGCTGCCGTTATATAAAATAAAAATCTCGATTATTTTGCGTTTTTTTGCGCGCAAACCGTTGTGGCAACCCGTCACACGATACGTGTAAAGTTTCAGAGTCGAAAAATAAATCCTTCACGGCGAAAACTTGCATTCGATTTTTTTTCAAAAAAGTGGTTTTTACCGATCTTAGGTGGTTAGAATTTGGACTTTTGGCAATTTTTTGATATAGAAGGTTGGTCCGACGGTCCCTCAAGCACGGTATAACGTTTTTAGAGTGAGGACGTTAATGCATCCGTCTTAAAATGACATCTATTTAGTTTTTTTTGTGAAAAACGTCGAAATTGAACAGGGGCCGTGGGCTTCCGTTATATAAAATAAAAATCTCGATTATTTCGCGTTTTTTTGCGCGCAAACCGTTGTGGCAACCCGTCACACGATACGTGTAAAGTTTCAGAGTCGAAAAATAAATCCATCACGGCGAAAACTTGCATTCGAGTTTTTTTCAAAAAAGTGGTTTTTACCGAACTTAGGTGGTTAGAATTTGGATTTTTGGCAATTTTTTGATATAGAAGGTTGGTCCGACGGTCCCTCAAGCCCGGTATAACGTTTTTAGAGTGAGGACGTTAATGCATCCGTCTTAAAATGACGTCTATTTAGTTTTTTTTGTGAAAAACGTCGAAATTGAACAGGGGCCGTGGGCTGCCGTTATAAAAAATACAAATCTCGATTATTTCGCGTTTTTTTGCGCGCAAACCGTTGTGGACACCCGTCTCACGATACGTGTAAAGTTTCGGAGTCGAAAAATAAATCCTTCACGGCGAAAACTTGCATTCGAGTTTTTTTCAAAAAAGTGGTTTTTACCGAACTTAGGTGGTTAGAATTTGGATTTTTTGCAATTTTTTGATATAGAAGGTTGGTCCGACGGTCCCTCAAGCCCGGTACAACGTTTTTAGAGTGAGGACGTTAATGCATCCGTCTTAAAATGACGTCTATTTAGTTTTTTTTGTGAAAAACGTCGAAATTGAACAGGGGCCGTGGGCTGCCGTTATATAAAATACAAATCTCGATTATTTCGCGTTTTTTTGCGCGCAAACCGTTGTGGACACCCGTCTCACGATACGTGTAAAGTTTCGGAGTCGAAAAATAAATCCTTCACGGCGAAAACTTGCATTCGAGTTTTTTTCAAAAAAGTGGTTTTTACCGAACTTAGGTGGTTAGAATTTGGATTTTTGGCAATTTTTTGATATAGAAGGTTGGTCCGACGGTCCCTCGAGCCCGGTATAACGTTTTTAGAGTGATGACGTTAATGCATCCGTCTTAAAATGACGTCATTTTAGTTTTATTTGTGAAAAACGTCGAAAATGAACAGGGGCCTTGGGCTGCCGTTATATAAAATAAAAATCTCGATTATTTTGCGTTTTTTTGCGCGCAAACCGTTGTGGCAACCCGTCACACGATACGTGTAAAGTTTCAGAGTCGAAAAATAAATCCTTCACGGCGAAAACTTGCATTCGAGTTTTTTTCAAAAAAGTGGTTTTTACCGATCTTAGGTGGTTAGAATTTGGACTTTTGGCAATTTTTTGATATAGAAGGTTGGTCCGACGGTCCCTCAAGCACGGTATAACGTTTTTAGAGTGAGGACGTTAATGCATCCGTCTTAAAATGACATCTATTTAGTTTTTTTTGTGAAAAACGTCGAAATTGAACAGGGGCCGTGGGCTTCCGTTATATAAAATAAAAATCTCGATTATTTCGCGTTTTTTTGCGCGCAAACCGTTGTGGACACCCGTCTCACGATACGTGTAAAGTTTCGGAGTTGAAAAATAAATCCTTCACGGCGAAAACTTGCATTCGAGTTTTTTTCAAAAAAGTGGTTTTTACCGAACTTAGGTGGTTAGAATTTGGATTTTTTGCAATTTTTTGATATAGAAGGTTGGTCCGACGGTCCCTCAAGCCCGGTACAACGTTTTTAGAGTGAGGACGTTAATGCATCCGTCTTAAAATGACGTCTATTTAGTTTTTTTGGTGAAAAACGTCGAAATTGAACAGGGGCCGTGGGCTGCCGTTATATAAAATACAAATCTCGATTATTTCGCGTTTTTTTGCGCGCAAACCGTTGTGGACACCCGTCTCACGATACGTGTAAAGTTTCGGAGTCGAAAAATAAATCCTTCACGGCGAAAACTTGCATTCGAGTTTTTTTCAAAAAAGTGGTTTTTACCGAACTTAGGTGGTTAGAATTTGGATTTTTGGCAATTTTTTGATATAGAAGGTTGGTCCGACGGTCCCTCGAGCCCGGTATAACGTTTTTAGAATGATGACGTTAATGCATCCTTCTTAAAATGACATCTATTTAGTTTTTTTTGTGAAAAACGTCGAAATTGAACAGGGGCCGTGGGCTTCCGTTATATAAAATAAAAATCTCGATAATTTCGCGTTTTTTTGCGCGCAAACCGTTGTGTCAACCCGTCACACGATACGTGTAAAGTTTCAGAGTCGAAAAATAAATCATTCACGGCGAAAACTTGCATTCGAGTTTTTTTCAAAAAAGTGGTTTTTACCGAACTTAGGTGGTTAGAATTTGGATTTTTGGCAATTTTTTGATATAGAAGGTTGGTCCGACGGTCCCTCGAGCCCGGTATAACGTTTTTAGAATGATGACGTTAATGCATCCTTCTTAAAATGACATCTATTTAGTTTTTTTTGTGAAAAACGTCGAAATTGAACAGGGGCCGTGGGCTTCCGTTATATAAAATAAAAATCTCGATAATTTCGCGTTTTTTTGCGCGCAAACCGTTGTGGCAACCCGTCACACGATACGTGTAAAGTTTCAGAGTCGAAAAATAAATCATTCACGGCGAAAACTTGCATTCGAGTTTTTTTCAAAAAAGTGGTTTTTAACGAACTTAGGTGGTTAGAATTTGGATTTTTGGCAATTTTTTGATATAGAAGGTTGGTCTGACGGTTCCTCGAGCCCGGTATAACGTTTTTAGAGTGAGGACGTTAATGCATCTGTCTTAAAATGACGTCTATTTAGTTTTTTTTGTGAAAAACGTCGAAAATGAACAGGGGCCGTGGGCTGCCGTTATATAAAATAAAAATCTCGATTATTTCGCGTTTTTTTGCACCCAAACCGTTGTGGACATCCGTCTCACGATACGTGTAAAGTTTCAGAATCGAAAAATTAATCCTTCACGGCGAAAACTTGCATTCGAGTTTTTTTCAAAAAAGTGGTTTTTACCGAACTTAGGTGGTTAGAATTTGGATTTTTGGCAATTTTTTGATATAGAATGTTGGTTCGACGGTCCCTCGAGCCCGGTATAACGTTTTTAGAGTGATGACGTTAATGCATCCGTCTTAAAATGACGTCATTTTAGTTTTTTTTGTGAAAAATGTCGAAAATGAACAGGGGCCGTGGGCTGCCGTTATATAAAATAAAAATCTCGATTATTTCCCGTTTTTTTGCGCGCAAACCGTTGTGGCAACCCGTCACACGATACGTGTAAACTTTCAGAATCGAAAAATAAATCCTTCACGGCGAAAACTTGCATTCGAGTTTTTTTCAAAAAAGTGGTTTTTACCGAACTTAGGTGGTTAGAATTTGGATTTTCACTAGTTTTTATATATAGAAGGATGGTTTTACGATCCCTCAAGCCCGCTATGTGTGTTATGTGCCCCCCCCCCCCAAGTTTGTCGGTTTGATTCGTGAAGTATGTCAATATTATGCAATTTAATTGCAACTAATTGCAAATTGGTTTTCAGAATTTGCATATAACTCGTTAACATATAATAAGCGAAATACTGTTATGTGGGGCCAACTTCACGCAGCCCCCCGACTTTGACCGATCCAATGGAACATGATGTCAATATTTTGCAAATCAATTGCAAATTGGTTTTTAGGATTTGCAAATCAATAATTTTTTTTTGGTAATTTTTATATGTTTTTTTGCCAGCCCTGCGTTTAGTGTTTTTTTAAATCGATCGGACAAGGGGGGACTTGCTAAATAAGTTGAAAAATTCGTAAATAAATATAAAAATTGATATGCAATTAGTGAAACTTGATTTGCAGTTATTTGGTGGTATTTTGAAATCGATCGGTCAAAGTCTTGGGGCTGGCTAAAAAAATGGTAAAATTCACCAAAAAAAAAATTTATTTGCTTATCTTAAAAATCAATTTGCAATTATTTGCAATTAATTTGCAAAATATTGACATAATGTTTGATTGGATCCGCCATAGTTGGGGGGATGTGTGATGTTGGCCCCACGTAGTGGTTTTTCACTTATTTTATGTTAACGAGTTATTTGCAAATTTTGAATACTAATTTGCAGTTATTTGCAATTTATTGGCAAAATATTAACATATTTTATGAATCGATCCGACAAAGTTGGAGGCCCAACTTCACACACATCAATGTCTCAGACGTTAACTTTAGACTTCCCTAAGTACCTACTTGATCCAATTCGCTACCAGGCATATCCTACAACGTTGAAAACCAAATCTTTTTTTTCCTAATAGGTTATGTTCGACAGAAAAAAAAATAAACACACATTATTTTAAAATCAATTTATTAATTTAAACACTTTGCACAGTAGTCAGTAAATGGGGTATGTTGAGATACCTAATTGTATACTACTTAAATATTTTTGCGGGGGCGTTTTTTGAGCAGGAATTCCAGGAATGGCGTCAGGAATTGGCAGGAATTGAGCACTTAATATTGGTTTTGGAAAAAGTTGGACAAGTTAAATGGGTGGGGTTGGGGAAATGTACGTGAAATACTATTCACTTTAAACAGTGATTTTTTACTCTCGAGCTTAATATTTTCAAAGACAAATCTATTAAATATTTTTTATAGTCAATAAATCCTGATCATATTAAAAGCAGTAGTTTATTTTATTTTGGAAAGATAAGGCTAATTTAAATACATGGAAAATTAAAATTTGAATATGATTTCATTAAAACTTTGTAACTAACGATCAAATCATTACTATTATTTATATACTGTTAGCTATAAAATAATCATTGTAATTAATTTTGAAATATACTCGTAACAATAAATGATGATAATAATTTACTACCATAATACGTATGGTTGCGTATACTTGTATAATGTATATTTTCGAATAATAATAGACTCTTGTATCCAATATATTCATTAATTTTCCTCAAGAGTTAAATTTTAAATAAAATAAGATTTTAGAAAACAACGCAATCCTAATAATAACATTTACTAAAGATACTCATCAATCAATAAAATAGTTCTTCGATTGTAATATGCTGTAGTGGCTTCTTATTATAAGGTAACTTATACGTATAATAATATTGTTATTGTAAAATAAATTGTGAAACATTTGTTTTTTGTACATATAATTTTAAATACATACAATATTATCAGTAATACTTTTAAAAAAATAATAATAATATAAATATAAACATAAAATGTTGCGAAAATACAATAATATTTTTATATTTTAAAATAATAAGACAATAACAATAAGTAACTAAACATTATAAAAAAAAACCCATAAATATTAAATTTACATTTTCGTTGCAGTAATAATTGGTTAAAAATTTAATTTTGAATGAATTATATAAATTTATTATTTACATTTTGGTAAACTATAATTATTAAGACAATGCATAATATTATTTTTGGGAAAATATCTTTTAATTTTTATAATTTCTTCATGTCGATATGATAATTTAAGTATTTATAACTACCATTATATTATAATGATAATTATTATTATTTAATTACTAAATAATATATATTTTGTGACGATGGAAGTATCAAATATCAGATATTTACAATGATATAATTTATATTATAATGAAATAAATGAATTAATTTTATAATTTCACGTGTCACACGATATATAATAAAAATTTGAAAATATAAGTAGTAAATCAAGATTATTTTAATTTTAAAAAAAATTGGAACTCTAATAATAAATTACACAGACACACAGTAGTCGGGTTATACAATTACTATAAAGTATATTATATAAAAATTAAACACATATTATTAATTAAACAATGGCCTTATTTGGTAAAAGTTATAATAACTCAAAACCTTTGATCCATTTAAAAAAATAATAATGATGTGAAAAAATACTATTGACTAGAATTTTGTAAAATCGACAACATAAATAAATGTTTAAGTATTTAAATCTTCATGTAACGAAAACACAATATTTAATAAATATTTATGTAAATTTAATAAAATTAATAGGTTATGGAAAATATTACATACATACTAAATTATTGCAATGTCTAATCATCCATTTTTTTCAAAATTTATTATCATACAAGAATATTGTAATTTTGAGTAACTAATGATTTAATAACAATAATTGATTTCTTGATCATACTTCTAAAGTAGTTAATATTTATGCAAACATAACAAAATAATTAATATAATTATATACATTGACAATGGTTAATGCTGTTACCTTTATGCCTATTGCCTACATTTTGAGTAAGTACATATCTATTTAAATGAAATTAACGTGAAAACGTGATGTTTAAAACCATATCGATTCGTTTATCTAATGCAATTATGTGAATACAGAATAGGGAATAACTTATTGATTATTTTACAAGGATAAAGGAATGATTAAAAAAAAACAGATAAAAATGAACGATAACTAATTTATACATAATATTACGAATATGAACACAAATTGAAATATAAAATTTATCACGAGTAGATATAAGAAGCAGTTAAAAATTATTATGTTCAAACTTGACGTAAATAGTGAACACCTTTTTGTCCTATTAAATTAAATCAACAAGGAAACTATTTTATTAATTCTTTGAATACTTTGAATTGTAAATAGATTCTTAATTATTATATAATAAATATAATAATCAATATTTACTATTATGAGTTTTCGGAAATATATATTTTAAAATTATTCATAAATTAAATTGTCTAATAAAACAATTTTTAGCCATTTGAAGTCCAAAATTTAAAATTTATCTAATATAGTAATTTTCATTCATATGCATATTTAATGCATTCACAATCTAACCTACCAAATTTAAAATAAATAATTTTTGGTTTAACAAAATATTTGTTGATAAACTTTATAACTATAGTTATATTAAGTTAAAATTTAATGTGAATTAATTAGCATATTTATTAATTTTAATAAATAATCAATAAAAGTCATTATTTATAAAGTTATAACCAATTAAATTATTAACCCTTTTAATGATAGATTTTAACAATACAGACAATAATTATACTTATTTAATACTTATTATTATTATAATTTATAGGTAGTCGGGTAATTAATTATAGATACACATATACATTGAAAAATTTAAATACCTATTTTATTTTTCAATTATAAGGTATATGAGATTAACTTAAAATAAAATAAAATCCATGATAAATTATTATACATAAAATCATCATAATTAAACATATTATTTTATCCGCACAAATACCTGCGGTGATTACAACCAAATGTCAATCGTTATTTGCTATATAGATTGTACAACTTTAAGTACAATTTAATTCTTAATTTATTAATTAAAACATGAATATATACTATCGTTATTAATTCATTATTCTGTTATAATAGGTACACAATTAAAAATTATAATAAGTTTAATTATTCTCGTACCATTAATACAACTCTTAATTGAGTAAGTACATGTGCGCTGTGCGCGGGATCCGTTATCCTTAGATATATTCTTTTTAAACATGCACGGTTTTATTATTAAATTAAATAGATTAGGAGTTAGGACCAAATTATATCCTCTATTATACAACTTAATCCATAGACTAGATTGGTACGTAATACATTTTTAAATTAAATAGTATGGCATGTTTAATTTTGATTTTGTTTACGCTTATTGAGGCACCTGTAGTACAATATATATATGTATATGAATCAGTAACCGATATGAGGGTATTCAGATCACATAATATTCCCTTCGCAGTTCACGTGTTTTCATATTATTTTATGAAAGTTTATTACAGTAATGTAGTTAAGACCCCTCCTTCTCTGAGCGTTGTTCCGGGACTCCTTGGCGAATAGTCGTCTGTATGCCTGGTAAAATCAATATTAGTGTTCGAAGCAGAAAATGATAAATCGGACGGTCTTCTCTTCGGAGGTTTTCTGGTCGGCGTGGGTGCTCTCTCTTCAAATCCAGGCGGCGTTAATGGACTCAATGGACTCGATACTGAGTTGACGATAAATTTTTTCGCAGAATCTGAAGTTCCATACGGACGCAATGGCCTTGACATTAAGCATACGCAAGCATAGAGTGCTGCTGACGTCATGAGTATACCTGCGAACAAGTTTACAAGTTAAAATATTTTAGCGAGATTTTTAATTTGCATGCCACAGTAGCAGGTAGGTGACGCTTACATATATTGGACAGACTGAGATAGGTGGAAAACGTTGCCGAGCCATTTAACCGACATTGGTCGTTGCTGTCATACAAAATACATGTTAAATCTAAAAAATAAGTGATTAAATTAAATTATATAATATTATGTTGCCTATTCTTAGCACAACATAACATCAAGTATGTATCATATTATTGAAAATAATTTGTGTATCCAACATTTAATACGTACGTCCAACAAATAGGTAAAGTATTTTTCCGGGCACATGTCCCATCAAACAAATGAAAGTCACTGCGAATCCCAAAGCTGTGGTGCGATCATCAGGTTCTACACTTCTAAATTGTCACAATCAGTGGGATAACAAATTAACATTCTGCTTACAGGTATAATATGTGGTACATAATACATAACATATTCAATAAACGTATTATCTGATAATAAAATCTTTAAAATACAAACATTGACTTAAATTAATTTAGCCATGTTCAATGGATCACCGACCACAGTATAATATATTAAGTTTAAATTCATCTGATTATACCTGAGCAATAAAATTATTGTGCCAACTATACACGTGCCCAACAGTGACAGAATCAACACCGAAATTGATTGATACCCGACGTTCATTTGGTGGCAGTTATGATCATAACAAGCACGCTTGCTGGCGGATTCGGTTTGGACGCAAGCACACCCGACGTACTCCTGTGATGAGAACATATTTTTATTTTTATGTTACACAGCATTTATTAATATGATTTAATTATGCACATTTCTCACCTGTCTGGAATACAGATTCTGAGTCCTGCAACCGGCATGACAGGGTGAGTAATAGACTATATGGCTGTTTGACGAACAAACCGGTTCAAATGGAATATTGTCCGGACAATTGCAATCCTTATTGCAAAATTCGTTCAAATCAGACCTATATAAACATAGAATATCAAAAAACACTCTTTTGGTGATAATTGTTCTTTTTTATTATTAAGCAAGTTCTTACTTATGCGTTATTTGATTGTGTACTTGTATCTTGGAACACCGTAAGAACATGCTAGTGAAGACTAATATAGTCACAACACAAATTATGCCAATGTTCCAGGCGGCTAACAACGTAGCTCTTGGCTGTGTAATGCATATTAATACGCCAGATAAAAACACGCAAACTGCTGCCAAAGGATATCTCAAAAAATCTAAAACATAAGCAAGTTGCATAATTATTATTATTATATCATACATACATCGCGTGTTTAAACCAGTACTAAGTTAAAGAGATTTCAAAAATCTTTTTTTTTCAAAAATTACAAAAAAATAATGAGTGCGCAATTATAAATGGCGATTAGATTATTAATTTTACTATAATTTTCTGAATAAATGTTGTCAGGTAAATATTTTAAATTTACAAACCAATGATTATGGTATTTTGATCAGTTGCGTCTGTTGTGTGTTTGGGTATGAAAAACACCGATTCCATGTAATTAGGTTCCTCGTACAACATATTGATCAATACTGTGTATACGCAAGCGATGGCAGCAATATTAGATAAAATCAGCTTATTACTGAAAATCCTTCCAAGCGTACTCCTGAAATCTATTAAAATATGTAGACAGTTTAATGACGAAATCTGACTCAAACTTTAAATTATTATAACTTATCACGTACCGTATCTGTTGTTTCGATAAATTGGGCTATTACGAATTAACGTCGAAGCTCGGCTTGTAACCAGTCTGTTTGGATATAGAGCTACGATGAAAGATACAACCATCAAAATCAAACCAATAACTGTTGAAACAGATTTTTACATGAAAAGTGTTATATTGTTTGAGTCGATATGCATAGGTAGTATACTAGTATGCACAATATATTTTAGACTTACTGAGCCACACGATGTCACCAGCCAAATTAAAATCTGCGCTTACGTGGAATGCAAATTTCCCCACCATCAACCCCGTTTGGAGTCCCAGCAATGATGAACCGACGACCACGCCTATACAAGCCGGTATTTTGGTTGGAGTTACCGATTCATCGAGCAGACCTAGGCCCAAAGCCAATAGGGCTGTACTTCCCAAAGACATGCTGACTTGGAGCAAGAACAACACTGCAGTTTTCACCAAGTGAAATGGAATGTACGGTTCCTTTACGTGGGCACCGTGAATTGAGTCGCATAGTGGCGTTTCTATAAGAGACAATATTTTGAAGGTTTGTGTTCAGTCGATTTAATAATTAATTAATATGTGCGTTTATTATTGTATTACCCAAAGTGGCCAAAACTAAAGCTGATGGTCGTTGAAAATTGTAATGATCGGACGCATTGATTAATGCTAGTAAAACGGCAAAAATCCCTTGCAGGATCCCAAAAAATGCAATCCACGAATTCTTGTTGCGTTTACCTCCTCGGTATCCAACGAATGTGGACAACGTTAAATGAACAAATCCACTGAGAATCCACAGCCAATCTAAGTTACAAAAAATGCAGGAATAAATACATAGTTATAAAATAACTGATCAGTTAGAAAACTGTGGCTTCCGTATATAGTAAGGTATTATTCATTATACACACTTGATATATCTTTAGGTATATTATAGCTTCTTGATTCTAAAGTTGAAAAAAAGTATCTTTGTGACGCCGTTTGGAAGAAAACAAACAGTGTTATGGTAGTTAAATACTTTCCAGCTGTAGCACATCTAATCCAAGACCGACATAATGAATACCCCAACCACTGCAATCTGTAAAATATGTAATTTGCTTAAATATAAAGTCTCAATAATATTGTTCTGCGTTTGCAAAAAGATAATATGTATATATATTTTATTAAACTAACACAATTCGGAAAACACTTAATAGTCTTGCAACACTTAGTACCCATTACTTTTTACGGTAATAGTAAGAACGAAAATCGAGTCAAACATATAAATTGGAAAATCGTATGATGTGTAAAAATCGAAATAATTTTTGTATACTAAAATCAATAATTCAACAATCTACATAATTCAAATGTTTAAAATATATTAAGATAATAGATTAAAACATGGTAATATAAAATACAAAAATAAATGAAACCAGAAACATCATAAAAAATAAATATGAGTCGTTTGAAGTTAGTTAAGTTATAGGAATTTATAAAATATTATCTATTATTTGGTAAAACAACACTTTAAAGTATACATATTTATATTATAACAATAAACATTTAGGTGAAAAAAAATTATTTCGAGTATATCAACTTTCAAAAAATATTTTAACTAAGTCTTCTTTGTAAATAATAAACTAATAACTACTAAGGTATACCAGAATGTACAGCTTAACGAAAGTAATTAAACAATTCAAAATATGTAAAACAATCAATAATTTTAAAATGACAAAAAAAAATTAATTTTATTAATAAATACTTATCTTTTATAATGAATAATTTGAATATATATAATAAATTATTTCATACATTTTTCTTATTTATTTTATTTCTAATTCTTTTTTTTTCTTTTTTTTTTTTTTAGTTTAAAGTTTAAATTCGTATCTGTTATTTAGATGAGAATAGTTATATAACAATTTATTATATGATATTCAAAAAATTTTATCTAAATGCTAATACTTTAGTACCTGAACTCTAGTAGAAATTAAGTAATTATGTGACTATAGTGAATTGTAATAGTGAACTAAAAATAGGTATATCTAAACATGTAAAGGTATAATATGGTAGGTACCTATATTGTAGTTATACACAATACACCAGAAACTAATCAAAAACGCTATTGTCGAATTTAATCAGTTTCATTTTATAAATCTATGTGATATTTAAAATACATACTAAACGATAAAATAACTAACGAAAAACACACACGTTTGATTTTTGCTTTGAAAGAATACTTCTTGAATTTCTGATAATTAACATTTTTTATCGCAATAGTATATATCAAACATATTTTCATATAGAAAAATGTGATTAATGATTAGTAAACAGATTTTTTTTATTTTATAATGTCTACTTATAATATATTTCTATTATTCCGTATAGTTAAATTCATTAAATAGTTTTGGGTTATGTACGTTGTACACCAATTTATTATATCTATTTTTATTTAAGTGCATATTATAGGTATTTAAAAATAAAAATATCGATATATTGCAAAAAAGGAAACGTATTTACCTAAATTAATATTAAATTATTAAGATTCTAAATACTAATAATTATACCTACTGGTAATAATTATATTATACGCGGGAACAGTGAACGGTATCTCAATGACAACAGCGCAAAAACTGTACATGCGGCGTGTTTGGCATACATAATATTATTAGGTAGGTACCCTATATGTTGTATATATTAAACATATAAACAATGAACATAATAATTTTACCTATATAAAACATGATGACGACTTAATCATAATAATATATAATATGATATATACGAAGTAGTATAACTAGTATAAGTATAAACGTATATTATAAAAAAATTTTATAAGATAAAAATATTGTTGACTATTATTATAATTTATTTCGTAATATTGTTCGGGCTGGCCGTGCCTATAACACGACATTGAAAACTACAAACACACGCAGACACACACATATAATATATTTTAATGTACACGATGAACACAGTGAGTTGAATACTTTTTTTTTGGCGTGGATTACGATTCTTACCGAATAGCATAATAATTTAATAATATAACATATACACATAAAGGTGCCTATAAAAAAATATATACATTATATGGGACAGCATAATATATTATATATTACATATAGTTATGATGACGAGGGCAACAATTTAATTGTATACGGTCTTCGGATGACCGAGGAACCGGAAGTGTGTGAAGGCCATCGTTCAGTGTTGGCCAAACTTTTTAATATACCTACGCATAGTAGTTACTAGTTAATATAAATAATTAATCCGTAATAAGCTATATTTTGCACAATCAAATAACGCGTATTAATGAGACAATATGATATTATTGGTCTTTATATTATAGACGTAAAGACGTAACTTCTAAAGTTAGGTGAAATTTTCAACAATTTCTCCCCACATCTAAACAATACTTATCCCTGAAATGTTGAAGGAGGGGAGTCATCCACTTTCTGAAATTATTTTGCATATTTTTTTAATATTTTATAACAATTTTTTAAAATACATCTATCCATGAGTATTAACTATTAAAGTAGTAGGCAGTGCTTAAAGTATTTTGAGTAAATTCGTCATAAAACTCATGTTTTTAAATGAGGCCACAATAAGTTCATCATAAATACGCATAAATACTTTCGTCATTATATAAAAAAAAATAAAATTAGCAGTAAGCATGAGTATAATATAGTAGAACACATGAGATATTTCGTTGATAAATGATAATATAAAATTCTTATACTTGTGCACTGTTTAGTCCTTCTTAGTTACACCAGTGTAAGAGAACTAAGAGGTGACACAAGTGTCAAGTGCACAATTTTACTTAACAAAAATCATATAATTATACCTCAACTCCCCAAGACCCATTCTCCTCTCTCTACAGGTACAAGATACTATTTAATTAGTTTTTTTATATTTTAATACACAATCCATTTTATTATTTTTATAATCGTATAATTTATATTATTTTCTATTATCAAGTACCTAAGCATAGGAACAGTATACCTGCAGTATAATTTAGCATAATACAGGTATATAATTCGTATATTAAAATGTATAAAGCGTATTGCTGAAAGTCACTATAACATAATGTAGATAGCGATTTATATATTCAATCAGTTCATATTCAAAAATCAAAATTATTTTTATGTAAATAATACTTGGTATAACAATTTGATTTTAATAAGTTGAAAATTTAGTCTGATCTACAAAAAATGAATGCCCACCAACAGAAAAAAATCCGACACCGTGTCTGTGCGTATATACTGCATCATAATATATTAAAATATGGCATTATGGCTGACATTGTGTCAGTAGATATTACCATTGAGTATAGATAGTGCATTAACTATACGGTATAGGCTATAGTATAGTCGCTATATCTATCTATTTTGGTGTAGCCATATTGCCATATATTATACTCTATAACTGTACACGAGTATTCGTGCACATGGTTAAATAGTTTCATTACGATGTTTTATGTTTCAGTACATATAATAACATAAGTGCGTGTATGTCTCTGCACATAATAAATGTCAATGTCCACATAAAAACGGAAAACAGACGCGCCTATATTTTAAATAAGTAATACCTACCTATAATACTACGCGGCGTTGGCGGCGGTGGTTTTAAATGTTTGAATGGGATTTAATGAACAACTCGGTGTAACACAAGTATAAACTGTAAACATACCGACATTCTGTAGAAGGTACTACCAGTTAATACAATGATGTACACAGCAAGCGTGAAATGCACAATATGATTATGTACATAGGTATACCTACCCATCACCAGTGGTGTATTGTATATAATGCAAAACTTTAAAAACAAAATTGTATGCGCGTCATTTTTAAATTGATTTTAACAAATAAGATATATTATTAAAATTCAATTTAACCATATTTATTATTATATCATTAGGTACATTTCTAGGTTAAATTCACATGACATATTATACTTAAAGAACTGATTGTGTAACACAATACATAACGACAAAGTGTTTTGATTTTAAGAAAATGCAATGTATAAAAACACGTTTTTCTCAAAAAACATTCTCCAGAAACTTATGACATTTCGCTTAAGATGATAGTATTGATGGTGGGAGGAGGTATAGGCGTACTTTCTTATAGTCACTTATCTTTATATTTTTTTAACATAGACTGATAAAATTTACGATGATACGTGAGTTTATGGTCATAAATGGCCGTACCTATAGGTACCTATTATAATTTTCAGTGACATAAACAAAACATTCTATAATAATTTGCAATTTTTAATTCTTAGATGTTAGTCAGTAGACTAATCAGTTATCAGATGGTTATAAAAAACATTTTGTGAACCAATGAACAAACTTGTGTTGAGAATAAATAATCTCAGTAATAAATAATTATATGATATGTATTGATGTATTATTTGTGTATCGGTTATACGTACTATAAGTACAAAAAGGATCTAAAATCTAAATTCATTATTTAACGATCATCGCATACCTATGAGAGCTTATATAATTTACGAGAAATGAAAATATAGGTTGTGCAGTCATTGCAAGCAAAACGACCTATTTACTTTTAGGAAGCAAATCAGCCGCAGCTATTGTTGGGCATTTTAACAGACAACTTGTTTTTATAATAGTATTAAAAATAATGTGTATATATACGATTTAGTGTAAAAAATATATTCCATTCATGTATATTATACTGTATTAATTATACTATAGCATTAATAGCGAATTATCGTTAGTAATAATATGGTATTATAGTATTTCTCCGCTTTTTTCGATCGATGTGCGTGCATGATATTCTTTAAAAAAAACTATAAAGTTGAACTTGCATTCATTTTTTATTTATAAAATTTAAACAAATCAATCAATACCGTTAAATATATTTGCCACAATGTTTTGTTTAAAAAATAATACAGGATTTTTTTTATTTTTATAGGTATAGGTACTATGTTTTTGAGTACGGCGCAATCCACATGAGAATAATGTTATAGCCGTTGAGGGCGAGGGAACTCCTTAACTTTGACATTAAACTTAAATATTACTTGCAGACTTATTCTATACTATTTATGAATACTATATCTACATGACACTTTGTGTTTGGTCAGAATCCTGCGTAGTTTTTTTCGCATAACTGCTTAAAGAATATAGGTGTGTGTAGTGTGTACACAGATTGTTTGTGGTATGTTGAACGTTTTTTGGTTTCTTTAGTGTCGACCAACGACCGTACATAATATATTATATATTGTATACATATATTAGGCCGACGTCATAATGAAAAAAAAATACACATAGGTAACCGTTGATGCGAAAAAAAAAACCGTTTATTCGATACAGTATAGATTATGACTAGGCATACTTATATATCTACTACATAGTTATGCAACAGACGCCGCCCGTCAAACCTCCGTGCCGCGCACACTTATCCACGTCGTAATTACACGTGCACTTTTATATTATACTACAACTGATGTACAATATTACGATCAACAGTACGATCAACGGTGATCTTCGAGAATTTTAATTACTGCAAATGGAATGTCTTAATAATTTTTATTTGTATACTTTGCGTATAATTCTTCAAAAAAAAATAATCTAGACATCTTGTGTTTTTTGCCAAAAGAATATCGTATATTTTAAATTGTAATATAGTTAAAGGTATGTGGCACAGTAATTCGATACATGTGTGAAATTATTTTATTCGGACGTCACATCAATAAATATATACATACATATTTGAATGCGAGTAAACTGTATAGACATTGTTCAATTGGTTCTTCATCTCCTGTATTGCTTTAGTTGACACTTTTTCAATATTTTATTTGTTTTTTTTAATGTCTATTGAGTGAAAAAAACATATCGCGGGCGGAAAGTCTTAACGTTGTATACGTTATGAGTTCTACGAATCATAATATATTAACATTCGGTCTTTGGAAGATTTATCTAGAAATCTCAATATTATGTATCTTGTTTATTAAGTTATTAAAACCACATTTCCACAACTATATAATATGTATGTATATGTAATTTAAGAACAATAAATTATTATCAATGATGGTAAAAATAAAAGGGTGTCATTGTTATAAATTAAGCAAATGTTCTAAATAATGCATAGACAAATAAATCACTAACAAATCAGTTTAAATATATATTTTGGAAATTACGTTACTTTATAGGTGCCTATACTTATGATACCTTCGTATTAAAGTGTTGATTTTTTATGGTAATTTCAATGTATAACTAAGTAAGTAACCTATAAAATATATACAACAATCATTGTATGTTTTATGATTACTTAATTTTTGTTTAGACATTAACATATATTATGCATATTACATAACAATACACTTATAGTTACTTATAGAAAATTAGTGTATATATCAATAATAATATAAATTGTTAAACAATTTGTATTGAATTGTATCTAATTTACATAAAAACCAACCAACCATTATTTTAAATTACAAATTATTCATATATATATAAGAACTGAAAAATAAAATCTTTACAATTTTAAACTACCCAGTATACTAAAGAACATTAGTACACCACTTGATGCATACATGATTTTAAAACGTCACTGGAGCGTTTCTATCGTTAGTTTCGACACCAGTCTATAGTTATAAAATCAATAAATAGATGATTATTATATATGATATTAGTGATATATAATTAGTGTAGATTCATACAAAATATAAACACAAATTAATTAGGTATTTTATTTTTGTCATAAAATATACTCAATATATACACTTTATAAATCGAATATTAATTGAAAATTACATATATTTCGGGAAAATATGGTCTATACAGTATACACAAGTAAACGACAACTAATCGATAGTTTTGTATAAAATACTTTATTTCGTAGGTATATGTTATTGATTTTCCTGGATCATTGAATATTTAATTCATTTCCTAATATCCTAGAAGTAGATCACATTAAATTTTTCCATAAAGAAATGTTTAAATTTATAGATTTTTGATAAATAATGAAATAAAACTTATCCAAAATAAATTAAAATAAATGTTTCGTTTTAAGGTTAACATAAAATTAAATGAAAATTATTAAGTCATAGGTGGCCAAAAGACGAGTAAACACATAAAGCGCCTTTGTTCATCTAACACACAATATGATGCAAAAGAGTATATGGAAAAGGGTGGTTCTGCTGCCTTGTCCTACTTTTTGATCCTCGCCGCCGTGAAATATAATCAATCTTCTAAATCGTTATAATAATATATTAAGCTGAAAACTAGGGGTTCTTCACGAATAATGAAAATAACTGTATCTTACAGTTTAAATTTATAGCCTTATAGGTATACGATCCATGTATACGTAATGCACTTTTGTACTTACTATACTGAATGTTAATTTATTTGCTTGAAAATATAAATAAGAAAGTTTGTGAACAACACATTGGCCAATGCTGTTAAATTAGAGAATATTAAAAAATGTTTAAGATCATTTTCAGAAGATGAAACTTTTTTAGGTATAATATATGTAAGTAAGCAAACCTACCTATATTCTATACATATTATATAGATTCGTTAAATTGTTTATAGAATATATTTGGATAAAACAGGAGACTAAAGTTGCTAATAATTGTGCAAGTAAAACTCTCCGAAATATAATCGACAAAAGAATATTGCTGCAAAATGGCGACCATCCCTTTCATAGAAACCAATCATCACTACAGCGATGTATGCAAGTTATTACACTTTTAATACTATTATACAAAATTATATCGTGAATCACGTACCTACAACATAGATAAATAGTGCGATAGTATACTCAAATTTGAATGGGTAAAAATTTTTAAAAGAACTAACTCCTAAACGCCTGTGTACAAAAAGCTTAAAAGTCCGAAAACTTAATTATTTAACCTATTAATAGTTTAATAACATTTTAAAACTAAGAGCATAATAGTAAAATATGTTTAAAAAGAAACGAGTATGAGAAATGATCCTCCCCCTTAAACAATTATTAAGTTATAATAAATCAAAATGCTATACAGTATAAATGTATAATAGTATAATATATTCATAAAGACATATAAAATCAAATGAAGCCGTCGTAACTCGTAGTACTGTAGTAAGTTTATTAAATTATAGTCGAATCTGACAAGCTACGGCGTAATACGCAAAACAAATAGGTACCTAATAAGTAATAAGTAATAAGAATGTTTTAGTTTTATTTAAACCGCGCGCGCGTCAAACTCACCCGCAATCGGTCGGCAGATCTTCGATGTGCGGCTGTACCGTTGGGCGGGCATACGGATTGGTCATCTCGCCTGTGATCTCCGGATATTACTACGGCCGCTGTACAGATTAATAACTATACTACCTATGTAATATACACCAAAAATAAATAGACTGCAGGTCAGATCCTGTTGTAAATTATAATATTCTTCTTTTTAATAATTGTTGAGCTATTATAGTTACATACTAAAAGCTAATTAAAAAAAAAAAAAAAAAAAAAAAAAAAAAAAATATTCTTCTTTCGCGACCGGGCCCGCTACGACAGCAACTGCACTCTCACGTGAATGACGTTTCAGTATACACCACCGATGTGTAATGACGAGCCGAGTTTTGTTATAATAGCGACATTATTAATACTATTGCGGAGAACCGAAAACGCGTTGCCCGAAAACGACACTGTTGCGGCAATATTATGTGGTGTCGTCGTCGTCGTCATCGTCTCCGCCGCGGCCAAAACAAAACACCAGAGACACACGGACACACTTTTGACGGCACTCGCAGAGTAGGTGTAGGTACAGCGTTAAATATTTTACCAGTAGGTATATTATAAAATTATATTTTATCTCGTCCGGATGAGAACGGCGCGCGCGATGCCCGCTGACTGTGTTCGAGCCGAGTGCACCGCGGCAAGTCGGTAGGCGCGCTATGAGGTCACGAGCCACCGCCACCGCCGACTGTATAATAATATAATAAAAAAATAATAATATAGTTTGGTGGTGGGGTTACACGCGCTCGCCCCGATCGTACCTGGTCAGGTGAAAGTGTTGTCGCCATGACGACGACTATACGACGACCGCGGTAAATGTTTGTGGTCGCACACGACTGTAGCATACGTCAGCGTTTTATTTCCCAAAACGATTTTTACGCGCGTATATCGCACGCGACAACGATGATGGTTCGATAAATAAATAACGGATGATTGTGCATAATATTATTAATCATTATTAGTGCGCGTATCGTACGTATTATAGGTACGTGCACCCTGCACGACCGTTTATAATTTTGATACGTCTATATTATACAGACGTCCTGGAAGGTGTTCATAATATTTTATATTTATTATGTATCTATTTTACTTCTAAGACCATTGGAGGACGTCATCTTCTCCGCTGAGGGTATTATTTTGAGTCACAGAAAGCCAACAATTATCTAAAATATGTATAATAATTATATAAAATGAATTTATCGCGCCAATAATATAAAAACCTTATTGGTCCGCAAAAACCATCTTCGGGTTTTTATGATATTTTTTATTTCTACGTGAATATAATGTACCTATACAAATAATAATATTAAATACCTACAACTATAATAGTCTCGTATATTAATAAAATAAATACTTTTGCACCGCTTCTGCAGATCTCCTTCGCGGTATATTATACATACAGCCATACGGGTAATATAATATATCTCACGCATGTCTTATTTATATATACGTAAATATTTTATATGTATTCGCCATTAGGTTCTTTTATATATTCAGTGTAGCCTAGTGCTATCAAGCAACCGGATCAGCCATACATGGTTTTAAAATAAGAATTACCTAGTCGTAGTTGCTCAGGAAGTTGAAATAATCTTAATTTTTAACATACCTAGTTAAGTTTTCTATTATATGACCAATTAAAATAAAAAGTCACATCTTTGAAAATCTAGATCCCCGCAAAGAAGAAACAGAAAATTAATGGTTACTTGTTTAGGTTTCAGACTTTCTCTTGTTTTGTTTAGTTATTGAGAAATATCCCTAGGAATGTTCTTCCCACATAACCTCGACCTTTCGGCTTGTTTATTAGTTTAAGTTCGCGATAAGATGACAATTGTTCAACTATCGGGTTGATGTTGTTCAAGTGCCTTAAGAGGATCGCATTGAGCATTTGTGAATATATAGTATTATAGTCTATGAAAAACAACTTTATTATTATGTATATACTCTTTACATTTATTAATTATCCAAAGTTCTATAGTGTATTTTTTTTAAATAAAGATTTTCAAAGATGTGATGTCATTCTTTTTAAGCAACCTGTATATATATTATATTCAATTTATTTTATTATATACAAAAAAAACTCATCATTCCACCGTGGAGATGTTAGCCAATTAGTGTTACTAAGGTGAGAGATTATCTGAGTACCGTTTTTAAAATAATGACTAAAGAGTCCAACATTTGATGTGTTATTACATCCTAAACACTATGATAGCGAATAAGAAATTCGGTGACCTGTTAATTGTCATTACCAACCGAATACTGTACACACGACGACAGTACGACACTATAACTTCTCTTCACTTCGACTACCATTTGTACCAGAGAAATGGCGTTTTGAAAATCCATCATAAATTTCACATGGTTGGTTCCGTAAAATTTGACTCCACAGTTAAAAATCTTTAAAGTGGTTTCTAATTTAAAAATATTCTAAAGACGAATGATGTTCGATTGACCGCGTATATTTGATAACATACGGGGACCTTTGAAAAAAATTAACGTATACTAGTATTATAGTAGTATCTATATATACTCCCTTCCACCACAATATCCACCTGTAATAACGACCGTAAAATTATTATATAATATATTGCAGTACCTATATACATATAATACATACGACATAACATTACCACTAAGGCACTAAACCATCTAACGGTTGATACTACTACTATAAGAGTAAAATACCCAATAGGTACCTACTACATATAAACATTATACATAATATTATATAGAATGTACAACGCAACTTATAGCTTGCTGTCGGGTCTCGGTAAAACGATTGTGATATTATCGACGCGTATCGTATTATATGATTACACTCGTATACGCGATCTGCACACGCAACGCAACCATAATATACATGACAAGTGTGTGTAAACAACAGTTCAAAGTCGCGCGGATAAGTCCGGTCCTTACAACAACAATATTATTAAATGCGATCGCGTGTAAGTACACTACTTACAATATAATTAGCACGTCCTGATGTTCTACAGCCCAAGCCCCGCGGTACCCATATATAGATACCTACTGGAGCATCGTCGCGAAACCGGATATGTGTCGCGTGTACGAAGAGACGTTTTGTCTGGAACGGGCGTACTCTACACGATGGCCGTCCACAAATATATCTGTAGTCCTGTACCGTAAAGGATATAATACTTACATGCATTATCGCTAAATAAATATAATATATGTACAAAAGTATATATTGTTTTTACTATTTAATTTATCCATCATTATTACCTATACTTATTAATAAATTTCTTTGTACCTATTATTACAAAACCGGACAACCTATAAACCTCTAATTAGCAATTTTTCTGACGAATAATTATGTCAATCTGGTTTTCCTTTTTTAGATTGACTGGATTAATGGGAAAATTTGAAAAACCTCAACTTCAACTTTATATTTTAATTAAGCTATTCTTGATTCTTGAAATTGTAAAAATATTAAAGATGCGGTTGCTTTCATATTGGCAATAACCATGCAAATTATAAATATGTTTTAAGTATATATATATACACATAACGGTTAAATATAACACAGTACATAGATCCGCTTTTGTTTAATTAATACAATTATTACAATATAATTTTAAATAGTTATGCACAATTACATAATTATTTTTATTCTACACTGAAATGTTTAATGATTTTAAAGTAAAAATATTAACTAGGTGATGCCCACTTAACTATATTACTCACCAGTACACATTTATATAAATATATACGGTGTCCTGTAAGGATTTACCCATTGCAGCAATATCTCTTATAAAAATAGAGATATCATAATATGTATTCTGATTCTTTAATAAGATTCAAAGGGATAAGAATTTCAAATATTTCATGTTTTAATTTATTTTAATGTTTTAGTAAAAAAGTTAAAAAATAATATTTATTTAATTATTTTCAATTTCAATTCTATCGAATTTAGGTTACTGTGTTTAGTTAGTTTTCAACCATAATCATCATGACGTCATTTATTGTTTCCGATCTGATAATTAAAAATGATGCTTTTCTATACATCATACAATTGTAAATAATATATCTACGATGGATTTTAAGATCATAAATCTTAATTTGTTGGTATGATCACTATGATCTACTTCGGAACGAACCAGTAGGTAAAGTACATTAAGTAGGTACCTACATACAACATCTGAGTGTGTCAGTGTGCGTTTGATGTGAATGGACATCGCCCTTGACGTGGGCTTCACAACCTTTGATGTATTTTTGACATTTTAAATGTGTAAACGGTCAACGTGTTCATCAGTATAGTTCCTCCATAAATACAACACTAATGCCGAATAGCATCTGGCGTACAGTTCACGTTCGGTAATAGAAATTGAATTCAGACGAGGTTGCGGCCATCGCCAAAAATTACCGTCAGAATGATTTAGCCGCTCGTTGTTTACTGTTGCTAATAATATAATAAATCGATAATTATTCTTCTGGACATTTGTCATGGCATCCATTTATCAGCGGTGTCCGTATTCACGTCATCCATGCCGTGCTACATATTATATTTGTTTATCGTTTTCGCACGGCTACAACGGTGCATCAACAACTTCAACTAAATCTCTCCGGCGCACGCTACAGATAACTAGCTAAATCATCTGAAAATTTAAATTTTTTATGTTAAAAAATCTACACTTAGCTTCACCCCCTCCATGTGTCCAAACATGTCACTCTAAATAATAAAATCCTTATCTACAAACTACTCCTCAAACCCATCTGGTCTTATCGTTCAACTCTGGGGGTCAGCCAAAGACTCTAATACCTATATAAACATGCAGAATCCAAACATTTCAATCCAAATTCCTCAGGCATTAACTAAAACTCCTTTTTATGTTTATGATATACTCCACAGGGACCTCCTCATTCTAACAGTAAAAAAATGTTGCTAAAAATCTACATAAACGCTTCCACCTTAAACTAGCAAATCACTGAAACCTCCTCGTCCAAAACCTCTCTTCCCGAACAATTCCAGATGACCCTCTAGCCGACGTTTAAAGCGTAGTTGGTGTCACGAATTACAAGTCGACTGGTCGACTAACCACTCCCACCTGTGACCCGTGTCATGAAGTACAATTATTAAATAGTTAAGTATGAAGGAATTCCTTCAACAAGTCCATTAAAGCCTTTCTTTCTTTTTCTTTTTTTATATATATATATATATACCTAATTATCATCATATATTGTACTTATTGTAAAAAATGTATACAGATTGTACAAAAAAAAAAAAACGACAAAAAAAAAATCTATAATATGAAAAATATTTACATCTAATGAAAATAAAAGTTGTTAAAACTTAAAACCGTTCACATATTGCAGTATCTAATAATGTTAAAATAATGACGTATTTACGTCATATTCTATAAATGTGTCATTACAAAGTACTTATATAGGTATTACGCATATAGGTACCATTCGTTATAAATCGTAAGTATTGATAACCAGTGGTTAGTTATAATGATAATCAATACTTATATTTTATAATATATAAATTACTTTAGTTATGTCGTTATGATGAAGTTTTAGGAAATGTTTTATTTACAGACCTAATAATAATAATTTGTAACAATTATTCCTGTAACGGCTGCAACATATAGATATTATTATTATTAAATAGGCATTAGTTAATGAGTATGAACATATAAATCTAACGAAAGTACTTACCTCTATAAAAATACATTCTTATTCGAATACATACTGGAAAATAGAAAGAAACATTAGAAACCACTCTCTTGTAACATTTATGGGCAGGCGGGCAAGCACCCAGCAGTACCACCCGACCTGGTAATTTTTAGGTATTATTATCATTTTTATTTCAGTAAGTCTCTAGGCATCTAGGCCACCGTCTTTTGAGTCTTCTACGTACATTATTGGGAAGTGAAGAGGAGGATAGTTGTTTTGGGTTACTGTGAGAGTTTAAGTTGTTATTAAATTTAAATTTTAAAGTAGGTAATATAATTTTGCTAATTGATTAAGATGAATAAGACGTTTTAGGTCTTTGAGAAGTACCAATAAGGAGAATACCAGTGGCGTCATTTGACGGGAGGGAAACTTGGGCATTTGCCCTAGTCTAACATTTACATCAAGCTTAAGTCGGTACATTTAAAAATTGTAAGAAGTATTATTTTTAATTACTAAAGCCATTGTTATAAATCATAATATTGAACATAGATATTTTATTTATTAGATTCTGAACGAAGTGAAGAATGTATTGCTTTTACAATGATGTACTTATGTTTTTTTTTTTTTTTGTGTCTGACGACAACATTTGGAACAGTAAGAATGCTCCGATTTTTGACTTCAGCCCCTCTTTGAATAGGAAAATTCATCTAGTTGGTACTTTGGGGGGGGGGGGGGGTCAAAAGTAAACATTTTCAAATAGTTTTCAAAAAAATCGAGAAAAACAAAAAAAAATGAAAGAACAACGGCAATTTTACGAAAAACCACTTTTCGACAAAATCGATTTTTTGATTTTGCTGTAACTCACTCAAAAACTAATTATTGTAAATACTTGAAATTTTCACCAAATGTTTATATTTTAGTTATCTCTTTACAGTTAAATTTTCAAAATATTTTGACCATTTTTAAGCTATTTATAGACAATTGAAATTTTCGACTTTTCTAAGTTTTTTTTCTTCAAATGCGCATAAAAATTTTTTGGGTGGCCAGAAAATCTTGAAAATTTAATACAAGGTTTCTTATAAGTTGTTCTTAAGTGATAAAAAAAAAATCCGAAATCGTTAGTCACAATTTTTTTTTATAAATGCTTAAAGTTCGAATTTATACGAAATATGTCAAAATTTAAATTAAATTTCATACGCTCATATGCGTATGTTGACCAAATACTTTTTTGATTAATAAACAGATACTATAAAGTAACTATAGTAACTATACTATTTGTTTAAAAATAGAATATATGACAATATTTAAAAAAAGCGGGTAAGTGGTTTATCGCTCTGCTGTATATTAGGGGGTGGGGTGGACCTCAGACTATGGTAGGTTAAATTTGAATGCAATGATAGGTATCATTGTATACGAAAAACGATTCTGAACGAAGATGATTTGTCAGTTTAGGATATATTATATTTAAATAATGTCATATATTTTATTTTGAAACAAATAGTATAGTTACTATATGTTACTATAGTTACTTTATAGTATCTGTTTATTAATAAAAAAAGTATTTGGCAACATACGCATAATGAGAGTATGACATTTAATTTAAATTTTGACATATATTTCGTATAAATTCGAACTTTAAGCATTTATAAAAAAAAACTGTGACTAACGATTTCGGATTTTTTTTTATCACTTAAGAACAATTTATAAGAAACCTTGTATTAAATTTTCAAGATTTTCTGGCCACCCAAAAAATTTTTATGCGCATTTGAAGAAAAAAGACTTAGAAAAGTCGAAAATTTCAATTGTCTATAAATAGCTTAAAAATGGTCAAAATATTTTGAAAATTTAACTGTAAAGAGATAACTAAAATAGAAACATTTGGTAAAAATTTCAAGTATTTACAATAATTAGTTTTTGAGTGAGTTACAGCAAAATCAAAAAATCGATTTTGTCGAAAAGTGGTTTTTCGTAAAAAAAAACACACATTATAGTAAAATCAGTACATTCTTCACTTCGTTCAGAATCTAAAAAAGTGTAAGTGATGACCAAAAGTTATAATTGTTACTTGTTAATATTATTATTATTTATTATGTATATATTTTTGAACTAGGAATAATCACAGAAAAAAGTAAATTCTTTTTTTCTCTATGATTCGAATTTTGATGTTTTTTACTTACCTAATATTTTCTTTTATAAGTAGGTACTTTTTTTCCACAGACTATTTTTTTTTCATTATAGTGATTTTTCCATTTAAATTAAATGTGTCTACTTAGTACCTACCGGCTACCATATATTTTTAGATTCTAAGCGTAGAGATGAATGTATTGATTTTACAATGATATTGCGTGTATTTTTTTCCGTTATCGTTATAAAGGCGTTGGTGACCAACGACTTTGTTCAAACTTCTCTGATTTTGTTAGTTACCTAAGTTACTAACCAAATATAAAAAGGTTAGATACACTGAAATACTGAATGTTCTTTTTTGGAAGAGTATATTATGTTTGCTGTTTGCTTTTGAAATGTTTAATATCAGTATGGCTATTGGCTATGTCTCTGCCACATTGTGCCTAACAGTTTACTCACTTTTCTTTATTTTTTGAAAGCTGATAAGTTTCACTATCTAATATCAATATTTAAGTAAGCAATAATTTATACATTTATTTTTCATAGAATATAATGTAAATATTTTAGTAATTGTTTCAATATATAATTTGAATACCGGGAAGATATTTAATAATTTACAACTTAACCACTATAAAGTATATTTTTTTATACATAATTTTATTACAAAAATACACAATATATAGTCATAGCTAGTGAAACAATTTAATTTAAACATACGTTTTGCAAAAACAATAAAATAGTGACATTTTTTTAGCTAATACATTTACATTTTAATATTTAACATAATATAACTCAGAGGTTCCCAAAGTGGTCTATATATGAACCCCCTGGGTTAGATTCTAACCTGCAAGGAGTCTACGTGAGTTATTAAATCAAAAATTTGTGTATTGTAAATTAATTTAATTTGCATTTCCTGTCGTTTTAATTATTAAACAATTAAATAAATATTGTCATTATTAAAGAAATAAAGGTATGAATAAAAACAAACTTAACACATACAAAAATTAAAAAATTTGGTACGTGGTCTACGGTGAAAAAAGTTTGGGAACCTCTAATATAACTGATTTATTTAGGCAATTTAAGTAATAACTAAATCGGTATTTGGTATAATAAGTTACAATGAAGTACATATACTGTAGTCGCAGACCTATCCACTGCTTTAACATAATATTTTTTTTTATTTCAAATATTACAAAATCAACTTAATAAGCCATACAACATGTGATAAAAATTAATTTAATAATAAAGATGCTTAAAGCCAGTACAGTGTATACGTCATACTAAAACATACAATAGCCAATTTTTGGTAAACATTTCTTTTATAAAATAATTACATTTTTTAAATCAAATTACTAATAATAATAAATGTGTAGGAAAAATAAATTATAAACATAATAATTAATAAATGGTGAGTTACAATTAATACTTAATTACAAATGGAAAACCACATCGAGAAACAGTCAAAACAATTAACTAAGAAGACTAGTAATAATTAACCAGTAACATTTTCTTAAAGCCACAGTTGAACAATTATTAATTAATTGCATTTTATTTTCATTTAAGTTCTCGCCAAATTATTATTAAAAAAAAAGTATTCTAGGAACCATGGAATAAAATTTAGTTCATTATTTATTCATGTGTTTCAAATTTATAATCCATAATAGACAAACAATAATAAATCTAATCAGCACAGACAGAGAAACTTTTTTGTATATTAATGACTAGAATTTAAAAAATAAAATAAATTTAAGATCAAATTGAAATGGCAAAAATAAGTCACTTTTGAACACTGGATTAGTATGGTTAAAGTTTCATTAGTCAATTGACTTAAAAATTAGAAATATTTAAATAGCCATTTAAACAAATTTAAATTTAGTCAATGTTTTTAGTTTATTTTTAATTATTTTAAGTATAAATTGATTACTAAAATGTAAAACAAACAAAGGATACCGCCATTTAATTACATTTTGAAGATAACAATTAACCTATTTTATAATAATGTGATTCAAATTTTTGATTATCATATATCACATTATACATTAGCACATACCACCCATTTTGCCATTATTAAAACGTTATGTGTTTGGCAAAAGAAAAAAAAATGAAAAAGAATAGTTATAAATTGTTTTAAGTAGCCAATCATTGTATAAAAAAAATCACATTTTTCAATATTTACCTATCACATTACAAAACTAAAAAAAAAAACATTCCTAAATATTGATATACACAACAATACTATATTAAAAATATTTTACAACAAAACACGCGAGGAATTAGAGGAACCAAAACAGGAGAATAATGCCCAAGAGCTAAAGGTATCAAAATGTATTACAAGTTAATGAATGAATTAAGGGCATAGTACAAATTTATCAAAAATTTTTAATTTATATTATTATCAATCACAAGCACATTGGCTTTCCAACTAAATTTTGTATTAAAAACAAAAAGTGAAAACAATGTAATATTTGAAGATGTGTTAATTGAAATTGACTTGGAATAATGTAAAACAGAACAACTGAATCAAGTACTGGTTGTAATTATGACTAGAGCGTCTGAACTTGATTGTGGTATGATATAAGGGTGTTAGCATACGACATTGTGATCTAAAAATGATTGTTACACAGTTGAATTTCTCATACAAAATGTTTTGATTTAGCAATGATAAATACTACATTCTAGACCAAGATACAATCAAGTTTGGACGCAACTATTACTTACTCTGATTGTGTAATAATCTATGTACCAGTCCGTAACATTCTAAATTGTAGTACCTAATGCATACCTAAAGCTTTTTTACGTTCCCTGAACTAACTCTAAGGAAGCTCACGATAATTTTATGCCACAATAAATGACACGCTCACTAGTACATTATAATTTTAAACGTGCAATAATAGGACTTAATTATTAACAATTAATGGTGGTCCTGTTTAGACTTAATAAATAATAATAAACAAAATAAATACTTAATATCACAATTATGTAGAACATATAAAATACTTATTAATTAGACAAAAATATGGATGACTTATTCTGTAGACGTAGATCCGTGACTGCAAACAGATTGAGAACTGTGGGAAGATTTACGGCCACTGATCTCTAAATGTGCCGCTGGGACCCAGCCTTCAGTTTTTGAACCTGTGAAAAATAATATTTATAACATAATCTTATATTAGTTCTAACTTAAAAGAATATGTTATTTTATCACTCAATACTTACCATGAACTTTGACATACCACCAACTACTTGAACCAGCTTTTAGAAGATCTACTTTATCACCTCTTTTTAATGTGGCATCTGTTGGCCGAAGTGCATTATAATCAGCTAATGATATATAACTATCAGCCTGAAAAAAAGTTATGAGAATTACATTGTAAAAATAATTTCTTTCAATTAACTTACTACTTTTTGTTTAATTGTCCCATCAAGGGATTCGTCATCAGTCAAACTATAATCAGATGAATCATCATCAGTTGTTTCATGATGACTTAGTGGACGTCTACCACGATTAGATCCTGTTTCACTTTGATTATCCAAGGAATGTGTTTGACGTAGGTTTCTGTATATATTTAAGCCATTAAAATAATTTGCAGACAAATAATATTCAATAGAAAATAATAATAAAAATAAAACACTTACACATGTTTTCCAAAGGTACTTATATACTGCTTGATTTTTTCTCCTTTCAATTCAGCTAATTGTTCGAGTAATACACGTTTAATTTCAGAAACCCATTGTTGTTTTTGCTGTAAATTCGAAGCTTGAATTGTATAAACTTCCTGGCGCCCTTCTAACCATACTTCGAATTTGCATAAATCTCCTTTGACAGTTTCCGTTAATCCTATGTGTGACATCTATAAAAATAGGATATTATATAACTATTTATAATCTAAATAAGCTGAAAAAAAATTAACTCACCCTTAAATATTTCTTGTAATGATACATTGGTTTATTATCTTTGGATACCTTTTTACATAAAAGTAATCCCTGCTGATAGAGAAAAATTTGGCGCCTCATTGGCTTAAGTCTTAATTCTTTCAATAAATCTTTTTTGTTTTCAACCCACAATGAGAATGATCCTTGCAAAAGTAAACCACCCAAGTCATTCCAATCACCCTGTAGGGAATATGTAACAAAAAATATTTTAATTCACTAATTTTATTTTAGTAGTTTTAATTCAGACTCCATTGAGATGAATTATAACTTACGTAGAATCCAGTTATGCCAATTTGATGCATGTTATCATTAACATTATTAAGAACAAGTAACATACAATCTAGAGCTTTTTGTAATTTGGTAATACAATTTTGATTTTTTTCATTGTGCAATAGTTCCTAAAAACGAATAAAATTACAGTTGAAAAATGTTTACAACAACTCAGTTATTTCATCATAACTACTTTTAATAAAAGTTGATATTTAGTGATCCTTTGCATAGGCAAAAGTAAATATGCACCAAGAGGCAAACGGTGTCCAAGCTTTTCTTGACATGCTTTAAAAAAAGGATTATCTTCACCAACTGTTTCTCTTAATTCTTCAGACCTTGTTAGATTAACACAGTAGTAAGTATAAAGCTGAAGAAGTTTCTCTCTCTGAAATCAATAAAGAATATAATTAAACATAAATATGAATGTGATATGATAAACCGAACAATTATTACATTATCTGTAAAGCAAACAGCAACAGATTCAATACTCGATGAACTTTCAAGAGCCGGTAAAAAAAATTGATTATGAAAGCTATGAATACTTTCAAGGTTTCCAAAAAGAACTTCACTTTTACCCTTTAAACTTGCAGGTATTAAGATTTTCATGTCTGGAAATTCCATTTGATCTTTGTATCCCTTAAAAAATTTTTTTTTATAAACAAAAATACAAAGATTTATTATTCATTTTTTAACATACTCTTAGTATAGAGCCTAACTCGGCAGTATATTGCCGTTCTGTAAACAAAAGTTCAGTGAGAACATGTTTTGTTTTGGTAGCATTATTTTCTTCATTTTGTACAGCTCTATCACATTCATCTACACCATTTGAAATCTGAAATATCAGTTAATTAATTATGTATAAAAATATTCAATAATAATAAACATAATACAAAATATCCATGTAGGTGGTTCCTAGTTATGTCATAAATATTTTTAGACCATAATTTGCATAAATAAATGTTAAGCAAAATAACAAGAACAAATGGCTTATCAAATTCAAAATTCAAAAATATCAAATTGTAATAAATATATTAAAAGTTAGTAAACTTATAAATAACTATGTTAAGGCAAAATATAACCCACTATATGTCCAACATATAGAACCCAAGTAACAATTAAACTAAATTCTTCTAATACAAATAGGATAAAAAAAAAGGACATACTATATAAAAGGTCCACTAATTAACGTATATATAAAAAAAATCTTGGAATTTCATATAAAATAATATATTTTATAAAAGTAATTATACTACAAATTAATTTAAATAACAAAGATACATAAGGATATACAAAGAACCAATAATGTAAATAGTTAATATGATATATCAATTTACCATACAATACATAAATATAACTTATAAACATTTATCTAACCTTTGGTCAACTTACCTTGGTCATATTAGCTAAATTAATAGGAATGGCTGGTTCAGGGTTAACAGATAGAATAGGCCGTGGTTTATTAATGTAACGCTTAAGACTTGCCAAACGTTTGTCACACATAGTGGTAACATCATCAAGTCTTTGAAGGACTTGTGTGACTATAGGTTTAGTTTCAGGTGTTATGGTATCTTCGAATAAGGAATAAAATTCTCTGGGACTCTCTACTTTCAAGTGATGAGCACTACTCATGAACTCTTCCAATTCTGCAAGTGATTGTTCAGCACTAATACATTTTTCAGCTGGTTCTGAACCCAAAATCATAACACCTTTAGCACACCACTCACTGGCCTATGAATGAAAAAATTAACTTAGAACATTCAATATCAACATTTAAGAAAATTTATTATAAATTAAAGTGCTTTAAAATACATTACTACTAATAAAAGATTTTATTGATTTAGATAAATGTTTTATTACTTTACTATAATTTAGATTTAATTTATTAAATTTGGAGATATAACTATATGACTTCAAAGCCAATACTATAAAAATTAAACTTAATAATGAATTTTTAATACCTTTTGAATTCTAGCCTGTAATTCACAGCTTTTATTTAGAGTTTGCAACCGTTTTTCTAAACGATCATTTAATGTTTGTAGAAGACGTTGAACTTCATCACATTTTGGTTGAATACTTTCCAACACAATAAAACGTTTAGAAGTTAATAATTGTCCACCACAATTCAATAAATCTTCACTCAGCTTTATTATTTCCTAAAATTAATATTTTTAATAAGCGAAGAAGAACTAAAATTAATTAAAACCCAGTATCATAAAGAATATTTGTGAACAAAAATGATAACTGTATAATAATAAATGTTTTAATGGATGTTAATTACAGAATATAATAGAATATACTTAACAGTCATTATTTTTCAGGCTATAGTTAGACTTTTTATCTACGACAACATCGCAAAATGCAACATAATAAAGTAAATGTATTTTAAATCTTGAGCAGAGCTATGATTTTAAACTATAAGTTATTAAAAAAAAAATTGACATAATTTATAAAGTATATTTAGATGTATTTTGTTGTACCTTGCCCAAAACACCAGACTGTTAGTGGGAGAGTAATAATCTACCATAATTTTATTTATCTGATACCGTCATCAAGTTAATTCTTCTATCTTCAGCAGTTCATTAAATGTACCTAATAATTTATTTATCAAACATAAAGTTTTGTATCCCTTCTGACCATTTTAGAAACCATACTATTTTCCATATTCCTCCTTATTTATTGATTAAGCCGCTTAAAGGCATAAAATCTTAACACCGATTCTTTGTCCCATTAAAAAATTACCTCATACCTGTCTTAGTTAAAGGATTTAATTTTAGTATATAATTGCATTTTTCTTGTTCTTTGATATTATCAGTCGTTTTGTTGCATACTATACAAGGGGCCTATTTAGAAATGTCTTATGGGGAGGGGGTGGAGAGGTACAAACAAAAAGTTCAAATTTGCGTATATGACCTCTCTAACTTCTCTTAAATACGCCCATGTACTATACAATTATCATTTTGTCTACTTATTTAAACTACCACTAGGCTTTAATAATATAACTATTATTAATAGTAGTCAGTTATATTATGTGCAAAATGTTTTTCCAAGAAACAAATTATAATTTAAAATAAAGAATACATACATAACTGGATGTCTGAAATGTAGTCAACTCTTCAAGTAATACTTCAACTCGTTCAACAGAATCACCAACATCAGTCATTTCAGATAGAATTTTTAAATTTTCATTTAATGATTTCTAAATATAAAAAAATAAAAATGATAAATAATTAATTAAAGACACAGTTCTGAATAATTTGTTAGTAATAGTGTTTTAATTTAATTATTATAAAAAAAACATTCTCTAAATAGCGGACATCAAAATAATTGGAAGAAAAGTCTGTAATATTGCTTTACTTATATAGAAACAAAAACAAAAAAACAAACTAGTCTGTTATTAGAAAATGTTCATCAATAAAGATTCCACAATTTAAATTAATATTACATACTTGAACAATATTAAAATTTTCTTCAAATGCCCTCAATGAATGGCATTGCTTTAATCTTCCAGAAAATTGTTCCCAAAAATCATCAAACACTTTTTCTGTTTCTTCCATTTGTACCAATAATCTTATAAAAATAAATATGAAATTATATAGCTAATAATTATTATTTATAATAAATAAGGATTAATAAAGTTACAATATAAAAGGACTATTCCTTAAGAAAATGTCAGTGCACTATTAGTTTTCTTACTGACAAACGCATAACAAATGTGTGTTCAACAAACCCAATAATAGGTTAGGTTAAATATTGTATAAAAGTCAATGTAAGATCACAAATAACATTCTTAATCTTAATTTTGATAATAGATTGATTCACTCTTACTTATAATATTTACAGCTAACAAAACAAGATTAGTTCTGCTGAACATATATTTACTATGTTGCACATGGGTTAAAAAAAGAAAATAAATAGGGAAGCCAAAGTAAATAAAGATATTATTATATCAATTTAATAAATTAATTATGTTATAAATTATTAAGGTAAACAAATTTATATAATAGCAAATTAATAATAATTATTAATTAGTAATTACTCATCAGTGAAAATATCACTTCTTTAATAATAATAATAATAAATTCATTAATGAAAAACTTAATGAAAAATTAGAATTAATTTCTAATTTTTTACGTGTCATTACTTAAAATGTAAATTTAAATTTAAAAATGTATAATAGAATATTAGATATACAATATAAAAATATTAACTAAAGACATTCTAAGTATATGATTTTAATTCTTTTATACAGGATGCTATTTTAGTTGGTAAATAATAACTTTTAGCAATAATTAATAGATGAGGTAATTTCAAATATCAATGATACTTCTGAAAATAAATATGATGTGTCTAACAATTAATTTGTTCAACTATTAAAGCTATGAAATATGAAAATAATTAAATCTAAACTGACACCATCAAATAAAATAATTAATAAATTATTGTATTTGGAACAGTTGAAGCAGTACAATCAATTTATTGTTGAGTTCAAACATCAACATTTTAAAGTGAATAATATAATAATTTTTAATTTTGATGAATGAACTATGTTAATTTATTTATAGAAAACAAAATAATAATAATCGCTTAAATCTCTCTCATAAAAACGAGTAAAAATACAAATTTGAAAAAATCAAATAACAATAAACAAACAAACAGAGAATAGATTTCCAGGTAGATACCGGAAAACAAAGAAAACAAAGGACATGAAAATATACATGCAAACGGAAAGTAAAATTGTTTGATGAAATGTAAATATTATGACACAAGACACACTTATTTAATAATTTAACTAAAGTCTTATATAATCCAATTAACACTTTTAATTTCTATGTAAGTATTGTATTCTCAAAATTTACTAAAAATATTATCTATTTAGTATTTTCAGAAAAAAGTAGAATACACTTTATTTATAAATTGTAGGAAATAAAATATAATTAAATTACCTTTCTAATGCAGCAACATTAGTAACTGTTGATGGTATTGTACCATGGTATGTGTCAGTATCTTGTTTGAAATCTATCAACAAAGTTTCACCTTTTTTAACAGCTTCTGAAAAACATTTTTTTAATCTCCCATATTCAACTGCATGACGACATAATAAATCGGCAGATTGTTCTTTAGTGTCTGGCAAATCAACTGTATCATTTGCTAAACGTTCAGTGAATTCATTTAGCATCGAAGAAACCTCATTGGTTTCATTTGAAAAATTTTCTAAAGCCTTAAAAAATTCAATTAGAGGTTATAATATAAATACAATTTATCACACAAAAAATTCAATTTTATAATTTAAAATTACCATTCTTTGTTGTATCCAGTGCTGATGAAAATACGGCAAAGTGCCACTAAGCTCAACAGTAAGTTCAGTGTTATCTACATAATCATGTAATTCTTCAATGACACTGCATATAACAACTTTAAATTTGAATTCCTCTTTAAAGAACTTATTGCTCACTTCTGATATAGCTTTTTGTAAAAATCCATTTGGCCTGATCACATAAACTATGTGTATAAGTCCAGGGAAAAATTCCTGTTGAAATGTTCAACAAACATATGTAATAAATCTTATGGATTTTATTTTATATTAAAGCAATATTTTAAATTAATTTTAAATTGTTAAGTTGTGTTGTAAATAAATTTCTAATAGCAAGTTTTTTACTACCATATATTAGTTACTTTAATGTTTACTATAAAATATTTAATTTAGTCTAAAAGAACATATTAGACAACTATTTATCAGAGATTAGGATACATTTCTATAAAACTTGAATGAGTGTAAGAATATAAATAAAATTGTACACATTTTGAACTTAGTGGGGAGAATTACTATAACACCATCCCACTTGGATGCTAAAAATATCAAACTTTACATTAGTAGTTTTTACGAAGTGAATTGGCAAGATCAGTTAGATACTTAATCATACATTCATACGTATTGCTGATCTTATATTTTATCTATTGTTTTAATTTTATTTTTAATAATTTTAATATTAATACTAATATAATACATATATATTTTTTAGATTTTAATTGAATTGAATGCTGTTGAAAAAGTTGAGGATTAAGTGAAAATTCAAAATACAAGTAATATTTATATTTTAATTTTTTTCTGCATGATTTAAAATAAAAATAAATAAATTCATTCTTTCTATTTTTAGATTGCTATAAATAAAATATATGTGTTAAATATTTAATTATATTTAAAAAAAATGAAACTTCAAATAATTATTATAGATCTAAAATAATTGTGCAAACTGATGTTTTTTTGTTGTCATTTTAATAAAACAAACATGAATTTATTGAAAGTGATTAAGTTATATAACAATAATAAAGTCTTGAAAATAATTACAAGTGAGTCTATGAATCTAAGGGTTTTGCATATTAGTAATTGTAATTGAATTAAAAACTATTGAAATATAGGCTATTGAAAATATTATAATTTTAAATTAAAAATTGTGTTCTGCATATTAATTTTTATTTTAAAAATTTAATTTACAGTCAATTTTTTTTATGCTATCATCATACTTTTTTTGTACATCCAATTCACTAATTTTAAATGAACTCAATGCTATCTGCATAAGTATCTAAATGACCAGCCATTTTTTTTTTTTTTTATTGCAATGAATATAAAAATTAAATGCTCAAAGATATGGTATTAATGCATATTTGTGAATAATTTGGTAATCATTTGATTTTGACAATATTCTTCTTTGGCGTTAATAAGTTAATAATAGAACTTTTGATTAAATAGTGATAACTCATACTAAAATGTGCATACAAATATAATAATTAATAAAAATACTAGATAAATATTGAATTATTAATAAATATCTATTAATAGCATAATTAGCAACATAAAATATAAAAACCATATTATTTTAATAATATTTGTATATGTAACTTAAGATCAATAAACATAGAAGAATCAAATTAAATTTTCTGTGATTATTTTTAAGTCGATATTTAAAAAAAAAAAGTTTAAATTATCTTTAATTGATACATTTTTAAATTGTATCATATAACTAACTAATATAACTATAAAGATGTAATTAGTTGATATATAGGTAGTAGTTATATATTAACTATGAACGTTCAATACAATAAAATAAACTTACTGCTAAACGTAAAAGAACACATCTAACTGAACTCCATTTGTCATTACGTCTATCAATAACAATAACAAATCCTAAATCAGCTTCCTGTAACCTGAAAACAAAAATGGTCCATTAGTTACATCATATATATTGTTAAATATTAACAGAACAAAAATACATACGATGGAACTGAAGTAATATAAGATATTAATTTTTCATAGCCTTCGTCTGGTAAATCAACAAAATTTCCACTATCAGGAAATGATATAATAGAATAACCCTCTTTAGTTTTACCACCTAAAAAAATTTGACAATAGTAAATACATTACAATAATTTTTAATACTAAATTTGACATTCAAAATAAGATCAAAAAAATATTGAAAAAAAAATTTTTTTAGTAACTACTAAACATAAGTAAGAATAAATTTAGCATTTAATTGGGAGATATTTATAAAAGAATCTATGAAATATGTATAAAGTATCAAATTGATTTTTTTCATTTATATTTAATTTTAAAATTATTTTCAATTTTGCTTTTGATTTGTTCATTACACACAAAAGAGATTAAGATTAAAACAAAATTTAGAATGTGTTCTTAAAATATCTGTAAGGATCATTTAGTACACTAAGATTTACCTAATAATACTAAAAAAACATATTATACAATTTTATTTAGTTAAAAATCATATACAGATAAACTGATTGCACATTATTGCTCTTTTTCTAAGCACTGAAAACCATACAAGAATCTGTATATCACTTAAGCTATATAACTTTATACGTGTTGTTGTAGCATAATACAGTACATAACAGTGGCGTACCCAGGATTTTCGAATGGGGGGGGCTAAACAAAGTAAATAAAAGTTTGACATCTTATCACTAGCTTCAATAAAGTCTTATAGTTGTTAATTGTAATATTTCATTATTATATACTTTTTATAACATATACATAATATATTAGTGATATATTTAAATAGTAGGAAGTAGGGACTGATTTATTATTATTACAAAATGTACTCCATAATACGGCCAATGGGGGGGCTGAAGCCCCCTAAGCCCTTCCCCCCTGAATACGCCACTGGTACATAATATATAGTTCAATAATGTTTAGAAGTATAATATATTTATACTGACCAGATATTACAATAAACTGTTGAGCCAACAAATCTAAAACATTGTTAATTGAAGGTTTTTGTTCATGCATTGACGACATTCTTCCTGAAAAATGGAATAATTTTTAAGGGGTAGCTCTCAAATTTTTCATTAGGGTATCTTTTGATTAAAATAGTAATTATTAGTAAAAGAAAAGTATAACAGTATAGTGTTTATACAATCCGATCATCAGTGTTAAGACACAAAGATCACTGATACGGCCATGATTGTCGAGCACACAATTATATAAAATTATAGTTGATATTCTGTGAACGGGTCCAATTGAAAACACAATTTGAATTCCAATCACTTTGTTCACATATTATTCATTATTATTACAGACTCCGACTATGATCGTTTACTTACATAGAATTACAAAACGAGATACCAGAGACTGCCGTTTACATGGTTGTCGGAACAAATCGCTCACACAAACGTTGTCGGTTGGACTATCGAAGAACCGGAAGTTCTGAACTCAATCGCAGAACACGAAACTACGTCAGCCAACAATTCGGACGGTGCTTAATCAAGCCAAACGATTGTCGATCCGTTCGTTTTCGCATAAAGTCGTGGAAAAACTATAATGAAGGAGTGTATTAATATTATAACACCTATAGTAACAGGTAAAAGGTGAAGATAATGTGACGACTATCGAACTATGTGAGCTGTGATTGGTAAGTGATGTTCAGAAATAATATAGACCTATGGTCTAAGACTGTTAGAAAGATTATTATTATTATTATTATTCTGTAATTGTAATCACACTATTGCTTTTGACAACATTACTTGGTAGTTTTTGTTGTTGTTTTACTGTTTTACTACGGCGGTGATCGCCGTATCACTCTGTATCACAGACCAGTGGGCCGTCCGTACGGGAATATTCCCGCGCACAACCACAGAATATAACAACTGTTATATTATTATTATTATATACTGTAAACAATCTCGAACGTTTCGCAACGTTGCGTCATCACGCCGTTACAAAAGCTGTGTCCGGAAAAGCCGATTTACCGGTTTCCGCCGACGTCTTTTATATTGTTATATCAAAATTTGAAACATTTAATTGTATTAAAAATATAATTCTATATTTTTATAATATAGGTTTATATAATTATGCAATATGCTGTTATGTGCAGACGCATATTGATACCTATTTGATGTTAAAAACGTTAGCCCCTCTGAAATTTAATGGATTTCCGCCTCTGCATAGTTGTCTTAAAAATTTAAGAATTTTCTCCAATCTTTATAAATTATAATAAGACTAGAAGGCTAGTTGTCTCCGAATTCCAACGATTAAGTAATTCATAACATTCATAATATTACTATTTATTGTACCTATACAATAAAAATTAAATACCTAGTGGTGTTTATAAATTTAAAAAATACCTATATCATACCTATACCTCTATAGAAAAATAGATGATTTATATTAATTAATATTAATGTAGGCATGCATTTACCATTTTAGTAGTAAGAAATATAATTATAAAAACATTAAAAACTATAAACGTTCTGAAAATATACTTTAAAATCTCAGCGGAGCCAGGGGCGTAGGTAAGGGGGGTTTGGGTGTTCAAACACCCCCCGAAATTAAATAAAACAATTGTATTATTAAATGCAGTAAAACCTCGATAAGACGGAATCGCTTGGGACCATGAAATTTTTCTGTGTTACAGGGTTTCCATTTTGACGGGGTTCAAAATCATGAAATTTGAAAAAAAAAACCAAAGAAATTTTCCGTATTACCGGGAATTCTGTTTTACCGAAGTTCCGTCTTATTGAGGTTTTACTGTACATACTAATAAATTATTCTTAATTTTATAATATTATTATAGATTTAGACAAAAACCTCCTTCGAAAATATTTCCTACCTACGCCCATGGGCGGAGCTATGAATTATTTTTTATTTTACTAATTATTTTTTGCTGGGTCAAAATTCTTAAAAATTTAAAATCGAAACTTGAAGATAAAATTTTTATAAAATTCGTCACAAACACGACAATTTACAAACAACAAGTTTTTTGTAGGAAATAATTTATAATATCTTTAATTTTTAAAACTTAGATAGTGGAACTAAAAATCTAAAAATTATACAAACACAATTATTTTTTATAAATATTTGTACCTACTTCAAATTTGGCCGAGAATACGTATGAATAACGTTATTTATTATTTCGTTACAGGTTAGGTTATTATAAACATTAACGTAATGATTTTTTAAAATACATTGATTATTTAATATTTATAATAATATGAATATTGAACATTTTTACACACTCGTTGTAAATGATGACGATTTAATTAAATCGAATACTGATTTTTTCTCAAATTACCTAGTTTCATTAGAAAAATATGCCTGTAGACTTAAATTGAAAGAAGAAAAATTAAATATAAAAAAGACCCCCTCGTAAAAGTATAAAACGAGTACAAAATAATCCATATCATCGTTAAGATATTAAAATATAATATTCTATTTATCGCAGGTACCCAGTGCCGTGTTAAGGTGTAATGCCGCCGGGGGCACACGTATTTTGCCGCCTCATTACCCCCTCCCTTGGGGCTAGGTAAATTGAGTCCGAAATACCGTTTTTGTAGTAAACTGAGTCTCGAATTTGAAAAGGTATAAGGTAAACTGAGTCCCTGGTTATAATAGGTTTAGTTTCCAAAACAGAACATTTTCTTTCTCACTTTTACAGGCTTAGTACTATATCTGTTATGTTAACACAACTGGCGTGATTAAAAATGTGCTTTTTTTGTTTTTAATATCTATATAATTCACTAGGTTGTACATAAAAATCACAATTAATTAAATATATAATATACAAATTCAAGTCAATTTTTTTTTATTTATTACTATTTATTGTTATTATGTACATGGGAAAAAATTTTTTGATATGTTCTTAACAAATTCAAATCTTGAAATATTTTTATTTTTATATTTCAACATTTCTTGTCTCAAAAAAAAATTGTTCTATTGTTATTTTTTTTCATTTTAATTACCACTTTGGCACTTTGCTACGTATTTTTGTATATGTATCTATTTGAATGTAATATTTAAGTAAGCAAATCGATAATCATTAATTGATGACTAGTCTCTATACAGTACTTATTGAATGTAGAGATTTTTTTATTTTTAAGTAGGTACATCGTCGTTATTTAAAAATTATTCTTTCAAAAAATATTATTACTCGGGACTCAGTTTACCTAGTAAGTTAAAGTTTTCCGGACTCAATTTACCTAGTCCCAATATCCACCTAATTATTTGGGACTCAGTTTACCAGTCCCGCCTCCCTCACCACTACCATTACAACATCAACACCAATCATGAAAAAAAAAGGTATATTTTACTGATTAAATGAATATAATACAGATACTTCCTCTCATCACGCCATCACTCCTTGGACAAAATTTAGAATTTGAGCATAGATAAGAGTATTTAACATTAATACCTCCCTATATAATCAATTACATACAATATTATTAAATCAATCATATAAAAATTAATTATTATTTTTTTTTTTGTACTGGAAACTAATAAAAACGACTTATTCTGAAAAATTACAATGCTGAATAATGTCAATATGTAAATTGATTTTCATGGGTAGAAAACAATTGATCATTTTAAAAAATGTCTCATAGTACCTAATATATTCAATATTAAAAATAGGTACAGCACTATGAAAAATTCAACATAAAAACAAAATATAATATAATATAATAATATAATAATAAATATAAATATAAATATAATAATTTAATATTAAAAGATCTTTTAATATTAAATTGTATCATATTAATATATTTATTATATAACTGATGGAAAAATTGATTTATTACAAAAAAACAAAAAAAATTTGAAAAATTAGAATACGAATGCCGCCTATGAAATATTTTCAAATTTTGCCGCCGGGGGCAAACGCCCCCTTTGCCCCTAGTTAAACACGCCTCTGCAGGTACCTACTACGTGTTATACATAAAAATAATCGTCTATAGAAAATATAAAAGGCGTTCATTCCTAATATCTATACTGGCTGTTAAGAATAATGAACATCACACTATAGCTGGCTATAGTAATAAAAATAAACGTTGCAGTACTCGTCGTCTGCAGGAAGGCACGGCATCGGACGAAACCAAAATTTAGTTCATATTATGCAATTCAGAATTCAAACGTCAAACACCACATTGTGCACCTGAGTAAATGGCTGCGGTCTACGAATCAGCCAACATCAATAATGAAATCGAATACACCGACTCACTGTCGTCATTAATGAAATCATCGCATATTATTATCATTATCGCAATACAATGATTTCGTGCGTTGAAGATACAGCAGTTGACGAACCGACGACGTACGTAAAATTGCAGTTTTTAGTTGAAGCCGTCGGATAGGACGACGGAGAGAAGGTATAATAGGTACTCCCGAGAAAGAGGAGGCACGGAGTCTGGCGATATAAGTCACCAACGCGCGTTTTCCGGCATCCCGTGGTGTGACTAGTTCAAGGGTGTCGCATGCCCGGTTATGGACGCGCTAGACCTATTGTGCATGATGGCGGCCAGCCGAACGGCACCCGCCTTTTACAATCGCGCGGCCGGACGGCGACACGGTGGCTGTATTATAAGCGGTACCGGAGTGGACAACGGTGCTACCTTATTAACGGCACCGCAATAGCAGTTATAGAGCAATCGTTACTAATTTACGAGAGATAGACAATTAATCGTTACGTAACAATGCGACCCACTGCTTGATGGACACGAAACGACATGGATGGACGGTACAGTTAGAGCGAGAATGTACAACTGCATCGCGCGTACAAAGGTGTAACGACAAACGGTATTAAAAGTTGGCGGGCGGCGACGGAACAGCCGGCAAAGAAGCCGGACAACAACGATAAAAACATTTAAAAACGTACTAAAGCGTTTAACGTAGAGTAAGCTCTCGCGAAGCGGTGGCACACTAGGACGCATGTCAAAATAAAAACGCCCCGGTGTACGACGGTTTGCCTGTCGCGACACGGCCGGCGGAAGCTGACGAACCGCCGAACGCAATCGAAGACGCATAAAAATAATACGGTGACCGCGATAAAGATCAGACCGATCAAAATCGCAAATGGTATTTTGCGATCGTACAAAAATACGATTTCGGTGTCGAAGACGTCTCAACAACATATTGTAAAAGTAAAAAAAAAACAAATCTCGTGTGACATGGATCGCGGGGAACATACAACCAATGGTCGACATGTCTTTGAATGCAGTGACAATGTCTAATTGCAGTGACACGGCAGTACTGAACGAGATCCATAAACAGTAAAACCTCGATAAGACGGAACTTCGGTAAAACGGAATAATCCCCGGTAATACGGAAAATGTCTTTGGTTTTTTTTTCAAATTTCATGATTTTGAACCCCGTCAAAACGGAAACCCTGTAACACAGAAAAATTTCATGGTCCCAAGCGATTCCGTCTTATCGAGGTTTTACTGCATTTAATAATACAATTGTTTTATTTAATTTCGGGGGGTGTTTGAACACCCAAACCCCCCTTACCTACGCCCCTGGCTCCGCTGAGATTCTAAAGTATATTTTCAGAACGTTTATAGTTTTTAATGTTTTTATAATTATATTTCTTACTACTAAAATGGTAAATGCATACCTACATTAATATTAATTAATATAAATAATCTATTTTTCTATATAGGTATAGGTATGATATAGGTATTTTTTAAATTTATAAACACCACTATAGGTATTTAATTTTTATCGTATAGGTACAATAAATAATAATATTATGAATGTTATGAATTACTTAATTGTTGGAATTCGGAGACAACTACTAGTCTTATTATAATTTATAAGGATTGAAGAAAATTCATGATTTCGAACCCCGTCAAAACGGAAACCCTGTTAACACAGAACAATTGCATGGTCCCAAGCGATTCCGTCTTATCGAGGTTTTACTGTATACATATATATCCTGACTGCAGCTGTGATGGTGACAATATATATAATGTATATATTTATTATGTATCAAAATCATAGACCTTATATTTGTACCGTCTATTAGTATAAGGTCTATGATCAAAATATTGTGGTGACATCACTGACATCGGGTCACGGACTATATGCGATATTAACGTCAATACATCATTGATAACAATAATAATAATAAGCACAACGGAACAATTACAAGGTTACCGGCCGACGTTTGCAAAGCCGGATTAAAAACAAATTGAGCGCCGGGGCTAAAATTTCATTTGGGCCCTTTTGACTAAACATGCTTTACAAAGCCGCTTGCTATACGCTCGCAGAATAAATTTTTTTTAAATATTTCACAAACTGACAATTTCATTGCATTATAAAATTATAAAATTAATATATGTAATTTATGTCTATAAAACTACCAATTGTAATATAATAAAAGTAAAAAGTTAATACTTTATTCTTGATTAATGCTTACTGATAAGTATTTAAATTTAAACTTGTGATATTATTAAAGTTATGATAGCTTAAATTTTACTAATTTAGAATACTATACCGATTACCGAACCAATCACTACGCCGATTTCATATTCGTCACAGAACACTGAGTCACTGGTAAGAAGATATCTTTTGAAATATGATTGAAATTATTGTGGCCTGTGATTTTCTGGTGCCTTAAAAAAGTATGAGAGCTACTAACATACACATTATAATACATACATTGTAAGAAAGTAATAAGATGTTGCCTATATTAAACTCCTAGAATCAATCCTCGAATTAAATAAAATATTATTTAAGAGATATAAGCTTGTAATTTTGCATATCTTTTAAATTTTTACATGATTTTAGTTTAAAAATTATAAAAATAAATTATATACAAACGAACAAATATGATAATTAGGGTTCGGGACTTCTTGCACTTAAAATTATCGAAATATGCAGTCAAAATCGTCAAAATATGCTTTAAAATATATGCAGCTAATTTACTATAAAAAATTTTAAAAATGCATAAAATATATAATTAATAAAATAATATATTATTGTTATAAAAAAAAAATCTAAAAATTAGGTGGGTACTTAATATAATAAAAATAATTTTTACACGGGTTACTCATACCTCATCTGTATCGTCTTCATGCTCATCTGTAACATAAAACAAAAAAAAAACATTAATAAATGTATTATTATGTTTAATAAGTTTTTTTGTAATTTTACCGTTAAAATTATTGCATTGTATGTATTGTATTGTTGGTAAGGCCTCAAATTTGAATGCACGACGATTATCGGTCAGCATATTTTTGTACATAGAGAAAGAACGTTCAACGTCCACGGAAGTGATCGGTGCGTACTTAAAATATATTAAATCGTTTATGTTCATTTTTTCAGGTAATCCGTCAAAAGTTTCTTCATCCCCCGACAAAATGTTTGAAATTTTTATTAACAATTGATATTTGATAGCCTTTATTTTTATTTAACACATTTTCTATTTTTGTTTTTATCGACATTCCTTGTTCACCGTGTATTTGGGTATCTTAACCTTGCATCCTCTACTAATGAAACATAACATAACCTTTACGCAGAGTGGATTCATGCGGTACTTCTTTTCCTGTATATTTTGTTAGAAAATTTCTGAAACTACAGTTGCTTAATTTATTTAATGGGATATTGGCGGACAACAATGTTTTGCACAAGTCATGGTTAAACGTGCTTTTTTTCTAACTGCTGTGACTGTTGTGAGTTACTATTAATCCGATCTTCTTGGCGCTTCTCTGCTAATTTATGTTTTTCTGTTTTTAAATGTTGTACGACAATAAATCGCCTATCAGCACCTACCTTCGTTTCACATACTTTACAAAATAAAATAATTCCATCCGTAGAAAAAATATTTTTTCCGAATTTGGATATATATGTATTGATTAATTTTACCATTTATTTTGGGCATTTTTAAACACAACTATAGTAGTAGGCACCTCTATTATGAATATTGGTAATAGATAAAATACTTTTTTTTTGTTACATAGTACACAACAAATAGTTTCAAGACGTCAACCAAAAATATAAGACAACAGCAGTGTTTTTTTTCAAATCAGAAATATTTTTTATTCAGCAGTATTGAAAAAAAAAAGTACAAAAATACGAAACACTTCCGTGTGCGTTGGTCAAGTGGTTTGGGGGAGAGGAAGTAAACGTTAAGTCACGCGTACATTATAGTATAGGCGAGGTGAATGTTCCAACGCGTCGTAATAATAACATTATAATATACTATAATATTATTATTAAGACTATATTAAATTGGCGTACCTATATATACATTATATAATATAATCACAAAGTATTTATCATAATAAATTATAATATAAAATCGCGATAATATGTCGCGACGGGGTTTTTTTGGGTAGAAAAACGGAAACTAGATCAAACACTGAGCGTGGGTCTTTACGTCGTCGTCGATGATGGTGCAGGTGTTTAGTGAGCGTAGTAGAATGCCTTGGCCGGTGCGTAGACGGCTGGCAACGGGGCGGCGGCGTGGACGACCGGGTACGGGGCGACGAGCGGCTGGGCCTTGTAGGCAACGGCCACTGGGGCTGGGTGGACGACCGGTGTGAGGGCGGTGTACGCGTGTCCCTCGACGGAGCTGTACGCGAAGTTGCCGCCGACGCGTTCCGAGTGCACCACAGCGCTGTCCAAGCTCGGGGTCCTGACCAGGGCCGGTGCCGGGGCGGCGTAGTAGGCTGCGGGTGCTGGTACGATGGCTGGGGCGGGGAAGTAGGCTCCGGCGTCGGCGACGGACAGGGCGACTGCGGCCAACAACAGCGTTACCATAATAACCTGTACATCGAATGGTATATTATTAATTATTGTTGTCCATGTTATACGATATTACGCGTATTGACAATAACTGCAGTGGTAGTGCGATATTCATGTTAAACAGTCGTAATAGAGGGGCAGTATATAGTCAATTGACACGGACATTAAGAACATATAATATATAATAATTTCATTATTTATGTCAACATCGATTAGTTATTAATGAAATACTGTGTAATGATCGATGGGCAATATAGTTATAGAAATCCCAAAAAATTATTATTATTCTGTTCTAGTCCGTCAACTGCCTGATATAGGTAAACATAGATCGATTAATGCGCGTTCGAATTTCGTTGATCATTAAACTATGCGACGAATTTTGTGAGTTAACGATACGGATTACTCGAGTAAGTTTCAAACTCGAGCCGATTCGACCGTTTAATCAAACTGTAATATTATATTCTAACGGATTCAACGGAAATTTTAAAATGTTAATGTATAAATATAGGGCGACAACAAATTTTCAATTAATATAATTATGTGAAGTTCATCGCGATCGAATCGTTGAAAAACTTAAAAATCAATCAATCTAAATACTTAGAAGTTAGAATTACTTAAATAGAATAGTTACTAAAGAATTATTTAAAGGTTATATACATTAAAGTTCCAAAGTTGTGCATACAGCTGTGATCGCAGTGTCACATATATATTTTACCGGACCTAATATTGCAATAATATTATAGCAAAGTAAAAAAACACTTACCTTCATGTTTCTGGTGTGTGGTGAAATTGCTAAAGCAAAAACGTAAGAAATTTATTTGATATCGCACAGTTAGCCTGGACTGTCTGCTGCAGATGATTTGATGTTGTTGCCAGTCGACATCGAGTCTTTTATACTAGTGCGAATCCAGGTACCGAGTGTAAGAGAAGGGGTTGCACTAGCGGGTACTCCACCCAGGTACGAACATGACCTTGAACCGGATGTTACGACATTAACATTGAAACGAGATATAATAAAATATAAATAAATGCAATATATATATATGTATCGTGATTTAACATACATATAGTATGATTTAAGTAAATAATAATACACCCATTGGCTATACGTTATATTTATGTATATTTAATTCGAATCATACTATTCTATGTTATGTTGATACAGTTTAAACAACGCCACCGCAACGTAACCCCGGAACACACGTAATTTGTATTCGATCGTGACGCAAACACGCGCTGGTGAGTGTTTATTTTTGTTCTAATCGTTAGGCAGTCGACAAATAAGAGTAAGTTCAAATCTATCATAATTTTTTACGTTTTGAACTAGATGCATTAGATTGTGAATCAATTTTTTTTGGGGTAGAAAGTAATAAAGTAATATATAATATATATACCTACGCATTGCGGGTACCGTTGAAAATTAGCAAAATTATTCTTCTACCACGATCCAAAACTACATATAACGAATAAAACAGATCCATAATTGTACAGGAATGATTTGCTCTTGAGTGATGAGTGCCATAATTTACAGACATTGTTATTCCAAACAATACTCGTTTTTAGGACAACTTTTAAGGTATTAACTACATGTGTTATAAGTTATAATATAATATTATAATATCGTGTTTTATCACGCAACTCTTCAAATTCACCGTTAAATTGCTGCTATAATAATCCGTTGTTGGAACATTAAATATTAAAATGATAAAAAATGCGATATAATAATTTCCAAGTATATTAAATAGTAGGTAATTAATGTGTCTGAAGATGTAATAAAATAGCATAATAGACAATAGTACAAAGGGTACAAGTCTAAAACTAATTATACTAGGTACAGTATGTATATAGGTATAGATTCTTATACATTTATACAAATTATCTATAAGTGTTATGATTGTCACTACACTAATCGACTAAAAATAATTTATTATAATAACCATTGTTAACCCATGGTCGGTTTATTTGGTTAATAGGACAATTGACAAAATTGGTTTAGTATTAAAATTGTGGACAATATTGTTTTTGATCCTATATGGCTATATGTTTAAATGATGTACCTATTATTCTCCAGTATAAGTATATTTAATATTGTATACTTATCATTATGTTATTATTATCATATTACCAAAGTACCTACGAATGAATAATTACCGACTTTAATTTTAAAACTTAAAAATTTGTAATTGTATGTTTATTGTAACTTCATATTATGTATAGTTGAAATCATAATTGCAGTACACATTATACACCATTCCAGCATGTAATATTGCAGCTATTAAGTCTAGGAAGCTCATATTATTATATTCGATAGGATTCCACATTATTAAATGATATCGATTTAAGGTTTTAACTGCCTATTTAAGATTATTTTAATCTTTATGAGTTGTTTAGGTTATTATACAAAGAAATATATAGAACTATTGTAAAGGGTACAGTTATATTTAATTATCATTTATCAGTTTTCTAAAGTGTTAATCATATATTAATATCTGTGTACCTATTTCAATATTTGTAATACTTCTCCATGAACATATTCTTCAATTTGGATGAACATTTTATGTAGCTTTACAAAAAAAAAAAAAAATTAAAAAACTTAAAAAGAATCAAAACTACTAATTATGTACTAAATTCGTTAAAATGTAGAAGTTATATCCTATTTAGGTATTGCATTTTGATTTTTTTTTTAGTTAAATTTGTAATTTCATTATAGCCTATATTAAAATGTAATACAAAATGATCAATCAAAATCAAAATATTAGGATAATTAGTGTAATACAGGGAGCAAGTACGAGACAGATATATATTTCTCAAAAAAATACCTTAAACCGTCTGTACTTGGTTACTTATTTTTTTTTTACTTTAGTCTTAGTTATTTATTACTAGAAAGGACGTGATTTTTCACATTTTTCACATAGCCTAGTCTGACAATGTTCATCAATAATACAGAATAAAATCGCATTGTTTTAGTCTGTTCCTGTCCGCGTACTTACAATGATTGGTTACGTGTATAATTGTATAATATATACATATATATATATATATATATATACTATATACATAATACAGTATAATATAATAGATTTCAGAAAATATACGTTATAATTGTTAAGGAATTCTTTACAAACAATTCTAATGTAAAATCGATATATTTATTTTTTAACAATTCGTTTAATAGATTAATCGGATTTGCTATAGGTACTATATATTACTATATCTATTGTTTAACTTCATAGAAGAAATAGATCATCTATTATTTAAAACCCTAATCAGTCGAACACATCTTATTATAATGTTGAAAATTTGAATAGAATAGATATTCAAGTGTAATCCATTTGAAAAATATACATAAGAGGTCACAGAATATATTATCTTTAAATTTAACACGAAAATATTAACATATTTAAAAAATAATTTTGGTAGAAATTCGATGTTCAAAAATAGGCGAAAATTTGTTTCCGTGTTTACAAACTACGGTTAGATTATTTATTTATATTTTGGACACTGTATTGGTTGGGATCACTACCTACATTTAAAAGACAAAGAACACATTTATAACGAATATAAAACATTCTATAGGTAACTTGAATAAACTCATATATGTATATCTATCAAATACCAGCAGAATATGTTTTGCCCACTACTTTATATTTATTATTGCGGTACAGTGTGTATACAGACTAGAATACGTTTAATGTCTGTTCTGTCATATATTATATTACCCAACCCAAATACACCTATAAGGCTAACCATGTATCTATCTTATCAGACTAAATAATAATGTGTAAAATATACAACGCCAGTTTGGCTAGATTCCAATATTGAATAGCGAGGGCGGTATGGATCCCCGAAAGAACGATTTCAATCACGCAATGCGTCTTATACTCTTATCACATTCATAAATATAATGTATTTTAGGTCTTTTTTGTCAGCTTTTGTAGAATATTTTCCGCAGACAATACGGTTGTTGATTCGGCTAGTGTCCTAACCCTACCAGGATGGCCACAGGTATAAATTGGTAAATGTCGAAATCGATAGATTGTCTAACCACCTCTACTACTGAAGTCTGGTGAAATCCATACTGGCGGGATCGATTCTATACTAGTGAGGGTGGCTTACCAGTTTAGGAAATCATGCTCCGGTGTCCCAAAAAACTTTTTCGGGACAAGGTGTTGTTACCGAAATTAGATATCAACATGTACCGGAATTCTACTTCTTTTTTAACGGATTTTTTTTTTAAATTATTTGTTAATAATAATAAATAATTACACAGAAACTTTCATATAGATGTTCACTGTTCAGTATCCGGATATTTTAGCTCATACTAAGACACAATGGCTAACATTATCACCTGCTATCGATCGAATTATTATATTGTATAGTGGTTCACAGTTATATTTTCTTTCACAAGAGTACAAGACTCAAATCCTAAAATATTAGTTGATTTTTTAAAAATGATAAGTCCCTGTTGTACTTCTATGAAATTTATACAAAGTATGCTCAGTGTTTAATAATTATATACAAAAAATTAAAGGGAAATAAATTTCTGCGTACAAGTTGATAGATATACTAAGTAGTTTAATTAATAATTTTGAAAACAGGAAAAACGAATATTTTAATAACAGTGAAATGGAAAATATGATAAAAGTATTCGAAGAAGAATAAAAAAAAAGAGTTTGATACAGAAAGTTAAATATCTTTTGATTTGTGTATAAAATGTAATGTATGTACTTCATAGGTAGTACAAAACTATGTAAACTGTAATTACAATTTAATTTTCAATAAGTTTTTATTGAAAATAAAATTAGGTATGTTTTTATTATTTCTATAATTTTAATACTTAATGTTAATACAAATTCATAATGAAAAATGTTAGAATAAAAATATTAAGTAGTTATGGTCAGAAAGGACGATTAGGTCTGCAAGTTAAAATTTATTGTCCCGGATTTCTTTTAATTTAATCTGGCCACTCTAGCGTTAGTTTATCTTTTACTCTATAAGGAGCCGCGGTTTGGATAAGTATATATTTTATAAAGAAGAATATTTCCTGTATATTGTACCAGAGAGTCGTAATCGTGGAAATACGAAAAACCGTTGTTCGTACATTATGTAGGACTATAGACAGGGAAAACAAAATAAATATTGGTGTAGTGGTAAACAAATTTATGTTTATTTTAGTGGGAAAGTTAATATTTTTTTCTACATACTTTCCGTTAAACTTAAAATTCAAACTGGCGGTGTCATTTCGTATTGTTTTTAAATTGCCTGTAGGCGGAATCGATGTACGGTAAAACCCCGATTATCCGTCACTCATCACTCATCAATTCAAGTATCAACTTCTATTAAACGCCACACACTGTCATATAATGACATCGCAAATTATAAATAGAATTTTGCGTGCCCGTATATACATACTTGTAGAAAAATAAAAAAAAAACTTGCATATCTATGAAAAAAGCTCTGCCGGAATCATATAAACAAACTAAATAATAACTAATTTTTCTAAATTATTTAAATTTATCATCGTATCTTCACTCTTGGTCCCATTTGAAGACGGTTAATGGAGTTTTATTGTACCTATACATTTTCCACTAATAAAGGTACGGTCTCTGGCGGGATAGATGAAATCCAGCGCGCGCGCTCGTGTACCTCCGGAGCAAGATTTCCCGCGGAGACAAGACTTGGCTATACGCACGCGGCATTGTAGTACTTCAACCTCAATTAAGTATATTGGTACCTAATTTGATACAAACACCTGCAGCAGACTTCACCGGGACGGGTATCGGTTGAACGACCGGTGTCACTACACATAATATATTTTAGTATACCTACGTATGATACTATGATATATACGCTTGTGTATAGCATATCCGATAGATATCCTCTGCAGCGAATATCCCATATCATGTGTATATAATATATTCACCGTGTGTGTATACACGATAATATTATATTGTGTACAACGTACCTATCTATACACGAGCTGTATACGTTGAGCTGTATAATAATATTATGTCGTACGAGGTATCCGCGTGTACTGTGATCACATTTATCCATCTAATTATTATTTTATTTTTTTTTTTCGTTCGACTCTTTTTCACATATTATTATTGTTACTATTATTATTATATATTGTGTGTTGCGTATAAAAGCTCTGCGGGCGGACAATGCTCGCGCGTCGCCGACGGAACCGGTTTTTGGGTGGAGACTTCGAGACATTAACCTTGAGCCCGTGGAAGGTTGTGGACTACGCGTATTTTTCTTATTTTTTCTTCATCGATCCGCAGACACGCCGTATTTCGCCCGTATTACGACTACACACGTCAACGCCCAAGTAGCATTTTTCCCTTGCCGTATCGGTGATTAACTGTTATAATTCATTATGTATTTAAATATGTATTATGTGTAAAAAATATTTTAATTTTTGGTCGTATTGTATTTATATTTTATATTTTACTCGAAATGCTTTTTGAACGTTTTGCGGATAACCCGATACAACACTGGTCGACAATAATAAGCATTTTAACGTTCAAAATTAAAATACATAGTCATACCTATAATATTTGCATCCACTGCAGTCAAAAATAACAATATATACCTATTATGATATGTATAATATATTAATATGTAATGTACGTCTACTGATTTAAACTCAATAAGTGCAAAACAACAGATAATGTTAGTAATAAGTACTCTTATACATATTCGTAATTTTAACTATATAGTCGTTGTTTTTTTAAAACTAATATGTACCTGTATTCTAATATAGCTTTTTGAAGAATAATTATTTATTTTATACCTATAAATAATCAAATAAAAACGTTTAAGAGTTATTTTGATGTTAAGAAATATTATTGTCAAAGAAAATAAAGTAATATAATTAAATTATATTTATTTATTCAATACAGTGGGAAAAAAATCTTTGATAATATTATTTTATTGATGTACAAATAAACATATAGGCACATAGCTTTATATTATACTGCCATGTTTACACGATTTTTTTAGTAACAAAATATTAATGTCATGAATAGCATTTTATTTTCAACTATTTCAGATTTTATCAAAAACGACCCTCTACAAAAGAAGTTGAAATGACCATTAAATGAATAAATTAATTTTCAATTTTGACAATATATTTAGCATAATAGCGTTAAAATATTTAACACAACAAACGACTAAAAAAATTGAAATTGTAGTTCTTAAAAATCCATAATAGTAGGTACTGAATTATAAATAACTAGCTGAATTACCCGGCTTCGCCCGTGTGCAGTTTTTGTTTTCTCAAAATGAAATTCTTATTTCAACACACTTAGTTGTGTTTTAAAGACGAAAAACATTTATTTTATAATTTTAAATTTATATAATTGAGCATTTGAGCTAATCGGTGACCGGTGTTTTACGCATCGGAACAATTCATATCTACACGCCAATAAAATACACACACAAAAAAAAAGGTCAGGTTGCAGGTAGCTGGAAACCCTCGCAGGACGCCGTGCCGTACCGTATTCCCGTTATCGGCCGATTGCTATTGTTATTATTATATGAATATAGATATACAAATTACACGTAAAAATTAATTTTCACCGATTTCAACCCTTTAAAATCAAAATTTTGAAAATCGGGCGACGTGGTGACACTCACGAAGGTATTTGGAACAACTTTGTGAAAAAAAATTGGAAAAAAGTTAAATAGCGTCATCACAATATTGGTACATAAAAAAGGCCTGTTCTTTTATATATATAAGGACTTTTATATATATAAGGATAAGGATATACAATTAGGGTCAAGGGTTAAAATATAATAAGTATACCTAATACCTATGGAATAAAAAAAAAATTTAATAAAAAAGTAATCCCATAATACGACAGTTCTTTATCTTTTTAGTTGAATCACAAATGTATAAAAGTCTTTAAGGTCCATTAATAGCATACCTATATACCTAAGCAATATACCTAAATAAATATTTAAAAAATAATTGTTTATTAAGAAAAAACATTATTGAACCTAATTACAAATTAAACAATTTAATGAGATTCTTGACATTGCTTGTCCCCAACGAGAGAGTCAATATCTTGAATAAAATTGGATAGTTCATTGCATTTATTGTATAATATTATATTATGGTCCATGACTTAGTCTCACGCTATACTCGCGGCCTATAGGTTGAGAACTGCTGCCCTGCTAATAGAATTAAGAAAAATATTTTGTTAAAACTTGTTGAAATATATTTTTGTATATAATATTATATAATTTATAGTATATATTATACAATATATTCTCTATTATGAATAGTTGAATTATATTTTTCGGAATAAAAAAAATAATAAAATTGATGGATAAATAAGTTGTTATATAGGTATTGCCTTATAAATTAGCTTACATCCTTATATATAGGTACCAATAATTACATAAGTGTTCATAAGCCTACAAGATTGTTTAGGTATCTCAATTATTATTTAATAATGACGATATGAACACCACAAATATAATATACCTAATATTATAAGTACCTAGTTATATATTATATATATATACCATATGTAATTTATAATATATTATAATTTTTAAACGATGTTAATTGTAAAAATTGAGATCGTTTTTAAATTTTTGGCTGGAATAACAAACATTTACCGTTGAAACCGGAATAACTTGTCATGCTCATAATAATTAGCATAATGAGCAAATATATGCAAGTTGTTACATTTTTTTATAATGTCTAGGTACTAACTACTAATAATATCCACAGTTTCATAAGTAACTATTAAGTATATTCAAAACAAGTTGCAAGAATCTAAATAGTTACCAACTCAGCTATTTGAAAATAATCTAATGCTGAATAAAAAACGTTTTGCTTATAATCTGTTTTTATATTTTTGTTCATATTATACTAATATTTAATAACTAAAATGCTAATTTCTAAAAAATAACATCATTATCAGAATTGAACTCTAAAGGTTCAAAATATTTAAAAAATAAACTTAGGTATATTTTTATACTCTTTTACGATAATAAGTCTTTTATCGACTATGTATATTTGGTACATAACTAAAGTCTTAGAATAGAATAAATACGAGTTGTTTGTTGTGAATATCAAAATATGGTATAGGCTAAAACCACAAACTCTTGAATAGGGTTGTCTTGACAAGTAAACCTATTCGTAAGTAGGTTAACATTTTAGATATGAATAAAATATTACCGTCAACTAACATAACATTTATCAACAAATATTATAAATATAGATTATAAAATAAACAAAATACTTGTCTTGCCACTTCAGCGTAAATTCGCTATAATATTTTGTTTTTTGTTATGGGTATTAAAAAAAACTACTGTACTGAAAATTGAGAATTTCCTATAAAATACCAATTAGATTTAATTTATTACCAGAACCATATTTAAAGCTGAAGAATGAAACAAATTTTTATATGTCCATTCTCTTCTTCCAATTATTGTTATTATTGTTTAAAATAAGTGATGTACCGATGTATATATTTATATATACATTATACCTGTAATGCAAAATAACTAATAATTAATAATATAAGCGTGGTGTGATAGAAAATACGAACCAAGTTGAACGAACTCGATTGAATAATAACAATAATATTGTTGTCATAAATAAAAAATAAAAATATAATATAATACAATAAAACAATGTAGGTAACACTTTCACAACAAAAGGATGTCTTTAAAATATTTTACCCTCTTTTAACTTATTAAAATTAAATAATAATATTTTTAAATTGCAGTATCGTAGACTTTTTAGTTTTTATTAATATATTTACATTTGTTTTAAAATTACTGAGTTCAATTCCAAATATTCAACATAAGGAATTTTAATGATTATTGGTACATTTTAAATAAGTAATGATGATGTTGAATCATGTTTTAAATACATATGTATAAATGAAAATGATAAATGATAATAGGTATTATATAATATTATGCTAAACAGTTAAACCAGTAGACTATTACAAAGACTAACTGCAAATAATGTATGTTTTCATGTAAGTTTACTGTATGGTATAAAAGTTTGGTGGTAAATATATGCTGTTCTTGCTAATTCTAAAGTAACTGCGCAGTGGACTATAAATTTTAATGTAAGTATTTTATAATCTAGAATCAACAACTCTTAAAAAATAGTATTTCGGGAGTTCAATGATAAATGGTATAAAACAATTGTTTTTTTGAAGTTACGTTAAAATAATCAATAGTTAAATTAGGTAATAAATAATTACTATATACATGCGTTTTACGCTTACAAATGATATACAAATTTAAAATTGTCATTAATTGAAAAAAAAATTCTAAAGAAAATTCATCGAAAGCCACAAATCATTGACACGTGTGTGTTTTCCAGCAGAACATGCGGTACATAAATAAATTTTCTCGATTTTGATTTGTTTAAAATTAGTAAATTATATGAAAAGGTCTGTTTTTGAGGGGAGGGAGGGGGAGTTTTACATGTCCGGTTTTGTAACAAAGTACGTCGCAATATCGCGAGACGTAATATACATGTATATATGTATGTATATCTTATAATAATGACAATAATAATACATATATATATAGGTGAACGCGATTTGTATGTATCGCGCAGTTGCCAGTGGCTACCACGGCGCAAGGCGAAAAATCGTCACGACTTTTCGCGTATATTATTATATCCGCTTGCAGTTTTGACGCCGACACTGCCGCGCCACACACTATAAATGCTGCTATGTGCGCAACCATATTTTATAATATCATATTATTATACTAATATATTAATATCGTTCTGATAACGTCGCAGTTATCGTTAAAATAATTTATAATATTTATACGATCATCCGTGACACCGTCATGATGGGGGTACGTCGCCCCGGTTTTCCCGAAAACCGTTGCCATCACGTGGCGCGACTATATTATGTTTATATTATGTGATATTTACGACCGTCTTCGATAATAATACATCGATTATTATGCCAATATTATGTAGGTACACGTACCTATAACATTAAATCATGTCGCCGTCCACGGTGCAGATGCAGAACCTTAACGGCTCACCGTACACGGTGTCTTCCGCGCCGGAATTCCGGCAGGAGGAGTCGACGGCCGTCGAAGAAAAACTCATGGTAATGCCAATAATATTGTTGTTCGTAGAACTCTACGCATATAGTTGTTACTTATGAAAACTAATTTTTGTACAATATATGTCGAATACCTGCAAATAAAAACATTTAGAGTAACGGAAGTAGGTACTGCATTTCATAATTATTTGTGTACTTACCTATATTGCAACGAAATACAGAATTAAATTAATACTGCCATATTTTAATATCCGAACACTGTGAATAGACTTATGGTGTTGTGTTTTCAAATACAATAAAATGCGTATGAGATACAGCCAAATGTCTTATAATAAAATAGATATACATTTATTTAAAAAACGTCACAAGTTTAAATTATTTGGTTCTAAAGGGTTATTTTCTGATATTTGAAAATGTAAAATGTTATATTATAAAGCAGGGGTCACCAAACTACGGCCCGCTAACAAGTTTTAACTGACCCGTAGCACCAATAGAATGGTAAATAAAATATAAATATCTAAAGGTACTTATGTGTAATTATTTAAAAAGTTATATGTGTTAATAAACTTTTGGCCCGCTAAGAGCATTTGATATTTTTTGTGGCCCTTGAATAAAAAAGTTTGGAGACCCCTGTTATAAAGTATGTTTGTGAGAACTTACTCAATTTTTAATTTTTAATACGTTAAGAAAAACTTTTTATAATACATATTATAACAAAAACTTAAAATCAATTTTTCTCAAAACAATTACAACGAGATAGATTTAATAGCGGATTGGTCCCCATATAATTCGACTACGTTTAATTTGGTTCTCGCGATATTTTATGTAACTGCGCACGTTCAAATTAGTAGATACTTCCACAACTGGTATTAGTGATATTTTTCTATAATATGTAAGCTTCAGTGCCTATTTCCTAATTTTGTCTCAAAATTTCACGGAATACCTAATATGTATTTTAAGTATCAATTGCAGTATTCAGCATGCGAACTAAAGACTTGAAAATTAATAATTAATTCCAGCCTATAAAATAAATATACAATTTTTTATTTAATTTCGTATGAATTGTATTTAAATTGATAAGAAAATACTTAAATACTAGAAGTGGCGTGTACGCTGTAATATTCTTTTGCGATCAAAATATGAAAAACAATTATATATTATATTATATGTGTGTGTCGTTTGTGGGTGTTAGTGTGTTGTGTGTGTCTCTTTATACATTCTGAATGGAGTGTAACAGAACAATTTTTATTTGTGATTTATAAAACGTACATTTACGATTTACCGAATAACTAAACAACGTTTCAAATAGTCTGCTAAAATTTAGATTTTTGAATGTAGTGTTTTAAATTTAAAAAAAATCACTGATATAACCGGTTTTTTTCAACAAATTGTAAAAAATTCAAATACTAGTATTATTTAAACATTTAACACATTCGAAGTTAAAAAATATAACATTTTTTTTTTCATTTTAATAACTACATGTTTATATAAATTGCGTGGTGCAACACGAATTCACATTAATATAAATTAATGTTGTACTTATATTATGTACCTTTTATACTATTATAAAGTTATTACTAATAACAATGTATAATCTAAACAAGATCAAAGACTTAAATTCCAACTAAATTTGATACCCGTTCATAAAAAAAGGTTTCTGAATAACTAAAATATGCTATAGATTAAGTAAGTAAATGTTGTATTAAAATGTTTAAGAAAGAACAAACACGTATTAGGTAACTACTAACTACCTATTATAATAGTGGCCAGTATAGCCGGTATCAACTGGTAATTACTATAGGTACTTATTAACAATATAAACTTTAAAAAATAGTTATTAAATACAATTTCAATTTCAAATTATGAATCACACACACATGTATAAAATATACTAGTAACCACATACGATTTTTAATGGCCGTTTAATAATTAAATTGAATTAAATAATATAATAGAATATATAATAATTTATCTAAATAATTGAATTTAAAAACAATTATGGTTTATATTTTTCATTAAAATAATTGTTCAAATTATTAATTAGTGAGTAGTGAGTACATTAAATAATGAATAACAATAATATGTGTTCATTTTTATGATCTGATACATATATTATATTTATAGGGCCTGAATTTATATGCATTTGTATATTTTTTTTCAAACAGTCCAAAAAGTAGCTAGATAAGCTACAAGTTTGAATTATAGTCAATAGATCTAAAATACAAAGTTTTATTTTGCATATATTTGCATATTTTGCCATTTTTCGACACGTACAACATATTTTTGTATTTTAGGATTTTTCTTTGCATATATAGACGGTTTTTAAATGTACCTATATATATGTAATATCATACCCGATATCAATTGTTTTTAATTATATAATACATTCGCAGTTATGTCAAATTTAGTTACATGTATATTATACTTATATTTTAGTGGCAAATAAATAATTATTATAATATGAATAAATTACATTTTAAATTCTAATTATACGACCGGTTTTTTTAGCGTACCAATTTTGTGTGTACCTACGATAAAATAAATTATGTACTCGATGTATTTTTATAATTCTAGTTTTTAATATTTTTATTTTTTCCGTCTATTTAAATCATCTCACGAAAGAAAATTTTTCACTTATTAATTTGAGCCTATAACTGCCAACATTGAATTTTAACATACTATATTCATAGTCACGTATTATGATGATTAAAAAAACAAGTCTAGGTATAATATATTTAAAGGTATCAAATTTAAAGTTAATATACTGTTCCAGGTGGCTGTGAGAATAAGACCATTATCAACAAATGAAACGGGTAGAAGCTTATACGTGATTGATTCCAAGGTAAGCTATTTAATCATATAATCACTATAAAAATATTGGTTGTAGGACACTTTGTACGGTCACCCGGAAAAAATGAAAACCGCGGACAGTTTGTACTATTTCAGAAAGTAATAAAATTTACATGGCGGACAGTTTGTACTATTTCAAAAAGTAATAAAATGTATATGGCGGACAGTTTGTACTATTTCAGGTAAACAAAAATATTGAGACATGAAATGTTAGACATAATTATTTGTTATTACAAAACACAGGTAGTTAACAATGTTCATACATAAATAATAATAATAATAATCAGGGCTAGGATTTGTATGCAATAACAAATTTATTGTAAAATATGCATTTTATTTACCAAAATATGCAAAAATATGCATTTAAATTGTTATAAGATAAATACAAAAATATAGTTAAAAAAAAAATATTTATTTGTTGAAATACATCAATGATTGGCTGTTTGTCTTAATATAATATAATTGAGAAATAAAATAAAATAATTTAGAAATAAAATTTATAATTCACATTTCACATACAATAGTGGAAATTAAAAATATTTTTAATTTTATGTTTGAAAAATTGGAAAATTTATGTTTGACTGCAAATAACCAAGTGTTATACTTTAATCAGCAAGGCTAAAATTAAATACGAAATATTAATATTAAGTTATAAATATTAATTACGAAATATATTATAAAACATGAATTTTTCGCAATAATATTCTTTTACTCAATATGAAATATATGAATTTATAATATGAATTTTATCCAAAGTATGCAAAAACATTTACATACCGTACAAAACGTCCGCGATCGAATTTTACCAATTTATTATCACCGTACAAAGTGTCCGCGATCGATTTCTATAAATTTATTATCACCGTACAAAGTGTCCGCGATATGCAACTCAAACAATAGATAGTACAAACTGTCCGTTTACCAAAAATATTAATTTTTGATCCGAGGCGTAATGTTTACGAGGTAATGTAATTAGACACTATTTAGTATTTACATAGGTTACACATTACATCATTCCCTATCGGAATATGAATAGCATAAATATTAATAATTATAATTAATTATATAATTTAAAATTATTTTGATAGTATTATTTTATGTAACTTTTTCCTCTAAACTAAGAATAAGAGGCAAAAATATAGAATTATAAAATGTAATATTTGAAAAAAAAACCACTATCTATAAATATTATTGATTATTTTGAGGAGCGTAAATGTGATGAATTAGTACTCTTCTTTTAGTTTACTTTAAAAAAATAATTATCAATATATAAATTTAATTTTGAATTTCTTATAAACTTTATGTTCAATCAGATGTGTAAGATTGAAAATAACATACATAATATGTTTTATTTCTTTATGTGTCTTTACTGTTGAGTTATTCATATATTATATTATTCAGACACTTAGCAAGATTTAATGTTTTTTTTGAGGAGAGGGTCTAAATAATTTTGAATATTATTTTTATTTTTATTTTTTTACAATTGAAATACAAAATCTTTTATAATTAATTTTTGAAATAATTTGATTTCGGGGGGGGGGGGGGGGGTCCAGACCCCACGAACTCCTTAATTAAATGCTATTGTTACTTATTTCATTAAATGTATAACATTTTATGCAATAAAACCAGATACTTACCTAGTTGCAATTTTCGTATATATAATAGGTACCTATTAGCTATTCGGAAACACAATATTAGATAGATGTGAAGTTGAACAAAGATTATAAGTAGGTAATATAAGCAGGATTACCGTTATTAAATAACTTGCAGGTATATTATAATCTTTTATTATAAGCTTTACAATAGGTATTGTAAATGGCCTTCTTAGGTTCGGGTATTAATCATTTCATTTGGAGATGCCATGAAGAATAATTCCCCAAAGGGCATAAATACTTTTAATATGCTGAGATTAATATCGTTTATCAATACATTTTAAAAGAAATAAGTAGAGATTATTCTTTTACTCAAAAATATTTATAATGTAAAATAACAGTTCTAATTTTTTTAAGTAATGAAAATATAATTAAATTAAAATCAATAAAAATGTATACTATACACATTTACTAAAATCTAGTCACTAGATAGCTACTTAAATGTAATGAGTCCTTTGTAGTTTGTACTATAATAACATCAATGACTAGGTTAATATAAATAAGTTCATAAACTAGTAGAAAAAACGTGAGCTTTAATGAAATTAAAATTAACTTGAAATAAAAGTAGCCAGTAGATAATATATCGTATGTTTATTATTAGTTTTAGTAAAATAGATATTACTTTAATTGATATCGATTATACGTATACCAATCTATGTTAAAATCTTATTTATTTAAATAAATATTACAAAATTGAAGAATGAAGATAAATTAAATTACTTTCTATTCAAATAATTTTTTTTTCAATTTGAATACCTTTTATTTAATGCAAGCTCATTCAATAATTCAACAACTATTATACATATATAATATAATTTAAATTAGAATCTGATAAATATTTTTATTTGATTTTTTTTATAGTTATATTGAAGTACTGTGAATATTGTCTCAATCAATTATCTATAGATACAAATTTACAATAAATACTTGTGTATAATAAAAAATACACACAAACAATTTGAATTCAACCATTAAATATTAACGATGAAATGATTTAATACCATATACTATAGTAAAACTAAATATATTCTATGCACGTTATACATAATTTTGAGTAAGTTATAATTTGCGTTTGACATAGTGTGACATATTGATAGACTGTAAAACATAATATAGTTATTTTTACAATGTAAAATATCTTCCATCATAATTTTATAATTAAGGGGTCCGTATTATCAGTTTATCACTTAACAATGATAATTTTATGATACTCTTATTATACATAAATTATGTATAATATCCTCATTTTGCTTAAAGGTACCTATAATAAGCCTAACCTAATACTATGCATACCTATGCTAAATTGAGTTTAAAATATTTATCGTAAATATCTTAATTAAATTGTATCATAATTTTTATTGAAAACCCTATTGTTAAAAATATAATAATATTATTATTTCATTATAGATAAACAATATCTTATGTCATCATTAAACTATATTATAATAATTCCAATATGTATTTATTTTTGAACACAAATTAATCTACAAATAATTTATTACAAATACGTACCTAATATTAAAATATTATAAGAAGTAATTTATACTTATTTTGAGTTTTCTACATAATATGATGTGTAACAGTATAACTTAAAAATAAATAATTTTTAACTTTGATTTTCAATGACCTTAGTTAGGTAACAAAAAAAAAACAACTATATCCTATTTACAATGATAGCCACCTGTACAATTTTTATAGTAGAGTAGGTACTTAAAATTTGTAAACAATAATCATAATAATAATAATTATTATTACAATTATTGTAATATATATTATTTATTAGCTATAAATCAAAATCAAAATACTATATTATTATATTAATTTTAAGACTGTTTATTTTTGTTTTATCAACTATTATTCACAATGTTATTTTCTTATTATATACCTTCTTAACTTTAGCAATTCCTAGTTAATTTATAATCATTTTTTAAGCAAACAAAAGTTATGAAACATAACTTTTGTGGTTTCATGCGTATTAAATACCAAGTACATAATATTAATCCGAGTAATCAGTAGCTAGTAGGCACCAACATAACTCAATTGTTATTTTAATAAAAAAGCTCATAGTGCTCATACTTTTCATTTATTTGAACAGGTAACTAGAATATTTTAACTTTTAACTCTTAACTATAGGTATTAAATAAAATAACATTGGCCTTAGCCTTATCGTATATCATATTAATTGCAGGTATTACATTTGATTTATAATGTGAATAATCTAACAAGCAACGATATGTAATATAATTAAAGTTTTAGTTCTACCCTTGGAAAAAATTTGAATGTTTCAATAAATTTAAGTGTATTAATTTATTTAAGGTCTTGGTTACAAAATAAATATTTTTCTTACTGTGATACCCTATTTTTTAAGAAATAACTAATTATATTTTGTTCGTTAAAAAGTAAAATGGTAGTCTCAAATCCCCAAAAATTTGTCTGTATCATATTTCATACAATTACACAAATAAACTTATATCTGTTAGACATATTATTATTAGTAACTAAAATCTATTCATAATAATAAAATCATTTTTATTTTTTGTGAGGACGTAGGTCAGCGAGATAGTATACATGTATATTGTATACTGTATACACTATACCATAGGACTTTTTGAAGTACCTGTATAATATGGTGTTTAAATTCTACTAGTCATGCAACTATTTTACCATTGTAATCAAGAACTGACCTAAATCCATTTTGATTAGATTTTTAACCATTCTTACCCTATTTAGAGTAGTGCTAATTTTATTACCTCAATTGAAAATATTCATGGTGACCTACTTAAAAAGGGTTAACTATGTGATTTTTGAAGTTTTATGATACGATTATATTCATTGGTTTACGTAATTCTTTCTGAAATTTACAACTATATACTTTTACAACATAATCAAGTTTTTAAGTACCTAAAATTATAAACTTGGCTTTTTTAAAAAAAAAATGTTTTCATTCAAATAAAAATTATAAACAAAAGTATCTAAAAAAATTATAATCGTTTCTAATTTTTCTATATATTTGTCGTACTTCTCAATTACTATAAGTGTTAAATAAAAATATGATGAACCTTTTTTTAAATAATTGTCTTATAGCTCAATAACGGTTAATAATAATAATTATTTTAATTTTACAAAATTTAAACAAATTAAATTTTTTTATATTATTTTTCAATTACGAAATCTACAAAAATGTGAAGAATAAAGTTGTAGGTACTGATATAAAAATTATAAAAACACGTCATAAGTTATCGATTTATCATTATTATCATATTTTATGCAGTTATGCTATTAGGTAGTCGTTCCAGGATTAACCCACCAGCTATCAGGGTTATACACGGCACATAAAATATTGATTTATTTTTAATGATATAAGAAAATATAGTTATTACAATATGTATATTAGTAAATTAAAAAAAAAAATGTGTCAAATAAAAATAAATATTATTTTATAGTAAAACCTAACAGTATTATTATAGGTAGTAGGTATATGTATACATTTCAAAATTATTGACATAGGTAATAGATTGTCTAGATTATTAGAAAGTCAAAAGATCATTTTTATTTTTTGATTGTATATTTTATTAATGTCTTCGCAGAATTCCAAAACCAAAATATCAAATCAAATTTACATGAAAAATGATTCATCTAAAATAAAACAGACTTTCTGGAACACATTATGTTATAAATATATGATATTAAAGTTATAATATAATAAAAAATAAAAAATGTATGTACTTATAACTTTCTTTCGTAATAGATTTAATTAACTTAAAACAAATATACGTTTCACGCTAGTGTTTAATACTTAAATAATACAGACAATTTGAAAACATTTAAAATTAAGCTAATCCTTGAATGTTTTAAGCTGTTCTTTCATTAAACAAATTAATAAATATGTGGTGGGATTTAGTGGCTTATAAATATTTATCAATGTTCATTGCTGGTATAGTATTTTATATTTGAATGTTAAATCCGTGCATTTGATTGATAACTAATATTGCATTATAGTATTTATTTAATTTAGTTTTTATGTATTATTTTCATTAATCACAAATTGATTGTTTTTAAATGCTTAATGCTTTTGGATCATAATAATAATAATAACTTTAAAAAGACAGTTCAAAGAGTACAATAGTTTTCTATGGTGTTATTAAATTTAATTGTTGTAATTACCAAAATTTTAAAAATGCAGTAAATAACAACAAAAATAAAATATGATACGGTTGTAATAAAAAAAAAAGAATAATAACGTATAAAAGGAGTGAAAATTCGATTCAATCGTGTAATTTAATGATATATAAGTTGACCATTGGGTGACTAACGTATACTACCTACATATTTTTTAAGCTTCTATATTATGTCTTGCTATTCATAATAGTCGTCAACATAATACAAATATAGTAAATTATATTTTAATAAATATTTTTTTATTAATTCGAGCGTTATGCACAAATACCATTTAAATAAATCCGGTTTGTAATAATTATAAAAAAAAATTATATCATGCCTATTGTAGTTCGCTAATTATATGATTATTTATTATACCTAAATCGCATTTTTTGTGGAAGTTTGATTAGATCAATAGATCATTACACATTCTTTCAGAGGATTTAAAATAAATTAATGACTTGTAGAATCGTAATTTAATTGTAGGTAACGACTAACGAGCAGTTAAATACAAAAACAGTTAGCAAATTAATAATAACTATTTTTCAACTATATTCATGTGTAATCATCTAAGTATCTAATTAGTCATCTTATCTATTCATAAACTGTATTCACTTCTATATATATTATTAACATATATTTTTATAAAATCACGGTAAAGAGGGAAACATTTTTTTGATTCTGAACGAATAGAATAAATATTGCGGGTTTACATGGATGATGGTGTAATACTGTAATGTGTATTATTATATGTATATAAAATTTATACTTTTTAAGTGTAAACCTTTTTATCGAAGTTAAGTCTATAGAAGTGTATCACAATCTTTTTAAGAATAAATCAATCGTAAATTTTGAATACAAATTATAATAGTAATAAATCAAATGTATCTACAATCCTAATAAATCTTTATTATCATACAAATGAGTAATGACAGACCTGTATAATATGATACCATTGTGTATACCATATTATGTATGCCAATATATTAAGCTGAATATAAATAATTTAATATCATTTATTATTTTTAATTTGTTCATCATCATATTTTTCACAAATTAGTTTGTCGAACATTATAATGGTTCATCGATTTTACTTTGACAGTTAAAAATAATATATTTCAATGTAGCTATACAATATACCTAGGTGACGAGTATACTTATTATTAAAATGTCGAACCTTCGGGTGGAGAAAAGTGCAATAGCTTTACACGTTTCTTTCAGTCTTCAGTGTAGATACCACCGTATATAACTATACATAGGTACCTATAGTAGTATGGAAATATGAATGATACCGATATTTCTAAAATAAAATGTTTTATGTTATATTAGAGACTTCATCAGAACACTGCCTATAGTTAATATTTAAATATTAATATTAAATTTAATGGCGCGGTGGTTTAATATTTTCGTAAACACTATGGATGTCCTACGAATAAATTAGTAATTAGTTATATAATAATTAATTCGTTATTAGTAGTAAACTAATAGATAATCAATAATAATTGATAAGCTATAACATATTAAAAGTGTAAAACAAATTCATTTGAATTTAATTGATGAAACAAAACAAGAATTATATGATTTTGAAATATATTTATTTACATAATAATATAACCATAAAAAAATAAGCACCTATTAGGTAGGTGCAATAGACTGCTTAACAAAATACAAGTTCATTACGTTTTCAATTTTTTTTTTCAAATACAAAATTATATTTTATTATATTTAAGTGTTGTTGTTTTGCGGTTTATACCTGGTATAATATAGGTATATAACAGTAAGAATAATGAATTAATTCTGAAGTTGTCGATTAGTAGAAGCCGTATGGCGAAGCATAACCGTACGGGTAAGCTCCGTAGGAAGATACATAAGAAGAAGTGTACGGAGCGACTGCGTACGGGGATGCTACGTATGGGGCGGCGTACGGAGCTGCGTAAGGTGCAACATAAGGTGCGGCGTAAGGGGCTGCGTAAGTGGCGGCATAGGGGGCGGTGTACGGCGCTGCGTACGGTGCTGCGTATGCTGGTGCGTAGGGGGAGGTGACGAGTGGAGCATACAGGCCACGTTTGCTTCGGTCACTGGCGGACTTGGTATCTACGGACTTGGCAGATGCAGATTTGGCTTCTTCGGCTGCGGCGACGAAGCACACGACCATAGCGATCAAAGCGAAAGATACCTGAAACAATACATTGTAATGTTTTAACGATCGCATAAAATCTAACGACAAATAACTAACTAATAAGAACGTATTATTGCTCGGATCGTGACTCTTTTTAGACTTACTTATGAACACTGTACCTATTGTAAAATTTCTTAGTCTAAAGAGAGATTATTATAATGAAAATATTAAGTAAAATTAATATAAGTTAAATACTAGATACGTTTTGATGAAAAAAAATGAAAATTATAAGCATACAAAATATTAAATGTTGTGGTCATTGTGGGACGTGGCCACGTGGGTAATGTTAAAGATTAATATACGATAAGTATTACTCATTTTTATAAATTTACTAATAATCGAAAAATAGATTAAAATAATATGAAGTATCCTATTTTACATACCAGATTATTAAAGTGCGATTTTCTACCAACCGTATAACCTTACCTATCTATTTTATTATGATATATTTAATGAAGATTAGAAAATATAAATCAAGCTTTTAAAGGAATAACAAAATCGGCTGTTTGATTTGGCTTTCTCCAATATTAATGAGGTAAAACTACAGTGGCAATTTTTTGTTTTAAATGTAACTAAACTAAAAATATACTCTAATTTCTGGTTTTTATTTTTTTATACAGTATGAATTAATCAAAATCGTAATCTATTTAAAAATATATTAATTAGAAAAAAAGTTGGACAAGGTGATAACGGGCAAAATTTGAAAATCATTTAGAACAACATAATAATTCATTGTTAATGAAGAAAATAATTACACACACACACACACGGCGATCATAACAGTTTGAAAATCTAAAGTATAACGATAATAATATTATATGTATAGAGCTTTAATATATATATTAATATACGTACTTGGAATTGCATGTTGATTTTGTATTTGACGGTTTTGTTGTTGTCTTGAGGGTTTTTCGATGTACGACCGTTGATTGACTGATGACCACTGTTGGTCTGTCAGTCCTTTATATACGGTCAGTTCGATTATCCAATGTCCGATTGTTATTCTCTGCGCACCACCGACAGTTGTAAGTTACGACACTGTCGCCGAAGAATGATGATGCCAAAACAATAAATTGTAATCACTGATGGACGATCTGATAACACAATAATGATTTCATACATTAGTTATAATTCAGCAGCATTTTTTGAACAATATACACACACGTTATTGTGGTAGGTTATTATTTATTATGTCTATACTATATGAACGACACCAGAGAATAATAATAAAATTATAAATATAATTTTAACACGTCAATATAACATTAATATTAACAGTGATATTGATATTAATCGTTGATTTCATAATAATAATTGTATGATAAAATAAAAATACATTGTTGAGTTCCTACGAAGATTTCAAATTTTAATGTTCAGAAGAGTATATCTATCTATATCTATATGATAAATTATAAATTATGTCAAAACGTATATTATCAATATAATAATGAATGATAGAAAACTAAATTGTACAATAATTTCATATAACATATTTGTGGATGTGGCAGTTAATCTAGAAGACTTTAAAGTCTATACTTAAGTATAGGTAATATGTATACTTTGAATCAGCAAGTTTTTAGTTATTTACAATAATATTTTCTGTAGTAAAAGTGTTTCATTTATCTGTACCCTAATAATCTTATAGAGTCGTAGTGCTGTTATGATTTGGTGACCAGAGCAAAATTAAAAATATCCTCCTCTATTAATTTACTATTTAATCTTTTTCCAGTTATTTGGTATTATCGTATTGATATTTTTCTATACATTTTTTAAACATTTTAAAGTAATGTAATAACTTAAAATTTAGTAAATGGTTTAATTGTTATACTGTAATAATAATAAGAGAAGACATTTTATGATTATTAGTAAACATTATTAAGTATGAATATGAAATATAATATATATGATTCATAATTTAATTTTCCTTGATTTTTTTCTTTATTTATTTATGTTATTTTATTTTCAAATTGATTGCTGAGTTAGTTTATCTTTCTTAAGACATTGATGGTTGTAACTCGTAAGTATGTTTTGATTAATTTGAATTTACTACCTAAATAAACGTTCTTCAAATAAAAATAATGACAAGTTAATACATTATCTATATTTAATAGATGGGAATGGATTTAACTGCTCTAAAAAACAAAATAAAAATGCCTTAAAATAATACGATTTAATGCACTCATAATAGAATTTTTTTTTTTTTAATGCACTTAACAAAATGATCTTAAAATTATTTTTAACATTGAACAATTTGTTTAATTCTATATAAATTTTCATTCTTAGGTATTAATTATTCGTATCATTTTCATCATCTTATAGTTTTCCTATCTTCTCTTTACTCTAAAAATTATTTTCACAAAATGAATGAACAATTTAGATAATTACATTCGTCATACTTTTACCTTGTGTTTCATAATAGCACTGTATAATCAGGTGCTGATTAATATTTATCGAATTTTATCAATTTCTATATAAAAAACTTAAAAATATAAAAAATACAAAATAAAAATTACATTTTTTAATTCCTGGACTTTGCACTTGAAAAGCAATATTATTTTTTTCAGAAAAAAAAATGTAATTTGCATTTAAATCCGTTCCCTTGTGATTACCAAGTTTAGAGGAGTCAAATAAAGTTCATATTATGATTTTATTGCATTTAAAATATTTGAAAACGTTGCTTTTTTACATTTTTTAATAGTTTGTTAATTATTTCTGGACCAATATTTTCATTTGTATTTTAAGTCAGTTGCACATTTCTTCAATATTTAAACTGGTGTTGCAGATAATGAATTATCAGAAAGGAATTCAAAATCATTGCGATGAATGTACTAAAAATAATATTTTATTAGAGATGATTTGTTTAGATATTGATATACATGGTATCGGGCGATTAACTTTTTGGGCCTCCTTAAAATGTTCAAACGAGGCACAGGCCATTTTGACCACCCCCAAGGGTTTTAGTTTATAACATTAACTCTGTAGAATTTTTTCATAAATATGTTAAAAATAACGTACCTAAGTATTACTAATATTAGCGAATAAGGGTAGTAAATCGTCATAGTAACTATATATAAAAAATAATTATGATTCAGAAGTTTTAAATGTGTGTCACGGCGAGTATTTGTCAAAGCGTAGACGAAGAAAATGAATTAATATAATAATGACGATTGCCATTTTAGTATTACAAAATTGAAAATAAGAATTATTTGAGAAAAATTATTGTGTTATCGGTAACTTTTGCAAATAAATAGTGAATAAAATACATTATAAACATATAAACACATATTACTTCACACATATTTTGTTATCATTATAGGATAGAAATTGTTTGAATACATTTTATTAAAATAAATTGTTTGATATTTTTTATGCATTATAATTTATAATTATACATTGCTAGTATTAGGTAATAACTACTATAATAATGTTAGCTATCGTGAATAATAAATTAACTATTCATAACTAAAAATATTGTTAGCCGCAAATAATTTTCAAATCAAATTTTTATCGATTCATATATTACCTACACTTGATTTATGCAATATTTTTTTAATTATTATCTATTAAGTTTTAGGTATAACTATTTAATTAGACAATTAGGATTTGTAGTTTAAATAAAATGAGTATATACTTATTACAAATCAAGCATTTCATATTTATTAAAGTTACATAAATAAAAAATATATTTTATACATTATTATATTACAGAAAGTAAAAAAAAATATATCGATTGTTTAAGTGAAAACAGGACGTGAGACATTCAGGCATTGCATCGTAACGCACAAGGTCATCGCCGTAATAAAAATAATAAACTGTAGCGTTGCAATCTTTAAAAAATGCATTAGGAATTCCTAATGTCTGTTGACCATCGTGATTAATAAATAACTTTATTTTTTCGATATGAACTGCAATAATAAGTACATTGACATTTATTTTTTCAGTATCTGTCAATACATATTGGTAGAAATACAACCGTTAAAGTTGGACTCTGAATTGTAATATATAGTTCGAGTCTACAAAACTTGACAGTATAAACTCTCCATTTCTAATGACTAAAGATAAAAACCGAATCATGTAATTTTTTGGCAAGACATTCTGGCCGTTATACCGAGTGTGTTCAGATGACATAATATTTTTATTAGTTTACATTTTATCACATTAGAATAATATAGTTTACTACAAATTAAATTTCCTATTTGTAACAGAATAACTTGAGTAAAATGCTAACAAATAATCACTGTTTACTACTTACATTAAAATTAATTTTTATTACTAACATATTAATATATTATTACATTATATTAAATTAGTACCACTGGACAAATTAACTATTGATAAAATATTAAGTACTGACATTTTATAAAATGCCCTGATTTCAAAGAGAACACTATAACAATTTTATAACTTAAAAGTACGATATATTGTAATAAGTTTGAGGTGTATAATGTATATACGTTGAAATAATCAACAAGCGTCTTCAGACATTTTCGTGTTAACTTTTGGCGACAGCATAATTTTGGTTGAAATCGATATTCAATGTAGGTACCATTAATCAATAAGTATTTTATGCCGTCCTTAGTCTGATTGGATTTAGTTGGTACTTAGGCGGTTAAAAAGAAAATATCCTTTTTGAAATAACTGGGAAAAACAAAAAAAGTTAAGAAAAAAAATTAAACCTGTAGTTTTTGACAAGATTGATTTGTTTTTGTGAAATGAATACAAAGTTAAAATTCTCTCTGAGTATCATTATCATTTAATAAGTATGAAATGATTTTCTAAATATTTTAGCTCTTTTTGCGCTATTTATAGGTATTTTAAATTTTCAACTTTTTTTTCGTTCTATATGTGTTATTTTTGGTTTTTGTGTAAAAATGACTGAAAATGTAATAACATTTTATTCATAAGTTCTTTATGTATCTATCAGGTATCGGAAATAAATAGTCACAATATTTTTTGATAGGCGTTTAAATTTTAAATTTCTATTTTTTACGAAATTCTTCAAAATCCCTAAGATTGTAAATTATTTTGTATTATAAAATTCATTTTTTTAATGTTCATAGATACCAAAACTTTGAAAATTGTGTCCAAGTTTCTTTATACATTTTGATATAAAAATTATGAAAAAACTTTGCCCAAATCCACAAATCTTTCTTATGAATGTCTTAAATTTAAATTTTGACAAACTGGATATTCACGCGGGTAAATTAAATTAACGATTTCTCATCGAACGGCTTTATTTTTTTTTATGTAATTCAAAAATACGATTGGGTATCATTAGATACTTCCTTGAAACTTTTACACATATTATACTTACACCTTAATGTACTAACACAGTAACATTTAAAGAATATTTAAATTAATTTTAAACTATTTCTTACTCAACAATTTATATACTCAACAATTTTATAACAATGATATAATAATATAATAATTATATAATTATATATACTAATATAATAAATTCTGTTTTAGGTAAAAAATTAATACATGCAGTTTATCACGTCATATCCGCATGAGTGTATTATTAATAGCAATATAAGTATATAATAATAAAATATACTTAATAATAATATATTAATACTCTATGAGTCGTTTTTATCGTATATACTCGTACTATATAGGTACAACAATTTATTTTTGAGTTAACATTTTAACAAAACTATCATAGTCACCACCTCAACGACACCTTTAGTACAACAGAGCAGTACTTGTTTCCCTGATTTTAGTATACACTGCAATAAATGATCCCATATTTTTTATGCTTAATTATAAATCTATGAAATTTTATTGTATACCTATACACCAAAAATCGTCATATATCTTTATAAGTCTCTAACCTTGTTCATCAGAAAAATGTACTACCGTCACCATATTAGTAATTGGTGTACAAATATTATACACATATTTAATATTTTATTTGGAAATTAAAATTTAGAAATAAGATACAGAACGTCAATTATATAAATTATAATGGACTATCATGAACAGCTTATGAATAACAATATTCCAAAGAACCTTGTGAATAATAGAAAAGATAATGGTATACTGACATGGTGATATGCGTCTTACACTTTTATTAGGTATATTTTTTACGGTTATATATAATATACATCCTCGAGAATTGGAAGACGCGTCAAGTACACAAAATATAGGTTGGTACTAGGTACAAACAAGAAAGCTGTATTTCACTAGTTTTAACTAGTAATAACGAAAAATAAATATCACAATACGTTATTATTACGCGATGTTTTTTGTGTTTGTCTTATGGCTCGACAGTCGACACGCAACTACACAAGTGTTGCGCTCTTTTCAATAAAACAAAACATTCGGTAATTGAACGGTACGAAGAAAAATTCATTAACACAGTAATCTTTTAATGTGTAAGTTGGTAGGTAACAAAATATCAATAACAACGATACTTACATATTATTATTAGAAACAAACAGAACATGACACGGTGTCGTGAATATCCAGCCTAATGTTCACAAGTATACCATAATATGTGTATAATATGCAATATTGAAATGTGGTCCACGGTTGTCAAAATGTATAGTATTTATCTATACATTATCATTGACGTACTGATTAAAAATTTAACTATTCCGATGCAACACATACACCTTTCAGATAGTGGCTACAGGAGGCCGTATCGCAAATGAATCTAAAATTATGTATAATATTATTGTGTAAAAACTTTTTTGTATTTACCTATTGTCTGGACCAGCGGTCCTCAATAGGATTGTAGAATGGGCCAAATGTAATTTTTGAAAATTATTTTCAGTCCGCATACATTTTAAATGGTTTTTTTTAATAATTAAAAACATAAAAATGATATATATATTGTTAGGAAAGGGTATTGTAGGAAAAAGTACATGAATGACACAAATGTTTTTCTTGGATTTATAATAAAATTATAATTTTAAATTTCAATTCATAGTTTATTTTATACAAAATATATAAAACTAATACAAACTCATAATCGTAGTCCGTTGGTGCCTATTTATCTGTCCAACAGGTAATTCAATACACGTTTAAAATAGAAAGATAAAATAAATATAAAATGATAAGATGATAAGCGACGTTCATTTTATTCACTGTTTATAGAATTTTGGATTTTAGAATGAACAATTTAGTTTTAGTGCGGGTCGCACTAAAGTTACTAAATGGCCGCATGTGGCCCGCGGGCTGCATAGTGGGGACCGGTGGTCTGGACTAAGAGTTGATAGCAGATTATCCTTGATTCTAGTGTTATGAATTCGTCTAAGAGTTGATCTTCATCAGACTCGTATGATATAAACATATATACCTATACTCAGTACTCTTATACAGGGTGTTTCACGATGAACTGACAATTGCACACATAAGTTAAGTTCAAAAGTGTTAGTTCATCGTGAAACACTCCGTATATTTATATAATATAAACAGTATATTTATTAATAGTGTTTTAATTTTTAAAACACGCGATTTATCTTGAACTTGAACTTTATAGTTCATAGTTAAATATTCTTACGTTTATTATATCATATTATTTAAACGTGAGTATAATAATATCAAAAGCTTCGTAGATGTACCACAAATTAAGAATAACATCAATCATGATCGTAAAAAACTTTTTTTTCTAATTTTAATTTTGAAGTTCATATTAATAATAACAACAGTATGTGAGTAGGTACTTTAATAAAAAGCACAAGAACATTGATGTTTATTATTTTTAAATTATATACATTTTTTTATTTTGAATAAATATGTTTTTGTGTAATGGTTAGGCATATTATTATCCCAAGTCGATGTTTACGATATATTTAGGAAACAATAATATTATACAATGAGTCATTGAGAAAAATTAAATTTTTATTTACATATTATATATTCAACAAGACATAATATTTTCATATTTTTCAATACATTATTTCAATCAGAATTAAACAATTTTTATTTTTATTAAGTTATTTAATTGAGATTAAGTAACTCGACGAGGCTGCAAATTCCATCACGTGACGTGTCGTATTTCTTTCCGATTATAGATGTGGGTAGTGACGAGTGAAAGGCCGTTCATGGGTAGTAGGTGTATGGGGAAGCCAGGGTCTTGGCTACGTACGGGTAAGTGGTGTACGACGATACGTAAGGGGCGGCGTACGGGGAAGAAAGTGCGTAAGGGGCGGCGGCGTATGGGGCAGCAACGTAAGGGGCGGCGGCGTATGGAGCGGCCACGTAAGGTGCGGCGGCGACGGGTGCAGCGGCTACGTAAGGTGTGGCGGCGACCGGTGCAGCGGCCACGTAAGGTGCAGCGACGGCCACGAACCGTTTGCTACGATCGGTGTCCGAAACGGCACCAGATTGGGCAGACGCTGAAGGCGACGATTTGACTTCTTCGGTTGCGGGGGCGGCAGCGGCGAAGCACATGATCGCGGCGAGCACTGCGAAAGTCACCTGAAACACGAAAAAAGCTGTAATAATATGTACTTATTGTTACCAGACCAAGCCCGTGTATAGATGGGTTTAGGAGTTCAAACCCCCCAGACATTTTTAAAGTAGAATCATTTTTTATCATTAAAATAATGTATTTTTAATTCACGTATTATAAATATTTTAACTCCACCCCCACGAAAATTGATCTTGAATACGTGCTTGTACCAGATACATGAAATATATGAAAAATAAGACAGTAACAATATTATGTATATTATAATTGCAAAATGTTCAATAATTGACCTGTTGAAAAGAAAATATATAATTAGACTTACTTGGAATTGCATGATGATTTTGATTGTGAGTTAGTCGATTTTTTACGTTAAACGAAAGCGACTGAAGACAGACGAATGACTGATACTTACCACGGGCAAGATTATCCGTTTTATATCATCTGCATTTAGCTGTGACATTGACGCCCTTCAATTACCATTCTGCACACAATATTCATATCCAATTAGAAAACGGACACCATTGCCAATATAATACGAACATATGAAATAGTTAAATACATTTCAAGTATTCACATCTTGCTGATATTTTAGTAATAATAATAATCCAAAAAAAAAATATTAATGATACATAATTATAACTACATCAAATTATATTCAAAAATTTACCACATCATATGCTGCAATATTGAATATAATATGATGCCATCCTACAATAAAATATTCCAGTTATGCTTAGTAATTAATAATATACAGGTGTTGTATAACTACTCAATATAATATCAGCTTATACAAGATCTATATCTGTAGTAATATTAATCATGCCATATACTCATATTATGTAGAGTACTTAAAGTTAATATAGATACATTTCATAATGTAATGCACTTAAGTTGTACTTAACAAAACGTCGATTTTACTAATATATGATTATAATTATATTCAAATATTATTTTATAAATCACAACTCAATTAAAAATGCAAATACAACCTATGCTTATAGGGGAGTTGCAAATCTTTTTATTGTCACATATTTTATATTATGTTATATTTGTGTTGTGTTAATTTACTATAAATAAATATTATTATTATTAGTATATTAGTATAATATATCTAAATATATAATAGATATTTATTAACTGAACAGTGAACATTGCATTATTTAATGTACTCAATTATCTATTAATAAAATAATAAAATATTGTTATTTTCATATAACACACAAATAATGGATTCTCAGCTATAAAAAATCAAACTATTCTTTGTCATTTATCCATGGCACCGTAATTCTAAATTGTTTAAAACATGGGGATAAAATAATGTTCACCAAATGTTTCATGTTTTGTATATTATGATTTAATAAAAAATAAAAACGATAAATGTAGTACAATGGCCACAATTATTATTTTGTTTTTAAATACCTATTTTTACTAGATATTGTTTTAAAATAAAATATTAAACAAAATATTATGATAATTTATAAGCTAAAAACACGATTAGTGTGGTAGATACTCACTTTAATAAGTTTAATCTTAAAATTTAGTGCACTAGCTAATAGTAAAGTTTAGAGTGTAATTATTTAAAAATGTGACTTCGGGATGTGCAATAATAACTTAACTAAAATATAATGTTTTAATGTACATTATATTACGATAGACACACTAATATAAATTTAAAATTATTTCCATAGAATCCAATATTAAAATGTATACAAAAAATGGTTCTTATATACCTAACTCAAAATGTAATAACATCTTTCTGTAAATACCATAAAAAAGTGAAAATAGATTCATAGTGCTTATAAATAGATAGGTTTAATTAAATTATTTAAAAAAAAATAGGTTTATTTAAAATCAATTAAAAATGTTTTGACGGTCGTATAATAGAATTCATGATAATACCTATTAAAACCGTAAAAGTTTAAATTCTAACAAAAAATGCTCTTAAATTACTTATTGTATACTTTAAAATATCGTTATTTAACGTTTTAATAAGTAATACCGTCCAAATTGGAACTTATATAATGTCTATAAAAAATACTACCTGTCATTTGACCACACATTTTTTCACATAAATATTTAATCTGCTCTAACATATTAAATTTGTACTCAATTTTAATTAAAATTTTTGTAAAAATAAGATTAAAAAAATTATTATTTTGAAAATTACAGAAATTGATTGAACAAAATTTTATTTGAAATGTAAAATATTGTATTTTCAATAAATTTTGCATACAATTTTATTTAAAATTTAAATATATTGATGAGCCATTATAAAACTAGGTTATACCTACGGATATTTTTGACAAACAGTTTACCAATAGTTTATATATAGTTCTATATTATGTATTATAAATGATAGGTATATCTATATATAATATGTACCTATACTACAATAGATATTAAGTATTTAAACGAAACTCTAGAGGCACTTTAAATAGGTAGAGGTTTTAACAAGTTAATTAATCAACTATTAGGTTTTTCATTTATTATTTATAAGTTTAAAACATAAATTATTTCAATTAAAAAAAAAAATTACCAATGTATAAATAATAAAATATATTTCCATTCGGAATCATTTTTCATTAAATTATCAATTAAATTTAGTCAAATTTAATTTACCTATCTATTACAGAAGTCAGTGACCTACTCGATGGTAAACTGTAACTTAATAAGTACAGTATAGTGATTACCTAGTTGTCGGCCACGTTAATTTTATCATTTTTAAATCAACAAAATATAGCATTGAGTTCATTATTCATTATAATATATTATTAATCTATTTTATATATTACTCATATTTTACCTATGGTATAAAGCTTTATAAATATTATAAGCCTATAAATACGGAATAATTTCCTAGCCTTACTCATAAAAAATAATACCTAGGTAGAAGAAAAAAGTCTTCTTCATTTTTATATTTTATAACTAGCTGTCTAGCTAAGTGAGGGGTGTTATAATAATTATAAACTAGTTGATTAGGTTCTATCATATCTGTATACACGCTAATACAATATAGTCACTTTTATTTTTTATATAATTAGTATAATATAGACTATATATTATTTAAACATGTTATATAAGTATAAAAAATACTATTTGCATAATGTACGTGCTAGTCTATATAATATATATTATATAAAGTATTCATTGTTTGACTTGTTTTACTATTACTACCTACGAAGAAGGAATACCGTTTTAGTATTTTATTAAAAATTGCGTATCTGCTGGCATGTTGTTCCAAGGTTTCGAATTTTGGAACGATACGACCCAGGAGTATAAAATAGACATATATTATTATTATAGTGTCAATGATAATATAGAATGATAGTCGAATTAAAAAATAAAACCAACTGCCAAAATACCAAAAGAATAAAAGATTGCGTTTACTTTTAAATTATTACATATAAGTAGGCAGACCACACGACCATATACGTATAAGTGTGTAATACCACACGTCAACGTTAGAACGTCATTCAAATCCGTGAGCGAGTCACTTATTATTCAACGATGGTCGTCTGATAAACACAATAACACTGTTCCATATTATTATTATTACCTATACGTTTGAAAGTGGCCATCAGAGTGTGGAAGGTGAATCAAACTTCAACGGAATACTCGAATAATTGTATTATTATCAATGTTGGACAACAACGAGGTGTTTGGCCCGATAACTTGTAATAAAAAAATGGAAACTTTGCCAAAAAACAAAATCAATAATCAATAAAATATGATTAAATTAAATCGTATGGTTTGCGTATAATATTGTTATGGTTCACACTGTTTTGATAAAACTTTCCCTATCACGAGAAAAAAAAGGAAATTTACTTTTCAAATTAATAAAAAACCTATTTGTTTAGGTATATATATACATCACTGATATAATATACATAACATAATCCACTCAAATGTTACTTTGTATACGATCTCGAATAGTGATATTGATATATCTAGTGAATAACCTATACCAATTACCAAAACCGAACTGCAATCTTATTGCTTTATTATAGTATTATTATTTATTATACAAATTATGGTTTTCATTATATATGATTTAATTTTTATGCTTTTAATTACATTAGACATTGGCGCATTTGTAAGTTGAATGGCAAATAAAGATGCAAAAGAAATAGAGATGCCAAAGTACACCTTAACTCTGTTACCCATAAAATGACACCCTCATTATTTCATATAATACAATACGGTTCAATATATTATTACATATTTATATGAAAATAACTATTGATTTAAACGTGTCAATATTTATACTATACATATAACAATATAATATATACCCGAAAATACATAGTATTAATTATTATTTTTTTTAATTTTGCCATCTTACCAGGAATTATTGTTATTTTAATTATAAAAACAATTTTAACTATCAAAAGTAACGAAAAATAAAAGATGACTGTCTCAATATGAAGAACATAAAGAACATTCGAACATTAATTGAACTGCTATATGTATTTTGAATTAAAACCATTTGTCTACTATCTTTATTGCCAATTATAATTTATAAGTGAAACCACTTATCCAATGCACCTTGAAATAATATGAAAAGGTCATGACTTTTCCAATATTCATAATATTATAACTATGTATTTTTATATTTTTCCCAACCCCTGAGTGACACTCTGGATAAACACCACGAGCAAACGCTGATGGCGAGGGATATATATATAATATATATTATATATATATTATAGCTGTATTATTGTTGCTTTTATATGTTAGATAGTATATTTTCAACCGGGGTTATGTAAATTTTACAAATGTCAGTTATATATTCTTCAAAAAAGTCTCAATATTTTATTATGTACTTATACAATTTTAATGACCCGTTCGGCGTTTAACGATACAACTATAGTTTATAAAATATTCCATTATGTTATAATAGGTAGATATAAATATATAACAATAAAGTATTAGGTACCTATTTATATTATATACTAGAAATTAATGTAAAGTATAAATATACAATTATTAAACATATCGCCTATGTGTAATATATTGCAAAATATACATAATTTAAAATAGTTTAAAAAGAAAACCGAACAATTATAATAATAATAATATATATAATAATAATTAAATAGTTGGCTAATTTAAATTCTGAGCGAAGCGATGAATTTATTTCTTTTAATTTATTTATTGCGTCTGTTACAGGCGAGAATGCAGGAAAAAATTTCGGGGGGATTTTTAAAAATATTTACATAAATATCATACTATTTAATTGTAGGTCAGGTGATTTATTTTTCTTCTGATATTTCGGAGGGGGTTTAAGCACCCCTGCGTTCGTGCCTGGTCTGTCATCACCTTTTAGAGCAATTAAAAATTGTTAGTGGGTGTGTGCATGTCGGGGGGGGGGTGTATAAGGTAAAAATTCTTCACAGTACTTTTTTTTATAATCGGAAAAAAAGGAAACATTCAGGAAAGAAAATTTTCGACAAAATCGATATAATTATAATTATTATTATTTTTTTTTTTTGTTGTAACCCAAAAACGAAGAACTGTAGATACAAAAATTTACACTAAATTTTTATATAATCATTTTTAATTTAATATATAATTTAAAAAATATTTCAACTGTTTTTAAGACATGAGAAAGTTACAATTTTTACCAATCATTCGATTGGTAGAAATGTTTGAACGTTTAATATAAAGTTCATAAGTATTGTTTATTTTATCAACAGCCTTGATAGGAATATACATTATGTATCATTTCTAAACATATACATAATTATTATATATGTTTTACGTATTAAATATACCATGTATACACGTTGTGTCAATGTCAAGTACCTTAGTACCTATATGAATTAGTGAATTTAAAACCCGTGTGGACTGCGATGACGAGCAATGGAAATATGGAACACTGAAAACAGTATTTATACTAATTACAATATATACATCGTTGTCACTCGACGCGCGATGGCCCAAATAGTGTAAAACTTGTATTAGTTTTCAGCTAGTGCGGATAGATTATCACGTAATACCAAACAATTAATACAATACACATTACACATAACTATTGTAAATTTATTACTATGACTACTACCATCGTTGGTCAGTGCCTTATTCTATATACGCGCACGCCCTTCAGAAAACCTACGTGCGATCCCATTCGCGTGCGTATAAAAATTGACAATAATATTTTAATCGATGGAATCGTGTGTTTTGATAATAGTGAATAGACGATTTCAATTTCGTTCTCATAGGACCCGATGGCAAACTAATTACGAATTTATTTATACAAAGGTCAACAAAAATATTATTTTGTTCGTGATTATAATAAAAACAAACTATGGGCAGTAAACAGTAAATCGCATAATAACCATCATCGTATTATAATCGTATAGATGATAATTAGAGAGAAGTGAATTCATGAAAATATTCATTATTTTTACCTCGCTGTAAAATATACAATAAAGTATAGCTCGTATAGCTTCCTTAACACAAAATTTCAATTAGTTACTAATGAAATAAATGTTAAAGCCTTTATTAAGTAAGTTTTTTTTTACTTTTTAGGTGATATTTAATTTTTATTACTTTTTCAATATTTTTAATAATATCCGTCAGTTAAGACTTCACACAGTAAGTTCATATATTATTGTTTATTTTCGTCAACATTCTACATGTCCTGTTGTTCTAAGCACGTCACACTTAATCAATAATACTTTTTTTTAAACTTCATAACATCTTTAATTTAAAATAGTTTACATTTGGTAGATTTTTATAATTTTAAATTATATGATTCTTTATTATATTATTTTATAATAAATTTTATAATTTATTGACGTTTGGGGATTTTAATACATTTGTACGGGTTTTTAGTGCATTTATTGGGATTTATGATACATTTTAAACCACTTTTTCGAGATTTTAAATGCATTTTTTAAAGTATTCAATTTACAGCTTTAAATTGATAATATTATATTATAGATAATAGCAATAACTGTTACATTTTTTTCTACTAACAATTTTATGGCAACTGTATTTATTGTGTCATTATAACTTCAGAGTTCAGTACCTACCTTCAGACAGCTTTGCACGAATACACTAAAATAATATATTTTGAAATAAATTAAATCTCAAAGAAATTTGAAATTGACAAACACCATGGTTCAGAAGGGAGTGATGCTATGTCCTTGTCCCTGTATATTGTAAATTTCCAGGTATATAATAATTATGATTAGTGTTTGTACAAAATAAAATATCAGTTGGCTAGTAAAGCCAAATATTATATTATATTGAATGCATTATTTATCGGACAGCTATCAAATAGTTCAACGCTCTCAAACGTAGGTATATTTATATTGTTGTGTGTGTGTGTGTGTGTGTGTGTGTATGACGTATGTACACTTTTTATGTGTTTGTTGGTTTTGAATGTTTTATTTTTTATTAAAACCCTTAATGGAATTATATGTTACGGCTACACAAACCTGAAAATTAACGGGGTACAAGTAATTTTTTATACATATTATATTTTTTAAATTTTGAATGCATTTTTGATCACGAGACACGAATGATTCATCAAACATAAATACGTTCTGAGCTGCATATTTAGGTATTTACCTATTTTATTTTGAAATATTGGCAGATTCAATAATTTAATATTTAATTGATGAATTTATATCCATGGCTATTTATAAACATTTAATCCGTTTATTAAATAATAGGAATATCTAATACTTTCTTACAACTTACCTATTTATCTACCAAAAAAAATAATAGTTTAAAAATGCTCGTCGTTGACCGTATTAAAATCTATAGATTTTTCAATTTTCGATTGATCCGTTTTCACCCAAAACCTGAAATTGGGATGTATTTATTGATTCACAATTCATGTAATACAATGTTTAATAAAAAATTTATAAGACGATAGAACAGAATTGTATTATAATATTGATTAAACATCATATTCTTATTAATATATTTAGTTTTTTCTGATTCCACATTATATACCTACTTACAATACAACACGTTATTAATTATCATTATTATACTATAACACAATATTAACACTTAATTAAATATTAAAATATAATACCTATTTTAAATAATTAATTTAATATTTAGGTACACCTAAAAACCCCCAATTGAATATTATAACAATAATTTTGAAAATTTAACTTATGAACCATGGCTTATTCTTTGTGTATTGTTAATTAAAATATGATTTATATTATTTGTTATTTATCTATTCATCCTCCTCATCTTCATCATTCCCCGCGATTTCCTTGTACCTAGTAACTTTAAATGATTTTTCGCCAAATTGTAATCCAAACGTGGTGACGTTTACTTGATCATAATAATCTATCCTGTTAATTATGGAGTACTTTTCGTGACTGTCCATTGCTTCTATTGTTTCTATTGAAACGTTATCGCCGTTTGAACTAAATACGTCCAGTATGTTTTTATTTGTCATTTCTATATCAAACTCCACAGAAGCTGCCTGATTTTTAGTGAGTTCCAAAACGTCACTCAAGAATGTTTGTACGACTCCACGCGTCGCGCTTGATATTATATCATCGTTATCCAATACGATATTTTGTTCAACGAAAAACTTGTTGATAAGTGAGTTTAACTCCCAGAAAAAATCTATCGGACGCTCGAAGAAAGCCACTTTGTCAGCGAAAACGACCAACGACACCTGGATGTTGGATATACAATACCGGACTGACGACGACGTGGTGTCGTTATGGTTGGCGTACTTCAATGTCAACAACGTGTGCGCCGCCAGCGATTTCGCGAACTGTACCTCTAATGCCAATCCCAGCACCCGAATGCCGTACTTGAGCTGTGTACCGGTCGCGGACTTTTTGGTGACCAGCTGCTTGACCACCTGATACGGGGTGATCCCGGTGCCCGCTTCCGGGGTCAGGCCCAGCTCGGCCAGTATCATGCCACCGGGGTCCAGAGATTCCGGCTTCATCACCTGGGTGAGAATCACTCGCCATTCCCGGTCGTTGGCCAACACCCCACGCAGAATGTTGACCATCGTTTTCATCGGTCGGGGCATGAAGATTGACTGGACGGCCAGCAGACCGTTCAGGGCCACGACGCACAGGCACAGAAAACGCATCGTATAGTGTCGGACGGACGATTCGGGTTGCGACGGCGGCGGTGGTTATCGAGAGTTTTTCCGTGCCGCGATTTATGGTTCACCGCGGTGCGATTACACGACGGTGTTAGGTTAACTACTGCGGAATACGCGAACCCGGTCTCCCGCGGCCACGACATTATAATATCGCCATATTATCATTCGTGCGTGTGTGCTGTTGTTTGTTTTCGCGAAAACCTCGTCGAGCAGGGCAAACATCGGTCGCGCACTTGGCGTCGTGGTTGGTCGTGCGACATGTGCGGGTTCTGAGAAAATATGTGTTTGACACGTATTATAACAACATATAGGTAGCGTTTTATGGGCGAGCCTACAGTGGCGTGGTGAACTGTTTTTATCGATTGGGCCGAAAGATCGTTTTGATTCTTTATTTACGAGCACTCACTCATCACTACCATATTATTACTTCCTCTAAAACTGCTGTGGTTAACATCAGAATCAAACTAGAGTATTCATGATGATTAGGTATTTGACACGCCAATCGTAGTGTGATGTCTGCTGATGTGGGACCGACCGCATCATTAAAACAACTTCGGCCATAAGCTCACTAAAAATGTCATCATCACGCCACTGAATATAACATAATAACAAATCGTGTTATTGTTGTGTTTGGTCTCGACTGACATAACAAAAAAAATTCAATAATTCCTAGTTTTAAACGCAAAACACAATTATTGCGTTTATTATATACTATACATACATATATAATATATATATTATATCTAATAATAATAAAGTTATGCGGATTTCCTCAAAAATATTATTGCCAGGCATCATAAAAATGTATTGATAGAGTGGTTCACTGAAATTAAATGGATCAATTACAAGCCATCATTAAATCATGTTTAACTCACTATTGATTCATTAAATATTTAGTAATTGTTCTTGAAATATGTTGGCATATTATATAAGTTCATATAATACAGAGGTGAAGTTTTCTAAGGCTCGAAAATCAATCAATCTGAAAATTCATAAACTATTTTAGTTTAATTTAATTTATATAATATAGTAACATTTTTTAAACCATAAAAATATCAAAAACTTTACTTATTTATTCACTCTTCACTCTACATTATAATACATGCACGTTTCCTAATTTCTTTCGATTGTATTTTCACTATCAGTATATTATAAGTTCTAAGATTTATTTTTATAAATTTAGCTGTTTTTTTTTTTTTAATATATATTGCTGTTTATTATAACTATACAAAATACAAATACATAATCTGATACTAAATAAAAATAAAAACAAAACAAAAATTATCAACAATAAAATATTGAATTTATTAAATTAATCAAACAACTTTAAAGTTGTTTTTATTTTTTATTTTACAAAAAAGAATAGTTTACATTAATTAGAATAATATACAAACACATATAAAGCTGTTTCAACCACCTGCATCACAAATTATTTTTTTATTTTGTCTATTGTCTTGTTATGCAAACACAAGTTTGGTAAAACCTTAGAGGTAGCTCATATTTCTTACAATCACAATTGATTAGTACAAAATATTGCATTTTTGATATTATAGCGTCTTACAGACTATTCTGCTGTGATATAAAAGTCGATGAATTAATTGTAATAATTATAATAATGTTTAACACATTTAACCCAATAAATCATATATTAAAACTTACCAAACAAAAGATATAGTAAGGTACTTGTGTACCTCATTTTTAAATCTTTTCGAATGCTTTTTTAAAAATTTACATTTGAATAAAAAATGTCCTTTTTATTATAACAGTTAAGTAAAACTATTTGAAATACTATTGAGTGAAATCACAGAAAACATCATACTATTTCAAATTAACAATTAAGTTATATAATAATGAAATAATATCAAGATTATATTATATCGTACAGTAATAGGTACTATAATACTATAATGTGATGTGTTTCTTTTAGACAGAGTAAAGAATCATGAAAATAAAAATACTCTATAGATTAATACAATATAACGAATAATGTTATACACTTAGATATAAAATATAGTATACCTAATTACATAGGTATTAAAAAAATGAATTTGTAGTCTGTGAACCGATGGAACTAATGGTAATTAATCAACATAAAATATTACAATAAAATATTTTTAATACTATATTCTTCCAAGAAAACATAATTTTATACTATCGTGTAATAATTACGAACTATATGATTCATAAATACATATGTCAGTAGTCAGAGTTCGTTTCAAGAAATATTTCAAACTATATTAAGAAGTAAAAATTCAGAAAATATATAATAATCTTACTAAAACCATTTATAATTCAATATTATAGTATTAACCTTACATTAATTGTCTATTATTCATAACAACCTCTGTCATTGGTTATACCATTCACCAAAATATAAATAATTGCGATATTGTATTTTTTATCTTTTATCCCGGATTATTAATATTACAAATATATAAGTACAACTGAAATTTTATAGGAATTTTCAGGAACTATTTATTTTTAAATAGATATATTTTCTTAAGCGCCATAATTCATAATTTTATACATAATTATACTAGCTGCTATTGTAACTCGATCCTGTTGTTTATAACTAGTCTATACAGCGGCTTAACTGGTAAGAGGAAAATGAAAATCGTTTCAACAAAAACTCTGTTGGACTGTTGGAGTGTAAGTCGGAAAAGCTTATTCCGAAATAAGTCTTGTATTCTTGACAGAATGTAAAGAAATCGGTAATCTGCAAAGAAAGTCGATCCTTCGCTAACAGTTTTACCTCACCGCTTCTCTGGTGTTTTTTGTATATACAAATAAAGGTTAATATGATAACTGAGTGTATAGATATCAGTTGCCACCCGGTGTAAATTGGTTTTAATAAGTTATTATTAAAATGTACCTATATTTTTACTGTAGTACAGTTTTATTAAAAAAAAAAAAAATTATTTTATTTTCCTGTTTTGGTTTTTGTATGTTTTTAAATAATAATTATTATTATAATGCAATCATATATTTATATATAATAATATGTAACAATTCATTATTGCATTAAACTCACAGCCATAGCCAATTAAACCATAATAATGTATAAATAGGTATAGGTACTCTTAAAAAAATCACATAAACACTAATACCTTTATGATGATACCTAAATAAATATTAATATTTAAATCGTAATATTTTATTTATTCTAATATATTTTTAATATTCAGGATTTCTTGAAACAGATTTTTATATTATTACAACGCCAAGTCGATATTTATGATATTTTTGAAACAATATTAAATACGGTCACTGAAAATGTAATTAACACATTACCTACTAGTTGCCCTAAATGCCTTATTTACATGTTTATTCAACTTTATTCTTTATACCATATACTTGTACTTGCAATTGCATCATCTACGCACCATTCAAAATATTGTCACTTTATATAGCAACAATGATGACCCAAACCTCTGAGATATTTGCCTCAGCGGACCGCATCACGAGTTAACCTAAATATATTATAAAATGTTTAATATTATTGTTTGAAAACATTTTAATACTTGTCTGAACGAAGACATGGTATCAGAATCAGATATCTCATATCCGGTTCCAGTGCTCAGCTGTTATGGATTCGTTTTAAATAATCATGTTTTCTTACAACGATTAGATATATTATTATCCCAAGTCGATGTTTACGATATATTTAGGAAACAATAATATTATACAATGAGTCATTGAGAAAAATTAAATTTTTATTTACATATTATATATTCAACAAGACATAATATTTTCATATTTTTCAATACATTATTTCAATCAGAATTAAACAATTTTTATTTTTATTAAGTTATTTAATTGAGATTAAGTAACTCGACGAGGCTGCAAATTCCATCACGTGACGTGTCGTATTTCTTTCCGATTATAGATGTGGGTAGTGACGAGTGAAAGGCCGTTCATGGGTAGTAGGTGTATGGGGAAGCCAGGGTCTTGGCTACGTACGGGTAAGTGGTGTACGACGATACGTAAGGGGCGGCGTACGGGGAAGAAAGTGCGTAAGGGGCGGCGGCGTATGGGGCAGCAACGTAAGGGGCGGCGGCGTATGGAGCGGCCACGTAAGGTGCGGCGGCGACGGGTGCAGCGGCTACGTAAGGTGTGGCGGCGACCGGTGCAGCGGCCACGTAAGGTGCAGCGACGGCCACGAACCGTTTGCTACGATCGGTGTCCGAAACGGCACCAGATTGGGCAGACGCTGAAGGCGACGATTTGACTTCTTCGGTTGCGGGGGCGGCAGCGGCGAAGCACATGATCGCGGCGAGCACTGCGAAAGTTACCTGAAACACGAATAAATTGCATTTTTTTTAGTTAGGTAGTGCATTTTGATGTAGTAATAAGCGTCCGAGCATTTGACACTAACAAATTATTTTTAACAGCTCGAGTTTTATTAGAGTTATGCAGAGTATAACTTATATATTCATAATATATTATACCTTTGTTTTGTGTTTTCAGACACATAAAAAATTAAAAAACATTAAATGTCTTACAACTGAACGATTTAACGGAGAACTTATATGTTATAATATGATTCGACTTACTTGGAATTGCATGGTGATTTTGTTTGTGAGTTATTCGATTTTCTGAGTTGAATGAATGCGACTGAATACAGACGAATGACTGATACTTACCACTGGCTAGAAGATCCGTTTTATACCCATCCGCATTTGCACCTCTCAGTGACAGTGACGCCCACAAATTACCATTCTACACACAATATTCATATCCAATTAGAAAACGGACACCGGTGCCAATGTTTAGCTGAACAAACGTAGTAGATAGTCCGATGTTGGTATGACCTTTACGCTGCGTGTTATACAGATCAGTGTTATTGACAGACATATTATTACATTTTATACTGTTGTTATCGTCATTTTCAGTATGTGTGGTTTTTGCTCGCAAAAATAAAATAGCGTGTCTATTGTAGGTACCATTTCGCAAAAATACTTGTCTGATATAATATATAAAAATCGTTATGAAAAAATATAATATTTTACCTTTATTTTACCTTTATTGGTATGTCTTGATCTAAATATTTCGATCATTATTTAATTGTAAATATATATATGTATTGTGTAGTGTGTACAATATAAATTGATAATGCATTTGGAGTAAAAATGTTCGCTCAATATGGCAATATATGACATGTACTACAGCCGTAAAGGTACTCATTACAGATATTCCAGCAAATAAACCAAAAAAATATTTATTATGTATTGATGTATTGTATATAGTGTATAATGTATGTGAGGTATATACTTATAAGCTAATTGGTAATTTATACATTATATACGTTGTAATTTAATATACACTCTGGATAAAATATAAAATATAAGTGCATAATAATTAATAATTATACTAGTCGAGAACTGTTGTGTAATCATTTCACTTTTTTATATTTTTTTATATTGTACCTACCTATTGTTTTATTTGTAATTAATATATTAAATTATCAGTATCCAATCAAATATAATATGAAATATATAATATATATATTATTATAATATAATACCCCAAACACATAATTATATAATATGAATAATATGATATTCGATAAATGTACTGGATATTAAAAGATATATGTTTATATATATGGAACTAATTCAAACATTTTATAATCGCACCTCGCACCATTTGATTATGGAATTTATCTACTTGAATAAAACAATTATCAAACATAACCCGCTAAAATCAGTTATTATAATTCTGATCATATTATGACGTATGGTTTTATCTCAACTCACTTACACGCCTGACTCACATATATTGCCAAAATTTTAAAAATTACACAATTTTTTCAAATATTATATTATTGACCAAATGGTTCTTGATTAAGTAGCCAAACGAAAATTAAATAAACTCTAGGTACTATAATTATTATCTACTATTATGAATTTGAAAATGTATTTTTCAAATAATTTATTGTTCAATAAACATATATAAATAGGTAAAATACTAGGAGGTAAATACTTTATTCACCAAAATCGAAACCAAAACCAAATAGTCTGTTTTTACACAAGTAAAAAATTGTAGGTAAACATACTCTGGAATAATATTAGGTATCTACGTGACAGGTCATTAAAAAAAATGCTACCTAAATAACTTGCTTGAAAAAAAAATAATATGGTGATAACCCTGTAATCATAATATTATTGTAATAATTTTTGTAGCTCAAATAATGGTATAATGTTGACAATACGTTAACATATACATGTATTACGTTAAATAAATTACTTATTTTATTCAAAAATGATTGAGTAAAAAAATAATTTTATCTTATAAAATATAGTTAAATGTGTTCTCTATTTATTTTAGAAAATGTTAATGTTAAGATTTTAATACTGTTGATATAATAAGAGAGGGAAAAATTATACCTTTGTCCTACTTGTCCTCATTGCCCCTCCCCCAATCAAAATCACATATCTACGTATACTCATTATTATAGTATTTATTAATATTGAAGACAGAGGTTACATTGGTATTGATACCCAAACCTTTATATTGAGAATTTTATCTGTATAGTGAATACCCATATTGATACGGTGTCTATAAAACTGATATAATTACTGATTTAGATATTATTTGAAACATACTAAAAGAATGAATATAATTTCACGTGTAATCAAGATGCCTGTGGAAACTGATTGATTATCTTATTTTATTAGACTATCGTTGTCGAGGAAACTGAAAAAGAAAGAGATGACGTTCTTCGACAAAAAAGGATCGGACAAAAACGTTATTCATTTGATGTAGTTTTTGATGAAGACTCCACTCAGGTAAAAAACATGAAGAAACATTTAATATTTTAATAGAGTTTAATAGATTATTAAAACCGTACGGATTATACCTATGGTATGTGTTCGAAACCAATTTGTTATATACATAGTAAATTATGCGATTAATATAAGGACATATAGTAAATATCGGTTAGTGATGCACTAAAATGACGATGAATGATGAGTGATACATTTTTAAAATATTCGTTTAGGATGAAGTGTACGAAAAGACGACGAAAAGCTTGGTGAAAGACATACTCGTCGGCTTTAACGCCACAGTATTCGCGTACGGGGCGACGGGCAGCGGAAAAACACACACGATGGTTGGACATGGCGGAGAGACAGGGATCATGGTCCGAGCAATAAGCGATTTGTTCGACATTGTAAGCAAAAACGCTTACCGGTACACGGTAAGTCCGAATAAAACATTTAACAATATCACCTTAATGCGTGCTGTCAAGGCTGTAAATGAAAAAAAATTCGGGGGGGGGGGGGGGGGGGTCCAACATTTTTTTTAAAATATAAACGTTGAAAATGTATAGTCAATAAACTATATTCACCACTAAAATATTTCTACTTTTAAAAATTTCGGGGAGGGGCGAACCCCTGGACCCTCCGATCAGTTGCGGCCTTGCGTGCTGTATTTCGGATTTATCATTTAAATTAATTTATAACTCGTACAAATAATTACTCAGTTATTAAAATACTTATACTAAAAATAATAATAGCCCCCTTAAAAATTATTTCACAAAAATATAAATTAAATATAATATTGAATTTAGTAGTGTTAAGACTACCATTTTTACGAATTATAAATATTAATTACCTACTAAACTTTTCTAATCACTGTATATCCCCCATATCTTACAAAACAATAATCTATATCATGGACCTATAACCCTTAATACAAAAAGTTTATTAACTCAAAAACTACTTTTCTACTTCATAAAAACAAAAAATATTTAAAATATTATTTTTAGACATAATATTTTAAAAGTTCCAAAAATCAGATTTTGGTTAGTTACATTACTGAAAAAAAGTGAGTGAATAAATATAGTAAATCATCATATAGGATATTATATACATGCTTACTTATAATATCTGCAGTTCCGTGCTAACCATCAGTGGTGCCTAGGTCATTTATATTATTGGCACCCTTAATCATAGGCGAACACCAGGGGGAGCTTTAGGGGCTATTTTCCGTCCTTCAAAATATTGCTACTTTTACCACCCTGGAGCACTTGCTCTAATTGTCCTTCTCTTCCTTGGCATGGCTCTGTATAATATTATGTATATTATATTGTTTAACGACTTAGCGTTAACGTATAATTTATATTATCATTGGTTCTAAATACTAATTTATAATCAATAATATTACATAATATATAGTTTGACTACCATGTATTTATTTTAAGTTTAACGTATGAGGTATGCACAATATCATGAACGTATGATTACATTTTTTTATAATATACCTACGTTATTATTACATTATGAATTGATTGTTACATCGTCGCATAATTTACTATAATATATAGTCGACTATCGATAAATTAAGGTAAAGCTGAAACGGAAATTTCAAGTTAATAAAACTTTTGAGAAATTAAAATCAAAGGCGTTTAAAGGAGAATTTTTTTATCCAAGATCTTGAATACTTCGATAAATCATGGTTCGAATTACCAAGTCGACTACGTAATAAATTTGATTGCTAAACATCATGGCACATTAGTACGTCGAGCACTCGAACTTTCTAAATCTGCTTTAAGCTTTAAGCGCATCGTATATATTTACGATATTACTTAAAAATCTGACCTCTGAACATATCATAACATAATTTATAGTCCGAGCAGATATTTCTATTAATCTTTTTATGTATTCTTGATGTGTATTGTATTCCATGCATAAAACGTTTTTGGAATATTTTAGCCTTCAAAAAAAATTTACTGAACTCGATATTTTTAATGTAATATTCATAAAATTTAAATCTTAAGCACATATTATTTATATTATTTTACCCACTAAGTATAGTTATGCAAATTTAATTAATATATAATTATTTCAATTTTTTAAAACTTCTAATACATTAATTTTTCAAACAATGTTATAATATCCTCATTATAACGTTTATAATTTTTAAGTTTTAACCATACACTAATTAAACTATATTTACCCTCACTAAATTTTAATGATTTAATGTATTTTAATATTAAAGTAGGTATTGTAAATAATATTATCTGCTGTCCGTTCTATAATAACTGATGGATATGTGTTTGACTATTGTTGAGTTATTTATAGGTATTCAGGGCCGGATTTAGAGGAGTGGAGGCCTCGGGGCTTCAAAGGAGTGGGGGCCCCCTGGCCCCAAATTATTTTACAAATAAAATGAACTTTTTTTTTCAAAAGTTGATTGTTTTTCTTTTATTAATATTTAACAAATATAACTCGTACATAGAAAAAGGAAAATCGAATAATATTATTATTGTGCGTATAGCGTTTGCGAGTTCGCGTCAATCGTTATAGGCGGTGGTGGTAGCGGTGGGGTTTAGGACGCGCCGGATTTACTGATAAACAAACTTGCTGGCGACATAAAATTTCACGGAATTACCCATCGGCAATCAGTTTTAAATTTATTTTTATCCTATTGGCCACTTTCAACGGGACGGCGCGCGGCGGGGTGACGGTGCATTTGTAATTTGAAAGATTTTTTTTTCCGAAGTCACTATTGTGGAGGCCCCTTTTTTGTGGAGGCCCCGGGGCTACCGCCCCGGTTGCCCTCCCCTAGATCCGGCCCTGTAGGTATTCATCAATTATAATTCAAACAGTAATTATATAATATCCAAATAGTACTCAGTATAATATCACTATAATTAATAAAATATTCATAAAAAAAATCAATTTAAAATAGATCATTCGAGTCCATAAAATATTATAAACGCAATAAAAATTGTATATATTTTAATATTGTTATAATAAATAACGTTTTAATTAAATCAAGTGAATGATTAACCACATATTCCACTTAAAATAAATAATAATATTATATCAAAACTTTCAAGCCTTTTTTAACACCGATAAGTGCGTGCGAGTACTCCGGGGCTCGACTAGTGAATACCTGTTGAAATAGATTTTTTTATTTTCAAAATGCTGCACATTATACATCTTTAATTTTAATTTTTCCGGGTGCCTGTTGATTTTTTTTTTTAAATTATGCAGGCATTTAACAATACGTTAAAAAAATGCGTTAAAACAATGCGTTAAAACAATGCGTTAAAACAATGCGTTCTATACGTTTTTCTAAAACGTTTTACCCGATTTATATACGTATCGTTTGAAAAAAATCTTACTCGTCACTTCAACAAAGTTCTCCGCGAGTGTTATTAATAATTCAAATTGTATGATGTATACTAATATTGGTCCTGTGGATATGCAGGTAAAAATGTCATATTTAGAAATATACAACGAAAACATCCGGGACCTCCTAAACCCGTCTTCGGGTTTTCTGGAGCTCCGCGAAGACACGTCCAGAAATCGGAACATCCAAGTGACCGGACTGTCGGAAGTTGTAGTTGTGTCCATCGACGAGGTGATGGGGTTACTACACCAGGGTAACCGTCAGAGGACGGTGGAGCCGACTGGTGTGAATAAAACGTCTTCCAGGAGCCATGCGCTACTCAGCGTGACAGTGTGCAAGGCGTCCAGGACGGCAACAGCTGTACGTCAGGGCAGATTGTTCATGATCGACCTGGCGGGCTCCGAGAGAGCTAGCCACACTAAGGTACGTGGACGTAATGATGTATTAATATCCATCGAATTTATTATGAAGTACAGTTCACACATTCGCTACCCTTCCAAAATTGCAAGAACTTTTTTTTTAGAAGTAACGTCATACCAGTATACCGCGTTTCAAAATTACTGTTTTTAGTATCACTGTAAAAATAATGTGTAAAATGATATTAATATTTAACGGATTTCAGAACCGAGGAAAACGTCTAAAAGAAGGGGCGCACATCAACAGATCCCTGCTGGCTTTGGGAAACTGCATAAACGCCCTAAGTGGAGGCACGAACCCGCGATTTGTCAACTACCGTGACAGCAAACTCACACGGTTACTTCGTGAGTCCCTGAGCGGAAATTGTCGAACTGTTATGATCGCACACGTCAGTTCAGCAACGTCGCACAAGGACGAGACCAGGAACACCTTGATCTACGCCGCTAGGTGATTAATATTACAATACTTTTTTTACTATTTATATTATTATTTCAGGCTTCAGTTAGATATATGGTATATACTATATAGATGCTATTTTGCTATCACTAATTGAAAATATTAAACGTTCTTAAGCATACTTTTATAAGTTACTTAAAACATACGTAAACTCATAAGCTAATCTCAATACCATCATTATCGTTGCATAAAGTGGAGAGAAAAATTTAATTATGAACAATAGTTTTAACTTTTAACTCACGTTTAAAACAAACATTCCTTAGGTATACTCAATACTGTACAAGGCATATACTATTCTTCGTATAGTGTGGTATCTTTTGTATACAAACTTAAGAATTCAAGATGCCAATCACCCTTGTAAATCATTATAATTTTGTTATGAACCATAAGATTAGATTATTTATATGTCTGCGAGTTTTTGATGCAATAAATCTTCATTTTGGTGTTATTAAACCTATTTCTTTGTAAGTGAAAAATGTGTTTTAATAAACAATACTGGTTATTTTAATAATATTTTTATTTTGTATTTTTTTGCATATTTGACTTTTAAGAGGATTTCTCTGTGTTTTAGATTCTGAACGGAGTGATGAATGTATTGATTTTACAATGATGTGTTTTTTTTTTTTTTTTTTTTTTTTTTTTTTTTTTTTTTTTTTTTTTTTTTTTTTTGTGTCTGTGTACAGCATAACTAGTCGAAATAATGCTTCAATTTCAAACTTTGGGGGTGGTTTCCGATGGCAAAGTGGATATCCTTGGTGCATTATAGAGGTGAAAAGTAAACATTTTCCAACAGTTTTCAAAAAAATCGAATTATTTATTTTGCTATAACTCAAAAACTAATCGATGTAAACACTTGAAATTTTCACAAAATATTTATATTAGCGTTCTCCATACACAGTTAAATTTTCAAAGAATTTTGTCTTTTTTTGAGCTATTTATAGACAGTTGAAATTTTCAATTTTTTTAAGTATTTTTTTTTTAAATAACGATAAAAATTTTTTGGCCGGCCAGAAAATCTTGAAAATTTAATACAAGGTTTCTTATAAGTTTTTCTTAAAGTTATAAAAAAAAATACGAAATCGTTAGTCACAATTTTTTTTTATAAGTGCTTAAAGTTCAAATTTATACGAAATATGTCAAAATTGCGAAAATTGGCAAGTAATTTTGTGGTTAAAAAATCGTAAAAATTTTTTCTTTTATAACTAAGATTTGAAAATTTGGTACAAAGTTCTCCATAAAATTTTCTTCAACTATCTGCAAAAAAAACTCTACCGGACTAAAACTGAGTGATTTAAATTTAAATTTTTACAAAACCGCGTTAAATAACGGTTTAGCCTCAAACGATTTTTGATATTTGTTGTTATTCAAACAGTATAAGTCGTAAATACTTGAAAATTTTACCAGTTATTTAGATTGCCATTTTCTTTACGTGATTTGATTTTCAAAACATTTTGACTTTTTTTGAGCTATTTATAGACAATTGAAATTTTCAATTTTTTTTTATTTTTTTTTTATAAATGTTGATAAAAAAAATTTAGCTGGGACAAATTACTTGAAAATTTAATTGAAGGGTCTACATAACTTGTTCTAACTCTCATTCAAAAATTATAAAAATACATAGGCACAATTTTTTTTTATTAGCATTTGAAGTTCAAATATTGACAAAAATTCGTCAAAATCATGAATATTTTTCACTATTTGGTAGTTAAAAATTTATAAATATTTTTCTATCAAGAGCTAAGAATTGAAAATTTAATACTATGCTGTCCATAAGTTATTTTTAGAATAATTATAAAAAAGTTTGAGGATTGTTCAATTGAAAAAATTTACGAGTGTTTAAAGTTTTAATTTTAATTTGAAATCAAAAATACACGACGTGTAAAATCACGTTTTATTAATAAATAATTTTCGATTTTTGTTATTTTTAAAAAATTACTAAACGTAAGATCTTGAAACTTTTACTTAAATGTTTGAATTAGTTTCAAAATAGAATATATGATAATATTTCCTGGACTGACAAATCATCTCCGTTCAGAATCGTTTTTCGTATACAATGATACCTATCATTGCATTCAAATTTAACCTACCATAGTCCGAGGTCCACCCCACCCCCTAATGTACAGCAGAGCGATACTCACTTACCGGCTTTTTAATACTTAATATCTCAATAACAATATTTAAAGCATTTATATATATTTTTAAGATTATTTATTATAATTTTAAATTTTAAAGTAATTTTTTAATTTTTGTTTTAACCTCTGGTATTTACCATCATGTACACGGCTGTAAATACAAGGTAGCAAAGCTCATTTGTAATTTTTTGCAGAGCCAGTGGAATCTCACACAAAGTCGAACGGAACGTTTTAAACGTGTCATTTCAAGTGAATCAGTACAGGTCAGTTATATCAGACCTGCGCAACGAGATCTCTCGACTGAGGACCAAATTGGACGAGGGCCGTGCAAAGTCTTCGAGTGGCCAGCATAGCGACACGCCTGTAAATCAAATAAGGGACCAGATTGTGGGCACGTTCCGTGAACAAATGAAGCTTAGGTACAGTATCTGTATATACATTAGTTAAGTAAATACATGACTTTAGATTCATCCCTGGCCGTAACATTTTTTCCATTTATTTAGACGTAAATTGTATCGATGCATATTTTTATTTTATAGTTCATACAAGATGGCAGATCGACTAATTTCGAAACATAATACTAATACATGTACCTATTGACATTTTCATCGTAGAAAATAATATATGAGTGAATCATCGCATAAATGAATTTCACATACGACGAGATCATAAATTTCAATTTAAAATATTTGATTAAAAATAAAATTTCAGAAATAGTAGAGGACTATATAATATATAATAAATATTAATAAAATAACTTAAAAATAAAATAAATATTACATTTTCAGATCTTAATATTAACCATTATCAATTATTTTATTAGCTGAAACCTCCAAAAATTAAGTATACATTTTCAAAATTTTCTAAAACTGCTAAACAATTTGGACCAATATTTTAATATTTATATAAATATTATTTGTACACAAAATGTTTTAATTAATAATTTTTAAGGTACTATTTATATTTTAATATAAAATCAACACCCATATACCTACATCGATCAAAAATAGCTTACAGGAAAGATTATCGAGGTGAACATTTCTCAACAACGTCTTTTCGTACAAAAATGCTCACTTAAGTCCTTTGCAATCATACTGAACTTGAGTCACTCCGCAAATAGCTCCACAGCTAAAAATATACATTGATAACGGCCACGACAAATTATGTTACAGGCGAAAGCTGATGGATATCGATGGACACCTGTTGTCACTGGGCGTAGAAGCCGAACGGCAACACCAGATAATCAGCCAATGGGAGTCAAGAAACAATAAGCTTTACTGCCGCAGAACCAGCAGCCAGCGGAGGCCGAACACCAAGAGTTCCAACAACACTTCAAGTGAGAGAACAGGGCACAAATACATTAAATATAATACGAGAAGCACGCAATTATGCAATAATTGATTTAAGAAAATTTAATATAGAATTATTGCCCATTTTATTCCTAAAATTAACTATTTATTTCAAAACAAGTCATGTTTCATCATTTATAAAACTAAATACTAATCAAATTATATCAAATAACTACACAAAGACAAAACAGATTTTGGTAATTCTTTATCATTAAATTCAATCGAAAACGAACTCTTGCACAGAGAAAAAAATAATCCAGTTTTATGATAAAGTTATAAGAGAATTTTTGAAACAAGAAAGATGCATTTTATCTATAAATACATTTTAGATTGTAATTTTTATTGATAAAATACCCTTTTTTTAAGTTTTAACTTGACATTTTATTTTAGCGCTTACCCAATATATAATAACACCGCACGCCACTAATATATAAGTATATATACGCATAATATATATAGTATAGTATAAGTATATACCTCTACGGCTATACTGCATCGTGAAACGTATTTAAATATAACTATTGAAAACGGCAATGTAATATAATATTTTATGTATATATTATGCAGATGCGGATTCTTTTGACAACGACCAGCTAAACATGCACCAGGCGTGGTCAGATTTGAGTTACATTGAACACGAACAGGAAAGGTACGTGGCGCTCAGGTCCAAGACCGTTAGCGAACTGGACACAGTCAGGCAACAGGCAGTCGCCCTAGAAAATGTAATATGCGAGCGACAAACTCTCATTGGTGTTCGAAGAAAAACCGAGAATATGATTTTAAAAAGCTTTTTTTTTCCTAGAACCTTCCAAAACGGTTAGACTCTGAGACGGAGCGCGAGCTGCTCTCGTTGATATGTCGCGTGCACGAATTGGAAGCCGACAAAATGGCGTTGCAAGGTGAACGGCTAGTCGAGTCGTACGAGCTGCGTCGCAGAGGAGATCTGTTGCACAAAATGCACCGACAACAGCGCATTACCGACGACATTATCACGAAACAGCGGCAGATCATCGAAGGTATATAGTATAATAATATATTAATATGCTTATGCAATGTGTTCCGGAATCGAAGTGTTCATGTATATAGACTGTTTTGGAGATAATTAAAAAAAAAAACAGCCATACTATAAAAATTGGAAAAATTTTTAGTATTACATATTATATTATATAATATTTATAAACGAGAAGTCGAAAACACTAGATAGGAACTAGAACTGTGATGTTTAATACCTTGACTATTTTCGGGCTCACCGAGGACTGTGGGATGGACCATTCACTCGGAATGATTTATCATCGATCATCGTTTTTTTGTAACATCTGGACTATAACTAATGTCACCATATAATATTATTTATTACTTTTCCAAAAAGAGGATACTTTCACAAAAAATTTAAGAATTACCAAAGTACCAGCTGTATAGTTAGATAAAATTATTAAAGTATTAAGAATATAATATGTACTTACCACTTCATTACTACGATAATTATTTTTACTATACGTAATACGTATTATTATACTTTGTTATACTTTGATAGAGCTGTTCCCGTCTATATGATTAAAATATTACTATCATTATATGTATCTCAACTATTAATTAACAATATATTTTCTCGTTCAATAAATCGAATGCCACTTTAAAGTTTAAACATCTTATGAAACACTTGTAAAGGATTTCACCTCGTAATCAGTGCTCGAATTGGGGGGGTGCGCAGGGGGACGGATCTCCCCTACTATTTTTATTTTTTTTTTGCGTTCCTCTACTATTTATTTTCACTTGGTCGGGGGGACGGTACAAACTAATGTCCGAAATAATTTTTATTAAAATGTGGATTTCAATTGATGTCAATTATATAACAAATTATACTATTTTTCATATCAACATTATTTTTGATATTATTTTATTAATTAATTATAATATCACAAGACGTAAGACGTATATTATTTAAGGCACAGATACTGAGATACTGGTGTGTGATAGTACTATCTTAAGCCGTGTTCCGAATGAAATGTTATCATTGCTATCATATCAGCTGACGAAGTATGTTGTCCAAAAAGAAATGTAAACGATGAAGAACATACTTATAAAAATATGTGGTCTCTTTTTAATAAAAAACAATAAATATTAATTTCTTCTTCTAAGATATTATATTATTATTTAATAAAATATATTATATTTATACCTGTTTGGATTTAAAAATGTGTTGCTGAAAAGTGGTATTCAAAATGTATGTAAGGTAGGACTCGGGGGGGGGGGGGTGTGGGGGGCAAAGCCCCCCACGGGTCTGTGTTAAATAATTTCACCCTTGGAACGCAGATTTTAAATCGTTAGATTGAGCTCCTCTACTTAATTTTTCCCAATTCGAGCACTGCTCGTAATGGTTCGATTTCCTTGTATTAATATAATATTATACATTCATTATACCAGCTGTATAGTATTCTTGATATTATATCACTACACTTTGCGATAAATACATAAATACATAAATTTCGTCGTCATACGTATTATATAATACGTATAACCACTACATTCTATAGACATCATGATCAACTATAGGTACGTCAGTGGCGTTAGTTGGGTTTTTTTAATAGGGGTGACAAAATTTAAGCAGATCGCTTTTCCTTCTATATACTTAATATATGTATTTTTGTGTAAACTTAGGTGAGGTTAATGGGTACATAATATTAAATATTTTGGTAAATTCAAAAATTGAAAAGTTGGAAATAAATTTTGTTATATACATACCAATAATATATTGGTATATAAATAATAAATACAATATGAATTACTTTAATCCATATTCCATATACATGCTTTATGTTTTTCAAAATATATTTTAACTTGTATATGCAGCAGCCATTTTCGCACACATAAATTGTAGGGTATGTCAATAAGGCTTAAGAAATGGTGCAGTTTCTAAAGATTTTATGCTGGTTGGATTTCTGATTTATCAGGTCAAAACGTGCCGTTGCCGACTGATTTGAAAGAGCTGTATCGGTCGTATCAGCAAGAAATACACGCTAACTCGTACAACACGGACGTAAACACCATACCACTGACATCTGCTATGCAGTCAATCGACAAAAGGTAGGTATACTAGATTAAAAATGCAGGTAACCTAGTAACCCTTAATGCATCCCCTAAAAAAATCCCTATATACTTGCTCTTGACTATTGTTATTGATAAGATTCAAATGGAAACAACTATTTAAAATAATTATAAACAGTATTTAAAATCAATGTCACCTATATAGCCGAGGCACGCGTTGACTGCATTTCACTAACCACATTCGAATTGCCTTCCGTTTATTTTTTTTAACGGTTACTCAAATTGTTTCCTACTTTAACTTTATAGATAGTGACCCTCGTATATTGGAATCACCTCAGATAGATATAGTTAATCGGTTTTTAGTTTGAATCTCTAACATATTGATATTCTTTTTTGAATTAAAAAAAATGTTTACGCATTACACCACAAGTCCACCCTTATCCAAGTCCTATACTATAGGAAAAATGAGTACATTTATAATAATAAGTCAATAAATATATCATATCTGACAGTACTCATAAAATTAATAATAATTTAAAAAATAAAATAATTTGTCAATAATTTAAGTTTATAAATAATTTATTATAAATATTTTAATAAATAGCTATACTAATACGGCAACAATACAAATAAATAAATAAATAAATAAATACAATATTTTTTTACTTCATTTAATAACCTAGTCCCTGCAATTAAATAATAAAAAAATAACGATTAAAAATTGTAAAAATATCATATTTTTTTTTAAAAAAATGATGTTTTGCAAATACATTAAGTTACCTATGTAAAAATAATATTTTCAAAAAAAATAAAAATTGTTAAAATAATTTTTAATGTTTACATCTCTTAAATTAGTGGCCCTAATTATAATATACCTAGTTACTCACGGTCACCGCAGTAATATTTGTAATATGCACTGTAAAATATCTTGTCCTATAGTTTACTCGCTTATACGCTAATTATACTCATTACTCATTACTCAGTTGTCTAAACTTAGTTTACCTACAAATTATATTATCATAAACAATAATACATACTACAAAAATACTATATATATATATATTATATATAACATGTAAATAAATGTTTTGTATAATACGTATTATGTGTTATTGACTATATTGTATTAATAAAATTGCAGTTTCGAGAAAGCAACCATCGACGACCAACCGGACAAAAATGGGACATATAATATCGCTGAAAGCCGTGGACAGCCGATTACACCAGAATCGAGACTATGCACAACTTCGAGGTATCTAAAGCTGTACAAAGAATAATTTATCAAATATACCAACCCCATTTTTCCGTTAAATAATAAATCAACTTAAATTTTGATTTTTAAAATTTTTAAGAATACTTAGATTTTTATATCATTTAAAGAGTGCCATGTGGCAATTTCAACCTTTTTTTTAAAATTATAATTCATAATCCCCCTTTTCCTGTAAATTGTAAGCAGCTGACTTATTTGAAACTATCGACTAGATATTTTTGAGGTATTTAACTTTGTACCTAATATCTAAGATTTATAAGTAAATTAATTAATAATAATCTATTTTATGATTTGTAAAATTGTCTGAGTATAATAACATTAATAACTAATAAGTATACAAAATGAAATACTAAATTTATTTTATATTTTTGTTAACCTTTATTTAGGTATAAAGTAGTATACTATCAACTATCAGATCATTATTATTAGAATATTAATTTTAAAAAGCGGGTAAGTTAGTATCGCTCTGCTGTACATAATAGGGGGTGGGGTGGACCTCGGACTAGCGTATAGGTTAAATTTGAATGCAATGATGAATATCATGGTATACGAGAAACGATTCTGAACGGAGATGATTTGTCAGTTTAGGATATATTATATTTAAATATTGTCATATATTCTATTTTGAAACAAAAAATATAGTTACTATAGTTACTTTATAGTATCTGTTTATTAATAAAAAGCGGGTAAGTAGGTATCGCTCTGCTGTATATTAGGGGGTGGGGTGGACCTCAGACTATGGTAGGTTAAATTTGAATGCAATGATAGGTATCATTGTATACGAAAAACGATTCTGAACGAAGATGATTTGTCAGTTTAGGATATATTATATTTAAATATTGTCAAATATTCTATTTTGAAACAAATAGTATAGTTTTTATATGTTACTATTGTTACTATGGCCAACATTCGCATTATGAGCGTATGAAATTTAATTTAAATTTTGACATATTTCGTATAAATTCGAACTTTAAGCACTTATAAAAAAAAATTGTGATTAACGATTTCGGATTTTTTTCATCACTTTAAGAAACTTTGTATTAAATTTTCAAGATTTTCTGGCCACCCAAAAAATGTTTATCGGCATGAAGAAAAAAAACTTAGAAAAGTCGAAAATTTCAATTGTCTATAAGTAGCTTAAAAATGGTCAAAATATTTTGAAAATTTAACTGTAAAGAGATAACCATAATATAAACATTTGGTGAAAATTTCAAGTATTTAAAATGATTCGTTTTTGAGTTACAGCAAAATCAAAAAATCGATTTTATCGAAAAGTGGTTTTTCGTAAAATTGCCGTTTTTCTGTCACTTTTTTTTTGTTTTTCTCGATTTTTTTGAAAACTATTTGAAAATTTTTACTTTTGACCCCCCCAAAGTACCAACTAGATGAATTTTTCTATTCAAAGAGGGGCTGAAGTCAAAAATCGGAGCATTATTACTGCTCCAAATGTTGTCGTCAGACACAAAAAAAAAAAAAACACACATCATTGTAAAAGCAATACATTTTTCACTTCGTTCAGAATCTAATAGCTAATAGATAACAAAGCTCAAAATATTTGAAGGATTCCCAAAATTAAATTTCCCGATTTTTAATCTCAAATAAATGGCAGCCCTAGACAAAATCGTTTTCCTAACAATATTATTTGTTTAGTAGCGTTGAAATCAATTTATTATAATATTTTTATGTATTGTAAATTGGACAGTGTTGATATTATCTTGATTATGACTTATAATTGGTTGAGTGGGTGGTTGTTGGTTAAGTCGCGGGTGGACGTTCTGAAAGTTATGATGAAATTTCAAACCTACAAACATAATTTAATATATAATAACATAAATCTGCATATTACATTATAGGTACTTCTGCGCCACTGAATTAATAAATAAAAATATGCTAATTTTCACTCGTCACTATCTATTCGTTACAGCAACGAGAGCTTGGCGGCTGGCTTCGACTGGGAAAAGGACCTAGGAAGTTTACCACCCATCAATCAATCGACTGTCGTTCCACACTCCAGAGACGAAATTCCATCGCCCGTTCCGGCTTCCGTGCTGTTTCCGCCGATTTCCAATCGCTTTAAATAAGGTTTATCGATTCTTCCCGTCTACTCGTTTATGTCTTAAATAGAAATAGAAATAATAGGTGCCTATATATAAGTGTGATAAACTGTACAGACGTCGCAAATCGCGTAGTAGGTACCTACTGCCATTTATTTTTCTAAGACACATCGATGTAATATTATACAGACATATTATATACTCATACCAATGATAATTCTACACCATATTCATACTATCTACATTTTACATATAACATAATATATAGTTTGCAACATGACCGTTTGCTTTTAAACTTAGCGCCCTGCAAAAAATTTGGATAAAAAGTCAAAAAATAATTTATTAGGTACCTATACAATTTTTTAGGTATTTACATTTAAATATCTATATACCTTTAATAACTCAATACCTATATTGTTAAAAATTTTTGAAATTATGGCGGGTACTTACATATTCTTTCGTAAATGTATACATATATGTATATATATGATATAACATGTACGCTAATAATAAATAAAAAATATTTAAATTTTTTACTATTCATAAGTTTGTTAATTCGTCTACAAATAATATATAGGTACCTACTTGAATGTCTATTTATTCCTATCACGATCGATCGATATTATACCAATAGATTAGCCATTATACTATGTACTAATTTATAAACCCATAAGTAAATAATTAATAGGTATGCATTAATTAATTAATTAATTGTATTATAAAATTGTTAGTTATGACGTCATAAGTTTGTAACGTATGCTTAAAAAAACAAAAAAAAAACTAATTTTTTAATTTTTTTTTTGTATAGTTAGCAAATACCATTACAATTAAAGTGAATATTTTATTTTAAATATACGATCAACAAATATATTCAACGTTTTTCAATCAATTTGTGCGCAAATAATCTAAAATCTCCATATCACTTTCTAAAAATAATATAACTTTAGATACTATAGATTATTATTAGAATTAGAAACTAATAGTACTCATGAAGTCCTAATTTTTAAATTGGGCATCGAAGCCACCTACCTATTTACACAAAATCTATCTGACTACTTTTACCATTATATCAACCAATATATTTTAATTCCTACTTGTTTCCTTAAATTATTTCCAATAATTTCTCATATTATTATAATAAAAACTCTAATAGTATTTTATTATCCGAATCGGTGTATGTATGAATAATAAATAACACAATATTCGAATTTGAATAAGGCATGCTACAGCCTACAGGTAACCACGATGGTGTATTATACTTATACAGATACAAGGTACTGGGACCCACTTGGAGAAACTTAATAAGGATTTTTTTTTAATTGTGACAGTTTTCCAATTTCTGAAAAATATTTGAATCGGTTACCAAATTTTTCACCAAGGTCCGACAAAAAACTTAAAAACATGCTGCAGTCTATGTCGGAATTTTTTTCATATTCAAGAATTATTGGAAAATGAATAAAATCTTGAACTTATTGAATTATTTTAGGCGGTCCAATTATTTCCCCTTCGTGGGCCGGACCTGGCCCGCGGGCAGCCTATTGGCTATTGCCGACCTATGGGCCATGACCTATATTTTATTATTTTAAACGTGAAACTTGGAAGTTTAAATATTTATAAAATGTTGTTACTGTTCAAAAGATTAACGCAGATAAATGATAATTTTACTTTCATTAGAAGAACCTATGCGGAAAGCTCATAGGTGGTACGCAAATAAAATTTCCCTAATTTTTTTATAAAAATAATAAATGAAATGGATCATAATTCAACTTAAATATTTTATATTAGCTGATTTATATACAGGATCGCATGAGGATTTAGTATTTACCTATTGAAATTTCTCCTGAAATAATGGAGATATCGTAATTTTGTTGTTGTTTTTTTATGAGACTCGTGAGTCGTGGGGAAAAGAATTATAAGTATTTCATATTTTAATTTATTTGTTAAAAACACTAATTTTGAGAAAAATTGTGAATTATTTAATACCATATAAGTGCCACTAGTGCAAGTGTTATCAAACATGATGTCCGCGGGCTCGTTCCCGTAAATAGTACAAAAATATTCTCAAAACTAAAAATAATATTAAAAACCATAATACTAATGAAAATTAAATGTTGAAACGTTAAAATGTTCAGAAAAATAAACTCTACAAAATGGCTATCTTTGATTTTTTTTTTTTTTTGGAAATTAGTAATTACTAAATAAAAAATTATTTTTTAACTTTTTTTTTACAAAAACAGTAAATTAAATCAAAATATGAAATACTTGTAGTCCTTGTCCCCGTGAGTCTTTAAAAAAACCATAATGATGAAATCTCCATTATTTCAGCCATTTCAGAAGATATTGCAATGGGCCAATCCTCGATCATGGAGCACTCTATATATATCGACGACACGAAAATCGACAATAAACAAATTTTGAGTAGACAAATATCAGCAATAACCGAATCCAAGTATGATTACAGATATTTTGAAACATAATATATAATCGCTAAAAACCATATTTCACAGTATTTTTCTGAGGTTAATCCAGGAATAAAATGGATCATAATATACTCTTTTGAAGAAGATTTAGTAGGTATATATAAAGAACGTTCCAGATACTATTTTGGCAAAAGAATCATGTATTGACCGAAATACCTAGTGACTCTGCTCCAAAGATAACTTTAAAACCAAAAAGATCTCAAATATTTTACACAATAAATATTAAACCATTAAATATGCCTGTATTTGCATAATTGTGTAGTTCCTAATAAAATAAATTCTAACCTTTACAATATTGATAAGCAAAGAAAAAGGTAATTTGATAAAGAAGTACCTACATAAAAATGTTCAAACTATGTAAATACTAGATAGACGCGTGAATACAAGGTTGTGAACCGCTGTAATATAGACATTAGTCGAAATCATCAAGCACAATTTTTACATTTTAATATAATATATTATAAAACACTATTATAGGTAGGTATGCAGTAGAAAATAATCCGATACTTCGAAACTGCTTAAAATAATATATCACGGTTACTGGTTAGTATGAATAAAAAGGTATGATGAACTAATAACTCCTATATATGACCCATTATATAGTTACAGCCCACAAGTGACTACAAGTATTTAAAGCCTAATGTTTACGAAAATATTTATTAATCTGACCACACGTGTCTTACAATAATTGGTATCTAACCGACACGTCGCCTGATAAAGGGGCTTAAGTAGGCAATTTGAATGAATATTTAAATAAATGGCAATTTTTTTGTTAATTATCGAATATAACAATTATTAAAATAATTTAAAGAGGCATTGACAAAGTTAATTTAAGAAACTACAGGCCCGGATTGGACCGGCGAGCAACCGCGCTGAGCGCGGTGGGCCGAAAGATTATTATGATACATGGGCCGCTTGCTAAAATATTTAGCTAAACTAATTGGGCCAGTAAAATTATTGTGCTCGGTAAGTTTCTGGGTTCCAATCCGGCACTGAGATACTATATATTTTATAAAAACTAAAAACTGTTTTGGCCATATAATGCCATGTTCAATAAACACAAACTTATGTCCTAATATTTATAATGCCTTTTAATAATTAAATTATATTGTTACTTCTAAGGTATTATAGATAAAAAGTTAAGATAATAATATTTTTCTTGATACATTTGTTTTTATATATAAACTAATTCTATAGTTTTTCTTAAAACAAAATTAATAAAATATTTTATGAATATTTACTAATTATTATTTAAAATTTAATTAAATAACATTAGTAAAATAATGCAAAAAATATATTTGTTAATAAATCATAATACCAAATAACCCTGAATTAAAATTGTTATTGGTTATCTAACCTTTAGTTTTAAAACTGAAATATTTACTATATCAAGTTTTTAAAATCAAACTTATAACAATAAAATTTAGTTTTTTTTTAGTATATTCCGAAATAATAAAGTTACAATATTTTACATCTAAAAAACAAAAACTATAATCATTCATAAATCATAACACTATAAATCTAAAACAATGATTTAACAATTCTTAAATAAAAAATAAAATACAATAGTTTTTTAAACATTTTAAAATAGTTACAATTATTATTGCATAAACCTGATCTATTTAGTATTTGGTAATTAATAAACCTGTTACTAGTAAAAATAAATTTTTAATATTATTATATGGTAATAGATCAAATTTATTTCACATAAAAAATTAAACATTTTATGGTTAAAAAAAAATCGTATACTTTTCTATTAACATTTTTTAGGAGGAATGCTAATATTTCTTAACTTAGTCGTAATCAAAAAAAATATATATCAATAACAAAAATTATAAGACTAATAATTGTTAGTTTTAAAAATAAGAGATTTTGTTACAGTTTCCATTAAAGTAAATTAAAGATATTTAAGGCCCATTATTAATGATTTTTTACAATTTTATTGTAAACTAAAATTGGACCCAAATTAAAAATTAAATATTATTTACTCATTTAGTCTATATTATGTTATTGTATCAAAAAAATCGAATTATACTAAAAGAATTGAGGAATGTTAATATAAATTAACAAATTAAAATTTGGCAACTTTTGGAAGTTTAGAAATTATTCAAAGTATACACATGTTAATTACAGAAACATATAATTATACAATATAAATATGTAACTAATTTATTTAATAAGTTATTGATTTTTAAGAAAATTCATACTCATCAATAGAATTAAAATTTCACAAATTTACTATGTTGTTGTTGTAATAATTTCCTTAATATCATTAGATTCAAAAACATACATTTTGATTTTTTTGCAAAACTTATTGCTTTGGTTACAAGGTCTACAAGTTATTTAAATGTATTAGATTTTTTTAACATAGAGGTATTAAAAATGCTATTCGTGAACACTGTTTACAGCTTAAATACAAATAAATTATTTAGCCTCTCCAAAATACTTCTATTAAAATTTGTTCAGCATTAATTTATAAAAATAATATTGGTACCTAGTATTAATTGCATGTAAAGTATTATTGAAGAATGAATATATAAAATATTTTGTCAATAGCATGAATATCCAATGAAAATATTGCATAGAAATATGATTTTGTTATCGTAATAAACTATGCTTTATAGTAACCGAAGTTCAATCGTAATTGTTCCAAGAAGACAAAAGTAAGAATTGTTTGAGGAGCCAATCTCACAAACGCTGGAACATAACCCTAAACAAAAATAAAAAATTACACAAAAATATTTTACAAGAGTAATAATCTTACCTTAAAGAACCCCATTGGTCCTAGCTTGGCAGTATATCTAACTAAATCGAGTGTACCCTAGAAAATGTATTCAGTTTAAATTAAAAACAAATGTATCATTATAATTTGTTATTATTTAATTAAAACATACTGAAAATTCGCCTGGTTTAGCATTCATTGCTCGGGTTTTTAACACATCCAGAGGTTGAGTTAGAGTTGTTGCAACAGCACCCTACAGATTTAGTAAATAATGAAAATTGCATCAAAAAATAGTTTAAATTGTGTTCCACTCACAGCAGTAAGACTAGATAAAAAGTGTGTAGTGGAGTTGTCACCAAAGTAACCTGATGATAATAATAATTGTTTGACTTGATCATAGAATGATAATTGTCCAACAGTCATTAAAACTGCACGCATTGTAGCTGTTGATGCACCCGAAAATAATCTGGTAAACCCTTCTTCTCGCCAAACACGTATAAAACCATCAAGAGCATGTTTATAACTAAAACCATTAAATTATATTAAAATTTATTTATTACTTTATTAAAAGAAATCATTTAAATGTGATGATTAATGAGGTTTATCTGTTTAAGCGTTTATTGTTTCACATCTATATCTCATCTCAATAAATAATATTTTCTGTATTCAAAGTTTTTCATAAACATCCATGTGTTGGATTGAATATTGACACCCAAAACTTTGATTTTTCTACAGAAGTTGATACAATGCACAAATCAAATGGATTCAAATCGTGAAGGTTTCATGTTAAACTAATAAATATATGCACACCAAAGCTCTGTTAATACAATGTGAATACTGAATTAATAAAATGTTAGTATATCATCACACTCATACTTTCTGCGGTTTTCCAGTGGTAACTTTACATCATTCTGCATTCGTACGTTAACCATATCAGCTGGGGTTCCAACAAACCCACCAGCCGCCCCGGCAGCAGAAGCCAACAACACTGTTTTATAGAATGGAACATTTTCACCAGGTTTGGTCATTGCTTGTTTTCCAACCTAAAATTAAATAAAATTTTCAACAAATTTTAGAGGTTGACCAAACACTTAAATGCAATACCTCATATATTCCAAATCGCACAGTTGAATATGACAGTTGTCGACACAATGAAGCTGAAATACCTGTATACAGCGAGAATACTCCTTGTTCCCTGACGATTTTCATTGCTAAACGGCCGACGGAAATTTTTCCTTCTTGTTGTGTTTGTAAATGTACCTGAGTATCAGTATCAAAATAGTTGATTCAGTCATTAATACTCGTTTAATATTTACCTTGAGCAAGTCCAGTGGATGTGTACAACATGCGGCACCAGCCGAACCAATTCCACCGAAATACCATCGAGATAACTTTTTACTTTTATCATTGGCTGCCATTTTATTACTGTTCTGCAAAACACGACCTGGTAAAAGAACAAAATTATTCATAAAAAAAATAACCAAATTTATCAGTAAATATTACTGTAACTTATTAAAATAATTCTACATATACTTAACAACATTAAACAAGTAATAATCGTCTATTCTATCGGTAATTTATTTAGTGCATGATGTCAAGGTGACAACAAAATCCAAAAATTTTAACTCTAATGGGAATTCTAGTGAAAAAATTTCAATGTATCTACGGTAGAAACCCTTACCGGGAAAAAACGAGACAGACGTAGTCGAAGTTTAATGAATTGCTTGTTGTTCCCGGGCGTCCTTACATGAACTAACAACTAACTTATCAACTTTCCCCTCGGGCTGCGGTCATGATTAATACATTAATATTCGTCTCGGCCGTGGGGGAATGTGTACTATACTTCATCGGTAATTTGGTATAATATAAGTATTTAACGGAGTGTCGATTGCCGGTGTATCGTTGTAAAGGGCGTAAAGGGGGGGTGAAGGGCAAATTGTGATAATCCAAGGTCAAAAAAGTCACACGATAAGAGAATTAAAAAAGAAACTTGCTCAGTAAGTTGCTCACAAGCCCAACGGACTGGAAACGAACTTGTTATCACAAAATAAAAGAAGATATTATATTATATTATTATTATTTTGATTTTTTCACTGAAATATTGATCTTAGATATTAGCACAGAACAATTAATTAATTGGTTATTAATTAGTTGAAAGGTATATGGTCCAAAGTGCTTAGTCTCAAATCTCTCAATTCACAAGCAGTCATTACTTTATTAGTCAAGTCGATATCCTTATACACATATAATATAATTAGGTATAAATTATTTTACAAATAATTATTATACTATCATTAATATCAATAATAAATTGTGTATTAATATTTTTGTTTTATTTTTTAATTTTTTTTTCTATAATAATATTATGTCGTTATGTCAATATTTCTATAAGCACATAATAGATAAAATATATAATATGGATATCTACACTCTACTATCGGCCACTCGTGACTCGTGAGTACTCGATGTCTCAATAGTCGATGCTCAATACCTACTCTATAGAATAATAATTAATTATTAATCTCTTTTATTAACTATCAATTTATAAATTATTACTTCATGATTTATGACATTTATATTTATGTTTTTAATCTTTATTATGATGGACCTCTGTCAATCATGCATTCATGCAGCTGTAAATAACGTTATCAATAGTAATCACTGAGAACAGCTGATGATAGTCATAAGGTCTATGGAGCCATGGAGGCCACAATTTAAGATATCTTAAATCGTGATGGAGGTACAGCTCACGGAGGTAGTGAGTTCTTTGATCTCATAACAAGTCTATAGAGTACGATTTAAGATACTATCTTAAATCGTGCTATAGAGTTCAGCCTTTCATTGTCTGTGGTTCAGATTTGAAGGCAAATACCTTTTTTGATAGTGATAAGTATAAATTTACTGTAGAAAAATTAGTTTTGTTGAATCTCTATGATAATGAGTACCTACTAATTGACAAAATAAGTGGCAAACTGGCAAATATGTGTCAATGCTCTTTAAAGTGTAAGTTTCAGCCGTTTCAGGGATAGCATTTCATATTTTACCTATATTTCCAATCAATTATATTTATATTTCCTACCTAACGTTAAATTTCTGATTCGTTTTAGTTAAACAAAAAATGAAAAAGTATTTAAATTGTGGTCTCTTTATTAAATATTAATTACTAAAATTAAAATATGAAATAATATTTTTATTTTTAACGTTTCTTCTTTATTTTTTCATCTGCTATGAATTTGACACCTATGCTCTACAAGATTTGCCTAAAAAAAAACCCCGCAAATTTAGTCCCCGAAAAAATAACCCCATATGCGATTTTGTAAGATTTTAAATAATAATAATTGTCTAATATTCAAAACTAAAATGTATATTCTAATAAATACGTGTATAGGAATATTTTATAAAATATTTTAATTATTAAGTGAATTATGAGCATTTTCAAATAGGTATTTAATATTTTTCATACTTATAAGTTATAACTCACCTAAAAATTAAAATATCGTAAAAATCAGATTATAACAGATTATGCTCTTACCTAAAAGTTAAATAAAAGCACACTAGATATATTGCGGGCGCAACGTCCTCTTAAGATATGGTATATCTTAGTATCTATAAGTCATCCTATATTTTATACTTGTATTGTTAAAATATGGACTTCCTAGTCTGCCAATGTTTCTTCTCGCCTAGTTACTAATAATACAATAAAATAATAAAATAACCAATAATATATAAATAAAAAAAAATGTAAATAATTTTAAGCAAATAGTCAATTTTTTCAATTACCGTCAATAATATATAAATAAAAAAAATGTAAATCATTTTAAACAAATAGTCAATTTTTAATAAAATATTCATATACGCGTATTTATTAGAATATACATTTTAGTTTTGAATATTAGACAATTATTATTGTATCATTATAATGCGTTGGTCACACTGCTGGTCTTCAGACGTCGGACCATATTATCACCCACCGATGTACTGATATTTTGTTATTACATTATTATTATTATTTAATACATTAAATTTTTATTTGTCAATTATTATATATTATTTTCTAAGTTTCTAACCTAGTTGTTAGTTGTAAAATATTTTATATTGTATTTTGCAGTGTCATGCATCGTGCGAGAAGCATGCGCTCGCTAGCATTATTATATCATTTATATCATATTTATTTTTTATATTTTGTTTTTTTTTACATGTGCGATCTCTTATGTTTGTGTGTCGCGAGGGACACACATATGTTAACACAATTATACAAAAACATTTAATAATATAATACAGTCCATTTATTTAAACATAGCGCGAATAATCGATTCGAGTGTGAATTGAAACGCGCGTAAACATTTGGTCCATCGACGCCGGATAATACCACGAAACAATGTCAGTCAATAACGAGCAAGATAATCTAGATCACTCATATCATCAAGATCCCCTTCAAACCATCGCAACGTTGAAACGGCGACGCGGCCAGTTAAAAGCCGCGCTTACCAGAGTCACCAGCTTCATCGATCGATTTACACACTCTCCAGATGCAGTAAGCGAAGCAGCCTCCAGGTTATCGGCATTACCTCCCCTACTTCAACAATTTGAAATCGTACAAACTAAAATTGAAGAAATTGATATCGAAAATGACGAGCAACACTCATTAGACCGTGACGATTTTGAAACAAAATATCACAGCACCGCAGGTAGACTCACTAGATTAATAAAATCAACAATTCGACCAGAAATTAGTGATGCTTGCGACACAAACGCAACTTACAGAGAACAAACACCTCTTAGTCAAGGATCGAGTGGTACAATGTCGATTCGTTCACATTTACCACGACTACCATTGGAACAGTTCGACGGTGATTATAATAAGTGGCAACGATTTTTCAACTGCTTTAAATCTCGAATACATAACGAACCATCGTTAACACACATAGACAAGTTTCATTTTCTACGATCATGTCTGTCAGGACCACCACTTGATTTGATAAATTCATTAGAGGTAAATGAATTATGTTATGATAATGCCATGAGTGTTTTAAAGCAGAGGTATGACAGAAAAAGATTAATTACAGAATCACATATACGATCATTATTAGAACTGCCAAAGCTTGCCAATTCAACAGCATGTGACCTGCGTAGCTTTCTACTTAAGTTCTCAACACACTTAGAAGCACTACGTGCTCTATCACGCCCTGTAAAGTACTGGGACGATCTATTGGTAGGTATTGTAAGAGCAAAACTAGATACTAAAACACTAGAACAATGGGAACTGTCAATTACAGTAAACACTGAAGTCAGCATTAAACATTTGACAGAATTTCTAGAGAGTAGAGCGGGGTCGCTGGAATCGTTCGAAAACCAAACATCAAGCCACACAGGTACCAAACTACTCAAACAAAAAAAAGGCTATAATTCCACATCTCTTTTAGCCACTCAAGCCAGTCAAGAAAAGTGCCCAGCCTGTGCAGAACCACACAAGGTCTACCGATGTGAACGGTTTAAAACAATGTCGATTCAAGACAGGTATGACATAATAAAAAAACACAAATTATGCTTTAATTGTTTTTCAGCTGAACACACAATTTATGAATGCAAAGCTTCCTTATGTCGACACTGTCATCGCAAACATAATTCAATGCTACATGGATTACCATACCAAAAAAAGTCAGTCTCGGATATAAGTCAACCTTCCAAGCCAACAGCCTCTACTGATAACAACATACCATCACCAGGTGACAATGAAATACAGTCAACAGTAGCACTTCAAATGGCCACAACTACACTCCACGAATACTCTGAAACATCTCAAGTATTACTGTCTACTGCAATTGTCTACTTACAAGATAATAAAGGTAACCTGCACCAATGTAGAGCAGTTTTAGATTGTGGATCTCACATTAACATCCTATCACAAAAAATAGCAACGTTGTTAGAGTTGCCTAGCCAACGTAGTACACTCCAAATTAGTGGTGTAAATGGTGTTTCGACTAAACCTTCCAAATGCTGTCAAGTATTAATTAAGTCTCGTTATTCACAATTCTCATCTGTTATAAACTGTCAGGTTTTGCCAGTCGTTACAATGCCATTACCAGCACTCAACTTAGATACATCCTCCTGGTCTATACCACCATCAGTTCAGCAGTCACTAGCTGATCCGCTATTTCATTCAACGTCCAATATTGATCTACTACTTGGGAATGAAATATTTTTTGAAGTTTTGTTAAGTGAAAAGATTGCATTACAAGGAGGCTCACCATGGTTATGCAAAACATTGCTAGGCTGGATTGTAGCCGGAAGGACAAAGGGCCAACCATTAAAAGTTAATAAAAAACCTAAACTTCATATCTCATGTTTACTTAGTGTTACAGGATGGATGTCACCGCATCAATCGCCTACCAGAGCTAATGAAAATGAAGCATGTGAAAAAATGTTCAAGGATACGCATAAGCGTGGAGTAGATGGCAAGTTTATTGTGCATTTACCATTCACTCAAGACCCAGTAGTATTAGGAGACTCTCACAACATGGCAGTTCAACGCTTCCTTAGTGTGGAGAAGCGACTCATGAAAGACCCAATACTGCGTTCTAACTATGTAGACTTTATGAGTGAATACCATCTTCTAGGTCATATGTCTAAGGTTGATAACCCAGGTACTCATACTGAAGGGTACTACTACTTGCCACACCATGCTGTGGTTAAAGAATCAAGTACAACTACTAAGGTGCGGGTAGTATTTGACGGTTCTGCCAAGTCAACCACAGGAAAATCACTTAATGACATTTTAGCTCCAGGCCCAACCACTCAACCAGAATTGTTTGACATTTTGCTACGCTTTCGAAGCCATATAGTCGTTATCACAGCAGATGTGGCAAAAATGTTTCGGCAAGTCTGGGTGCAACCACAAGACCGTAACTACCAAAGAATCGTGTGGAGAGCCTCTCCAGAACATGAATTACAGCACTACCAATTAAACACAGTTACCTATGGCACAGCATCTGCCTCATTTCTCTCCACCCGTGTATTACAAGAAATAGCATCAACTGTAGCCTCTAAAAGTTCAACAGCTGCTCAATCAATTAAAAGCGACTTTTATATGGATGACTACATCAGTGGGTCAGATTCAATCGAAGAAGCACTCACACTATTCCGTGATGTATCCCAAGCACTAAATACTGGCGGTATGATGCTACGGAAATGGTGTTCAAATAGTGCAGCTGTAAGACAGTACATATCAGAAGTATCTGACGAACCACATTTCTCATTGGATCTAGGGAATCAGAACACAATCAGATCATTAGGGTTAGTCTGGTGTCCAGAAAAGGATCAATTGACGTACAGCATATCTCAGAGGGAACAAGTTGATACCAGGACTAAGCGTAGTTTACTCTCATCGTTAAACAGTATATTTGACCCACTTGGTTTTTTAGGTCCAGTTCTGATACGTGGCAAGGTGTTTCTACAAGAGCTATGGCAAATCAAGGTCAATTGGGATGATCAGCTACCTCTGTCTGTAAAAAAACGTTGGGAGACCTTCACCAAGGATTTGGAAAACCTGGACCAACTATTCATTCCGCGATCAGTAAAGTATAACCCGCATGGTGAAATCCAATTGCACGGATTTTGCGATGCATCACAGATAGCGTACGGTGGATGTGTGTATTTGCGTCAGCAGGTTAGTGATGAGTTGTGGCATGTACAATTGATATGTGCCAAGTCACGAGTGGCACCCACAAAAACACAAACAATACCCCGATTGGAACTATGCGGCGCCCATCTGCTGGCTGAGCTAATATCAAGGGTAGCAAAATCAATGGGATTGTCACTACATAATACATATTGTTGGACCGACTCCACAGTTGCTCTAACTTGGATTCAGGGAGAGTCTTCACAATGGAAAACGTATGTAGCTAACCGAGTCACGCAGATCAATGAAGCTGTCAAGCAACAAAACTGGTCTCATGTAAGTACCAGCCTCAACCCAGCTGACCCTCTATCTCGTGGTGTATCAGCCGCTGAGTTATTGAACTTAAGCTTGTGGTGGTCAGGACCAGAGTTCTTGCAAAAACGCTTAATCAATAATATATGTAAAGCAGAATTTCAGCCACCAGATGCCAGCACACTAGAAAGAAGACCACTAAAATTCACTCTTACTACTACAATAAACCAATTTAGTCTGTCTAATCTCATTTCTAATTGGAATAAACTATTGCGCATATCTGCTATATGGTTAAGATTTATTTCATGGCTCCGGTGGCGACAAAATAGTCAAAATGTGAAACCAACTCTAGGGCCAATTAAAGTAGCTGAACTGCAAATAGTGAAGTGGCGCTGGATACAGTTTGTGCAGAACCAGGAATTTGCTGCCGAGATCAAAATTCTATCTAGTGGTGGTCTGATAACCAAAGGCCCATTAAAATGTTTATCTCCATTTATGAAGGATGGTGTCATACATGTAGGTGGTCGACTGCAGCATTCAGATGAACCGTTTGGACGCAAACATCCTGCAGTACTACCAGCCAACAACAATATCACAAATATGATATTTCAAGCACTTCACTTACGACTCTTACACATAGGCCCTCAAGGACTCCTAGCAAACATAAGAAGTGAATTTTGGCCTCTCCGTGGTAGAGACAACGCCCGAAGGATTGTTCACTTATGTCAGAAATGTTTCAGAGCCCGGCCAACTCCACTACAACAGCCAATGGGTCAACTCCCAAAGCAAAGGGTCACGCCAAGCAAACCGTTTTCTATCACCGGAGTGGACTTTGCAGGACCTATCCAAGTCAAAACAGGTATGAGGAAAATTGTACTAGTAAAAGCATACATAGCAGTATTTGTATGCATGGCAACAAAGGCTGTTCATCTCGAGCTCGTAAGCAGTCTAACCAGTGAAGCGTTTCTAGCTGCCCTACGCCGGTTCACTTCTAGGCGTGGTCTACCCAGCCAAATTTGGTCTGACAACGGTACTAATTTTGTTGGTGCTCGCAAGGAGCTTAAGTGTTACTTAGCAAGCACACACAACACTAAATCAGTAGCTGAAATACTAGTGGACGACGGCATCCAATGGGTATTCATTCCACCCAATGCCCCGCATTTTGGCGGACTTTGGGAGTCAGCAGTGAAGTCCTGCAAACATCACTTATACCGTGCTATGAACTCTTCTCACTTCAACTTCGAAGAACTTACCACCCTGTTGACACAAGTGGAAGCATGCCTCAACTCAAGGCCCTTAACTGCCTTATCTTCGGACCCTGGAGATCATCAACCCCTCACACCTGGTCACTTCTTAGTAGGGGCTCCATTACTAGCACTACCAGACAATGATGTCACAGAGATTCCCTCAAATCGATTAAAACGGTGGAAATTAGTACAGAAAGCGTTCCAACTGTTCTGGAAACGCTGGAAAGAAGAATACTTGTCTTCACTACAAGGTAAAAGTAGGTGGATACAATCACCCTCCCAGATCGAAATTGGTACTCTAGCTGTGCTGAAGGAAGACAATTCTCCTCCACTCTCTTGGCGACTTGTCAGAGTCATAGCAACACACCCAGGACAAGATGGAGTAGTCAGGGTTGTCACCTTACGGACACCAAGCGGCACTGAAATAACCAGACCAGTTGTGAAGATCTGTCCTTTACCAGCCTCAATTTGAAGCCACAGCTTCAAGGTGGCCGGGATGTATCATTATAATGCGTTGGTCACACTGCTGGTCTTCAGACGTCGGACCATATTATCACCCACCGATGTACTGATATTTTGTTATTACATTATTATTATTATTTAATACATTAAATTTTTATTTGTCAATTATTATATATTATTTTCTAAGTTTCTAACCTAGTTGTTAGTTGTAAAATATTTTATATTGTATTTTGCAGTGTCATGCATCGTGCGAGAAGCATGCGCTCGCTAGCATTATTATATCATTTATATCATATTTATTTTTTATATTTTGTTTTTTTTACATGTGCGATCTCTTATGTTTGTGTGTCGCGAGGGACACACATATGTTAACACAATTATACAAAAACATTTAATAATATAATACAGTCCATTTATTTAAACATAGCGCGAATAATCGATTCGAGTGTGAATTGAAACGCGCGTCAACAATTATTATTTAAAATCTTACAAAATCGCATATGGGGTTATTTTTTCGCAGAACCCTCTACAAAGCTACAAAAATATAACAATTAACAAGATATCGCAACGTAGACAACACATTCCAATCTTAGATCTAAGTACGGATAAAGGAAAGATGGAAAATGTTCTTTTTATCTGTGGATTTAAGATTCCAGTAAACCCTTGGATCATATGATCTAAGAGTAAACCATAGACATACCTAATGGCTAATATATCATATCTATGCAGTAAACTGAGTAAACAAAAACAATAAATGAGAAGAGTATCTTTATATGTTTTGAACCGTCGGTCTTATCAATAGATAATGTGACGTCACTACTATTTGTGCCTATAGATGGTAGGTTGTCCACGTGCTCTTACTTCTTGATAGCGCATAACTTGTGTCTTGTAAAGTTGTAAACGAAAATCGTAAGTAAGTACTGTTAGTAGCTAGTAGTTACTTACTAATTACAAGGCTTATGCTTCAAGTCGGTGTTCACTGCTCCACTACACCGTTTAACCGCCGATGCGATGTCAAACGTAGACGTTTTGGAACAATTGCAGTTAGTGCTCAGGCCCGACATGTTGGACCGGCGGATCGTGTGCATCGAGGAGACTGACACTGCTAAGGCAGACGTGATCCTATCGTTTTACATGTGGTACGTGTTCACCAAGACCGATCGGCCCGTGTGCATGGTTGGTATCCGGGACACGTACGGTCACTACCAGAATGTAGGCCTAAAGTTTCATTACAACCTGCTATCAATGTACAATCAGAAACGATTTGCGTTCATCGAATCCACCGTGTCCGTTGACAGTCTGGTCGACTGCGCGAAAGACTTGTTGGATAAGCACCCCACTGGCTTTGTTTATATGGTGGTGGACGACATTAGTTCGCTGTTGCTGTTGGGTGAAAAGTTTGAAGACATTGTTGGATTTTTGGCGTTTATCAAGCGCCAACCTCGCATTTACTTTGTGTTTGGCTGTTGGAAACACAAGGCAGACGAATTGGCTAAGAGGTTGGCATCTGCTGTATCGCATCTATCAGACATCAAGGTGTCACTGGCACCATTAGTCACAGGGTTTTCAAACACTGCAACAGGCACTATGAGGATCACTACACATGAATCATTCTACCGCATAGACGACATTTCTTACCTGTACAAATTGGCTGATAATGGTCTCAAATTAACATTAAATTCAGGCACTACCAGATAAAATCATTAAGTTTTTAACATTTTATAAACTGTTGTAAAATGATATGATTCAATATGTACTATTTGTATAAAATTAATATATATATATATTGTAAATAAATATCAACAAACAATAACTTTTCTATTAATTTTATTAAAAAAAAAACACAAGCAGATAAACACTCAATGATAACAGAATGTTTCAAATTCAACAGCCATTAACAATAAACATAAATCACAGGAAATCAAAAGTAAGACATAAGTTTATAACAATCAGATCTTATTTTTAATAATTAAATAATTAAATAACTAAGCTTTATAAGGAGATAAATTCAATATTTTACATGGTTCTAAAACACTCATAAAAATTACATAAATTGTATTTTTAATAGCAATAAATAAAAATAAACAATTCCTACTATGTACAAAATTTTAAACATAATAAATTACACTATATTTGTATACATTAATTTATAGTTTTTTGTAATTTATAAGTATAAGTATATAATATAGCTAAGGTATATATATTTAATTATTATAAGTATAAAATAGTTTATTGAATTATAATTTTTAAATATTTTTTTTATTTTTAAACCAATTTAAAATGTAAAGTAATAATAGACAATAGTCAAATATTTAAAAATATTAGTTAATCCATATACAATGAGTTCTTTAAAATATAGGAATGTTTTATGCATGATTTACAGTATTATATTGCTATTACGGGTCTTACACGAGTCATTCAAGTTATACCAAACAAAATCAATCATTGGTTTATTTATCTTAAATTGCATTTGAAATATAGTTAATGTTCATCATTTAAAACTTTTAATCTCAAAAACAGACAAGATGTGCAATTAAATTATTAAAAATAATTAAATAATAAATAATATTACCAATAAAATGTATAATATGTGATACCATGAATCATACTAATGTTTTTAAAAGCCTCTCCAAAAACAAAGGACGGATAAATAATAATAGTGTAAAAAATTATTTTACTTTGTTAAATTATGTTTGATAACTTCAAAACTGTAGCTTGGTTACACCGCTTAAGCACAAATTCACATTTTGGTTGAAGCCAAGGTTCACCATCAACCTGGACTGGTAATTTTTGTAATAATTTAACCTGTTGGTCATTAAATGTTAATAATAAGCAATCAATGTAAATTTTACAATTGTATACAAATATAAACATAACTTACTCTGATCATAGATGCTTGACCAATTCTAATAGGTTCAGCAATCCCCATTTTTAATTGTGCAATATGCATGGAAGATCGTATGCCAAGTACTTCTAACAACCCATCATCAATAAACTGTGCACCAAACTCATTACCATCATTAACTCCTAATTCCCATAAATTTACTCCAGCACCCCAAGATTCAATATTCACAATTACAATGGATTCAATATCTGGTAAAACTATTCTTTTCTCATCCATGTATAACTCAATCATATTAGACAAACCTTGACACTGATGTTCTAAAAATTGTTGTGTACCGCACCCTAAATATATCATTTTATTCAACAGTGTACTATTAAATAAATATAATGGTGACTTTCTAGTGCGATGAAAATCCAATGTTATTTGAGCATCCAAACCGATTCCCAAATAGTTATACATTGTGATAGTGTTTGTTACTTTTATCTTTTTCAACACATTTGACAAAATATTCACTTTCCATCTAGTAAAAAATAATCAGCATTAGTCTTGGTTAATTTCTCTCTATATTAAGATAAAAAAAAAATTAAATTAACCTATCTAATTTTATAACTGAAACATTATCAAGAGAATTCATAAATTCAGAACAATCAGAATCTGAATATGAAGTTCCCCATCCCAATATCTTAGCCAAATCATTGCCTGTACCTAGTGGTATAATACCCACAGCAGGATCTATCTGAAAATGTTTATTTAATTATTAAAATATTTATGTATCATTGATGTAACAATGCTGAATTTATAATTACTTTTAGTTTTAAATTATGAATGCTGTTTAATACACCAGCTACTGTACCATCGCCACCAGCAACCAAGACAAAAACACATTCTAGCTGTGTGGTTTTTAACCAATCCAAAGCTTTTTCTGGGGGACAGTCAATGACATCATATACCTGTATAGGATTTAGTAGACGCCGGAAATGTGAAATTATTAAAGTTCCATCATTATTACCAGACTTCTTGTTTGCTAAAGTTTTACATAAAAAATATTTTAAAAATAAATTTAATTTTTTTATATAATTATTTACCAAATATGATTAATGGTGTCCAGTTTTCCCAACCAGGGTGAAAAACTTTTTCAATTGTTTGCTTGGATACATTTTTAAATCGATTACTTGTTTTTATACAAAATGGTGGTATAATATATTTGCGATATATTCCAAAATCACATTTCTATAAACAAATTATAATACACAAAAAACATGACTAGCAAAACAAAAAAATTAATCATAATCATTATTAATGTTTCAATAAATATTTGATATAGTAATTTTGTTTCGAAATCTAATTTAAAATTTCAATTATAATATTATATTTTGCAATATAAATGTAACATACATCTCTCAATAATCAATGATTATATATATATTATTGAGCTTTTAATTTAGTAATTGTTAACATTAAAAAAAGTGATTCAAAAAATAAAAAGTAACCGATACCTGAATAAATTGAGCTATACAATTTTCATGTGAAAACCTCCTACACCATAAACACTGAAAAAAATGTCCAAGTATACTATCAGTGTCATCATCAGAGGAACAAACACAACACGTAACATCAATTAACAGAGCTATAGCGAAAAATTGAAATAATTAATAATATTTTAAAAGTATTTAAATAATAACTACATAAAATTATAAAATTAATTACATTTGTTCCAGTGGTGAGTGAAAGTCTTAGGTGGTCTATTAGTACTTAATATCTTACAACATATTCGCTTGTTAGCTTTTTTTACACAGACTAAGTCAACGAAAATCCCACAATTATCACAGTATCGAACTTTAGATCCATGCGTTAATGTTTCACATACAATACATTCATTTGGATCCTATAAATAAATAATTACCAATAAATTGTTTTTAATAATAAACCTAGACTGATTGAATAATACTTACACTTAGTATGTAGGATGGTTTTTCAACCCACACATGAGATGACAAACCTTTGTCAGTAACATCACTTTCAGGAAAAAACCATCTAAATGCTTTAATACTAAAAATAAACACTACAATTGCGATTACGAATGCAATTATACTAGACGTCACTAAATCATCTGTATCCAAATACATGGTAAATCTGAAATACATTGAAAATTGTAAAAAAAAAACACAATTTTATGCTATTATTACGAAATATAAGTAGGAACTCATGAATGTGTAATACATAAAAAGGATAATTAATTATTTAAGTAGGTACTACCATTATCGATTTACTTTACGAATTTTGCTGAACGGTATCTATTTCTATGTTAAAAAATGAAAATACAACTGACAGCGTTTCGACGTTGCGCAGTATTTCGCACACATTATCTGACCTTTTAAACATAATTTAATGCTCAATGTGCAGTCTTTTGTTTTAAAATGGGTATTGCGTATTTTAAGTGGTAGATATTGTGTGTGTATATGATGACACACAAAACGTTTTGGTTTTATTTTTACATTTTCAAATCGCTAGTAAATTATAATGTAAATCGTACATAATCCAAACTCTAAAATATAAATATTAAATATTAAGAAATGATAACAATTTCATATCAATCCGAATTCCGAACATGAGATAAACAGTATAAACACCTTGACACAGAATTGATATTATGTATATTTTATGTATGACTGGTATGATAAATGATAATGTTATTAGAGTAAATTGTAAACATTAAAATATATAGTTAATTGGTTTAGTATTTATCGTTCTAACTTCTAATTTCTAATATCAAACTAAGGAGGTATAAGTGGTAGAACTTATCACATGACACACATAGATAATGTCAAAAATTCATAATCGTATAAAAAAATAGGACTTTCATTAAAACCTACTTTACATGAAGTTTACTGCAGTCAATGAATTAGTTTTTTAAATTAAACCACTAACTAGATAGTATAATTATAGCACCTCCACCTGGTTAGTTATATTATTAAATATATTATTAAAATTAGTTATTCAGATTCACATGCTAATGAAATTAATTTGTAAACAGGAGAGCATCATCTAAAAAGTTCAAAAAAAAAAAAAAAAAAATATATCAACTTCCGAGCCCTAATTATCACGTTTCAAAATTATTCGAAAATGAAAATCCTTAAGCTGTCGTTAACTCGTGTTATCGTTATTCATTTCATAATTTAATTGACACACTATACATATTGACACATGAATAAAATATACTAATATATACTAGTATTCTAATTTATGTAGCTAACTACTCGTATTTTGTTTTTATCTTATAACTTTAAAAAGTTAAATACTTAATTATAATTTATTTTGATATAAGCTTCATAACTTTTTGAAACCAATTGTATTCAATAACTAATTGTTTTTAAAGTAAACTTAACTGTAAATCTAATATATGTGTTTATAAAGATACATTTTATAAGCTGATAAGTGGTAGAATCAATAAAATTATGAACAAAAATTATTGTAATAAGAATGTCTTAATTTTGATAATATATTAATATCTAATAAATTTTATCTATTTAAATAAATCGTCAATTAGGAATAATAAAATAAATCAATAATGTTAACTGATAATTGGTATCTGAAAAATGTCTACAGATTATCAGCGATTACATAAAACAAAGTAAGTATTTACCAAAATCATCAAGGGCCTATTCAAAAATATTGCTCAGGGCCCCAAAATTCGTTGTGCCGTCACTGCATACTTTAAGCCCCTTAGTGTCTGGATTCAGGTGTCACCTCACCATCTGATCCTTCTTGGTTATTCCATTGCAGTACCTAAACCGGCTAAACCTAATACCTAACCTACTTTAAACATTAAATCTATAGCTCTTTTACCTTTAGCTGTTGCTTGTAATAATCTAAAAGCCTTAAAGTTACTCGTCAGCAATCCAATATGCAATGACGCAACCACGCAACCCTTGTTTTTTTTATACCTATAACAATTATTGTTTAAGTGAAATACCATCAATTGGTATACTATAGCTGTCAACAGTTTTAGTACCCCACGTTTAAAAGTCTATAGTTGCGCCTGTGCCAATATGTATTGTCTATCGTAATTTCATGTTGGTTTAGTATGCACTATATCTATACAAAATATCAGTGCTTGAACTGGAGGGTGAACGTGGGGGGACGGAGTCTGCCTTTTTTTTTATTTATTTTTTAGCATACCCCTTCTATTTATTTGAAACGGAACGCTGGAAACGCAACATTTGCTATACTTAGTGAATTTATAAATCATCAGTTTTTTTCTAATGCAAAATATATAACATATATAGCCATAAAATTTGTATATTATTTGTATAGACTATGAAAAAAAAATTGATTATATAATAGACCTTTTTTTTATGCGACCATTGCGATCCTAGATTTGTGAACGTGACGACTATTTTTCACTTTTATTATAATAATATTCCGAATGAAGTTAAACAAATAATTAACAAACTAAAAATAGGAAAATCACCCAGATATGATTTATTTTCAAACAAAATGCTCAAACATATACCAAATAAAACAATAATTTTACTTACATTCATTTACAACTCCATGTTGAGACTTTCTTACTTCCCTTTAACATGGAAGTTTTTCATTGTTATTCTCATACACAAACCTCATAAACCAAAACATTTAACATCTTCTTACAGGCCAATCAGTCTTCTTCCTACTTTGGGAAAAATATTTGAAAAAATTATCTTGAAAAGAATAAGACCGATAATAAAATCACAGAATATAATACCTCACTCACAATTTGGTTTCAGAACTAGTCATTCAACAATACACCAAATCTACCGTCTCACTGATAAAATAGTATCCTCTTTTGAAAACAAAAAAATACTGCCCTGGAGTTTTCCTAGATGTCGCGCAGGCGTTTGACCGCGTGTGGCATGATGGTCTGCTTTATAAGTTAAAAAAATTCCTTCCAGCACCTTACTATTTGTTAATCCGTTCTTATTTTCAAAACCGAACTTTTTCAGTTAGGCAAGGCACCTCAACTTCTCTATATTTCCCAATATTTGCTGGAATCCCTCAAGGTAGTAATCTCTACCCTGACTTGTTTAATATATATACATCTGATTTTCCCACAACAAATAACACAACTATTGCAACCTATGCAGATGATACAGCCATTCTTACTTCTGACACAGATCCTGAGATAGCTTCCTCTGCTCTTCAAAACCACCTTGATTTAATAAGTATCTGGGCAACAACATGGCGTGTCAAAATAAACCCCGAAAAATCATTCCATGTCCCATTCACACTCAGAAAAAAAAACTCCCCACCCCTTCAACTACAAGGTGTTGATATTCCTATTAAACCGAAGATTAAATATTTAGGAATCACAATCGACAAACGACTAACTTGGGGCCCACATCTTAAATCTAAACGAAAATTACTAAATTATCGTCTACACATGCTTCGCCCAATACTTAAATCCAAACTCTCCATAAATTCAAAATTAACATTATACAAATCTTTTTTAAGACCCATATGGACCTACGGCTCTCAAATTTGGGGTTGTGCCAAACCGTCCCAACTACAAACCATCCAAGCATTCCAGTCCATATCCCTCAGTCTCATAACTTGGTGTATATCCTTCCGTCTAATAACTCTGCCCCATGGTACGTAACAAATAATACACTTCACAAGGACTTAAAAATACAAACGGTTGAACATCTAACTAAACAATACTACACCAAATTTCACAAAAAGCTACATCTACACCATAATCCTCTTATCTCCCACTTATCATCACGTACACTTCCCGACAACCCCCCTCGACGTCTTAAAAGACGCTGGTGTCGTGATCTTTTATGATCTAAAAAAAAAAAATTTAAAATTAAAAAAATTAATTTAGATTAATTTAAATCTGAAGGGTTCTATCACTGGATGGTATCCCTTATCCTGTCACTCTGTCTTTATATTATATTGTGTTGTACATATTATCACATTTACTCATTGTGTTTTGTTAATACAGATTGTAAATTTTCAAAAAAAAAAAAAAATTATAATAATATATATAAAAAAAATATATCAAATCTATGAGTGTTTTTTCAACAAATTTTACACTAATTCACTTTTTACATCGAATAGGAAATCTATAAAAAAAAAATATTCATAACTAAGTGTTTATAAATAATTAACTTAACTAAATGAACTTGGATATATGTATTACTAAAATAGATCTTGTATAATAGACAATTATTATACGTTACAATTTGACAAACACTACCCAAAAATAAATTTACGTTTTCGTAATGTGTACAATGTTTTGAACAGATTCGTATGTCATTCAACGGCATCGCAGCCACCGAATAATCGGATCAGAATCGAATCGCACGCGTTGTCAGATCATTACAGTGGCACACGAGACAGGCAGCTCAAACGAGTGCGATACACCCGTAACGCGGAACTCAAACGAGTCACTGGAACTGTACCATCTGCTCACTAGATCCAACGTACGCGAGAATCGTCATTTCTGCGGAACGGAACCCGCTACCCGCCTTAGCTCTGCGCGTATCAAAAATGGCGATAACGCATAGGGAAACGGGGTTTTTACGAATATACTTTCTGTTTGGGAAACATACTTGAACACTTACGAATAACGTATTCCTACGAATGACTGTTACCCGAATAACCAAAGCTTGAGCTAAGGAAATGTTAGAGCTCCGAATAGGTATGAATAAAATCATTATTTAATAATACGAGTACAAGCAATATGATGTACAGGCAACATAATATGCTAAGTCGAAAAATCTTCGACAAAAAATATAAATGCTCCTATACCAGATGCCTTTCCCTAATCGTGCAAATCTGCCCGGGTGGGTCTTGCTACGACGGAGGACAGCCAGTGAATGTGAATGCTGGTCTTTTCGCCGGGCCTTTTATACCCGGTGTTCTGTGACAGATAACAAGAAACCGTAGAAACCCCAATAGTGCAATATCCGATATTCGCAAAATTTAAATAAAAGTTATTATAAGAATAAAAAAAATATTAAAATAATGAAAATAAATATAAATAAGATTAGGAATAAGAATAATAAAAATGATAATAATAAAAAGAAAAAAAGAATCTAGAACCTAATCCATGCATCCCCCCCAGACCAAACGGAAAAATCCCCCTCACGGACAAAAAATTAAAAGTTAAAATATTAAACAATTGTTTATACTTTTCACGGAATTTTAAGACTTTTCCAGAGTTTTTACCAACCCTTTTTTTTCGTATTCACGTAATTTGCGTCTTTTGAAAGCTGTTCGTATATACAATTTTTTCGTCGTTCATAGCGGTTGCGATCGCAGTAACGAGTACGACCGCCGACGACAGTCCCCCGGACGTTTTTCTTCGTTCTTTTTATTTTCGAACATAGGATCGCAGACGCCAATCGATGTACTTATACGTGATATTTACTCTATTGTTATTGCTTAAATGTACACGTATATAGTATACGTTTGATTCGAAACCCATTTGTCGATGTACAATACTGTTTTTTTTTTATTCAATAAATTACATAATCTATTTATATTATATTCTTTTTGTTTTCAGTAGCTAAACTTTTACGTCATACTTTATATCTGCAACCACGGGTTGTGCTGTATACCATAAAAGCGTTTTTCGACGACGTCTGTGTCGCACAATTATACTGTATTCATGTACATGGGTGTATTAATGAGTTATTAATAACATGTCATATATCTTTATAAATCGTAATTTGTAATGACACCGCTGGTGTCGAGCCAGTGATATGGTCTTAGGTATGTCCAATTCCTAGAAAACAAATAAATCAAAAATTGTCTTATTTTTCAATAAATCAGGACAAATAATTTGATTGCTTGACTTAATGACATAGCCAATACAATTTTTAAAATAAAATAATAATCTACATAATTAAATCTACTATAATTTTCATCATCGTTTACATAGGTATAATAATTTTCATGACAAAATGAACTCATACCTGTATACCTATAATAGAAGATCCATCTCCGGTAGCCCCTCTGGCAACAGGCCAGGAGGCATATTAGCATTCTAGGTCTACACAGGCATCGGTTATAAGTTTTGCTATGTGCTATGCGCTTTTGCCGTTTGTTGGTTTTTCCCCGCTTTATAACCTAAATTGTTATCTATACAGTATCTATTCTAAAATTTCCCTATCGCCCATAATAGCTCCGTCAACAAAAAGTATTTTATTTAAATGTTTTTTTTTACAGTAAATAAAGTGTGAAAATTTTTATTGAATGGCATAAAATTCAATTTTTTTTTTTAAATTCAAAAATTTTCAAAAAAAGTTTATGCAATACCAATCTGTTTTTAACATTCATTAAATACACAATCTGTAATTATTATTTTACAATAATCGTAACAATATGGCGGAACTAGGGGGTAAATTTTAGTGAGCGTAATTTTTTTTGTTGGCCTTTATTTAATTTTTGATATTAGAAGTTAAAAAAACTATTTTTATTTCACATAATTTGTTTAATATTTGGCAATGACCACGTTTAAAGAGATATACAAAAAATAAAACCATACACAGCGTAAAATAATTTAATGGTTATTCTATTATTATTTTTTATTACAGACAGACTAATAATAAAAATTAAAAAGAACATAATATATATTATTATTATGAATAAAAAATATAAATATAGTAAAAAATATATTTTGTAATCGATTATAGTACAAAATTAATCTCATTTATATTACTTAATACTTATGTCGTTGACATGACAAAATAAATTATTATTTTATTTTGTCATGGTCATTGTACTCGTATTACGTTGTCGTATTTTTGTAATAAAATTCGGGATTCGCTATTTCGGTTATCGATCTGGACATCATTCTAGTTAACGGTAAGATTATGATTAGATTCGTTTTAGTATACTTACTATTATATTGGTATATACTATAATAATTAAGATTCTGAGTGAAGCATGCTATGTATTGATGCTGACAGCTCAGTGGCGTAAATACCGGGTAGGCAAGGTGGGCAACTGCCACGGGCCCACAACTGACGAGGGGCCCTAGTCTAAACAATAATACTCTATTTTATATTAAATTCCAAATTTTACAATAGAATAAAAAATATAAAAATAATATTATTTTGATATACAATTTTTTTAAGTGTGTATACTATACAACTATTGTGCATTTTAAAATATCAGATTTCTTTTTTAATATTTTTTTTTCAATACAAAGGCTCTTTCATTTAATTAAATAAGTTTGTTATTACTAATTTTAATAGTTAGAAAATAGTTGTGTAAAAACCAGAATAACTTTTATTTAGTTTAATTATTGTAACATAAGTAGGTATAATACGATTTCATGAGTAAGAACAAGGTAGCTTGATATTTTTAACTTTGTTAGTTAACATTTATTATGTTTGTAAATAAGTATGTAGTATTTTTGTCATTTAAATTCCAATTATTAAAAAAGCGGGTAAGTGGGTATCGCTCTGCTGTATATTAGGGGGTGGGGTGGACCTCAGACTATGGAAGGTTAAATTTGAATGCAATGATAGGTATCATTGTATACGAAAAACGATTCTGAACGAAGATGATTTGTCAGTTTAGGATATATTATATTTAAATATTGTCAAATATTCTATTTTGAAACAAATAGTATAGTTTTTATATTATGTTACTATGGTTACTATGGCCAACATTCGCATTATGAGCGTATGAAATTTAATTTAAATTTTGACATATTTCGTATAAATTCGAACTTTAAACACTTATAAAAAAAAATTGTGACTAACGATTTCGGATTTTTTTTTATCACTTTAAGAACAACTTATAAAAAACTTTGTATTAAATTTTCAAGATTTTCTGGCCACCCAAAAAATTTTTATCGGCATTTGAAGAAAAAATAACTTAGAAAAGTCGAAAATTTCAATTGTCTATTAGTAGCTTAAAAATGGTCAAAATATTTTGAAAATTTAACTGTAAAGAGATAACCATAATATAAACATTTGGTGAAAATTTCAAGTATTTACAATAATTCGTTTTTGAGTTACAGCAAAATCAAAAAATCGATTTTGTCGAAAAGTGGTTTATCCGTAAAATTTCCATTTTTCTGTCATTTTTTTTTTGTTTTTCTCGATTTTTTTGAAAACTATTAGAAAATTTTAATTTTGACCCCCCTAAAGTACCAACTATATTCAATTTAAAGAGGGGCTGAAGTAAAAAATCGGAGCATTATTACTGCTCTAAATGTTGGAGTCAGACACAAAAAAAAATAAAAAAAAAATAAAAAAAACCACACATCATAGTAAATGCAATACATTCATCACTTCGTTCAGAATCTAAAACAATTGTAGGGAAGGATATTTTCAGTTTTGGTCTATTATGTTTGGGCATAATTTTAATATTTTCCCCGGGCGTAAAAAATCTAAGTTCCTCCTCTGGTTAGGGTCCTGGCAATCTTAGAAAAAAGCGCCTCTTTATCAATTAAAAAAATTTACAAATGTACCTACGCAATATACGCATCAATAACAATAATAAATGGAACATTGATGAAATAATTTGGAATTTTCGTTCATAATTTCATAATTAAATTTACACGTAGTTTATGTAAAATAATAAACAAAACCATACACATTTCAAAATGACTAATAAAAATATGATGTTTTGAAGGTAAAATAAAAATACTATATGTAGGCAAACTTAGCCATACACTACGCACCTGGCGGCCTGGCTATACCTAATTAATACTTATGTACTTTAATGGTTAATATTATTTTTTATTATCGTGTATTATGGCTTTAGACATAATATAAAACGTAAACTATTTATTCATATTTTAAATTATAATTTATAATAAATGCTAATAAAATAATATGCTGGCTAAATAATGTGCAGTGTTATTAATTTTCTTTTAATAAATAAAAAAAACTAATAAACTATATAATATACTTATTAAACTGTTTATTTCTTATTATTGTTTTTATTTTTTTAATTTCGTTCAAATAATAAGCATTAGTTTTTATTTTCGTAAATAATGTTTCTTCGATTACTCTTCTTATTTGTAATTTCTAAAAGATTTCAGCAACTCTTTTTAACACTTTATGTTTCTTTTTATTCAATTATAATTTGTTTTTTTTTATTCTAAATATAAATCATTACATCCTTTTAGCTTTATAGATGCACTGCACATCAATAATGAATGCAATTTTAAATTAACAATGGATTCCATATGATGGTAAGAAATTTTATTTTACTTTTATTTAAGTCTTGGCAGGACCAGATTGGTTCGACGAGTTGCCGAGTAAAACTTGATGGGCCACAACAATTTTGAGCCGTTCAAGTCACGAGGAACCACTAACCGAAAATATGTTAAGAGTTAAGAGTTTGTCCAATCCAGCCCTGAGTCTTGATCAGTACAGCTAAGTTAAACTAAAAGCACCTAATTCAAGTAAGATAATTTTATGTATTTTATAAATATATGTATAGATATATAGACTTTTTAAATTATTTTTAGTAATTATTATAGTTGTAACGTAATAGTATATAATATATATAAGTAATTTAATTGCTTTACCTACACTTATTTAATACATTTACGGATAGAGAATCACTTATGATTGGAATAGATGAAGATTCAATGACCAGCGGATTTCGGCAATTTAGTATATTGGAATAATAATTGTTCGTGTCACATCATCCCCACATTATTCGTATCGCTTAAATACCTATAATATTATTATTATTTTATTTAGTTGTCTTTCCCTTCATTGCACCGGATATATACATCGACTATGGCCGGCCGGCAACTCACACACACATAATACACATTAATCGTTTTTTACGATATTTTATATGTAGTATACAGGGTGTTTAAGTTTGTACAGCAGCTCAAATCGTATTTTTATTTCTAAGTTTCTAGCTAATAGGATCAAGCGGATAAGCTGACCAGTCTGCGATCTGTAAGACATTTATTTATCATTTTGTGAGTAATATTTATTTATTATTGTTGTACTGTTATAAACTAAGTAGACCCTAAGTAGATACTGTAGTTTTAATGATTCAGTTCCAATAGCTGTCAGTCTAATCTAAACATCATTTACAATAAAATATTATATCATAGACTAGTATTAATTATTGATTTATATTATGCTATATACCTATTATTATTATTATTATTATTATATACTCGTATAGTTAAAATATAGTTGGAATAGTAAGTTATTATAGTTAGAGTAAGAAAAGTGTTGAATTTAAATAATAGTAATCGGAGGATAGGTATTATCCTTTATTTAACGTAATTACTATTTTTTTCAAATAATTATAATACTAATTTTTTCGTATATTTTATTTCTATAAATTATATTTCACTAACACAAAAACAAGCAATGTATGCATTTAAATATGTAAATTATGCAAATTTAAAATTTAATATTTTTAGTTATCAATTATTTAAAATGTGCAGTTCATAATTTCTATATTCTAGTTCCGTCACATTATTAATTCAGGGAGTAAAAAAGGGTAACCCGCAAAAAATTTTACCCTATTTCATACCTGAAACCCACTTACACAGCAACAGCACCTTACCCATCACACTATTCGCAAATTTTACCCAGTTTCAGATAAGAAACTCATAAACAATTTAATCCGGTTTTGAATGCAAAACCACCAAATTTTCTACCCGATTTTGAACGCAAAATCCATAATCTGAAACGATTTGTCCCACATTTGTACCTCACTCCCCTAGAACCCTAGCCCTCAAAAAATTGTACCCGGTTTTGAACGCAAAACTCATAAGCCACCACAATTTTACCCGGTTTTGAACGCAAAATCCATAATTTGAAACGATTTGTCCCACATTTGTACCTCACTCCCCTAGAACCCTAGCCCTCAAAAAATTGTACCCGGTTTTGAACGCAAAACTCATAAGCCACCACAATTTTACCCGGTTTTGAACGCAAAATCCATAATTTGTAAACGACTATCCCCCTTTTGTACCTCACACCCCTAGAACCCTAGCCCACAAAAAATTACACCCAGTTTTGAATGCAAAACTCATAAGCCACCACAATTTTACCCGGTTTTGAACGCAAAATCCATAATCTGAAACGATTTGTCCCACATTTGTACCTCACTCCCCTAGAACCCTAGCCCTCAAAAAATTGTACCCGGTTTTGAACGCAAAACTCATAAGCCACTACAATTTTACCCGATTTTGAACACAAAATCCACAACCTATAAACGATTTGTCCCACTTTTATACCTCACACACCTAGCTCACAAACAATTATACCCGATTACAGAGTACAGACACAACCCGTAATCCATAAAATTTTTACCCGGATTTTAATAAAAAAAATCCGATAAGTAGGTACCCAAAATACCTTAACCCATTTTAACTCCCTGAACTGGCTGAACTTTTAATAGGATATGACTAATAATTCCTCAGCACAAATACATAATACCTCACGCATTTAAATTCAACACTAGTAAGCTGGAAAGGGCGAATGCCGTGCTACGACAAAACTAACATTTTAAATTTAAACCAATTAAAACCTTCTTATTAAACGTATAATTTATTATAAACTATATATAATGCATTTTTATTACTCATATCGGTATATCGTATATAACACGAATTTTATACGCAAGAAAGTGCAGTTACTAATCTGCCTAACTATATCAATTATTAAAGTCCATCGACATTCGCGCATTCTCGCTTACGATGTGGATTAGGCCTACTGGGGACACCACAATAAAAAAAACGCACCTCGTGTAGTACCTCATAAGCAACACAGACGATGTTATTGCGTGTCGTTTAAAGGTGGTGAGGAAAATTACACAACACTTTTGTCTTAGTGTTTTACATAAAATATTTATTAAACACCAATAGAATAATTATTTATATCAAGAAACAATAGAAATATTGACGTTTTTTAAAGTATTAGTAGTATTACAATATACAATAGTTTTGAAAAAATAATATCCCCCAACTTATTTCACTATCAAAGACAAACAAAAGTGGGTCAAATTTAATATTTCCCGAAAAAATGTATGTAAATCTAGTAATTGAAACATTGATGATTTGACAAATATTTTATTTATTAATAACGTATTATACGATTATTATACGAATTATTAATTACGAAATGGATATAGAAGTAAAATACCGTTCATTTTGTCTGGCTTACCATCAACTTTAAGTTTATAATAAAACTGAACGATTTTAATTAAATGAAGTGTTGAAATTCGTATCTTGAGACGTGGTTTCTTCTTATCCAAGTATTTGTATATTTTGTATAAAATATTTTATACACCTCCAGTCAGCAGTGCAACTGCGAAGAGAAGTTATAGCCAGCTAATATTTGGCAATATTGAGCATAAAAAGCAACATAGCACAATCAATTTTTGTAACGTAATAAGTACCAGTGGCGTGCCATACATGTGTGCGATGTGTGAAAATGCCACGGGCCCTCGGCTTGAGGGGCTCATTATATTGCACAACGTTCCACAAACAAAACAAAAAAAGCGGGTGAATATCGCTCTGCTGTACATTAGGGGGTGGGATGGACCTCGGACTAGGGTAGGTTTTTCATAATATACGAAAAACGATTCTGAACGGAGATGATTTGTCAGTCTAGGATATATTATATTTAAATATTGTCATATATTCTATTTTGAAACAAATTCAAACATTTAAGTAAAAGTTTCAAGATCTTACGTCAAGTAATTTTTTAAAAATAACAAAAATCGAAAATTATTTATTAGTAAAACGTTATTTTACACGTGTATTTTTGATTTCAAATTAAAATTAAAACTTTAAACACTCGTAAAATTTTTTTAATTGAATAATCCTCAAACTTTTTTATAATTATTCTATGCTTAACTTATGGACAGCATAGTATTAAATTTTCAATTCTTAGCTTTTGATAGTAAAATATTTATAAATTTTTAACTACCAAATAGTGAAAAATATTCATGATCTTGACGAATTTTTGTCAATATTTGAACTTCAAATGCTAATAAATAAAAATTGTGCCTATGTATTCTTATAATTTTTTTATCGCTATTAGAATAACTTATGATGAACTTTGTATTAATTTTTAAAATATTTTGACTGCGCCAAAAAAATTTTATTGACAGTTCAAAAAAAAATTCTTAGGAAAATTGAAAATTTCAATTGTCTATAAATAGCTCAAAAAAAGTCAAAATATTTTGAAAATCAAATCACGTAAAGAAAAACATTGATTTTTTAACAACTTGAAACAATGTAAAAGAATGTTTTCAATAAAATGAATAGTTTTTAAAATAATGAGTGGTTCATGATAAAAGAATCATATTGTATATGCAAAGTTAATAAGTTCACAATTTTAATAAAATGTACTTAGTCGATAAAAAAATATTAAAATGTAACTATTTAATATTATCAAGAATATAATTAGTATATATGTATGTAAATTAATAACGCATGTCTCGCAAGTGCAATGGTATATTAATATACGAGAATAAAATATATACAATGAATGAAAAATACCAGTAATTTTAACAAAAATATAAATTAAAAATATTAAATTAATAATATCTTTGTTAATATTTAGTCAACAAAATGCTTATTTATATTTGATACTCTAAGATGAAATATTTGTTAAAATAAGAATTAACAAATTATTTGATTTAATATTTTAGATTCTGAACGGAATGATGAATGTATTGATTTTACAATGATGTGTGGTTTTTTTTATTTTTTATTTTTTTTTTTTGTGTCTGACGACAACATTTGGAGCAGTAAAAATGCTTCGATTTTTGACTTCAGTCCCTCTTTGAAAATGAAATTGAATCTAGTTGGTACTTTGGGGGGTCAAAAGTTAAAAATTTTCAATATTTTTTAAATGAGTCGGGAAAACCCCTAAAAAAATGAGGGAAAAACGGGATTTTTTACGCAAAACCAGTTTTCGACAAAATCGAATTTTTTATTTTGCTATAACTCATAAACTACTCGCCCTAAATTAGATTTTTTTTGTATCTAAATACTCAGAAAAATATTCTGATTTGGAATATGAAATTAAAACTATATTGTTATTCAAAAAAAAAAAAAAAATTAAGGATAAAAAGTATTTAAAAATATAAATTTTTTATAAAAATGTTGTTTTTTAACAACTTGAAACTATGTAATAAATATTTTCAAAAACATGAATACTTTTTGAAATAATGAGAGTTTCATGATAGAATCACCCTGTATACAGTTATGTACGAAAAGGTAAAAAATTGTTTTTAATTTCAAATGGTTCTCATTTTTTCAATCTGATATCAGTAATCAGTAGGTATATCATTGTCATAAAATATAAATTTATGTATATCTATATCATTAGATGAAGGAGGGGGGCCTTTTTTTAGTTTTGCACACAGGCCAATTTTTTGTGATAAACCGTCACTGATAACTGATAAGTATATTTGCATTAATGAAAAAGCCCAGAAAATTATTGTAATATTCTTTATTATTCTTACTTTTATTTTAATATATATATTATAATTGAATTGAATTATTTTTCTATTAGATTAGAATTTAGAACTACCTTCTACTGTGAAAATAACAGTTATTTAAAACTAAAATTAAATAAAGGTACTGCAGCTATGTATACAGTTAATAAAATAATAAATATGTATTAGTCCTTCTCAAAATCTAAAATATCAAAATTATTTAAATATTCCAGGTAAATTTTTAATTGAATATCAATTTTAATGCAACAAATAAAAATATGATTAATTAATAATACCAAAGTTTGTATATAAGTTTTAAATTTTTTCAGTTTGGTCGTTTCCTCCAGCGTCTACACACGTACGTAATGAGTTTCGCTCCGTTATCGCAAATGTTATCGCAACGCTTACGGTCTTAATAATTAAGTATTTCGTCTGAGATACACATATTACACGTTGGTCGAAGTTCACGTCTAATGTCGCGCTTTGCCAAATATGCCGTCCAAACGTAATTTATCCGATTCGTTAATTTCACCCAACGCCTACGACAACAAGTCAAAAAAACAATTTTTTGTTTCACCAAATCGGTTCTCCGTTCTCGCTACGGATGATTCCACTGATAGTGCACTCGAAATGCCCGTTTCAAACAGCTCAAACAATCCAGAAAAACCAACTATCATCGAACATGTTGTGGAGCCAGAGCCTCCCCCACTGTATATTAAAAATATTAACAATTTCTCAGCATTTATAAAAGAACTAGCAAGGATTACCAATCCAAACGCCTTTACGTGTAAGTCAACTTCTCATTATCTGATCGTTCGTCCTAGTGATCATATCAGTTATAATACAATCATTGAGCACTTAATGGATACTAACGCCAGTTTCCACACTTTCTTACCTCGTCAACTTCGTACATATAGAATCGTGATCAAAAACCTTCACCACACTACTCTGTGCACTGATATTTCCGCCGCCTTGTTAGACAAAGGACATTCCGCGAAACACGTAATGAATATTAAAAATAAAAACAAGTGCGCCCTCCCAATGTTTTTTGTCGATTTATTTTCCCGAAATAACAACAAAGATGTCCTAAATATTACGTCTTTACTCAACACCATTGTCGTCATCGAGAAACCTCATAAAACCCGTCGTGGTCCTCCACAATGTCATCAATGTCAAATCTACGGACACACAAGAAATCAATGTCACCATACTCCTAGGTGCGTCAAATGCAGCGAAGATCATTTTTCCGAGGATTGCACAAAAGACCAAAACAGCCCAGCTAAATGCGCCCTCTGTGCCGGTGATCATACGGCCAACTACAAAGGCTGCCCAGTTTTCAATTCACTTTCAAAGCGTCTTAAAAACCATCAGAACAAAAAACGAACGCAGACTCTCAAAATAAATAAACCGGTCGAATTATCTCTTCCAAACACTTCTACTACCTCTCAGTCCAAACCGTCTTATGCATATTCTGTTGTTTCCAAGCCCAATGATATCAATGCTACTATAAATAACAATAGGTTGGATTCATTTAATGACCTTACCACATTATCTAATTTTCTGTCCGAGCTATCCTCACTACCCCCTCCTCTCTCTGCTTACAGCTGTTCTACACAAAATTAATACACCATAAATATTATTGTATTCAATGTTATATGCTATATCCCATTGTGTTAACATGCAATCTTGTTATATTTTATTCTACCTCTTATAACCTTTATATTTATATTATTATGTAATCTTGTCTGATGTATTATATATTAATTGTTGAGCTATAATGGTTTATACCGAAAGCTAATAAATAAAAAAAAAAAAAAGTTTTAAATTTTACTTATGTCTTATTGTTTTTAGTTATATTAAATGTTGGTATTAAAATATAATATAAATAAAGTAATTTGCGAGCGCAGCGAGCAACTTTGCAATGCACAGTTGGTTGAACCTTCTAAACAATAATGGCGCAGTGTTTATAGTTCTCGTAAATAAGGTAGACCCACATTACTAAAATCCCGGGTTCGCCACTGGAGACAATACATGTAGATGTAGCATCCTCACATTTGGAGGTTGAATTTAAAATTTTAAAACGATTAACGAATTTTATGTTTCTTTGGGTAACGCCTAAATTTAAAAACTAATCACGCATGTTTAAAAGAACAGTGTGCAAAATAAAAAATTGCAGGTGAACAAAAAATAGATTAAGTATATTTTGACTATTGGATACTTTAAATTTTCTATCGATGCATACTTGTTGCACCTGTTGATAATTTTGAAATTTTCATATCATTTTTTACATAATCATTAAAGAATTCAATGTTGTTTTTCACATGCTTTATTAAGAAATTGAATTTAACGTTTCTGTGTTTGTTAATTTTGACTGATCTTGCTCTTTGTGCTTGGTACTAATACATTTTTATAAGAAATCAAATTCTTTAATATTCGAGACAAATCGACGTGGATTATATGGAGGATCCACTACAACTTCGGTTTGACTGACAACTGGTCTGTAGCGACGGGAAACTCCCGAGTGCGTCCCAAAATGTCCCTTTTTTAATGTTCCGAATGCGTCCGGAATAAGGTCTTGCCCGAGTGCGTCCAAAGAGAAAAAGGTCACTACTTTGACGTAGCCCAAGTGCGTCCCAGTTCATTTAGAGTTACCCAGGGTACACCACGAGCAGATGAACTGGCTTACACTCCAAAAATATAAATATATCTAATAAATAAATCATATCTAGAGATTTGTTCAGTTTTGTATTTTTGTAAATTTTCTTCAATTAATTTAATATTTTTTTTATTGACTGATCTAATTTTTTTAGATATATGATTGGAAGTTTAAATCAAAACATTTGTGTCTATTTGAATTTTTGTTAACATTTCTAAGAAGGCATATATGTCCGGATGAGATGTGAAAAAACATGAATTCAATTTTGAATGGAAGCTTTACATCACATCACTACACATACTGCACGTGGCTGTCAAAGACTAGTTACGAATAGTATGTTTCTACGTATGGAAATAAATGCAAATTAACACACTGCAATATTATTAGTTATCAATGCATTTTATCCATAAAGACAAATATTATTAACAATAATATCGCGGACGCACATGGGATATAGCAACATTTTTAGCGATATTATTGCGGACGCAGTTGAGCTATTAAAAAGGTACGATATGATTAACGGGACGCACTCGGGCGACGCCCGTAGCGACGGTGGCAACAATGATTGTGAAGCTGATTGTCGGGTCAACTAAAAACCATATATCAGGTTTCAATATACCGTCCCCTTTTTTATAAAAAAAAAAAACACATAAATTTACTATACATATAAATTAAAAAAATCTAATATGTCAAGTGGTCAACACAGTAATTTTAGAATTTTTGAAAAAAAAATTGAAGTTTATGTTATTTAAACAAAAACTCCATACTTATTAGTTATTACTGTGAAGTGTGAAATTAACCCAATTTAAATATATTGATTTTCTCAATTTTTTCTTTAATTGTGTATCCCATATTTGATTTCTTTTTTTTTTTTGAACAAGTATCTAAAAATTATATTCTAGTTAATTATATGATACCTAGAGTACCGTGAAAATAAAATATAATACATAATCAAGGTGAATCCGTTTATTTGGCTTCATCTTTGATCAGTATTTCAATCGATCATTAAATTTTATAAATAGCTTATACTTAATGCAACGTCAAAAATAATATACAGAACATTTTTTTTATTATAACTAACTATAATTTAGAATGTAACACGTTATTCCCTTCTACATGTTCTTTTATAAGTACCAACCTACCTACGCAGTATGCAATGTATATACCTACAGTTGTTCAGAATGTGTTTCAGTTGTTATTCAGACACCGATAAGTTCTGGTCATGTGGTTTTTATAACTAACAATCAGATTTTTAACAAAAACGAACATGGAAAAGTGGAATGGAAAAGTTGCTGTAGTAACAGGCGCTTCTTCTGGGATCGGAGAGGAGACTTGCAAACAACTGGTTGAAAAAGGAATGATTGTTGTTGGTTTTGCTAGAAGAGAAGATAAACTTCAGGTACATTGTATATTAAATTAAATTAAAGTGTTAAGTTTTTAAATCAAATTTCATATACCTACTTAATAAATGTTTAATTTATATTTATGAATCAATAAAGGTTCTTATTCTGTAATAATATAGGTCGACGTGTTTCATTTTACATTCGAGTAAAAAGATAAACTGTAGATTAGTGTTTCCCGACCTATTCGATATGGCAACCCACTATTAGACAGTTATTCTACCAGTTAACCCATAAAAAATTACATTTTTTACTGCAACAGGCTTTAGTATATTTATAATTTTAATCTTCTAAACTTATAATATATTTGTGATCCATCAAACTATTTCGCAACATTGCTGAAAAGGTTTTATATAGACGGTGTTTTTTATTTTATACATTCGATTATTTCCTACTGTCATTCTTCAATAAAAGAGAGGGCTTTTTATTGAAATTAATTATTGATCTGCGTAATATGCGAGAGTTAAATGTGCAATTATTTTGTGTGAGCTTGACCATGGCAGCTGTACTGTGAATGTGACCATGAGCCACATTTCCTTCACTATTTTTTTCATCGTATCTATGTATCATAAGTCATAACACTTAACACGTTCGTCCTCATGATGTCCTATCTCAACACCATTAATTCTACCTATATAATTTACTTTATTCTTATAGTTATGTCTCTATTCAATTTTTTATAAATAATAAATACTATAATATATACTCATGATGGAAATAAGTTGTAAATAATTTGTAAATAATTATGCTTTATCAATTGTAAAACAGTCAAAATGTTATATAAATTATCAAGAAGTTGGATGACTCTGTCAGGAACACTTTATAATAAAAAAGAAAAAAACACACGTACACCTACCGGCTATACTAGTCAGCGGCGTACACAGATATTTTCAATGGAGGTGGGTTATATTAAAAATTACACACACATATATATTTATCAAACCAGTATTTAATTTTTACAGTACAAGATCTAGTTTTCTTGGTCTTTTTGCCAACTCATCGATGACCTCTTCAAGAGTTAAATGTGTACCACAGTAGGTACGCCGACAACATTGTTAAACCGTTTAATCCCGTAACCCGTCTATGTAATCAATAATTATAATTTCGACAGTGACGGTTATCTTTGATTTTAATTTTTCCACAAATACATATATGTTACGAAAATAAAATATTTACAATTTTAACCATTTTCGTATAGGGATTCGTATATTAAAAAAGTTAAAGGGGGGTTTGAACACCCCCCCCCCGTGTGTACGCCACTGATACTAGTTAGTAGTTTATAACTCAAATAATACATAAAACACGGCCAAGCTTTGAGTGGTATATGACATATGTTATAATGAAAACAAAATTAATAATCAAGAAAGAGCGGACATTTTTACGTAAAACCAGTTCCGCGGTTAAATTTGATTTTTGCTGTTATTCAAGAATGAATACCGAATCTTAGAGACTATAATTTTTCATAAAATATTTAAATTTGCATTTTCTACAAATTACTCATATACTAGAAAATATTTGGTTTTTATGGATATTTATATATGAAAAAATTATTTTTTTTTGTGAGTGAAATAACTTAAAAATTCAATACAGGTTTTTATTGTTCTTAATAAGTTGTAGAAGTTGTTCTTGCTGTTTTTAAAAAACATTAATAATATACTGTCTCAATTATTTTCATCAGCGTCTTAAGTTCAAATGTTAACAATATTCATCAAAATCACAAAAACTTAATCGATAATATTTTTGCAATTAAAAATTTATGACATTTACAATTTTAATATAGACATAGCTTAAAAATGTTTTTCTTAAAAAAATAATTTTCTCATAAGTTTTTTTATAAAAGTATAAAAAATATTCAACCATACCTATTAATAATAATAAATCTTATTATACAGTATATACCATACTATACATATATTCTATTTACGTTTGTATATAGAAATTCTATATGTAAAATACTAAAATTGAGTAATTAAACGTATAATACCGATTTTAGTTGTTTTGTTTGAATTGTAATTTACAAAAAAGGCGGGTATACGTGAGTATCACTGCAGTACGGTAGGTATATGTATACTGTGTAGTGAGTGAGTCACTGTGATGGATGTGTTAAATTTAAATTCAATAATATATCATTATTTAAAAAAAAACGATTGTTGACTGATGAGCGGTAACGAACTATCAGTCAAAATAATACATTTCATGTGATATTTTTTGATATTGCTGTACCTAGGTAGGTTGAATTAATCTTTGCAATGAGATTGAATTGGTAGTATATCATTATGTTTATAAAAACAATATAATTGTACACCTAATACCTAAAGCCTTACATCTCTATATGTATACGAATAATTTTTTTATAACTATAACAAAACAATGAATATGAATATATTTATGAATATATATCGTTGTTATCATAGCTTAAATTTGTAATTTCATCCGAATTTGAACTTAAAATGTCTATAAAAATAATAATACTTAATACTTTTATATATTTTGGTTTTAGTATGAACTACTGATGAGTAATTTTGTATTGAAATTCCAAGTCTTAACTATAAAAATGTGTATGTTTTATAAATATCCAAGAGTAAAATAATATAATAATTTTTGTGATTTTAACGAATTTTGTCAATATTTGAATTTAAAATGTTTATAAAAATAAATTGTGACTATAAATTCGTCTTATTTATTGGTACATAAACAAACTTATGAGAAACGTTGCATTACATTTTCAAGTATTTTTTTTTGTAAATATTTACACATAAAAAAAAATATAGAAAATGTCAAATTTCTAAAAATAACACAAAATATTTTGAACATTTTATTAAATCTAGAAAAAACTCATACAATTTTTTTTTGAAAATCCTATAGTTATTTGTTTTTGAGTTACACCAAAAACAAAATTAATTTTATCAAAATCTAAAATTTGGTAAAAGTAAAACACACCACATCATTGTAGAATCAATGCATTGATTACTCTGCTTCTATTCTGTCGCAGTTATCCTCAAAACTTGAATATTTGGTATGACATATTATATTATTATTAACTATACACAAGGAAAATTTTCAAATGGTTTAGATTAATTTTAAGCTATTTATTCGTATACCATCATAATATCATGATTTTATTCAAACTATTTTGCACCACGTGGGTAATGACTAATGACTAGGGCTCGGAAGTTGATGACCTTAAAAACAATAAAAAATGACCATAAGAATGACCATAAAAATGGCAAAAAATGTCCTAAAAAAATGACCTAAAAAAATTACAAATATTAGTTTTATATTAATAAAAATACATTTTTTTAAATATTTTACTCTATTTTACTATAAATTTCAAAATATGACATAGTAATGACAAAAATGTCCTTAAAATAGGAAAATTAAAAAATTAAAAATATTTGTTTTATAAGTTCATCAATGTTTACAAATTATTTAAAAATCAAAATCATTGCATTGTACAATTAGAGCGTATTTTATGTTATCGAAAGTAAATGACAAGAAACGATAAGAAGTGTGAAATCAGTAAAAATAACTAAAAATGTTGGAAAATGACCTATAAATCTCAAAAAATGACTTAAAAAGCAATAAACACCAAAAAATGCAAAAAAATGCAAAATAAAAATTAGTTATTTAGATTCACATGCTTATGAAACAGATTTGTGGCCAGGAGAGCATCGTCTAAAAAGTTCCAAAAAAAAATTAAAAATGCATCAACTTCCGAGCCCTACTAATGACTAATGGGTATGTATAATGTTTGTACCTACCTACCTACTCATGTAAGTTAAAGATAGCTATAGTAATATTATATGTGATGTTATTATAATTATACCATTTACATGATTTATTCTTGATAAAAATAAGTTCAACCTAAACATATTATTGAATAATAATAATAAAATATTATTTGCATAGGCCATTGGCGCAATTTGAGTTTTAAATTTTGGGGGCTATTATAATCTGTATGTGTATGCTCCCTCAGCTCCCTGAGATATATAAACGGGAAAGAGGATATATATTATATACAAATCATTTTGGAGGCTTAGCTCTCCCCTAACCCCCCTCAAATTGCGCTTATGAGTCTATTTGCAACATAAATGTATATATAAATATATTATATTTATTAATTGATTGATTTCTGATAATATAGGTAGATTGGTAAAATATCGCTTGGAAATATGACTGACAGAGTGACAGATCATCTTCACTCAGTATCGTTTATCATATTCAATAATATATCTTTCTTCTTTGCAGAATTCAAATTTAATATTTTCCTAATTACAGTAATTGACTAAGAAACATTAATTAGTATTTATTTAATGACAAATAACAGTTAGAGTGATTTCTACGAAATTTTAAATTTATAATTTTTTTGATCTATTAAGTAGGTACATAAATATACCTGGGTATCTAATCCAATATATTTTTTCAGGTCTTAGAAAAGGATTTAAAAGGAAAACTAGGCAAATTTTATTACCTTAAGGTTGATTTGTGTTCAGAAGAAAACATTTTGGAAGCATTTAACTGGGTAAAGACAACATTAAAATCTGTCGATGTGCTTGTTAATAATGCAGGTGTCTGGAAGCATAGTGATTTGTTAGGTAAATTGAATTAATTTATTAATTTATAATATGTTGGACATTTACAGAATTCCTAAAATTTCACTATAATACAATTATTATTAACTGTGATATGAAGTACTTATCAGTTATCACTTATGTATAATAATACGTAAAAAATGTTATAAAATGTAAAGAAAGTATTATAAATTTCGTATTACCTTGTATATCTCCGTGGAAAATCAATAGAACATTTAAATGCAATTTTTTCACAGTAGATAATTAATCAGAAAATTGTAATTGAATTGGATAAATTAAATATTTTTTTTAAATTCATTTTAAAATTTCAAGATAATTAGATAACCTATAATTGTATTATATTTTTTATAATACTTAAAAAAAATATTAAACTAGATTGAAAATCGACCAAATCGTGTAGGTATCATAGTTATAGCGTATCATTTAGCAGTGTAGTGCTGAGTTATATCTTGCCGATTTTCTTAATGTAATAAAAAACTTAATTATAACACACTACGGTAACGTGAATGAACGAAATAGGCCAGGTAGATCAAAGAACACATCAAATGTTGACTACACCAATGATTTTATAATAAATTGATATAGGTATAAGAGGTATATTATTTTATGGTTAATATACATATATATTATATATGTATAGTGGCAGACTGGCAGCGGCTAATTGCAATCAGACGTTAAAATATGTAACTGTGTTCAAATGCAATAAGTCGCACTATCATTATTAATTATAAAATAGCTTATCTGTTTATTATAAAATCAATGACCATATTGTTAAGACAAGTGTATTAACGTTACAAAATATACCTAGCTGTGTCAAAAAAACTTCGACTCTGTGTTTCAAATAATACAAGTCACTGTTAAACGTTAAGAAAACTACCATTTTAACATTTAAAAGACTATAACTGCACGAAAAAGTTTTTTGTTGAGACATAATAAAATATTTAATTAGAATTTTCTTACTATTTGCTGTGCAAACCTAGTTGATTGTATATTAAATTAATAATACTTTTTTTTTTTAATTATATAGAGTGTCCCATAAAGTGCGCAACTTTTGAATCTGCCGCTATTTTTTAAATATTGTGTTTGCAGCCTTGTTTTTATCGTTTCTAGTATCTATTTTTACTCCGATTTAATAATCAGTTGTTGTTTTCTGTATTGGTTCAGTCGTCATGGAGCGGTTTACAAATAAACAACGTATTCAGATCGTGAAAACTTATTATCAAAACTATGAAAGTGCAATTTCGCCCGGGTGACTTCACAGTAGCAACAGAACCAGTTGTTTCGAACTTTTTTATCAGTCGCAAAACTGGAGACTTATTGGGTGCTTCATTTCTTCCGAAAATCGCCCGAAGTCGCCTTACCGTCTCAGTCCCACTTTCATAATTTTGATAATAAGTTTTCACGATCTGAATACGTTGTTTATTTGTAAACCGCTCCATGACGACTGAACCAATACAGAAAACAACAACTGATTATTAAATCGGAGTAAAAATAGATACTAGAAACGATAAAAACAGGGCTGCAAACACAATATTTAAAAAATAGCAGCAGATTCAAAAGTTGCGCACTTTATGGGACACTCGTTAAATATTCTATTGATTCAATAATTTAATATTATTAAATTAAGTTTATTTTAGTTAAGTTCATTAAAAAGCATTTTGTTAAAATAATTTTATTTTTGTAAAGTCAACAATATAATATATGCATTAAATTAATAATATATTTGATAAAATTAGCAAAATTCTATGTTATTTTAACAAAATGTCGATAAAATACCTATATTATTAATACTAAGATGAAATACTAGTTAAACTAAACAAAAAAAATATTAAATCAAATAATGTAACATAAGATATAATTATATAAATTTTAATAAATTATAAATTCATAATTATAATCAATAATCATATTGGATTTTTTTTTTACTCATTTCTTATTAGTTGGTATTATCAATATTTTCAGAATATTTTGAATATTTTTCAATTTTTGGAAATATTTCATCAATTTTAGCTGCATATAAACATTATATTTCAAACGTTTTAACAGAATATAAATCCGTACTCTACTATAATAACTAATAATTATATAATAATAACAAATTATTTTTGAGCAGCGGCCCACCGGGAAACTTTCCGGTATCCCGCCGGCCCAGTCCGCCCTTGTGTAATGTGCTTTTATTTGACCATGGAAAAAAATCATTCTCACTCACTTCGGAAATTTCCTCATTTTCGCTAGGTATGGTATTTTGGATGTCAGATAATGTTGCATGCATCTCTATCACAACTTCAGTAAATTTTTTTATTGCAAAATCTTTATTTGTGTTGTCACACCACTGTGTTTTAAAAAAAGGATGAGAAACTGCTGCAACTACTAAAAAAGGATCATTAAGAATAATATAAAATCTTTTTTTTAAACTATTGTGAATAATATCTACTAAAGGACCATTAACGATAAAATGCCTATTTTGTTTCATGTTTGAATACTTATTGATAAGTTGCGAAATTGAAGGAATTAAAAATCCAAAATACATACTTTTATCTATAGTCTATAAGTACTTTGATATAGGTTTGACGATGGAATATTATAGTTCAAATCTACAACTATAATATTTTAAAGTACCTACTTAATTTTTACAGCTATGATCGTGAAGCATTGAAAACGATGGGTCATGAATAAGAATCACAAAATACTTTTGGGGTGTAAGTCAGTTCACCTCCTTGTGGTCCACCCACAAAAATATAACCTTCTTTTGGGACGCACTTGGGAAACTCCCGAATTTAGGGTTAAGTAAATTGGGTCTACGATAATTTTTGTTCATTTTGAAAGCGGTAAGTTGACGAGTCCTGTGCCAGTCCGGGGCATAAAAAGGTAGTAGGTAAAATGGGTCCCAGTATAAACCATTGGCGTAGTTATATCTAAAATTTTAAAACTATAAATCTTTAATATTTTATATTTAAATAATTTATTTTTAAATAATTCTGTTACAATAATTGTCTACGTTATATTGCATAGAATGATGTATCTGTTTGGGCCGGGAACATACACCTATATAATTGTGGTACACCGTCTGGTCTGGACACCAATTAATTCTACGCATCGATAGATAAATAAACATTACATCATTTTTAATTATTTATACCATATACCTATGTATTTAGAAAATGATATTATAAAACCACATACATTTTAATTAATTCCATTTATACAATATTTATATTATTATTAAAAAATTTGATGTGGGTAGGTACTATATATTTAACGTACTACCATTATTTTCCTGGGCCTAATTTACCAATCCTGATGAATTTGTACATTACCTATATCAATAAAATAATATAATCAATAATTGTAATGTCAGTATAAAAACTTACTGTTACCTTTATAAAACTTGCAGGAAACACAAATGATTGGAAACAAATGTTTGACACTAATGTAATAGGTCTTAGCATTTGCAGTAGAGAAGCCATAAAAATTATGGAGGAATTTAAAATCAAAGAGGGTCACATAATAAATATTAACAGGTGATTAACTTTTTAATAAATTTAATAAAAGCGTTATAATGTAAAAATATTTTAATTTTATAGTAAACTTTAAAATTATAAAGAAAGACAAATACATTGTATTATGGACTATATGGACATATGGTACTATAGTTTAGGTCTTATTATTTATTATAGTTTAATTTGATATATACTGATTGGTTATATGGTCGAATATTAACGGAATAACTCAAAATATCAGTCCATGATATAAGTTTTAATTTATTTCTAAGCTCATAACAATAAGTTATTTCTTATATATTATTATAACCTAATAAAAATAACTTATGTTGTAGTGTCGCAGGTCATTACACATTTCCACTCTTGAAAGATATTTCAATTTATAGCGCTACCAAACATAGTATCACTGCAATTACAGAATATTTAAGAGAACTGACGGGCATGAAAAATTTACCTATAAGAGTCACGGTAATTCATTAGTTTTTAAGTTTATTACAGTCTGTATAAATCGATATCAATATATATATATATATATTATTTAATTTTAGAGTATTAGTCCAGGTGCAGTAGAAACCGAAATGACTGAAGTTATTAGTAAAATGGAAGGCGTGAAAATGTTGAAATCTATTGACATTGCTGAAGCTATTATGTATGCGTTGAGTGCCCCACAGCGTGTTAACGTAAGTTAAAAAAATTTTAAGCACGCGTTATTATTATAGATTATAGATACCTAGTACCTACTATAATACTATGTTTAGAATACATAAATGTTATAACTAACACCTGTGACCTGTAGTTATCTGCGTGGCAGCGTGTGCAACTTATTAATTTTTAAGTGATTTTATAAACAATATCACCCTAACACCATTTATACTTAGTATTTTTATTTTCAGTTTCAAAATTTAGTACGGAATTTGTATAGCCTATTTCCGAACTTTGTACGATTCTCTTCCCTACTCCAGACGATGATTTCAATCATCACATTTAGACATTATTTCCCCAGAAACTCCTAAATGCCAAGTCCGGATTAAGACCTTCAGGGGCCTAGAGGCCAATACAAGATTTTGGGCGCCCATCAATGAAAACAATTCTTTAAAATTATAAAAGTACATAATAAAACAAGTTTAAATCTTTTTATTTAAGTATAACGAGAATAAAAATATTAAAAACATATATTTTATTTAAATAAGTATACACATCTACAAATAAAATGAAGTAATGTATGTAAAATTTACTTGATTTATGTGTAGCAAGTGCAGTGCTTCTTAAGTTTTATTAAAGCTTAAATTTTGCAGAACATCATTTTCTGTAAATAAAATTACGAGTATTAATTATGACAAATTATCTTGAATTTGTAAAGATCTATTTTTATTTTTAATTCTGGCCAACTTCGAATATGCTCTTTCTAAAATATAATTAGTAACAGGAATGGTAAGATATAATCTTAGAGCAATATATGAATGTTAGGGAAAATATTACTAATGTTACATCGATCATCCATTCAAATATCTTGAGTAGGTATCAACATAATTTCCCTCATATGTTTATTTTATATTTTATTTTATCATCTTCATGATTTTCGTATACATTAATGAATTTATTAATACTTTCCTCAACATCATTAGTATAGACTTAACAATTTAACATGTATAGTCTAGTTAAGAATAAAAAATGTTCATCTACTACACGATATATGTATTTATTTTTTAGTCCAGTTCTAAACAAAATTTATCAATTATTATTACATGATTTTTTTAACTCGAAATTTATCATTATCACTAAGTATAGTATAAGCTATTATATTGCACCATCAAGAATATTTTTTTTATGATTTTTATTTTATTTTTATCTTTGTATGTATTACTAATTTGGGAGAAAAACTTTCCAACAAAGAATTAATGTTATTTTAAACCGAGAATATTGTGGGCCTTTTACACGCATGGGCTCCAGGAACGTGCTCCCCTGCCTCCCTTAATCCGGGCTTGCCAAATACTATCCATACTTGGTATTGATAGGTTGTTGCTTTAGTACCTATTAGTTATTACTATATTTAGTACATGGTTTTAAACGTATTTGTGTACTTATAATTTTTTAATTTTTACAGGTCTCCGAAATCATCATAAGGCCAACAAACGATAATACGTTATCTTTTTCGAAGAAACTTATAGATATACTTTAGGATTAATATACATATGTAATTCAAACTTCAAGTATAAACAATATAAATTTATATTTCACTGTTTAAAAATAAATATTTATTATGATATATCCGTGCATATTATATTATGGATAATATTTATTATATAACTCATACAAAATTCATTTTTACCTTTATATAATTTTTACAAATTTTAATACCTATATACAAAAACAAAATATTAATAAATAGCCTTAAATATATTATAATATATTATTTTATTATTATAGAAATATATTAAATATTTTTATATTCTTTCTTTTGGTGTTTTTATTTATAATATTTATTTATATAAATGCTATGATGATACGATTTTTTTTTTTATAATAGGTTAAGCCCCAAGAGGTTAGGTAAATAAAAAAAAAATGGTTTTTTTTTTAATGCACATAAAAAATTTATTCAATGAAAAAATAAAAAAAATAACACATATTATACTTGTTTTTATGAAAATTATTTTGATTCCTCAATTTATTACTTTAACTATTTTTTTTTTTTTTTTAATAACCTAAAGTAAAAATGTAATAATGTATAGTAATGTAGTAATTTTTAATTATTGATAAATATATTATATAAATGAAAAAGTATAATTTATTTTATTGACATTTATTATTTAGTATTAAACTTATAACTAATAATAGGTAGTAATAATATTTTATGATATTTAAACCCTGCTCTAGTGCTTTATATTTTCCAATAAAGTTAACTATAAAAAAAATAGAAGCTATATACCAGAGGTCGGCAACTGGCGGACCGCGGTCCGAATCCGGACCACGGAAGGCAAAACTTTGGGCCCTGTCAATACATTGTACTTACTTCATTATGTATAAAGATTTGAAAAAGATTTTTTTCACTGGACCTCATTGATTTATTATTTTAATCTTTAAGACTCCAATAGAAATTACTTGCCGACCCCTACTATATACTATTACAGAGAATATACAATTCATAAACATTGTGTTTTTCAAAGTTTACTTCCATTACCACAAAAATTTTGAACAGAGTTCTTTAAACTTTTTTTATTCGAAAGCCATATAAAAATTTAAAATTTGTTTGTGGACCAAAATTAAATAAACACATATTTTTAATCTTGTAGAAATAAAATAAGTAATAGATTAAAAATAATATTCTAATTATGTTTCATATTTTTTTAGTTTCCAAACAATAAGACTATTAAATACTGAATTAAATAATTATAAAATATTTATTAATTTTAAATGTATAGTACCTGTAAGTTGTATTATATATTTATAATTTATATTATACAAATCAAATCTAGCCTCTCGCACCACTACTTGCTGAAATGCAGACTGCAGTATATCACATAGTTTCAAAAAATAATACCATCTGACTTTTATCATCGAACTTTTTTCCGCTTTTCAGAATGGCATCATATCTAGTTTGCAATTCCATATGACCATATACGTACGTCGTACATGTTTAAAAACTCTTGAACTTATAATATACATACACACTAGTACACACATAAAAAAAATATCAATTATTATATTGACATACCTTTGTAGATTATAATTTTTATTTTGTAATAATTAACAATGTCATTCCCATCGGTCATCATTAATTATTTTAAATTTTCGTCATCAAAACTAATAAATATATACCTAATACTCGTATATGGTATAATTGAGTTACAGTTGAATTATAATATACTATGTTACTATAATCAAGTTGAATCATTAAATGTTATAAATATATTATATTACACGACCTTAAACATTAAACACAATAATAATTAGAACTCAGGTGTTTATTTTATTTTACGATAATTATACATGATTTTTCGGATTTCACGTATGAGAAAATTGTAAATAAAAATGGCATCTAATTTGTATATCTCTTTCTATATTTTATGGCACACCTACCTACACAATACACATATAAAGATGGCGAGACTTCAAAATGATTTTTCAGTTGTTGTTTAAACGACTATAAGCAATATTAAAAAGAAATATTTAAACGAAGATGGAGAAGTGGAATGGGAAAGTTGCTGTAGTAACAGGTGCTTCATCTGGAATCGGAGAGGATACTTGCAGGCAACTCGTTGAAAAGGGAATGATTGTTGTTGGTTTTGCTAGAAGAGAACCTAAACTTCAGGTTAGTTGGTTTATTTATGTCCTAGATACATTTTATAAAAAAGTTATAAACCTGATCCGACGTTAACGTGGACTTTTTTAGAGTTTCCCACAATTATTATTTTTTTGTCTTTCTTGATAAAATCAATATTATTTAAAATAAAAAAAAACTATATTTGATGTTATAACCAATATATTGTGAAATATTTATATGCTATTTATATTTAATTATAGTGTTAAAATATAATCATTATAAATGTTATAATATATTACTTTGGCATAGTAAGTAGATAAATTTTATTTTTTAAAAAATATAAATAATATTATGATTCAATGTTTTTCTACGTTTTAACTTTTATTTATTATCAATAAAATCGTGTGATTAAATACGATGAACCAATGAATTTACTATGGTAAGGTTTATTATTCGTCGATTGCTAGGAAAAATCGACGTAGGCATTATAACGTAAAATTAATCAAAAAGACAAGTCGTACATATTCCAAAAACATATCTAAAAATCTTTATTTTGATGTCTGTACCAGGCCGATTTTGGCTTATATATTAGTTGTTTGAAAAACTTGACTATATTTTTTAAACATATTCATTTTCAGAATTAATACCTAAGTATATTATTGTATTTAATTATTTTTCAGATGTTAGAAAGTGATTTAAGAGGAAAACTTGGTACATTTTATTATGTAAAAGTTGATTTGTGTTCAGAAGAAAATATTTTGGAAGCTTTTAATTGGGTAAAGACAACATTAAAATCTGTTGATGTACTAGTTAACAATGCTGGTATTATGACGTTAACTAATATACTAGGTAAATTGAACAAATTGAGTAGTTAAATTACAAATTGATATGATGATATATTGATATGCTGTTGTTAATAATTAATTAAACTTAATATAACTAAATTTGAATATACCAAGAGTCAAGAGACTCATCAATCTATTATTGTATAGTTTATAAATTAAACTTATAATTTATTGTCCTTTCATGACTTTATAACAATTAGTACATTCTCTAAACTAACCTTAAATGTTTATATTACAATTATAGTCAAAAAATTAAACAGGACTTATACATTTAAATAGGTAATATGTTAGAGAGTAACATAGTTCTTCAGGTAACCTAGCTTCCTATAATCTATCTTTTTCTTTGTATCAAATTTAAGGAAAATGTCAAAATTATTTACATTTATAAAATTCTTGCTACTTGCAGATGCCAGATGGGTTCCAAAAGTATTATATATATTATTAGTATTCAGACCTAATCATTTTAAATTTTTATTAACCATCCCACAGCTTAACGCATATCTATAAATATTATGACTTATCAATCATCAGTCGTTAAGTTGTTGTAAATGTTTATTTAAAAACGGTTGCCAAGTCAGAGAACGGCATGTAAACTTTCTTGATTTTCAATTTTTAGAAATTTATTAATTGTTTGCGTCTTGCGATATGTATGTATATTGTATATAATGAATTTTATTTTCATTTTCATTTAGTGAGATAGATCTCTGAAACCAGATAGCGGATTTTATTGTTTGGGGTCTTATTAGATTCACATTGACTAGAAGAAGTGCAGTGAAGATTTTCAGAACTTTATCTTCAACCATTAACTCACTACAAAACTGTAAAGCTGAAAATCATAAAAAAAACGCCCAATAAAATGTGTTTTACTTTTTTTTTTTAAGCTTTGTAGAGAATAAACTATAAAAGATATAAATGTGAATCTAACAAGACCCCAAATAACAAAATCCGTTCTCCAGTTTCGGTAATCTACCAAGCTAAATGAAAATCTAACAAAAAATAACTGTTTTTTAACTGTGAAAAATAAAATAATTTGTTTTGAACATTTTTAATTTCACATTTTGTATCTACTTGATAATTTTTTTTTAATGAGCTATCAACCAACTTTTTAGCTATAGTAGTTTTGGAGAAAGAAAAGTTAAAAAATAGAAATTTTGGGATTGTTCACTCCGACGTTTTTGTGGATTCAAATTGTTATACCGCTTGGGTGTGATATCAGATATCTCTTATTAGTTATTAATAATATTTTATGTAAAAGATAGCTTAATTATCCACATACTCATTATAACTAAGTTATTCTTAGATTTATTTTTAAGTACCCATAATTTCATATTTAAGTACAATGTTGAGAAATATTAGTTACATGTAATCAATATTAATACAATAATATTAATTTTCATGTTGCTAAAATTTTGATAATATTCATACTTTCAGGAAATACAAATGATTGGAAACAAATGTTTGATACAAATGTCATAGGTCTTAGCATTTGCAGTAGAGAAGCCATAAAAATTATGGAGGAATTTAAAATCAAAGAGGGTCACATAATAAATATTAACAGGTACCTAAACGGCTAAAAATCTAAATTTAATAATATTGTAAAATTGTTATTCAAACAATTCATTTTATAATCAACTTAAAAGAATAAAGATGTATATTTAGTATTTATTATGACACAATCATTTTGTCAAAGGTACACGTTTATTGAATTTATAATTATATTATGTTTTTATTGTATAAGTAAGTACAAATTAATTTGTAGAATTAATCAAATGACTCCAAGTCTCAGATTATGTTATAAATTATTATATTACAAACTCTATTGCTTATAGAGGGTGCTGCAATCTAATTTATATTAATTTTTATATATTATACAATGTATTACTTATTTATTTATTTTGCAAAATGTTTCACATTATTGTAGTTTATATCTAAGCTATTAATAACGACTAATATAGTAATATGTATTATATTATGTAATATGTTCTAGTATTGTAGGTCATTACCAATTTCCATACATGAAAGATATTTCAATGTATAGTGCAACGAAGTTTAGTATTACTACAATCACGGACAATTTAAGAGAATTAATGGGCATGAAAAATTTACCAATTAGAGTCACGGTAATTTATTAGTTTTTATGCAATTATATATAAAGTGTATGTAAATCAATAAACTTCCATTATTATTGTGTATGTGTATTTATCCATTTGCCTTTTATTATTAGTTACTACGGACCACAATCCAGTAATAGACTAATAAACGATATCAATGAAAATAAATAAATAACTGCATATTATAATTATATTAATCGGATAGAAATTATTTTTTTTTATATTCATTAGTTCATTAATTTGTTGTATTATTATTTAATAGGTATATAAAATTTATAAATGTAGGTAGGTTTAATTATTTTAATTTTTTAGATTTTGTTTCTTTTTAAGCCGTATAGGTAAGTTTTGAATTTCGAAATAATTTAGATTTTTATAATAAGTGTTATTGTTTATTAAAATGAATTTAATTTCTATGTGATATTTATTTTAGTATAATCTTAAAATATGTATTACATATACTAAATATCTATGCCGTTGTAATATACTAATATGCTAAAATTTAATATGTAAAATATTTGAATTGTGGTGTTATTAATCACGCATCCGATAATAACTTACAACATCATAACAAATTCCTACAACAATTTTTATATTTCTTTAGGCATAAATAAGGGCCAAAATTACTTTTATGATATAAAATATTTTATTTAAATTCAAAATGAAAAAAAAAATATATACCATACAACCAGTTTTGTATTTAGGGGGGGTGAAGGAGGCAGTAATATATTGCTAAATAAAGAATTAAGTAAAAAAAAAAAATACATAATTTTGGTTACAAAATGTAGGTCCGTCAGCCTGGTACCCCGAATTCAAAATTTCGAACTCGGACCAAACTAAAAAATTAGTAACCAATTCGTAATAATTTGTAACCGCAAAATCAGAATTTGTAACCTAAGTCTTAACCCCTAACTAGACTGACGTCAGCCCAGCACCCCAAAAAAGGAAACCCCTAGTTGGAGGTTAAGACTTAGGTTACAAATTCTAATTTTGCGGTTACAAATTATTATGAATTGGTTACTAATTTTTTAGTTTGGTCCGAGTTCGAAATTTTGAATTCGGGATGCTAGGCTGACAGAGTTACAAAATGTCATCTCGTTTTAATTTCAGAGTATCAGTCCCGGTGCAGTGGAAACCGAAATGACTGAAGAGGTAAGGCATTTGAAAGGAGTGAATATGTTGAAATCTATAGACATTGCTGAAGCAATTTTGTATGCATTGAGTGTACCACAGCGTGTCAACGTAAGTTGTACATAAGTATATAGTTATATTTAAATTGTTCAGCACAAATATAAATGATAAAATAATACTGTATTTTTCGTTCATCAATATTCTATACAATCATTACAATCAACTAATCATTAAAATAATGTTATTAATTTTCATATACTTTGGAAGGTTAATATTAAACATTCGGTGTGTATTACCTAAAATTTCTTTATGTCATGTAATTGTACACTATAGGTACTATAGTTTTTTTATACTATAATTTTCTATTCATATGAATTTCCCTGTTTTTATTTTATGAATTATTTTTTTATGTTAAAATTTAAATCTGTGCAGGTCGCTGAAATCATCATAAGACCAACAATGGAGAATACATTAGCTTTTGTTAAGAATCTTGTATAGACATCAATTGAGATTAATGTACATCATGATCTGTACCTTAAGAAGGTATATGGGTACAATACAAGTAGTACGTAAATCACTATTTAAAAATAAACACCTATATAATATTATGTATGCATATTCTATTTTGTCTATGTTTTAATAAACCTAGTTAATAATCTATGTAGTATAAAAATAAACTTTCATTACCTAATACCTTTATATAATTATTATAAATCTTAAACTATTATACTTTCAATATATTATAGTAATAGCAGCGAACGCAGAGAAGAGTATTTAAACCCCTTCCGAAATATCAAGAACAAAAAATAAATTACTTGTTCCCGCCTGTATATCATTATTATTTTCATGATTATTAGATGTTTTTTTTTTTTTTTTTTTGTCTTGTAAATTTCTTTAATTACTTTATTTTATGTGTTTATACAGTTTAATTTTTATGTTAATGACTTGTTGTTAGATATGTTTTCAGACGCTTATAAATCAATAAAAAATATTCATTTTTTTCAAATGTATACAAAAAAATATTTTTCATAGAATATATAAAAATTACAATAATAAAATAAATGTTAATATTTAATATAATTGTTTTCCTTCAAAAAAATGTAATTATATATTCATCAATATGACTTAGAAACTTCAAAAAATTATTATCTATTAATTAAAATATAAGGTTACTTTATATTAAGAAAGTACTTTAATGTGTTTAAAGCCTTAGAGGATTAAACAGTATAAATAAAAACAATTATTAAATTAAAATATCATTAAGCGAAATTTATTGGTTAGCATAGGTACATAAAAACTTAGTACTTGGTTTATGTAATTATGTTGTTAGTATTATTGACTATTGTTGACACTTAAGTATGACTAGGTACCTAAATATTTTATTAGAAATTTAATACAAAATATATACCTAAAAATTCTATAGTAAGCCTACGCCACCGCTTTAATATACGTAGTAAGTACACTATTATATTTTACTATGATATAACATAAATGTCGTTTTACTGTTTTAAACAAATTATACAGCACTATAAATTATTTATTACCTAGTCACCTAAATCATATTTAAAAGTGTATAAAATGACTTTACATTGATTCATTGATACCATAAGAAATCATTCATAATAACTAATAAGTAATAACACGATCACTACATACCGTAACATTTTAATAGCTGTATTATAAACAATATTGGAATCAAAGGATTTCTTATATATTGATATATTTTTTGACTTCTTAGTTCTTTTGATCCACCACCTTAAAATCTCTATCATGTATCCGTTCAGGTGAGATTCAGTAATATATAAAGGTCTCAACATGCTATACGAACAGAATTAGCTATAGTCTTATTAGTTATTACTCTTATCTCCCAAATCGCCGGACTTAATCGAGTAGTCGTTGAGCCGCGCTCTAACATCTCTTCTTCCTAATATCCGAGTTCAGAATAACCCATGACGTATGTGAAGTTGCCCTCTCGACTTAGTTTGATCAATTCGAAAAATAAGCCAATAATTTACAAATTAACTGCAAATATCTATGCAATAGATAATTACTGCATAAGTTATATCTATATTTCCACTATTTGTAGTCGTACGTTCCGTCAAATCTACATGATTAAACTGTCGGTTAATTTAAACAATTATTTATGTTATTATTTCTTAATTGTTAATTTGAATGTATGGATTATGAGCTATTTGTATCAATATACCTAATATATGATTAACAATAAAGAAATGTGTGTACATTTTTTAAAACTCGTAATTTATTACCTAATGAACAAACTAAAATTAAAAACCAAAAAATATGTGATGATGAATTAAAAAAAATTCTTAAAAATAACTTACTCAGGTACTAATAATGAAAACTAAATGACACAAAGAATAAATACTGGCAATATTGAATATAAAGTATAAGTATGGACTATTTTAATTTGTATAGGTAGCGCATATTAAACCAACATAAAATTACGATAGACAATATATATTGGATGGCTGACAAGTAACTTTAAAACTTTTAGATTATTACAGATAACCGTCTAAAGGTAGAAGGAGCTATGAAGTCAATATTTAAGTTATAGGTTAGGTATTACTGCTGAGACGTAACCAAGAAGGATCAGAGGGTGAGGTACTGAGGGGAGGTAATCGGTCAAAAAGTCCGCTGCACATGAATTATAGGTAATCACTTAATTATAGTATATCCTAAACCGAAAAATCATCTCCGTTCAGAATCGTTTTTCGTATACAATGATACCTATCATTGCATTCAAATTTAATCTACCATAGTCTGAGATCCACCCCACCCCCTAATATACAGCAGAGCGATACCCACTTACCCGCTTTTTTATAATTATTCTAAGCTTAACTTATGGACAGCATAGTATTAAATTTTCAATTCTTAGCTTTTGATAGTAAAATATTTATAAATTTTTAACTACCAAATAGTGAAAAATATTCATGATTTTGACGAATTTTTGTCAATATTTGAACTTCAAATGCTAATAAAAAAAAATTGTGCCTATGTATTTTTATAGTTTTTGAATCAGAGTTAGAACAAGTTATGTGGACCCTTCAATTAAATTTTCAAGTAATTTGTCCCAGCTAAATTTATTTTATCAACATTTATAAAAAATAAATAAAAATAAGTTGATTATTTCAAATGCCTATAAATAGCTCAAAAAAAGTCAAAATGTTTTGAAAATCAAATCACATAAAGAAAATGTCAATCTAAATCTAGGTTAGGTTAATAGGTAGTTATATATAGGGTAGTAAATCTATGACTTATACTATTTGAATAACAACAAATATCAAAAATCGTTTGAGGCTAAACCGATATTTAACGCGGTTTTGTAAAAATTTAAATTTCAAACACTCCTAAAAATTTTTTGACTTAGTCCTGTAGAGTTTTTTTTACAGATATTTAAAGAAAAATTTATGGAAAACCTTGTACCAAATTTTCAAAACTTAGTTATAAAAGAAAAAAATTTTACGATTTTTCAACCACAAAATTACTTGCAAATTTTCGCAATTTTGACATATTTCGTATAAATTCGAACTTTAAGCACTTATAAAAAAAAATTGTGACTAACGATTTCGGATTTTTTTTTATCACTTTAAGAACAGTTTATAAGAAACCTTGTATTAAATTTTCAAGATTTTCTTGCTGGCCAAAAAAATTTTATCGTTATTTTAAAAAAAAATTAAAAATTTCAATTGTCTATAAATAGCTCAAAAAAGTCAAAATTCTTTGAAAATTTAACTGTGTATTTAGAACGCTAATATAAACATTTGATGAAAATTTCAAGTGTTTACATTGATTAGTTTTTGAGTTATAGTAAAATAAAAAATTCGATTTTGATGAAAATTGGTTTTGCGTGAAAAATCCTGTTTTTCCGTCATTTTTTTAGGGTTTTTCCCGACTCATTTAAAAAATATTGAAAATGTTTAACTTTTGACCCCCCAAAGTACCAATTAGATCCGATTTCCTTTTCAAAGAGGGGCTGAAGTCCAAAATCGAAGCATTTTTACTACCCCAAGTGTTGTCGACATTCACAAAAAAAAAACGAAAAAAAAAAAACACACATCATTGTAAAATCAATACATTCATCACTCCGTTCAGAATCTAAAAGACCACGGAAAAAAAACTAAAAGAAAAAAACCATGAAAATAAAAACCAAATTTTATATTTTGCTATCAAATTTTAGGTATTCAGAAAATTACCAATAAATATTTTGTCAGTAGAATAGAATAAAAGTATAAACACTATAAGCTGTAAATAACTGTATTACCTATAACTTTACTAACCTATAACTGTTTTATATTATACAATAAGGTATCCATAACTTTTATATTATATTTTATTCTACTGACAAGATATCTATTTGTAATTTTTATATAATTTATTAACTAACTTATTAATGTTTGTTCTCTATTATACAATGAGGTATCCATAACTTTTATATTATATTTTATTCTACTGACAAGATATTTATTTGTAATTTTCTATAATAAAAGGTACCTAAAATATGATAACAAAATATAAAAATTTGGTTTTTAATTTCATGGTTTTTTTTTCCTTGGTTTTTTTTTCCTACAACCAGACGTTATATATTATGGTAATCGGAAAAAAAATTCCTTGGGAAAAAAATCGCCAGAAAAAAATCCCGATTAAGAATCTAGGAAAAAAATCTCAATACTTTTTGTTTTTCATGATTGAAACGTCAAATTATAAAAATAATAATGATTATAATAATAATTAATTCAATATAATTATAATAGTTAATAAATGTATTTTCTAGACTTCAAAGATAATTACAAAATTATTTATAAATTATAATTAATTAAAAATATATAGATTTTAATTAAACGAAATATATCATTTATATAAATTTTAATTTTAGATTCTGAACGGAGTGATGAATGTATTGATTTTACAATGATGTGTGTTTTTTTGTTTTTTTTGTTTTTTTTTTTTTTTTTGTGTCTGTCGACAACATTTGGAGCAGTAAAAATGCTTCGATTTTTGACTTCAGCCCCTCTTTGAAAAGGAAATTGAATCTAGTTGGTACTTTGGGGGGTCAAAAGTTAAAAATTATCAATATTTTTTAAATGAAGAAAAACACTAAAAAAATGAGGGAAAAACGGGAATTTTTACGCAAAACCGTTTGCGACAAAATCGAATTTTTTATTTTGCTATAACTCAAAAACTAATCGATGAAAATACTTGAAATTTTCACCAAATGTTTATATTAGCGTTTTCCATACACAGTTAAATTTTCAAAGAATTTTGAAAATTTAATACAAGGTTTCTGATAAGTTGCTCTTAAAGTGATAAAAAAAAAATCCGAAATCGTTAGTCACAATTTTTTTTTATAAGTGCTCAAAGTTCGAATTTATACGAAATATGTCAAAATTGCGAAAATTTGCAAGTAATTTTGTGGTTGAAAAATCGTAAAATTTTTTCTTTTATAACTAAGTTTTGAAAATTTGGTACAACATTCTGCATACATTTTTCTTCAAATATCTGTAAAAAAAACTCTACCGGATTTAGACAAAAAATTGTTATGAGTGTTTGAAATTTAAATTTTTACAAATCCGCGTTAAACAACGGTTCAGCCGTTTGATATTTGTTGTTATTCAAACAGTATAAGTCGTAAATACTTGAAAATTTTACCAGTTATTTAGATTGCCATTTTCTTTATGTGATTTGATTTTCAAAACATTTTGACTTTTTTTGAGCTATTTATAGGCATTTGAAATAATCAATTTATTTTTATTTTATTTTTTATAAATGTTGATAAAATAAATTTAGCTGGGACAAATTACTTGAAAATTTAATTGAAGGGTCCACATAACTTGTTCTAACTCTGATTCAAAAACTATAAAAATACATAGGCACAATTTTTTTTTATTAGCATTTGAAGTTCAAATATTGACAAAAATTCGTCAAAATCATGAATATTTTTCACTATTTGGTAGTTAAAAATTTATAAATATTTTACTATCAAAAGCTAAGAATTGAAAATTTAATACTATGCTGTCCATAAGTTAAGCTTAGAATAATTATAAAAAAGTTTGATAATTATTCAATTTAAAAAATTTTACGAGTGTTTAAAGTTTTAATTTTAATTTGAAATCAAAAATAAACGTGTATAATAACGTTTTACTAATAAATAATTTTCGATTTTTATATAATATATCCTAGACTGACAAATCATCTCCGTTCAGAATCGTTTTTCGTATACAATGATACCTATCATTGCATTCGAATTTAACCTACCCTAGTCCCAGGTCCACCCCACCCCCTAATGTACAGCAGAGCGATACTCACCCGCTTTTTAGAATATGTATTGTAAGTTGGGACATTGGTTTATTTGATTTTATAAACAATATATTTTTTATTAAAATCTATATGTTTTTAACTGATAATAAATAATTTTGTAATAACATTTTAAAAGGCTGCATACTAGTTGCGATCATGACGTTTTTGAGATAAACAGATATAACAGTTGCGGTCACGCCAATTTAGGTAATATCTTAGTTGCGGTCATAACTTATCATAGCTGTATATAATTCACACAGCGTATAAATGTGGGAATACCACTACTTATTTGTAAAGTTTATAAATAAAATAGATTAAATTGTATACAACCAATAAATGCATGCGAAAGTTTCCACTCTCACCCTAATACTTTAGATTCTGAACAGAGTGATGAATGTATTGATTTTACAATGATGTGTGTTTTTTTTTTTATATTTTTTTAGTTTTGTGTCTAACGACAACATTTGGAGCAGTAAAAATGCTTCGATTTTTGACTTCAGCCCCTCTTTGAAAAGGAAATTGAATCTAGTTGGTACTTTGGGGGGTCAAAAGTTAAAAATTTGTGTTGGGAAAACCCCTAAAAAAATGACGGAAAACGGGATATTTTACGCAAAACCGGTTTTTGACAAAATCGAATTTTTTATTTTGATATAACTCAAAAACTAATCGATGTAAATACTTGTAATTTTCACCAAATGTTTATATTAGCGTTATCTATACACAGTTAAATTTTTAAAGAATTTTGACCTTTTTTGAGCTATTTATAGACAATTGAAATTTTAAATTTTTCTAAGTATTTTTTTTAAAATAACGATAAAAATTTTTTGGCCGGCCAGAAATTCTTGAAAATTTAATACAAGGTTACTTATAAGTTGTTCTTAAAGTGAAAAAAAAAAGATCCAAAATCGTTAGTCATAATTTTTTTTTATAAGTGCTTAAAGTTCGAATTTATACGAAATATGTCAAAATTTACAAGTAATTTTGTGGTTGAAAAATCGTAAAAATTTTTTCTTTTATAACTGAGCTTTGAAAATTTGGTACAAGGTTCTCCATAAATTTTTCTTCAAATATCTGTAAATAAAACTCTACCAGATTTAGACAAAAATTTTTTATGAGTGTTTGAAATTTAAATTTTTACAAAACCGCGTTAAATAATGGTTTAGCCTCAAACGATTTTTTATATTTGTTGTTATTCAAATAGTATAAGTCGTAAATACTTGAAAATTTTACCAGTTATTTAAATCGCCATTTTCTTTACGTGATTTGATTTTCAAAATATTTTTTTTTATTTTTTTTTTTATAAATGTTGATAAAAACAATTTAGCTGGGACAAATTAATTGAAAATTTAATTGAAGGGTCCACATAACTTGTTCTAACTCTCATTCAAAAATTATAAAAATACATAGGCACAATTTTTTTTTATTAGCATTTGAAGTTCAAATATTGACAAAAATTCGTCAAAATCATGAATATTTTTAACTATTTGGTAGTTAAAAATGTATAAATATTTTTCTATCAAAAGCTAAGAACTGAAAATTTAATACTATACTGTCCATAAGTTAAGCTTAGAATAATTATAAAAAAGTTTGATAATTATTCAATTTAAATAATTTTGCGAGTTTTTAAAGTTTTAATTTTAATTTTAAATCAAAAATACACGTGTAAAATAAGGTTTTACTACTAAATAATTTTCGATTTTTGTTATTTTTAAAAAATTACCAAGCGTAAGATCTTGAAACTTTTACTTAAACGTTTGAATTTGTTTCAAAATAGAATATATGACAATATTTAAATATAATATATCCTAGATTGACAAATCATCTCCGTTCAGAATCGTTTTTCGTATATTATGAAAAACCTACCCTAGTCCGAGGTCCATCCCATCCCCTAATGTACAGCAGAGCGATACTCACTTAACCGCTTTTTTTTTAGTTAAAAATATTGAAACATATAAAATAATAAAATATAATGTACCATTATAAGTTCATTAATTATGAGTATCTAGGTGTATTGATTTTTCCCTTCTGTTTATAATTTTTAAATATGACAAAATTCCTGCTTATTATGCTTATATCCACCTATTATACCATTTATAGATCTAATAGAATTTTATAGATGTGTATGCGTTTTTTAAAACAGTTCATCCATTTAAACAACCTAGAACAAAACTAGGAAATATTTAAATTCAATTTTGATTTATGGGACGGATCTTTCAAAGCCGGCTTTTACAGTTCAGGCTAATCCGAAAAATCCGTGAGTCGCAAACTTACCTTTTATGCAACAGATCTATTCACATCGTTGTACTGTCTCTGTTGTTTCTTGACGTTGTATGTCTCTACCTATGGCCAGTATTACCTTATAAGTTATGAACAATAATAATAAATATTGCTGTAATTATCATATTACGTTTACTCTCATATTGTAAAAATTTATTATACTATTATAGTGAGTAAATATTTCCTTTGGCTTATAACCTTAGTAAATAATGAATAATCTTTTCAATTGAAACCTTAAAAAAATATAATAATAATAATATTATATAATATAATTATATAAATATAAAATATATAATAGGTAATTAATAATATAATAAATACGATGATTTTGACAAAAATATATGTACCTATTTAACTAATTTTGAATTCTAGTTTTCGCTTTGTCAGTTGTCGGTGTATTAAGCTCACCAAATTTTTAATTATATACAATACACATATTAAACCTCCATAGTTAGCCAGTTACATAAATTGACTTATAAATATTTAAATAGATATAGGTACGTAAATTCGAAATCGATTGGCTCGAATCGAACATTAATTAATTATTTATTACACTCATATCTGCTACCACCAAACGACTATGGTTTTGATGCATGCATTTATATTTATACATTATACCTAGGTACGTTGATTTATAATAGTTTTGTAAGTATTTTTATCTCCATAAAATATCGTTAGTAAGTGCAATTATTATTGTCAACGAAGCTCATCGGATAACGAGTGTTCAATTTTATTACCTACCTAACAATGATAATATAAATAATATAATATTTAGTATATTGATCATAATGAACTGATATAGGTCACATTATACGAAATACAGAGTACAAAGTATATATACCTAATAATGCGTATGCATATTATTATTTACACGGACATATATCACAGATGGTAGACATATTATTATAGTTTATTTTATTCTGTTAATTATTATTTTTAAGGAACATCGTAATTATTACTATTACAAGTTGTAAATAACAGTTTAGTCTCATTGCTCAATTGCTGAATACTGACTTGGTAGAATCGCTATTCGCTATATAAAATTATAAAAAAATATTGAAATATTTAACTGTGATTGGCATAATAGTAAAATATAAAAATTTAATTAAAAATGCAACGATATTTTTACGCTTTTGAATTTCATGGAGAAAAAACCACGTCGTCTGCCGACGAAAATTATTTAATATTTATGTAGGTAGTACAGTAAGTCGTACTGCCCTTTGCTACCGTACAGGTACACTGGTACACAGTATCCGTCTATACTCGATAGACGGAGTATAGTAAAGTTGCACTTTGCACATTTATTTTGGGAGACCACGGCCATAATTCCATCGTACTTCATATAATATAGCCTGCGAACCGTAGACAATTATACAACAATGCTCGAATGAATGACGACTCCTGTTTACCGGTATTTGGGCCGATCGAGATCGACGGTCTCGATCCAGACGACAACGTAGCTAAATATTAAAATTTGATGCCCATATAAATCCACTCGAGTTTTTATCCATTACACAGGGACAGGGACGAATGCTACCGATCCACCGTTCTGTGTAGTGTGTACCTACTGTGTAGTCAGTACTGACTAGTGACTACTGAGCGTGTACTGTGTGAAAAATGTTTATCATCCCAATACTCTTATCTCTCGTTTATGCCAAGCGATGATCGAGATTTGTTGGTTATGATTTGTATGGATTTATTTTATTATTTAATTTTGTAATTCGTGCCTACTTGCGGTCAGTCATGAATTCACGATCGCTCGAAATTTAAATTCAAACACTGCTTAAACGTTCGACATATCCCACAGCAATGCATAGCACCGCTAACAAATAAACGCATTCTCTACATCGTTCTAGATTACGTTTTGTTGTTTTTATCGACGATCTAATTCATAGTTTTATATATGCATTTGAATAAACACAATAATTGGTAGTATGAAGAGAAGGAATGGCGATTGTGGAAAATCTCGAAAGGCCTTGAAAAGAAACAAATCCGCCACCGAAGGAATCTACTGGAGGTATAAGATCGCAATGGGGTGCAATGCATTAATCATTGTTACTATACTGTACTTAATTTTTGTTTTTAGTTCTGTACATTATCTGAAGTTGTTCGGCATTTGGCTCGTTTTGATACTACTTGATTATTTACTGCACTTTCGTTTTGAATACGTTTGGCCATTTTGGCTTCTATTTCACAAAATAGTTGAAGGAATTAAACATCAAGGATTTGTAAGTACATCTTTAGATGCTGTATAAATTATTTTATTATCTATGAAACTATTTGATTTGATGATTACTGTATGGTAAAATAACTATACTATTGTCTACTACATGATGAAAATCCCTAATTTTTTCTATTAGTGTGTACACTGAATCAACTTTTACTGAATCTGTCATTATATATTTTACAAGTAGGTACTTAGCTATAATTTTTCATTACAAATCATTATTAAATAATCAACATGTAATGCTAAAAAGCAATCATGTTGATATTCTGGACATGTACTTATAAAGTTTTTAAATTAACATGAAAAGTAGGCATTAGACATCATAGGTCATTGTTATAAATTTAAAAATAATATTTTTTTAATGTATATTTGGTCTTAGACTTAAATATTGATATATTATTTAAGTGATTTATGTCGTAGATACTCTAAAATGTAAAATAGTCTACTGTGTCTTAAGAATATTACACATATTTATATTAAGTATAGATCATAGTATAAGTATATATATATTATCATCTTTGAAGTTATAAAATGCTTAATAATATGTATTTATCAAATTAATATATTTGTATACTTATCTATAATTTTGCAGGTTTATACAGTGTTTTTTGTTTGCATTGCATTGACATCAGACATGGTGTGCTTTTTCTTCATACCTGTACATTGGTTGCTGTTCGTTGCTAGTACATATTTTTGGGTACAATATATTTACCAAGCAGGTTAGTCAAATATTAATGTAAATTTGTTTTTTATAGTTTTTATTTATTTACTTACATATTATTTATTCTATACACAATATAGAAAAATGTGTTTCTTGGCCAGTGGTAACTTTATTAGTCTTGTACATTTATGTGGAGGCTTATATCCGACTGAATAACCCTGACCATATTCCTTATAAATTGGTTTTGTGTAAACCTTTAGCTGCTAACTGGTAAGATACTAATAATATGTAAACTATAATTATATTGCTTTTTACATAAATAAAAAATAATTATTGGCTTACTAATTTTTAGTATTGGATATCCTGTGGTTACGTTATGTTTTGGTTTCAAAAGTTACTTAAGTCATAAATTGAGACAAGTGAGCATCATAAAGATTTTATTTTATTTAAATATGATTAACTAAGTGCTAAAATATCCAACCATGAATAATACTTGTATAATTTGTATACTTATTCACAATTTTTTTTAGAAACAACAACAAAGGGTTTCTAAAGAAAATGAGTTTTACCAAAACTTGTTATTAGATGCTTTGCCATTTGATAGAATAACCGGCTCCATTATACCTAGTCAAGAAAATGATGATGGAGGTAATTTTATCTTTATAAACATAAATTCTTAAATATTAACATAAACTTGTTATTTTACATATGCAGAAATATGGTTGGAATCAATTTGTGAGGTGCCTGCGGAAGAAAATGATATACACAATAATAAAGTGATATCTAATGGTAGTGTTCCACATAAGAAACCTGAAAAACAAGATACAATATGTACTGAGATACCTAATAAAAAAATAGTAACTAATGATAAATTAATGTAAGTATTTATTATTTAAGTATAAATCTTCTTTTTGTTTATCAAAATACAATGAAAATAATATTAAATTGGTTATGATAGATGTAATAGTAATCAAGAAAATCATGTAAATAAAGAAACAGAAAAAAATAAAAGGGTGACCCCTAAAGCGTCATCAACTAAAAATAATAATCATCTAAGGTGTAGTAATCAAAACTCGAGCACAAAAGAATCTACAAAAGCTAAAGGCACTTCACCGCTAAGACTAGAAAAGCCTTTAATTGTTGATCCTAAAGATATATATTGTGAAACGTAAGTTGTGTTATATTAAAGTAATGGCTTTTATTAATATATTTAACACATTAGATTGGAAAATGAGCTAAAAAGGCTTAAATCTGAACTTCATTCATGTAATCAAACAGAAAAAGAACTGAGAAATCAGTTAAATTCAGCTTTGATTGAAAATTCAAACACATCACATGATTTGACAAGGCTGAAACAAGAACACGAAGATACTAAATCTAAGTAAAATAATTAATGACTATTAGATAATATATTTTGTACTAAAATACATTAAATTGTATAGGATTATCAATTTGGTAGTAACACATCAAAATGATAGACAGATGGTGTCTCAACTTGAAAAACGTTTGTCAGATGAAAAACGACAAAGGATTTTATGTGAGTCTCAATTAGTCACAGAAAGACGACAATTAAAAAAAGTCGAAGAGCTAGCTGCTTCTAGATTATCAGCTTTATCTACAAAGTAAATATTTTACTCATGTTCATTTAATAATTAAATACTAAATAAAAATTCTTAATTTTATTTTAGACCAGAATGTACAGAAAGCTGTAAAGTTAGACGCAGGGAGCTTGAAAGTGAAGCTAAAGCATTACGCAAAGAACTTAGGATAAAAGATGAGCAGTATGTGGCAGCCCAAAAAGAAGTCAATGTAAGTTTAATTATACTTATTTTTATATTTAACTAAAGTTTTATGTCAATTGTAGGATCTTCAACCATACAAACAAAGTCAAGATAAAATTGATTTTGTGATGTCTGCGTTGTCAACATTGAAAGACAAAAACGCTCACTTAGAACACAGTCTGAGTGCGGAAACGCGCATTAAACTCGATCTGTTCTCAGCATTAGGCGAAGCTAAGAGACAGCTAGAAATTAAAATTAGTAATATTTTGAATATAATTATATTATAGTTTTTGGATAACACCACAATATTTTTTTTATTTTTTTATGTCCTTAGATAAAATTTCGTCTCAAGAAAAAGAGATAGAAGAACTTAAGTCTAAAATGGCTCAGACAATGATTATGACGCCACCAAATAATTCATACCATATGGTAAACTCTGTTGGCGGATCGCCAACAATGAGGTTTGGTGGTAGTAATTCACCACAGTCTAGCCTTGATCCAAATGCCACTATATATACACCTAAGAAAAGTTCACACTTAGTCACTGAAGCTTAATTTTATCATAAAAGTAAGTATTGTTCTGTACAAATAAACAATTTAATATTGTATATCCTAAAACACATTAGTTAATGAGCTAATGTTGTCTATTTAGTTAACAATTGTTGTTGCAATGTAAAGAAACATTTTCAAATTTAAATACAAACAATTAGTGTTGTGTATCACAATTGTTATTCATTTTTATCAACAATTCCAATTTGATCCAAACACATTTAATAGTTTTTGAAAAGCATAATATATCATTTACTTAAAAAAATTTAATGAAAAATTACTTGAAACTTCAATTTACACAGTTCTTTTATGCCTATTTGTTGATTTTAATAATTAGTAATAGTTTTATTTAATCATGTGCCATATTATTTAATAATTCAATACAATTTTACATTTGTTTGGATCCAACGGATTCACTGATAATAATATTATAAAAAGTATGATGTAAATACCAATCACCTGTACTGCCTTTTGTACTTTGGTACACCATGTATACCTAAGGTCTTTATTATTGTAAAATGTTATGATTCTTATCTTATCAGTACCACATCGAGCCTAACGGTAACTAAAACCAATGTTCAATATCCTTTATTATGTTGAATTGTATTTCTGTGATACTCATTATATTACCTAATAGCATTATTTGTAATGTTTTAGTGTTTGCATACAGAATTGCCGTGTTTTTCAAAAACTGACATCTGAAATTAATTCTCTTCTCTCTCTCTCTCTATCTCAATAGATAATAATTATTATACACATTAGATACCTCAGTAGTCAGAGAAATATTAATTTAGAAACAATTTGTATTGATAGTAATATTCTTCATTAGAATCAGTATTTTTATTGTTTACTAACATTTTACAAATACTTAAAATGATTTTAATTAATCGTTCCCCCTCTCATGTATTATGAATTTGACTTATGTTCTCGCACTTCATAATTTATTAATTATCTATTTTGATTTTGTATCCTTTCTCAGTTCTTTGACCAATGAGGTTTTCTACTTCAGTTTATTTATTTTGTTTATTTGATCTTCCAATTCATTATGTTGTTTTCTTTCTTTTCATTTCATCTGTATCAGTATCTTTGTGGTAATAGACACACAAACTCTAAGAAACTTAAGTCGAAATGAACAAATTAATATTAAGACATAATATGTTAAGTTTAAACTTAGTTCTTTTTTTAACCATTATATAAATTTGTATATTTTTTTTTTTTTTGTTCCTAATCAGAAAAATCCTGAGGGTCATTAATATTAACCCCAAAGGAGATTTTCTTTGTTAACATTTATGATTGTAATGAAAAGATTGTGATAATTTATAGACGAAATAGCTCCGATTAAAAAGAATTAAAGTGTATTAAATAGGTACACGTATATATATAAAATAAATATATTATTTTTTTTTTATAAAATTAAGACTTAATAATACGGTCATAGATTTAAAATACTTTTCATTTCGCATGCGTACTTAAAATAACTATTAATTGTTTGTTATTATTTTTTTAAATTGTTTGGTTTTTCATTTTCACTTGTAGTACAATAATAAAAATTAATACTTTTTCAGAGTATATTACTATTTTGAGTTGTTTATTCCAAAATCGTACACATATATATAAAAAAAAAATAATAATAATAAATAAAAAAGATGATAATTACCTACAGTCATTAAAAATTAATGCATTTGTTTAATGGTACCATTATTTAGAATACATCTATGCACAATATGAAACAATAAATTATCAAAATTTAAGATGCATGATATAATAATATATTGTACAAATTACAAGGATGTGAATAGAATTGAATATACTCAGTGCTTATATGTACATTTCAAATAGCAAATTGAATAATAAAAAAAGACCATTATCATGTTACGCTTAAAGTAATCTTGACAAAAATAATTATTAACATGTACAAAGTTTAAGGAACAGGTGCATCTACTTCAGGACTGCTAGCATCTGGTTCTTCATCATTATAAATATTTTCAGCCATTTGCCATACCTGTGATAAAATATTGTTAGTAAGGTTGTAATAAAAATTGTACTTATTTAAGATACAAAATAAAATAGGATGAATATACATCATTTACCTGCATGATATTATCCTCAGAAACTGAACATATAACCCATGGCTCATTAGGATTCCAAGAAAAGTCTGATATTTTAGCAGTATGACCACCATGAATGAACTAAACAAATTTAATACCCAACAATTTATAAATTAATATTAATTAAACAATTATTGTATAATAAGATTATTAGTTACCAAAAGTTCAGGAGGACCATCATCAGCATCTTCAGGTGACTGTTCTTCACCTATTTTACTCAAATCCCAAACATGTAAACGTCTATCTGTACCACTAGATGCTAATATAGTCTCGTTATGTGGTGACCATTGTACTTGGAATATTTCATCCTTATGCGATTCAAAGGAATGCAACTTCAATTTTAGATTTCTTAAATCCCATAAGGCTACAGTCTAAGGAGAAATTATAAAAATAAAATAAAATTAATGTATATTATTTAAGATTATCCAGTCTTTAAAATGTTGCTCACTTTATCAGCACTTCCTGTAGCTAAAATAAATTCTGAATACGGGTTAAATGATAAACAATTAACTTCAGCAGTATGAGCATCAACAGTATGCGATGGTTTGCTTGTATTGTTGGCACGTGTATCCCAAATCATAAGTTTTTGATCATCAGCAACTGAACCAAATAATGATTCGTGTAATAAATGCCAAGCAACATCCTAAAAAATAAAACAATTAGTATCAAATGCCATTTTAGAAGACAGTAATTAGTAAAGTACTTCAACAACAGCAGTATGTCCAGTAAATATAGTTTTAGCTTCAACAACTCTATGTTCTTTGGGAGTGGCATTAATATCCCAAAGACAAATAGTATGATCGTCAGATGCACTTAATAAATATCCATTTAAGTTAGGATTCCATGATAAACCATATCCTTCTTTTTGATGACCTCTTAATCTATAATAAAATATAAATATTTTAATTTAATCTAATTTAATAAGAATTTAATGTTTTGTTTTACCTTAAGTCCGGTTGACATTCTCCATTTGGATCAGGTTTTGATGGATGTTTGGTATAATCAAATACTAATACATCACTTGATGGTGTTTTTGTAGCAATCACACATGGATTTTGAGGCATGTAACGAGCTCGATTTACCTCACCTTCGTGGTTAATTTTAATTTCAATTTCAATTTTACCACTTACAGAACCAAATCCACCATATTCTAAAACATATATGTTCCATTTAAATGAGAAATGATGACTATAAAAATACAAATTAGAATAGTTGTTATGAATACAATCTTTATTACCTTGTTTTTCTCCATCGTAATGAGAAGAATCAAATTGAGCATCTTCATTTGGTAACTGAACACTAGCAATTAATAAATGATTTTGTTCATCTGAAGTATGAGTACCAAGTATTAAACGATGTATAGAATACTCTTTACCTTCCGGGCTACAAAAAATATCCAAATATTAGGTATTATCTTCTTAATAGAATAGTAAACAACATTAATAAAAGCCAATACAAACAAAAAACTATGATTATTATCTAATATTTTACTAAATGTTCATATAATTATTGCAATGGATAAATACTAATAATTTGAGTTTTATGTGATGAAATAAATGTACTTCGACTTCAGACTTTTTAGCTTTTGTAAGACATTATTTATATTGTTAGATAAGAAGTCCTGAGTACAATATGGTACATATTTTAAACTATACAAACTATATAAAAAAATCATGGTATATTAATTAACTTTACAATCCATACTTATATTAGTTCATTCTCAATAACAAAAAAAAATATTTTTTGTCTACTTTTATATTATTTTACTATCAATGTAATGTCTGATATTAAGATATTAGGAAAAAAAGTCTGGAAAAACGTAAAAAAAGTCCGAGAAAAAAATAATTTTAAAATGATATTATTTATTAAGTAATAAAATATATATATAAAAAATAATTATACATAAAGTCCGGAAAAACGTGAAAAAAGTCCGAGACAAAAATAATTTAAAAATGATATATTACATTAATACATTATATATTATTGTCTACTAATTTAATTTACTGTTAGTTGTTACTACCTACTCCTCTTTTTAAACAATGTGAAATATTGTGTAATATTAGTTCGACCGGTTCGTTATCTGCAGCAGCTCTTTGACATAGTATCTGAAGACGGTGTTCCAAAGTATTTTGTTTTTTTTTTTGATGTTAACCCAATATCATTCAATTCAATTTTTGCGATATCGACACTTGTTTCCTGTCGCATTTTATCGATTAGCTTCCATATTGTAGGATGGTTATGCCCCACTAAATGTTTGAATCTATTATTCCAGCTCTCACATACATTATTTGTTCGATGTTCCTCATTTAAAGTCGATTCGTGCACGTTCCATATCTCTGGTGGATACAACGGTTTAATTCAACGTAGTTTTGTACATTCTCCAGAACCAACTTTTTTGTACGTGCCCGTGACGTATGTACAATCAAAGTACTCCAGTAACTCATTAGCTTCTGGCGGAACAACAGTTTTTAAATAGTTCATACCTTCATAAATTTTGTTTAATGGTAAAAAAGCTATAGTCCATCTAACATCCCGCAAAAATGACTAAAACTGTCGTTATTTGTATATAAATTCTGTAATCCTAGATTTTGTATTTTTCGGTACATGTTTTGACACAGGTGATAAAAACATCCTTTTATTTCTAATTCATATCCAATTATTTCACGAGCAGCCTGGATAGTCGCTAGCTCAAAGTCAATATGTAACACTTTTGGATCAGGAAAAAAATTATGTTCAGCACATTTCTCGTATAAAATACAAAACATTTTTTTGTAAGTACTTTTTGTTTTTCTTTCTAGTAAACAATATACAGCGGTAACAAATACATCTCTTTTTTTTACTCTTATAACATATAGTTGTAAAAAATGTTTAGGACTCAAATGAAAAGTTTCCATCACAAAACCAATTATTTTCATGTAATAAAAAGCGTTCATTTTTATATAATGTCCAATCACCAGTTATACTTAGCTCTGATAGATTTTGAGGTTTTTTTGGATACATTCGACCTTTACAATTACGCAATGTTCTTTTTACAGTGTTTTCTTTTGGCATGGATTTCAGAGCTTCTTTTGATAAATTATGGACAACTTCCGCAAAAACCTGAGAAGGTGTATTTGTTGACATTTTAAATCGGTTTTTCATTTCTTCCTTTGCTTTTTCAACAATGCTGATGTGTAAATCACCAGCATGAGAATGCTCTACATCTAAGTTTGGATTTTTTAAATCTGTATAAATAAATATATTTTTTACATATATAAATTAATAAATTACCTAATTACAAAATGTAAATATATTATAAATATAGGTATTTACCTCTGTCGGTAGTTAATATACCAGGACATTTTTTTGAAGACTTCTGGGAACATTTCCACCTTAATGTTTTTATTAGTTTATGCTGAATTGTATATGCAAATCCACCAAAAATAATTTTTTTACCATCTTTTATTAATTTTACACTATCCATTGTAAAGTATGTACACTATATGTACTGTTAACACTGCTATGGCACGCGGTTGATTACTAGTGCTATATATTATCGACTATCGTAGGTATACTATAGATAATTAGTAATGTTACTTGTTATATTTATATGGAAATACCCCTAGGCCCTAAAAGAGATATCATTGTGTTTAAGTTGTCTCAATAGTACCTATACGTACATTTGAATATAAAGAGCGATTAAAACATATTATTTGAAAAAAAATGGTTTAAGAAATTATAAATAATTAATTTAGGTATAAGTCTAGTTTACCGGGCACCTTTTTTTTTGAAATTTTTTTTTTGTTGGAAAGGGACGAGTTAAGAACGATGGTGCAAAAAAAAATTTGCGGAAATGATTATTTTGGAAGTTATAGCCTCCCAAAGTTAACGATTTTACGTTTATACGCATACGCGCAACATTACTAATGCCGCGCGAGGACCTCGAGTTTGGCGACCGGAGGACTTTTTTAATTGTTTTTATACTTTAACTGTGTAACACTGCCCATATACTACAACATAACTTACCTTGTAACCTACTTAAGGTGGTGTTGCATAGCAAGTCGGGGGATATTTTCGATTTGCGGAGCGGAGCGACGGCGCCGAGGAGCGTAGCGACGAGTGCCGCTAACAAGGCATCACTGCCCATACTATACAACATAACTTACCCTGTGGCCTACTTGAGGTTGTGTTGCATAGCAAGTCAAGGGATATTTTTTCGTTTTTTTTTTTTACATTGAAAACCATACAAGGATATCTTATTTTATAATTAGATGAAGATGAAGATGAAGATGAAAATGACTGTGGAACTGATGAAAATGAATGTGAAACTGATGAAAATGAATGCTTTGAATAGTTAATAAAAATTAAACATAATAAAACAAAATGTGACTACTGACTACTGACTTGTAACTTTTAAAATAAAAATCTCGGTCCTCCGTGGGGTAATATAGTAGTGTTGCGCGCATGCGTATAAATGTAAAATCATTAACTTTGGGAGGCTATAACTTCCAAAATAATCATTTCCGCAAATTTTTTTTTGCACCATTGTTCTTAACTCGTCAAAACAACCCTTTTCATAAAAAAAAATTTCAAAAAAAAAAGGTGCCCGGTAAACTAGACTTGTTCCTTAATTTATATTCAAATAATTTTTTATCGGACTTTTTTACCGTTTACCTACCTAATATTAAATACATTATCATAGTGGTGTGTTAATATTCAATATGTGAAAGAACATTATGCGTTGGACAAAATGGGTTTTAAATATATCCCTAACAGATGAAAGGTGCAAAGATAAATATTGCACATTTTTTATATATAATAAAAAAAATCTTTCTTCCCTTGACATTTATTACATAGTATTTACTATAGTCAGTTATCTAAATTATTGGCATTTGGCAGTAACGATCGCACAAAACTCATCTGTTTGGCAAACAGAAACATGTAGATAGCCAGACGCAGACGATACTACATATGATGAAATATGAATACGTATAAAATGGAATCATTACCGAGTAACGTCCGGGAGCCATTGAGCAGTGAGCGACGGCCATTCAAGAGCGTGAGTCATGACCAAGTCATACAAGAATGGTGTGTTCTTCTTCCAAATCTTGTATTCTTCATTGATGACACGCTCCTCGACCGCCTCATCGAACGTATCTGGAAAACAAAGACGCCGGTGTCAGTACGACAATCATAATCATAACAATAACAATGCGGATGAAGAACTCAGTACAGATATTCGCATACTCACCACCTTCCTTGTCACCCATTATCGCCGCAGATGGATTTAATGTTCTTTTGCCGTTTCCAGTTGATGTACTTGGAATGGTAGGTGTTTCGTGACGGTGGCACGGTCGATGGGCACTAGAGATTTCAACGGAAGATTCCAAGTTCGCCGACGACCGTAATGTGAACAACGCACACTTGCGGCGCGGAAAGTGTGAGATGCTGATGCAGGTCGCAGGACGGCGTCACGACGATAGGCGGCTGGCGGAGAGAGAACTAAGAAAAAGAAAAACAATAAATTGCGCCAAAAACACACGAAAATAAAGAGAGATGATAATCGAAAAACGCCGAACAGTAGTTAGAATAAGACGGCGAATCACAAAAAACTGTGGTACCGCCGCCGCGGTTGTGCCGGCAGTGCGGCCAACACAACAGCGAAGCACTGGTTATAAGAATACAGCCTTCAACCACATTATAATACCTACTGTTAATAGATCAATTATATAAAGAATGTCGTTTGTCTAAGGCTCTATGCAAGAAAAATAAATAAGTAGACGTAGCTACTAGAGTAGCTTAGGTTAGGTTCTAAATATACTTTATTTAATAATATAATATAATATTTAAATAGTTTGTATAATTATTAATAATCGTGAAAAAAAAAAAGAATAAACCATAACAACCGATTAAGGGGTTCTCATGGAAGAGTAAAAGAGTTAATTAATTATTTGTTTTTCAGTTGAATTCTAATTATAATAAAATTAAGTAAATTTATTTAGCGTTTTCACTGTTTTCAACATTGGATATCCGATATTGAATATTTTATCGGTTACAGTGGTAATACAGACTTCTATACTAAGTTAGTAACAATGACAAATTATGGGCCATAACTTCGAATCCGAGTCCAACCGCCAAATCTCTACTTAACCATCGTTTTCTAAATTCAGAATGTACCTAGATAACTACATTTTTTTTAAAAATTATTTTTATTTTATATAAACCTATACAACCTGTATTTACTAGCATCTAGCACAATAAGTATATGTGATGACGAAAAAAATAAAAAGATTTCAAGAGGAGGCCCTTATGCCCCGTTCCCCTTGAATCCGTCACTGATAAAACAACTTAAAAGAAAGGATTTCCCATCGTGCCTTTATTTTTTGCTTATATCATTTCATCGGGAGGCGGAAAAAAAGGCCACGGAAAAAAAACCCACGGAAAAAAAACCCAAATTTAAAAACACACGCCGGAAAAAAAGCCCACAAAAATAAAAATTAAAAGTGCTATCATTGTAATCTTATATTATGAAATATTTTATAAACTGTGGTTGATTGTTGATTATACAATGGATTTACAATCATGAATCATATAATATATTTTTAATAATAAATAATAATATATAATATTTTTTAAATAATTTAACATAGAAACAAAATATTCACGTTTGTGGTAACATAATAATAATTAATAATTGTATGAGAGATCACAGTTATAATAATATAATAACATAATAACTATAAAAATCTAAGTTAAAACAATACAACATTTAACTAAATAAGTTAATAAGTTAAAAACAAAAATAACTAACTAGTTAAGTTAAAAAAATTAACTTTATAATAAGTCAATGCCCACCATTGCTAAAAAGTATGTATGTATGCATGTATAATTTAATAAAGTATTGTATTTTACTACTATGTATATTATTTAAAATATGTATCTCTAAATAAATGTAAATATATTATGTATAATATATTTTTGTGGGCTTTTTTTCCGGCGTGTGTTTTTAAATTTGGGTTTTTTTTCCGTGGGTTTTTTTTTTTGGGTTTTTTTTCTGTGGGCTTTTTTTCCGTGGTCATTTTTTCCGCGATTCCATTTCATCAATGCATCCATTGCACCGCAACCTCCGCTCAGAATATAAAAACTACCTACTATTATTTTTTATAATAATTTATAATTTATTTAATTAGTGTTTTTTATGTTCATTACATTTTTTTTAAATTATCTACTTTTAGTTTGTGGGTACAATTGTAAGAAAAGTGTGTAAAACATTGTTGAATGTATTTTTTTTAATTAATATAATAACAAATAATTTTATAATTTTAAACTAAAATATTATCATTATTTTTATTTTATTTAATATCGGTAAAGATTACTAGGCCTCACTGAATAACACTCGTGTGGAGGCCTAGGAGTTATCTTAAATACAACACATTTACATTTATCCTTTCCTCCTTAAATAAGTAACAGTAATATAAGTTTGAACAGCTAATATAAAAAAACAAGTTGTATGTGAAAAAAAAAAGCAAACAATGGTAGTGTAAAAACAAATTAATCCTGAAACTTCAATATTGTGGCATCGTATTCATGGATTATATTAACTAAAATTGTTTAATTACAATATTTTAAAAAGCAGTTGAATTTTTGTTTTTAATTTTAATGCCTTCTTTTTCTACTTCAGTTTCACTCCGTATTCGAAAAACGGAATTTAAGCGACTGGATTTGAGTGCATTACTGTGCAAGCTTCGTCTGAAGTTCAAAACGGATTAACAAAACCGGCCGATATGCAAACTTATTTTAGTTCAATGACCAACAGCGAGACTGGAATAGAGTTTAAGGCAATGGCAATATAAGCAATGTAGGTTGGACAAGCTGGTTATTTTTAAAATAAAACACCCAGGTAGTGCCTTTAAAAAAAATTGGCACACCAAAAATTACGAAATCGCATAAAATAACGATATATTTCAATTTAAATATAGGTAATAATATAATATACGGTATACCCTAATGTGTTAGAAGACAGAAGTTAAAAAAAATTGCAAAAAATTTGAATGCAATGATAGGTATCAATGTATACGAAAAACGATTCTGAACGGAGATGATTTGTCAGTCTAGGATATATTATATTTAAATATTATCATATATTCTATTTTGAAACAAATTCAAACATTTAAATATAAAAGTTTCAAGATCTTACGTCAAGTAATTTTTTAAAAATAACAAAAATCGAAAATTATTTATTAGTAAAACCTTATTTTACACGTGTCTTTTTGATTTCAAATTAAAATTAAAAATTTAACACACGCAAAATTTTTTAAATTGAATAAATATCAAATTTTTTTATAATTATTCTAAGCTTAACTTATGGACAGCATAGTATTAAATTTTCGATTCTTAGCTTTATTTGATAGTAAAATATTTATAAATTTTTAACTACCAAATAGTGAAAAATATTCATGATTTTGACGAATTTTTGTCAATATTTGAACTTCAAATGCTAATAAAAAAAAATTGTGCCAATGTATTTTTATAATTTTTGAATGAGAGTTAAGCCAAGTTATGTGGACCCTTCAATTAAATTTTCAAGTAATTTGTCCCAGCTAAATTTTTTTTAATCAACATTTATAAAAAAAAATTGAAAATTTCAATTGTTTATAAATAGCTCAAAAAAAGTCAAAATGTTTTGAAAATCAAATCACGTAAAGAAATAGGCAATCTAAATAACTGGTAAAATTTTCAAGTATTTACGACTTATACTATTTGAATAACAACAAATATCAAAAATCGTTTGAGGCTAAACCGATATTTAACGCGGTTTTGTAAAAATTTAAATTTCAAACACTCCTAAAAATTTTTTGACTTAGTCCTGTAGAGTTTTTTTTACAGATATTTAAAGAAAAATTTATGGAAAACCTTGTACCAAATTTTCAAAACTTAGTTATAAAAGAAAAAAATTTTACGATTTTTCAACCACAAAATTACTTGCAAATTTTCGCAATTTTGACATATTTCGTATAAATTCGAACTTTAAGCACTTATAAAAAAAAATTGTGACTAACGATTTCAGATTTTTTTTTTATCACTTTAAGAACAACTTATAAGAAACCTTGTATTAAATTTTCAAGATTTTCTGGCCGGCCAAAAAATTTTTATCGTTATTTTAAAAAAATATATAAATAAAATGCTATAAATAGCTCAAATTCTTTGAAAATTTACCTGTGTATGGAAAACGCTAATATAAACATTTGGTGAAAATTTCAAGTGTTCACATCGATTAGTTTTTGAGTTATAGCAAAATAAAAAATTCGATTTTGTCGAAAACTGGTTTTGCGTAAAAAATCCCGTTTTCCCCTTATTTTTTTAGGGTTTTTCCGGACGCATTTAAAAAATATTGAAAATTTTTAGTCTTTGACCGTCGCCTTACTTGGGGACTGCATATCAGAACAAAAAAACTCATCCTAAACGAACGACTACGCTCAATTAAAACACTAATATCCAACAAACACACCAAACTAAACACTAAAATTCTCATATATACATCATTAATAAAGCAAATGTGGACTTATGGTCTACAACTATAGGGCAATGCAAAAAAAACCAATGTAAATAAAATCCAAACCGTTAAAAATACAATTTTAAGGGGATTCGATACCGTGATTTTCTGTTTTTGTCTAATGCACGCGCGGCATAGGATTTTAGACGGATCCTTTGCCAATCATACCAATTAATGTAATGAAGCGATAAGAATTCTGAAAACAGATTTGAATTTGTCGTCAAGTCTATTTAGAATCGACTTTCTCACATTTTTGATATTTTCCTCCAAATTTCTAAAAAAATTATGTTAAAAAAGAGTAATTAGAAATTGCTGTATTTCAAATTTTGGAGAAGTTAAAATCAAAAAATCAAAAATCTGGGAAAGTCAATTTCAAGTAGACTTAATGCCAAATTCAAATCTGTTTTTAGAATTCTTATCGCTTCATTGGATCAATTAATATGATTGGCAAAAGATCCATCTAAAATCCTATGTCACGCGTGCGTTAGACAAAAACAGAGCATCACGGTATCGAATGCCCTTAAGATTAATCACTAACGCCCCACCATGCCCCTCCAACTACACTCAACACACAGATTTAAATATTAAAACAATTCACGCTGAAGCAGTAACATTTTACAAATACAAAAGATTCCATAACAGACTCCCATATCATACTTATCTCCTTGTATCCAATTTAGCTTCTCGCACAATTCCAGGTAATCCCTCATGACTACTAAAAAGATTTTGGTGTCGAGATTTATTAAATGAATGAATTCAAATTTACTAAAAAAAATATATATTAATTAATTAATAATAAACAAATAGGTAGTGCTTTCACTGGATGGCTTCTTCCCTCACGTTTTCATGTACAAAATATCATATCACATATTCTTATTGTACTCAAGGGTATGGACTGTATATTTCTTGTTAAAATAAAAAAATATATATATATGATCTAAGGTATCAACTATCAACTAAGCCTAAGAGCAACTTACCACGGACCCGTAGGGCCGTAGAATGATTAACATTTAACTATCAAGCACAAATATGTATAATAACATATATTATATATTTATTATACATATCTGTGCTATCAAGTGAGATGAGTGAAGGAGAAGGGCTGATCGACGATCGCCACAGATTTCTATATATAAGTTAGTATAGTTTAGTAAGTTAGTATAGAAGTCTGTGGCGATCGCTGATCAGAGTGAAGTCGATCCATGAACCACAACCACGGACTAAGATTAATCTTACCACAACAATCTATACAAAGTTAGAAACGCCTGCCGCGCGTGAACCGAACATTTCTTCCAACCGGTGCGATTTGTTTATTTATTTGCTTATCAGTGATACATATTTTCACTGATAACAACAATACGCGTTTAATTGACTGACAATAATAATAATAATCATTATTATTATATCAGCTACGGCGAATTCCTACACGAGTCGTGGAAAATCTGTTCGGGCCCGTATCGCCACGATTCGCTTGCTGCAGCGGCAATAATAGCAAGCTATTATAAATCATCGTCGATCGCGTGTCCATCCCTTGTGCTTGTTAAAAGTTATGTTTAAATAACGCTGATTGTCGTCTTAATTGCACGTATGATGGTTTTGTGTTTTACCATACAAGGTAATTCGAGTTTCAATCGTTTCATCATTGTGCTAATGTCACCATCGTCGGATTCGATATTACTAATTTTTTTTTTTTATCTACTCATGAACGGCCCACAGGAGAAACACGGTTGAGTAATTATTATTATGACGGACAGTCAAATGGTAATCGTGAACACAGAACGCGATGTGGAACGCACCCAAAACAGTTCAACGACAGAGGCTTCGAGCACGGCTAGTGACTCGCCTACGCCCACCAACAGTGTCCAGGATAAAAATTGGGTTCATTGGCACGGACCAAGTAATTAACTATTGACGTAGTTGAATACATAATATACAGTTTATCTATTTTTAAATTATTTAATATCTACCTGTTGAGTGTTAATAAACACATTTTTTTAAATTTGTACTAGGTTAATTAATAGGTATTCTAAATAGTAAATACAAGTTACAATATATTTTATTATATGAAGGAATGTATTGGTAAATAACATTTTGAGTATATGCCACGTTTCCCAAAAATGTATCTCAAATTTTTTTTTCTCTGCAAATTATAAAAAAGTACTTTGGTTGCTTGCTTCTTGAATCTAAATAACACACAATTAACTAGAATTATGTACAAGCTATCCATATAATAAATGGATAATATTAATATACATTTATTTTTATTAACTGTAAATATTTTCATTAGACAATCTAATCATATAATCAGTGGAGGTTCAATAAATTTGGTTAGGGGTGAGATTAAGTAATATTATACTGTAGTATATTTTATATTATCATGTTATAGTTTATATTATCATGTTATAGTTTATTGATATTTCATAGCATACCCCTAACTATACACTTATTCGTGTCTATAATAGTTCTGATATAATATGGTGTATTTTTTTTTTGTAATTTTGTTTTAAACAATTAACATTTTTGTAAAGTATGGTCTAAAAGATGAAATACCTTGTTGTAATAGCTACATTTATTACTACATTATATAGTTCTTGAGTGGAAATGTGGTGATTACCTATAACAAATTTAATACATAATATAATAATGTACTAATTCACCATTTACAGTATACTGAAAAAAATGTATATTTGTTTCATATTTACATTTTTTTTATAAATATTTTTATGAGTATGCTTTCATACACGCTTTATTACTTAATTATATATGTATTAATATAACTCAAAAATATTATATTTTATTATGGTTGCAATAAATTCAAAAATTAAACTGTGAATAAATTTTGTAAATGTTTTTTATTTTTATTTTGCATTATTGGTTGTATTATATTTTGATGAAAAATCATAGTTCATATAAAAATTAACTTTTGGTATAATGAATAATATTAGATGTTATTCTATGATGAAATTACATTAAAATTTTACTTTAAAAGATATTGCTAAATCGGTACTGTTCTTATAACAAATTAAATATGATTTTCTAGCTTGGGGTGATGAACAGCGACAATTATTGGGTACTGAAGAGGAAGCAGATTCATCTGACTGTGAAACAGTTTCATCTGTTAATGGTATTGGAATTTGGAGTATGAATGAGGAACAGAGTAAATATTACGAAGAACAGTTTGCATCAATGCAGCCTAACCCAAAATCTTTACTATCTGGCTCAATAGCCCGATCATTTTTTGAAAAATCACGTTTGCCATTACATGAACTCAAAGAAATATGGTACGTTTATACAAAACTTTTATTATGGTTTTTTTATTTTATCTTATTTTAGGCAATTATCTGATGTAACCAAAGATGGAGCACTTTCTTTAGCTGAATTCAAACTGGCCATGCATTTAGTTGTTCTTAGACGTAACAATATTACTCTACCTAAGAAATTACCGCCATCATTAGTGCCACCAGTTATGTCCCCAGTTCAGATAAATACTACAAATAATACTATTGTATCACCAACTAGCAGTATTAAAAGCAAAGAAGTAAACTATTTAAAGCTTTTCACTTTAATGTTAAAACATTTTATTTAATTTTTTACAGTGGACAAAGTTCATTGATTCTCCAACTAGTTCATTATCATCACCTGGACCAAAGCCAGTAAATTTTGATTTTCAAAAGTCTTCTGTTGAACAAGTATGTCATTGTCACAATTTAATTATATATTATTATATGTTTAATTTTTAATTTTTAATTTTTAATTTGGTAATAGTTATGCACTGAAATATTAATTAGTGTCATTTAGTTGTTTCCATTTTTTATTTTGTTTTTAGAGCTATGGGGATAAATTATAAAAGTGGGTCAGAGCATTAGTGTTCAATTTTAAATAGTTTCAGAGATCATTTAAATGTTGAAGTAACATTAAATTTGATTAAATAATATCAAAAAGAACTACTTGTATTAATTGAAAGACATTCTTGGTTAAATTATTTAATATTATTTATGGATGGATACTTTTTTTGTTGATATAAATTGATTTAAAAAAATATATACTAATTACATGAATAATTTGATTTATAATTGCTAATAATCAGTGGCGCCAATAGGAAAAATTTTTAGGGGGGGCTCAAGCCCCAAAATTACAAAACCGATAAAAATAACTTATTAAGAATAACATACATATATTATACTATTACTTTTTGAGGGGGCTTTGAGTTATTTCAGGTGGCTAAGCCCCCCCCTATTTGCGCCACTGCTAATAATCATAGACATGTTGTGTATTTTAAATTCTACATTTATACTGAATGTATACATTTATAACTAGGTCCTTTTTGGTTAATCATAGGAATGTATCACATATACAAATATTTTTTACTGGGCCTTTACACCTGGGTTTTTTTTTTACTGAAAAGTCATTCTAAATTTAACTAAGCTCTGTAACGTGTATTTCAACTATGGTTTTGAAAAAAAAAATATATATATATATATATTTATAAATGTATCAATTGAAGTAAATTTTTGTTTAAATTTATTTTGATCAATACATCAACTATTGAAATATTTCTATTCAAAAATAATATTGAGTTGCACATTACTAAATAAGATTATATTTAGGACTAATTTTTTTTGACCAAAAACTTAAATTACACGGATTTAGAGGCCCTTTGAGGAGAATGTTCTGTTAATATTATTATTTAATGAATACTATCATCATATTAGTGTATATCCAATGCCTATTTTTGGTAGGACAAATGTAAACTATTGGAAATTTTGGTTTTACAGCCATGGTTAAAAGATCAAAATGACTTATAAAAATTCAGTCTATCAAAATTTGGTATTGAAAACATCTGTTAGGTTAAATAGTTAAATGCGTATTGCGCATATTCACACTGAAAGATATAACAATTTCAAAATCATCAAAAATGTGTATTTAGGTATTCTTTATCTCCTCTTGAAAACCCAATATCAGTCTGAGATCATGGGACTGAAATATTTTGTGTCACTTTTTAAAAGAAACACACTATATGAGTGGATAGGAGATATTATTTAATGGATTTTTTTTCTGTTAAGGAAATGTCTACTTTTAGATTATGAAAACAAAATGATAGATATCAATATAAATTTTTTAATTATAAAGTTATTAAATATATGTCTAATAGCTTTACTGTCCATTTTTAAATGTTTAATTATAATAGCTAATGAAACTACATTCAAAAAAATAGTCTTGAGCTTAATTTTTACTAAAATTAATTATGTGGGTATTTCTTTGTGTATTAAAGTTTTCTTTATCCAACAGAGTATTGTTAATAATTTGCTTTCCCAAAATTAATATTCAACTAAATTAGCTATTTATATATTTTCTAGATAAAACTAATCACTATTACAAAGATATCTTAAATTTTAATTTTCATACTGGTTTCAATGAATAAGTTAAAATTTAATAAATTATTAATTAAAACAAATTTTATTCATTAAGACACACTGTACACAAATATATTTTTGTTGATGATACTGTTTATGGTTCAAACTTACAATTCTAAGCATTTTTAGTAAATTACATAATTTGAAACACAGATTTTAATCTCAAATCACTTATATGTTATGTACAACATTCAGGATCCAAAAATCTTACATCCAGTTGCTGTCCGAGTTACACCCGGTATTGATAATTGTTTGGAAGACCAAGAAAAAGAAACACTATCAAATAATGTTGAGGAAATGGTTTTAATTAAATCAATTCAGAGGCCTCAAGCTAAAAAGCTTAGTCGTATGTATTTTTTTTCTTGTTAAGTTTATAATATTTTTTTCATTTTTAATGTAATATTCAAGTATTACCTATAAATTATAATAGTGCAAATAAGAATATGAAATAAAATATAATTTATATTTTATTTTTAGATGTAGGACCAGGTGCTCTTCCTCCACCACCTTTACCAACATATTATGGTGAAGATATGTAAGTTTAACATTTGATTATTCTATATATTTATTAAAGATGTTCTGTCTGATTAATCAATCTACAGTCAAAATTATTATAGCTAAAGACTTGAAATTTCTATGATATTTTGTTACCAATATGCTTGAATAATGTTCCACGATGCACAGATAAAGGTTTTTTTAGAATTATTAAGATGAGTTTACACAAGGATTTTGTTTCAGAAAATGGAAAATGAAATAATATTTTGTAAATAAAATAATATGGTTGACATTGATTAATGTAATAACGTAAATAAAATAATTGTGAGAATATAAAAATTAATTATAAAAATAAATAATTAGCCGTGGGTTTAATAGAAAAAGAATATTTTAAAAAATTATTGATTATAATAATTATATTTATTTTTGTTACAAATTCTTTATTTAAATAAACATATTATAAACCATTTATGAAATCTAAAAAAAAAATTGATTTTAAGATTAAATTACAATGATTATTTTTATAGTTTTTAACTACTTAATTGTGAACACATTCTTAATGTAAACACATAAAAACTGTAATGTAATCTGATCTTTATCAGATGTAGGTTGGTTTTTAAGACTTTTAAGCATTTGTTAAATCATTATCCAGTTTAGTGTTTTCATAAAAAATTTATTCTGAGTATTAAGAAGTTATAAATTATAAAAGTAATCATTGCAATTAAATTATTCATATTCGTAAGAGTTTATATCAGGTGTTTTTAACCTGCCGCTCGCACTCACATTTGAAATTTATCATCTATTTATGTTTTAATAATAATAATAGTTTGTAATTTAAAATTTAATCATAAAAATTGTCATATTAAAACTGTATTTTTGTATATAATAAATGTTTTTACTACAAATGCGGGCCACAAGATTTAAAAAATAATAATATGTGGCTCGCTGCTTAAAATGGTTGAAGACCCCTGGTTTATATCATATATTTCAACTAAAGTATAATATAAAAAAAATAGAAAGATTAATTTTAAGCTGGGCGGATTTAGGTAATACAACTAATATTATAAACATCTAAATGTTTTGATATTTTGTTCATCTAAATTATTTCACTACAGAAATTCAGGACCTGCAAGTTTACCAGTAGCAATAGCAAAAAAAGAACCTCCACCACCACCACCACCACGACCATATCGTGCTCACATGCGTAGTTCCTCTCTTGATCTCAATAAACTTGGTAATTTATTTTTATACATTTAAAACTATATTGTTTATTGTTTAAAATTTATATTTTAGGCAAATTTGGGGCTGTAAATTCAACTCAGGGACCTCCTCCAGTTGTTCCTCCAAGAATAACTCCTAGTCCAGTAAATAATGTATTCCAAGTATCTTAATATAAATATATAAAAAATAATTTGTATTTTAGAATTCAAATGTTGAAATTAATGGGTTGAGACAGAATTGTGAGAGAACAGAAACTGGTCAATTTGCTGATTTTGCACAGTGCCCTGGGGCTTTTCAAATTTACAAAAAACCACGTAAAATTTATCTTACAATTATATTTTAAAATATCTTATTATCTTATACAAGATAATACTTAACTATTTTATTGTAAAATAACACATTATAATAACATAAGATAGTAATACAATTTTTTATAAAATAGTGATCTTAATAGTTTCAGAAACACAAAGTAATGAAAACTCATCTACAACCGGATCAGAAATACATGGTGTACAACCACTAGAGTCATCTACATCTAGCAAGTAATTAATAAATGAAATAAATATAAGATTGTAAAATAAATATATTTTTTTATACTTCTTAGATTGGAAGAAAGAAATGCTCATCTACGTCTAGTCTATCAAGAGCTACAAAAACAATTGAATGATTTACGTGAAGAACGTGCTGGTTTACAATTGCTCTTGGATACCGTTCATAAATCATCTCCACCTTCATTTTAACCATTTGTTAATGTAAAAATTTCTTTGACTTATGATAAGTACACTTCACCGTCATCAACATTTATTATTATTAACAATGATTTTAATGAACCCATTATCACTATGTTTTAATTATCACAATAATATATTGTTAATATTAATAATATTACCTATTTATTTATATTTATTATTATACTTATCTGTTTGGTTTAATATTATTATAATTGAAATGTATTGTTATTTTTTTTTTTTTTGACCAGGTGTTAATAGAATACATCAAATATTAGATCATGTTTTTAAATGTGACATTTTAATTTTAATTTTTGATGTATTTACTGTTAAACTTTATATGTGATTATTATTATTTATTCATTATTGTATTAATTATTTTATCTTTTGTCTATTGTAATATTGGTATAATTTAGTTTTAGAAACATTAAATAAATAATAACTATTAATTTAATTTCTCTGCGCTCCATTAATCAATTAAATATATAATATATATTTCATATTACTTTTTTAAAATTAGGAGTGCAGAGTAAAATAAAAATAAATGATTCTTTTTTTTTTTTTTATTCACAATATTTGTGCTAAATAAAAGAAAAATAAGAATCTTTTATTATTGCTATATGATGAATGAATATGTTATTTAATAATAAGAAGAATAAAGGCAGCTTCTCCATACGTAATTTATTGATTCTTTGACAAGTATATTATTTCAGAGTAATATATTTATAAATATGGTTTATCTAAACTTATTGTTTTTATATTATATTATATAATCATTTAATAATGTTTTAGTAAAAATGTATCATAGTTGGCAGAATACCCACAAAGGTACAAATCTCAGGCAAAAGTGGATGTCAACATTTTGATGTGAATAATATTTTCATAATTCTTATGTCTAATTTATTATAGGTTCAAACACTTCAAACACACTTTCTTTTTAATTTTGTTAAAATTTAACTAAGTTAAATATGTATTTATACCGATAACTCATTAAATTTGCTTTAGACATCCATTATAAAAAAAATTACATTACCTATTAATCAATACTATAAGCTAGATTTCATTTAAAGATTGTAACAATTTAGAACAAATATTTTATTGTATTTATTTGAGACAATTAAATATCTTCATTAAACTTGGTATTTCACCAGTTACATGAAAAAATATTATTAAGTACATATTAAATCATTCAAATTAGACAAGTAGTAATATATTGAACTCTCTTTTTGTAAGTTAGGTTCATAGTTTTGTATACTCCAGAGGCATTTTTGTTCTTTTGAGTCATTTATTTTGAAAATTCCACATCCATTGCATGGTTATAGACCAGTGATGAATAAACTTTGACTCTTGTCTCTAGCAGATAGAAGAGTTGAAGCTAATTTGGCGTTTTGTGTAGACTGATTGACGGACGTTTAGATGTCCCCTTTGTTGTTCCATTCCACAACACTAAATATGGTAGAAAATATAATCCCATTCACTATATGATGTGCATGGCCGCATGGGTAACAAGCACCAAAGCTAAAATTTTTCTAATTAATTCTAGTATTGCAACCTATTTATTACCATACAGTAGGGTCTTGATAATCTGAATGAGAATGGAGAAAGGGGTCGTCCGGATTATCTATGCCTTAAAAAAAATCAATTTTATTGTAATTTAAATTATGAAATTTATTTTTATTTATATTAATCATGTAGACCAAAAAGAGTAAAGACTAAGCAACATTAGTTTTTCGCAGCTTTCAACGCATGATGTACAAATGTACATAATCGATAAATATTATTTTTATAATATACATACATGATGATCTTCACTCTTGTAATTCAATCACTTGAACCACTATTCATTAGACATTTTATTATAATTTATTGATAATCTATCCAGTGGCGTACTCGGCTTATTTGAAAGGAAGGGAATATTCATTTTTGGCTTGTCACAGACCCCTAAATTTTTTTTCATGTAGATAAAATATCATTACAAAAAAATCTAAAGGGGGGGATATGATACCCTGATTCCCCCCATGAGCACACCACTGAATTTACCTCTTTCATAAAATGAATCATAACTCATAACTGATTTTGTTATTGTTAAATAATGTTTGCAGGTTAAAGTTGAAAAAAAAATTTCTATGATAAAATATCAAATTTTATAAAAAAAAAAAAAATTTTTTTTTATTATATAAATATTATTTCTAATAATTTCACCCTGGGTTCATAGTAAACTCACGCTTTGTATCGATTTAAAAATTCTAATCATCCAATTTGGATGATCCAACCCTCCTCACTTTTGCATCCAGTCTAAAAAAAATTCATAAAAATACCTTTTTATTTTTAGGTAGGTAGTAGGTATATCTGTAATAGTTTGAAAATTATTACAAATACAATATATAATATAGTTAAGGTTTACAATAGATAGTATCTTATTGTAGCATAATTACTAATTAGAATAATTATATATATAAAAATATAAAATGAAATTATATAATATATTATGGTAGACGTACAACGGTAGGCATATGGAATTACTATTTACCTTTATGGCTTTATATAATAAAGCCGTTAATTCGATTAATATAAGATGTAAATAAAGTTTCTATATTAGGAGATAAGTCATAAGTGGGAATGGTTATGATTGGAGGAAGTAGCTCCGGCATATGACATATGAAGGTTTATCGGTATTGGAATTCAAGGTGGATTTAGGAAAGTTTATATGAGATTTGGTAGTAGAAATGAAATGTTTACAGCGAAGTGGTCTGTAATTAAGTTTTTTATAAACGAGACAACCTATTTGTAATTAGCTGGGTGACCGTGACTACCTTGGCATAAATCACACCTGGCCGGAGATTTTAGAGACAGTGCATATACGTCAAATGTGTTCTTCGCCACATCTGATGCATTGTGGAATGTGCCCGTAAGACAGACAGCAATGGTATTGAAGTGGGCTTTTACGTGGATGGAGCTTTTCGACAACAATTTTGGTGTGCAGTACGGTGGCGTAATTGGGGTGTTGCAATAAGTGTTACATTTGCAACACCAAACAAATTTCAAGTGTTGCAAATTGCAATAGTATCGTTTTGCAATACCAAAATTTTCCCTCCCCTATCATTCATGTGTGGCACGGTAGCATATGAAAGATTGTACCACTGAATTAAAATATTTATTATAGCCTATAGATAATCGAGAAATCGTACTTGCAGTGTTATATATGCTTAGGTGTACAGTGTTTTCGTTTCATGTGGATAACGTATGATCAATCTTATCTTATTCATGATAAATTTTATATTATAAATCATTATTTGTTATAACCTACATAATATAGGTATATATTATGAATATTTTTCCTCTTTTAGATTTTAAACAAAGTGATGAAAGTATTGATTTTAGAATGATGTACGTTTTTTTTAAAATTTTTTTGTCTGTCATCACGTTTTGGAGAAGTAATAGTGCTTTGCATTGATTTCAGCACCTCTTTAAAAAGGAAATTGAATCTTGTTGGTACTTTAAGGGGTCGAAAGTAAAAAATTTCCAGTAGTTTTCAAAAGAATCAGGAAAAACCCTAAAAAAGTAATGAAAAAACAGGATTTTTTACGCATAAGCAGTTTTCGATAAAACCAAATTCAAAATCGAATCATTGTAAATACTTGAAATTTTCACAGAATGTTTATATTAGCGTAATCTATGTAATACGATCAAATTTTAAAAATATTTTGACTTTTTTAAGCTATTTATTATAGACAATTGAAATTTTCGATTTTTCTAAATATTTTTTTTTTGAAATGACTATAAATGAAAATTGGCTATGCAAAAAATCTTTAGAATTTAATACAAGGTTTGTTATCAGTTGTACTTATCGTAGTAAAAAAAAAAATCAAAAATCGTTAGTCACGTCTTTTACGTGCGTGAACTTGGCCCACCCCCTTTTAAGTAGCGACTTAAAATCTTCACCAATAGTTTGCGAGTTATTTGCGAAAATTTGCGAGTTCACTTTTAGAATTTATGAGTTAGCTGTTTATGAGCAGTAAACAAAATAAAAATGGGTTGGCCAAATTCACGAAGCCCACCCATGTCGCTCTAAAATTTCGAAATATATACCAAAAGATGTGTCACAATTTGCGAGAATTTGCGAGCCAACTTTCAAAATTTACCCACAAAACCCACTTTTTGATCGTGAAGTTGGCCCACCCATGTTGTCCTAAAACTTTGAAATTGGTATCATACCATAGCCTCATATTTGGCTTTATGAATTTGGCCCACCCATTTTTATTTTGCTTACTGCTCATAAACGGCTAACTCGCAAATTCTAAAAGTGAACTCACAAATTCTCGCAAATAACTAGCAAACTATTGGTGAAGATTTTAAGTCGCTACTCCAAAGGGGGTGGGCCAACTTCATGTACGTACAATTTTTGTTTATAAGCATTTAAAGTTCAAATGTTTATCAAATATAATAATTATCAAAATAGTGAAAATTTGGTAGGAATTTTTAAATTGAAAATTCGTAAAATTGTTGTGATTTATACTTATAAGGTTAAAAAAGTAAAAACTCTACACAAGGTTGTCCTAATTTAAATTAAATCATAGTTTTCCTTTAAGTTACTGTAAATATAGTAATGATAAAACCTGTTGAATATATTTTGTTTACTTTACAGTTTTTTTTTTTTTTTTAATGTAAAAGAAAAATGGAATCCCCCTTCAAGCTTAAAATTAGGGGAGAGGAGAGGTATAATATGCATATTTAAATATCCATGGTCACCTAAAAAAAATTGCAACACCATAAATGTTTACCAAATTACGCCACTGGTGCAGTAGATACTCGATTTTGTACAAATCCATGTTGTTGGTGGCTAAAAAATACCTTTAATCATCCTAATTCTTTCATCGCTAATCTCTCCTCTCTTACACTTCCAAATAATTCAATCCCTCGTCTCAAATACAATTGGCCATGCCCCACACGACTTACTATTTTAAAAAATATACTCCCCATTGAAGTAGTGTCACGGCCCACGGGACATTCCCTTCAGCTTCACTCACTCCATCAAGACTTGTACGAATTATTAAAATATTCAAAATTGCTTGTTGTAAGAACATAACAAATTTGTACCTATATTTTGTTTTTTTTTTTTTAAATGTTATGGTCTGTGGCTTGGATCATAAATTTATAAACGATCTAAAGTTTGTGATATTTACTATCTATAGAACTGGTTTCATTTGGTTTCATCGCAGTTAAATATTAAATAGAAAAAAACAAACTGGAATAGTGGAATATTGTTGTTTTCATGAAATGGTATTTCAAAATAATGATAAATAATATAATATACCTAGAAATACTATTTTCAAGGATGATATTTTTCAAAATTGTATTAACCCAGTAAAATATTAATGTGGGACCGTATTTTTCAGGAATCGTATAAATAAGGAAAATATTGTTCAGGACTGTATAAATAGGAATAATTTTTTTGAGTAGGTATATTATATATTATGGAGAATAATGAATAGCGGGAAATTAAAACCCAGGACCGTAAAAATCGGGACAGCCACTCAGACATCCACGATTAATATTGTCCCGATTTAACATGGGTACCTTGGAATTTGGATTTCATTCAACATGCTTTATTGTTATCAATTTTAATCGATAACGATTAGACTCTAATCATTGATTAGAGCAGTGAACGAGCATGAACGAGTTCACGAGTCACGAGTGTGTTAATCAATAATCATCTGTAACTACTAACAGTACTAACTAGTTTGTGGTGGTAGTAGTAGCCAGTAGGTATTAAAAAGTTTGCATTAGATGTATTGAATATTTATTTATTTAATTTTAATATCTTACATTCATACATAATTATATCAATATATCATAGCTATTATACCTGAAGTATAACATAATTTATTAGTTACCTAGTATTTGTTTAGTACAGTTATAGTATTCAGTATTGACCTTTAATTTAATAAATAATTATGCCACATTCGTTATTATGATTTATGAGTATAATCGGGTACACAGTTTATAGGTTCAATGTATTTTATTTCATTGTGAGCAAGACAATTTTCTAAGATACTTATTTTTTTGATCATTTTATGCTAAAAGTAACAACTAAAATATTACTTTTAACAAATTGTACATCAATTGTTCAAAGATTATTTTATTTTTAGATATTTAAATAATTATATGTTACAAGCAACATGGATATTGTAACACATAATATTGCCAAATTTTGTTCACTGCCATCTTCATATATTGTTGGGGTGACTGCAGCTATTGGTTTTGTGAATTATTATTTTATGTTCGCAGTTAAAGTAAGAATATATTAATTTATTTGATATTATTTACAATAATACTATTATATATTTTTATAGATAGTATAATAAATGCATAGAATACATTTTTAATATTACCTATAACTTTACTCTTAAAACTAATCATATATTCATAAATCATTATATATGGTTTATTTATGTCTTTAATACCTGCAGTTTTAAAGAAATTTAGAATACTACAAGTTAAAAAATAATAATTAACTAATCTAGAACATCAGTTCTCAACCACCTATATGTGGGTATTGGGTATGCAAAAGCCATCCAGATGGTAAAAATATTTTTTACTCATCTAGTTTTTATAATTTTTAATTTATACATAATATACAACAGATGAATTAGTAATAAAAAGCTTATTGTAAAATATATTCATTTAAAACTTATTTTTATTATCTCCTTCGCCCGGGCACAAAATTTAGGAGGGAGGTATAAGGGCCATGCCCTCCTGGACTGTAGATATCTTAAGCTACCTATTTAAATAATAATCTCTTTAACAAATCTGTATAGAAATTCAGTGTTTTTGATTGTGGTCAAAAGTGGGTCAAGATAGACTTTAGTCTAGCACTACTTAATATTCACAGAAAGTACAATATATTGGTTGAAAATATAATAAAACAATTTGCATCGAAGAGTAAAAGATATCTAGATTTTGTATTATAGACAAGCATATAGATTTGTGGTACTGATCTAGTAGACCTCCGCCAAGAAAATAATCCTCCCGCCACACAGGTTTAGTTGACACTCGCCACTTAAATATCTCATATTTTCGATGTTTTAGTCAATAATCAATTAATCAATAATTTAATATTTAATTATAAAAAATATTCATAAAAAAAGTAAGAAAATGATTTAAATAATTTATCATATATTCATTCGGTATTTATAAATAAATATAAATTATTATATGTATTAGCTGATGTTTTGTATAATTTTTTTGCGATTTATATCCAGGATACGGGGCAAAGCCTACTTATTGATCATAAAAATCCCTAGAAGTAAGTATTGATAAATAAGTGGGAAATCATTGATCTAAAACATTAAATGTTACTCATGGAAATGAATAAAATTTAAATCAATTGTTTATTTTATACTTATATGTTAAATAAAAAATTATAAAATATTATTCAGGCACCCAGAATACATTGTAAAGAAGGTGAATTTAAAAATTTTATTCGTAAAAATGTTCCAATTATCAATGAAAAGTATTGGCCAACAATGTGGTGTTTTGAAGCTAGATTTCAAAGTGTATTAGCAAGTTTAATACGATCATTTGTAGTTCCTCCAGCACCCTATACTAGGTATTCATATATAGTAATTTAATTACAATTTTTATTTTTATTTTTAAGCATTCTTAAACATTAATTTTATTTTAGAGAAATATTTACATTAAAGGATGGCGGTGAAGTGGCATTAGATTGGCTGGAACCAATAAAACGTTCAGTCGATATGTATGATGCAACAATTTTGTTTTTACCAGGATTAACAGGTGACAGTAAATGTGAGTATGTTAGAGCTACATCATTGGCTGTGCAGAAATCTGGATTTAGGATTGTTGTTTTCAATTATAGAGGAATTGGTGGTATTGAATTGAAGGTAACTAAACAATAATATAATTTTTACTATAATATATCATACTAAGAATTGAATAATATAATAATATAGTTATATTTAAATTGTAATGTCTTAATGAAGAGTAAAAATGGTTAAATGAAAATATGGGAACTTTTTTTTACAATTATTGGTCTGTAGTGGAGTTGGTCGAGAAATTAGCCTTAGCCCTATAAAATATTTGCAACCCCTTAGAATAAATTGAAATGAAGCCTATGCATTTAATATGCAATTCCACAACATAAATAGGATTTTTTGAATACTCAGTTTCTTAGTTTATAACCTGTTAAAATGTGTAACAACATTTAAGATTTAAATTTAAGATATTATAAATGAAAAATATAAAAAGTTTATTAAAACTTCAATAATAATATGTCATTTTTTAATTTCCTAGGAAAGAACATTACATTGATAAATAATTTATTTAATATATTACTCATTCACTCAAGACAAATTTTTATCAAGTACAAAGTTTTAATTATAAATAATAATAATTTAAAAATACCCATTTTATCTTTTAAAATCTTTAAACAATTTAAGAAATTAAGTGTTAGAGCCAATCTAATTGTATTCATTAATTAATTGTGACATATTTAAATTAAGTTAATCTTTGTTTTAGACTCCAAGAACTTATTCTGCTAATAATATTGATGACTTAACTGAAATTGTTGGTCATATAAAAAGTAAATATCCAGACACAATTTTGGGTGGAATTGGTGTATCTATGGGTGGGTAAGTAATTACTAGTTATTCATCTTATTTTTTTTTATATTTAGAAACTAAAGTTATTATTTTGCATATCAGGCTTTTATTGGGAAGTTTTTTATCATCTAATGTACAATATGTTCATAAATACTTCTCTGCTGCTATGTTAATCTCAGTTCCATGGAATTTAATTGCAACCACACAAAATATAGAAAAACCATTTTTAAATCGTTTTCTTTGTTCATACTTAGCAAAATGTCTATGTAACCTTGTTGAAAAGTAAGTCTAATTATTTGTCAATTATGTATATTTGATGAACTTATTTATGATAATGATAATTTTTTTATATATATATTTTAGTAGTAGCAATATGTTAAGTTCATCAAGTCATAAATGGGATTATAATCAAGTCATAAAAGTATAAATTTTTGTCTATAGAAACTATTAATTTTTGTAAAATAAAAAAAAATATACTTTCAGAGTAAAACTATAAGAGAATTTGATGCAAATTATACTATCAAATTATTTGAACACGAATCTGTTGATGATTACTATAAAAAAGCATCACTCCATGATAAATTGGATCGTATTAGAGTGCCTTGTTTGTGTTTGAGTGCTGCTGATGACCCATTTTGTTTGGAATCGGGTAAATATTATTAAATAAATTAAAACGAGTTTGTAATGGAATTAAGATAATTTTGATTGTTGTTTAGATCTGCCTCTAGAGAGTGCTGACAGCAATGAAAATGTAGCAATTTTGGTTACAGTTAAAGGTGGACATATTGGTTTCTTAGAAGGTATATGGCCATTTAGTAATAGCAATGAATTTATGTTTCGTATAATCGATCAATATTTTAGCTCAATATTTAAAAATAATAGTTATAAAAAATTTAATAGTTAAAATTGTTATTTTTATTAATACATTTAGCGTTAATTATATTTTCTGTTTTAAATAAAATGTTTAAATGTATGTTCAAATATTTTAATTTTTTAATGTATATGTACATTATATTGAAATATATTTATTTTCTTTATGGTAGAGTTTAAAAAATATATAAAAATTAACTATATGTTATATATTTATATTTTCATATATTTGACTGTTATAACATATTTTTGTTAAATATTCCATAATTTTCATAAAAAAAAAAAAAAAATTGGTAATAATAATTAACTAGTAATAATTTGTTGAAATTCCCTTATTTTGAAAAAAATCTCTGTTATCGCCGTTAAATTCGGTTAAAAATATACTACGCCAGTCGTATGATCCAGACTTGATTCTATGCATTCATGCTATTAATATTACCAAATGTTCACAATGGCAGCGAATAGCGATACACAAACTTGCCATGATTTCAGTCCTGCTGAAGTGCTGAATTAGAAACTTTTAAATTTTTACCTATAACTTCTGTTGACGTGGAAAGGTCATTTAGCCGCTACAAAAACGTATTGCGCATTTGCGCCCCAATCGACATTGATTTACATAACAGCCCATTGTTTTGTTAACTTCTTGACGACGATGAACCCATCGTACTTCAATAAATAATTAGTAGGTATAAAAATGATGTATAGTTTAAATGTATTTTGTATACACAATACACAATAATACATTAATTTTTATTAAATATTATTTTTTTATTTGTGCATAAATTGTATTTTTAATTACATATTTCAATATTTGAATAGAAATGAATAGTATATAATATATGTAAGGATGTAACATGTATGATGTATATGTTATTTATTCTTTGTCTGTGGGCCGAATAAAATTTGTTCGCGAGTCGCCATTTGGTGACACCTACTATATGTATTCTATAATACATTTTTTACCCTGGCCGGGCTGGCCATTTAAATATCTGTGAATGTCTTTAGTTCGTACATTCAATTATAATTTATTAATATAATACCTAATTAGGTATTAATGATTTTTGTGCATCAACGCGTAGTATCATTATTGTGTTTACTTTTTACTAATTATGTAAAATAAATTCAAATTTCGTTAAAAAATTTTTCTTATGTTTATAAAAATATATACTATTATGTATTAGTGTAATATAGTGTATTACCTATTGGCTAATAGTATTTCATTAGCTCAAATACGTGTATGAAAAACCAGCGTAGTTACTATTTACTGTACAGACGTACAGTGAAAAACTACATGACGTATTATACTGGTATACTATAATATAAAGCAGATTTCTTAAAGAGTATCCCGTCATTGAAATGGATCAATGCCCAATGGATCATGGATGTATTCAATTTGAATTCATAATGATGAATATTGTTGGATACACAAAAAAAAATGTACGTGGAACTCCACTTTAGCTTTTATTTCTAAAGATATTTTATACCTAATTTATTTATAAAATCCAATTTTGTTAAAACTTAAAATCAGGAACTACCAATTGAAGAACAACTAAATTATCAAACTTTTTACTTACAAAAAAAAAAAAAATGCTAGATAGGTATTATAAATCTATCGAAAATTAAAAAAAAAGTCTAAAATTACAATTATAAATAAATGACAAGAAATAATTAAAAAAGAGGTAAAATATTAAAATTTTTAATTGAAATTATATATGTAATGTATCATGTTTAGAAGGTAATTTTTAAATATATGGTAAAAAAGTGTCGTCTATATTATTTGTGAATTACAAAAAAACAAATTAAATACATTTTGTAAAAAATTGGTATTGGGTAAATATTTTCGTTTTTCTCAATTATTTTGAAAAGTAGATTTTTACTCTTAATCTCCCCCCTTTCCCTCGTCGCCTAAAGTATTAACTAAATAAAATTTGTGATCCGAGATAATGCTCAAAGTGAAAGATTAAGCATTTTTAATTTTTCTAATGATACGCTAAATACAAACAAGTACACACACACAAAAAAAAATACATCAATGAAAAACAGTTTTACTAAAGTTAGTACCTACCTATCGCTCTGCTCAAAATCTAAAGGAAATAATAATAATAAAGGGAAATTGATTAATAGAAGGTCATGCAATTATAAAGCGGGACGTCAATTTGGTACCATTTAATAGAGCATTAGTGTATAACTTTAGTAGGTAAATGTAGAGTTGGAAAAAATGTCAAGAATTTTAAAGGTCACTTTTGTGGTATGCAAATTAATTCTTTTTCTATTACACATAAAATAATATTTACCTATTTGAATATTTCTTATTGTACACGGTTTTTTATAATTCTCTTAGCACATAGAGTATAACAAAATGTTTAAATATGTATTTATTACCCACTATAATACAAAATAGTACATTATGCATAACTATAGGTAGCCAGTAGGTACCTAGCTATAATACAAATGCATACATATGCGAATTGTGTTTCTAGTGCGTATACTGTATATTGTTTATAATGAAGTGTACGCAACGTACGCGGTTCATGTAGTTCCTTACCAAATGACTTTGTCAATCGATAAAAAAACAAATTGCAAATATACTTGTAACGTAATACAATGTACGCTTATACTATACCTACGGTTATAAATATTTTTCTCCATTTATTTGTTGAGAGTACCTACTTTAAAATATAGTTATATGTAATATGTTGCTCTTGTACATTAATTTTACTGAATGTAAAGAGATGCCGATTATTAGCATACATATATTATATAGATATGCTATATTATATTAAGACACAGAGTTGTTTTGTCAGAAAGAAAATTTGCTAAATAAAATAAAAATAATTCTAGGACCTTATTATACATCAAACATAATATAAGTCAGTATACGGAATTGACCTTGTGAACTACACATGTATACACACTAATAATAGTAATATAGTTGCGGGGTTGTTCCACTGTTCGTAATATTTACTATAGCGCAACTCGTCCGTCTGACCTACCCTTTTGATCAGTAATCTCGACAAAAAACTAAAACTTAAAAATCGTTATCTGACCGGTATATAGTTACATAGTGTTGATAATAATTTACAAGTCTCATATTATACAATATATATTTTTATACATACATAATGTATATATACAATATACATTACATATTAATTTATTATATTATATCAAAATCGACAAAGTCAAATATCAAATAAGCGATGCGTCGGTATAATATGTATCTTATACGTTATACTGTACATTTGTTCAAGATCTGTGAATTTTGTGCAACTATAGGGTTGATACATAATATACAAAACATATGTATGTTACTATAATATTATAAATTTAGAAGAACGAAAATACGAAATAACGCGTTATTAATTATATTACATATATCTACCAACATATTATTCATACCTATATTTAGGTATTTGATATACGATAGGAGAATAAGTGTGACAATACATAGGTACGTACCTACTTAAATAACACAAGTATATTATTATTATTATTATTATTATTATATTAGAAATACACTGCTGTAAAAATGAATAAGCTAAATATTAAATAGATGTACCTACTTATTATACCTATATATATTTCTATCTACATACTTACGTGTTGTTGTATCGATATTCAAATTCATCCGCACGGATATTTTAAAATATCAACTGAATATTATTATATTTGTACAGATGATAGCAGGCTCACCGCGATAATTTCTATCTTCTTATTTCACTAACAGAAATTCGTAATTCGTATAAGTGTCTTATGTTGATGGATCACTCCGTATATTCGTATTGTTCAGACTTACTGCAGGGGCGGACTGGCTCCTTTAGAGCGGCCTGGGAATTTTTTTTAAAGCGGCCCAAAAACCATTGTCTAACCTAATTATAACATTTATGTTTAAAATACGACACATTTTTTCCATTGCATATTCAAAATATAAATAATAACAGCAGATATATCATACGTTTTAGATTATATATTTAATTTATTGGTTTAAGAAATTAATAGTTTATGAAATGTTTTGCTTTTTTAGGCTAAATGGTCTATAACCGTTTGGTGCTGTATGTAATTTAAAATATTTTTTTCTGTAGCCATTAAGACAAAAGCTTCTAGATTATCCTGTGTCATGCTGTTTCTATAAACGGTTTTCATCCGAAAAGACAATTTCATTCATTTTTATAGTATAAAAAACAATTAAAAATTCAATAAATTAATTCATGTTTATTTTATTATTTAAATATGTTGTTGTTGCATACGTCATATTATTAATTATAATTTAGTAAAATAGTTCACGACTCACATTGTATTGCCGCGCAAACCAAATTTTACAAAATTGACTATAACACTGAATACATAATAAAAACATAATAAGTTAGTTATTTGTACAACCAAACTGCCCCGCCCGAGACGGCCTATAATCCCTGCATTTTTCGACCGGCCCATCGGGAAATTTCCCGATCTCCCGATCTGCCAGTACGCCTCTGAGACTTAGGTATATTTTAAGTATGAAATAACTGCAATATATGATACCTATCGGCTATACCGGATACGTGCTGGACACACGGTCAATAGTAATAATTTATAAATTACCTATATGTCTTATAATATAAAATATACGTATATACAGCTGTATTAGAGGTGCGTATAACAACAGTGTGTAAAGTGTATGATCGGTAATGGAATGTTTGAATATCAATATATTTTTTCCAAAATGTTTTTTCATTTCAAAATCACGAAAAATACCATAATATTTTAGCTATTAAATTATACCATCCATATTATATACTACTATGTATAATAAACTATATCGTGGCCAGTGTCAAAATTAGCAGTGATTTCCGCTATCGCCGTAATAGGCAGGTACACATATACCTATAAATATAATGCGGAGCACTTAAATAAACAGCGAACCGCACATGATAATAATAAAAAATCTTTTTATATTAAGCACAATACTGAATACATTTATATCATAAATAATTTTTTGAAGTGTTTATTTTAATTAACGACCCACAACCGTCCAAGTATAATACACATAATATAATTTCACAATCTGAACCGGTAAAAAGTAAATAGGTAAATAGCCATTAAAAATATTTTCATTTTAATTTTTTAATAAACAATGCGATTGTCCGACATTAATACATTATGTGGTCGGTTCGCATTGCAAAAAAAAAATATGAAAAATACAATCACCCTGTATATACGGCCGTAATAATAATATAATACATTATTATATCAGGGGTATGACAGCAGCTGCGGTGCGACCAGCGCGCCAAACTTTAACGCGCCGTCGTCGCGTTCGGCGGTCTTCGCAGACGGCAGTGCCCGCGGGTTCAGCAGCCGACATGGATCGGCTATTGATTGTAAAGCTCGCGCGGAACACCATGCTTCCGTTGGCTTACATACTAACCGCCGCCGCGTTCGTGATAGCCGGCTACTTTTTGGCCCTAAAAACACAGGTCGGTACATCATGTTTTTATAATATAGTATATGTGCGCATATAGTATATTATATAAGTCAATACTTATACCCTAACCTAACCTAACCTTTAATACTGTTAATACGTATGAATTCCTATATCGTCATCATATACATCAAATTGGGTACATCAACGGAGCTGTCCGCGTTTTAATCAATATAACTTATACATAGGCGAAATAATAATATAGATAATATTATTATATGTTTACGATGTATGTGATACAACGTACACATCACACATAATATTATCGTCGTAATAGGTCGGATGATGATGTATATTAAATGTTTGGACCATTGCAGCAGGGGCGTCCTCAAGGGGGGGGGGGCGAATGGGGCAGTCGCCCCCTCCATGACCTCTATTTTCTTTCTTAAAATGTTAATAATTTTTCTAAAAATATAACACTAGGAAAAAAATATATAAGTACGCTGATATAGTGATATTGCATATTAGACCAAAAAAAAAAATAAATAACTAAAACAATAACTAAATTTATAATTTAAAGTTAACTTCTTTATTTTAGAAAATGAAATTCCTAAAGATGTATTTAGTGCCATTGAAGAGTGTGATTTAGTTTTTTTCCCATAATTAAAAAGCTTTTGTTTATATTGGGAACTTTACCAATAAGTATTGCTTCAGCGGAACGTAGCTTTTCAACACTGCGCAGGTTGTATTTTGCATAAAAATTAATAATTATTAATTTAATTATAATATCTACCTATTCTATTGCTTTTTAATGCATTTTTTTTGTTTTTGCTTTTAGCTTTATAATTTTTTGTTGCTTTTCTATGCTTATAAGATTGAAAACTTGGTTGAGAAATCAAATGGGACAAGCACGTTTAACCGGTTTGGCACTTATGAATGTATATAGCAATGTGCCTTTAGATATTGATAATATAATTAATCGCTTTGCTAAATCTAGGCACAGAATAGATTTTATTCTTTAATTTGTACATTTTTTTTTTGCTTTTTTACTTTAATATATCTAATTATTATATATATATATATATATATATAATATATCATTAATTTACATTTAAATAATTTAATATGTACACAAATATTTTAAAACTGTGACTCTGTTAATTATACTTTGTTTTTTGTATCTATAACTATGTCTATGTCGGATGATGAGTTAAATCAGGTAAAAAAACCTTGTAATTGGTGTATTTTCATATAAATATATAGGTGATGTATGAAGTTCGCCCCCCCCCCCTATGAAAGGGTCTAGGGACGCCACTGCATTGCAGTCTGCAGCAGATATATTATTGTTGTTATAGCGCGTTTGTCCTTTGGTTACCTATATTATGTAGTTTTATCGTCCCCCCCGATTTATCGTCAAACCATGTATCCATATAATATACCTACCATACATATACCATACATATACATACATATATATCCACCTAGGTATTATATTCGTAATAGGTGTTTTATGAGTTATTAGTATTTTAAGTTTATGTGAGCGGAATGGAGTGGTACGGGTTATCCACAGTTTTGAATACTTTGTTATAACTCATACACTATTCATTCTAATTTCGATTTCTTACTCCGAAAAATATTCTACTTCAGTATATGAAATTAAATATGCTTATTTTCATTCATAAAGGTTGATACTCGTAGATTTTGAAATAATGAATGTTGTTCGATAACAGAATGACTCAGTATAATATTTTTAATTTTCGCAAAAAATTCATTAGATATGTACTTATACTTATCTACCTATAATCTAATAATAACATATTAACATGAATAATATTTCGTTATAATATTAAAAGATATAATATGTACATAAATAAATTATAAGTTGACAATAGCCATAGGTACCTAGCTATATTTATTATAGTTATTTTTGTGAAAAAATTATATTCAAAACGAACGGGGAATAACGGATTAGAGTACCTAGAAATACGTTTCTAGACAAAATATTATTCAGAAATTTTATCACTTTTTAAGTATTGTGGTATCGTATTGCTCATGGAGTAAATAACGCGATCATTATGGTACCATATAAACTTATATTGATAATTGTACAATGTATTTCGATTTCCATCACATCGACGGTGGTCTTTTGGTTTTTACAAATTATAATTATGTGTTATTACTTACTAGCAGTAGAAAACTGTAACTGTTATAAACTTATAAACAAGTTGAAGACAGGCGGCGGTATACCACTTCAGAGGACAGAGGTTATATTTTTTTTTGAAAAAAATTTAGAATTATCATTAAAAACGTATTTTACATTATTAAACGTAGGATCTAATGTATTTCTTTTCTATTTTTGGTTAAAAAATGTTTTTAGAATCGTAAATTGATTTAACAACGATTCATTGTTTATCATTGTTATTATATTTAACTCAACTCTACGGCTTAAATGAATTAAACGATTAATATGTATCATTGAATATTGTAATGCAAAATAAATGGGTAGGTATAATAAATTAAATAAAGTGCAGTTGTGCTTTATAATCTAGTAAAGTAGTAAGTAGGTAAACATTTATAAGTTAAAAGTATGTTACGTTGAGATATGCTATATAAAATTAAAATTTAATTTTCTTGTAAAATAGTTACAAATTATTTATTCATAAATATGTTAATTTATTTATATTCAAATAATTATAAATAGTGAACTTGGTAATCCGTTAAAATAATCGTGTCGTTAATTTGTTAAAAATTTTGTCTTAAAATGGGCAATAGAACATCAGTAAAAAATATTTCTTTGTTCACACCCGTTTATTTTTTTAAGAAACTTTTCTCCGTATTTTACCAATCGTGATAACATTATTGAAATTATTAGTATCATTTCTAATTATAATAATAAAAAATATAAAATAAAATGCCTGTTTTCTAGAAGATTATTTTAATTTTATTTTTAAGAAAATTATTAATATTTATTTTTCCATATACTTATAATTATTTGTAAATTTCTTCAATGTAAAAATATTTAAAAAAAACTTCTTTAACTTTATTTTTACAATGGCGTTATCGTAAAAATTTAAAAGAAATAATAACTTTTTTTTATAATTTATTTATTTAGCATCGGCAATGATGGCCATTGGGTTTTAAATTATAAGTACTTACTTTAAAATTTAGACTTTAAATTATTTAATTTTACATATATATATATATATTTTAATAAAATAATTTATCTTATTTTGATATGTTGATGAAGATGAACTGTTGTTACTGTTGTTATTTGGTACCCGGGTTGAGTGCTTTCTCAGAATATTAAAAATTCTCGTTTAATAAATTGTTGTTAATGTCAAACTTGAATATCTGATTAAAAACCATATTTTGCAGCTCATAGTCTCGTAGTATATACATTAGCATTATTAAGGAACAAGTACATTTCAAACTACATATTTGTGTATATAATAGTTAGTAATTACAAAAAGTAATACATTATTCTAATTTTTCGTATAGTTACATGAATAGTTAATAGAACTAATTTAATACTAATAATGTTGTTACTAAAAAATAATAAATAGGTAACTTAACCTAACCGAATAATTAAAATTGCTTTTATTTTTATTTTTTGAGGTGGTTTCTGGTAGAAAATTGGATCTAGTTGATACTTTGGAGTTTCTAAACTCAAAAGTAATAAATGCTCACTGCTCAGTACTTTTTTAACTTTTCTTAATAGTCGAAAAAATTATAAGATTAAAAAATTAAAGATAAAAATGGGAATCTTTACGTCAAACCATATATTTTAACCAAATTAATTTCTTTTTTTTATCATAGATAATTAAAATCTATGAAGCAACTACCTTAAATAAGTACTCATCCACCAATTTTTTCATATTTTAAAAGATTTCTCTATAATATAACTTAGGATACCTACCTAATATTTTTTTAGGTATATAGATATGTAGTTAGGTGTGACTATAGGAGTATAAATTATAAACTATAGTCTTGCCGTCTAGGTCCTGGAGACTGAAGTCATTAGGATACCCAACCCCATTTTTGCATGAGGCAGTTGCCTCGTAAAATAGCTATTCACGCCGCCACTGCAGAGCAGTACCCATTTTCCCGGTATTTTTTATATAATATTTATGAAAACCTCAATGTATTAAGTTACCGTATACTTAGTTACATCTATAATCAAATTTTAGTCTGGAAATAAGTTTTAAACATAATAAATATACCTAATAGATAAAATCATAATGATTATAGAAAGGTTTGGTATTTTTAAAATTATGATTAAGTTTAAGAAAAGTAATCGATTTTGTTTCCAATTTCCAACACGAAAAACCTACTGAATTATAATATATTATATATCATTTAACTTTAAATGTTCGTAGTTCTGATGTACGAGTGTGTTGTATAAACGTCTTAAATAAAGAGTCACTGATAAAAAAAAAGAATTCTAGAATTTCCCACCAATCAATAATTATAATCAGCGACGTGGTTAACCTGAAACTTTTTAGAGGCTTATCTATATAAATCCAGTAAATCCACCCACTCAAATTACGATAAAGACATTTTATGTCAGATTTTGAACTACTTGTCATAATATATACTAAATTATTATCCATTGGCCAAAAATGCGACCGCCCCTTTTACCATGCCATTGATTATCATGTATATATATGTAATATGTATATATAGGTATTATATTTATGTATAGTTATTACTTATTACTTATTGATTAAATAATTTAATCCTTGTTAATTTCGAAAACCTACTAAATACTATCACTAAGATAATATCTTTAGTTTATGCTTTCCGGTGTTGTCACGACTCATGAGTTACTGCTCATATAATTTACATAATTTAATATACCTAGTAATTAATAGTAAATATAATATAATGATGTCATAATATAATAAATAATATATTAATGACATGTTAATGCATTTTAATTTGAACTAATCAAGCCGAAGCCTTTTTTCATAATATATTATCTGTTACATGATTTTAGGCTAACAATTTTATACCTAGCAATATATAAATCGTCATAAAAGGCACTTTAAAGTTTAAAGTTTCTATTTTAAGTCAATACAGAGCAAAGGCAATTTATTACCGTCTTAAAATGCGTCATAGAATTAATAAAGCTCGTATATCTCTATTCTCTATAGAAGCTTTCATATTCTCTTTCACATTTTTCTTTTAAACTCATCTATATAGTACTCTTATGCGAAAATATACGATATGAATCAATAGGTGTCATCTAACCGCTATCCGCGCCATTGTATCAAAGTCATCCCTTGTGATAATACATCAGGCACCAAGCTAATTTTGACATCTAGTTCTCTATTTATTTACTAGTTTGACTTATTATTATTAGTTATTATTAGTTATTACATTATTTATTTATTTATTATTTAATACGGGACGTGCTCAATTACATTATGTAGTACCTATACAAAAACTCTTAGTAACAAAGAGTCATACATAAATATCAAAAATTACAAATAGGTATTAGGTATAAAAACGAACAGACAATAATTAGACGTTAGGTACTTAGGAATTGTGGGTCTTACACTATTCGTTTAATATAACATGTTTTTTAAGCGAATAGCTAATTTTCTCTTGTTATGTACCTACTCAATGCTAAAATCTGTAAATAATAATGAAAATAAATATTAGATAAATACCCAAGTAAGTATATAATAATTTAATATTATTAGTATTTAAATAATTTAAAGAAATATGTTGATAATAGAATTGTAATTTATTGTATTGCATTAACTCAGAGAATACGTACACGAACTTATTATTACTATTATGTATATTGCGAAGGCATTTTTTTGTAGCTATCATAATGCCCGTAATATACAGTTTAAACAAATAAGTAGAGTTGTTTTTTTTTTTATTATATTGATCACTTTTTTTGAAGATATTTGTATACTTGATATTTTATAACATCGTTGTTTTAACATAATTATGTTTCTGCATTATTCACACTAAAATAATTAGAACGGATATATTATTGTCACGGGTAGGTACAGTTATAAATTTATAATATTGTAATATTATTATAAATTTATAATAATATAAACCATAATATAGGCATATCAGCAATTTTTGGTTAACGAATGAAATTATAATATCAATTTTTTTTGCTAAGGAATATTATTATATTTCTATACCGGTTACGAAAACAATTGTGACTTATTTAATATTTATGTTAAATTGCTAACACATCTAGTTAGTTTTATCATGGATAATATAAGTATATTAATTAACAATATCATTACTTACTCTCATTCTTAACACGTTCACGTCCGCGTATATTTCAGAGGTCGCGCCTATCCAACCGTGTAAATATTGATAACTTTACACTAGTGACCACCAAGCAAATTTATAAACATAAAAATTCCGTGAATTCGTTCATACTATATATTGTTAATAAAAAAAAAAATTGTGGAGATCATTTAAATATCTTTTTAATTCCACTGTTAATAATTTATGAGGAATCTCGCAATACATTTTCAAGCTTCTTTACCCAGCAAAAACTTCTTCTTATTTATAAAAAAAAAAAGACAAAAATAAATCGAAAATTTGAAAATATCTATATAGTATAAAAAAAAGTATAATAAAATCATACAATGTGTTTAAGAAATGATAGTAGCTTAAACATTTGGGAAAATTTTTGAGTATCTATGTTTATAGTAGTTATCTTTTTGTTAAATATGAAATAGTGCAGATTTTGTGTATAAAAATTCTTATTTTTTTGGTTTATTAAAAAGTGTTAGTAATTTTTTCTTTTAATCCCTCAAACTTCAAAGCAACAACTATATTTAATTTAACCAATTTAGTTTATAGAACCATCTACAACGTTCAAAATGTTTATTGCTTCGCTTATAATTTTAAATATTTAGTATGTATTACCTTTGACTTAGGACATGTTTTAGTATGTTAGTTGCGCCGTGTTAAACATTAATCAGCATACAATTATATCTATGTTATTAACAATTATACATTTATTTTAATTAGATTCAAAAATGAGTAAGGTCGCAAGAACTAAATTTTTTTAGAATATCCTAGTAATATTTTATATAGTTGAACATTTTAATAATTTGTATTCAGCAAAATATAATCTCATCTTAAGCACAAATCGTAAAATATTAAATTGTAATTGGAAAAAAATCAAAATTATAAAATGTTTATTATTTTGTAGGTACAATTTATAAAAAAAATTTTTAATGTCATATTAAAGTATGTCTATCTAAAATTTAAATAAATTTAGCCAATATAGGTATTTATTATCATATTATGTATTATTATATTGGATAAATGTTGCTTTATGTAACATTTAGAAAGATCATTAAGTACTCTAAGTTCAAATTATTAGTATGTATATTACCTATACATAATACATTGTATAACATATGAAAAATCATTTAGAATGAATTTCTCCTAATAAACCAAAACTTCTAGTTGAAAATTTAAAATATCACCCAAGTTTTGACGAATGAATTCAAATTTTTCTATTTATCAGTACAATTTCCCTTTATATTAAATTAATACATTACAGTAAAAATAACATATTAAGGAATTCGAAAATTAAATATATTATATATAATATATATGTGTATAAATTTATTTACATACATTATAATCATATTAAATTATACAATATTTTTTATTTTTAGTCTTCCATGTTGTTTTGTAAAGATGGAAACTTTAAGCAGTTCCTTATTAAAAAAGTACCTGTTGTCAGAGAAAAATATTTGCCTTCAATTTGTGGTTTCAATGGGTATGCACATACAGTTTTGGCTACACTGTTTAGAGATATCATTACACCTACAGTAGTATATGACAGGTAAGTTGTGTAGGTACTCGTTTTATGGTTTTATTTTGTATGATAATTAATAACGATATAAATATAATTAAATTTTGTTTATAAAAACAAAAACATGTTTTTGACTTGAATTCTTTGAAAAATATACTATACTGTTATATTTATAAAAAATGTTGATGTCAGAGATAATATAAATCATTATTAGTGATGTTACAAACCCTGATATTTGAGAATAAACCAAAACTAGACTAAACTTTTAACAATTCTTAAAACTTAAAAAAAATTATTATTACAATAAAATGATAAAAAAAGACGAATAAATGTTGTGTTTACCCTTATAATAGTTCTATATTAGTGATTTTTATCGTTTTTGATCATACTTAACGATTTTTAAACCTAACTATTAGTATTTCTCTGGTTTGGTGAGTAAGAATATTGAAAATACTCTGATGATTTTTTAAAAATTATAGCTTAAAATGCTTAAATGAACCAAACTTAGAGTTTTAATTTGGCTCGCTTCAAAAATCAAACTATTTGTAACATCGTTAATTTTTATTATATTTTTAGTGCAGTCTCTACTGTATTTACATTAAGAACAAGTAATAATTTTAAATTATACATTAAGAACTGAAATATTGCTGAATTGCCTGAATTTTTCAAAACATGTCAACGGTGTTTTAGTCTATACTTATTTTAATTTTTACTGTTAATTTTTGAATTACAAGTAAAAAAATATAAATATGTTTGCACTTATAATGAAGAACTAATTATTAATTGAATCAACGAATTATTATCGAGTAGCTATAATTTGGTGATCTATACTATAATTTGATAACTTAAACATTTAACCTAATTTTTCTAACCCATTTCTTGCTAGTTAGTATTATAAGTTCTAAAATTTGGTAGGCCGGTAATTAGTATTTACCCTACACGGCACTGATTAAGTAGGTCACAACAGTATCTATCAGTTAGGTACTTAGGCAAATATATACTTATATAACGTATGTGATTATTGTCTATACATTTCATTCAAGGAAACGGCACAAGTGCATATTATATATGTTGAAGCTATGTTCCATATACGAGAACACGTGTTCCAAAAACCTACCGTACTGTATCCCACATAACAAAAACAAAATATTTTGGTATGAAATAAAGTTAACAATTAGTATGCGAAGTAACAAGATGAGAATATATAAATAATTTCACAAATTTATGAGCTGTTTGGTGTATACTGTGTTCTAATGAATGGTGGAGAGTTGAGACCTATAACCAGTTTTATATAATGTGACTGTCTATTGGTGGGTATTGTCTTATGAATTATAATTTATAATCAATATATTAGTAAGTAAAAACAATCTATGGTTTTTGAGAAGAAAATATTTAGCTGGAAGAATTAAAAGGTACAAACAGGAGTGGTTAAATAATATAAATACATTTAAATTAAAATGTCAAAAAAAAGTGTCAAGACTTTATAAAAACGAATATAATAATAATTAACTGATTTTAAATAGGTATAATTATTAAAAATTCGAAACGTAAAATAAATTATGAAAAATAATTTTGATTTAAACATAGTAATATACAGTGGCGTAATTGTTGGAGGATAAAAAGTGGGTACTTGCCACTCTCCCCCACCTTGTATTTTTTCGGAGGCAGTTATTATTTAGTCCCCATACAGATATGCCAAAATCAGAAATGTTTAAAACTTCTAAAATAAAGAACAAATACAATGTATTTAATATTTTTAATATATTTATACAAAAAATATTTTTTTCTTCAAATTATTGCATATAACTTGTTAGTATATTTATTTCACGTTTTTCATATCGATACTAGTTTTTTTTTTTCAAAAAAATCATTAATTTAAATAAGCGGTCACTTTGTACGGTCCATTGTTTAAATTGTAAAACGTGGAAACATGGACACTTTGTACGGTCAGGTAAAATTTTTGATTGTAGAACACATAGACACTTTGTACTACCAAAAGTACTTCTTTGTTTTGGTGCTGGTTACATAAAGTTAATAGCTTATTATTTTCATCAGAATTAGATTTTTGCTTCTTATGTAGCCTATTACCATATTCTCCCACAAAACTGCCTGAAAATGCGGAGAATGTATAAGATAGGTACTTATATTAGTTATATTTACCAAATAATATTTAAACTTAATAACATTCTTAATAAAATTGTATATATTATGTATACTTTATGTATATAATAGTACAAAGTGTCCAAGATTCGCACTTTTAATGCTCGACCATATAAAGTGACCTAGAATCAAATTATTATTTTGTCCTTCCATCATATGCCATTAATAAATAATTTATGATATTATAAAAAATTATATTAAACAAATTATTGTTTATTATGTTATAAATGTAATTTATATACTAAAGTAATAACCTTATAATGTCTTAGATAAGCTTGATGTGTTAATAATAATAATAATTTTGTTTTACTATACAATTCTATAGAGAAATCTTGACGTTAAACGACGGTGGTGAACTCGCTATAGACTGGCTGTATCCAAAATCTAAAGGTCCACAAAGTTTAGTTACTGTGATCATACTCACTGGACTTACAGGCGATAGTCAATCTGAATATGTCAGGGAAACGGTTAATGAGCTATTTGAAAAAGGCTATTGTTCTGTTGTTTTTAATTACAGAGGCCGAGGAGGTGTAAAACTGAAGGTAAAACAAAATGCTAACGCTAATTAAAGTATACGAATTAATTTAATGCATGAAAATAATATTTATTTATAAATACATTTAATTCATAATTATTATTTATATTAGAGAACTTTGAAAAAATAACTGAATATCAAGGTCAATAAATATATTTTATTTCCTATAAGGAAATAATTACTAACATTTTTTATAAGAATATATAGAATTGTTTAATAACTTTTTAAATTTACTTAGGCTCTATAAATATCACAAAAATAGTGAATGCCCAATGGTGATAAATTTATTGCTGGAAATGTCTTATCATCCCGAACGTTCCCGTTTAATATACCTACCTAGTTAAAATATTTATTTAATAATAGGTATTTATACATTTTTAAACAATTGCTTTTTTTTCCCCATAAATTAAACTTTCAGGGTGCTAAAATTACACTTATTTTATACAAATTCGAAATCCGTACCTCATTAGTAAAGCCGATCTGCACGTTCAGTCAAAATAATGATCATAAAACTATATTTATTTTTAATATGTATATAGTGTTGTGTACTGATATTATTTCAAGGCTTTAATGTTATAATAGTTGTCTATACCCAACGCCGAGTATGTACAGTTACACCACTCACTGCTTATATCAATACAATGTTTATTTAATAGTGTTTAAAATATTAAACAAAAGTAGGTATCTACTTAACCTTTCGTAAAAAACGCGATCCATTATGCCCTCTAAGCGACAACTAGTTATATTAGTAATTAATTATAAAACACGAACCCTTCAAATCGTAATCACGCTAAAATATCAAATATTATTATTTATTATATCATTCTCTCCGACTAGGTATAATATATTATAAAGTTTACAATCTTTAAGCACTGATTATATTTCGACAGACCGCCCGAACGTACTCGGCGACCAACATCGAAGACCTGACTGAAGTTCTGAAACACATTAAGTCCAAACGGCCAAACAGTCCGATCGCCGGCATAGGATTCTCAATGGGAGGGTAACATTGTCGTCGTCATCCTTGCCACGGTCACAGTAGTTGTAATACACACTATAACCGAGAACGAACGTACCGAAGGTACCAACAATATTTGTTTGAGTGACAAAAGAGTTTCCAAAACACTGTTTTGATATTGATTTTTTTATGATGGTTTGATACCTATGATTTTTACAAATTCTGTCGCATGTGCATGTGCTATGTTTTGATCTTACCGGAACAGTAAAGTCTATTATTTTTTTTTTCAAGATATCAAGATATTTTCAGAATATTTTTTCAATGTATTCTTTATATTCATACTGTTAATTGTGCTTGTAATACGTTTTTTTTCTGCATTCAGTGTTTTTTTATTTGATTTACTATTATATGAACTATAATAACTATATAAAGGTAGGTAATGAAATTAAAAAAATCTACTTAAAAGTTTTATGATTTTATTTAAAACGTAATAAACATTTAATCACTCGATTTATAGTGAATGAAAAGTATAGTATAAGAATAGAATAAAAAAGACTATCGATTATTGTAATATTTAAAAGTGTGTTTTATACTTACAATTTATTATTTATTGTAGGTATCATCAATTTGACTATCACTCTTTATCGATTTTTGTATATTTAAATAATAATAATATCTAGTTACGCTTGTTTTCGGGTCATACACTTTATAATTTACAATATTGAAAGCTATTAAAGTTGAATGAAGTTACTATAGGGTATGTATAACGTATATTCATACAAAAAACTATTTTTACATATTTAATTATTTTAGTTTTAAATTAAGTTACAGCTTTCTATATTTAAATTAACAAATTTAATAATCTATAATCAGTGCCTATTCATTACACTTTTATACGTTGCTTTGAATAAATACTTACGATTTTAAAAAACAACACATTATAATAAATTGTATTATTACAATCTTCTATTTTTAGATTTTCTAAACTTTTATTTGGTGGATATTAATTTCTATTATTTTAACTTTAACTTTAAATTGAATGAGTAATAAATAGATATTATCGATCTAGATTATTATATACAGAGTGATTCTTTTGATAATAATTACTCATTATATTTTTAAGGACGAAGAGATCAGGGTAAAATATAAAATGTTAGAATTGTTAACTATTAAAAATAGCATTATTTTACAATGATTTTTGAATAAATGAAGCATTTATTTTGATTTAGTTTTTCAACTTAAACTTTAAGTTAATATTATTTAAAATGGTCAAACAAAGTTCGTGTGATAAATTGACAAATTAATACGCTATATTTTTTTAATAGAAATATTTTCTGCACGTGTTTGATATTATATTGACAATTTTTTCTTAAACCGAGTGTGATATAAAAAATTGATTTGAAAAAAAACCCGGCAACCATGCCGATGACTTTTTCTTATTGGTACGTTCTTTCTTGAGCATATTGTGTAGTTAGTAACTTCCACCTTCGCATGAGTTGACATCATCATAATATTTTTATTCATTATACTGTTTTATTAACAGAACATTACTGGGAACATTTTTAATGTCATCTGAACAAGAGAAAAACAAACACTTGGTCACGGGGATACTAATATCAGTTCCATGGAATGTAAAACAAGCTTGTAAAAACGCAGAAAGTTCTTGGTTGATGCGAAAAATGGGCGAAAACTTGTCCCATCATTTACGTAGTGTCGTCGTTAAGTAAGTAATTAGGGGAGTATAACATAAATTGAGAATACGAGGCATATACTGTACCCTTTAATATGACCTTGAATGTGTAAATTAATTGCGACAAATCCATAATCTATGGCACCTAGATAATAACATTATGATAAGTAATGAATATTTTAGATTCTGAACGGAGTGATGAATGTATTGATTTTACAATGATGTGTGTTTTTTTTTTTTTTTTTTTTTTTTTTTTTGTGTCTGTGTACAGCATAACTAGTCGAAATAATGCTTCGATTTCAAACTTTGGGGGTGGTTTCCGATGGCAAAGTGGATATCCTTGGTGCATTATAGAGGTGAAAAGTAAACATTTTCCAACAGTTTTCAAAAAAATCGAGAAAAACAAAAAAAAAATGACAGAAAAACGGGAATTTTTACGCAAAACCAGTTTTCGACAAAATCGAATTATTTATTTTGCTATAACTCAAAAACTAATCGATGTATTCACTTGAAATTTTCATCAAATGTTTAAATTAGCGTTCTCCATACACAGTTAAATTTTCAAAGAATTTTGACTTTTTTTGAGCTATTTATAGACAGTTGAAATTTTCAATTTTTTTAAGTATTTTTTTTTAAAATAACGATAAAAATTTTTTGGCCGGCCAGAAAATCTTGAAAATTTAATACAAGGTTTCTTATAAGTTGTTCTTAAAGTTATAAAAAAAAATCCGAAATCGTTAGTCACAATTTTTTTTTATGAGTGCTTAAAGTTCGAATTTATACGAAATATGTCAAAATTGCGAAAATTGGCAAGTAATTTTGTGGTTAAAAAATCGTAAAAATTTTTTCTTTTATAACTAAGATTTGAAAATTTGGTACAAGGTTCTCCATAAAATTTTCTTCAACTATCTGCAAAAAAAACTCTACCGGACTAAAACAAAAAATTTTTATGAGTGATTGAAATTTAAATTTTTACAAAACCGCGTTAAATAACGGTTTAGCCTCGAACGATTTTTAATATTTGTTGTTATTCAAATAGTATAAGTCGTAAATACTTGAAAATTTTACCAGTTATTTAGATTGCCATTTTCTTTATGTGATTTGATTTTCAAAATATTTTGACTTTTTTTGAGCTATTTATAGACAATTGAAATTTTCAATTTTTTTTTATTTTTTTTTTATAAATGTTGATAAAAAAAATTTAGCTGGGACAAATTACTTGAAAATTTAATTGAAGGGTCTACATAACTTGGTCTAACTCTCATTCAAAAATTATAAAAATACATAGGCACAATTTTTTTTTATTAGCATTTGAAGTTCAAATATTGACAAAAATTCGTCAAAATCATGAATATTTTTCACTATTTGGTAGTTAAAAATTTATAAATATTTTTCTATCAAAAGCTAAGAATTGAAAATTTAATACTATGCTGTCCATAAGTTAAGCTTAGAATAATTATAAAAAAGTTTGATGTTCATTAAATTTAAAAAATTTTACGAGTGTTTAAAGTTTTAATTTTAATTTGAAATCAAAAATACACGTGTAAAATAACGTTTTACTAATAAATAATTTTCGATTTTTGTTATTTTTAAAACATTATCAAACGTAAGATCTTAAAACTTTTACTTAAATGTTTGAATTTGTTTCAAAATAGAATATATGACAATATTTTAATATAATATATTAACATATCCTAGACTGACAAATCATCTCCGTTCAGAATCGTTTTTCGTATACAATGATACCTATCATTGCATTCAAACTTAACCTACCCTAGTCCGAGGTCCATCCCACTCCCTAATGTACAGCAGAGCGATACTCACTTACCCGCTTTTTTTTAATTAACGTTATTTTAGGAACAAAGATGTTGTTTTCAAACAAGATACTGACAGAGCGTTAGATTACAACATGATTAAACAGGTATGCCACAAGAAAATATTATATACTTATTGATTTTGAATTTGTGTTCTTGAAAGTTGATAATGTTCAGTATAAAATATTAAACTGTAATATTAAGTGTATAATCACTAAGACAATATATTTAGCCATTTAGGTATAAAGAATAAATGAACATAGGGAAAATATATTCAATATTATAATATGTATAATATGATACTACTTTAACTTAAAATTTTAATTTTAAACAAGATTCTATTTATAGTTGCGTATACTATTCAGTTTACTAAGTTTATACTTATATTAATTTTATTAAATATTATACAGTATATTCTCATGTTAAGATATTAATTTTAACATAAGAAAGTAATACTATTAATATTAAAAATTAAATTATCATGTTGGGTGATGATTGCAGTGTAACACTATCCGGGAGTTCGATACAGCCTATACCATTAAAATATTCAACTACTCCAATGTATATCATTATTACGAGGACGCAACACTGAGCAACAAACTTCATCTGATCAACGTACCGTGTCTGTGTTTAAGTGCCGCGGACGATCCTTTTCTTTACTTTAGAGGTATGAAGTGTATATAATATATTATATAGTTAATCAAAATAGAAGGCGCTAATTGTGTTTGTCCTTGTACGTCAAAAACTTGCTCGCCTACCATTTATTTTGTACCTAACACTCTTCAAATACTTCCACCCGCTTTTAGTAACTAAAGTTCCCACAAATTTTCTTGAAAATCGGTGTAAATTATTAATTAAACTAACTATATATATAACTCATTAACTTCGCCAAAAATAATTATGTATTATATTTTATAATAATAATCGGGATATCTATACACTATATTATATATAATAGGATTTGTTTTTAGTTTTCGGCTTATAAAATAAATTTTTTTTATCTCTCTCTTTCTTCGATTGCTTTTTTCTAATTGTAGGTTTTCGGATCTACAGTTTTTACATTTCTTCTTAAATCACTGTTTTTATCACGGAATCACATTTTCACCAAATATAATTAGCGTACGTCAATTTTCGTGTCGTAATTTACTCCAAGATATATTATGTGGCCTTCTCCACTCACCGCTTTGTGGGCCTCATTGCTTCAGCACAGGCTATACATAATATCTACCTTTTTAATATTTTAGATTTAAGGATTTCTAGCCTTAATTCTTTGTTTTTCTCTAAGCTTAAGTCTCGGGACTCTCGGGTCATACAAGATAATTGCAGGTGAAACCAAAGCCATTTATATTTAAACTTTAGGTTTTTAAATATGGTTCTAGATTTTAAAAGGGTATTAACTTCAAAGTAACATTTATTTAACATTTGTAATTTTGTTGGCATATCTGTATTTAATTCATTGTTTCTATACATAATAAAATAGAAAATTACATTTTTTCCAAAAATTGTATTCCAAATATTACAATGATATTAATGAGGAAAAAAGTAATTTGCGGATATTTACTACTTACACGTCTTTGGTGAGACCCGTGTAGCTATATTTATTTATTTTTAAGTTACCCTAGGCAATAACGGGGATGGTTTGTAGATATTTGTTTACATTATATAATATATATGTATTTGGTATATATGACATATTAATAAATTTTATTTTATACTATTGTCTATCATATTAAAATTCGAAATTATTTTACATATTTAATATTTTATATTATACAGACATACCTGTGAACGAAGCTGACAAACATGAAAATCTGGCTATCTTAGTGACTTCTGGCGGTGGTCACGTGGGTTACCTGGATACTTTTTGGCCATTCACGAACAATAACTTTATGTTAAAACTCATACAACAATATTTCGATGCGATTATGGTAGACAAGAATTATGAAAAATTTGTTAATCTTTAAACGATTTGTTTTTCTATTTATTACAGTATAATATAATAGTGTTGTACGTAAATTATAAAACAATACTGAATACGACCGAATGATAATCTTTGCATGTAGGATTAGTGTTTTTATATTTATTGCTTTTGATTTAAACTATTTTTTTATTTGAATTTTGAATCGAAAATGTCACTAAGGCGTTTTAAGCATAGTTTTAAATTAAAAAAATTGTATTACTTCATTATTGTTATTAATAAATGAGACGGATCAAGGGTATACATACAATAGGTTATTGAACAAAATTCAAAATTGATAAATTATAAGAATATTATTTTATTAGATAATATATTTAAATAAAGGAATAATATTTTTTTTGTAAAAAATAAATTGTATAGCTACCTGCATTTTATTAATCTTATAACTTGGTTCGTTTATATTTTATATCTATAGTCCCTATAGTCCTTACTCCCCTCTCTATACGTTCTGAAATTCGTATTAACCCAACGAGAGACATACGTTTTATAAAGAGTTTAATACTTCAATGTATAATAAGTTATTTTTTCATTTAAACACTATCTAGTGGTAACAATTTATTTTTATTTAAGTTTTTTTTACATTATAATTAATTTATGATTTAGTAAAATTATCACACCAATTATTATTATAAAAATACTTTTTTTTAATGATTTATGTTTATTTATTTCAAACTATAATTATATGGTATACTTGTATATGTTAACATTTCATAATAATAATTACAGACCAGATACATTTTTATTGTAGAATTATTAAATTATTTATAAGATACCATCATATTATATTATACATCTATGTATTGTGCATGTTTTTTCTTATTAGAACACTTAGCGTGCGAGCCACATCAGGCTTATTTAATTTAATTTAATTGGATAATAAAACAAATTAATAAATTATGTATACAAATTTAATTTTTAAATTTCAATATTATGGATACCTATTATATATTGTGGTGTTATTATTATTCATTATTATAATGAGTATACGAGTATTTACTATTTTACTATACGTTAATTTTTATTTACTCTAACTTGTTTGAGAATTACAGGAACAACTATTATTTATACTAGTTAATAAATATTATTATTTTTATTCATCTGAAAACATTGGAAATATAACAATAGAATAATAACTTGTAATAAATATTAATTTACATTTCATAATATGTATTATACTTCACATTTATTAAAAATAAAGTTATTAGTTAAAATTACGATATGAATGTCTTTCATTAGATCTTAATCCAAATAGATAAATTTGTTCTAATAGACTACAATAAGTAATAATAAAACTGACCACGACTTTTTAAGAAGTTAAGAAGTTCTAAGAAATTGTTTTATCATGTACATTTAATTAATAATATCTATATAATAATATTTTGTTGCAATACTATTCTGAACAGGTTAAACATGTTTTAAATGTTTTAATATATACTTTTAAAGTTTTAAAAACGGGACAAGCACAATATTAATAAAATACAATAATGTATTATACGATTATATAGGAGTATCTACATTAATCATAATAGCTAAGTACAAAAAAAATATAATTGGACATTGATTAGTAATGATTGAATACTTGAATATATTATAATATATTAAACAATATATACAATTATTATATTGGTATCTACATAAAATATTGTAGTACATATTATTATCGATTGAATATATCAAAATGACGGAAAATAATTTGTGGCCAATTTCATCATTCAAAAAAGAAAGGACTGTTACACGCGTCATATTGTTAAGCATGTAGGTATAGGTATACTAAGTATAATAGTACTATAAATCATTTTCTCCAACAAACCTGCAAATGGCTTCGTTAGTAGAACTATATTATCCTGAAATCTTCTGTCAGTTAAAGTCAATTATTCAAACAATTATATTGACGATTATAGGTAGTACTTAAATTAATCAAACTTGGATTGATTTGAGATTTCGAAATTTCTATACCTAAAAAAGTTACTTAAATATCATAACTACTTAAACATACTGTGAGAAGAAATTACTTTATTATTACAGTTATTAGGTACAACGTACAACTAAGTATTTAAATTTGAAATTTATCACATCATGTTATACACTTATATGATACATAAAACATGATTATGTGACTATGTGAGTATATTTTATAAATAATTATTCAGTATTTTTATTTTTCTATTTAAGAATATGAATATATGATAATAGTTATTTTACTTATATTTACGTATGTTTTGTAATATTAGTTGCTGTTTTTGCTGTTATTCTATTACAGTTTGTATGTACTATGTATATTAATTATTATTGACCATTAATTAATAAAGGATATGTAAGAAAAAATGAAATGGTAATAATCAAAACAAAATAACATGTTAATTTTATTTTAGAGAGAAATTTAATAATAATAATCTAATAATGACTTGAATATTATAAATAAATGTAGAAGACTTGGAGAACGTTGCTTTAGCGAATGGCGAATGTATGTAAAGTAAAAATATAGTAATTTATATAATATTATGTATAACAAAAATATATTTGTATATTTATTACGAAATAAATATAGGTACCTTAATAACAATGATTTTTAAGTTTTTGAATTTTTGTAATGTCTTCTTTAATATACATATTTTTTTACGAATAATTTTCTTTTGCCATATTTCTAACAGTTTGGTTAAGTTGGTTTGAAAGTTTTTGAATTAATATTGTTTTTCAATAATTATTTGGAGATTTGTTTAAATATTAAAGAGAGTAACCCTACTTAAAACTTAAAGAAACTTTAATTACATACGACTTTAAAAAATATTTTACAATACTACTAACTACTTAGTGACATATATTAATACATTTATAATTTATATGTATATTGAATTATTCATTACTTGCCCATAGAAGAATGAGTATTTTTATAATACTTCAATAACTATACCTATTAATTAATATATAAATAAAAAACTATAAAACATTTTAAAAGGTTAAAACTAATATAGAAACGATTGCTAATTAATAAATTGCTAAATAATATAAGATGTAACTATTTACGTGTTATAGATAATTAGTTATTAACGTTAGACGTTGAAAGATTAATATAATATTCTATTTGGTCACTATAATATAATTATTTAAAATTTATATCAATCAAAATACTTAAAAAAATATGATATAATGACCCATATTATTTAGTTTAAAATATGTTATTTTTTGAAACATGTTAACTATATTATAATATGTAAGGCTTTAGAGGGAAGAAACTACCCATGAGTGGCACTATCTAGTATGAGTTTTTTTTTTTTTTTTTACTAAGTTAGTTTAACGATTATTAAGCAGATCACTACACCATTTTCGCTTTAGCTGTTTTGGGGGATTACCTAGAATGGATAAAATGTTGATAAATTTTTATAAGAAAATAATTACTCATCTAAATTATTTTTCAGTGTACTAAATTGATTTAATTTTGCAGATTCGAAGCAACATATCTATACCTATAATTATTGTTTCGTACTGTAGTAGCCAGTAGGTAACAACTCCGGAATAATAATTGCTCTGACATTTTCTCTTTCACACCGGATTGAATTCTAATTTTAATAACCAATTTTATTATTCCGGATCTAATACATCGGCCTCTGATTAACGTTTTAATCTTAATTGTATTTACTTACGATACAGCTATAGGTTATAAACTTATAAAATAGAACGGCAGCTTTGAAGTACATTTTTTTACAAATGTTCAGCGAACTTTGTTTTTATGAGAAGTGTTTTAAAATTAATTTTATCAATCTCTTTTTTCTTCGGCGGTATTTTCATATTTCTGAGTAATCCATTTTTATCCATCAATATCTATTCGATCAATTTTTCGTGTTATAATTTTTTTTAAATAAATCTTGTACAACAAAATATAAAGGTATTTGAATATTTACGTAAGTTCGAATGTAAATTAAAATTACTTTTTACATTTTGTAATAAATATTTGAAAACATTAATATTTATTTTCATTTATATAATATATATAGATATAAAGTTACTTGGTTACTTGAATATAGTGTATATACTTGTTTCTTTTAAATTACATTCAGAGTTTTATAAATAGAAATAATTATACAAATTAAAAACATATTCCATGTTTAATAAAGGTAACAGAAACTTGTTTTTAAAAGTATTTTTATTTATTTTATAAAGAGTGTTTTTATATAACAATTATAGCTTTATCATGTATAATTCACTACCTACCAAGGTACCTTATTTTTAGAAAATCAACTCTAATAACAGTTGTTTAAAACAAAAAAAAATATGCAATTGAGAAAAAAATCAAGACGTTAAAAAATTCAGAAATTATGCATTTTGGTATATTAAACATATATATATATAATTAGGATATTACTTATAGCACTGCCAGTTTTCCTGTATGTATTTAATAATACAGTGGAACATCTATTTAATATACCTATACCGGCTATACCTAACTCTATATAACGAAATATTTTATGAAACCATTAAAATATCTATTTAACGAATACATTTTGTATTATTTTTCTCACATACAGTAGAACCTTTTTCACAGAACTTAAAAGTTCTTTGATAGAAACTCGTTAAATAAAAATGTTTATAAAAATAATATTTTTTTCACTTTAAAATCTCATTTTTAGTACACGAAATGTATGTAAATAATAATATATAATATGCATGTATATTGTATAATATTAATAAATCGATTGAAATAAAAATAAAATATTTTTAAATGAGTATATTTATAATTATATAGTACCTATATGTAAATTATAATTTTATTTTTATGTTGTTGACTAACTTTTGATATCTTGTTGTATAATAATTGTTCCACTTTAATTTTTGACTATAAAAATTATTGCACTTACTTAAATAAGTCTGACTGACAGATGTGTACTTTATAAATATGTATGAATTATAGTAACTATAAAATAATTTTAAAATGTTTAGAAAAATAAAACAAAATTAATTTGTCAAATATAAACGTTTTTGAATGGAAATTGTATGGGGCCATAAAATATTTCGTCATATATAGAGAATTTTGTTAAACAGAAATTTGCTAAATAGACGCTCCACTTTATATGTATCGAACACTGCAACAGTGCAAGATTTATATACTTTCTACAATAATATAATATATTATGTATAACAACATAACCACAAACCACATTTAGAATTTTCAGTTTGAGTCGCATTTATTTTAGTTTGTTTTATAAATAAAATAAAGTTTGATTTTTAAAGATATATGTGAATTATTATTAAAATTTAATACTATTATAATTAAGTGAATGATTAATAAATTTATTACACTATAAACACGTTGATGATTTTTGAAAATAATATTACATGGTTTTTTTTGTGGCGATGTGCCGAATTTGTATATCGGCATGAGACCAATCTGGAAAAAATTTCGGTGTATAGGACATAGTGGTAAATTTGAATAAATTCAGGCCACGTGATATTGAATTTGAACACACTAGTTAAAAAAAAAAAATACAAAAATGATTCCGTTTGATTACCTAAGTATCACCCATAATATATCAACTATTGCCCGTGGTACATTTATGATATAACTAAGTATGCCTATATAGTGTATATGCAGGCTTTTTTGTAGACGGATATTTTGTATAATTATCCGACAATTAATAACGAAAAACACACAGACAGACACGCAGACAGCTCTCGACAAATGATGGCAGCTGTTTGAACGCTTTTATTATAATTATTGCCTCATTAATAGTTGGGCGCTGCGATAACTATTATAGTAGTTGTCTCACGCCGTGCTATAACATTGCGATATATATACATATATTATGTACGTTTTACGAAACACACTTACACACACATTTATATACATATTATTGTTGTTGTTGTACAAATAGGATACATAATAATATGTAGGTAACTATGTAATATTATTGTGGGTACACGTCATAAAGTATAGCGTACTACGCGTATTACTATAATGATTACCGCGCATTACCAATCCATCGATCATTTAATGCGATACGTCGTCAACTAAACTACAGCCTCGTCAGTTATATATTCTATACATTTTTAATCACCCGTTATCAATCATAACATTTATGACATACTGGCATACGGTCTTGTATAGTGTACTTATTAGTCATAAACATATACGTGTATATATTCAATATTGTATTAATTATTAATACATAAGACAATGTGTGTGTGTGTGTTTGTTAACAACTTACAGCCATGTCTTTAACGTACACTCATAATTAAAAAATTTGATACATAGGTAATCCTACATACTTAAGAATGGGTACCTTAAATTAAATTTCTTGATTATATGCATTTTAAAAAGAGGCTTCCACGAAAATTTTTATTTTGGCTCAAGAAAAACGAATGTTTTCTTATTTGTATATAATTGGCAGTGGTCTCAGAAAATAAAATACCTAGATATTAAAATTGTATTTTATAATTTTAAAACTGTATTTTGTATTTTGCCAAAACCACATAAATTATTGTGCTAAAAATATGTGTATCTAGTTAACATTTAACGGAGTTTAAGATAGGTTAAATTCACTGGCATTATTTAATTTGTAATGGACAATGACCGTACTGAAGAATATCTAGTGTATATAAAATAAAAGCCTTAGAATAACGGATTATCCTTATGAACTTTATTTAAATCTACAATTTTTGACCGACACTCATCAAATGTTCGTCAACAGATTCAATAAGATCCGTAGTTTCGTAGGCTATTTTATATTTATCATACTTTTAACTTTTCAACACATAAATGTTGAATCATAAAAGTTAGTAAAAATAATAGTTATTATGATTTAATAAAACTGTTTACCTACCTTTGTTTTATATTTAATCAAAACAACTCAAATAACTGTGTTGAAATCTGTTAGGTTTACATATAACATAGTTAAAGAAGTAAATATACGGACATTTAATTTTCCGTGGGTATTGATGTGCGGTATTATATACAATACACATATGGCCATATAGGTATATGTTTATCTATAAACTTATGGCAATATATTATAATAAGTATATACTAGAGGTGACCAATATTAATATGTTTGCGAGTTATACATGGATAAATACAAGATACCAAGAGCAAAAATCTTTATAGGTACATTTCGTATAATTTGATAATTTTTTTTCATGTCTACCAAAACAACTATGATTCATAATAATAATAGGTAAGTAAATTTTGTTTTCATAAACAAGACGCGAGCCGCATCTGACAATGACGAGAGTGGCATAATTAGCCACCCTTGGTATATATGTCGCATCCACATAGTGTAATCGTATTTTTCATGAAATGAATATCCATTACATGAACGACGATCATATCGTGTAAGTCAAATTTTATTTCATGAAATGGACATATATTTTATCATTTTATCGTTTTATATAATGGATGCCGATTATATATGTATAGGTAATACTTGCAGATATAACTATATAAGGTTCCGACGCAAAAATAAAACTCAAAAATGCATGCCTTGTTACCTATAGTATACACAACTGATTGTATCGAATTTCACATCACTGAGGCACTAATATTATACTAGTAATTATGTATCTATAAATAATTAGTTCTCTTAATTTGATTTATTTAAGACGCAAGATTTTACTTGTAGATTTTATCCTGAACTTTTCGTGATATAAATTACGAAGCAAACTGTTTTCCGGGTTATAATAATATTATGTATTGTGTTTTCCGTCGGAGAAGTGGATTATTTGACTGGGTGTATTGCCATATTGGTCGGTGTGATGTCCTCTAAACGCACAATACACATTATGATCAGACTCGTCAGGTGTGTATAAACTATATAGGAGTTGCTGCCAGATCTTCTATATTTGCCCTTCTATAAAGCGATATCAAACTACGACGAAAATACTGAAAATATAACTACTCTCGTATAGGTAAGTTATGATGTTACTATAATTACTCGAAATAGAATCGCATTAAACGGTACCTATATGTTTATTTCATGGAACATGATTTGTTTTTTTAAGTAATTCAAATCTTAATGTATAAAACATGTTATACGTTTACTACTTTACTGTTTATAATATTGAGCATGCAACATGCATATAGGCACTCATATTGTTTACACTGTCATATTTATCACGTTCGATGATCGAATGATCCACCGATAGTGATCGATACTGAAATCGTTGCATAATATAAACCGGTTGCTGTTGTATATTATTGTGTGTCGAATACTCGAATGTGTGACTACCGTGACTGTTCGGGTGACTAGCATATAACATAAATAATAGAAAAAAAATAATTATTTAATTTATAATTATCGAGAGATTTATACCACAAGCATTGTACCGGGATTCATTGCGACGTTGATTGGTATGAAGTATAATAAATGCAAGTGTATAAGGTAATATATGTAGATGACGAGCATCATGTATATATAAAAAAAATTCAATTAACCAAACTCAATCCACTACAGTTATAGATTTAGTAGTTTAGTGTGACCTGTAAATAGAATTAATAACGTTTTAATTAAATCATTTTTATGATTTGAATAAATACTTAACAATTAACATAAACACCACTTAACCACCCGATAAGTGATAAATAATATCATTGCACATTACAAGTAATATATCAAAACTATTTTTATTTTTGAACAACTATAGAAAAATCATATGGTAGGTATGAAACATGAATTACTCAATTTAAAAAAAGAAATGACAATAGTATATTTTTGGATTATAATTTATAATCTACACATAGTAACGACCGACTAAGTTACGCGCTAGAGGCGAGGCGATAGAGTACGCCTGTCATGTCGATGGTCTAATTATTCTAATACTATAAAATACATACAATTAACTCACCTAATAAATAATAATTAATATTTTGTAGGTAGGTACAAATTATTTAAACAATTATATTGTATACGGTTTTTCTCAAAACTTTTATTTCATAAATTAATAGCCTAAGTAATTTTGTCGAACAACGAAAAATTAAGCCACGGGAACTGACGTTTAGTAGATATTTACAGTTGATGAATATTCACATACATACACATAAAAGAAAATAAAGGCACCCAAAGGGATTAGGCCATAGGTGGGCTATATTTGTAGTGCGCCTATCTTCTATTTAAATATAATAATATGTTGATTATTGAATAAGATCAATACATTATTCATTACATTCGAAAATACGATTAATTAACTCACAGGTCAATTATAATTTAATTTATATTAAACTAAAATCCGTCATCTGTGTTAAGTTTTTCTAAAAAAAAAAAATAATATGCTGCACAGAATTTATTGAACCATTTTTTACACCTGCGATAACTGAAATAAGATAAATTGATTAAGCGGTATTTACATACCAATCGTACTTGAAATATTCAGTTGTTAATTATTATACATATTTTGTCAATTATATTATATGAGCAAATATTCACAACTATGATAACTGCTCACTTGCATATTATAATGCAAATACTATGTCAACCATAGGTCGGTTGGCTATTTACAGTGAAACAATGATAATAATTTAAAATTCAAACAATGCTTATAATATACAACGATACAGCCGATACAGGGACAGTCAGTTTCCGTCATCCTAATACATTCTTTACACACATATTATAAATTATTTTGGTTGTACATGTTTTGCAAATAAATTATTTTTCTAGAAAAATATATAATTTTAAAGTTACATCTTGTATTTATTGTACAAACAATTATTTACAAAATCATATAGTTTTAACAAGCAAGAAGTATATAGTAATATTATATAAATATACAAAACCATAAATACCTTAAAATACAAATATAATTACTGTTGAAAATTCGGACATTATTAAATAAAAACTAGGTAATATTAAAAAAAACAATAATCAAGTCATTTAAAAAAAATATTATCAAAAGCTTTATAATAATATAATTAATTATGTTAGTGATAAAACGATTGATACCTATAATTTAATCATCTGTGTGTGGATCCAAGCCGGTATCGATGAAATCTTTAACGTTCTGAATGAATTTTCCGGGCAATAGTCTATAAAATCGTGGACACATTATTAAATAATGTATAGAATTTACAAATATAGTTCTTATGATATATTAATATTGTGTAATGATATTTAATTTATATTACTATATTAGTTATACTTTATAAATCGTTGTACGTACAACACATTAATAATAGGTATTTAAGTTAGGAGTACAGGTATATTAGTCCTCATATAGTGGTACCTATCTGCAATAATTTTGAATTATAGATCCGCAAATTGTATTATATTGTTAATTAAATTACCTATTTACTGGCTGCGTGTTCATGAATATAATAATATAATTTAACATGTTAATTAAAAATATAAAATACCTAGTCAATTCTTATTATTAGTATATGGGGATATATCAAGACAAGCATGATGGGGCATATAAACATCTCGTCTAAGTATAATATATTTTTATTTTTTATTTGTATAGTTTATTCAATATAATAAACAGTATAAATGCAGTGTATCAGCTGTAAAGAATTTGTGGATTTTATATTAAAACTGAGTTTTTCACCAACGGCAAAAACTTCCATAAATTCAAAGTAAAAGGGGGTTCAATACGAATTCCTTTATTCTAAACCAAACTTTATAGTTTGTAATAATAATATTGGCACTCGTGGATCATTCTGTCATTCTGTATAATAATATATAGGTACCTGGATATCCGGTCAAGAGGCATCAGCATCCACGGTATACTGACTTCTTTGTAGTTACGCCTCATCGATTTTACAATGATATTGGCTACTTTTTCAGGCGATTGCATATCCAACAAGAATGGGAATCGATTTCTAGGTTTCTTAACTAGTCCTGTATTAACCATAATTGGGTAAACTGTAGTGAATTTGATTTCAGATTTATTGTTTTTCGTATCTCCAACTCTTAATTCTTCGTATAAGGCTTCCATGAGTCCTACAAAACCAGACACGCTATTATGTTTAATAAGTCAATGACAATATTGAAAATAATAATTACATATTACAACTGCGTATAATAATATATATTAGGAATTTGACAAAATACATTTTAATATATATAATATAACTACAGACATTTTCAAAGTACACCGTTGCATATTACATAATTCAATCTGTAGAATGAATAATTCATAGGCAATATATTATAATAGTAGCATGTACTTTAAAATAATTTTTAGATGACAATTACTTTATAACCTTATTTTATGAAGTAAATGTAAATAAATATTATACAATTTCTATTTAAGGATAACAAAACAACATATAATATTCTAAGAATTATTACTTATTATTATGCATCGTTGATAATAGTGTACAATTTATATAATATGTTGTAGGAATATATCATATGGTTATCAACAACCTACTGTTTGAAAATACAATTTTTTTAAAGAATTTTATATTTTTTTTATTACTGTTGTGCAAACATATCATCCAAAGAGATACTGAATTATAATAACATCAATAACTAAAAAGCATAATATATAATACACAATATACAAAAATGGAGGGTACCAGGTACATCGTATTTGTAATTTTATTTTGTTTCATGAAACAAAACGTTATTTGTTTAAAAAGTTATTTAACTTATGTTTAATACGTAAATAGTTTCATAGGAGCAGTGTTTTGTATTTGCTGATGATGTAAATGTTATCACTTATCAATGTTTAATAATTATAATATAATTTTCACATTTCACACATAAATATTAAATCATAAAATGTACACACAAAGAATCGCAATAAAAAGTATATATATTTATTTTCACTAAACGTTTTTTAAACAATAATATATAACTTATAACTTATCTGTCAACTTATAATATGCGTATAGTTAGTTTTGCGTGTTTTAAAAAATAATTTTAATAATTAGAATCCATCTTTAATTAAATTAATAAAATAATTAATCATTCACTCTATACATTAAATTTTAATATTTTAATATTGTACTAAAAAATTCATAGTGTTTACGAAAGTTTTATGATTTAATTAGAAATGTATATACATTTCAAATTAGATATACACTATAGATACTTGATATAGGTAGTATTAAAAAAAATATGCGTTATGTGTGTAATTAATATAATAGAAATATTATTATTTAATAATATGCCATGTTTTATAAGTGATAACTTTATATTCGTTTATAGAGTTTGTAAATTGAAAGTTGAAACTCATAATAATAATATCTTCATAAAATATACGTTTCAATGACTTCACAAAGAGCTTAAATAAACTTAATATATTATATTATAATAAAATATCAGATATATTATATTTTATTACATAAAAAAAGCATCTCATTGGATTACTCTCATTTTTTACGACCTTGGTTCTTGACTACCTTGAATACCGCTGAAAACTCAAACGATTTAAAATTTTTATTTGTGAAAAAAGAGAGAGTTCATTATGTACACATTTCCTACATTTATTATATTTGTATTTAACGTTAAGCGATGATAACTGATAAGTAACTGGATTTGTAAAATTATATTCGAATTGATAAATAAACTATAATACCTCTTACGGCGAATTTCGAAGCGCAATATGGAACAACATTTGGAAGGCCGATGACACCGCACATCGAAGATAAAGCGATTACGTGACCGTGGTTATTTTCAATCATGTTTGGCAAAAAAGCTTCTAGAGCCTAATAAAAATGTAAAGTTTGTACGTAGAAAATAGTAATATATTAGTCAAATATTCAATTTATTTTTAGCATTAAATTAAGGTACCCAAAAATGAGCTAAAACGTTGACGTTGAATATTTTTTCAATTGTCTCGTGGCTTTGAGAAAATAACGGTCTACATGGCATAATGCCCGCATTGTTTACCAACACAGAGACGCTACCGACTTCCTGTTTAACTAAGGCTGCAGCATCCAAAACTTCTTGTCTATTAGATACGTCTACTCTGAAAAAATATAAACAATAGTAAATTCGGATATCAATACTAGTATAAAAGTAACAATTAGGTATTCAATTATAGTAAATGTCGTATTATAGCGATATTTTTAATACTTATATAAACTATACAATTTATCGTATATTAATATAAAATATTATACCACCAAGAGCTTTGGAAGGAATAAATAAACGGGACATCATATTACATAATATACCTATATCGTTGTATATAAGGTAAGGTAGGTATACTAATAGTAATTTATAAGTTATAATACATGTAAAGTTACACATATATATAGTACGTATCAACTACCTATATGGCTACAATACAAGATAAACAGTTAAATTGCTTATGTTGCTTATATAACAAAAATGTTAATGTGTAGATAATGTATAATGTAAATGCGAGGTTCAAGATATACCGTAAAGATATTGTAGCATATTATCTAACTAAAAAATGATAGTAAAGATAGTTACAACAAAAACGTGCAAAACTTTAAAAGTGTTTGTCCTAATTTCTAAAAACATGAAAATATCTAGAAAAATTATATACGACGAATTATTACTAAAAATATTTTTACACTTAATTAATATCATCTAAGAATTATAACAAAATAAAACATACCTATACTTTCTTTCCTGGTTATTTTCATTATAATTAAAAACTTCAAGTTTATAAAAAAATAAAAATACTGTTAGTCTTTAACGTTATCAAGTATTTGTTTCACACGCAAATATTTAGTGTTCCTATACATATATATTTCATAATAATAATTGTAATGTGATTGATGGAGATTATAATTTTTTCTTCGTTAGTTCTTTTTTTTATTCCAAATAAATATTTATTAATTGTTTGTGTCAAATTTAATTGGTGGGTATTAGGTATACCTATGGCTGCAGATTCTTACAAAATAGATAATGTATTAATTAAATTTCTTTTTAAAGAAGATAATTGACGGTCTAAAATAATAAGCGGAATTTAGGTATAAGAATCATTATACATAAGTATTAAGGTATTCCACCATTATGTATAGAACCAGTTAGAATATGTAGTTAAGTTTGTGTAGCAGATACTTTTACTTTCACTTTGTAAATTTATTTGTATATTCGATATCCATTGGAAGGTGATTTCCTGAGTTATACAGTAAATTATATACTGTAATATAAGTAATATAAACTGATCGTGGAGGTGCAGGTTTCGGTGGTTGTGTGTTGGCTGGAGGGAAGTGTGCCTATTTATATCCTATATTTTGCTCTAGAGAAATAAAGTAGAATTTGGATATTACTCACAAGAATTTTAGTAAAGGACATTTTGAGATTCATATATTTTACACATATAACTACATATGGCATTTATACAGATTTATTATTCATTTATACCTATATTTATTATAATTACATAATTTAATTTGTAATTTGTATCACTGAAACATGATTAAAATGGAATATTATCGCTAATCATAATATATTTTTTAAATTACTAAACTAAATAAGTTGAAAACCTATAAAACTATATAAGTGAACTTCTTTTATAGTCGTTTATAAAAAATTTAGATATTTTTTAACTATACTACAAATATACCTATATAATCTAAATAAAATAATATAAAAATTGTGTAAGATGTTATCAAAATGTTTGAAACGCATTGTTATATAGTATAAACAATTCTTATGGCCTAAATCCAAATCCTATTGAAAATTCAATTTACTTAATTATTTAAGTATTGAAGATAATTAAAGAATAATGTGAACGTCCCCAATTATTAAATTCTAAATTTCAAATTGAATACACTAACCCTCGAAATATGTATTTGTTAATCAATTTTACTAGTTTTTCAACTAAATTATTTTGTATCGGTACGTATAATTAGTTTATTTTTATGTTTATTGTTCATTCGTGTAAAATATAGAGCTATAATATTTAAATTATAAGTTATTAAAAAAAGTTTAAATTAAAAATAAAGAATAATTTTTATAGTATACAACTTTGATTGGTCATGGCATACGCAACTAAAAATCCTCAAAGTGTTCTTAAACTACATAGACTCATTCTAATTCAAACAGTTAATTTATAATATTTGCATCACAAATTTGCTTTCTTATTTGAAATATTATTTAAAATTAAAAAATACTTTTGTTTTTGTTTATTAGTAGTGTTTCAGTCAAATCACGTATTGAGCAATTTTAACAAGGAGATTGTATACGTATATCAAGACCTATGTCAATGTCATTTGTAAATTTTGGCTAGGTCAACGTCATTTGTTATTATACTCTTTACGTTTACGATTCAGTATAAATAATAGAACTATGCATTTCTTATGATGATATACAATTTATAAGCCCCTACACCTTGATTTATGTGATTATTATGTAATAATATTATTTAGTATTGTATACAATTAGGACTCATAGAAAACAAAGACAAATTACAAAGACATATTAACAATATATAAAATTCTACATACTATTAATATTTATTATAATACTTAAATAAATCAGCATCAGTCAAGATCAATTTATTTAATATCCATTATTATCAAATTCATTAAGACTTCTCTTACGTCATAAATTACGAAATGTAAAAAAAATATAAAAGACTTTAAAATACAGAGTTTTACTATATATTATAATTTATAATGTATTATTAATATTTCCTAATAAAAAAATAAAAGATTATGTATATAAAAAGTAAATACGATAAGTTTACTATTATTTATTGACTTATTTTAAACGGGTAATATATTTTAAAAAGTTCTGAAAATATTTAATTTTGACCTCTTTGAGATCCATTTTGCTTATTTTCGTGTACGGTGTGCCTATAGATACACAAAAAACATTATTTTAAAATAAATAAATGTAAAGTCTCGTTCAGAATCTAATATCTTTTATGCTTTAACATAAAATGAAAACTAAATACCAAAAAACAATTAATCAATAATTAAAAAATTTAAGTTACATAAACTATTTTTAAATTATTTATTTTTATTCAATTAATAATTTAATTATTTAACTCAAATTATTTTTTTAAATAATCTTTTTACTATTGTAAATACAATTTAAACATAAAGAGTTAACCTAATAGTATAAAATTTGAATAATTATGCATTTCCTATAAATAATAATGAATCATATTCATATATCTATTATACGAATTGTGTAAAAACTAAAAATGTTAGTTTATGTACATAAATATATATACAGGGTGATTTTTTTATCGAAGAACACTCATTATTTCTGAAAGTATTCATGTTTTTGAAAATATTGTTTTTACATAGTTTCAAGTTGTTAAAAAACAACATATTTATTAAAAAATTATATTTTTAAATATTTGTTATTCTTATATTTTTTTAAGTTTTTTACTTTTTAGAATGACAGCATATAGTTTTTAATAAAAATGTTGTTTTTTTAACAACTTGAAACTATGTATAAAAATATATTTACAAACATGAATACTTTCAGAAATAATGAGTGTTCTTCGATAAAAAAATCACCTTGTATATAATATATATCTTATTTTGTAGTAATAACATCATTTATTTTATTTTTATTTAGTAACCTATACAATTACTGTTATATGCAGATAAACATTATAAACCTATAATTTAGTTTAAATGTTTGATGTTATTAATTTTTGTGTATCTATGTTATGTCATAGCACAGTGATGTTATTTAAAATTAAATGAAAAATATATTTCTAAATAAAAATGTGCATATTTCATTATTAGAGTTTTATTTTCTTTGCAAATAAATTATATTATTTAGATATCACGATTGAATTTCGATTATACTTATTATATTTTTATATCATTATTGATAGACATTTACTTTTTTTGTAGGGTTGGGCCAATGAATAACAGTTAGTCGAATAAAAATCCTATTTCAAATGTCTAAGCCTAAAATTGTAAAAAATATACTTACTTGTAAGTGTAAACACGTTTATAACCCTTGATTTTAAGAATTTGTTTAGTTTCATTATTTCCTCTTTCATCTAAATCCCAACATATAATAATTGCATTTTGTATAGCAAACAATAATGCCAATTCTCGACCAATACCATGACCAGCACCAGTTATCTAGAAAAAATATGACAAACAAATATTACTGCTAGTATTAATAAAAAAGAAAATTAATTAAAAATTATAGATACGTATTTTAATAAATTGATATTAATTGCATATTTATTTATGCAACCCAAAAATCAATAATAATATATTAACGTCATTAATAAGATTATTAAATTTATTTAAATAAAAATTGATTTAATTTAAATTAATATTTGTTTTTGACACATGACTATATCAAACCGGTTTTCGAAACTATAATTTAGAGCAGGGGCGGATCTGAAGCTTGGTTAAAGGGGGGGCGAATTCCGAATAGGAATATCCATGAGTAATATACAAGTACACTGAGTATGGTCAAATCTGGTGGGTGGAGGGGGTCACCACCCCCAGAAATCCGTATATCAATCTTGATCAAATTTTATAATCCGTATACTATAAAATTATCAATATATATTTTTGCAATAAAGCCAAGCCAGTCAGCCTATGTTCGCCCATTCGCGATCTCAACTATGTTTTTAATCTACAAATTAAAAATAATAAGAAATAAGCAAACATACAAAGCATTTTGAAATTTAGATGCAGATATTTTCATCTTAAATCAAAAAAGCAAAATTTTTATTTTTATCATTAGTTATCTGACCTGCGCAAAGTGGAAAAGCTGCGTTCAGCGGAAGCAGTACTAATTGACAAACCTAGCAAGTATAGAAAGCAAGGATTTAATTGTTGGGAAGTGTTTATTAGCCGTTCGTGTTGTGAAGTTTTGTAGGTGAATATTCCCTTAGATCGCCTACAGACTCGCGCCACATCACTAACGCTAAATTATCATAAAACATGCTAGACAAAGATAATAATAATTAATAATTATTAATTTATAAAAATGTATTGTGTAATGTGTAAATCTATATATCAAAAATATTAAATAAATCTGTAATAAAAAAAAGCCAAGCCCAAGGGGGGGGGCGATCGCCACGTCGCCCCCCCCATAGATCCGCCCCTGATTTAGAGTACAATATATGCAATTTATGTAGTGCCAAAAAACGGTAAATACGTAACAAGCTACCTTATGAGTTATGAGAATATTAATATAATTTAATATGCACGTGGAAGTACAGTGGTTTCGTAAGGTCTTTTAATACATCTTGTTCGCTAGAAATGATCGTTTAAGTCTAATAATTTGTAATATTGAAAGACGTCTTCAATAAAAGTAAGTTCTGTGAAACATTGAAACTTAATCTCTAAAAAACACTAAGGACGTAGTTAACTGATATGTATATTATAGTTAAACTTCATGCCAAACCCTCAAACCTCAGGACAACCAAGCGTTCCAATATATATGCCTCCGCATAGTTACCAAAGTACCCTGGTGACGTCATTAATGCTGCTTCACACGAAAACCTTGAAGTTTTTGCCATAAATCAGACTGCGGGCACGTTCTACCAAAGATTACACTTTAAAATGCAAGATTACTCAAATCAACTCATATCCAAACTGCACACAAAAGCATTTCCAGATAACCTATAATTAGACGACTCAACCGAAAATAGTCAAGAGACCTCAACATCTTGTAATTCTTCAACACTTCTACTAGGTACTTAAAATCATTGTACAGATAGCTGCTTTAATGCGAACTTCCCTTTCGCTGCCCCATAATTGTCAACTCCCTTCAATGTATTAATTGTACAAACTTTGTATGGATTGTAAATACTCAATAAACGTCTTTAAATAATAATAAAAAAAAAAAAATTAAACTCCATAATCATTAATCGGTAATCGGTATTATATTATTTTATATTTTTACAATTAGACACAGTACCTTAAACACCTATGACTCATTTATACTAAATATGTATCAAGTCTAAAACCAATTAATATATAGACATTAATAAATTAAAGCGTATATTATTTTTTCTCTAAAATATAACACTGTATAGTATACAAAATAACTTACTAATACAATTTCGTCTTTAAGTGATTTTTCTAATGGTGGTAAAAATGTACGTATAATGGACTCAACAGTAGTATAAATGAATTTTACAACCAACAGAATTAATTCTACGAGTAATAAACCAGCATAAGCAACTGAATTTCCCATAGAATTCGACCTAAAAATAAACAATGAATATGAAATTTTCGATTTATAATACATATTTGTTGGATACTAGATTTGTACTTACCTATACCTCTTAAGAGGTGGATGTGTTGATTCCTTTTTATTTTCTGCCATGATTACTGCGATAGCCTTATATTTATAAAATTGTTAAAATTACTATATTTTACTTCATTCGAATAGTATTTATGCTCACCTAAAATAAAAAAAATAATAATACACAATAATATTATTTGTTATATAATTAATTATTACAATGGTTGTGCAGAATATAGATATTTTATATGTAAATATAAATACTAATGTTTATTTATGTGCAATATATATTTCTTCAGTACTTAATACATTTAAATATTTAATACAATAGTTATACTAATTTTTAAATCAATTTTGTGCTTAAGAAAAGATTTAATATTTTTGTACAAAGAATGAAGTTGTAAGTTATACTTATATTGTGTTATTACCCTACCACTTTACAACTATTTATCTAAGTACACAAAAATTAAAATGCATTTAAATAAGAAACTAATGGTTAAATATAAGATATTTATAAATAAAAATCTTCAATATCTTCAATAAATGAAATCAAAAATATGGTGAAACGCAAAAACTTTCTAAAAATGCATAATAATAAAAATTATTAATTAATTATTAATTTGCAAAAATAACATTTATAAATGATAGACTTAAAGTTATATGTACATTTTTTAAAACAAATTAACTGGGAATTGGGATAATCAATAATGAGTGTTTTACGTCCAATTACTCATTATACTTAATACTTTTTTTTATTATATATTTTACATAAACCAAAAATTAAAATTCTCAACAATTATTACTTTTTTTTTTACTATTAATTTATTAATATAACTATATTGATGACTAAATAGTAATGATTAATATAATGATATATAAAATCATAAAATAATCATCTCGTAAAAAATTATTTTTGCACATTTTAAACGTTTATTTTCTAAAAAAAACTAATGAAAGTTAAATTATATTTTCTATAATCATAATGTTCTGAAGTTGGAATTTTTTATACTATCACTTATCGGGATGCACACGGCTGCATAGTCCATATGCAACTAAAGATAATAATATGTTTTTCGTAAGATAATTAGATAAATCAACATTTATAAATTTATAATTGCATTTAAATACATGCTAATATTTATCAAAGTTTTGAAGTGATAAAATTAATTATGAATTACGAATAAATTACGATATTCGTTTTTTAGTATGTGACCTACCGGACGCGTGACCTGCCGTAAAGGATATTAGTTTTGTATGCGCGACCTACCGGACCGATAATTAAATAATAAATAATTAAAAAAACAGTTAAATTAAAAATCATAAAATTAGGTTATTTTATTATTAAGAGATTACAGATTACATTCAATATCAGTCAACAATATATCAGTGCAATAAAAAATGCCATAACATTATTTTTATTATAAATATTAAATTATGTTTGGCAATATACTTTTTGTATATCACTTAAAAATTTAAAAAAATTGTATTTTGCCTGCTAATAGATCGGTACCATGCCTCAATTAAATGATGTGATAACATTTCAGCTGATGTTCATGCATTTTTCGTAGGATTTTAGTTTTTAATACTCCCCATGAACATGTGATACATCGTATAGCATTTCACCCGTAGCTAATCTTTTTTTCATTGTGTATCTACATATTTGTTTTACCATGAAATTTATGGCATAAATTAGTAGTGGTGTATGACATTAATTTCAGGGAGCGTTAAAAACAATTTCCATTCTTAAGTTCCAATCAATTCATCGTGGTACCGCTCCTTCCAAAACCATTCAGGCCTCCACTTATACTATCAAAATCAATGCCCATATTAACTATATATATCAGGGGGGGGGTAAAACCCCCTTATATATGCCACTATAAATTAGTTTCATTATTTTGTGATAATAGTTTTGGTAAGTCACATACCAAACGAATACCAATAACGGCAATAACATGTGAATATTTTAAAATTTCAAAATAATAATAATAATATATTATATAGATAGATTTGACTATAACTTACCTACCTATACGAGATTTGCACATTATTCTGTTAAAATGTATCTATTATAAAATAACTTGATGAACCAGAATATCTTTAATAGTGATACAAGGAAGACATCAGTTTTAAAATACGATCTACGTTCTTTATGTGATTACTTTTCGGGAAAAAAATAAGATAGTTTTATCTTTTGAAGTTTAATTTTCTTAATCTTTTTAGTTTTTACATTAATATAATAACAATGACATATGTAGTGATGAATATAATTATATGACAACAATTATTAATATTTTACGATATTTTATTTTTATAAAATGTATAGTTTATTTTGATATTAAAATCAAATATTTAAATATAATTTCGAAAGAGGATAAAAATTTAGGTTATCTACACTTTCATTCATTAAATGTTATCATACATTTTTTATGTGAAGTCTTTATAATAATATTATGATTAAAGCGTCTTATATTAAACTAATATTTAAATAGTTTAATTTAATAAATTGATTTAAAATTTAAATTTAACTTACATTTATAATAATTAATATTATTACTTCATATTTTTTATAAGCTACTATCTTAATAGGAGAATATCAAAATTAACTGAGTACTAAATATCTGAGTCTTGGATCTATATCCTGTTTGGATTTTATTGTTTTTATAATTTTATTATTAATTATTATATAACATATTGTAACTGCTTATTCATATATAATGCGTACTATCACAATATATCTCGTCATAATATTTATATTTAAACGATTGATTGCAAAATAAAAATCTAATTAACATTGTTTAGTGAATTAAATAAATCAAAATTGTATTCGATATATTTAAGATATTCAAAGTAAAATATTTCTAAGAGAAATGTATAGGTACTCTTAGTAGACAATTTACTAAGCGATACATCCGATGTACATAATACGAATAAAATCGTGACTTCTATTCACATCGAAGGCCTGTTACGTAATGCGAAATACCATTGAAATTGTTTTCATAAATCATAATTTCATACATGGCTTTATTCTAAACCTACTGATAAATTATAATTAATAAATAATATTGTTAAGATTCTGGTTCAACACACATAATCATTTTCAATTTTTTGATATTTTTGAACCTATATCATACATGGTAATAACTAATAACTCTATCATGATATAATTTTACGAATATTTTTATGAACCTAGTTAAATTTAAATAATTATATATATTTGATTCATAAATTGAAGTACCTACATATAATTATCTACACAACACTTTTTAAACTAATCCCGATGCTTCTTAAATGTTAAAATATTCTTAGATGACCTATACTCAAATTATGTAACTATACCTACTGTGTGTGTAAACGTAGTATATCGGTGTATACTGCGAACATATATATCAACCTTATGTACAATATACAATAGGTATATGTCACTCATTTTTTAAGATACAAAATATATTATCGATATATTTTTAACTTTGACCTAAAATATAATAACTGATTTTAATAGCTCAACAATGATTTCATTGTTAAAATTTGAAAAAAAAAGTGTTTGGACTGGAAGATAAAATGAGAGTATGTAGGTATCAAATCAGAAAATGTAGAACAGTAAAGTAGAACACAAATTAAGCGGAACATCGTAAATTCCTACCAAGACGTTTGACTGTTTAAATTAAGGTGATCATTTTTGAAAAATAAAAAACGTGATGGTTGTTACACCCCCCCCCCCCAACACCAAAAAAAAAATATTATTGTTACTTTACCCTTTTGAGTTAATTAACCTAACCTAAATAATAAAAGTGTTCGAATGTTTAGGAATATTAATTTTTTTATAATAATTTTCTTTTTATTATTAAACACTAGGTACCACTAATTTAATTTCTCATTAGCATCGGTCCTTGATTTTTGTTTTACGAAATCTGTTATCTGTTATTTATAAATTTGGTTATAAAACTGTTTTAGGTTTGTTTCATAGATCGAATTATTTTAAAAATATAATGTAATAATGTGTAAAAACAGAATTAAAACGGGACCATCTTCTAAAAACGGGAAAAAAGCGTCTCGTTCGAAGTTTGTCGGGACAACGGGATACGATGATCAAAAAAGGGACAATCCCGTTTTAAACGGGACGTCTGGTCACCCTAGTTTAAATGTATAATAGGAAATTAAAAATGCCCAATTTCATTACTATACAATTCTTGAAACTTGATTTTTTTTATCGGTAATCGGTATGTATTTTAACTTAATTATGCCGTAGTATAATATGCAATAATATAGTACCTATAACTATTGTTATAGAAGTTATCATTATATTTAGTATCAAATTACTTGTCCCAAAAACTCACGGAAAATAATAATAATAAGTTAAATGTGTAAAGTTGTATGACATTAAACAATTTAAAGATAGTAAAAACGATTATCCTACAATACAAAATATAAATTAATAATAATTGCAATTTATACAGGTATTATAGATAACTAACATTTCAAAAATGATATTGCACAATAAAATACCTATGTAAATTTAACAAAGCTCAAGCTCAGTTTCATCGATCAATAATCCAGGGAACGGAATATTCGTTTAAAAAACTAACCTATTTTGGCAATGTTCTTTTAAAATTTAAAAAAAAAACCGGACTTGCATTTCTATAAATAGAATGACTATTAATGATATTCATAATAATATGATTAAATTAATATTAAATATCATAATATATTTATTTATGATTAAAAATAAATATTATATACCACAATTATTCATTTTTGTTATACTACTTGACATAATATTAACATTTAAAGCTTTATTTTTTTATAAAAAATTACTTAAATTCTTCGATTAAATACAATATGTACCTACATTTGAGAAGATTGATATCATATACAAAAGGATAATCTTATTATTTCAAATTTTTTACAAGAATTGAGGGGACTCTGTTTTAACTTATATTATGTACACCTTCTTTGATTGTTATAATTAGTAAATTGTAAAAACTATGATAAGGTAATAACCATTAAGCAATAAAAATAGTATTCGTTGGTATATTATGTACAAATAAAATCATGAGCATTTGTTATAATATATGATCTGATAAAAGCAAAAACTCTACAAGTATAAAGTTAAAAAACCCGGGAAAGTCATTCGTAGTGGGTATAAGTAGTGAATCTCAACTTTTCAAACGTACCTTGTCATTGTAATGGAAGTATTCAATGTATACAGTAAACGATTCTGATGAGACGGTATTCTAAAAATATTTTTAGCACTATTGTTTTGAGTTAGACATATACGGTATTTTGAATTTAATTTTGTCAAAAACACCATATTAATATTACCTTTACCTATCTACTTATCTTATACAATAATTAATATAGTTATATTTCATATATTTTTGTCATTAACTTATGTTATAACTTGAATTTTATACATAAAGATGTAAATAGGTTCATAATAATATAAAACATTTAAAGTTATTCTAAATATTATGAAAGTTTATTGAACCCATATAGAATATGATAATATATTAAGTAAAAGTGAAATACTGGAATGTTTTAAGTTTCTACGATTAATATTTTTTTAATAATAATAAAATAATACTTATTATTCGAATCTTACAATATCGATAAAATTTGACTTCAAACGTTATAATATACAAATGTATGTAATTCTACGCTCAACTTTTGTTTTAAAAGCAACACAAAATTTCAAGCTTTGTTTTATAATACCTATTTACAAACATAAATTTTATCATAGGTAGGTACATCATAAATAAAAAAAAAAAAAAAATTAAAGCCTATAAATATCCCTTAATCAAAATGTATTTAATTAATTAATAGTTACAAATCTCGAGTTACTGTGGTTATCCATTTTTTAAATTAGATACAACAAAAAGAAATCAATTAAGTCGAAAATTGGGTTTGCGTTAATATTTCCGTAATTTAATTTTTCTCAATTTATAAACTAGATATAATTTTCTACCAGTAAACATCCTCAATATTGAAGCATTTTTCTTCTAAAAAAAATCTCCAGATATACACACAATTAACCCATAATTGACTATTATATAACCAACATATTCATAAATACATTTGTAATTAAAAATTATAAATGTTATATAATTTAACTACAGATAATTTGTTTAACCTATAGTCCTTAACGTAAAGCGATGTATATCTTTATAATATGTATTTTTTTAATATTAAATTATTTGAATTTTGAAAAAGTACAAATATTTTGTTAAATACATAGTAAATATATTTAAAAAAAAAAATCATTGTAAAAATGATTTATTTAATATAGGTATTATACTATTTTTTTTTTTTTATAAAAATCAACAATTGCATTATTTATATAAATTGAGATTGAGATTCAACAAAATCAGTGACTAGTAACTATTAAAATTTATTTTAAAATAATTTCAATATTTTTCCAATATTAAAATAATATGTGAAATATGTATATCTATAGCAAACAGGTTAAATTAATTATACTCATTTTATAATAATAAAAAAAATATTTTTTTTATAGCTATTAAATGAATTTTAGTAAATAATAATGATAAGACGAATTGATATAGCATAAATGAAAGCCACACGTTCCTATAAATATATTTTTTTAAAGATTTCACTTTCCTTAAAATTTACGTAGGAACTAGTTAGCAAAAGTAACGCCTTCCAGCAATCATGCAGTATTCACAATATTGAAACCAGTAAAACTAGTATAAGATAGTAGATATTTATACCTACTAAAAATATAATATTCTGTATGGTACATTTTTACTTGATTACCGTTGTTATTACAACTGAGTACTACCATGTGTTTCTTAAAATATCCAAATTTATTTATTGTTCGTTGATTAATAAAAAAAATTTAGGTACTTCAAAATAACTCATACTTTTAATTTTTTCATACAATATTTGTTTTTGAATTTTTTTGTTTAAAAAATAAATGAATTGTTGTTTTTTAATTATGTTTAGTTTAACAAGAAGTTTCATTCTATTAAATGTCAGGTCGTTTAATTTAAAAAATGTAGGTATAATATAATTATGATTATACGAGTATATGTAAAAAAAACGTAATATTTAAAATCCTATATTTTATCAAAAAGTTTTTAAGATCACTTAAAAATGATTTTATATCTATCTTATACTTATATATTTTGTTAATATTATTATCACTATTCTTACCTAATATTAATTAATTATAAACAAAACAATCAATAACTCACAAATATTTAATTATTTTACTTAAATGTTTAATACTAATATATTTATGTATTTAGTATAAATTATGTTTATTGTTTAATAAACACTGCTTTATTTAAAATGTAAATGTTGCAGGAAAACATGAATAAAAATAAAAAATTAATTAATATAATATGAATAAATCAATAAATATGTAATTACATAGGTAATCATTAATTGAAAAAAAATGGATTGTAAGTACTTATACTCAAAAATTTCATTATCTATTAAATGAAAAAGAGGGGGAAAATTAAGATAATGGGAATAATCCTCATGTCATCATCGCGAATTCTGAAAAGTAAAAACAATTTGAAACCAGCTAACGTGTATTGCTATAATATTATAAAAATTCTAGACTTTTTAAGTCTTTAATTATATAATTTTAGCACCCTCTTCACGGCTGCATACATTATTTACGGTTTCGTTAATATATGTGGTATATATTATGTATGTATCTACTATGCATGGACATAATAATTTGTTATATAATATACCTACCAATATAATTATACTTAAAACTAACGTATTAGAATTATTTTTAATAAAAACCAATAATAGTCTCTACACAAATCAACGTACATATTCATTGTCGCACACTCACGTTTATAAATTCAACGATAGTCCTGTAATATAATCGTATAACCATAACCACGGTTGACTTTATGATTTACCAGTATAGGTACCGGGTTACAGCTGTCCATAAAATCAATATCCCGTCTTCTGCAGCACGAATGCAAATACGGTTTACTCTGCCTCTGCCCAACGTACACACAAATATTGAAGTACATGAATATTACATAGGATATATACAATAATTTATACATTTTGTATAGATACATTATACACATCTACTGAGATTCAATAACCGCGAGTCATAAATGTGTGATTCATCTGTAGGCTATGGGTCTGCCTACAATCTAATATAATAAACCAAATTTGTATTTTTTTCCTACCCCCTGAAATTTAATATAAACAAAACCTATACAATATTTATTTGGACACGTGATTCTGTAATACTATAGTAATTTGTCCTTCGACTCCTTCGGTATATTTACTAAAAATGATATTTTTAACTAGACTAACTATTAAAACAAATTTTGAATCACTTACTTTATTTTGTTTTTGTTGGATAATCGTTCACTAAGTATATAGTGATGTTTTTTTTTAACTAAAACTTCGGTTTGGATTTTCTGACAGGAACGATGTTTTCACGGTAAGTACCTGCAGAATACCACTACAATCGACAGCCAAGTACTGAAACTACCGTTCACACACGTGTGAACACACTGCCGCGGCAATACAGTACGCACTGAAGCCTGAAACGCTTTCTTGCTTATTATCGTGCGGTCTCCCGTAACAACAACTTTCCACCTCTTCGCCAATAATTTTAAACGTTATCCAGTTATCGTGTTATTATGTTCTACGCTTTCCTTTCTTTTCTTTTTTCGCTACCGCGATTTTGAGAAAACTAGTGTTATACACAATAATTTTCAACGCTTTTGGAAATAATAATGTGACAACAGATAAAAATAACGATAATCCATTGTCCATACAATATACAAAACATATGATGAGTACCTACCGAATATATGTTATTTATTATGTATTATACAGGATGTCTCGTGAGAATTTAACCATTATTGCGATATTTCCTGAAATAATGGAAATATCATGATTCTGATTTTTTAATAAGATTCACAGGAATAAAAACTAAAAATACTTCGTGTTTTAATTTATTTTAATGTTTTGGTAAAAAAGTTCAAAAATATATTTTTTGATTTAATTATTTTCAAAAAAATTGAAGATGGCTATTTTGAGAGTTTGTTTTTTTTTAAATATTGACATTACAAAATTTTATTTTCATTAATCTTCTAATTTTTAATTTTTTTCTAGCTTCGAGAAAAACTATGAATTACTTATTTAAAACCATAGAGGTTATCTAGTATTACGTATCTATTGATTATAATTATTTAAATTATTCTAATATACCTATTACCTAACCGTATTAAATACTGGACATAAAAAAGATGTACATATTGAAATTATGTACAAGTACAATAGTTATTTATTTTTATTTAAAATTTAAAAAAATTATTCAAGAAATAAAATATGTTTATTGTAAGCCACATTGAAAGCGTTCGCCGGCCGTACGAGCATGTTTGATACAAATACAATGATACTACTATTGTGTTAAATAATTTATTTTTTTTTTCGAAATTAGAAAAAATATTAAAAATCAGGAGATTAATGAAATTAAGATTTTGAAACGTCAATATTTTTATAAAAATGAACTACAAAATGGCTATCTTCAATATTTTTTTAAAATAATTAAATAAAAAAATATATTTTTGAACTTTTTTACCAAAACATTAAAAAATTTAAAACATGAAATATTTGTAGTTCTTGTCCCCGTGAATCTTTTAAAAAACCAGAATTATGATATCTACATTATTTTAGGAAATATCGCAATGGGTAAATTCTCACGGGACACCCTGTACATGCTTAAAAGTAGGTTCGTATCTAATATAGGTAGGCAAGTACCTATTTTTCCAAAGCGGAAATCCTAGAATTCTATTATTTATAACTTTGTGATTGCATTTATACTGTATACCTCTTCTTATACCATACCCACAACAGCAACTCAAACAAGGATGAAGGAATCACGGAATCTTCAATAATTAATAGGTACCTAAGTGTATAATGACGTATAGTGAAAGTTAATAAAGTATTTTACATGGTGTATTGGATACTAGTTTAAATTTTAAAGAAAAATATATTGATAAGATGATTAGATTATTTATTTTCTGCTTTATTATATTTATATTTCATACAGTAGCAGGCCCGGCTCAAGTATTTAAACACACCAAGGCAAACTTGAGTAAGATCAAATACACAATCTAAAACAAAACTATTTAGTTGAAATCAGATTTGTAGAAAAAGTTCCCTTTTTTTCAATTGTATCTTTTGTTTTCACCAATTATTTTGATAAGATACCAGGAAATTGTCACTCTAAAAAAGTACTTTTTAACCACAAAGTACCAATTTGCAACGAAAATCCACTATCAAAGTTTAAGATTGAAATATTTTTTACAAAAATTAAAAATTATATCAAAAAAAAAAAATAGAAAAAAAAATCACATAACTTTGTAAAATTAATAAATTTGTTGCTCCGCTCAGAAATAATATAGCTTTTTCGATTTGACACATAAAATATTTATTATAGGTAAAGAACAATAAATTCAAGTAATATTTGCTAAACATTTGGCAACATTATCAGTCTAAAGTTGGTACTTTAAATATAACAAAAAAAAAATGGACTTATAAATTGACAAACTAAATACGTAAATACTGATCATATAATCACATATCTGTTAACATACACTGACATTTTTATTATAATGGCTCAATCACGTATATTAAGTAATAAATAATAATGTTTAAATCTACCACAAAATATTAAAGTGCATTATAAATGTGCAATTAAAAACATACATTCCTATTCCCACATTAATTACTCAAGTTCCAAATCAATATCTATTTTGTAATCGTGCACGTACGTTTTGTTTATTTACTCGTCATATCATATTATTAAATATAAGAAAATAATATGGTTATGTTTTCATTTTTTGTCATATTATTTAATGTTTGATAATGTTGAAGTAGTATTATCATATTCTGCTTCATCACTAGTCAGGTATTCTTCTATCCGATCATCCTGGAAATTAAATTAAAACAAAATTATAATCTTAAACCATTCACTGGTGACAAGTAGTACTCTAAAATAGTATAGTAGGTATTAAAAATAAACTGTCTTTACTTCTTTAAGGGTTCTAACATTCGTTACCTACACACTATATATATATATATATATATATACATATTACATATATATATGTATTTATTATACAATAAACACACTTTTATGATTGGCCAATACAATATAATCAATATATACACATACACACAAAACACTTTTCGAAATTTCGATACGTTCGAATTATTAGTTATATTATATTAAAATGACACGCACAGTATGCAGGTTTGACGCAAACTATCAACACGAGCGAACTCAGCAATACTCTTATTAACAGTTATCTTCCGATTTTCCGAAACAATAAAGTATTATTTTAAATATAATAATTACTATATAGATTTATAAACCAAACGTGTCTTATTATTGATAAAAAAAAACCTCATACACAGTGCTCTATAACCCCCAGCTACGGAAAACTTATCCATAAGAAATAGAGAAACTTTTCTGGATAACTAATATCAAAACAATCTCCGACTACATTACAAGGTTAAAATAATAATCTCCCAAAAAAAATTATGCTTGTTAGCTATGTTAACGAAAAATGTACGCATTATATTACCTATATAGTATAATATGGCTGTTCATAATTTATATTATTTTATTTTTAGTAAGGGTTATTATTGATATTTTCAGCGTGATGTACCTAATATCCGTAGTGTAATACGTAGGTATTACCAATTTTATCGATAATTAATGTTCATATTTTTTTAATTGCATATTATTATTTATTTATTATTGAAAATTATACAAATCGTTAATACTGAATAGTATTATTACGGTAAAAAAATAATTTATCTGATAAAAATTTGACTTTAAATCGAGAAAGTAAAACTGTACGCATTGAAATTTACTTAATTTTAGTAAAAAGCGAAATCATAAGTTACTTACGGGTATTAATGATAATGTAACTTTGCTTGAAATTACTGCTTCGTGATCATCGGTTTCTAAGGAAGTGTTGTGTGGACCATCACTTATTAAAACTTGAGAGTTCTTAGGAATCATACCAGGAATAAGTAGAGAAATGGGTTCTTCTATAGATGTTGTTTTACATTTTGAAGGTATTTTCTCTTTTTCAGTCGGAGTCCAACAATGACCCCCGCCAACACTTTCAGATGTTTCCATATTAACTACTTGAATTATTTTTTTTACGGAAATTTCTGAATCTGTAGTATCTTCGTCGTATGGTTCAGAAATGTTTAAAGACTTAATACTTTCTGATTCTTCTGACGGAGCAGACTTTTTAGTGGTAATCTTATCATTTACATTGTCATTGGATATTGTATTTGTCGGACATTCTCCCTCATCAATATTTTCATTTTTTAACTCCTAAAATATACAACATTAGCTGAAATTAAATTCGAAATCATTGATTAAGTATTAATAAAGAAAAAAGCAATTATAATAAATAATAAATTATGATTACATAAAAAGCGAAAAAAAAATTAATGTGTGTATTTACAAAATAAATATATAACTAACGAATCAAAATTAAACTAAAAATCACAGGTTAGATTATCGCAGGAATTGGATGGTTAAAAATAAGAAAGTTAAATAATTTGAAAAACTGTACAAATACTAATTAGAATGTTAAAAAGCAAAGGTTATAAGCATATTAATATTAATGCAACTATTGCAACTTATTATGTTCTTTATCCTAAGGGTACCTCGTTTTCAATTATTGTGGGAACATTTTCTTTTTCAATTATAGACGATAATATTTCTCGATTCACGTCTTCCAATAGAGACGAAAACGCATTCACGACTAAGTGTAACAAAAAAAAATATATTTTGTTTATTCTTTTTAAAATACAAATAACTCTAACACCTACCTATATAATATATTGTAATTATTTAATTTTATTTATCCTTTTACCAAGTCGTGTTAATTCCTACATATTTAATTAATAAAAATTAATAATTGTGCTGCGATAACATTTGATATTTTTTTTATTATTTGATTAACTTCCTATAAATATTTTAACAGTAAATATATAGGTATATATCAATTAACATCTGATTTCTATACTTAATTTTCATCAATAGGAGTACGACTAACAAAAAATAATCGTAATTATTCTACAATCGTAAATACAAGTCAATTCCATAAAATATACATTAAGAGGTGAAATTAGTGTAGTAGTAAGAAAACAAAATTGCCAATAATATTACTGAACACATGCGCATCGAAATGTTTATAAGTCTTTCAAACCTTATTCCCATCCATCCCATTGCACTCAGACGCCAATATCATTTGCTTAACAATGCGTTCCATCGCAGCTTCTGTTTCTTCTAGCTTGCGACGGAGCGCATCTATTTCTAAATCCCCTATGCAAAACATAATCAAGAATTCATTGGAGTATTGCTCTAGGTATTACTGTGTCCAGTATATACCTATATATTAGAGTTATTAAATATTTTATAAAACAAATTCCGTTATTAATTAGTTATTACTACTTAATATTACAAATTAATATGTATATATATTATAAGTAAATATTATTACAATAATAATAATAGAATCTGAAATGTAAACAAATCGTTTCAACTTACTCGTATCCTTTTCAATGAACCCTATGCAGTAATAAACAGAATAAAACGTTAGGTGACTATATTTTTAAACTTAAAAATAGAATTATTAATTGTATATAAATATTTTTTAGAGTTTCACCTAATTTTGTAGGAAGATTCTGCGGCTGTAGCTTTGAATTATTATCTCTGTTACAAGGATAATGTGGAGAATATTTATCACCAATAGGATCTTCAACTTCGTCTTTTTTCGACAACAACTATCTCAAAATTTTTTTAAATTATATAAATTATTAAAAAATAAATGCCGGGTTGTACAAATATCTGTTAGTTTTTATAAAATTACTCTTAGTTCAGCTATTAAATTTGATTAACCGTAAAATTGAACAACATTTTTGTACAATCTGGCATTAGTTTGTAGATATATGCGTTATCTATACATATAATAATATCGTAATTTTATACCTTCATCATAGTATATACAAAAAAAAGAAGAATTCCAATCGTATACATGGGCATTAGTATATTCATAGCACTACCACCATCTCCTCCAGTAATTTTATTACTAGCACTGCCCATACCTCCCATTGTTGGTCTTGAACCTGGAATTGGTGGCTAACAAAAGGAAAATATTAAATATTACAATGACATTTATACAAAACTGAAATACTAATTACTAGATACAAATATAATGCAAATGTAATGTTCATTTGCATCGAAGCCTATGTTTGGTTATGCTATAGCCTAATAATATTTTTTAAAAACGTGGATGAAGGCTAAATAGCTATAATTCATATCAGAATATTATGTAAGATTACTAAATTTAAATAAGAAAAAAATTAATACTTATTTATATACTTTAGACTTTCGACGATATAAATATATATATATATATAAATGCATAATGTATATAATTATTAATAAATATAATATGTAATTTATATAGTACTAATTTTAGTTAACGCGTAATAAATATTATATCAATTTTATTGTATATAGGTATATTATCAATATTTCCTTTGGGACTTATTTTCAAACTTTCATAAAATGTTTTTCTATACGAAGTAAAAATGTTAACTTGTAACTGCATGACAATCTTGGGGCTGTTGAATTTTCATTTGGCCTAAACCTATTTATTTAGAAGTTAAGTGCCATTATTATGGCTTATGAGGGACATGGGGTTATATTTTGTTTTCATAAAATATCACGACAGACAATTATTTAGAGGAGCTAAAATTCCTATGAACATTGCCAGGATAATAGAATTAAGGTAAACAACTTGATATGATTGCAGTTAATTTTTTGTAGAGTTAAGTTTGCATTTGTGTTCAATTTTAAATCTTTAATGAAACTGCTTTTAAAATTTTAATTTATTTTTAAAGTGAAAAACTCTTTTAAAAAAAAAGTGTACAAACTAAAACCCAAAAGAAAAGGAGGATGTTTTTTTAAAATTTTAGTAACCCCTCCAAGATAACTATAAGTACTTTTAAGAAAAATTTCGTTATTACATTACGTTGTATATAATATTTAGTTTGAAATTTTCACGTTAAATACATAAAAAGATTGTTAAGTAACAAGAGCATAAACATAAAAATACATGGCTTAAATCCAAAACTAAAATAACATTAATAATGAAAAAAAATTGGCGAGTTTTGGATTAAAGTTAAATTTAAAACTGAAACAAAAATGTAAATTATCAAGTTCATCTATACTGTGACAAAAATGTTTACTTTAAAACTATGAGGAGTTGCACTGCCATGTCTAGGTCCAATATGAGGTTGAGGAATTGCCCGTCCTTTTTCCATTAATGCTGGATGCATTGAAGCTTTGGAGGCTCTTAAGTGAATAGGAGTTCTTTCTTGATGAATATTATCTAAAAATAAGGTACATAAATTATATTTTTTAAACATAATATTTTATTTTATTTATTTTAATGCACTATACTTATGATCAATTATTAATTATTACTTTGTTAATACTATAAATTGTAAGAATCACTTATTTTTAAACAGCTGAATACATATACACATAAGGTTATTTTTAAGCATGCTCACCCTAATATTATGCTTAAATTATGCATATATTTAAATTCTGATTTTTACATAGTTTCGAGTTGTTAAAAACAACGTTTTAATTAAAAATTATATTTTAAATATTTTTTATTCTTATATTTTTTTGAACGACAACATAGTTTTCATTTCATATTCTAAAGCAGAATATTTTTAAGAGTATTTTGATACATATAAATCGAATTTAGGGCGAGTAGTTTATGAGTTATAAGTATTTAAAGTTTTGGGGTTACCCGCAAAATGTTTGACCATTACTCCGCTTGTCTAAACTTTAAATTCGTATAACTCATAAACTACTCGCATTAAATTCGATTTTTATGTATCAAAATACTCAGAAAAATATTCTGTTTTGGAATATGAAATTAAAACTATGTTGTCTTTCAAAAAAATAAAAAATTTAAAAAAATATAATTTTTTAATTAAAAACGTTGTTTTTAAACAACTTGAAACTGTGTAAAAATCAGAATTTGAATATATTCATAATTAAAGCATACAAAGTATGCTTAATAAATCACCTTGTGTCTATAATCTATAATATAATATACATATATAATATATATATATACTATGAAGATTTATATTACGGATGAGTTATTTTATTTTTATAGGCTATGATATGTCCTTTAAACAATATGAGTCAAATTATGGAATTAGTTTTAAATAACCAAATTAGTTTTACTTTTAAAAAAGGTTACATACATCAATAACCCTAAAATAGTTTTACAATTAACTGTACAAGATCCAAAATAATTTTGATTCTGTAGTAGGTTAGTAGGTACCATTTTGTACGTATATATGTAATGTAAATAATGTTTAAAAGACAAAAATTAAGATCCTTTTAGTTCATATACTTAAAAAGAAAGTTTAAAATAGTCATACAATCATTTATTATAAACAGTTATGGTATGAATAGCAATGCATATTAAATATATTAGTCAAATAAAATAAATATTTAATCAACTATTTAATTATTTTAGTGGCGGCAAAATATTATTTTTAAGAAAACATACCCGCATGTGATATATATTTGTCACTCTTACTAATTCTATGTCCACGGCCCCAAATCTCTTTATTTATATTTTAATTTTTAAAGCAGATTATGAACATTAGTCATCAGTATTCTAATAAGTAATATTATCAGTTGTGTAATAAACGTATGGTGAAGTGTGCCTATACTAGTATAGGGTGGCAAAATTCAGCTTTGAAAGTAGTATTTTTATTTTACTTTCAAAACTTTTTTGAAATGTGTAGGATTTTGTTTGCTTATATATACACACTTTTAAAATGAAATTGTGATTTTCATAATATGATTTTCACAGCATAAAAAAAATTCCAAACTGTTCCATTAATTATTATTATTAACGCGTATATTGCGTCTTTAGTTAATTTTTTTAATTGGTAAAAAGGCGCTTTTTAAGATTGACGGGGCTCTAACGAGTCTTCCTACGCTACTTATTACAAATTACCATTTGATAGATAATACACGAATTTATACTGTAATATTAAAAATAACAGATTCAAATGAATTATTCTAAGAGCATAAAATTGTTTATATGTTTGTAAGACGAAGCCACATGTAAGTATGTAAGATTAATTATTATTAATTATTATACATGCTATAGTGATTACTAGTTAGTTAATAAGCTTTTTAAAAATGCATTCAAGTTAAAAATGTTATGATTAAATTATAAATTTTGAGAATAATAATAATAATTCCTTACTCATTAAAGGATCGCTTTCTTTAAGTCTATGTGTAACCCCTAAACTTGTCAAGGAAACACCATAATGATATTTTAGACATAGAGATCCATTTAAGGATCTTATTTCATCGATTAAATGTTTATTATGTGTAATTTTTCCAACCTTATTTTCATTGATTAAATCAGTTATATTGATTGCACATGTGTTGAAAATTTCCTGACGACATTTTTCCAATTTTGTTTTTTTGTCCGATGTTTCAATTACACGATCACATATATCCGTTACTATTTTAACTATATTCACGTCCGTACTAGACAACACATTGCAACAGCCTACTCCACGAACGTAAATTATAATATAAAAACTAAATATTATTCAAAGAAATTATTACTTTACCTGTGTGCGTCGGAGGCGCAAACGATCCTTTTAGCATCGGATAAAATAAAGATGGCCAAAGAATGGCAAAACATCCTGCTACAACAGCTAGAATGCAGATTGTTTTGCTTTGACTTATCTCTGTTGCCATGTCTGTCAATGTTATTATCTTCAATTCTCCTAAAATCTAAATTTAAATGTCAATAATGACAATTTTACGAAAGTCTCACAATATAGTATTAATATCAATAATATTAGTGTCAATTCACAACTACGTGATGTGAAAAAAGTTTGTCCTTAATTAACCTAAGGAAAATATGCTTCTGATATTTTACGTAGAAATACCAAAGGATAATAATTATATTATATCTGTACAAGACACAAGTGTTTTTCAACACTCATGACTAACCATAGCTGGGATATTACATTAATTTTAATTTCAAGTCTATGGGTAACCTAATCTAATGGATGTGTTAAATTTGAATGCAATGACAGGTATCATTGTATACGAAAAACGATTCTGAACGGAGATGATTTGTCAGTCTAGGATAATTAATAAGATATATTATAATATTATTACCTATATTATATTTAAATTGTAATATATCGTTATTATACGCGATTTCGTAAAAATTAAATTTAATACGCTCATACAATTTTTTCTATATAAGGACGCTAAAACTTTTTTTTACAGTTTTTTGATGAAAAAGCTATGGAGAACCTTTTATTGGGATTTTTACCTTAAGTATAAATCACAAAAATGTTATGAATTTTCAACTTCAAAATGTATTGCAAATTTTCGTGATTTTGACATATTTCTTAAATTCTATTAATGTAGTCACGTAGTTTATTTCTTTTAATTATTTAACCAATAATACGACTTATGAAATCCCTTATGCAAAAGTCGAATTAAATTTAAACTTATTTTGCTGCCTTCTGTGAATTAACAACAATATGTACTTTACTTTTAGATTCTGAACGGAGTGATGAATGTATTGATTTTACAATGATGTGTGTTTTTTTTTTTTTTTTTTTTTTTTTTTTGTTTTTGTGTCTGTCGACAACATTTGGGGCAGTAAAAATGCTTCGATTTTTGACTTCAGCCCCTCTTTGAAAAGGAAATCGGATCTAGTTGGTACTTTGGGGGGTCAAAAGTTAAAAATTTTCAATATTTTTTAAGTGAGTCGGGAAAAACCTTAAAAAAGTGACGGAAAAACGGGATTTTTTACGCACAACCAGTTTTCGACCAAATCGAATTTTATATTTTGCTGTAACTCAAAAACTAATCGATGTAAATACTTGAAATTTTCACCAAATGTTTATATTAGCGTTCTCCATACACAGTTAAATTTTCAAAGAATTTTGACTTTTTTTGAACTATTTATAGACAATTGAAATTTTTAATTTTTTTTAGTATTTTTTTTTAAAATAACGATAAAAATTTTTTGGCCGGCCAGAAAATCTTGAAAATTTAATACAAGGTTTCTTATAAGTTGTTCTTAAAGTTATAAAAAAAAATCCGAAATCGTTAGTCACAATTTTTTTTATAAATGCTTAAAGTTCGAATTTATACGAAATATGTCAAAATTGCGAAAATTGGCAAGTAATTTTGTGGTTGAAAAATCGTAAAATTTTTTTCTTTTATAACTAAGTTTTGAAAATTTGATACAAGGTTCTCCATACATTTTTCTTCAATTATCTGTAAAAAAAACTCAACCGGATTCAGACAAAAAATTTTTATGAGTGTTTGAAATTTAAATTTTTACAATACCGCGTTAAATAACGGTTTAGCCTCAAACGATTTTTGATATTTGTTGTTATTCAAACAGTATAAGTCGTAAATACTTGAAAATGTTACCAGTTATTTAGATTGCCATTTTCTTTACGTGATTTAATTTTCAAAACATTTTGACTTTTTTTGAGCTATTTATAGACAATTGAAATTTTCAATTTTTTTTTAATTTTTTTTTTATAAATGTTGATAAAAAAAAATTAGCTGGGACAAATTACTTGAAAATTTAATTGAAGGGTCCACATAACTTGTTCTAACTCTCATTCAAAAATTATAAAAATACATAGGCACAATTTTTTTTTATTAGCATTTGAAGTTCAAATATTGACAAAAATTCGTCAAAATCATGAATATTTTTCACTATTTGGTAGTTAAAAATTTATAAATATTTTTCTATCAAAAGCTAAGAATTGAAAATTTAATACTATGCTGTCCATAAGTTAAGCTTAGAATAATTATAAAAAAGTTTGAGGATTGTTCAATTTAAAAAATGTTACGAGTGTTTAAAGTTTTAATTTTAATTTGAAATTAAAAATACACGTGTAAAATAACTTTTTACTAATAAATAATTTTCGATTTTTGTTATTTTTAAAAAATTACTAAACGTAAGATCTTGAAACTTTTACTTAAATGTTTGAATTAGTTTCGAAGTAGAATATATTACAATATTTAAGTATTATATATCCTAGACTGACAAATCATCTCCGTTCAGAATCGTTTTTCGTATACAATGATACCTATCATTGCATTCAAATTTAACCTTCCCTAGTCCGAGGTCCATCCCACCCCCTAATGTACAGCAGAGCGATACTCACTTACCCGCTTTTTTTTTCATCGCAATGGTTTTAAATATAGAACTACAGCTTACTACAATTAATGTAAAATATGTTAATTATTACTTTCACCCGTCACCATAAGCGTATTTCTTATTGTTTATAAATAAAATAATTATGATTTGCGACTATTACATTATAATATATTACAATATAACTAATTAAAACTATTAATATCAAGACAATTATTAAATTATGCTACTAAATAGCAGTTGTTCTTGTCACTAATTTTAAACGTGGTTAAAGTGGGATATAGTGTCAGAATACGGGGATATTTTCTTCACTTATTCGTAAAAGAAACATAAATATTATATAAATATATATTTACTGAGCTATTGCAGTAGCCAATAAGTGAAACTTAAATAAATAAAAATTATTAATGAATGATTGTAATTACTAATTAGTAATTACCTACTACTAAATATTATGATTTATGAAATGGGTATTTATATAATACGTATCCAAGTGACATTGTTGCAATTTCTTTGTGTACATAAATACAATTGTAAAGTTAGTTTCATAATTTATTGAAATGGGTTTATATTCCATATAGGTATTCAGTACGGAAAATCGAACAGTAATAAATATTTTTTAAGTTGCCTCCACTCATTAATCAAAGAATTAGCTTCCCCCCTTCCCCCAAAAAAACTTGTTTCTACTTAGTAAAATAAAGTTTTTAAAAGTAGATAAACTTATAATTGAAAAATATTTCAAAAAAACACGTCAAATATAATAATTTAGTACTTATTCCTTACAATATATTTTTTCTTTATAATTACTTATTTTTGTGAATATTTTAATTCAATTTTACAATTGTGTTGAATTTGCTTTTATATGTATATACTATATAGGTATAAATACATACAGTGATAAATAATCTATATTTGTCAGAAATAAGGTAAATTTATGTTTAAAATTGTAATTTTGTTATTTTCATATATGCAATTCAAGGAGAGGGATGGGTGATGTGTGTTTAATACCCTCACAATGAATTTTCTTAATACTAAAGAATTATTAAATGTTTAAAAATAGAATTATAGAATAGGGGTGAGGAGAAAAGTTGCTCATTATGTAAATCATTATAATACAATACTATTAAGACTTATTGGAAACTATAGAGGTTTATAGCACGTCAGTTCAACCAGTTATTTTATTGAAATCGTATCCCTGATTATAATATAAGTATTATTGTGAGTTATTGACACGAATATTAAATTAATAATATTGAGTAATATAATATATTATAATTTATATTATGTAGTTACGAGTTGCGTGTGAGGTACTATCAAGAATTGCTTTTCTTTCACCACAAAATCCACCATAATCCAATTTTCGCTTAAAACTGTTATGAGTATGCACATACAGATTACAGCTAGTTATTACCTTTTATTCTATATAATAAAATTATTTTACGTCTATCCATGACAATTTATGGCTAAAATGCACTTTACCACGCCTCTCACGAATTTCGAAATTTTTTTTTAAAGACGTGTTTTTAAGACTTATTTTGAAACTGTTTAAATTTTTTTGCGGAAACCATTATCTTGAAAGTTATAGCCTAAAAAAAAATGTGTGATTTTTAACGATTAATAGATAGGTGAAATCAAAACTAACCTAACATACTTACTTTTAAAGTTTTTGCACGTAAACTACATTGCTGAAAATCATCTTTTTTAATATATATATAATATATATATTAATGTACAGTTTTACATAAAAATTTTTAGTAAAGTCAGAATTGTGCTATCTGGCTTAGTTTTAGTCTTTAGAGTTATAGGTATTAAAAGTTGCTTAATATTCGTGGCGCAGAGCGACGGCGCCAAGGAGCGTAATAGGGACGCAAAAATGTTAAATATTATTATTATTAATGATGTTTATTTTGATAACTACCGATATATATTTTAGATTTTGAACGGAGCGATGAATGTATTGATTCTACAATGATGTGTTTTTTTTTTTATTTTTTTTTTTTAAATTTTGTTTTTATTTTTTGTCTGTCATCAAGTTTTGGAGTAGTAATAATGCTTCGATTTTTGACTTCAGCTCCTCTTTGAATAGGAAAATATATCTAGTTGGTACTTTGGGGGGTCAAAAGTAAAAAATGTCCAGTAGTTTTCAAAAGTGTCGGGAAAACCCCCGAAAAAATAACGGAAAAAACGGGTATTTTTACGTATATAACCACTTCAACAAACTCTGATTTTGCTGTAATAACTCAAAAACGAATCATTGCAAATACTTGAAATTTTCACCAAATGTTTATATTATGGTTATCTATTTACGGTTAAATTTTCAAAATATTTTAACCTTTTTAGATTCTGAACGAAGTGATGAATGTATTGATTTTACTATGATGTGTGTTTTTTTTTTTTATTTTTTTTTTTAAATTTTGTTTTTATTTTTTGTCTGTCATCAAGTTTTGGAGTAGTAATAATGCTCCGATTTTTGACTTCAGCCCCTCTTTGAATAGGGAATTGAATCTAGTTGGTACTTTAGGGGGGTCAAAATTAAAATTTTCTAATAGTTTTCAAAAAAATCGAGAAAAACAAAAAAAAAATGACAGAAAAATAGCAATTTTACGAAAAACCACTTTTCGACAAAATCGATTTTTTGATTTTACTGTAACTCAAAAACGAATTATTGTAAATACTTGAAGTTTTCACCAAATGTTTATATTATGGTTATCTCCTTACAGTTACATTTTCAAAATATTTTGACCATTTTTAAGCTACTTATAGACAATTGAAATTTTCGACTTTTCTAAGTTTTTTTTTTTCAAATGTCGATAAAAATTTTTTGGATGGCCAGAAAATCTTGAAAATTTAATACAAGGTTTCTTATAAGTTGTTCTTAAAGTGATAAAAAATAAATCCGAAATCGTTAGTCACAATTATTTTTTATAAGTGCTTAAAGTTCGAATTTATACGAAATATGTCAAAATTTAAATTAAATTTCATACGCTCATAATCCGAATGTTGGCCAAATACTTTTTTTATTAATAAACAGATACTATAAAGTAACTATAGTAACATATAAAAATTATACTATTTGTTTCAAAATAGAATATATGACAATATTTAAATATAATATATCCTAAACTGACAAATCATCTTCGTTCAGAATCGTTTTTCGTATACAATGATACCTATCATTGCATTCAAATTTAACCTACCATAGTCTGAGGTCCACCCCACCCCCTAATATACAGCAGAGCGATACCTACTTACCCGCTTTTAGATTCTGAACGGAGTGATGAATGTATTGATTTTACAATGATGTGTGTTTTTTTTTTTTTTTTTTTTTGTTTTTGTGTCTGTCGACAACATTTGGGGCAGTAAAAATGCTTCGATTTTTGACTTCAGCCCCTCTTTGAAAAGGAAATCGGATCTAGTTGGTACTTTGGGGGGTCAAAAGTTAAAAATTATCAATATTTTTTAAATGAAGAAAAACACTAAAAAAATGACGGAAAAACGGGATTTTTTACGCGAAACCAGTTTTCGTCAAAATCAAATTTTTATTTTGCTAAAACTAAAAAACTAATCGATGTAAATACTTGAAATTTTCACCAAATGTTTATATTAGCGTTCTCCATACACAGTTAAATTTTCAAAGAATTTTAACTTTTTTTGAACTATTTATAGACAATTGAAATTTTTAATTTTTTTTAGTAATTTTTTTTAAAATAACGATAAAAATTTTTTGGCCGGCCAGAAAATCTTGAAAATTTAATACAAGGTTTCTTATAAGTTGTTCTTAAAGTGATAAAAAAAAATCCGAAATCGTTAGTCACAATTTTTTTTTATAAGTGCTTAAAGTTCGAATTTATACGAAATATGTCAAAATTGCAAAAATTGGCAAGTAATTTTGTGGTTGAAAATTCGTAAAATTTTTTTCTTTTATAACTAAGTTTTGAAAATTTGATACAAGGTTCTCCATACATTTTTGTTCAATTATCTGTAAAAAAAACTCAACCGGATTCAGACAAAAAATTTTTATAAGTGTTTGAAATTTAAATTTTTACAATACCGCGTTAAATAACGGTTTAGCCTCAAACGATTTTTGATATTTGTTGTTATTCAAACAGTATAAGTCGTAAATACTTGAAAATTTTACCAGTTATTTAGATTGCCATTTTCTTTACGTGATTTTATTTTCAAAACATTTTGACTTTTTTTGAGCTATTTATAGGCATTTGAAATAAATTATTTTTTTATTTTTTTTTATAAATATTGATAACAAAAATTTAGCTGGGACAAATTACTTGAAAAATTAATAGAAGGGTCCACATAACTTGTTCTAACCTTCATTCAAAAATTATAAAAATACAGAGGCACAATTTTTTTTTATTAGCATTTGAAGTTCAAATATTGACAAAAATTCGTCAAAATCATGAATATTTTTCACTATTTGGTAGTTAAAAATTTATAAATATTTTTCTATCAAAAGCTAAGAATTGAAAATTTAATACTATGCTGTCCATAAGTTAAGCTTAGAATAATTATAAAAAAGTTTGAGAATTGTTCAATTTAAAAAATTTTACGAGTGTTTAAAGTTTTAATTTTAATTTGAAATCAAAAATACACGTGTAAAATAACTTTTTACTAATAAATAATTTTCGATTTTTTTATAATATATTCTAGACTGACAAATCATCTCCGTTCAGAATCGTTTTTCGTATACAATGATACCTATCATTGCATTCAAATTTAACCTTCCCTAGTCCGAGGTTCATCCCACCCCCTAATGTACAGCAGAGCGATACTCACTTACCCGCTTTTTTTATATTGGCTTTATAAATTAAATTGTAACTACCTGTTTACCTGTATTAAATTTTTTTCATATAATAAGCAACTTTTAATACCTGTAACTCTAAAAATAAGCCAGATAGCACAATTCTGTCCACTAAAACTTTTTCATCTAAAACTGTACATTAAAAAAAAGAAAAATAATAAAAAACTGATTTTCAGCTAATTTAAGAAAGGATTTATTATAAATTTTGAAAGTCGTGTTTTTTATTGTTTACGTGCAAAAACTTAAAAAGTAAGTATGTTAGATAAGTTTTGATTTCATCAATCTATTAAGCGTTAAAAACCACACATTTTGAAAAAAAAAATTAAAAATCTATAGGTTGCTAAACTAGAATCTTTCCGTTAATTGTATATTTATATCAATTGTTAGGTTATATGTATAAATCCAATAAACCATAGTATGAAATCGAAATTGAATTTGAATTTTAAAATTGTGCCCATAAAAAAAATCTAAATATGTTATAAGCGCTCCGCGCAGCAGTAGTGTGGCGCGCATGCGTACAAATGTAAAGTACTTTGGAAGGCTATAACTTCCAAAATAATAGTTTCCACAAAAAATTCAAACCGTTTCGAAATCTGTGTTAAAAAAATGTCTTAAAAAAAAAAAAATTCGAAATTCGTGAAAGACGTGGTAAAGTGCATTTGTTCCCAATCTATATATTAAATATATTATATTGCAATTTATTGTAATTCAAAAATGTTTAGACAAAACCTATGTCTCATTTTAAGTTAAAACTAGACGCTCACCTGCTCAGTAATGATAAAATTAATTTTACTTTCGGTTAAAAATATACTTTAATTACTAAGTAATATATCTATATATTTTTGCGAAACACCTCGTTATTTGTAGCTTAAGTTAACACAGTAGGTATGGTCACTAATGGATACAGGCTACCAAGTATTGAATACCTAGTTAAAAATGTAATTATAGTAAGCTATATATATTATGTGAGTGTCAAGTACCTATCGTTCAATTTAAATTTATAAAAAAAACGATAATTATAATACTCACGGAATATTATGCCAAACTTCGTCAACCAATTTTCGGCATTTTAAAGCGATCGTGCAACAACACAGATGTGAAATTTAAAGAAAATCCTATAAATAATATTAGGACAGTGGCTAAGTAATCGGACTATCGGAGGGATAAAAACAAAATTACTGCGCGGTCGCAGAAGGGATCTCGGACCAAGGAAATCGACCGACTTCTTTAAGTGTGTTACCAACATACAATTTTCAAAAAAATTAATATCGTCATAAAAATAGTTCATTTTTTATTATTGACATATAGAATATTATACCTAACTTAACATGTTGCAATTTACGATTTGTAATCCAATTATCCGTCAATAAATTAATTTAAATACTGCAATATTAAATGAGTTTTATTTTTTAATACCAGTGTGGCCAACAAAGGGGATTTTTGGAATTATTGGCCAGTGTAGACCACTTACGTTGACATAAATGTCCGTGTCAATGAAATAGCTAATTAATAATTTGCCAAAAGCTAACTATCTACTTAACAACACTGAACTACTTAGTATATACACATTACAAAATCGGAGGTAGAACATTTAAATACTTAAGTCGTTCTCGCTAAAGAGTAGAGTTATATATTGTTGGTATATAGTTAAAGATTAATTCATTCGTCCCGTTTTAAATAATTTTTGATACTGGTGTTTACCATCAGTACGTGAAAGATGCAAATCAAGGATCCAGAACGTTTCAAAACCTGGCTGACAGCCGTCCTGGGACCAATATGCGAAGCTGATCCCGCAGCACTGGCTAAATATATATTTGCATTATTAAAACGCGATCGACCGATAAATGAACTACAGAAGTTCCTCCAGTCACAACTAGAAGAATTCTTGAATAACGACACCGAAGGTTTTACTGTTTTACTAGTAGAGACGTTACGGAATGAATCTTACTTGATTGATGATCCGGTAGAAATTAAATGTGAAATTGCGGTCACTTCATCTGGTGAAAAATCTGACACTGGTGAGAAGCAAACTATTGATAAACCAATTATTAAGGATGATGAAAAACCTAGGTCTAGGTCACGTTCTCTTGTGCTATCAAGATCACCAAGGACTAAAGATGTCAAATTCACAAGATCAAAACGTTATCGTCGCGATGATCACACCAGTGATGAAGATGAAGAAAGAGAATCATATCGTAAGTATCGTTACCACGGTCGGTCATGGTCACCAAGACGATCAAAATCTCCAAAATTTAAACGAAGATTTAGGTCTCCAAAAAACCGGTCTCGATCTCAATCTGGATCACCTGTTAAAAAACCTAAAGAAGATATATTTGCAGAGTTTAAAAAATCTGAAGGTATTGAAAAGAAGACATTAGGACGATGTGTTGATTTTGATGAAAAAGGATACTGTATGAAAGGTGATTTATGTGTTTATGATCATGGAAAAGATCCAGTAGTATTGGCTACGGGTAATGGTGTCTTAAGTTTCCAAAATGCTGGGGCATCTTTTACAAACCCATTGACTCCTACGTTTCCAGTACCTATTGTTCAAAATGTACCTGTGCCAGTACCAGTACAACCTTATCCACCAGCCCAAAATCAACGAATGTATTACCCAAGTACAGAAGGATCTTATTGGGTTCGAGGCAGTGGAGAACAGAAGTTTTCAAAGCAAAAACGTGAGTTAGTTAGTGTACCTACTGGTGAAGTACAAAATCGTTTTAAAAGAAAGAACTTTAAAAAAGAAGAAAATAATTCCAATAACAATAAAAAACCAAAGTTTGACTATAGACGTTTAGGTCCTAAAGTATCTTCAAATGAAGTACAATTGAAAAATGTCCCAGAAAATTTAAATAATATTAGTAGCTTGAATAATAGTTTTATGAAGTTTGGTAAAATCACCAATATTCAAACAAGTAGTGAAAATAAAGAAGCTACAATTACATTTTCAGCTTCTCATGAAGCACAAAAAGCGTATCAAAATATAGAAACTGTTTTTGGTACTTTACCAATTACAGCTAATTGGTTTTCTGATAATTCAGTAGAAGTAAAACCAGTGGAAGACAAAATTACTTCACCACCCCAAAAACCTAAAACTTTATCGTTAGATAATAGAATTACTGGTCAAACACGATTAACAAATGAAAAAGAAGCTGAAGTCATCAAATCATCTTTACTTAAAAAACAAGAAGAAGCTAAAAAATTAGCACAAGACTTTTCTGCTGCCATTACCAAACGTAAACAAGAACTGTTAGACAAACAGTTAGAACAATTAAATAAATTAATAGAAGCTGCACCTAATGTTAAAGGTGAACAAAAACAAATGTTAATGGCTACTATTTTTCAACTTAAAACTAATATTGAAAATATTCAAGCAGACCTGGCATCTGCAGTAAAAAGACCAATTGTATCTCAAACAAATGTCAAAGTTCTAAATAATCCAACACCAAAAACACCTACTAAAGAGGATAAATTATTAGAAGCAAAACAGGAAGCATTGAAGAACTTGCTGTTAACTGACTTAGATTTATTTATCAAACAACAACAAGGACATAGCGACGAAAAAGAAATATTAGATTTGAAGAAAAATGTTATTATTTTGAGAAATAAATTGAAAGGTCTTGGAATTACACCTGTTTCTGGAGTGGCCAAAACTGCATATCAAATGAAAGAAAAATTGGCTATTGCTAACAAATTGCTGGAAGCTAAAAACAAAGTACGTGAAACAAAAACTACCAGTATATCAGTTGATCATCGACCAACTCAGTTATTAGTGTCTGGATATGAAGTAGATGATGAAGACCAAGTCGTGACACACTTTTTACAGTTTGGTAATATTATTGAATATATTTCTGATACAATCATTCCTGCATTAGTCATAAAATATGAAATAAGAAAAGACGCAGAAACTGCACAGATCAAGGGTAAGCTCTTCCAAGATAGAAGGTTGTCGGTTACATGGTATAATTCACAACATGATTTTGTTGACACTTCCAATATAAAAGCAGGACCATGCATGGGGGCCCGGTTAGAAGACAATTCAACTACCAAACAATTTGACGACAAGGAATAATTATTGTTTATGTATTTTGTTAAAAATGTGTGATCTATATACCTAAATTATGTATATAATAAATACAATCATAATGGTAAAAATTAATAGTTTATCATGTATCCCATTGTTAGAGATATATTTCCTTTGTGTATCTAATATATTTAGATTATTTTATAAATACCCATAAAGGGGATTTTTGCACTTAAAGATGAATTGTGCATTTAATTTTTATAATTAGGTAAATTGAGATAAAACAAATCTTTATTCATGTCATTAGAATTTACATTTAAATTGTTTAACTTATCTTAGTAGATTAATAATATTGTTAACTATTTTAACACAGTAATAAAAGAAAAATTACAAACAGTTTCCACAATTTTAAAATGTCTTTTATGTTATAATATACATTTTTCTGTTAATAATTAAAAATATATTGTACACTTAATTTAGAGAATAATTGCAAACATTTTTTTAAATATGAGACTGAATTTTATTTCTTTAGTCATTTTTAATTGTTAAAATATCTAATTTTTCAATAATGATTAAATAAATGTATTTAAATAAAATCTGGATGTTTAAATATTTATAATCTTAAAATTTGATGAAGTCACTTAAAAATTAAAATTTATGATGTACATTGCATAAACAATAGAATGTAGAAACCACTGTATTGAGCAAAGTACAACTGCATTGTAAATGTATATTAAATTTGAAACTAATAATCAAATCTCTTCACTTAGGATTATCTATATGTTTTAGTTAATACATATTATATAGTTACATTAAACTTTTTGATTAATTGTCCAAAAAACTGAGGTGCTTGGAAGGAATGGATTCCTTTGATTTCGTTTCATTTTTATGAATGTATTGGAATTTTATTCACTTTTTAGAGGAATATGAACAATTTTTTTCATTCCTTTCTTTGTTCAAAAATTTTTAAATAGAAGTAATTAAATCATCAAAAAAATATAGCTTCTTTTGAAATTTAGTAGCTAATATAAAGAGCTATAAAAATTAACCTGTATATAATATTATTGATAATGTTCATAATAGTTAAAACTATTACTAAATATTAATGTAGTATGTTTAAAATTGCAGAAATTAAAACATTTATAGTATAAAAATATACTAATGTTTTTTTATTTTATTTTACTTCACATTAAAAAGGAACTAGTTCCCATTTTTAAAGAAACTTTCCAAGCACTGAGAAAAATATAAGACATTGTATGATTGATGTATACAGGGTGATCCTTTTATCAAACAACACTCATTATTTCAAAAAGTATTCATGTTTTTGAAAATATTTTTTTACATAGTTTCAAATTATTAAAAAAAACGTTTTTATTAAAAAATGATATTTTTAAACATTTTTTATCCTTATAATATAATTTTTGAAGTTTTTTACTTTTTTGAATGACAACATAGTGTTTTAATTTCATATTCAAAAGCAGAATAATTTTCTGAGTATTTTGATACAAAAAATTCAAATTTAGGGTGAGTAGGTTTATGAGTTTTACTTATTTAAAGTTTAGACAAGCGGAGTGGAGTGGTACGGGGTTACCCCGCAAAATGTTTGTCCACTTCTCCGCTTGTCTAACCTTTAAATAAGTAAAACTCATAAACTACTCACCCTAAATTTGAATTTTTTTTTTGCTTGGGAATATGAAATTAAAACTCTATGTTGTCATTCAAAAAAATAAAAAACTTAAAAAATTATAAGGATAAAAAATATTTAAAAATATAATTTTTTAATAAAAACGTTGTTTTATTAACAATTTAAAACTATGTAAAAAATATTTTCAAAAACATGATTACTTTTTGAAATAATGAGTGTTGTTTGATAAAAAAATAACCCTGTATATTCATTAAAGTCTAAAATATATACTCTGTCCAGACTAAGAACGTACCACCTTGGCGGCGGTAACATTACATGTGGTGAAAATGCATCCACTAGTTTCGACCAGTTTTCATCTGCCACCCCCGGTGTGCTCTTAGTCTGGACAGAGCATAGTAAAATAATATTAAGTATGAAAATAATTTAAGCAAAATTAAATCAATTAAATTAAATGATAATTTTTGTAGCAATTTTAAAACAATTAATGAAAATATAAATTAATTAATGGTTAAATAATTTTTTGGATACAATGATTATTATCTATAAAAAAAATCAAAATTTTTGAAATCATTACATGTGATACATAAAACTACTCAGAACAAAGTATTTTCCTTGTAATTTAGTATAGAAACAAATGAAAATTTTGGTTTAACTTTACTTTAAATTAACAACTTTAATAATCAAAATGTACCGATTTAGACTATTAAACCTTTAATTAATTTATATTAAATTTTAAAGTGTAAAATACTTTTTAAATGAAAAAAAAATAATTGGTTATTTTTTCTGCAAAGGAATAAGGAATAAGTAATATGTAGTAGTAATATACCATATTCAATGTAGGATGTCTTACTATAAATTTTGGGAAAAATAGACTTCAATATAGGCGCGACTAGAGCTCTATTGCATTGATAATATAAAAATCTGGATGGGCTAAGACCACTCAAGCCCCCCCTCTAGTTGCGCCTATGGAATCCAGGACAATAATACAACATTTATGATAATAATTATATATTTTTACAACAGTATATAATATTATACAACAAGTTATAGTATAGGTACATAATGTTTTTTTCTTTTTATATATAAATAATATATTATTCTACTTTTTTTTTTTTATAGTAGTGTCATTGATCGTACACTTTTCTACAGCAATCACATAAGATCAACACACTTGGGTAGTAATGATACTATCTCTTATGATATTATATTCAATAAATAATTTTAATAATAATGTGCCTTTTTCATTTTGCATATATTTATTGCACTGAGAAAAATATAAAATATTTTATTTGTAAAAACAAAAATGGCAGAACATTTCCCAATACAATAAATATATAAAATATTGATAACTGTATTTTTAGTTTTGGTAAAAAATAAGAAAGAAATATAGTACCATCCTTACATTGAAAATATCTCACAATACAACATCACACTATTTTAAATGTATACCAAACACTAGAATATTTTGAAACAGGCACATACATATTATTATTATACTTGATTTAGATAATATATGTAAATATTGTGGTGTATATATTTATTTTTAAATGATATTGTCAGACTAGACTTAAAAATAAATTATTCTACAATTTTAATTTTATTTTTAGTGTCAGAGAACTACTTAATTATTCATTATTTTGGATCTTTACATATTATAAATATTACATTTTGTTTTATATAATTATTAAGTATATAATGATAATTTATTGTTATAAGTTAAATGCGAAATATTTCAATTTTAGAAATCAAGGTCCCTTTTGTGTTTTAAAAAGTGAATGATGATGAGTCAATTCAGAGAAAATAACAGAAAAATGACTAGAGCCAACACTGATCTAATTGCAATATTAAAATATAATGATAAAGCAATTTTTTTTGTCAAGGTTTAATATTAGTAAATAAATAAAATAAATAAAGAATACACGGTTTGATGGACACATAAGAGCCTGGTTTGATCACCAAATTAGGGTGGTACTAATTTTGAGATTCGATTAATAAAATATAATTGTATTTTATTTTAAAGAGTAAAATATCCAGAGTAAATTTAATATGTATATAATTTCAAAACATATTCACAGTATAATGAAAAAAAACTAATATCTTTAATTTTCCAAATTAAAAATATTCAAGAACTACGAAGTTTCAAATTTGATCAACAAAGTAAATCATTTTGTAACAAGATAAGGATGGAATATAGTCATTATTATAACAGAACTGAGAAAAAAAATTAGCTTACTAAGTGTTTTTAACAGCATCACTATAAATGTACATTTAACAAAATCATTGAAATAATAAAAAGGGATTAAAAAAAAAATATATATATATATAATTATTGATTATTAATAATGGGGAGAGTTCAATCATATAAAATATGATAATACATAGAAACCTTAAAAACTATAATTTTACTAAAAATTAAAATCACAGAAACTTAATAAGTTATGCACAATAATTTACTTTTAAAATGTTTAGTTTAAGAAAAAAATTAATATAATAAAACAATTTCAAAGAAAAAGTAATAATTCAACTTAATAAATCATGTTTACTGCAAAATACTACAATGATGGATTTGATCAAAAGTCGGTCAAAACATAAGACACTAAGATAAAATTAACAAAGTGTCTTACTAATTTATATTATACATTTACTGTACCTATACAAATACTTTGACTAGGCTGTCAGCTCCAGCACTGGCAATATATGCTTCAGATGGATGAAATGCGACATCTAATATAGATTCATCTAACTTTTTTCGATGTGCTGTTATTTCTTGTACACAGGTTTTACTTTCTAAATTCCATATTCTAATAGATGAGTCATGACCTAAGACAATCGATTACAAATTGTTATGAATATTTATTATTGAATATATTTTTGAAAATTGCAAGTCTTACTTCCAGATAATAAATATAAACCATTAGGATCGACAGCCAAACTAGTTACAGCATCTAAGTGGGCAACCATAGAATGAACCATTTTTCCAGTATTGTTATCGAAGAAACGAATATGATGGTCATCGTGTGCTGTAATAGTTAGAGGTAATGTTGGGTGGCATTTAACCCGATGAATTAGTTGAGTTGCCATTTCAGTTGGATCCTAATTATACAATAACAAACAATTTATTATTTAATATAAAAGTAAATTAAAAATTATAATAAAACATTTGTAAATATTAACCTTTGAGCATTCTAATCGAGTTATAGGACTCTTAGTTTCAATATCATAAATAACACAATGAGATGAATTATAAGATGCAACAAATTGACCTTCTACATCTCTGACATAATCAACTGAAGTAGGAATTTCATCTGTATAACAAATTAAGATAATTAATATACTATATTAATAATATAAAGGCAACAAAATCTATTTTCATAATTGATTTTAAAAAATTTTTCTACCTTGATCAGAAACATATGACGACAAACATGGTGTCTTGAGATTGGTTGGTGACCAGAGTTTTACTGAACCATCAGCTGAACATGATAATAATTCTGAACGATTATGATGAACTGAAATTCCCCATACGGCATCTTCATGACCTTCTAGGTTGTTGATCAGAATGTTTTTATCTAAACACAAAATATATAGATAAATATAATTGTAACTAGTACAGTTATACTGTATTTTATATTCAATTACCATAAGAATCATAGGGATCTATATTAGCCGATGGCATTGACCATACTTTGATAACATTATCCAATCCACCACTATAACAGTGTTCACCATTTTTACTGATTGCCAAACAAAAGACTGGTCCAGTATGGCTTCTAAATGTATATAATGGCTCTACATCTAAAGATGCTGATCTATAAATCACATTTTTTATTTTAAAATGAATCAATTAAAGATACAATATTATGAAAACAATTTTCATACTTTTTTGGGGCAATAGTTTTTTGCAAATTCCAAAGCTTCATTGTATGGTCTTCACTAGCAGTTATTAAAATAGATTCAGTTGGATGAAATGCTAAAGCACGAACGCCATCAAAATGACTACGTAGAGTGTACTTAGCATTCCATGTTTTTCTTGATGCAGTTTTCATATCAATTATCTTGAAAAAAAAATGGTTAATAATAAATCAAATAAGAACTAAATAAATATTTCATCTTACATCTGCATTAGTCTCGGATTCATTATTTACAGTGAGTTGTGCCAATTCTCCTAACCCTAAAGCTAAATCCATATTTCCATCAACCATTTCAACTGGTTCATTTTTTATCCAATTAGCATTGTTTGAATTCTTGTTAAACACATCTCTATTTGATACTTCTAAAAAAAAAAAAGAAACACTGATAAATAAAGCCAGGATTTTAAAGATTTTACATATCTTAGTTGAGTGTATATAGTTCAACAATAAATAAAGTCAGTTTACAGAAGTGTTTTTTAGAGTACATGAGAGTATTTTAGGGATCGAAAATATTTAGTTTCTTTAGTATATCTTGAAATATATTGTCAATAGTGAGAAAAAATATTTATTTATTTTTATTTGGATCATTCACAAATTATAATTTTTTTTTTTTTGTGGTTTTGCTTAAAAATAATTATAAGTTGTACTTAATTAACTTTGAAGCACATGCTCTGATACTATTAAGCTGCCATGCATCTACTCAAAATACAGTAGCTCAACAGCTAGCTTTCATTTGTTTTGTATGTTTAATTGAATTAATAATAATTTTTAATTTATTTAATTAAATATACTTAATTAAGCATAAATTGATATTCATTAATTATTTTTGCATATTTTTCTCATATTTACAGAATAAAAGGACAATTTTAGATTTTTTTTTAGAGCTATTAACATAAGATTTTGAATTTTTGAATCTTAAAATCTGAGCTTTACTGATATAACCTAATACAGTATGTATGAAAAAAACATACTCCAGTCATTTTGTTCATTCTCTTTACTAATGTCTTCTGTTAATAATTGAAGCTCATTCACAACTTCATCAGCCTCTGCATCTACATCATCAGGGCCAAACTAAAATAAATAATAATAGTATATTTTAAAAATAAATATTTTTAGAAATAGTTTTATAGGCATCATACTTTACAAATAGATGTCATATCAATGACATCATCTGCCATCCCCATCTCATCATCATCTTCATCATCATCATCGTCATCATCATCAACACCATCATCATCCATATCTACATCACCAGAATCACTAGTGCTACGCATTTCAGATAAAAACTCAAAATTTGCCATAACAGCTGATTCAACATCTAATAATTTCTTTTGGTTTTGTTGTTGTTGCTGCTGCTGTGTCTAAGAATATTGATTTTACAAATAATTTAATTATAATTTTTTTAAATTTTAAGAATACTTACTCGCTTGGTAGGAGAACACTGGCCTTGATTGTCACTAAAACGTTTATTGTAGTTGTTACCATTAATCTGATTATTATCGCTTTGTCCTTGTTCTATACCACTCAAATTATTATTATTATTCAGACCTAAAAGGTTACGAACACGTGATGACCGAACATCAATTATTGTATCCGTATATCCTATTTCATGTAGATATCTGAAAATATATAAAATAATAAGAATACTGATATTATAAAATAGTAAATAAACTCACTCTCTAAGTAGCTGTCTGCCTTGTTTCCAACTGACATTTGAGACTGATGATAATGGAGCTTCACTATCTGCACTAACTTCTGGTATAGAAGAATATTCATCTTGTGCACTTGAAGAAGCAGAAGGTAATTGCATTTCAGATTGTGGAATTTCTGTGCCATATTTTAATTTATGATATTTTGCTCTAAAAATTAAATATGTATATTTATGTTTTTAACATTAAAATAAGCAAAACATAAATACAATAAAAATATTATATAAATATTTTAATGTGATATAAAAGAAGTATAAATTAAATAAAAGTATCCTACATTTTTTTTATAAATGGTTCCAAATATTTTTGTTTATAATTTTAGCAGGGGCGCAGTTTTTAAAATTGTATGTAGTGTGAGCATATATTTTACTTTTATGCAATACATTTGCTGAACATATTAGATAATATTAAAATTTTTCTTTATGTTATTGCCTTTAATTTTAATGTGGACAGGTCATATTAATATGTAATTTGCAGAGTAATCATTTCAAAAAAATAATAACAATTATTTTTTTTGCAATTTCATGTATAATAGTTGCTGCAATGCTGCGGCGCCTAGAATTTATTTATAAGTGGTATATAGTAAATGAAAATACTATGAAGTACATTTTGATTTAAACACATGGGGCCAGTAGCACATTTTGATATTAAGTGCTCAGAAATGAACTGTATTTCAGGGCTAATACATACTACACCCCCTCCTCATTTGAGGAATAGCCATTACACTTTTATCTATAACTGATCTTTATTCAATACATGTAATATTGAAGGAAGTAAATAATACATTTAAAATAATCCTAGTATTTACACAAACTATATTGAATAATGTTTACAATGTATCTTATACTAAATTTTAGTATTAGATTTGAAAATAAAACCATTAGATGTTGGCTTATAAATTCAAATTAACAATATTATATGATATAATAAAGGAATACAATAATGATTAATATGATATAAATAGGGATTCCAGATTTATTTTTTTTAAATACGGGACATTTTTTAAAATCATATCTATACTTCATATATTTGTAATTTGCATTTTCATTTGTGTTAATTTGAGGAATTTTGAGGAGGAGGAAGGGACTTAGCAATTAACATATTACAAAATTAAATATCATTTTATGTAGGTTTACAATGATTTATCATTGAATTCAAATTTAATACATCCATTACAGTGAACTACCCACTGACAAAGTACATACAAAATCAATAAGCTGTATCGTCAAAAACTATTTACATAACTACCAGAAACATTGATTAGATTTTGATCATAAAGTACATTATTAATATCTACTACCCTTAAAATTTGGAACTTGGGTCATTCTTTCCACTTCTCCATCTACTTTAAACGAGCCTTTACATGAACTACAAAACTAGGTATTGGCAGAACAATGTATAGACAACCTAACCAGGTTACAGTATACTGAATAAGATTATTTACTATCACACAAGCACAGAAATAAAATAATAAATATATTATGTTCAACAGTTTGATTACAGTTTTTAAAAACATTACAGCCTGCTTATATTTTCAAAAGACACACTTAAGATTATAAGTTTTATTAAAATTTTTTTAGTAATACCTTTCAGCTCGTAGTGCATGTTCTAACATTTGAATTCGACGAATTAAATCATTTTTCAGATTATCTTGACCTTTTCTTTCACCCTGAAGAAATGCAATCCTCGCCTAATAAAACAAATAAATTAAAAATTAGAAATACATAATAAAAGTTTTATTAAATATTATTCTAATCATTAACAAAGTTCGATACAGTATAATAATTTTTATCTCTTGAAATAGTTCTATAAATGTTTAACAAATCAATAATATTTTATAGAAATATAATTTTTGAACTTGAAACACAACAAAGTTATTAAAGTTTTTAAAATAGTTTAAAGGTAATTAGCTTTTTTATAATGAAATAAAATCAGCTCAATGTATATTCTTTCTGGATAAACTATAGGTATTATTTCCAATACATTATTTTTAACACTGTAGTTTAGTTAAAAGCCATTAGGCTTTAACTAATAAACCAGCCTCAAGGATAAAAATATTATTCAATAAAAGCCACTTGTACATCACTTTATGCATGAAATATTTTTGGTTTTATATTTTTATACAAAGCAATATTTTTATATTTATGATAGTCACTCGAGAACTCTCAATTTCAACATAACCCGTAATATTAATCATATAGGCAAGGCTGGTCTATGGTTTATATATTATATAAACGTTTATTCCAATAAGTTACATCAGTATTACTAAAATAAAACGTTTGGGTATAGAATAAGTAGGTAAGGCGTTTTAAAAAAATATTTAAACTTGATATAAAAAAATAAAAACTTGTTTTACAAAAATTAATTTTCTTAATCTTAATTAAGTACCTAATACAAGTTTTATAATAGATGTTATAATTAGATATACCTTGAAATATCATAATTTAAATTACATTAATATATAAGATATTGTGGGTATCAAGTGATAAAAAAATAACTACAGCATTTTAAAAACATTAACATTTTTTTAATTCTATTAATTGAAATCAAATTAATAATTCTTATTGATAAATATTTTAAAAATGAGGTCTGTTTCAAAAATTAAATTTATAATTAATAATATTATGAAGATCTAACAAATCTAGGTAATTATAAAATAAAATGCTTGATTATTTAATATATATATTTATTAATGATATATCTACATACTTAGGTAAACTAGTAAATAAAATAAACATAAAATTCTATCATTAATGTATAAACAAGAAACTTTGTTTAAGTATATTTATAATTATAAAAAACCTACCTATCCATTGAATATCTACTAGATATAAATCATTATAAAATGTATCAATTAAGAAGACAATTTAAAGTGAGTATAATATCATAGATCAGTATTATGTTTAAATAAATACCTAATACTAAGAGGTAAATACTACCTAGATAGACTAAAGATATCAGAAAAGCTGTATGATATTTATCATCCAATATCAGAAAAGACAGTAGCCAGGTACATAGGACCATGACTAAATACTTATTTAGCCATGCATAGGACTATCCACTACGTTGAACTTAGGGTATCTACGCAAAATGGAACGATCTGAATAGGTAGTCAACACTTTAGATAACAATTTAGGTCGAAATCTCTAGCCGTCCAAAACGGGTAGGTAGTAACCTGTAAGGCTGTAACACGTCCTACCCAAACGACAATGACAATGAGTCCTCACCTGCAACTCGGCTTTGTCGATCTCCCAATGGGACCGCTCCAGCTCGAAGCTTGACCACTCGTGCTGTATGAAGTGCAACACGCCGGGCATCGTGTACTTCACTTTGTTGTTGATGCCACCACCATCGCCATTGTCGCCCTTCTGCCCGAAACCACCGCCCGGCTGCTGTTGCTGTTGGCCCGGCTTGCCGCCGGTGTACGACCCCTCTTCCAAATTATTCATTGCCGGTAAACTAAACGGCGTTAGTGGACCCCTCATCTAAACGCCATCGCACCGCCGAACGCGCGCGCACACATACACACACAAACACACACACACGCCCCGACAACAATAACAACAGTATTGCCGCACGCAACTAAAACATTTATATTATGATGTCCAATATATTCTTATATACTATAGTAATATAGACAAATGGATCTGATAATCTTGCAGATCCTAGATACGTCAGTGGTCGTCAATCGATCAGAATTCACGGTCTATTACTTCCAGAACATTTGATTTGTTTACGAATTTTAAAAAAAAAAATTGTTCTTTTTACCGTGTTTTTTATTTAATTATGGAGACGCACAAAATACAGTTTCCGATTAAAACTCGCCAATTATCGCGCGCACGGGTAACGGGTAGACGAAGTCGGCCGAACTGGACAAGACGGGAATTCGCCTCTGTGTGGCGTTCAAACACGACAAAATAATATATTATAATTATAATAATAATAATAATAATAATGAAAAAGTCGTAGACCGTAGTTGCCATTTGTCACATCTGCAGTGAACATACAGACCAATGCTGCCAACGGAGGGTGTGCGGCGACCCCAGTCATTGGTTCTCAACGTTTTCCCGCGATACCAGTGCGCTGCGCCTAACGTGGATTACAACTCACAAGTTATAAATGCAAAATGCAGATGTTAAGACTGATATTAAAATATTTTTCAAGAATATTAGTGATGCTGATGATGTTATACACTATTTTAAGTAATGTTAAAATAAAGTCGATTGACTTCCGGTATCGTAACTGTAACAACTTTTTTTACGGTGATAATATAATGTTAAATATAGTATAAGGAGTAACTCTCTTGTCAGTTTGGTCTGGTAAATATTTGGTGAAAAACGACTAACAAAAAATAATTTATTCTCAAGGTTAGTGGTCCATTTCCGTTCCTCTATATGGGTATTTATAATCAAAATCCTATTGGAGAAAAAACAAAACAAAAATATATGCATATAATATACATTGATTAAATAATCAATGATATATATATAATTATTTTTTGATATTTCCTTTATTTTCTTTGGATAAACATGTATGTACATTATATTGTTATGGTCCCAAAAAATTGTTTAACTGAATCTTTAAAAAGTGGCCTTCCAAAATTATTAATTGAGTTTCACTATGCTCAGGCATATAATTCTATACGATATTTATCATTTATAAACAATTTAACTAACTTGAAAAAATATCTAAACAAAAAAACATTTTCCGCAATGTTTTTAAATTAAACATTTTTTTGTACTTTTTTTCCGTAAATGATAGTAATTTTACAATTTTTTTTAGAAATAAACATTTAACTTATTAATAGAATAATACGATGATGACCAACTATACTAAAAATAGAATTTGAAATGAGATTTTTGAAAACTAATTATTATAAAACAATCATTGTGGTAAAATAAATATTAAAAAAAAAATCCAATGGGATTTTTAAAATGGCGTGTATAATTTATTAAGCTAATAGGTATTTTCTTTAATTGTTAGCTAACTTATTTTGAGTTATTTATTAGGCCTTAAGGGAGTTATATGTGAACCTTATACCGTAAATATCTAACTACAAAATAAAACAAAGGTAGGAATAATTTGCCTGCCAATTTTGCTACCAAATACAAAAATATTGTACCCTATGTACTTAAAATATACTTCAATACTTGGTACATAAACATAGATTTACCAATATCTATATCTACTATTGTCCGACCTGAACTGAACTAAGACCCAGTATGCAATAACAGTATGATCAGCATGTCGCCATTTCGACATACTTGCATGAATAATTCTCTAACGTCAACTTACAAGACACAAGTAATAATTAATAATAACTAATAAGTAAGAAATTTAGAATGAATGGCGTATATAAAATACTGTTTATACTAGCATATTATAAAAAGCTAAACGATAGGAAATTATGAGTAGGTAGTGCACTAGTGCATGATATAAATCTAGTGCCAAAATATATTTTAGACTCGTAGTTCTGAAATTTGTTAAAAAAAAACTCAAAGCTTACTCATATGATTATGTATATATTATGAATAATTTATTGAACATTCGCCTAACATATTTTATTTTTATAAATCTTAATTACTAATCTATACAGTAGTACACTAATACCACAGAATATATGAAATCCATATAAAATAATAATAGGTAGTTATTTTATCCATTAATATAAGTATAAGATAATTTATAATATTGAGGTAATTTTCTTTAAAATATTTAATGAATGTTATATAAATTTAATAAAACTACTATTAACTTACCGTACAGAATAAAATACTTTAATACGTGTTATATATTATACTAAGCATGTTATATGCATATTTTTAAAAATAATACAATTATACAGTATAAATGTATAATATTCATATCTCGAATTCTTGAAATACATAATATATTAGGTATTACCACAAATATGTGTGTTTATATATTTTTATATGTTTTATAATTTTATATTATTTATTATTATTTATTACATGATTGATTGCTGGTAATTGGTATTTCACTATTTTTAAATTTTAGAATTAAATTATTTAAATTAATTTTTGTGTGGCTATTTAGGAACCCATTTCTACTTCATACATCATACATCATACAATATAATAAAATAACAATATTGTTGTATTTGTCAGAGGTTATTTGATTTGGTTACACTGCGGCTATCTTTGCCGATAGCTCGAAAAAGAAAAAGAGTACAATGATAAGCTGCTTTGTATCTTTTTACGATTAATTCTATATTTCATTAATCATTGTTCTATTAAACATTAATTAAATATTAATAATTATTACATTACATAGGTATTATTATTTATTTATAAAATAAATCTAAGCATTAAGCTAATAGGCTTAGTAGATATTTACTATTCTTTTATTTAGTCTAAACTTAAGTAAAAATTATACCTAACATTATCATATTTTAGTTCTTAATATATGCTGATTGTTTGTTGCAATTATTCAGTACATTCAATTTAAATCGGTAAGTTTGTTAAAATCACATTTTAAAAATAGTTATAAATATATAATGTGCTTATTGTTTTTAAATGTGCAATTATTAAACAAATAGTTTTTAATATTAACCTTTTATAACCCTGTGGTTTTATTTACAATTAGTTCTATGATTTTTTTTTATTTAATTTTTGCTATTTGTATATTTAAATAAGAAAAAATATTGTTTCACCTTTAATAATCTAAATATTATTGCTTATTAATTATGCTGATTACGAATCACATTTAAGATTATTTATTATTAATCAGTCTTTTAGTTTCTTGGTAAATAACATTTACATGTCACCCTATAAGTTATGATTTTTCCCATACTATTACTGTCAAAATCATAAATTTAATATGGGTATTACAAGCATTCAATAAATTTATTTTTATATATGTTTTTTTATTTGTTATAGGCTTTTTATAATATGGATAATAATCATGAAACAGCAGTAACTAAACCAGAAGGTAAAGCAAAATATATTTAACTGTAGAATTATTGAAATACTTAGTACTTTAAATTAATTTCACAATGCAATTTAATTTTTAAAGGTGTTAACCTCTTAAAACTGTTAATACTTAGATCTTCACATATATTAGTATAATGTACTATTATATTAATGTTTAATAGGTTTAATATAAAAAATATAATAAATTAAAAGGTAAATTATTGGAATGGTTTATTAAATTATAAATAATTACATTTAATTCAAGGTATTCTCATTTAATGTATTAATTTTTTCGTTTTTCTTAATATAAATTATATTTTAATTAAATTAAAACTAAGAAGGTGCTTTTATATTTTTATGACTGAAAATTAAAGAGTACCTCCTCAATGCAACCACATGAGCTGGTAGTGTCCACCCATCCCCGCCCAGAGTTAGCTTCCATAGTTATTGATTATTGTAAACCTTTTTGACTTAATAGTTAAATACAATGATAACTGATGGTTGCGATCTAAGACAGGAACCTAAATAACATCACACTTAGAGTGTCCTATAGTATTGAACAGTTCAATCTATATGATAGTAGTTCACTTTACCTCTAAATATAATATGGGTATAGAAAATAATTAGTTGTTCAGAAGATGCTGTACCTATATTCATATTATGTCCTATTTCAATCTTACTAAAATTCACCACAGCTAATTGGTATTCAGCAGAATCCATTGCTTGCTGTTTGCTAAAATATTTGAGTCAATTCACCTACGATTAGGATGACCAGACTATTAAAAAGTAAAACTGGGACAAATAAGATATGTTTCATAAAGAAAAAATTATTTTGAAAAAAACAAATGTATAATTTAGATAAGTATTTTAATTTACAATATGAATTATGTAATTTTAGGATATACAATATTTTTAAATTTATTGTTAATCATATTTGGAATTTGATTTTACAAGTTTTAACAGTTCATTTTGATTTAAATTCAAATTCGATTAAAACTAAAAAATAAAAAATACCATTTAAAAAAATCTAGTATGTATTTTAGAAGTCCAAATTCTAAATTCTTAATATTTTCAAAATTACTAGACTAAAAACAAAAAATGTTACGCAAATCCAATTTTCAACAAAATCAATTTTATTTTATCGGTTTAACTCAAAAACGAATTACTGTGTAAATACTTGAAATTTTTAATAAATGTTTTTATGAAAATTTCTTACACATAAAATAATTTTCAAATTACGAGTATTTTAACTCTTATTTTGAGCTAATAACAAATAAACTTTTCTGTTATTTTTTATGTCGATAAATGAATGAAAATTTAATACAGGGTATCCTTATGAGTTATTAATTTACTAATTAAGATATTTTATAGTTAATAATTTATCTTTTCAATTTTTTTTATCTTTAAGATTTTAAAATTGATTACAAAGTTTTTCAACCTAAATTTTCAAAAAAAATTTTACTGGAAATTTAAATTTATTTTTATGAGCTTCTGAAGTTCAAAGTGTGTGACATTCCGTGCTCACTATTCACCTCTAATATATTTTTAAACTAAAAAATAAAAAAAAAATAGATATTTGAAATTTTCACAAAACATGTGTATGATTATTTTTTAGCTTTAATCCTCAAAATATGAGTATTAAGTAAACACAATATATTTTTATGAATATCTAAAGTTTAAATTTTGTCAAAATCATTAAAATTTATAAAATATGCAATTTTTCTAGCTTAAGGTATGAACATTTACTACAAAGTTCTTCATAAATAGATCGTCATTAAATTAAATTTATCACATCCATCATCATAATCCACTCAACACTTACCATACAGCAGAGCTCACTTTTTTATTATTTAAAATGTTTGTTTTGTGAATTGAATAAAGAAATTTTTAAATATTTTGTCCTACATTAAAAAAATGAGTTTAGACCTCTTAGTCCAACTTTTTTCAAACAGAAACTTTCAACTGGTATTTATCTGTGTTTTTATTTAAGTATTAAAAAATGAGATTTATGATAATATTTTGATTCTTGTATAATTGTTAATTTTTTATTTATGCATTTAAAGTTTATTTCTTATAAAAATAGTATCATCTATTTATTTTATGTTTGTTTTTATATTTTTAGGTCTGGAACAAGATGAGTTAATAATTCAACAACACCGAGAAATTGAAAAAGAGGTTGATAAAGTGTTACCTTAAATATGTTATTATTATAAAATATGTATTAATCTTACAATTTTGATTATAGATTTCCGATTCTATATTGTTAATTGGTGAAAAAGAAGAATTAACATCACTTGAAACCGAATACATCAATGATCCCGTGTACTTAACTAAAATTCAAGATCTAAATACAAAGTACAAGTGCATGAGACGTGCAAGGCCAGATGGTAACTGCTTCTTTAGGTCATTTGCTTTTGCATATTTTGAATATTTGATAGACCATAATGAAGAATATAAGCATTTTAAAGAACGTGCTCTAAAAAGCAAAGATGAACTGATCTCTTGTGGTTTTACTCAATTTACATTGGAGGATTTTCATGATACAGTAAATTTGTATTCATTATTTATTTGTTAAATCAATTTTAACCAATTTTTTTTTTTTAATTTTATCTTAGTTTATGGAAGTGGTAAATTTGATTGGTGAAGGCCAACATGAAAAATTATATGATACTTTCAATATGCAAGGTTACTCAGACTATGTGGTAGTATATCTTCGTTTGATAACCTCAGGGCAACTGCAAAAAGACGCTGAGTTTTATAAACATTTTATTGAGGGGGATCGGACTGTTGTAGAGTTTTGTCACCAGGTAAAATTGTGTTATCAGTTATAACTTTCTTTTTTACTTGAATTGGAAAAAGAAATAGATACATTATCAACCAACTCTTTTAGTTTGCTATGTGATTAGTAATAATAAGAATGAAACATAAAAAGTTCTAATTGCCCAATTTTTAGTGATTTATTGAGAATAAAACTATATGGTGTGTTGAAATATTTTCAAAAAATAAAAAATAATCTATTCTCTTTTGTTTTTCCACTTCAAGCACTGCTACATTCTAGAGCAGGGTGGGCAACTGGCGGCCCACACTACATTTTCAAATTGTATCATACAATTTCAAAGTCATTTGTCTATTCTCTATGTTACGTCTATGCTAAATTAAAATGCATATTTTGAATGACCTTTTTTTTTCTCTCTATACTCTGGCCCGCTAAATTTTAATTTTCTAAAAATTGGCCTTCTAATAACTTTCAGTTGCCTATCCCTGTTCTAGAGTAATAATTTAAACTAACATTATTATACTTTATTATTCAGGAAGTAGAACCGATGTTTAAAGAAAGTGATCATATTCATATTATTGCATTAAGTACAGCTTTAAATGTTGGAGTTCGAGTAAGATATATGGATAGAGGTGAATCATCTGAAGCTATTGCTCATGATTTTCCTGAAGGATCTCCAGTCTGTGTTCATCTTCTCTATAGGCCAGGCCATTATGATATATTATACAGTAGATAAAGTCAAATGTGATGAAATATGGAGTTATTGAATAATACAATCAAAGTTAACATCATTATATAGAAGGTCATTTTATTAAAATATATATATAATATATGTATATATATATAAACAAATTGATAGTTCCATGTCTAAATTACTACAACTCATTTAATAATCAAATATCTTAAGCTCGATTAAATATATTTAATAATTTTTAAATAAAATAATTGTACACTCATTCTATAAATTTACTTGTTTACAAATTATGTGTTTTAATGTTTTAACATTGTCTTAAAAGCATATAAATTGTTGTTTCTAATGTTTCTTGGTGATGTGCAATAATAATAGTTCTTTAATTTTGTTTAATAATTTTGAAAAAAAGAAGTTAATTTTATTAAGATAGTGGTTATATCAGACAATTAAATCTTAATAGACAAAAAAACATAATTTATAGAAGACAATTATACTTTTTAAAACAGCACTTATTATTTTATTTTTTAAATGATAATCAAATCAATTTGAAAATATTTAAATTTAATATTTGTCATATTAAAGTTATAGAATAATATTTGAAACAAGTAAATTAAATACACTTATTTGTATAGTAAGTACATTATTGTATAACATATTGAATAAAGAGTAAAGACTATTGAAACTGCAATCTACTTAATTAAAGTGAATAATCATTTTTTTATATTTGTTTAAATGACATTTTAAATTTATTATACTGTAAATTTTATAACAACCAAAATAAAGTTATATATTGATTAAAAGTATGCTATTTTCAGTGCTTAAATTCGTAAACCATACAGAAGATCTATACAGAAAAATATTGCAAATAATAATTATTTAGGATCCTTATCTAAATTATGTTCTATTCCAGTAGAAATTTTTAAATCATGCACTGTTTATATCATGTCCAAATTTCTTTTAATATTTACCATCATTTATATCATTTGATATCTTAGTAATTTAGAATTTTTTTTAAAATGTCATGTCCTACAGCACAAATTTAATATTTTTAGCTTATCTTAATATCTTCTTTTTAGGTATAAATATTTTAGATCTTAATTTTTTTTAGAATGTTAGTTGCAAAATGCTTAATTTAAATATTTGTTTTAAACGTAGTAAAATGCTATTCAATTTTAGTTTTTTTAATGAACTTCCTTATTGTACATTAAAAGTTAGATTAAATACTATAATTTATATTCTGTTGTTTTTTGATCTCATAATAACCTAGATTTTAAAATTTATATTAAAAATCTTGAGTTAAAGTTTCAATATTATTAAACTTTTATGAATGTACAAGCAATGATTTACATTTAATTATTGTTCACTGTAAATACTTATGAACTTTATATTATGACATTTGAGTAAAAAAAGAAAAAGTAAAAGTAGGTACTATTATAGCTTAATTTATTATTTATCAATAAGGCAAGTATTTTTTTCCTTATATCCATATATCATTTTACAAGACAATAATAAGTTTGTGATGACTGATGATTGCTTAAATAAATTAGTTATATTAATTACAATCCATTAATATGTCTATTGATTAATTGAATCAATATTTTTCATATTTAATGCTTTAATACAAATTTATTATAATCATTATACACTTATTGAATTATTTTTGTTTTTCTTTAAAATTATCTTTTTACAATGATGAATTAAATGAAAATATATAATGTACCGAGATGATATTGTTTAAGTTTTAAACAAATAAAAGGAAATACTAGTGATAATTTTTACATGTTAGTACTTTATGCTTAGTATGCATTTTTGTTCCAATGTGGTTCACTACTTTATATAGTATGATGTTCTTGACGATATGTAATATAATATAATTAATTGGTAATGTTTAAACAAATATAAAGACAGAATAACATATCACTAGTAAGATTCAATTAACAAATTATTAGAAATATCTGTTATTACATAATTACTAAATTCTCTCTCTATCAGCAGTTCATTGGTTATACAATAATAACAAAAATAGTACGTAACTTTCACTTGACACTTCCCTTTAAAAATTCTTCACAGACTAACAAACTTTGTCAACCTCTCAGTCTGTTTCCATAATGTTTGTCTTATATATTAATTTAAAATAATCGCACATATTACATTACATTTATTTCCATATAGTTATTTTCTTTTTATTTATATAAATTAATTCATAATAATTAAAATAAAATATATCAACATCATTAAAATTCAATATTACATAAATAGTGTATCACTAATTTGCACTTGTTAATTGAATCTTTAACAAATTATTAGAAATATCTGTAATTACATAATTACTAAATTCTCTCTCTATCAGCAGTTCATTGGTTATACAATAATAACAAAAATAGTACGTAACTTTCACTTGACACTTCCCTTTAAAAATTCTTCACAGACTAACAAACTTTGTCAACCTCTCAGTCTGTTTCCATAATGTTTGTCTTATATATTAATTTAAAATAATCGCACATATTACATTACATTTATTTCCATATAGTTATTTTCTTTTTATTTATATAAATTAATTCATAATAATTAAAATAAAATATATCAACATCATTAAAATTCAATGTTATTAAGATTATATAGGTAGAAAGGAAGTATTATAGTTTATTGAACTCGTTTATATATATTTAAACGAATAATACTTTATATATAAACATTAATAAGAGATAAGGAATAGAAATTTTACTCATGTGCATACCTCAACTCTAATATTTAACTTTTCTTTAATATTTTTATTTCTTATTCCTATTACAGTAATGCTCGAGTTTCTGTTTATAGTAGTGTGTATAAGCCATAAGGGCACTTAAGTCTTATAATTAATTGATAAAAATTACCCATATTATTTTTAATGAAAAAAGAGTAAACAAGTGGGTACTACTCTGCTTTATGGTAAGTGACGAATGGTTTATGATATTATATATATATGTGATATATATTTTAAAGTAATTTATTTTACTATCAGTAATGCCTACAGTAGGAGATTGAATCAATTTTTGACAAAAATATTATATTATATAATATATTTATAAGTTTTATGTTCTAGGAACATTGTTCTCACGAGTAATGTTTTAAAACTATAACTATTATTGAATATTGTTATTCATAATTTATATATGTATTTTTATCAACATTCTAACTTCAAATCAAATGCATAAACTTTCCAAATTCAATGATAATATCCGTATTACCTACGAAGAATTTTGTAGTAAATGTTTATACGTTGGCTATTAAAATTATCATGATTTTGATATCAACATTTAAACTATAAATGCTTATAAAAATAAATTTTGCCTATGTATTTTAAATATTTTCTCATACAAGTACAAGAAAAACTTATTTGGAAGCTTATATTAAATGTTCAAATTTTTTATCCATATTAATGGAAATAGGTAGAGCTAAAAAAATTTTTTTTAATTTAATATATTATACATAAAAAAATATATAAAACATTTTGTCTCTATCATCTCTTTTAAGTTATAATTAATAAATCAAATGTTTTCATATTAAAAATATATCTTGAATTAACTTCTCAAATAATTCAACTCTACTGTTTCTATTGTATTATAACGTCAATTTCAGTAATTAAAATAATCCATTTTAATTTTTAGTACAACATTGTTTGCACAAAAAATAGTAGCCATGACAAATGTGTACGTTATCATGTATATGTATATCATGTAATTCACGTTTAAAAGGAATCTCAATAGCTAACTTGGACACAAGACTATAGCTTGAATTTACTATACTGTAAGTAAACAGCTAGTTGAATAATGTAATATGTAAATGGTATAAAGTATATACTATATACCAGTGCTTGGAAAGTTCTTATAAAAGGAACTAATTCACTTTCACGTTCATCTTGGTAAAAGGGACCAAATCTTTTACTGTTCCTGTCTTGTCGAAAGGAAATATTTTCTTTCCTAACCTATTCCTTTTAAATGTGAAGTAAAATAAAATAAAAAAACCGGTAAATTTTTATATTCTAATTGTTTTTAAATTTAACCATAATACATTGTTAATACTTAATAGTTATAACTTATACATACTTCACGTCTGTAAATATAACTATTACTATAATATTCATTAATCATTATGTATAAAATGTATATTTTAAATATAGGTTTTAATTTTTTAAACATGTTAAAAATGGTTCTTTTAATTATAAAAATGATTTAATTACTATTATATTTAAAAATAAAAGAACAAAATCCCAATATGTTCATAAACATAAAAAAAGAACAACATTCCCAATATGTTCCTATAAATGGAACGAGTTTCTTTGAAGCTTGAATGTTTTCCTTCCAAGCACTGATATGCAGTGGCGTAGCTAGGAATTTTAGTTTGGGGGGGCATAATTTTAAAATTGTTCATAATAATCATGAATTATATTAAGTTAAATACACGAGTACATAGGTAATAATTAGTAATTAATTTTAGTAAATGAAAATAATAAAAGAAATAAAACAATATATATTATTTCGTAAACATTTGAACTTTAAATACTTAGAAATAAAAATTGTGACAAACGATTTTTGATTTTTTTTTTTTTACTATGATAAGTACAAGTTATAATAAACCCTTGTATTAAATTTTAAAGATTTTTTGGATAGCAAAACTTTTTTATCGGCATTTTAAGGAAAAAAACTTAGAAATATTGAAAATTTAAATTGTCTATAAGTAGCTTAAAAAAAGGTCAAAATACTTTAACCGTAAATAGATAACCATAATATAAACATTTGGTGAAAATTTCAAATATTTACAATAATTCGTTTTTGAGTTACAACAAAATCAAAAAATTGATTTTGTCACAAAGTGGTTATGCGTAAAATTGCCGTTTTTCTGTTACTTTTTTTTTGTTTTTCTCGATTTTTTTGAAAACTGTAGGAAAATGTTTACTTTTGGCTCCTCAAAGTACCAACTAGATTAATTTTCTTATTCAAAGAGGGGCTGAAGTCAAAAATCGAAGCATTATTACTACTCCAAAATGTGATGACAGATACAAAAATAAAAAAATAAAAAAACACATATCTTTGTAAAATCAATACATTCATAACTCCGTTCAGAATCTAAAATATTTTTTTCCAATATACAGTTTTTTTTTTTAATTACCAAATTTTGCTTAAAAGTTAATTTTCAGAAGAGGTTGGAGGGGGAAAGCGCCCCCTTCGTAACTACACCACTGCTGATATGTATACAATACATATATTCCCACTAGTAACTAATTTCCTTTTGCTGTAAGCCTGTAACTTTTATGTCCTAAGAATATTACACATTAATTGCATTGCTGAGAAAATAATACTAACATGTTAATTTTTAGATAATTTGTTTATTCTTAAAAAAAAAAAAAATTTTTGTACTTTTAAAATCATAGATAAAAAGATATAGATTCTATCAAAAAATATTTTATTTTTTAAATGATATTGTAAACTATAAATCTGGATCCTTAATTCTCATAAAAACTGCTAAAAACTTGTCTCCGTTATTTCTTGTCACTTTTTTTCCTTCTTCTGAACTCTCATATAGTTTATCAACAACAGGATCATCTTTCTGCAAACAAAATTTAGTTAAATAGTTATATAGTTACAACTTAACAAATTTTATTTGTATAAAATTACCAATACGTCATCTTCTACACGTTTAAATAGACCATGTTCAGAGAAATGCTTAACCATCCATTCGTGCAAATCTTTTACATCTGTAACTGTATACACTAGTGCCTAAAAAAAATAAGTTTAAACAAAACAGTTCAAACAAACTATTGTTAGAATCATACTTCCTCAGCCAATACATAAGCGTACTCAGACAATGTAGTATCATTGATGATTCTCCACTTGTGTTTAGATTTTTTGAAATGGGGGTCTGGGTAAAGAAAAAACATCTTTTTTATCTAAAAAAAAAAAACTGTTTTAGTACCTACCACAATAATCATGAATTCAATCAGGTAACTTACTTGGCCTTTTTTAAAAAAATTAGGTAAATATTTGATTGCATTTGTTCTTATACATGCTATATTATCATAGCAATTGGGTTGATTGGCCCTAAGTGCTTTGATCCTCTCAATGACATATTGAGATACTTTTACTCTTATCTCCATCCCGAGAATTATTGAATCCGTAAACATGGGTGACAATGTGACTAAAATATTATTTAACAAAAATTGAATAATTTTTTTAGTTAATCGAATTAATTAATTTACCTAAAAGACCACCATAACCACATCCAATGTCCAACATTTCGACACGCTTGTTGTAAATGTTGGATTTTTCATTTGTTATATTTGGATATAGTGATGACCAATCGTAATTCTCTGGACAACTAGGACTATTTAAAAAGAAATATTTTTAATTATTACTGAAATGATTATGCAATATTTTTATTTGAAAAACAAAATTATATTTACTAATCAAAATCGTGATCGGCTATAGGATTTGAATGTGCTCTTTGCCTGTAATATTTTTTTTGAGGCAAAGATAATTCTTGCTTCTCTGTCTCGACTTCGTTTAATGGTCGTTTTAGTTTCTCCATAGTTTTTCCAAAACAACAATAGCACAATAGTTTTAACTCATACTTTTATTCAAACATGAGTATAGGTATCTATAGAATAAAACAACATGATGAAGAAAAAATCTATACCTAATTTACAAAACTTAATAAATTTGCTGGCCAATCAACTAGAATACAAATTTATTTTAACTGTTACTAACCATTATATTATTATGCAAAAATTATTAATTAATATAATACACATAAATCGGTGATTGAATAAGAGTAATTTTTAAAAGTTTAAATAACAGAACATTATAACAACATTAACAACGTACTTACGTGTGTGATAGTGTGAAACTGTGAAGTTGGAACCATTATGATTATCTACTGATTCCACTTAATTATTATCATATACTGACATACTGATCTGGTATTATAATCTTAGGATTCATGTGAACACATTCGTAGTTTGGAAATTGCCTATATTAAACTCCTTAAAAATGGTATCGGTTACAAATCGCCTCACAATGACATTCACAATGTCGGTAAGTTTTATTTTATTTTTAGAATCAATCTTCATAAATACTAATTAGAATTAATAGTTTAGCTTAAATTGAGAAATTGGAATTAAATGCTTGATGAAGGGTCAAACTAGTCTTGATACTTCAATGAGGAAGGGTGGTGGTCGTCAAGTAACTTATTCCCGTGGAAAAAAATTAAATGGTCAATGGTGTCTATGCTAGCTGATGCATTTCAGTTTTTAATTTGCTGATGTCAACATGTTTAAATTATCCAGGTCAATAGTATAGCAGTAATACTACTGCAGTATATATATTATACGTATATCTAATAAAATAACGTCTTGACTCACTAATTCATCATCGCCTAGCTGGAACCTGCACTAGTGGTTTTCAGCTGAAACTATGAGTATGTAATTTGGTCATGAGGTATAGTTTCGATTTATGATATAGAGACTCATTAAGAAAGTATTTTTTTAATTCATCCTATGAGGGAGTTAAAAAGTGTAAAAAGGGTTAAAAATAGAAAACGTTGTTTCTTTTTTTAAATTAACATGCATATTTTATAATACAAATAATAAAATATCTTTTACCTTAATATGTGTTTTTTATTTAACGGAATTTAAGGAATGCCAGGAAGGTAAATCATCCATGGGCATTTAATTTGTCACTGGAAACGCCGTACAATATCAGCTAGTATAATATATGTATATAATATATAACATATAATAAGTAGGCGATAAGATTTAAAATATAAATAATTATGAAAACATTTTTTACTTTCTTTTTCATTTTGGCATTTTAGTAGGAAGTTATCTATTTTTGTGTTTTCTACATTTCATAATAACACGTTTTAACGATTAGGATTTTTAGTTCTTGTCACGTAGTTGTAATTTGTGCAAGCTATACAATATTGTGCCATGCAAAAATAATCTTTTTATTATATTTTTATAATATATAGGTAATATATTATATTTTGTGATAATTTAAATTATCTACTGATCATTTATTTTTAAATTACAAAAAAAAAAAATCAAAAAAATCTATATTTTACGTTAGGAATGCCCAACTTAGGTTAGATTAGCTCAATATTTAAACCTCAAACATTCACAAAAATATTCGTGGAATATTATGCTTTTTTTTTTTAATTTCAATAATAATTCCATATGAGGAATAACTGAGGAACTTTCTATTCAATTTTCAAGTTTTTAGATCAAACAACAATTTTTAATCGACCTTTATACAAAAAATTTCAAATGTTTATAAATGTAAAGTGCAAAAAAGAATAAGTATTTTGAAATAACATATCATGTCTAGAAAATTTTAACATAAATGTTTAGTAAAAATTTAAGTCTTTACTATTTTTAAATTTTGAATTACCAACTAATATATTAATTATTATAAAATAAAACCAAAACATTTATTGAGGATGTTTTCATAAAAAAAAAATTAATGATTTTATAAACTCTTTTGATTGTTATCGTCTTATCGATAATATGAGTTCATTTTAAAAACTGCAAAAACGTGCATCATTTATTCACAAAATCCATTATTTGATAAAAAGTTGTTTCGTGTTGTCCTATTACTTTAAAATTAGTATCAAACGATACTGTTTTATTTTATTTTATATAATCGTAATTTAAAAAATCAATGAATACAGCTAATTAAGTTTTTGACCAGAAAAAATAAAAGGCACTTTTACATTGTTAAATCTAAGAAAATAATGTATACCTAGTTAATAAGTAATAACTGTCATCAATTATTTAATAGTATTAGGTTGATAGGTGAATCACAGCATAAGCTATAAATGTATTTAAAAAGTAAAAATAAATACGAAATACTGACTCATCAATATCAGATTTTAAGTTATAGCACATATATCGATGCTTTTATTTAACTTTTGGAAGGCAAAGGAGGTATTTCACAAAAAAATGTTAAGAATTCTTAATCACTAAATAAGCTATGTTCTTTATAGGTTTGGAATGTATCTCAAATATTATTGATAAGGTTATTATAACAATGGATGTATTAAATTAAAATTCAATCATTGTATTCAAAAATGACATATTTCAAAAATTATTTAATTGTTTATTTAGGTATAATTATTGAGTATATCCGTAATGGTATAAGACAAAATGTAATTTTTAGTAATAGGCTATTTTTTATAATTGTTTTCAAAAACATCATATATATAACATGCAGCCTATGATTTTGCTCAAAAAACTTTAGATCCCTAGAACACTCGTAAAACTGAAATTTTGTTGACAGGACCTCAAAAGTCCTTAATTTACGCCGAGATAAATCCATTTTCCTGAGGCGGTGATGGCTTAAAAAATGCAATCTTCCATTGATGAGATTTTAAATTACTCTCCATACTTAATATCTTAGATTATTTTAATTTTAATATACACATGTGCCATCCCAATACCATCCGGTATCAAAGATTGATTTTTATAGAAAATAAAAGTAGCTATATTTGTAAGTTCGTAACGGTAAAAACTGCCAAAAATATCCAAGTCTCTACGGCTTACGATTAATATTTTTTAAATTAAATGTAATAACTTAAATCGTTTGAAGAATGATCATTAATATTACCTTTTCGTTAAATATTAATTTCGTCAAAATTAGAATTTTAAATGTGTACCTTTATATAGAAAATTATATTTATATAAACTTAATGCAATAGAACAACTTATGTATTATAAATTGTCCAGATATTTTTACATTTTTTCTATAAGCAGGTAGATTTTATAAGTATAAAAATGTATCGCTATATAATATTTTTAGTAAGTAATGGTAAATATATTATTTTAGTCGTTTATATTTTATAGTCGATTGTAGATAAAATAATTATTTACTACTTCAGCATGACAGCATAACAAATATTATACGTATATAATATGTATAACATAGATACTTGTTTTTCAGACTTGCAGGTAATTATCTAAATCCTATAAACTACATGATTGTAATTTTAATAGATTAAATTAATAATATTGCATCAAAAAAAATAATAAATTAACAATACCTACTTATACATTTTACTTGTTATGTTAGTCGTAAATCGTACATTATAATAATTATATATAATAGGCATATTATGTTATAAAAGTTTCGTATACATAAAACCATAAGTTATAATTAAACTATATGTACTGTATTTGTACTATTTTGTAGTCATTGAATTTTTATACTGTTTGTTAACATAAATATATAATTAAATTAATTTTTTAAAATATTTTAATGGCTTTCGCTTAAAAGTGTTTAAAGTGTTTTAATTATGGAACAGTGGAAAGCTAAAGTAGCAATAGTAACTGGCGCCAGTGCTGGAATCGGTGAGGCAATCGTTGTCAAGTTGGTTAAGTATGGCGTTCATGTTGTAGCGCTCGCTAGAAGAGAAGATAAACTTAAGGTTATATACAATATATATACTCAGAAATTTACAACTTTTTTATAATAATAAGAATCACGTTAATCGTATAATATGATAATGTGAATACATTTTATTATAATTTACTATCACTATAATATTCTACATTTATATAAAAATATAAATAATTATAATATTGTAATATTTTCCCCTGTGCTAACCATATTTTTCTAAAACTAAAAACCTATTTAGTTTTGACAGTGTTTACCACATATTTCGTTTCAAAGAAGAAAAGAATAAAAAATTAAGAAGTAATATGTACATAAAAAATAACCAAAATAAACAAAAAACAAGTACTTTCAAATTTCATATTCTAAAGTTTAGAATCTAAACCGTAGTAACTCGACATAAATTTCCATTGCACTATGCTACATTTTGAGTAAAGCTATAAAAATAAGTAAATGTCTGAACCTTGATTATGAGTTATAATTGATGACTAAATATGAATTGGAAAAATGTTTACCTACTATTTTTAATAAAAATCCTACGACAAAAAGCATTGAAAATTAAAATTATTTTTTCATCAATATTTTATTGAAAACTGATAAATCATAAATATTTAAATATTTATTATATTTTTACTAATTATATACCTGAAAAATAAAAAAAACATTTTGTAAAAATAATTTTATAATAATTATTAAAGGAATTAGCAGAAAGGCTAAACGGGAAAGGAAATGATTATGGAAAAGTATATATAAAAGTTTGCGATGTGACAGACGAACAAGCCGTAAAAAGTGTATTTTTTTGGGTCGATTCTACACTGGGAGGTGTTAGCATTTTAATTAATAATGCCGGAACCGTAATACTATCAAGCCTTCTAAGTGAGAAATAATACATTTATATTTACTTGATTTCTTTTTATTATACATTTTACATTATTAATTGATTTAATAAGATGGAAAACTGGGAGATTGGCAAGATATGATGAATTTAAATGTTATGGCGTTAAATGTTTGCTCAAGGGAAGCTTATCAATCAATGACGAGAAATAAAATCGATGGTCATATTATTCAAGTGAGCAGGTATAGCTATTATGTAAAAAATTATAATTTATTATGATTAATATTAATAATTTGTGATAACACGCGTAGAAAATACTTAATATCTAAGCTAAAAAAATAATAATTACCAAATAATTATTTATTATTTTATATTACTTTTATATTTACATAATATAGTACTGCTGGTTATAATATAACACCATACTTTTCAATGAAAATGTACAATGCTACAAAACACGCAGTCAGGGTTTTATGCGAGGGACTTCGTCATGAACTACAGTTAGTAGGCTCAAAAATCAAAGTTTCTGTATGTAAAAATTACAAACAATTTAATACATTGCAGTCTTATAATCGATGAGTCAGCATTATTTTTTATAAATAATTTTTTTATCACATTTATAAAATATGTATTTTAATATTTTAATTTTCAAGAGCATAAGTCCAGGAGCAGTTTCAACAGACCTTTTAATAAATTTGTTTGAACGTATTAAAGAACCGAATTCAACAGTTAAACTAAATAACATAAACGCACTTGAAACTGAAGATGTTGCTAACACAGTTATAAGTATTTTAGCTACTCCGCCAAGTGTACTAGTAAGTTATTTTACTGGATATCTATACATTATTCATCATATAATTATTACTAACAATAGGTGATATAATATCCAATTTTCAAATAAAATTAATTATTAAGTATCAATAAATTATTGACATAATAATATCAGTTTTAAATTTCTCATATTTTTGACAATCATAGACCAATAATATTACTTATTACTCAATACTCATATTAGTATAATATAATTTTATTTTTATTTTAAAGTTTCCTATACATTGTTATACATATAAGATTATAAGAACTAAGCAGTTGCCCATTTCCCATTAGTCATTGTACATATTTGCATACATAGTTGCTTTACTAAAATAATTAAAATTTAATTAAGGATATTTAACATAAAAATTATAGTGTTCTTTATCGCATTCGTATATATTGTTATTAGATAGCTGAAATTATTATCGTGGTTAATGGATCAACAATACAACCACATGTCCAACCATCGCCTGCAGTTGTGGAAAACTTATTAAAATCATAAAAATATTTATCTTGATTAAAAATATTTATTAGCTACATTATGATATTATATTATTATATACACGTAATAATTAAAAAAGCGGGTAAGTGGGTATCGCTCTGCTGTATATTAGGGGGTGGGGTGAACCTCAGACTATGGTAGGTTAAATTTGAATGCAATGATAGGTATCATTGTATACGAAAAACGATTCTGAACGAAGATGATTTGTCAGTTTAGGATATATTATATTTAAATATTGTCATATTTCTATTTTGAAACAAATAGTATAGTAAGTTTTTATATGTTACTATGGTTACTATGGCCAACATTCGCATTATGAGCGTATGAAATTTAATTTAAATTTTGAAATATTTCGTATAAATTCGAACTTTAAGCACTTATAAAAAAAAATTGTGACTAACGATTTCGGATTTTTTTTTATCACTTTAAGAACAACTTATAAGAAACCTTGTATTAAATTTTCAAGATTTTCTGGCCACCCAAAAATTTTTTATCGGCATTTGAAGAAAAAAAAACTTAGAAAAGTCGAAAATTTCAATTGTCTATTAGTAGCTTAAAAATGGTCAAAATATTTTGAAAATTTAACTGTAAAGTGATAACCATAATATAAACATTTGGTGAAAATTTCAAGTATTTACAATAATTCGTTTTTGAGTTGCAGCAAAATCAAAAAATCGATTTTGTCGAAAAGTGGTTTTTCCGTAAAATTGCGTTATATTTAAATTATTTATTTGTGTTAATTAGTTTTATAAAGTCATATTTTAGCATTACCCAGAGAGTACCACGAAGAGGCGGCTTCTATTACTCTCCAAAAATGTAATCCCTAAAATTATTTGATTTAGTTTTTGGATTAAAGTTAAAAAATTTGAATTAAATTAAGTTAGTTGATTATTATTAAATTATATAAATAAATTATGTATATATATACATAATATGTATACTATATTATAGTAAAATATTTCTGAGAATTCAATAAATTATTTATTATTTCGAATAATTGTTGCATACTTTTTTTTAAAAAATGTTATTCTTGAAATTGTTTTATTCTCGTATTCATCTATTGCGTTCATTGTATTAATTAGTCGTGTTTTTTTTATTACACTTTACAAGTTTTTGCATACTTAATTAGGTATGTAAAAAGTTGCAACTGTCAAATTAATATCTAAACCTGTTCATGGAATTTTCAACAAAACTATTAATAACAATTATTAATATTTAATAAGTATGACTTATTATTTTCGTATTCAGCCGCTGGTAAATACATGTTACCTATATGATGAGGCATTGCACTGAGACTTATTGAAAGTATAGGTAGACAGTGCATAGTTTTCAACCCATTCAAAATGTTGTTCATGACATCTATTATGACTTAATATTTTCATATTTTAATAAATCATGATTTATTCATGAGATATTTTTTTAGTATTCTAATATGATTAAATTTGATTTTTGGGGTGGGCCACAGGGGGGCCCAAGACTTTTCAAGGTGGGTCTGGGCCCACCCCTGGCGCCGCCACTGGTCCCTGTCCCGATTCTTTTCAACCTATACACTAGCGCCCTATCAAACACAATCTCCAAAAAGCTCATCTACGCTGACGACATATGCGTGGCATGTAAAGAGAAACAGCTCAATGATTGCGAAACAACACTCGATAAAGATTTAAAAACACTAGAAGCCTACTTCAAAAAATGGAGACTTCGGCCGAATCCAGACAAAACCGAGTCCTCTCTCTTTCACCTCAACAATAAATTAGCTCACTAAAGTCTGAACATTAACTTCTGTGGAAATAGCGTACAACATAACCCCTTTCCTAAATACCTTGGAGTTACGCTAGACAGAACCCTAACATATAAGACACATTTAACTAATATTGCAGCAAAAATCAGCTCCCGCAACCACATTATACAAAAACTTACGGGAAGAAACTGGGGCGCCGATTTTAATTCACTTAGAACCTTTGCTGTAAGTCTAGTGCACTCAGCCGCCGAATACTGCTCACCTGTATGGCTGAATAGCACACACACAAAAAAGATTGATGTTCAACTCAATCGCTGCATGCGAATCATAACTGGCACATTAAAATCCACTCCACTCCAATGGCTTCCAATTTTAAGCAACATAGCTCCTCTTCACCTATGCCGAAGAAATGCGCTGTTAAAGGAAAGAATACAATTTTACTTCAATTTGAGTCTGCCTATACATAATTTTGCGAAATCCTTTCAGAACCCACCAAGACTTAAATCACGTAATCCACCATGAAAATCTGCATCGTACTTTACAACATGGACTTCAATATGATCGAGAAATGGAAGAACGAATGGGCAGCTCCAAAACTGGATAAACAAAATTACCTAAAAGAGCCTACAGACAAGCCTCCTGGACACAATCTTCCCAGGAAAGAATGGACTACCCTAAATCGCATCCGCACAAGACATGGTAGATGTGGATACCTGCAGATGTACAAATGGAACGCAGTACCATCCCCGAACTGTGAATGTGGCAACTCATACCAGACCATTTCACATATACTAAATGAATGCACCATCAGGAAATTTAACGGAGAACCCGAAGATGTGTTCAACGCTTCCCCAGAAGCTATTGAATGGATTCAAAACCTTGACATTAAATTATAAACGTCTGCCAAAAACACATATTCATATACATTGTTGTTGTTACTGTTTTTTTTCCATACGAATAAATAAAATAAAATAACTATAAATTGTCAGTATTTATATTTAAAAAAAATGTTGGACGGGGGTCCCCCCGAAATTTTTTTCAGTTACGACCTTGTTTGAATGTATACGTTATTATGAATATTCGAAATTAAAATTTTTAAAAATGTATTTATGTGTATGTAATTTATAAAATTGTCCATTAAAATATGTGTGAAAACTGAAAAGGTTTAAAATTATTTGTTGTTCTGCAGGATATAATTGCATTAAAATTGGACTATATAATTGTCGGTTAAATAATCGGCATATTTACAGCATGCTGACCTTTCTAGTATTATAAATTTATAAACATAAACTCTACGATAAATGATTCTGAAACTTTCTGACATACATCGATGATTGATAGTATTGCAGATAGAATATAGAGTTTTTCAAACTCCATCTCAATAATATAGGTAGAAATAGATTTGGTGGAAACGATAACCATTCGATTTCGAGAATATAATAGTAGATACATACAGAGGTATTTCTGGTATGTGAAAATATATACGTTTTAAATGTGGGAATATCGACTATTTTATTATCAAAAAAATATAATGAAAATTAATCAAACTTTAATAAAGATTAGAGAAAAAGAAATAAAAACTTCTATTATTTAAAAAAATTTAATTACAGTTCAAGTAATATTATGCAATAATACTTGTATTTTGTCGTTTATTTTACATAAAGATTATAATACATTATAATATTACATTAACTTTTATAGAAAAAGGGTAACATTTAATTAACTGTTATATGTTTGCATTTTTTGCAAGCGATGAAAATATTGCCTAACACATAAAATATGAGTGTGAAATGTTTAGTTCTTATTTCATATTATACCTATCCTAATCTTATATAGTTATTTATAGTGAAAGTGGAAAGATTATAATAAAAGTGTACTAGAGCCCGAAGGTTTCACGATCATATTATTGTACTTAACACAAGCTCAAGTAATAGTAACACGAGAACGAGTGCAACAGGTTATTACAGGTAATAATACAGTAAATATTACAGTTTTCAAATCATGTCCATTTAGTAGATTGGTTGATAGACTTAGATTGCATGCGGATTATATACTATCATAGATCATAATATTATTGTCTGATATCTAAAAACTGAAGGCAATGCATATATATTGTATTATATTAATATATCGTATACAAATACTCGCTTAACCTTCACTTTTCGAGAATTACTCCATTACGCGAATCATACTACTATAATAATATTATCTCGTGGTCACGCAATTCTCATTGAAACCGAAATTTAAACAATAAGTCCACAGCAATTATTATACGAGTATAATGACAATAGATGTTCTAATGAGCGTTTAAAAACGTGATTTAATCTTTTTTCTCCACCATATTATTACTACGAATCCGAATTAATTACTTACATGGACCATATGCGTACAAATATTAAATTATATGGACCATGGTAATATAGGTTTAAGGTTATAACTATTTATTTATATATTATGTAATCTATACGTGAAGTAGGTATTTATCTTTCTATGAAAATTATTTTTAGTGGCCTCAGAGATTACCTATTATTAGTTTAGGTGTATTATTGATCAGGCATTTTATTTTTTAATTTTCCTAAAAATAGGTCATATCTACTTAGTACGTATTAATAACGTTAGTTATTCTATAGAACTCTTTTAATTTAAATTGTATTTCTTATTTTCATTTTTCATAGTGACCAAAAGTCACCAGCTGTTTGTTTTAATTAAAAGCATATAAAGTTTTAATTATATGTAGGTATTTACTAGTTACTGGCAGACATATATGTACATTGATGATCGCAGAAAATCTTGCCGATCATATACTTTAGTTTAACGCCTTAATTTATGTATTTTTTAAAATGTAAACCGAGATATGATAAGTTGGTAGGTTTAACCCATTTTATCCAAAACCATAGCATAATATATTATAATATTATTATTTATTGCCATTAACTTATAACTTGTAATTTAATGTTAATAAATGATCAATGCTGAGGAATCGGATAATGGTATAAATAAGTTCATGGTATAATTAATAAAATCTTAAAATTATTCTGAATAATCTGAACATTATTTTCGTACAAAAAATATCAAAATAATACTTAAGTATAATAATGAACACAAGTGTCAAGTTTATATATATGATCAGTGGAGTAGATACAATTTTTTTACTGGGGAAGAGTTAAAATATATATATGATTGCAATTTAAACTAAATGTCATTTTTATTATATTTAGAATGGTATTAGATTATAGTGGTATTATTAGTTTATAATAGTATTTCATAAAATAAAGTCCACTTGAAAAGCATGTTTCCAACTATCAAATTTATTTATTACCAAAGAACCAAATGTCTGACCATTTACTTTACTTTCAGATTTAGAAAAGCAACATAAGTCTACAAAATGCTTGTCCATCTAATTTGTTTAATATCAAAAATCAAGTATACCTATAACTTAAGCAAAAAAATCTTGAAATACCATTTGTTAATAACAAAAAAGCATCAATATCTTTCTTACAGATTGGATTAAGGTCCCTAAATACAATTCCAAAGAAACTACTATAGTTTGTTATAATTATACAAATTTTAAATTAAAATTAAAAAATCAGTTCTCCGATAATCTGTAAATAAATAACTATAGTACTAAAATGTGATTTTTTTCTTGTATATAGGTATATTTTACCATTTACTAATTATAGGTATTCAACTTTTTTAAGAGGAACTCTGTTTGGCTTATTCTTAATGTCATTAAATTTTATTATTATTATTATTAATTGACTGTATTTTTGGTTATGACAAATAAGTATACTCTTACTCCACGAGGTTTTTTCTCAGTGTGGAGTAAATTCTAGTAATATTTCTCATGTACTGTATACTATTTAAATCTTCTTGTTGCTAGAATAAATAAAATTATTATTATTATTATAAATGTTCAATTTTACTTAAGAGGACGTTATACCTATAAGTGTTGTCTCTGTCTTACTAGTTACTAATGTAGATCATAACAAATGTTAGTTCAACAGAACACATTTAGCTTTAATATTATAGTAAAATTATTTACCTATTATCAAATTTAAAGGTAAGAATATTATCTAGAAAATATATCATATGCTTTTATTGATATTATCATTTTAAAGTGAATTATCTAAAATATTACATCTTTAAAATATTCATATTTTATTTAATTTCAAAATAAGATTGAAAAAAAAAATAACTTTCGAATTCAAAAATAAAAATAATCAATATTACTGTTAGGATATTTTAAATGTTTCAATAAAGGTATGATATAAACGTATAAACTATAAAACAAATCTTCTTTATCTAAACATTTACTAAATTATTTTTAAGGAATTATTTAATAGTTTTATCATTTATAGATCGTATATAATATACATATACAAGATAACATTGATTTGAATTTTCTATTGTATTCAGTAAAAGGTAAAAAATATTGTTCTTTATGAGGTTTTCCGACCTTGTTTTGTAGGATAATATTATCTAAAAAATTATGTTCCGCCAAAAGGACTCACTCTCGCGATTGATATTATCAATATATATATATATAGTATATTAGGATATATACATGGTGGTTTTTTATGGTTATTATGTTATAGTTATACAAACGTAAAATATTGAAACACTAATACAATATCCTATTTTTACATTTGTATATAATTTATAAGCGAGATTCTTAGAATAAATTAAAATATATTATGTATAACAAAAACGTAAGCGTTATTAAATTCAATGACGTAAGTGTATTATAGGTACTAGTAAACTAGTTTATACTTTATATATTAACATTATTAACTATGGACTATTATAGTTGAGTAGAATGTAGATGGTTTAAGGAACCGTGAATATAGCTCAACTATTCACTTTTACTACCTACCTAAATAATTTAAGACACATCAAATATGACTAATTTAAGATTGTTTTATGTCAGTGGCGTCATTTGAAGGGCAACTAGGGCATTTGCCCTAGTCGAACATTTACATCAACCTTAAGTCGATATATTTAAAAAATTAAGAAGTCTTATTTTTAACTACTAAAGGCCATTGTAATAAATCATAATATTGATATTTTATAAATATAGATTTATTGTTAATTTTTTTTTTTGTATTACTTAAAGAAGTATAAAAATTACTTATCTTAATTATTAATCATGTTCAAATAACCATAAATGTATAATTGTAAACATCAATAGATGCAGATAGCCAAGGCTAGGAACATCTTATTTTTAATAAAAAAAAAAAAAAGAAGAAATATATTATATTATTAATCAAGATGTTTAATATTTACATTATGTGACTGTAAATATTTCTAACTAATTGTAAATCTGCAGTATTAAAAGGTACATATTATCTATTTATTATTTATTTACACATTATTCAATTATTCTATGTTTGACTTTCTAATTCTAATAAATATTTGACAAAATTGTTTGTATTTAATACTTCGAAAGCCTGTGTCTGACGTTCTGAAAATTTACCCCTTGACTTCAGTGGCGTCATTTGGGGGGGGGCAAGGTGGGCATTTGCCCCTGTCTAATTTTAAAAGCAGCCCGATGGGCCGGAGTCCGGTGGTTGCCGTTGAACCATTATTATATTTAATTAGTACAAAAATATGACTATATAAAATTTATAATATTTTCTTAAAATATTATACTGTGTACTAAGAAATTATTGTCGTAATGATAAATTTTTAATTAATAATTTGATGGAATATATTTATATTTAGACGTATGCGGGTACATGCATGCATGGATATTGGATATGTATGTGTGTGTGCATTTTAAAGGAAAAGAAACAACAATAATAAATAATTATAATTAATAACTAATATCATAATCTCCGTATGGTTTTATGGTTTTATTTCTAAAATTAAAAATTAGTACAAATTCTAAAAACATCAACCATGAGCCATTCGGCACTCTTATTAATCATTTGTTTTAGACTTCAGTATTCAGTTACCATTTATACCATTTATTATCATTTCTATAATTTGATCAAAATATAAGTATAGATATTTCGTTGCGAGCGAAGCGAGCGGTTTTTTTTTTACCCATTTATAGGCCGGTCAAAACTTTTGCCCCCATCTACCGAAAACTGAAATGACGCCACTGCTTGACTTCATCAGCTATGGCACTATTCTATGTGAACTGTGTGGAAAAAATGTTGAGTCGGCAAATCAGTTAGTAGTTTCCCTAGTCAAACAAAAATTGAAATGACACCACTGTTATCACTAGGGCTCAGATTTCAATGCATTTGCATCTTTTTTTTGGGATATCTTACGCGATGCTTTCTAAGCTACAATTAATATGTTTCAAGTATACTTCGCGATCTAACCACAATATTTTGTTGGGGAATTTTTAGGTCATTTTTTGACGGTTTTAATGCATTTTTTAATTTTTTAGGACATTTTTAACCTATTTGTCGTATTATGACTAAAAAAATTGACCTCATTGAAATATAAGTACCTACTACCTACTGGCTATACTACTATAGTAGTAGGTCATTTTCATTATATAAAAACTTATTGGCAGACAACCGTCGATCATTTAAATTCCAAAACATTAAAGAAATTCTTATTGTACAATGCAATGCAAATATAATTTAATTTTTAATTTTGATTTTAATTTTTTTTTTGTACACTGTAATATAATTTATAATTTATAATTTTTATTAAAATTTTATTTGTTCCTAATTTTTAATAATAATTTAATTTGATTTTATTTAATAAATAATGCATTTTTTGAAACGTCATTTTTTGATATTTTTAGGGCATTTAAATCCGAGCCTTAGTTATCACATATAGGCATAGGTAGATATACATTTAATCCTAGATGAATAATCTCTTTACTACAATAGCACCACTTGTCTGCATAGTTTCAATCCAATAGCTAATTAATACGATAAAATATTATTTATACTCCAGTTATTCCCTATATAGGTAGTCCATAATCATATAATTATTCAACTGTGCATAATGACGTCAATTTAGTATTTTGTATACCAGACAGTTGGTAACTATTTAATATTATTAATTTTAGCTAACTCTATATAGGTATGCTAAAATTGAGTTAGTTTAACTATATTTCCCGTTAATTAACATTATTTGGTAAATATTTTTTCCATCATGTATTATGTAATGACTATAATATATCATGTATATTTGTACATAGTCGTATATATAATATATATAGATATAAGTCTATACCAACACTTCTAGACCTATACAATATAAACATGCATTACAATATTTATTTATATAATATATGTGCCCGTCACGCATTGTATAATAATATGATATAAAATTATGTTTCATCTACATAATACTATATACGATATACCTATATATTATCACTAGCGTATCATATGTATTATTACTTAGTTAGAAGTGTTGGACTCACGCGCACGAGGCACGACATCCCGACCTCCGGCCAATATTACAATAAACCAAAATATATATATACTTGTATTTTAATACATTAAATAGGTATGTATTATATATATGTATAATGGTGTGTAACAACAATCGTCGAACAAAAAAACCCGTACATGGTCATATGACACAGACACAATTATATTATATTACGAGTATACGCCGCCTTTTTGCCGACATCAATGTTTCCATTACGCGTATACGCGTGTCGTAAGACCTTTCCCATTGCTGCTGCAGTGGAATAGCGCCGAACAGGTCTTGGGTTAGGAGGTGCACATTTTAATAGGTATATGATTTACTAACCTCTTCGCTGCGGGACCGCGACTTGACGGGCACACATGAACACCAGTCGTGTCTAGCTGTTTTTCGCGTAGGTACACACCGCGGAGAACACAAATAGTATTATGATGTTATAATCGAGTTCCACGACGAATAATCTACCGCAGAATACAATTTCATTCGAATACCATAACTTCTAGCAATATATACACTATATATCATAGTATTATAAATCATAATAATATATAATAGGATCTATCTATTATATTAATATAAATACGCGAATATTTTGAATATCGTGCGGGAATAAAATGTCTTTAAAAACGATTATAACCGTTGTAGCAGTAGCGGTGATGTGCTGCGAGACCATTAACGGAGCTTTGAAACAGGTAAAACCTACATAAATATACCTAAATCGTATATTTTATACATATATTTATTATTATAATTATACCTAAGTGTCATAAGTACCTATTATAATATTATATCACTATTGAATCAGTATGATGTTTTTTTAGCTTAAAGTTGATTTGAATACTTGGTAGGAATACCTATATATTGTACACACTATACACGTGTTATTATTTAAAAATGTCATATGTATATCTGTAACATTGTTGAAACAACTACAAAAAAAATAAAATGTAAAGTGTAAAAATGTAAAATAAAGTGTACATCATAGAATTGTTTTATGATGCAGTGTGTAAATAAAAATAATATAATCATATGTACTGGCTGAAGCCTACATTTATACATCGAGTTTCTAAATATTATATACTTACCTTAGTCTGTATTGATCATGTGATTTTTTTTCTTTGCACAGAGACAAGCATATTATAACGGTTATTCCGATGGACACGTTCAGAACCATAAAGATGAAAGTCACCAAGATCTGAGCAAAGTACCTGGCACACCGGGAGTAGACTATCCAATTTACCACGCAGTTCCTGAGACGAATTTCAACTGCAAAGACGTACCGTACGCACCCGGCATGTACGCCAACGTGGAGACCGGATGCCAGGTATATAGTAATATATAATATATAATATATATATAAATATATAGTAACTATAGTTACTTATTAATTATAATTTAAAAAATATATGGGAATACCTGACTTAATGTATCAACGAGTAACGACAATTTTATAGGTTTGAGATGTTAGAAATTTAAATATATATTAGATTCTGAACGGAGTGAAGAATGTATTGATTTTACAATGATGTATGTTTTTTTTTTTTTGTGTCTGACGACAACATTTGGAGCAGTAATACTGCTCCGATTTTTGACTTCAGCCCCTCTTTGAATAGGAAAATTCATCTAGTTGGTACTTTGGGGGGGGGGGGGGGGTCAAAAGTAAAATTTTCAAATAGTTTTCAAAAAAATTGAGAAAAACAAAAAAAAAGTGACAGAAAAACGGCAATTTTACGAAAAACCACTTTTCGACAAAATCGATTTTTTGATTTTGCTGTAACTCAAAAACGAATCATTGTAAATACTTGAAATTTTCACCAAATGTTTATATTATGGTTATCTCTTTACAGTTAAATTTTCAAAATATTTTGACCATTTTTAAGCTACTATTATAGACAATTGAAATTTTCTTCAAATGCCGATAAAAATTTTTTGGGTGGCCAGAAAATCTTGAAAATTTAATACAAGGTTTCTTATGAGTTGTTCTTAAAGTGATAAAAAAAAATCCGAAATCGTTAGTCACAATTTTTTTTTATAAGTGCTTAAAGTTCGAATTTATACGAAATATATCAAAATTTAAACTAAATTTCATACTCTCATTATGCGTATGTTGTCAAATACTTTTTTTATTAATAAACAGATACTATAAAGTAACTATAGTAACATATAGTAACTATACTATTTGTTTCAAAATAGAATATATGACAATATTTAAATATAATATATCCTAAACTGACAAATCATCTTCGTTCAGAATCGTTTTTCGTATACAATGATACCTATCATTGCATTCAAATTTAACCTACCATAGTCTGAGATCCACCCCACCTCCTAATATACAGCAGAGCGATACCCACTTACCCGCTTTTTTTACATTACTATTTATCAAGTTTTTTGCTTTTTTGATTAACAACATGCATTTTTAACTTATCTTTTAAAATTACAATATTTTTCAGAGAATTTTTATATACCTAATATAAAATTCGAACTTTGAATGAGTAGGTAGTAACTGTAGTAATAGTAGTAAGTACTAAGTAGTAACTAGTAAGTATTTGTAGTTTTGATGTGCGGGGTGAAGTGGTATAGAGATCCCCGCAAACATAATAAATGTACCTATATAAAAAATAAAAATTTTTTTTTTTGTAATTGTTTTAAATTTTGTAAGAAATAATAATTTCTAAAACATTCATACATTTTAAGATAACGGGTGTTTACTAATAATTAACCTGTAAAAGTATAATATAAACATGTAAGCATAGGATAAGTTTATATCATATATAATATAGTTTCTACCTACATAATGTAATCTTTGATCAATACCTGCATAACTTTTATACTTAGATTACTTGGATAAATACTTACTTATATCAAAATTCAACACATAACTGATAATAGGTGTATAATTAATAGTGGACGAGGTAATGTGCAGCGAATGATGACTATAGTATGGGCCATGATAAAGGTAGTAGTAGGTACATAATAATATTAAAATTAATTCGTTTAATTAAAAAATAATAAATAAGTATCCATAATGTTTTTGTTGCAAAATTGTTGGAAACCCGTTTTTATGAAGATGGCATACCACTTACTTCATTTATATTTTTTAGCAATATGCGTACTGCGTAGGTACTATGTTTTTGATTGCAATTATGCAAAAATTACATTTTACTCGCATCCAATAGACAACTGCGTCTTCAATAGACAAAAATATTATGTTATTATAATAATATTAATTTATTCTTGTTGGGTAATTGATATTTGGCAATAAACATACAGAGATATAGCTGTAATTTTGTAAAGAAATGAGAAATACAACTTATCATCGTCACGCATTACCTTGTTATTACGATAATAATAATATAAGAGAACGTCTTTTAAGTATCGAAAAGAAAAGTATATTTACACAACAATTTAACCTCGAAATAATCAAATAATCATATTTTTTCCTTTATATTAAAATGATCAAATATTCTTTATAAATTAATTATTTTTAAATGACTTAATATATTGTAGTATTATAAATTGTGATTGTACATAAATAAATATATTATAAGCAAAAATATTAATTTAAACCAATGAATAAACTATAATTTAAAAGGTATTATTATTATTATTATTTATTTATTTATTACTATAGCTACATTTTGGTCACTAATTCACAGAGTTCGTACGTTACGCAATATTTATCAAACCTTCTATCAGTTCTATCTATACTTAAAATGTTGAAACAAATTAACATTATACATTAGTACCTACATAACTATATTATTACCATTAGCTGTACTTTGTCGTTTGTGTCGTAAATCGAACAGGTTGTCAAGTTGTATCGTGAAAGTCTAACAAAGTAACAAAATATGTATAACATACCTAACACATATTGTTATTATATTATTATGACAAGTTAGTAGTACCGCAATATGTCACCAAATACAGTTCATTGATAATGACGATAATAATTTATTAGTATAATTAAAAATGTACCAAACTAACATTATATTATATCCTGAGAATATAACATGGTACATAACAAATGCAGCCCTCCATAATGACCTGAAAATTCAAACAGTAAATGAGCTTGCATAAGGCCACCACAACATTTTTTATTCCAAAGTAACTAATCATATAAACCCCTTTATTTATAACATTATGTCCTCTTTCACATTACCACATATTACTCGTCGATAAAAAAAAATAAAAAATAATAATTCCGAGGTTCTGTTAATGAATGGGTCTCCTATCACGTGATTCATATTTGTATATATTTTTTTCTTCTGTGTTATCATTATTTCTTACCTATTGCTTTATTTTGTAATTAGATTAAATATTAAAAAAAAAAAATTTCCAATGCAAGTGTTAATACAAAAATACCAAAATATACTCCTTATAAACGTATTACTTATAAGTGGTTAATTGTACCTAATAATTAGAGAATTTGGGCATTATTAATACAAAAATATTACATTGCAAATTAGGCTTACAGATATTTTTTTTTACGTAATATGAAAAATAAATTTAAAAATTAAATGTAGGTAGGTAAAACATTTCCTATGCATTGGCCAGATAGATTTTTAATATTATATTTTTTATATATAAAAGCATGTTTTAATTTAAAATAATTTCGATTATTTTTAATCATTAATAACTTATTCAAAAAATGTAAATATACCTATTCAAAATCTTTCTGGTTAATGCACAGGAAATATTCTTTATAAAATATATAATAAGTACCTTTGCTCTAAACTGAACCAGAATCGACCTCGTGGAAATACGTAATATCTTAAATTCTATATTATGTGAAAACAGAGAAAACAAATATTTGTATTGTGTCCTCCTATGTAAGTGTCAGGTACTAGGTAGGTTGGTAATAACCAATAGGTAAGATATAGTATAGTTGTATGGGTTCATGTGTCATAATATATATTATATTATAATAAATAATAGTTAATATAATATCTAATATTATATATACTTAGCCTATCGTTTCATTATTTGGCTTAGCTATATGTACCTATTATGTATATTATATTGGTATAAGTTTAGCACCCTCTCGAAATTTCGATATTTTTCTTTTGAAACCTATGTATTTTAATGTTTTAAAAATGATTGTGCAAAAAGGTTTTTTTGGAAATCATTAGTTTTAAAGTTATAGCCACGTTAAGTTCACAACTTTTGGTGTTCTACGCATGTGCAAAACACGATTTTCGATGTTTTGTGCACGCATAGTGGCGAACTATACTAGGTACATTAATACTTTAATGTCACGCGGAGGCGGTAGGTTAGGTTAGATTACCGGCTGCCCGAAGGGCAAGTATGCTCTCCTTCCCGCGATCCCGTAGGGGTCGCCAATCCCCCCCCCAGGTTAGCAATTTTAGCCCCGGGGGGGTTGGGGGCAGAGCCCCCATCCTACGAGAGGTCCGGAGGACCTCGAGTTTAGCGACCGGAGCCGGTAGGCGAAGGGAGCCACTATACTTAAAAATTTTGTTATTTAACTGTTGGCTCTGTTTTTACCTTGAAATTTAACTTAAAAATTTAATTTTTAACTTCCAAAATAATGATTTGCGCAATTTTTTTTCGCACCATCGTTGAAATATTTATTATGTTTCAATAAAAAAAAATTTAAAAAATCACTTGAGAGCTAAACTGCAATTGTTCTAAAATCGAATTACCTATTTAAAAAAAGTTTGAAAAAATAAGGTCGCCCGGTAAAGTGGTTTTGTTTCAGTATAAGTGCTACGACACGTATTATTACGTACCTATTATATTATTATTTAACCGGTATTTTATAATATTATATCGCCACTATGCGTACCTACCCAAAATATCAAAAATTGTGTTTCGTGCATGCGCAGAATACTGAAAATCGTGAACTTAACGTGGCTATAACTTTAAAACTAATGATTTCCGAAAAAACTTTTTGCACCATCATTTTTATAACGTTAAAATACATAGGTTTCCGAAAAAAAAACAACAAAATTTCGAGGGGGTGCTAAACTAGATTTGTTGCAATATTATTTAATTTTTCAGTTTTTAGATTAAGCAATTCTTTTTATGTATTTTAGGCTTACCATATCTGCCATGACGGTCGTGAAGGTCATCAAGGAGCGTCTTTTTTGTGCACCAATGGCACTTTGTTCAATCAAAAGGAATTTACTTGCGATTGGTGGTACAACGTAGACTGTAGCAAGGCGACATATTATTATGAGTGAGCATTTTTTTATTATTATATACCTAATAAATTTTTTTCTTCTAACATATTAATATTATATCTAAATTTTTTTACGTTTAGACTTAACACAGATGCAACAAAAAATCCATTCGCCCCAAAACCAAAGGTTCCTGAAGAACCGTACAAGCAACCATACAATAATTATTACCAGAGCCCAAAGCAGTATTACCTATAAATGAATTTATTACCTATGGTATTTAAACATTTGTTTTTATATGTAAATAAGATGTAAATTATTTATATACACACTTATAAATTTTAAAATAATTTGTTTATTAATTAATAAATTAATATTATATCGATATATTCAGTCAATTCAGTGTAGAACAATATAATATGACTAGTCACAAGCCTCCCCGCATCAAATTTTGATCCCTTGTATTAAATATTTTCGCAAGCCCTGTTTACAAAACTCCGGATAATACAATTAACAATAAATTATCAAAATTTAAAAATAATATGCATTTTTAATTAAAGAATAAGTAGGTAATGATGTTTTTTTTTATTACAATATTATTTGGATGATTTGGTGTATATAGACTGTATAGTACTCAGTATATTGCAAAAAAACTGATTAAATCTAACCTATGGCTAGGTTTAAGTATAAATCTATATTATTATAATCAAGAATAAATACAAGACAATTTTAGGTAATCAATGTTTAAACTACAGATTGACAATATATATGTGCCCAGTAGCACATACTACATAATATAGTACATCTATTTAGATCCACAATTATACAATCATAGTACTTATAGTACTTGTAAAGTTGTAGTTACACACATTACTATTCTATTTTTGATACAATAATATCAATGATACCTAATTAAATGGTTAAATTTTTATCAATTTAAAACTGTAAAAACATATTATTTTTTTCCCTGAATAGCTTCAAATTTGAATTTAAGATGAATTATTATAGCCACAAGTTAATTTTTATTAACTTCAATGGTTTAAGCAGTTTTAGTGGCGTATAGAAAATTTTAAGAGGAGCATGTTCTGTAAAGGTATCCACTCTTTTTTTTTTTGTTAACAAAATACTATAATTTAACAGTTATGATTACAAAATATAGGTTAAATTAAAAAGTTTTATTTCAATAAATCAATAAATCACTATAGTACATAGCAGTGGTTCTTAATCGGTATTTCGTGGACTTGGTATAAGTGTTCCGCCAAAATTTTAAAACCAGTAAGAAAAATATTAAAAAATTAAAAATGTATATAATTACTAATGAATTTTATGGTTGTTTTGTCATATGAAAAAGGTTAAGAACCACTGGTGCATAGAAACTATTAAAGTTTATCTTTTTTTTTCTCATGACACCAAGAGTTACACCTCATCCTTTAAGCGCACATGAAATTGCAAATTCCAATATTGCTTGATAATCTGTCAATGTGCCACTGGGTAGTTAATTTTTGGGAACAGTTAAATAACTTGCTTAGAATTTAGGTTTAAATATTATGACTTCTATCTTTAAGACAGAATATATAAAAACATTCTATTTTAACTTACCATTATAATCACTTTGGCATATATTAAGTTGTTAGTTACATCTTGATCTTTTCAACTGTTATGGCACAATATAAATTTAAAATATCTACAAATGATTTTATACATAAAATTAATATTAAACATCATATTACTCATAAAATATAATGAGAAAATAAAATAATTACATTTTCATAAATGTGTTAAGTATTATATTGTGTGATATGACTGATATTATAGGTGCTTATTATTTACTTTATAATAATTATATAATTATCATATATATAGATAATAACTAATAACATAATATGTTATTTTATCTAGCATGCCATTCAAATATTCAATAACGTTAAATGTGTCACAAAAGTGTGCCACAGGTTGGCTACCCTTGAACAATATCCATGAATGTTTTAATCTAAAAATAAAAATGTATAGTGCCTATGCAAAATTAATAAATAAACAAAAAATAAAATTAAAAAAAATAATTATATTCATAAAACCATAAGTTAAAATAACATCATATATGTATGAAAAACATGATAATTTAATGAAAATGAAAGGAAGTTGTATAATAACAGTTATCAACCTTTTTAAATAATTGAAAAATAGTTAACAGTATTATAGAATAGTGATGCATAATTAAACTGAAAATAAAATGTACAGAAAATATATTTTATTTTCCCAGCGTCCATTGATTAAACATAATTATTATAATTTATAATGTATAAGCATAAATTAAAATATAATATATTAAGTACAATAGACACCACTTAAAAAATGTTTTCATTTCAGGTACTTATTTAAGAAAACTCAAATTTGTATTAAATTAGGTTGACCTAATTATTTTAGTATATCTATACCGGTTTAATATTTTTAAAAACATAAAAAAAAGTAAATTATTATTATAGTAGTTAATTATTAATTAAAATTAAATTAATTGATTAAAATCTTGCTTTTCAATAAAAATAAATCAAAATTTAACAATATATTGAACATAATAATCACATTGTGTTTTTGGTGTATCTGTCATTATTTTTAAAACCAAGACATTTATGTCTGTAATAGCATGTATAGTATTGTTTAACAAATCTGAGAATGATTTATAAAACATAGGATGTTGAGAGTTTTCATATATCCCATCTCGTTTCTTTGTATATCTTCTATAATCACAGTTAAATTTCAATGCAATATTCAAATCATCTTTGTGAATTCCATGAAAAACTGTTTCCTGTAATAAATATATTAAATTAATAACAATACTGGAAACCAACAATGAGTTACTAGAAATTAAATTTTAAAATTGAAAATTTGAACATGAAAATAACAACTTTCTTAAAAATATTTTACCCACTCAGTTTTGTTAAAATATATTGTACAATTTGTTTGTTTTCATTAATAATGTATTAGATAAAAAAAATAACACTATTATCGACATTAAATTACCTATTACCTAAAGCATATTAAGCACTACTAGAATCAAATTTTAGTACAATCTTCATCATATTTCCTCTTTATTAATTCTTATATTACTTCTACTCTTCTAAGTTGGTATATTTTAAAATGTTTTGTAATATATACATTTTCATTAATATGTATATAGGTAACTATATAACTAATATTTATCAAGTACCTATAATTCACCAAGCACACCCTTTACCATCATTTTTTCCTTCAGTTATGTATTTATTCAAATAATATACTTAGACTATATTTTCAATCATTTGGATTTATACATAAAAAATCGACTTACTATAAGAATAATTGGTTTTTATTTGAAGAGAGAAATTTATATTACTCCAGAAAATTCCCTCCTTTTTGTACCATACAAATTTAAGTATCCCTTATTGAAGAAAATATTTTTCATGACTTATTGTCTAAAATATTTGGGAGAGCTAAGCCGCTTTAATCTAGTTGTGCATAATATGCTAAATTATAGGCATCTAAATATCTAATACAATGTTATAATTTATTTATACAACTATTACTCCTCTATCTACATATTTTATTAATACCCCATGTGCAATATTCATGTATAACTCACAGCTCACACAATATAGCACAGTGTCATAGTATGAAACACACATTTTATATATGAAGATCATGTACTTACTTCATAACTGGATTGAACCATTTCACGCCTTAACATAAAGCGGCCATAAGTGAATGGGTTTTGCACTCTTAAAATTTGACTAACATTAGCTCCGTAAAACATCGATTCGACAAATTGGTATTCGTTAGAGTTTCTAGAATACGACAGCGTGAATAACTTATTACTGTTTGTATACACAGGTACGGCATCCCAGTAGTTTGGCAAGTGTCTTAATACAAAATTCAACATCGAATCATCCATCTTCGCGTCTGAATTTGGAATAGCGTGTCGATCGTCGATGTAAGATATTGTTTTCCCGAAAAATAAAAATCGAAATTCGTCGGTTAGATTAGATACATGACAGTTGACGCACCGAAAGCGGAATGATCATGAACGTATCGCAACGACATGGTGCAATAACAGCATAGAATAAAGATATAACACTGATTAGTAATAGGCAATTACCAACGAAAAAAAATAAATTAAAATACATAATATACAATGGTGTGGTCGGGGATGGGGGTGACGAACTGACGAATATTCGTGCTGGACGACAACGGTCACAAACTTTAAACCTAAAATAAATATATAAATAACTATTTCAATTTAACTATGGAAAACACGACTGTTTCATTGTTTCCGTTATACGTAAAGGGAAAACCCTTCAGATGTTAACAGTTTTTGAATTGTTTGAAATTTGTTTTGTATGAAGACTCGCCATTCTCGCGGTATGTATAGTGTATATTATATATTATTATTATTTCCTATATTTTGTGACTTATCTAATTAAAATAAATAATTAATAATAGTCAATGAAATGTCAGTAGTTAATGTTGCCACATATTAGTAGCAATTAGTGCTCAGAAAATGATACACTGAATACTGAAAACCTATTGTATACTTAAAAGTTAAAGGCATTCAAAAGTTATCAATAGTGATAGTGTGATACAACAAAATGCATTTTAACTATGAAAACGCTACTCAAAAATGCAAATGTTCAACTGAAAATAATATTTATTATCGAAAAATACACTTTTTTCGTGTTTAAATTAATTAATTTTTTGAATACTGAAATAGTAAATACAAATATACAATTTAATATTACAGAACCGGCTCAAGCCTCAAGTAAAAATAGTGCACCACTAGGCAAAATCAAATTTTGTTGTCTCTAAAAAAAAAAAAATAAGCTCTCATTTTAACTTAATACCCCCCTTCACTTTTTTATTTAAAAAAAATAACGAGTAGTGTCGGGACTATATTGGGATATTTTAAAAAAAATTTTATTTGAATGTCATATTTGTATAGTTATAACTTAAAATAAATAAAATATAATAAAACCGTAACATAATTCGACATGTCCAAACTGGAAAGCAAGTGCGTCCGATATCACATCGGCCGTCAAGACAAATTTAGTTTGAAAACAAATAATTTTGTTTTTCATCGCATAAGTCATGTGAACATTGAGATGACGTTATATATACATATATTATATATTTATAACTATTATTTAATTATAATTATTAGGTATATAATAATTGTTTAAGTATTATATTTTATTTCATTACCTATATCGGCTATATCATCATGGAGTTATTGATATTAGAGGTCCAAAAACGAAGCGTTTTATTTTCATGGAATAAATGGCACATTTAATTTAGGCCTTAGGGATAGGATAAATAATGGAATGCACTATGCAGTAACTAAGCAAACTAAAATGGGTAATAGCTAATAAGCAGTGAATTAATTTTTTTCATTTATTGAGCACTGAAAATATTTGTAGGCTTGTAGCACGTTTCTAGTTAGTCGTACGCATCGTATACATTGTCAATTACAATGGACATACTTGCGATGCCGATAAACGCGTTGTTAAATCGTTCACATTGGCTGAAATTTGGATTTACATAAGAAATTTAGACATAGTATAAGGTAATAACTTAAGAAAATATTATTTTATTTTATAGGTAAGTTGGTTTTCACGGATGAATTTTTTAAAATATTTTTCTTATATAATACCCATAGAAATAAAAAAAATCTATGAGTCAATTTTTAAAATGCCGCCTCAGTTAAGTGCCGCTCTAGGCAGGTGTCTAGCTTGCCTCATAGAGTAATTTTAGTATTACTCTATGGCTTGCCCATACCTTAAGCCGGCCCTGAATATACCTATCTATATATAATACAATAAATTAAAAACTGTTTTATTAAATTGTAGGTACCTACTACCTACCTACCTGTTTATTATATAGGTAAATTAATATAAACGCATAATGACATCATGTATCTATAATTTGTTTTATGTACATCATACTGTATAGTGTTCTTTCACTTTTCAGAAATATTTACCGATAAAGCGATTGATAACTAGATAACTAGGTATGAAAACATCATAGATAATAAAGAAATGGATAGAACAAGCATAATATGTTAAATATATTTGAGGCCGCGTTCCTGGAGGGGAAGTCAATTGAGGCCTCTTTTGTAATGATAGTCGATACTCGATATAGGTATACTTATTTGGCCTCAATCGTTCCCCTTCAAAATTGCTGATAAGACCGTTTGGCCTATCCATATCTTTATTATCTATGGAAAACATGAAATATATCCTATTATATTTAGTAATTTTCAGTGCCGTTGTCGGGGGGGGGGGTCCAAGCTCAAGTCCCCCTCCCCCAAAGACAGAAATGTCAGACAACAATAATTTTATTAATTTAATAATTGTTTGTGGCGATAAAACAAAGCCGCTCTTATCACACTCACTTGATGTTGATTTGATAATATGTATAATTATAATATGAATTATATTGGTAGAAATACAGTGCATTAGTGCAAACTTAATTTTTTGTCATGATTGGCTATCAAAAATTAACCCTCCCCCCTCTCCCCGAAAGAATCCTGGCTGCGGTACTGTTTTTAGTATTATTACCTACCTGTACTGTATCGTCTGTTAAATTTTATGCACTCAAAGCTGCTAACATTAAATTATATGGATAAAATACAGGAGTTGTGAGAACCAACTTGACTTTTTAGTGCTATCATTATAATTTCATGATTTTAAAATGTTCGTTTCATGTACTGACTTGCGTGGGTGAAGGGGTAACGATAAACTATTTTCATTGAAAATGAAAATTCTAAATTTTATTTAAATTAATTTGTCAGTGAATTTTAAAAACTTGATATATTTTTAAATTTTAATAAATCATCATAGCCGAAATTTTGACTTAGTTCACTATGTGCCCAAGAATTATACAACTATTTGTGATAACTGACGATATATAATATTAATTCTATGTATAATATCTACAATCTACTGCTGATGTATTTATTACGTTGTTGATATCGATATACTTAATACAAACAAATAATATTGTTAATTTTACATTAAAAAAAAAAAAAAAAACCACTTAACTAGGTAGTATTTTAAATTGTTTCAATTTGATTATAACTAGATATACACCATCCAATAGGAAGAATTGAGAAGGTTTTAAGTATTTAAAAAAACAACCCCAATAGTAAAAATATTAAATTTTTGTATTTCAATATTAAACTTATATTATTTATCAATAAACATATTGTTCCATTACAGTTTAAAATATTGTTGTAATTTGTACTCATGGGCGTATAGGCCATTTTTGGCCTACCGGGAAATTTTAAAAAAGGGCCCCCACATGAAAAAAAAAATTCTAAAAAGAGCCCCAATTACCGAAATACGAAGGGGGGCCCACCAGGAAATACCCGATTTCCCGATAAGCCTATCCGCCCATCAATGATATCAAATTACATTTAATTAATAAAAATAAAATAAAATATAAACAGTGGCGGCTATCCTATGGTCTATGTGTTGCTTGAGCAACACATGCAAAATTATCAAAAATTGGAAAAATATATGACCCACTGATTGAATATTGGTGATTTGTATTTTATAACTAATATTTTGTAGGTTGTGGTGGGTGGTAGGTCATCAGAAATATTTTCAGCAACACATATTTTTTTGAGGATAGTCGCCACTGAATATAAAGATTGAGCCATTTGAAGAATGAAGTCTATGTAAAATTAATAATTGTAGTTGTTATTGAGGAACACACATGCAAATATAATATATAATTATATTTATTTAATCAAATTCGGTACAGTTATTTTTGTTTTACAATTAATATTTAATATGAACATTGATCTGAACAATCAATACAGTTATTAATTATTAGTTATTACTTATTAGCAATTAGCTATTATCAATAAATATTTTACATATTATTTTTAGTAATTATATTAATTAGTATATTTATCATAATAATTTTGAAATAGATTCAAATGTATACTAAAAGTTAAATTATAGTTCGTTATGTATAGGTATAGGTTAATATAGTTTATAAGTAGTTAAAATTGTACTTTATAATATATTATGATAATTTAATACCTATGTTATGATTTTTATTATTTAAAATAATATCAACATGATGTTATACATAGGTATATTAGTAACTATTTTTCTTATAGTAAAAATAATTAATATGCATATTCAAAAATAAATGAAAATCTATAGGTAAATATTGTTTTTTTTTTTAATATTTATATTTATATGTATACATCGATATAACATAAGTATAGTTAATAGTTACGCAGAACCAATATAAGTCGATTTATTGAAGTTTATTTAAAAAAACTACATATTGAATATAATAATCACTTTGAGTCTTAGTTTCACCAGATATTTTATTGACAACCAATATGCAACTATTGTTTACCATTGATGCAGGCTGATTGGAAACAGCGTCCTGGGCATCGGAATAAAATCGTGGGTGTTTATTTACAGTTTCAAATCCATATCCATTTTTATATCTCCTATAGTCACATGTGTACTTTAAAGCTGTTTCTAAGTCTCTTACGTGTATAACATGAAACACTGTCTCCTGTAACAAAATTGTTAGGTACAAAATACGATAACGAGATATAGTAAACTACCGTGTACCGTGTCTATGTTTTACCGTAGCCCGTAAAATAAAATATAGCATGATAGTAGTTCAATATATCATATGAAATAAATGCATATAAATATATGATATATAAATATTTTCAATTCTGTGCTTTACAAATATCGATTATTCAAAATTTAAACTCCGAAAATCATGTTTAGGTAAACTTTAAATGCAAAATACAATTTTTATAGAAATTAATAATAATTAGATAAGAAGTTTTTATTTTTATAGGATGCGATCATTAGCTTGTTAATAAATTATAGACAACTGCGTGTTTTGTTTATGTCTTGTGTGTTATGCAGCCACGCAATATATATATATATTTGCGTATATTTTGGTATAAATGAGTGCATCGAAAAACCTTAAAAAATAAATTTTAAGTCTATTCGGTATTCTAAAATGCACAGTTTTTTCATAAATTCACAGCCCTAGTTATGATTTATGATTGCAATTTGTAAGTATATCTATCCATATATTTTTTGGGAACGAGTACTAAACCTATTCTAACCTAATAACCATGTATTCTAAACATTATAGCACTATATTATAGTTGTTCATTACGGCTCTGCACGGCTATTGTTTTCGTGTATCACTAATTTATGCAGTAAAAATATATCAGAATTCATAATAGTGATTATAGACAAATTTTAAAATCCGAATCAAAAATTACATAAATAAATCTCAACGATAAATCTATCTTTTTTTAGCAATGTTTGTGTTAGAGATATAGTTATGATACATACATATAAATTTAATAAAGATAATTATTAATTTATCATTACATGAAATCACGGTTAAGTTTGAATCCATTTGTATTCTGATTTTTGATCGTATAATCTGTACATATATTTTCATTTTCGTATAGAAGTTTAATTTTTCGATATGAATCACTATTGTGCCTGCATTAATAATTTTGTTTATATTAGAGCGTATAAGTACCATATTGGTATTTTATAATTATTAATTAAACTAAATCAGTGGCGTCCCTAGACCCTTTTATAGGGGGGGTGGCGAATATCATACTTTTATATATATATATATAATAATTACTAGGTAGTTTACCCTTTTTCACTCAGGGTGAGTAATGTAAATACAAGACGTAGGCGTGGCTATAGATAAAAAAAACTTTGAAATAATTAAAATCAAAATTTTCTTTATTATAATTAGAGTCACAGTAAATAAATTCATTAAAGAAAAAATCAATTTTGTGTTTAGATTTGGCAAAGCGATCAATTATATTATTGGTGTTTAAAGAAATTTTACTATGTATATTCATTAGTGCCAAACCAGTTAAGCGTGCTTGTATACCATTTCATTTCTCAACCAAGTTTTCAATCTAATAAGTATAGAAAAGCAAAGAAATAATAATAAAGCAAAAAAAAAACTATGCAAAAAATCCTAAAATATAAAAATATATATATTTAATATTTTTTCAACACATAACGTCATAACACTCATTATTAAAAAAGCGGGTAAGTGAGTATCGCTCTGCTGTACATTAGGGGATGGGGTGGACCTCGGACTATGGTAGGTTAAATTTGAATGCAATGATAGGTATCGTTGTATACGAAAAACGATTCTGAACGGAGATGATTTGTCAGTCTGGGATGTATTATATTTAAATATTGTCATATATTATATTTTGAAAAAAATTCACAAATTCAAACACTAAAGTAAAAGCTTCAAGATCTTACGTTTGATAATTTTTTAAAAATAACAAAAATCGAAAATTATTTATTAGTAAAACGTAATTTTACACGCGTATTTTTGATTTCAAATTAAAATTAAAACTTTAAACACTCGTAAAATTTTTTAAATTGAATAATCCTCAAACTTTTTTATAATTATTCTAAGCTTAACTTATGGACAGCATAGTATTAAATTTTCAATTCTTAGCTATTGATAGTAAAATATTTATAAATTTTTTACTACCAAATAGTGAAAAATATTCATGATTTTGACGAATTTGTGTCAATATTTGAACTTCAAATGCTAATAAAAAAAAATTGTGCCTATGTATTTTTATAATTTTTGAATGAGAGTTAGAACAAGCTATGTGGACCCTTCAATTAAATTTTCAAGTAATTTGTCCCAGCTAAATTTTTTTTATCAACATTTATAAAAAAAAAATAAAAAAAAATTCAAAATTTCAATTGTCTATAAATAGCTCAAAAAAAGTCAAAATATTTTGAAAATCAAATCACGTAAAGAAAATGGCAATCTCAATAACTGGTAAAATTTTCAAGTATTTACGACTTATACTGATTGAATAACAACAAATATCAAAAATCGATTGAGGCTAAACCATTATTTAACGCGGTTTTGTAAAAATTTAAATTTCAAACACTCATAAAAATTTTTTGTCTAAATCCGGTATAGTTTTTTTTACAGATATTTAAAGAAAAATGTATGGAGAACCTTGTACCAAATTTTCAAAACTTAGTTATAAAAGAAAAAAATTTTACGATTTTTCAACCACAAAATTACTTGCAAATTTTCGCAATTTTGACATATTTCGTATAAATTCGAACTTTAAGCACTTATAAAAAAAAAATTGTGACTAACGATTTCGGATTTTTTTTTATCACTTTAAGAGCAACTTATAAGAAACCTTGTATTAAATTTTCAAGATTTTCTGGTCGGCCAAAAAATTTTTATCGTTATTTAAAAAAAAAATACTAAAAAAAATTAAAAATTTCAATTGCCTATAAATAGCTTAAAAAAAAAAAATTGAACTGTGTATTGAGAACGCTAATATAAACATTTTGTGAAAATTTCAAGTATTTACATCAAGTAGTTTTTGAGTTAGAGCAAAATAAAAATTTGATTTTGACGAAAACTGGTTGTGCGTAAAAAATCCCGTTTTTTCCGTCATTTTTTTAAGGTTTTTCCCGACTCATTTAAAAAATATTGAAAATTTTTAACTTTTGACCCCCCAAAGTACCAACTAGATCCGATTTCCTTTTCAAAGAGGGGCAGAAGTTGAAAATCGAAGCATTTTTACTGCCCCAAATGTTGTCGACAGACACAAAAAAAAAAAAACAAAAAAAAATAAAAAAAAAAACACACATCATTGTAAAATCAATACATTCATCACTCCGTTCAGAATCTAAAAAGTATTAACTTTATTTGGAACTTTCTTTTGGAAAATAAATTCAAATATATAAATCTTGAATATTTTAGAAGAATTATATTTTCCCTAATTGAGTATCAACTTTTGATTTTTAGATAACAGTCCCTATTTTTAATACCAAGATATTTTTTTATGAATTTAAATTTAATTTATAAGAATAATATTCTTAAATATTTCTATTTAAAAATTAAAAGTTTAAAAAAAACCCACTCTAAAATTAAAGATTTTAGTATTTAAACTAATTCCATAAAGAAAATTCCAAAAAAGTTAATAATATTCCAACTTACTACCATATTATTTGTACCATCAATATGATAACATTTGTTTATTTCGAAATGATAACATATCTTATGACTTTACGGTCTACTTTTATTTATTTTCCAACTCTGATATAAATTTGTAAAAAAAAAAAGCCACGAGAGGGGCGACTGCCCCATTCGCCCCCTCCTTGTAGTCGCCCCTGAACTAAATAAATTAGTCACGTGTGGCGCGTATTATAAAAGTATAAAAGTTCTGAATATTGAATATTAATTTAATATATCGATATATATGTGTATTTAACTGTTATTAGTTATTACTAATAATTAATATTGTCTATAGTATAACTGTCTGTAATTAAATTAAAATTAGTAAACATAATATTATAATTATAAAAATTCATACTTTTTCCTTACCACTAAATTATTATTCAGCATTTCTTGTCGCAACTTGAACCGACCATACTGAAAAGGATTTTGCACTCTCCGAATACTATTAATGTTTAATAACGTTAAGTCAAACATTGCCTTTACGTGTTTTGATTCTATACTAAGATCTTGTACATCAAACAAAATATAACTTGTATCATAGTTGCTTAATTTTTCCCAATTACTGGGTACGTTTTCCAGCACAAATGACAGCATTGAAGCCATGGTTATAACTTATAAGTATCTGAAAATTATAAATGGTTGATTAATTCATTTAACTTTATGTCTCTACCCAACTGTTCATCGTACATATTTTTGAAGGCTACTGGAACGAGTGTTATACTTATTAGTTTATTACGTTTGAAAGATGATTCTGAGCGGTACCTACTTTACATACCAAATATAATTTTCAAAATTTTTATTTATATGTTTGAATCTTTGATAAGTCGATAAGTGATAATATCAACATTTATAATATTAAGTACTTTTTTCACGATTTCTTGAAAAGAGCTATAAGTATAGGTATTGGTAAACTAAAATAATGATCTAACCAAAGCATAACTTTTTGAACAATATATGTGTTACAGGGAAAATTGAGGTAGTCAGGAATTGTGCATAGTGCCCATCAATTTCGGGTAAAGTAATCAGTTAGTAATAATTGCTTATTATGAACGGTAATTCTATAACAACGTGTCATTGTCTGAACAATTTGGAATGCCCGACATGATTTTGGTCAATGTAAAAATATACTGCAGTATAATGTATGTAGAATTGATGACGAGGTACATTCGATACCTTTTATACAGCTGTATGCTGTAGACTCCCTCTAAATATTATCATTTATCGTAGGTATAAAGATTATAATGAAGAAATATTTGAAATTAAAAATGAAATTCATTTAAATATTAGACACGAAGGGCGTAATCGAATGATATACGAGATATATTTGAAGTATGAAAATATTATTTGGGAAACCAATGCCGTACTCAGAGGGTGGGCTTTTGGGCTTAAGCCCACTCCGAAATCTTTTATTTTAAATAGTATGTGTAATGTGTATATATATATATATGTTTTTAAATATTATTTCCTATTTTCGTATAGAGTTAAGTATGAATGTTTAAGCTCACCCCGAAAACAAATCCTGGGTACGGCACTGAGGGAAACTGTAATGTTATATCTAAGTAAGTGTATAACATGTCAAAAAAAGGAAGTACTACAAAAAAAAGTTTAGTTGTACGACCAATCCTCTCCTTAGAAATTAATTCGCGTTGCCAGGTCGACTTGATCGACATGCAAGCTCAGCCCGATAAAAATTTTAGTTAAATCTAACCTTAGCAAAAGTGTCAAACAAAAAAGTGTAAATGTAAAGCAGCAGGTAAACTGCAGTGTAACTTTAAGTCCCACAGTAGCAATCCGTGCTCAAATAAATAAATATAGATACTTTTTAATATTACCTATTAAACTAAAAAAATAAATTACAATTACTATATCTATACTAATATGTATATATATAATCAATATAATAATAAATTAATTAATACAATATTTATTTTACTATAGGTGTAGTTTTGTACATGGTAGCATACATTACCCTTCATGCATTCAGTTATTGTACAAAATCTCCAAGCAATGTGTTTTATTTTCATTTTAACCACTAAAATCGGATATTGTGCTGTGTCCGAGCATTGTGCACAATGCTTGACTACTGAATTCTTATTAACTGATAAAACATAGGTATAAGTGCCAAAAAGTTTTTTTTTTTAAATATGCTGCTTATATCATTCTTATCAATAATAATGGTACCTAACTATTTTATCCTTGAATATACTTAATGCTATTGATTGTTTCTTTTTGATAATAATAGCTTTGTTTTTATAATTTGTGATATGATATGGATAAGTACAAGGCGTAAGACAGGGCTGCGTCCCTAACCTATGTATTACCATCAAGATTCATAGCTAAATACTCAAATTATTTGGCCTCGTTATAAGAAGCGATGGTATTGGAAAGGAAATTATTCAAGGAAAAGTTGAAGGAAAGTGAATTAGAGGCAGACACCCACTATATAGACCAGATAAAAATCCTTACACAAATGTTAATATTGGAAAGCATCTGAAATGCAGAGAATAGACGAGAGTTCTGAAGAAATATATCAAACAAAAGTAATTATATATATAATTTTTTTTTTTTTTATGATCAACATATTTATTATAAAAATAAATTATAATTTATAATTAATACAATACTTGATTATCTATCTTTTTTAAGCATAGCTTGAGTTAGAGATAGAGAGTGTAACAATGCTATATTAAAAAAAAAGATTACAAATAATAAAAATTTACAATTATATAAATAAATAGTATACAGTTTAGTTCGTTATTTTAATTAAGACAATTATAAAATAAAATTATAGAAAAATCAAAATACAATAAAAATAATTGATTTAGTTTTTTAAAAATTAAAAATTAATATATTCATAATACAATAATAGATTAAACTAATTCTAAGAATAAATATTTATAAATACATTTTTTAACACTATTTTGATGCTGATGGATGTTTTTTTAAATTCATATTGCATTAAGTTAAAGTACATAGGCCCTAAGTAGTCCACAAATGATTGACCAAAAAACTTTTTGGCATATTTTACGGGAATATTATAAACCATATTTTTTCTTTTATTTTCAAAAAAGTGTTATTTTTCCTCTTTATTGATTGTTTAAATATAAACAAAATTGCTATTTTTTTATAGAGGAACTTTACTGGTAGAACACTCAAATCCTTATAGTTACGACTAGTCGACCCTTCAAGAGCGTACTTATTCAACAAGAGCGTACTTATTCAACAAGAGCGTACTTATTCAAACATATTCTAACTATTTTGTTTTAATTTACTTGTAGCTGCTTTAAAATACTATCTCCTAGTCCACCCCATATTAGTAACCCATATTGATAAATCGACTGATATAAAGCAAAATATATTATACGAATTGTTTGAGTAGGTATTAAATTCTTAAGCTTTATAAATTTGTAAGTTATTGTACGTAGTTTTCCTAATAAATTATGTGTATGTAAATTCCATTTTAATAATATTTCATAATTGTATGAAAGTCACAATGTTCGAAATCAAATAACGATAAAAAACAAGAGAGATATGATATGAACTAATTATTTTTAGGTTATAATATGTTTTCATACTCACGGTCGTTTGCCATATTATTTATTATTCATTTCGTACTTGACAGAATTTAATGTGTTTTAATATAAATTGAAATTACAAATAAATGTACATTATTTTTAAGTAGGTAATTAAATGTCAAATTTTAATTAATAAATAAGCATGATCTATACAATAATATTATATATATCAAAGATATATGTCATGGTAATTGTTAATAGGTAATAATTAAAACTGAACTTTAGTAATGTGTGATACTTTTGGTTTCTCCCTCTTTCTCTCTTGTGATTAAAACAATCAAATTTAAACATTAAGTAGATAGGTATAATATTATTTTAATATGCAAATAGACACTATTTGTATTAACTATTAAGTAGATAAATAATACATATGTATACATTTGTGGATGATGGCTAACGAATATCAAACAATAATACCATTAAATAATTATTTAATTATATTTTTATTTACTAAATTTAAAATGTAAGTCATAATAATATAAACATTTTCTGTTAATTTTAATCGATATTTTTGCCTGAAATAATGTGTAAATTAATTAATAATATTTATTGATGAATCAAATTTATGTAAAATGTTTAAATCGATTGAAAAATACCCGAAGTTAAAGCCGCGGTAACATGATGACAATTTTATGTCGAAATAACTGTATGAAAATTGACAGTAAATTGTTTACGTATGAACAATAAAGAATTCATTATCTTACGAAATAAATGGAATTGGTATTTTTTAAATCTGTTATCTTTTGCATGTAAAATAATAATATATAATATACATTATTTGTACTTATTACCTATAATTATGCATTTTTGCACAATTTGAAATCGTGAGAGGTCATTTATAATAAATAATTTTATTATTTATTCTGTGGTTGTGGTATGACATTTTTATTGATAAGTGTTTATTATATATTATATAATATATATTGTATATTTATAATATTTTAATATGCCAAATATATGACATAATTGAAGCTTTTATATAATATTTTATACAACATAATTATAGATATAAATTCGTATTAATTTAAATAAATATTAAAAATGATATATATATATTTTTGAAAATTATTATTTTTTTATAATTGTATGAAGTAGGACCAAATAGACCAATTAAGTTCATATCTGAGTATAAATACTTGTTTTTTTTGTAAAACATTTAACTTGTGAGTTACAAGCAAAACCACTAAAACCAGGTTTTTGTTTTGTAGATATGTTGAGTATTTTTTGTTATAGATACATTATAATGTAATGGCTTTTACAGTTATACACCAAATTAAATAATATTGTTTAGGAAAAGATTTTACTTATTATTAATAACCACCTAACTAAATGGTGAAATTTTTAAATATTTTCTACTATTTGGTACATATGTTAATACATATGGATTATACGAAAAATAGCGACAATGTTTTTATACTGATTGTTGTTGTAGTTGGAAATTACCAAACGAGAAAATATATTAGTATCTTAAATAAACGGTAAAAAAGTTCAGAAAAATATAATGTGAAAATTGTTTGAAAAATATGAATTTATGTTATTTTTCGGATATAATTAATATTAATTAACTAAATAAAAAAAATATATATATTAAAAACAAAAAAAAAAAAATATGAATATGCACAATGTATAATATTAAATTGAAACAAATATATTATATTGGATATTTTATCCTATTTATTGTCATATTGTTATTAATACTTATTATTATTTTTCTTTTGGATAGTATTCGTGTTATCATTGTTATATATTATGTTGGCATCAAAAATCTGTATTTTTTTACACTGATATTTGATTCCGACTATTTATTAAAAATTAAAATTAAATTATTTTTTTTTATGTTTTGATTTTTTTTCAATTTATATTTATCATAAAATAATTTATACCAATTGAAGCCTTTCTGTGTTTTCTATTGAATTGCTTACTAATTAAATAAAAACCAAAATTATATAATAGATATCTATTCAAAATATTAAAGTATTTTATTTATCTTATTTTCATGTACATATCTATCGTGATGATAAAGATTAAAACAATGAATAAGTAATAAGACATAGTGTATTAATGGATGAATAAAAACAATAAAATTTACTTACCAGGTTTAACTAGGTATTTTATTTAAGATGTGTATGTAGCGTATTATATATATATGTTTATTGCTGTGTAATTTTGATATAATGTTTCTTATTAAAGAAGAGTTATAATAGTATATGATTTGAATTTAAAATTGAAATTTTAAAATTGCGTATGAAATGACACTTTGTGCTTGAGTACTGTATGTTAACTGATTTGCTGAATACTGATCCATGGACTTTATTATTTTCAGTCCGTGTATACCCGCACTTACATTGTTTTATAATATTATAGTAATCACTAATCAGTAATTAATTTAGCAACATTAAGAATTATTATTCTATGTTATCAGTAATTGAATTACATATAATATAAATATTATTGAATTTATTATATATCCAAGTTAATTGTTGTCAATTGGTTGTGGAAGTAGGGAGGATACAAGAAGATATTGATGTCATTGGACCATTTCGATCTAATGTGCGACTTGCATTAATGATTAACTTATAATAGACAATAGTATCACCTCTATTTGATGACTTAGGTACTATAATTACTTGGCTATACGATTTTTATTTAAAATAGGTAAATAATTCGATATTATGATTAAATTATAAATATTATAATGTGTCAGTACTGAACTACTGAACATATTATCATTAGTCATTATATATTCATTAGTTATGCATAATATTATTAATATTTATTTTTAATAAAATAAGAACAAACTTTCTAATTTATAAAGTGAAACATTATGATATTATACCTACATAATATTTAAAATAATTGTCAGGACCGTAAGGTTTGAGTTTAATGTATTAACAAATCATAATGCGATAATAATGCACTTAAGATTCCAAAATTTATGGAAACAATAAATTCACAAATCACAATTATCAATACTATGGCTTAAAAATTACTGATAAGTAATATAATCAGTGGCGTAGCCAGGATTTTTTTTAGAGGGGGAGGTTTTTAGTAATAAAATAAAATAAATCTACAACCGTATTGAAATAATAAAATAATTGAATGATAATGATTATTATCACCAGTGCAGTCGATAACGTGAATACAGCATAACAGAATAAATTTCACCACGAATAAATGATTGTATTTCTATATTATAAAAATTATATTTTTGATAAAAATACGGCCGAAGGGGGGGGGGGTCAACCCCCAAACCCCCCCCTAGCTACGCCACTGAATATAATATATAATATTAAAATAAAACAATGTTTAATAAATTACTCAAAAAATATCAAAATATTTTTATAACCATGCTATAAACCAATTAATGTAAGCATTTAGTGAAAATTTTAAATGACTACAATAATTTATTTTTTTAATTACCACAAAAAACAAAAATTATTTGAGGAGAAATAGTTACTATACTGGTGAATATTCAATGTCGTAAAAATTTAAACTTAAAACAGTCATAAAAAATGTATTTGACTTCCTGGAAGAAATTTTTTTTTAAAATTAATCATGTAACGATGTAACTATTTGGTTATTTATTTTTCAGTTATAGAAAACAAAAATACAAAATCGATTTTGTCAAAAACTAGATTTGCGAAAAATTTCTGTTTTTCCTTAATTTTTTTTTGATTATTTTAAAAATACTGGTAATTTTTAGTTTTGACTTCTCAAAAGTACAAAATAGAATACATTTTTTTATTCATAACCACCCTCATGGTTAAAAATTGAATTTTTCAACTACTTATCGTGTATATACAAACAACAAAAACACACACACAATATGATTGTAAAATTAATTCATTCATCGCTCAAATGAATTTATATTTTATGGCCTCTGGGCTTCGGTGAAATAAATATTTATCCACAACTATAATACGATATTAAAAAAATGTGTTGAAACGGGTTCCATTAGTTTTGTGCCAGAGGGAGCAAAATTCCTAAATACAGCCCTGATTTGTTTTGTTTGTATTCATATTATTGAAGTAATATATAGTTTTATAATATTTTTTTAAATTGTATAATATACGTTAGACTAAAAGAAGGGATACTTATAAAATATAACTATTAATGTATTAACTGTTAATGATAATATTTTTTGTCTTTATTTGTATAGCATGATTTTACTTCATGGAAAATACAATCTTAAATTCTTAAATATAAAATAACTAAATGCGTTAAACAATTAAAAAAAATACGTATAATATAAATATAAATCGAAATTCAACAAATATCTATGTTATGTATAAAAATAATACAATTTGGAAAAAAAAATGTATGTTCAAATTGAAATTTGTTTTAAATTGTATTTTATATTAAATAAATATAATAATTATATATTTTAATATACTATATAGGTATACAAACATTTTTTGGACTGATACTAAATTTGTCTTAAATAATGTTTCAGTCTATAAAAAAAAAAAAATATTTTATATATATTATATACCTATCAATACCAAATTAAATCAAGTATCGACGTAGTTAAAATATTGTTATGTTCTAACATACGAATTAATTGTAAATCAAACAGTCTTGTGATTCGATACCTAGTATATATGAAATATAATAGTATTATATATGTGTTTATGGGTATGTACAATAGTTATCTAATTTAATATACAACGACAATAATGATTGTCGCGTTAGTCTGATGTAAACGTGATTGCATAACAATTTGATACTTATATTCAACATCCGATCAATGGAGATCCGTCGAGTGGTTTCAATATTAATGGGTACGTGTCGGGTGGTAGAGCAAGACGTGCCTCGGGTATTGCCAAATGAGCAGTGGCCTTTACCTCGTATCTCTGCAGTATGCCGGCGAGCAGTACGAACCCAAACCCGGAAACCAATTGCTGTCCAATACATGTCCTTTTGCCGGTGCCGAACGGCAAAAAGTATTCCGGTTTCCGGATGCACGGCTTTTCGCCAGACTTGCGGTGTATGAAACGATTTGGATCGAACACGTCCGGGTCGACCCATAACGTCGGGCTGGTATTGATTTCATAATTATTAAGTATAATGCACGTGCCTTTTGGTATTTTGAAACCTAATGGACACAAACGTAAAAAGAAATATAAATATAGGTAGGTATACTTCTGTTATATTGAAAAATGATATATTGTAAACATATATATTATAGTTATATTACCTATATATACGTAAATAACCACGATCGTATGTGGTATCAAGATTTATTCTAAAATTATTAAATTATTATATATTTTAAGATCTTAATAATGTAAGTATGCATTTTTTTAAATATAAAAAGCATTTGTGTTCATGCTCATGAGCATCATGTTCATTGATATTAGTTATTTTTGAATGGTAAGAAATTAAAATAAAATTTAGAGCTCTTTTCAAATTTTTCATGAAACTCAATAAAAGTTTTCGATGTTCAAAATATACTTCTGGTCTGTTGATTAAAAATTAATGTGCAGTTTTTAAATTTTTCCATTAGTACTTAAGTAATAATTTCAGCAGAACCATGAGTCTATATAGAATGTAGAATCGTTCGAGATTATATTATATCATTTTCTCACCTTTGATTGTAGTGTCTTCTGTTGCCACGTGAGGAACAATGGGCGACGAAATAAATCGTAAAGTCTCGAACAGAGTGGCCTCAGTGTACGGCATGTCCGGCTTATCGTAGAGACGGACTAAACGTTGGCCGCCAGTGACTCGTTCGGCTTCATCTCGGATCGCTTGGGCCACGTGTGGTCTGGTGGCCACCATGGATAGGGCGAGCATGACCATGTTGCCGACAGCCGAATGACCACCGATGAAGTCTTCGAGTTCGAACAGCACGTGGTCCATTTTAAGTCTGGGATCCTTGCGCAGGCTCATGAGCAAAGCATCGGTGAAGTCTGTCGGTTCCTGTTCGTCATCGTCGTCGTCATAGCCACCGCCGTCTATCGCAGCGGCCATAGACTTCACGTAACTGCTTCTCTTCGAAACGACTGTGTCCATAATACACCGTCTGATGTGCGTCGACCATGCGGTCAGCTTTCGCATGTGGCCCGCGTAAAATGGCTTCAGCCACGGTAAGAAGTCCACCGCGTAACCTTGGTTGATGTCCCAGAATATCTCGTCAAACGTCCTGACCATGGTTTGGAACTTAGGATCACTATAGTCGAATTGCGTGGAACACATGAATCGAATGAACATGTTGGCGCAGGCCATCAACAAAGGTTGCTTCACCTGTACCTCGCGTTCAGAACCGCGGCCAGTGACTGTGGCCAACGATTCCAAGAATATGTCCAGCTCATCGGACGCAATGGAGTCCAACAGACCGTAATTGGACGAACACACTTTCGGAGAACAGTACATTCGAGCTATCTTCCTCCTGGTCTCTTGAAGCCATGACCAATCGCATAACGCCAGGGCTGAAGAAAAGCAAAACAAAAACATATCGATATAAGTTCGATTGCTTTAGCCCTTAAATAAATTACCTACCTATATCTAGATTTAATTTAAATTTGAATTTCGACACAAATCTAGTTTTTACTTTCATTTATAGTTGAATAATTATTAATTTATAATTTTAGGTTAGTGGTTTCGCCAGTGTTTGGATTGGAAATATAAAAGAAAGGGGACTATCAACATAAAAAAATTAGCGTTCCACTCAATTATTGAAATCAACTTAACCCCTTATGTTAGAGTTAACCAAGAGCCCTAAGTCTCTAAAAATGGGAAGGAAAATGTACTAATTTGCATACATTTCATGAATATTTATTTACATTATAAGATCGCCCAAATTATGTATTGGATAAATTAGGGGCCCGTGTAAATTCGTCCAAATAATATTTTATTTTGGATCATTCACCCAAATGAAATCTATCCTAAATAGTTGATCTAATGCTATGCACTGTATTATTATACATCGACGTTGTAAAACGATTTTTATTGATATAAAATCTATACCCAAAATCACCATCAGTCATTTTATATTATTATATTATTTACATGGGTGGCTATTTACATTTATATTTGATTACCTATTTGAATTATAACTAATAACTATACGTGATTCATTTAATTGTACTATTATACTTCCCAATAGATCACGTTTAAGAAATTTTTATTTAATCAACAATAGATGTACTGTAACGAATATATTTTTAAAATAATAAATTAAAAAACTTTCTCATTGTTACAAATTGAAATACAAAATAAATGTATTAATTACTTACCATTATTTTTTGAATGCCTATAGTGCCTACACAACTTATAATATATAGGTAGAAAATATCGCTGTTTTAAGATAATGAAGTCTGATACTCTAATAACAATATCTTCATAAATTTTATTTATGGATTAATATTGTTTTTTCAGATAGATAAATAAATACAAGTATTATGAACAGTAATAAAATCTTCAAAAATACGATTTGTGTTTTGGTATTGTTATCTATCGGTGTGTTCATTTTGGTATAGTTTTTACAAATTCCACAAATATAAATATTTAAACCTTATTTACAAGCAAATAATACAGCATAGTATACAGCTAGTGACATACGTATTATATGGTATAACTACCTCTACATTTAATATTGCAGAATGCAGTTTTGCGGTATATTTGATCAATACTGTTAACGTATAATATGTAATAATATTGCTGCGTTAATTGTTATAGTGAGTAATGAGCATTAGATTTTATACGTGAACAATGCACCCAAAATTGTATATATGTTTAAAGATTACTACTCATATTATATGATAACAATGTTATATATAAATATAATGCCCGATTTCAACTAATTACTGAAATTTCATAGTGACATATTATGATCACTTTTAAGAGACATTTTTATGGGTATTATATTTAATTATTGAGTAATTATTTTGCTCAATTAATTTAAAATTAACTAATTATTTAAAATTACATAGTTATTCCTTAGTTTTTCAAGACTAAATAAGTGATTTTGTTTCAATTAATAATATTTATATATAATATATTATATAATTTCATTATATTGAAGATAAAGTCTAATACATCATGGACCAAAAAAGGGAAAGGGCTATAGGAGCTGAACCAAACAATAAACAATAATTTTTATGCCATCACCAAAACATTAGTGACGTCTGATGAAAATCCTTGAAACATAATTTTTGATTTCCCTGTTTAGTTAAGCAACTGTAATAATAAGAAATGAACAATTTATTGTTTTATCTTATGAGAATGTTTAGGTTAAAAAAATCTTGTATAAAATAAAGGTGAAAATTTTTTTTTTTTTGATTACTCGTATATTATAATTGTAAACATAAAAATAATTTTAGTTTTTATTATACCTCATAAACATAACGTATCATGTCATATATTGACGTTAGCAATATTTTACGACTTCAATGTATCATTTTTGCCTATACTCAAACCCCTTAATTTTACAACAGTGAATACAACCTATACACTAAATAATATTATTATTTTTTGGAATCCTTTTTACCAACTAAATTTAATGGTGACATTGCGATTGCGATTTTCTCGTTAGGTTTCTACCAGTTATCATCCATTGGGTCCCTTTAATTGAAACGTTGACATTATCTAAGTAACAAATTTTAAAATATATTTCTATTTATGAGTAGTTATAATATATATATACTATTGAAATGATAATGCTCATTAGTCATAATACTAATTAATTATTACAAATATGTTAAAATGTTACCTAATTATACTAGAGATAATTAATTAGAGATAATAAAATATTATAAAAAAGTTACTCTTAATTTCATAAACATCGTATGCCTTAGTATAATTAAATTAAATTATTTACATATAAGAAATAGTTAATTTTAAAACTTTCTATACCCATAATCACTAATATACGTCATCATGAAAAAATATTACAATGAACTAATAAATACGAAAATGGTTTTAAAGTAATTTTTTATGTTTTAATAAAAAATGTATACAATAATAATGTTCTTATAACGTGTCTTATTTGAATTCAAATTTTATTTTATTTAGTATAAACGAAGATTGGTGGATGATTTTTAGAGGGGTCATTTGGTCCCTAGGTTTTTGGCTTCTTTAAATCAATATTTACTAAAAAAAAATGCAAAAATCCGTAATAAATGTCGAACTTTATTAGCTTTATTAGACAAATATTATACTGTACCGTTTGTACGTATAGGAAATGCATATATAATTCTTATAGCGATATGTTACATATTGTAATTAGCTGCATCTATGATGTATGTACCATGATAAATAATATTGGGAAGTACCTTATACAACGATAATGAAACTATTACTAATAGTAATATTCTATAATTGTATTTGATTCAGAAAAAAATAAATGGGACAGTTTAACATTAGCAATAATTATCTGATGAGAAAAAACAAGTGGCTTAAATACACCTATTTAATATGTAGGTAATAGGTACAATATTAATAATTCGTAAACCAAAATACACCAGAGTGCAAAGTTCAATAACTTAATAACTGATATTCAATACAGTGTATTGCCCTCTATTTAAAATTATTTAAACCCAATTAAACTTCCAAATAGTGTTAAATTTCATGTAAAGAAAATAATATAGTATGATAAATCATCCTTATTTTGACGTTTAACCTGTAATTTGATTAGCAATTAAATTGGCACCCATACCTATACATAATGAAAGTAATAAATTGCATATCGAGCATATTTACGTCAATATAGTACCTATTTAAAAACACTTACAATAATGTATTTAGTTGATTCATAATTATATACTTATTAATAAACCATAAAATATTTTAGTAAACTAATTATTGTTATTACTAATTATAAATATTGATGTGTTGGCATTTTTTTTAAAGTATTATATAACCGTAAAAAACAAATATTTCATAATTCATAATGTTTGCTTTTACGCAGTGATGAGTGGGATATACATATTACATACATCATAAACAGTTTCAACAAAGTGACGAATAATAGATATGAATGTCCATTATTGAAACAATTACAATTTGAATAGGATTTAATAATAATAATGAAACACTAGATTTTCTATTGCGGTAGGCGCATAAAATAAAATTTAACTAGATCATAGATTCCGGGTTTTGTAAATTTATACTCATTTCGTTCATGGCATTGTAAAACATATTGGTGTGTAATAATAATATAGCGATATACATTGCTGTACATATAATGTGTTACTATTTTACTTTACAAATACGATAATGAATCGAAAATTTTAAAAAGACCGGCAACAGCTCGCAGTTTTAAAAATAAGTACCGCCTTAGTGTTTATAGAACGGTTTTAAGACTGTACTTATGTTACTTATTGATAAAAATGTTAAACATTAAATGAAAATTTCAGGTTAAAGTACTGTCGTTCTTTTAGTACTAACTAGATGAAATGAATAATCTATGTGTTCACACATCTATTATGTACAAACTACAAATTCAAATTTTTGTAGAATCATTCTTTAATGTAAAAAAAAATTGACAATACATTGAAAAAATAATTAAATAAGAAAACTTACGTCATGATATAAAACTATCATGAATTCATCGTGTTAAAATGACCATCGATAGTCAAATGAAATGAATATTATACAAGAATTTTTTTTTATACACATAAAGATTATTCAGTTTTATTATAGTACAAAAATTGAAAATTTTATTTTGATGAACAATATTATTTAAAAGTAAGTAAGTAGGTACATATATTTTGTTTAAAAGTGTTAATTCTTTGTCATTTTCAATATTATTAAAATAAATAATTTGTATTAGTTATAATAACAATTTCGTTTCGGGAAATTCTCGTCCATAAAATTGTTTTCGAGAATAATATGCTCATCAATACATTATATTATATTGTAGAGCACACCACGAAAATTTGTCTAAAAACAATAAAAATAAAACGACTAAAATAAATAATAATAATATGTAACATAGACAAGAATTCAATTTTTTTTTAATATTAGAAATAATAAATTTTAATATAATATTAATACATTCTTATATTATTATTAAACTATAATAATAATTATATAATTGTACGTATTATATATACCTATATATATTAATTTTTTTAAGATGAATTAAATAATATTTTCATTAATTTTAATTTTGTTTGATTTTACTTTGACTTTCTTTGGAATAGTTTGGTTGAACATAATATGCATTATTAATTGGTTACTAGTGATGTTATACCTACACATCTGCATACACTCAAACGCGTGTTTGAAATCGCGTCAAAAAACCACGCGTGACTCGAAAACTTACGAATAAGTCAAAAATCATTAATGATTTTTATATCGTTTTTATATCGTAGTAACATTTAAATGCCGTTTTAAAATATGTGTACCTATCTAATATATATCCTTAACCGTAAGATTTATATATAGGTACTATAGAGTGACCGCACTTATACTTAACTCTTATATAATTATTCACCGATGTATGATTTATAGTGTATGTATAATATATATATATATTATATATAGATACTCACAGTTGTTGCGGTCTCCAGCGAACAGCGCATTGTACCGGGAAAAGTCGGGCCGCCCGCCAAACTTGGAACCGTTGGTGATGAGTACTTCCTTTATGGACGGGTAATCGTTGACGATCACGCACGGCATCGATCCCATGTTCATGGCGTAAACGGGTCCGTACCGGTGGGCCAGCTCGGTGAACCGGCGGAACGGATTGTCCCTGTGTCCGTCCATGACGTGCAGCGCCCCGATGACCGGGTACGCCGTCGGACCGTCTAGCACGGCGGTGCGGGCGGCGTCTGTGGCTGTGGCCGGTCGGTGGCGTGCGGTCCATGGCCCGCGGCCGCACGCCGATGCGGCCGCCAGCATTAGGAGCACGACGAACAGCAGCAGAGACAGCGTGACGGTGACGGCATCAGCGCCGGCCACTACCCCGTTCGCGGTGTCCATAGCCACTCTGCGTCGGCCGCCCGTCCGCCGGCTGAGTACTGAGCGCGAGCGCGCCCCCAGTGACTACGCCCGGACGACGACGGTGAACACGAACACGCGCGCGGCGCGCGCACACACACCTTCGGATGCTGAGGCCACGGCCGTCCGCCCCCTCCCCAACCGAAAGACGCTGCCCAGAGTGCAGTTGAATCTATATAGTATTATATTAATATTATTGTGAGTACGCGCGACGATGGGGCTACGAGCGAGTGTGTGAGAGGGAGTAAGAGAAAAAGAGAGATAGAGAGAGAGAGAGAGAGAGAGAGATTTATAGCGAGGGAAGCAGACGGAGTCGCTGTAAAAGTGAGAAGACGGAGGATACAGAGAAGGATTGTGCGAGACGAAGGGAATAAGGAGAAGAAGATGCGAAGAAGAAGAGACTAAACGAGTGCCGTTTGCTGTATAATATAGAATATATAATAGTAATATTATGCGCGTGTATAGAGATGATAATAATGTTTATTATTAAAATGTTCTTCAGCGGCTGGCGAGTTGGTTTCGCCGGCGGCGATGACGATCACACGAGACGACGGCGACGACGACGACGACGGGAACGTGTTGCGCCTGTGGACGGGTGTAGCAGGCGGCGGGGTTGCGGCGGCGGTGCAGTTGTTGGGCGGCGGTGACGATCGGCGAAGGGGATTTTTTTTAGTTTTTTTTTTTTTTTCTATCCCGAAAACAAAAAAGCATACATCTATAGTAATATTATTTATATAGCGACCTGCAACGTATAGAGACTACCTATTTTATTATGTAAAATTCGGTTTTGTCGGAGTCGCGTGCACCCGACAAATTATGAAAACGCGTTTAATACTAATAACGCGCGTCCGTGTGTGGACCCGGCTATATATAGGTGACATCGGTTTCGTTCACATTATTGTATATTATAGCAGCGCACTCGGTTTTCCGATCCCCCTCTCTGCCCCCTGGCAGCGCAGCACTATTTCGCACACCCATATAGTGTAAATATCGTGTACATATAACGATATACCAATATATTCGTTGCTATATGTACAGTGTGATTCGTCAAGCATGCTCACCCCTTTTTCTTGGTAATGCAGTTGTTTAAAATCTGAATTTAGAATTTTTAAACATCACCTAAAGAGTGTAATTTCAAATTCTTGAAGTTTTTTTATATGTCTGCTTAAGAAATGTCTTGTTTAGATTACAAACTTCTGTTGTTTTTTTTAAAATGCACTATATTAAACTTCTTTAAATTATTTGGTAGATGATTTTTCAGAAAATTTTGGAGTATTGAAATCAAAATTTGAAATTGTAGTTTTTGATCTATTTAATTTTGTGTGTTAAGGATAAAAGTTTGGAAGATAATGTGTATGGTGATTTGAAAATGTTTAATTAATATTTATAATTAATAAAATTGTCCAATAAATATTACAGAACTGATATAATATATGTTTTATATTTTTGTTAAAACATTTTTACAGACTTATAATATATATTAGTATAAACACTATAACACTATAATCATATTAATAATTCAAAATCTACTCGTTCGAATTTTGATTTTGTAAATTTTGATACATCAAAATTTTTTGAAAAATTATCTACTGAATAATTTACAGTAAAAAAAAGGTACTCGTTTGAAAAATAAAAGTTAGTATCTGTTTCATGATTTAAAACAAAAAAAATCTCAAGAATTTGAAAATATGGGTTTTAAGTATATTTAAACACTTCATAAATCATAATTCGAATAAATTTATTTTTAAATGATTATTGGGGGTGAACGTGTTTGATGAATCATCCTGTATATGTATTTAAGTACAGCAGTGAGTGGGAATCGAACGAGAAGAGGAAGAACGTGCGTGAAAAAAAAACGGAAAACCAAAAGGATACATCAGCGACTGTAATAATTATTATTCGTCATTATAGATACAACATTATGCCTAATACCATATTATACATCGTATCGCGCGCGTCGTCGAATGACGTAAAATATAATATTATTGGATAAAAAATATAAAATATACGTATTATATGCACTTGGACGTCCGTTTTTCCGCCCCGCGATATAGTATAAATTATCGTTTCGCATTCGGTCACGTATCCACGCACGTAGATTCCGTGGACCCGTCGTTCTCTATCAACCTATACCTAGCCTATTACGTTTTTTCATCTATCCACCAAACCGGAATAGCGCATTGCTACAGGTAAGCGCTAACCTATAACCATTTAAGACTTCTTCGTATCACGATGTACGCATAATATACGTATATATGATGCACACGCGATGTACAGAGAAGTTCTTCTCAACATCATCGCGGATGCACACTATACCTAATAATAATCATATTATATACTTACTTGCCTATACATACATATATACATATACGCGGTTGTATATACCGTTGTCGGAGCCTGCTATGGCCGTACAAATCTATATTATAATATGATTCACAGATTTATATAGATATATATGATCCACGCGATACCAGTTTTCAAACACGCTTATACTGTATATTGTCGTCTCGGACTTTTGCCGAAAGTGTTTATGGTATATATAATATAGGTAACATATGTTTTATTTTATGTATACAGGACGGTAAATTCCGTTCGTTAGCGTTATTGAAATATAAATAATAAGTATGACGTTATTATAAAAATTTAATTTTAATAAGTACCTATAAAAACTGCATTTTTTCAAAAAATAAATCTCGTTATTTTCTATATTATAGTATAAAAATACCGATGATATAAGCATATATGTCTACCACACCGTTTAATCTACGATCGGTCATATTTATATTTATGTGAGACTCTAAAGTGTATAATATTGCATAATATCAAACATTAACGGGTAATATATATATATATATGTATATATCACTCATTAATGTTTTATTTTAAATACTTAAAATACTTTATAATATTATTGACATAAAATTAGTATTTTTCTCTGAATAACATATTCGACGGAAGTGGAATGTACTGATGGGTTTTATATATGTGTATATAAATGACAAATAAATACAAAATTATGTGTTAGATCGCTAACTTGAAAGTTGAAGCATTAGTCTAATTAAAAGTCGGATTTTATGCAAATATAAAATCGAAGACATTAAAAAACCCATCATACTTAACTACTCTTATTTAATCTTTAAGCGATCTATTAACCTTATAATTAAGTTAACTGCATAATAGTGTATATGTGATATTTTTATTAAAATACGGTTTATTTGATATATAATATAATTTAATATACATGTACCTCCTGGTGATCAGTAATAGTTTTTACGGTAAAATATAATATCAAATATCTATGTAATATTATATTGCGCGCGTGCGTATTTATGATAATAATATATTTTAATTATCAAATTATAAGTTTAGTAGTATGTTCTATAGTTTCTTTTATTTTATTCATATGAATCTATAAAATGGTATAAATTGATGTGAATTTATGCCAAAATCCTAAAAATAAACGAGCAATAGTTTCGTATTGATAATTTAAAATCGATATTAATAAATATAATAATATAACATTCAAGATTCAACACATTTATAAGGGGTTTATAAAAATAGAATTATAATAAACATTTGTAATTAAAACAATATAATATATTATTATTAATCTAAAATCTTGTATTCGTACTTTAGTACTTGTCACGTGAATATAGGTTTATAAAATACTAGGCGATGTTTCTCGATTTCTATTCGTAGAATATTATTAATTGTTTTAAACATGACACAAAATTTTTATTAATGGTTCAAAATTCAGCTGAATTGAATTTCTTTAACCAATATGGTCTCGTTCTGATGACCTGAAATCGAACCACGGTGTTGTATTTTTTAGTCGATTCCAATAGAAATAAAACAATAAAAATTATAGACACCGAGGTAAAACGTCATGGGCTATATTATATATTATTCTATATAGACGTATACCATTTCTAGAGTAGGTATATATGCAGTTAGTACAAAATTTGTTTTTAATTTTTCACTATTTATTGTTTTATAATATACAGTAAGCACTACATTACCACGACATCACGTATAAATCCCACGAAAACACGTCTATATAAGACAGAATAAACATGACAATATTATTGACAGGTGTTATGATCACAATAAAGTGTATGTATTATAACAAAAATGTTGTTTTTTTGAAAAATTTGTTTTCAGTTAAAATACAAATTTTATTGGAAAACAATTCATAGTTTTCAATAATTTTTTAATCTTATTAGGAAGTATTTTATTTCCAATATAATATAAAAATAGATCAATTGCGAAATAAAAAAATGTGTATAAATACGTATCGTTTTTACAATCATTAATATTTAAAACAACTCATATAATTTTGATTTTATAATATTTTTTTTTTACCAAAACGCAATATATTAATTAATAAATAATGGAAAATATAATAGTACGAACTACGAGTATATGATATTTTATATGAATAGTAATTTAAATAAATGTTTTTTTTAAAAATAAAATACACCTTTATTTTTTGAATTAATCAAATTAATAGTGAAGGTTTGATAATTTAATATCATTAATAATTTGTTAAAAACTAGTTTCAAGATTACTAATAAAAAATTCATAAATTAGGCTATTTGATAGGTTTTATTCGTATAGATTCTAGACGGTTTCCTCTGTTTATTATGTATCTATAATATGTGCATAATGGTTATATTATTTACCTAAATATTATCATTTTAATAGAGATTTAAATTAAACAAAAATATTTAACGTATATTGAAAAAATAATAAACACTGTAATACCTATATCAAGTTATGAATGTTTTTAAATAAACCTTTCGAAGGATTAAAAACTTCATTTTAGCATAATAATAAGTATTGTATAGTTATAAATTACATGTGGCTATAAGACGTTGTATTTTTCGTAGGGGTAGTAACTAGTACCAGGTAAAAACAAGTTCGGTTTTTTTTTTAATTAACTTGTGTTCTTTCTTTTATGTTATTATTATTATTATTATTATTTTACCTAAGAATTAGCCGTGATCCTGAAATGAAAATCTTGTTCTATTCAGATGATAAAACCGGTAGGCAATCAGCACACCTGTTTGTTAATCCTTAGAGGTTCAGACGAATGTTTCGCCTGCATTCTCTTTGCATACGTTCAACCAGAGATGAACAATAAAAAAAAAAGTTACCTCGTTGTATATGTATATATTATTTAATGCGGTGGGTAATGGTCGGAGGCAAACAATACCCGAAGGGTTAAACCAAGGCCACGAACTAGTGGCCCAGTTTTATGGCGTTTATAAGGGCACGTTTACACCCTTTAACTAAACGAAACACATATAGGCACTACTGTACAGTGTACAGGTAGTTTATTAAAATGGAAAAATTAAGTAATGCTTTTTATTTAAAGAAAAAAATAAGAGTGCTTTACTTGTATATCAAGTATTTTAATAATTGTACATAACATACGAATAACTTAATTAAAATAACCTAATATTTTAACGTTTATAGATAAAATAATTCGTAAAACTAAAAAAAATATAGCTAATTAAATTTATATATTATATTATTATTATTTACATTTTACACACATTATTTTGCATCATTTTACTAAAAAAAATAGTATGTACTATAATAATCTGTTAAAATATATATGTATTTATAAACTCAATAAACATTTTTCATGCTTAATTTGTATAAATAGGTATTTAATAGAAATATTTACCAAATATATTTTAACATACTCAAATAAAATATTAAAATATAGTTTTTAACCTTTTTAAATTTATTTTTACAAATATATTAAAAACACACTTTCATATATCACTGGAAAAAAATAAAAATAGAAAACGAAATTAATCTTATGACAAAGCGTCTTGAATAGATTTGCTATGTTCATTATGATCATTTTAAACTATTTTAGAATATTATTTATACTTTAAGACCTTTATTTCTATTGCATTTGTTTATGTTGTTTTAGTTAATACAAATAAATAAATTTACTTTTACCGTTTAGTTTAGATTTTACTAACAATAGTATATGCAACGATACCGACTATTTTGTTACCTATAAACTATAGTTAGATACATGTTGATCGAAAGTACTTAATATTACCATACAGCCTAGAGATGCTTAACACCATGAATCCAATAATGAAATTTGTAATAAACAATTTATTAGTTTATTATTATGCTATTCTTAGAAGAGTTTGATTTTTGTGTTAAAGAATAGTCTTATAATGCACTATAGAATATTATAAGACAATACTCGTACATAATTATCATCTGTAGACAATAAGAAAATATAAATAGTAAGTACGTCATTATAACATTGTGCTCACATATAAATTGAGTATGTTGATGGTTCCGGTTCTGCGAATTATTTTTTTCTTTACATTATTTATTATCAGTAAGCAATTTACTTTTTAATTTTTTATCCATCAACAGGTGGTCATGACCGAATAACGGTACCTTAACCGTGATCGAGAGATCTATTACGTTTTTATGATTCAGTTCATTTTCGCCATATGAAAGCATTTCGTTGCATAACCTTGAACTTGGCCTCAAACGGTTTTTTAACGTCACTGTAATACGTTACAGGCGTTCATATCTGCGCGTAATCAATGGAATCATCACAACTCATAAGCATTTCGTTTAAAGGTGTATCATAGTAAGTTGTTGTGTATAATATATTATTCACACTTTATTTATTTTTATGTAGGCTACATTGAATTGAATTTTTTAAATTTTGTATATAACTATATTGTTATGGTCTTGTGGATAATAATAATATAGTCTATAAATTTGAGTTCCGGAGTTTTAACTATGTCGGCAAAATAAACACTCCCGTTGGCCATTTTAGTGCAACAGTGTTGACATTATTTTTCTATAAACGATTTGCCCTAATTTAAGTATTTTTAGTAGCAAATTTTTTTTATAAAATTCACGTTCTACATTATTATTTAATTCACAGTTCAGCAAAACCTACGAAGTGATTAGATCATATTATATACTAAATGTATTTCAGAAATTTGTTTTTTTGTTGTTGTGCGTGAACACGCGAGCACTCATTTATTGCTGGAGAATCAAATACTGACAACCTTGATTTCGTTTAGATATATGTATTCGCAGCTAAAATGAAATTGAAGTTTGAATGCGGTTAACTAAAGGTAGTAGAAAATAAAAAACCACAAATTTCGTATGTGTGAACGTGCCCTAGCTACAACTGCACCACCAACTTTCAATAATGCCGAGTAATTGGTTCCAACAACAATTGGGGAAACAAAGAAGATCGTGCATTAACGAGGGTAGGTTTCTATACAATATATATTATATAGGTACATGTTATGTGACGTGCCTTATATATATATACTAGCTGCCTGCTACCTATATAAACGTGTACATATAGATACGTGCAGGCATCACACTTTATTACCAAAAAAAAAAAAAAAACTGACCAGTGGTTACCATCAATCAAGTTGCCGAAGGGTGGCCAAGGTCGCATATTAAGAAGCACTCTGTGCTCTGTAACAGTGGAACCAAGGACAACTACTCGTAAAATGATTTTTGTTTCTAATATTCGACGATGACTGAGACTCTGAGAGGAGTGATTCCATCAGTGAAATTGAACACTTTTACACCTAGATATTGATGATAGAATGATAATATTATTATATAGGTAGGCACACACTATATACATTATAATAATATTTGTATACGCGTGTATAATTATAAATAAACTGCTGTACGCACCATTCATATATTTTATGTTTGAGTATATTATGTACATTTGTGCAGAGATTTCTCACGAATTATATTAGCACCAAACAAAACGATTTACAGTTATGTGAAAAAAAAATAGGAAAATGTGCTTAATAACAAATTAAGAATCTGCATAGTATGCTGAAACGTACGCGTTCTGTAGCTGACTACCTATATCATAATAATACATCGTAAGTTGAGTGTCTCGACTCTCGGGCATACCTACGATGCACTATAATAACAGATAGCTAATAACATACACTATATATAATATATTATCCTTATGTATAAAATATTAAAATTTTACTAGCAAGTATAAACATTGATTCAATAACGAAATATTCTCGTATAGTATATAAATATTAATTAAGAATTACTAAACCATTATTAAGGCTTTATATTATACAGTTATTATTATAATATTATACTATGTTTTTTTTACAGTTTTTTATTTATTAAACAAAAGTTGTGTTAAATCTAAAAATATTTATTTGAAATATAACATAATATAATATGCATGTATTATCTGAAGTGTTATATTATTATATATATACGGGGAGGCCCATGGAGATCTGACAAATTATTGAATAACATTTTTTTTTTAACTTGGTTTACATTTTTTATTTTTCAATACTGAAAATAAAAAACTAAAAAACTTACAAAATATTCAAAATAGCCAATTTGTGAATCTGATTTAAAAATTTAAAAATGTTCATATAAAATATTTTTAAAAAAATTTGTATATTTTTTGAAATTATAATGTTTCTAACGTAAACTAGATCATAATTTATACCTAACAAGAATATTGATATTTAAAAAAATTGTAAAAAAATTAGCCACTTGACTTAATAAATAATTTAACTATCTTATTTATTTATTTTTTAATCAGATTTACAAATTGGCTATTTTGAATATTTTGGAAATTTTTTATTAATTTTTAATTTTTTTTTATTTTCGATATTAAAAAAAAATAATAATAATAAATGTAGCTCAAGTAAAACAATATGTAGGTATATGTTTAAAAATCTATGTTACTATTGTTACTATAAAATATTCTAACACTAGTTATTTTACAATTAAAACGAACAAATTAAATATGGTAAAATATATTTGCTTTGCTAATTTTACATATTCATGTACTTACATAAAATATTTATATTACAGTATACATAATATAACTTTTTAAATATCAATACCAATTTGATTAAAATTTTCTATTTTTTTTTATGACAAATGCATTCATTTTTATTGAATTACTCGTTGGAAAAGTTAGTTTGTCTATAATTTATTTTAGTGATATTATTACTGAATAGATATATATATATCTAACATATGACGCAATATGTAAATGTACGTTTATAAACTAATATTTATGCATCTACCTATAAATGCTAAACTATTCCAAACGAGTTTTATTAAAAAAATTACAATCTTTAATATCTCAAGCTGTAGATAGCTATAAAGCCTTAGAGGTCATCATGGAATAAAAGGATTTATGTAAAAAAATATTACTGTTAGTTATATTCACTTGAAAATGAAAATGAAATGAGAAAATATCTAGTTAAATAATATTGAATTAAATTTTATATAACTGTACGTTTAAATTACTAATATAATCGTGTATTTGTACTTTGAAGTATAACTATATAAGTTATTTAATTAGTGTGTTAATAATAAAGACTTAAGACTTAAAAAAAATTAAAGCGTTTGACAAGCGTGGTTACAATAATTATAAAACATTTAGTATCCTGAGCTTGATAGGTTTATAAAATTATTTATGACTTGATCTTAGTTTTATAACGCCCATAAATACACGAAATATAATAATTTTCAATGAAAAAAAATTCTTTAAAGCATTTAAAAAAAATAATGCATTCACTTCATTCAGAATAAAATAAATTGATCACCAATCTAATATTTCTACTATATCCATGTGTGGTATTGCAAATTACATCTTTCTTTACTTGTTAGCTAAATAACTTCTTTAGGTTTTTCTTTATTGCTTCGACATAATTACGCTGTATACTCATATTTCAATTCTTTGTATAAACTCGATGACAATAGTAAACTAAATATTAAATACTAATAATTATTTTCAAATTTTAAAAACAATATGATCCAGTATATTTTTAATGTTATCATACGTTTACACCAGTACATCACAAACACACACACACACACACACACACACACACACACACACACACACACACACACACACACACACACAAACACACACATATATATATAATATATATATAGGATCGTCGTATCACTCGTATCGTATATTTTTTTCTAAATACATACTATTTGTTAATTTGACAATGAATCATTTTAATAACAAATTAATGTTTACAAACATTGAATAAAAATTTTTGGTCACAGTTTTTTTAAAATCATAAAACAATAAAATTTAATTTTTGAATATCAACTTTGAATGTGATACCCCAAGTCATAAATACATTGCACTAAGTATAAAATATTTTTTTATTTATTAAACAAGGTGACTTTTATACAGATACATTAAAAGTAGAAGTTTCAGGAGGTATAATAGCTTCTTTGTATTGGTATACTGATGAAATAGGAACAAAAAGTGCATATTATAATATATGGATTTTGGACGTCTTTCACTGCGCAGCGATGCACAGTTAAAAATGGCTAGCCCTAGCGTGACTGCATCAAAATATTATTATTGTTATAAATCATTATAATAATATTATCAATATAACTATAATACGCACACACAACACAGAAAGATAATTACCTACTATATAATATTATTCCATAGTAAATTTCATAAGGATTTCGACCACGTGTGGTGAAAAATTAAAAGACAACCTATAGCGCAACAACCATCATTATATAGACGGATCTCATGTGTTTTATAAATATGATTGTCAGTTTGTGTATAGATGATACGATGATGACGACGATGATGATAATAATAATAATAAAGGCATTATATTATTGTTCCCTAGGTAGATAGGCGTGTATATATAATATAAATAATATAAACATATATAGGTACGTAACCATATAGGTGTTACGAATGTTACGATACCTACGGCGGCGGTGCGACAGCCGACCAGCCGGTTCCGAAGATCCGCGCAACAAGTATAATAATAAATTAATATAATGTAATAATAATAATAATAATAATAATGCGTGCATACGAAGGTGTGGACGTAGCCGCAGCCGCCAATTCTCTTTCTTTTGCTTTTACACCTTCTCCTCTTTCTTTTCCCAACGCCCTAACGCTGTGCTCGTCGTCCTTACCCTTGACCGCTAACATTTCAAACGTGTTTTGCCGTTACTGATATACCAGTGCGAAAATGATTTTAAATTTATTATAATAAGCACAGGTGTTTAACACAACATTCTAGTAGAATTATGTTGTTACCATGATTAAAGACAGCCAAGGTTCCTATGTATACTATATAATCGATGTTATTATATGTAGACATTGAGTACTGAATATTCATCATCAGCCTATGTATATCAGCCTATATATTATTATTTATTTAACTAATTTTGATAATGGTTATTTTTGTATTATATAATCATGTATTAAGCAGTTAAGTGTTTACTATTTTTATTTATTTTTTTTAGCATTTATTTATAAGTTATTAAAATAAAAAATACTAATTGATGTTTTTCTCTTTTCAATTTTATAATGGATACTTTCACGGACTTACATTAATTTATAAATTATTCATATAAACAAGTAGCACACTTTTCTGAACATTTTTATGTCATATTGTCACATGTTACGTGTATAAATATCACAATTGCTTTCATTTTTTTTTTAAATATTTAAACTGTTTAATATACTGGAGTAGTGGTGTGTAGTGAGTGAAATTTTGCTTTTTAAGTCGTATAAGCACTATAGGACTATAACCGCTACATACGCAAGACGAATTAAAATGTGTCAAAACCTTATTCATCTTAAAAAATGTATGAATCATAAATAATTAACTAGTGGTACAGTATAATTCGATATTAATATATTATATTATGTAACTATTATAGGTACACACTAAACACAAAAAATAAAATGATTCGAAAATTAATACAACAAAATATATAGCATAGAACGTAAAAATATAGAAAGCTCGAAAATGATTACATAATTATTGAAAGCATTAATATTGAATTTTTTTTAGAAATTTTCTAACTATATAGGTATAGTGATAAAATTTACTCTGCCTGGCCTGCCTTAAATCATTGATTTATCTATATATAAGTACAATAATAGTATACATGTAGTAATATATTATCAAACACATTATAATGTAGCCAATGTAGGTATATTATGTTACGGTTTATAATTTTGAAATACGAACTGTGTTCAATGAACATATTATCGGGATCATCGACATACTCGAAATTTGAAACCATAGTTTCGTACATTAACCGGCTATTAATATGTAGTACGTTAGACATTAATGTATGATATTATGGTAACTAATAATTATTGAAAGAATCATTTCAGAAAAATGTCTTTATTATAGGAGTTTTGGTCAAGATTATTTATTTACTTTATTTTTCAAAAGATAGACCTTTTTTATATAGGTAGTTAAATTAAAAAAAAACATTTCAAGTATTTTTACCCAAATCTAATAAAAAATGAATTAAAATATATTGTTTAATGTATAATTTTTGATTATTAATTATTACAATATATTTATTGCAATAATTAATCATTATTATTTAATAATAGATGTAATATTGTTTATCATTTATTTTTACTTAATTTAACACTAGTATTCTGCACTACCACAGTCCACAGTACTCAGAAGTATATTTGTATATTTATGGAAGGGCACAACTATATTCATAATTTTAACAAAAATTATTGTTATTTCGTCTATGCTTTGATAATAAATAAATTGGTGTTATTTATTTATTTTATTTTAAATACGGGTTTTCTCAAAATACAATAAATGTTAAATATGAGAGAAGTTATAATGTTATCAGAATTTAAATTTAGGTTTATGTTGTTAAATAAAGTATACATTTTTAAATAGTTATTGTAATTTAAAATATTTGATTTTTTTGTTCACAGCTCATCTATTATTTATTTCTAAATACACATCTGAAAGATCTACACAATACATATTATTATTTGTTTTAAATAAATAAATATATATAATATGATAGGTGAAATATTTATTAATTTATTATCATTATTAATTTATATATTACCAATAACATGGTAGCTGTATTCTGTATAGTTAATAGTAAGTTATATTAGCTGCAGGGTAATGTATATATATATGTACACATTATCTACTTCTTAATGGTTTTACTTTGAATTATTTCTACAAATGACAATGCCCTCAAAGCACATAAGTGAATTTTGGACATTGGCATATAATAACATAATATAAAAGATATATTATTTGTACAATAACAATATAATATATAGGTACCTAATACATAACCTACAAAAGTGAGAATCGCCAGTTTCGAGTGATACAAGTGAGGCACAGTTTTAACCTTTATAATAAGACTATAATAGAATATGAAAGGAAAAATATATTTATCGTAATACATAAATTTAATTTTAATATTTATCTACATATTCAAAAAATTGTTTAAAAAAATAGCTTCTAAAATTGTATTTTATTTCAATTTTTTATAATTTTAACTAACAAATTAAAGTATTTTTAGCATATCTCCTATATTAATTTTTAGATGTGGCTCAAATTACATACGCTTACCTTCAAAAGTTGTAATTTGCGCCACTTTTAAATAGGTAACTAAAAAATTATTTTTTACAGATTAACATATTGTATTTTTAATTATTGATCAATTAAGTTCATAAAATACATTTTTGATAATACCAATAATACTAATAATTCCTAGCTTACTCACTTTTTTTTATATATGTAACTTAAAGACGAAACTATAAGCTTTTTCTATTAATTTTCTTTTATTTGTAGTTTTTATATAATAGTTGAAAATTTTTCAACCGATTTTTATTTAAAGTAGAATTCCGTTTATTGAGATGTACCTATTATACTTTTAATTTTAATCAACTTTTTTTGTTTGAAATCCTTTCAGTATATTAAAAAAGTGTTAAAGTAGGATGTATGTGATAGATCTCAGAATTGAATCGCGAATAATATTATTAGTAAGTATTTGTATAGCGAGAGCTAGTGATGCGATATTTGTAGCTCAAATGATTATAACGGAAATTTAGTCTCTTCACTGATATATATGTGTCAATTAAATAAGCCGTATATTTTTTAAATTTAATTTCATTAGGAATTGATGACTTAACATCTTCATCAATAACCCCATTTGAAGATAGAAATGGCAACCCAAACGTATGGTTTAGCCACTTGCTTTCTTCTGTTTTATTATTTTGAATTTTGATATATATTGGATAGGCCTAATTCATGAATTTTTCTATACCATGATTGAGTTAGATGAAATCTACAACCGAATTTTTTGGTGTCTTGTCTCAATGCCGCATGAATTGTATCTTCGAAATCAGGTATAAATAAATTTGTTTAAGTAGATCACGTGATCACGCGCATTACATAGTTTCATGATATTTTGAAATAAATTGACATAGGTTGAAGTTTTTTGTCTGGAAGTAATGCCAATACCAATGGTACACTCGTATAATAATCATTACGATAGCCGATGTGATATCATACTAAATTTATCAGCTGGTAAATTCCAACAATTAAAATTAAAAGTGTGGCGTAGATTACATATTCCATTTCGTTCTCTGTTGTGGGGCAAATTTTCAAAATTAATTTTTAGATATGGGGCAAAGTACATGTTATATTTTTATATTTTGTCGCAAATTACATACGTAATGTAAATGTACCTACCTACTACCTATTAGTGGCGCATAGGACAAGTAATAAAATTGGCGCAATAATATACTATCTTCCATCCCGCCAGTATGCCGTATAACATTTATTGCTAGTTTCGTTCGTTATATCGAGATATTCGTTGTACCGAGTTTCGTTGTATCACGAGTTGACTATGTATACATAATATAATACATATATGTACCATATATAGCATGGTGCACACAGACGTAATTTTCTGCTTGGTCAAAGTCATGAATAAATCATTTAAGACGCATTCTTATATATATATATATATATATATTATATACATAGGTACTAAACTACAGATAGGATATACATATTATAAAAATGCATGTATAGATACCTACGCCTATAATCGTATACGGACCGATAAGATTTTACGTCGTTGTAATATACAGTCTTGGCCACTAAACCGCCATCCATATATAGGCAAACACATATATAATAATATAAGGTAGGTAAGTATACAGAGTCGTTCAAATTGTCACGTTAGCCGTATAGGTCATAGTATGTTGATTGTTGGTACCTTTATAATATAAATATATAGGTAAGACGTTATCCTAGCGAAATACACGTATTAACTATATAACTAATTTATAAATCATACAATTAGGTATTACGAATACGAATTGTGTTTGTAGTTCAAAGAGTGATTTTAAAAATTCAATCAACTAAACATTTTCCAATTTTTTGTTCTGAAGTTATTATACGGTATACATTTGTGCACATAATATGGTCCACCACTTGGGATATGAATTAATTTTAAAACACCAGGCTATTTATGTTATGCTGAGTGCATTCTATTAGGTACTTATATGCTGAATCACATCATATGTGTAAAACATGTTGAAAATGCATTTAAAAAAATATCAATGACTACTATATAATACCCAAAATACCATATTTAGATTACTTTATATAAACTATAAATTATAATATATGTTATTAATATACGGTATACATTTAAATCTACTTTTGATTTTTAAGTGTGAATCTGCAATATTTAAATTTGTTTTTATTTAATAAATATATTTTATTATTGAAATAATTTACAAGTATATTTTTATATAAATATTTAAGGGTTTTGGGAAAAAGCAACAGCCAAAAAATCAATTTTTGATAGGTATATTAATTATAGAATAATAATTTGAACGCATTATTTATACAACTATGAGTAGAAGGGTTACATATTCTTCCACTGACGAACTTGCATGTACAATATAACTCACTGGTTAGTAATCTAATGTATACAATATACAGTGAAACCTCGATAACTCGAATCGGTTGAGGGTGAAAATAAAATTCGAGTTATCAAAAATTCAACTTATAGAGGTTCCACTGCAGTATTCTATTATTTAAGTTTACTTTTTAATACAATGTACTCTGCGGGATGACACGATTTACTCATTCTCATGTTATTGAAAATCATTTGTCCTTAGATTAATACTTAGTTAACGATCTTATAGAGATTTAATCAAAATTTTTGCAATAGTAATTAGTAACACAATATAAACAAAAATATGATAATTGAGAAAAGTTCAGGTGAACTTTATTCAAATTTATGTTGTACCTACCTATTATAATAATTCAAAATAATAATAATAATAATAATACCATAAGTAAAATAAAATCATCTACAATTATTACACCTACATTTGTAAATAATAATTAATTAAGACATTTAAAATGAATTAATATAATATTGTAAAAACCATTATTTTTAGATTTGTTTAGTATACATCATTGTTTAGTGAAAACTGCAGTAGTCATAAGTGTTTGGACGTGGCACGTCATACAGATTTTGAACGACTCTGTATGTCATGAATCATGATCATATACAATGCGTAAATCGATCATGAATAATAAGTAAAATATTCTCCTGTGTTAAAATATGTAATCCAATAAGAAACGTTCAAGTAAAGAAAAAAAAGGTAAACGCCAAATAAAATGTAGGTATAGATATACCTTTATAGAGACTGTGTATCTACCTAAACGTATCCATGCCACTCACAACCCCTGCGGGCGTCCTCAGTTCATGAACACGGGTGGTTTACGCACGTTGTGCGTGGATCTCGCATGTATTTGTTATTTTTTCGTACAATTTCCGAAGACACAAATTCAGTGAAATATTATAATTGATGTATAAATATTACAATTTTCTTTTTATAGGTAATTATGGAAAAATCGCTATTTTCTTTTTTGGTCGTCTGTTTATCGGTTCAATTGGTGCGTGAATACTGCAGTAGCGACTGTTGCAAGTACGTGGCCGTAGGAGTTTGTGCATCATTTGGACTGTGGTACGGTTACCGCTTTTTGATCAGACCATTGGACATACAAAGGGTAAAAAAATAATGACGTATAACACTGTCATAATATGGCATATAATATATAAGTATATAAGTAGGTATATAACTGCAACCGCCAACCAGTGGTATAACCTTAAAATTTAGTCCGGGAAGCGATGTTTTAAACGTCCCTATCCCATCAAGCTAAGCATGAGAGATCACTAACTGAAATTATTCAATACATTTTTTCAATATTATTAAATGCTTAAAAAAACGAGGGTACAGTATGTACGTTAGTAATTATAGATAACAGCTACCTATATATTATTTTGAGTATAGCTATCATAGAAATAATGGATTTTAACTTTTAAGTGTTCCAATTTCTTAATGCTATTTAAAAAACAATAGTATAAAGACAAAGTTTTTCGTTAACATTTTGAATTTGCTATATTCATATAACACAATAACATAATAAATCATTTGCAACTGATTCATAAAACTAAAAATACTATATTAGTAAAAGAAAAGAAAGATTTTATAAATATATAGTACGTACTACCTATATTATTAAAGAAAAACATTAGGTATACACTCACTTCAGGTCTGAATAATTCACTGTGTACGCCATTGATTAAAACATGATAAATATTGTTAATAATTATATTGTAAATATTAAATTATAATATTGATACACAAATGATTGCGATACGGTCGATACGTTAAGATTGATTGGTAAATTGGGGTTTCTTATAATATTTATATATTATTTATACGACAATTTATTAATTTATATAATTCATATAGGTACATAAAAGGTACATTTATAAATTTATAATACTATACGTCTACTTAGTATATATATACATTCAAACAATTTAACTAAGTTGCTTCTGTTTAAATAACTAAAGAAATTGGCCGATGTGGGTTACGAACAGCACTTTACACAAAAACAATGGACGTCAAAGGATAAGTTACACCTAATACGATCCATGATGAAACTAAGGAAAAAAGGAGCATTGCCGCCAGTTTATCCAAATGGATGGTTTGCGCTCCTAGACTCAGATCAAGTTATCGTCAATCAAGTTAAATACGTGACAGCTTTAGGTAAGTTGCAGTATTAAACTATTATATTTTTGAAGGTTAAAAACACGTCTATATTTTATATAGACTATACTGCAGGTCTGCACATAATAGGCAGAAATCATCAAGTTAATAATTGCCCAATTATTTTTAACGAACATATAAAATTAGAATGTATTTAAATGTATCTTAATTGATTAATTATTTTAAAATAATATTATTTGTTTATTGTTATGAAATAAAAATGTATCAATAAAATGTATTCAATTTTAATTAAATAAATAACTTTTATTATTATTTATTAAGCAATAATTACTTGATTCTAAAAGTTTAATTCTGATTATCATATGTTTTATGAATAGAAGTAATTAAAAATGTCTATAATTTACTTTTGTTCTAATAAGATAGGTATTTTTAAATTTAGGTACTACTTATATAGGTTTTTGATTCTGAATGGAGCGATAAAATTAATACGATTTTACAATGATAATACTTTACTGATATGTAGTAAAAAAAGCTTTTCGATATTCAACTTCAATATCTGAACTTGGTGTGATATTTTTAACATTTTCTATATACATGGTATAATTTAAAAAATATTTTGACCCTTTTTGAGCTATTTATAGATATTACAGTTTATATATATTTTTTAGTTTTTTTCGCTCGGCCAACAAGCTTATAAAATAATAAATATATAATACAAAATTCTTAAAAATGTATAGTTCCACAAATATTGTAATGATTTTAACATTAACATAATATTTTAACAAATTTTGACGAAATTGAATATTTACACGTAAAGGAACGATTTCTAATCATATATTGATATTCTTATTTGTTGTGATTTAAAAACGAATAATTGTTATATCATATCTGATGAGTACATGGTATAATTAATAGTTATATTCCTATAAATGTTAAAACAAAATTTTTTACTAGGTTAAAATGTTTGAAAAATTAATACAATTTTCTTACATACAGTTCATACTTAAACTAAAAACATAAGTACCTACAACTTTTTTTTGGACATTTTAATTTCAAGTTTGGACTTCACACCAAACTCCACTCAAATGAAAACTAACTAATCTCTCTCCATTCCCAACAATCCATCGATAGGATTTCTTAACCTATATTAATTTTAAAAGGTATTGTTACTGCGAACAGTTCCCTTCCTCAGATCATTCATGCCAACTTGTATTGTATTTATTAATTACCATACCATTTAATTATTATGCTATATATGTTGTAAAGATTGTAAATTAAGCTTTTCCAATAAAAAAATTAAAAAAAACTGTGACAAAATTAAATATTTAAAAAATGAATTATAATTTTAATTATTTTTTGTAATTTATTTCATATCGCATTATTCATGGATACTTTAAAATCTTATATATAGTATTTTCTAATGTATAATACAATTACATTTACAAAACATGTTAATCCATTTTATGCTATTATCTATTTATACCTAATTTGTTTTAGTATATTTAATATTTATCCATATTTACATAACGTTATTATAGCTGTAGATAATTTTTTTGAACTTTAATCTATTTCGTGATTTTTTGATATATACTGAAAAAAACACTATGATAGAGCCTTAAACTGAATGGTATTAATTTATACATGCAACTGCGCTGTCTGGATGAACAAATTAAAAAGTGGATAAGACCTTGACTCTTAACTCCATGCGTAAGAATAAAACTGTAAAATAAAATAATAAATTTCACTTTCAATCAGATGCATTACAGTGCACAGTACACTATAAAAAAATGTTATTACATTTCATTTCATATTATTAATGCTAAGCGCCGAAGCTGTGTCTATTTAACATAATATTAATTTTATACTTTTAAATCGTGAAAGATAATTATTTTTAAATTAATTTATGATTCACTATAATAGTTAGGTAAATGTTGTAATTTATAAAATTTTTATAAAAAAAATAATGTTAGGTACCAATAATAGATAATCTGAATCACAAATAAAATATTGAACAATTATTGGTCTTTCAATAAACAATTAAGTACATTTAACTCATTAATTTTTTTTTAATTTACTTTAAAAATATAATCAAAATTTAGGTTTAAGTATTTATTACAATATTAAAATATATGACTATATGAGTGATGTAATTGAGGTATTGAGTACTTCGGTTCATGAAAAATCACAGAGTATGCTTGGGCAGACCCTGCACAGTGCACACCCAGAACGCACAACTATACTTAATAGAAGAAGTCGTCATTACACCTTAGACAAAAACACTTATAAAATTAAAAGATTTTTATAACTAAAATAATTAAATAATGGAATTGTAATAGTGCATAGCAAAATGTGCGGGTTTCAAAAAAAAAAAAAAAATTAACTAGGTACTACGGAACTACTACGATCGGCCGCAACAGACCTAAAATCTAAACTCAGCTTAGACATATCAACATATCATTGTCATCTAATCAGGGCTTATTCTAAGAATTTTAATCAACTGCGCACTTCGTTTAAAAAACAAGCCTATCAAAATAGAACTATAAATCGAAATATAATATCAGATACCTATAGGTTAGTAAAAAATTATAACATTTTTAGCTTTTAAGTGGAATAACTTAAAAATTAACCTATTAATAAGAAATAAAATATGAGTAATAAGCATTCGCTTTTTGTGTTTAAAATATTTTATTTTAATTAATGTCTACTTTACTTTTAGATTTTGAACGGAGCCATGAATGTATTGATTTTACAATACATTTTTTTTGTGTCTGTCATCACGTTTTGGAGTAGTAATAATACTTTAATTTTTGACTTCAGCCCCTCTTTAAAAAGGAAATTGAATCTAGTTGGTACTTTTGGGGGGGGGGGGGGGTCAATAGTTCCATGAGTTTTCAAAAGCGTCAGTGTGAAAAAATAACGGAAAAACGGGAATCTTTACGCATAATCATTTTTTGACAAAATCGATTTTTTGATTTTATTGTAACCCAAAAACGAATCATTGTAAATACTTCAAATACTTGACATTTTCACCAAATAGGTGTTATCTATTTACGATTAAATTTTCAAAATATTTTTTTAAACTATTTATAGACCATTAAAATTTTCGATTTTTTTAAAATTTTTTTTCTTTAAATGCTGATAAAAAAAATTTGGCTTTCAAAAAAAACCTTCAAAATTTAGTTTATTTTAAATTGTTCTTAATGTAGTAAAAAAAAAATCAAAAACTGTTACTCACAAGCATTAAAAGTTCAGTTCAATTGTTTACAAAATATGTCAAAATCGTGAAAATTTGCAAGGAATTTTAAAATTGAAAATTCATAAAATTTTTATAATTTAAATCTAAGATTAAAAAAATAACACAAGGTTCTACATAATTTTTATTCAAATTAGGTACTGTAAAAAAAAAACTTCAGCGTCAATTTAGAAAAAATTTGATGAGCGTATGAAATTAATTTTTTTACGAAATTGAGTAAAATAACGATATACGTATTACAATTTAAATACAAGTAATAATATAATATATTATCCTACTAATTATCCTATACTGAGTCGACTGACAAATCGTTTTTCGTATACAATGATACCAGTCATTGCATTCAAATTTAACACATTCATTATACCTACTATTATAGTGGACCTACTCATTTCCATTTCTACTATATATAGCAGAGCGATATCCACTTGAACCCCTTTTTTTCGTAATGAATACAACATCATTTCTAATAACTTAATTTTTTCAAATTTAAAAAACACATTATTAATATCTTTAGGAACTAATATTTGCTGTATTATTTTAATAATATAGCAATAAATTATAAAAAAATCTACGCTAAAATTGATTATCAAGTGCGCATTTTGCTTTTCCAAATACGCAAAACAAGCTCAAGTGCGCTTTAGAATAATCCCTGCACTTAATGATTCTATCTGACTATAGTCTGAGTATAAAATATTTATAGACTATAGGTTGTAACCGCTTGTATGTATATCATACATAATTTATAACTGTACACTAAATACTAATATACAATAATTAATTTTTACAAGTACGTTTATGATAGCAAAATGGATCGATTACCAATTTCAAACAAGTGTTTGTATAATATTATGTTAATTTACTCATTTTAGGAGAAAATTTCGCAGTGTTTCGTGCATCCAACGGTAATGTCAACATATTAAATGCTTACTGTCCTCACCTGGGTGCTAATATGGCTATTGGAGGAATAGTTAAAGGAAATTGTCTTCAATGTCCATTTCATGGATGGACATTTGACGGTACCAGTGGAAAGTGCGTCCGAATACCGAACGATTGTTCGAATGGTAAAAATTCGTATACCTATATACTATATGGTTTTTCATATCTAAATACCTAATCTACGCCTACGGCCTTATACATAGGTACCTATGTATAGCTGGCATTCGTTATTCCATTTCTACGTGAACAACGTCACAACGGCCATTATTTATTAATGATAAATTATATACATTTTTGTTATTTGTTATATTATTTATATTGTTTTATTCTTCTGTTGTAATGCTTTACTCTACGTTCCGAAAAATTTACAATATATAATATGAGTGAAAATATATATTATCTGAAAAAATGAGTCTGGGTATTTAAGCCTGTTCTGTATGGGTAAATTATTTGCGTCGAGGTTTCACCGATTCCGCCCGTACTTACAGGTCTAACTTATAGTTTTAAAATTAACTAAAGAATTCTGCCAATTTGAAATCCTGAACTTAACATAACCATGAAAAACTGAGAAAATATAAGCTTCCAAAATAAAAATTATAATTTATGATTTCATCAATTGTTTAAATTAACATAATATACCTAAACATTATAATATATTGACAATTCGCACATCCAATTGTATTGGTTTAATAAGTGTAGTAACTGACAAATTATTCAAAATTTTGAAAAATATAAGATGAATTATTAGGTACTTATACTTTATAATATTATCAATATTATATTGATTTTAATAATTAGATGATTGGTGTACCTGATACATTATTTTGTGGATTATTATGATATTATTTTTATAACTATTATGGGTACCTACCTATATATAAAATATACCTATAGGTACCTACATTTTGGTTATACTATATATTATATATATGATGTATATATGTATTATGCATTTATGTATCTATATAGACATGAAATTATTTTCAAAAATGTAAACCTATATTTTTGATTTTCTATCAATGGTTTCTCTTATTGTGTTTATTCATATCGATTTGCGATAGGCGTGTAAATAGTCCAGTCAACTTGGACAAAAAAATCGACTAAGTTCCCCGAAAGCTGAATTTCGGTATATAAGTAGTTTATGCCTCACTTATAAACATACTAAAAGTCCTGACACCTACATCTTGTGCGTATCCTCCCACCATTCTTAGAGGTTATTGGCGCACCCTTTTTACTGTTTTTGCTTATAACTCGTCAGCTGTTTAAGTTACAATAAAAATACTTATGACCAAAATTAAAGACTATACAGTTTACCATAGTATAAACTTAATTGTCACCCTTTTAAGAGGGGGGGCTACAAACAGAGGGTAGGTGTCAGGACTTTTAGTATGTTTACAAGTGACGCATAAACTATTTATATACCAAAATTCAGCTTTCGGGGAATTAGTTTCGACCTTTTTGCTAATTTTGACTAGACTATAAAACCGAAAAAGTTTGTTGGTGAATGTGTATACACAGGATTGTTGTCGAGGATGGCGTCGGTGAGGAGATGGGAATGTAGTGAAGCTAACGGCTTCGTGTTCGTGTGGTACCATGCGGAGAACGAGACGCCGTCATGGTACCCGACCAAAGAAGTCGAGGTGACCAGCCGGGGATGGACGTACCGCGGCCGTAGCGAGCACTATGTGAACGCCCACATCCAAGACATCCCGGAAAACGGGGCAGACGTGGCTCACTTGTCGGCATTGCACGGCCAAATGGCGCTCGGCGGCCAGTACGCCGCGCAGGCCAACCAGTCTCTGTGGAGGTGGCTTGGCGTCCACGAGTGGACGGCCTCTTGGCGAGCGGACGGCACCCGCGGGCGGCACGTGTCCGCGCTCGATCTAAAACACAGGCTGGTGGTGTTCGGAAAGTTTGCGGTTTTCAAAATGAACGTGGAAGCGCAACAGGTATTTATTACTACGAGTAGCTATAAGCATGTAGGGCACTATAGGGCGTATTTGCTCGCGCGCCGCAAGGCTGGGCAACTAATTTTTTACGCATTGAGTTAATTCAATTTAAAAAAAAAATCAAGTTAATTTTTAACTAATAATTTAAATTAATCTATATTTAATTTGAGAAAATTAAAATTAATTGACAAGTTAAAGAGAAAAAAGAGGTATGCATCAACTGAACGTCGTAAACGAGTCTTATTGTAATGTAATATTGTTGAATTCGATTCAATGATAATCTATACAATGCTTACAATTTACAAAATATGATTCTGATCCAAGATGGTCTGCAGTCAGATTATATGAATTAGTATATTTTATGATATATTTATATTACTATTATTTTTCTACTGTTTTCTCCTTTAATCTATATGTCATTATTTGTTACTCAATTTTAATTTTAATTAGATTTTAAATTCATCTATTATTATTAAACATTTTATGCCATGTATTAGGCTTCAGCCCATTTAAATAAACAATAAATAAATAAACATAGAAGGTAACTTAATTTACTTTTTGTAATACGGTAAGTTGAATTAGTTTTTGCGCAAAATAATGCATTTACTATATTATTAGGTATTAATATTTAATTATTATTAATTATAATAGTTCCATTAATACCTATATAGGTAACTAATATTTATATCATACAGAGTGATTTTTTTTTATCAAAGAACACTCATTATTTCCGAAAGTATTCATGTTTTTGAAAATATTTTTTTACATAGTTTCAAGTTGTTAAAAAAACAACATTTTTATTAAAAAATTATATTTTTAAATATTTTTTATCCTTATATTTTTTTAAGTTTCTTACTTTTTTGAATGACAGCATATAGTTTTATTTTCATATTCCAAAGCAGTATAATTTTCTGAATATTTTGATACGTAAAAATCGAATTTAGGGCCAGTAGTTTATGAGTTATAATAGTATTTAAAGTTTAGATGTGCGGAGTGGAGTGGTACGGGATTACCCCGCAAAATGTTTGTCTATACTAGGTACTCCGCTTCTCTAAACTTTAAATAAGTATAACTCATAAACTACTGGCCCTAAATTCGAATTTTATGTATCAAAATACTCAAAAAATTATTCTGCTTTGGAATATGAAATTAAAACTATATGTTATCGTTCAAAAAAGTAAAAAACTTAAAAAATAATAAGGATAAAAAATATTTCAAAATATAATTTTTTAATAAAAATGTTGTTTTTTTAACAACTTGAAACTATGTAATAAAATATTTTCAAAAACATAAATACTTTCAGAAATCATGAGTGTTCTTCGATAAAAAAATCACCTTGTATACTTATAATAGATACTATTTTTCAGTGGTGCTAAACTCAGACTTTTTTTGTAAAGCAAAATCTAAAATTATTATCCCACCCACCAAATTTTTCAGCCATCTAATATGATATAAAAATACATATATTATGTACCGTAGTGGCGTAGCCAGGATTTTATTTCGAGCGGAGGGGAGGGGACTGATCAACTTTTGTAAAATACAATTTAAGATTTTGTTGTAATTTTTATAGACATTAAAAATTAAACTAATTTTTAAATTTTCTTAATATTTCTGGGGGGCTGCAGCCCCCTTAGCCTCCCCTCTGGCTACGCCACTGATGAGTTAACTTCTAACTTCTATGTTTCACGTATCAGGTATCAATAATACCTATATAATAATATATATATAACAACTTATTTATCCCCATTAGGTAATTCCTAGAACTCCCTTAAACCCACCCACCCATTTAAGAAGTGAAGCAATCGCTTCTCATGACATGAGTCGCCACTGCATTGTTATTAACTTTTAGTTATTATTTATGAGTCAATGCGAAAATATACCGACTCGTGATATAAACAGACAATAGCATTTAATTTAATCTAAATGTTTTTAAAATTTCATGATGAATTGATGACATTGCGACCCAGTGTCGGTCTGGCATATAAAAGGCCTCGGCCGCAATTTTCCTCTGGGGCTTTAATTTTTTTTTCTTAATTTACCATGAACAAGGTTGATCATAGGGTAGTGGATTAGTGTATATTTTCTTCTCCCCACCACGTCAGCTGAAATGTTAAAAATAAAAAAATGACTATAATTGTATGATCGAAGTGAATACTTTATAGGCTAGTGTTTCCCAATTAGTGGTGTGCGGACCCACCAGGGGTCTGCGTGTTGATGTTAGGGGATCCGTGGTTATGTAGTGACTGAAGTGATATTTTTATTTTATTTTAGTGGAATTGGTCGATAATTAATGATATAATTAAATAAAATTGAAAAGTAAGTACCTAATTACAAATAAGGGGTCCCCTGTCCAATTTAAGTTCTAACTGGGGGTCCGTGGCTCAATGCTAATTGGGAACCACTGTTGTAGGCGACAGCTAGCTGACTGTTTTAAATGTCAAACTTTAACATCAATTGTTAATCCAGGCCAACACTGCATTGACTTCTATATAAATAACTGGAGTAAAAGTTTCAAACCACCAAAAAATATTTTTGAATTATAACAGTTAAGAAGACGTTATACCCGCATGTGTTGTCTCTGTCTTACTTATGTAGATCATAGGCCATAGCAAATTTGCGTTTAGCAGAACAGATTTTGGGACGTTAGCTTTAATATTAGAGTAAATTTACCTATTATCAAATTTATAGATAAGAATATTATCTAGAAAATGTCAAATGCTTTTATTGATATTATCATTTTAAAGTGAGTTATGAATATTTTAAAGTTGTAATATTTTACTTAGCTATAACTCACTTTAAAATGATAATATCAATAAAAGCATAAGACATTTTCTAGATAATATTCTTACCTTTAAATTTGATAATAGGTAAATTTACTCTAATATTAAAGCTAAAGTCACAAAATCTGTTATGCAGAACGCAAATTTGCTATGATCTACATTCTACATTAGTAAGACAGAGACAACATATGCGGGTATAACGTCCTCTTTAATAAAATCGTCATTGTTTATTTAAATATTAAATCTCATCTGAATTTGCACTTAAAATTGCTGTAAAATAATTATGTTAAAATATATTTTGATTAAGTTTAAGTTAAGTTTATTGAACACAGCAACCTTGTATTAGTTGTATTACATTTTAAGTCTAGCCATGAAAATTTTAGTGATTTTTGTCAAAATATGTTCTTCAAATTTCAAATGCGTTTTAAAGTTAAGATTTTCTTCCTATTTTTCTCAGTTACTATATTGTTTCAGCATGTTTTTAATGTTAATACATCATAGTGCCCTACACAAAAATCACCCACATGGTTGAAAATTTAAGCATTTTTATTTCCTCAAAACGTGATGGCAGCGAGTATGTATGAGGGAAGATAAGAAGATAATATTTCTTGACCGCCCTTTTTTAGCTTATACAGTTTTACTTATTTGATAAAAGTCGTTTTTTTATTTATCACTTTATCTGTAGGTAATGAAATGTTGAGACGTTTGGCATTAGAAAGGCTGTAAGCATAAGTAAATTTGATAAATGTATAAAAATATAATATAAAATTACCTAATTAATGAGATGCATAAAAGAATAGATGATGAACCCTACTGAAAACAATTATTAATAATGTCAAGTTTTAAGAACTGAAGCCATAGCACACCTCCTTATTTGAAATGATCATGCCTTATATATTTTTACTCTGTTTATGTTTGTGAGTAATATATACTACCTATTTAGATTAGACACCTATATATTTATAAGTACCTAATGTTTTTACTATCTATCTCTAAACTGGTAGTAAGTACTAAGTATAATATATATTATTACAAGTTATAGATTAAAAAATGGTCATTGAATTAGTATATCTATGATATTTGACATGTTCATTGCCTATAAATAATAATAATAATAATAATAATACAAATTTTGTTTTCAAACTTCATTGTTAATTGCATTATTGTTTGAAAGAAACTGTCAATAGTGAAGTATTGAAGTGTTATTAACATTTTTTTTTATAGATAGGTCCTGGATTAGTGATTTTAAATTTTAAAACCAGTTTTGGGCCAATAAAATTGGTTCAAGTTGTTACACCTGTTGAGCCATTGATTCAAAAAGTTGTTCATCGTATCTACTGTCCAATATATTTATCACTCTATGCTTCAATAGTTTTATTCATGGAAGCTGTAATGGTTAGTTTAATATTAATTAGTAATTACTATTGTTTGATTACTTTTACAAATTAATACTAAATTATAAATATTATATTGTAATTACAGTTTGAAAGAGATGTAGTCATTTGGAACCACAAGAGTTATATTGAAAAGCCTTTAGCTTCAAAACAAGAATCAACACTCTTGGCACATAGAAAATGGTACAAACAATTTTATAGTGCTAATAGTAAACAATTTAGCAACAGAAAAGAAACAATAGATTGGTGAATAAATATATTATAATTATACATAGCTGAAAAGTATTACTAAATATGTAATAGTATAGATATATAAAATGACAATGTTAATTTTTACTTTAAAGATTTTTGTCAATAGAAAAAAAAACATTCAATGAAAAATTGATTAAATAATGCAAATTTATACATTATTTATCGCTTGATTGGTTGTGTTTCCTTTTTTAGCCATGTTAATGCTCTCTTATCATCTAATTTTTCTAATAACGGTGTTAGAATATCCAAACATTTACTATGATATTCATTTAAATATTCAATCTAAAAATGTTGAAAAGAATTAATTAATGCATTTTTATAAACAATTATTATTTAATTTCTTACTTCTTTATCAGTGAGCAAATCTATCACCAACATTTTAATTTGTATAGGGCACATAGTAACAGTTTCAAATTGTAAAAATGGCTTCTGTGGCATTTTATAATCAGTTGTTGTATCTTTAACTAAGACAATGTCTTCAATACGAATACCAAAGTCTTCTTCATAATATCCAGGTTCTGATTAGTATAATAATGAAATATAATTTATTATAATTTTATAATTAATAAAAATAAAATACTATAAATAGGTTGTATCTTGAATCAAAGAGTCAGAGTTATGTCCAACATCAATGGTTCTCGACTTATTTTGTAGTGTACCATCAGATGAATTGTAAGTGTATAATAATAAAAGTGTATGTGGATTATTTGTAGATTTAAAAAAACCTTAAAATTCTGTCTATCAACAAAGCTTTTTGACATATTAAAAAAGTATTAAGAGTCCAATTTCCCTAACAAATAAATTTAGTTGAGGCCACCCTGAAAAATATGGAAATTAAGTTAAGGTAGCATCTGAAGTGTCAGGTCCAGCCATACTAAAAATACAAGAGATGTGATGTAACCAATATTGTTTAACACAATTCAGAGAAACAAATAAAAGTAACAACGAAATAGTAATGGGAAACTCGAACATAAATATTTTAACTAATGCAGATGATATTGCAATATTAGGAGACACTGTAGAAACAATAAAGCAAGTGTGCCGGAAACTCATGATGGCAAGAAAGATAGGATATGATGAAAAAACGGAGTACAAAATGATAAGTCGCCAGGGCAGAGAATATTAAAGAAGACAATTAATGAATATTAATGGGCATATATTTAAGAGACAAGAGTTATACACTTTAAGTACTTTGGATATCTACTAACACAAGACAATGATCTCAAAATGAAAATTAGTACTAAAATACAAAATGTGGCAATAATTGTTTTTTTTTTTTAGAAAAATACAGAGCTCAAGAGCCATTTCAACAAACCTGAAATTACAGATGTATATGACTCAGATACAATCTATAGTACTCTGTACTTCAGAAACATGGCCTATTAAGAAAGTAGAAGAAGACTATAAGTATTTGAAAGGAGAGTCCTATAGAAAATCTATAGCCCATGAGTCTATACTCAGGAGAATGGAGGAAACAACATAATCATGAACTCGGAGAACTGTTCTAAAATCTAAAGACCGAATATTACAAATGAAATTTAAAAAAAAGAAGGTTGATGTGAGCAGCATATGCATAGCAGAGAATAGGGTCTATAGCAGTGATTCTTAACCGGGGGAGGTATCACCCCTTAGGGGGGGGAATAATTTTGAAGGAGGCTTTGAGAGGGCGGTGAGCTTTTTCAAACTCGAAGATTAAAAATAATACTTTATAATAATATTTTTGTATAGATAAGTAAAATAGTTTTGTTTAGTGGTGGAGTAAAATATAACCATTACTATATTTTTAAAATAAGAATTTTACTTTAATTTAGTATACTGATGAATAAATAAATAAATATATTTATATATTTATAAGAAGAAAATTTGATTTTGCATGAGGGGGGTGTTAGCAGTTAGTTATTCCAATAAAGGGGCGCTGAACCAAAAAAGGTTAAGAAACACTGGTCTATAGTCAGAACAACAATTGAGGAGAAGTTGATCGGTAAGAGACCACTGGTAAGGCTATTATTATGTCGGGAATACTGTGTGAAAGCGGATGTGGGAAAGATCCAATCAGAAAGTACTATGGAGTGACAGAAGATAGAGAGATGGAGAAAAATTAATTTGGCAGTTTGGTCTCAATGAGGAATAATTACGAAAATTAAATGTCAAAAATAGGGTATTTAATAAATTTGTTTATGATTATCAATAATAGGTATATTATAAAATACTTGCTGTTTAAAGAAAAACTAGGTACTTAATTTTTAATTAAAAGTCTACATAACAAGGGAGGAAATATTATTGAAAGTAAGACAGTACCCATTTTAGTCAATTGTTAATTCTATAGTTATACTTTATAAACAATACACAATGTTAACACAACTTGTGCTTAAATTTTTATAAGATGGACAAAATTGAACATTTATCGTTTTTGGGATGGTACAACTCATGTACTAAACATTTTATAGGACATAAGTCTTTTTTGCTCAAAAAATTACCATTTGATAAAAACATTCCAGCTTGTAAACCAGGATCGTTTGGTATTTCTCTCCAAGATATTCCCATAGGTCCTTCATGTACATTTAAGTAAGCACCAATACCATGACCCGTACCATGCATGTAATCTAAACCAACGTCCCACAAAAATCTACGTGCATATGAATCCAGACAATTTCCCTAAAAGTTAAAACAATGTAAACAAAATATTAAAGTTGAAATAGAAGTATAAAATTTACTAGGATTTTGTGAGGAAATTTGCTCATAGCTAAATTTGCTTGGCCTTTAAAAACTCTGGTGAAACATTCTTTTTGATACTCAGTCGGTGTTCCAAAGTGTAGTGTACGAGTTACATCAGTAGTTCCATCTCTATTTTAGTGAAAATATATTTAATAGTAAAAATAAAATACAATACAAATTTAATAATAAAAAAATTATACTAACAAAAATTGACCGCCAGAGTCACACAAATACATTTCATCAACACTTAATTTTCTATCAGTTTCTGGAGTGGGTGAATAATGAATTATTCCACCATTTGGACCAGATGAAGAAATTGTTTCAAAACTTGGACCCACAAAATCTTCTTGCAAGCTATTAAAATAAATAATGGTCATTAACTATACTTATTAATTAATAAAAATATAAAATTAATAATTATAAATTAAATAAGAATAACATTTTTGAATAATAACTACCTTCTAAATGATAATAACTTTTTGGCAACGGATATCTCGGTTAAATTTCCTACTGATATGTTTTCCTCTAACCATGCAAAATATGAACACAATGCAGCACCATCTTTGATATGCGCATTTTTAAGACCTATAAAAAAAATTATCAATTGAATTAATTTAAATTGATAACAAACTAATAATGACTTTATTTTACCATTAATTTCAACCGAGTTTTTAATAGCTTTCATGAGTGGAATTGGAGTAGGTTTAGAAATGCGATTTGATTTTGGTACAATGTTAACCAAGTTATAACTAGATCGATCTGATACCCAAACTTTTCCAGTTTTACTATTGTCTGATGCCAACTAAAATAAATTATGCATAAGAAGAATTTTATAAATTTAAATAATACTCATTCATATAAATTTATAAGATAATTGTGTAAATAAAAAATAGCAAAATTATACTTACAATATCATTGAAAAATGTATGTAGTTTATCATAAGGTTGTATAATGACTGACAAGTTTTCATTTATAAAATGTTCAGGCACAGTTGAATCTAGTTTTTTGTCATCAACAAATAAATGGACATCTGTGTGTGTGACAATGACATATGAATAAAATACTGGATTATACGTAATGTCAGATCCTCTCAAGTTTAATAACCCTGAAAACAAAATATGGACAATTAAAGAAAATAAAAATACATAATAATATATTGTATACTGTGATATATATTATTTTAAGCTATTAAATAACAATTTAATTTAATTTATAAAGAATACATTATTGATATAATATTCACACTTACATGCAATTTCATCAAGAGCAGTTACTAACAAAATAGTAGCATTTTTTTCAGTCATTTTCTGTCTAACTTCTTCAACCTTTTCTCCACACTTCTTACCTAGAATAAAATAATAATTATTAATAACAGTTAATAAACTCATTGATTGAAAAAAATTAATAATAATCATCAATACCAGTAAACTTAACGTTTAACGGTTTAACTGGATTTGATGGAATAGCTGGACGTTCAGACCACATGCGATCTATGAGGTTGGTATCTAATGGAACCAAATTAATGCCTTTATATTTTATTTCTTTATTGATTCTACGCCATTCACTATATGTTATTAGATTTGAATCAACAGCAATTCTAGAACCAGTTTTCATATTTTTTGTAAGCCATTCAGCTAATGTAAGTGTATCTGGTAATCCTGAAACATAATAATTATGAAATCTTAATTTAAAATAACATTAAATATTAGATTTTTGATAACTTTTATTAGTGCGAAAATAATTTTTAGTTTAAACTTGGTATAAATATTGAATTATTAACATTAATTAACATAATATATTACTAATCATGAGTGGACATTGTATAACTATCATTTTCAAATTCTTAATTTTTACATAACCTTAAGTAGAGTAAACAAACAATTTTCTATAAAATAAACCATTTGTTCCATTTACAAATTATCTACATAGACATTTTCAGATAAATATTATTTTTGAAAATTAAAACTTAATTGTTAATATTAGATCCATTAAGAATTAAGATAAAATAAATATAATAACAATAAATTTACCAATTTTAAATGATTTAATAAAATTCAATTTTTTCTTTTATTATTTTAATAAGTAAAATGATTAAAAAAAAGAATGTGTTATAGATGCATAATATTTAATTATTTTAGATTTATTCTTTTCAAAATTTCATTTGAAAGCAAGTTATAAAAGTGTTGAAAATATTGCATTTTCAAAATACTAATAATAAAGAGGGGGTTTCAATAGACTTATTTTTTAGAGACAAAGCTCGTTTTTGCACAATTTTGTAAAATATATTATTTTAAATAGAAGAAATTTTAGTTTTATTTGCTACAAGGCCTACAACTAGTATATTATAGAATATGATATTTAAAACCTAAATATTATATTATAAATATAAAATTAAGTTATTATATTTCATATTTGAAAATATTGAATAAAAAATACATCCAAATATATTACAGACAAGTAATTCTACATTTAATGTTGTTAAAGTTAGGTTTAATAATAAGCCCAACAAAAGTAAATACAAAAAGCAGAATATAAATTTGTCATTTGATATAGCATGATGTACTTATAAGATGAAGTAAACAAATATGGGTGTGGCATTATTTGAGTCTTCAAATATGTGTCTTAAATTTACTTAGGGTTGAGGTTATTATATTCACAATGATTAAGGTACTAACAGGAGCGGACGTAGAAAATTGTTTCGGGAGGTGGGGGGGGGGGGGTTGAAAAAATAAGAATAGGTAATTACCGTTATTTTGAAATAATTATTTGTTATTTGAAATTAATCATCCATTCGTTGGGGGGGGGGGGGGTTAAACCCCCAAAATCCCTACCTGCGTCCACCACTGGGTACTACTCATCACACCATTACAAGAATACATTATTAGAAATTTTTTTATCATTTTAAATATTTCTTATATCATATTAGACTACCTAGTTTTCTTAATTATATTCATAAGTAGTCAATTAAAAATAATAACCAGTTTAACTTATGTAAATGACATTAATTGTACTCTGTTTTAAATAAATTATATTATAAAGATGTCAATTTATACATGAATCGAATCAAGACTGTATTATATTATGATCACATTTTATCATTTAATAAATATAGGAACACAAACCCATTTTCATTAAAGTCCAATTATCATCTAATTGCTGTTGGGCTTGTACAAAGTAACGACCATCCGTCCACAGTAAGGCCTCATTTTGTGTAATAAGAGCAACACCAGCAGAACCTGTGAAACCAGTGATAAAAGCTCTACGTCCATCACACGCAGAAATATATTCATTCTAAAACAAAAAAAAAAAATTATAACTATAGAATAATGGTAGAGATACTAAAAAAGAAACTTACTTGATGAGCATCTTCTGATAAAACAATATATCCTTGAATAGGTTCACCTAAATATTTAAGTTTCATCAGATCACGTAATCTTGACAAAAGAGGTCCAGTACTACGCACTGCCATAACGCTATGGACATTATCAAACACACAAAAAATGAAAAATAAATATATTATTTTATATTTATAAAAATAAAGACAAAGCATTATAAACTAATAATAAAACAATGAGTGGAAAATAAAAACAACAGTTGTGTAGTAAAATTTGTATGGATCAAAAAGAATTTGAAAAATTAGGAAAGATTAATCAACTGAGTGAAATAAACAAAACTTAAATAAATATGATATTTGTTCACAATTATTCTGATGCATCTAACATCCACAGAAGACCTTGTAATAGCACCTATTTGGGGACGTTTACAAGGCATTAGAAATCTGGTGACGGGAATTTTGCTTTAAAGACGATTTCGAATACTACGTAATAAAGTGAAAACAATATCACTTAAAAAGTTGGTCGAATTAAGCAATATCGAACGAAATAGGTGAAAATTACGTACCTTAATATTCTAAGTTGAAATCTTAAGTACGTGGAAAAAAAATACAATATTGTAGAAGAACACAATGAACGATTATTTCGAGTTCAGAAAAGCATTAAAAGTAGTTGTCGATGGGAACTCGAATAACAATAAATACTTAATAGTTATGAACTCGGAATAGGTAATTCTAAATTGTAAACGTAAAAACTAAAAATGTTATCGTCATTCATCGTCGCCGTAGAATCTTATCTCGTGCGTTATCAGTCCACTGCCAACAGCATTGTACGCAAAGTGCGCATGTCCGACAACAATGAATGTATACCAAAATTGGTCCATACACCATATACCAGATACAAGTGTACTGACCGCATACCAACACAGCACGACAACACTGCAGTAGATAAAAAGCATTTTTCCTTGTTTTTTTTCTTACTTCGATTAGTGTTTTGTTTTGGAATTGTGTAAAAATGAAAACGGGATTTCAATTAAAATTCCCCGCGGTCTAGATCGTCGTGAGTGGTCCGAGTGTTACTCGGTGATCGGTGGTGCTCATCCCCAAGATACAGGTAATTTATACAATTTTTTTATTTCGGTAAAATTTCACCGAACCTCAATGAGGTTAACTACCAGCGCGGTAGTTCTGTACTCATAATACAATCGATTTGATTACAAGACAGGCACTACGTTTACGTGCGCGCGCTTGTCTGCGTGTGTATGTAATGTTTATGTGTTTATTTTTTTTTCTCCGAATATAAGTGGGATCGAGATCGGCCTTCAAAATATTCCGATTTCCGATGCAATTATTATTGTGTTTCCGCGGTCCTTAAATTATCACTGTTACGCGTGTTTTAATTAATTAAAATAACATTGGTTTGCTGTGTCGATTTTTTATCTCCAGCGCTTGAGAAATACTGTGTGTGTCCATTGCTGTAAAACAAAGGAATTTTGTGAAAAATGTCTGAGGTAAAACCTGCTAGCAGTCAACAACAACCAATCGTCAAAATAGGTCATTATATACTTGGACAGACACTTGGTGTTGGTACGTTTGGCAAAGTTAAAATTGGTGAACATCAGCTCACCAAACACAAGGTGGCTGTCAAAATACTCAACAGACAGAAGATAAAGAGTCTAGATGTAGTTGGAAAAATACGTCGAGAAATTCAAAATCTCAAACTCTTCCGTCATCCTCATATTATTAAACTCTATCAAGTTATCAGCACTCCTACTGATATATTCATGATAATGGAGTATGTATCTGGTGGAGAACTATTTGATTATATAGTAAAACACGGTAAACTTAAGGAATTTGAAGCTCGTCGTTTCTTTCAACAAATCATATCTGGTGTTGATTATTGTCATAGACACATGATTGTACATAGAGATTTAAAACCAGAAAACTTATTATTAGATCATAATCTTCATGTTAAAATTGCTGATTTTGGCTTATCAAATATGATGATGGATGGAGAATTTTTAAGAACAAGTTGTGGATCACCTAACTATGCTGCACCAGAAGTTATTTCAGGAAAGTTGTATGCTGGACCTGAGGTAGATATTTGGTCATGTGGTGTTATTTTATATGCATTATTATGTGGTTCTTTGCCTTTTGATGATGAACACGTGCCAACTTTATTTCGAAAAATCAAATCTGGTATTTTTCCTATACCAGATTATTTAAACAAATCTGTTGTTAGTTTGCTGTGTCATATGTTACAAGTAGATCCAATGAAAAGAGCATCTATTGAAGATATTAAAAAACACGAATGGTTCCAACATGAACTACCTGCATATCTTTTCCCTTCACCAGTTGACCGAGATTCTTCAGTGATTGATACAGATGCTGTGAATGAAGTTTGTGAAAAATTTAGTGTAAAAGATTCTGAAGTTCATAATGCTTTATTAAGTGGTGATCCACATGATCAATTAGGTATTGCCTATCATTTAATAATTGATAATAAACGAATTGCTGATGAAGCAGCTAAAGCAGAATTAAAGGATTTTTATATTGCTAGTAGTCCACCTCCGACAGGAGGAAGTCTAGAGACATCAACTTTAAATTCAGTTGCAAAACCACATCCTGAAAGAATAATTTCTCAAAGAGAACGTGCTCTATCTATAGATCAAGGTGCCAGAGGATCTCCAATGAAAAGAGCTAAATGGCATTTGGGCATAAGATCTCAAAGTAGGCCTACAGATATTATGAATGAAGTATATAGAGCAATGAAAGCATTGAATTTTCAATGGAAAGTAATAAATCCTTATCATGTTCAAGTAAGACACATGAATCAAAAAACTGATAATTATATCATGATCTCACTGCAACTGTATCAAGTGGACTACAAAAGCTATTTGTTAGATTTTAAGAGTTTAACAAATGATCAGTTGGAAAATGGAAATTTACCTGCACCAACTTTAGAAGTTGAAAATCAATCTCCAAGACAAGATGTTGTTGTACAACCACAAAAAAAGTGTACAGGACACCATACAATGGAATTTTTTGAAATGTGCGCTTCTTTGATTACCCAACTAGCCCATTAATTAATAAATAAAAAATAAATATCTGTTGCAATTATTGAATGTAAGTATATACCAAATTGTTAAAGAAGTAAATGTAATCCTTAGATAAGCAATTAATTGTTTTTTTGTTGTATAATTTTCTCATTATATTTATAAGTACATGTCCATATAAATTTTTTATTATGAAATTTGTAAGAGATTCAATCAATCCATCTCATCACAGAACATACTAGGTTGTGTATGTGGAATGATGAGACCAGTCACCTATGCTGAATCATTCCCCCTCCATGTGACCATACATCTATACTATACAGAATACATTATACAGAATACATTTTATACACCTTAAACAAAATTTGGGAGAACAAAATGTTGAAATACGGGATGCACTATCACTGACAAATTTTCTCATAGAAACAGATTTATTAACAGAACATTTAAATGATCTTGTACCTATATATTATATGATTGTTCTAATAAGTGTAACATTTTATAGTTGCTTATAAGTAACTACTTTTATTTTAATTTTACTTTTTATCGTGTATATCTAGAGAGAAATACTATGTATTAAATCTCAAGTCTTAAAATAACATAAGATAACCAAAATATGTATTTTTTATAATTTATGTTTAAAAATACTATATAAAGTACTTATTGTTATACTATACCTATAAAATATTTATATGCAGATAGAAGCATTATGTTTAGATTTTCAAATTCAAATTTGTTAACATAAAATAAAATATGTATTGTGCTTTTCAGGCATGAAAGAATGAAGAAAATTAACAATTTTAATATATTCATTATTTTTATAAGACAAAATAATTTTTACTGTGTTTTAATTGGGTTAGTAATAAATAATAAGTGATAAGTTGTCAATTGTTATTAATTACTATATTAATTTTTAAAGTTTTTGAACAAATAATTAAGTTATATTTTTGTGTCACTTTTACATTTACATTTAAATATAACTAAGTTTTTACTTGTAATCAATAAAGAATAAAACTTTTTCAAGACTTGATTAAAAAATAAATTTTTTTTTTTAACTTCCATATACTATACTTTGATTGTTTACAAAATTGGCTACATTTAAATATAGTATCTGAACTAATTATGTTTGGTTATTATATTGTATTGTATAGTGTACTTATAACTTATAAATAACTATTCTACTGATTATATTTTTAACTTAATTAAATCCTTAAGATGTGATTTTTTTAAATAGTTTCTAAATTTCAAATTTTATATGCCAAATGTATAATTACATATTGGATGAATATATTATATTCTTAGTATATTTGTAAGTATTGTTATATTTTGTGAGAAAAGTTTTTTTTTACAATAAAATTGTTGTATTATAATGATTTGTTTTGAATTTTTTAAAATATTTAACTTGAGAGAACACCATGTCCATATGCATTGTCTCTGTCTTACAACAAACTAACACTTAATATACCAAAATGTACGTCTAACAGTTCCAATGTTGTCTTATATTAAATGTTGGTGGAATTTGATCTATAATCAAACTTAAAATTAAGAACGTTATTTGTGTTCTCTTGTTGGTTTTTATGATACTTTAATTTTTAAATGAATTATGTACATTTTTAAATACCTATTAATATTTAAAATTCTTATAACTCACTTAAAAATTAAAACTCAACAAGAGAACACAAAAATGTTCTCGCTTTTAAGTCTGATTTTTGATAATAAATCATAACTCTCCAACATTCAAGCTAAACACATACAATTGGAATTGCTACACTTATATTTTAGTATGGTATACATTAGTAAAAAGAAGACAACACACGAAGGTACGGCTTTCTCTTATTATTTAAAATAATTTTAAAATAAGGTATTTTTGTAACAAACAAATACTAATGAATTTCATTAAAAACACATTTCATTCTTCCATTAAGAACAATTATATTAATAGATATGGTTTATTATGGTTTCATAATTATTTGATTATTCTTAAAAAAAAATGATGCATTATTTATAGTTACATTCGAGGTTATATTTTTAAGGTATTTCCATGTTTATGAAATAATATAATGCTTCTTTAATCAAATAAAGAGTACATTAAAAATATGTCACACCCATATGTGATTACTGCATATTGTAAAAACATAATATTACACTTAAAAAAATTTGTGTTTGGCAGAACTAATATAAATGTTATAGTATAAATCTAAATGTTGGAGGTTATTGAATAATTATAATAACTGTGTTTATACATCAGTTATTTTTCACAAAATTATAATTTTTAAGTTAATTATGATTTATAAGCGGGGGCGGCGCTACATGGAGGCAAGTGGCCCCCCAAAATGTGATTTTGTCCCTCTATAATTTAATGTTAAAAATATGTAAGGAAATAAAGAAATTAATTATATAATTATATATAAAATAATATTAATTAATTTAAACTTTAAAGAGTTTTTAAAGTCAAGTTAGGTATATTATTTTAAGTTTGACTGTTATATTCAAATTAAATATGCTTTTTTTGCACATTAAGAAATAAAAATACTCAATTAAGTTAATACTAATTGTTCATTTTCTTAAATATCATACATTCAAAAATTTATGTATTATTGTTATTTACAAATAAAAGAAAACGGAAAAAATTTGAAATTTTAGTGTAGTACATTTGTAATAATTATATAATATATATATTTTTTGATTATTTATTTAGAAATATAACATATTATACATAAAACATTAGCAAACATAGCAATACTTTCCCGAAAATATGGTATAAGCAGATTAATGGGTGATCGAGTAGCCATACATAAATGCCACTCCAGAAAAAAATTTGTCGCGGTTTCGTGCGTAATAAATTCATCTAAATAAATTCTACTAAATTTAAATAATTTATTATATTATGTGTTGTAAGATAAAGTTAAAAAATAACAATATATTATCTTATTAACTATTCATTGCTTAACTTTCTAAATTTTTATTTGTGAAATACTGATAATTACTTAGTATAGACTTAAATACTGTTAGTACTTTAAACATATATAACTCAAGAACAATACATTGTATGACAATTTTATTAATATATTTGAATGGTATAACTAATTACAATTTACAATTCAAACTATTTATAAATTATTGAAAATGTCTTCCTCCGTTTTCATTAAAACGATGTAAACAATCCGGCCACTGTTCAATATTTGTATGAATCGTCTCCAACAGTATTTCTGCTGCTGCCTTCACAATGCTTCGTTTGAGTAATTCCAAATTTGCGTATCGTTTTTTACCCACTCACTTTTAAAATGCTCTATAATCGAGCGGGTTCAAGTCTAGGCTTGTGGAGGGCCAATCCTTAACTGTACATTAATACATCAATGACACTTTATAGTACTATATATATTTATATAATTCTGTATTTGAGTTTTGATTGCTAGATTTAATTATTGAATGTTTGAGTACTTGATTAAAAAATAAAACATACATTTGATTGACATTTTTTGATAAACATTACAAACCATTAAAAATCTAAATTTTAGATAGTTCTGAGATATTATTAGGTTGATGATTTAATTTCTTATTTTCTAAAATTATTATTATTTTTTTTTTAATTTAATAAAATATTAAAATGGAAAATAATACAATAGGCATCTATTTTTTAGGGATGAGGGGATGTCAGTTACAATAATTATTATAATCCCAATTATCAGTATGAAGTTTTTAAATATTTTTTGATAAAATAATCATTTTGTTTTAAACTTCCCGATTTTTATGTTATTTTTATTTGCTTACTTGATTTATCTAAATATTTTTCTATTAGAAATAATATTAATAGTTGATAATTCTAATATTATATTAACAGTTTAATATATTATATTTTTTATATTATTATGCAGTATATTGGTTGTACAATAGAACAATGGGACTGCAAACATAATAATATAACTGCTTGACAAAAATTGTTTTTTATATTTATTAGAATACATTGATAACGTTGAAAATGTTACATATGATATGGCCAAGATAAAGAATTGTTGAAATAGTCCAGATTCAAATAAATATCTAATTTACCAATAATATTTTTAATTGCCAAATAAATAGAATATAGAGACGGATTATAACATTATTAGTTAACACATTTCATTTGAACTAATAATTATTATTTATATTGATATCTGTTTAATCATTAGTATGTATTTGAATGTTTAGGATGCCTACCGTGGATGTACCTGAAATCCGTGTAAAAACGGCTTTCAATGGGTAAGTTATCTATAATGATAAATATTTTTTTATTTTAATTAATAATTCAGTTACTAACGCTTTAAATATTTGTTTTAGAGAAGTTATGATTACATACATAGATCCAAAAATAACTGTTGACCAACTGCGATATGAAATGATGGTTATTTGTCGGTTTTCATCCGATCAAGATTTCACAATGAAATGGGTTGATGAAGAAGGTAATTGCATTTTCTTATACATAATATTAAATTTAATAATAAAAATATGAAAAAAAAATATATGTATAATTAATTTTTTTTAAATATTTCATTTAAAATTTATTATTAAAATATTGGTTTTTAAAAAAAATAATTAAAACTATGCTATCTTATGTTTGTATTTTCTTATTATACATTTTTTCAAATATATTAAAAAAGTGTGATATTTATGTACGCCTTACAAGCAAACATTTAATATTGTTTATCTTCGATTTATTTGTTTAGCTTTAATAATAAAGTAAATTAACTTATTTTAAAATTTAAAACTAAGAATATTCTCTAGGAAATATCATATGCTCTTATTGATATTATTTTAAAGTGATTTATGAACATTTTAAAGTTGTAATATTTTACATAGTTATAACTCACTTAAAAATGATAATATTAATAAAAGAATATAACATTTTTTAGATAATATTCTCACCTTTAAATTTGATTGTAATTTATAAAACAATCATAACATACTTAAAAATTAAAATATTAATTATTCCTTCCAAGATTTCTTTGATAATTTTATCTGCAATATGTCAATTCACTCTAATCCTAAAAATAACAATAAAATGGATTATTGTGAAGGAAAAACTAACAACTAATCTACTAAATGCAAATTTATTTTGCTATGTTGTACATTTACAAGATGAAACCAAATCATGCATTAATAAGTGTGATGCATAATTAATTAATAGTTATTATTCACCGAATAGATTTAAATGATAATTTTTTTAAATTAAAAAAAACTGTTTATTATTTGGTTAATAAATAACTTTTTTTTATTAGAGAAACAAAAAATAATGTATATAGATATAAATAATAAATATATACTCATCAAAACCTAAATTTTAGAGGTTTCTAAAATTATTAACAGCAGTCAGATTTATTTGACCTATATTCATTAAACTAATTAATTTTCATCTTAGGCTTGGTTATACCACTTATACAATTTCTTAGGATGGAATCATATTGCTTAATCTAGACAAAACTCTTACTTATTTTTTGGTATAAATTGTGACTATGTGGTTCAATTATATGTATGTATGCATGATGAAAGAACAGCTATCAATGAATACAAATTTTGAACAAATAAAAATATATATTCTCAACCTTAGTATACAGAGCGATTTTCCAAGCATGTCTACTCCCATTTTATCATTTAATAATGCATTTATTTAAATTTAAATTTTATAAGTATTCTTTAAAGACTTATAGCAGGGGTCGGCAAGTAATTTCTATTGGAGTCCTAAAGATTAAAATAATAAATCAATGAGGTCCTGTAAAAAAAATCTTTTTCAAATCTTTATACATAATGAAGTAAGTACAATGTGTTGACAGGGTTCAAAGTTTTGCCTTTAGCGGTCCGGATTCGGACCGCGGTCCACCAGTTGCCGACCCCTGACTTATAGCATGATACAAACTTCTTTTTTTTTTTATTGAAATTTTGATTTATATAATTATAAATTTAAATGAGTTATTTCTGAGCTAATAAAACTCATACTCTAATTCTAAGGATAAATGCCTAGGATAATGAGTTTAAAGATATAGACTGTAGGGACTATGAGATGATTTGAATATTTTATATAACTAAAATTAATATTTATATATTAACATTATATTATATTTAAAAAGCTTCTGAGTATAATAATATGTAGTAGAGTAAATACTTCATCTGTTTAATATTAAAACCATTTTTAGAAATTATTATTCTTAGTACATAATACATAAGATTTAATAACTTTGAAACCTAATCCTAGATTTTATAAAATTAGCTTTATCGCCATATTTTTTATTTACTCTTTGTTACATTAAAAATATTTGGAATATTATATTTTTTCAACTACTAATTTAACTTAATCTTAACATTCTTAACAATTTAGTACTTACCTATTTATTATATAATAATAGTCATAAATGTTATGATGTAAATCGAAGAATTTTTAAATTGTAATTAAACTATATTATGTTATTATTAATGATATATTAATCCAAACCATTTTGTTAAATGTCTCTTTATTCCATAGTAAAAATGTTAAAAACTGTATCCAATTCATTAACCCATTAATCATTACCTACCTATTTATCATTAGTCTTCGATATGTAATCTTCGATGAATAGGATTAACTATTTTAACTATTAATATATGATAATTATTGATGTATTTTTTTTCTCTTTTTGTTATTATTAATTTTTTTCCCGACTTATCAGGCACTATATTAATAACAACTTCAAATATTCATCAAAAACAACAAACCAAATATAATTTTTATTAATCTCAAATTCTCAAAATATATGTCTAAACAAATTTATGTTTCAATGAAAGTGCTATACTTATTATGTCTTCATACTACATTTTTTGTTAAAATTATGATATTATATGGTTCAAAAATATAATATAACGCAAGTGATTCTATATAAATGTCTTAGCACATGAACAAATAAGTAGATAGGTACATTGTTGCGTGCATTAAATATTAATGATAAAAATAATAAACATACCACAAATTAAAATAGATCGTGATAAATGCAACTAGCATTAATAATTTTAAATTCGCATTAGTTTTTTTTTAAATATATATCGACTATATTACTATAAATTATTTTTACATTTAGGCGATCCGTGTATATTATCTACACAAATGGAATTGGATGAAGCCGTTCGACTATACGAACTCAATAAAGATTCCGAATTAACGATACACGGTAAGTCAAAACCCTCTTCCACCCACTTCTTGATAAATCGAGTAAAATATTTTTCAATGTCCATTGGCCATTATAATAATTTTCCCTTGACACATGTCATATAGGGTATTATTTAAATGAAAATAATCTTTATGTACAGGTATTAATGTATTATGTATAATAGCAATAAAGTGTATGTAATGGTACTCAAACTTTAAATCCCTCGTTATCGTTAGTCAAACGCGGCAAAACTGCAATTAGTAATTACAATATAACCTTATTATTCTTATTATTTGTGCCATTCTTGCCCTCCCCCCCCTTGGCACTGGTGTCCCCAACACCTTCTGGTTAGGTACATGGGTCACGGGTACTGCTTGAACAGTGGTGGTGAGGGTGTTAGGAATCAGGTGGGATATCCTCTCTGCCCCTACGGTGGTTTCGAGAACGGGCTGAGCGGGGGAAGTACGGTACGTAATGCCGGATTCGGCGCTCTCGTGTTTTGATTTTAGGGTGGAACCTCCGTACGGACAGCGGTACAAGAAGTGCGTGTTGTGTCTCCAAAAAGCTCAATACACATCGCGTTGTGGTTTATTATGTCGACGGTAAAAATACTAATTCGTTCATAACGCATTCGGTGTAATGACAATAATAATTGTTGAAAGCAAATAGTTTCGCGTGGCTTGTAGGGCGTTAGTACAGTAGGTTTTTTCTACTACTACTATTATTATTATTATTGATTTTTCAATTTGTCGTCAAGTTGCGCGGCAGTTGATGAACGCTTTCTCGTATCGTGTACAACGTGTCCGTTCGTATTTTCGTGATGGTTTGTGCGTTTACGTATTCGTTGATAACTTATCTAGATTATCTGATTAATGTTGATTCTTTAAACGCGTTTTAAAATTTTGTTTAATTAAAAACATCTTAATATTTTGCGAATTCTATTCTATTATATTAATTTATTAATTTATCATCATCAATAATAATACAACGTGCCACCCATGTTCAATCAATTGCTTGTTAATGAGATTCGTTATTCATGGATGATCGGATTAATTATTATTGATATATTTTTCTAGTTATTTATCATTAGTCTCTAGTTAATTATATGTGAATATTTGGTTTTATTTATTATATTCATGAATTAATAATAAATTTCTAAGGGGCGGACATTTTGGATTTATTTTTACTTGTTAACTATATTTTTAAATCATTACGTTTTTCCGATTTATTCAGCTTTACCTCTTGCTTTTTTTAATTCAACAAAACTTAATTATATTTAATTTTGATACATTTTTTGGGTTTCATAAGTATTATAACAAAATTTTGAACTTAAAAAAAGTAAAAATAAATTAGTCCATTATGGCTTGGGGTTACTGGAGTGCATCAACTGTTTCTGACCGAGGCAAGTCACCAAAACGGCAATCTTCATCTTTGGGTTTTTATAACCATCATGTACCGATTTCCACCCCAGCTCCTCCATCTACATCGTATTACCAACATCAGTCCTTGCACAGCACTAGTAGTTTTGGATCTATAGAAGATGATGACTATCATCATACTTCCACATTTTACCGTCGTCCTTCACTTGGAGATATAGAATTCACAGGGCCGGGTTCATTATCTTTATTGTTGAATCAGGCTATTCCTCCTTCTCGGCCCAGAACACCACCACCACGTCATTTGTATGCTCCTCCTACTTCACTAAGTTTGCCAGATTCGTGTGGATCAAATATGACTATGCGACAAAACATAAATTGTTTTGGTTACCAATCTACTCCTATTGTACAACATTATCCTTGCAGTGTTCACGACCCATCACCATCTCCTTCTATATCTGATGATGAAGACCATGTTTACGCCACAGGTAACAAATACAATGGTAATGTTGCCAAAAAAATCGTAATCGTTTGTAAATATAATGGATATGTTAGTGTGTGGATGTGTGTGTTTCATGTGTAGTTGTAGTAGTAGCTATATTAGTGAACATTTAGTAAAGTATAATTAGTAATTTTAATTCATTATTATTAGACAATAATTAAATTTACTTATGTTTATTTAATTATAAAAATCTGTAAATTTGATGGTTTAAGTATATTATATAAAATATATTGTTTCTAATTTTTTGTTTTGACAAATTTGGTATAATTTAAACTACTGATGTGTTGGATATTAAAATTTGAGTTCCATTAAGCACAAACAATGCATGTTAACAATCAAATTACATTTTATATTAATTAAATAAATTAGTTTTGACTTTTTGAGTACCTAATGCATATAAGTAGATTCATATTAAAATTTGAAATTTAATTCTTCTGAATGTATTGTGCTCAATATTTATTACTTTAAGGATACCATTATCATTTAACATATTTTTGACATAATTTAGGACTTTTGAGAAGGAAGATACATATAATCAATCAGTTCTTACTATCAAATTCTTTATTTTATGCTATAGTCAGGGGTGGGTAACTGGCGGCTCACGAGCCACATCTGGCCCGCACTACATTTTCAAATTACATCATATAATTTCAAAATCAATTGTCTATACTCTATGTTACGTCTATGCTAAATTAAAATGCATATTTTGAATGACCTTTTTTTTTTGCTCTCATACTCTGGCCCGCTAAATTTATATTTTCTAAAAATTGGCCCTCTAATAACTTTTAGTTGCCCATCCCTGCTATAGATGTATGAATTACAACTATTTTTATCGATATATTATAGTATACATATTTTAAATGTTATGCTTGAAAAATGGAATAATAAGACCAGATTTTATAATTATTGCTCTTATTACATCTTAAATGTATAAGATAGTAGATTTATTTATTTTATATAAATGTTTGAAATACATTATGTTACTAAACTGACTATTAATATTATATAATAATTGATCATTTATATTTTTCTTTAGTTTTTCCTAATGTTCCACCAGCACCAGGAATGCCTTGTCAAGGAGAAGATCGTAAGTTTTTAAATTTAAAATATAAAATAAAAGCTATGAAGAAAATATAGATTTTTATCCTATGAACTAAATTGATAATTTGTAGGTAGTATATACAGACGTGGAGCTAGAAGGTGGAGAAAACTATACCGAGTGAATGGACATATTTTTCAACCAAAAAGGTTTAACAGGGTATGTGTAATAAATGAATCCTATACATTTTAGTGTTGCCAAATTATTTTAAGATAATTAACAAATTTTTATTTTTATTTTTAATTAGACTTTTATGAATTAGTCTTTTATTAAATTTCATCAAAATTCTTAATGTTTTTTAATAATAAGGTACATCTATTAAAAGAATGTTGTCAATTTATTACTAATTATTGTTGTACTACTGATTCTTTTTGTGTTATTGTTTCAGTATAATATAGCTTATAGATATGTTATAATTAAGATAATACAAATATACTCAGTTAAACATTAAATTCACTTGTATTATTTACGTGTTATCACGCAATTAATATCTTTTTATAATTCTTAATTATATTAACTGTATTTTCCATTAGAAAGAGGTTTAAGGTCAATTAGTTTTTATGGGTATCTGCATTCTGTATACAATAAAAGTAAGATAAAATATATGTTGACGTTTAATTAAATATCAACTAGTTATTAAAAAATAGTAATAATAATTAATTTTATAAGGCTATATATGTTTCTTAACAAATAAGATATAGGACGTTGTGTTCTACGTTCTTTATATTAAATGCTCATTCAATGATTTTTACTAAAATTATAAAATATGGGAATATTTTGCAGTTTTTCTACTAAGCATCAAGTACATGACAATAATTTTGTATGTAATAGTAACAGTGATGTAAACAGTTTGTTTCAATTTAATCTACTATTAAACTATAATATTATTAGTTATAACTATTTAATTATTATTATTTTATAACCAGCGAGCATTTTGTGCATATTGTCATGATCGAATTTGGGGATTAGGACGACAAGGATTCAAATGTATTCAATGCAAATTGCTTATCCACAAAAAATGTCATAAGCTTGGTAAAAAAACTTGCACTAATGATCCTATAGTTATTGATGATACCAATGGTGATTCACAAACGTCTTTAAGTAATTATAAAAATATATTTTATCAAAATTATCATGTATGTTTCATACGTATAATGTTGAATTATAGGTACACCTAGTTCTGATACTGCTTTGCCTGATTTAAAAGAATTTTCTGATCAAAATTCTGTTATTGATCAATCGGCCGATTCTGTTCCCATTGAAGATCCACAAGCTAAAAGTAATATTTCACAATAATATTGTTATGATATTATTTAATGTTCAATTATATTTATAGCAGGTGATGAAGAGGTTGGAGTTTCACGTCAATATTCTATTGCTGATTTTGAGCTGATTAGGGTTATTGGCCGTGGAAGTTATGCTAAGGTGTTAATGGTTGAACTCAAAAAAACAAAATGTATTTATGCTATGAAAGTTATAAAAAAAGCACTTGTTACAGATGATGAAGTAATTATCATATTTTAATTAATAATAGCTAAAAATCATTATGTATATTGTTGTAATGATGTTAAATAAATAATCACTAAGATTATTTATTTACAATTCAACATTGAATTATATTATAAATCTGTATAACAATAGGAAATTTATTATTTTTTGAATTGCATTATAAAGGCAAATATTTTTTAAAATTAAAACAATTTCTATATTACCATTTTTGTTTGTTTGTTAAATAACAGCCATTTATCTTAAATTTCATGCTATGTTTAACAATCTAATTTATGAACAACCTCTTTTTTTATTTAACCTCTTTTTTCAGTTTATTTCAGTTTACATATTATTTATTATATACCTAACTTCTAAAATATTTTTTTTACTTGATTTTATTATTTCATATATAATTAATTTATAATAAAATAATTACAACTATTGACATATTTTGTATTCATAAATTTATACTTAGTGAATTCAATAATTTGTCATTCTTTTAAAATCAAAACATATGCACTTATTATTTTATGCACAATTTTTAATTATATGTTATTACTTATTAATGTTTGTATAATAAAATTATAAGTTTCCAAGGTTGTGATATTTTGAATACTATATAACTGGTTAGTTAGATAATAGATGTGCAATAATTAATACATATTTGTTTAATTTTAGGATATTGATTGGGTTCAAACAGAAAAACATGTTTTTGAAACTGCCTCTAACCATCCATTTTTGGTGGGTCTCCATTCTTGCTTCCAAACTGCCAGCCGTTTATTTTTTGTGATTGAATTTGTTCGTGGAGGTGACTTAATGTTTCATATGCAAAGGCAAAGACGTTTGCCTGAAGAACATGCTAGATTTTATGCTGCAGAAATAAGTTTAGCTTTGAATTTTTTGCATACTAAAGGTATAATCAATTGTTTTTTTAAGAATTAATATAGTATTTTTTATATTAATTCATCATAGTTTTTAATATAGTTATTTGTTTAATATTTTAATTCATTTGAATTTCATAATCAAGCAAATTTAAAAAAAATATCTATATGTATGTAGAAAGACCAAACTAATTGAAATAATTAATAAAATAAAACCCCCAAAATTATTAAATCTATTTGTACAATACATTTTTATTTAATTATATCAATATATTCATAAATAAATACTTATTGGTATTTTGAATTCTGATACTTTTTTGTAAGAAATTAACAAAAAAAAAAAATTAAAGCATTTTTAAGCATAATATTTGTATATTTTCTTTAAATTGCAAGACTAGGCATTATCAATTTAATAAGTTAAAAGTTACGTTAATTTGTTAAGTCAAGTTTGTTGTTTTAATTAACTCAAATTTAAATTAATTAGTATCTACGTTTTTTTTAAAATCAACTTTTATTGTTTTTAAAATTTTCGATTAATAAGTTGATTATCCAAAAAATATTTTGTTATCTTAAGAGGACATAGAAACTGCTTGTCTTGTCTCTATCTTACACACATTAAGCATAGCAATTTTCGTTCACCAGCTTCAATATTGTGCTGTTAGTTTTGATATTACAGTGAACTGACCTATTATAAAATTTAAAGGAAAGATTATTATCTAGAGCCCCACGTAGCCTTTTATTGTATTGTTATTTTTAAGTAAATTATGATCTTTTTGAAACTACATTTTAAAATGATCATAACTTACTTAAAAATAACAACATCAATAAAAGTCTACATGGGGCCCTGGATAATAATCTTACCTTTAAATATTATAATAGACCAGTTCTCAAAATTAACAGCACAATATTGAAACTTGTGAACGAAAATTTGTTTTGTTGCATGTGTGTTAGACGGAGACAACAATGGTTTCTACGTCTTCTTAGTGGTTTGTTGATATTTAATTTGTAGGATATTAGAAAATATTATTAGAAAAAAAAAATATATATTTTAGCATACATTTTTATAGATAAGAACTAATGTGTTATATTATTAACCCTGCGTAGGTCGCGTGCCTTGATAGTACGCCAGTAGTCGCGCGGATTACAGTTGTAATCCATTATTTTTTTATTTTTTTTTAATAGGTTCTAAGTCTATATTGAAAATTTAAATTATTGTTATATACTAAGTACATATGGAAAAATATATTGCGATAAAGAAAAAATTAAAATTAAAATTTTTTTACCTTAGAATATGAACTTTAACTTAAATGACAATAAATAATAATTTATTAGAATTTGTTTTCTTAAATTGTAATGATACTCAATGTAATTAAATTTTTATAATATTTCTGTATAAACATATTAATATTTAAGTATCTTACATATATTTTAGCTCTCTATATTAATAATTACAAAAAAAACAAGAGTACTTTATAAATTTGTACATGTTACATGTATGTATTTGTACATGTATTTCACGGGCGTGAAAGATCGCGCGGCATACACTGGTAATCCAACACACTTTGAACTCCGATAACAACGACAACTTTAGCGACCAGTATTCGGAAACAAACTAATTATATTAAGCAACATGTTATTCGAAGGTACTGAAAAGATAAGATAATTTTACTGGTTTTCAATATACGAAAAAACTATTTATTTTTAGATGGATTACAATGGTAATCCGCGCGACCTACGCAGGGTTAAGTACTAATAAAATACTAAATAATAGTATAGAGGTAACATTGTAACAATATGACATTTAGTCACCCGTATTACTGTATAAAAGACCGATAGTTATGAGCCCACAAAGTTACGTTTAATAATAACGGACTGTTGAGGACTTCATTATTTATTATTTATTATTTAATATTTATTAATAATAATTTATATGATTGTCGATTATCAAGAATTATGACCATTTCAATATTTTTATATTATATTTATATTATAATTTACATAGAATTTAAATCAACCCAGACTCCAGAGTGAAATGTTCACTTTTTTTAATACATTTTCAATGTATTATTTTTTGTAATTAACTGAACTTATTAACTGAAGTTAAGTTAATTTAACAAAATTTGTTTGACAGAATAACTTTTACCTGTCTTTTTAAGATTTGAAATTACATTGTTTTGTATATTAATGATTTAAGAGCATATTTTCAATATAAATTTAGCAATTTTGGTGCATTCATTTTAAAGTCCTACTCAGAGAATACCTATTTTATGTTTGGGGTTTTGCCTATAAATAACATATTAATTTATTTTTTATTAATTTTAATATTATTTTCAAATTTTCAATTATTTTTATTTAAAAATAAATTCTTGTACCTTTATGTATTCATATTTGATAGACAAAGGTCATACTAATAATTTGGATTGATATTTTTCCTACCCATTAATTTCAATTATTTTTTAAAATCTGTTGGCACTTATAGGATATAATATTAATAATATTTATTTGACAAGTTACCTATTTTATATTAGTAAAGTATTTCAATTTAACAATAAATACTAATTGTTTTATTATGAAAAAAATTAATTACACATAGGCGTATTTACAGGGGGTGCAGAGTATACACTCGGACCCTCTAAGATTTCAGGTGACACCCACCATACACTCATCAAATATAGGTATAGGTATACAGTCATGTATGTATACAATATATTTAGACAATAGAATAATATTAAACAAACTTGCAGTTATACTAGTTGTAGCCAGTATTGCATTTCACAGTAATTTTCTTATTGGGAAGTGATTAGTGACTATTAAATGCCATATTAGTTGAATTCATTGGGATATACCCAAGCCCCAAAAATACCTAATAGTTACCGGATTACATACTCTTTTCGTAAAAGGCCTGGACATGCCTACGATTATACAATTTAGTATACTTATTAGTAAAAAACAATCAAAAAAAAAAAAATCAGTAAAAAATTGTATAAAGAATTATAATTTAAAAAAAGTGTATTTATACATTATTATATTAGGTATTGTATTAACTTTTTCATTTCATTATTAATTTGTTATTTCAGGTATAATATATCGAGATTTAAAATTGGATAATGTACTACTTGATCATGAAGGCCATATAAAATTGACAGATTATGGAATGTGTAAAGAAGGAATAAGGCCTGGAGATACAACTTGTACATTCTGCGGTACTCCAAATTACATTGCTCCAGAAATTTTAAGAGGAGAAGATTATGGATTTAGGTATACATTTTTATTTAAATTCTAAATTGAATATAGGTTTAGTTATAGTAAATTATTGATTCCTTATTCTTAAATGAAAAACATGTTGTACACTTAAACATAATATATTATGTTGTATAATTTAATTAAATACTTGATGTTAAGCTAATTAATTTTGTTTTTCAGTGTGGATTGGTGGGCTTTAGGAGTTCTTTTGTATGAAATGTTAGCTGGTAGAAGTCCATTTGATATTGCCGGAGCATCAGAAAATCCTGATCAAAATACTGAAGACTATCTATTTCAAGGTAATATAATACAAATAACAGTTATTTTAAAACTTTTTTTCATTGTTTTAAACTTTTTTCCAGTTATTTTGGAAAAAACTATACGTATTCCAAGATCACTCTCTGTTAAAGCAGCATCAGTTTTGAAAGGATTTTTAAATAAGAATCCTGTTGATCGTTTGGGCTGTAATCGAGATACAGGATTTTATGATATCATAACTCATCCATTCTTTAAATCTATTGATTGGGAAATGGTAAATCATCTTAATAACTAACTAAATATTATCATTAACCATTTTAAATTGTTATTATTACTAAAGCACTTGAAAAATGTATGTAATTTTTAGTTAGAACAAAAGCAAGTTAGTCCTCCTTATAAACCAAGATTGGATTCTGATCGCGACCTTGCAAATTTCCCACCAGAATTTACAGATGAACCTGTTCATTTAACACCTGATGATCTGTAAGTATATTTAAAAATGTTATTTATTAATAAGTAATAATCAATCAATTATGGTGATTGGGTAATTAAATAATAATAAATTTAAGATATTATGTTTAAGTTAAAATTGTTGTTTAAGTAATATTAACACTTAGTTCAAATCTTAGTCCATCACTTAGATGGATTCCCACTCCCTTATCTCTAACCCTTAAACTCCTTATCACTCCAAACTTTTCAAGTAAAATTTAAAGATTAACTATCCGCTGCCTATCCAATTAAAACAGGTATCCCTCAAAGTAGTATTCTTGCCCAAAATATGTACATTCTATACCCATTCCAATATTATCAACAAAGCCATTTTTGCTGATGATACATTCGTCATTTCTTCTGACCCAGACATCAATATTGTCATCGACAACTTTCAGTCACTTAAATTAACTTCAAATCTGGTTCAACCTATGGTAAATAGAAATAAACAAAAATAAATCATCATGTGGCACATTAAAGTTAGTCCCCCTCTCTTATTAAATAATAAAATAATTACCATTGTCATTTCAGTTAATTACTTAGACGTTAATTTAATAAATGCCAAATTTATGCTACTTACATCTAAACTAAAAAAATATTCTTGAATTAAAACTTCATAGTTTAATATACTTTTGCTCATACATCTTACTTAATAATAGAATTTTTCTTCGAACAACTAATTCAACCTGCAATGACTTGTGTCATCCAAATCTGGAAATTGACCTAAGTCTTAAGTCCAAAATTATTGGTCTTTCCAGTCTATAAACTTATTTTCATTTACCAAACCTCTATGGTACATTGGTCACAAAACTTCTCATAAAGATATCTCTCTGTACTTGTTTTCTCTGTAAAACATTATCATTCCGCTCCAACTCCTTTAGCCCATCCAAATCTCCTAATATCAAATCCCTTCTCTCGCTCTTCTGGATAATTCTTGCTACTGCTTAAAGCGTAATTAGCCATGTGATCTCCTAACCATATAATTAGGAAAAGGCATACTAAAATTTCTTTCAAGCTGAAGTAGTATCACTGAATACTCCCTTCATTCAAGCCACCAAGCCCTGTTAAGTGTATCATATATATTACTTATTGTATTTTTTCATATAGATTTTAAATATTTAATTAAAAAAAAAAAAAAATAATAAGCGTGTAAGTGAGTATCGCTCTGCTGTACATTAGGGAGTGGGGTGGACCTCGGACTAGTGTGGGTTAAATTTGAATGCAATGATAGGTATCATTGTATACAAAAAACGATTCTGAACGGAGATTATTTGTCAGTCTAGGATATATTATATTTAAATATTGTTATTTATTCTATTTTTAAACAAATTCAAACATTTAAGTAAAAGTCTCAAGATCCTACGTTTGGTAATTTTTTAAAAATAACAAAAATCGAAAATTATTTAGTAGTAAAACGTTATTTTACACGTGTATTTTTGATTTCAAATTAAAATTAAAACTTTAAACACTCGTAAAATTTTTTAAATTGAATAATCCTCAAAGTTTTTTATAATTATTCTAAGCTTAACTTATAGACAACATAGTATTAAATTTTCAATTCTTAGCTTTTGATAGTAAAATATTTATAAATTTTTAACTATCAATTAGTTAAAAATATTCATGATTTTGACAAATTTTTGACAATATTTGAACTTCAAATACTATTAAAAAAAAATTGTGCCTATGTATTTGTATAATTTTTAAATGAGAATTAGAACAAGTTATGTGGACCCTTCTATTAAATTTTCAAGTAATTTGTCCCAGCTAAATTTTTTTTATCAACATTTATAAAAAAAAAATTAAAAATAATTGATTATTTCAAATGCCCATAAATAGTTCAAAAAAAGTCAAAATATTTTGAAAATCATATCACGTAAAAAAAAATTCCAATATAAACAACTGATAACATTTTCAAGTTTCTACAACTTATACTTTTTGGATAAATACAAATAGCAAAAATCGTTTGTGGCTAATCCGTTATTTAATGTGGTTTTGTAAAAATTTAAATTTCAAATACTCATAAAAAATTTTTGTCTGATTCCGGTAGAGTTTTTTTCAGATAGTTGAAGAAAAACTAATGAAAAACTTTATACCAAATTTTCAAAACTTAGTTATAAAAGAAAACAATTTTACGATTTTTCAACCACAAAATTATTTGCAAATTTTACATATTTCGTATAAATTGGAACTTTGAGCACTTATAAAAAAAAAATTATGACTTACGATTTTGGATTTTTTTTTTTATCACTTTAAGAACAACATATAAGAAACCTTGTATTAAATTTTCAAGATTTTCTGGCCGGCCAAAAAAATTTTATTGTTATTTAAAAAAAAATACTTAAAAAGCTTGAAAATTTCAATTGTCTATAAATAGCTCAAAAAAAGTCAAAATTTTTTAAAAATTTAACTGTATATAAATAACACTAATATAAAATTTGGTGAAAATTTCAAGTATTTACATTGATTAGTTTTTGAATTACAACCATATAAAAATACCGATTTGGTCAAAAATTGGTTTTGAGTAAAAATTACCGTTTTTCTGTAACTTTTTTTTTGTTTTTTATATTTTTTTATTGGAAAAAATACTTAATGCATACATTTTGTTTATTATACTTGTATATAAGTACACTTTAGTTATTAATTTTACAAAATTATAATATGTAATATACATGTTAAAAAAAGAGTCCCATATCTGTACTATAGATACTATAACCATTGCGGTATTACCAAATCAATCGTTTCAAATTTTAATAAATAGAAACTATGCGTTATAATATCTTTTATAAGGGGATACATAAAAAGTTTTTTTACAATATTAATAAATATCGTAAAAGTTAGATGCAAGGTTTATTTTGTTGTTTCCTCTGTCAAATTTGAATTATGTTTATCATTTCTAAATAATAGAATTTTTTTCATTTTACGGTTCTTGTAATATGAAAAATAAGTGGTTTGTATGACAAAAGTTATAATATATGTTATATCTTTCCGACATTATATTCACGCCAATAATATAAGATTTCCCCTTTAAAACTCTCTTTAACGCATTGCGTATTTTGTATTTGTTCTACACACATGTATTTCCGTCCTAAAAGCATGCAGACCAAAAACTTTCAGTTACAATGTCCATAAATCTATCGAATATTGCCTCGAATTTTCGAAGTTGCACTGTATTTATTTTCATTTGAAATTCTTTTCTGTACTACAGTATTTTCTTTTTTTACTATATTTGTGAATTGTGGCTCTATGGTCTACTTTTTATATTTTGTTATATATTAAATAATAATGTATATTTTATGTAGGTACTAGGTATTGTATACATAATATCTAGTATAAATCAAAATATTAATGTGTTCTATTTTTATTATATTAAATATAAACTACAGCTTTAATATTACTTGATGACAAATTTCAAGCTTGTGGTTCACCATATATACATAAACATAAACGTTTTTTTAAATTTAAATCTATTAAAGAAATTATGTATAGATTTTAATATTAAATTCGTGTTTATTTGATACTCTATTAGAAACGAGAACATTTTGTCTTCGACTGCAAAACTTTTTATAGATTCTAAGTAATCATCGATTAAAAATTATAAACTTAAATAAATTGTCCTTAATCTTTGAAAAGATCATTAAAAATGTAATTTTTTAAATTAGTGTACGGAAACGTAGTAATGTTTTAACTTAAAAAATAATAGTGATCGATAGATTTTTTATATTTTAAACATTTTTAGTTCGATTATGTATAGATTTTATTTATTTATTTTTAGTTTGCAGTTCTGATTTTAGATACTATGTAATTATAGTTAGTATTATGTTACTTAGTAATTATATGTGATTACACCAACTGTATACTTTTAGAACTTGAAAATAAAATTTAAATTTAATACAGTAGTTTTATAAATATTTGCGTTTTCGTAAGCTGCGTATTATTTCAAAGCTGACTATATATTCACATTAAAAAAAATATTGAGTTTTAGGATCTTTTTAAAAATAGTTTTTAATTTTAAGTTTAGTAAGACTCGATTCAAGATTATATATGTAGATTAACTGTAAAGCATTATTCTCCTGCTTCTACATATGTCAATTATAGATATTAATTATATAATTTGTACGATTTTATTTTTTTAACATAAAATTATAGGTAGGTAACAATAAATAATAATATAATATAATATAGAAAACTCCGTTTTACATCCAGTCTTTGTGACGTATTCTGTCTGTCTAACCATGTTTTGTGCTCTTTAAATTAATAAATATCACAATCAACTGATGTGAACTCGGTCTTTTTGACGGTTTGCTCCGCGAGTGCGTAATTATTTTTATAAAATGAAAAGCGATCGTATTCCGTGTCCACTGTAGTACACTATAGTAATATAGTCGATGATTTTTTTCCTTGTCCTATTCGTAACTATATAATATAATGTGAACGTTTTGTTTGGCATTCACAACAAAAGGGCTATTATTATAATGACGACGTCGACGGCCGTCGCGCCACCGACAACGATGACGACGGGTGACCCTGATATTTAAACCGATCTAGGACCCTAAACTGAGAATAATAATAACAAGTCGAGGAAATAGTTTTGTATGCTAAGGAGCACACGACTATGTTTAAGGGTGGGTATACCACTGCATTGTTTTAACAAGGGATTATTATAATTACTTGCTCCCCCCCAGAATCTCCCCTATTCAGTTCTGTTTCACACGTCTCCTGTTTCCTGCACTTTTTAATTGCTACCCCGACCAAAAGAAAAAAGGATCAGCTGCTTCACTTCGCGCAGCTCTGTTTCTTTGCAGTAGTCACCCGAGGTCAAGCTGCTGTAAAAACGCACGCTTCTACCATTCTTGTACCCATATAGTATAATATCTATGTACAAGCACGGATTTCGTAATGTTTATTTCCTTCTGCGGGTGTATTTATTTAGTTTTTCCTCCTTTCTTTAATGCTCCCACTTCTCATTATTTTCGTGTGGGGTCGGATAAGAGTGGAAAAAATCTATGCTGCTAACGAAAAGAGCTGCTGTGTGCTCTATGAATAATGATATTATTTTCGTTCCGTGACATTATGCTTTATCTGTAGCTTAGCCGATATCGACAATTCTTATTTTTTTACGCTGTACGAGTTTCTAAAAGCGTGGTTCACCTTTAATTCCCTAAATCCTAGAGCGTCCGAGTAAATGATTAATATTATGTATTTTCGTCAGCGGACTGATGTGTTACTGCTCGCCTCGTATGCATATAAAATATAATAAAATACTTAGTCGTTTGAAATCCCCAAAAATAATATTTTTGAAATTAAAACAAAATAATTAAAATTGTTATTCTTTGTTTAAATATGTCTATTCGTAATTTCTTCAAAATTTAAACTTTCTGTATAATAAGACGTATATACTTATAAAAAAATGAAAATATGCAAAGTTAAATTAACTATATAATATATATCCATTCAACAAGTCATGAAAAAATGTACCAAAACAAGTTTTGCGTAGTTACCGTCATCAGGAAAAATTCAAAGTTCGTTGAAATCACAATTCTATAGTAATAATAATACAATACGTTACTATTCTGCACCCGGCGAATTAAATCGAAACGAGTACTCAATATATTATTTAATACATGACCTATTTGACCTCTAAGTTTCAATTTTTCGTATAAGATTCCAAATGTTATTATCTTCGTTAACCTAATTACAAAATCATTTTATCAAGTTTTTAACTTAAAAAAATGTATTGAATTTTTACTATAATATATTTCTAAAATTTTTACAACAGTAATTATTGCATTATTCTTACTTGATTTTCTTTTCATACACATAGACATAATTGTATTGATTTAGTAAATTAGTAAGTATTAAACACCTACTTCAATATTTCATAAGCTAATTTACGTATAATAATGTCATTATGTTTACTGCTAACCTTTAAACTTTTTTAAGACTTAATAAAGAATTTTTTGAGAATTATATTTTAATGAAGGAGGCATGAGGGAAGTGCACAACACCCTTCACTGTTTTATTCTTGCAGTTTAACCATAACACAAATTATCTCATTATTTTAGTTCATTAAGCAGACATCAATGTTTTCGACAGCTAAAATTATTTATTACTAATTAGTTATTATTAATAAATTATTTTTATAATTAGTGTGACTTTGTATAATTCATTGCTCCATTATCATTATTATATTTCGAATATAGATTATTAATAATATTGTGTATTATACTAATTATGTTAATTCATATAACAATAAAATCAATTCAGTGACATTTGTATACACCAATTTAAGACAATTTAAAAGTATATACTGTATACATATAGTTGATATAATATATATAGTTTATTTTAGTATACTTCTGTAAATTATGTTCTACGTCCGTGGTGTATATACATATTTTACATCTTTCTAGCGAGTTTTTCGGTTATTGATCTTTTCAAATCGCGTCGTCGAGTGCCAATTAAAAATATTTTATAGGAACCATACGAGAGTCGTAAAATCCAACATACACGTATTATAATATGTACTATACCAAGTGGTCTATAAATTAAATCTGTTTTTTCCCTTAACTTCTTCCAAATGCGTATTATAATTTATTTATATTCTGCACGATCTATTGAAATATCATTATTATTTAATCCAACAGGCAACATCTCTCGTGCTTGATTTATGCCGTTTAAAAAAATGTATGTGCGTGCGCGATCCTAAATTATCACCGCCACATTTTGACGACGTAAAAAACGAAAATAACAACACGACGACAACGCCACCGCTATAGTCCTATACGACGCACATACTTTCATTCTATATATCTGCCTACTCGATACGAGCATCACGTATCCGGTAAATACGAGAGAGAAAACATTAGAAGTTTGTGAATAAGTATAATGATAGCTTTAGTGCGTTTTTCAAACAATTTTCACGTGTTTATTCATGAGAAAAAATATATATACCGTGGCCAGACTGACTATATTGTGTAATATATGGTTACGTTTTTTTTCAGAGCAATAATAATATTATAATTTTCTCAATTTTCCCCACGACTGATCAAATTGGAAGTTTCTATATCTACATAAAATAATTAAGATACGAATTTTCAATAATGAATTATAAAAACTTTTTTCGTTGGTATATTGATGATGCGTATTATTGAATAAATATGTATCTATAATGGTTCTTGTCCGTGTGAAACTCTTTTCAATGAAAAATGTATTTATTTTTAAATATACTATAAAATTGCATATATGTTTACATTTGAACATGTCGCCACGAGAAGACCTAGTGTACATAGGAAATAATGAATGATAAACCGTGTACGTATGTTTTCTCAGTTGTGTTCACTCGCTGTTGGTTTCTACAGGGGGGGGGGCGTTTTGTCGTGCCAAAAAATCGGAAAAATTCGGCAGCGCATAAACCCGCGGGACAGTTGCCAAATGACAACGAAGACAACGACATGCACTATATAATATATGAACCCTATGATCAGCTTTTCCCTATCTCCATCAGCAACCGTATTAGACTGTGATATTATTTATTTTTTTTTTTGTATGGTCCAATCACCCCGTTATATAATAATGCAGAATGACAACGACAATAAAATAACAGATGGAAAACGTATGCTCTCCTTTTGCTTTCTTGTCTCCAACGACGATTTAGGGACCTGATAGTCGTCTCCACCGACTCGGAAATCGTCGAAACTTTCCATGTATCACGTGTAGCATATGCATGACGGCAAATAGCTCTCGGCTCCAACCCGGCGCCTTCGTTTTAATAACTTCGATGTGGTAAACTATATATTACCATCTATATTTTCCCGAAAATTGTCGCCGTCCCGCGTTATGAGAATATTCTAATATAGAAGGGTTTAATATAATATTGTTGCCCTCCTTTAACATATAATATTATTTATTATTTCACTCAGACTACAGGCAGTTGGGTGCGAATAGCCAAATCTAAATTATCTCAGTGGACTAGATCTTCATATATTTTACTTATATATGCCAAGTTTGGTATTCAGAATACATTTTTATTAGATAATGGAGAGGAGCCCAGGCCCGGATTAAGATCTACAGTGCTCATAGGCTGTAAAAAATTTGGTTCCCCCACTTAAAAAAAATATATTGTACACATTTCTCTACTCGATACTTGAATAAATAATAAAACATTATTTTAGGTTTATTAGCCATATCAATATGTACATGTATATGATATGTAAAAACATAAAATTAAAATTAAACAAAATATATTTTGGATATATATAAATATAAAATAATCATATAAAAAATAACGAACCATTATTTTATACTTTTATTTTTCTTGCTTTTTGATGGGCAAATGTATTAATAATATCATTAAAATCTAAGTTTTCAACCAATTCTGTTTCAATGTTAAATATTGCTAATGCATTCAGCCTTTCCTCCTTCATGGTTGACCTCAAATAGGATTTTACTCTTTAAAGGACAGAAAAAGCCCTTTCGCCTGAGCAGTTTGCAGAAACTGCTGTACTAACATACATACGCATAACTATTTCTAAATTTGGAAACATACACTATAATTCTTTGGTCTTGATGTACTTATACACAGAGAGAACAGATTTTACACTTTTATCCGTGGAAATTAATTTTGAAAAAAGAATACACTCATCTACAACTTTACGTTATTGGTGTGCAACTGGTTTTGCGGAAAAATAACAATCTAAAAATAAAACGAGGTTTAGAAGACCGCACGACAAATTTCAATTTTCAAATTTCCGATATTTAAATAAAAATAACATAGTACGTAATGCCCGTGCCCCTAAATCCGTGGTTATGTAGGCTGAAGCCTACACTGCTTACGCCTTAATCCGGGCCTGAGAAGAGGTGTTGGGACTGAAATAAGTTTTGATGTATCAAATCCCCTATATATTCTTTATCCATCACTCTTTATATTAAGTGCTTCAATTATGGCTCGAATAATCCAATAACATTGGTGAATATAAGATGGGCTTGTATATTATAATAATACTATATTGTAACTGTATAGTGTATACATGTTTTATTTAATAATTTCTTTTCTCTCCTATTACGGTTTGATCACGATTATGTAGTTAAACATTTTTCGCATACGAGTATCTCAATACACAGTCTCGTATTATGTATTAATGAATTACACATGAACGTTTATTTAATTCTTAGGTTAAAAAGTATCGTGTGGTATGTTATTAACGAACGAATGTAAATTCAACCCTGCACATGTTTAAATCAATATTGGGTAGATGCTTATAAATTTCACCCTAAATTAGCATCTAAAAAAGGTATGAACAATATTAAATAATAAATGTATTAAAAATTTCTTAAAAATATATACGTTTAATTAAACAAAGTAAAACATTAATAATAGTCAATATGTATCTGATATAGGTATAATCATAATTATTTGTTCAAACGTCCATTTTAAATATTAAATAACATATAATTTTCATTAACAATTTTTCTTAGTTGAAAAAGGTTAAACTTACGATATTTTATTATAAGTTCTATTTTAAAATTTAATTTATAGTTTGAATGAATTAATGTATATTTAAATTGTACTCATTTTGGGCATAGTCTACATACATCCTTGCTCTGCGCTTCTGCAGTGACCGCGAGACATATAATTAATAACTCATACGTTACACTAACACAACCTTTTCACGCTTATTTTTTATTATTTATTTTTAAAGTTTATAAAGTTTTGTTCGTGCCATACTATTAGTATATTATTTTTGTTTGGTTTTGTCAAGTGGAACCTCGATAACTCGAATCGGTTGTAAGCGAAAATAAAATTCGACTTATAGAGGTTCAAGTTATCATAAATTGAAATGCAGGGTACATGGCACTCCTACGAGTTATCGAAAATTCGACTTATAGAGGTTCGAGTTATCGAGGTTCCGCTGTATTATTCTTTTTGGTTCATACGATATTATGCAATTTTCTTTCATAGTTGTAACTTATTTTAGAAATTAAACTTGTAATTTCCTTTTTCTATGTTTTGTTTTGTATGAAAATCGAAAGTATTCGTTATTTTCATCTTTGCAGATTGCCGACAATCGTAAAATTATGTTGAAATAACGTACTATTGAGTTAGGGTTTATGTTGTATTTAAAAAAAAAATATATTATAATGTGATAAGGTAATAGGTATATTATTATTTATTTATATTATGTGTGTATTTAGAACTGCATTGCGTGTCATAATATACAATAATATTGATAATAAATAATAATTTAAAAAACTAAAATTTACTGCTTTTAATGTTTAAACCTATTACTCTTGACTGTATAACATTGAGATACTTACGGTTTATATAATATCAGGTATAGGAAAAAATTCTTATTTGTTATAAATTATGAAATAATATTTGTGCTCATTAATTAAAAGCTTATTGAGTTTTATCATAATATTCACTCTTGGTTCTGTAATTCATATTATTGTATACAATCTGTTACTAAACTGAACCGTTTTAATCCTCATTTTCCCAATGCTCTTGTACCTTATCTTGGATCCGTGTTGTAATGTATATTATATATATTATGAGTATAAAAATTAAAAACCAAGATTGAGTAATCAAGGTCAATCGGCAATGAAAATATTATTTTCGACCATACCCCAATATTGTCGTGCGCTACCGTTTTGACATATTTACGGTTTTTAAATTACAAATTGAAAAGCGACCGCCCGGGTGTTTGTGCGTGTGTGTGTCAATATTTTAGTGTAACGGTTTGCGGAGGTCAAAGGGACACGTCGTGTAATTTGTCAGGACACGCGCAATTATTCAAATTCTTCTCCGTCGCATTGTCTGCGTTATTATTGCTGTCCGTTTCCATTAGGCACATCCCCCGGGGCGTGAGATAACCGTGGTAGCGTTCCCTTCGTTTGACACCTACCTATTGGTTCATTATCTCGGCGCTGTTTTTTTATTCTTCGTTTCTTTTCTCCTTCACGGTTGTCGCGTGTTTTTCTCCGGTTTCTCTGCGGCAGTCTTCTCCGCCCGTCGAACCCTCCTCTATAATAATATATATTATAACAGTTTTGTCTACGGCTCATTTAGCATCCGAATTAGCATATCGTGATAAACGCGCGGACATAAAAAAAAAACACGAAGAATGAAAAATATGTATGCGCGTATTTTATAAAGGAGAGGAGGGCCATTTTCCTCCGCATGACAATGATGATGATGCGTGTCCACTAAAATATTGTTTATATACATAATATGAGAGATACGTGTACCTATAATGTATAATATGTATTGTGTCTTATGTAATCTATATGCACACCGGTCAACGTGTTTTGGCGACATCTCACGCTCTCCGCGGTCCGAGATGCGCGCACGCGTGTGTGTGTGTGTGTGTGTGTGTGATTGCTTGTTGCGCGTGTGTCTGGTGCTTTATTTATAGAGACAAATCCCAGGGGCGTTGGAAACAACATATGCGTGCAGTAAAAATCTAAATACATTATACATGTATAATAAAGATTTGACTCGGTGTCGTTATATATTAGTATAAGTCATAACTGAACGTATTTTCCGGGGCTTTGAGCCAAAATCTGACGGATTATCAACAAATATTCGCGTTCTCTAAAAATAATCTCCGGCCCTGTCGTAGTTTACATACGTACCAAAGTTAAGAGTTCCAGAATTGTCATAAATTTATTAACACGGATGAAATCCGCTCGGGTATAGACTACAGAAAACCACAGAGGTACTTACGTGTGTGCGTCTACATTAGATGAATAATAACTATTATAATTCGTCATTAGTAGAACTGAGTTCAATTACACTACTAACATACGAATTTCTAAATTGGTTCTTCTTTACCTACTATAGTTGTTCGTAGTTCTAGGGTTCGATTTTTTCATTTATTATTCAGTAATAATAGTGGTAGCCTGCCAAATAGTAATGAAAAATCTCGTTGAATTTTTTTTTTGGATTTGGTTTTACGATCGTGTGCGTGGTGGTATGCATTATATATATAACGTTATAGCCCCTGTCATTGAATGGTCCAAAAAGGACGCAGAGGCGAAAAAAATAAATAGTCGTAAAACCTTTGTGAGTAAAAGTAGGAGGAGGTTCAACTACTATACTCGTATACTTCGCTATACATCCTTCGGCGTGAAGAGTCTGCAGAGACAGCATGCTCCCTTATTATTATTATCATTATTATTATTACTATTTAGGAGATGAACAACGCATTTTTATGACCGAGCATTACCTTAAAAACCCAAGAAATTTTACGATCTATCAACCCCCTAGCCATAGGGTACAGACACGCTCAGTATATATAAATATACGTATATAGTAATTCCTACATATAATACAATGAAAAACGCGAGAAAAAAAATAAAGGGAAGTTTTTCGATTACTATCTGAGCTCAAGTTCGTCCTCTTCACATTTCCCTTTTTCGAGACTTCGCATGGCGAGGAGACTGAATTGGGGTTTACAAGATTTAATAATGGTGTATTTTATAGCCGGAAAAAAGCACAACACCACTCGTTTCAAGTACACTAGGATTCTCAATTATTCATTATAATTTAAATATAATATGATACACACATATATTATATAGTACATGGAAACTTGTTTCACTGGATCTGCCAACTAAATATTCATTGTTCTGTGATAAAAAAACCTCCAGACGCTGTTACGACGACGGGACAAGTTCTAATTTTAATAGTTTGCTTTCACTGACGGTGTTAATTTGCTTGTATTTTTCATTTGGGTATTGCTATATTCACTACATTTTTTTGTATTTTATACTGTTGTATATTGTATATATTTTATATATTGTAAACACTTAATAAATTCGAATTGAATCATATAGATCAAGAATGGGCAATTGGCGGCTCGCATACCATTTTTAACTGGCCCGATGGCTTGTGCTATATAAAATGTTAGGATTTTTATTTTATTATATTTGTAAAACAGACATAATTTTTATTGTAAAACGTAGATATGAATTTTTATCTAGTATTGAGCTATAAAATAAATGTCAATTGTAAATTTTATTGACCTTTTTTTTTGTTTTTGCTTTCTATGTTCTTTGGCCCGCTAGATTTTTACTTTAAAAAAATTGGCTATTGAGTTACTCATCCCTGATATAATAATAATAATATATGGGTTAACGACCATTACTATAGCGTATTCTGATTTCGTCAAAAAAAATTTTTTTATTTTTTTATTGAGGAAATATTTATGTTTATATAATAAATTAATGAGAAATGTATACATAAAAATATGTTTGCCAAATTTAAATAAATCTAAACGGATTAACAATTAACTTGTTAAATTCGTTCGATTGAATCGTAAAAGACTAAATGATACAGTGTTAGCTATAGTGACGATCAGCATAAAATATATTATTTAACTCCAGGTAACCAGGTCCCCTCGTATTATTCGATTGCATACAAACTATTACTGGGCTTACAAATTAAATCGTTAATAACTGTTTGTTTTTTATTTTTTTCAGACGTGTCATCGAGAAAATCGATCAGTCCGAATTCGAGGGTTTTGAATACGTGAACCCGTTGCTCATGTCGCAAGAAGACAACGTGTGACACGAGGAGGACTGCGGCGATTACGCCGCACCCCATAATATGCAGCATTACCATCACGAAGCCGACTGTCCCTGTTCGACGACTATCGACTCGCCCCCGGATAATGGCAGGCCGCCGTCTAGGGGATGGTTCTGCTTACCACTTCGATAAGTACACTACCCCTTATATTAAAAAAAAACCCAAAAAATGTGATTATTATAATACTACAAATCCGCCGCCGACGACGGCCATATTTATTTTATATATTATTATAATAAATATTTAAGTATTTGATTATTATTATAAATAGTTACTTGCGTGTCCATCGCCGGCGTCGACGGTTTTTAATGGCTCAACTTATTCTGACGATTTATCATTTTCGGTTTTAATTCGTTTACAAAACCAAATTCTAAAACGTTTTGTTCCTCTTCGATTGTCACATATTTACTCGCTTTATTTTCCATTATACACAATATACACGTAATATGTTATATTTACCTATGTAACATACATATATATATAAGATGTATATGTTTCTGCATCGTGTGTGTATCGGATACAACTTTGACCTTAAATCTCGTTCGTCTATAACGCGTATGTTTAATATATTATGCAAAATAAATATCGTTATTACTTTCGCTGTCTATTGATGGCAACGAAATAATATGCGCTCTCATACCCACTCACTCACCTACTAACTCATTCGCGAAGACGGCCAAACAAAAAAAATTAACTCGCCGATTTAACGGACCGTGTAACACGTACTAACATTATTATTATAATTACTATATTATTATTATTATTACTATTTATTAGTGTTATTATATTTTTATTGGTCGGGAGAAACTTGTTGTACCCCACCGTTTACGCCTGCCGCGACCTTTGTCCACATAAGAATTTTGTTGATGTGCTCAAGTCTCGTGAAAAATATGCCGGCTTCCACCTTTTCCCCGACACACCCCTAAACACACATCCATTCGAATACTGACTGATCTACGCCGGTGTAGTGGATTGTGATTTATATAATATTTTAAAAAGAGAAAGAGAGAGGAATGTAAAACCACTTTTCTCATCCTCCCCTTCGTTTTTGATTTCATATAAATTATAATCTCTATTCATTATCGTCGTCAGTCGCTAAATATTGTAAAAATCCATCTTCCCGAACAGTGAAATTCATAAATCAAAATTGATGACGAACGATCAGGGTTCAGGTTTTATTTTGCTACGCATGACGACGCGTTTAGATGGGTACAATGTATAATATTATGCAAATTGGTATCCTTCAATGCTCAATGATTAATAGTAATAATAATAATAATAATAAAAATATATTTAGATGATCTAATTACATTCCTTATTTAAATTTACAATCTATATAAATGATAAATATTTTATACATAGGTATCGCACTCACATATTATAATATTTTATTATTGTATTAATACAATGCATTTGATATTTTTAATCATTAACGCACGTGAATTTTTATTAATGTTAACCTAACTATTTAGTATGTTATTTTTAAGTTCTTTTACAAGAAAATATTATTACTTTTGTACTTTCATTTATTTATTTTACTCGATCGTTAGTATTATTTACATAAGTATTTTATTTGACTTCCCGGTCAATGTAGTGAATTTTCGTCATACATAAATTATTACTATCGTACATACTGTCGTATATTACATTATATTATTTTTATAAATGCCCGAATGATAGCCCGTATAAACAATACAGTTTTTATATAGTGGAACTGTATCCTCACACACAGATGTTCGTTGTTTTTATTTAAGAAAAAAAATGTTTGCACGTTATTATTGTGAATATAATTATTTGAAATACTTAAGGAAATTATTATATTTGATTAAGATGTTGATCGGTATTACAAATTTTAACAGATATTAAATATTATTGTGATTATTTATAGATTTATATATTATATTATGTACCTCATTGTACTCGTAATAACATATAGTATTATTATAAATGATAAATAACTATAAATTATCTAAAACGATTCCGAGAGTTATTATACCACTACTATTATATATATAATATACATATACGGTTGCTATCTTATTTAGGAAAATTATAAAACTTATTATTTTTTTTTCGTTGTACTGCTTTTTTTACCTTACCAGTAACATTTTATTATTTTCCATCATGTGTCTAAGTACAACCAAATACTAAGGTATTATACGTCACCGGAGCGGTTGTCATCTATGAATTAACGACTTACGTGGTGTATAAATATATAACGCGTTTAATATTTATAAATCGGTACCTATACATACTTCCTCGATACCATGATAACAATGTTTCTGGTTCCACGGTCAGTTCTTTTTCCTTTCCATTATTAATTAAATTGTTATTTTTTATTTCATCTGCACTCGGTGAGCAAATAAACGATACTTTACAGTCGTTCATGTGAACTGCGAACACACACCGCACGATCCTCGAAAGTGTCCAAAAACGTCGACAATGTTTATTATAACATCGCAGCTACGTTTTATGTTATATTACCTGATACCTACTACCTAGTCAATTAGGTAATATTTCATCATAGTATCTCTTGTGAATTGTATTTCGTTTGTGTATAATGTGATAATTTTTTGGATTACCGCCTAGAGTAAAAACATAACGCAAGCATAATAATAATATGTACGTTTGCACTTAAACGACGTTGATTCGCACTTTAGTATACGTGTGGTGTATACTTTTGTAGGTACATACACGTCATATCATTATTATACATTCATCAACTTGTCGATCTATTAAACCAGTGCTTGAAAGTCCCTTTAAAAAAATTACTAGTTCACGTTCACCTTCTTATTATTCAAAAGGAACTATACTATCTATTGAAGTATTGCCTCAATACGATTGACAATAAAAAGTTCAGCGCTGTACTTTATGTATGTTTTTCAGATGTTTGAAAGATTTATATGGCTTGACCGATGCTTTATGTCAGCTTTTCAAAATATTTTTATATTTTCAATAGCTTCTTTTCATTAGTCATCAAGTCAAATGACCGATTATATATCATTCTTTAATCTGTTGTTTACCTATAGAACCCTATTTATAATTCAATACAGTTACCGATTTTTTTTTTGTTTTTTCATCTTCAGTGTAGTTTTTTTATTGGTTTTCTTTTTATGGATCATTATATAATCGATTTAGTGCTTCACCACTCCGTTGGAAGCTACCCGTGTTTATTTATTAATATATCCCCTTTAAAATAAATATTACCTACTTATCAATACTTACTCTATTTAGAACTCAAAAATAGATTAGATGATTTCTGTTATCTTTACTTATGTCATGAAAATTACTTCATTCGATTCGTTGATTTGTATATCTGTATACTTTTGACACTGTTCTAATGGTATATGTTGGCTACAATTTTTCAATTAAAAAAATTACCAGTGTAATGTGTATATTCAAACTGCGGTATCTGCATTCCGCCGAACCGTAACCGCGATGTATAACGATAATCGAAATTATAATAATATACTATATGTTGTTTTTATGCCCCGTCATTTTTGAACAATCGCTCTCTAATATTGTTTTACCAATTATAATGTTCTTTGGTTTTGTTTTAACAACGCTTCGTTACAATTTATTCATCAGAATGTCGACTTCTGTGTTGTGTTGTATGGTAGAATAGCGAATAATCTTTAAATGATGTCACGATTCGAAGCTCACAGGTGCAATGTTTTTCCAAAATTTGAAAAGACCAAATGTTGATAGGCGAAAAAATAAATTCCATAAAAAATAATAATGTTTGTCATGAAGATATTTTGCATACAGCCATATGATATACAATCGTTTAGATTGAACCTGAACTACCGAAAAATACTTATGGTAAACGTGCACTGTTGTGTTAATCGAGAAAAGAAAATAAGTAATTTCAATGAAATGAGTATACTCACAAAATAAATAGCCATCGAAGTGATCAATTTAATTTCTGGTTACACGACTTTTTTTTACAAAATCAAATTATTTATATCAATTTTTGCATGTGTATTATTGTAGTCTAATTGTTTTGATTTTCCTTTTATACATTTCATACTATTAAATTAATATTTGTACTAAGATACTGAAATTTATATTTAAAATTTTAAAATCACTTTTTATTTACTCAAATATATATTATTAAAATTAATAAGCACTAAAAATTGAATGAAAAATGTATATGCGACCATTTATACCATATAAACAATCATGGTTCTTATTATATTATATATTTTATTAATAGATTAGGTATTATTTATCCTACTTATAGTAATTATATCCATTAACATTTAGTTATACAAACATAATATTTACTAAAAAGATTTTTATATGGATACACTGGGTGATAAATTTGTAAGGCTTTTATTGTTTTTTTGAAGATTATCTACGTTATACGAATTTTTCTTTAACGACAATATAGGCCTGATTGCTTCAAGCGTTGAATTCTAAACTAGTTTATTTTGGCCATAAATCTGAAAATAGTTTCTTGTATTTTTGGCGTATATGATAATTATACACAATTAAAGGTGTCTTGAGAACCAGACAAGGTTTTATAGTTCCCTCGGTGGGCAGCTGATCACTTAATGACACGGCCATAGAGTAGCGGTTACCAATTCAATAACGTGAAAACGGCACTGTGACTTGTATAAATTATCGGTATGTTAATAAAAGTTAGTATTTATGTATTGTGTATGTGTGCGTTCTACAACCAAGATTATCGCGCTCGTGATTTTGAAATTTGGTACATATAGGCAATTTTATACACAAGGTGTACCTCGAAGCCAAATTTTTAAATTTTGCATTTTAAATAGGGGCTTTTAAATGTGTTAAAGATCTGTACAGTTTACATTTAACGGACTTTAAGAAGATAATACAATATGTATACAAAATATAATTCATAAGTATTCAAATAAAAGTCGTATCGTCAAAACACCCTACGACGACTGGTGTTAGACGTTTTGAAACGTATATAGGACTTATTTAACAGTATATGTGTGTAATGACTTTAAATGACTGCGCCGCCGCTGCTGCTGCCTCGAAATAGATGAAGAATCAAGACCCCCTCGCAAACACCACGTAGGGGTAGTATAAGTAGGTATATAAGGTGAGTCTTGGCGTGTCCTGGTATGTGTGTGTGTAGATGGGTAGGTGGTAATAAAACCACGCTAGGAACAATGGAGCGGGAAAAAAATGATAGCAATAATAATGAAACGTTTTATTTGCGAACATTTTCCCAAACATTATTTCCACCGGTTTGTTGTGTTTTTAATGTGCTACACTGTGCACGTGGGGTAGACGAGTTTACGACGCTAATAAACATCACGACGGAAGCGTAATTTACGTGCACCCAAACATAAGGGGCCCTCGGATATCATCGCGGCCGATGTGCGTATACACTATATACACATAGGTAGGTACGCATAATATCATATTATATATTATTATTATTATTATAGTCGCGTACATTCGCTGCCAATATACTAAAAATATAAAAAAAAAGTCCGTGCGACGTGATCCTTTTCATCTCATCTTGCACCCTAGATACGTTAAACATATTATTATTATATTATGTATGCATATGCGCCTAAAGTCGTAATTTTTTATTTATTCATTCATTTTTCTGTTCACATTCTTTTTATTCTAGTTTATTATTACTTTAATCATTTTTGTTTTGTTTTCGACTAATACCATATTATATAATATGTACATCGGAACAATACGTCTCTTATAATATTATATATATACATATATAGTACAAGACACGAAGACCCCCAGTATATGATTTTATTCACCAATATAATATTATGTAATTATACAGGGTGATTCGTCGAGCATGATCACCCCCATTTTTCCCTTTTATAAATAATTTATTCAAATTATGATTTTTGGAACACAAATACCATATTTTTATCATCTATATTTTCTATACCATTTGAGAAGTAAGTGTCCTATGGTGATATACATTTAGTTTTTCAAATGAGTATCGTTCTTTATTCCTGTTAATTGTGTATCAGATGTCCATTTTTAAAATATTAATGTAAATTGTTGTTGATTGTATAAATCAAAATTGGAACGAGTAGTTTTTGAATAATATACTTTGTGCACTTTTGATGATAGTGTTAGTGGATTTAGAAAACATATATAGAGGTAATTATGATTTGAAAACTTAAGTAAGTACCTCTTATAATTTATTTTAATTTAACATTTTATAATTTATATTTTTTGTAAAATAATTTTAAGAGCTATCAATCATTTAATTTATTTATATTATTTTCTCAGAATTTGAAACTATACTCATTAAAATTTTGATTTAGATACATTTAAGTTTAAAAAAAATAATCTATAATAATTTACAGTAAAAAAAAGTTGTATTTTATTTGTAAAAAGAAGTTTATATCACCACAGGAATTTCCTTTAATGGTGTATATCTAAATAACTGAAATGTTGTCCTAAATATCACCACTTAAAAATTGCAAAAATTGAAAAATCAGATTTTTGATACATTTTTATTAAAGAAAAAAACGGAGATGAGGATGCTCGGTAAATTATACTGTATAATATGTTTAGGTAGAGACGTAAGTATAATAATGTTATTAATTTATTATGTATGTGACGTGTATACGTGATGTGCATATATTACACAACGGACGCAGTACATGCATTTTATATTATACATGCAGTCCACTTCACCACCAACCACCGATCGAACGAACTGTTTAAAATATTATTATAACGTCGTTTATTATATTGTATTATATGTGTATATGTATAGTTGTATTAGAGCTTTTTTATATATTATATTGTGAGCAGTACTGTAATAACTAAGTGATGGAATAAAAAATCATGTCGTGCTATAATGCATTATAATAATATATATAGTATACATATTTATACAAGCGTATAGCTGTGGTGGGTGTGTGTAAGCGATTTTTTTTACGATATAATCTGACTTCAGATCCTTTGCCTTGTAAATTAAGTTGGTGGAAGAGGAGAATTTCGGAATTGAACAAGAATATATATTATATAAATTCTTCGTACTTGCATAATGTAATATATAGGTCACCCGGAAACTTCGTTATACATTCTATAAAATATAAGACGGCGGAATTTCGATCCGTCCAAAAATTTGATTATCTCGCTCGCTTTCTGTGTATGTACAAATTTCCTCTGATCGTCATGATGATTTGTCAGTAGCAAACTCTTTATTAATACTCTACGATTGATTTCCGTTTCTTTTCAGGCGCCTCTTTAACTGCACTGCGTGTTTAATATAATATAACATTGTATTTTATGACGTAGTTTGAATCCATTCTCCGAATTTTATATTTTGAGCATTTTTCTATAATGTGTATTATGTGTGTTCTATGATGCAGAGCGGGATTTGTCATATATGTAATAAGTTGCTGATAGGGCGTGTATGATGTTTATTGATTTGAATAAAAAAGCGTGTCTAATTCCGGTTCCAACGACGACGATATCTCTTGTCGTCAGCCATAAATAGATATAATATGCTGAATACTGTAGGGGGCATAGTTATAACTTAAAAGAAATATGAACCATTTTTTAACCGTCTTCTTTATATTTTTATTTTGAAATCTTCGACAGCATAGGCGTATTAATTGTAGGGACAATATTCTGTGGAGGGGGGAAGCTATTGTTCCAGAAAAGATAATGATGTGATAATACAATTTATTTTTTATAAAGAAAATTATCCAAAAGGCATTTTTAAAATCATAGTAAAATCTATGGAGGGGTAAGCATTTTTATATTAATTAATATGATATCACTCACAAATGCGATATACTAAGAAGAGTGAAGACGTCGTACACGCTGTGTTGGCTCCGTCTTGCTAACGTACAATATACTAAATATGCGTTTAGCAGAAGCAGAAAACATTTTATGCTGTTAGCTTAATATTAGAATCGATTGACTTATTAACTTTAAGATAAGAATATTATGTAGGGAAGCTCCTAGGCTTTTATTGATATTTTAATTTTAAAGTGAATTATGAGCATATTAAAGTTTTAATATTATTTTATATAGCTATATAACTTAGTTTAAAATTAAAATATCAATAAAATCCTATGTGATGCCCTAGCTAGAATCTAGATCACGGCCGGCGACTGGCACAGGATTCAGGCCACAGAAGTCAGAAAACTGAACAGTCAAATTTCTTAATTAGATTATGTAATTAATTTATTATAAAGATTTGACAAAAAAAAATGTATTATTTTAATCTTCCGGACTCCAATAGAAAATACTTACCGACTCTTGCCCTAGATAGTATTCTTATCTTTAAGTTGAATAATAAGTAAATTCACAATAAAGTGTCTAGTGTTATCAAGAGCTTCAGTGGGATAGTAATATTAATTCTATTTCATATGAAACCATTGAATTTAACAGAGGTCTGTGATTTTTAACGATTTATATTCTATATAATATAGTCTATACTGATATAATAGCAGTATAGTGATATATTATGTATATCGGCTTTTGAAATTTCAGTTATAGCAATACCTGTTTACAAAATATATATTTACTCAAAACTACGTTGTCCACATAATCTTTTTGTATATACGCAACACAAAGCGCAAAATGACAGTTGTGCGCGTGCGACGATTATTATATTACATTTATATGTACCTGTACGACTATACCCGTCAAGATCCCATCGAAATGTAATGCAAGTACATAATATTATATAGTGAGGCATCAACAGCTATCGTCTATTCGGGTACGCGATCGATACGAAAAATATAAAAAAGATTATGAAAATGAAATGATAATATTCGTCTGGGCAATGCTCACGACTTGGCGTCAATATAATGACATTATATTTTATACGGGCGCGGTAGCTGGGACACCTCTCGCTGCCGCTAGATCGCGTATGCCAGCGTTGACCTATATAATATAAAATGGTATTTCATTTATTAAACATTATTATTTATTATATTCGATAGGTTATATTTAATATGAAAGGAAGAAAAAATATGACCTTTGTATTCAATTTTTTAAAGAGTTTTTCATTTTCCATATACCAGCAGTAGCATATTATACACAGTATAACGTATATATATAAATATCATATATTATAGTGTTTACTGTTTACTGCAGTTTATGCGTTTTTGCAAATTCGGAGACTACACGATAACTATATCATATTATTTACGATCGCTGTATAGGTATACTCTAGCTGTAGCGCTAACAACGCTATTTAGGTTGCATATTTCGATTAAATTTGTTTGGCGCCAAACACATAATATACATACATAAAACAATATACAGTGTAGGTAGACTATACGAATATTATTGTTGTTGTTGCTGCTGCTGCAACGACACTCGTTGAACGTGTATATAATATACATATACATATTATATACACCGCGCATATCGATCGCCTTATGACAGGCGGACGAGCGGTATATTGTACGTAAACAGTTGTGTCGTTTTCGTATTGCTATATTATATTAAGTTGATGTGAATTTAGGTGTTTATTAATTTTCGTCGAAAAAATACTAGTTACCTATACCTACCACTCAGCACCTTATCGCTAGTATTGCGTTGTTGTTATTGTATACATGGTGATTTATAGATCACGATCAACTCCATTTTTCTTTTAAAAAGTGTGATGACGGTATAGATTTTTGTTTTTCAAATAAGCTTCTTTCTTATTTAGGTACTGTAAAATTATTTAGTGGTTATTATTATTATTTTTTTTTGGAAAAATTAAATATTAAGGGAATAAGGATGAAAAGATGATAGTCCTAAAAATTATCTTACAGTATTATAAAATATACATTCATGTACCTAATATTGGATTAATTGGATATAGTATTTATTATAGTTGGATCATTTTTACAAATTATAAAATATGTTGATAGATCAATATTAATAATTACTAACATTTTCAAATCACAATTGTCCTCATATTTTCCAAATCCATCATAAATGGATCTATTATCCTTGACGAACCAAGATAAAGTTATATAACTCGAAAACTAATCGTCTATAATTCTACATTTTGATTTCAATACCTAAAAATATTCATCAAAATTATCTGTTAAATAATTTACGGTAGAATTGTGTGACAAACAGGATCAATGACGATCCACCGACGTCGTCGGATCCTCACTAAATAATTTTTCACTACCTAATCTCGAATAATATATTTTTGTGTGTTTGATGATAATGTGAAATCGTATTATTACTCAGTCTCGAATTACATAATATATACAACACCATTCGACTTGACAAACATGCGCTCGCTGCATTATGGTAACATTATAATTTATAAGTATTATACGCGTGTGAATAATATATGTAGGTAAGTACATAAGTACATAGTTGTATATTGATGGTAATTTTGAGGAGACCGTCGCCACCGGCCGGCCCCGAGGAGACACAGGTAAAAAAGAGCGAGTATAATAATACACGCGGGTATACGATATATTATTATAGGTAAAATACACATTTATAAACAATTTTTTCCCTCATGCATATTATATTTTATATATGTATACACAAAGGCGTCGTCGACATCGCGTGTATATTATAATATGCAACCGTCTACCGCAATAGTCTTCCTCATACAAACAAATTGCGGAGTGTGTGCGCTTGAGGGTTCTTGCGTTAAAATATTACATTCACTGCAGCCTTTTCGGAGAAAACGATTTACGTGCTTGCTATACACACTGTCACCACTATCATCTTCGAAACCGTTCACCATCATTGACGTTTAGACAGGCGTTCGTTCGTTTGTTATTATTTATGTCGCAGTTTTCTTTTGTTCTTTAAAAAATATATGGAAAACATTAAACAAAAATGATTTAATATACGACATTTTACGCCATGTATAAAGTATTTTTGGACGATTGCAACAGTCCTACAATATTCTGAGGATATTTCTTGTGTGTGGATAATTTGAATAGAAAATTTTTTATAATATTGTATATTTATATATGTATAATATATATTTTAGTTAAAACCATTTAATTTAAATACCAGTAAAACCTGATGTCGTATATAATATATATATATATATATATATATATCATATTATGATATATATATATATATATATATATCATATTATGATAGTTTGTGGTTTTGTTTTAATGATTCGAAACATCAATATATTAAATTATAAATAAAATAAAAATATCTATTATATTGTGTTTCGTGTCTAAAAATAAATGACTTTAATAAGCTATTGATAAATAGTTTATACTTAACATTCTTTATATTATTTTTTTTTTTATAAATGTTAATAAAAAATATTTCAATATGTCATAAAGCTTACAGTTTATTCACGAATTAAAATATCAAAAAAATATAATTAATACTTTTTTAGGTATATGCATTTAAAGTTTTAATTTTGACAAAATTAGTGAAAATTTACGAATTATTTTATAGTCAACAATTTATATATGAAAATTTAATTAAGGTTTCTCATAAGTAGTTCATATTGAAACCATAAGATAATATAATCAAATGATATTATTTATTCAAAATTCAAATTATTGTAACAATTTTAATTAGGTATACCTATTGTTCAAAAATTTGTTTCGTTAGTATTTGAAACTTATGTACAATATTATTATATTTTATACACACAATGGAATTTTCAAAGCATTTACATTATGTATATGTATTGTATTGTATGTATTGCTATTATGTATTTATATTTTATAATGTATATTATACCTATTACGTATTATGTGCTAAAATTTAGTAGTAAAATAAATAACTATAATACTATAATAATTAATTGCAATATACATCTGTATGACTATAAGATTATGATGATAATTGATAGGCTGAAAAGCCATCTTCCCACAAAATTTTTTTCCTATTCAATGATTTATCATTTAATTCAAATTTCAAACTTATCACATAATAATTAGCCATTTCAATGACCTACTTAATATACTACACTCAACTCCTATTGTACAACAGGGTTACCAGGGCTATACCTATACCAGGGTAACAGGGTATATATATATATAATATATATATTTAAATCAAATATTTCATAAAACATGATAAAAGAAAATATTGTATTGGATAGGTGACTGCAAAATTGTCAGCGAATACAATTTAAATATTAACTAATCTAATAATATACTTATGACGTGTATACACATAACATTTGTATATTTTTTTTATTGTTTATGGCGGCAGAGCAAAATTCAGTTTAGGGCGCCAATTTTACGTAGTCAATAAATAATTTGAATAGTCAGTCAGTTAGTTAGTTTGTGGACTGCGGTCTGAATTATGAATCCATGTCATGCGTTATAATGAAATTGTATCTACAGGAGTAATGGCCGTAGATATATGGTACCCGTGTTTTGATGCGAAAATTTGAGTTGAAGTTTTGATTTTAAAATCAAATAATGTGTAAAGAAAATCGTGGGACTAATAATTGCATAGTATTTAGTATTTACTATTTAATTTTTTATTTCCATGAACTGTTTATACGTACGTGATGTTAGCTGATCCATATCGTAAAATTTTAAGATTTGTAACATTAATAACAGATTATTTACGTGAATTTGAAACTAGTCAAGTTCACACTACACCGTGTCGTGTATTTTACCGCACAGTTTCGTGTATCCCAACCCATCATAGACTACCACTTATATACAAAAATACCACGAATGAATTCTGTCTTGACTTGATATTTTAATATATATATTTATAAAACTTGATCTAATCTGTTTTTGAATATAATAATATGTGATAATTTATTATCAGTAATATATGAGATTACCTTTGGTAATCGTAGTTAAAACTGTAAAAATAGTGGTATTAACCACATTATACCGCATGGTTAGACCATTCAGAGATTGGCAACATTCCACGAAACGACACAGTGTAGTATGAACCTGGCTTAACTCTTTTAATTAGTACTAATTTCCAAAATATGCAATGAAAAAATGAATTTAATATTTGCAAATATTTTTTACCATTGTTTTCAGGATATTGTCTCAATATTGATTTAATAGTCTAATTTTGTTGATTAAAATTTCGAAACGCATACCATGAAATTCAATAATATTTATAATATTGTTTGAAGGTAAGTTCACAACTGCCCGTTTTGTGTCGTGTCGTGTGAATATTGAGGAAATTCTATAGCGGAAAACGTTTTGTAGAACAAACTCCAACGTTTGAAACGTTGAAAAGGTAGAAATTCATGAGCCTTGGTTTAGTGCGGTATTTTATTTAACCGTGGTAAAAGACATAAAAAGTTTAAAATTTAAATATGAATAGTGATAACGATAACGGCAAAAGTAAAAACAAAGTCAACCATGGTTTCGGTTACTAAATTTAACAGACCAAACGCTGGATCATGGCGTTTGCAATGTTTGCAAACGTTTACTGTTTCATTTAGCAAACAGACAGTCCGAATTTCTCCGTTATCAAACGTTTGCAACGTTTACCGCTATAGAATTTCCTCATTGTGACGTTCCGAATCAGGATGATACCAACTTGGTAACCATAAATTCTGCCGTAGTATCACGGTATCACGGTTATTAAATAACGAGGTAATTTAACAGTAAACAAAACTACCAAGGTGTGAACATTGTGATCAGTTAGTAAGGTCAAAAGTTGAATTAATTCAACTTCGCGGTAATCGCGGTATCGTGTTGGTCGATACGATCATATTTTATTATCACATTTTGGTAAATCAATCAGAAAAAAGGATTTTACATGACACGACACGACACGGGCAGTTGTGAACTCACCTTGAAAGTAATAAACAATACCTAATTACAATCACAAAACTGGTGTAAACCTCACTCATGGTTACAACTATATACTTGATTATAGGTTACAACCACATACATATATCAACAATATACCCGGTCACACTATTCAACTAAATAAATGGTATCAACCACAAAAATAGTTACCGATTACAACCAAATATTTGGTATCAATTGCTTACCTAGTATTAACCACACTCCTAATTAAAATCATATACCCAATAGCAACTACAAACCTACTTTTAGGTTAAAACCCAATATATGGTATAAACAACTAACTAGATACCTGATATCATTTATATACCTAATTACAACCATATACCAGTATCAACCATAAACACAGTTACAGTTTACAACCAAACATATAATATCAACCATAAAATCCATCAAAAAATTAATTATTACTATCAAAAATATAAAATTTATTTTTCTATTAACATTTTTAAATGTTTATAAAACAATAATAAGTAAATATTTTAAAAAAATCATGTTTTATTTTCGTTTATTATCGATTCATATTTTGTTTTAAATATTCATTATTCATAATAAGTTATAGTGAAGTACCTACTAAATAGCTATTGTGAAGGTGGGGTACAGCCAGTACAGTAAAATAAGTTATCTATATATTATACAAATTTTTGGATTTCAAAACGTTAAAAAATGCATAGAATTTTTTAAAAATTAGTGATTAAGAAAAAAGACACAAGGTCATATTATATACGAAAATTTAAAATTAATTTCAGCGCCTATTATTTTAAGGCAGAAAAAGGAGTAGAATATATCAACTTTTTAACATTATTTCGATATTTTATAAGTAAAAATCATAATATATTTATAAGTATATATTATAATATTGTTTATAATACACCATGCACGTATTGGTTTAGTAGGTAGGTCTAGTCTAATAATAGTATAAATCGAAGGAGAGAAAATATTACGATTTTGAGTGTATAGATCCTATACCTATAGTCAGTAACGGTTTTGAATTATTTTAGACAAAAATCGATAGAAGCATCAAGCAGTCAATCACTACGCAGCAAACAAATTCTTATTGAATCAACTTCTTGATCGTTCTTAAACATGGCAAATGACAACGAGACGAGTTTCTATTTTAGAGAATAGCGACAAATTTGAATTAAAATTTAAAATATCCTGCAGTAAATTCGAAAGAGGCCTATAGGTACTTAGCCTAGTGAACAACGTTTATACAAGCGTATTTTAGGGTGGCCAGATTTTTAGAAATCCGGGACACCAAAATTCATAAAAAAATAGGTAATTATCTAGAAAGTATATAAATATATAATTACATAGGTATTTGTATATAACTTTTAGGTATAGCAAATAACTGTTAACTAATGTATAATGTATAGACTATAGGTAAACTATACATTCTGTAATATTATCTTTCGTAATCGTATCGTAATTATAATATTATCACAGAATAATAATAATAATAATAATAATTTATCCTAATTATTACCTAACCGGTAATGTCCCGGGAAATCCGGGACGAATGGCCACCCTAGCGTATTTCGTCATTTGATGCCGGTAGATGCTTATAATACTACAATGTATTTTATGAAAAATCTGCGCAAGAATAAAAAAATATAATAAAAAAAAATCAATTAAGCTAAAAATAGTTGGGAATCGAAATAGAAAATTAATGGAAATGTAAAAAACGATTTTGTCATGAAAATATCGGGGAATCAGAGAAAGTTGAAAATTCAGACATAGATAGAGCACGAAGTTATTTACGTGTTCTTGACATCATGTACTCCTAGATAACAATTAATTAATTAATATAACATCTTAACTATTATCATTTTGAATTGTATTTCAGTAAAAGATAACGTCTATAACATTTGTACGAGTGAAGGAAAACTGCAAAAACTATAATATAGCAGAAACCAATTTAAAATTTTCAAAAAAATATGTATGTACACTGACGATGTACCAGAAACTTTAATTTAATTTCGAAAGCAGCCTGATTATTCTCCTAGCTTTGAAGGATATGAAATACAGTGGCATATAATTATAGGTATACACTTATATTCACAGTTTTGCAAAATAAACAAAATGTTAATGCAAAAAAAAAACAAGTATAGACTTTACAATTATTCAAAGTATCTTGCTATAGTAATTCATATATGAATAAATATGTGAATAGTGTTACAACTATACATACTTGATACCTTCTTCCTCCCTAACTTAAGTAATAATAATAATTAAGATTATGATAAAAAAAAATATTAATTTTTAAGAAAAAAACATTGTTTTATTTACAAATTAAATCCGCACATATATCACACATTCACACATCAAATTTTAAAATAATACCATGTTTTATATAGTCAGTGCCGGATTAAGACCGATCATAGCCCTAGCCCCTAGGAAAATCATTTTTTTATAGCCCATTGTAAAAAAAAAAACAAAAAACAAAATTATAAAATGTTTAGATTTATTTATTTTACAGCTTTTTTCTTGTTTTTTTAGAGCAGAAGTCATTTATTAAATTAGGTATGATAATTATCATGAACAGTATCAATTATTATCAAAACCAGCTGCACTACTGCGGTGGATCGCACTTGTTCGAAAAATCAAAAAAACCATATTAATATTTAAGACATTCACTACACTACACACTACTTAATAGTGCACTATTAAAAAAAAAATTGCCTCCTCTGACGGCCACTTTTATCTAGCCCTAGGCACGTGCCTACCCTGCCTATACGTTAATCCGGCACTGTATATAGTGTAGTATATTATTTTATTTGAATAATTTATTTTCATTAATAATACTAACAAAATGAACTAAAAAATTAAATCACACATAATATTTCCTATTATCGTATATTATTTAAACAATACATTTATTTTTATAAAATAATTCTAAAAATTGTGCAAAGTATCTAATTTAAATTAAATTAATTTTTTTTTTTAAATATCTTTTGTTTGCTAATAGTATTGCCTGATATTCAAGAATGCTCTTAACCAGCGCTGGATCTAGGAGAGGAGAACGGGCACTTGCTCCGGAAGTCTTGGTTAGGGGGAGCCAAATTACCTAAAATAACAGTATCATAATAGAGGGGAGCTAAATTATGAGAGAGCACTAATTTTATACTTGCCATTAACACAGTGGCGTAGCCAGGGGAGGACTAAGGGGGCTGCACCCCCCCAGAACTATCAAGAAAATTTAAAAATCATTTTAAATTTGAATGGTCTATGAAAATCGCTACAAAGGTCTAAAATTGTACTTTACAAAAATTGATCAGCCTTCCCCCCCCCTGAAAAATTTCCTGGCTGCGGCACTACATTAACATATAATATAGGTACCCCCAAAAATATTATAAAATATAGAGGATAAACGACGAGTAAGAGCCATAGGAATATTATAGAAACACGTGCCAATTTCCCGTGCATACGTTGTTCAATGTCCGTGATACACCAACACTATATACCTACACACAATACACTTTAATTCTACACATTATTATAATATAGACACTATATCTATGTAAACATTCGGTGGACTAATATGATTATATTCAATATTAAGTTAACAGTATAGTTATATAATGATATATGCAGTATTATCATACGTCATATACTCATGTATAATATAATATAATTAATATATAATCGATTTTATTTATTTTCTATACATCGACATTCTACACGAGAATATTATCACTGTTTTGTGTTGTACGGACTAAATTGTACAACTGATAATAATAATATATAGGACATAGGTACATGTATTGTTTTGACGTTTCAATAATAATAATAATGTAAATTGCATATGGCCATCACTGAAGCAATAAGGTGCAAAAAGTGTTTGTACAATTGTACAACACATATAATATGTATATATATATATGTGTAATAATAAGTAATACTTACATATAAGTAAATTATGTTTTATGTATTCCTATATTCTACATATTAGACTATTAAATTAGAGTAGGTATAATTCGTAGCGCATTATAAAAAGGAAGAATAATAATTGTAATATATACATTGTAATGAATAGATTTCCGTGCACCATGAATCATGATTGATATATTGGTATGTGGTTCTTTTAAGTTTTTAAAGGTAAACACTATTTTTTTCTAAAAATATATATTAAATATATATTAACTGGTTGGAAATGTTTTTTTTATAAATACACACGAATCAAAAAAAAAATTCAAAAAAATATTATTTATAATAAGATTTTTACTATTTTTATCGTTATAATTTTTTTTATTTTAATGGCACCATTAGTCGCAGAATATTATTTTACAAATTTCAATACATAATTAAATCAATTTTCAAATAAGTAGTTAATTAATTATAACTTTCTATAACATGTATTTAAAACTATGATTATATTGCTTAATAATAATATAGTGTTATATACTATATATATGTTACGGTAAAAGTACGAATACTGGTAAAACCTATGATACACAAAATAGTTTGGTCAAACCCAGTGGTGTGTTTACAGGCATACCCAATTTTTATTTGACTGTTTGATTCCATGTGATAGGAAAAATCTTCCCTAATAGTTATAAACACACACACTATAGAACAAAAACTGGTCTACCCAATTATTTTGTGCTGGACATGCTATTGGTCATACCCTGAATGATTTTTGTAGTTCGGACTTTTACAAACAAGATTTGGTTAAACTTAGGATAAACAACTATAGCGTTATTGGTAAAAGTCCAAATTTTTTTTATCAATTATGTATTATTAACAACATTTATAAAAGTAATTATTATTGAACTATTAAAGTATACTAAGTACTTTATTAGGTACTTCCTACTAGTATATCAGATAGGTATAAATTTATATTATTATTATATATTGTATTTTACTTGTATATTATTACCACAAATTATAATATTGCGATCGAATTTTGGAATTTTCGTTTCGACTTTAATATAAATCATGATAATGGAAGACCTTGACACGGGCACCTACTTATACAATGAATAAATTAGCCAAAAATATATCTACCTATGTAATGACAAGTTGTTACTATACTAAGCAATGTGTTGTACATACAATTTAATCTATGATTCGTACAAGCTATGAAGAATGGAGTTTTTCTAAATTCCAATTGTATTTAGGGAAAACCGTTACAATTAAAATTCCAGAAGTTGAAAGTAAAGTTGATTCGCCCACATTACTAACTATAGAATTACAAGTTGTTGATGAAAATTGTTATTGTCTGGGTACAAAAGCTGGAACACTTTCTCAACTTTTCACTCGAAACCAATTAACTTCTTAATGTGAAGAAAATTTTCTAGAATCGGAAATAATTTCAGACAATATAATTGGTATTCGTCAAGCAGCATCACAATTGTCTTTAACTAGTGGACAAGGGTTGATAAAGTGCGATTGCTTAAAAAAATGTATAACTAATAGATGTGAGTGCCGATCAAATAATGTATTGTGTAACTTGGACTCAAGGTGCCACAGTAACAAAGCCTAAACAAATAAATAAATTATGAAACTAACAATAATTGTAATATTAATAATAAATTAACTCTACAATCGAATCATTCGAATATAATATTAGGTGTTATAAATATACAAATAAAATACAATATTATATAATATTTAATAATTAATAATAATATTAATATATTAATGTGTACCTATCTAATATAATACTAGTAGGAAGTAGCTAATAAAGTACTTAGATAGTTTACTTAAATAATAATTATTATTATTAATATCACGTTATAATAAGTAAAAATTTCGGACTTCTACCAACGCTAGTTGTTTATCCTAAGATTAACAAAATCGTGTTTGTAAAAATCCAAACTTCAAAAGTCATTCAGGGTTTGACCAAACTATTTTGTGTAGGGTTTTCCGGTATTTATACCTTAACCGTAACATATATAAGGTCAAAATGATTTAAAACATTCGCTTTATTCGAATTTGATATTAAAAATCGGAGTTTGTCGATTGCGTCCCAGATGCAGGTAAATGATTTTTTTCACACCTTTTCCGTGTTCCGATTGCGTCCTATTGTATAATAGGTAAGCGTTAATGTGACAGATAAATTGACACATTAAATCTAATATTTTTGAAATACATGGTGTGGAGGTATATTTATTCACGAATTGGTTTTTACTTGATGAGTTTACGAGTATGCAGCGTACAACAAACGCTTGCGAAAGCTTTCATTCAAAATTTAACTTTTTTTTCTACACATCTCATTCTAATATTCATCAATTTCTAAATATTTTAAAACAATGTCAAACAGATACATACATAAAAATAACGTCAAATTATAACTTAATATCTGTGAAACGCAGAGCAAAGTATTTGAAAAAACAGAAATTTATTGATAAACAAATAAACAACTTAAATAATATAATTATAACCCCTTTATAATATACCTTAAAACTGTTTCATTTAAAAACCCTTTTTTTATATGACATATTTGGACTTAATTTTATTGATTTTTGTGTTAATATTATTTTGTATTACTGACAAGAAATATATTATTTTATAACTCTAACTAGAAATATATTATTTAAATTATTTATTCCTATATATATTTGGATGTATTTTTATTGGTTTTTGTATTATTATTATTTACAAAATAATTATTAATTATGATTATTCGTTTTACAAAATTGTATGCTTATATATCATACAATAGGACGCAATCGGAACATAAAAAGGTAAGAAAAAATAATTTACCTATCCGACTTGTGGACGCAATCGACATATTGAAAAGCTATAAAAGGTTGAAACGGGACGCAATCGAATGACACCCTTAAAAATATGGGGCTAGGTAAATTGAGTCCGAGATAAGTTAGGTACATTTTGAAAGCGGTAAATTGAGTCCAGGGAAAAACAGATAGTAGGTAAGTTGAGTCTCGGGAAAAAATTGGAAGTAACTAAATATTTTGACTTATGTTAAGCTATTTATTAGTAAACTCCTACAATTGTAGTGTAATCTTCTTCAAAAGATAGTGTTAACTCTTATAAAAAATTGATACCGCTCGTATTGCTGTAAAAAAATATTAGTCTTGCAATATAATATTAACACATAAAATAAAAATTGTTTAAAAAATATAATAATAGTGTTATAAAACAATAGTTAAAATAATTTACACTCAATTTATTAACAAATTAATTTAAAAAAATGTTATCATTAAAATGTATCATTATTATTATATATATATTATGCACCCAGTAAAAACTTCATTGATATTGATTAAAAATATTACAAATACTTATAAATGAATAAAAAAAAATAAAAATAAAATGTCATTATTATTATACATTACATTATATTATTATACACTCCATTTATTTACAAATTAATTGCTATGAGTGTATCGTTATTTTATCGTTGGGGAAAAAAATAATTATATAAATAATAATAATTATTTCAAAATCTTATACATGCAGTCAATAAATGTCCAAAAATCACAAATAAAAATTGTAGTGCATATTTTTGCATCATATTCTGACGTTAGTGCATGTTTGCAAGCATATTTTTAAATTTAAAATGCATATAATTCGTTTTTCCCCAGGACTCAACTTACCTACTACCTAATTTTTTCCGGGACTCAACTTACCTACTACCTGTTTTTTCCTAGGACTCAATTTACCGAGTTTGGGTCATTTGGGACTCAATTTACCAAGCCCCAAAAATATCGGTTACCATTTAAAAAAAATGCATGTTGTATTGCGCATGCATGTATCGAGAGAGTTAAAAATTTTAAATTTATCTGAAAATGTGTATTTATATACCACTAGTTTGTTAAAAAAAAAATTTTGATTTTTCCAATACAACCCAGCCGAGAAATTCAATGTTCCCTATATCTGTGAACACATGGTATATAATATATATATATATATAAAGCAATATTTCCAATAATATTGATACTTTTTGAGAAAACAAGTGCTTAACTTTAAGAATTGCTCTATGAGTACTCAGTACTCACCATATACATATATTATAATATGTTTATGCATAAATAAAATATGTTACAATATTCCTCGTGTTAGTCGTATAATACACTGCTGATTATTGCGTGCACAGTGAAGTTCAAAATTTGGCAAAACATACAATCTTCTCTGTATACAGTGTACACGTCGTCGAAGAGAGGAATGGCGTGATTTTTACTTCTTTTAACAAGTTCTGCAATACTTTCGGGTTTACATAATACAGTGCGAGTAGTGCGATATGCCTATGCATATCCCATGTACGAGATCGTTTGCTTACCACTTACCTGCTGCAGCGATGGCAGTACAATATCATATATAACCATAACAAATAACAACAATATGATTTCATCTGGACTCCCCACCACCGCCACCGATTAGGTACACAAGTTTAATATAATAGGTGGGCGTACTTGTAATTCCGAACTTCCGACCCATCGTATCTACTACTTACACTTGCATAGTGTGTAAATGTGTAATATATACGTATTGTGTGTGTGCAAATTTATTTGTCTTACTTTTTTTCTCGATGCCGTTTTAATGAGCTGGTGCAGCGTACATTATTACAACCACACGTGGTGGCCTAGTAAATAATATGTATGTGTATAATACATTACATTATATATGATACTATGATGTATTACAATAACATTGAATTGTGTTGTTGTGTCTTATGATATATACATAATATTATACACGCGAATGCATCGCGCAAACATGTTTCTCCAAGTCAATGCCCAATGACGTTCTTATAAATCACGATTTTTTTCTTCATATACTTATAATATATTAGGTATATGTTTTTTTTTTCATAACCAGTTTCCCACAAATTTTACTTTAAACCTATACACACCCGCTATCCTTGAAAAACGAATATCACGTGGCGCACGTTGTGCGTTTACGATTATATACATAATACCGTGGTATAATATACCATTATTGTATTCTCAAATATTACACGCAAACTTGTGGCTTATGACGAACTTATGTATTATATCCTAGCTTCATGTAGTTTTCATCGTCATGACTTTATTAATGCACAATATAATACACTTGCTGCACTTTAATCCGAGTTCTTCAGGGAAAAAAATAACAAGCCTAGAATACAGCGCTATACCAATATATCTCGATTTTAGTATATACCCTAGTTCACAGACAAATTCGTCTTCGGTGTACTTACTTACTTCCTTTTGTGAACTAATTCGGCCTGAAAAGAGATTAGGTTGCCTGCAGTGGATCGAATTTGGCACTTGGTATATTTTAGAACGTAATTAAAATTATTCACTAACATTTTTCCATATATTTATGTTAAAATCTTTGAAACTTTCGTCAAAATCAGTTGAGTAGTTTTTGATTCTATATTATAAGCTACGAGGACATAACCTTTTGTTGTATACATTTGAATAACACACTATAAATTGAATATTATTTTCTTTTATTAGAAAAACATCCAAAAATAACGCTGCTCGCTTATATCAATTTTTTTAAATTTTTTTTTTGTAACTAATAAATCCCATAATATATTCTATATAAAAAAATTATTGGATTTTCGTAGGTTTCTAAAATTATAGTATGGATAATAATAAAACCATAAAAAGTTAGATTAAAATTAGATAATTGTATGTATATTATTTAATAGAAATTTCACAAAAATTGAAAAATAATAACAATAATCCTAAATAAATTAATAATAAAAAATTTTGTCTTAAAATAATATTCAATATTAATATCGTAGAATGATAGGCTGCTCAGTCACTAATTGATGTGATTATCAAAGTGTACTAAATGTCTAACAAATTTTCGAAGTGTCATTTATCTATTTAATATCGCAGCTAAAAAAAAATAAAAATTCCATATTTATATTTAATAATAATATTTTAATAATTTCCTTATTGTTTTCACCATAATAAAATGACACAGTAAAGAATAAAGATTATTCTAATACAATTACTCGTAGTACTAGGATACTATAATATGTATCTTCTCGATAACTGATAACCGATTATCATATATGAAGTGATCTATATCCCTAACATGCTCTCACCAGTCTCACCCTGTGTACGATCTTGGACGGTACGCTCTGTATTAATATCTATAGAATATAAATTGCACACATATATCTTCGCGGCTATACCTATCGGTTATTACAGTTTATAGATCTGATTTTGGCGAACAGGGGCATACGTGTAATACATATTTTACAGGTTAATTACTTAATATTTAAAAATTAATAAAAGTGTAAAAGTCAAATTGCAAATTACTGTCGGTTATATAACCTGAGAGCTGGGCGGGTTGCCTATAATAAGCGTGGATTAAGATATGAAAAAAGCTGGGAAGAAAAGGATAGGTATACCTACAAATTAATTCGTGTAGCTATTATATTATATTCTTACCATTGTATAATCTCTTATTTTCCATATAAACTTATTATGTATATATTGTATATAATATATACAATATTAAACCATATACGAAAGACGCAATATGTCATGTAACCAGGCGAATTAAACAGTAATAAAGGTATTTGTGTTTCAATTTACTTATATTAATTATAACTACACATTTTTCAAATTAATTATTTATCAACAAATATGTTACCCGTCCCCTTTAATGCACGTCCCTGGTGACGCTGTCTGAGAAGATCTCACGACCGAGGCGTGGGTAATTATCGATATAATATAACATAATGCACCATACGCGCGTGGGCGTGTATATGAATTTGTCGATTTAATATATTATATAATAATATTACAACACAATACAACGCAGTCTATGTATATAATTCAGAACTCTGCCAGATCGCGGTCAGCAGTCGCGAACACAATAATATATTGGATGTTTTTTTTCCTTTATTTTTTTTAAATTGTATTCTTTGTAACACGTGAAGAATGCGCATATATATCGTATTATAATTAATGAGTTAATATGTATCGCGATGAGAATATCATTTTTTATTTTATATTTTTCCGAACAGTCCGTTGGCAGTACGTTATAAATTATGGAGTTGGCACTTGGCATCTGTGCAGCGAATATCACAAAAAGTATTTCATCTATATGCACAATGCACGCTTAATATACATGTATGATATGTGTATATAACTTTAAGATTCGATATATTTATTTATATACTTTTTTTGCGCATTTTATTTGCGGCGTTTTTTCGCAGATAGGCATTGTTCGTTTTTTGCGACTTACCAACAACAAAAAAAAAACCAAACACATTTTTCGAACGGCGCCTTCTACAATGCATATTTTAAGAGCGTCTGAGCATATATTACGAACAACCGGAATCGTTTTCGCGTTTATATCTCTTTCTCTTTCTATATGTAATATATATATGTATGTATTACGATTTACGAATCAGCGGCGTCCCTAAATCAATTTCTTTGAATGGAAGAGGGGGAGTGAATTAAAAAAAAATCTTTGAGAATACGCATTGCTATCACTGTGAAAAAGGATGTTTTGATACATTCATGACGTCGATGATGATTACTAAACGCCAAAGCCTATTCACTGTAGACTTTCCACTTGTGAACTCGAGTTCTTACAGCGTCGGCACCCTTGTTTTTCCTTTGTATACGTAATTAGGTATAATCATTATTAAAAACGTACGTCGGGCGTTAGATTCTTTAAATGTATAAATTTATAATATGTAATAATTATTGAATTTTAATCTATCTTCAGTATCAAGATAGAGATGAAAAAATGTATTATGCAATTTTACATGACTGCAAAAACAGCTGCAGTTTACAATTCCTCTTCCCACCCTGAACTACTCGAAGTCACTCTTTCCATTTTAAATTTTACTTAAGAAAAAAATTTGTATTTACGTACACAAAACAGTAACTATTAAGTAATAAATTGTAACATGAAAAAGTACGACAACATGATAATGTGACTATAGTTTAATTCTAAACGTGATATCACGGATTAAATGTGCCAATAACGTGATAGCGCGTGCGTTCACGTGACGTGACAATAGTCTGTTTCCACTTTTAAACAATTTTAGCACCCCTACATTGTAACTGAAGTATGCCTTTGACATATAAAGAGTAAATATTAGGAGTAATAATATATAATATACTTAAACGAGTTACTCCGCTTATCGTGAACTGTCATCTGTCAGGATTTAACTTGAAGATTGTTTTGGAGTTTAACCGAACCAAGTCTTCATATTGTTTAGAAACTCTTGATATAAAAATACGCCGAGGGAATTTTTCGCAAATCATAATATTTAATCAATATTCGGGAGGGAGCTCAAGTGTATATTCGATTGACAACAACTGTTTTCTCGGTACCTAATTGGTAAATAACTTAAATCTTGATTTACACGTAACATATTATAATACTATTATGTACATAATATATAATGCGTATATAATTAACTATAATAAAGAATTGACGTAAATGTTTATTAATAAGTACAAAGAACACACTAAATTATGGCGTTCATCTATTGTTCTTCGATCTGGTCTGGTTTACAGAACGCACGTCAGTCCTCTGGAATTCTGAGCATGTATATAAATATATTATAGTTTATAAGGAATATACGCAATTCGGATTGGTTGACGTAGTACAATATATTACGATACGCTGGTCAGAATCGGCCAAAAGACGATTTACGAGAACTACATACTTATATACGTATTACACTATTACACTTACACGACTAATATAATACGTCATGTATAATGTATTAGGTACCTTCACGTCGAAAAGTGATCTTTTCGCTTGTCGCTGTACCTACGATAATGTAACGCGCGTTGATGATGTGGCCAGATATATTTAGGTCTATACTACAACGCGGTGCGTCGCATGCGTCTATATAAAGCAGTCGATTTTTGTTTTTCGTTTCGATTGTTGCGCAAGCCACAATGTTAAAATACTTAAAATACATTTGTGTAGGCTTCAGGCACGTATATAGTGAGGTGTTTTGGGTGTTCAAACACCCCCCCCCCCCCGAAATATCTACTATTTATGGTTATTTACCTATTTAATTTTAATGTTAATTTTATTATATCAATGTTTGTATTTTAAAAAAGTATTGTACAAGTAAGTATACCTAATTTTCAAAAAATTTTCTTGTATATTTATTAAAAAAGTTCTTCTTTTCAATAATTAATTTTCAAAAACAACCCCCAACATTTTTTTCTGCGTACGTCCCTGGTAGGCTCAAAATATGCAGAAATCAACTTCTTCGGCTTTTGTCATACACAACAAATTAAATGTTTTGTACACCGCACTACAATGTTACAGTATTAAACCATATGAACACGTATACGTGTACTACCGAAATATCTGAGAAAGCGAAGTCAACTATAATAATGTTCCCTAAAATAATCTGAAGCAAAATATAATATAATATTGTATGTCCAAACACGGAATGTCCCATATTTAATATCAAAATACCCATTACCCAGTACCCACTAAGTAGAGTAAGCATTACTATGTCTAGTGTTTAACGTTACCTAACTATATAACTGTAAGCTGTAGTCTAGTTAATTTGACTCCAAACATAGATCATATGATGTTCCGCAGGCACGTATACAGGTGAATCAACCCCCCCCCCCAAATTGTTTTTTGTATACGTGCCTGACGTTCCGTAATATTGTAATCCCATTTATAGAGAGCATTTAAAATTAAATACCGAATTATACAATGGATATTTTGGTAATCTTTAAAAATTGAATTTATGCATTATTTAAGCTTAATTTTATTTGCATATCATATTATAGTCGTATTACATTATTATATCATACGAATGATTATTTACCTAATGTAAAATACACGACCTAGTCGCAACCTATCGTGGCTGCCAGTTATATGTAATTATTCGCATTAGGTATATTGTATAAATGCATCTTCAAAGTACAATACATATTATATGTATACACAAATAGCCAAATCTGCGTTTAAATAGTATAGATTATAGGAATATTTTATAGCACGTTATTATTACACTGTTCAGATTATATATTTACATACACAATTTGGTTTGTTTACTATTTTCTTTAGGTGATGCCGCCTAAAATTTATGCTTTTCCAATTCCAGCATTCCGACCAATAAAAAAAATATCGCACACACCACCAATACATACATTCGTGTATATATATACGGACGCCACCGTATTTACTATATTGTTAAAGTGTTAAAAAATTAAAATTAAAAATACATTATAACTATTAATTATTATTAAACAAGTGTGCACCACATATATAGGTACAATACTGTAATACTGTAGAACATGATATATAATGAAAAACTATGATAATACATTATATTATGATGTTGTCTGCCGTAGTATTTCATGAAAACAATTTATATTTATGATATAGAATTCTATAAATATTTAATATGTAGGTAGGTTCTATACTTATTTTTTAGACAATATAATAGGTTGAATGAATTGTATTCAAATTAATATAATATAATATATAAATAAGTGGTTGACTATTGTTTTAGATTCGGAGTGGAGCGATGGATCTACTGATTTTACAATGTGTGTATTTAATTTTTTATTCTTTTTTTGTCTGTCATCACTCACCACTCGCTTGAACCTTTTGGAGAAGTAAAAATAATTCAGTTCTGGAATTTCTGGTAATTCGTCGGATCTAATTAATACTTTGGAATTTTTAAAAAATATCAGTACTTTCAATATAACCACTAACCAGTATAATACAAAACAAAAATTGGATTGAAAAAACGTACATTTTTACGTTTATCTCGCTTTTAAGTTTTAACAATATTGAAATTGTTTATTTATTGTTATTCAAAAATAAATAATTTTCACCAAATATGCATATTAGTTATTACCAATAAATATAATATAACACATATTTTTAATTAATTTATGTTTATATTTTGACGAAAAACCATTTTTGTTATTTATTTGTTGTAATTCAAAAATTATTACCAACAAGTATTTTAAAATAACTTAAATTATATTTTGATATACATAATTTAATTTTATGTTTTCAAAATATTGTAACTAATTTTTAGATATTTATAGGCATTTTAAATTTTAAAATTATTATGTCTTATGTCCAAAGGTAAAAAAAAATGTGTAATAAAAAAATCTCTACGTTAACTACAATGATAGCTTCTCTAGTAATGTATTATTTCACGAGATAAAAACTAACGGAGTGATATGTTCCCAAGTACACACTTGAATATTTTCATATTTAACATTAACAAGCACAAAATTATATTTCATATCTGATAACAGTGATACTTATTATAAACCATTATCATTTACAATTACTAGTTGATATAAATAAATAAACGTCCAAGATCAGGACATAAGATCAATTATATTTTCATGGCTTGCCATAATAGAAATATTAATTATTATCTTATATGTTTTTCTTAAAAGGGAGAAACTAAAAGTTTAGTATCTATGAGTTTTTAAATATTAATAACAATGTTAATTCTAATTCCCTGCCATAAAACTTTAAAATGTAATAAAATGTATACAAAATCCTAGATAAGTTTATCTTACAGCAATTTAAAAATATTGAAAATACATACGCGTAATTTTTTATAAGAGTCTGTCTATGTACTTCAAAATTTTAACAAAGTTCTTCCAAATAACGAAAATATCCAAAATATTTTGTTGTTAAAAATATAAAAAATTTTAATTTTAATAGTTAAGGCTTATACTTATTTAGATACTACTAAGGGCTACAATGAAACTAAATAACACAACACTTTAAATGCTAATATTTTTGTATAGATACTTTAAATTTTAATTTTTTTAAATAAGATATTTAAATGAAAAAATTTTTTTTTAGTTAATTTATTGTATTTAATTCTAAAACTAATATTATTTGTAAGGGACTTTTTTAGAAAGTTTCAAAATATTTAGAATAATTTTAAGCTATTTATACCACTAATCTATTCATACCTTTTTTCAGCACATCAGTGACATGCGTTTTAATAACTGTTAGTAATATCACAGAATTAAGACTATATTACGAAAATATAATTTTTTATATAGGCTGTGGTTATATTATATGAAATATATCTCAATATGTTATAGTAATGTTTACTATATATAATCTATTACAATTAATAATAGATACGATTTTAGTGGCAAAAAATAGTTTATCATTTAACTAATAGAAAAATAAATTACTTATGGTAATACTATAAAATATTCTTAGAGGTATTAATTAAGAGGTACCGCTTTTGCACGCCCAAATACGTTTTTTTGTGTATAATGATTCATTTATTGAGTTCAAATTTACCACATCCATTACAGAGACCTATTCAATAAGAAGTTACACTCGACAGTTATTACAGTCATTGAATAATAGATAGTTATATGGTTACATTTACATGTCTCGACACCTACAACTATACAGTAGTGGCCACTGGCCAGTGAGTACGATTTTCTCTAAATTTTGTTTAATAGGCACCACTATAAAATGCATAGAAAACATGCATAGGAATGCTATAAAAACGTAGTTTTACTAATTCTTTTGTAAAATATAAAGTTAAATGTTATAAGTATCGTTATTGTTATTTTTTAACAAGTGAAATTAATAAAAAGGTTATCGTTAAAAGAAGCGAAAATGTATTTTTTTTAATGTAATGAAATATATAAATATATATTAAATATTTAGGTATATATTTATTATTACAAAGGCACCATAATAGAAATTTTTAATATATATATATTTTTGTTAGCAAATAAACCACCCTGTATACTTTCTATATTTATTTAGAACTTATATTTTATTTTATCGTAAGTACTACCTACCTATTTTATTATTATAATGACACGTCCTTGGAGATGACCGATGGAAATCATATAAGTAAATAATACATATTCAGCAAAATAATTATTTATCGTGAGTTTTGCAATGTATACATAAATATACTGCATTAACATCCTCCATTTTAAACAAAGAATGTTAATTGGTCGTACCTATAATGAATATAGTAGTGATCTCATCAGCCGTTTGTTTTTCAACATAAGCGATATTAAAGATTTTTTATAAATACCTACTTCAAAATTGTTAGCGGACGATTTTTTTCTCTGCACTACTTATGTAGAAATGTTAACTATATAAATATATAAATATGTATACGACTATTCTGCGAATTCTTTTTTAATTTCATACGTAAACAAAAACATGTATCAATTAAACGGCAAATCATTAATTAGCTATAATAATATATATTATAAATTATTATAAGAAATTCAATTCTTATTTCTATATAATTATACTACATAGTTATTAATAAAATCCATTATGCGATAGCACTGTTTTACTGTGTAACGCATCATATTATAAATTATTTATGAATAAAACGACCCTGAGAACAGATATATTTAAGGGGTTGAACTCTTGACTTTTTCTGAGCTCTCAATACTCGTATGTCGTAGCAAAACAAAAAAAAATATATCTAATTTTAAATTTTAGCATTATACATACGTTAGAAAAGACTGTTTTTAGATTTTAATCGTAGATTAGTAATGTATAGAGTATCCTTTGTCTCGACGACGATATTTTTTTCTCTGATGTGAACAATATGTTGCCGCTTATATATTATACTGCTCGTATACACTGCAGTAGACTTCTCATTTCCAAACTATTTTAGTTTAAAGCGTACATTATAATAAACAATTCAAAATGTCCTATACATTGGTGGCTATCGTATTTAACAGCATATTAGTGTATAAAATAATTTAATAATACTAAACCAAAAACGTTCGTTTTCAACAACTTTGAATTTTAATATTTAACTGCCAATTGTATAATACATTAAATGCATTCCGTACAATATTATTCTATTATACTGTATAGTTAATATTAATCTATACCTAATTGCTAAGCATTGTATCGAATATTTGTCGTTAACATGATTTTGATACCAAAATTAAACAATAAAAAATATGAGTCCAAAATAATCATGAATTTTTCTTAAATGTATGTTTGAGTTTCGTATTTTCTTAATTATCTACAGTTTTTATATATTTATGAAATTATAAGATTTTTAGGTAGTTGTGTAGTTCAGAAAGTTTAATCACATAAATATATATTATTACTAGTAAAATACCTAAGAGATATTGTTTTAGTGTAGTTTCATTTTCTTATACATATCAACTTCATTTTTTTACTCACTTCACAGTGAAACGACTCGCTACAACCTGAACCTTATCGCAATGAGCAAGACAATTCTACAATTTTCAATGACATTAGAGAATCATAAAAAGTCAAAATAAAATAAAATAAAAATTATATATTGTATTTTAATTAATATTTTCATAAAAAAAAAACATTATGAAAATTAAAGAAGCAGTTAAGCTATGTTAAAAACATAGTTTATATACAATAGTCTTTTGAAAAAGCAGACATTTCTAAATTAAATAATATGATATTGATATACTTACAATACAAAGTTAGTCACCAGGGTTAATTTACTTATCTAGCTGTTTTCCTCGTGTATTCAGTGCTCATATTAGTTCACTATCGGGTTTATATTTTGAAATACACCATGTCTTATAATTTTAGAACAAAACATAACAATTCCGATAGTATTTTATTTTTAGTTACTTTTTTATAAAGTGAATATAGTGATAATACATAATAATAATAATATAATGTGTTTATCAATATAATTTTATTATCATATTAAATAATCTTTCTAACACTTGTTCCGTGTCTGTCAGGATATTATATGAACGCATAAAAGTAATTTACGATATCTTATATAACATTAATACTTAATTAATACAAATTTATAAAACATGATAATTCTTGTGAGTCACCACCACACACCACAAGTATTGTAATACAAAGTGTTTGGTATTCGTAGGTATTCTATATAGTTCTGATAACCATGCGTATCTATACTAATTAATTATTACTTATTTTTATGAGAATTTGGGATACTATTGAAGTACATGATAGTACTTGATTCTTCTATCTTGTGCTAGTGTACTACATCCTCATAACCATATAACATTATGATTATAGTAATTACATTTACGTATAACTAATGTAGTTATATAGTACTATACATGGTTTCAGCTTGTTGTAAACGTTTTTATATAATTTTCTAATGAATACTATAAGTAGTTATGAATATATAATATTATAATCGTTGTAATAATCTATGTGCTTAACACTGACATTGACGGGTGACAGTGTTGACACGTCTTACAGGTACTTATAGCTATAGGCAATAGTTTTTTAAGTTAAGATGGGACTGTATAGTATTTTATTGTTTTTTCAATGAATTCAGAATTGTGTAATTTTGTTAAAATTTATTGAATTATACATTTAATAAAAGTAAAAAAAACGTTTTTTTTTAACTTTATATAATATACAAAATGTTCTTGTTTAAAAGATCATTTATTTTGCTTTCGACGAAATTTATTAGCTATTATAACATATTGTATATTATATGTTAATATTTTCTTTGTTTAAAATTTAAAATGTTTAACGTTTAAATATGTTAATTTTTATAGCAATATGTACTTGGGTGTATACTGTAGGTATATATTTAGGTTCAAAAATTGATTTATACAACCAGTTTACAATATTCTTATTTTTATATTTTGTATTAATTCTTTTTAATTTATACAATCACTTGCAAAAATAAATAAATAAAAGTAATAGATGGATAATAGTCCAATGGTAAAACCCTCCATTTTATTAATATATCATAACTAGTGGCCGGATTTAAATGCACTTAAAACTATACAAATTACTCTAAAAAATAGCCAAAAATGCCCTTCAAACATGAATTTTACCACAAAAATTACCTTAAAAATGATAAAAATTACCTTAAAATGCCGTATATTTTTTTATTCAATTTGTAATTTATAAATAAGCTATAATTATTATTTATTATTTTATTAAAAAGAAAAAAACTATAATAATATGTTTTAGCCATTTTGGGAAAATATTATTCATTCTAAACATACCAAAATATATATTAAAATTTATGTAAAATTAAAACTTTAAGTAAGCCTATTGTGCTTACTAAATTTTGAGCATTGCATTAAACAATAATATATTGTTTAATATGTTCAAACACCAAAGATTTTCTTTTATCCGAATAATTTATAACATATTTAGGGTTATGAGTTTAAATTAACTTACGTGGAATTTTCATTTGGAAATAATCTAGTTTTCACCAATAATATATATTTTTATATTTGCATAGAAGTACGATGTAAACTTTATCTACATCTATATCTCTCTCAGTCTTCTTATTATAAGGAAAACAAATTTGATTAATTTTGAATGTTGAAATAAGACGGAGTATAAAAGATGAAGGTTACACACATATACTTGTATACAGGTAAAAAATAAATAAATACGTTACTTTAGTCAATTGGATTTAAGACTCGATTCATATATTAAGTATATTATAATACTACGAGTACCTATAACAATTAATATTTGCTTAGTTTTGTCAATGTTATAGGCAAAAATATACTTTACTGTACTATTGTGGTACTTATAGCATAGCTTAAAATACGTATATATATTGAATATTATAATTACAAAAGTAATTAAATTATATACAATATTAATATGTGTTTTTAAACTAAAACAATTTCAAAATCAGTGATGTAGCCAGGATTTTTTTCGGGGAAGGCTGATCAATTTTTGTAAAGTACAATTTAAGATTTTTGTAACAATTTTCATTAACCATTAAAAATTCAAATAATTTTTAAATATTCTTGATATTTCGGAGAGCTGCAGTCCACTCTGCCCTCTCCCTGGCTACGCAACTACTCAAAAATGATAAATTAATATTTATATATTATATTATATGGTATATTTATATGTTATATTAAAATGTAGTATAATTTTAAATAGGCTTTACTATATCACAAAATAATTTTATTAATTTGACTATGTACTTGTGTAAGAATATGACTACCAATATCTTTTAAATTAATTAATATTTTCACAAAAATCATGTATTTCAAAACCTTGGCTTATTAATTTAATAGATATATGTGTCAATGTATACAGAATATAGCGTTTAATTACTTATACTTGTACAGACATAGATATATAGTATACACTATATATTATTAGTTTCTAATAACTAAAAAGTAAAAACTGGTCTAATTTATAATTGTTTTTTATCTTAATTAAATTAGTTTGCAGAATTTTGAATATAACTTGATAAAAATAACTTTAATAATATAATTTTATCTATATAATGTTGAGATTATTATATATTTAAATTAATTATGTACCTGATTGTTTTAATCAAGTATGACTATTATAAAAACAAATTGTTTTTTATATTACCTACATATATAGGCATATGAGGACAATAATGCATATTATTCAGGAGAAATTTCCGGATCAACAAACATTAACATCATCAATAATATTTTCCATTTGCTTTTTCTTTTTTCAAATTTAATTTATATAATAATTAAACATTTAGAATTTTACGGTACCATTTACTGTTGAATATATAATATAAAAACTAATAAAAAAAACATGGTTGTTTTAATGCCATTAATAGTAGGTAAGTAATTGTATAATATGCGTATACATAACACTGCACAATGACAATATAATCACGACTTACGAGATTATTCGTAAATCGAACATTAAACGCGTTTATAATATTATGATAATAATATATAATAAATATATGTACTTATATACTACTGGTACAATTTAGTACAGTGATTCCAAACTGTGGATTGTGAATATATTTTTATTTTTTAGTGAGTTGTGTAAAGTTTTAAAATATACTTATATATTTTTATATTATTATAAATTATTTAATATTTGATAACTATAAAATATATTTATACATAGAAAAAGAAAAAATGTATTTAATGTTCAAGTACAGCATTTTTCATGTAACCAACTATTATTCATTTTTTTTACTTTTCGTAGTTTGGTTTATCATTTATTGTCAATCGTTATTCGCGACGATTTCATGTGTTATCACGGCGCCTGTCAGACTAAAATATATCAAATTTACTTAGGGGAAGGCGGGGTAAGTCCGTACGAGAGGCAAAACCGTATGATAAGGTTTTTTGAACAATAAGTCAAGATAGAAAAAAAATTATTGATGTTTATTTGTCCATGACCGTTATTGTTATTGTTATCGATAACTATTAACCTCATTTTTAACAAATTCCCGCTCAAATTCTTGTTATCACAAAATATGTGTTATCACTATTTTTTTTTCATATATTGTCATTTAAAACTTTTATACTTGTATTAGTTTGATGTAAAAAAAAACTACATCAAATTACGCAAAAATAAGAACAGATTATTTAATGATATAATATGGAGGAATGTTGCTTATACTTTTTAGTTAATTGCTGTTAATTTGAATACACTTACTGTGGGGCAAAACCGTTGAGGCAAAAGCGTATGCTATACGGAATTGCCCCAGCGTTTTATACGTGGCTATATTATTACGTGTTATAATTTACTTGATAACTTTTTAGTTTTATTAAAGATGGTTCGTAATTATGTGCGCAAAACAAATCGTCAATCGTGGGATGAGAGTTCAATGTTATTAGCCATTAAAGCAGTAATTGATGATAAAAATAGTTATAACAAAGCATCAACCAACTACAATGTGCCCCATTAAACATTGCAAGATAGAGTTAAAAAAATTAAAAATGGAAAAATAGACTCATCATTACACTTTATAATAATAATATACTTACTGATTTATTCATTTATTTCTAAGGACTAGGTTGCTATAAAAAAGTTTTTAATTTCGAACAAGAAAATGTACTTGCTGAATATATAAAAGATATGGAAAGTCGCCTTTTTGGATTAACTCAGCAAAGTGTTAGGAAACTTGCTTTTCAGCTTGCAGATAGAAATGGTATACAACATACATTTAATACGCACACAGGCTAACCTAACCTTGGGAAGGGGGGATATTAATATGTATTACAAAGGGTGCCTATTATATTTCTACTATTTTAGATTATAAAACTATCCATACGGTTTTGCCCCAAGACTAATACGGTTTTACCCCACCTATGGGGCAAAATCGTATTTTTTGGTACTTTCAAAATTTGGATTTTTTTTTGAGTTCAAGTTAAGATTTTTTGAAAATTCTTCAATATTATTGAAGCTAACAATATTTGTGATATATTTACCCAATCCAGTTTCAAATTTTTCAAATGTTGTAAGTTTAACAGTGCCTAGAAGTTAGTAGTACGGTTCTGCCCCGCCTTCCCCTACTATAGATAACGATAAACAATATGAAACAATAAATTATTAAAAATGGATCATTACGCATGTTGGATCATTAAAATTTAAACATTGTCCATAAAATGAGTGTATGTAAAGTTTGGGAACCTCTAGGCTCTGAGCTAGTATAAATAATACGAGTAATAAGTATAGAATACTTGACTATTTGTGCCAATAAAATGGTCGAGTAAATAATAATGTCTTATACAAGTTTTTAACTTATTTGTACACTCCGTCTTCTTCTGGTCCACATCAGTGCCATACTATATACGATGTACCCATCGCGTGCATAATTAATTTTTTTTTTTTAATTAAAATAACAAGCCGTTCGACGGACTAGCAATTAGTGCGAGTGTTGGTGTGTTGCAGATCATATTAAATTTCCAAGAACATCTACAATGCACATACACATCATAATAATATTTATATACTTGATAGAATTATGCTCATATATTATATATATTATATTATACGGCAGTTGGACGACGGTGTGTAAATGGTTTGTACTTGTACAGGACCCAGGACTAAAAGATTTTTATTTTATTATACTCGACGGAGATAGTTATTACTTATTAGTTAACTTAGGTGGTCGATATTAAATGTTAACGGTAATCGTGCTCACAAAAAAATGTATTTTTAGTTCTATGATATAAGATAATATATTATAATATCATACACCTATAATATTATGGTATATGAATATTGACGAACAATCAAAATATCAGTTTATTTTTTATCAACCATCATTATTAATTATAATTTAACTTAGCTATACTGCGTGTATGGTGTATCTATATCATATGGACATTCCAAACACTTACCACTTACGTAATTTTCAGTTAAACGTTTAACGTATTAAAATAACTACGTCCTAGTCTGACTCTATGCCTTTAAGGAGACCTATAACAAACGAGACCTGCTGCAGCTGCCTAGAAAACAAATTGACCGTATCTATAACCTGCACTATATATAGATAATATTATATCTAAATCGTCTAATGAGCATAGCGTGATTTAAAAAAAATATATCATCTTATATTTTACGAACGTCAGACGTACATTAAAATTTCATTAAGTTTCTTTTTTGATCAAATTTCATTTTTATTTTTTAGATTAGTTTACACTTAAGAATTCACACTTGTTCGTTCTTCACTGATGATGTTTTTACTAATAACAAACACAAAACCGAGGAATTCTGTTGTACGCTATTATAGCAATACTGCAAGAGTTCTGGACCCTTTTAATATTTTTATTCTATTTCTATAATGTGTACCTCTATATTATGGCCTCAAAACATATATACGAATAAATATATATAAACATATTGTACATTTATAAAAAATTAAAGATTCTCTCGTTCATTTAATTTCGCTTTTTCATTGTATTAATTATAATAACTACACTTTTTATTTTATTTGTACCTACCTAATATATTATTTTTGTTCAATATATTTATGTATAATCTGGGTAATCCAGCTATATTATTTTGATTCAGTGGTACCTACAGTCTACTCTAGAAGTTAATAGTTTTATAAAATTTATAAATTTTTTTTTTTCATTTATTCAAAAACGCAGTTTTAATTGTAATATTAATAAGCTTTTATTATATTTAATATATGATGTATATAATATAATTAAAATATTACGTAATATTATGTGACGTCTATAAATTATAAAATATTAATACAATAATTTTTGTTTTAATTTGTTCTAAAAATTAATTTTATTCTATCCAAAAATTATGCCAAATGCTCAACTAACGGTACCTACTATTTATTTTATAGTATCACTATCACAATTTCTCTATTTTAAAAATAATAAATGATTGTCTGATTAATTTTGGGGCATTTTAGAGAAATAATTTTATATAGTTTGAAATTTGAATTCAACTTTGTGCATCGGTAAGATAGTTACAATAATAAAACTCGAGTTAATATAATAATTATAATACATTTTAAAAATAAATAAATAATTATTTAATTTAATTTCTAAAAATAGATAAACAATATCTACAGAATATTAGGTATACTCGTAAGCATAGTTTGGCTTGTGTAGATAAATACAATTTAGGGAATTCACAATAACATAATACATTAATACATATTTTATTTCTTGTTGTAAGAAATTTCAGCTTTCAAAGGTATAAAATCACTTTCAGTATTCAATTTATTATATAGTATATACAATATATAGTAATTATTTATTTTGCTATAGTAATTAATAGAAGTTAGTAGTTAATATATAATACTTAAATCACAGAGTTACGCTGCAACAATACTACTCTGTTATAAGGGAGTGCGTATACTCAAAAAAGTATATGTTTATAAAAGTAAACGTTTTAAGGTGTTTTTTATTTTCGACCCAAGAATATTATTATTTTATATATCGTTGAAGTGTATATTTTTCTATAAATATTTGTAAAACGGATTTTGTCGCGTATTATCGCTTACAAAAAGCATTATGTTGTTTATCATTATATCTAATCTAAAACGACTATCAGTACGCATTCGACTGTCCACCATCCACCACCACAAATATATCTAAGATAATACCGTAAACTCAAATTAACTTATATAGTTCACTATTTAAGTTTGCAAAATAACATGTATCATTATTAAAATATATTCAAATTATCCGTTCCGCGCGAACTATCCACCAACACTATTCCGCGTAACCCCTACAGAAGGCGACTCAGACGTGTATCTGGTGTCGTGACCTGCTAAATTAAAATGATTATTCCCTCCCTTTCCTTTGTATTCAATCTCATACTCTCTTACTAACGTACTAAAAACTAAGTCCTACCCAAGTGCCTCCAATTCTTATCTTCTATCACTCAAGCCAGTTACCTCCATCACATATACGGCTTATACGCTTATTATAAAATAATAATTACAGATCGTGTATTAAATTAAATAATAAATGTTAAAAAAAATTATCGGTTGTTTTTTTTTGCTTTTTTTCTTGTTTTTATGGTTTTATCATTTTTTGAGAAGTTTTTTCTTTTACTCTTTGAGAATGACTTATATTATTTTTACAAAATACGATAACTCCATACCTATGATTTTTAAATTTTATACTATTAGCAAAAAATTAAATCAAAATAAAATATTAAACTTATTTTATTAATAATGTTCTCTCAGTAAAAAGAACCAAATAATTATTTTTGTAATTACCTAATTAAGTACTAAAATACAAAACATTTAAATTAAAATAATATTAATTAAGTAAAGGTTGATTGGTAAATTCATAATAAATTAATAAAAAATAACATAAATAATAAACATGACCATTAAATAATAATAAATAATAACTCATTAAAAAAGTGACTAAAGACCGTTTCATTAATATAATGTAGTTAGTACCTACGTTTTTCCAGACTAGTTTTTTATTTTGTAATTTATTATGTGTTATTATCAACCAACAAAACAGTGTGATAGTATAAATTTTATCATCAGTTTTTTAATTTAACAATCTTAAAGATCTATACTATGGACTATGATATATTAACTAAAAAAATATATCTTTATCGTTTTTAACTACTTGCATGATTCATATAACTGAGGTAAAAAAATAATTGTTTTTTTAAAATCCGATTATAAAGTGAGACAGACAACCTCATGAATTAAATTGCATTACATACATTCTCTTTATTATTTTTGATACATTTATACTTGCCTATATAAACATATTTACATATAATATACATTTGTAATATACCTAGGTATGTTTCAAAAGCAGTTTACCAACTGTGCTTAAAATTACTTTTTTATATACTAATTTTAGGGTCGATAGACGAATCACGGTCAAAACATTTTACAGTACTTAAGGAAAACTTATTAGTTAATTATAACTGTATGATAAATAAATAGACTAACAGATTTTTTTTGCGAGTGTTAACTACTAATACATAATTATATATCTAATATAAATAATTTTTTTCTTCACATTTAACAAGGTACTTGATTTGCGTGATTAAATATGCGTAATAAAAATAAAATTTCATAAAATGCACGATATTTTTATTAAATATACTATAATCAATCACTTTAACCAATATTCAATTGACCAATAAATAAGTTTTTAATTTTCAAAAATGTTAGTGTGTAGATTGTTTATGTTGATGTTGTTGAAATTAGATCAAACAACAACATTTTCATATCTTAAATTAGGTAAATTTAAATTCAAGTACAATTGGTATACTGATCATAAACAAAAACTTTGTTTTAGGTGCAATATTAGTCCATGCTCGTTTTAAATAATAATTAGGAGGGTAAATGTGGTAATTATGTAATATCGTCGATGTACACTATGGTCATGATATTACATACCTATATTATTGTACTATAATGGTCAATGACCCACTATGTCCAGAATATATATAGTTATAGTACCTATAGGTAAATTACGGCCGTTTTTGTCGCGACGAATCGATCAATCGCGAATATATTCATAATATTAAATAAATTATAATATTAGTAGCTAAAAATAACGTCACCGCAGTATAATTCTAGAACCTAACTGGAGTTAGAATATTGACTTCGTTCGGTTAATGAACAACAATACATTTTTTAATTTTACCTATAATATTTACTAAATAGTTGCGAACCTTTGTGTCCTTCAAAATACAGTTTTAAAAAAAAGCATTACTATAATATTTGTATTAATATTGTATGTACCACAGACTATAAATAGTAGATACAAAATGATATTATATACTTATATTTCTAAAACATTGTAAGACTGCGTATATGTATGTAGAAAGTTTAAACATGTAACCCGCGAAGAACTTCCTTTTTGATAATTCGTTATTACTATATATTTACAAAAATATTCTACTATATTACCTACTATATACTTGTATAATATTTCAGTTGTAATAATTTTGGACTTAATATTTCATTTTCGAGTAAGGCATCTACGGTATGTACGTATCACATCGTTTCTTATCCTTCTCGTTGAAACTTAATATAGGTTATATAGTCGAGTTTCTGATCAATCATCGATATAATATAATATTGATATTATGTATTATTACATATACAAATGAGTAATGACAGATGTAAAGAAATATAATTTCAAAATAGGTTTTTAATTAGAAACATATTAAAAATAAAAATACATACTTGTGAGATTTGGATTTTTATTAAAAAAAAAATCAAAAGTTTATAAATATAACAGTGAGAGATTTGTAAATATGCAAATTGAAACAAAAAAACGGGATTAAAAGTTTCCAATAATAATTTATTATTAAAAAGTTTTAGCATAACCTGATTTAACTTTAAATAATAATAATTATTCATAAATTATATACACTTTATAGAAAAAAAAATAATCCATCTGTCGGGAAAAAAATTCTATGCATAATATATAATATTATGCATCATAAATTATTCTTTAAATCTAAAATTAGTTATAAGCGATTTTAATCAGGAAATCTCTTTGATTTGAAAAAAAAAATTAAAAATATTAACAGCCCTTCGAAAAGATATATTTTGTAATACAAATAAATAATCATTCAGAATTATTATAGGGTTATTAGTTATTAGTTATTAGTTATTAGTTATTACTTATTATAGTAATTACTAAAATATAAATAACAACATTAAACTATTTCAAATTAAATAAAGATTCGTAATAAATCTTTGTCATTTGAATCCCATTATATCTGCAGAAATTCAGGATCATAGTCTCTGGATAACAATTAACAATTAATAAATTAAAAATATACAGCTTCTATTTTCAAGTTTTAAGTATAATTATTTTTTTCTAACAGAAAATGGTCTCCTTCGGTATGTGTTTTGTCAACATATTTTTTAATGATGGTATTATCGAACATTAAACTTCATATCATCATTCACAAACCATCATTGAAGTCTTGACTAGAGAAGTAGTTTATCGTAAATATTTTCATATTATTCATAAATTCATTATTATAATATTTTATACCCTTACCCAACATGAGATATTAAACGTCCTAACCTTAGAATATGATAATTTAATTTAATTTTTATAGTATTTATGATATTAATCAATTTAAAATATGCAAATATATTTGTGACTTTAACTTTAAATATTTTTTAGTAAATAATAGTTTTTATACAATTTGCATTTTTCTTAATAAACTAAACTATAATATTATATCGTTTTCATAATTAAACTGTTATCAAAATGTCGACTATCTATACAAAAGTCACTTCCAACGTTAAGCAGGAATCAAATAATTCTATTTTGATCACAGTTGGTGCCAATATGGTGGAATTGTTTGACCCCCTCCCCTCGCTAAAAAAAATATGGAAAGTCTCTACAAATAAAAATCTCATTTAGTAAGTATTAAGTAAATACAATTTTGAAATTAAATTCAATACATATCATTAATATCTATATATATTTTATTTAAGTTTTATATTTAAAAACAATGTTACTACGTGATCTAACCATGTAGTATCTTACCACAGATAGCTTCTCTATTTGATTCATAGATACAAATATACAATATACTCATAACTCAAAAGATAATAAGATAATATTGAATGTGAATGATGTATTTATGTAAATATTAATTTAAATTTTTATACAAATTAAATATATTACATATTACATATGTCGATAACTATAGATGATCCAGTTGCAGGGAGTTATGCATATAATGGCTATATATGTCTCACGAGTCAAGACATTTGCAGTCAATATAATTTATGCTATAGGGAAACTGACGACCTTCGCCGCTATAGTTACGGCATGCTCCAAATTTTAGAACGGCGAATTTTTTTTTTATACATTATTATGTATTTTAAAGTTTTAGAAAGTATTTTTTTTTTCATAGTAAATAATGTAAGAATATAACATTTTTATATTTATCTGTCCCGTGAACTCTTTAATTTGTGAAAGTGGCCCGAAAGTCCAAAAAGGTTGCTAACCACTGCTATAGGAGATTCAAGTCACTGTCCCTAAAAATAATTTTTACTACCTTGTACTTATAGTTTTTATAGTATCTAATGCATGTATAATGTATATTATAACAATAGCCAATTTATGTATTACCTAAATATTTTTTTATAATATAGTTCTATTACATGCATTATTTACCTGCAGTGACTTCAGAAACTATATAACTATTATAGTGAGTTTACTGGCAACAGTATTGATTATAATATTCTTGATTTTGTATTATTTCACTAAAATAAATTTATTGGTATGTAAGAATATAAACCAGTAAAGTCTAAAGATACCTCCTTATTCATCGCCAGAGCATTTTGATTTGTAACATGTGGATTTAGTTCAACGAAAATGTTATTACAATCAAATTAAGTTTAAATGTAATTTGCATCATGCTGCTCGCAATGTACATATTTTTTATTGCATTACCTAGTTATCGAAACGTAGTAATATCACATTTATAATAAACATAGATAATAGTTTATTGTTTGAAAATAAATGGATATTATCATTATTATTTATTATCAATAATATTATGCCGGTTGTTAAGTATCTTCTCGTGAAGTGTACCGACTACGGATATGCACAAACAGCGCCTACTACAATGATGTTTGATTAATTATCGATTAATCGTTATCATAGACAAAGCTTTTTATGCAATTCATCGCAGTCTCAAAAAATTCAGTAGTCAGTAGATAGGTACTTATATTTTGTTGAATTGATCGGCGACCGACAATAAACTATTATTTGTGCACTTTAGATGTATTGCATATATTATTATGATTTTTACGAAGGCCACTAACGTCATAAAATTGTGCATTCAGATGACAAAATTGCTTCTACCTTCCGTACAGCACTTACATCGATAATCGACTATCGACGTGCGTGTAAATAATAAGGCACCTATAGACTACACAGTCCTATTGTACTATATATTTATATTACATACATAATGTTCAAAGTACATTTTTAAATATTATGTTTTGTACCTAACCTATAGTCATCTCACGTGCACATTTGCAAGATAATCTATGCTTACGGTTTGTATAGTTACTATACAAGTATCTAAGTAGTAAGTGCACGATTAGTCTCTAGTATGAAACATCACTAAGTTTGCACTGATGATAATAACAACAGTGGTAAAACACGTAGTGTTTACCTATAATAATATGTATTATTCAAAATAAAAACTAAGCAAACGTAGACACAGCGTCGCGTTCACGATGTGATTCACTTGAACTTGCGGTTGTGATGGTAAGGGGGATCTATTAACTTAATGTGGTAGTGTGGCTGTGGTCAACAGACGGATCGCCGTTGCATTTATAGTTTATACCTACGCATAAAAATTATGCACGCGCAGTCTTATATGACAATAATAATTGTAGAAGGTTATATAGTATTACATTTAAAATGTACTTGATATTACATACCTGAACGAGGGTATACGATGGTTTCATCTGGTTTTAGACCTCGAGCACAAAATATTGTTTACATAGTTTGTCTAATATATTATATTCTAAGATTTCAATTAATTATAATAATAATACTAAAATTACACTGTTTCTGAAATCGAGTCGATTGAGTATACTTTTGGGTTGACATTATTATTGTTATTATACATTTATACCTACGTCCCGCGTATGACTGCACTATGGATGGGAAATGAAATAATCGTGTAAAAAATAAATTATTTAGTTTATATGCGTGAATTTTGTTATTATTATTACTCGTAATATTACGTTATATTTATTTCGTTTACGTTTACTGTTGCAGTACTGTAGTACAGTGTTGGAATTCCTTTGCAATCGCAACGACGCATTACGGACGGTTTATAATACTAATTGATGTGACGTATCTTCCGAGCGATTATCATTGTACGAGACAATAAGTGATGTATTATTGCATTAAAATTTATATAAACAAAACCCAAATGCTAACTCAGTATATTGTAGAGTTGCGGATACTGTATAATATAGAGTATGATTTTAATGTTAGCTCATCGCGCTGCGGATCGTAGATTGTTGTTCATGTAATATAAGCAAAATAGTATAGTAATAATAAATTGTTCAATATACTACAACGTACAAACCCATAAATAAATAAATAAATAAATGAATAAAATAACCAAGTGTCCAAGTGCATATTATTATTTATTATTCACTAGCTATTATTAATTATTAAACTAACTTTATTAACATGTATTTATTTAGTCAAAGCGGATCATAATAGAATATTTTTATTTTGTCTCCTGACTCCTTTCAACGCAGATATCGATTTATTTTTCGTCCTATTAGAAATAATAGTTTTGGAGTGCTGGATTTTCGTACTCTAAAGGCAGGCATGAATTCAGCAATTTTCTACATATAACTGAAAACACGTTGATTGAAAATTCAAGTAAGTTTAGTTCCATTGTAATCGGGTGTATCATTTTCACCAATAACCATTGTGTAATAAATAATACTATAGATTATATTAAGTTTATAAGAAAAATGTTTAACCGCTTATTAAATGTATAAATATAGAGAGGTTATGAAAACGAATATCATCGACGTGGAACACAAAATATTTTTAACACAGGAAGAATACTAGACATTCCAAAGTTTGTTTAGGCATTTTTGTCGTACCTACGTTTATGGGTTATAGCTCATTGACCGCAAAACTAATATTGTTTTTTATCTTTTGACTGTCGAAGCGGGCACCGGAGGAAAAATACAATCTTTTGTGATACATATTATTATTTTATACGTGTAGGTACTATTATTCGATGTATTTTACCTAGTAGGTACCTACGTTATTTGAACGATTTTTTATTACTATTTATTCAGAGATCGTCAATGTACATAAATATATTTATATATAATATAGTCTTAGATAGGTTGCGTGTGTTGATTCTTTTTTTTCAAAAACTAGTTTCGACGACTCTTTTTAAGGTGAATTCCAATTCTGTAGGTTTCGAATTTAAACGTTTGTTCGATGTTCCGAGAATAAATTCCACAAACACTATCAATCACGTAGGTATATACGCATAGATAGAGAGAGAAGAAAAAACGTATTGTTTAAAAGCTGTTTTTGATGGCGTAGTGGTGAACGTGTACATAATATTATTATATTATGTAGTACGCGTGCGAGTATAATATTGTAACTATTTATTGGTTCGGGAATCCAATTATAAGTTTTCTTTTGTTGACCAGTCCTCGTATAATATTATTACTATTACTATTATTATTATTCCCTAGTTATAGTGCTATATTATATCAGTTATATACCTATAATAGGACATCGTGTAATGCACAACATAGTAAACTTTACCTTTAAAATAACCTTTAGAAGAACCAATATTTTATTATGTTATTTTTTAGATTATAATGAATCGATCTATTATCAAAGATAAAGATAAGAATAAAGAATATTATCCACCCCACCCCAGTTGGATTCTTTTTATCTTAATTTAAAAACACGTCGAGTGTGTATGAATTTTTCCATATTTGTTATACATTTTATAACTCATAATTTACTTCAAAAATAAGATATAATAAAAATTCATCTTGAGGAAGAGGGGCGAATAGTACCCTAAAATTTAATAGTAGTTCAATTTATTCAAATATTAAAAATATATCCCAGTAAAAAAGGTTTTTCTGAACGTAATAATTGCTATATGTTATGCTTATACATCAGTAAAACAGTCAACAGAGACAACACATACTAGTATATGTGTGCAGATGGTATTACTTTTATTAATTACTTGATAATATGATAAATAAGTTGAATAATATTAGGTTCTAAGAAATAAAAATTACCGATAACTGCGAGTACTACTTATGTTTAATAATACGATCACTAGTTTCAAAATAAGGGTGGGACGAACAATTGAAATGTCTCATAAATTTACAATATAATATATTAATATATATATATATATATAAATACAATGTTATATTTTTGTATGTCGAGTGTACATTATAATATTTTATCATATAATAAATCCTCAATAATTAAGATAGTCACAATTCGCACTTGGTTTAAAAATATTAAAAAAAAACATTACAAATAAAAGGTGTCTTATTAATTTTTCTTACCAATGGATTTTAATTTTTTATAAACTTACCTGTTTGTTCAGAAACCAGAAAAAACTGCAAAATGAAGGTTTAATAATTTCATTAACATTTGAAATTAAGAAAAAATTAAAAATACATCAATGTAAAAACTAAAAACCAATATTAATCGTTCTTTTCAGCTTAAAATAATTTTTAATACCCAGTAAAGACAAAAAAATATAAAGTAAAATGTTTAAAATGTAATATATTAAGTATTTTCAACTAAGTCATAAAATATAAATTTATAAATAATATCTTAAAATTATTCTAAAAATTGCTCGGCTATTTTTGGGCAATATCAATAGTTGTTTAAACATTTTTTTTTATATGTGGCCGATTTATCGCAGGTGATGTAAACTTTTAAAAATATATTTATGTATAATATAGGTAGTGATGTTCGTGTAAATAAATGATATTATTAAACGAGGTAGATTAAAAAAAAATCAAATTATTTGGAAGCGTATTTTGGGGAATTGTTCAAATCAAATAATATAATATCGCTTGAAAATTATATTGTTGTAAATCGATCTTCGGATTGTGAATACAAAAATTATTATATTTCCAACCATCTACGGACTACATCAGATAACATATTGATGCTTATAAATTGTGATCCTGAATTATATAATTTATAATATGTTATACTTATAACTTTAAATTAGTTTATATAATAATTCATCATATTATAATATAATATATTATGTTGTACAATATGTATATAAATATACTGTGTATATTTAATATGGTAGGCGATAAGTTATTGGTAGTAGAGTAATCTCTTAACATATCAAATTTAATTAACATATATTATATAATATTTTGCTTTTATTATTGATAAATCATATTATATAGTTGACGATGTTCGGTTTGGGGTTATAATATTTATAGGGAACACTCATCTGTATGTCAAACGACACATACACTTGCTGAATAAATGTTAAACTTAAATATTCTTTGATGTTGATCAGCTTATCGACAGATAATAAGCAAAATCACATAATTCACTTGATACAGTATATCAGATACAGGTATATACCTATATACTCTATAAGACTACCGTCTTTTCAGGATCATGAATAATAAATAATTGATAGAATAGTTTAAGACAATTTATAAATGTGCTATCGACATGTATACAACTTTATATTCACTAAATGTTTTTAATAGTTCGTCAACACTGCAACTATATTTTTTTCAGTGTTACTTATTGATAAAAAATTTTCATCTTCTGTTAGTATTTATCTTATCCTACTTTGTTACCAACAAATACAATTCATCCAAATTTATAAGCAATTTTGGAATTACTAGGTATCAAGTGAATATTATACATTTTTTTTTCTAATACGACTTATATTAGTGGTACTCGGGATACTCTACCGATAAAAAAATTGATAAAATTGAACTAAATTCTAAGACCCAAATATTTTCAAGTAAATTATCAAACAAATTGAAATAGAATACAAATTATTCTTGTGGGTGCAACTCGAAACTATAGTGTGTCAATATGAACGTATTATAAGAAAACTACGAACTCAATTTGATGGTATTCACGAAGTATATTATTTTTCTTTTTATAAACTTAAATTGTATATACCTCTATTTATTTACCATTTGAGTTAATTATATAGAGGTAGAAAAAAATACGTACCTATAAAGGAATAATTAAAAAAAAACTGATATCGACAAGACTACTAGAGAATTCTCCCTAGAAAAAATGCATTTTTCGTCATATAACTTATACATAATATACGCCTATATACATTTTACATATTTAAATAATAATTAACTAAAAACAGTTTTCAATTTATAATATGATGATTTCAATTTTCATTCATGCGTTTGTAGAAGTAATATTTCTATAAGAATAAACAAAATAAAATGCTTAACTTATACATGTTCATAATCAGGGCTAGGATTTTATGGCATTTGCTAATTATTATAGGATACATATAAAAATAGCAGAGTGAACTATAAATTTGTTTTATGCACCAGGTACTCCAAATATGAAACCTTTTTTATAATTATTCTAAGCTTAACTTATGGACAGCATAGTATTAAATTTTCAATTCTTAGCTTTTGATAGTAAAATATTTATAAATTTTTAACTACCAAATAGTGAAAAATATTCATGATTTTGACGAATTTTTGTCAATATTTGAACTTCAAATGCTAATAAAAAAAAATTGTGCCTATGTATTTTTATAATTTTTGAATGAGAGTTAGAACAAGTTATGTGGACCCTTCAATTAAATTTTCAAGTAATTTGTCCCAGCTAATTTTTTTTTATCAACATTTATAAAAAATAAATTAAAAAAAATTGAAAATTTCAATTGTCTATAAATAGCTCAAAAAAAGTCAAAATGTTTTGAAAATAAAATCACGTAAAGAAAATGGCAATCTAAATAACTGGTAAAATTTTCAAGTATTTACGACATATACTGTTTGAATAACAACAAATATCAAAAATCGTTTGAGGCTAAACCGTTATTTAACGCGGTATTGTAAAAATTTAAATTTCAAACACTCATAAAAATTTTTTGTCTGAATCCGGTTGAGTTTTTTTTACAGATAATTGAAGAAAAATGTATGGAGAACCTTGTATCAAATTTTCAAAACTTAGTTATAAAAGAAAAAAATTTTACGAATTTTCAACCACAAAATTACTTGCCAATTTTCGCAATTTTGACGTATTTCGTATAAATTCGAACTTTAAGCACTTATAAAAAAAAATTGTGACTAACGATTTCTGATTTTTTTTTATAACTTTAAGAACAACTTATAAGAAACCTTGTATTAAATTTTCAAGATTTTCTGGCCGGCCAAAAAATTTTTATCGTTATTTAAAAAAAAAATACTAAAAAAAATTAAAAATTTCAATTGTCTATAAATAGCTCAAAAAAAGTCAAAATTCTTTGAAAATTTACCTATGTATGGAGAACGCTAATATAAACATTTGGTGAAAGTTTCAAGTATTTTCATCTATTAGTTTTTGAGTTATAGCAAAATAAAAAATTCGATTTTGTCGAAAACTGGTTTTGCGTAAAAAATCCCGTTTTTCCGTCATTTTTTTTATGTTTTTCCCGACTCATTTAAAAAATATTGAAAAATTTTAACTTTTGACCCCCCAAAGTACCAACTAGATTCGATTTCCTTTTCAAAGAGGGGCTGAAGTCCAAAATCGAAGCATTTTTACTGCTCCAAATGTTGTCGTCAGACACAAAAATAAAAAAAAAATAAAAAAAAAAAAAATAAAAAATAAAAAAAAAACACACATCATTGTAAAATCAATACATTCATCACTCCGTTCAGAATCTAAAATACCCATATTTTCGTTCATATTAAAGTCTATTTTTAAATATAGTCTGGCGTATTGACCTATCAAACAGTAATTATTATAAATATAAGTTTTTTTTAATTACGAACAGAATACATTTTTATTTTTGCTATTTTTCATGTTTTTAGGGTATATATTTTAATATTATAGCGCTTATTTCATTTATTTTTAGTGCTATAAAATCCGAGCCCTGTATCATAACATTTAAATTTTTATGAACCTAAGACATTTTTATTGTTTTGTAAATAATGTTGCATAGACAATAATAATCAATTAATCGATTAAATAATGATTTTTCATGATCAAACGAATATAGATGAAGTGTAGAACGTTTTATAACGACTTTCATATACTCATTTCATACTTTAACTTCTATTAAACCCCCCGATATACTGCATTTCGGTTAATTTTAAATCACCTAAACTCATTATGTACAAATATTAGTGAATTATATTTCAATTTACATACATTCTGTTTGTATTGACTGTACAGAATACTGCGTGTTTAGTATAATACATTTTAATATATATTATTATGTTATGATACTATTAATTATGTAAAAATATCAGCTATGATATAAATATGTAACACAACATCATGCACGCAGTGACCGGTGACCGTGAAATACGCTTTGAGGTACAACCGTATTGGAGTAAGTGAACACCGGTTAACTGAAACCTTATACGTTTCCTACGTATTAAATGTATTGTACGTTATTATCCTGTATTTAATGTTTCGATACATCGATTGGGAGAGCTGTGAATCATGAAAGTGTAGAATGTAAATGCTAAAATGCTATAAAATGAATAATTAATGCTTAAACAATAAAAAATAATAATAATATTTTTTTATGACATATTTTATAATTATTCATTTACAAGATCGTGGGAAAAATTTATATCTAATAATCAGGATTTACATTTATTTTATTCAGAAATTACACCTAAAATAATACCTACCTAAAATATGTTTTGTATTTATAACTAATTTGTTTTATAAACTTATGTAGTTATGCTTATAAAATAGAAAATACTGTAGTAAGTACCTACTCATCGTACTGTACAAAAAAAACGACATTGAAAATTGGAGCTGGCTATAGAGGTCAGTGACTTACGTATATTGTAAATTATAATGATCGTAGTGCATCTACCATAAAAAATATAAAGATCGATTTATCTTCTAAAAAATTGGTTAAAGAAAAAAACTTTAAGTAAGAATGCACTTATTTAAGTACCTTATAAATTTTTAAGTTGTATAAATATTTGGTTAATTCTCAAAATTATTAATAAGTATGTAAGTAAATGAAAGTAAATTGTTTAAATAAAAATTTAATTAAAGCAAACGTAATTTTAATGAATATTAATTTTTAAGTGTGTGCATGATGTGCCGTAAAAGTAAGGCAGGATTTGATAACACAATGTAAATTTTTTGATCGTATGCTATACAGTAAAGTTATACTCATAGGCGGATATTGGGGGGGACTTGGGGGGCTTAAGCCCCCCCAGAACGTAGTCAAGCCCCCTCGGAAGGTTCTAGTATCTTTGAAGTGTCTAATAATGTGTTGACGCTAATGGATATGGTAAAAATGTTAAGCCCCCCCACGTATATGACAAAATATCCGCCTTTGGTTATACTATGCTTTTAATATTGATAACTAAGAAAATTGTATTCATTGAGTAAATATTAATAAATTACTATTTAATATGTCCGTATATATCTATATATTTATTAAGTATAACTAAACTTGTAGTTTTTAATTTTATTAATATTAGAGTGTTTTTAAGTGAATCAAATAAATATAAATCCCAATTATTTATTTTTCGTGAAATTTTTTCCTCTAACCATACCTTGTCCGTAAACCGTACATCATTAATTCGAGCAATGTTTGATCGAAAATAATTATATACCTATAGTTTATAAAATATACAGCCAGCAGTCGTGTATATGCAAATTTGCCACTGGCACAAAGACAAATCGGTTTATATGTAAAAAAAATTCAAGTTTAATAAAACATAATAATTAAACACTATATATATATAACGTCTACAATAATATTACTATTATTATTATTTCAACATAATTATTCATCTTTAAAAATATAATGTTACGATTACCCCTCTCTCCCCCATCAATACACGCCAGGATGCACTTGTATACCTACTTCATGTGAATCACACAAACATATTATTAACAATGCAATAAGTTAGAGGTATTACTCGGTTCATATAGATCGGCATAATTAATACATTGTATTCTTTTCAATTGCTATTTGTTTTTTATAAAAGAATATTAATTTTTAACCTGAAAAAATTGTAAAATATGTTAATATATTAAGTACCTATACGTATTACCTATATGATTATAATTTATAAATATTGGTGTATAATAGTAATAATAATAATATAAAGGCGTATTATGGAGTGCTGCTATGACATATGGTTTATAATATTAATAAAAATTTAAGATCTTAACAACCAGTCTATATTGACGTACCTACTATACCTATACCAACATTATATTGTTATTATTTTACATTTTAGCGCAAATAAATTTTTTCAGTTCGTTTCGTTGTAAAACTTGTATTTCAACAATAATATTATTGAGTCAAGTAAAAACGCATTGTCCGACAGAAATTACCGACCTATCTACTTGGACTGTGATAATAGTAATAATAATAATAATATAACGTGAACGTGATAACTTGAGAATCATAGTTAGGCACTGTTGTTATTTTTTGGAAAATTAAACACGTTCCACGGAGAACTCTGTCATAGACATTTAATTTATTTAGGTTTATTTTTTCATTGTTGTAATATTTTGATAACGCATGTATTGTAGGCATACAATATAAAATATATAGTTGTACTTGTACCAATACACACACGCGTACCTATATATGCAATGTAAAATGTTTTTATAGTGTGTTATTATTATTGTAATGTACTTATATAAAAAAATTTTAAAAAAAATATAGTAAAAACTAATAATACAATGAGCTTTTTTTTTATCAGACGATAAAACGTTTTAAGTGCATACGTTGTTGTCTGCCATCGGGGACCCCGTGCGCATCTCATGAAATATGTTCGGGGTGCATAATTTATCGCGAAACGTCGAAACCCGTACCCGCGGTAACTATACTACCTATGTTATTGTATATGTGTGTATATATATATATAAGTATATATTATATAATATGTACGAACTCTATCTTTATGGTATAACTACATCATGTTATACGTAAAATCTATATACCTACATACACTACGAGTGTATTATGCACACTATCCGTTCAGATGTGCAGTGTAATATACACCTATACACGCATATATACAAATAACAATATGTACTCGGAGTTTCGCACATACATTATATCCCGAATGATGATAAACATCGCAAGTCGTCAATCCTCCACGACGTTGATTACTATCGTCATCGGTCCATAATGTAAGCCCATTAAAAAATATAACGTTTTAAAAAATAAAAAAAATATTGACAAAATCGAGACGAGTAACACCGATGCACCACCACGAGTGCAATACCGATGTTTATTCGTTGGACATATTTTTACTAGTCCCTTTTAATTATTTAAATATATGTACATGTGTAAATTATGTGTGTTGTCGCTATTAAATATAGTATTGTGAATAAAGGTATTATACGTACGATCGAGTGCGCGTGCATTTAAAATGCATTGGCAATTAAAACGATCGTTCAAGGTTAAACATTATATTATATGACGAATTAACCTAGACACTACGCGTATAAATTAGCGTACTCGTATGCATGTGCGTATATGTTTATCATAATAATAGATAGCTTTGTGATTCGGTTATTCGTTCGTGCTGTCTCGGAACGAAATATTCAAACCCAAATGTATTTCGTCTAGTGCAGCGGAAGGCCGTGTGCATGTGAGTAGCGAGTGCAATTATTATTACTATTAGTATAATAGTATAAAGTTATTATTATTATTATACCTATTGGCTATGTCGTTCGGGCGGTACTATATCACGGACGCTCATTAAAAAGCAAAATTTTAAATAAAAAAATGGACATTGCATTACGACGACAGAATCTTATGGGAGAGGCTCGCATTTAGGTGGCCTTGGTTTCGCTGCACCGCCGCTGTTGCATCATGTGCGGTGTTACACCGGGTGCATGCCAGTGCATATACATTCTATCGAAACGTACAGACCATAGTTCATCATATTATCTTATAAATTTAATACTGCTATAACATTGTAGAATAATATTAATATTAATCAGATTTTATTATATAAAGTACTGAAATTAAAAAGTACTGAAATATGTGTAATAAATTATAATATGTCTATGACCTAAAAAAAAAAAATCTTAAAATATGCGCGATAATGTGTCGTAATGACAAAAAATTGCAAGAAAAAAACGTTTATTTATTATCTTCTATAAAAATCAAATTTTACTTTGTGTATTATAAATTAATAAAAAAAAATTAATTTGAATGATATCGATTAAATGCAACTATTCAAAATTATCTGGAAAAAGAATAAATATTTTAAGATATTTTTTTTTATCTATCTATTGACATACCTAACTTGTTACCTGCGATTTATGAAAAATCCAAAATAAATCAAATTTAAGTCATATTAGTAAAAAACAGCATCCAGTTGGTAAATTTATATATAAAACGCTTAAAAAATATACAACATAAAATTTTACAATTGGAATCTTAAAAATGCACAAGATAATAAACGTATAGCTTTCTCTAATTTTTAAACCTGGATTAAAAAATGGAGTAGTTTTCTCAGTTTTCTGTGGCAATAACAATAAATACCTAACCACCATATTATATTATTCGAGCCCTGGATATTAATGTAAAATTTTATTTTACCCTCGGTATAATATATATTATGAATAATATAACATAGTTCATAATAAAATAATTTTATAATAAATACACACATACTGTAGATAAAAGTAAAAAAAACAACGATCACCACTGTTTGATTATGTCTAGCTTAACATTGAGATTTTTATAATTAATTGTATAGCTATGCATGTATGTCTATACAATATCGCAGACGTATAGTCTCGTCGCACATAATATAATATAACTGCGCGTGGCACGCGTTATAAGTTATATATATATATATATGACTGATAAATAGTGTTAATACAATATTATAATATTATAATCATAAACTTTATTATAAGGTCTGTCTATGAATATAATAAATATATTGATAACTGCGATGTACGGGCAGCTATACCGACATTATTCGCTACTACCTACGGAATAATAAACATAGCATCGTACATTTTACAATACGCGTAACAATTAACACTGTAGGTATAGCCGGTGTTGGGTGTATCCTGTATATTTCTATTACGTGTTGTGCAGTCATATTATTATCTTTCGCAATAATGATAATATCGGCAGTCCAAGGCGGAGAGTCGGAAACCTGACAGACATAAAAATGTCGTATAATAATCAATGAAAATAAAAATAAAAATATATAAGCAACGGTGCGATTGATACATTATTATATAATATGTTATTGCGGTATATTTTATATAAGTACTGTACATAATATTATTATAATATTTTATAGGTAGGCAAATACGTATACAACAATTTCAAGGATTTTGCACGCGCGAACAGAATGATGTAGCCGATATAGGTAAATTATTTTAATAGCGTATAAGCGTGTGCGTGTATAATAATATTGATATCGTGTATAATTTACAGTGTATAATAGAATAAACACTCACTGCAAGTGCATAATATCGTCTGTCCGACGCGTCGTCTAGCGTCAATGGATTGCGCACACGCCCAGTTGAACTTGAACGACGACGGTTTTATTTTTCCTTGTTCACCGACGCCGTCGCGATTTCCGGAAAGGTCGTTATTATTACATTGTTGTTTCCATTCCGTCACCGTCGTCGCACTCAAAACACTGACCGCAAACTGTAGAATACTTACCCCTTGTGTGTCTGCGTTCACGTTCGTTAATCTTCCAGAATGCATGACCAAGATCCGACCGCGTTCTAATCGCGTAACGCTCACACGAAAATTGAAACTATATGTGGGCTTGTAAAGTGCGCCCACGGCAAACAGGTGGTAAAATAAAGAGTGTAGTCCGTTGCACCCGACATTTTTCCGGACATTACTGAAATGGGTATAGTAATATTTGCGCACATAATACCTATCTAAATGATGTTCAATTTATCGATTACTATTTTAAACACTTCAGCGATAGAATGTTGATTTGTGGAAAAGCTGAAAGTTTTGTTAAGTAAATCTATAAAGAAATGGAAGAACCTTATAAATTTCAAACCATAAATTAAATTTTTAGAATATAGTTAAATCAACGCGATGTCTTCGAGGATTTTGGATAATTCGTTAAATGGTGACTATATCATACAATTAATATTACATACGTAAATAAACCTCTGCAATTTACTACATTGTATAAATATACAGAAATGGATATTTCGAAATATGATGTTGGAATATTGGATGCAAAGTAAATTATAAATTAAGTATACGTATTATGTGCAATTCACAATTTTTTCCATTTTCGCAATTTACGTTTGTCTGAAATTATTTATATTCTAATTTTGTTACCCTGTGAGCATATGTATAATCATGTGAAATCGGAACGAAGCATTTGGGAGTCATCAAACACTCATTTAAAAATTAGGTTAGAGACGATCATAACTATGTTTTATATAGCTATTATAGCTGATATTCGATAATGCGATTCGCGAATTTTTCGTTATTTGTTGAGGTGCCTATAAGTGGCGTAGTTATGATTTGGTTCTAGGGGGGGATATTTATTTATAATTAATTGGATAAACATAAAGTGAGGGGCTTTGCCTCCCACACCCCCCTAACAGGTATTCTTTTTAAATATAATTGTATACACAGTTACATTAATACAAAAATTTAATTTTCATAAATTATATTATTTATAAAGTAAAATCCAATTTCCTAGGTTTTTTGGCTAACTCGTTTATTATCTCCTCGCTGTGTCAATATGTACGTTTTTGTGGACAGCCAACATAGTTAATCCATTCACTATCAACTATAAAATTTTAATATATTAGGTAGGTACTAGGTACTTATTAACTTATTCAGTGTTGTAATTTTAACCATGCTAGTGTTACGTGCGTAGTAAAAGACGTCAACAAATCAAACAACGGTCGTTTTGCATCACTGGTTATCAGTTTATCACCACAATTACGTATTGAAAAAAAACCACGGATGTATATAAATATAAATGTGTAGAAAATACACTTGGTTGATCTATGGCATTGCGTTTCGCGTATGGTTGTATGAATGTATGATAATATGATAGGCAAAAGATATAATTTGAGAGCATTAAACATTAAAAAAAAAAAAGCTCTGGGGGGATCTATCCCCATCCCCCCCCCATAACTACGCAACTGGTGGCTATTATAATACATATCATAGGTACTGGGTACTGTATTTGTTGGAAGATGTATCACGAGCATGACGATTTACGGTTATATAGGTTAAGCGAAAGCGTATAGATGACTGACTATAGCCAGATGTATATTATTATCAGGTTTTTTGTTCGGTCCGGTCCAGAATTTCGACCTTTTATTAACTTGAGATATAGGTATACAATATTTATTCCTATCCTCGCATCTATACAGCTCCGTGGGCGAGCGTGATATACTACTTACATGTACATAATATATTTTATTATAATATGCGTAATAACTCGTGAAATTTGCAGTGTATACCATATTCGCCAACTCTCTAATTAAATTAATCCCTACAGTTTACACTAATCCTTTTCATGTGCAGAACCGAGTGCTGCAGAATACATTCAATACGATATTCAAGTGTGTACCTTACACGTCGATTGTATTACTAGGTATATCATATGATATTATGATGTATAATATGGATTGCGGGCCGGGAGTCTCCAGTCATAGCGACGACGTGTAACACGACACATACATTAGTTTTCGAGATTTGTACGAGGACGCGAGGACGCGTATTGCTTACAATATTATTTATATTATACAATTATAGACGGGGTGCGAAAATAGAGAGGAGAGAGAGAGAATAGTGACAGTCGTCCATATAACAATAACATTAAATAATACTTGACTTTACGCATGTTATGGGTGTAATATTGTTAACATTTGGATAACACCAACATCATGAGCCGGATAATACATAACATTAGCAAAATGTTATGATTATAGCCGCCATGAATATTATTAAATGTTGACTGATTATATTATTTTAACACTAACACGATAAAGGACCTTTGGACAATGTCCGAACACTTAACAACTATATATAAGAATACATCATACATGAGATAAAACAATGTTTTATCTATAATAAAAATATCCAATACATTTAAGACATAATTGTTATAGCAATAACCATAAAATACACATTATACATACATAAATATATATTATATATTATTATATATATTAGTTATTGAGTTACATACTAACCATATAAGTTATAACATCAAATTTAGTTGATTTTATCATTGTGATATGCTGTATTATTATAGTATTTATACAATATGATGGTATATACAAAGTGCTGACAAAAACTTTCACATCATTCTTAATATATAACTTTTGACCTTATATAAGTATATCCACTGTTGAATGAGTAACTTTAAAATTATCAGGATAGCATTATTAATAGTTCATGTTTATAAACGAATAATTACAAATTAGCCAAAATACACGCGACTAATGTCGAAATTATCCAATTGCTGACATTGCCCGTAACATTATGCACAATGCAATAATATTGATTTCAACCGAAATAGCTCAATCATTATCCGGCGGATTCACCACAGCGTGTTCGCCGTGTAGGCCCTTCGCATCACATATCTCGCGTAAAATAATCTGGTGTATATAATATTTATATTTATATTAATAATATTTATTTGATGGATGATTTGACATAGGTTTCATAGTTTTAAATCGTATAGGTAGTTTTCGAATGTTTTCCGACGCGATTGTGCGTAGTAAAAAATATTTATTCGTATATTTATATAGTTTTTATTTTTTGCGTAAACACATTCTTAAATTATAATACAAATAACCCAATATATACATATTATATGATATATATACACAATATTTATTTAGGGGTTGAATTATGTGTGAATTATAATAGTGTTATTCTTAAATTTCATTTTCAGATTTGTCGTGGTTTATGTATAATATATTAGATGTAGATTTTTCTGTTTGGACTTTGCGCAATACAATATATCAGATAATTTTTTTTTATACAATTAAAACAGATATAGCACATTAAAATGAATGCAATTGCAAAATAATAAAACTAAGTAGTGCAACTTATATAGAAAATTAGCCTGAGTAATTTTTTTAAAAAAGTCAATTGATTTTTATAAAGTTTCTAAATAAGACAGTTATTATTTATGATAAAGATTATTTGACGAATGCATTTATAGTATGTATATATTTTTTTTAAATATAGGGGAAATAGGGTGACTGGATGTTATCGAAGTTTTATCAAAATCATCATCAAAACTCTAATAAGTAATAATACTTCATATACATATAGGCGTCAACGTCCTTGGCGTTGTATAACATAATATGTATATTATATAGTTAGGTACTCGATTTAGCGTATTTGTGTTCCTAACAATAATCAAGATACAACAATATATACATACCTAATAGGTTTTCGTTTTACATAATATATGGTCAATTGTCAAATGTATACATACGCCACACGCTCTTGTATAAAATATTAGATTGTATAGGTACATATGCGGATAAAAGAAACCGATTAGTAATAAATTAACTAGTGCGCGAATCGTGCGTTTTTGTAAGTATGTGTATTAATGTATTATATCATTTTTTTTTACCATGCACGTGGTTTCACCAATACATAAAATATCGAATAAGATTTTATTTATCGATATTTTATACGTGAACAATTTATTTCTTCACTACGCAATAATATACACAAATACTACGCCGCACCAGTGATATATCAGTATATTATAATCGTATATTAATATATTATATATTATAATATTATAATAATGGCGACAATCTGGCATAATATTACAATGCAAATTAACATTAAATATAGTATTATCGAGTTTGTTCAAATCTAAACGCCGACCGAATTTACTTAAAGTCAATGTTTTTTGCTAATGGGGCGTTCGGAGAAAAAAAATAATAAATTATACTGATTTGGAGCAAGTTTTTTTTTGAAGTTTGAGTAGTTTTTGGTTAGCTAATTTTAGTTAACTAGGTTTTACGATTCAGCTTGTATTGCTTTGCGTTATAACATCACCAAGTAACGAATAATGAATATATTGAGGTGTTCAAACACCAAAATAATAAATATAAATAAACAAATCATTTTTAAAATCGAGTTTCACTTAATTTAAATTATTTTAATAGGTACTATAACGCAATATAATTTTAAATAGTTAAATACTAATGTACTACTATTTAATCCATTATTATAAGTACTCACCTCCTTTATATTTATTAAAATTCTCCTATGGAATTATAAGTAGTTAAAATAGAGGGTACATTAATATGTTTGTACAATTAATTGTCAATTATTAAGTGTTGAGAAAGTATATGTAAACAATCATATATATGGTACTTTAAAATATAATTTTTCCAATTAACTGAATTTTAAGTAGATATATTTACCGTTAAATATTACATCTTGGCAACGGTTTACATTCATTTAGGTATGATAGATACCATCTATAATACAATCATCCGTGCGGTCAAGTTGAAATAATCCGTTTGGGGTTTTGGGTAGCCTATTTGCACAACCTTCTAGTCTATAAAGAAGGGCTTACAACTAATCTCATCCTTTCTATTTATATACCCTAGTCATTCCCCATCATCTCATTATCAATAATACCAGTGGCGTAGCCAGGATTTTAAATGGGGACGGGGCAAACCCAAAATACTAAAAAAACATAATCAACAATTAACAATAACAGTTCATTTTTATATTAAGTTGATACAACCAATGGGGGGAGGCATGGCCCACTACCCCTCACATGGCTACGCCACTAAATGACTGAATAATACATAATATAATATTATGGTTTTTTTTTCGAAATTGATGTACTTATGTGCGACGACGATAACGATAATGTGACTGTCACTTATTAGTCATTATGCAAGTATTAGAGTGTATCATAGATAGAAACATACATAAAACGCCGCCATACCTATAATACGTTATCGAGATGTTTTTTGAATTGAATAATAACATATTATTCGTTGCAAACAATTAAATATTATTCATTATTAATTATTTTATATAATCGTAGAAATATTAGCTATTTAAAACTGGCGAATAAATAGCACGACAAGTGGCAAGCTTACCTATTTTTTTAGTAAGTAATTTTATTTAAATACATTTTTAAATAAAATAACCAATATAATTATACTAATTATAATTATGACTAATGATCTCTATTTTACTTCTGTGATTTTACCATGAAAATAATATTATGTCATTACATAAAGACAATACACTATCATGTATTCATGTGTTATCTCTGTCTTACATAATATACGCAAATACGTAATATAGAAAATCTATGTACCAAATGATCTCTATTGTTTATTTATAGTTAATATCAGAGCAAATTTTATATCATAATATTAATTTGCGGTTGAGAAAATAAATTTTGCACGAGAAGATGGTATTTTTATTATAAAACTGGTTATAGAAGAATTTGAAAAAAAAATGTAAAGAGGTACTTTTTTATTCTCATTTTAAAATAAAAATATGTAAAAAAACTCGGCTTGGGCACAATTAATATTCTTCTCTGCAAACTCGATAATATGTAAATTGAATCTAATATTAACTATAAATAAACTGTAGTAAGAATCTGGTATATGTTGATTTGTTATGTTATGCGTGTGTAAGACAAGTGACAACACATGCTAGTGTAACGTCCTCTTACAAAAAAAATACTGCACTAAGATATTTGCATTACATCATGAATCAGAGTTATTTTCTGATTAATTAACATAACTTACTGATTATTGGCTTTTTTTCTCGTTTGATCAAAGATTAAGGTCACACAAAGGGTAATACACTATAAGCATGAGGGTCATCTCTCCTCCTATTATTTAATAATGAGTTTATTGAAATTTTAAAGATTCCCTCATTAACACTTTATTTTAAACACTTAAGATTTATTATACCATTTAAGAAGTGATTATTGTGGTGATACAATTTCTTTTTTCTAAATGACCATCACTGTTCCGCAAATAAAAATATTATTAAATATAAAAAATATTGATGCATCTAAAACGTATTTTGAACCAGTAGTTTCGTAGTATAGATTATGAATTTTTTTCCTGATATAATAAAAAAAAAAACGCTTGTCGAGTCAGAGATTGGCATGTAAACTTCCTTGATTTTAAATTTTTAGAAATGCATTAATTGCATGCAATATATATGTATAATGTATTTTATTTTTATTTTCATTTAGTGAGATAGATCTCCGAAACCGGAGAGCGGATTTTGTTGTTTAGGGTCTTGTTAGATTCACATTGGCTAGGATAAGTGCAGAGAAGATTTTCAGAACTTTATCTTTTATAGTTAATTCACTACAGAGCTTAAAAAAAAATTAAAACACATTTTATTAGCCGTTTTTCAGCTTTATAGCTTTGTAGTGAGTTAACGATCGATGATAAAGTTTTGAAAATCTTAACTGCACTTCTCCTAGCCAATGTAAATCTAACAAGACCCCAAATAACAAAATCCGTTCTCCAGTTTCGGTAATCTACCACGCTAAATGAAAATCTAGCAAAATAAAACTATTTTTTTAACTGTGAAAAATTAAATTTTTTTTTTTTTGAAAATTTTTAATCTCACATATTGTATCTACTTGATAATCCCTTTTTAACGAACTATTGACCAAATTTTTAGCTATAATAGTTTTGGAGAAAAGTTAAAAAATAGAAATTTTGGGACTGTTCACGCCGACGTTTTTGTGGATTCAAATCGTTATATCGCTTGGGTGTGATATCGGATCTTTCTCATTAATATTTTGTATTAAAAGTAGTTTAATTATCCACATACTCATTACAACTGAGTTACATTTTTATCCTTTTCCTATTTAATACAAATTCTTGAAGTTTTAAAAATTCAGACTACTTGATTAAAATCAAGAAAGTAAAATAATTTTTAATAATGGTTTTACATCAACTATACGTTTTAATATTTATTATCTAGTACTTTGGGCAATATTATTACAAATTATAAAATGTTAATTTATTAATACCGTAGTTAACTTACAGCAATTATCAAACCATCATCGTAAGCACGGTATATATATCTTTTAACCCTAACATCACGAATTATTATCCTCAGTACCACTATAAAGTTTAACGACTTAGTAATGACTAATGACTAATGAGCCACTGTTCTTTTGAATTTAAATTTTCAAAAAAATCATTTGCTTCAATATGTATATAGTAAAATAAAACTGTCTGTTTAAGGAAAAAAACTTGAAATTCCCGCAGGTCTCTTTTTATAAAAAATAAACCTAAAGTATTTGAAAATATGATCACAATGAGGAAACGAGTATCTATAATTTTGTGTTTAAAAATGTTTAAAGAGACAGAACTCGAATGAATGCACCCTTAATGAAAAAATGGGGGTGAGCAATTATGAAAGCATCATATAATATGCTTTTGGTGCGAATCTTTCCGTACACCGTTCGCTAGTCGTATTATCCGGGACATCAATGTAACGACGTTACAAAACGTACGGCAATAAGCAGCGAGTGAAACGTCGCATTCTATTATTATTGTTAATGTTGTTGTTATATCATTATCGTTTTTCCGGCGGCTAAGCGTTAAGAGATTTGGCCGCGGTGCAGTGCTCTACGTCGCGTCTCTCTCCCTCGGCGATGGCGATGTTGATGTGCCCGTCGTCCGAGCGCCTCAGCCGACGTTTTTCACGGTGCCGCTGATCCGCTGATGAATGCAATAGTCGTCCCACAATATCGCGGCGACAGCAATTGGCGGCTCGCACGCGGCACGGCGATATACGGCAAAACGACCACGTTGGCAACGTTCTTGGCACAATCCACCTGGGTCGATGATGTGGAGGAGAGTCACCCCATCTCAGTCTTGTATTTTCGTTCGCATTCCATTCCGACGATCTTTCTTCGAGACCAGTGTGACCAGTTTCCGCGCGTTTTTCCCGGACCGGCACCGCTAACTATAATTGCGTACTAATTCAACTGCGTTAAACGCGGACCGCATTAAAATATATGAAAACAATAAGACATTAATAATTGGATGACGGGCCAGAGAGATAAAAATGAAGTAAAAAAAAATTTTTGAATAAAACGAAAAAAAATGTATTTTTACACACACGTGTACGTGTACAAAATAATAATAGTAATGAGGTAGGTTATAAAAAAAAATAGAATACCTACCGTATAGGTATTTCGCAATAGTCACTCCGCGGTACACACACTTGGCGCGGTGTGTCCTCGGCTCGACGACAAAGTGTATTATTATTGTTATTATTAATATTATTACTACTGGTTTGCCGGGCCGCAGGTAGATACACGTTTAGTACACCTTAATGTGCCGGTCGTGCGTGTGTGTTTATATATTATACGGTATAAGGCCGTGTAAAGCTGCACTCGTATACAGCGAGTAGGATATTATGCATTATGCATGTAGTGTGTGTTTGTGTGTGTGTGTGTGTGCGCGCGCCGCGCAAAAAATAAGAAAAAATTAATAATTGTTGTCCGAAGACCGCCGACCAACGGTAACAGCGTTGATAATTTATAATATTATTATAATTAATTCGGAACGAGTTGAACCGACGTCGTCCGCACATACTATAATTATTATTATTATCGAAAAAAAAAATAACTACAGATACAACAATAATAATAATCATAATATGCACGCGTGCGGTTATTATATTTTACATTCCGGTTAATTAAGGGTGACGCGCTCCTATCTAGAGAGCATTTTAGTACAACAATTTGCCATAATAGACACTGTCGTTGCACAATATATATCGTTATATTTTGTTTATTTAGTTGTGCACTGAGCATTGACATATAAATTAATATTTTACACTGTGATTTTTTAAATAAAATATTTTATAGTATAGCAAAATTACATTCAGAACGATGTTAGAGAAGTAATTGAAGTAGTTGAAGATACTTTCGATGGTACTTTCGATGCTACGTCCATCGCGTTATTGAAATAATTTGACCTACGAGACAAACAGAAGGAACGTTTTCAATAAGAAAAACGCATAGATGTGGCATCTACGCGTTATCCTGTCGAAAAGCGTCCGGCCAAACCGGACCCGCCAAAACGCATAGTGTGGCACGGCCCTATGGCACTGAGCAACTGCAGTGACGGCCGACACGCAAAGAAAATCATTCCGTCTGCATACTATCATTGTTACGTGTATCGTAACTAAGCTCGACTGAACAAGCTTGACAAGCCGGATTAAGTTTTCTAGAAGCCCCGGGACCAAACTTTTCAATGAGGCCTTAAAAAACAATTTTATTTTATTATTATATTATACTGTAGTTAAGTTAATTATGATTTAAGTAAAACAAAAACTTCATTGCAACGTCTTCCTTAGCTTCCATTTACCTATACGGCTATACCTACTTTAACGAAAATCATAATGAGACATCGTTGGTATATTTAATAATACTAGAAACATTGGAAACTGTACGAAATAAGTAGCTAGTTATATGGTAAATAGTTTTTTCCAATACTATATATATCACACAGTTTTACTAATGAATCATTTATCATTTTCATTTACGTGTACTTCTATAGTTCTATATAGACATATAGTACTACTATATCCTTACTTTTTGTATGATAAATAAAGTTTATGCTGCTACAAAAACATATCGAGACAAAAACTGTGGTAAAACCTCAAAGCCTCTAAAATCGAAAAAACCTAACCTCGTGGGGCTCTTGTGGCGCAGGGACTACGGACCCATTTGGGCTCGACACTACTCGTAATATTGTTTTACAATTTAAAAACAATATAAATATACCGCATGGTTGGTACTTGGTATATCATCTTCGTGACACGGCCAATCCACTGTTGCAGCCACGAACAACAGTAGATTTCGGCGAGTGAACAGTATCACTTACCGGGCGGGCGGCGACGATCTAACGTAAAAGAATAAAAATACAACGAACCATATAGGCTATGGACGTGTGAAATAGAAAGATAAGCATTAAACAGTTCGTCATATTATTATGTGCATAGAAAAATATACTATATACACCGTGCACGTACTGCAGTGGGCATATTATTGTAAAAAAAAACACATAATAATGATCGTAATGGACAGCACTCGACAAACGGTATCGTATCTCAGTTGCACGTTCATACAGCGTGCTCGCAGTTGTGGAAAAATAATAATAATATCATGTGTGCATTATATTAATATTAGCGTTTGTGCGTGCGTGTGCACACATGTGTGTGTGCATTTGGTATATTATTATCATCTTAATAACACATTATAATAATAATATTATTATTATTATAGTTGTTATGCATGCACGGTCGGCCGTCGCCCGTCGGACGAAGATGACGAGAGGTCAACGTTCGGTAATATTTTTCGCCGACGTCTGCGTCTAGCGGCCTGGTAGTAGTCGCGCACGCACACACACTACACGACTACACACACGCATACACACACACACACACACACACACACACACACAGGCATAAACGCACGCTACAGCCACACAACGGTGTGAGTGCGCGCGTGTGTGAGCCGCTCACGACACACCCGAAACACATCCGTCTCACTTTCGGTCCACCGACCGTGTGCAATCTTCGGCGTACCTATGACGACAGTGTCTGTCCGCGGTCGAGTTTTCTGATGAGTCTCCTCAACGAGAGAAATTCTGACAAACGAAAATATTTTGACGACGCACGACGATTTTGGATATTAATATTTTACACACACACACGTATATTATAATATTTAAATATTATACTAATAATAGTAAAGTAGTCGAGATGAAAACCGAAATATTTTTATTATCATACGAATTACGAACGTTCAACACGTATAATAATTATAACTTATAAGCATTCGGTTTCGTAGGTGGGGGCATTAGAGTGTTCCGGTTTAGACAAACCCATCCCTTGGGCCCTAGATGGAACTGATGCGTTCAACAAAGAAGTGAACATTTTTGCAAGTTCTTATTATTGTCCGATGCCACACATGACACACAAGTTACACACGACTGGTATGCATATTTTAGAGGTGTTTAAAAATTATCGCTAATGAGATATCCATAAAATGAGGAAACGTGGACAAATACTCTTAATAGGAGACCTCTAGTCCCTAGTTGCTAAGGTCTCCCCAACCGTAAACACGGCAGTAGTTGTCACGACACAAGCCGACTAATAAATTTATCTAGAAAATGCACTTTTCTGAAACAACAAAACAAAACACATAATATTATGACGTCGGTGTCGGTGTGCGTGAAAACGTGCAAGCCCGTATGTGTCGGCACGTCTTGGTCTATAAAATAATAATAATGTGACGCGGCGAATAATTTTCGGGTTTTGGCGACCAGACGGTTGCGCGCGCACTAGCGTACACACACACACAAGGATCCGCGCCGCCGACGACGACGCCGCCGCCCCTTGTCTGGTCTCGACGTCTGCCAACGTCGCCGTCGCCGCTACCGTTCCGCTGTCCTATCGTCTCGCGCACACTGTTAACGCGGTATGAGTGTGTGTGCACCGCTCTGCCCTTCCCACTGCACCGCATGTTCTATCGCAACACTGTGTGTTCTTCCCACTCTGTTTTCCGATGCGTGTGCGTCGCCGCCGCCGTCGTCTGCGTGTCCGACCGCCGCTGCCGATCAGGGGCCAGCAGCGCTATTACGTTCGACTCGGTCACGGCACCACCACCATCACCGCTGCCGCCGACGCCAACCCGCCGCCGTTACCGCTACCTCCGCCCCTACCACCGCCGCCGACACCAACGTCACCGGTACCACCGCCGCCGCCGCCGCTGCTACTACTACTACTACTACTACTACTACGACGACGCGCTACTACTGCCGCCGGCCGCCGCAGTCGCGACACACAGTCATTCGTGTAGTGTACGCGCGTCCGTCGACGAGTGTGTTCGTTTTGTTATTCTCGTCCGCGACGTGTATTTTTGTTTTATTTTTATCATAACCATATATATATATATATATGAATACTGCTTAACTGTTTAACAATATAATATTGTAATATTGAAATAAAATCGTTAAGTTTTTTGCGTGTGTTCCGAGTGTGTGTATTAAATTTTGTGTGTACGCGTTTGTTCTTCTCATACCAAAGGTATTTACAATATTAATCATTACAGCATACTTTTTGCGTGCGCCATGATACGCGTTTAAACGTAGTATTTAATCATATAAGTACGTGTATTTTACGATTTTTTTTTTTGGTTTGAGTTAATTCCGTTTTTAGTCGTTTTTCACGTTAGTCGGTGTTTGAAACGTTTTCGCAAGTGTTCCCGTAGCATGCGCGATTTCCACAGGTTTTCTAACGACCCATACCGATGTGTTAATGGTGTTGACGTCGACGCGGTCCCGCCGCGACACATGCCGTCGTCGACACGGCCGCTACGGCCACCGGTGATTGTTGTCGCGCGATCGTCTGCACACTGTGGCCATGACGTGTTCGCATTTGACGCGGCGATATGAGTACCGTCGTCGCAGTCGACCAGTGACCGGAGTATCGCCGAAATCGGTAGCATCAGTAGTAGTAGTAGGAGTAGGAGTAGCAGTAGAAGTAGTAGTGGAAGTAGTGCGGAATACGGATGTCCGTACGTAAAACACGAGCCCTCGACTGTGTGGACACGAAGAAGACGAAGAAAACGACGACGGCGACGACAACGACTTCTGACAGACGACTCGATCGGCACGGTCGACATGGAAGACGACCACCAAAACGATCAGCAGGTGAACAACCCGCACATAAACAAAGTGCTGAAAACGTACCAGATGAGTGCACCCAGGAGCTTGCAGGGACCGAATTCGGTGCTTGACGAACCGTCTGGCGCCGCGGTGGCCGTGTGCTCGCCCAAAGCGCCTATGGCCACCGCCACTGGAGGTGACTCCGAGTCTGGCGGGGGCCGAAAGACACCGGCGCCAGCGCCACCACCACCGCCACCCTTGCACCCGGTGCTGTACGTGCCGGACCAGTCGGGATGCGAGCTGTTCGAAACGGAGCTGGAATGGGAGAAAATCGCTTGCTTCATGGTGGGCGGTGAGATGCGCCTGTGCCTGCCGCAGATCCTCAACACGGTGCTCCGGGACTTCACGCTCACCCAGATCAACCAAGTGTGCGACGAGTTGCGCATCTACTGTTCGCGGTGTACGCCCGAACAGCTGGATATGCTCAAGCACTGCCAGATACTGCCGGTGACGGCGCCGTCGTGCGGGCTGATGACCAAGACGAACGCCGAACGGCTGTGCTTCGCGCTGCTCCACCGGATCCCGCCGCCCGCGGCCCCTGTGCCCGAGGACGTGGTCACGTTCTCGTTCGAGGTGTTCCATGACGTGTTCGGCAAGACCCGGGGCGTGTGCATGCCCGAGCTGTACACCGAAAAGTTCTCGGCGTGCATACAGTGCGTCGAGTGCAAAGCATTGTTTGCGCCCCAGCGGTTCGTCAACCACATACACCGGTTCACGGGCACCAACTCATGCCACTGGGGCTACAAGCGCGAGAACTGGAAAGCGTACGTCAAGGTGTCGCACGGGCACCCGGACTACGCACAAGTAGTCAACCTGTTCGAGACGTTCAAGGAGCAGATCGACGAGTCGGCCACCGCGCACTTTTCTTCCAGGAAACGAAAGCAGGTAAGACGCTAACAACAATAATAATTATAACAACCGTTAATTTATAATATCGCCCGCAGTCGTTATTATCGTTGTTTTCGCATTATACTATAGCGATCGCAATGGTCAAACGTTTTCGATAATAAACGCAAAGTGCTATTTAAGTCGGACTAATAATAGGTACACCTATATACATTTTGCTCTAAACATAGACCAATTCCAAGTACTAAGTCATTTCCGCTCAGATAACGTTATCCATGCGCAATTGCGTTAGGATCAGTTGTAAAGGGTAGACGCGATTGCGTAAAATTAACATTAATTTTTGGAACAACATTGCGCTTGTACTTACCGTGGAACCGCACAGGAATCCTAAAATACGCGTCACGGTTGTATTATAAATTGGCTCAGACGTTGTAAAATGTATAATTGGGTATACAATTTTCCAAGTACAGAAAATAAATGTTTTTTTTTATTTCGTCTGTCCGTAAAAATCTAGCAGTGGTTTAATGAATTTATGTTTATTTCAAAACAATAATCAGTCATAATATTACACTTAGTTATAATCGTCGTCATTAAAATTGCTGTTAAAAAAATTGGTTTAATATGGTTAGCCAGTTTACGTCATAAAACAATCAAAAATAAACATATCAACAGATTGTTATTAATTTTCAAACTATTTTTATATATTAATTACGCATTTATTACATATTTTTAATTCGGATAGAAGAACCATTTTTTTCATTGCTGTCTCTTGTGATAGCAAAATTTTTTTGACTTAATTTAATTTCAATTTTAATATTGGTAATTAGTAGTATTACACGTGTTGGTGTATGAGCATTGAGCACTATACACAATTAGTGGCTATTTATAAATACTTTACATTTGATGGTAGCTTTTTGGTCTGTTTCTTCAGAATTATTTTATTTAATAAGTTTTATGTATTAACATAGCACAAATAATATGAAATTTACATTAAATCGTGATAATATGAAAAATCGAAAAAGATAGGTTGATCCTAATACGCAATCGTATCTTAAAAATTGCGCATCTGTTTGCAGACGTTTCCCGGCTACTTTATGTGATAACTGATGTTGCATAAAGTAGCTTGCCAAACGTGATCTATAATCTGCCTGTACCAGCTGAGTGGTGTTATCACTGTTATCGGGCGCGCTGCTACAATAGCAGGTATGTTGTCAAGGACCGCTGTGATCTCGGTCTCTCTCATCGGTGTCGCTGAATGTCCACGCATTACTCTACTTTATAATAATAATAATATTATAGTTTCCATTTTCTCAGTCGTCTGTGTACATTATCGTGTCATGTACGAAATAATTTGTTGACGCAATAATAAATAAGTAATCACACACTCTGCAGCGGGTTATCTGCATCTGTAATATATTACATATTATATTATATATAGTCTTGTCGAAAACAAAAACGTATAGGCACAACTTTTTTGGCACTATAGGGTGGTGGCTAAGTAAAATACCCGGGTATGTCATGATATCGTGATTGAGGTACACCTCGAATTTCAAAAAGTCAGAACAAGACACTGCTGCTGCTGCTTTGAGTTCGTCTGATTTACTCTCTCGTAAAATATTATAGTTATTTACTCGTATAATATTTATAGGAGTTTCTCAAGTCGGAAAAACAATTTCTTCACGAATGGCGTCGCGCGATCACACCACGACTAATATTTGTCTCGAATAATACGCGTAGCTGTGTTATTAATATTATTGGTGTTGTCGGAAAAAAAAGAAAAAAATTGGAGGAAAGTGATACTTGTACAGAAAAACAAAAACTAACAATAATAATAATAATAATAACAATGATATAAACGTCTGGATTTGGGTGTACTTGTATTTACGTCGGCCGATATTTTCGCACATACCTACCTTGCGTGTGCTATACTGCTATTCATATTATATCTGTGTTGTTGGTACATCAACGGTCACAGACGGCAAAGGAGGCAGTTACCTTAGGTGGTAAAACTTTTTTGAAGGTTTACTTGTAGGAGGAAAAGGGATGCTGCAGGTAATTGTCATATATTTGGTGGACAAATGATAATGATTAAATTTAATGAATATAAACTCAAAGGGTCTTAGCACAGGCCACAGAGTATAATTTCTGTTAAAGGGGCGAAACATGTATATCCTGCTTCGGGGCGCTTTAATGACTTGTGTCAGTGCACAAAACGAGCACCCGCGTTCGACAGATAGGTATATAGCGAAAAACGCGATTTAATATCATACACGAGTATGAAGGTTCACGATGATAATATCGTGATAAATGATAATGGCAATAACGTTATGCACGCGCGCATGTGTGTGTTTTTAAAATATCGCGTGGAGTGAGCGAGAAACAGCGACGACGACGAGGTCACATATTATTATATTATTATTGTGGCGCGATTGCATATTGTGTGTGTGTGTGTCGTGTGTGCGTTGCCGTTGGGTGGAAGCGGCGGCGGTGGCGGCAGGAATGGTGTGCGGCACACACGGTCGTCGTCAGGGCAGCGGCGCGCAATAACAAACCATACGAACGAAAAACAAAATCAAATCGTGCGTGTGCGCCTATGTATGTGTGTAGCGAACAAGACGACGATATTCCGTATGCACTTGTGTTCGACGAGTGCCGTCTATATTTAATAATATTATAATATTATATTTTATAGCCAAGGACACGGCGATGTTCTAAACCACACTCACGTCCGACTCGTCCACCCACCCATCCACTACACCGCTATCCGCCATCCGCGAACGGTTGACGGAACGAACGTAATATTACATATTATTATTATTATAAAATGCACCTACATTCGCTGTGTGCAATAATGGCGCGCACGTCATCCGTCTCCGACTGCGACTTTCGTTATCGTGGGCAACATCGGCTTGTGTGTGTATGTGCATCGCAGTCCCTCGACTACCCCTCCGTCACGTATCTTCCCGGCTCGCGTACTATGACAACGACGAGATTATTCGATGTTTTATTGTTGTCGTGTTATTGACCGCTGCTGCATACAGGTGGTTTGTCGGGTTCGATTTTTCAAATTTTTATTGCCTATTTGTATTTTATTTAATGTATATTATGTATATATATATTTACTTACCATGATGATGTACTCAACGAAAACGGAAAGCGACTAAGGAGGCCCGAGTTCACCATCGACTTGCTACAGTCAGGACAACCGATCGATATTATTATATTAATATATTGTGCTTTTGATCGGCCGCCATGGGGAACTGGTCGGTTAATTTATCGCAGACGCGGTGTAATGTTGGTGTCGGCGGTCGGCGAGAAGAAAACGTTTTCTATAATACCTTCCTACGCACAATAATATTACAATGATCGCCGACCAAACGCGTCAACTGTTGTTTTCTCAAATATATATTTTTTTCCAAAGGAATTCTGTAGTGAATATTTTCACTTGCTAAACGTGCTTTGCACATCGACGCCGGCGCACAAACAACTTAACTATACATTTCGGTTTTTCCTAGAAATCAAAACGAAATAAATTAAAACACATTATAATATGTACGTTCTTTCTATTCGTTATAAAATATGCATTGTAGTCTGTAACAGTATGTTATCGGTGTTTGTCGCAGTCTTGGGCCTAAAGTTATAGTATAGTTATGCCTTTATTATCTCGCCGCCGTAACTAGTTTTTACTGTAAATCGGAAACCATAAAAACGTTTATCGTCCCATTCATAAAAATCAGACAATATTGCCGCGGTAGGTAGTAGCTAACCTATACGTATGCGATTATACGCATGCGTGTTTGTTAATAATACAATAATGACGATTTATACAAAAGCGGTGCGTACAACAGGTTGTATATCGGATGAAAATATTTAAATGCTCAGACCGCACACCGTCGTTGTTGGTCACATAGCGTGCATTTTTTTTTTAGGTAGGAACGTGATATGTAAGGCGAAGGAAAAGTCGCCGCGAACACGAAAAGTGATAATAACAAATAGACGATCGCGTGTACGGATCTTCATCGGCGCGGATAAACGGAGGTTAATATACCAACCGTTCTGATATACCGGTGGCTGAGACGAGGTGTAAAATATCGATTTTCGCCGCGTGTCGGGAGTTTCCGTTGCTACCACTGATATTTAAGTACATTAGTGGTCACTGATCGGTTACAAATTTCAATGGTGGCAGTGGTTTTATAACGTTATTATTATAAATTACGATTAGCGGCTAGACCTCTAGTATCTCACACGTGAACGAAAAACGATTCTTATAGAATATTATTCATGGATTAAAAAAAGTTTTTAAATAACGTTAAAACGGATACAACGTTGGGTTAGGTATATGAATTAACATATAACGTTGTTTTCATTTGAATTTGAAGTCAGGCTGCCTTTTTTTTCAATGTGTTAGCATTTAATATGAATTTATTAATATTACATTAAATAGGTTTCTGAAGAGTGAAGAATTTTCTTTCTCAAGATATCTTATTTTTAAGTATAAAAAATAATTATAAAAAGATTTTAATCCTCTAGTAGATATTTTTTCGTCGACGGAAAAGAAATCCGTTAATGCGGTGGCTGGGGAAACTCGGCGATGGCGCAATGTTGTCACGCTACAACGCGTTCACGCGCGAGTCGAATATATAGGTATAAGTGATCGAGGAACAGGTAGACGGTACGCGTAAAAACGTCCGGTGAAGCCTCGCGCATAAAATATCTTCTTGTGACGGAAAACGATGGTCGTTGAAGAAATCATATCCGTCCCGGACGATGGTGTTGGAGACTCGGATGCATTTTTTTTTATTTATTTCTCGAAATATTTTTTTTTCTGTTTACGGTTTTTATATTATTTGATATTATTTTATTGTTTCCGTAGCCGGGCGCGGTTGTGACAGGTTGATTGTATGGGCCATTGTTATTGCGTGCGGCGGCGGCATCGGGTTGTCGTCGTGTGTTGCGTTTTCGTTTTGTTGTTGTTGTCGTAGTTGTGTTGTTGTTGTTGTTGGTTGTTTTTTTTGCGACGAATCGAATGAAAAACACGTCGAAAACAAAGAGAACCGGACTCGGTTAACCCCGCTCTTCGCCGTCACCGACGACTTCGTGTGCCTAGGCCCGGGCCGTACTGAGGCAGCGGCGGTGGCGTACAATGGAAACAGGAATCGCAGTAAAAATAATATAATAGGGAACGAGCGAGTCGGGATGACGATGACGGCGCGAGATGAAACGGCGAGTGAGAGAGACGTGTGTGCGTGTGTGGCTATATGGCAGGGGGTGAAGAACAGGTCTAACGAGCTCAGGTGAATGGCCAGTGAGAAAAATTACGGAAAAAATATCCTTTTTAGGAATGTTCGACGATCTTATTACTTGAATACCTGTGTATAACATAAACTATACGCGTCTTTTGGAGTAGCGCGTCTGCACACTACTCGTTGTTTGTGTGCGCGATTTCGGAGGTCGTATGTGTACGTCCTCCCGATGCAGATCCAAGTCCGTGAACCGACCGGGGGATATGATTGAAGAATACCCACGTGTATCGAGTTACCGCACAAATTTTCCTGGCACACCCCGTCGAAATAACGTAGTTATGTCCCTTGTATCGGCACTCATACAAGTAGACAGCAGTCACGTTGGTGTTTGTCTGTATTATTATAATATAAATACAATATTATTATCACAACGACTATTATTCGCGTTTTTTTCAAACGTTATTACTTGCAACAATCAATATATTTTTCTCGATGTACCCTGTGGTCTGTTCTCGTTCGCTCCGAAGGCGTTGTCAGCGACATGCTCATGTATAATATAATATGTATTATGTAGTAGTGTAGTACCTACCTATGTGTGTAGGAATTCATGGAACGCGAAGTCTCTACAGTCTGTCCCGGGTGTCCCCGGGTTGAGGACACATACTCGCGCATAATATGATAAACCGATCCGGACATCTAATGATGTATACTTATATATATATATATATATTATATTATACGACCACTTTTGTCAGATACTTCCGTTAGTTTACCATTTTTGTGGTCCACATAACATCGGGTTAACATATAAGCTGCGCGTGCCTCGACGATCGGCATGATCGGTCATATGCATGACCCCGAAAATCCTCAAGCTTATATCGATTAGTTTGGCACATTTCGTTTATTTTTCTGATGTTTCCAAACGTTCGCTGATTCGAATATATATGTTCGCAAAGTACTAAGTTCCCAGGGCACTAATTTGTATTTTTGTATATTATGAAAGCACTAAATGTTGGCATTACAGGCTACAGCGGGAATTAGTATTTTCCATGCTTCCATCAAGTCAAAAAATGAAAATAGCAATAATTCGGGTTTCGAGCACTCATTTTTATTTTTGCATATCCAGAAAGCACTAATTTAACACTAAGTCTTGGCACTATAGTGGGAATTAGTGCTTTTCGTGTTTCCACTAACTCCATGGGCCTGTAACAGCTGGTCGTTTTCCCAAGTCTGTGTACATAATAGTATGTAAGTTTCCCCACGCACGAACACTCGCGATAGGTAACGAATTTCTTTTGCGAATACCTACCTCCTTGAACGAGTCTGTTTATAGATGTATATTTAAACATATCCTAGGCAGTACATGATACAATGGTGAAACAGGTCGATATAAAGTGACAACCATGAGTGTCACGTCCCATGGGATAAAAGATCGTTTTAAAATTATATAAAATGGCCAACTAATATTAAATTATTATTAAAAAATATTATTTTTTTAAATACATCAGTAATTAATAATTTTATACATAAATTATTACTATTTACTAATATATAGTATAGGTATAAATTATTTTAAATACTTACTGAAACTAAACTATCTAATTTTTACCTTAAATACTTCTTTTAATTCAACTATAGATAGATATACTAATTTCAGTTTTTTATTTTTAAATTAAATTTATTTCGTATTTCTATGGCCTTTCAAGATTAAAATATGTTAGGTACATTGGTGATTGGTGTATGCATATTATATATATTTATATTGTGTAACGTTTTACATTAGACTCAATGATGATTAATATTGTAATAAAAATATACTAATTTTAAGTACATTATTATACTCCACCTTATAACTATAAGAACGAACAGAACGATACTGAATAAATTGTTTGATTTATCTGTGAGGCAAACACATCACCAACCAAGTATCGATCACTCTTCTAGACTTCTTAATCTGGGATTGGTGGGAGCAATGCCAAATGTCTATCCAGAATTATCGGTATTCGGATATTAAATAAAATACGACGTTAATTTTATAACTATAATATATGCATATAATATATACATTCATAATTGGATAATTTTTTTTCTTTGCTTTTTACAATTGGAATCCTGCTTGCACAATGGCGAAAAACCGGTTATCGCCCGTGTGCACTAATAATAATAAGATTCTCGCGATATAATATGTTATCATAATTTTTCCCTGTCGCGTGACACGTTGTTTGGATAGAAGAAAAGAAAAATGCTGAACCGATAACATTTCGAGGACACAGTCGTTTTACATAAACGTGGGATTCTTTGAATTCGAATAGTGGATCAGGATCAGGGCAAAAATTAAGAAATAATAATATATTCTTCTGGCTGAATACGATGAATGTGGTGGTGTACAATATAATATAATCTGTGCTCGCGTTCTGGTTCTCGCACGCCAATACGCGCGAACGGAGGTGATCGCGCGCGGGGCCAAAGAGCAGTGGCCAGCGCTATCCGCACCGGCAGAAATAGCCGCGATCCAAAATTAGACGCGCTCGGACGGAGCCTGTGCTGCCCGCCGTCCCGTACCTGCCAGAAAGTCAAATGGATAAGTGCGAGGAAAAATAAAACGGTTTCTCGTGTGTACGTACAGAAGGCGCATAACATTATTATAATACGTACAATAAATATTTATGAACCTATTCGGTTTAACCAGACTTTCGTTTTTCCGTGGACCCACGACCGTGTTGTAGATGTCGTCTGCGCGCACTCACGTCGCCAATTTGCGACTCTGTAATGACTGCAACGTCCCCGATGTGTACGGGGTATTATCGATTTCGAGTATTTCGTATTACGATAACGATAATTATTATGGTATGCGCATAAGTACACCTCCCGACGACTAGAAATCGTCGCCAATTAACGCACGCGCACGCATCAATTGTTGTGTAACACGAGACGCGTCGGCGGCGGCGGAGTGTTTTTACACGTTTTTTTTCCACACGTAGTACGTCTACTACAACTTGCCGCGTGGTGGCTAACGATGTGATATTTTCGTCCCACTTACACCTCCGCTACAGCTCCGGGATCCGCGGGAGACCGTTTGAAAAATTATTTTTACGCGCACGCGAATCGTCGCTGTCTCGTCGCTCGCGCGTCTACGCCGACGGATCATCCGACGTCATAATATTTTAATGATGGCTGTAATAATAATGAGTAACGATAAAATATGCTATCATTTAATAATTTTATTATATTTATATTTCGCTGTCATTAATTATTTATTGTCCCCGACGGGGTTTGCTGCAGACGTAGAACAGACCGTGCGATTTGATATGTTACGTTTGGTTTTAAACAATGTATCATGACAAATTTCTGTTTCAACGTAACGCTGTAAATGAATCGCGTTCCCTGGACAAAACACACGCTCGTTACAGCGTCATAGGGTTATTGATTCATATTACGTTCTGTAAGAAAATTCACATTCACCGCAAACATTATTTCGAACATTATAATATCTACTTTATTCCGGAACGTGAAGGTTCATCCGATAACGGATGTCGGGATGCTGTACATATCGATATTATAATATTATTATGTATTTCGCTACACATTTACGTTGTTGTTTGGAACGCGAAATTATTTTATACGCGACCCCTGGTGGTCTCCGGCAATCGCGCAACAGCGGTCCTGAATAATATGCGGAGGTAGGGACAGGCGCGCGAGCGAGAGCTGAAAAAAAGTTGATAAACAATAAAATTGTCGGCACTGTTGGCGGCGGTCGAGGATAGTCCTATGGAGGTATTGTGCAACTATATTCGTCTCTCGGTGTAAAATGAAAAACGCCGACGATCGAGAGAACCGGTTGTTGACCCGCCGGCGCGACAGCGCCGGCTGACCTTCTCCGCTCAAACGCACGCACGCACTCACGCACTCATGCACGCACGCACGCACATGCGTACGCTAGACCGAACAACTCGCGCTGCCGTCAGTCGTCCGCGCGCGGCGCTCGCTTTGCTGCTGTCGCGTCTCGGCTCGTTCGCGCCAATGCCGCCGCCATTGCAACACGTTCACGAGCTTCCCACCCGTCGTACATCATCCTACCGCCACAAGTCTGCTGTTGCTGCAGCCAGCCGACGCCGTTAACAACGACAGCTACAAAAAAAAAAAACACAACGCCAATACTAATATTATTATTATGATTATCGCTATCATTAACTCTCTCTTTCTCTTTCACTCGTTGAACGTGCTTTTTTTTCGACGGTGATGGATGGCGACGATAATAAAATACTATATATTTTAATGATAATGTAATATAATAGCCACGATGGGTTAGGCGAGTAGGTATTATTATTGTTTTATATTGTATGTCATTATTATGGTACAATATGTCGTACGATTCTCTTTCGGCGATTCCATAATGTTTTATCCTATGCGCCAAAACCTGATAGTTATTCACTCACCAGTCACCATCAATGTCAGATTTATCTGCTTATTTTGCTTATTAACTATCCGTTTATTTTAAATTTATATGGACTCACTTTTTTCCCTTATACTAGATTTAAAGGAGCACAATATGAGTCACGAGGCATAGCCGCCTAGTTGAAATGTATTCTTTTTAAAATCCATTTTAACTTTTATCTAATACCTACTAAAAAAAAAAAATTATTGTTAATGAATGTATCACGATACTTATAAATAGCAATTTTTTTAAGCGCCTCTAATATTGATAGTTGCACCTTGGTAGTTTGGCCTTCTGATACTTAGATCTGGCACTGCTTACTATGATAATAATATTATGTGTATTATACGATTCGTGTTAATTTACAACAAATTCTGACGTTGTTTTGTCTTAAGACGTCGCCGGAGAGCCATAAACTTGAACAGCGTTCAACAACGTTGCTTTCGGTTTCCTAATGTTTATAACTTAGTGTGCGACAGGGTTGACCCGAAATATTTGTTGTGCGTATTTATTATAATATATTTTATTATCTTACTACTGCGTATTATGAGCGCTCGTTGTTAAAGTTCGAAACCTTCTAGTGTAGATAATTTACGCACCCACAAAGTTATAATATTATACCAATATCAAACGTTATTGGTCGGCCGACGAACGTCCCGAGTTTGACCGTTTGGCGCGTTAAAACACGTCGGCACTCGACGATACTACTATACAGTGGTTCACAAAAATGCTCCGAGGTCGTTCCAAGTATATCAATGCATGAAAATACATAGCTGCAGTGTTGTTACTTTTTTGATTTAAAACCGTTTTTATCGATATATTTTTCTCTTTAGCTGAGCGTTCTCTGTAATACAGTCATACAGAAGACATCGTGTTATTGTTATGGTGGACGACATAACGTCCCGATTGTCTAATTTGATGTATAATTATTTATCTCAAAGACGAGAGGCGTTCTATCTACTTAAATAGCTATTATTATTGTTATAACTGTTCTGATTATTGCTTCGTGTATGGTGTATTATGTCCCCAGAATGTTGTTTTAGATTATTAGATTTTATCCATTTTCTCGTTTTTCGTTTACAGCACACATTTGACCCTAGATTTTACTGCTTCTCATAAGGTCATACAGTCAGTTTAGTTTCTTATACATATATGATCTTCCGCAGTGATATAATTTCATCGCGTTTAATTTATAAATTACATTTTGTTCTCGTTGCACAAATTTGTCTGTCACGTGTGTTCGAAATCGAAACGACGTTTCATTCCTTTAAAGCAATATGTACGTATATTATTATTATCGTCATCCCAGATAAAATGCTACCGAATCCCTTCACTTTCTCTATTAGTAAAATTCACTTATTTTTATATGTTTTCTCAATTATCATCGTTAAAAACGCTGCCGAGAAACGGTTATATGCTGTCGCATTAAAACATTTTTCTTAATGTACACAATTAGAATAAATGACATTAGATCTTTGTTTTTATTAGTAATCTGTTTATATATATATATATAGTATAAGAATATTATAATTATCCACCATTTAACCTTGGATTTGTTTTCTTCATTTTGGTTAGGTGCGAAGTTTTTTCCTTTCGCAGTGTGCAATAATAATCCGTCGAAGATTTCTGCGAGGATATACTTCGCCGTCACAATTCAAAAACAAAAACAAAAATTAAAACACCAATCGACAATAAACGCTTCGCAATCGACGCTTTCTTCCGTAGTAAATATATAACCGGCCATCCGCAAGCATCCACCACGCCGACCTCGTTCGTAGTTTGATGATTTCTTTTTCGCACTCGAGTGTATAGTGATCAAAGTCGATCGTAATAATCTAAACTATGAATCATTTAACCTCGGAAGGTCTAGTCCAGTATGTTACTATATATTGTTATAGTCGCTAACACAGAACCCACGCTAGTTATATTATACCAACGCTGCAGTGTACACGTGCCAGACAATAACGGACGCAACCGAAGCTTTGGTGGCGTCGTTGCATGTTGTGCGATTTGGCCTTGTGCGAGAGTATATATGTACGTAGTGTATGGCGTGTGTGTGTGTTTATATATGTAGAACGTTAATGCAGTTGTTACTGCACTTGGTGCAAGCGAAACCTTTCAAGGATGACTGTAGTGTTTTTTCTCTCCTTCCTACAGCAACCGTAAAATTAAGAAATAATAATGATTCTATAATGACGCAGCCGCCGCGTTGTTCGGTGCATTAAATTGCGATCCGACGGGTAAGATTGATTTTTCAGTTATTCCCAAACTATAAAACAAAGTTATGAACTCTGGTGGTGCGAAAAAAAATCAAATAAAATAAATCCATTTAATAAATGGGAGGGCTTCATTCTACTGTATATAAGGATGACAATTTTTCATTTATTTTTGCATTTTACGATAGGGACTAGGGAATGAAGGGTACGCGCACTTACCTAATGCATTTTTTATTTTCTTCCGTTTCGCTTTATCATGAGATTATAACCATTAAACACTCTATACATAGCGTACTGGTGTACCGCCGTAATTCGTTTGTGAAAATGGAATTGGTTTAAGATGGATTTTTTTTATATATAAACTATATTAAACTTTGTTTAACATTTTAAAGAAGATAATTTAGTTTTATTATAATATATTATATGAATAATAATTTGGGTTTTTAGTATAAGAAATAATATTAAAGGAGAGTGGCGGTCTCTAAAATAACTGTCTAAAGGTGATTTTTTTTTTTGAGAATAAAATTCAGAGAGTCAAAAATACTTCAAGGACTCTTTGTCTATATGGCTGCTGCTGTATAGTAATTTTCGGTTTCGTGCCAGAACTTTTTTAAAATTATATACTGTTCGAGGAGACTGCAGGGTTATAGAAATGCCGTAACAGTTTTCTCGAGTATAATAAACGAATTGAAAAAAAATTATTTACTAACTTATGTACAGGAATGTATAAAACGCGATTACAAATTGATATTATAGGTACTAGTGTTAACAGTATTACAGTGCACCTACTGTAATATATTTAATATTTATTGTAATGATTTTTAAAGAACGTATATACTAATTGTTTTATTTTTAATTAAAACAGAAAAACGGTTTCGAAAAAATAATATTTATACTGATTAAATCCTTGTAATTAATAATATTGTATGTGCTTACATTATCATTCAACACGCGCAAGGAGATTAGTAAAATCAATAATAATATACAACCTGGCGGGGTTATTGCGGCGTTGGAAAAGAGCGGCGTGCCATCCGATAACAGACGATATATTTTAATAGGTACCTGTAATACAGTTGCCGTGATGACGGTATGCTGTATTGCTGTAATAAGTTGTAACTTATAATAATATAGTGTTACTGCGGCTACCGTATAATACGTTAATTATTTTGTCAAGTAGATAAATATGAAACCGATTATATTTTGTTCTCGGCAAAATAATAATCGGTATATATAGTAATATAGTATAGTGAATGTTATATTATGCCCCGTGACATAAACAACCAATCGTATCAATCCGATTGAGTAAAGGACTCGCAGTTTCCCAATGTGGTTAGGTTTAGTGGTGACCATATATTTTTATAATATTTTATTTTAATGTGGTGCATAGAATAAAACACATTATCCACATACTATATACTTGTATCGGACTTCATGTAAACAACATTCACAGTTAATTTTATTTGTTTAGATTTTTTTTTTGTGATTTCTTCACAGTAATTGATATTGACAATATTGTTATATAAATGTCGTTAGTATATTACATATTTACATATCAGCGACAGATATTTTTTTTTTTTTTTTACGGAGGCGCGTAATCAATAGTTTATTTGTAAATAAATAAGCCTTTAAGACTTTTTTATAGCTACGAACGATTGCATGATTATTTCCATAAATGTTCGAAATTCGTACTTCAGCCGTAAATTCGCTCTGTATTGCCCCGCAAATAGCAATCAATTCAAATTTCGAAGGCATCACTTGCGTGGCATATAACTTTTATTTTGTTTTTGTTTATTATTTTCGGGAGTTGCTTCCGTTAAATTAATATTATTATAATGTTATAAATCGCGTACAGTCGTGTTATTGAATAATTAATGAATAATCGCGCACGGGCGCATTAACACATTATATTATACGACTTGCCGCGGATCGGAGCTGATGAAAACCGGTGCGAAATAATGATTTATGGCGTTTGTATGTGCACTAGCTCCGGGAGGGGGTTAAACAGCGGTGTAACGACTGTGACATCTGTATTTGTTTCGTTATTTTTTTCGTCGAAGGGACGCCTGATCTTTCCCCCCTAACTCTTCCCCCTCGTTTGATGTTTTAGTCATTACCCCGGAGGCAAAATATGTTAACTGTGCGCTGGCAGTGGCCCTTTGAATAAAATCTGGAGGTGTGCTTGTATATAAATAATAATAATTATATTGCATATATTATGTTCCTATTATATTTGACACGTACAAGGTGTGGAAAATACTAGCAAAAGAAATCGAAAGAAAGGATGACCGTGTGGATGAAGTAGGGTTACATCGGCGAGCAAGAAAAATATATAAATTTATGATTATTTATTTATATAATATAATATACGGGACCAATAACAAAAAAAACGTGTCTTAGGGTTATTGTTGGGTAAACATTTATCTATTGTTAACAAGTTTCCTACGGGGTAACACCCGTGATATTATCATTATTATTATTAATATTATTCTCCACCGCTGTCGCGGCGTTTAATAGCAATTGATTTGCGTGGCAAAGAAAACAGGGGCTTTTTATTTCGCCGATCGACCAACCCTGTGCGACGGCGCCTTATGAATACGTAACGATTTTCCAGAAAAAAAAACAACAAAATATTCCTTCTCGTGTGCAACTGTGTTTGTTTGTGTATGCGTGTGCGCAATATTTCTAAAAATTGCACTCTGACTCTGCACCGTAGGAATGCAATTGGAAATTTATACAAAAATGTGTACAAAATGTTGTACAAAATGTGTGCGAGAGCGTGCAACAGCGCGTTACGGCCGAGCATAGTCGGGGCTACGCTAATAAAATGAGGAATTCTCGATTTTATATTTATAGCCGTATTGTGTGCACGTGTGTTGTGCCGCTGTGTGGTGTATATTATAATATAATGTTACGTATATGCTGTGCGCATTTCGTTTTTCGTCGTGTTATTATATATTTTTACGCTTTAAATTTTGTCCGTATACAAATAGAACATCGGTCACCGACCACCATCCACCGGGCCTTTTTAGCCTTTGCAGTTTCGCAGTAATAGATTTCGGCCGTTGTCGTAAAAACGGGAGTAATGATTTTTTTTCTTAGTACAAATTAAAATATTAGATACCTACCTGTAGTAGTAGTATTATGTTATTATATTGCCGGGATTATCGATTAATATTTTTGGAGGATATTTTTGGGTGCATCCAATTCAAATTTTATGTTCATGTTTATTGTTTATCCAAAAAAATTAAAGATAATGTTAAATGTTGATTAATAAAATCCTCATTTAATTAAACATAAAAAGAAATATATTTTTTGATTTTTTTTTTAGTCCTGCGAGACAAATACAGATTGTTAATTGGCTGCTATTAAATTGGTGACTTTTGGTGTTATAGTGCAACATAATTTTGACTTTTGACGTGTCACTCGGCCGCAGCGATTACCTATTGATTTCGTTCTGTGACGGTGCTCCTGAAATTAAAACTGTTATGGCATAATAATTTTACAACATGTGTATCATTCTTATAGACGCATCACGGCATCAGATTTCACGCACTGCAAAGCTTCGGTGCTCGCGGCGTGTGATTTTCTCACGAAAAACCGGCGAAATCTCGCTCTCTATATCATGGACTTATCCGGAAAGCAAACAACCGCGGCGCCGCGAACGTGCCGGTCACCGGTTTTTTGCTCTATCCCTTTATTTCTCTCTCTCTCTTTCTTTGTCAGATTTCGGGAGGGTCGGTAGTACAGCAGAAAAGCGGTTGACAGCTGATGACGGACAGGCGGTCTGAGCAGGCGGTGGTTAAAAATATGGGTGGGGGGTACGCCGCTCGGACCCAGCAGGAGTGTATTCATGCACAGAAGCGCGAACATGAATCTATATGTGTGTGTACACACATTCACTAGCTGTATTTAATATTATATAAACCATAAACATATTATTATAAATATGTATATTATGTGTTCACCGTGCACACGGGTAACGAGCGCATTATGATGTATACAAAAAAAAATATATGAAACGATCAATAACGTGTTTTTCTCACGACGAAGACAATGACTTTTTTCTTGCTGCCAAAAACAAAAAAGCCTCCCATCATCTTCGTTACAAATTCAGCTATGTCCAGTAGTATATATTAAATTTATAATAATTATTTCATGTATCTAATATTATTTCAATATATGGTGTTATCTTTATTTATAGTTTATACATTTATGTAATTTGGCTTTATAGTTACGGTCTCCTTAGACCCTTTTATATACAAGGATAAGGCGAACTTCATAGTATGAATATTATACTATATTATACTATATTATATTATATATACATAAAAACACACAAATTATTTGGTAGTTTACCTAGCGTGGTATAAATTAAGAAAATTTGAAGGAAAAATGACCATGGGAGGGGTGAGTGCAGCCCTATTCGCCTCACTCTCCGAGGACGCCCCTGCAGCCTGTCCCATATTTGGTCTTCAAGAGAATGGGCAAAAAACCCTCCTCGAATAATAATGATGATAAAAATGTTAAATAATGTCTAATAGACTATCGTACATGTGATATTAATGTTTGGTATCATTGCTACAACATCGGAGTGTATTTTCCGTCAATGTTTGTCCGAACGATTGTCGTTTTCCTCCTATTCGTTGTATAACGTTAATAGTATCATCTCGTGTGCGTTTCTGGAACTTGTGTTTTTCCTTGCTCGACAGATAGACATGTCCCGCGCGTGTCGTTGTGTTCCACTTCTGAGCTGGCAGTTAGGGATTGGCGAGTGGTGACGCTATTACATTTTTTCCTATCATTTTTTCTCATATTTCCTTCTGTCGTTTTATTTTTCTTTATTTTTTCCCTTTTTTAATGACATACGACTTGACGTTATGGTCGGACGCAAATATTTGACAGCGACAGTTGGCGAAATAAGGACTTACTTCTTTCCCCTCGTCGTCCGGTACTCTGATGCAAATCCTTCTGTCAGGTACGCTGCTTGCTCTACTTTTATACTTTTTTTTACTTTAAGTAAATATCAAATGGCAAATATTTGTCAAGTTACTGGAAAAAAGCATTAATATTCCCTCGTCAGTTTTATTTTTCCCAACGATACATCTCTCTGACATGTTGAAAACGGCATTTACAATTTTTCTAATCGCGTCATACAGACGTCTATCATTAATTTTTGTCATATATATTTTTTTTTATTGACACGTCAAGTAAAAAAAAAAAATATTTTTATATTATATTATACAATTATAGTATACTTCGATATAGAACATCAACATAATTATTACTCAAATATTATTAAAAACTGTAGCACTCTATCATCGTTTGTTATATAACATCATTATTATACTTGTATATTTTTCCCGAAAGCTGCCAAATCCTTGTATATATGATTGAAATAAAATTTTCTTATTAATCTTTTAGTATTCAAATAGGTTAAAGGAAACGATTTTAAGTGGAATCGTATTTTCATCATATTTTAGGATTCCGTTTATTTGGTTTGTTTTAATTTTTATTTGTAAGTTGTCTTTACCCCTATAAATCCAATTCTAAACAACTATCTTACAGTTTTGTCAAATGCTGTTACATATTTTCCAATGTTTTTATGCGTTCACTGGTTCCTTGTGACTCTTTATCATTTAATTATAGCATTTATGTTTTAATAAATATTAAATATGTACGTTAAATATATTTCAAAATCCATTTATTATTCAAAATCTTCAGTAGTTTATATTTTTGTATTTTGTATTATCAACTGCAGGTACAATATTTTCTCCATCGAGTTTCAACAATTTAATTTTGAATGTATCTGTTTGTTAATTAATTAATTTAACTATAATATTATATATCACTTGATACAAGTTCGTTTAAATTCATGTTTACACATAATAGTTTATTTTCATGTTAATCGATGAACATTTTAATTTCACATTTTTTAATTAATCTCCCACTAATCATAATCTAACTTTCATAGGCCGAGAAGGAACTAAGGTTATTAATAATTATATATCCATGTGCTTATATAGTTTGTGTACCTACGCGTTTTGTTATTAGCCGAGCACATTATTTTTCAGATAGCTTTTGACCTTATTTTACTGTACTTCAAGACGTGGTATTACCATATCGTTCATTGTGTGGTTAAAGAGCCCATGAAACAACATTCCCTAAATAAACAACTAAGTTTATCGATAACTGATCAGTATATCAATACATTCTTTTACTTTTTGTACAAAATTAAAATATATCTAAGATGTTATACCGCTACATTATTATAGATAGATTTATTTTCAATTTCAAGTTATCTATACGTAAATAATACGTGAAATCTTAAATATTATCCTTAACATTTTCATATTATGTTTGACGTAGTTATACTTATTGCTTATTTCAATTTAAATCGCCCACCCATCACAAAAATTTCAAGTTATATTTTAAAAATGAAGTTGGTATATTGTAGAATTTAGACCCAATGTATATACATAATACACATAAGTACTATATATACGCGTAAGTGTGTCTAAGCAAACAGAACACGTATAATACAAATTGCAAGCTCAACCGCCATTAACCCTATAAAAGTTATCGCATTAGTTATTATAATCGAGTGATAAAAAAACGTCCTTCGTATTTTATACAGTACGTAAACCATTCGAAATGTTTATTTAGTTAAGAGCTAATATAGCTCTGCCATTCAGGATTTTAAATAATGCAGAAAATTGCATTAATCCCTTGACTTTTGAATTTTTTTAAAGTAATATATATTGTTAAAGTACAATATTTTTTAAACATTTTCTTCGTGTTATCAAAGTTTTTGAACAATGCTAATAATAGTAGGATAATAATCAATATTCGCAAAGGTCACTTTTTTCTACGTACACTATGTATTTATTATTTAAGTATTTTTTTTTTTTTACTTTTTTGATCGCGCACATTCGACAGTGTTGTCGGACTGCGTACAAAAAAGTCATTGAACTTTGAACTTGATTATAAAATATCGGTTATAATAATTAGTGTGCGCGTATAACCTATACAATATAATAACTTTACATCCATGATCATACATGACATAAAACTGTTGTTCATATATATAAACAACTGCATGTTTTAAGCCACAAGCCCACAAAGTTCATTAAACATTTTGTTCATACCAAACTATCAGAGAACATTCTTTGATTGTATAACATCTCTGCAGTTTGCGATCAATTAATCCGTCTAATACCTATTAATATAAATTATGATACTACCTATATTATATGTATGTGTTGCATGTTTGTATAATAATCGTTAACCGTTTAGAAATACTGATTATATATATAATATATAGAGAGAGAAATAATATGCTAAATTGTATTTTGTGCACGGGTCTGTATATTATTTGTATATATATATATATATATTGTCTCCAATCATAGACCCATTTGATTGTTATTGAACACGGAGAGACTATAAACAGCCATGTAATTGCTGGACACAACATATATAATTTTTTTCTTCTTTACCCGTCAATGCCACGTATGTATATTATATAATATACATAATAATAAAATGTATGCAACATTATTTTTACAAAAAAAAACAGGTTATACATGTACACTATAAAGCTGAACGTCGCTGCGACATTGTAACAATTTTCTGTCTATACTTTGGCTGACCGGTTTTTTAACATAAGATTTTTTTTTTGTAATAAACTATCAATTGTACTGTGCATATATGTTCTTGGGGGAATTCGCGCCTCGTTCGGTCCTTTTGTTCGTGAACGATTATTATTATTTTCCGAGATGTGTGTGCGCGCGACCCTTGACCACATCAAAATATAACCGGACGTATTCGTGTATTTACATACACATAGACCTAACTAACCAAAATTGGCCGGTATGTTCGCGCGAGAAGAAGCCACAAACAATAAATATATTTATATATATAAAAAAAAAAAATCATGAATGGAACCCATAGAGAGAAAGAGTGAGAATGAGTAAGAGAAAAAGAAATATGTGAAAACGTTTAAAAAACATATAATATACGGGTGTTCTTTTGTGTGTCACATTGTTGGAATAAAAAAAGCGAAGGGATTTCTGAATAACAACAGCGAAAGGGGTATAACGGTGGCACGTCTTGTTGGTCAGTCAGTGGCGGCGACAACAACGTCGTCGTCGTCTATGACACAGAAATTGGACCTCCCGCGGTGTCCGAGCTCAATGCATTGTTCACCATCGTGCTTCTGCAGCCGTTTCTGACGCACAGCATGAATTGTGGCTCGCCACTGTTTTTTGATCGGTAGGTATATCTACATAAATATATAATGATGACGTGCTCTATCGCGGCGATCACGAAAACCGTTGTCTCTAACTCATATATACTTTCCTTGTGGTCGATGCGCGTATATAATAAGATATATTTAGGTGTATATCACGGTTATAACACACACACACATATATACACTTACATATACAGTATACACATCACACATATTTATACCACACGAGTGTGATTGAATTTCGTATAAGTTAAAAGATGAAGTAAAATAGATTTTTGTATGACATTACAATATTATAGTACGGCACTACGACAATTCCAATACGAGTGTATCTTATCTTGGACATATAACATAATATTATACAATGATAGGACGATATAATATAGTTTCTTTTCCTTGCGCATTTTGGTTTTTTCAGCTTTAAGTACACCCGTATACTTTGATTACAGATGAGGGTATATATCACAGTCCCTCATACGTGATATTGTAATCGTTTTTTTTTTTTATATAACATAAAACTGTCATGATTCGCCTTCAAAACGAATATCGTAAAACGATATTTATAATCTGTTTGTGGACTTGTGTGTGTACTTCTGTGAGCGCAGTTACTTGTATTACAATATAATGTATATATGGTGGTTTTGTCGAGTTCACAGAAACGCAAACAAATTTATTGCTCGATGAAAACGATTAGGTTTATAAATTTTTTATATAATTTGTTTAGTTCGTTATTGCTATTTATTATAATATTATTATGTATTACATCAATGGTATTTGGTTATATGTGAAAAAAACCCATTATCCATACACAATACAGTTAATATTATATCATTTGTATACACAACGATGATCATTGATTATTTCACTGATGATTATATCGTGCTCTATATATAGGAAAATCTCTCTTTTTCTCAGGGGTAATGAAATAATTCAAATAAATTCAGTATCATGGCATGTATAAATTCTGTTTATTCAGATCTGTATTCGATTACGGTACATTTCATACGTACACCTATATACGCACATTCACTGTTTTCATGAAGTGTTCTTCCTCTGCCACCGTGGCCACCCTTTTGATGTACATACGTGTGTGCGTGTAAATGTAATGTGTAATACGGCCCGCTCATGAAAAAGAAACAGACCCTTTAACCTTTGCAACGGTCAAGATATGTTCACACAATGGAACCACTTAATAGAAATAATGCAAGAGCACGGCACCGAACAATAATAATAATAATAGTAAATATATAATAATATACATATATATATATATATATATTTAAAAAAAAGAAGCTATTGTTATTCGCAAAACACTCGTTATTTAACAACAAATCACGGACGTATTTTTTTAAGTATAGAATTAAAATTATTGCTTTTATGCTGTTGTTGTTGAGCACGCGGACATGTGTACCTACTGTGTCGCTACTCGCTAATGTGTAGCGGCGGCGTATTATATGGGTTTGGACAAAAAAATAGGTCAAATCCACGTCTAAAAGACGGGTGATAAATCTCGAGGCGCCGAATTTCGGTAGGTGAAACTACTATATCTTACTGAATGTATCTGTATGTATAATTTACGATATATTATACCACTTACATTACATATTATATTCGACTGACTATATATATTACCACCGCCTGTCGCTTAGCTTGCCAGACGTCGTCGCACCGGAAAGTGAAAACGAATCGCAGACGCGTCGCTTTGAAGCGCCTTCCTCTGTAGAAATGTACGAGCGGACACCACGTACGCGTATGTATACTTTAGACTCCCAAAGGATTTGTATCCCTGTAAAATGAATAATATAAATATGTGTGTATAATGTATATTGCTCTTGGTTATAAGTTTTCAAAATATTTACGCAAATTTTCCGTCAACGGTATTACATAACGTGATTGTTATTATTATATTATATATTATATATCATACAGGGGGTGTAACGTATGATTCTAAAGAAATACGCTTCATCTGCGATAAAATAAGCCTGACGTTTTTATTCCTTTCTTTAACTTGATTTCTCGCGAGATATCAGTCGCTCCTTTATGCATGTCTGCCTTAGATAACGTCCCATCAGTTTTCAAACTCAATGTGTTCAAAACGTATAATGTGCATTTTCCAAATATTTGTCGTCATCAATTGATCCGTACATAATGATTCGACAACGATGTTGATAAATTATATTTGGTGTTGGAATTGTAGTGTAAAGGCTCAGACTGTATATAGCGACATAGTCGATCGCAATAACAATGTTTTCTATAATAGAAAATCTATTATTCTAGAGTACAAAATGTATCGATATAGTTATGTTGAAGTGATGTCGTGTTGTGTTCGAATCATATAGCCTAAAAAAATAACCCACATGGATAAAACTAACACAGCACGCGAATTTTGGCAAAACTTTCGCCGGCCACTGGCGGTCCACCAACAGACACCATCGCGTGCCCGGGGTCGTTGCACTCGATATTTTTTTTAATTTGCACAGAAAAAAAATAAGACTTTGAGAAAACAAAGCTATAAGTAGCCCATCTTGGATGAGTCTCGTGGACCATTATTGTGTCAGTCAACGTGTCTTGGCAATGCTTATCAAAAGCCTCGCTTATGTATATAATAATATACAAATGATCTGTTCTTACTGTATCCTGTCTGCGAACCAAAATATTCCGGTTTACCGGTATTATATTTTATATTATAATACTAATAACGTCTTCCGAGCAAAAAATGCAAATATCTTGTGAAATGGGGGTGAGCGAAAACTTCTGCAGACTTCGATGTGGATGAAAACAAGTTGAAGTGCGTAAGAATTTTTCTCATTATTTTTTTTCTTCGACGGAAATCCAAGGGCCAAGAGGGGTTATCCTCCTCATCTCCTCGTGCTATTATAAAGTATACATGCATTGCGTGTACATTATACATACCTATATATTTATTTCTGCAGCACTACGATACCACACCACCGTCGCGTCTGTGTATACACATTATCGTACATATTATATATATATAGTTCATTGTGTTCACCCCCGCTTTCACAAAATCCCGTTTATCGGCTCGAGGAAAACCTATTACACGGTCGTTTATTTGGCGTGGTACGTATTTATTTTTTTTCTTCGTACGCCACTCGTTGCGAAAAAAACCACCCTCGCGCCCACCACTACCGCCCTTCCGGTACGTCCTCTTCCGCTGACCCCCCTCCCAAAGTGTATATATATATATATATATATATATATATATATTATATACTATATAGGTAGTCGTGTGTGCGCAGGCGGTGGCGCATCACAGCTGCGTTTCATTACACATGCAAATGATTGTGTGCAAAGAATATTATACACGCACGTTTATATATTTAATATTATATGCGTTCAGTATTTTCTAGAGTATAACCGCCTTTTGCACACCCGATATCACACACACATATATGCACACGCACACGCACTACTGCACTGGTTAGTTAAAAGAGTGCTGAGAGTTTGGCGTTTATATGTGCTGCTCACACGGCCGTGAAAACGACCACGACCTTTCTCACGTGGACGTCGAATACCGCCTCGTCTATATTATATAATGTATAATATATTTTACGTGTTGTTTTTAGATCCGACTGGATAGATACGCGCGTAGAATAGGTCGAAAAATAAAATCCCCATTTAAGACCTTTGAAGTCGTCGTCGTAGTTATACACGTAAGAGTTAATCCTCTTGATTCGAACAATGACGTCAACGTCGCGACAGCAGCAGATTTCCGATGTACAGCAGAACCCTTCACTCGGCCGGCGGCCACCCAGCGTTATCCACACGCACACACCAGCGCGCGCGCGCGCTCTCTCGCATATTCCCAAACTCGATGGCGAATGAACGCAACAATGACTCGGCTCGTTCACAAAGACGGACTTACGACGCGGACTGGTTCCTTTTTTTTATTTCATTTCTTTATTACTCCTGACAGTCATTTGATTCCAACTGTGTGTATACTGTATATATAATATATATGCTACTATAACTCGATTAACCGTTACGCCAACAGAAGGTATTAACTGTTTATAGTATAATATAATATTTACACACGATTTGGTCTGCGCGATAATAAGTATATATAATACCAATATGATGTATACATTTATGTAGCTGTTGTTTCATACACGCACGTGTCATGCTTGACAGCACAAATGTCGTTATATTGACTGAGTTTAAACTTTTTATTCTTTCAAACATTATACCAAATCTATTTAAAAATAAAACCCACGAAAATCGCGCTGACAAAATAAAACTAGCTGACTTATAAAAAGAATAAAGTATTATAAATTATAATTTAAACCGAGTATAGTTAGAGGTACTAGGTAGTGATGTAGTATACTGGTATACTGCAGTTATGCATAATGCATATATATATATAGACGGCTTCGAATGACTATTTTGCGTTGGGCCTAGAGGCATAATATACAGGTAGATATATAGGCATACAGCGAAGGACTTTTTAGTTTCTAATTAGACATTTATTATATCTCGCGTGTTGCGAGCAATTCGACGATTTTGGCCCCGCCAACTTTCATACACCGGGTATAATATTTTGAAAACGATAAACTAAAAATATTTTACTCCTATACCTACTATATAACTATACCTATACTAATACGAAACAAAAAAAAAATTAGCTTAACGATAAGGAAAAATATGTGATATTTGATACAAACACGCCATGTACTGCAGGCCATAGTTCTTAAACTTTGTATTTTACCAATGATTGTTTTATGTTTATATTTATGGATTACGCCATCTGAAAACGTTTTAAATAAAGGTATATGAATTTATTTATAATAATATAAATGTATAAAAAATGCGTCTTTGCGCACGTGTGCAGTACATTATATAATCCTGCGATGTGTGTACGAAACCAAAACAACGGAACAAATAAAATTGATGGGCCTAGATTGAAACAGAAAGAGATAAAGAGTGAGAAAGAGGGAACTATACGACACGGCTGAGAAACAGAGACCATAGCATAAAAGAGCAATGACACGGACCTACTGCGCGATTCACATAGAATTTTCATCATGAGAAATGTAGAATGAAATAATTGGAAAACCAAAACCGTGATTATCCACTGTACATACACTAAAACAAGAATGCTAGGCATCTGCTATGAAGTGTTTATTATTACGCTTTATTTTTTTTACATTGGCGTACCTACAAGCGAAAATATATTTTTAATACCACCGAGTTGATTCATCATATTACAACTTAAGCATCTACAGATATTATACTCCCATCAAAGATGTTTACGTTTAATCATATTTGTATCTGCAGTGAGCAATTTCCACGATGGTGAATGAGTTACATTTTTATTATGGACAATATTGTAAAAAATAATAATGATGCTTCAACAATAATCCGAAGAAATGTATCATTATGTCATGTTTAAAATAATACGGCCGTCTATATGTCTTATAACATTTAAATTTTATACTATAGTATATATATATATATATATGCGACATTTTTTTCTCATACTGTTTTTTATATACGAAGAGCAACCGTAGCAATACAAAAAAATTTCTAACCGTGTATAAAAAATTATATTTGTCTATTTATCGGCATCGCAGTCGTTTCACACGGTGGTTAAAAAAAAAACTGCTTAATTGTTGATATTTATAGAATGTAGTATAGTAACTGTTATGCGAAAATAATTCAAATATTATATAACTATCGAATTTCTTATGTACGTGTGAGATGTTTGTAAAAACCTTTTTTGTGATATATTGTCTTAAAACTACTTTGATATATAATAAAATAATATTTAATTTAGTTTATGGTTATGAGTTGTTCCCCGTGCGTGAGATCGTTTGTTATAAAAATTTTGTTTTATATCGTATTTCGGTGTAACGCTTTCATCTCACGTCATAATATTATAAACGACGCTACATCACTCTATAGCGTACTGGTATTTGTACGGTACGGAATCTTTTCTATCGATTAATAATATACAAACTAGCGTACAGTGCAATATTCCAATGTTGACATGTCGTATTAGTTAGCAGTCGTCGAAGTAAAGCCTGCATGCTGTAATACAGTTGATATACATTTAATTAGTATTGCAAATATTAAAAAGGCGCGTTCATCCATTAATTTATTTCCGTTTTAATTGACGCATTTCTTCTTGTAAATCAATAATAATCATTAATCAATGTTATTATTCATTCGCAATTTATATGAAAACAAAGAGCGCATACTAAAAATGATATGATACTCATAATATATATATATATGTACATATTATAAGTATTCGCAGCAGCGAGCAATATGGTCGCATCAATCGTGTCGTGCACGTGTAGCTAGAAAAAAAATAATTTATAAAAATAAATATATGGTACGAACGATGAAAAAGAACGAAGAGAATAATATGTGTGTGAGTAGTGGTGTGCTGGTCTATAATAGTGTGCATACTATGTCGGCGGTGTGGTGGCCAGCAGTCAGCACCCACTCTAGCCCATTGAGCACATATTCTTAATAATAATACGAACACGCCAAGGTTGCAGTCACGGGCTTTCGCGCGTAGATGTATTTTATGCAGACAAGTTACTAGATCGTCGTGTTTTGCGCGCATATTACGTTTCTTCCATTTCTTCTATTTTTTTCGTCTTTTACTCGTTTTTATCCTGAAATTATTTCCACCTCTCATCTGTGGCAGAGACCGTGGACCGCCCAGTGTGTATGTCTTAAACACTGCATACGTAAAAATGATTCAACAAGGACACAATATAATAATAATAATGATATCCGTGGTATACATATACATAACATATTGCATTGCAGTTTATATTATAACGTATTGTGCATGCGTTATAATAAAACATATACGACCTACGCGACTCTGTAACTGTAGAATGGTATAACGCGTGTTTATACCATTATTAAATTGAGTGATATATCTTATTAATAATTGTAAATATCTATATTAAAAGAAGTACCTATTTATTTGCTCAGCCCACTGAGTCTCGAGAAAACCATGTTTTTCCTTCACTATAACAATTCCTATTCTGTGTTGCCGTCGTCAAGTTTTATATCCGATTAAACACGATGTAACGGATTTTTATAATTTTTTTTTTCATCGTTCCCACCCAAACGATATTCGCCACACATCTACATAATCCGAATGCATGATCGCCACGTTGTATAAAATAATGTAGTGTGTATTATATAACTCGACTATAATGTATACACAACAGTGGGTGAAAAGACAAAACAGCAAAAAAAAAATAAGCTATGAATACGATATTATTATATATATATATATATATATATGGGGTGCAAAACCGAAATGAAAGAATGTACGATAAGAAAACTCTCGGACCGGAAGGAATCGTCGGCAGCGGGGGTGTACGCGCGTTAATAGACGTGTCAATCACGTGGCTAATATCATAATGTATAGGTGTGCAAACCCTCTTTGTATGGCCAGGTGACTGCTCCGGGGGTGGGAGTTTGGTGGGCGTCGAGCGCGGGCGTGTGGGAAAAAGACTAGCTTATAATATACGCATAATACGACGAGGATTGCGATTACGACGTTGATTATAATATTATAGTATAGTATATAATATGCATAATATGTGCACGTATGTGTGTGCAAGGAATTTTACATGGACACAAATATGCCCGTTCATTGTTTAAATCGAAAACCGGACCTGTCGTTTTGTGTTCGGGTAATGGCCCGTGAACCCTTTCCGTTGTGAAGGGTATTTAAACGACTCCCTCGTCACCATCGCTGCCGCGTCTCGTTGCCCCCTCGTTGACGGTTGTTAATAATAATCTTTTACCCGCGAGTGCGCACTCGTACGGCATGACATATTCGTCTTTTTATTCCACATCGTCATAAGTTGTTTCGTGTCGGTATAGACACCCGTCGTTGTCGTGACTTGCACAACAACAATATTATACTAAATATTTTCGAAAAAATGAAAAAATAAAGCCGACCAAATCTTGTCAATTTCCGATCGTAATATTATTCAATTATCCTTGCCGTTCGCGCGAAACGTCTGTTGCCATTTTATACACAATAACCGTACCGCTGGTGAATATATTTATTTGAACTTCCGTGGCGCAGTCCGTTGTGCAATGGCGGTCGTGGCGGCAGCAGGCATGGTCTGACGGGTCGACGTGAACGGTTTATTGATTTAAGGGGCGCATTTGTAAAATATATAGGTACGTATAGCTATTTCGGTACTGCGTCCCTTGACAGCAATAGCTGTTTCACTCTTCATCGTTGTTAGGTCATAAACGTTCGTTTGGCATAATTTTTACTCTTTCAACGTTTACCGTTGGTCACTATTATAACTCCACAGTCACAGGAGTTTTTAGATTCAGTTTGTGGATAATTTGGTATCGAGTATATACATAGATTACACGATTCTGGTAAGGAATGAACGGACACATCAGTCATCAGAAGACTTGTGAATTGTGATCTGTATTTTGGAAGTGATAGAATCAAAAATAAATATTTAATTCGTTAAATTCGTTTGCGCTATATTCGAAATTATTTATTATAGTTATAAATTATAATAAATAATAATACATTATGTCTATTTAGAACTGTGAAGATGAAATTTTTCTGCATTTGAAATGATTGAGTATAAAATAATATAGGTAGTGTTAAATATTTTTATAATATTTAAATTATGTGGTAAACGTCTGTTGTGCCAATGCACTTGCATATTTTAAGACTACTATACATAAATATATACATTATACATATTATATATGCTTCATGACACGTTTTTGGTATTATTAAACTTCGCTTCACGCGAATAATTTGAAATAAAAATATACTTTTTATAGATTGGGGTGGAGAAACACACTAGACCTGAGGCGATTGCTTGACATTTATAGACATAACTGTCACCGATGCCCCTGCTCACATCGTGATGACAAGCTTTTTTGGGGGTGACTTTTTGTCCTGTCACAACTGCACTGGCGTTATTCGTTTTATTACTATTGTCGCCGATGCTGCCACCATGTAACAGACAACATGAATTTTACAAATAAGAGCTAAAACGAACACAAAGCGTCAAGAGAATCTATTATTACGTACCTATTTAGTAAATACCTGCTGTAGCTATTTATAATACATCACACTTTAATATAATATAGATGTATATACACATAAGACATAAACTATATATTTTTATATATATTTAATGTTTTCTTACAAACACGTTTGGTATATATACTATTTAGAGTGGTTCGTTTTAACAGGCTTTATGCTCATTTTCGTCATTGAAACTTATTTACAACGTTTTTATGTAGTTTGAAGGCACTCAATAATATAATTTCAAAATATGTAATTTCAAAATTTTTATTTTTTATCATGTTGTTTGTTTGAGAAAATGAGTTAAATATAGTAGACAAATAGATCACCATATGCCCATATAAATTGTATATATACATGTTACACATATTATATTCTATTTGCAGTGACACAAAAACTTATATTCTTGATATTTTTCATATTTATTATTTATTATTAAATGTACACACCATTGCACTTTATAGGCCGTTTATGTATACGTAATGTGATTTAATGTCTTCAGTATTTTATGGAGTATATAATATACAATATACTCACACACACACACACACACACACACACATATATATATATATTATATATATATATATATACGCGTATTCATGGCTCATGGAGTATTCAGTATCGTTAAACGTATCTTAATGAAATATGTTCGACACGACTACATGAGATGCAATTACTTATATTATTGCTATAACTTATATGACGGAAGCCTTAAATTTTTTTTTTAAGTGGTTCGGCTGGCTTGTACACATTCACACATCATATATTATATGCATATATTATTATGTTTATGTTTGTATGTTTATTGCTTTATAAATAATAATTGCCTAGTTTTCGTTCATTAGACGGGTCTTTAATACGTTTTCATTCTTTTAATTATGTGTAATGTACACTTATACGTATATATTATTCTATACTGTCGTATTATCACTCGAATTATCCGCACAAGTATTTTTATTATATTAATTCCACATCGATGTAGATCTATATTATGTAGAGTTAGCTCTATAGTCGTACAAAATAATTTACACAGTTTTGTTTAGTTTTTCTAATACTACTGCATTTAATGATTTATTATTATTGAGTATTGGCCAGGTATAATTGGTTATAGCGACGAACTATTTTAGACAACATACATATATATGTGTATGTGTATGATATATGTGTGTATAAATTTATAAAAATGCCAACAGACATGATGTCTGCAATATTATAGTTTTAACCTTGCACTGAAAAAATACACAATATAATATATTATATTATAATATTTTTAATGTTCAAAATCGACCTCAGCAGTATGCCTATATTATATTATTTAGATAGAGCTGGTGTATAGTGGCAACGAAATGTGAACATTTTAAATTATAAATTCGTGTATATATGATAAACGGTGTTATTACATGTAGGTACCTACTATACATTTTCAGTTGTTGACACAGGTGCGTTACGATACACGCATACGTCAAACATCTGGGTTATATTTCGCAAAATCATTCACGTGGATTTATTTCCTCCCCGGACAATATATTAATAATTACGGTTTAAGTAAAAAAATATCCATACAATGTTCTATCGTCGTCGTCGTACATAAAATAGTATATAAACGCTGCAATGCAACTATTTCACCTACCCGCTGTATAATGAAAATTTTTAAAATATAATTTATTATGTTATCGTAACGGATCGCGCGCGCATTCGTTGCGAGAGTGGAAATTTCTTAAACTCCAATTACCTTTATCGATCGTACGTGGCGCATACACGTACGAATAGTTACACGCTTCCCCCCTTTATAATACATATACATATGAACAATATACCTATTACCTACCAACCTAGCAAACTCTACGTCGCAGCAATGTTATTCACCGTACATCATGTACATCATCGCCAGCACGTTTCGCTCGGAAATCACGTCAGCGGCACTGTGTCTTATTGTATAATCATTATCATTCAGTTCGTTCCTAGGCGTCGTTTTTTCCGCCGTACAATAATAGAGCCGGATTTTGATAATTATTTTTTACGATTTTCTCCGCACCGCCGCTAACCTTACAATACCATTGGTACTCGCCACCGATGCAGTTACAACGATTTTCTGAAATCTAAGCTCATGCGGATCATAACACGGCCGGTGACCATAATTGATAATATAATATGACGTACTCACATAAAAGCTTATTGTGATTTTCTGCATAATTGTGCCACGTTGAAACAGTGGCCAGTGGAAGTGACGGTGGTTACGGTTACACTGTATATTATCGTCTAGAAATGTGTATAGTTAAATTATAGTTTAACTCGAATTTGAGTGAAAAAAAGAGAAACACAAAAAATAATGATCGATAGCCGTACCGAATTATTGTTACCGATCCGCGTCGGCGACGACGGCCCATGTCCCAAATTCTCGACAACGTGAAAAATCTGTTAAAATGATCGAATTACACACAGACATACGCACTCAGTATTTTTAAATTCTATATATGGATACAAGTATATACAAGCTATAAATCATTTTTCTTTCGATCTTTCTAACGAATCTCGCAAATCTCTCGTTGTTATTTTTGCTGCTGATTTTTGTCAGTAATTACTTATTGGGGCCGACGACGTGCGTGCTATATATTATGTCAATGTCGTGCGTACGCGTGTATATAATATGCGCATGTATGTATACCGGGACGTGTAAGTTCAAGGTTGGTAGAAATCGATCGCGCCGCCACAATGTTTTGAACATTTCGTTGTGGTAGTGGGACGGTGGTGCTACAGTCGCGGCATGCTACCGCGTCCACTGTGTCGGTAGCCTACGAGGGGTGTACAATGTACATTCATATATATTATATATATATATATAATAGGTGTATAGTACATCCGACCCAGTTAATAGCGACGGCAACGGAAAATTTGTGGTCTTTATATATATATGTTTTTTTATTTTCACGCGTACCGGCACGTAGCCAAACCTACACTCTCCCCTTAGACCCGTCAACCTAAACTCAAATCGAGTCGCCACCCCTGCTAAAAATTGTTGTCTACGTCGACGTACTTATTTACTTGCCCCTCTCTTGTATCACTAGAACATCGAACAGTTTATTTATAGCATATCTCCATCCATTTCTTATATTCTATAGTTCACCCTTTCGGGACAACTAAGTAAAAACTCATAGATCCATTTTCACTCTGCAGCCCGTTACGCACGAAATTCCGATGACATCTGTTTTCACCCGTTGCCCGTTGAGGTAACGTTTATTTTTCATTTTATAAACACGCATATTATACTTGAATACAAACGTTCTGTTTCGTCTTACGATTTTTATAGCATCCACATAACAGTTACAGGACGTGGTTGACTGGTTGTATTATGTGGTACACAACAAAAATAATTAACAAAACATTGTCGCTGGCATTTGATTATTGTCAAACAAATTATTATAACGCGAGAACATGCGCTTTTTTACACGTGTGTAATTGCAAATTGATATTACACGTGATACGTCCACATCTGGTTTATAATGCAGAGGTGTTTTTTACTTTAGTTGTCGTGTTTTATATTTCTGTTGTCGATAATCGTTCAAACCGATTGGAAAAAAAAATTAAATATCTACGTCGGACGATCGTTACATGTGTTATGGCCTTATAGGTGAGATTGGTAAATACAAATGAAAATGTCAATAATTACTCGTGTAATAAGTATACTAAGTATTAAAACAGTCGTGGACTGTCTTCCTATCGGTCGACTCAAGCCCAATAATCTGATTCGCCCGCGCGAATGTGGGGTTGCTGGCAGTATAAATCCGCAATGAAATATCGGATTTAAACCGAGGGCGATTATTCGAACGAGAAGATTTGTCCATGGCAGTATTTGAAATCACTGCGACGGCAATGCTAGTTGAAGTGCGTGTATTCGGTTCGTAGTGTATGTTGGAGAGGGTAGTTCATCGTCGTAGAAAATCGGGCAGCCCTTATTGTCTCGTATTCGAGGGTGTTTTTATTTTCACTGAGTTATCAACTGTTGTTATATTACTATTATTATTATTACAGTTGCAAGATTATTTTTCCGATTTTTCTTTACCTATTACAGTACATCATTGTATATTACACTTTTGGCCCGACGATTTCTCTCATCGTTCGACGAACATCGGCTATATCTCAATGGTTAATGACGATTGGCGAAGAATATTTTAACATTATGGCATCGTAATAACGTTGTGTCCTGCTTAATACAGCTGGTTTGACAAAGCATTTGCGTCTGTGTTGCGCGAGGAGGGATAGAGCAGTGCTGACGAGCCACACCGGGTTCTCTCCTTCCGACGATATGACAGATTGCTTGCACAAGTACAACCTTGTCAGTCGGGCGTCGACTACAACCACCATCACGGAAGCGAATAGCGTGCACTGAACGCTATTATAATATTATTATAGGTTAGGTTACAATAACATTAATATGTACCATCAAAAACATTGCCACATCACATATACAATGAAAATAATCCACAGCCACCGCTGACACTTTCCGAATGGTTGGTTTTTAAATTTTTATTTTTTTTTATCCCTATTATATGATTGTAGAATATTATACACGCTTCTTTTGTGGTAATTTATAGTAGTGACGAATTCTCGCACAACATTTTAGGAATAATATATATCATTGCGTAGTTTTTTTTGTACTGTTGTCTTGTTGACGTCGTCCACTTTTATGATATCGAACATCTGAAAAAAATGTTTCTAATAGTGAAAATAAGAATTAGATAATATGCTTGGAGTATACACGTAAGCAAGTTTATCGAAATTCAAGACTTTTAAAACAAATAACTACGGATCATTGCTTTCTAAAAAATAATGTTCAGTCAAACCGTCATATCTATTGGAATAATGTGTACTGATCGATTAAACTCGTTAGTGTTAAAAAATGTACGAGCTTACCTTACATATTATTTCTGATTTTCTATTATTTTATTAAAAGATTAAATATCATAAATAAGTTCCTAAAATAGCTTAAGAGTACACATTAAGAGTAACTTTAACTTTTAAGCATACACACTAAAAACATAATTTCTAGAAAAAATGACTAAAAATATTTAAATATTATAATAATATTATTGTAAAACCAAAAATTGTCCAATAGTATTTCATTTCTAAACTTTTGAAAATTCATTATTTTACTTTAATATATAGCGGTAGAAAAGCAAACAACTAAAAATTTTCAGTCTTAGTTCTGTCTCAAATTTAATTTAAATGTTTATTTTTCTTGAACAATTCCAAGACTTAAAGCGTATTTATATTATTTTTCCATTCAACATAAATCGTGATACATTGGTTGAAAATTATTACTTTGGATTCAGGAACTACCTGTCTACTTGACTGTCTACCTATCACAATATAATAATATAAATCATAATTAACTATTCTAAGTAACGGTTGAAGACGACTTATTTACGTCGTAACTTATTTTCCTTTGAATACAAACTATATATCATAAGGCAATCAAACCATTGGTCGGACACGACTGGTTTTTGTTGAATACAGTCGATGGATGGTATAGGTTAAGAACGGTTTATCATATAATTATTTTTAACATATAACATGCATACATTAAAAATTTATATAAATTCTGCATGACTGTATCCAATATTATATGCTTATAAATGGTATAAGTTTAATTTATATTTTATTGTATATAATAACATGCAGTTTATCGTTTATATTATATAAAATGTATAATGTATATGTTTTAATTCGTTAAAACCAGTGGTGTATTGGTAAATAAATTTATGGGTATACGCACCTAAAAGTAGTTGAATATACCTATATATTATACGATATACCTACTTTAAAAATTTTCTCGCTCCGCTCGAAAAATCATTACACTTAGTATTTAATAATCTTGTATTACTTTATTACAAACACTTACTCTTCATGTGTATATGTATATGCAGTGGCGTATATACCCCCCTATATACGCCCCCCAGTTCACCCTATATTCACCCCCAACCATAAAATTAATTCATATATTTTGGACAGTGCACTTTATGTTATAATAAAATATAATTGTATTAATAATTTAGGTTATTATTATTATTATTTTTAATTTTTTACTTTTGTTTGGTGATAATATATGACTAAATTGTCTGATGATAAATTAGAAGCGTGCGTATACCCATAAAAGACTAATTTTCTTAAAGGTATACGCATAAATCCAAAAATAGGGATCCGGGTATACGACGTATACCCGCGTATACCCTCCAATACACCACTGGACTTAAAACTGATACATAGATATATTATGTAAAAGTTCGTGAATACTCAAGTAGTCAAGTTTAGTTTTCTTATTTTCAGTGTGAAGAAATAACAATACCTTTATCAATATTCTTTGCACTGTATGACTTTTTTTAAAATAATTTTATAATTGTATTTTAAAATGTTCAACTATAAATAGATACCTTTTAATTTCGTACATTAGTGATGAGAAAAATAAAAAATATGTATACAAAAATAACTATGAGTTTCGAATTCATATACCACTATTTTAATTTAATACATTTTAGCGACAAAAATAAATATCACGTTATTTACGTAGACTATGTCAACTTCACAATAATATACAATAAACAAATTGTTTTTCCCATTTCGATTATTGTGGCATTTGAAAAATACATAACATGTTATTAGAATTGTATTATTAATTTTTGTGTGTAGGTACGCGCGTACGCGTTCGGTCTTATCGTTCAGTCGACCTATTAATTTATTTAATACCTTAGGTACTTACCAGGTATTTTAACAGAAAAAAAATAGTATTTAATAAAGCCCTAAATACTATCATTTACCTGTGTAAATATTGTGATTGCGGGAGAGTAGTATTTAATCGTTTAATCGCACTGTTGGAATTTATGTGTGAAAAATATGTAGCGTTAACTGCGTTGTCATTGCTGTATCGCATGCAAAATGGTCTCTGTACCGATGTGTTACACTTTTATGTGATTTTTCTTGTGCAGTGTCCGATAACAGTGACGTTATATTTTTTAGAGGCGTCGCGCGTCGTAAGTTGTTGCAAATGCAAAGGCATTAACATTAAATCAGCTGGGGTTTTAACTGAAAAATTACTAGTAAATTGCATTATTGGTATCTATGAGTTTAAAAATTAAGTTGAATGAAAAGGAATTTAAGACTGAAATAAGCCTATAAATTATAGTTGGATAGTAATAAATACTCCTCTTTATCTTTTGAATGTTTAATTTAAGCTTAAAATCCGGTTTTGTGAAAATGTGATTAGCTTATTGCAGATGACTTATTTTAGGTTTACCCGTCTAATACATTTAAAAGTCTGGGAAACGTCATCTTGAATTGTAAAAAAGTATAAACTGTATATTTTTCAATGTTTTGGTGTGGCCGCGGTGACATTGGGTAAAGGATAATTGGGTCGAAGGTGGGTGGACGGGGATGTTAGCGTGGTATTATAACAGTATAGTACCTAGTTATAAATTTCTTTAAAACGACAACGGTGCGATGAAGATTATACACAGAGAGTAATCAAGTAGCTATTGAGTGTGCCGGCGTTCGCCCCACGTAATTGAATTCGTTTCTCTTGGCCGATGGTGGTAGCGGACACGAAGCGGGACGGGACTAAACGAGAATCCAATTTCGGGTGGGCGTTGTATTCCGCGGCCGTCACCGCCGTTGCCGCCGCCGCCGTAATATATTGCTACATCCCTCCCCCGTTTAAGGGTCCTTGTCGTGTCACCGCCGCCACAACCCTTTGATGAGCAGCGCGCGCGCACCAACTTTAATCTGAGGGCTTTATATGTGTACCGTGCAGCTTGATCTCGTTCAAAAGCTTAATTATCACTGCGGCGTTCCCTGCAGTCGATGCTTGTTCCCTTGCACGATTGAAGCAGGGTTACGTTATCTCGTGGGGCACCTATACACGTAAATTGTTATTATTATTATTATCATTAGCGTTTGACTTTTGTATGGCTGAGGAGGGAAGGGGGTGACGACATTTTCAGAAATTCACCGGAAACAATTGAAACCTCTAGGGTGCCCTAGTCGTCAGCAACATTATACAAAGAAACGATTATTAGAGCTACACATGACGTACACTGCGCGTGCACTCGACCTTTTTTTCCGTAAAAAAAAGAAACGAGAGAAAGAAAACAAGTATGGGGTCTTGCGCACGCGCCACTGCTACAGCAGTTACACCGTGTCACCGCCGTTCGCCGTTACCCCCGCGGTCGTTTTGACACGGAATAAAAATAAGGGTCCTTCTCAACGTTATTTTATTCAGACGATTTTCAGGCGCGCGTGAGGACATTCATTTCGTTTCTTCCGCGATGTACCTATATATGTTTATATATATATATATATATATCATACAATATTATATGATATACCTACAAGCTAATATAAGTGGATATTTACTATAGGATGTATTATCAATGTTCATTATTTATTGCTTATTTATACTTTAACGACTAACCTCGAAAATATAATCGCATTGTTGTTTTATTGAGGATACCGTCAAAAACGCTCTTAGTAGGTATGTCGATTTTAAATTCAACTCCGATAATCACTTGGTTCGGTATAATCGCGTGTATATAATATCATTATTGCATACTGTAATATACCGGCCGTTTCGCCGCCATACGGCCGGCGATGTCGGCATACTACAAAAAAAATGTCCGAGGTAAATTAGGTATACTTATATAATAATCTGCACCTAAGATTATCGAAAATCAAAACCCTGTTCAACCAAAACCGCCTCCAATCCATTTGCTGTTGTCCGCGTGCGATTAATAATCTTCAGATACATTGCCGCTAATTATTTTTTTTCCAAATCGATTGCTTCACAATTGGATTAATTGCGTATAATCACCCGTGTCGTTACTGAATATTGGCGACGTTTTTTTTTATGTGTTGGTTTTAAATTTATTATTATTTATTCATTTTTTCTTGTCTTAGCGCGTTATTATAGGTGCCGACGCACTTAACACATTATAGATATTGTATTTAGATTTTTTGCGTACCTACTGTACGTGTTTTGTGTACCTATAAATTATGTTAAGCGTTTATAATATTGAACGCTTAAAAGATTAGATATTGTTTTTGCGTTCAATAGCTTACATTTTTATAAATATTAAAGTAATGCAGCTTTAAATATTGTCATAAAACAAGAAAAGAAATAAATGTACCTATACATAATATAATATATTTAATATACTTGTTATTATGGTTTAAACCCCTTTCACGGTTGTATATTTTTTATGAGTTATTTATTTTAAATATTAATTTGTGTCATACGTATTCTCTTAAATTGACGGTTATTTTGTTTAGTCGTTTTAACACATGTATAAATATTAAATATAAATAAAAAAACATGAAAACTAGTTGTTTTATAAACAATAATGATAATATTATTATTTATTTTAACGTTCCATAGATGATTTAATTTTCTCTGAAATGTATTATCAGTCTCTTATAAGAAATCACAACGATATAAAAAATAATAAACTTATTGACGAAAGGTAAAAACAAGCAAACCGGTCGTCACCATTTTCCTTAGTATATACGTTCGTTACATCGTCTGTATTTCTCGTATATATACGAGCTCTGCAAAAAATTATTATATAAAAATGTAAAATAAAGTTGCATCACAATCGTTTACAATAGATCTCCGTCTGAAAGCTGATACTTTCAATAAATTCTGATACCTATGTTCTGTGTATGTAACAATATAAATATATGTATTCATATAAGTATACCTATTTGGTGTGATGTCCTCTTAAATTTTTAAAACACATTACATATTGTTTTTTTTAACTATCGTCAGGTTAATTTTTAAATCGTATATTTATTAATGTTCTTCCTCTTATTTTTTAATTTTTTTTTTCTCTCATTTGGTCCAGGAACCATTGGGTCATTCTATATACATATACGTACCTACGTGGCAATAGGTATCGCGTCTGCAGCGTGTTGTTATTATTACGTTTCATGTAATAATCGAATCGTATAACAGTAATAATAATAAATAAATGCTGATGGTGTTCGGCGGCCTTGGTAATAGGATCGCAGTTCGTATAGTATACAATTAACGTACACCACGGACACACACTAAAGCATTGCAAACACTGCAACAGCAGTGGCGTTTGAAGCGGAGACGGCTGCAGCAGCAGCGGTGGCAGACAATGGTCTTAGTGCGCGTGGATATCATATATATATATTATACATATAAATGTGTGTGCGAGTATAACAAAAATGCTCTCTCGTCGTCCGAACAACAGCTGTCGAACAGATGCGCGACGTGATGCTGTGGCCGTCGGTATAATATAATCGTACCGCCGTTGCCGCCACTGTTACCGTCCTAGACCCCGAATGTGTGGCTGTGGACCGTGATGTGCGCAGGCGACGCCCGCAGCCGCGGTACTCGTCTCCGGGGTCTCCGCAATTATTATATTGCGCGCCGCGAAGGAGGAGACCATCCGGTGCAGGTAATGGGACCTGACGCGATAAGTGTGTGTGTGTGTGTGTGTGTGTGTGTGCAAAGAAAAAATATCACGATTCACTAGTATAACATATACACACATATACAGAGTGATTCATGCTCATAGTTCACTCCGATTGTTTCCTTAATAGTTAATATATAAAACTTTTTTACTGATTCTTAAAATTTTTAAGTGTACTTAAAAAATATATTTTTAAATTCTTAAGATTTTTTGAACTTCTCAAAGCCGTGTCTTGTGATCAAACAAACTTACATTTTTTTTTATTGAGAATCCCTATTTTGTAATGAACATTATTTTAATTGATAAGAAGTATTATATTCAATAGAAAATTGTAATATTTTCCAATTTTAGAATTAAAATAATTATGGTTTCTTTAGTTATTAAGACATTTATACTAAAGATAATAGTACTTGAAAATTATTTTACAAAAATATAAAGTGTATAATATTGTGTATTTGCATATATTTATCAATATTGTTAATATCTTCAGCGAAAAATCTATAACTAATATAATATAATTTAATTGTAAATTAAAAAATGGAGGGTTCTTTTTGAAGTTTGTATTTGCACAGGGCACAGCTTAAGAATTTGAAAAACGGCCTTTTAAGTATGTTAAATATATTCAATTATTAGATTTTGATTAATTGCATAATTATTAAAAAAAAAAGGGGAGAGATCATGCTTGGTGAATCATCCTGTATATATATTATATATACTAGAATGTATACGACGGAATGAGAGGAAAACGAAAAATAAACCGGTTTGTAACCTGTGTTATTACGCGTCCTGCAATCTGCAGGCAGCAGCAAAACGACAGGGAAATATATTGTATTTGTGTGTGAGCGTCGTTCGTCGTGGCTTGGATTTTAAGGGAATAAATAAAATTCAATTCTTATAAGTGGAGTGAAGACGGGATTAGCCATTTGTATTTTAATATTATATTACATTGTGCTCAGCGATTATAATATGACCGTTTAATAAACATATATATATATATTATATATCGTACGTGAGAAATACATAATAATAAACAACATAAAATAATCGTCGTCTTCGACGTCTTGTCGGCAAAAACCGACCGACCACAAAAGAGTTCCGCAGAATCTTCCGTCTATAATAGACACGCCGACAATATTACTATATAATATAATGGATCTATATACGCATATAATAGCACAGGTTATACTATTATTATAAGTGCGTATTATATGATTATTCCGTGTGTCCCTCTATTGTTTTGCCAAGCGGTATAAGTTATTCAGTTAGTGTATAAATATTTAATATGTATAAAAAAAAACTAAAAAAATACGACCGTGTTGTAATAATTGCCCTTGGTTACATGATTTTTTTATTTTTTATCCCGATATACGTATAATATACCCAACAGCGATAATTTAAATCGTATTACCCGTGGAAACGGAATAATAATCTTATAACAATAATCGTATAAGGTAGGTTCAAATACGCGATATACAAGGTGATTCATTGAGTATCTGCATTAATTTTTTCGAAAATTACTACAATTTTATTTTTAATACTATTTTTATAAATTGTATCGTTATAATTTTTTTTTACCTTTTTTAAACTATAATAAGTATACATTTTTTATAACTTCATACCGAAATATTTCTTAGAGTACTTCGGTAATTCGGTGCATAAGAATCAAATTTTAAATGAGTAATTAATTAGTATAGTCATTTAAAAAACTTAAAAAATGGCAACGATAAAAAATAAAAGTTTCTCAGATTAGTTTAAAATTTTGAAATAATATTAGTGTAGACACTGAAGTGGATCACCTTGTATACCATGATATAATATATATTATTGTGTTACGTCCGGCGCCAAAAAAACTCGTTTGCGGACGACAATGAGATAAGTATTTTTTCACGCTACATTGTATACATAAGTATTTAGAGAGATTTCAATAATTCGTCGTGAACGGTTTGCTAAAAACAATATTGAAAAAAAAAATCGAAATCCTTTGTTCCGCGTATGGCAAAAAAATACGGTGGTGTTATTGCGTTGTAAAATCTCGACAAAACCACTGCATGCGTCCGAGTACACGCGGTCTGTTCGTTGTATTTTCCACACGCATACGCCATTATAAAACTATGTACAGCCATCGCCTAAGTATTTATGTAAATGTTTGTGCAATATCGTATATTGTCAAGTGACTTGGGCAGGCCGCACTCGAAATACAAGTCACATTTGAAGATTTAGTCCCTCCAGTCAAAAATGTGGTCATTAGCACTTAACATATTATATAATTTTTAGAAAGAAGAAAGTCCCTTTAAAAAATACTGCTATACACATTTCATCTTTTCATACGAGATACGTATTTTTTTAGTTAAACACAGAATATCACAATATCATATATTATGAAGTAGGTGCTCATCTTATTTTTACCAACCTAAATACCAGAGTCTGGTCGTGTCCATATAATATACCACCTATATAATTATTTTTTTTTTTTACCAACCACCTACCCTACTACGTCACAGTATCGGCCCGGTCTGTGTCCCCGACCTTCGTTCGACGCACCTTACTACTACCCCCTCCCCACAAAAAAAAACATTATCCGACGATTGGCGGCGGTGAATGCGGCGCAATTTTCGACCGCCCGGTACCATAATAAAATACGATATTACCTATATTATTATCGCAGGCGTCGTATATGTTATCATTGTCGTAACGACCTACTGCAGCGGGTGATCACCCGTCGAACGCGCATTCCAGGACCCGTCCAACAGATATTCGTATTTTTTTCGACCTCGTCTAAAGAAGAGCCCCATACGCGTTCATTTTGACTCGGTTTTTATATACAATTTATAGTATTAGTATATACCTATTATTATGTTCGTATTATGCGTATTATATACGCGTATCGTGGTTATAAAATAATATATATATGCCTATACGGCTGTATAACCCATTGACGTTTTACGGGTTACACATTTCGTGCACAGTCCGAATCGCTGGTCGCTCGGTCGGTAGCGGTATATAATATAAGATTTTTGTTCTTCTCGAAAAACGTGCACGTATATTATGTATTATATTGTATTATATGTCTTGCGCGTCCCGCGGCGAATCCGCCCCGTCATATCCGCGCCACACACTGTACATATATTATATTCACCACACTGGTATATATACGCACACGCACGTGGTTTATTATATTTTTCGCGGTCGTATCTACACGCACACACTGTATATACAATATAATGAGGATAATAATAATAATAATATATTATTACAGTATCATATATATGTGCACCATATAAACGCAAACTTTGCGGGGCGCCGCCAGACGCGATGCGCTCGGATTCGATCCGGCAGCCCGCCTTCGCGTGTCCCTACACCCCCGCGTTCTCGACGACTATATACTACCCTTTGTCTCCCACACACACACACACACACACACACACACACACACATACATACACACCCGACACCCCTTGGCCGTTGCAACCGCGCACCCTCGTCCGGCGCGCGGCAGCTTCACGTCGCCGCCGCCATCGCCGCCACCGCTACCACAGTGTCTGCAAGGGACGTCTGGACGTGACGTCATTGCCAGACGGATCAATACGCTACCCGGGGGTTCGATTTCGATCATCATCATCATCATAATATCATATTATTATTTATTATTCACTGGCTCGCACGCGTATTTGAATAAATAAGTATAATAATTTTCCATTTATAATATTTTACACGGAGTGAGTGACAAATTTTTTCGCAACGTTTCTCGTCAGACATCACTTATGTACATTATCATGTGACGTGCACAGTATATCTGACTATACGTGTCCTATTATAGTCGTTTACTCGATCAAAGTGGTTTTATTCCGATCCAAGTGCGGTGCTCGTACTTATTCGTTCGCTGCCGTATGTTTATACGATAGTCAACCTCTCCCCCCGCCAGACACCAATTCGTCAATCGAGACGCATTCTGCAGGTTTGCACACCCGTGTAGATGAGATAGCCCGGGTAACAGCGTCGGCGGGCGTTTGAAACCTATCGAACACCACCGCCGCCACTTCCGTTTGCGTGTTGGTCTTCCCGGTTGACTTTTTCGTTTCGTAATATTGTATCTACTTTGGTATGATACATCATTGTATTTTTGTTTATTTTTTTTTTTTGCATTTCGCACAATTTATTTTTATAAACGCGTGCGCGTGCTGGTGTGTGTGTGTGTGTGTGTGCGTATGTGTACAGTGTACTTGTATAATATAGTTTTATTAATATGCGACATGTATTGCAATTCGTGCCACCCTCCAAACTACGCCCCTTATCGATTATATCCCTCGACGCGCTGCCAAGCCAATTTTTCTCTCTTTAGTCGAGTTTGTGGTGATGCCGCCGCCGCAACCACGCTTTATACGACTACGGAGTATTTCACCGAAATCGATTTTCTCGCTCAAACCGCTACCGCCGCAGTGTTTGACCTGTTTTCGATGAAATGTTGATGATACGAATATACCCTTAATCATATCTATAACCTACCTATAATAATATCCGATCGGAAAACAAACGGAATTTATGACAATATCATGGTTTATTGTTCTGTAAATCTGTTCCTTCATAATATGATTTTATATTGAGGCGTATTACGACCCTATTGTTGTTGTTTTAGTCCTTAGCGCTAAGCACGTTGTCGCATTTACAAAATCGGCAAATTATTGTAAAAAAGATACGTTTATCAGTTATTCTTTTTTTCATATTTGTTTTTTGTTCTGTTAGTGTTCTATACCGTTATAACTTATAATTGTATAATAGGTTTAGTTTAATAATGAATAATGGTAAATAATTAAAAAAAAAATATATATATATAATATTTAACATGTATTAACCTATTTTATTTTGTTACCATTACAGAATGATATAACTTAATTTGTTGTTCAGCACAGTAAAGAATATATTTTTTTCAAATAATTTAAACTGTGATGTATCTTCAACCTATCATTCTAACCTAACCATAAATCCAGTTCTTTATCGTATTGATTTCACCATTACATATTTATTTGATATCCATTCTTTGTGTATAGACTTTCACGTATATTTCTTTTTTATTATATTATTATATATTCTGCGTCATATTTTCTATGAAAGGAGGAGGGTGCTTTGTGCTTACAACGATCGATTTAAACGCTCACGTTTAAATAAATATACATACCTCAGACTCAGGTTATATGCGCGTTGTTATATTATTATATTTTTGATGTGACGATGTGTAGTATACTAAGTTGTTTTGAATATTCACCTGAAAACGTTTTCAGAATAGGAAAAAAATGATATAGCTACAATAATAATGTATAATACTTTTTATTGAATATTTTAATATTATATAAAAATATGTAATTCCATTGACCCTTTATTGTTTTTTTCCGTGATCGTGTACGTTTTACAGTATCATTAACGTCGAGATCAGTACGTTTGAAAAGCCCGCCACCATCTTCATCATTGTTTTTGTAATTGTAGTTCTATAATAATAGTCCATTAACACAATTCGATTCCGGTCTGACTAATTGCGCACGTGACGTGTTTCGTGGTCACAGTTACATGGCAGAAGAAATATTACAACAAGCAATGAGCGCGTCTTTCGCTTCAAAAAAAATTACATGAATATAATAATAAAATAATTGATCATAAAAAATAAGTATCGTGTCTAATTAACCATCTTCTTTTTCTCTCACAATCATGGTACATTTAGATAAAGGCATAAAGCAATAGCAACAACAAAAATTATTTCTGAATAGGTTCATGTCTCCGAATTATGTGGGTATTAATTGAGTTTCCCTGTCCCACCTAAGTGAAATCGATCAAATTTGTATTATTATCACTGAAGCCGAAGTATAGGCCATGGTCTTCGGTCGTCAAAAGTTAAATTAGTTAATATTATGTTTATGTAGATAATCTTTAGCAACTATGACTTAAAGCTCATGCGTGTGTCGCTCACGTATTTGCCGAATCGATATAATCCAAAATTGTAATTTATCTGCCCATGTGCGCATGACAAATTGTATAGGTCTAATAAAAACCAAGAGTAGAAATCAAGGGATAGGATTGAGTGTTAACACAAACATATCATATAATTTAAGGTAAGATTCAAAGAGGTATTGAAAAATCTATTTCTAAACACTTAAAATAACTTAATAGATTTATTGTAAAAATACCTTTCAATTTTTGATTTAAAAATCGTCATTCAAATTAGTCATTGAGATATCAGCGGACAGAGATACATTTTGTAATGGCGTTACTCGTGTGTAGGTACTTTGTGTAACGATATGAGTTAACGCATATGGTATCGTGTGTAGCATCGTTTGATGTAGTCTATATACATTTATGTATTATATAAATAGTACGCAAAGATTTATCTATGTCGATGGTTGTAAGGATCGACGTAATAATTGCCCAAAAGCTGTTACTAAGCGTAGATATTTTATAGCATCTTATTAATATTTTAATTAGAAGACAATGTAAAATAAAAATTATCAATATCCAACATATGTGCGTGATAGCTAATCGACACTTTTTTTTTCAGTTGATGGAACTTGTGCCTGTTTCGTGTACGGTTCGCCCGTCCAGGGCAGAGACACCACCGCCGTCGCTGAAGAGGACAAAGCTCGAGGATGCGCCGCCTGCGGTACCTACGGCGGCCTACTACTCGGCGTTGGGCATGGCGCCCACGCTGCCTAACTACATGGTGGACCCATTTCACTATTTCTACGGTGCGTGGGTGCCGCCACCCGCGGCCATGTACATGAACAACTCGCATCACCTGTACAGAAATGAGAGGTTAGACACATCGCCGCATTTTTGCATCGGTTTCCAGATGGGCATTTTTTGTTTCGTGTCACTAATATCAAATTATTTTTTGTGCCGTAACGCAGTTTGATCAAGAGGGAGAGACCGCCGAGGTTAGTGGACCCGCAAAAAGTCATATCACACACGCAGTCCGAACAATTCGGCAGGAGTTTTCAGCCGAACGTCGCGTTGGCACCTCCTTCTAAATACAACATCAATGTTAATGCCAGCAATATCCTAAGCCATCACCACAACCATCACTATCAAAACTCTAACAATGTCAACAACAATAATAATAACAGCAGTAATAACAACAACAATACTGCCAAACCGACGGTGAGTAAACGTCAACACGCCGCGTGTATAGGCAGCACATTGTACACACAAGTCGTCTTATAGTGTTTTTCTATTTCCGTGTTAACATAATAATATTATTATAATAAATATTCGGATGATCTCTTTCAGGTCAAATTCAAAGACAAAGATGACGGTGAACAGGAAAACAAAGACATTATCTCGACTCAAGAGTCTGAAAGAAGATACAACAGTGTTGGTGAGTAAACCTACCGTCGAGCTATCTAGTAGATTTTTTTGTCTACCTATTCAGATTTTCATTTACTAATTCTATCAGTAATTACTAATTTTTTACTAATCTTCGATTGTCATTTTCACAGCCGCCAGTGTCATGGAGCAAGTGGCTGCTGTTTTGGATGCCTTGAGCGATGCTAAGGAGACGACGCGACAACAAGTGATCGGATTGGTTGAGCGGATTGCTCTGCGGCTTGAAAAAGTAGAATCGAAAAATCAGCAACTCGTCCGGGAGAACGAAATACTTAAAAACCAATTGAACACGGTAAGTGAATGTCATAACTCAGAACGGATAAATATTAATTGTTCAACTTGAACATATTATTTATCATACTATTTGTACCATTATATTAGTGTCCTTTTATGATGAAGATGTTTGAAAATTCTTAATGTTTGATATCTTTTTGTTCCCCAACAGAAGAGGCATACGAACAAAGAAGATCCGTTATTAGTAGATGACTGTACGATGATTAAATGGGAAAACAGCGGTGGTATTGACCAAGAACATAGTAAATCTAACAGTTTACCAATAATGAACAGGAGGTGTAGTTCAGTATCCGTGATAACCTCACCACCATGTCAGCCCAAAACACCTCCACCTCATAATCTACAGTCCAATATCATGGCCACTACTACTGCTACCATCACAGCCACCTCAGTGTTGATCAAATCGGAATCCATCGACTGATTATTATAACTGCAGCCTGTTGTTTACTCATTATTAATTATTATTATTTAATTTAATATTGCTACCACCGACAATTGATCTCTCCTTAAAAAAATAAAATTAAAGTAAATAATAATATGTATAAATTATACAAGCTTTTTATAATATTTATTCAGTACTACAAGTATAATATATGTGTATAAATATTAAAATATACATAAAGTAATAATAATTATTATTATTATTTCTGTTATTATTTTATGTATAACAATAATAATGTTTTGTTGAATTCTCTTGTCTTATGTAAATAATCTAATTTAAAATATTGTTAATTTGATTTTCTTAATTTCCTGACAATTCTTCTTAATATATATAAATATTTATATATAATTTAATTTTCTTTTGTTATGAATTTTTAGTTTAGGATTATTTTTATTTATTTATTTGAATTTTTTTGTTATTCATTTTAAATTATTTATGTTAAAGTTGCTGTGCCAATTTTTTGTTTGTTTTTTTTTTCAATAATTATTAGAAGAGAAAATAAAAATGGTAAACTTTGATGAAAAAAATAGAGCATGGTTATGAAGGAGCTCAATTGAATACTTGATTTCCCAATATTTGTAGGGCGTTATTAGTTGACCTGTGAAATTTTTAAACATATTTTCTGTTAAGTGTGAGTAGAAACTTTGGCAATCAGTTAATGCGCCAATACAGTAATAATATTGTCTCAACAACCATTTTGGATTTTTTTTTTTTTTTTTGATAAATGCTGAGGTTTCTTTTCATGTTAAACAAAGTGTAATTCATGGACTATTTTGATAATGTGTGCTTTTTCGATACATTTTACTTAATAGTTAATGGACGAATTTGTGTATATTATTTCAACATTAGAATGTGTAAAAAAAAAAATTATTTATTTGGAAAAAGTCAGTATTCCTAATTTTTTTCCATAGTGTCTAATTATTATTTATTTGCATACATAATATTACATATAATATCGCACCAAATATTAATAATAATGAAAAAAAAGCAATCACGTATAAAATTATATTTATACATTTCCTAGTACTTTAATATATATTCATAATGGTAGATAAACTTTAATGATTATAAGATGACAATGTAGAATAAGTATTATGTTTTAAAATATATGTATATATATATAAAAAAAATTACGATTATGATTATAGTTTTGAAGAACAATATATCCTTTTCCCTCGGGCTAGAGAATAATTCAGTACAAATTAGTAAGTGCCTTAATTCTGCAATACTATACACTAACCTTACTTAAAAAAAAAATTTAATTAATAATAATAAACATAAATAATATAATATAGTTTATGTATGTTTTGCATGCACTATAACAATTATGGAATTTTATTAGGCTTATAAAAAAAAAGAGAAAAAGAATGTTATTTTAGAAATAATGGTAGATTGATTTATTATTAAGTGAGTTTTTGTTGTTAATGTTGGCGTGCGTTGTTGTGTCATCCAACAATTTTTTTCATTATATCTAATGTATTTCAAGTATGCAAATTAATAATAAGAATATTAGTACCTAATAGCAATGTGTATCAAATATAACATACAGGTTTAAAAATATGTAAATCTATTAAATTTAACTATACCCATTATTGTTTAATTAAAAATAATATAGTTTGTTACCACTCAGTTTTAATATGTACCTGATGTGAAAGCCAGTAGGTAATTTATATATAAAATATATACTATTATAATATATATTATATAAATATACTTAAAGATGTTTTAAACAATGTTTTTGCAAACAATGGAATAATAATAAGGTCCCTTTTTTAATTTGTTTAAGTAAATATCAAGTCTTCCTTAAAAAAGAAAAGATAAAAAAAATAAGCAAATAACTCGAATTCTATAATAAATTAAACATTTTCATGCTGTATTAGATTTTTTTTCTATCTTGTGCAATTTAACTAAATTATGTCGAAACAATGATAATATACCATCATGTAATATATATATACTTATTAGTTGTAATAGTTTGTTGAATATGTATATTTAATATTTATTAAAGGAGTAGAATAATAATATATTATAATAGTATAACACATTTTTATTCAACTTGACTGGAAATCAAAAACAACCATTGTGTTCACATACATTTTTCTCATTATTATTTAATGGTAATTGACAAAACTGTGTAATAATATTGATTTTGAAATTTTAATGTTCTTATGTATATTTTGTTGTTGATGTACAGAATTTTTTTTTCGTAACTTAGAGTTTTCTAACTCTGATATAAAATGAAATATTTAGCTATTTCATTTTACTATCATTATTATTATTATTATTATTATTATTATTATTATTATTATTATTTGTAACAATGTTAAGTTTTTTTAAGTAACTTATATTAGGTAGTTTTTTAACTGTGCCAAGCTTTGTTAGCACTTTTTAAGCAAAACCGAGTCATTAATTTTTTTTGTATATATTATACTGCCTGTACCAAATACATTGTATTATAATATACATGATTATATGGTATATTGAAACGGGTTTTCTTTACATGTATTTTTTTTGTGTAATGTTTTTAATTTAAAACAAAAAACAACCATTTCATTTATGGACATTTTTTTGGAAAAAAAACCAGAAAAAAAGAATCAAAATAAAAGATTACTATATTAATATATAAAAATTAGGATTGTGTTTTATTTTTGTAAGGAAATCTATAACATAGTGTATAATTTAAATATTTTTAATTTGTATGCAAAATATGCATACATTTGATCTTATGAGTAGGTATCTTACATAATATATTATCATTTATGATTATGACCAGAAAATTATCATGATAGGATACTTATAATACCTATGCAGAGTATAAATATTATGAATTATCATTACCTAATGAAATCACAAAAATAGTTCACCATGAAAAATGAGTAGAAGAAAATTCAGTTATTAAAATATAAATATATATACATTGTCAGGATTACCTGATTTAGTATTGAACACTAATTAACATTTATAAATCTCTGTTCACATCTATAGTGCTGATGTCTTTTCATTTCAAATTTTAAAAAAAATGTATCATCAAATTCGAAAATTCGATCTTATATAAATTAGAATCGAGTTTGCATATTGAAATCGATTGATTCATTGTTTTTAATGAAAAAAATTGAAACTATTATTTTATATGGATTTAAAATGAAAGTCAAATTTCAGATCAGATTTGTAAGGTTTAAATGCCGATTTAGGTAATAAGACAGACATAATATAAAATATTGTGAGAAACTATTTTTTACAAGAAAGTAACAACTAATTTTATCATTAATGATTTTCTTCTACTTTGGTTGGATGAACATTACTATTAAACATTTTTAAACGGAAACCCGTAACACCAAAGTAAAATATGGTTGTACACTTGTACAATGTGTCAATGTACATAGTACATATACATATATTAGTATATTATAGTAGGCGCTAGAAAACGTTTTAACTTACGCGTATTGCTAATACCTATCTAAATTTGAACGAGTAATCTACTGATCTATGGGTAAAGCTGGTATATTTAATATTATGCGAGTGGTGAGAGCTGCAAAACGATTTTCTTAAATGATATAAGTGTCGATGCGACATAACAGTATATATACCTGTCCAAGGAAGAGAGAGTGAAAGAGAGTAAGGACGTATTTATGCGTGTAAATATTTCAAACATAGATAGGTATATCTAATACAAATATAAATTATGATAAATCTCGATGTTGGTTTGTGGTGGTAGTTATGGTGGGTGGACCGCGATAGTGTATAATATGTGTATTTATCTTGTCGATCGGTCGCAGCGGTGGTCAAGGTGACCTTGGATCAATGTCATCTTTTTCGTCTTCGTGTTCGTATACTCACACAAATCTACAAACACGAGCGTAATACGGTTTGTCGTTATATATATAGTGTGTGAGCGTGCGTGTGTCTGCAAGTTTGCCACGATGTTATTATAATATATAATACTGAGACAGATGTACGGACATTAACTGGTGGGGGGGGGGTCACACCGCCATCATAACAGTCGTAACGTCACCCAGTTCCCGGTTCCGAGCTGCCAAGTGCGGATTGCCAGAGTTTGGTGGCGGAAATGTTGTTCGCGCGCTGCGTTATATTCAAATGAGGTGGCATAACATTTAAATAATAATCGATAATAAATGATACCTATATTACAATAACATAATACTTCCAATATGATATTATATTAAAGCCATTTATAGATGTGTGTACCTATACTATATCTATATAGGCACTGTGATGTTATACATGTAGGCGTGTAGCGCTGTTAGCAAACGCGTGTTATTATTATTATATTTACTTACACACGTAGATCGACGTTTTTACTATAATATGACCTAATGTGACCTATTGTATTACACCGTAAATGTGTGTTGTACATCACAGTAATGTACGTAATAATTTTTATAAATTTTCGAACTGAATCAAATTTACAGTTGTCAGTTTGTTCATAGTTAAACTTAATAACTTTTTATCTATTATTAGTTTTGATAAATAAATAGGTATATTAAATAGTATAGTATACCTAATAAAATAAAGCAAAGAGAAAGGAATGAAAATAATAAAATTAATTACGTAAATATATTAACTTTTTAAGATTTTATTTTTTAAGTTCGGTTAGGCTGTAAGGTGATAGCTGCTGATACAGCCGACTCCGAAGCCAATGTGTAGGTCGAAATGAGCTGATGAGTACTCTATGCGGGAGGTCGACCGCACAAATCTGGGAGGAAAAGAGTATTGGGTGGATGGACGACCCCGACAATCTGGGGCTGGTGGTCGAAGCCCTGTAGCCGTTTCGGCCAACAGCACAGATGGAAATTATTTCCCCTGGACAGCTTGTTTTGATTCGATGCTGACACCCATCATCTACCGCGGAAAACATGGATTAACTAACGATATTGAAAAATGTAGGGTGGTTGCAAACTTCTTGGTCAAGCTAGTGTTGACTTGTTATCATATATCTGATATTTGATCATCGGATATGACACGGACTAAGATAGATATTTTGGCACGAAAGTGTTCGTTATACGGTTACGGTTACGGTCGTGTGCAAGTTTGCTAACCAACTAAACACTTGTTGCCTAAATGTCGTAGTTTTCGACTACGTTATAGAAGGATATAAAGATTAAAAGATTTGTTGACAGGACAAGACTTGGTTAGGTAATAAATTACTGGAACACTCGATTCGTGGTTTCGGTAGCATGCAGCAGTTTCGGTCGCGTGCGGCATTGCGTCGGGGGCACGCGACTTTGGCGTCGAGAAGTAGCGTGAGCACGAAGATATGGTCGTCGTTCGACCTTCGTGGCCTGAGTCCGGGAACGTCATGTGACGAGCGCGGGTCAAAAACGCATTTCGAATACAAGTACTTGTTCGATGAATTCGCAATTCATGTATGAAATGTGGTAACGTCGGTCCGGCGTGCGGTGGTTTGTCTAGTAAAGTGGTGATAACGCGGTGTCACCACAATATCTTAGTCTGTGTCGGATGGTAAATGTGCCAAGACATGTTTTAAAATTTTGCGTACTATACGTACTATACGCACTATACGTAGTAGTACTTTTTGTTTGTAATGACCGCGGTATAGGTAAAAACAGTAATATACGCATCATAGACTATTATAGAGAGAATGAATATCAATGAAATTAGAGATGGTGTTACATTTACCTAACCTAACTCGTATATTAAGACTTTATGAATTTGGACAGCGGTGGTATTATATTTTAATATAATTTGTATACCTATATCCTACCTGTACTTTTTTCAAAATGATTAGGCATTCCATGACAAGTTAAGTATATATATTATTATAATCATTATTTGTTCAACACCTTATTTCAGGTTTAAAGTCATAATAAAGGCCTGATTTTTAACATTATATATTTTTTTTTACACTTAAATAATTCTGATTAAGTACATATGATCAACAAGCCCCGGATTTATATGCATTCATATGTTTTTTCAAATAGTCTAAAAAGCAGATGGAATATAGCTACAAGTTTGTATCATAGTCAATAGATTTGAAATACATAGTTTTATTTTGCATATTTTTGCATATTTTGCCATTTTTCGACATATACAGAGAATTCCTGTAATTTTTAAGTTTTTCTTTGCATATAGCATATAGTTTTTAAATGCATAATAATATACAATTTTTTGATTATATTAATTTAATAACGTATTTATAGACTATAGTTATATTTATATCAACACAATGGGAGCATATAAAGTGTTAGATTTTGAAGTTATTCGAGACTAATAATGTTATATTCACCTGAAAACTTTTGTATGTATTTATTTTAATGAGATTTAATTAAAAATACCAGAAAATCATCTAAAAAAGGAAAATACGACAAGGCAAAGAAATGAAAAATAAAACTTTCATAAATGGATTTATTATTATGTACTTACAAAACTACATTTCACAATCACCGAAAAATGCACTTTCCTATAAACGTACAGTCCTACTTATAAATAATCATACGTTTCAGTTACTTGTTAGTTGTTGGAGTAGAATTAAAGAAGTAAATAGTGGTCTTTAAAAGTTAAATCATGCCAATGATAATTAATAATAATTTGTGATGTATATAATATAAATTATAAGCGGCGTGGATGTACATTTTCCCTACACTGTCATACAGACTCAGTCTAGTCACCGATCATGTCCAATATCAGTATATCACAAATCGATACTGATAATAGACGTCACGTTAAGATACTTTGGGTAAAACGTATTTATAGGTTTGAAGCAGCTACAGGTAACTGATAATATGGGAATGTGATTACAAACAAGTTTACTATTGTAGGTATTTAATAAAATGTTTGTCCTTATGTTTGTAGCTTATAAACTTTAATAACACTTGACCGATTTTGACGAATGTTTCATTGATTTGTTCAAACATTTATTTTTATACCTTAAAAATATCCAATTGAGGTAAAAAATAACCATTCGATGTATAATTTTCTTCTCTATGCAATTCCAGTATCAAACGTATCATAACTTCAGCGATAGCACAACAAAGCTTATTTAAAAATATACGTGAATGTGACAGCCCACGATAATTTTGCGTATATACATTATAGGTAATATATTATTATTACGCACAGTGTTATAATCAGCAGCTAAATGCCTGCCGGCGGGCACGTGGCGCTCAGTGTTAAAGATATTGGGAAAATTTGAATCACATTTAAAAATGTATCAATCATTGCTATTTGCTATGTATAATCTGCTATAGACGGATTGAAGAGAGGAAAAATGCACCGACACTGATTTATCAAGCATAAATGTTGTACTATGTAAGAGAGGATAGAGTCAGCTATATAAGGGGCCATCGAGGATGTGCGCGCGTTGATGCACATTAAATATGTAAAATAAATCAGAGTTATTGAAAACGTAACCTATATTATTTAGATTATACGGTTATACATAACGTTTACTTTTTACGTGCATATATATATATATAATATATGTTTAATGTTTGTATATGAGCGCGGTGGAGGCATATTTTAAGTGTATTGCGATCGAATATGTTAGAACACATTGTACGTATGCACACGCGAGCTGATTCTATCCGTTAAAATAGGATAGAACGCAGAGAAGAAATTGGAGAATCGTTTAGATTAAAATTAACCGCATAATCGTCTACAGGAAAAGAATATATTTTGTATTAAAACAGTACGCGTAGATCGACGAACGAATAAAATTGACGATCCACCACGTGTGCCGCGTGGCCGGGGTTAATCAATATTGTATCGTTTGGCTTGAATTATGTGTGAATCTAATATTACATAATATATAATATAATATCACTGGATCGTAGCCGTGGTATACTCGGCTATCGTTGTTCTAAGTTCTGAGACTGGTGTCACATGTCCGGTCTAGTATGTAAATATAATGCCAATGCAGATCCAATCTGCGATAATTGTATTCTTCGTCGATTATAGATACCGAATGTGAAATGTCTTAGCGATTCGCGACGTCCGTCCGGTCGTCTTGCAGACCATAGACGCAGATTTTCGATAGTTTTTGTGTTTAAATAATTTGTTCATTCAAAATATATCGAAAATTATATCATGTCTGATGTCTAGACTCTAGAGTAAAAGTTCATAATCAGTTCAAATTTCTTTGGTTATTCATTTTTAAATTATAACAAAAACCAAAATCTATTTTTTCATGAACTGGTTTTAAGTAAATATCTCGTCGATCTTTATCTGTATTAGATTCTGAGCGGAGCTGTGAATATGTTGGTTTTACAACGATGTGTTTGTTTTGTAATATAATTTTTTGTGTGTAGTTAACATTACTTTTAAGGTCAGTAAAAATAGTTTGATTTTCAAATTAGATAGTAGATTTTATTAGAAAATAATTGAATCTAGTTGGAACTATATAGATCAGTGTTTCCTAACCTATTGGCAAAGCTGGGCACTAACTAGTTAGTTTTAATATACAATAACTTTAGAACTTAACGAGTTGAATTGAAAGCGTAAAATAATTCTAATCTAACTCGTTAGAAAAATAACTAACTAGTTAGTTTATTATTATTATTACTTTTTTTTGCATTCCAAAGTTCTAGAAGCTGTATAGAATATAATATAAAATATGAATTATACTATGATTGTTATTTATTATTATTTTATATTTATATTTTATGTTGTCATAGGTACTGTTGTATATATTTTTTTATTTTGTTTCATCATTTTATGTTTTAATAAGTAATAACTAAAATTCCAAGAAATTGAAACTATTACTTACCTAATTAGAACATGTGATCAAATTACTAGGTGTTTAATTCAATTTTCAGTTTTTATCAATAATGTAAGCTAGATATAACTTATTATTTACATTTGAACACAAAAATTTTTTAATCTAAAAAAATCTAACTTCTAACTTAAGTTACTATTTTCACCAAACTAACTTCTAACTAACTAAGTTAAAAATTTGGACAGTTTCATAAACTAACTTATGTTCTAACTTAATTAGTTTTTTTACTAAAGTAATTTAACTTCAACTAGTTAAAAAAAATGACTAACTTGCCCAGCTTTGCCTATTGGTTGCGACTCGTGGTTTTTGTAAACCAATTTTTACTAATTTTTTAGATAAAAATCTAGACAATTTATTTTTTAGTGAGGGTTACGTACCCAACAAATAAGTAAATTATAATGGGTCACCATTGGTGACTCACCATTATAAAAAGGTTGGGGAACAGTAACACTGATATAGAACGTCATACATGTAATAAGTTTTCCATACTTTTCAAAAGAATGTAGAAAAATAAAATAATAATTATTTGGAAAATCGGGAATTTTTCGCAGAACCAGTTTTATACAAAATCAATTTTGTTTTAATTCAGAAATGAACAATATATAACGTACTAAATAGAATCGCTAGGTAACCAAATATAAGAATTTACTAAAAATTATAATATAATGTTTCATAAAAGTTTTAAGTTAAAATGTTTTCATAGTTAATTTAAATTGTAAGAATTTGTAAATTATTATTAAGATTTCTCATGTGATAACTTATTCTTACAAGAATCTTAAAGTATCAAAAATATAAATTAAGACATTTTAATATTTTATGTTAACATTCAGATAAAAAAATTACTTAGTAATGTTATTTAACTATAATTTCAAAAATATTCATTTTTAGGGTCTCGAAATATTTCACTACAGTTAAATATTCTGAATATTTAAAATATTTAGATCTCTATATTTATTCCACAAATCTATTTATACCGATCTATGGTATGTTGGTTAAAAGTTGATAATGGCTAGCAATATTAAATTCAATAATATTTTAAGTTATATAATAAATATGATTCGTTTTAATTAAAAATTAGTCTAACTTACCGTATAACAAATAAAAACATAAATTATATTATTTGCAATATAAATATATTGTAACAAATGTTATATGACCACGATACAAATTAATGCTGACCGATGATACAATAACATATTAACACACACAATTAACTGTAAGGCCTTTTACCACCAGCGGTCCTTACCTAACCTTTTTGTAGTGGTGACCCAAGATATTTACCAAATTTTTCATGCGACCTTTTTATGAATAATATTTAATGGTGGTTTAAATTTTAGCCAACCCATTTAAATTTATTGGCGACCCAAAATTGGGTCGCGACCCTATGGTTAAGAACCGCTGTTTTACCATTACACATCATGAAAGAACGACAGTTCGATTTGCTGTACCTAAATATTAGTCCTCAATTCATTGCCGACAACCAAACTCCGTAAGACTACGATATACTATTAATTGACCATTGTATAACTTTAGGTTATATAATTTGTTATTATTAATTGATATAAGTATTTAGAAGGCAATATAATAATAATTGTCATCAATTCCTGGTTATTTAAATACATTTTAGATCTTTTATATATTTTATCTACCCCCGGCAGCCGGCTATAATCAATAGTAATTATATTCACAGGCGTCAGGCTCCCAGGTCCTATGTATCTCCTGAGGTATCTTATATTATTATTATTATTATTATTATTATCATTCCCAGGATCACGTTACAATATTATAAAATATCTTAAAAAATATGGGCTGAATAGTGAACAGACGGTCTCCGCTCAGAAAGATTTTTCGTATACAATTATTTATCATATAGTATATACAGAATTAAAATTTATCACATCATTCAGATCCCTTATATAATATAGTGACTTATTCAACGAAGAGATACACTCGTTCTCCATTTTACACCCTAATAACTTGCTTTACTAGTTTCTCGTTTTTTTTTTTATTATTTTGAAAAATACTATAGAAATGTTGATACCAACCAGAATTTTACCTGGAACCACCATCAAAGTTGAAAATGTAAGCATTTTAATTACTTTACTAAGTGATTACCGATAAGTCATCAGTCCGGGTTGAACATACAAATAAATAAACGCATAGCATTGTAAAATTAATACATTCATCTTTTCGCACAAAATAAAGAATGGAATTGAATTTGGTTTGATATAATAAAATACATACTGTACCTAATAGTTAATTGGATACGAAAGATAAATATAGAACGTCATACCCGCATGTGTTGGTCTCCGTTTTACTATTGTAAAACATAGAATAAAAATTATATTTGAGCAGAACCACTTTTATGCTGTTATAGTTGTAGTATATATTATAGAGAATTGGTCTAAATTAAATTCAAGAATAAAATACTATTTGTGGTTTTTATTTTTATTATTTACGGTATAATTATAAGTATTATATAAATATTATAATTTAAAAGTGCACATTTTAATAACAATTATAACAAAATAACAATTAAAATATCATAAAAAGTTCACATACAGTCACAGATACTATTTTTACTACTTACCTATAGGCTATAATTTTAAAGTTTGATAATAGTCCAATTCGATAAATTATAAAAATTATACGAGGATTAAAATATATTTAAGACAGGCACGTATACAGGAAGGCAGTGGTGTATTGGGGGGTATACGGGGGTATACGGCGTATACTTACTCCTCTAGTTTTTTTTTTAGCGTATACTCTCTAAATAAACGACGATACGCGGGTATACGACCGTATAGCTCCGTATACCTGTTAAGAATTTTCAAAAATGAATAAATGCACTAAAAATACTACAAAAATGACCTTAAAGAATAAAATTCCCTAAAAATGCAAAATAATAACTGCTGTACCATAAAATTCTATATTTCATGAATTAAATTTCTATAAAAACGAGCCTAAAATGTAATCATTAGAAAAAAAGATGCAAATGCATCAAGTTCCGGGCCCTAGCAATCATGATTAGTATTTAGTGCACTAATCACTAAGTTATTAGCAGTTAGTAAAATTAAAATAGTAACCATTCTAATTTCTTAGACTGTACTAATTGTTTAAAGTTTTTCTCTGGTCAATACTGATAATTAGAATAAATGTTGTTAGTGAATTCGAGCGAAGCGAGAAAAAACTTTTTTTTTAATGTTATAGGTATATCTTTCAATCTTTGACACCTAAGATCTAGAAGGCGTATACCCACGAATATTTTTAGCAATACACCACTGCAGGAAGGGTTTTTAGGGTTCAAACCAAAGGTTTGGGAGTTTTGCTAGTAAAGCAAGTTATTGTACATAAACACATTGGCTCCAACACGTTATAAATTTTTAAAATTTTTAGCAATTAAATCAATTAACTTATAAGTTATAACTACTTCAGTTATTATTACCATTTGACAGATAAGGAACAGTGAATCAGTTTTGTGTTATTATTTGTTGACACCCTTCTTCCTTCTATGTTTCTTATATAATATGTATAAGAGTGATAAGACACTTATCAATAAATATCTGCAGTTTAAGTCATTAAACCATTTTACTCACGATAAGAAATATTAAATTAACAATATGAATATTGTAATATTAGCATTGTAGTATTGTCTATATTATATTAATAACGTATTTATAAAATCTTAAAAGCCAATTTAATAGTACACAGTATGTCAAATAACAATAAAGTTTTTGGTTAAAAGTGAATCAAATAATTTTGATCAAATAGATTTAAATATTAATAGCATAAGCATTTCGACTTATTTGAATAAAGCAATAATAGTAAATAATGAAACAACATATTAAATGATCTGAATTTAATCAGTACTATTTACAATATTCCAAGTAGGTACCTAATATTTTGTTTTTGCGATAATAATGGTAACATTGTAATTTTGTAACATCGTAACATAAGACAATTGAGTTATTGAAAAAAAACCTGGTTTTAAGAAATAAGAATATTTACATCTGATTTTTAATTTATATATTTTTTTATTTATTCATATTTATTAAGTATGTTTTTAAACTTAAATTAATAATACAAAGTATACTTGTTTATCTTATGAAATGTTTTTGAATAATTTATTTTCTTTTAGATATTTTTCTACATAGATCTTTAATTTTTTTATTTTTCATAAATCATAATATAATATCTAATCCACCACCCAATCTCTATTAACTATAATCATATAATTTATAATAAATTAGATAAATAATTGACATGTCCATGTGGCAAATAGTTCCCACTGGTTCTTTTTGGATGGACACGTCTAAATCAAGTTATTTTTCATAATTTTTTTACCATACTTTATTGTTTGAAAAATAATAATAGTATGATTAAATTTATGAGGATTTCATTAATAAATTCATAGATAGCGCTTTACATATATATTCTTTATTGTAAATAATATGCATACCTAATAATAATCTATCATTTGTATAACATGTTGTAATCTTGAAATAATGTGTATAAGCTTGTTGAAACTAATTATTTATTATCGTTATTATTACCTAGATAATATTTTATACTTTGAACATATACCAGATAATGTACACAAAGGGTTCTTACAATTAAATATTGTAAAATTTATATATATTTTTTACTTACTCTAAACTAAATATAATGACGCATTAAAAAGCATGTTTTACATAATCATTTTTTTATCTCATTTCAGTACAATAATGTTGTTTACTGTGTTATACTTGGTTTAAAAAATAAAAACACGAATTTGTTCAATGTTCAATGCAATAGTCTAAATAGTTAATAGTCTAATCTTTATGTCACTTTTTTTGTTTTCTTGTCATTTTCGATATCAGATTTAACACTATGAGTTGATTTTTGAATAGCTTCATCGGTTAGCCGAAATGAGTCCATTAATAAATTAGTACCATGCTCGATAGCTGCTGTAGCTTCGTTATTCCAATCAATGATTGTACTTTGGATTATTGTCTTAAAGTTTGAATGATCGTCAATCATCACGGTCGTTTTACTCGCCATTAGATCCTCCAAATGATGTTTCATAACTCGAAATGTTTCTAATTTTTGGCAATCAATATACTGAAATATAAACAAATAATATGTACACGTTAAAAGTAACGTTAGAATGCATAGTAAAATAAAATATATATATTTTTTTTATAAATGTGTTACGATTCAACTATCGGGAATCCGAATATAAATTATTATTATCAGATGTTGATTACAGTAAATGCAACATACATCTAAGATATATTTTAAATGTAATTATAATGTTTTATTCAAATTAAATCGACGAGTATAATTTTATTAAGAGGACGCCATACCCGCATGTGTTGTCTCTGTCTTATACACGCGTTACATAGTTAAAAACTGTTTTGCGCGGGACAATTTTACTCCCTCAATATTTATATCAAAATTACCAAAATTTCAAATCAAATTGAGAAGAACTTTACCTATGACGTAGCGTTTTTTTTTTTTTGATAGTGGTAACCAATAATTTTTAATAATTAAATGAAAAAAACCTAAAGTTCTCAAACCGATAACTTTAATTGCATTCATGTTATTAAAAAAATTAAAACGCTACGTCACAGGTAAAGTTCTTCTCAATGTGATTTGAAATTTTGGTAATTTTGATATAAATATTGAGGGAGTAAAATTGTCCCGCGCAAAACAGTTTTTAACTATGTTACGCGTGTATAAGACAGAGACAACACATGCGGATATGGCGTCCTCTTAAGAGGAGATCTCACTGGTATGTGTAGCCTCCGTCTTACAAGTCAGTAACGTAAAATTATACTATCTACTATCTAGTATCTACATTTACGTGTAGTATATCTCATTTAGCAATATTTTTTATTCAGCTTCGTAGGTTTACTTATAATTAAACTTGAATATAATAACAGAATATGTGGTTTTTTATGAATATCATTTCGCTATTTTAATTTTGAAGTTGGCCATGAGCGTGAAAATATTACAATTTAAAAATGTTTATAACTAACTTAAAAATTAAAATACTAAAAAACATTTGCAGAAAATCTATTGAAAATGTTGTTTCATTAAAGCCTAATAGTAGATAAATTCAATCACAACTAACGAAGATAAATGGAAACTGTTTATCATACATTTATATTTTATATAATATGCACTCATAAGGTGGAGACATTCAACATGTGGGTGAGGTGTTCTCGCTGGTCCTCTTAAGAACAATATTACTCGGTGATATACTGATATAGTTATTATGGTTTAAATTTTTATAAAATAAACTATATTAAAGAATAATATTAAATGATTCACAAATTTACATTATTTTTATGACTTTCTCTGTCATTGCGCACGGTTAGGTAAACGTTCATAACTTTGTACTGTATAAAGATAAAACAATTTGTTTGATTTATTGCAACAGAATATTTATGCTTATGATGTAGAGCTACCTCATTTGTACAATGTGCATAGTTGTTTCAGTATAAGGTACGCCTATACCTATATTACCTACATATCATTATACAAATATTATACTAAAATATGATTTATATAATAAATAAACTTATGTAACACCGGCATTAATAACGTCGTTCATATCATGTAATAAGTATACATACACCCAAGATCCAAGTATGAAAATTAATTCACATAAAAAACATATTGGTTTTAAAGATTTGAACTTTATAGATGATTTAGTGCTACTTTTGATTTATATTTGTCTTGCTTCGCGTGATGTTCAGGTGTTTGTTGACTATAATATACAGAGTGAAATTCGTCAGCTACAATAATATATTTTGATCTCTGATATGATCCGTCATACATGACGTCATGATATTGATGCGCGACATACGATTGCAACAACGAAATTTTAGTGAAACTACATAATAAATATAATAAGACATAATACACGGAAACGAATAGGAATAAATAAGTATTGAATAACACCGTAATCTGAGTAATGTAGGTAATTATTTTATTTGATACACAAATAAAATCGTAATGAAATTCCTTTACTTTTCAATAAGAAAAGTGAATTTTGTCACTTTCACTAGTTTCACTGTACAAAAAGCAAACATTTCAATCTGCATAAATATTACGAAGGGATATTTAAACAGCAAAACTGTACCACCGTATCATCACACCTTCAGTAGCGTCTAAAATAAAATGTATTATACTCAAGTAAAATGGAATAGTAGAAATACGCAATGCTATTTGTGTTATAGGATTGCAAAGTTAAGTCACAAACATTCACAAAAATAATGTACAATTGTAAACAAATATTGTGAGACAGTATAATATATTATCAAATTACTATACACACGCGTTATCGTACAAATATTAGTCAACGAAAAATGTCTCGGTATAACACAAATAGTATTATTTGATGTAACATCGCGAACAGTGTCATAATATAATATAAAATATTATTGTGTGTAACTGGAAATAATTAACGTCATATATTATAATAAAAATATTATGATCATTGTTGGTTTGGCCGTCGCTTTTGTTGCTGCTGGGCCTTGTCGACGGCCGCCTTGGCACGGTCGGCCGTCTCGTTGATGACATCGGACGCGTACTCAAACACCGCTTTGCCTTCCGTGCCGACCGCACGGAGCAGCCCGTCCAGGGCGCTACTTATCCTCCGATCGCCGCCGACGTCGTCCCGGTCGTCTCCGGTGATCGTGTTTCGTATGTCGCTAACGGTCGACTGCAGCTTGTGTATAGTCTCGTCCACCACCTTCTTGGCCGCGGCCACGGTGCGCCCCTTGGTCTCCTGCAGCCGCCCCAGCGTGTTATCGCCGGACTGCAGTTTCTTCTCAGCCGTGCGCGATCCGCCGACTTCCGACACCGGCTTGGTGCTGGCCGGCTGGAGGCGGCTGAGCACCGACGCCGCGTTTCCGGCCGCGGACCCGGCCCCGTCGAGCGTCTCGGATGCTTGCTGCTTGACACTGTCCATCACGCCCGTCACTCGGTCCATCAGCGACGGCGACGGTGATGTGCCCTCGCCGCCAACCACGGCACCACTAACACCACCACCGCCACCGCCGTCTTCGTCATCGCTCCCACTGGCGGATGATGTGCACGTCGCGTTCTAAGGAAAAAACCATAACAGTAGTGCCACAACTACGTTTCGTGCAGGGCCCCGGTCCGATATATTTGGAGCCACCCCCCCCCCCCCAAAATTTTATCATTATTCATTACGAATTATTAAATAAATATTTTACGATGTCAACGGCACATACAAATCTTAACACCGAAATTATAATATTATTTCGATTCTTTAATGCGAGTAGCGGGTGTGTGTGTTTACGTGTGTGCATCGTGCATGTGTGTTTGTCTTCACATTTTAGTGTAGTGAAAATGCTCCAATATTTAACTCTGCGAGGGGAATTTTCTGTTATTATTTATTTTTATAGGAAATCGAACTTATAGTTGATTTTTGGATACTATGTCACGATAACAAAAACTACATGTGCTATATAACACACGCAGAAACGTCTTAAAACGTTAATAAGGATTATGTAGTTTAATCAGAATTTTCGATTTTTTTTTTTTATTGTTTTAAAAGTAGCACCAATGTTTTTAAATACTTACGTATTATAAAATGACTAATAATATGCTAGCGTGCATATTTAACAATTAATTCGATCAAGTAATTTAACAAGAGCCCACATGGAGCCCATTATATAAATAGCTTAACGGAAAAATGATCTAATTTCTTAAAACCGAATTTATTTAATTATAAAAATTCAAACGAGGTTAGTTACGATGAGGGTTATCTGCGAGTATTATAATAATATTATATTGCGAGTATTGTTGTAAATATGACAAATTATTAATACTAATTGCCATCATTCTATCCCCCCTCCAAATCTCAATTTTTAATCCATATAGTATACCAATAACATATTATTAGTAATTATTTATTTTAGTATTAATTTAATAGTTAATAACTAATATTATTGTTTATGACTAAGGAAATACATTTCTCATTTTTTTTGTAGATTTAAAATTGATGGACATGGATGTTCAATCATGCCGATTTTTTCACAGTCTGGTACAATTATCACAACAGAAAAGACGTTTTAAATTTCTAAAAAAAAAAAATTGTCCCTACAAATAAACTTTATCGTTGATTGACTGTGTTTACTGCAGTTACTTTTTACATATTTACAACCTTGATAGAAATTAATAACCAATAAATGGTTTTAAACGATATTGCCGATATTGGTATTTTTGTATTCTAAATTGTAATGTTTTGTGGCTTAAATATTTAATTAACTATAAAAAAATCCTTGACCAACTAGTAATATTTGTGGTTAAATATATTATCCAGAATCCATCGAAAATAATAAAATTATTTTTTTAATTACTCGTATATAGTATGAACTCTATCAGGTCACAACTTTTTATAAAACCATAAATAAAATAATATTATAATCTATATATATATAAGAATCTAACCTGATTTTGGAGACGAAGGAAACCAATTTTGAACGTCTCAGACCTTATCGCTTCCTCTAATAATAATAATTATTATATATTTGTTTGTTTATTTATTATATTATTATTATTATTACTATTATTAATTATTTATTTGTTTGCACTTGCATTTTTCCATTCTAAATTTATATTATTCATTGAACAAATAATTTATTGTTACATTTTTGTCTACCTTCTCTTTATTCTATAAAAAAAAAATTATAAAATTTACCACTCCAGTGGTTGAATTCAAAATGTAGGATATCTAATTTTCAGAAATTAGCAATAACTATAACTACAATATGTAATTATATTATATTATTTGTATAGCCAAAAAATAGTCATGTTTTTAAATTAAATTTAAAAAAAATAATTTCTTCCGGAGGAAGTTCGGGCAGCTAGTATAGACTATACTATAAGCTATAGAGATATTGCATAATATATTATCATGCGCTTTTAAACTGAATTAAATAACTTATAAATCAATATTAACAATTTTGCTTCATATCAATTATTTACATTATAATTACAACAAGTCTTCGTAACATATTATTGTAGAAATGTGACTAAAAATATTTTTATTTTGTAGTCATTATAATCATATTGTATTTGACTAAGTCTTATAATAAATTTATTGTAATTTGTCTTTACTTTCATAAATCATAGTTTTTGACTTTTGTTATTCAATTTTAACATTGTATTTTAATAACCAACAACTATTATTTAGTGGTATTGTCGAACTAAGAGTTAAATATATTTAAGTGACCGTAAAAGGAGGAATTCTGTCCGTAAATTGATGTTTGTCATCGTTATTTCGAATATGATTGTCCTTAATTGAATATAAACATACTATAGGCATAACTACGGAAGCCTGTTTTATTTAGTTGTACCGTATGTACTTATATACACATAATACATACACAAATATATATTTTATATACGAATGTAATATGATAAGTGATAATAATAACGTTTTTGCAGGGCCGTCTGGATGTTTACGATATACAATTTTAAATCAGAAACCTTTTCATGGTTGTATCCGTACTTTATCGTTTATAATTCCAAAAATGTGTATCTTACAATATCTAAACATAGATTTTAATCAACGTCGACGCGTGACGCTGAGTTCCTGATATCGCGGTTAGAGCCTATCGCCAAACATAAAATACACTTCATAGATAGGTATATACCTACCTGACTATTACAATCTGAGTTTAAATAAAAAGTATTTAAAAATGTACGTTGTATTGTAATCTTCGATAAGTATAATGCACAATGAGAATTGAAAGAAAAAATATACATAAAAAAATAGTAAAATATTGTTTCATTCAGATTATTATGTGTCATTGCATACTTGACACAAACTGTAGCTATATTATGCACGGTGATTCTACTCGTATAAATAAGGTATATAACAGGAATAATAAAGTAATTTGAAGTTATGATATTTTTATTTATCTTCTTGTATGTTCTAGCTTAACAATACGCCGCCAATACAACTTAGTGATAATTTAACATTTTGGTTTCAAACAATTGTATATTAAATCGATAATAATATAATCGAACCTTTGCATGTTTGTGTATTGTGTTGGACGAAAAAATTCGTTGACGTGAAACATAACTTTCGATAATACTACTGATTGTTTCTCGTGACGATTATCTTTCATTGTAAATTTTAAATTTATTTAGTCTCTTTTTTAAAGTAAGCGAGTAACCATCATTATAGAAAAAAAAATATTTAGATATTTTACGTTTTCGTGTAATAATACGTTTAAAAACAAAATAATTATTTAAAATTTTTAAATACATTGTAGCTATAATATACATAAAATAACAATTTTCACTTAATACATTTTATTAAACGATAAACACTATCATGGTCAACGTTCATGATACGTCATTGTCGAGTACAAAGGAACATTGCAAACATTTCAATCAGAACAAATGGTTCTATTTGTACATTTAAACTGACATACGAGCCATAATAATTACATATAATATTATTTTAATACTATGGATAATACTGTTTATGAATTATTTGAGTAAGATGTCAGTGTTTAACGGGCCAAAGAAGTCTATTCGTATTCATTCTGCCCAAGATGTTCATTCGTTTCCTTGTCAAACGCCTTCTAGCTAGGCTCCTTCTCCTGGAGCCGTTCAACACAGAGTTGTATGCAATTTTTCTTCCCAGAAAGTGTTTGGGCATTATCAGCCTCGGTTTGAAAAACAAATCTGCTGTCCGTTTCCCGATGGCTACTGCTTGCTGTAGTATACCCTGTATCAACGAAGGTCGTCGCACAACTGTCGTGTTTTCCACTTGCTGCGAACAATACACATTATAACGTGGTCATAACACAATAAAATGATGCGAATCGCACGTCGCGATAAAACTGCAGAGCAGTGGCTGTTGAGCTTCCCTTCAGAACCTCCCTTGTCGACTGGGCTAAACCTTATGATTTTAGTTTACCACAAAACACCACTATAAGTTGTATCCACACTCACGCCATAATATGTATAGTATGAATACGAGTATTTTATATTACATAAATACAATAATAGAACAATATAATTCTTGTCCCTGTGAATCTTATTAAAAAACCAGAACTATGATTATCTTATTATTATAATAATCTCCATTATTTCAGTAGATATCACAATGAGTAAATTCTCATGAGACACTTTATACGTAAATTAAAATAATTACGTGTTATCGGGCGTTATCGCAGTATATAGTGCCCAAGTTCTACACAGTGGTACACGTCATGAATTAACGATAAATTCAAGTTTTGAGAACACACGACGCAGTTATTCGTACGGTTCAAAGTAAGTTATTACGTAATGAGATTAGTTTATTAAAAATTATCGTTAACTATTGAATTTGTTGTGAAGTCATTGCTGCTGACCTAATTACATGTGTTCATACTTAAATTAGTTAAATTCTACTGGTAACTAATGGGTAGGTAGGTGAGTAAAATTTACTTCGACTAAAAAGTAATTTTCAAAATCAATTACCATGAAAACCGTTTAAGATGTTTTAAATAAATCTTTTTAAGATCGATTGTTGAATATAAGCATATGGTTTATTGAACGGGTCTAAACAAAATATTATTTTAATAATTTTCATATTAATCTAGAGGAAATAACGAACAACTTCAAATGTCAGAAAAACTATTATTTTAAATATAAACATTCATGATTTATATTTTCCAATAAAATATAGGTAGGTAAAAATAGATAATTTAATTTAATAAATTAATTATATTATATGATATGACCTATCGAATTTGCTTAAACAATGGTGAATAAATGTTTACGTTTTATCATTTTAAATTGTGATTATATATTATTATAAAGTGAGTAGTTGATGTTTTATTTAATATAATTTGCATATTTTTGCTATGAATTCTGAAATTTGTTTACTAACATAACATTGTGTATTTGTGTGTCATAAATTTATTATAATAACTATAACTTATTGTATAAATTATTGAATAATTCTATAGTTAATATTTAATACAATTAATAAATAAGTGTATGTCAGAAGTTTAACCTTGAAATTTTTCTGAATTTTTAAATTAAAAAAACTTAATATGTATAGATGCGTTTATTTGTTTGTAACTATATAATGTTTGAGTTCCTGCGAGTCGAGATATATAAATATGTATATTAACAGCCAACAGGTAAAGTATATTTAGTTAAACATTATTTGTTTATAGTAAATTTTCAAGGGCGTATTTTGTTAAGGTTAACGTAAAGCCCACAATAGGAATTTTGTTTTTGTTTTAAGTGCAATTCAAATTTCTGCGTTATCTCACGATATAATATTACGATTGCATAATATTATATTGAAAATTGTAACATTATAATTTGTAATACGATAATATTAGGTACATTTTATAGATAATTAATCTTATTTTAATGTGTCTACTAGTCTACTTATTAAAGTAAATATATGTAATACCAGTTTTCAATTATTATTAAATTGTAAAATATTATAGGTATATACGGCTGTTCATAAAAAGTTATTACGTTTGTCGTTTATTGTATACCTATACTATATCACTATACGTATCATTGTTTAACATACTATGACTGTCTTAGTTCATATGCATGGCTGTTTATCGGCATGTTGCTATATAGTTGATTAAAAGTGAAAAAATGAATTATCAATTAATGATAAACAATCTAGTCTGATTGTATACATTACACGACATACGTTATTACATCATTCATTATCTTAACATTTTTCTTATTAAGTATACAATTTTTTGCTGTAAAATTAAACATTTTGATATAATATATTTTTTAATATGACCAATTATAGAAAAATATGTTTGGATAGTTTAGATACACGAAGTTTTGAAATACTTGAATTAATATAAACTTAAAAGTTACATAAACTTTTGGATTTCGTCAACAATTTTTAAATTGTTTAATCATATATACTTAAAAATATTTTGCAACCCAATATTGGGTCGCGACCTATATGTTAGGAAACATTGATATTGATATTAGAGATAGTCCAAGAATACCACTAAAATGGGTAAGTTTAAATTTGAAAGCAAGGTTGTATTCAAAAATCGATTTTGAATATTCCTGTACGTTTTGTTGGTGTTTATTTAAATCTTATAAATTTATTTTTCTGTCTATACTTATGTATTTTTTATGAATAGGTATTTATAACATAAAAAACTCATATAAAATTTTGTAACCGTTTTCCGAGGTAAAATATTGATGTTTTATGATCTATTTATACAGTTAGAGATTTTTTTTAACTTAAAATATGTAATAAAACTATAAATCAACAAAAAATAAAAATAAATAATATTAATAATAATAAACGTATTTTTAAGGTGTAATAATAAACTCAACTTTTCATCAATATTAAAAAGCGAAGATTCTATTAGCGGGCTTTTGAACTTGGAAGTAGATTTATTTTATCTGATCTTATATAACGGGTGGAAAAACATTAAAAATAAAATGTATTATTATTCATTTGACATTATTTATGGTAAATCGCCAAAATATTACGGAACCAATATGAACATAATATTATACAGTTTCATTCAATGAGTATACTATTAAGATGAAACTCAGAATGTGAAATTTTGTATTTTTATACGACATAAATTGATGGGGATCAACGCATAGAATTGTTGTAAATGAACACAAATATAATGCCATAAATTTTGCGATATAGTTATTCATATAAGAATTCTGTGAAATAAATTTAATGATTGTATTATGTAGAATTTCACGGACCTACCTTTATTATAATTTTAATTCGTTTGCATCTTTTCACCATAAAATATTTAATGAGTTCAAAATAAATAATAATATTCCATCGTAGATAAAGACCATCGAAAGAGAAAAGTCAGAAAAATAATGTATGTATAAAGTAATGTGTATAGTATAAGTACTCAATACTATGTGTAATAGGTGTCATTTATTGTAATTTTTAGTTGCGCTTACGTGTAGTAGGACGGACATGGTTAAGGTGACCACCAGGAAACCATTCAGCAAACAACGGGAAGCGATCATAGTTTTTTTTCTTCTCAAGACGAGTGTACAAAAAAAGAATAAAATATTATTTAATTTACGTTACCTATAAACACTGCGTGCATGTCGATAGAAGACTAAATTGATAATTCGCCGACCGTCTACGGTATTTGATGGATTTCGTTATAATATTTTATATAAATTGCTTTGCGCCTATCGTCATTCGACTATCTGACGGAATTAGATAAAACGCACAGAAAAAAAAACCGATTTATCACTATTTAATATTTTATATATAACACGTTGTTTGTTAAACAATATCCAATTGTTTTGTAGTTTGTAACGGCGATTTCAACAGTGGCTGGCACCATATTATTGATTGTATGAATTATAATCAATGTTGGCACAATAATACCTATATAATAATATTATGTATGGTGTGATTTGTGGATAAATGTGTAGAAATAATTATGACTATTGCACTCTGATCAACAACATTTTTTCACATCTCAACAACATTATTATTGCAAGTGTAAACCAGAAACAATAATTATACCTATTATCTTATTCAATATATTTAAATAATACTGCACACACCTATATAATATTATGCTGTGTTAATAATAAACACATGATATAATAAAATATTATATTATATGTACAACGGATGCACTAATTATTGCAATATTGTTTCAAACCTGTATGTATAGTATAAATATTGTTTATTTAATTATGTATATTATTATGTTTTTAATATGTCTGTGAATATCGTAACGCGGTACACAATTTACAGGCCGGCGTAATTATATTATTGAGTTCAAACTTAAAACAATAAAATAATTATCGACCCGCCAAGTTGTGAGTATTATTTTCTTTGTATAATATACTGAATAATAATTTGCACATTTTTTGCGTTTTTAAAGGAAAATCGTGTTTGAATGAAATAACTGTTAAATTAATATTCTATTGTTTTTTTTTTATGTGTAATATTATTATATTGTTCAAATGCTCTGTTCGCGTTTTATCCTTGGAATTTGATCGTTGACCTCATTCGATTGAAGACAGACGTTTGTAAAATAATATGGATCATTATTCTTCACAGTCAAATATAAGTTACATATTTAATGGGTTTTAACAGTTGTTTAGAATGCTTAGATTGACATAAAATGTATAGACCAATAGTTATTGATGATTTGTTGCAAAATACTAAGCATTTATGTATAATATATAGTATTTTTCACATATATTATATTGTATTGTTTATTCCTAAACAAAGCATTATATTATTATTTTCTATACGTTTATAAAAAATAGAGAATTATTTGGATTATATGTTATCAATTTTGTTTGAAATTGAGTATCAACGTAATTAAAGTTATTTATACAGAAGAGTCTGGATAATACGACACGTACTTATTGGTCACAGCACAACATCAAATAAGCGTGTCGAATTATTAGAATTAATAAATAAAAAACTTAAATCGTTTGATTTTTTTTTATTGAATAATATTACACAGTAATAGCAATATATACCTTAAGCATTATTCAAAATGTTTTTGAAAATAAAAATATCGTTGAATGATATTTTATAATATTTTTAATTATATTTTAAATTAGATGATGGTATGTTTAAGTATAAATAGTATAATAATGTATGGCAGGTTACAAAAATTAATTTTAAACAGGTTTTCAACAAAAAAATATAGTTCAGCGGCACTGAACATAATATGTACTTTATTATACTAATTAGTTTATTACTGAAAGCGCATTTTCAGGCGTAGGTTAGACGTGTGGTATTATCGTACTATGTACCTATTCCAATTAACGAAAATGAACTTAATTCAATAACTATATAATTTATTAAATTTTACGTCATTTAAATAAATTAATTATATTGTGTGAACAAAATTCAAGTATAATGATGACATAATATAAATACCAAATTATTGAAATATGTATAGGTATAATAAAAAAATATATCCGAAATTTGTGGATTTTTAAAATTTAACTAGTTTATAGACTTCCTTGTTCTTTGTAATATTATAATGCAATATGAAATGAGTTGTTTACTAAATTTAGTTGTTTTTTCAGACTAGTAAGACAAATATATAATATAATAAGTTCTATTTTGTACATGCACACACACACATATATATAATATATTATATATAATTAACGTTTGTCTTTGTTATATGTACTGAAAATGATTGGTTTAAAAAATAAAAGATATGTGTCAACATATAAAAAACACTTTTAAAATAAATAGAAACATATACGTGTATATATTTTGTTGAAAAAATAATGCAAAATTAAATAAAATCTGACATTTATAGTAATAATCAATATCGTTTAACACAAAATAAAGAGTAATGTTAATATTAATAATAAATTGACAATATTAACAATAATAAGGCTTATGCCTATCATACTAATATTATAATGCGTTTAAATGCAATGGAAGTTATAAAGGTGAAAATGGAAAACAGTCCACCACAGAACGCGTTACACATAATAAATTATACATACAATTACAAGACGATGTTATTGTCTAGATGTCTAATCAATGATTAGGATAATTAGTAATCATCATTATATTATTTATAACGCGATTTTGGGCGCTGTCGACGGACAAAACATATTGTCACGGATTCTCGAGGAAGCTCACAACATAATATTATGTTACTGTTATTAATACATGAAAAAAGGTAATAAAAAAATAATATTATTATTGTACGATAATAAATAATAATATGATATATTATAATTATAATGTATGTATAGTGTGATTGGAGAGCTGATGTGTCGTAAATGACGGATCATCAGTTGAAATTTTCGGATTTCATGAAGTTCTGGGTCTTGTCGATAACAGCGTCCTTGGCGTCCTTAGCCTTATCGGCGACGTTTTTGACATGCTCTTCCGATGATTCCGGAATCCTGGGCACGTTCTCCTCAGAGTTGCCGTTCTTGTACGAATCGTACGTGTGCTTGATTTTGTCGATGGCGCCGTTCACGATTTTCTTGGTGCCGGCAACTGCCTCCTTGCGTTTGTCGTCCAGTTTGTCGAGCGCTTCCGACGCTCCTTCTTTGACACTGCTCACGAATCCCTTGAGCTTGTCCTTGAACGTGCTAGGCGTAGGTGTGGTCTCCGCAGTTGTGTCCTTTTCGACGTGCCCGATCGTCTGCTGGTGCGAGTCCTCGTTTTGCTGATGCTGGTGACTGTTATCGGACGCGGCCAACTACACAAAACAATACAAAACAACCTCATAGATACACTTGTGATTATATTATATATTTATACATAGATTACACTGGTATGACGGACGCGGTGTACGTCGTACACATTATAGATAATCATTATTATTAGGATATACTTTGCATTGTTTTCCGAAACCAGGGACGCTTGATTTTTAACATAATACCCACCTTTCATGTATTTTTCAATTAGAATAAGAAGTTTTTATTTTGCATATTTTTTTGACAATTTAAACTTTTGTAAGTAGAGCATTTTAGTATTTTTTATATATTTAACACAAAGATCCGGACTCTTAAAATGTTTTTTTTTAATTTTTACTTTCTATTTGCAGAAGTATTTAACTTTATAGTTTATATGTACTTATAAGGTTTTTAGTGTTTTTATCTAATCTAATATTATTATTATTATTATTATTATTATTTAATTGTAATTTGTTGAAAAAACCTATACAACGTAAAAGTCGATAGCACTAGTAGAGAAAGAAAAATAAAAATTAATATTTTATTTTTATAATATATATTTTTAAAAATTTTTAATAACGGTAAAACATTTTTATGAAAAATGTATAGAGATTTTATAATTTATTATTCATATACACGCATAAAGACAAACATTTTAGTATGTAGTATTACAATATATATGGATATTAATATATTAGATAAATATATTACGCGCAGAGAAAATAAACACTAAGAAAATAGAGTTAATCGATGTAGTTACTGCAAGACGCAAGTGCATGAATTTAGAGTATGACGTGCAATATAATTACAGTGAAAGTTTGTGAGTGTTATTTTGTATAATGTATATTTAGTGGGTTTCGAGTTGAATCTCAAGAGTTATATGAACGTTGTTCGTTTTGTTCAACGCGTATGAAAACTGAAAATCGTCAATTTTCTGCGGTCGTCTGCGAGGTTTTATAATAATATTTGACATACCACATACGGAACCTGTATATTATAGATTATATAGTATATACATAAGGAGTCTTGAACTTTTTCTCCGGTTCTAATAAAGAATTAGAAGTCTTAGAAAACCACGATTTTTCGAACCAAAAACTCGTATAATTAAGCATACCTTATAGTTCGTTTTGTTTTACAGCAATATTATTTACTCGCTTTCGTTATTATAGATTATTTATAATATTATGTGTAATACACTAATATATGGTAAAATATTATAATATTATTTACGTATTATTTATATTCATACAGAGAAAATACGAATTCATCTACACACAATTTACGTATTGTGTGGCTCATATAGTGTTTTTAATGGTTGATTAAAAGTGATTATTATTATTTATTACGTAATATTATCGTTGATATAGAAAAACATATAGAATACTATAAGTAAAAATTTTTATGCAATATCATTTTTTATCTATGGCATTAAATTAGTATTTTGGTATTTGTTTTAAGTATAATGAAAGTATGAGTAAGTTGAGTTAGGAAATAATGTAATTGACATTCACTTACACAATTGACAATAACACATATTATATAAATACTATTAAATTGGTTAGATACCTATATACCAATACCAAATAATAAGAAGAATATAATAATATGTGTTTGTGAATCGTATTTGCATATTATAAATGTATTATGAATAGAAACAATAATTATATAACATACGCTTATAAAAAAGCACTAAATAATATTCATTAAAATTCTAAAACACGAAAATTCTTATCCAAAACTTTTTCTTACTCTTGATGTAAACTATAATATAATTATTCTTGTGAAATTATATTTTTTTGTGTACTATACGAGTATACACTGTACATATTTATAAGCGTAAATCAACAGAGGATAAAGATTGTATTGTTCTTAACGAGATTTTCGTTCAATTACCTTTAATTATATATTTAAATTTAATTGAGCTGAAACTATAAGGAATGTATATTGTTTATATAATAATTGGAAAACTTATTCATTTTTTATCGTTAAAATGGTTTGATTTTAACTTTCCTGTTTAGCCTATAGCCCCTGTGCAACATTAACTAGAAATTGATTGAATTTTTTTCGCTTAAAAAATGACTCATATACCTATTTAAATAATAATTTTATTTTTTATTTTTAAGCGCAAAGTCTCTTCTATATCAGATTAAAATTGTATAAGAATATTCATATTAAAAGCAATTATATATTATGATTCCTTAGATATAGTCTATAGAAATAGCATTTATTTTAAAAGAAAGAAATTTTTCGCAAATGATTAGGTATATTTTAAAATCTGTAAAAGTGTGATTTTATCATCAAAATACACGCATATATCATAATATTGTACTACAGTTATGGTTATTTGTGGATATAATCAATTTAACTAAATAGGTAAGTACTGAGTACATTAAACTCTTGCCATTCATACTGTGCTATGTTATATGCGTAAACATTGTCTCTGTGCAGATACAGGTAAAATCGTCATCTGGATTGTAGGTGTTATAAATTACTACCTATGTCCTATATACTATGTTCTTTTGAAAATATTCAAGTTAATTTAAATAATTTAATATCATTATTATATGAACACATCACTCAATTCACAATAAATTGCACGAACCATATATTTCAATACGTCGTTGAAATAACATTGGCCATATTATTGTTATCACAACAATTATTAATATACAGTACACACTACACACTACACACTCGTTATAGATATAATAAATAATATACTTGCCAGTTATGTTTACGAAGATAACAACAATAATAATAAAAAACATTACCATAAAATTCAACTGGATACCGATTTTATTGACAATTTTTGATTTACAGAGAAATTTACTTAAGATAAATTTATTTACATCGGTCGTTGTACAACCGTATACTGTAATTCGGTGCACATGCAATTTAAAAATATGAAATATCTAACCTATATAATATCGTATACTATACATATTAAAATCAGTGTTATTGAAAATCGTCCATATTATATTATCCCGGTCGAAATTAATATTATTAGCCGGATTTCGGATGTTTCACCGCGTAATCGTCAAACGCTTTGATGGCTTCCTGTTTGGTCAGATCGTCCGGGTTGGTGGTTTTAGTCGAGCTGAACGTGCTCTTCAATTTGGCAAAAGCACCACTAAAGAAGCTGTTCAGTTGCGACTCGACCTTTTTGGTGTTTTCCGACTCTTTGACCGCGTCCTGTACTTTATTGAACGTTTCCGACGCGGTTTGCTTGAACGAATTCATGAACTCGGTCATCTTGCCCTTAGCTGCCTCCTGTATACTATCCAACCCCTGTTGTTGCGTGTCCGCCGCGCGGCCACACTAAATAATCAAAACAAACCAGACGATTTTTTTTTGTTTTGGTTTTTTTTTTAAATTCAACGTTTGACAAAAAAAGCCATCCTCTCGTTTAAATTCGCGCATGTAATATAATATTATGGTTTTTGTAAATTTAATATAGTATTTTTTTTTTTTTTTTAGATATTCTGTTGTAAGTATAAGTGAATTAAATACCACTGCAGATACTCGCATGATATAATAATATTTAAGTTTTAATATATTATATACAATTATATAGTCGTATTTATCTATCATATAACTTATCATATTATCTATATTATCTATATTCTATTATGTTTATAATTATTACGTAATTATGCGATGTACGATAGGTTTTTTTGATTTTGCGGACATCGTTGCATTACGTCGTGGCGGGATTTCAGTCATCGCGATTTTTCGGCGCACATTTATCGTCATGTCTCGAATTTGTCGTTATATTCGATATGTACGCATTTTAATAATCTCACCGGAGTATATATTCATATTGAATTATATTATTTAAATCTACGTATAAAATATTATATTGAATTGTAATATTATGATGAATATGTTAAACAATAACGATCTCCTCGCCATGTACACCTATATACCCATATTACATTTCGACACGTCTTATTAAATTCGAGTGTGCCGAATAATCGAAACCGAAAAAGGAACCAATATCTACCGAAGAAACATTTTTGTATTTTTAATAGTGTTATACAACACGTTAGCATCCATTGTTTTGTATGGTATGCCAAAAGTCACATGAAACTCGACTGCATTTTAGGTATACATAGGCATTATAGGGATTATTATTTAATCGTCATATTGATATTATGATGAATTTATTAGTATGGTATTATTATTGTTGTTATCAATTATTATTTTACTTGGGTACAAATACACAATAATAGCTATTCGTTTGTCCTACTCACATTATACGGTACCTAAACATAAATGTGTATTACATAACCATTGTGTTCCTGCCTCTCGAACATTTTGATTTGCATTAGATTTACGGAATGTAATTATGATAATAATGTATTGTTTAATACCAAAAACTTAATTGTGTTTCAAAAGTTTGAGTAAATATTTCGCCTCTAAAAAATATTTAAGTATTATAACTGCTCACCTTACCTCTCACGGTATAAATAACGAATAGTTTAGTGGAATTAAAATATTGCTTTTGCTAAATCACTAGACTGATATTGGACGACAGTAAATAATAAGTAGTTGAATTTAAAAATAAAAGTTTTTATTATTGGCGAGGTGGGAATGAATTCTAGAATATTTTTACACGATAGAGAATAACAATAGGTACCAGTAGGGCCATCCCAAAGAGGATCTTGTGGAGTTATCTATTGTCGGTAGACAGCATTGTTTCATTTTAATAATACGGACGCCCTTTTAAATGTTATAGGTACTCAGTTTTTAATTTTAGTTAGATACTAAAATATTCATGTATTTGTAATTTGTAATTTTTCACTGCGAATCTGATTAATTAAAAAATTAATTGTTAACATTTGAAAAGTTTAAATTTGAACTTATGTTGGCCTTCAAAAAATACTATACACCTAATGAAAAAATACTATTGTTATTTTTGTTTTTTAGAAAATTAAACCTGTATGTAAAAGCGCTTACAACTAAAATGGTCGATATTGTTTGATATTAGCTATAGGTAATTTTAAAAATCTATTGCGCTTTTTTTTATATTATATTATTATATGTGTCTATACATCTTAAAGTCTATAAAATTACAAACACAATATACCTTTATAGAACTTATTATGGATTCAATTATATTGAAATACTTAATAACTATGATGTATAAGAATAATATGTTGGTTAAAATTTAAAAATACATCTATTTTGGATGGTCAACCTGTAAATTATTAACTAGGTATAAAATATATTGTATGATACCAAAATATAGAACTTTTTTTAAGTTTATCAGTCTCACTGTATATTTTTTTCATGAAAACATTATCAACATGGAGTAAACACGAATACAATTTATTTGTCAATATTGATCAGAGTTTAAAGTGGATTGAACTCATGCAAATTTGAAAATTTGCAATTTTTGCAGGGTAAAATTAGTTTGTACGTATGATGTAGTACAATTAATACAATTAATTGAAGTACGTCTTGCGCAATGCAAGACAACATAAAAGTTTTTCGAAATAGAAGCAATTCTAATTTGAAGATTTAAAATCGCATACAATTTGTTTAAGATATATTTATATACTTAATATGAAAAAACCATCAGTACGATTTCAGCGATTACGATGTCGTTGATTTTTGGTTTGTTTTATATGCAGCAAACGAATTAATTCCAACCGATTTACTATTATGCGCCGTCCCGAGTATTATTATAATATACCGGCTCATCGAAATATTTTGCAAATCTCGCCGCATCTGTATATTGTTTATTTCGATGTATAATTCATAAATGAAAAATTTTGACTTTTTTTGCAGATGATAAAATTATGAATAGAGATAAATCGCCCGTCGACTGACATAATATTTAATGTTTTACTTCGTGGTTCAAATCATTGGACATTATTGCTGTCTGAAACGCTGAACCAAATATTCGAATACAAATTATGTGTTGATGTATTATTATTTTCGTTTTGCTTGGATACTATTATACATTTGACTGATTTGAGACTTTGTCGTTGAATTATCATTATTCTGATATGGATGGTCAATCTTCCATTAACTCTCATGTCATACGTATATTATATAGGTATCCATAATACGTTTATCCGCGGTTAAAGATGTAAAGATTATTTTATTATTTGTTACGATTTTTAGTATTTCCGTAATTATTCTCTAAATCGCTCAAACAGATTTATTTTACACGAGTATTATCTATTTATTTGATTTATGCACGTAATTTCAAGTGTAAAATTTAATATGTTTTGAAGTAAGTATATACAATAATTATACATGCATTTTGTGAAAGAATTATTTGGATTAAGAATTCGTGATTTTTTTACTACTTTTCATGAAACAATTAAAAGCTATTTTATTTATCAAAGAATGCAGTGATTGTATGGCTGTAATAGTATAATACAGAAATATTAAAAAAACAGATAAAGACTAAAAGACACCATAATATAGCTGTTAGTAATAATAAATTATAGGCGTGTATAAATTTTAATAATTTATGTGTACAAATCATATTATAAATGACGACCATTAAATATTTAACTATGTCACAAAATGATAATATTTTTATAGATGCTGATAAATTTACTTTTGATACCATCACTAGTTGTTTTAGTAGAAGTCCTGCTTGCATACTCACGTTTTTAAATTAAAAGTATATAAAACATGCGTTATACCTACTTTATTTGATGGGCGATGGCCATCAGATTATTGTTATAAATTGACCACTTTAGTTGGTACATCATGCACGTTACCATATTTATTTCATGAATATTTTAATAGTTAATAAATAGTATGGAGTTATAAATAAAGCATCTAAGCACAATAGAACTGTATTTTTAGATAATTATATAAGAAGTCTAATTACATAATTAATTTTCAATCAGTTAAGAAATTTAATGTAATATAAAATATAACGTATGAAGTTATTAAGTGCTATGGTAACTCTAAAAAATTATTTTTATGAAAAAAGATTACGTAAAATATTACAACTATAATAGCTTTTTTGTTGAAGTAAAAATACTAAAACGGCTTGTATATATGTATATATATAAGCATAGTGACAAAACTGTACATGCAATTTGATTGCCGTCTATTAATGCGTCAACGCTTATATTTGAGGTATCTATACACCCATGTTTAGTATAATTTTTGAATAAGAGAAAAAGTAAAATTAACCGTCATAAATATTTATTATAAAATCATCTCGTTGAAATATTGTTCTATTGTGAAAAATCGAATGGCAAGGTCGAAAAATTTAAATAAATTATTGTTGGATGTATTATAAATTATTTGATGATTGGTAAAAGTAATGATTTATTTAATGGTTGAATTTATACAGTAAACTGTTAATAAAAACCGTTTCATAATATTATGTTATGATATATTTTACTAATAAAATGTTAGCTATAAAATATATTTTGTATTTAATGCTTATAAATTCGTCCAACGGATGAAAATAATGATTGGCCCGATTACGATTATTATAATTTTTCATAAAACCGTACAATATATCTGGTAAAATAAGAACGTGCGATAATAGTCATATTTAAAATAATGATAATTATTATGGTCGTGACAATTTAATAAATACGATAAAGTTTATTTCGACTAACTCGACTAACCCATAATATAATAGCGCCTATTATAGCATCAAATTTATCACGAACTGAATAAAATTATGTGCGTGTATTAAGTTGGGTACAAGTTCTATATTTATAATAATAATAATCAATGGATAATATTTAAATTAGTGTATGTATAAAACTAGATTGTCTATTTTCTTTCAAAAAGTTAATATTTTAATGAGTTTAGGTATGAGTTGATAGATTTTATAATGTTTGTGAATTTATTCGAAAGTAATGCTCACTTCGTTTTATAATATTATTAACACATGCGAGTAGAAATCAAAAAAATGGTATTTTTGTATGGTTTGAAGCCGGAAGGAATAAGTAGAAATTATAAGAAAACTTAAAATCAAATAAATCTTATCAATAAAATAATAATAATAGCGAGATCGTCTTCGTGCAATAGTAATGTTTGCACATAAACAGACGTGGTTGTGTGACCACGTTGTGATGGCAGCTCGACGTTCGTCTAACATTGTTTTATGTATGTTAAATGAACACAAATAATAAATAATGCCATAAATTGTACAATATTATTATTCAATGAAATTCGAAAAAAAAATATTGAATATTATGGTAAAATTATGTATAGGTAGAATTTAATATTATTGTATACAGATTTTTAAGTTTATTTGCGTATTTGCACAACAAGCCTACATATATTATAATATATGTAGTGCATCGCAATAAATATCGTCTTCAACCGTACAAAAAGACCATTGGCAGAATAATATAATATTATGTACGTTTGTGTAACTGTTACAAAACATTATTATATAGGTGCATTAATTATTCGTTGGTCGATAAAACGAAACATTATAATCGTGCACTGCAATAATAATGACACTTATGGCGCTAATATAGTATAATATTCTATGGTTGGTATATGCATTTCCATTTTCAATACTCACGTCGAAAACGAGGCACACCAGTGCGGCGACGACGAGGGCTTTGATCGCGAACTTTGCCATTATTTCGGTTGTTAAGACGAGAGATGAAAAATGAAAACTGTCGTTGTGCAGTCTCGAATGTTAATAAACACACACGCGTATGTACGTCTCGGAAGCAGCAGAATACACTACTACGATTAATTGCGAACCGAGGACGGATATTATGTGGGTTAGCGAGAGGCGCGCGTGCATGCGTGCGCTCGTTAGAGTTGTCTGTGTGTGTGTGTGTGTGTGTGTGTCTGTGTCTGTGTCTGTGTGTGTGTGTTTGTGCGTTAAAATCGGCGTGCGCGCGCGTGTGTGTGTGTATTAGATTTAGTGTATGTTAGTATATGTGTTTTTCTGAACCCTAACACTAGGATCACGGCGGTCACGCGATTAGATATCGACACTGTGGAGACTATAACGCGTAAATCGCCCGCCAGCGTCGTTCGGTTAAGTTCGCTCGTTTAAGACCGTTGGCGTTGAAAATAAAAAAATCGAAGCACTACAATAAAAAATTAATAACAATAACAACAATAATAACGAACTCTATTGTATGCGCGCGGCGGAAGAGAATGTGTTTTTATACAATTTCGTTTGTATAATAATAATAATAATAATAATAACATAATCTCTACCTATATATTATATTTATATTATAATATAATAATATTCTGTGTGCGATGTTTTATTTTATTTGATTGGTTAAACCTTGAGCGGTGGCGGCCGGTATAAGGATAATATTTGTGTGTAAAAAATGGTGTCTGAGCGATATTATCTACGCGTATATACACGTCCGTTTGCTATTCGTATAGTACACTAATGTAATATTATTAATGACTCATCGTGTAATTTATTAATTTGAATTTACCATTGGAAGGTCTCTCGTTAGCGCTATGTACAGCTGTATATAATACAATTACACCGCTATTCCCGTTCTCATTATTCTTTCGCCTTTTGTGTCGGTCTTCATCGACGTTCCAATCCTAAAACAATGATCGTTTATCATTATATGAAAACAGGCCAACGTATGTAAAGGTGCCTATACGTTTGCGTACAAATTATGTGAGAAGAGCCGAAGGCCTCTTGTCGGAATCTCGATGTAATACGAGTTTTATAATCATACACTTACGCATGTATAGATAGGTTACATTAGAAATAAGATACGAGTATGACTAGAAGTTATATGCAATAATTTAAAGTAGTAAAAAATGTACATTTTCTTTTGTCGAAATATGCTAAAAGAATATCCAATAAAAATATGTGTACCTATTTTTAAAATAATCAATAAAGTTACTAATATTTTTCAAACTATCATTAAGTGCAGAAATATCATTTGATTAAAAAATATATAGATAGACTGAGCAAAGTTACACTTTATGCAAATTAATATCATTGTCGATATTCTTATTATGAATAAAATAAAATATAAACCTATAGCAGTTCTATTAAAACTGCTATTAAAATCTATTAAATTGTTAATTGTTTTCATTTTAAGACAAAATCATTGGTTTTATGGAATTATAATAATACTATATACTAGCAGGGTATAATTAATAAAAATTATAACAGGACTATGTGAAAAAAAATTACCAATACATATAAATCATACATAACATAATTATATTAATGTCTAAAATTAATTTAAATTTTTTTTGTTTTTTGAGGGAGCTAAAAATTATTGAATGTGCCATTAAGTAAAACTATAAGCAGTATGAGCTGTTGGTAACGGACTTTTGTCAGCGTGTCCAGTTAAAGGTTTTAAGTAGTATTATTTTAGGTGTTGAATAAATATATAGTTTTTAAAGCTTCGAAAATTGAATTAAACACAAAATAAAATTATAAATTTGTATTTACATGTTTTTATTTATAGTTGTGTGTACTGATGCAATATTAGTTCAGAACGTGGTATATAGACAAAGTTTTAATTTTTTTCTTTTATCGATTTAATAGATATCGATATGCTATATGTGTATGACTAAGTAAGTAAAAATGTTAATATTATAATAATATAATATATATATATTTGTGAATATAGCTAATGAATTATCTGCTAATAACTGATAACGAATTCGAAAAATTAAGAATGACGAATATCCGAATCACACAGTAGCAGTGATGTATTATCTGTTTGATAAAATTATAATGTACTGTCAAGTTTTACGATCCTAAGTATTTCGTCACTGGAAAATTATTTATCATATAGTTATTAGTTTGGCATAGTTTTCATTTTAACAATCGATTTTACAAGCATAGTATTCTAATTTATTCATGGTTTCGTGCGTTAATGTCTCTCGATAGCATCATAATATTATATATCTATATATAATAATATACGATTATAGGTAGCAATTTATATGCACCATTTTACTGATATATAAACATATACAGTAAAACCTCGATAAGATGGAACTTCGGTAAAACGGAATCCTCGGTAATATGGAAAATTTATTTGATTTTTTTTTTCAAATTTCATGTTTTTGAACCCCGACAAAACGGAAACCCTGTTAACACGGAAAGATTGCATGGTCCCAAGCGATTCCGTCTTATCGAGGTTTTACTGTAATAATATATCACTACTAAATTTATAATGTCATTTAATAATCTATACAATTATGTTTTATGGGTTTTTCATACTATTTTTTATGTTTAAACTGTTATTCGATAACTTGTTGGTTCAATTTAAACACCTTTTCACGTCAAATCGTTAATATAAACCACGGAAATTTGACAAATGATTTTTTTTTTTCATTGACAATAAAAGGTGACATTTCAATCTTATTATAAAAATACGAGATCATTGACTTAAGTTGAACAATTTTTTTTCGTGTTCAACTTTATGGCTGTCATCATTAAAGCGGACATTTTACATTCTCTAAATAATCATTAAATGATTATGATATAAAATTTTTATATAAACGATGATAAACAAATGGTTTATCCATAAACGCGTAGTATATAGGTTCTCACGTATTACTGTTTTATATCGTGTAACCTATTATTATCGTGACGAAGTGCTAACAAATCGATGAGTAAACACATGTATATTTTTATTAACTCTTAAAATTTTAAAATTATCGAAGTCAATCTTTCATACGTTTTTCAGATTAAACACTTGTTTTCTATAATAGTTATATTATTTATAAATTTTAATATTATCTATTTGTTATGATTTGACTTGCTAAACTGCTATTAATATTAAGGAGTGCGAGTGCGTATAATAATAAGGAGAATTTATGTAGTAAGTTGTGTCAAAAAATACAGAGATATCTATTGGTTCAATTTATTGGTTCTTTAAAACAAAAGAATAACTTAAATCAACGGATAAATTAGGTTAGGTATAACCTTTTATATTGCAAATAATTTTAAAATAATTACTTAAATTTTCACTATGAATTTATTATTTAAACGTAATTATCTCTTTCTACAGATATATGAACAAATAATTTTCCCATAATTTAATATTATTTGAAAACATTTTTTATCACTATATTTATAAATTTTATTAACTAATAAGCGTATCATATAATGAAGTTTTATTTTGAAATTTGTGTTTCGAGGATATTGATTCATCTTTTCGGTCATTCGTTCAATATATCATTATAATCATTTATCAATGCCAAAACATATTAAAACATCATAATTTACTAGCTTGCTAAGAAAATTAATCCAATTTATCTCCTATATAATGGTTCTTAAATGGTAAACTACAAACCAAATAGGATTTATGGATTGCATAACCTGTTTATTAAGTATAAAATATAACTATAAATGCAATGGTATTAACGCTTAATTATTTTTACATGGCCATAGCCATCAGTTAATGATTAGTATGCGATAATTATTTAAAATTAATTATTTATAGTCGTCTCTATCTAACTAATTATCAGTTACTAACTAATAATTAGTTATATAGGGCTCAGATTTAAATTCCTTAAAAATATTAAGAAATTATCATCTCAAAAAATGTATTTATGACCTAATCGAACTATATATATGTCTTCCGAAAAATTAATTTAAACATAAATATTTATATTAAAACGTTTTGCTTTTTTTAAAGTACCTACCAAAATGGAGTATTAATAAAATAAATTAATATTAAAATTCAGCAGGAAAAAATTGTGTAGGAGTATGTAAATAAAAATGAATAAAAACTTAAATTTTACAAATTACATTTGTATTTCACTATGTATTACATATTGGTAGGTACTATGATACAAGAAATTGGTCAAAAATGTCTTAAAAAATTAAATAATGCATTAAAAACGTCAAAAATGCCCCAATTTTTTTTTGTAATTACAACATGGAGTACTTGAAATACATTTTTATAACTTGGAAAGCAACGTGTATAACATTCCAAAAAAATATGTAAATGTATAGAAATATCAACCCTATTATTAGTTACTATATAATAGTTATTTATTTATTTATTTTTTGGTTTAGTGTTACAATCTTACAATAGCTAAATGTAAGTATAATAAAAAAAAAACATGATCATTTTTTTCAGTCATATTAATCTATATACATATACCTACAGGTTACATGTATTATATATTTATATTTATGTACAAATTAAAACAGCTTCATACATATAAAATGTATTGTTTAATTTATATTTATTTTACTTATACATGTATGCTTAAATTTTATAATAAAATAATAATAGCCTATAGGTTATATGGGTGATTATTTTTCAATGATAATTGATAAGTAATTGTTCGTTGGATGAACAAATATTAAACAAAATTATATGTTCGAGTAAAACTGTTTACTTGATCAGTCTTGTTGACTTATTGATTTTATTGGTCTTAAAATATAATAGTTTTTAACTATGAGTATTGAGTTTACTTATATGATTATAACAATAATGATTAATGGGTCAACAAATAGTCTAAAGACTTTATGAAAATTGAAAACTTTAGTGCAACAATACAATATAAGAAATAAGACTACAAAGACTGATCGATTTAAATTATTGCAAACATATTTTAGAAAAAAATGTATAATGATTTAGGTACTACATAATATATACATGCATTTCTTATCAGTTAATAATACAAGTTTTTCTAATTAAACAAAAAAATAGTATAATATATAATACATTTCATTGGTCCATTGTCAACTTTCGAATGTTTACTGATCCGATGATTATTTACAAAATATAAAATAATGAAACATAGTCGTTTATTAATAATATTGTGGTTACAATTATAAACTGGAAACTAGGTAATTATATAGTTATGTGGTGTACTAGTGTAAGATGGCGTTAATTTTGTATAACCTTTTTGAGTAATATAATTATAATGTTATGTGTGCATTTAAACAAAAGAAATTAGATTTCCTGTGATTTTCTCAAGGCCGTTAAAAAACATTAAAATTGTTGTTATTTATGTTCTAGATAAAAAAAGTTTGAATAAAAATATTTTGATTTTCACACGTTTATATCGTGATGTATAACATAATATTTTAATTGCGAATAGAATATAGATTATGTTTTATTTTGGAAATATATCAACATATTATTCAAATTCCTATATAATTAAATATTATGTTTCTCAACACTTATTATTGCTAGATAAAACGTACGTTAAAATTTCAATAAAGCGTGATATTATTGTAGTTTTAATTGAATCTTATAAAAACCAAACATAACAATATATACATTATGTATGATACATATATATATATATATATGCATTATGTTGGTAAAATGTCATAATTAAACAATGAATGTGTAATGAAAGTGTGTATCATATTATTCTACATTAATGAAGATTGTATATTCGTATAACATCTCAATTTATTTAATTTATAACGCACTTTGATTCAAGTTGGTGGATATACTATACCAACAATATTATATTTGATCTATATATTATTTATATTTAGGTAATATTAAATATTTTAATTGATAGACTATATGACTCACTTGTAAGATGATCATATTAAACGCATTATATTTTTAGTATCAACAATTTAAGCGAGATTTATGCAAAGTGTATACCTATTATTCAACTACGAATATATATGAAAAAAAAGTAGTTTCATACACATATATAGATATAATATTCGTAGCAATTGTTTAGGGGAGGGGGATCCAGTTGTACATTTTTATTGATTAATATAGTAACCATATTATAGTTTCTATTGTTGAACTCTATTACTATGTAGGCACCAATGCAAATACGTTATATTACACTATTACAGTCTACAATATAATATTATCTAGATAATAATATATTATAATAGACTAGCATGCAAGACATTGTTAAAAAGATCTAATGAAGTTAATGACTCACTGGGGACATTAATAGTAGTTATTGAACTATGACTATTCTTTGATTTTAAAAACTAAAAACATTTAAATTATTTAATATGAGTCAGTTTTTGTCAAATAACCAAAATAAATACGATTGGCCGCGCACTATCTTATTATTTATTTTATTTCTATGTGTATATGTTATAGTAATACATTCATAATATAATTTATTGCATTAAAATTAGTATTATTAATTAAATTAATTATTTTATTATCGATATTTAATTTTACGTATAACTTAAATTTTAGTATAAAATTATTATTATTTATTACGTACACCTGTTATTATTAAGCTATACTAAAATTATTATTATTGTAGGTGATTAATAACTTGCAATTATCGTTATAACATTATTTTTATTTATTTACATCAGTGGTGGATCCAAGGGAGGGGTAAAAGGGTAAATACCCCCCTCCTTGAGCTTATTATATTTAAATTTATAAATTTATAAAAGTATAAAAATGTTTGTACCAGCTTGTAAGAATAAATTGTAAATGGTAAATATTAATAAGAAAATAATAAGTAATTAATGTTTATATCAATAAGTATGTTATTAAGTAAGTATGAATATTATGTGATAGATATATTTTAATTACCCCCCCCCCCCTTGATGAATTTTTGGATCCACCCCTGATTTACATCATAATAAAAATAAACAAAACAACAGTAAATGTACACAGACATTTATATTTTATAGTATAATATAAAATCAAAATATTTTATTTTAATTAAATTAGAAATAGGTAGACAAGTGGGTACTATTCTGCTGTACATTAAGTGTCGAGTGTGTTACTGTAATGGGTGTATTAAATTTGAATTATACCATTGTATACGAAAAACTATAAGGAGTGAAGACGACGACCGCGACGGTCTGTCTGTGTCAATAAATCAGTTAAATACTTTAATTGGAAAAATAAATTATACCTGTAACGTAAATTTTTCTGAAAATTAAAACAAGTTAAAAATTAAATAAAAGTGAATTCCTATTTTATCCAGAAAAGCAAAATGGGTTTTTATGGGTTTTTTTTCAAAATAATGAGTGGGTTTAACTTAAAAAAGCAGCTTGGGTTTTTTCGGGCTGGGCTTTTTAGAGTTTTGTAACAACCCTGGTTTACAACTCTGTGTCTATACACACAAATAAACGCTCATTATTATAAAATCGATATATTCATCGTTCTGCCCAGAATCTATAACATACAATACATAAAAAATATGTTAATGCAATATAATATTATTAACTACGAATTAAATTCAATGTTTCGAATTAGTTATATATCTCAAATATTGCAACGAAATTGTTTAGTACCTAATCAATCATCACTATTTTAGTAACCGTTGCCCCTTGATCTAGTTGATTCAACATGATATTATAGTAGGTCACGCCATGTTTGAATTAACTATGTATATATAATTTATAATTTTAAGAATCACAACTATTTGAAATATTTAAAAATATCAAATACTTACAATACCTATTTAATATAAGTATTATCTACATTTATTTTACATTAAAAAAGAATAAAGTTGTGAAATTGTCAAGTTATAAATATTGATTCAATATAGTTGATATATTTTATCAATTATTTTTTTATTAAAATATTGTTTTAGTTTATTTTTGGTTTTACAGACCAAAAGTCACGTAGGCATTCGACCGATTCTACAGTTGATTAGACAAAAAATAAAAGTATAACTAACAATTATTATTAGATAAATAGATGTGTTTTTTACATTTCTAAACAGTAAGTACTTATAGATAGATATTAAAAATACTGATTTTAATTATAATCATAATTCAGGCTAATTTATTGTAATAATAGTTAGAACTTAGAATTTTTATATAATATGAAACTAGTCTTTATGGACTTTATGCATAATTCACATTAGACTATTTCAATAGTTAAATAATAAAGTATACTCATTTCAGTATTACTCAGTATTAGCATTAAATTTTTATTACAGCCACTAAGATAAAAACTTAACAGTTGTTACATCATATTTGGTGGGTTATGAAATTATAAATCGATATAGTGTACGTTATTAATGTACCTAATAATGTATCGTTATATTTAATTAAAATATGACTTTCAATCTTAATTTTCATTGATTTTAATTCCAGTTTCTTAGAAAATAATAAGAATAATCTTATAATTTTAATTAATACAAATTTAAACCCAATAAAAACATATCAAAAGTTCATACAGATACTATAATATTATGAATACATTTGAAAACATAATTTAATTTTTTTTTTTTTTTTTTTTAATTCACTTTTATTTTATATTATAATAAATCTATGTATATCATTGTATCTATAATACAATGTAATATAATCAATAGATTTTAATTGTACATTTAAAATTTAAAAATATATTACAGCATCAAGTTTATTTAAACTATTTTTCTTATAATTATAGTCGTTAATGCTAATCAATATTATGTAATTAGTAATGTTTTTTTAATTATCTCATGTTAATAAACTCTAGTATAATAAAGTCATAAGAACAATGTTTCATGCAAATCAATTTAAATATATTGTTTTAATACAGAATAAAACTTTAATTTTAGTTTATATGTTTAGCTTATTCGTAACAGTCGTGAAAATTCAAAGATCACCATCACTCACATTAACCGTTTCATTCAGCTAACAACTGCTTATAAAGTAGTAAAGGTATGTTAGTCAAAAAATCTATAGATTTATTAATACGATTCCAGAATCATTATTATAACTATAGAATCATCCATAAAAACCAAGGAAGTCATTTTGATTTTTAATATAGAATTCAAATGTAGCTCATTATTATCGAGTAATTGGTCAAAGAATACGAATAAGTCAAATAACATTTTGATTTAATTTAACCCTTTTTAATAGAATTCTAATAATTAACATTGTTTGTAGTGAAATTGTAGTATGTAGAATAAACAACAATCAGTTGAAGGTCTTATCGCCAGATTTACCTTCATATTATATTTGGCTATATTAAAAAATGTTCTAATTTCCAAAAATGTGGCTCTAAAATATAATGGCTTTAATTATTTACATAGTTAAAAGTTGACAGTTGGCCAACTCTTTTATTACTTGTATAAATTTATAATATAGTATTCTTAATTATTTAATGTAAAAATACAAAATAATTTTGTTATCATCTGACATTAATATTAATAGGTAAATCGTATTTAAGTTAACAATTGAGATAAACCGCATACATTGAACATTGAATTAATAATTACGTGTAAATTATTTATGCATTTGTATATTTTTAATGGTCGGTCTAAAAGAAAATCATATATTTATGATTTAGTACTGATATTTTTCATTTATATAATATAATACATGATATATACTCTTATAGTCGTATCATATCGTAACATATAAATCAATACTATATGAATATGATCAACATCTGTAATACTAGCGTCAGGTTATAAAATGTCAACATTTGGTAAAAATGTCAAGTATTTAAGCCTTATTTAAGGTTAATTTCTGTAAAAATCTTCTAGCTTACTTATTATTTACATTCAAATAGCTAATTTTAAATATCTACATACACACACACACACACACACACTTACACACATTTGCGTATTAGAATTTTGTTATGATTGCAGTGAGATATTTATGAACTCATACTTAAATACACTTATGTGTGTAAAACTTAAACGCCACGCGATTTGTGCTGCAACGTAATTGTATACTACTTTAACACCAGTATACAATAATAATTAATATATATCTATGACGCATTAAAAATAGGTACACATCAATAGCGCAATGGAAAAAATGTAGGTAGATGATATAATGAATTAAAAAAAATGATTATTTGTCTAATTTATATTTTATAAATATTGATAATATGAGTTTAATATTTGTATATCATAGTAATATCAAAAAATCAAATGTACACTAAGTATAAAAATATAATTTAGGTTAATTAAAATATAAAGATAAAGTACCACAAGACTTTTGATAAGACCGGAAAACCCTAATGATAACATACTTGTGTTTCAAGTTTCACCTACGTATAAGCCATAAGGTCACCAAATGCATTTAAATACCTATTTATCTTATTATATTTTGCAGTGTATGAACAATGAATAACATGTTATATTAATTAATAATTTATACATGCATTTTGATATTAAGCAATTGATGCATATTTTATTAAATTAATTATATTATCGTTGTATTGTTATACAGAAGCTAGTAGCCTTAATTCGATGGCGTCTCGGCAGCGGCTAAACGCGAGACGAGTATCATATTTAAATTTTGGTTAACATATTATAATATATTGGAGTCTGGATGTACTGAATTTCTTATAGTTTTCATACTATTATACTAATCACTAAGAAGTATGAGTGTACGAGTTAGGTTAAAAAATTGTTTTTATTTGGTACTAGGGTGTGTGTGTGTTTGTGGTGGGTAGGGCGAATGTCAATAAATTTTTTTTTTTGTCTCGCAAATAAAGCATAATGTTGTGCTGGTTATCGGACACCGTTGCCCGCAGCTATAATTTATATGCAATAATCACAATACGTTATGTCATAAACTCATAATATATATTTAAAATATACTTGTGAGTCGTGAATGATTGATTCTCAGATCTTGTTTTCCGACGTAATAATAATAGGTATTATGGTAATTTTAACTTTGAATGCATACCTAGTTTATAATACCAATACACGTTTTCTACAATAATCGTTGAAATTAAATCACAATAGGTTATATTATATTCACGCGTATAGCGTTATAAATGTACAATTGTATCTTAATGATACCAAAAACATAAGCCACTCAACATATTATTATATTATACTTTCATTCGGTGTCGTTGTGATGCTTCATAAATTATATTCTCACACTCGTACTCTACAAGCATAATAATATATAAAATACTATATTATAAACGTTTGTCTTAAACGAGAGTCATCACCATATATATGAAATAACGAATTCGAATATCATACATCTGCCTCCGAGTTTTACGTCTAATGGTATTCAACAGTCACACACAATGAAAAATCGATATGACGTTTCGACATTCGACACCATCAACATAGTTTATTTTTTATCAAAACGACCAATTGGTTTTTATCTCAAAATGATTTACAATTCATGTACAATTATCTTAATCAAACAATCAATATAAACATAGGCAAATTATACGTGTACACGTGTGTGGAGTAACATTTTCATTGAAAGAAATTCTGCTCTCAATATATCTAATCAATCTAATTCGTATTTATGGTGTTTGAGCTGTTTATTAACTGAATGGCTATGCAGACTATAGTCGTGTCACTGTATTATACTAATATACTATCATCCCATGTTTGTTGGTCCCATCTCTTCTGCGATTGTAGACAGTATCATACAACTTCAAATGTTTAGTGTTGTGCCATTCAAACAGATTTATGGTAATTGTTCGACGTTAGCATCATTGTAATGATTATTTAATATTGGACTTATTAGCACAAATTAATAATTGGATACTTTAAGTTGAAATTGGTTTAATAATGGCTACGTATATTAAAGACATTAATAGTTTTTATAAATAGTAAGAATATGGTATAACTATTGAATAGTTACTATTCTATACACGTCGCGCATTTTTCTTTGATTTTCAATATTTTATGACGGACGTGGTAGGTATATTTCTTATTTAGTCTTTAGTATTTTCAGGTATTTTTCTGAATCTTGTCTTAGTATAATTGTTTAATTCAGCAACACTGAGCTAGGGGCACATATAGCGGTGTGAATAAATTGGGGGTACGCTACAATAATTTTTCTCACAACCTCTTAGAGGAGGAGGGGGGGGGGGTTATCAATGTCGTAAACATAATATGGTAAATTATAATTTTTTTTTTTTTAATATGTCTAATTGTATTAATAAAATAGATGGTTATATTATTATAAAACAATGAAAACATATTAATAGTTTAAAAATAATTTATTCAAGATTGAAATTTTAATTTGAAAACGAATGTTTGTTGAATAATTTTTTTTTCTAAAGCAATAAATTGCAATTAATAAATAAAAATCCAAGCCACTATAGTTTTTAAAAGATTTGTGTAATAAGTTGTACAAACTGAGAGTGCATATTTAAAATCATTGAGTGCTTAATACCTTTAAGCCTCTCTCCTTTCAACAATGTACACCTATGCCACTGGGGCGAGTTTAGTTTGTCATAAGTCTGAATATTTAGTTTTACGTATGTTTTTTTTTATTTCAAGAGTGCAACAGGAAGCGCGGATAAATTTCGGACGAAAACATTGGACGGAACGCTAATCTCAGGACTTTTGGTGGGTCGGAAAATTTCGCAAGCGATCGTGGTCGCCACTGCCACTATTATTTTGTAGCTGGTCACCGGAAAAACGGTACTGATGGTGGTTACCGCCGCCACAGACCGTCAACAGGACTTTGACAGCACCCGTAGCGGCGATTGCGGAATGAAGTCATTGAATATCGAGCTGATAAAATTGTCTATACTTGACAATATAGGCATGCAGCAACCATCGGAGTTTGGTGATCAACTACCATTGAAAGTGAACTTTCAAAAGTACAAAAATAACAGTAGCAGTTCCACGGCGCCGCCTCCGCAAATCCATCGCCTAAATTCTACTAGAAACAGCACTATTAACAACTACAACAGCGACGACGACGATGATTATCACATCCAGCCCCAAAAACTCATAGCGTTTGCTCAGCTACATAAGTAGGTATATATAATATCTGAACGGTCTTTATTAGTCTTTAATATTTATTCTCGATTTATTTGATCATCAACCTACTCTCCTAAATTAGACATTCAATCATTTCACAATACCATTGATTTTAAAATATACTAATAATTGGCAATAGTGAGTAATACTTACAATTATTTTTTGTATGTATTCATTGCATTGGTTAGATAATTACGTGCTAGTCAACTGGTGTCTCTAAATAATATTAGGTAGTGACTTTTAAAGAGGTTAAAGATCACACAATTGCGCGTATACCTACCTCCGATTTTATATTGACTTCGCAAACTATATGATGCCATAATACAGCGGGACACGGTTTATCTTGGCCATACCTATCGACTCTGCCTAGTGGAGTGGCATTGTGGTGAGTGGTTAAGGTAGCGGTTCCCAAACTTTTTTGGTTCACGCCACCCTAAAAATTAAAAAAAAATAATTCCACCTCCCATAAAAAATTAAATTACAAATTTATAGTATTTAAATATACAAACATTTTTATTTTTATGACAATATAAGTTAACAATAACATAATGGTGAATTAATATTTGTTTAGAATAGTTATGAAATTTCAACAAAATTATTGTTGATTTAACCTATCAATATTTACTACGTGGCTTGCGCCTCCCTTACCAATAAGGAAGGTGCGTCTCACAGTTTGGGAACCACTGGGTTAAGGGTTTATTAATTTTCTTTCTTGTAACATATATATATATATTTTAAGGTGTCTGATCATATTTAAATGGTAATTTAAATTTAAAGTTTTACTTTTATAAATATATTAACAACAACAACAGTATTTACTTTTAATAATAATAAAATAAACGCATGATAATTAAATATTATGGTAATGAAAAAATATAAATAAATAATAATGATTATAAATATTGACAGATCCCACAATGCAGAATTTACAAGGACAGTATCTACTTTACGTTTTCTGATCAAACTCGTCATTATCAGATCACTAAAGTAATCCTTTGGGTGTACAAAAGACTTTTGGACGTAGTCATCGACCACTCGGTGATTATCATCGACGTATACAAAATTAATCCAAACAATTTGCAACAGTCATTAGTTTCCAGCATAAAAGTGAGCCACCCTTAAACGATAACTTAACTTACCTTAGTAATTTTAGTAAGTTTATTGGTTACAGAAATAAAAGAGACTTTTGTATAAATTAATGTACGCTTATAACTTATTATTTGTTTAAAAATTACTCGATAAATTTTAATAACAATTCCTAAAATTATTCTTACTCGTATTAGAAAAGTTTAGAAAGTAACTTAAGTCATGTTCAAGTGCTATACTTATCCAATCCACTACAGGCTGTATTGCTCATCTCGGTCGAATTAGTTCTCAAAGCGAGATATACCAACTACATTGAATTCTTAAACAGAGACACACTAAAACCGATTTATACCAATATAAAATAAAAAAATATATTTTATGTGTTCATTTTTTTCAAAGCGTAAACGGGTTGTACAGTTTGTAAATAATTAATTATTGTATGTAATATTTTTGTATTATTATTTGTAATATTGACCTTTTATTTTGTTTGAATCACAATTTTTCGTGTGTTTGCAGCGGGTACTCAACACCAATGAACCTGGTTGGGTACCCATTGAGCTACAGAGAAATATGTCCGATTGGTTTAAGACCATGGATGGAGCTAAGAACTTGACATTAGTGGTACATGCATATTACCTTAACAAGAATACCACGCATAACAATATGCCGTACATAACGGATGCCAATAAAAGAGAAGAAAATATAACCAAGGTAAGTACATTATAAAGCAATCTTATAGGAAACTTATTAGTCTAAAGACCGAATTTTTGTGCAGCTAACTTCTAAAAAACATGCAATTAAAATGCCGAAATGTGTAAAATCGTGCAAAAATAAATTTTTGTTAGGAATTATGTAAAAAAAATTTCATTATAAATAGTACTTCAAATTTTATTTTATTGCTTTTTTTTTTTATAATATTATTATTTATTAGTTGACATTAATTTTTAAGTTTCGTATTAAAAAAAAAAATTAATTTAAATAAAATAATGATAAACTGATCTACAATATTTGATTACAATTTATTATCATATGAATTTCCAAGTTTTTTTCTATAAAATTATATCTTTTAAAAATTGTCACCTAATATGTGTTTTAGTTATGAAAACACGAGTTAACTACGGCTGTTATGGATTGACTGTAGTAATATATGTGCAAGTACCTATATGATGTGTAATCAACAATTGTAGTAGTATCATAATTAAATTACGTCGTATTACATCGATATATATAATTATATTAAATATAAAAGTCCAGTACTTCATACAACAACGTATAATATTGCAATGAAAAAATGGATAGATGTTATAATAGATTATGGATCAAAACTATATTTAATATAGTATAATAAATACATTTTTATAAAAAAAAACCGGAAACGTGTAATTTTGTGCGAAATAAAATTTTCTTTAAATTAATACATAATATAATATAACAAATTATGTAACAGAATTTATATTTGATTAAAGTTTATCTTTATTTTGAAACCACTCGACATAAAGTAAATTTCGATCGTAATTCGTTCTTCCAACTCCACTTATCTTCAAAAAATGCCTATAATATTGCAGCATATTATAATTATAAATAATATTATACAAATCTCTTGATTTGGATATGTAGCTTGTTTCTATAGGATTTAGAACACGGCCATAAAAAGATGCGATTGCACGGAAATCTAGTCTCTATACTTATTACCATTATTAAAATACAAAATAATATGTACTTACTACCATGACCACATATTATAATTTAATCGTTAATAAAGAATATTATTTTATGTCATAAACATATTGTATACTGTATTATAATGTATTATTATTGTATACGCTAAACACATTTAAATATCATATAGTTTGATTAAAATAATTATATATAATAAATGAATAATTATCGTAGGTACATCACTACGATATTAGAAGTTCGATATAGGTAGTATTTAAGAACTACGCAGCTCAAGTATAATTCAGAAAACGGTAGTGTAGTGTTATTATGCTATATTAATATTATTTTAAGTTAGAGGATATATGTCCGTCGAAAGAATATCATAGACTTTTTTTAACATTTAAATCATAATACGATGAACTTGGATGTTATTGTAACATCGCCGTATTTTATTGACTATATATAGTGTATTAGAAAACAGTTAACCGAGCATAATTCGATACACTTTGCATTCGACTTCGCATAACATAATAATATACCTTAGAACGGCGTATTACCATCGATATTGTATAATGTTGACTTTTAAATATATACGAAATATATGAATTGCGAAAAATATAACCTGATATTACAAATTTACATGCCCATCGTCTTACCTGTGCCTTCTGCAGTTTCTAAATAACTACGTTTATTAAATATATGTAGATATTATATTATACAAAGATAACCAAGTTACTCGATTAGTACTGGTTACAACTTACCAGTTATAAAATATATTATATTTAGTGACTTCAGTTGTATCTGACATCGAACAATATTTATAGTAAAATTTCCCGCAAATATTAAATACACAATTTTTATTTCAGGGGTCAATTTGACGCAGTCTCCCCTTAACTTTATTATATAATAACTTAACCGAACCAAATCTTTGTTTTACAATGTTATGTAGAAAATTCATAAATTATATAGTAAAAATATTGTGTTAAGTTAAGCGAGAAACTCAATTATATCGGACGTAAGGTTTTTTAAATACTTAAGTATCTAATTAAAGAATGAAAGACAGTATTATAGTACCTATTGATAAAACACGGTATTATTATATCATTCTTCATCACCGTCATCACTGCTATTGATATCATCACCATAACAATAAATATTGACACCTTTGTATTTGTATTATCGTATAACATTGCTCCCCATTTGTAACACTATATACTCCCATCGCTTAGCACGCAATGCCATACTCGTCTTTATAATACGAGTAATAATAATAGTCTAGTATTGTTTAATTCAATCGATTAACCGTGGTCATGCGTTCTGTAGATCCCGTACTAGGAGGTGCACACCCACCATGGATATCGTAACAGACGGGAAACAAGTGGCATCGAATCACCGACGTGCGACAATAAGACCAAAGCGCAACCCCGGTCCTGGAGCTGCAGGTACCCGGTGCGGATTAAGTTTCGGGACTTTAGTTGGTACTGGATCCTCAAGCCCAGGTTATTCACAAATTACTACTGCTTAAGAGATGCGAACACAGCAGAGTGCAGTTTATTGCAAGGATTACAGAACTCCACTATCGGTCAGTGTTGCGTGCCACGTAAGACGTCAAATATTACCGTAATGTACGTGGACAGCTCAGGTATATAACGAACTCGACGGTGATAACTGACATAATAACAGAAGTGTGTGGAGAAGAAGGCTTAAACTCCGAAGGTGTGCGTTCACTGTTGTAACAGATTTTATATACATGATAAATACACGTAGACTAATTAGAGTTATAAACCTAAGTATAATAAATACGATTGATCACGTTTGTTTGGATAAACACACGTAGTACATCATCATTACTTTAAAATCATAAGAAGTGTCCTTGTTGTACCTACCTTAAAATATGTTGTCATATTGTATAAAATATAAATACATATAAAAGTTACCCAATGTCGTATAATTTATAATTTATATAGGTAATATATGTATATATATACATATATATATAGAACAATATTACTATGTACCTATGTGATGTATGTACAATAACTAAACCGTTTAAGAACATACATTTTTTTACGGTTTACACATTAAATATTTATTTTATCCACGGGCATAAAATGAGACTTGATGTTTAACGTGTGTTAGGGACAAAATATTAGCTAATTTAATTGATTTTAGTGTGTTGTTGTCGGTTTGCCATTTTATATTTTGAGCAAAACGATCAACAAATTCGTGTAGCAGATGCGAGAAAATTATCAATTAATTAAAATTGCTTATACTTTGATAATTTTCTATATTAATTTTAAACTTTATCTTTATAAGTATTAATATAATGTTCTGAATAATATTTCTATGTATTTTGTTTTTTTGTTTCTATTCTTTGAGCTTCTCATTAAATCTTATTATGGGTGATGGAAACTCATTTTCAAACACAATTGTAAATGATGCAGATATACTATGTCATATACAGCTCCAAAAAGTAGTGCATATTAAAATTATTGTCTTAGTTGAATCAAACATAAATCAAACCAATATTACCGTTTAAGATAAATCGATGAGCAAGAATAATAATAATATAAAAAAAAAAAATGAACGAAGTACGTACCATAATTAAACACTACGATACAATTTTGGTAAAAACATTATTAATAGGTAAATTAGAAAATATTTTAAGATTTCATTACCTATATAATATAAAAATGAATAAAAGAGGAACCAAGTAGAGATAAATAATTTCAAAATAACATAATATAAGGCTTTTGACTAAAATAAAGTTAGACGTTTGTATAAAAACCAGTAATGTCAAGTCTGTATATTGTACACATAAGTAAATTATTACTTATTGAATGATTAAGTAAATAGAAATATTCAAATATTTATGTACTAATAGAATCGTTGATAGTGAAAAATAATGCAAGTCAGGTTGATGTCTTCAATTTTTCGTAATGTGTATAATTATATAATAATATATCATGGGGAAAGCCTTCATCAGCAATAATAAATGCAAATTCTTATGTAAAAAAGTGTTGACCAAACAGAAAAAATATTTCATTCATAAAATCATAAATAATGTTTGTACATATTGTAACAACTAAATAGAAATAGAATCCTATGATGAGTGCACTCAAACTTACAAACAGGCCAGTGCACATTAGTTTACATTTAATATTTATATTTATGATGACCTTACTAAAGAGCAACATAAAATAAGCATTTCATGATAATTAACAAATATGATACGTGTATAGTTAAATTTATTTACATCAGATCCATTGGACATTGGCACGGGGTGGCAAATATAATGTATATAACCGTGTGATATTAAATTAACCAATATTGTAATATTATTCTGTTAAAAACTTACAATATTCACGCTTCGTTAGAAAGGCTTCCAGGTAGTGTCGTCATTTCAATTTTGAATAGGGCGAAGAATAATTTTCAACAGCCTATAATCCGATGTAACCGAAAAAAAACCAAGTTGCAATGTATCATAAGTACAAATCATGAATACGATTTGTATTTTGTAATTAATACAGTCACAGGAAGTATCAAGTACTTTGTATTGCGATAAATTTTTAGCCCGTGTATCGATATTATTTAGTTTATACATGCAGACATTTTGTTTTTTTTATAGTTTTTATATTATTGATATGTTACGTATATAATCCGGCCTACTGGACTAGTATTATACATTAATACTTGGAAAATATTCACTATCATAAATTGTTTATGTTTATAAGTTTTTTATTTATGAATATCGAATGGTAATTTACTATTTGTTACTATATGGCCTTTGAATCGAACGAATCACGCTGTTTGTGTCTGTAAGTGGCGGTTGATAGGAACGAGCGAAGGTGGTACACTGAAATGCTTGTAATTGTACTTTGAACTTGTGACTGTTACAAACCGCGTCATACTGACTGCCTATCTATAAATATATATAAAGAATAATTATTTGTTGTGAGATACTCGTAGAATAAAAATCTGTAATAATAATAATTTTTAATAAGACTATTATAACTATAGAATGTTGTCTATATTAGCTACTTGAAATGAAAGCCACTAAAGAAGAAGCGATAATAATATTATGCTTAAGAAACTGAATACCTAATAAAAATTAAACACGCAGTATTTTAAAAGAGGAAGAAAATAATTTTATGATGTTCAAAAATAAAATAAAAGTATTTGTACTTGTACTTGTTTACTTTATAAATTGCCATCGCCAAAATTATAGCTGATGCATTGGATTAGAATGTGACGCATAATCTTCATTTAAATAGATAAAAATTAATTATTTATTTATTTATAAACAATAAATTTAAAAATGTTATTGATATAGCTATCATTTATTAGTTATACGTAATATATACTATTGATACACTGGAATATACTTTATTAAATGTTAAATTGTAAATATTCTAATTCAAAAACGCTTGATTTTGGCTTTTCGATGTACCACATTTTTTTAATGTATTTTGCCATTATGTTAATTTAATTCTGTAAAATATATTACTTTACTCATGGTATATGGGTCCATTATCAATAATAATAATAATAAAAATAAATATCTATTTGATTAAAAACTTGTTACAATTTACTGAAAACATTGTATTCTATAATTATCTTATCTAGCGGTTCCCTGACATTTTTGATTCATACATTCCTAGAAATAAAATAAATTAATCACACCTCCATTGAATAAATGAAATACAAATTGTTATTAATGCATTTTACTGTATTAGTATTTATAGTGTATTATATGCAATATATCAATATTATTATCACGCCTCTCCTATTATTTATTAAGTGCTTGTGCCTCCTAAAGTAGTCGCACCTCATAGTTTAGGAATCGATGATCTAATCAATTTATTATCATCGTAAGTCATATCATGCGCTGGGCAGCTGTGGTGACACTAAATAATTAGCTTTTGTGACAACATACTAGAGAGGGGGGCAACGATGCCTTATTGGGTGGTAAATCATCGATCGTTGAATCTAAAACCTACACATTTATGATGAAATACGATAAATAAAACTTTTTAATAGGGTCAAATAGTACACTTGTTTATGGTTTTTTTTCTAAAAAGAAAAAAATAGAATTACTTAAAAATCTACCAGTGCCTATGCATATTTAAATATAAAATATTTTATTTATTTACTTATTTAAATACAAAAAAATATAAAAGAAAAATCAATACCATAGATACTTTAAATTTTTATATCATAAATTTAATACAAGATAAAGTTGTCAAGGTAGTGTCATAGACAGATTCCACGATGCAGAAACTACAGAACAGAGATCTACTCTATTTTACTATCCCCGAGCAGAAGGGTCAAAATCCTATCACCAAAGCGATCTTTAGGCTGTACAAGAGACGGTCGAACGTGGTTATTGACGATTCGATGACCATTATCGATGTATTCAGAATCAATCCAAATAACTTACACCAGTTGTTCGTTTCCAAAATAAAGGTGAGGCGCCCGATGTGATGGGTTTAACTTTACCGAGTTTAGAGTCGGTCACAATCAATTCTCACGGAATATCACAACATAATATGTAATGTTAAATAATCGATGAACTCGATTATAAGCCAGCATTAGATTTTATCGGTGCAAGTACAATTTGATGTTACCTGCTGTCGCAGTTTTGTGTGTTTTTATTTGTCATTTTTATGTATTCGCAGCGCGTGATGAACACTGCCGAATCGACCTGGGTGCCCATTTAGCTACAGAGACGCATTTCGTTCGACTGACTCAAGACTGCGGATGGGATTAAAAACCTGACGCTAATGGTGGATGTATACTACTTGAACAAAAACACCACGGAGGCACGGACACGTCGGACACCTTCAAGACACCCTACGTAACGGACGCCACAGAAATACAAAACATGACCGTGGTATGTTGAAACATATACTCATTACTCACCAGTCACCTTGTTTCTCTGTATTATTGAATTGTATTTTATGTTTTTAACATATAATATAATATTATAGAGAAATATATTATATAATATTATATAATTACAATGATTTATCATTGAATTCACATTTGATAGATCCATTACAGCACTGATTTATTCAATGACGACGACGAGGTACATTTTGTAATACCTATTATACAGAAGACCGACTTCCTTCGTTCCTTGATTTTTAATATAGATATTTAAAAGTGTAGTATCCTCTATGATCCCTGTCATGGTTATAGTTATAAATAAATATAAAAAATATAGTGTATCGTGTATCTATTATTTGCGAAAGATTATATAGTACCTATACTATTTATATTGTCCACTTTCGCCTGGGAAAAACTAAATAATTATAATTTCGGTTTGAGTGTATTTTATTCTATGAACGAATCCGAGACAGAGATTCCATCGTCTTTACTTCGAGTTTCATCCTTGAATGCTTTAGGAAATTATTTTGTGCTATTTCCATCTTTCAAGTGTATACTGAATTTAAATTATGTTGTTCACAAGGCCACATGGTCCATGAACCATATTCTTATTTCTTAATAATTATTAATTATAAATTAAATACTACTGAATATACTTTTTGGTTTGGAATTTTTGCACCGAGAGTAAGGTAAATATCATTCAGCCGTGTCTAGTTTTGATAAAAACTAAAAGATTTGGTATCTGTCAAGCATAAAATATATATCATATTCCAGTTACACTCAGCGACTCAGCCCTTTTGTTCGTCAATTGTATGCTCGTATCGCTCACTTTTTTTTGTATGTACCATCGTCATAATATTTAATTCCGTTATAATACACCATCACCAATGCCACAACCACCATCACTATCACTCATCACTCATAACCACCTGCAACGCTATACATACATATACATATATAGATAAAATATTTATAAAAAAGTGGAATGCTAATAAAAATAATGAACTGACATTAAATTAACTAAACGCACGATCGTTACGTTGGAAGTTAATAATCAACAAGTTATAATTTTAACTCGCTGAGTATTAAGTTAAAATGGAAAAATATAATAACTTAGCTCAGTTAAAAAAAAATCAATCTACTTTTTAATTAATACATGGATCAAATAAATAGTATTGTTTTGTACCTATTTATACTATCTATGTTTACAATTATATTTTATCAAAAAATATAACAAAAATAAGAGTATTATTTCTATTTTTATAAACATAACTAGGTAATATTTGATTATTTTATTTAAAACCTTGTACAGTGATTAATGTATAAAACCATTAAACTTAAAAAAAAAAAATTCCAAATTCCAACTTTATACATTATTTTAAAATCATCTAAAAAAAAGCGGGTAAGTGGGTATCGCTCTGTTGTATATTAGGGGGTGGGGTGGACCTCAGACTATGGTAGGTTAAATTTGAATGCAATGATAGGTATCATTGTATACGAAAAACGATTCTGAACGAAGATGATTTGTCAGTTTAGGGTATATTTTATTTAAATATTGTCATATATTCTATTTTGAAACAAATAGTATAGTTTTTATATGTTACTATAGTTACTTTATATTATCTGTTTATTAATAAAAAAAGTATTTGGCAACATACGCATAATGAGAGTATGAAATTTAATTTAAATTTTGAAATATTTCGTATAAATTCGAACTTTAAGCACTTATAAAAAAAAATTGTGACTAACGATTTCGGATTTTTTTTTATCACTTTAAGAAAAACTTATAAGAAACTTTGTTTTAAATTTTCAAGATTTTCTGGCCACCCAAAAAATTTTTATCGGCATTTGAAGAAAAAAAACTTAGAAAAGTCGAAAATTTTAATTGTTTATAAGTAGCTTAAAAATGGTCAAAATATTTTGAAAATTTAACTGTAAAGAGATAACCATAATATAAACATTTGGTGAAAATTTCAAGTATTTACAATAATTCGTTTTTGAGTTACAGCAAAATCAAAAAATCGATTTTGTCGAAAAGTGGTTTTTCGTAAAATTGCCATTTTTCTGTCACTTTTTTTTTTGTTTTTCTCGATTTTTTTGAAAACTATTTGAAAATGTTTACTTTTGACCCCCCAAAGTACCAACTAGATGAATTTTTCTATTAAAAAAGGGGCTGAAGTCAAAAATCGGAGCATTATTACTGCTCCAAATGTTGTTGTCAGACACAAAAAAAAAAACACATCATTGTAAAATCAATACATTCATCACTCCGTTCAGAATCTAAAAGTTAAGATATTTTAGCAGTAAAACAAAATAGTTAGATTTTTAAGCCAATTAGAAAATTAACTATAACTAGTTAATGTACCGCTTCCTAATATATGTATATATATTAATATATTATACATAATATCCTCACCGATTAGCATGCACAAACTGACACACACACACACACACACACACACACACACACACACACACACACACACACACAGAGGACACATAAACTATAAACTGAAAAATACACGTATTCATCGAGGTATCTTTAATCCGTTTAGATACCGTACTTGGAGTTGCAAATCCGGGAGGACTAACAGTACCGTGCTTGGCGGCCCACGTTCGGAAAATACTGACTGGACTGCAATGAAACGTCCGTGGTGACCCAATGCGGCCGATATCCTCTGATAGTGGAATTTGAGGAGATGAGCTGAGACTGGGCTATTGCTCCCAAAAAGTTCGAAGCCAATTACTGTATGGACGAGTATTCATCAGAGTCATTGAAATATAACAATCACACGCATTTCTCCCAGCTCACCAACAAGTCGGTTGCGCACGTCGATCCATGCAGCACCCTAGATAAGCTGTCTGACAAACTCGTTTTGTACCACGACGAGGACTTCAACATCATTGTTAAATCTTTAACCAACATGATGATAAATCATAAATAGTTGCAACTGTAATTAATAGTAGCTAGTCGACAGCAAGCACATTCACACACATACACACACAAAAGTACGTAATCAGGATTTTTCCATTTTTTTGGGGAAGAAGGGCTACCCTTTTAGGTCTTAAAAAAATTATTGCTAGTCACACTTTATTTCGTACATTCACATTTATATTTTGCAAATGACATTTTAATTTATCAAATAACATTGAATGAAATTCATTTTTTTTTTTAAGAAACTTGAACGATTTGTTTGTCGTTCAAAACATAATAAAATTAAATTTATTTTTAATATTATTATTTTATTGTGTCGACATTGAAACTATACGCTATGTTAGTCTTAGTATGGATAAATTCATAATATTATTGCAAATATTTAAGATATTTTGTAATGTTAATAGGAAGAATTTTAAACTACGTTTTATGTCGAGTTCAACGTGGACATCGATGTACTAATAAAAATATGAATAATTAAATATTAAAAGATAATAGTAAATTAATTGTAATAAATTAGAGCTAAATTACGTATTTTTATTTAGTTACTCTATATCAGGGGCGGCCAAACGGTCGATCGCGATCTACAAGTCGAACGCAAACGATTTTAAAGTCGATCGTGTTAGAATTTATTTTTAGGCTACTCACACGAAAATTAATCATAGCGGTTAGATTTTTTATTGAAGTCGATCCTCAAAGGTCAAGTATAATGTTAATAGATCGCAGCCAAAAAAAGTTTGGCCACCCCTGCTCTATATTATCTATGAGTACATTCATAGGCGGAAATCCATTGAAAAAGTTAGTTGGGGGGGGGGGGGCTACGATTTTTCTCATAAACCAAAGCCGTTAGAAATTTATTAATTGTATGCAATATGTCAATAGGTATGTGTATATAACGGATTTTATTTTAATTTTCATTTAGTGAGATAGATCTCTGAAACCGGAGAGCGGATTTTGTTGTTTGGGGTCTTGTTAGATTCACGTTGGCTAAGAGAAGTGCAGTGAAGATTTTCAGAACTTTATATTTTATAATTAATTAACTACAGAGCTTCAAAAAAAATTAAAACACATTTTATTGGATTTTTTTTTTTTATGTTTTTCAACTTTATAACTTTGTAGTGAGTTAGCGATTGAAGATAAAGTTCTGAAAATCTCCACAGCACTTCTCCAAGACTAAGTAAATCTAACAAGACCCCAAATAACAAAACCCGTTCTCCAGTTTCGGTAATCTACCACTCTAAATGAAAATCTAGCAAAAGATAACTATTTTTTTAACTGTGAAAAATTATTCGGTGGTTGTTTTATCATAAAACACTAATGCATTATTTTAAAAAGTATTCATGTTTTTGAAAACATTTTTTTTACATACTTTCAAGTTGTTAAAAAACAACGTTTTTATTAAAAAATTATATTTTTAAATATTTTTTATCCTTAAATTTTTTTAAGATTTTTACTTTTTTGAATGACAACATAGAGTTTTATTTTCATATTCCAAAGCAGAATAAATCTGAGTATTTTGAAACATAAGAATCGAATATAGGGCGAGTAGTTTAAGTTATAAGTATTTAAAGTTTAGATGCGCGAAGTGGAGTGGTACGGGGTTACACTGCAAAATGTCCATCCTCTACTCTACTTGTCTAAACATAAAATACCTATAACTCATTATCTACTTGCTCTAAATTCGATTGTTATGTATCAAAATACTCAGAAAATTATTCTGCTTTGGATTATGAAATTAAAACTCTATGTTATCATTCAAAAAAGTAAATAACTTTAAATAAATATAAGGATAAAATATATTTAAAAACATGAATACTTTTTGAAATAATGAGTGTTTTATAATAAAAGAATCATTCTGTACATCGTATTTCCAAATAAATATAATTTTATATATTTTGTTTTATTCGTCAGACAATAAAACAAATCACTATAAGACAATGTTCCAACTTATAATTTTAATTTTCGTATATAAAATACGAGTATTATGTAAAATATTATACAAACAAATTTATAATATAAAAATTATTATGTGTTATATTTTTTGCTTTTTAAGAATATAATTTATGAATATGAAACTACAAAATTTTTATGTTTACAACAATTTTTGAGGGGGATTGGTGGGCTTTGGGAGGACTAAGCCCCCTCAAGCCCCCGATTTCCACCAATGAGTACATTAAATCCTCATGTAACGTAGAATAGAGATAAAAAATTAGTAACCTAATTCATTTTTGTAAAATTCTAAGTTTTTATTTTTGTTAATTTTTTATTAAAATTTTTTTTTTACATACCCAATAATATATTTAATGAAATAGTTTAAAACATGTTTGACGCTTGTAATAGACACGGGGAATTAAATTATTTATGTATGAAATATGAATAGATCACACTGTACTTTTAAATACTATTTTTGTATGTATTAATACAGCATTCTGAATAATTTTGAAACTATATATTCCTTTATTTTCTTTACGATTTGTATTGGATTCTATTATGCCCTCAAGGTTCTACCGCGTTTCTAGTGTTCCTACTACAGCAAAATGATCCATATATACAAAATTATTTAGTAGAGCATATTTTTTAAAAATATATATTATATTTTTTTTACACGTATCAAAACTGAATATAGTAGATCAATAATCCAAGGTCAAAATTGTATGGAAACAAAAACAAAACAAATGTATAAGTTTTCTAAAATATTATTTTTGTTTGAAAACAAAATGAGTATGGATAAAACTTAGATACTATGTTGTATCAAATAATATGGTTATACTTTCTTTCTTTTTTAATCATTACGGTAAAAACAAATATGACGATTAAATATTAAATAACTAGGTAATTCATTTATAATATAGTCTTACATACATTTTTATAGATAGTATTACTCAATAATTACGTATATTTTTGTATCACTTATTATTTATATTTTATAATTCTATTTACATGAACTGCAGACTATATGCCTTGCAGATTTATGTTACGACCAAATACATGAATAAAATTAGACAGTTATTAATTATTATACATTTATAAACTATAGTATACATTATCATTAAAATACCGTAACCAAAACTTCAAATACCTGATCACCTATAACGAAAATATTAAGTACAGATCCATCCAATAACACCAAGCTCAGCCAATTTTTATCAGTTACACATCTCATTAATCTTGTATAACGAACACCAAAAAATCATCACTCTTCAATAATATATCTATACTTGTGTAGTGTATACACTATAAAGCTTTATTCTATGTTTTTTTTTGTTTAGTTTAATTTATTAAAAAAGAATTTTATTCTACATCATTAACTAATCTATAAATATATGTATCTTAATATTTACACTATATATTGCACTGTTATGTCCAATGTATTACACAGCAATCCTTAAAAAAAAATGATGACAAACAAAACTTAATTTATGATAATATTGATATTGTTATCATATAGTTATTTATTTTACTATTAGTAATTACTTTAGTTTGAATTCTCCAGTAATACATTTTTTAACTATAACAACATTTTTTTTATTATTTAGTAATTACCTAATTATTTCAGCATACTAAATGTTTTTATGATATAAATAAAATAGTTAAAACCGTTATTCTTTGTTTAAATATATTTTTTCATCCAAATTTAAACTTTAAATACCTATAAAATCTATGAATAAATATACTTTTGAAATTTTTAGGCTTTAGTGTAAAACAAAATACATCTTAAAAATCTCTACAATTCTAGCGAATTTTATTAAAGACAACGTAATTTACTACATTGCTGTTATGTACGTGTTGGAATTTATATTAAATGATAAATCATTTCAATATTATTGCCTATCAGCACATATTTGACATTTCTAAAGACATTTTATCAAATATTTATACTACTATTTTAAATTTAATTTTGTACTAGTTATTATACCTATTTTAGTTGGTTGAACATTTGTTTTAGAAAAAATGCTAAAAATTAATTTAAATATTTTTTAAATTTCTAACCTGTTGAATTTAAAAAAATATATAAACTTAAAAACCTTATGAAAATAATATAGTGACTAGATATTTTTATATTATGTTTAATTGATATATGAACAGCTTATGAGGAACCTTGTATTAATTTTTCAATTTTTAAAAAAAGTAAAAAATACCTATAAGGTAACAAATATTACAAAAAGAACCAAAATATTTTGAAAATTATATCACGTCTTGTAGGTAAATGCAAATATGAATATCTATTCAGTAAAAATATTATTCGCTTTATAGTTATTATTTATTTTTTATTTTTTAATGAAGTCGATGTTATCAAAAACTTATTTTTTGAATCGATTCCTTTTAACACCCGCTCTTAAGTTCCAATTATATCTAATTTTCTACTAGAAACCACTACCCAATTTTAAAATCAAAGCATTTTTACTGAAATTCTTACACAGAAATTCATAACTCTGTTCAGAATTTAATGACTATGAAAAATCTGTTTTAAAAAAACTAATACTACCTATTATTAATACCGTTCAATTATAGTTCATAGTTATAATAATAATATTTTGTTATAAGTACAAGTGTATAACTTATATTAACATAATAATAATCTAGTAAGCTGCCTTAAATTTGTATGTACTTGTACATTTAATATCTATAGTTAGAATGTATTAAATTATTATGTTGTTATGCAACTATTTGACATGACTATGATAAATAAAAAATATATGAATTGTCAAAGAAGTTAGTTAAACTTTTTGGGTAATAAATTATTTTTAAATCGTTGAAAATGTAAAACACCAATTTGTAGTTTATTTATATTATTAATTTATTTTATTACGTGTATTGGTGTATGTTTTATAATTGTAAATGTATCTACTCAGTAAATACAGATTTTTTTTTTATTTCCAGTACCTATTTGTGTTGTTCCACTGCAAAATATTTCGTTATAAATAAATCCATTAAACGAACGATTATGTATACGAATTGCGTAACTTTAAATGACTATTGTTTATAAACGCCATTTGTCGATATTTCGGAGTTGATTTTATAACACTTAGAGAGTATAATTCTTATACACGTCGTTGTTAAATTTAATGATCCATTATATTCAAAATATATGAATTACATAGGTATTTAGTTTCTGTTGAATATGTTACGTTTTAGGTATCTATTAGTAAAATTAATCAAAAACACAATGTAGTACACATTTTAATGAAGGTTAGGTTATTAATTTATGACAAAGTTAATTATAAATCATAATAATAGGTAAATAAATAACAAAACGATTTTTTCCCATATAGTTAAATATGTTGGTAAAATGTACCTACTATATTACGTCAATATTATTATCATAGTATACCATCTAATATTATAATACGGAATTATTAAATACGTTAAACGTGTTAATTTTGTTTTCAGTTTTATTTTAAGATTTTTTCAAAAACTTTAAATTAATTTTTAAGTTTTTGAATTATATCATATTTTTTTATTTTTTTTATTCCGAAAATAATACTTCTTTGAGTATTTTTATTGAAAAACTGAATTTTGAACGAGTATACTTAATTCGTTATTAATAAATATTTAAACTTTGTATGAGTGGAAAAGTGACACAGGTGTAACCTGATAAAATTTTGATCTGTTATTCCACTATCTTCAAATCTTTAGATGATACTTCTTATAATTAATTAACTTTTCGAAAGAAAATACATTTTATACATCGGAGTTTTCCAAAAAAATTTCTTATTATTAGGTCTTAGAAATATGGAATTAAAAAATATGTTTTTTGTCCTTTAAAAAATTTAAATGGAAATAATTGCAAAATTATAACTCTACTTTAAAATTGTAAATGTTGTTTTACAATGACATAAATACATACTTATTATAATTGCTAAAACTTTTCAAAATAATGAATATAGACTCAATAGAATTACAAATACATATTTATAACACTATTAATAAACATGTATTTTTTATTGATAAATCAATGATTATTTCATATCAATCATTTTTTATTGTCACCGTGTTACTCATATTAATTATTTTATTCAATATATATACTCAAGTATATATTGTAAGCCACTCTTAAAATATTTAAATGTATTATATTATATAAAAGTGCAGTAGTTTAAGAAAGAATACTCAATACAACAATAATATAACATAAATACCCAATACAAATATTTGATTATATAAACAGATAATTATTTTATAGCTCATTTACCTTTAAATAATAAAATGCAAAATTAATAGTGTATAATAGTACAAATTTATAACTTTTAAGTTAACTTTTGTTTTAATTCATATTTAATTCAGCAATGCAGTGCATATTAAGGTGTGTTCAATGGCTTCAACATCAAACACAAACGATACCATTGCTCTTTTTTGAAGAAAAATTATAAATGACGGAGGTTGATTGGAAGGGAAGTAGCTAATGAAATTAGTATATCAATTGATTCTTGTCTTTTGATTTAAAATAAAAACTGAAAATTGTTGTCCCAAAATTAGTGATAAAATTTTTAACAGAGGAAAAAATGAAATATCACATTGAAATATGTTTGGAATTAAAAAGTTGAGTTTTTAATAACCCAAATTTTATAAAATTAATTATTACTGGTAAATATGAGTTAACATTTGAATCATCGCAATAGAAATCAACGAATTCACCTCATCCAAAAAAATTTCGTCAGGTCTGCAGCTCGACAGCTCCAACACTAAAGCAATGCTCGTCGTCTTCCATCATGAATTTGTACCTAACTGCAAGTAAATCAAGTATCAAATTTTCGTACACCGTAAAAGACCAGAAACGTTTAATTCCAAGTCGTGAATTTTGAATGATAATACATCAGCACATTCAGCACTATCCATACAAACATTTTTGGCATCCAAAAATATACTACTTTTTTTGTTTCCAAGACTAAAAACTACCCTCAAAGGCAATAGTTTTGAAGACGTTAATAAGACCATTTGTAATACGAAAGAAGAAATAAAAGCTATAAGAAATTTCAAACGTGTTTTCAAAAGTGACTGTCATTTTGAAGCATTATATTGGAGCCAAAAGCTAAAGGTAATTATTTTGAAGGTGATCCATTTAAATAGTCTGTAACGTTTAAATATGATTGTTTATAAATCTTATCTTATATGTATATAAATTATTGTATCATTAAATTTGTACTTAATATTATTAGTATAGAATACCGTGGATGAAAATTTTGAACTCATTTTACAGCAGGAATTAAAATATTAATATATTATGATACTGCTGCACTTTTATAGTTTTATATATAAATATGTAATTGATTTATTATAATATAATATTATACAATAACTTATTTCCAAGTGTAATGATTATTATATGCATTTAATATCCAAACTCATATTGCATATTGACTATTGTATAATATACTATTTACCTAAAATCTTTATGAATATGATTTTTTTAATATGATCATACATAATATTTAATATTATATTGTAGACTTGTTGGGGAGGGGAGGACATCCAAAATTAATAATAATTGTTTGTAGATATTATGTAGAAATATTGAATGTTCGTTTTTAAATATAATAAAATGTTATTGTAAATTTAATAAAGTAATTCAGGCCATGAAAAATTTCATACTAGTAATTCATATTTTATAGGTACCTATTTTATATAGTGATCTCAAATACTAAAATTAAATTTTTTTTTTTAAACCCACTTATAAAATTACCAAAAGCCAATATCCCCTCAAATAACATTATTATAGAATTGAATTCTATTATACTGATAAGTTACGGAGCATTTAATATTAACTATTGATTAATTTCTATCAGTTATATGAATATAAAATTGTATTTTTACCATGGGACCAAAAAGTTTTTTTACATTTTTCATACATTTATTATTTAAAATCATCGCACAATATTTTGTCAGTTACTCAAAGATTGCACCCCGAAAATGGCAAAAACACAATGTACAAAAATGCCGTAATTGTGATAATATTATGTACTATATAGGACGAACAAAACCCATACGTAGTACATGTCACATTTTATGCATACATTAATATTGACACTCTTACACATAACTTACGATGCGAATCCAAATAGAACCAGGTCAACGACTACATAAATTTAAAATTAAATTACAATATTAAAAATAGTAATGATATTTCCACACTGCAGCAACTACATGCAGTGGTTATACCAACTGGAAACAGCAATAATATTGTTCCTGCCAACAATATTGGACCAGTGATAATTGTATTGTACAATATTCTATCTGCTTCAGCTTTCTCGTATACCATACGTGAAACGTAAAATATCACCATAGTATGGTTCAATACATAAAAATTAAAAGACGACACTGAAGTACTCGTATCAACAATTTTGGAAATTATTTTTTTTATATAAATATTTCATAAACGCCTATAAAAAAAAATCAGGAGAAATGTATTATGTATAATATACACATAATATGGTGTAGGTATATATAGCTCATTCACTTACTAGAGTATCGTATGTGGGGGACTAAGTTTTTTTAGATTATATCTAGAATTCTAGAATATTTTTAGCAAATAATAAAATTATAGTTAAATAAAAATCCGTATAAATTTCCACTAAATTGAATTTATTTTTATATAATATGCAACTTAAATGTAAGTTTTTAGAAATATGCAAGCATAGATTTCAGTATATGAATCCTATGAGACATATTATAGATGTTTATCAGAACATATTGTTTTATGTTGTATTTATAAAATTATGTATTTGGACCAAATCTGGCTTCTATACAGTCATTAGTAATAACATTTAGCTAATTACTCCAAAGTATTTCAATAAATTCTAAAGCCGGTAGGAGAAATTCGATTTACATTTATTTCTTAGTTATTATAAACGTAAAAAATATATAAGTATTATTGTTATGTTGAAAACAATAAATAGTATATGACATATTGACATATATTTGTATATATAGATTATTGTATTTTTTTCAATTTCAGATTTCAACTTAGTGAAATTATAATACAAACAGTTGATGAAAGTAATAAATGTGGGCAATCCCAAATTCATATTAAAATGATATAAGCTGCATTATAGACTTATACCTATAGGATTGCTTACTAGGATCCAAGCTCGTAAACAGGGGGGTTTTAGGGGTTCAAATTCTCCAGAAATTTTTAAAGTAGAATCATTCAGTTTCACCTGTGATGGAGGTAAAGTCGCCCACGGCAAATTATTTCTAAACCCTAACCCCCATGAAAAATTCCTTATTTCTCCACTGCTATGATGGTCTCATTGAATAAATGACCCGTTATAAATGTAATAAAATAGATTTCTTAACGCGTTTTCCTGTTGTTTACTACACTTATTTGTGTGATGTTTATTAAGTATTATATTATAATATATTACGGACAATTTTTGCTTGCGGGTGCTTTGTACTATTAATTGCCTATTTCGTTATATAAATGGGTCCGCGCAGAAATCGATATTTCTATGATATATATATCTACTACAACTAGTCTAGACCGTATGGACCCTTAGCGGCCGTGCGTTTCATAGTCCGAAAAACGATATATTTTAACGGGCGCTGGTAAACACATCAACACATCCATATTAATACTATCCACGACTCCGATCTAGGTTATATAATTTTGTACGAGACGCCGAAAATTCGTAATAGTTATTAAATAATGCGCATGATCCAGATTGTTGACTGCAGCATTACGCACGATTATATTCGGGAACGTAGAAGTTGTATGACATATTGTAATTCACGATTATATTATATTACTATGTGTTTTCTTTTCAAACGGTATATGTTTTTCGGATTTTTTTTTCGGTCTTCTACGCATTTTGCTACCGCGGGTGTTTACGGATAATATTGTAATACGCCACGATGAGATTATACATTGTATAGATTATAGAAACAATTATTCCATACTTAACGCCGGTAATAATAATAATACAGTCGAGTCGCGATAACTCGAAGTTGAAGGGAGATAAAAATTCGCTTCGATATATCTAACTCAAAATTATATTAATTTATATACATAATTAATATTTCTAAGGGAATAATGAAAAATTTAAGTTGTTAAGTTTTTCGAGTTATCGCAACTCGACTGTATTATAACCGCATAAATGCACTGGTTTACAAAACGCAGTGACAATATTCTGCCTGTATTATAAATATTCGGACTGTAAGGTTGTATACGAACACATATGGTGTACGAAGATGTATTTTATTATATACCATATACAATACAGGTAAGTGCGCTAGGTGAATCACTCTGCAACGTGTAAATTAATCTCTTAAAAACTTTACCACCCGGCTCCTCAGCCCCCTACCATCCCCTACCACTCTAAATACGTCTCCGATGGTGTATAATATTATTATGAACATATTAGTATTAATAAAACAATATTTAATCATGACGGTGAAATGTATAATAATCAGGGCTCGGGACTTATAGCACTTAAAATCTTTAAAATATGCGCTTAAAAAAGCACTTAAGAAATCATTATAAGCACTCGAATAAGCATTTAAAAAACTTGAAACAAAATGATTAGGACAAGTTTACCAAAGTTAACTAAAAAATTTAAAAAAATTTAAATAAATCTTTATGTTATAAAAAAATTAAACTTCACTTTCGAGACATTTCGCCTTATTGTTTATAGATTTTCTGAGGGATGTTTTGGAAAACCATAAAAAGTAGAAAACTGGTCAAAAAAGCAAAAATGATCAGAAAAACTGGAAATATGCATATTTTTAAAAAATCGATGAAAAAAGAAAAAAAATGCACTTCCAAATTTCATAATTTAACGTGTTATAACATGATATACACTTCCATAACACTCAGCTACATTTTAAGTCAATCCATAAAAATAAGCAAATGCTCTAAGTCCCCCCGAGCTCTGATAATAATATTATGCTACGATCGTTTAACTAGAGCATATTCGTTGTGTGAAAACCATCGCGCGAGACGCGTATAAATATATGTTTTGTTGTCATTTTATTGATTCGATGTGGGTTTTTTATTATTGCTATTATTGTTGTTATTTAAATGCCGTTCGCGCTAAATTGTCCGCCGAATATTGCCCGCGTGTTATTGTTTTACGAGGCCGTCGTTGTTTTCTATTTACTGCTATTTTCGCATAGGTACGCTCATACACGTGATGGTAATATTATAATACCTCCCGTTCCCCGCCGCCTATATTATACGTACATAATATTAATGTCATTTATCTTACATCCGTTTTTGTTATTGTGTGTACCTAGCTGTGTGTCGGGCGTTGTAGTTACCGCCGTCGTCGCAGACCAAATGCGCGCGATCTCGCGTGAGTTGTTTTTCATTTCTCTCTCGATTTATTTTTTTTTTTTATTATTATTATTGAGGTTTGTTTTGGTTTTCTAGTTCCAAGGACATAGAAATGTAGGTGAATAATACAATACGATTTACCAGTTATATTATATCGTTACGTCGTACGACACGCAAAATATTCCGTCGTCGTCCGTCAACATGTTTTCTTTTTCGGTAATTCTACCGTTACAATACATTATGTACACCCTAATGAGTCTAATACGTATAAAATAATAATGTATCTACATTATTGTATAATACGTTTATCGTATAGTTACAATGATACGTAGACAACATGATGACAACACCACAAAAGCGAGTGTTTACTACTTTTTTTTGGGTCATTTTTTCGTAAACATTATCACACGAAAATCACAAATACAAGAAAAATGACGAACATCGTTGTTTATATTATTATATTGTTACGATACATTTACTACTACTGTAGATCACTAGATCCAAACCTCCAAACGCGCCTAAACGGTCGATGAGCATCTCCTATACCGGCTGTAACTTACATAATTTCCCGTCTACCGTACATAAATAACGGATTACAGATCTACCATCAAATATTACGACAAACTGACAATAATATACATACAATGGTTACCCGCTCGAGATTTTTTTATTATTGTCTATTTAATAGTTATATTATGTACTCTTCGTAATATATGGTTACGATATTATATATTTAAATAATAATAAGGAATCCAGATTAAAAACACCTGTGCGAAAAACAATATTGACAAATCTGGGTATAATATAAACTATGAAAAGTATCTAGAATCTACCTTCGTTTTTTAAAAAATTACGTCGACAATTCATTGCGGAAGCATAAGTATTTTTTTATTTTAAATTAAATACCACAGCATCGTCAGCTTCGCTATTTTAAATCACACGGTTTAAAGTCCTTTATAATATTTATCCTTAATAATATCGCAATACGAAATAATAATAACAATAATATTAATATCGCATAATTGTCTTAAATTATTAACAACTATGAGCTTAAACTGAAACTATTCCAGCATAGGTCACAGCTGTAATATATTTTTGTTATTATTAATAGTTTTCAACGGTATAATCGATACAAATAATTTATGCATTTCAATCTCATTAAAAAAGTTTTTATTTGGCACACATGTTATAGCTATCTGGAACATAAAAACACGAAGATAGTATGGGTCTGAATAAAATATTTTTTCGCTATTGTCTATCCACGAAAATGAATACAAAATAATGAATTTAATTTCCACGTACTTGAATGAAATAACACAATTTTAAACATATGAGTACGCGCGGTACTGCCGACCGTAGTTGAACGAAAGTCACAGGGAATTTCCTTGAAGCATTTTAACTGAAATTCATTGATAAGATCATTTATTATTACGAAGAAATAGTAAACGGTAAATTTAAAATCGATGTCTTTATGGTAATACATTGTTTTTTTTTAAATCTCAACATGCGTTTAATGTGTCTACAAATGTAACACACATAACTATTGTGAAAATTCACCGTAATGTTTTATCGGAATAAAAAATAAAAAACTTACCAAATATATTTGTTTGTCTATTGGCTATTATAATATGAAATAATGGAAAGACACGCGGATATTAGGGTAAAAGAGTAAAATAATTCATTATCACTACTATTAAGACAACGATAAAAGGAATAACTTCTGTAATGATTGTATACAACCTTTCTTTTATAGTAGAAAGATACTTTATGATAATATTTTCGTAGCTAAACAAAAATATTTTATACAAACACAACATCTGTAGACAAACAAAATGTGGTTCAATTGTCGACCAGCATCTACTCATCGTACCTATATATGTATACGTAAATACGTTTCTATAGAGGTATTTAAACTATTCGATCATAATTTTATTCTATAATCTTCACATCCGGACAGACAGCACTCTAGATTATTTGTTACCTGCAACCTGCTATACATTTCTGTGGGCCATAATAAATTATTTTCCCAGAACGTCTTTTGTAACTCGTCGTAACGGTCGACGTTTAAATCGACATAAAATAATGTGGTACACGACTGTTGCTCGTATACGATAATGCTCACGCAATCATAATACGATGCATTATGCAAAATTAGCGCGCGCTTTAAATCGGTCACGGTGCGACTACCCTTTCTCGGAACGAACAGCTCGGGATTTTGAATTTTTTATTTTCTCTCTCTCTCTCTCTCTACGCCTGTCGTTCGCACTCTCTCGTAGTTTTCTCCTCTCCCCACACGGTCCCCATCGTAATTTTCTCCGACTCGTGTTTTGATTTTTGATCAGCCATCGGCCGTATTACACGCGAGCTTCGTAATAATAAATGGTATAAAAAAATATCCACATGAATTAACCATGGGGTGGATAATTTTGGCGGCTTATCTATCCATATCGTAACCCAATACCACGGACCGTCGCTGTCGCCGGCCGTGTGTGTGTGTGTGTGTCATGTCGTACTGACCTATAATAATATATAGTATAACGTACCATAAATCGTCCATAATATATAATGTCATATAATAATAAGGCATCGACGATAGCGTATACGATTAACGGCCAATAACGATATAAATATTATGTATACACACACGGCTACTGTTGCTGCTATTACTATTACTAATACTACTGCTACTACTACTACTACTACGACGACGACGACTACTGCTTCTACTAATGTTGCTGCTTTTACCGAATGTACCTGTTCGCCATCGCCGTGTAGACGTCTCTTATGCACGTCATGTGCTATAATACGCGTGTATAGAGCAGCCAGCAGGGTAGAATGACGACGCGGCGGCAGCGGCGCTGCTATTTAATATGATATTATTATTTCTTATTGCGGTCGGTCGTCGCGTATTATTATAACGATAATAATAAAAAAATCGTGTGCTGCCGCGTTCGGTGTGTGCTCAGTGCTGCACAGGTGTATTATATTATTTTACTATGCGACACCGCCGATGAATAAATCACGATCGCGGACAACGGATTTGTACCGTTATTTCTGGAACGCGTTCGCGAATACCTCATATACATAATAATATATAGGTGTACCCGCTGTCTATACTCTATACATCACCACTATATACTAATACTAATATACTACTACTACTACTATTATTACTACTACTACTACTACTACTACTACTACTACTATTACTACTACTGTCTACTACTACTACTATAATACTACTATATTATATTACTATACCACTGACACTGTCTATACGCGTGTATATCGAAACCAAACAATAATAATATATTATTCAGGTATTGCCCTGATCTACTTGTATTTTTACGCGGGACCGTTTGCATTTTTGCGTACGGTTTACGTGAGCGCGCCAGTTTCACCGCGTCCGGTGCGTGTGCAAATATCATACAAATTTCAACAATAATCGTAATATGTATATCTACCGTTTTATCCTCAATAATGGGCCAATGTCGAGTTGTCGCACAGAGGACGGCCTAGTTCTATCGAATATAATATAACGCGTAGAAATGTATTACTGTTATTATTATTATTGTTATTGTCATGACAGGGCGCGTACGGCAGTCGTCGAAGTACGGAGAATACTATGAGGATATACGAAATGTATGATCGCAAAAATGTTGTGGATACACATTACACTCATCATTATAAAATCAATACATCCATTGTTCCGCTCAAAATCTAAAACGAACGAATAAATATTAAATAGATTATATTATAAATGTTTAAGCTTATATTATCATATCAGGACGTCAAATGATAGAATGTACCTTTATTTTAGTTAAACTGTTTTTATGCAAATAAAATACATAGTGATTCTTCGAGTATGCTCACTCCCCATTCTTCAATAATAAAATTCAGTTATTCAAAATCTGATTTTTAGAATTTTTAAATATACTTAAAAATAACAAATTTTTAAATTCTTGAGATATTTTTTTCCTTAAGGAATGACCTAAAGCCTTTTGTTTTTTTGAATGACAATACCTTTTTTTATACAGTAAATTATTTACGGATGATTTTATCGTTAAATTGTAAGACTAATTTTAAAAACCTTGGATTGAAACCGGGTTTTTGGATGTGAAAACAAATAGAATAGAAATCCAATTTTTAAACCTTTTAGTAAATGCAAGTACAATAGGACTTATATTTTGTAAACACAAGTCACATTTTTTTACTGATTCTGGTACATTTTTTTCTAATTACAAAATTGACCAAGTTATAGAAATTAGAAATTTTCAAATAATTGCTATTTTCGCAATATTTTAACGATATTCGTTTTATGTATGATATATCATATCCTCGATATTTTACACGAAGAGAACGTAAATAAACAATATTGTTAACACTTTATATGTATATTGCTTATTAAATAAGAAAAACTACAAAACAATTTCGTAATGTATGAGTCAGGCACGGAAACAAAAAAAAAATTTCGGGAACTACAAAATTTAGCAATAAAAATTGTGCCGTAACATAATAAGACAATTTTTTCCTCGTTAATTGAAAATATTTCTGTGGGGGGAGGATTCAACCCCACAACCCCACCCTGTACATGTGCTTGGTATAAGTGTTAATCATTATTAACTTGAAAAATACTCTATTTTTTATCTTAATTTGCAAGTAACATTAGAATAAATTATGCTAAAAAATGTTGACATTTTTTGAAAACGTGTATTTTTATATATTACTTTCATTTTCTTAAAACACATTTCAATCTGAGTTCTGAAATATTACTTAGTGATACTTCTTAGCATAAATACAATGTATATATATATTTATATATTTATTAAGCGTAGATAATATTGATTGTATAATAGTGGATGCAAGAAGACTACTCTTTGATTATCATAACATAATTATTAATCGTATTATAATGTACATGGTTGTCAAACAATATCTATAATTTATTATGATACGATAAGTATAAATACCACAGTATAAATTGACTGTACTTTATAATGATAAAACTAGGTATAACATTTGTAGAGAATATATTTTTATCGTTGTATGTGAATTAATTTACATTATTATGTTGCTGATTATCATTTGAGACTTTAATTTAAATCACGCGTGCCTATACTGCCTATGAACTGTGTGTAAACTATTCATATAAGTATTTATAATATTTTATTCTTTCTAATTTAATTATTTTTAGGTATATATAATGCATAAAAAATTATTATAAAAAAAGAAATATTGAAATCGCTTCAATAATTAGATATCTACATTTTAAATATCTTAGATATTTACAGTAGCCGAAATTGATAAATCCTAAATTATTCTGATATAAATGGCCAATATTTATAATGTACTTGTATCGTATATAATAACTAATTTTACTATACAAATGGTAGACTAAAATGAATCTTATAATGATATAAATAATATAAATGCACTCCAATCTTAAGTAAAAAAATGAATCAATAATATACATTTTTAATGAATAGTAAAAATAAAAATTGTATTTATAGACATGTTTTTTCTTTTACTACACTAACTGCAGATTCTAGTGTTATATTATTATAATGGGAAACTTTTATTTACGAAAAAAAAGAAATTTCAAAAAAAATTATAGTTTAAGGGGATTGGAAACGTTGAATTTCTGTCTTTGTCTTACACACGTGGTCACGTGGAATATAGGAAAAATAGCTATACGTGCCTGACAAAAATTAAGGTACTTCTAGTTGTTCAATTTAAAATATGTAAAGATGATTGAATTGGTATACAAGTTTACTTTGCATCGGTCGAAGTATATTTTTAATATTTTCAAAATATATTTAAGAATAAAAAGCGGGTAAGTGAGTATCGCTCTGCTGTACATTAGGGGGTGGGATGGACCTCGGACTAGGGTAGGTTAAATTTGAATGCAATGATAGGTATCATTGTATACGAAAAACGATTCTGAACGGAGATGATTTGTCAGTCTAGAATATATTATAAAAAAATCGAAAATTATTTATTAGTAAAACGTTATTTTACACGTGTATTTTTGATTTCAAATTAAAATTAAAACTTTAAACACTTGTAAAATTTTTTTAATTGAATAATCCTCAAACTTTTTTATAATTATTCTAAGCTTAACTTATGGACAGCTTAGTATTAAATTTTCAATTCTTAGCTTTTGATAGAAAAATATTTATAAATTTTTAACTACCAAATAGTGAAAATTTTTCATGATTTTGACGAATTTTTGTCAATATTTGAACTTCAAATGCTAATAAAAAAAAATTGTGCCTATGTATTTTTATAATTTTTGAATCAGAGTTAGTGGACCCTTAAATTAAATTTTCAAGTAATTTGTTCCAGCTAAATTTTTTTTATCAACATTTATAAAAAAAAAATAAAAAAAAATTGAAAATTTCAATTGTCTATAAATAGCTCAAAAAAAGTCAAAATGTTTTGAAAATCAAATCACGTATAGAAAATGGCAATCTAAATAACTGGTAAAATTTTCAAGTATTTACGATTTATACTGTTTGAATAACAACAAATATCAAAAATCTTTGAGGCTAAACCGTTATTTAACGCGGTTTTGTAAAAATTTAAATTTCAAACACTCCTAAAAATTTTTTGAATTAGTCCGGTAAAGTTTTTTTTACAGATATTTGAAGAAAAATGTATGGAGCACCTTGTACCAAATTTTCAAAACTTAGTTATAAAAGAAAAAAATTTTATGATTTTTCAACCACAAAATTACTTGCAAATTTTCGCAATTTTGACATATTTCGTATAAATTCGAACTTTAAGCACTTATAAAAAAAAATTGTGACTAACGATTTCGGATTTTTTTTTATCACTTTAAGAAAAACTTATAAGAAACCTTGTATTAAATTTTCAAGATTTTCTGGCCGGCCAAAAGAATTTTATCGTTATTTTAAAAAAAAATCCTAAAAAAAATTAAAAATTTCAATTGTCTATAAATAGCTCAAAAAAAGTCAAAATTCTTTGAAAATGTAACTGTGTATGGAGAACGCTAACATAAACATTTGGTGAAAATTTCAAGTATTTACATCTATTAGTTTTTGAGTTATAGCAAAATAAAAAATTCGATTTTGTCGAAAACTGGTTTTGCGTAAAAAATCCCGTTTTTCTGTCATTTTTTTTTTGTTTTTCTTGATTTTTTTGAAAACTGTTGGAAAATGTTTACTTTTCACCTCTATAATGCACCAAGGATATCGGAAACCACGGAAACCACCCCCAAACTTTGACCGATGCAAAGTAAACTTGTATACCAATTCAATCATCTTTACATATTTTAAATCGAACAACTAGAAGTACCTTAATTTTCGTCAGGCGCGTATAGTTATTTTTCCTATATTCCACGTGTGTAAGACAAAGACAGAAAATCAACGCTTCCAATCCCCTTAAGAATATTTGTACTTAGATATAGTGAAGATTAAAGAAAGGGTATGTTCGTGATATATTTAATTACATGATATTTCTGATGAATAGGTATGTTTATTTTAAACGCTAAAAGAAACACCATGAACATACCTTTCTTTTTTCTATACGACACGATAAAACTAAAATATATGTTGCTACATGAATTAATCTACGATAGATGCAATGCATTGCGATAAAATAACCAATATAATTAAATAATAGAAATTAGAATATGTGGAGTAAGAATCTATCTATAGAAATAAAATATAAATACACTTAATTCTGTGGAAGAGAATTTCTATCAAAACGATATTATTTATAATCAGAAGCAATTGAGATAATCAAGAAAAAATTCAAAGCTTGTACTTATTCAAGACTCATAGACTCATTGACACTTATTGAAGAATAGTAAATTTCATGAAAAATACATATTATGATTTCTCTAAATCTCCAATAACTCAAAAGTTGTTTTCTACAAATATCTCATAAAATATTATAACTGCATCTAATAACAATATTTATAAAATAGAACTATACATTTCAAATTTGAACTAGAAGTCAACATCATGAACATAAAAAAAAACTTCAAACTATATTATATTGAATCAATCTTAGTTACACACATAATTATAAGACTTGAATAAGTTAAGATTGGTTATTTCAGAAAAGACCTTGAAGTAAGTCTTTTAGTTCACATAACATTATTAGTACTATATATATTGTTCTTAGGTGCATTAGATTATATAGCATACTTTTTTATTACAGCGTTTCATATTGTCGAGTGTACTACGAAACATATCTATCGTAGCATTTTCCGTTCAATAAAATTATAGTTTTGATTTTCTTTTTTATACAAGACATATAAGTTTCGATTTTTTTTCAATTTACTTAATTTTTTCTAATCATAAACATATTTGTTGTAATTAACAATCTTTCTCACAGAATTCATTTTTAAATGTATTTATTATTTTCATACATTTACAATCATTTCCTTGCTTCAACTCATTGGCTTTTTTCTTTGAGCAATATAATATTTAATTTTTCATTGAAAAAATTCAATTTTTTTTTTAAGTGATTTTTTTCAATTGTATTATTTTTTGAAAATATTATGTTAATTTGTTCAATGATTCATTAAATGAAATTTAAATAATTTAAATAAATATACCTTAGTTGTATATAATTTATTCTAAACATATTTTTTAAAATACTTTTCAGAGTCTGTTAACTTTGATTGTGATTTATCTTAATAGAATTTTATAATATTTAATTGATTACTCGTACACTTATTGACACGTTATCCTCTTTTCAGTACTAAAGTTTTTATTAGTTTTCTGCATTTACAACTTTCTTAGGCTTTTTTGTTGGAAGTTCAAATGTAGTTAACAATTCAGTAAATATTTTACCATGGTTATTATCATTATCAATATTTTCACTACATTGTTCTAATTGTTTGTATATTTTTCGTTAATCATTTCTCTCATTCGCCACTGAATCTAATTTTTCTAATTATATCTAATATTACTTATATTAAAGTATAATGTTTATATCTAACCATTCTAACTAAACTAATTATTAATTTAATCCTAGTAAACAACAATTATTAAAATCTAGCAGTAAAATATATGTAAAGATAATATAATACATATTTTTAAAAAGTAAAAGTTTTTGTAAATAATATTCTTGAACTTGAATATATACCATTGATATTCAAATCAAAATGCAATACTATTTTTATCTTATTATAATATTATATGTTTTTTTTAATAGGAGCAATAGATAATTTTCTATATTAACTATTTATTTTGATAACATTTAAATATTTTAAATTAAAAATTATAAGTAGGTATAATTTTTTTATCATGTACGTATTAAACAACTAAATTAAATAATATTTATATTTATTATATTATAACTCAATAACTATGTTTAGTTTAATGGAGAATAGAGATAATATATCATGACGTCTTAAATTATTAGGTTAATTTTATTAACTGGTAAATTTAGTCTGTGCGATTTTATTACGAAAACTGGTAAACTGAATCCCAAATATAAATATTGTCTAGGCACTAAATTAAAATTAAATTAATAACATTGGAAAATCTTATTTAATTTATGATTAAATATCTATACACATACGTTTTATTTACGATTTACCACAATAAATAATACAATATTAACATTAAAATACATCTCACTATTTGAATGCATTCAAAAGTTTCCAATTTATTTTTACCTAAATAGGCAATATTTTAAATATGATTAATATGTTATTGGTATTTAAATATTGAATTAAATAGTTATTATTAATTATTAACAATCTTAGTTATGTGACTCAATTAACTTACAAAAATTTTAAAATGAACACAGCTGCTGAACATAATATATTGCACAAATATATATATAATTGTTAATAAGTGTATTTTTTGATATTTTATAACTTACGTATTAATAATATTATCGTTAATGAATACAAATATTAACTTATGTGTCATTTCGTATTTATTTTATAATCTATATTATCTTGATTTTTTAGTCAAATTGTTATTAATGTTTTTCTCTTAATATTATCCGCTTATTTTTATGTGTAATTTATATTACAGGCAAGTAATAATTATGCAAAATATTAAAATATAATAATTAATAAACATAATATAGTGGGGTATATACATAATAGCATTTATCAACAATAGTATAATGCAAGACAATAATAATTTATAACAACTATTGGACTGAATTAAATGTTTAACGTAAAACTTTTGTAATACATAGGTAAGGTTAGACTACTATTATAGTAGATAATTTGTGCAATGTTTTGAATATTTTTTTGTTTTCACTTAGGTAGTTTTAAACATATTAAAATTAAGTCCAAACGAGCAACATCCGTGTATAGATTACGTCATGCCCGATCAAAGATGGCTGTTTAATATGTACGTCTAGCCGAAGCGACGGGTTTTACATATTGTAGGTGAACACGAAGGTAGGCAACAGGATGAAAGGGAAAAATTCTGATTTGCAATGGAAATTACCACGATCTGTCTTATTGAATGCTCTCAGTCAGCTGATCCTGGTAGTGTGGCTGTTTGGTATAAAAGGAAAATATAAACGTGAAACACCAATTGTCGAGCGCAAGAGCTCCGCACACACATCTAACAGCCACACCAACAACACATACACACACATTTGAGGCTTGAGCTGTGCGATTACCGTCGACGATTAAAAAAAAATAAAAATAATTTTAACTAAACAAACCGAATAAATTCTAATAACATTTAAATATAAATAATAATTATTATTATAATGGAGTTTGTATTCAGTTCTTTAACTTACTTGTTGCTTTTCGTGTTAACTGCGGTATTGTTGTTCCTGATTCGAGACGAATTGAAAACAAAACAAGTGGACCACAACGCGGGTCTCGTCGATCCGCCCGCACCCAAAGCGTGGCCGATAATTGGCCATTTATACCTGATGGCACGTTATAAGGTTCCGTATCGAGTGTTCGACGAGATTATGGCGGACTTGGGATCCGTTTTCCGTTTAGACTTGGGATCGGTACCTTGCGTTGTCATCAATGGATTAAACAACATTCGCGAGGTGTTAATGATAAAAGGCGACCATTTCGACAGCCGTCCTTCATTCCGTCGATTCAACCAGTTGTTCAAAGGAGATAAAAACAATTGTAAGTATAATTTATTGGAATATACAAAAAAAAAAAATAATAAAAACGATAGTTCGTAATTTCAATCTTAATTAAAATTAAATATTAATTATTAATTATTAATATTATTTTAATAGCCCTGGCATTTTGCGACTGGTCTCAACTACAAAAAACCCGACGAGAGCTACTTAGAGCTCATACTTTTCCCAACACCACATCCAACATGTACACCCGACTGGACAAGTGTTTGAAAACCGAATTGGCCGATTTCACAAACACCATAGATAATATGACCGACACTGGATGTGTAGACATAAAAAACATGTTGCTTCATACTTGTGCCAACGTGTTCATGTCGTACTTTTGTTCCACCCGGTTCTCCAGATCCTACGACAAGTTCAGGGAGTTTATACGAAATTTTGATGACGTGTTTTACGAGGTAAACCAAGGAGCACCTTGTGACTTTCTACCCAGTTTGATGCCGCTGTACTACTGGCATTTCAAAAAAATTAGAACATGGAGCTCAAAAATTCGTAATTTCATGGAAACCGAAATATTCAACAAAAGGAAAGCTGCGTGGGTTCCAGGCACCAAACCTGTGGATTTCGTGGACAATTTGCTTGACGCTGTCACGCAACCTGACCGGGACGACGGATTCGACATAAACATCGGGCTCTTTTCGCTAGAGGACATTATCGGTGGTCATTCAGCCATCACGAACTTCATCATCAAGACATTGGGATTTCTAGTGGACAGACCGGATGTACAGCGGCGCATACAAGAGGAAGCGGATTCCGTGGTCCAGGCCTCCGGATCTATTGGGCTCTCCGACCGATCTCAGATGCCGTACACCGAGGCCGTTATTTACGAATCTTTACGGCTGATCGCCTCGCCCATCGTACCGCATTTGGCCAACAGAGACACGTCGGTCGATGGTAAGTGTTCACGATCAATACACCGCAATCGTGCGAACATATTTACTCACCGTTTTATTTTTATAGGTGTACGAATTCCGAAAGGCACGACTGTGTTCTTAAACAATTACAGTCTACACATGAGTCCGGAACTGTGGGATAGCCCCGAACACTTCAGCCCGGAAAGGTTCATAAACGCAGAAGGGAGGTTAGAAAAACCGGAATACTTCATACCGTTCAGTGGTGGAAAGCGGTCATGCATGGGTTACAAGTTGGTGCAGCTATTGTCGTTCTGCACTATTGGAACACTGCTAAACAAGTACACGCTGCTTCCGGTCGAAGACGTATCGTACGCCGTACCAAAAGGGAACCTAGCATTGCCGTTCGTTACTTTTCCCTTCCGCCTCAGACCCAGGAAACAGTGAGTCAAAATCTGTTTGAAATGCAGATGATCCTGCAGTGGATACGAAAATGACACGCGTTCAGCGGCACAGATTACGCTTTTGTATGTATGTGTGTGTCTGTGTGTGTATGTGTGTATGTGTGTGTGTGTGTGTGTGTGTATGTGTGTGTGTGCGTGTGTATGTGTGTGCACGTGCGTTCGTGTACGTTTATATTATGTGTGATATGTGTGTGTATGGCAATTATTTGATGAGTCCTGCGTAACTTTAGGCCCGCTCCTATTAATGTGTTAGGAGTGTGAGGTTTTTCAGTTACGTGAGACGATAACCTGTAATAGCTATAACTCGTCCATCCGTATATAGTAATAGCGGTTACTGATTAATTTATAGACCGAAAAATGTTACCAAGATAATTTCAAAATAAATTATTTATGTTGATTATTTTATTTATTTATTATTTGTTTTTACGTCAGTACGATTTAGTAAATATATATATATATAAATATAGATCGATTGTTTCATAGTGCGATTTGTGAATTACCTTTCTAGTCTTAAAAATATATAAAGGTCGGATAGTTGAAAATGCATTATAATTCGAAAAAATATGTTTTAAAAAAATATCTATAGGAATTTAGCTAGGTTATGTAAGACTTAATAAATTTTTTTATTGATATTAGTTTTAATATTAATGCATAAAAAACATAGTGAGGGTATAGTTATAATATATTTTAGGACAGGGTTTGGCAATATATAGCCCATGTGCACTTTGGCCACTACCAATGTAGTCGGTCGGCGTGTATCATAATTTATAGTAATATTTTAACATTTTATATCGGCAGTTCATGGGAGCTAATTTTTAGAATAAAAATAATGCAGTTTATTGAATTTAAAATAGTCTGTCTCTATTTTTATCTCTATGTGAAAAGAGTTTACTTGCCGTTGATCCCTGTTTTAAAATATAAGCCAAAGATAATTTATTGTTATTTCTGTTAATCTTGTAAATATTTATTGACTTGTAAGTTGTAGTTTATGTGTATACTCGTGAACATACTTTTATATTATTTTGTTATTAATTGTATTAATCAATATTATACTAAGAACAATTTAAAACTTGATTATCAAATAGTTTATATAATCAAAAACATATATAGTATACATTTTAATATTTTATACTATAGAATTTTTTTGTGTTAAAATGTAAAAGAAAAATTGTTTATAAATGTACTAATATCAAACATGTTTATGCTTTTTTATGTCTGAAATAAATATATTTATGATCTCTAAAAATGTTTGACATTCTTTAATGGCTTAAAAGATCTGTTTTTATTCGGGAAATTAATATATGATTTCATTTTTACATTTTATACGTAAGTCTAGCTGCCGTAAAATTTACATAAAATGATAAATATTTTATTGATTATTAGATTATGAAAAGTTAAAATTAGTTATTTAAAAATTGTACAACATTATTTTATTAAAATTTTGTAAAGTAATAAGTTTTTGAAATCATATAATTTTCTTCTATATGTATGTCATTTTTAATTTAAGTATAGCGTTTACTATTCATAATAATATACTATAATAATTATATCAATAAAAGTGTACTTATTAAAAATATGAAAATCATGTTCATCCTTGAAAATTTTGATTTCAATAAATACACACAGTTTGAGTAAAACCTTGATATCTGTAATTTTTTAATTTGTCGCTGGTGAAAATCTGACCACGTAGATAAAAATAATTCCTTATACTGTTTCCATATGAAATAATTATAATTAATGAGTTCTGTTGTCAAAAAATGATAGACATCTCAAACTATAAATATGTTATATACAATGTATACGTCATGTATACAGCTTAATATAAATATTTCATATTTGTGTTGAATTTGAAATTGTATATCATATTTCGGACAATATACACGGAATTTTCAACAATAGAGTCATTTGATGTATTATACATTATTATAAATTTGATGATACGAATATGATTTTAAACATTTAAAAAAAAATTTTCTCGACTATAATTAGTCGCGTACAATTAGGCAATTAGCTTTCATAAATTCATAATTTTTTGTTTACTTTAAAAACCTTGAGATCTTAATATGCTTACTAAATATGTAATTACTTATTTAGGAATTAAAAATAAAAAAGATGCATCAAAAACTTAATATTACAAATAAATTATTCTGACAATTAAATCGTGTGAAAATGTTAAGCATAAAAATTATTATTATTATTTACTTAATTCACAATCATACCAATAAATTATAATTTAATATAATTATATTATATTTATATAGGTTGTGCATTTGTGCAAAATGCTGCAAATATATACATTAAATCCATATTATATTAATGAAAGTTTTTTATTATTATAATTATTGTTATTTAAATATTTTATTGTTACATAATAAACGTCTGTCTGCAAAATATAAGTTTGCAAAAGCTATTCAAAATAAATCGAATTTTAAATTATATTTTCGGAAAATAATGATGTAGTCTTCTGCTCACACACAAAAGGACAGCACATTGCAATGCTCAGATCACATTATTTTTGCAACCAAAATGACCAAGGACTGAATAAATTATACATAATTTAATGTTTAAGATCGATCGTCCATCTTCGATCTTCGTTTGTACATAAAAAAAATGGTATATAAAATGTAATCCACGATAGTCGTTTGTGAATATATTACTATAGACGCTAACGCTTACATTGCTAGTCGCCTAGATTTGTTTTAAGCATATCAATGATTACTCTCTATTATACGCTGTTTAATTTTCTATTGCGCAACAAATCACCATCGTTTTTTTTCATATTAGAAATTCATTTCAAACGCAATCACTCAATAATTGAAAGTATTCAATAGCAAAAGTATAGTCGTTGTTCTATTCCGAATGAATCGTATAATTTAAAGAAAAATTATCATTAAAACCATACAATAGACTAGGGACAGATCAATACATCACCAAAGTTGTTTCAATATTCCAATATACATCTGGAAGTATAAAATACCAAGTAAAATGTAAAGCATATAAAAAAAATATTAATAAACGAACTATATATTTGTATAGTAACTTTTCTTATCTCTTTATAATAATTATAACCATTTCTTAGTTAAATCTATTTTGTTTGACAACTATAGCAGTAAGTGTAGCTGTAATGAAATATTGTGATTTCATTATCAAAACAAATATGTTATGTAGAACTTTATATTAAAATAAAAGGAAACTTACCATTGGACTCAGATAAGTTATACTTGTCTTAAAAAAAAAAACTAAGCACATTTTAATATTATAAAATTAATACTTTTACAAGAGTTAATCTATTTAAATTAAATTATTTTTTTAATTGTATATAACGTTACTTACAGCAATAATTTATTACAATATTGTTATTTTTACGAATTAAACTATAAAGGATATATAAAGTTATATTATTATATAATATAATCGTTTGTATAATTATTTAATATATTTATTTATTTATGACCATAAATAACTTTTTTTTGTTTAAAGTAATATTCGTTAAGTTATTCACTCAAATATTTTAAGTATAGAACACATCAATTGACTTTTTTATTATTATTATTATTTTTTTTTTTTTGATAATCTTATATCGATTTAAAAAATATGTAAAATCACTCTAATACATAATACTTGCAGATGAAAGATGGATAATATTATTGAATATTTTTTAATATTTTTTTCCGCCCAGAATAAAAATAAAAATTTAGTACCCAACAGAATAGATAGTTGATGTATTTAAAAAAAAAAAAATATCTTCAATCAGTAACTGTAATAACCTATTATATTAATATACAAAGCGCTAAAAAACCATTTTCATCTTACAATATCCAATCATTAGCTAAATTCACTACTTCATCCAAAATATATTTCAATAAGGTTTCTAGTTTCTATGATGTTTATTATTAGGTATAAAATCTCTATACAGGATTCAGCACATCAGTGAAATATGTATTATGTTTTAACGAACAGCAAATGAAATGTTAATATTATTAGCATTTCGTTCGTGTATATGCAGCATATACATTTTAATAACTGTAAATGTTTTTTAAAATGCTCAGAGTCAGTGTCACATTTATAATGCATTTATTTTGAATTTTAAAACACTACTTTGGGTCAGCTAGGATTCGTAATTGTTGACCCTGTTTAACAATAGGCTTGTTTTGTAAATGTTGTAATGTCAAACATTGCAATCACGCGTATTTGTCGATAAATCTTAATACATTTGTATATATTTACAACAAATAAAGCATAAATGATTTTGTTTTACATTTTTTTTAAGTAATGCATTTAAGTACAATTTCTCATCTACCAATTATACTAATATATTTAATGACAGTAAATTAGTGAGCTTAAGATACATTTTTTTTATACATAATTTCACTTAAATTTATAGGTAGTACGTATCTAACCTTCTATTTTAAAATTTTAACTTTGATTCCATCATTTTTGAACATATTCATGAATTCTCAACCTCATTCTTATGTAATATCATATTATGCGGTTTTTATATCTCTTCCTCATTTGAATTGCCCCTGATTACAATATAATCCGATGCTCGAAAAATAGATAAGTGTTACAAAGTGAAAACTAGACAGCACTCGATGACACGAAATGTACAGAACTATTTTGGACACGGCATCCGATAATCTTTGTTTTTAAATTTACAAAATAATAAATATATGTATACTTATACATACATACTTGTTATTATCTATATGGCGTATGTATACATTGTAAATCGTATAATCAATACACAGCTAAACGAATTTATAAAATATTTACATTGTAATAATTACTGCTTATTTTAAATAAAAGTGTTTAAGAGGCCTACAACTAAAATGGTTGTAAAAAATTAATAATTTAAATACTTAAATTGCCCTACTTATTTTTCATTTCACGAAAATGAAACTTATCGAAATAAAATAAATGACAATGTTTTGGTTGGGTATTTAACATGCGCAATTCACAAACCTACCTATTATTTTATAGTTAGTTTTATAAGTTAATTATTAAAGTTGTGATAATTTTGATAACATTAAGTACTGCTAATAGTGCAAATTTGTATTCTTATATTAATAATGTGTTGAATACAAGTTAATTATTAACATACATGTGAAAATAGAAATTTATGTAAAATGGTTATAATATAAAAAATAGCTATATTAGGTATACATATTATAAAATAATCATTCAAAGTATGCTCTTTTTTTAGCGTTTTTAATTAATATATTGAATTATAATAAATAATTTATTTTGTATCTGACATGTGCCTTATTTTAATTTTATTAGTTTAACCATGTATTTTTTCAATTCATTTAAGATTTAATTGTAAAATGTAAATTAAATAAATTAGATATCAGCTAATTAGTAATTACTAATTAAAAAAAATCAATTATTAATGATTTTTTTTACACATAAGAGTATTTCTAGCAATTAAGTTTATGTATATCAGTAAATACCTGAAAAATTGTATATTGATTTAAAAAATAAATTGCCCCATAATAGCGTATCATCATCCATCGTAAAATTTTTATATTAATAATTATATCATAATAATGCATCTATTATCATTTTCTAAATAATTTATAAGTTCTTTAAGATGATTTGAATTTCCATAACATTCGAATATTTAAATTTCCATTTTTATGCCATGTAACCCAATGGGATTCATTTTGTTTAAAATTATTTAAATTTAATATTTCGCATTAATTTTTCCAAGGTTTAAATTGTATTTTATCTCTCATAAAGCATTCTCTAATGCTTTAAATATTTAAAATATTTCAAATTTGTTTTACATTTATAATTTCTTTATTATGAGACTTACAATTTCTTTTCTTCTATAATTTTGAATTTTGCGTACATGATATAAGTATTATTTACGATTTGCGAGTACAAAATTTATATATTTTATGCTACAAAATATAATAAATTTAGTAATTTTTAATAACAATAATTTTATTATATAAAGTAAGATACAGTTCTGTAAATATAAATTATATTTCTGTGCGTATTATTTTCAATAATAATAGATTCATAGTTAGAAAGTAAAATAGTTTTATCTACAACAACGAGCGAGTAGTGACTAAACTATCTAAATGATGGTTTTCATCATAGGTAATATTGTTTCATGTCAACCTTACATCATTGGGTATATAAAATAGAAATTATATGTAAAACATAACAATATTTATGAGCATAATCTATGGAATATTATATATAAAAAAATTCAAATCTTCATAACGAATTATCAACACTTAACCTTGACAATGACCAAGTCTTTAGGGCAGTAAAAAAAAGGGAAAAATACAGTCGACATTCCATTCATGAATGTGCATGATATGATGTGATCGAGGTCAACTTATTTTGAATACGAAATATATCTCAGTTTTCACATACAGGGTGATCATTTTCTCAAATATTATTTTATAGTGGTTTTCTTTAATTTTGTGTGGCGCCATTTGGTTAGAACTTAGAACGTCTCACTAGATTATTTATATAAATACAACTGATTATTATTATGATAATAATTCTAATTTTTCTCGGTGAAGCGAGAGTTGTTTTTCTGGCAATACTCAATAAATTTAAAAATCATTTAAAAGGTTCTAACAAAATAGTAATGTTTATTAGTACCTAATATAATATTATATGTATCCATAAATACATTGCAGTTTATGTTGTAGTGATAATCATAATTTAACACTAAATTAATATATATATTTTTTAATTTATATCTAGATTTCAATAACATTATTGAAGTTTTTGTCAGTCATGGAAGAAATTATAAATTTACTATTTACACGATATTATACTTATAAACGAAATGTATTATTAAAATATAAAAACATTATTCAAAATATTTGTTTAATTTGTGTGTATTGTTAATGTTATTTGTTATTGATTGGGGGGAGGTGGAATCGAATTTATTTCGACTCAGGACTCATATTTTCTAAATGCACCACTATTTACTGATAAATGGTAAGTACTACAATAAAGTGTGTATGTATTTTTTATCATTTTATCACATTTTGGAATACACAATTTGTTTCAATCTTCAACAATGTGGAAATTTGATCTAGTTTGTACTTTTCAAGGTCAACAGTAAGAAATTCACAGTACTTTTATTAACAATTGTGAAAAACTAATAAAATACAATAGAAAACAGAAATATTTACTTAACACCAAATTTAATAAATTTAAAACCTATCAATTTTTTTCTGTTGTTATATAATATAAATTAAAATTTGTGATTTACTATACAGCAGAAGCAAGTTACTGATATTTTATACTTTAAACAATATATTTTTCTCGAGTTTTTTTTTGCCTGTTAATAATAAATAGTTAATTATTTGTAGTTTTTTTTGGTATTTTCTGGCATTTTTTTTAAAAACATTTTTATAAAAATTATTTGAGAAAATAAACCTTACATTAAAATTGTCACATTATATATTATATATTAAAAATATAGTATAAAACTGCTGTATGGAAATAGTTAACTATTTCAAATTCCAATAAGAATATCAAGTAGTGATATATTATACGAACAATCATATCTCACAGTAAGTATCACCGAATCTTAAGAATTTTATATCAGATTATAAAATTATTCATGTTAAACTATTAAAGTGTATCTTGTGATGATTTTTCAATTCTGTCATTATTGACGATTTGACATACCTAATATATGAAAACACGTTATTTCCATTTATTGTTAAAAGAAAAAAAAATGTGACAAATTATGAAAATAAAAAATTTAAGTTTAAAAAAAAGAAGATTTTAGAATTTAATCTTATTATAGTTTAGTAATACATATTCAAGGCCATCATGTAAATCTTTCTGAAGCAGATGATCTAAATAATAAATTATTGTCTTTGTAATACACCAATATAGATAATAATATATTATAGAATTAAACTGTTTATTATGTACCAATTAGACATATTAGTCAACTCATGAGTCACAACAATCACGTCTCCGTGGTAAAGGTTTTTATAAAAGTGAAAAATTCGCAATGTATAAACCATATAGATAATATTATTATACTAATTTCCAGTATTTATTATAGTTTTACTTATCACTATGACATTATTATACTTCGTTTATTATATAATGTATGCCATAAACAATATAGTCGTCAAAGTTATTAACAACATACTATACATAAACAATAGCGTACAAGTTATATATTTCATACATGATATTACATATTATAAAACATCAACATCTATTAAGTATTAATATTTAATATAATAATATCCGATAACATGTTTGACACAGGATTTACATTGTTTTGCACAAGGATGAAGGGGTGATAAATTGTACCACAAACATCATTATAATCAATAATAATGTTTTCATACTTGTTTACGATTTATAATAAACATAGATATAGGTAACTGTTACACATGCTGAAAACTCGGTATAGACGTTGCAGAATATTCAAGGATTTTTTTTTATTTATTTAAGTATACGCTTTACACGTGAATTTTTGAGTGAATCGCACTCACTTGAATTAAAAATTATAATTTATAACAAAAAATGGATAGTAAACCTAATGGAATGCAGACACGAAACAATAATATGTGAGTTAATTTTAGTCGAACAATAACAACTACGATGAGATACTTGCTTATAAATTATAATATACCTATATCAATTATAGCTTAAATACTTTATTCAAAAAACCTATGAAAAACCAGAATTTTACACAAGTTCAATATAATATATTATGCATTCAATTCAAAATATGTTATTTTAAGTATATATTGTGCCTGATATTTAGCAAATACAAATAAATGAGGACGTATTATTTTTTTTAAATTAAGATTATGAAATTTACAGTGACATTTATCAGTATTTCGTTTCACAACTTTAAAAATGTATTCAATAATCATTAAACTAAATGTCATGTCATTAAAAGAAAAATATATACATTATACATAGGAAACAACATAATATTTAATCATAAATATCCACCCCACCATTATACATATTAAACGTCTTGTGTCTCATAATATAATGTATAATGAGACATTAATTTTATATTTTTGCTATCATTATATTTGATGTAGAAACGATGCATCTTTTCGTAAAAATGAATGCGATGTAATTACAATAAAAAATATTTAAATATCTCGTCATTTTCATACCTTTATTTTGGTATTGTAATGATTTAGTTTCCAGTGTTTCCAGAAGTTTTATAAAATTCATTACAAAAAAAAAAAAAATGATTATAAATAAAGGAATGAAGAAAAAAGAACACTGCAATACACAATATAATATAATGTATAAATGAACTTAAATGTAAAATATAAAGTCTTTACAAAATAAAATGTTTTAAATGAAACCAAAATGTATTAATAATTATAATATTAAATAGAAAACGTTTTTAATATAATATAATATGAAATATGAATAATTAATAATAATTTAAAAGTATTATAGTTTTGAGGAGTAATGAATAGGCAATATTAGATCCAATGCATCGTTAAGACGTGATGGTTTCTTGTAAAATAACAATGTATTATAATTTACAACGTGTTGACACAATAATACAAGTGATAAAAAATTTTACTGTTACTATTAAACATACTACATAGGTATTTACTATATGAGTGTATTATTATTTACAATTGTATTTGTAAGGAAACAATTCATTACACAGAATATTAATATTTATTGAACAAAAAGGACACTACTATAATAATCGCTTGTTGCTGTCATAGTGTCATCAATGTACCACGAGTTTTACTTTAATTAAAGTTACAATTTATTTAATTCTATCTATGATATACGAGTACTATATTTGAACAGTATTTATGTCCCTCTAAACCAGGGACGGAAACCAAAAAATTTTTGGCGGTTTCGGTTTCGGTTTTTAATATTTAAGGTTTTGCTCCCCGGTTTTAATACTCAAAATAAAAGTTGTAGGTTTTGGTGTCTCGGTTTTTAAAACCGGTTTTCTTTTACTAAGGTTTTAGTCTTTGGTTAACCGCTCATATATAGGTTAAAAAAAAAATTAAGTATTTTTAAATTTTTAATACATCACCCTTTTCATTTGGGTTCATAATGGAATAACGAATATACACAATTTTTTCTCCTAGATACAAAGAATTTAAAATATGTATCTAAAAAAAACTTAAGCCTTATAAAGTTATAAGTTATAACTAAAACTACGAAAATTCCGACTATATACAGTCTATTATTAATTTGTAGTCTAAACAGGTTAGGTATATGATTTCAAATTTCAAATTTATCATATTTGTTTAAATTAATTTTTCTTATTCCTAATATGATTAATTTAATTACTTTAATAAATAAGCTCTAATTAATTTATGTTCTAAAAAAGTTATAGTACTATAAAATATATATTATACCACTATTAATTATTTAAATTTAATGTTTAATTATTGTATTAATCAAAATCTATTATTTACAAACAGCGACATAAATTAATAATTATTGTTATGTATAACCGCATGATCTTACCTCTTTTACTAACTTGCTACTAATTTAAGTATTATACATAGGTTAGGTTAGGTTAGTTCATACGTATTTTATCTTCTATACTATAGGAATCTATAGGATCAATATTTATAAGAACCTATCCTAATTAAATTGACAATATTTTGTTGTCCCAGAAAGTTGTAGTATTATAATACATGAAAAAATGCTATTGTACTGGAAATGTTATGGATTATCACATCAAAAAGTCCATGTACGATCATGTTTGATTTATACAAATGCGATCTGTTTTAATTTTCTGCCAACATATAACTATATATAATATTATTATTTTCATAAATCATAAATATCAAAAATTTAACTTGCTACATCATATAACTTGATCAATTTTAATCAATTTAAAATAAACGAATTTAAGAATATCGTACAGTGAAAAATGTTACTTTGCATCCGTCTCTATCTAAGATCACTTCAAACCGATTATGGGGTACGCTATGCCACACCGTAACACTACAATTGGAATCTAGATAAATTAAGGATAGTGAAAAATCTTCACAAATAAACTATTATGATAAATTGTGTCTTTATATTACTCGTTTAATCACAGTTAGGTCAATTGTTGAGTAATATTGAATTAATTTTCCAAGCTCTATGAGTATTAAAATTAAAAATGTTATGTATTTTTATGTTGAAAACAGATTTGAAGGTTTATTTTAGATTCTATGAACCACTTATTTCAATTATCTAAATAAAGGTAATCATTTGTTGAATATACAAAAATGTTTACATTTTTTAATAAGTCAAATTTTGATAAATTATCTAAATCAGTTCAAGAGTTCTATCTAAATAAGATAATAAGAAGTCCAACCTTGTTTTCAAAATCTATAATAATGTGTAAGTGTAATTACTAATTAGATCGATGATATTCAGTACGTTGGAATTAAAACAGATATTTTCACCGCGAAGGCATGAAAGAGTAGTATGTAAAAATCCCTTTAAGTGTAGATAATTAAAACCTGCAGGCCATGGAAAATGTCTTACATACATACCAACAAATAGCAAAATGTACCTACCATTATTCGGGTGACAATTTATACAGGCCCGTAGACCTTAAACCCCAAATTCGAAATTTTTAATTTAATTTAACACTTTAAGTTAATGTATTTTATTTAATATTTGTCGGTAAAGCGTTGGACCTTTAAATCGGCGTATATGAAGAAAGTCATTTCGCTGTTGTGTGGTAGGTATTCATTATAAACACATGGCATTCAATAACAACAATTCCGCACGGTTTCGTTTTTTTTTTTATCGGACACACGCGTATTTTAGACGGAAACTGATTTCCGCCATTTAATTTGTACACGACCCGTGGTAACTACCGTGAAGCGTGGACCACTATAATAATATTAATAATAAATACGCGTATGCACTATAATACTGCAGTATGTGAATTTGGACGATTTGGCAGATCAAATATTATAAGTTATAATTACCCCCAAACACCTCTTCCCCCAGAGCCAGTGATAACTCGCCTAGGGTACTTGATTACAAGCTGCTGCATATTATTACGATTAGTGTCATTGAAGATGTGATTTCTAAACTTGAAATAGATGCCGTTTCAGAAGAAAATGCAAAAATTTAATTAAAAGTACACCATTTAATAAATTATTTTATAAATTTTTTTTCAAGAATAAAAACAATTTTGTTTTTTACATATTTGATATTTTTAATTACATATTTGGATAAAAAAAAATAACATATATATGTACATATTTTTGAATTTTTAATACATATAAATCCGCACCCTAATTATAACAATTTAAACGAGCAATCCGTCGGATCCACCCCCTGCAGATATACGCTGTGTATATTACGCGTTGTACGTTATGATTATAATATATGATAGTACCATATGTATACTAATATAGTAATATACGTATATTTATAGGTGACCGTGCCCGGAAAAAAACTCCGGCGAACAAGATAATATTTTACATTTTTACAGTTGTATCACACCATCATAATATACTGGCATATACACATTATGACGAATTATATATTTATATGCATGTATAGCGACAACATATACCTATATATAATATTATATGCTCGCGCGGAAGAAAAAAATGAACTTGATGCTGGTAAAAATAGTAGTAATAATAATAATAATAATAATAATAATAGGAAGTACGCGGCGTGTTATAACAATGATATGTGCGAGTGATGGAGGATTTAAAAATATTCAAATAATCGAATTATACTGTCATGTACTTATTATTATTATTATTATTATTTTATGTATACTCGATCGAAACCGAACGCGCTGATGTCTGTAGCAACAGTCTACTATATCTATATGGTAAATTATATATAACCCGTGTAAGTATGTATATACGAACCACCTATTTTATGTACAGGGTGTCTTGCCGTTGCAAAATACACGGCCGTCTAATGGTTGTTATATTACACACCTCTGACAGCACAAATATTTGAATATTATACAATGAACTAAAAAAATTTACATTTTAATAGTTCTGGACGCGTCTAAAATGGATATCGCGAATTTCAAAAATACTTATTAAGTAAAAACAAAATAGTCATTGACGACTATGAGTACGGCAAAACGCCTTACACCCTGTATAATACAGATATATTATTTACCTATATACATAAATAAATATATATATATATATAATGTACCTATATATTATGTATATAATACGAATATATCTTTTTTCTGAATACGATTTACATACGTTTACGTTTCTATCACCAGCGTGGCAGATGTATTGCATTATTATTATTATACGACTCCGTTGTAAAAATTCAATGTTAACCAATTCCCCACCCTATACTAATATAAGTATATACTATATATGTATATACAATACCTAAATATAATACGTGTAAATATATAATAATATGTACTTCTACCTGTGTATTATGTATGTATAGGTATTATCATATTAGACCCCGTCCGTAATAGACTGCAGTGAATCTGTTTTCGGCTTCCTGTATGTACGCGTAATGCCATTTTTATTCCCTCCCCGTTCAGCCGTATTATATATTAGCGGTCATTTAAACACCGGCGTACACGGTATACCTATTATGATGGATTAATATACATTTCGATTTTTCCACTCTCGCCACTTGTCATTTGGCACGCACACACACCCGGATTACCATATATGGATAGATCACAGCTCATAGGTACCTACGGCGAGGCATGCGGGATTAAAAGTCTAGGAGTTGTTTGCACACGAGCTCTATAATATTATGAAAATAAAAAAATAAGAAAAAATTGAAAATTCTTGATTGTAAAATAAAATTAATAATGATCTAACTTCGATGAAAGTATATGTAATATCTATTTTACTTTTTAATTTTTTATAAAACTTGTTTTATCATATCTCTCGTCCGTAACGTTACTTATACCGTTATCCCTGTCGAATGTCGGAAGCGATGCGGCACTTCCTTAGAGGGGTGTGGTCGAATTGCATTTATTTTAGTCGAACTGCACTTGGGCTCAAAAAAAGTATTACAATAAAATGATCATGCATTTGAAGCCTTGAAGGGGTAAATTAAGTGCTTCTTCATAGTTATGTATTAACACACCAAAAAATAACTGTAGAACATTCATCTATGGTCTGTCCAGCGAGAGAACGCGCCGATTCTGCGCATCCCCCCGCGTCACCATGCTATTAAAACTGGTTCACTTATATGGCTGGGTATCATTGGGGAATGCGCAGAATAACTGATTTTGGTCGGTTTACGGCGCGTTCTCTCGCTGGACATAGTGTAGGTATAATGTTTAAAGACAACCTACGATGGTTACAACGCCATTTAACACTATCATTTACATTTTTTTTTTTTTGTAAAATGTATAGCTTTGATACACAATTAATTCATTCACTTATAAATTGTAATAATTTTTAAATTGATCATATTTACACAGCGACGTAAAAGTGTATACTAATTGTAGTTTACATAGGCAGTGGCGTAGCCAGAGGGGGTTTTGAGTGTTAACCCCCCCCCTTCCTTCGGCCGTATTTTTATCAAAAATATAATGTTTATAATATAGAAATACAGTCATTTATTCGTGGTGAAATGTATTCTGTTATGCCGTATTCACGTTATCGATTGCACTGGTGATAATAATCATTATCATTCAATTATTTTATTATTTCAACACGGTTGTAGATTTATTTTATTTTATTACTAAAACCTCCCGCTAAAAAAAATCCTGGCTACGCCACTGTACATAGGTCTGAATAGCACACGGTATAAAATATAAAAGTATAAATCTCATATTTTTATTAATAATTATTTATTACCCAATTAGGTTAGAATTCTTGGCGACAATAATATTGTCTGCGTTATCTAAATGGCATTAACTAACTAATATATTATAATGCTATTAAATAGGTAGCCCGTAGCGTTATTCGTAAGTATAAGATTCATGATATTTTAACGGATTTTCATTTTTCACTACCTATACGCATTCGACTCGTAAGTTCTCACGTTTTTACCACTTTAACTCTTATTTGAACGAGTGCAGTTCGACCCTTTCTTTGTAGGTAATAAGTGCAATTCGACTATCCCACTTTAGAGGAATCACGAATATTTTAGATTCTGAGCGAACTAGAAATGTATTGATTATAAAATGATGTGTTTTATAATTATTATTTATATTAAATTGCAACATTTTCACAAATTTTTGATAACCGTAAATAATCGTAAATGATAATATTGATATAATCAAAGTATTGCATTAAAAAAAAAAACAGTTTATAGTACGATTTGGGTTATCAAAGCATTTGGAAAAAAATTCTGAGAGTACAACTTTCAAGTTTAATCAAAAATGCACAAGGTTACAAATGAGCGCATTTTAGCCCTTTTTTTTGATCGGATTTTCTTAGGCAATTTGAAAATATTTTTAAATCTGAGTTGAAAGTATAAAACTATAGCATTTTGTACTTTCTTATCTTCCTTCTTCCATCCCTAAAAAAATTCAATATAGGTAGCATATTCTGTACATATTCCAATAATATTAATAGAAATATTCATAGCCCATGGGCATGGACGAAATAGACATTGTAATCGTTAATTTAATTAAACAATGAATTAACAAATAGTGCAAATCGTTTTGACAATTTTTACAGTGAAACTTTTTAAACTTTTAAGTAAAATATCAGAGAAATAAAAAATTTAATTTATTTTTATTATTTTTATGCGTTTTTAAAAATGTGAAAGTAAAAAGGTAAAAATCCCTGGTCTGATGTTTACTACAACAGATTTCCAATCACTGTAAACGGTTATCGTAATTTGTAGTCTATAGGTATTAGGTAGTCGCTGGAGATGAACTTCAGTGCAGTCCGATCGCTAAAGAATAAGATATATGTATTGGCACTTGCCACAGAAGACAGTGACAGCTGATGTTCTTGTTAGTATATTTTCAATATTTGTAACATAATATATTATATAAACGCGCCTTCTTTACGTGTTCTAACATTTCTATCCAAACCACGAGTTGTAAAGTAACGCATTGATAACCCAAACGGCGGATAAGCCATTAATGGTTTTCGTGGGTCCAGACAATGAAGCGGAAACAGTTTAAACAATCGAACAGCGGGCAGAACAGATACAGATTGACAATAGCAATTCGTCATCCATTTGTCAGTATTCCGCAGCACGCCCAACGATGCAAGTGTCTACAGTCCACTATTAATAATAAGTTAAAATATAATATCGTATTTTATGAAATCGATTTTTATAATATATTAATATTGCTGAAAATAAAATTAAAACTAATATTATTTTATGTACCAAATACTATAAATTTTAATCATTTATAGTATTTGAATATACCAACACGAAGTAGATATTGTGTTTACTGACTCAAGCTGTTCACACATACGTCAACCCTGAATATCGTTCGCCGTGGTACATGAAAATGTAACGCTGTTCGCGAGTCGTGACATGATGTATATTTTATATTATACTATAAATTTTTTCAAAAATTATACATCAATACTTAACTGATACTTGTTGTATTGATTTAATCATTATTGTTACATTTAATAATAGGTAATTAAGGGGATTGGAAGCGTTGATTTTCTGTCTTTGTCTTACACACGTGGAATATAGGAAAAATAGTTATACGCGCCTGACAAAAATTAAGGTACTTCTAGTTGTTCGATTTAAAATATGTAAAGATGATTGAATTGGTATACAAGTTTACTTTGCATCGGTTGAAGCACTTTTTCGATTGTTTTATTGTTTAAAATAAATATTTTGATGAGAATAAATATTTTAAATTTAATAAATTTGTCAATTTTTATTATTAAATATATATTGAAAACATTAAAAATATACTTCGACCGATGCAAAGTAAACTTGTATACCAATTCAATCATCTTTACATATTTTAAATCGAACAACTAGAAGTACCTTAATTTTTGTCAGGCGCGTATAGCTATTTTTCCTATATTCCACGTGTGTAAGACAAAGACAGAAAATCAACGTTTCCAATCCCCTTAAAAATATTTTTATAACGAATATCCATGATAAAAGCGTCATTGCTATGACATAATTTTATCAACACTTCAAAAAATTGAAAATATAAATAGCTTTAAATTTGTCTAAATATTTTGAAAATTTAATTAAGTATAAGAAGTTATAATTTAAATGACAAAAGAATTTTTCAAGATTTACGATTAATGTTTTTTGTCCTTCTTGAATTATAACAAAGTATCAAAAATCTTTGTGGACAAATAATTTTATTCGTTTAAATATCCTATGTTGTTGACATCTGAATTTCAATTACCTATTCACCTATTACAAATATTTGTAGGATTAATTTAGCTTATTTATTTATTTATTTTTATAATTCGTGTACTTATACTATAATAAGTAATAACATATACGAAAATATAGTATCTCTTATTCTCTTGTAATATATTTTTAAACCATAAAAATAAATACTAAAATTTTTATGAATTTTTCAACAAAAACAAAATTCCTAATTACCATATAAAATACACAGATATTGTATTGTATAATAAAATTGATTACTATTATTGATTACTTCAAATTCAAAATAAGATGTAATTTGAATGTAACGATATATGCGACGTTGTCCTGCTCCTTTCGTACAACTTCGTTTCTGGCTTCCTCGCGGTTGTAGAAATTATTATTTCAAATGCTCAGCATAATGTGACATAATATTTTTTGTAGACTGTAAAGTACAATATAAACAGCAAAAAAGAAAAACCATCGTATTTACTATAAAATTCACGAAAAGAATAAATATTTATAGCAAATAACCAGTAATGTTTATCTTTATTGTTTACAAAGAACTTTACTCCTTACATAATGGTTATGACTTCAGTCTAAAAATAAAACAAAAACATATGACAATTTTTTAGTTTCTTATTTTTCATAAAATTTTAATGATGTAATAAATATTAAAGTTTTGAATACCCAACAGTTTTAAATTACAACAAAATAACTAAAATTAATATTCTTTGTTTAATTATCTAATTTCGTATGTTTTTGAACAACTTGACAACTTGACTAAAAACGTCTAAAAAATAAAAATAAATGTAATAATATATTTTTAAATTTATTTAGTTACAATATGAAGTACTTACTACTTATTAGTTATTACTATACAGTGTAAAAATATTTAAAAAATATATATTATTTAGTAAATAGTAAGATATGATAGGCAATATAAACAATTTGTGAACATTTTTAGTAGGTATATATCGTTATTCGTGTTTGACTTACAGTAGTTACACCCAAAAAATATAATTAATTTTGTCGGATATTGGTAGTTGTCCGTTAAAAATCCTATTATTCTTCTTTAATCTTTTGGTAACTTAATTTTTTTTTTTTAGTAACTTCTGAAATTCGTTTTTTTTTTTAACTCCATAGTACTTACTAGATCCGATTCGTTACCAGAAACCAATCGAAAAATTATGAAAAAAATTTGCTGTCCCAAAAGGTGATGACAGTAACAGATAGAAAAAAGACACTCATTATAAAATTTTTAAAATTTTTTATAGAAAGTAAATTTAGATGGTATTTTGGGGGAAGACGCCAAAATCAAAAATTCCCAGTTACTTAATTGTAGATAGATAGATAGTTGGAATTTTTACCAAATTTTAATATTAGTATTTTCTATATACATTAATATACTTGTTATAATTATTTTCAAAATCTTCTTGAGCTATTTATTTACAGACATTTGCATAGTCGCAACTAGGAGGAACTTAGCCCCCTTAAAATGTATTTTAGCTCCCCCCCATTTTATTTTGATTATTTAAGATTTAATAATGATTTAAGCATAAAGCAGTAATGAGATACATCTTATGCAATATGTCGTGATAATTATTGTAACAGAATTTTTCAAAAGTACCTAAATTGTATAAGTATTAAATATTAACGTTTATTTTACAATATATTATTATGTATTTAATAAATATTATGAGAGTATACGACCGCGATCAGTAACACTGCGGTGGTCACCGTCCAATATTTTAGTTTTATTTTAGTGATTTAAAATGGACAAAAAAACTTAATATTCTTTGGATTCGACAAAGGGTGAATAAAATGCAAGTTATTATTTATATTATATATATCAAAGGGTTTGAATAAGTTTATGATTTGGATAAATTATATTTTTTGAATGTTTTATGGCTATCTAGCTATTGATTCCATTTTAAAGTTATTTTAAAGTGAAATAATGGTGATAAGACACAAAACTAAAAATAAAAACACACATATTTGTATCATTGTAAAATCAATACATTCTTCAATTACAAATACAACTATTTATTACCTATAACTAATTTTAATACACTTAAATATTTTAATGTGTTAAATAAAAAATTATTTTTAAAGTTAGCTAGTTGCTGATATATCTACTATTTCGGTATAAGTGAAACTGGCTCTATTGGGAATAATCAGTCGTGAATAGATCTACCTAGGTGGCTATTTAATTGAGAGCATCCAGTTAAATCTTCTAAGGATTAAACAGGATGTTTAACGTTGACAAACACTAAATGATTTGGCAACCTGATGCATGACTGATTAGTGATTAGTTTATAGAAAAATTATTAAAAGCTGATTTGAGTGTTTTAGTTATTAATTATCAGCCACCCCCCAAATTGGATAAAGTTGGACAATCCGTTGACAGCAGATTAGTCACAGTGCTCTTTTAATTTTTGTTCAAATGTAATTTGGATTAAACAGTAAACACAATCAGGTTTAACTCAAATTTTAGCATGGCTTATTTAATTATGTAAAATTAACTTTTAATTTAATGTAATTTGTCGTTATTGAAAATAAACGAATATTATATATTTTATAATATTAATTAATAAAATAACAATAATATGTCTAATAATATGACAGAAAGATAATCTATCAAATATTATACAGACAATATAATTTTTTATTAGTTACCATGCACAATTTCAATAGTGATGTATTAATATACTTTATAAAAAGTATCTGACATTATTTAATTGATTAAAATTTTTATAATAGTCTTAAACGTATGGTTTTGTATTTTAAATTTAAACAAACAACTAAATATAATAATACATAACGTTTTTATCATAGTTGATATTTTTATTTGTATATGAATAGAAACTATAGTTACTCTAACTACAATAGCAAATAACTTTAAAATTATATTGTTATTTATAAACAATAATTGAAAAATTTGGTAAAACAACATTTAAAATTTATTTTATTTTTTAAAAACCTTATTATTAACAATTGATTATTATAAATGATTGAAATTTGGAGCTTATAATAATTTTAAATTTTAATAATTTCTAAAAATATTATAAATTTAATAAAGTATTGTCAATTATTTAGTTTAAAAAAAATAAAACAACTATTTTTTTTATGACAAATATAATATATTATTTAAATTATAAATAAAACTATAGAATATTTTTATTAAATAATTTGTTTACAAGACAAAAGTAAAAAAAATTAAAAAAAACAATCAGTCAATATTGTGCATAAAATGACACTATAAAAGAATTTTTTTTTACTCTTATTTTTTCTGTATTTCTAGTTACCCTAAATACATTTTTATACATATCATTAGACTCAATTGCATTTTAATCTAGTTCATTGAAAAAGTATTAGAAAAAATATAAAAATGGGAATTTAAACTTGTTTTTGAAATATAATCATTTTTATTTTTTACTATAATAATGTGATAATTACTGAATCTTTACATTATTTAGTAACAAACACACACAAAAAAAAAAAATCCAATAAACAGAGAATTCAGATCAGTATGTTAGATGTTAGTAACTATAAATAATAAGTTATTTTTTAACAAAATGTAAAAATAGTTAAATAGATATAATTAAAGAAAATTATATAATTTAACAAAATTGTGATGAATGTTAGTAGGTGAAAATAATGAACTTTCAGACTTCCTTAATTATTGACAACATTTTTCTGAAAAAAAAAAATAATTTTTAAATATAAACTGTGACATAGCACATAATATGTAAATAGCAATTAACATCTAATATTCTAATAAAATTTAGCTGGCTAATATCAAAAACATAATAAAATGTTTGAAAAAAATAAGTTATTCATGTTGATGTGGTTAACATATATTATCTAGTTATTAACATGCATCTATTTTTCAGTGAAGTATTAAACAATTTTTAAAAATAGTTATAACTTATAAACCAAAATTAGTTTTTAATATTAGTATTTAATCAAAGTTGAAATGTTAAAATCAATTTAAAAAAAAAATGAGATCTAGTTTTTTAAATTTTTTAAAGAGTTCAAGATTTTGTAAAAAAAAAAATCAAAAGTTAACATTGTGTTATGTTAAATATGTTTATAAGTAAAATAGACTAGGTTATTATACAAAATAGATCTAGTAAAGTAGAAATGTATACATAGTAAAACACCAACTAAATAAAGATCCAAAAATGTTCATTCAATATTTGTTTTTAGTTTTCTTAAACTTCATTGAACTATATGTCTATATCAGCGTTTCCCAAAGTGTGTTCCGCCAGATGTATGTGATTACTGAAGAAATTATTTTATATTATATTTAGATTATTTATATTATTAAAAATTATTATTTTAAATAATTATTTAAAGAAAGGGGTTCGGCAAAACACAAATTATTTCTCAATGTCGTAAAAGTTTGGGAACCGCTAGTCTATATCATACGTAGCCAATATGATTGTTAACAATCAATTTTTCATATTAAAGGAATAAATAGTGCTAATACTCTTATTGCTATAAATTATACACAACACCACAGTTAATACATTTTTACTTTTTATACATACAGGTTGCCATTGAAGATATGTGTCCTTAGTGGCTTCCAAATATTCATCTACAAGATTTTGAACTACAGCTCTAGAATCATCCATTTCACATAGATCATCTTTGAACATGTTTTGTTTACGAAATTGATCTAAAAACGCTTCTCGGTGCCGCAGTTTATCGTACTGATCCAGAACTCTTTGGAAAAGCTGAAAAAAAAATTAATAATAATTATTCCTTTTTGAATTATTATAGTTTAATTATTAAGATATAAAATATAATATACTTGAGATATGCTTGTATGGTTGGCTAACATAAGACCAGATACACGGTGCGCAGTGGGAACATAAGGTGACTTTTTTGAAAGAGCAACTTGAATACTGGATGGACCCCAGTTAATGAAATTTACAGTTTTTCTTTCTCTAATTCTTTGGAGTGATTTGTATACTTGTGTAGGATCAACATCACCCTTTAATTTTATTATTATTATTGATTATTTTCATTTACATACATTTATTAACCAAATATATAAAATAAATACTTGTATTATATTTAATATAGACAAGTAGCAATGTGGTATGGTAGATCTTTCTTGTGCCGTGGATACCATCATATTTTTTGGCTGCAATAACCGTCTCATTACATCAAAGACTGTAGTTTTACGAATATTAGCATCCTATTTACAAAATAATTATGTTAATATAAATTAAATATTACTATATAATATGTATAGATGGTAAAAATATATATAAATAAAAAAAAAAAATGGAAGTACCTCATGATCAGTAGTTAATGGCGTGTAACCTGTCATAAGAAAGTGTAAACGTGGTGACGGTATCAAAGGCCCAATGAGACCAACTAAATCATTGTTCATGTATGATGGGTATCTAAATAAGATCAAAACTACACAATAAGTTTAACTCTATACAAGTAATAAAAATAAATAAAACTTAAAACATTACCTTAGAGTAGCAGTTGAAACAGACATAATTGTAGATACTAATGAATTTATTTGAGCAAATGATGGATTTTCTATGTGTAATCGATCGGTAGCAATTCGATTTAATGCTGTATTATCTAAAACTACAACGCAATCTGCACTCTGAGCAAGTCGTTTTAAAGTCAATAACGAATTATAAGGTTGTACAACTACATCACTGTGAATATAATTTGATAGAAACAACAGTTTCATTATTTTGATTTGAACATAAATATGAAATAGTTAAATCCTTACCTAATTTCGTCTTGATTTGGAAATACACTATATGTTTCAATTATTTTTTTTGGATATCGATCAGTTAAGTGTTCAAGTATAAACGAACCCATTCCTGAACCTGTACCCCCAGCAATTGAATGGCACAATACAAATCCTTGAAGACTATCACCTCCTTCTGCTTCACGATCTAATATGTCAAACACTTCTTCTTGTAGTCTTTCACCTTGACTAAAACCTGATGCCCAATTGTTTCCAGCACCACCACCATGTTTAGATAAATATACATTTTCAGGGTTGTATAGCTAAATTCAATAAATCATTAATATAACAATGAAAATCTTATTTATAAATCTTCTTCAAGCTTACTTTTGAGTAATTGGATGACATGATTGAATGTATGACACGTGGTTCCAAATCTAACAAAACAGCTCTTGGCACATAATGGTTGTCATCAGCCTGATAAAAAAATACATCTTTTCGGTCGCCAACACCTTCTGTAGCAAATGGCTCCAGCACTCCTTCTGGATTAATACCATGTTCGGCGCATAGTTTTTTCCAAAATTCAAATCCAACTAAAAACAAAGTAAAAGGTATTAAACATTAAACCTTTGTATGTCTAAATAAAGCTAAATTACATTTGTCGATTACCTCAATCTAAAAATTACTTACTTTGATTTCCACATTGGCCCAATTGGACCGTTATCATTTCACACGGCATTTTAAAACTAAGATTATTTATTATTTTAATACATCAAATTCAACAACTAACGTAACAGTTCAAAAAAAAAAAGTATAATTTATTTAAACAATAATTGAACAATGAAAGTTTCAATTTTCAACATAAATAATAAAAAAATATGCAAAATTTATAATCAATATTAAATTGTATTTAGTGATAAGAAAGCCTAAACTAAAGAAATGGCGCGAAATTCTAAATATTGATAATGGTCGATATACAGTGTTGTACACATGACGATAATTTAAAATATTTCAAAAATAATATCGTTAGTCATGACTCATGATACTCGAAGATCATAATATTATACTATATCAGGGGCGGCCAAACGGTCGATCGCAAACGATTTTGAAGTCGATCGTTTTAGAATTAATTTCTAGGCTACGCACAAGAAAATTAATCATGGTGGTTAGATTTTTCTATGGAAGTCGATCCTTAAAGGTCTAGTATAATGTTAATAGATCGCGGCCAAAAAAAGTTTGGCCACCCCTGTACTATATGATTTAAGGACTAAGGTCATACTAAAATGTTTTGTAAGAATTTAGGTAATGTTGGAATGAGAACATGTAAGTTAGTATTACCTTTATTGTTCTTAACTCGTACAACTGATGTATTATTTATACATACAGACAAACCAATTAACCGGTATAATAAAAAAGTAATGATTGTATGTGTAAAGTAGCATAGGAGCAATTTAAATTTTACTTTCTTGATTTTTAATCAAGTAAGTATGGTAAATGAAATGAAAAAAGTTTGAATTTTTTAAACTTGAAGAATTTTTGTTAAATAGGAAAATGAAAAAAATGTAACTTTGAACAACTCAGTTGTAATGAGTAAGTGGATAATTAAGCTAGCTTTAACATAAAATATTAATGAAAGAAATCCAATATCACACCCAAGCGGTATAACGATTTGAATCCATAAATACGTCGGTGTGAACAACCCCAAAATTTATATTTTTTAACTTTTCTTCAAAACTATTATAGCTTAAAAGTTGGTTGATAGCTCATTAAAAAGATCAAGTAGACAAAAAATGTGAGATTAAAAATTTTCAAAAAAAAAAATATTTAATTTTTCACAGTTATAAAAAAAATTATTTTTTGCTAGATTTTCATTTAGAGTGGTAGATTACCGAAACTGGAGAACGGATTTTGTTATTTGTTAGATTTACATTGGCAAGGAGAAGTGCAGTTAAGATTTTCAGAACTTAATCATCAATCGTTAACTCACTACAAAGCTATAAAGCTAAAAAACATAAAAAAAAACGCTCAATAAAATATGTTATAATTTTTTTTTGAAGCTCTGTAGTGAATTAACTATAAAAGATAAAATTCTGAAAATCTTCACTGCACTTCTCCTAGCCAATGTGAATCTAACAAAACCCCAAACAACAAAAACCGCTCTCCGATTTCAGAGATCTATCTTACTAAATGAAAATTAAAATAAAATACATTATACTTATCTACATATTGCATACAATTAATAAATTTCTAAAAATTGAAAATCAAGAAAGTTTACATGCCGATCTCTGACTTGGCTAGCGTTTTTTTTTTTTTTGGCAAAGCTAAACAAATTTATGACCTACGGTCAAACAGACCCACCACGTTAACTTACCATTAATGGCTTTAACACATTTTTTACATCTTACAAGATTTTTACGACGCGTTTTATTGATACATTGTCATTATTATTCAGGCCTGTTCCAATGAGGGTGGGCATTAGCGTGGTTGTCACAGCACCACCCTTCTACAACAGTATAAATTACAATACCAAATAAGTAACGAAAAGAAAATAACCACTAATGGATGAAACTCCGAATTAAAACACAATAATTCATACTATGAGATCAGTATCAGCAACTCGCTAGGTATATTTTGTTTTCTCCCTCTGACCCACGGGTTGACGGGTTTCCTAGTGTACACCAAATGTACCTACGTAAATTTCAATGAACCAAATACCAGTCTTGTGATGTTAGCTTCAATATAAATGTGATTTGATCTATTATTAAACTTAAGTTTAATCCTATTATCTGTAATTTATTGCTTGTATAGTTTAACCCCAACCCCCCTGTTTACGTGCCTGGGTTATATTATATTAGATAACTATTAATAATAATATCTTATGTTTACTCTATAGTCCAGACCTTTTTCAACTTGTGGCCCACATTCGAAATTTATATTTATACTGCGGGCCTTAAAGAAAAACAAGCCCAAAATTGCACACTCATATATTTCTATAAATATTCTAAAATCCAATACATTTTTATATTAAAATTAAATTTGTAAGGTATTTTTAGTATATTAAAATAAAATTCTTTATAAATTATAATTTTTATTTTTTTTACACCTAGGTATAAATAGCCCTATAATGCAAATTTCTAATTTTTATAAAATAGTCTCGAGCCGGTTGGAATACTTCCGCGGGTTGGGCACGTCTGCTATAGTCTATACTATCTAGGTACTATAGTCTGTAGTTTACATAGTAAAATACTAAAATGTGTTTCGATCATTATCATTTTTTGGAATGTAATGAGTTATTAACAAGTCTTTATTTAATTGATACTTTTAATTAATAGTTAATAATAGTTAATACATTATAAATATTACTATATTAGTAAGTACCTACTTAAGTACCTACCAAGTACCTAAAGTGTCTACTGTTGGTTTACTCCGAGGTAAGTGATAGGAAACTAATTCCTGTGCCCGGTCACAACTTCTCGAGTACAGTTATATATCGAATTAAAAAAAACAATTTCAAAGGGTTTGAGAAAATTGTAAAAAATAAAAAATAATATGATGTAGTATTATACAAAATGTACTTAAACTTAGGATTAGATTAGATGAATTAACACATTAACTTACATCTACACACAATTTGATTCATATATATATTTTGATATAGGTAGTTAAAGTTAAGATAGTTTATTCGGAGTATTCTATACGATATACTGCTATACCTATAATACCTAATCCTTTCAACTATATATTTTACACACTTTGCATTTAACATGTACATAATAATGCATATGATATATATTTTTAAATTATGATACAGATGTTTATAATAAACTAATATTAAACAAGTCTTGAGTATCTCAAAACTCTAAACAGTGAACATTATAAATATTATATACGCAGTGTTTAATAAACACCCACCTAAAACAAAACGTTAATATAAATTAATGACATTACTAACACGAAATTTATTGTGTGCATGATTACTATAACTAATGTGACAATGTAGGTATATTACTTATAGTAATAATAGCTATACATATTATAGCTGTACTATATCAGTCAGCGGGTACTGAAACAGTGAAATTATAAATTAAATAGATCAATACGCACATGAAGGGTGCCTTTTCATAAAATAGTTATAGTCATTCTTAACCAAAATTTAAATCGATAATAATAGGTACTGCGCGCACATGACACATAAATAGTGAATAATAACTATATAGATTAGTTAATTATGGTCCAAGCGCACAATAAATTTCGAATACCTAATGTAACCTTTATAAATTATAACCTTTTTGCAACAACTGCTGCAGTGATGATTATGATTTTATAGGATTATTACAAATTATAAAACTATAACATATACTATATAATATTGTCTATTGACTTCTACATCAAAGTTTGTAGTATACGTATATAGCTATAGGTTAGGTTAGTTAAAGCTATATACATATAGCTAATATATTTTCTTTATAAATGCTTCTTTTTGTTTTGTTAAAAGTTTAAATTTAAAGATAGTATCATAATAGTTATAGTTAAAATTATATTTTATGTTATTACATATTATTATTATTATGTTTTATGAATAAATGAAACATTTATTGTGTTGAATCCTTTTACAGTTCAAACTCCTAAATAACAAAAACGTTTTTAAATTAGTTTACACAGTTGTAAGTACTTAGTTGTTTTATACGATAATCTAAGATATAAGTATTTGCTTTAACAGACATCAGAACCCATATAGAATTGTTGAATATTCTTTATAAATCCTGCAAGCCGTGGCCACCACCGTAAGCTATTGATTACTGATCTATAATATATTGTTATATATATTATCTTATACTATATTATAGCCATACATGGGTCATGATGTTGTTTTAATAATATTATAGCGTATAAATTCATAATTTATTAATTTATATTTTTTTATTAATAACTAATTAGTAATTTACAATATACTAATAATTACGCTTTATAGAACAAGCTCTATAGTAAGTACTATTTAGTAACTATTCTTTTTTGTACATACATATCTACATTTTATATTTAGAAATGAATACAAAAAAAAAATTAGTTATAGTTTTATAAAATGTCTTAAGAATTGTTACGAAATCATAATTAACATATTTTACCAGCACAAAAATTAAATATTTTCTCAACTAAATGAATATTTAAAAAATATACGGGTACTTAGGTTATAAGAAACAAAGGTATAATCACTAATCAGTATAAATGGTACATAAATGTAAAGTATGCATTATACAATATTATAATTATACAATATTATAATAATAGGTATGTTAGTTGTACTTTTTTTATAAGTAACGGGTCTGTATAGTCGGTACCGCGTAAAATATTCACACAAAATATAATCCTTTGAATTTCCTACTTTGATCATTTTAATTATACAGGGTGATTCTTTTATCAAACAACACTCTTTATTTCAAAAAAGTATTCATGTTTTTGAAAATATTTTTTTTACATAATTTCAAATTGTTAAAAAACAACGTTTTTATTAAAAAATTATATTTTTAAATATTTTTTATCCTTATATTTTTTAAGTTTTTTACTTTTTTGAATGACAACATAATGTTTTAATTTCATATTCCAATGCAGAATAATTTTCTGAGTGTTTTGAAATAAAAAATTCGAATTTAGGGTGAGTAGTTTATAAGTTATACTTATTTAAAGTTTAGACAAGTGGAGTAATGGACAAACATTTTGCGGGGTAACCCCGTACCATTCCACTTCGTATAACTCATAAAATACTAGCCCTAAATTCAATTGTTATGTATTAAAATAGGTACTCAAAAAATTATTCTGCTTTGGATTATGAAATTAAAAATCTATGTTGTCATTCAAAAAAGTAAAAAAATTAAAAGGATAAAAAATATTTAAAAGTATAATTTTTTAATAAAAACGTTGTTTTTTAACAATTTGAGACTATGTAAAAAAATATTTTCAAAAACATGAATACTTTTTGAAATAATGAGTGTTGTTTGATAAAAGAATCACCCTGTATATTAATAGTAGATCTATTCTTACCTACTTATTAGATAATTTTGGTAAAATATTTTACATTTATAATACTTTGAACTTTCGCATTTTATTTATATCATATAATATGTTTTTATTCGTTTATTTAAAGCGTAATTATGTGATGTATATAATATAGTCTAAAAACGGAACTATTTTTTGGTTACCAATTTAATCTGGTTCTGAGGTATTGTTTAATAATGGGAAAATGCCCAAAATTTACTCCGTTATATACAATTTAATTGCAGCTGGCGTGTGGGCGAAAAATCCGAAATTGTATAAGTTGTATACAATATTTTTGTTTGAACAATATTAAAAAGTATACAGTGGCTGTGTGGGTGTATGTGTGTTTCGCAAGTTTTGTTTACTGGGAATACGTTACGTCAGAACAAGAACACAAAATTAAATTAAATATTATATTTCCATAGAGTTCATTATATAATATTTGTTTCAAAGTGTGGACCGCGTGGGAAGTATTATACTACCTATATATTATACATTAATATTGTTTCGAGAATAGGGCTCTGGTGTTTTTTTCATTATTTCAACGTTGGTTTTTGATATTCTTACGCCCGTATTGTACAATATTATATAATATAGTTAGGACGTTAAATATCTGTAGTTATTAATTATTATTTAGACAACTTGGTTTTCATTTCAAAACACTAAGTAATTATACCCATAGATATATTATAAATATATACATACTGATAATATATAACATTAATTAAAAAAATATTAGCATAACATTTGTAGAGTGAGGAATGCTTTATTTTTTATAAAACTGCTATAAGTTTATCTATTGACTATTGCCATTGATTATAAATACTAAATACTATACATTGCTCACTGCGATACAGAATATGCTGCGCAAAAATTATTTCCAATAGAGCGCGATAAGGTTATTTTTGTCTACAATAAGTAATAAGTATAGTATTTATAATCAATGCTCATATCATGCTACACATAAATAGTATAAGAATTCTTATATTATCAATGATGCTACATAATATTTTATACGCATGTGATAATTATAATAAATACTGCGTAGTTGATAAATAATCAAACAACACTCATTATTTCAAAATCTATTAACGTAGGTATTTGAAAAAAAAGTTTTACTTAATTCCCAGTCAAAATAAAGTAACATTTTTAAAATATTTTTATCGTGATAATTTTTTGATTTTTACTTTTTTAAATGAAAATATACATTTTTATTTTTATATTCTGAAGCAGAATATTTTTCACAGTATTTTGATACATAAAAATCTTAATTCGGAAAAGTGGTTTACCAATTGTAATTATTTAAAATGTTGGTAAGAGGAGTAGTGACCAACATTTTACGGGGTATCACTGCACATAAAACCTTTAATAATATTATAACTTAAAATATTTGTCCAAATTTCAATTTTTATGATTTTTATGTATCAAAATACTTCTAGAAATATTTTATTTCAGAATATGAAATTAAAAATGTATGTTTTTCATTACGAAAAAATTAAAAAAATGATTAAAAACCTTAATATATTTTAAAATATTGAGCACAGTACTGTTTGATAAAAAATCGCCCTATATATATGTATATATTTATATTACATGTAAATCATTTAAAGTACAGAAATCGCTCACCGCAACGATACGTATATGTTAAATATTATTGAATCATCGAAAATTATAAAAAATTAAATTAAAACTTGTTAATCGTAAGAATTGTTATTAATATTACACGTATAAATTGAGAGTACTAAATGATAGAATAATAATACAATAAAACAAATCACGATAAAATCCTTAGATCAGTGGTTCCCAATTGGTGGTCCGTAGACCCCCAGGGGTCCGCGTGTTGATAATGGGGGGTCCGTGGTTATGTAGTACTGAAGTGATATTTTTATTTTATTTTAGTGGGATTATTAAACACGTAGTGATTTGAAATTCCCGGTATAATAAATAAATAGATAGATAGATAAAGATAAGCTTGATTATCGCGAAAAAGGTCGATAATTAATGACAAAATTGAAAAGTAAGTAATCACAAATATAAGGGGGACCCGTCCAATTTAAGTTTTAGCTAGGGGTCCGTGGCTCAATGCCAATAGGGAACCACTGCCTTAGATTATAAACATCTTTTTTAAACAAATTATTTTATAATATTGTACAAAATATTATTTTTCACAGGGATATTTTACAGATTTAACGCCTAAGATACATATTATTAATTATAGTTAAAATGTTAAAGGTAAGACCACACGAGCTATAATAATGTATAATATTAAAATTAAAAGTTAAAACGTAATTAATTAAACTTGTACAATGACCGTTGGGTTTTTGAATCTTCTTTATCAAAATTATTTTATTAATTATTATTGTTTAACCACAATGAAGTATATTATATCGTATATATATCGTAGATATAATTATTATAAAGCTATAATAGTGCTATAAACCTGTATAATATTAGGTATTGTTTAATATGGTAAATTTATATTATATTGCTATTGTATGATTTAAACTGAATATTTTTAATGCAAAAAGTTTTCGTTGAAATTTTAAAATTGAAAAAACTTTCACAGTTGCACATACCTATAAGTCAGTAGTTATCTAATCTTTTTGTTTTTTTACAACACAGCATACCATGCTCATTATTAAAATTTAATGGTACATTTTTAGGATATTGTTTTAATTTTTAGAAAAAACTAAAGAAACAAAATTGCACTTTATTTTACTTTCATATTAATTGATTTGCATGTCATTAAATTATATTTTTATTAAATATAATTATTTAAAGAAAGCATTTTAATAACTCATGGAGATGGAATACCTAGATAATACTTACGGAACACCAGTTAAAAACCATTATACACTGCTGTTGGTATTTATTTGTCAATCGATAATATATTCAAATTTATAAAAAGCAACAAAATGATAGTGGGTAAAACATTTTGTTGAGTGGAGATGGAACTTTAATGAGCAGACCAGATATAATATAAATATTTGCATATTTAAAACCAAACAAATGACTACATTATTTTATATTTCATGAAAGATCATAAATAGCGTTATTAATTTATTATTATTTCAGTTTTTTTCATATTCACACACACACACACACACACACATTTATATTATACATTTAGGTATAAAAATATATTTATTTCTTTTTTCGCTCATCTGGTGCATGTAATGTATTATGTATATATTGAAGCAGATATAGCGGCAAAAGAAAGGTTGGCTAGTAGTGCCATCGGATTTTTTTTTTTTGCCAGTCTATTTTATGAGCCCGGTCGGAAGTGCTAACTTGGACCGGCCGTTGTTCTTTCTATTTATTATTCCCGATTATTTATTTCGGATATGCATTTCGCATTGTTTCCGCTCCAGTCTTCAGACACGCATTCGCACACACACGCGTATGTAGAAAAAAAATATATGTGTTTTCACATACGATATTTTATATCCTAAGTCGTTAAACAATAAACATAAAATACCAAACGATTAAGAATATATATATAATACTATTGTAAACTGGTAATATATATATATGTAGGTAGTTTAATTTGATTCAGCTTATTATGTTATATACTATTTATGGTAGTTCAGATGTGTACAACAGATCAAATAAGGTAAAAAAGAAAATTATTCGGATTATGATTTAATATAATATGAATGTGACTATCGCGAAAATACGATATCCATCTGCAATTATTTCAATAGAATAATTAGTGTTAACATTTTTATCGAACTTTATTATAGTTTTATCAATAAACTCAAGCTGGTGTTCTAATACGAGTATTAAATTACACGATTGACGTCAATAAACCAGGGGCGTATTTACGGGGTGATATGCGGAAAATATACACACTTGCCTTTTTTTTGGAACTAAAATTTGTAAATTTAATAATATATTAATTAATATTAAGTGTACTATCATAATTCGTATAATGTTAGTAATTACTGGATGGGTCTTGTTATCATGTTAGACAGTAGGTAATAGAAATAAGTATAGATTAGGTTATTGAACAATTATATTATGCATTTAAAAAAAAATATCAGGTTTTACATATTCATTTAAAGAATAAAATTGCAATTACACTAGTATTGTTTTGTTATTATTAAGTAATGTGAGAAACTAAGAATTTAATTGTCTATATTCTTATTATATATTATAAATACACCCATAATATACATAATTATTAATTACCCTATTAGTTAGTGAAGCAAGTCTAATAGATGAATTTTCTTTTTATGTGTTAGTATGCTACGTAAAAATTGGAAACAGTGTGTTTGGTTTCAACAATAAGCGTTAACTATACTATATTTTTAGGACTACTAGGTTTATGCAGTGTATACTATATATTGTGTTAGGTATACAATACAATAATTATAATATTTTGATTATATTCTTTTAACAATAATTTATTATAATTCATAATGATCTCTAGCTCGGGGTTTTTATATAAACATTTTTAACTTTTTTTGTATTTAATTATATTATGCTGCATTGTTTTAACATATTTCAAATTTTTTGAAGAAACGGTGTTATACGGTTTTATCTCAAATAACATCAACAGTGTATTTTTAATGATTAAAAATAATAGGTAAAATCAAATGCGTTGTTATTAATAAGTAAATATAATGAGTTCAGGAAAATAAAGCAAGTGAAAAAAAGCAACGGAAAAAAGGCAAGTATAAAATAGAAAGTGGAAAAAAAAGCGAATGAATAAAATGTAAGTAAAAAAAAAAAGTAAGGTTCGTATTGACTTTGAAATAGCAGCTATAAATGCAGTTACATTTATTAATCAAACATATAAATATAAAATGTTGTTTTTTTATGAGAATGTGTACAAAACAACTCTTAAAAATTTAGAACGTAGGTACTAACGTCTAACAATTGAACAGACGGATTTAATTATTGATTTTCTAAATTCATAATAAGCTATAATCATCCTTATATTTAGACACTGATTCAAAAAATAGATTAGAGATAGATTTTAATAACAGTAAAATAGCTCAATTTATTTTAGACAATTTACAACTAAATATATATATATATAATATATATTATGAAAATATGCAAGAAAAATGATTTTTACTGTGTACAAGATATAATATAATAACGATAATAATAATATCGAACATTTCTTAAATGCAGTAGCTTATCATAATATAGGTTTTATATAAATACATTTTATTTATAGGTACCTACATATAACTTAACCTTTGCGTTAAATGAAAAAACAACCTTTTATATTTGGATGTTTAACTTATATAGGTGTGAGTGGTGTGACTACATTTATAGCTGACTTTTTGAAGTCAATAACCATGGACTTTGCTTTTTTACTTGCATTTTATTTATTCCCTTTTTTTTACTTTGTTTTTTTCGTAACCATAAATATAATAATATAGATAAATGCAATAAGTTCATGACAACACGTGTTTAAGTTTGATGTTAAAATATTGTTATAAAATACCATATTTTATTCTGTAAGTCGATGTATCGTGGGTCGTGGCTAAATTTATAATTATAATAAGCACCGTTTTTAATATATATAAAAATTAGTGCTTATATTGAATGCGATTGTGTTACAAAATAATATACAGATGGGATTTTCTCAACAATAATCTATCGGAACTCTGAGTACTTTGAACATTTATTTAATGTTCTTAGAAGATATAAATTAAGAAAAAAATAAAAAAAAAATAAAATAAAATTATCGTCCTAGGAATCGTTTGCGCGTCTGCCAAAGCCATTGTTATATTTCACTTGGACTCCATTATCCGGTTATGTGTAATATATATAATATACATGTAATGATGGTACTCACGTCTCACATTATGTATTGCCTATATTTTCGGTAAAATTGCAAACATAAATTTAATTTTATGAATATATATTATATATGTATATTGTATATATATAGGTGTATAAAATAAAAAAATAAAATAATAGTTATAAGTGATAATTATTGTTACAGTTGTTAAACCGAGTCGGACATCTATAGTTTAGGATAATAGGATTTAAGAATGCGAATAACGTTTTTATATCTATAATATAGTATAACTGATAATTAATTTATCAAAAAAAAAAAAAAAAAAAAATTATGTTTTTACAAAGCGTTAGAAAAATAAAGGAGAATATTTTCTTATTGTGTTCAGTAACATTGCATTTATAATTTATTTAGTACTCATTAAGCTATTTCCTCTGAATCTTTAAATTTGAAAACAATGGACCATTTGAATACAAAAAGTGTTAGAAGGTTTATTATATATTTATAGATCTTTAACAACCTTTAATTAAACATTGATCTAATTTACGTTGTATGCAGTGTTCTATTTGTCATTAAGGACTAAGAAATGAGTCGGCGGAATCCATTATTTTAATTAACTTTAATATTATTTGAAGTACTATTTATGCGATGCCGATGCTCAAATCAATACAGTTTACCAAATGCAAACATCAAAAAAATATTTAATAATTTATATAATAATATATACATTGAGTAAAAATTTTTTTTAAAAATCCTTTACTTTTGTGCTTTGCCTTATTTTTATTAAATATATTTCAAGTTATAAAATTTCAAAGCATTTTGTATGATCATTTCTTCTCGTGTGTTCTTTGAGAACGCTATTTCCTATTTGTTTTAATTATTGATACTTTAAAATAAAATATTTAAAAAATGTAATAAGTATTAAGTAATAACTAATAGCCAATAAAATTATTAACATTTATAAACTCGGCGATGGTCATGGATATCATTATCATATACGATATTAAAAATTATATAGGTATCTAAATATATATACATTTATTATGCATTATTTACATATTTTTTCAATATTCGAACTTACTTCAAGTTTTTTGTTAAAATAATCAAACGATTGTGGTTAAATTCTAAATAAATTCTGTTTTATATTATTCTTCATTTATCTGGTAAGTCTTCAAACAATATACTTGTTTATTTATCGAATAAAATAATCAGTTTTAAACGAATTTTTTCAGTTATTCCATATGGTGGAAAAAAAACAAAACAAAACGAATACCTACGTAATTCTAGCTTCAAATTTATTTTACTGTAGGTATTTGCAGGGCTTGGCGCTACCTTTTTCGAGGCTCTGGGCAAAAACCAATAACTATAGTCACTTATAGCCATAGGTGTAATTAAAAGGGCGAGACTTTTGAATACGCGAGGCCCTGGACAAATGCCACGCTTTGCCTCCTTCTAACGCTGGCCCCGGATATTTGAATAAAAATCACTAACTCGTGAGGTTGTCAATATTTTTTTTATATCTAAATTATTTATTAATAATACCTTTAATTAGTTGTATTTAACTCATAAAAAATGCATTTTAAACAATAAGTTTTCTATAATACCAACATTAATTTTTAAACAATAACGCTTAAATACACCAATACGCATATTCATTACCATCTTAATTTCCAGCTAATTGTATTTATTTAAATAGAAAATATTTTATATTTATATTTTACTATTTTAGTTGATTGTAATTCATAAGTTTATTTCTTTAATATATACCTAACTAAAACGAATTGCAATTAATTATAAATAGTTTTACCATTGACTATAGAATAATATCATAATAGATACCTATATAATATGTATTTACTTAATGCTTATAAATGTATATGATGTATTTCAAATTGGCTGCATATTTTGTACCTACCTGTAAATTGTTAAAGTATTTTTTAGTGATTAAATATAGTAGGTATTATGAATTAACTCTTATATAAATACAATTTTGAATATTTTTTGGTTATACAAATTTTAAATTGTGAGTTGAAGCAACAAATGTATATTGGTTCTGTAATAATATTATTCGTCTGTACAATATATAAAATAGAAAGTTTTTGCCATAGTTGCGTTAGCATAATCGATTAGAACAACGAATTATGCAAGGCTTATGAAATTTTAAAACTTCCAAAGTTCTAATATATGTTGTCTTTTTTATCAACAATAGTTCAATATTCCGCGAAGCAATGATTGTAAACCCTTTAAATTTAAATTGAGTACCTACTACCTTTTAAAATCACAATATTGATATTACTGTCATTAATAACAATTTGTATTATATAGGAAGTCGAAGAATTGGATAATTTGATTAGGTGAGCAATGCAGACAAATAAGTAAACAAAAATGATAAAAGGTCAATAAATAATATTTTACAATAATCGTATTTCAAATTTATTGCTAACAGATGTTTTTTTTTTATTTTCCCTATACATAATAATAATAAGATCAGTAATTATTTATCATACAACAATATAAATTCTACAATATTTATAAAAGCACGTATTATAGCAAGGTAACAACACTAAAAAACTAAAAACTAAAATTGTATCATTAATTCTTATACGTCGTGCAAATATAATAATTTAGTATTGTATATAATATAATATATATTATATTATATAGTAGTTAAAAAATAGTAGTTACAAGAAATACAAGTAACCAAAGCTTGTAGTATCACAATGTGGGCAAAGTAATTTTTAGAAAACAAAATGTACACAATACATCAGGCTATAGTAATACATATATGTATATAGAAATATCGTTTATTACAAACATATTTATTGTACAAAAAAAAAAAAAAAATAATAAATAAATAAATACATAAAGGGAAATGAAAAGTTTATTCCTCGACATTTATCTAGTTATTATTATTTAATTTTACATATTTTTTTTAATAATTAATTTAAGATCTTTTTTAAAATTTGTCTAGTGTTTCTATTCACTTGATTTATCAATCATATTATCATTAGTCCATTCGATGGATAAAAATAAGAATGAGAATAAACAAAAAAAACGTTTCTAACACTATTCTAATGTTCGGAATCAGTCTCTGAACAAACTCATCTAAGGCATTTCAAATTAATCTAAATGACATAAAATGCGAGCTGCGTGTAAAGGTCACGGGGACATTTCTATTAATGCGGGTAATTAATATTAATTCATTATTACGATGATGTCCGTACATAATATATTTAACGATAGTACGATAATACAATGTCAAATAAACTTATAGCGTCGCGGTCAGTGTTTCGTACTGATTCTTACTAATTCAGTCTGATGGTGTAGGTAATTTTTAAAAAGAATACGTCCAGCTGGTATGTATATCTACTCGAAAAAATTATGTAGAACGAGTGCCACGTTCATCGAACGAAACTTTTCCTAAAATAGGATATTCTAGTTCATTAGATATTTTGTCAATATGTATAGATCTAAAATCATAATAAAATACTATGGTTTGTCGGTTTTTGCCATTCAATATTATACTATAATATAAAAAAATGTTATCTAATTATTTCGATTTCATTAAATTAATTATTTCGATACGTATGATAATAATTGTTTATATTAATTTAATTTAAATATTTCTTCTTAAACGCTATTGATAGATTTTCTATACATTAATTGGAGGGTGGGCTTTTACAAAATTATATAATGATATCATTAAATATTATTATAGTTTGGGCCAATGGAACATAATATTATTTGGTATTAATATAATAAATCATATTACGACTCGCAACTTCTATGGTGTAATTCAGAAGAACACAATTAAAAGTGAAACTCCAAAATTAGTTTTTTTCCACATAGGTATCATGGAGTAAAGTTGGTTAAAGAGCTGCCAGTGGCTGATGAAACGCATTTGTCGGTTTTTGCTAAAAATGAAAAATTACCGTATAGTCTGTTTAATCAGTAAGCGTTTTTACTACACTTTAAAATATAATACAATGCTGGTAGAAAACAGGGGGAGATTAGGCCTTGGGTTTTCACTTCGGCGAAGCACATTAATCCATTGAAACGTCAAAACGCTGCAAAAGATTGTTGATTAATTGAAACCTTTACACTATCTTATTTTTCGGAGTTGACTCCACCGTCGTAGTTTTTAATAAATTCGACGACGTGGGACCTCCTTAATTCAATTGAGATCGGTTATAATATGCGGTAGTAGGTTTTTCAAAAACTTAAAAAAAAAGTCCCTAATCATTTTTTTTATTCAAATAATTAATTTTGTTGATAACCGAGGAAATGCATTATATATTTTTCTATGTGCGTGCACTGTACATATAATAACATTTCGGTGACTGCGAGTTTAATTTATAATAAACGATTTCTGTCCGATAACAATTATTACATACAAACGTTTTATAAGAGATCACAGAACATTTTTCTAAAATAATAATAATTACAATTATTATTGTTAAAATTTATTGTTATTAATAATTTAGAATCTATAATATACTCTATCATTACTTAATATGTAACTATATATAGATAATATGGAATATTAAAGTATCGTAAGTTAAGTTTTTCGCGTCATAAACATTAATTTAAAACCAACAATAAAATGGAATGTGCTAATGGAGTCGGTACATAATGTATCTATATATTATATATTAAATTATATATTTTTCGTAAGACGAATTGCTACTAATTCAATTTTACTATATATAATTAATATTATTATTATTATTTCCGAAGCGTTTAAATAAGAATATTATAACACTTTCCTACACAATTACAACGATAAATATACATAATATGTATATATTTATTATTTATTTACGGGATAAAATTAGGTTATACGCGATCGTATACAATATACACGCATGCACACGCTATGTAATAAAACATATGTACTTATAAGTATGTGCACACGAAATATAAAATTAGCTACGAGCTAACAGCGATAGGTATATATTGGGTTCATATTATTATTTGTATATATATTTTAATATTATAGTTTAGTGGCGATAGTGCATTAAATTACGAATGTCGGAGGTGAATGCAGCGGGGTTTTGGGGGGTTCAAACTCCTTGCCGCCTTCTCGCCCCTCTCCACCCGGAATATCAGGAAAACCAAAATTAAAATTGCATTAACTTACAACTTTACAAGGATCACGGAGCCCCTTCCGCCCCAAAATGTTTTCGGTTCACCACGAATTATATAATGCATATAATCGGGCAATATAATGTCACACCCATTTACCCTTTACCTTTCGACGAGATGAATAATAATATTATATATCTAACGGCCATTGACTATAACAACAGAGCGGGTTTTGCGTTCGTCGTTGGCACGTCGGACGTTGGAATATTTTTCTCACATCAGTGGTCGATCGTCATACATATTATTACACAGTTTTCGCGATTCATACGATCATTTCCACAGTGATTCTGGGCTATTTTCAATATGTCTATTCGCTTATTATTCATACGTCGTTTTGACGCGGAAACCGAATGAAATTCGTTACTTAGGTTGCTGCGAAAATGAGAATGAAAAATACTAAAGACGTGTCACCGTTGCTGTAGTTACTAATTCAACGGACGTGATAAAGTTACAATTTAATATTATTATTATTATTGTAGCGGTTAAATGATTATTCGCCGGCGAAAATCCCAAAAAAAACCAGCGGCAACTATGGTCATTATGTCGCTGACCACTGTGTCACGAATAATCACTAGTCTGTCGTGTTCGCGGTACTTATTATATAATATATAGTTGCTATATAAATGACCAGTATAGAGCTGTGCGATGCCTATCAATAAATATAGTTTTATTTACCACCAAAGTACATTGTATATATATATATATGAATCATAATTAATAATATATAATATAATTATATTTTTATGCAGTAGTACAAAATAGTTATGAAGTCAAAGAACTGTAATGCAATATCGCTCATTATTTTATTTCGGACCGAACCACGAGACGTACATATTTTGTATTCTATTATAATAAATTATAGTAATATTATTATAAAAATCGTGTCGAAAAAACAACTGAACAGGCTTAACACCATGATATTATTATACTTGATCGGCAGATCGGAAGCGGTGGCTACTATTATTGTTTAGTATAACGTATTAAATCTTGCGAGTACATAATATTATAAATGCATACGGAAATGCACGTCTTGTAGGTCTACGGAATTCGTAAAGCCGTTGAGTTTCTATTGTCAATCGCTGTGGGTGTATATAAAATGTTTGACGAAAAACTCAAGAAAACCGTCAGCTAGCGTTAATTTAGGTCTTATCGATCCGCCACATACGTCTGCACCGTTTACGACGAACGCTTTTGTGAAAATATTACATTATATCGTCACACTATGGCGTGGTTGAGTCTCCACGAGGTAGTTAAAATTCGGTATTTTCTTCTCTTAATTACAATTTGAAAACTTGTCCGACGACAACATCGCGTGTATAAGCGTGTTACTATTCATCCGATCGTTGTCGACCAACGTTCGTCCATCACTGATAATGATGCCCGTTACACAAATATGCAATGTCTTATACGAGAACAGTCATATTAATGTATTATGATTATAAAATAATGCGTGAACAAAACGGTAATTACCCGAATGTGTTCAGTTTTAATCGTACCATTTTAATAGATCGAGTGCGTTCACGTGTGTGTCATCGCTGATATTTCTGGTAGAACCCGATTGTTTTCGTAATTATATCGCTAATTTATTGTAATTCGTCATTTCATTAACCTCGACCGGATGTATTAAACTCATTTTTAGATACACTAAAAAAAACATTTAAGATGATAGAACATTTCTTATTTTAATCTTAATCATATCAAAAGAAATCCCTAAAGTTATTATTGAAGACAATATCAGAAAATTCGAAAAATAGTAAATCATTAGGTACACTAGATTTAGATTTCGCGGAGAAAATGGTTTTTAAGAATCAATTAAATACAAGTGTACGATGTAATAACGATTATCGATAAAAAAAAAAAAAGAATATTATTAAAATCATGTTAAATTTTCAACAGCATTGAAAATAATACCATTTGATTTAAAAAACGATTAAAGCAAATTGTTGGGGTGTGTAATCCGGTCCACCTCTCTATGATGTACACGGGTTTTGCATTATAAAAATAATTTTTAGTCTGGGAAGAATAAAAGTCACGTGATTTTCTTATGAACCCTCGGAACGTTTTCCGGGTAGGTACGATTTTAAATCGTTCGGTGACAGCCGAGGGTCGCGCGGCTCGATGATTTGTGGGTGGACGAGGAGCGAAAATAAAAACGATAACGACGTCCGGGGGAGCGGTGGAAAAGACGCGTAAATGATAATTTAATAAGAAGTATGAGAATAGTAATAATAATGAGAAGAAGAATACGAAGAACAAGAAGAACGAGAATAATAGTAATAGAAAAAACCGTCGAGCGAGGGACATATTATTATGTGATACGTTTATACGTCTTACGCCGAAGTGACATATTATGCGACGTAATCGCATTACAATTTACAAGTAAATAATAATAATAATAATAATAATGTAATTTGTATACTTAGTGCGCGCGCGATTCAAATATTATTCAAAGACGGTAATGGTATTATACGCGTAATATGTCGTCAATAATAATAATAATAATAATAATAATAATAATAATTGGGCGCGTCTACTATAATATAGTATAGTAGCACTACTGCGCACAATTGTCTGTTCACCGTCGTGGTCATTAGGGACAACCGCACTCGTCGATGACCATTTTGGGCAGGTCCCGCTTGATGATGTTACCGTCGTCGGTGAAGTAGATGAGCGACATGGACGAGAATTTGACGGGCGCGCAGCACGGCTGGAATATGGACGAGTGTTTGGCCTTCCGGTAGTCCTCGATGGCCTGCGTGTAGAAGTTGAGGTACGTGTCCGGTGTCCTGTGCACGCCACCACAATCGCCGCGGCAGTAGTTTGCGTAGTAGCCGCCGGGCGCGATTATCCACGAGTCCCAGCCAATGTCCTGGAACTTGATGTAGAACCGCTGCTTGCAGCACTGGCCGCGCACCGCCAGCGAACAGTCCAGCGCCCGGCGGCGCACGCGCCTCGCCACCGTCGGGTCAGTGTACACCATCAGGAAAGGGTTCTCCCACTCGTTGGCCTGCCTGGTGTCGTGGAACAGTACCGGCGACACCAGGCCACCACATCCGGAACAGTCGATGTGGAACCGCAACCGGTGCTTACCACTGGACCCGTACCACTCGCGCACGGTGTTCGTTACGTCCACCGATATCCAACCCAGGTTGTTCAGAGACAGCGACAGCGATGACGCCAGCGTGGCATGTTCGTCAAATTCCTGTTCGTGTATACAACATACAATATAATGAATATGCAATAAAAAATGTATAAATTTATAATATTATGTATATTGTATAGTAATTATGTATTGTTAAGTATTAGATATAAATCATAATATAATCTCTCTATATGTATAGTATATTTTATAAATGTTAACATGTGGGGCTAGCGAATATAATTACCTCGTGTTAATTTTTTTTTATATATAAACATCAAAATTAATTTCGGTTGAAACAGGGACGGGTTAGTGTATAAAAAAATAATTAAAAATTTATCTATTTTTAATAATTTTTAATAGTAGGTATCATAATATAAAATTTGTAACCAATTGCATCCATATATTTTATAGAATAAAAATAAAATTATTTGATTTTCGTAAATAGAAATGAAACTCATGTGTATACTATAACCAAAGGTAGCATAATATTACATAGGTTGAAAACGAATAATAAAATGCGCCCTCCGAGTTTCAAGGAACCTATTGATAAAACTTTTATTGAAATCGATCGAGTGGTTTCTGAGATTAGCCGCCGTTAGCAACTTGCGTTCATTATACGGTAAAGCGTTTTCGTTCGTTTGAACGAAATTATTACAGTAATACATTTTCTAGTAATATAGATGTTTACCACATCAAAAAGTTTTGTACATTTTATCTTTCACATACTTAATGTTGAATATTTAAAATTACAGATATTAAAGTTCAAGGTGCAAAAACTCTTAAGTCGCGAAAGTTAAGTCCCCCGGAGGTTCGAGACAAACCTACGCGGATCTTTATCCACCTCCTACACGAAGTTTTCAAACAAAGAGAACCGGAGTCAGAACACCATAGTAATATCATGTTATAATTTATTAATATTTTTATTTCGTTATGTGCTGTATGAGCTCCACCACATACTACTGCAGGCTGAAATACAAACGATTTTTTACGCGTACCTACCAACTGGCCACCGCTGCAATATATACTGCAGCGCGTACACATGGGCAGACTTAAGGGTAATCGGGCTGGATTAGGAGACTAAAAAAAAAACGAACCTGCACATTATACACAAACGATAGGTCTATTCTAAATTCTAATAAATGAGCCATTATATTATATTCAAAATTTAAAAATCTTCACCAAAAATCAAATCCCCTATGACTGCGTAATAATTATGCTTATATTATTATACGTTATAACCAAGTAATCATACCACTTAAAATCATGAATTTGAATTATGGATTATATATGTTACCGTCTCTATCACAAAACATTTAAAAGTCATGACTTTAAAATTGAATTTACAAAAACAAACAGAATCACAAACGAGTTTCCGTTACATAATCATATATAGCATAATCAAACTTGCAATGAACTTGGAAGTTAACGCCAACAGTAATAATTACAATAGATTTTGTGGATATGTTTAGTCAATACCTTTAAATTGTATTCAAACTCGCCCACGAGAGCCAAATAACCAAAGCCCCATTGTTAGAATCTAATTTCTTCTGCGATTACAAATGTTGTGCCACGTAACAGCATATTATTAAATTATATATGTCTCATATTGTTATACGATGAGTAACGACACATCATTGTCTTTGCTCCACCTTCTCGTTTTATATTGAATTAAGACTTTTAAAAATATGTTAAGCCTAAAGTATACTGGCATCCCAACCTTTTTATAAGTCGTATGTAGTGTGCCTGTGCGTTTACGCAATGCGACGTGTTAGTATAGGACCATGGTGTTAGGCGGGGACTAGACGCGACGATCAAGAAAAATTATATTATAGACGAGAATTATGTGAGGAACGCGCCCGTTGAGAAATCACGTAGTAATAAGGGAACGTGGGAATGTGCGTACTTATGCATTATACAGTAGACGTGCGTGGATGCTGTCTGGCCCGTAACAGTCTGAGGACTTGGACCGTTGTTACATCACTACAGCGACAGAGTGGAAGAGAAGAAAACCAAGACATGTGTAAATTACTAGTACAATTCAATATTATGATCCTTGTTACATTCGGATGACAATGTATGAGTTATGAAGCGTTTTTGTAATTGATAAAAAAAAATTAATTTTGATTATCAAACCTCTAGTATGAAATATAAGTACACACACATTTCACTTGTAACTCGCAAGTCATTTTCAACCATACAATATTATGTTTGCGGTACTAAAATCTTGCGCTCAAACACATAATAATATGTTATCCGCGATATATCATTCCGAACTCAACGCTACCATACGCACTCTGAACACCCGTGGAAGTACTATGTAATTGCGTACACATTTTATTGTTTTAGGAAACATTATAGCGTTATTTTAGCGATCACATTAAATTGTATGGCAAAAGATTTATTAGTAGTTATTATATTATATACACTATACGTTCGTTTGGGGTTAGACTAGATTTTAGTGACCTATTTGAACCATTTCCAACTATTGTGAATTATATAATATGCATTGAACGATGTGATATTATTTATATAAATAATATGTAAGCCAAATAATTGATTATTACGTACATCCGCAATCGATCATTGCTTAAGTATAATCATTATAATATTAAAAAATTTTTATAAAATGTATTTGAAAAATGCAATAGAATTGATTTTCGAGGTGCCATTCAACATAGAATATAAACATAATATTGTATATTTGATTTAGAATAATATATTTTCCTAAACTAAAAATGATTATACTATAAAATTACGAGATGAAATAAAAAATAATTTAAAAATTTGAAATGGCTTTTAAGTAAAAGGAATCTTAAGACCTATATAATTTTGCTTTAAGTTGCCATCATAAAAAAAAAAAATAATAATAATAAAAACATGTGAATAGTTTATAATATTTTGTAATTATTTGATATGAAATAAAATACAAACCTAAATGGTAAAATAATATACTTAATACTTATTATGTTTATTAAAATACTATGACTACTCTAATTGTAATAAATGTTGTGTATTTTTTGTGAAACATACCTTACCACTTAGGAACGTGGTATTCCGCATTGGGTTCGTACGGAAGTTTATTTTGAACAGCCACAGAGTTACATTGTGACTGTGATGGGTCCTACGCGCGGCCGGGGGAACGTCCGGCCTGTATTCTAACCTAAACCACAGCTTTGCAGACTTGACTTTTACAGAATCAGTGCTTCCCATATCCTGTGACCACGGAAATTCTAACAACGTTTGTCCGTTTAACGTCGATCCTGGAACAATTCAAATTAAAACGTAAATTATTTATCATGTTAAATAATAGTGAAATAATGTCGAAAAATCATCTTTACAAACAAATTTTCGTCTTTCAAATCCTAAAAAGCTTTATCTAATCCAATAGACGGTATTATTTGCAACCATTTCGAACGACATATCAATCATAGACCGTAGCGTTATAGCTCATATTGATTAATGTGATAACAACAAAATTATTAGAGAAATGTCGAAACATTAATATCTGCTTTGTAATAGCTATGATATTCTAAACATGAACAAACCATAAGAGTTAGGAATGAACACAATTTGTACAGTTGTGCGTTGTAAACAACCCGCAAATTGTGATCTAACAACTTTTAACGATGCTCGAGTCGAATACTCGTGGATTTTATTATAGCTTTTATTCATATTTATAATATTATACAGGATAAAAATTGAATTTTAAACGCTAAACAACAAAATATTTACGTACGCGAGAAACTAAATTTCATAACAAAATAATTATTTTTATAACGATAATTTTTAGTTAAGGAAAGTCTTTACTACCGTTGACACAATATAGGGTTATCCATAATAATTATAGTATATGATTTGACGAGAGTTGTATCAATTTTATCTGAACGAACTGCAGACACCGTACCAATTATTATGGATTATGTATAATAAAAAAAGAGCCGAGTTAATCCGAAATGAATTTGTTTTCGATTCTGTCAAAACGAGTCATTTGTTCAAATAAGTAATGGAAACTATATTTTACGGTTTTGACTTAAAGGTTACACATATTATCACGCACGATTTTCATTACAAAGGACCGTGATGTATATTTTGAAATTCGTATTCTTCGTCTTCGTTATTTTTACACGTTTCATGCGCATGTATTATTATTATTACAGTACCGACCGTTTTGATTTCATCTTGTTAGTACGGTGCAATACAATTATTAGTATTGAAACTCAAAAGGTATTATAATCATTTAGGTTAGATTGTTCAAACGTTATGCACGGTAATAAAAGTGTGAAATATTATGTGATATTGTACAGCTGAATTTTTCGTCGGTCGTATGGGATGTCATAATATAATAATAATATATTATTATGATTTCGGAGAAGAAAAAAAATCACAAGCACGCAGCGCGTTCGTTGTTCTTTACGATTGCAATAAACGAAATTCCGTTTTGTCTTACAGGAACACTGTATAAAATTCCATCGCATTATCCAAAACTTGATTTGACGATGATGTTCGGTTCAGTCTTTAGAGCATATCATCGCCGAGAATTCACGGCGTTTCGAAGAATCATATTTATTCGCGATGTCGCAATATGTCGCTCATAGCTTATACTCGCGTTAGGTTTTCGGAAAGTCGCGACTACCCTGCAACGTTTGTTTTCCGGATAACATAAACGTCGTTTCGTATATTATTATTATTATATGAATACCGTCGCCTTCGTCGTCGACGTCGTTTCAAGTGTACACAACTGATTGTATTACAATGATTATATTCCACGTTATACCATCTTCATCATAATAATATATCGTGTGGCGGTTTTAAATGCGTCGCGTCGATAAAATGTTTATCGTGTTGTATATTAAGACGACGCGCGCGCGTGTGCATGTGGCGACGGTCGTTACTCAGACTCGCGTGCCATTATTAATATAATAATATACAAAGTGCAGTAACAATATTAATAATATTATGATGACGATGACGACGATACACAATCGAAATTAAATTCGCTCCTGCTGCGGCCTCGTCTGACGGTGTTTCGGACGACATACAATAAAAATGTATATAATAAAATACGCACGAGACCATAATATATATTATATATTTATATTATTATATGATTGTATTACTCGGCAGACACGTGCGGCACATTATATGGGCACTATAATAAGCGGACTGCAATCGCGGTTGCATACGATTATATTATTATTATTATTATTATTTATATAGCTGCTGCGTTAGTGTTATGCAGGCGCACAGATTTAAATACCGTGACTATAGTCACAGCGCCGTGTTGTTGAGATTTCGAAATTTCGTATACTATAAACGTCACAGACGCGGTGAAACGTTGAATTCGCAAGTATTCACTGGTGAATATTCACGTAGATATTGTGTAAATATTAATCGCCGTCCGCTGTAACCCGACGATTGCCAACGTTCACGGAGTGTGTTGGGCGGATGTTTAATAATACACTATATTGTCCACACTTAAATCCAGAAAGTCAAAATTGGTTTGACACGGTGTAACACGAAAATAAATATAAAATGTAGTTTTTGGAAATGAAACCCAAAACACGACAGTAATAATTTTACGTTCGTTTTTACGCCTAGCTTTAACTTTGATTTTTGTTAAAAGAACTACTACCTATTGATTTCTGCAGGTGTCCTCAACCGATTATAAATTTTTTGAGAGAAGTTTCAAACCTTCGTGATAGAGTGTTCTACAAAAAAAAAATATTTGCAAAAAAAGGTTGGGGATTCTATATATGTAATTGTGTAATTCTATATGTAAATGTGTAATTCTAAATGTTCTGTTGTAAATTGTTATGCATATACATAGTTCTAAACTTAATTAAACTTTAAACTTTTGTTCTAAGGGTAGAATATTGTATATATTTCATAAAATAGGGCCTTTTATAAATATTAAAACAACGTCGAATACGACTGCATTTATATTTTATTATATTGAGTAAGAAACAGCATAATCAACAACAACGCTGCATGGATTTCTTGTCTTGTCGGAGGCAAATGCGAGGTAAACAATACTTAATGACATGTGAGGCGCCGGATCGTTTAATTTTTATCATAAAAATAAATAAGCATTACCATTTTTATTTTATAAATTTTATAAAATTACATAATTTTACTTCGTGCTTTTTTTTAGACAATTAACAATAAGCGATCAGCAATTAACGACATTCGTAATTAAAATCATAACAATTTAACACATATGAAAGTGCTAGAAAAATTTACTAATATTAAATATATTACATATTATTACGCCAAGACGTCCAGCGATAATAATATTAACGATATAATATACTAATTATTATGCTGGTAACTAGTAGGTAAGTCATACTATTGTTATACCTATAATATACGATAAACATAGTGATTTACTAAGCACGCTCACCTCTTAATTTGTATGAAGTGAATTTATTAAAAGTTTGATTTTTAGAATAATTTTTAAATATACTTAAAGACCAAATTTTCAAATTTTTAAGGTATTTTTTACTAATTTATTACTTTGTCATGTGGAGATATAAACTTCATTTTGCAAAAGCATACATTTTAGAATAAATTTCAAACAGAACAATAATATACTAACTATTAAACTATAGGTACTACAAATACTATTCTTCGACATACGTGTACATAATCATTAGTCAAATAGATGTGCACGATATAGCTGATATAGGACATCCGGTATACAATAACAGACATAAACGCGTAATGCACTAATATTATTGCAGTACATGATAAACACATAATAATATATTATGTAGCACACTCATCGAGACGACTGCGCTAATATTGTCTATACCGCTGACCACGTCTGTACAGGGACGTTTTATTTTCTATAGCAGCCTTAGATAAACCTAACCAATATTATTTAAGTCCGATATCGTAATTCGAACAAACGAAATAGCGTCGATCGTCCTGTTTCAACGGTTTACTTTTAGATGCCCCCATCTTTGTCCACGCGCGTCTAGACATTGTCTAACTAATGGCTTGGCAATGTTGGTTTTAATGTTCGTCCTATAAAGAGGTCCGAGAGACATTTAAACTAAACTGTATAACACAACGCGACCTTTATGAATATTCGTCGTAAATACTACGCTGCGCAATTATTTTGCCGTCTTCGATATGGGGACATTGAGAATATTTTTCGTTACGCCAGATAATATACACATTACACAGATAAAACTGTCGACGTCTATTTAAATTGAACGCAAATAATTCAACGAGTCGGGAATGGTTTCTATTTCACGTTTGCAAGAAAAAAAACGAATGCTGCGAGCGCATCGTATAATATACAATATTACATATTTATACGTTGTATAAAAAATTGTTTTGTCAAAAACGGATCACTCGTCTCCATATATTTACTAAGCATCATTATATTATCACATAATAATAGAATATTGGGTTAATATCATAATTTTAATTATATTAATTACAAGTTATTTTATTTATTTATTCATGCATACGGCAGTTAGAAATTGTAATAATAGTAATTAGTATTATTATTATTAGATGACAACGACACGTGTCGAATAATTTATAACACGTAGGTATCATAAGCACGCAATATAAACAATTTATTTTTCTTACGACCGACAATGTTTAGGCTTTGGGTCAATACAACAGAGTTTATTGACCTAATTGCCAAATTGAAAGACGAGACGTACGGTTACTATTGACCTTCATTTATACATGTTTTAATTTTGACAAATACGTATTCAAAATATCAATACTGCAGTGTTTCTATTAGTGTATTGTATCTTTCACTATTTTACATAACAATAATGTAGACCAATGAAAAATATTTACTTATTATAGATTACGGGGAATGCACTATGAAAAAAAACCTGAAAGATAACATTTTATTAAAACATAACACCGTGCGGCCGTGAATTTTTTATGGTAGCCTCTTAATCCTGATAGTTCCGCCTGTATAGAGGCAAATAATATGTTATAAAACTCCACGATTCATCCATCATTTTATATCATCGGAAATTACAAAAAACGTGTACAACACACCCATAATGCTGAATAATATATTTTATAATTTTAACTAAAATACATTTTTTATTATTATTAACTTCATTTAAATTAATGTTGATGATAGAGTTAAATTACTCTATCATAAAACTTATTAATGTAGTGTTACAATATTACAACAATAATTAAAATAAAATATGTTTACATTTATATAATATTTTACTCTATTTAGTTTCTGGATTTGATATATTATATTTTTATAGCTAAATAATCACAGCAGAATTCGACAACTACAAGCTTAGTGATGTTCTACGTCAAGTTAATAATTGTAAATTAAATATAATAATTACTAGCTATATATGGCTAATATAAAATCAATATTCAATACATTGATTGTAAGTAAAAATTTGAAAATAAATATTAATACAATTTGACATTTCATTGTTATAAAATCAAAAATCGTTTACCTATCACAATACTACGTGAGTAAAAAATTAATAAATGTATTTACTTTATATTTTAAATAAAAATTCAATACGAATTTACAAATTTACACCAAAATAAACACACACACACACAAACATATACGTATATATTATATTGTATTTAATTAAAAAAAAATACCATAGGTAGGTAGAAAAAATTAAATCGCATTACAACTACTTTAAAACCGACCATGTAAACGGCAGGTTAGGATTTGTTTGATCGATAAAAATAGCAATAATTTCATTATTATATAATTAAAGAACGATAAAAAATTTTCTTATAGTTAGCTGATTATTACTGCAATGCCCTACGAAATACTGCAGGTAAATATTATAGATGTTAAATAAAAATATTCAGTTTCATATGTTAGTCACACGGCGTTACGAGTATGCAAACGCGCATCGCATTCGCGTAGAAGCCCCGAACACGTATAAGCACAATAATAACAATAATAATTCTCGTCATCCCACGCGATACAGCGTCGATGGCGAAACTATTAATACTACAACCCCACAACCGGGTAACGTTTCTATTTTAATTCAATCGGATCTGATTGGATCTGAAATGTATACAAGGTGATTCACTAAGCACACGTTTATTCAAAAACCATAAATTATTTATAATAATGATTTTAAATATTAGATTCATCTAACATATATTCTTATAAAATTATTTTTAAGGACTGTTATTCATCATATTATAAATATTTTCATAACTGACTACTCGTTCGGATTTTGAATTAGGTATATCAACATTAAAAAAAAAAATTATTTACTAAATAATTTATTATAGAAAATTGGGATTCTCGTTTGCAGTATAACAGTATTATATTAAGCTATCTAGGTTCTACATTGTAATAACTGCGTGGTTTATTGATAATACTAATAATTAGGGCCCGGATTTATATGCTCTAAAAACCTAAGAAATATGCACTATAAAATATGCATTTATGCTCTTATTTTATAGAAATATACCCTATAAAATAAAAAATACGCAAAAAATCGATTACAATTTTTTTTTTTTTATTATTATTTTTATATTATGTTTAAATAAATTATACTATATTTACAAACACGACGAAACAAACACGATTAATGTATGATTCACTAAAATTTACACAATAACAGATTACTACTTGTCCCGATATGTCTCAAATAAAATAAGAAAACGACTTCGTCAAATTACATGGATTATAAATATAACTATAAATACGTTATTTTAATAAAAATAACCAAAATATTACATAGGTATTATGCATTTAAAAACCGTATATATGCAAAAAAAAAATCGTAAAATACAGAAATATGCAGTACATGTCAAAAAATGACAAAATATGCAAAAATATGCAAAATAAAATTTTATATTTCGGACCTATTGATTACAAATCAAACTTGTAGCTTACCTAGCTATTTTTTGAACTATTCAGAAAAAACATGCAAATGCATATAAATCCGGGCCCTACTAATAATATAACATTATTAAAAATTTTAAATTAACTTTACGTACAAATTTATATTGGTTTATAGATCTGATGTCTAGTTTTATATGGATATAACCATACATGGCAAAAATTTATGAACAATTTAAATACTTTAAATGAAATTAAAACATTTGTTTATAGCCTAGATAGAGATATAAAAATGAAAATAATCATCGAACTTGTCCAATTACTTTGCCTTATATTTATGCCGTATATAGATATAATTGTATACATTATAATCCACCCAAGAAAACTGGTAAAAGATTAGAGAATACCTAAATTTAAACGAATTACAAAATAAATAAAATGTTTATATATTTTTCTTTTTATTATTTTGTACTACAGATTGTAAAAATTCTTAAGTAAAAAAAAATATTAAAATTAAATATACCAATAACGAGAGACGTTCTAGGCGGATACCTATAATAATAACAAATAATAATGCAAAATATGAAACATCATATTATTATTACCTACATAACATGCAACAGTCATCGTAAAGTTGCAGGTTAATCGGGTGCAACCCGACGGCCACGACCAACACATTCGCATTTCGACGGGTTTTCCAGGAATGGCTGTCAAAGCGTATATTGTACATAATAAAAACAGCTTTACGGTCGCGTTGTTATTATGCCGATAAAGTCTTCTCCCCTTCCTAAAAAACCTGCATGTAAAAGGACAACCGCGCGCGTTTGAGTCAATCGCTACTGTATAATAATATATTTCTAAACTTTATGTTGTTATATATTATGTATAAATGATTACAGGATATATTATATGATCGTGAATGCGTACCGTAGGAATACAGTGTGTTTTCTTTAAGCGATACGAAATATTTTTGTCCAATGACATTGAATTGAAAACGATTTTTTGAGAGAAATCTACGTGGAATACAGAAATATACATTTTTTGACAATATTTAATTGTTTAAGCTTTTTATTGTGCGCATATGCAATTTGAAATTTTTTGATAAAAATAGGTATTTCAAACATCAGATTTGGATAGACTTAATTTTTGAAAGTAATATTGATCTTTAAGCCATGGCTATAAAACCAAAATTAATCTAATGAGTTTAAGTCAGGTTTTTAATACGTGAAATCACGTGGAAATTTGGACTTGGAAAATCGTCGTAGGAAGAAAATTTAAAAATTCAATAATTTACTTATTTAAATTGATACTTAAGTTCATTGTAATTCAGTCAATTTTGGGTTTAATCATGCTTAAAAAATAAAAACAATTTCAGAAAAATTGAAAATGATTGTTTATGATTATATTCAAATAAAAGAGGAGAGCTCCCGTACATATTAATAATAACACGCTACTTGGATATTACTTATTATATTGTATTTTTTTTTTTTTTAATATTATCAATATCTTGCAAAGTGTAAACTTTCTTATAGATAACCAATTAAATTTCGAAAAAATCTATTTGAAGTTTACTTAAAATCAACTTTCTAATATTGTTTAATTAATTTTTTAATTCAATATTATTAACATATTTAAAAATTCTCAACACTCAAAATTTAAAAATCTATGAGTAAGTCCTATTTTAAATCAGTGGAAAAATGAAGTCTATGAAGTTTACTTAAAAAACGAACTTCATAACGAATCCTGATGTATTTTCAGAAATTTTATTCAATCACTTGAATAGTATTGCTATATAATTGGCATAAGATATAGGCCTATTTCGGCAGAAAACACAGTCGGGACACAATAAAAGGAAACACACTGTATATAATATATGTACATACATCGTGACGGTTTCTCGCGCCCGCGGTTATTGCGTCGCGTTTCCCGGGTTATTGCACCCTCCCCCTGCCACAACTCCGCCAACCCGTCTGCGCCATCGACGCTAACGGCTGTTTACCGACTGGCGGCGGTGACTTCTCAGAAACGCACTTTGGTCAAAAACTCGCGCGTCGCTGCACCCTTTATATAATATTATTATTATACGAACATAATATAATATACGTAATATACGTACACGACTACACGGTGTGTGCAATCACGGTAATAAAAACGATATAATATATATACGCGGGCACGCGGCCTATATACACACATCATCGGTGCAGTAAACTCATGTCCCCATGACCGTTACGGTCCTTGTATACCCCGTACACGATTAGGGGTGGTATACGGCTGTTGTTGTAATGTTGTGTAACTCGCGACATATAATAATATATATTTTATGCGATCCGGACTGGGCAATAAAAACGGAGATTTTAACGGGAAATTGCGCGCCCGCGACGCGACATAAATATTATATTTTACATGTTTCGGAACCGTCGTCGTTTTCTCTTTCGACTACATCGTGCAGATGCTATATGGATCGCGCGTACCTGAATCCATAATAATTATTGTATGTACAGTCGTTTCGTTCTGAAGAATCGTTTTACTTTATGTACACGCATAATCGTGTTTCTCGTGATTAAAATGAAAAAAAAATTCGTAGTAGGAACTACAGAAGTATTCCACCAATAAATAATTTTTTTAACATAATAATATTTATATTAATGAAATAAATGTAATTATCAACTTCTATAATCTATATGTTATAATTTTCTTGCTGCAACATTTTTCACGTTTCTGAACAATCAACATAATATGCGTGAAAAATGTTTAATTTCATATTTTTGAAATTATATCTATATTCCTATATAAATATTATACTCGTAATATATTATAATAGAGGTACATATGCACAAATTACAAATTGTAGGTACATTAATATAAAAATAGGTATTTCAATTTTTTTTAAACCACAGTATACATTACTCTATCAAGATAAATGAATACTATAAATAAACATAATTGTTCTGTATTAAGATATTGGTAATGCAAGTTTATTAGATCTTAATCCTTAAGAACTAAGTACCTACCTAATTTCAATATTTACTCTATTTAAACACGGTATATGTATGAGTATACTTATGGCCGACAATAAAACGAGAAAAAATTATTACTATCTTATCATGTTATCACAATAACGAATAATGTTAAATGGACACTGCCGATCGATCTATCTAAAGATTCCTATACCTTTTAAAGGAACAAGCGTGGTAAGAATCAATACAATGAAAATTTAGTTCAGATATCTAATTATTGTAATAATTTAAAATTTTGTAAATTTTAATTTATTTTATACCTAAGTTAAATCGTAAACTAAACAGTATTTTAGGTAGATACCTAATACAACTAAAGGGAACTTTTTTCCTTCGCACTGAGCCCTGTTTATTATATACATACAAAGACTATATCATATAACATCATGTAGGCCCAGACAAATTTAACGGATACGGGTATTATGAAATATGACGTGTGACAGTGCTGGCAAAAATTAACCATACACAAAAATCTATAATGTAACAAAATAAAGAATTCAAAGTATAATCAACAATTTTGTTGTGTCATGTTTACTAGAAAAAAATGGTTAGGACACCTTTATACTTAATATAATATACCTACGATATACTTTAATCGAAGAGCGTATACTAGTTAGTTGTTAACACATTGGGGCTATATTACAATGTCATGGGTGTAGTTTTTCAATACATTTGAATTCTATTTATTAATTATTTCAATATTATTTATTTTTTTGTTATATACCTTTTATTGAAATAACAATAATAACAATATTCGTCATATAAAGCAGTGTTTTAAAATTATTATTCAATATTATTGTAATTTAATATTATAAGTGATGAAGATACCACTGCAACCTTGAATTTGTATGTGACCACTTTGGTAGCTAGTACATTATAATGCGCAAACACACTTCGATCACACACACTGATACATCATCATAATATATTATTCTATCCAAATGTATGTAATATTATTATCTATGGATTTCTTGTGCTGGCTTTTTGGTGGTTTCATATACATAATAAACATACGCACAAGTACATAATATATGTATGTAATATAATATTATTATGCGACTGTCCGTGTCGCGGCGACCGGACGACGGACCAGCACCGATGCGTTGGGGTCTTGCGCGGGCGATAATAAAATACGTTCGACGGCCGGCGGCGCGCGACGGTGTGGTAACGATGTCCTCACGCCGGCAATAAAAACAAAAAAAAGATACCGAATAGAGACAAAAAAAAAAAGCCCCACGCGGGACTATAATATTATTATATTGTGTGTGTGTGTGTGTGTGTGTGTGTGTGTGTGTGTGTGTGTGTGTGTTTGCGCGTGTATATATTATATAACGAGCGCGCGAGCAAAGGCGGTGGCGGACGGTTAGCGCGCGGTACACGTATTGTGACTTACGCTCATAATAATATATGTGTACGTTAGTCCGTATAGTCGTATAATAATATCGGCGGCGGCGGCGGCGGCGGTCAGTGCCGGTCGTCGCGGACGTTATATATACGCGTTTTATTACGGACACGCCGCGAGCCGTATGACGCCACCCCTTCGTCGTCCCATCACTATACCTCTTCCTTTGGGGGACCGTATATTATGTAATATGACGTATATATGTATTCATTACATACACATAATATAAACACGTGTATATATATAAATATACGCGGCCTTTGACGACGAGCTTTTTAATTGATCCTGTATTGAACCCGACCGATACTTGTATATATACGTCTCTGTCCCTAGCAGAACGTGCGGTGCAACTGCCAAAAAAAAAAAATTATCCTAAAAATAACAATAAAAAATTCCCATAAAAAAAGCATAACATATATTTTTATTATAAATAATTAATAAAAACATACTATTTAAATAATAGAAGGTGCTTTTGATGAACTGTTTCTCTACTCGCGACCATCAAACCATATCTGCAGCGTCACTATCTATATAGTATCACGTTTACTCATTGTAAATTAACATTCAATGAACGATGAAAAAAAAATTCCAATAAATAATAATTATTATTATTGAATGTGTGGACAGACAGAGAAATGTACGTTTGCACAATTACGAAGTTTACTATTTTTTCATCGTAATCCACCACCGTAAACACCAATCTCTTTAATGTATAAACATATAATACATTACATACACACACACACACACACACACACATAATAGACATCACCAATCAGAGTAGGTCAGTATATTAATGAGGAACACTTTTTGAAATTAAATTTCACTTATTTATCATTTCACACGTCTTATGGGGATTGTCGAAGTATACTCCTTATTTCCTAAATAAAAAATTTTCAAATTGCAATCGGGCTTAAAAGTGTAAATATTTGAATAATAATTGTACTCTGAGAATAAAATTCTTATCAATTTAAGTTAACGATGGTACGCGTATGTCTGTTGATTTAGCATATATTACAACGACTTAATTGATTTAAAAATATACGTTTAAATCGTTTAATATACATTTCCGTCTCATTTTTTTTAAACGTCAGTTTTAGTTACACGTAATTATTATATAAAAATGATAAATTTTAAATAATATTATAAATACCGGCGCAACCCATTTGCGCCCGAACCCATTTATCGTAGCCCATTTGCGCCCGATTCAGATTAGGTGAAAATCGTGTAACGTTGCCATTTATTGAGTATTTTGGCGTAATGGTGTGTAACTATAAAATCTAAAATAATACTTGATCGTTTCCAAAGCTAATCGAAACCAATATTAATTATTATTATTTAAATAATATTATTGTAATTTAATTATTTTTTGCATTATTAACATTCTTATTATTGACTAATATATATTATTAAGAGGACGCCATACCCGCATGTGTTGTCTCTGTCTTACAAGTACGTAACATAGCAAATTTACGCTAAGCAGATCACGTTTAGCTCCGTCAATTTAAAAATTAGAGTGAATCGACCTATTATGAAACTTGATGGTAAGATAATTATCTGTGTTTGTATGTTGGTTTTTTACAATTATTAAATTTTTAAGTGAGTTATGAGCATTTTTAATTTACGCTATGTTATATACGCATAACTTGTTAAAAAATTGAACTATCGTAAAAAACCAACATACAAACACAGATAATTTTCTTACCATCAAGTTTCGTAATAGGTCGATTCACTCTAATTTTTAAATTGACGGAGCTAAACGTGATCTGTTTAGCATAAATTTGCTATGTTACGTACTTGTAAGACAGAGACAACACATGCGGGTATGGCGTCCTCTTAATTTGAATTATTTATTTTGGTTCTGCATTTTATGCATTTTTAATAATATTTAAAATTTATATATATATAATAATTATACAACAATATTATAATATATTATAATATATATATATATTATATATTATTATTATATTGTAATTGTATTTATTAATTATTTTGATTTTACGTAAAAATATTTCTATTTGAAATTTATAATTTAATGCAATATAAATAATATTTATATAGGTACCTATACATATAACATGCATACTGTGTATTGTTTAACATTATTTTTAAAATTATTACTTTTTATTAATTTTGATTTTACGTAGGATTTTTAAATTTTAAATAAACAACTGCAACGTTGCATGCAAAATGGGCGCATTTGGGCTATAAATCGGGGTGTTAAGTTTTTTATTATGGGCGCAAATGTCCATAACCCTCGGGGCGCAAACGGGCTGCTCTTGGGCGCAAATGGGCTACAGCCATAAATACAGGTTATATCACGTTGACCGATATATTTCGTCAATAAATCGGGTTTATCTTTTATGTATAGGTAACGATAGAGACTATATTGCAATTTAAACATGAAAATGATAAAAATAGAGCAATTTTACCTTACCTGGTATTAAATATCAAACAATTTTTATTCGAAATTATTCTGTATAGTTTATGTAATTTTTATCGCACTATACAAACTAACATTTTTCTTGTCTGCAGTACGGTAAGTATCGGGAACTGGGAAAGTAGGTACGCGCGACCTACGGCCGTAACCACGACCGCACCCGTTTGTTATCTTTGTGCGAAGACTTAAATTAAACGAATTATATTTTATTCGTTAGCAGCTGCTATATTCAGTAACTTTAATATGACAATTTAATACATATACTATATATAAACCGTAGCCAAAGAACAAATAACACGAGCGAGCTGTTGACTTGTGAACTATTATAATAATGGACTGCAACATCTCCTTCCTACTAATAATAAATTATCAGTATTAAAGAGAAATCGTAATAAATCATTTAAAAAGAAATGATCTACTTTTGTTTAAACTTTTCCCGGGGAAATTTTAACTGTTGTGTTATTCTTGCCGTTTAAATGTTATATTAATTTATCGTAAGCAATTTCAACAATTTTTCTGATTTATCTTTAGCCCACTGACATGTTTGATGCATTTTATTTCTAAACTCAAATCTTTAGCTTATGATTTATGTTTAAACGGTCAAACGTTTGTTACTTTTATAAACCTTTGAGCCAACCTCAATATTAAAATACGTATATTTTTTTATCGACAGCTTAAAAATACCCCTATTAAAATTAAATGCATAAACATAATGTACAAATACTAGACTAAAAATCTGTAGGATTAGAAATATCAATATTAAATTATACTCATATTAACATAATTTATTATACTAACAGGATTAAGGTGAAAAATATTTAGAAGGACTAAGCCTTCTTAAACTGCCTAATTTACGCCTGTATGGTGAAATTAATTTTTATAAGAAGTTATATAAATGTTAACCCTTGAAAAATACTATTACATATTACAATTATGTGCTTATACGTATATTGTAAAATATTGAATATTTTGTTTTCATATTTCTTATTTGATACATCAAATATACAAATCATTTTAGAATTCTGTAAATAAATCCAATATTGTTATTACTTATTATCTCTATATATGCATAAAGTATACTAAGGTACACAGTTTCTACATAGGCAAGGCATGTTTATTAATATTCATATACAAATGGATATTTTTGCTTATTAATATTCTCGTACTATCTGAATAATTAAATTTCAAAAGTATGTAATTTATTTACACCGTATTGTTTTATACATTAATAAATCATAGTTTTATGTCAAAGTTAAAATAGTATTAATATTTTTACGAACGGAAAAACGTAATTTATAGTGTAATAAATATATTATGCTATATCGCTATTGTAAATGTTATCTATACACAGGCGCATAGCCATCTCATGTTTTTTGAAAACCAGTGCAAGTTTTGAACTTTCACTAATGTGTTATACTTAAGCTTTTCAAGACATCGTACACAAACCAAGTGTTTAAACCCTTTTCATGTAAATGGAGATTAAACAACATATTTCAAGGACGAAAACTTTTTTAATTCACATCGTAGATTATATTTAAATTGCGTTCAAAGTTTATATTTTTAATTTAGTCCAAAAGTGCTTAGAGCCACGATTATTAATGCATGGTCGTGTATGATTTTACTAGACCATTATCGACGTGTAAGCAGCTCGTGTGTGTGTTCTACATATATTGTGTACATACCACGCAGGTACTTTTACATAAACATACAATACATATGCTGTGTTTAAGAGTTTACACTATACATATGTATACAATTTATATATATTATCGTGAAAAGCCCGAGGTAAAAACGATAAATCAAAATAGTAAATGGCTTTGGTTTGGTTTTTATTTTTTTTAATTAAAGCGTGGCGTTTAAAGATGGATACCGCGTGTATAATAATAATACGCACATGGCACGTGAATACCACGCTAATAACAGTATTCGTAGTCGACGCGAGGATCGTTAGAAAATTTACCGATGCGGCGGCAGGGAGTCGCAAACAAATCCTTCCGGTATCCGTTTGTGCGAAATCTTCGGGCTTCCCGTTTTCACTGTGCAAAAGAACATTATAATACGATCTTCTCGAGAAAATCGATTATTATTATTATTTTTTTTTTTTACTAACAAATTTCTCATAAATATTAAAAAAAACATTTCTGTTTCGGGGTCCAAGAGTTGACCCACTTTTTTGGGGACGGTGTTTATTTATTATCAGCTGTGGTTCACGTACATTATTATGTGAGCCAGATATTTCGGTCTCCGGCAGACGCGCCTAGCCAGACAAACGTTCGATAACCCCTATACATCATATATACATTTTACTACGGACCATAAGTGGCGGGGATATGGGTTACCCTCATATAGTATTATATTATTATGTGCTCCACTCTCCCGAACGCCGCGATACACATGACACATAACAGTCCTCACTGCGAGCATCTCCCTCGTCACCTCTCCCTCGAGTATATTATTATTATTATTATCATCTTCACAATCATTCTCTGGTTTTATAAATACACGTACACTCACGCATTGCGGTCGCCAACGACGTATATAATAAGCAACGTTTATGCGATCCGAGGGCAGTTTACGTGTCTCGCTGTAAAAATTTGCGGCGGCGTCGTCGTCGTCGGAGGCGGCGACGACGACGCCGGGCAATCGATGAGAGAATCGTAGTGGCTGGGAAAAATGACATTGAAAGCTGCTTTCCGAAAAAGTTTATAAGGTCTTCATCTGTGTACGCCGGGACTACCACTGTCGTTATCTGACTATGCTGTACATCAAATAGTTTCCTTTTATTTTTCAGTTATTTTATTTGATATTTTTTTTTTTTTTTTGCAAACTCGAAAAGGATAACTTTTATTTTATAAGTTCCGCTGATACGTTATAGTAGTCATGGTTACAGTCAGTGAATAGCGATGAATGAAAAAAAACCTAAACTTAATATTCGGAAAAACAAAACGATATATATTATGTATAAACTGTATGGATATAATATATGTATACGTATGCACGTACACACACATCTAGCTTGAAAATTTTTCTCGATAATCGGTGACAAAATTATATTATAATGTGCTATACGAAGAAATCGATAGCTGGACAGCCGTTTTAATTCAATAAACTACAGATAATTCCAATTTTAACTAGTCGTATATTTACTTTTTTAGTGATTAGAATCTAGTTTTTGTAAAATAAGATTAAAAGTGGGTTAGGAATAATTTTAGCTTAGAAAGAATCTTCCCATAAATGTTTCAATGATATTTCATATTTTTTATTACTGGCCTGGCTAAAATTTTCGAATATTTCGATGCGCTATCCTGCTGTTGTTTTTTGGATGTAATACATTTTGTACTATATTTTTAGGTAATGTTTTTTAATTTATCAACACAACTGAGGTTTTTGGGTACCCGAGTATTATGATATTACAATAAAATCAATTTAATTTTTAAAAGTTGTGTATTTTAGAGCTTATTAATTTTCTATTTTAATATTGAATCTTTTCCTAACGAATTTTTTGATATTCATAATTTTTAGTTTAGACGAAATACTACATGAGAAAAACCAATGGAATATAAGATTTGGATGAAGAACTAAATCGGTTGTTTTAGTAACTAAATTTGATCATACATAAGAGCAAAGAGCATTCAATAAAAACGATTCTGAGCTGAGATCCATGGTAGGTAAGTTAAAAAGTTCAAGGTTGCAAATGGATGATTGCTTACTTTTTATATTTATATTTATTTGTTTAGTTTATAGCGATTTCATTGGAAACTATTTGATGATATTTTAGAATTTATCTTCAGTTTGCAAAATATGAAAATACAGCATTTTGAACTTTAAAAAATTCATAAAATAATATATTTTTTAAACACGATAAATAATACTTTTGCTAAAATTAAAAAGGAACAACGGTTAATAGTTTTGAATTTTGATAAAATATAAATATGATTTAAAAATTATTACATTTTAATTTAGATTCTGAGCGCAGTAAATATGTGTATTGGTTTTACAATGATGTGTGTTTTTAATGTTTTTATTTATCTTTCATTACGATTTATATATTTGCTCCATCACTTAACTTTAATTTTAATAAATAGGAAAACCATAAAGTTTATGTTATTAATATGAATGAATCAAAATGCTTGAAAAATTGATTCAATATTTTTCAAAAGAATTGTTCTAATAGTAATTTAAAAATATTTAAAATTAATTTTTCTTATTAAATTATATTTTAATATAATTGGATATTAAAACGTAAAATAATTTAAAAATCGATATTTTTTTATTACCTACCTATAATCAAAATTAAATTATTGTATTGTTTTCTAGGATAATATTTATTATAGAATGTGTAATCTAAAGTACCTATAATTACAATTTTTGAATCAAACATTTTCAACATTATCTTTTTTTCATACGATTTCAAATAAAATCTGAAATATAGTTAAGTCGTTATCGCAGAAAAATAGCAACCATGGTTTATGTTAAAGTGTTGGTGAATTGAAACTTCAGGATTTAAAAGAAATGTCATTCCAGTTAAAATAAAACATAAAATTTGTGAATAAAATCTTTAGGACACCAATTGTTTTAGTTTTCAAAAAACTTTTGTTCTTACTATTAAGTCTTGTTCAGGCCAAATCGAACTCAGCATTTATGTATAAGGGAAATATTGAAATTAATTCAATAACTTTTAACATTTGTTCAAACTGTATAGTGTATAGGAGTACCTTATGACCATTCACCTTTCATTTTATAAATTAAACACAATTTTATAATCATACCTATTAATATGTATGTACCTATATTTAAATTTTAAATATATAATAGAAAACGAATACGTGTTGGATGTATACAAATAAATTTAAGAAAATTAATTATCTTATAAATTTAAATTTTCACGTCACTTTAAACTTTAAACATATTATAATACCTACCACAAAGAAAAGTTGTTGAGCTTAATAATAAATCAGTATTTTAAATTCAACGCGAGATGTACATATTATATAAACAGTGCATCGACATTGAACAATGTAGCCTTTAAATTTTTACTCCAAATACATATATAAGGTTACGTATTAAATATTAATTTTGTAAATCCAATCTCTCGAGTAGTACACAGAAAATAAGTAAGCAGGATCAAAAATTATTTGTCCATCTTTGAGGTCACCGTGTCCGATATTATTCCAACAGTAATATCACATTACAATGAAATAAATGTATTTATTATGTTAGAATAAAATAAAGTTCTAGAAAAATATTTACTAACGTCTAAAAATTTCAAATAGTAATTTAAAAATATTTAAATATCAAGGTTTAAAAGAACTTTAAAAATAATGTTTTTTTAAAGGCACCAATTATTTTCAAAAATAACCATCATAATATATCATTATTTAATTTACATGAAAACAAAAAAATGAACATAAATCGCTAACATGCAAGACTATTTTGATTTTTATTTATTGTTTAACAAACTGTACTGTAATAATACTCATTATATTGATTTTACGCACACGCATTTATATTTTTTTGTGCAAACAACTTTTATAAAGAAGGTAATACAACGCAGTTGTGATATTTTTTTTTTACTTTTAAATGTGTAAAATACGATTATAATATAATATGCAAGCATAATATTATTTTTAAGATTAAAATGATAGTTACCTATATTATATACAAGGTACGATTTGTACTTTTAATTAAAATATGTGGGTAGTACATATTATTATATAATTTAAACAATTTATACAATGTTAATAAATTATCAATAAGTCTTGCATGTAAAAATTCAATTTTATTTTCTAAGATTTTCTATTGCACATAGAAATTTAAGGAATGTATGAAATACATTATTGTATTATAGTATTTCAATTATTATCCTTCAAAAATAAATTGAAACGATTTGATACAATATTAACTTGAATATTTTAATATATTAAACAATTCCATCATTATAGAAGTAATACAATATTGTGATTTATAGTGTACTTTGTATTCATATAGAGAAAAATAATAATAATAAGCTCAAATTAAAATTAAAATTATTTTCATTTATAGGTATTTATACTTTTAAAAATATAATAATTTTTGACAAATTTAAAATCGTGTATTGAAAAGTTAAAACCAAAATTGAAAAAAAGAAAATGAATTCAATATTATAAACAGTAAAACTGAAGTTAATTAAAAACAATTATTAAAAGCATTTACAAACTATAAAATGAATAGAAATTTATTTAAATAATTTTTTTTTTCAAATCATTAAAAATAGTCTAAATATTCTAATGCGTAATATAAATAAATTTACTATTAAACTAATATTGAATCATACCGTTGTAATTATGTAGTTCAATAAAATATTTTTGTTTATTATTAGCTAATTAATATTTTATTATATCTGATGAAATAAATAATAATAAATAATGAAAATATCAAATTACATAGATGAAAAGTAAAAAACGTATTTAACATCAAAATTAACTGAATTCTAAAGTCTGAAATGTAAGAAAATGAACTTAAATGGATATCGAAACGAAAAGGAAAATCATATTTAAACAAATCGATTTTATTTCATTAAATTTCTGATTTAATAAAGTGGTCCAAGCGTTACATTCTGTTCAAGATATCCAACAGATATACTATATATATAATATTATTACAATACATAAATATAATATTGAACCTATGTAAAATATAAAAAAGCCATTTAATTATACTTTACAATTTTCTGCAAGTATCTAATGTAATAATGTAATATTCTGTGTTTATTAAAATTAAATATATTTGACGGTTGTTATTTTACTATACATTTGTTTGACAATTATTTTCCTGGAATGTCACGTGAAAATTAAAATAAATATACCAAGAGAAAATTTACATATATATGACAATCGAAAATGTATCACGATATTAGCGGAAATTGAATAAAAAAAGGAAGAAAGAGAGAGAGAAAGAAATCGTACCTCATAGTCTATTTAAGGTCGTAATGATTGTGTAATAATTTAATCGGATGGCGATGATTATTATTAGACTCCTTTTAATAATGTTTTATCAATAGTCGCGACTTGGCGAGTACGTGTGGAGACGCGTATAATAGGTACGTCGACACGACGTCTCAGCACAAACTATAATAATATATAACATTACATGTACAATGTACATAATAACACTGCATAGTATAATGGTGTGCATACACATAATACGATATTATAGGCAGGCTTATCGGTTTAGGTTACTTTTTCGCGATACTTCCGTCACTGCGCAGACACCTCACATTACACCGCTGTGACCGTTTACAGCCCTATGGAGAACGTTTTCAGACCGAACACCCCACGGCCACCCTACACGGATATCGTTATACACGCCGCGCGTGTATATGTATATACAATATATATATATATATATAATAATATACATAATATGCATTGCGCAGTGTGTGCGAGTGTATGTGCAGTGTGGGTATATGTGCGTGTGTATGCGAGAGCGCTATAAAAAGGACGTCGGACAAGTGGCCCAAGTCGTGCGAGTGTGTCTGCAGTGTGCGTGCGTCTGCGAGGTCTCAGACACGATCGATGGCAAGTGGCTCCAGTGAAAATCCCTTTCCGCCGAGTGCCCCACTTTCCCAGTCGTCGCGGCCCCGCCGCCCTCCCGCGACCCATCTCCTTGGCTGCGCCGCCACCGTAGCCGCCGACGTCCCGTTCTCCGTCACTCACCCACCACTACAACACCGTAACACCCCGCCACGGCACGCAAAACATTTTCATTCCAATCGCTTATCTTTCCCGCCTTTCTGTGCTCAACGACGGCCGACTTCGTCCACCGCCGCCACTACTACATTATACGCTGCTTCTACACACACACACACATATATATATATGCAATATACATATTATATACTACCATCCCTATACGCGCGTCTCTCCCGTCTCGTGTGCTAATATTATATCGTTTCATCCTTCGTTCGCGGATACATCCTCGCTGTTCCCTATATCATCGCACTGTCGAAAAAAAAACTTATTATAACATACTCATAAAAAGTTTTCCCTTTTTTTTTTTTTTTTTGTCAATCAGGCACTTCACGTTAACTTGACGAGTGCAGCATTGAATGAGACATACCCTCGCCAATTCCAAATCGAAAGTCACCACGCGCGTTTGTTTATTTTCGAAAAATACGAGATAAGTGCTCTTGCAGCACTGCAGGACCGTATAACCAAAGAGTCTATAAGTATTGCACCTATTCCCACATAGCCCAAGTACAGGTTCCCTGTACACCAAAATTATTTGATGAAATATTCATTAACGATATTTTGATAAAACTTTATAAACAACGTAAATTATTCATTCACCTACATAATGATAGCATCGGTTGAAGTATTTGAATGCAACTCAGCGGTTTGTAAATCGACATTTTCCTGCTTAACACAAATCAAACATCTATAAAGTCAATTAATGATTGACTTAGCCTAACAATCTTGATATTTGATTCAAAACGGAGACAAATGTTAATATTGAGAAATTTTTGTAAGATCCAAATAGGAAATTATAACTGTATTAAATATTAAGCATATATATGATATTATTATATATAATTACCCAATTTTCATAATTGTACCTACTTTAAACGATTTAAATAAAATCCATAGATAATTATAGCACCAGCTATCATTAAAGCATATTCTAAATAATATTATCAACAATAATAAATTTATCTAAAATATTAGGTTCTTCAAATTTTTTTTTCAATTTCTATAATGTTTCCACCTTTAAAATGTTTATTGCTCCCCCTTTGACAATGTGGCCTGGCTACGGTTCTTCTGCAGTATTTGTTGTATATTGACGGAGACTATAAAGTAATATTATATTACTGTGTTGGTATTATATTTAACTAGTAATTATGACTGCAGCGATATGGACGATGACAAATTTCTAAATGTAATATCGCACATAATATTTTAATGATATAGTCATGCTTATATCATTATCGTTGTTATTATTACTATAACATTTGACGACTCGACGGTGCACGTTGAAAAACGTGTCTGGTTTCATCATAAAACCAATAATCATCGATTATGTTTCGGATGTGTTATTTTATGCACACTAGAAAACGTGGAATATACATTATATAGGCCATTAAATGTACTGCGAGTCTGCGAACGACGAGAGGAGGCATCAATGGCGGTGACTATGTCAACGGTGCGAGTGAAACATATATATATATATATATAAATATAGGTTTGCCGTATAAAACTAATGTGAATCCATTAAATCGTTTGGTCCGCGTATTTTATGTGTTCTTCGAGTTAATCAATATATACAGTACACATACTATTACATAAATATATACTTAAATCCTGTACGCAATTCAGTTGTGCATGTGTGCTGTGCACGCTGCAGAGGGAGGACCATATCGTCAGACTCGTCTTCATTATCGCCACCGTTGTGTGTGTCTCTCTCTCTTTCGCTTATAATAATATTATAGCATAATGTCTATATTTTCTATACAACTTTCTTAATACTATTATCCTAACGTCTAACACTAACATAAATGTTTAGTCGCGACATTTTTGTAGTCCATTTAGGAATACAGTGATTACGAACCACAGAGGAGTTAAAAAATTAGCATATTCAATTAGATACAACGGATATGCATGGAATGAATTTGATTTGTTCGTGGAATACACAATACACATAGAACACTTATTATAGGTAAATGCCTACTATTAAATCAATTTAAAATGTTATTATTTTATATCATAATAATACTACTTTAAATAGTCTAAACCTTAAAACTAAAAATTATAAGCATTTGAAATCCGATAAAAACTTTGAATAACCCCGTATTATAAATACAATAAGAACATCACACATTATTTATATGTCGGGAGGACGATTCTAATTCGATTAGATTGCACACGACATTACGACGTCATTGCGGCGGCGTTTGCAGTAGACTACGACACTATAAGTGTACTTTAATAATATATATATATATATAAATTTATATAGGTACGCGGCAGACTATATTATTATATTCAAATGAACTACGCACTACGGTTGCCGCGAGGGCGGGTGAGACTGCCGTTCAGTCAGCGGCGCGAAGACCGGTCCAGCACACATTACGCGTTTTAAATGAGACGTCAACGGCAATGTCGCTAAACATACTTATACTATAAATGTAATAAAATAATATTCACAACACGACTGTGACGCAACGTGGATAGTCGTGGTTGGCATAAATAAACAATATTTTTTCGCACGAAATGTTAAAAAAATAATATTATTCGCGTCCTAAAAAAATGATGTTTTATACTTCATTTATCAATTATCTGTATACGGTTGGTCCACTTCTCTTATTTTTTTTTCGACGATCGTTAAAAAAAATAATACAATAATAGTATAATGGGAACTTTATTATAAATATAAGATATTTTTGATACGATAATACATTTCTGATTGAAATGTAAAACAAATTATTTTTTATAAAAAATGTATTATTATTATAATGTTTGTAAGTAATTTATGACAACTTTTGTTGAATAGATAATAAGAAAAATATTCATATGTAAGCAATATCATATTGTAAATTATAATTTAAAAGACATAAAGATAATTAGATCCAGAAAAAAACTGGAATTAATCAAATACTTATATACATTACGACTAGCTGAACTGCCCGACATTTTCCATGATGAAAAAATTGTCACTCATTTACTCAGTGACTAAAAATGAAATGTGTCTTGATTTTAAACACGGTGGGGTGCAGAGGCGCACATTGTTAATTAAGTAGGTTGATAAAATATCATTAATTTTATATTCTAATTGTGGAGTTTATAAGCTATCGTTAGTTTTGTAAAGATAAAAATTGATAGGTACCTTAGTAATATTAATCAGAATAACTCATCTTTATGTCTCTAACAGAAAAAATATAGGACTTTAATATAATCTTGTAATAACCTTTAGACCTACCCACCCTTAATTCGACTTTGTCGCAAAATCTGTTCTTATATCTGACGTATCTTACCTATAAATTACATATCTGAGGAACGTCAACTTCAAAGGTCAAGCAGTTTATGAGATTTTGTTTTTAGTAAAAGAGTGAGTAAGAGAATGAATCTTTCGTTTATTATAATATATAATAAAAACAGTGTAAATAATTTATTTTTTAGTTAAAAGCGTAAGGTATCTTATAAAATATGATACAAATGTGTTAAGTTTTCAAGGAATTTTAAATTAGTACCTATTAAATAATTATCATGTATGATTGAGAAATTTAATTTGATATGTCAGTGAGTATTTTAGATCTTGTAATCTCGTATATGGTATATGTATTACAACTAAACGTTAAACAATAATAATAACGTGTGTACTTTTATATAAAATATAATATAATTATTATTATGCCTACATGATTATTTATCAATACGTATAAATAACTTTAGGTTAAACAATATCGAGGAAATTTAAAATCATAATTATAAATTATATCTATATTAATTCAATAAATTTAATATTTTAAATATTTTACAAGCTTACAGCAATATTATTTGTGTAATTATATAGACAATTGATAAAATACTGATATAATAATAATTAAAATTATTGATTGGTCAGTAAATATTATTTACTTACATTAGTTACATTACTTAATTATTAACTTATTATAAAGGATTTACTGTGTAACCTGGAAGCATAATTATTTATTTCCACAATTTCCACAAATTATAATCATCAACTTATTTAAAAATCTAATTTCAATCTTGAAACATTTTTGAATTGATTTTAAAGAGTTGGGTACAATAGTTACGAAATCGGTATAACTTTAAGTCTACAGTTGTGTGCATGAGCACAATAAAGTCAAATTAACGATTTACTCTGATAGTGAAAACCTATATCATTGCTCTTACTCACAACGTTTCATCGAAATCTAAGTAAGTTTTAGTATAGTTAAATCTAAGTGCCCTTCAAAAAATAAGTGTGGTTATAACAACAACCAGCCGACGTGTGACGATTATTATCATTATTATTGTTATTGCTGTTGCCGACTGCAGCATTCGTGGTAAAAATGAAATAATAAAACATAATGGGCTCGACAGAATGCGTTCAGCGTGAACAGCCCAATGGAAACCGCAAACCGCGTGGTGTGCGCGTGTGAGACGAGAAAAATCTTTAGCTTCATACACGGCCGTTAAAATTCCTCGCGTCATACTATAGTACACTACAGTATACGGCATTATGGCTGCGTGGGCGCCGCCGCGCGCCGTCGAAAGAGGAGTACTATACACACGCGTCTTACTGTATGTTATATTATTATATGTGTTTATGTGTGAGTAGATGGTATACCTTTTAAGTCGCTTGCAGACAAACAATATACTTATACACTACGGTGGCGTAATTTTATGTACAATAAAAATATGGAAAAAAAATAATAATAATAAATTGTAATATATAAAACGAAAACAGGTTCTATAATACCGTTCGTATTGCATGAGAGGCTAGACGGACTTTATGGAGAATGACTCATTATATGTATATTATATATACCTATATTTACATGTATGTAGGTACGCACATGTCTATGCTTGACGTTTCTTTTTTTTTTTTTTTTAAATATGCCGTTTATATGCAATATGCACTATAATATTATAATATTATAATGCTTGACACAAATATATTTGTATTTATGTATAATAATATAATATATGAGATGACAACGCGTGTTTTAATAAAATATCGTAATATGTCTGCACACGGGACTGTACTTGTTTAATGATTTGTGCACTAAATATCGTTGAGCATAAATACAACGGGTCATCCATGCGTGTAGTGAATTTCAATGGTTTTTGGCATAACAACGTCAGTGGTTTAGTAGGTATAACTAATTAGTAATAATGGTAAACAAAATAAAAAAATGATATTAATTATTAATTTTGTATAACCTGAAATGCGTTTAATTTTTATAATAATAAAACTATTTCACTATTATACGCGTAATTTAATTTTATATAATTTGATATTAATTGAGACTTAAAAGTATTCGTTTTAACAAATTAATTATATATATAATATATGTAAGTATAACGTTAGGAAGTCATCGTTTCCGCCAAAACTATTTCTATATATAGTCAACTCGCGATATAACGAAAATCTCGATATAACGAATAAAACTACCGGTCCCTTGAAAATATCTATATAATTCTTTATTTTGATGTAACGAACTTTCGATATGACGAATTTTTTTCTCGGTCCCTTGAAATTCGTTATATCGCGAGTTGATTGTATTGAGATATAGAGTTTGAGAACCCCTAGTCTATCTGCAGTGCTATCGATCATCGATTTGAGATAAACCATTTGATATTGAAAATATATAAGAGATAAATGATTTTACGCGTATTTATTCCTATGTGTTATAAATAAATATAAATTGAACTGACCTATATCTCGTGGAGGAAGTGTAAAAATGATTCAAATTTAATTCAAATTCTAATTTTTGAGCTTCAATCAGAAAATTATGTTAAACAATTGTTTGGGTCAATGAGAACCGCTTCCTCGTGATGGCCCTTGACTAAATCTAAATGGTTATGAAACTATAATTTAGACAAGTAGGTAGCAATAGATTTGGTGGAAAGGATACTTGGCGAAACAAAAATCAAAATTTTTGGCGGGAACTTCTAACCCCATTAACTACGTTGTACGTTTTAAACTGTAATAGTTGAATTCATAGTACCTAATTATAAATGAAAGATAAATTGAAAGTTTTTTTTTTTAGTCAAATATTACATTTAAAATTTAGCTATATCATTTTTTTTAATAATACTGAAAAACAACCAATTGAGAACAATGAAATGTTTTTCAACAATAAATATATCATAGGTCTATTTAAGATATCGTACGATATTCAAGAATGTTTTTAGTCTTGAAAATGTGTAATTAAAATATATAATATAAATCATCAATACAATATATTCCACGCTAACAATTAATAACAATTATCAAAAATGTGAGATTGAATAGAACTAGATTAAAACTGATTTCAGTAAGTCGGGAGTATTTAATTTAAGACAATAACTTTAATTATGTAGTTAAATTTTAATAGAAAACAACGAGATAGGCTTCTATGAAATTAAAATTTATTCTTGAATACCGTGTGAAAATTCGATTCAAGATGTAGTAATTCCACTGTAAGAAAAAAAAGAAACAATGAAACATTTATAAAAGTGTACATTCGTGTCCAAAATAAAATAAAACTATATCGATAAATACTTATATTTTTTAGAAATTATATGAATACAATAATTTAATAGCTACGAATAAATATTAAATTAGATTAAAAATTTGTACCTAACCTTAATAATATTTGACATTACTCATTATCAAATGTTTTTAAACGTATATGTTATACAAATTTAAGATTTTGTTATTTTTAAAATGTAAATGTGTTTACGTTTTGTCTTACTAAAACATAACTGAGACAGCAAAGCGTAACATCACTTAGGATAATGATAAAATTATGTAAATTAGTTAATCTTTTATATTAAATTGTTAACTTATTATAGATGGTTCTGCTGTAAGTAGAAGTTTTTAAGAATACAATGTTTATTGTTCACTTAAATTGTATTCAAATTTCTAAACAATCTTTATAATTAAATTATACAAATAACTTACTAACCTTAAGAGTTAAAGCTATACTTCATTACAACTAATAAACTGATGTATTTATGCCAGCTATATGGATTAACCCAAAAGGTGTTATAATAAAATGGGGCCAACCATTAAATATATTTTACAAACAGTGCTTGTATATCTGTAATATGCTTGTTTATCATTATTTTAAAATTATGAATTTTATTATCTCGTTATTAAAATTGAATTTAAATATAATTACTATTCAATTATAATGTCTTTATTTTTTATTATTGTATAAAATAATATAAATTATATTATTAAAACATGAGAATACATAAGTAAGTATAACAATTATTTCATAGTTTGATTTATCTTTTAAAAAATAATAATAATAAAAAAAAAGTAACTACTTACAAATAAAATAAGAAAGATTCAGAAGTTAAAATATTTCTATACTTACAAAAGCTAATAATAATTTATGCGGTGAGTATTTAACAAAAAAAAATAAATAGCTCCATAATAATAAACAATAATAATAACAAAGTTCCATAATAATAAACGATCCGAGATTCAACTTTTTGAGTTAAATTAACAGTATGATATGTAATATTGTTTATAGAATATATATATATGCCTAAGTGCTGTACGTAATAAAACAGCACAGTCAACAATATAACACATTATTTATTACTTAAAATAATATTATATATGTTTCATAAGAATATACTATTTAAGTGCATTTATCTAATTAAATATGATTATGGCACTAAAAATAATTTTAAGATATTTTGTTTATTTATCAAAATTGAACCCTTTTCGAAAGAATATCAAATTAATTAACATTTCTTGTACTATACTTATTTTATACTTCATCAACTCATGTAAGGACGTAAAATATTATAATTTGGGTAATATAAGTTTATACATTTTAATATATTTTAATAATATTAAAAAAGAACGAAATTTATTTTGTACATTAAATATGAACAGATAAAAATAGTAAGAACCTAGGCCAACCGCAGGAAGAGGAATATTAGATTGATGCTATAATAATATAATGTAGATGAATACATATAATATATAAAAGTTTTTAAGTAGCATTAAAATCTGAAATGTGTACAGTTCGATTTATCATTTTACGTGGTGTAAGAAATTGATGAAGAACAAAACAGCCAAGAATTATTAACAGTTAGGAAACTGTGACGAAAATATAAAATAATTACAATTTTTATTGCAATTTTCGAATATCCCCTCTATTCCTATCCCATTCTAAGACAATTATTTATTTGTTGTAACTAGTATTCTAAATTAATTTTTTTAAATCGTAAACATTCGTATCGTGAAATAAGTTTTCTATATATTTTCTATATTATTAAAGGTACAAGATTATCAAGTACTATAATAACATCACTTATATTTATTCTAAATCTATCTCGTACGCGTATGTTGTATATTCCCATATATTATTATGTATTTAAACATAATTGGAAAATTTCAAGGAAACAAACATTTTTATAATTTGACGGGTTAGAAGAAAACCCTTTAGAAAAGTAATAAAATAAATTGTGAATACAAGATTTATAAAATTTGAAAATATGAATCATATTTTAATTTTATAAAAATGTGGGTAAGTATGTACCGTTCTATAGTACAGGCAAGTATAGTAAGTGTTGAGTGGATCACTGTAAAGGATATGTTAAATTTGAATTTAATGATATATTATTGTATGCAAAAAACGATTCTAAGCGGTGATACTCTGTTAACCTATATCAATATAAGTACATTTCATGATAATATATATTTTGTAATATTGCTATTACATATATTTATTTTACAATTAGTATTACGGCAGGTCTATTAATTTTTGTTTTAAATATTGTATTTATTATGTGATCTATATAATTATTAAGATGATTAAGAAAAGTATTGGACATTTTAATTTTTGACCCTTCCATACCTCTCTTAATCCAAGAAAGTGCTAACTAGATCTAATTTGCTACTACCTCTAAAACATTTCTTACTGTTCTAAAAGGTGATGAAAGATGCAAAAAACACGCATCATTGTAAAATCAATACATCCATCGCAATAAAATGAATAATAAATGTGCGTAAAAACTATTTTGTAAAAATATATGATATTGAGTTTCTACTTTTTCCTATATCTATGATTTATATTTATGAGAAAACACATTGGCCCATTTCGTATAAACACAACCGTCTTAAAACTATTTAAATCTATTGGGCGTTATGCAAAAATATATGATATAAGAATATAGGTCGTAATATTTTATTTAAAGTTTGAATCTATGGCTAAAAAAATTAAAATTAAATTAATTTAAATGACAATAAAAAATCATAATTTATTATTATGATAATAGATCTGAAAACTTGTTAAATATATGATTTAATGAATACCTTGCCGAATTGTAGACTGTGATTGTTACATATTAATTATAACTTTTATTTTGTTATAAGTACCTGTATAAAAAATAATTTACATCATGCATTTAATAATTTAATAAGATATTCATTTAAAGAAAAAAACTGTCTGTTCAAAAATAATGTTAAAACTCAAAATAGATAAAAATAATTTAATATAATCATAAATATTTACATGTCTAAATACTGATTTATTATCGAACTCGCCGTGTTTGTAAAGTTATCTATGTTCATTACTATTTGTACGAATTTCTGATTACAGTTTTTGGGAACAAAACTCTAAAACTCGTATTTCTCAGTTAAGTTATTTTTATACAAAAAAAACATGTATATTATGATAGAATAATATATTATATATATGCGCGTCCTTGACTTACAGATAATATAGTGACTTTTTAGAATTTACCCGACGATAATAAAGGAATAACCTTTACATGTATTGTAGATTTGTATGTCACAGCATAAAAATCATATCAAAAACCCGGCGTATTTTATTCAGCCACCTTTTATACATAATTATGTATTTCAAAAACGTATAGCATATGCAATCAAAATATTATTATTAGAACATAGTATAAAATACATATAATAAAATATGTATCCGTCGCGAACGAATCAACAAAAGTTACCATTTTATTTAGTACACTATATGGAATAACATACTGTGCTCCGTGCACGAGTTACATAATATAATATATATTATATTATAATAATAAGTTATAACGAAAACGACGCGTGGCGGCAGTCGACCCACACTTTCTACGTGTATACATTATACTCGTAAGAATCTTCATCATCGTGACGAAAACTTCTCCGTCTGTCGAACAACTGTGCCTGCATATTGTTATTATACTTTATTATTATTATCAAGAACTACGGGATGATGATTATAAACGGTGAAAAAAACCGACAGCGGGTAATAATATCGTTATTATACTATTATAACAATACGACATCCTGAGACGTAAATTTTATATACACCTTTACGGCTTTATGTCTCTAGTTCACCTATATAATATTATTAATAATGCGCACCTGCAACACTCATCGTGAATAATTAACGACTTTCGTAAATCTGTGTAAGATGTTAAGTACATTATAAATATCAAACTGATTAGATATTTTCACAAAACTCAAAACCTAATTTACGTATAATATACAATGCCTATACTTAATCTTTAATATAATATACACAAAACTGATTTTCGATTTTTTTTTTTTTAAATAATTTTGAACCATTATATTATACTAAACAGTTTTAATATAATTATATGTATACCATTACTGACATCACTTTATTGACATAAAAAATATCTTAAGTTTAGATTGTCTTTAACGATCATTCATAATTTTTAAAGTAATATAATATTATTCTGAAGCATTATGTAATTTGTATGAATTTTACTTGTTAGGTTAGGTATTTATATTACATTTTTAATGAACAGTCTAGGATTTATTAGTATCATAGATATGATCACACAGGGTTAATATTTTTTGAGATTATTTAATATAATCTTTCAAGTATTTTTGAGATATAAAAAAAAATATGGATTTCAATTTTGGTCAAACCTCATATATCTCCACTAAATTATACTTATATTAATAAATTAAAATTATTAAAATTTATTCAAAAGTAATAAGAGTTTATGTACTGTTATATACATTTAAAGCATAAAAATCTGTTTTTGAAACAGTAATTTCATCAAAGGATGATGTAAAACAGTTTTTTATGTCTCCTGGAAAATTCTAAAAAGTGAAGATATCTGGTTATTGCACCGGACCCTACTAATTATTATAAAAAAATATATAAAACTATACGAACATTTTAAGTTGTATAAATGAAAAGTGCCGAAAAATCTCTAAAGAAATCCCACTCATCTTAATATTAAACTCTCTATAAATGCGTATAAATTATAAACTAAATTATAGTTATACTTTATAAATAGACGTTCCAGTCGAGTGTTCTGCTTTAGATGATTAAAATCATATCATATAAAATATATATTAATATATAATATACCTAGTTGAATTATTTAAATATATAAAATCAAAATAACAACTATTATTTATTTTATTTTGTATTTTATTATTATACATATTTTATACTCGTATTTTAAAATAACCTATATAAAAACATTGTTTTCGCAAACGCATCAGCCTGCTGAGCAAATTAGTGACTTTATTACCTTAATTATTTAGTAATAAACATTAATACATATACATTTTAAATATACACGGATACATAATAATTTCCAACATATGGTCTGGTCAGTGGTATGTGTGTATGTCTATTTTTCTCTCCCACTAAGTCTGGCGTCCGTACTGTGTATATCGTAGAACTGCTGCACGTGTGTAATAGCCGTATCGAAATTCCGTATTATACATTATAGGGCGCCGGTGGATATTAATATATATTATTATGATAATGAAGTATATCATAATATTATTTATTATAATATGTGTTGGTTTGGCTGCCAAGTGCCGGTGCACTGCTGGGCGCTGGGGACCGCGGTTTTTATAACGACATTAATATACCTATACCTCTTTGGCGTGAGTGGTGCGCGTTGAAAACTCTCACGGTCACCATAAACAGATAGACGGTCATAATATTATATATACCTACCTATATGGCTATACCACACATATACATACACACATATATATTTAGATGCACAAAATACTATACACTACGAATATATACCTGCATTAGCAAATATATTTACTATATAATGTCCCAATTAGTTACATACTTGGATATAATATTATATTGAAAAGAAGACTAAAAAATAATAACTTAAAAAAAATAATAATAATAATAACCACATTTATGAGGCGGCGTTATAGATAATATTATGCAATAATAAATACATGGGCGTGAACCAGTATCTATAAATTACCGACATAACGATCTGGATCTAGGGTTTCTCTACTAATATAATAAAATATATAATATAAACGAGTTCAAAGGAGGCTGCGGCGGCATAATATAGGTATTTTTGCCCCCAAGCAGTTGCGTGCCGTCACTGCTACTACACGTACCGGACCGTGGACCTTGTGACGCGTATACATTTAAATAAAATCATTTTAAATCAACAGACTGACAAGATTATAGTACTGTATTATTATTAACAGATATTAATATTATAATATTCTCGGCGGCTGCGGCAGTCGCGCGCCACCGTTACAGCGTGCCATCGCGATGTAACAGCGCATACTACTATCACGGAAATATTGCAAAGAAATCACCTCCCCCCGATTAAAAAAGAAAAAAAATCAACCAGGTTGAAAAAATTTCTCTTGTAAATAAAACATAAGATAAATCGAACCAGATATTATAAAAGATAATTCACACTTGACATTCATGAGTCATGACACAATATGCAGAACTAAACTGGTCATAACTTAAGAATCGTTTTGCATTTTTTTTTAAATTGAAACTTTTCAAATTATTACACTTTCCATATATTTTTTTTTTAAACCTATAAGAACGCGTCTTCATATACCTAGATAGGCATTCATCAATTTTATATTTATTATTACTTACAAACTTAGATAAATTAACTTTTATCCATAATCCATAGATAAAATAAATTATAACTGAGATGAAATCAATCGATATAGTATAAAAGATAAACAAATGATTAATATACTATTCGTATGTATATATTTATTAACATTGACAACGCCGCGACTAGAAACCCATTTCTAAATAATTTCGCTGACTGACCATTATAGTACCTATATACATGCAAATACCTACGATATATAGACTAGGTAGTCGATACATACCAGGTATACGTGTACCAAAAGCTGCCGACAATCACGGGCCCCTAAGCAATAAAAAATATAAATATCGTTTGCAAGAATAATATTTCATACTAACATTTTATTATTTAGATGCTTGTTCGAACCCGGCGGCGCGGTGGCAGCGACGTTTTCACTTCACTCGCACACCCGGCAAAACGCAACGTATATCGTTTGCCAACGTCAAATTCAACTAGCGGCTACCAAAGGGAAATTGTTTTTAATTAAATATTTTTTAGGTACGTAGTAAAAAGAAAAAAAAGAATTTGACTCTTACAATATGATTTTGGACGAAGCTGTGTCGAAATTATTCACGCGCGTCGAATATATCGTATATTGACTGCAATGCTATATATAAAATCTTAAAGTATTGGCTGTCGTTAAGTATAATACAGTAATATTCTATAACATTTATAATGTTGTACATAGTTCATTCGTTTGGTACTTGTATAAACGCCATAATATTTTGGTTGGTAGTTATACATGCGTAAATGCGTTATATCTATCACTGTTTATTGCTGGGTTCGATATTTTATTTATACCGCCATGGTAGTTAGTAATATCTCACAATCTATTACAACTTTATAAAGTATTAAGTTATTTGTATTTTTTTTTTTAGTTTTGGGTTTTTATGCGAAGCCCCAAATTTGAATACTGTATATCCGAATGTATTTTTAAAAGGTGTAAATACTTAGTCGTGGAGTAGAGATTTTGATTTTGCGTTAAGGAAGTATTTAAAGATACAAAAATAAGAGTTTAGTTTGAGCTTGATGTTGTGAATATGATGGGCTCAGATAAATTATATGTAAAAATATATTCTGAAGTATGTTGTATTTAAAAAAATTAATAATAAGAAGAAGTAATTAAAGTTAAGTAAATTTTAAGTTAGTAAAAAAACATATTTACATTAAAAAAAATAAATAAATAAATTTGAAACAATAATTATTTTTGGTAATTAAAATTAATTAGTAGTTTTAACAAGATACATCAGTGTTCTAATCAGGTACTCATTATTATTATTATGACTTATGAGTCGCGTAAATGTTATTGAAGTGCTAGATTAAATTATCTTGTTATAATTATCACTTATATTTTGGGTTTCGGTCTGTTGTATAAATAAATAATAAATAAATGCCTACATTTAAGCATAGGAAAAAAATCAAGTGCCATTGTACATGATTCTCAATCAACTTATTTTTTACTTCAAAATTAAATTGTTGTTGTTAGATAAAATATCGAACCAAAAATTTTAGTTTATATATCCAAAACTATATTTGAAAGCAAAGTATACAACTACAACATGTTGAATTAATATCTGTAGTATTCTTATAATATACTTATCACCTATACAATTTACTATGTTCCTATGTGCATTTACTTATTATTCGGGAATATAATTTTAGAATCTTGCATGGAATGCAAATAAATTTACCAATAATCAGATCACAATAAAACTCTTAAACAGTTCTGAGTCGCTTTAAAAAATAAGAATTTTTAGATTTAATAACCGTTATTAAACATTACGAAATAATTTTAATAATTAATCACTTTTTTTAATACAAATGAAAATGAGTAGGTATTTTTTTAATTAAAAATAACTAAGCATCATAAGATATGGAAGAAAATTTAAGGTAGGTATTAAATATTATAGCTTATACTTATAAAATCTTCGATATATAATATATATATACACAATAATATATATTATTATATATAGAAAGCTCAAATAATTTAAAATCAATCACTTTTATCATTAAAAATGTCTAAGACTATCATAATACTATTTGTATTTGAAAGTTGAAAAGCGTTTATCAATTTAAATGTATAATATCCCTGATATTATTGTTGTACATAATAAATAATGATCAATGCAAAATATTAAAGATTTAGGTACGAGTACTATATATTTCACGATAATAATTGTGTTATATCCATAATTACTTACCTAGTTATATGTACAAAATTTGTAATTTAATATTATGTTATAAATACCTATGTCACGGTTTTCCTATATATTTTTACTCCCTACCGTTATAATTTTTTCTTAGTTTAGGAAAACAATTTATCCACACTTTAATTCTCGCTGACTTTATATTATATGACTTAATATAGTACCTGTTGTATTTTTTGAATAATATAAATAGGTATTGTATATTAATACTAAAACATTAATATTTATACATTAGTGCTTTAATGTAATTTTACAAAAGTGTTTTTTACGATAATAATCAGTTTACACTAGTGTGTTTATTAGTTTTCAATCAATTATATAAGTGGATTATATTGTATTTACCGATCGCGGTGATAGCATGATGGTAATTGGATATGTATGTGTAAAATTATTCACGCGATAAATCTCAAATTAAAATACCCACTCTATTTCAATCCTTGTTAATAATTATCTTGTAAACAGATTGCAATTATATATTATTTTTAAAACCGTCATTATAGTGCATATAAATCATTATTAATTTTACATAATATTAGCAGCAAGCCGACCATATATTAATATCATAAAAAGATACCTATATATATATATATATATTATATTATAATAATTTTAATCATATATCATCAAATATAAAATAGTTATTGCAGACAAATTATTATAAGCTGAATATTTGCATAATTCGTTTGTAAAAAACTGCTAAGCAAACTATGTTCGTTTAAATTGTATAGATTCGTTATATTATGTACTAAACAATAATTTTTCGCTATTCATCGTATCATTGTGTACTGCAGGCAACCGCACATCGATCCATCATTACTCTACATTATATTATATATACATAATACATTGTTTTATCACGTACCTTGGGCAGGCCGTACACTCGCACGAGTTAACGATACGATAAAACGCAAATCGTACAGAAGGGCAAAATATAATTTATACATACACACACACACACACACACACACACACACACACACACATATATATATATACGCTCCGATTGTTTTTACTATTTGTTCAATGAAAACTTTCCCATTTTGATGTTTATTACGTACCATAAACATCTCTAGAATGCTCACGATTCACAAGTCATGATAATATTCTCAGAATCATTTTCTGTAGATGGAAAAATGCCTAAACGCGCATTTCTATATGATATCTTTTCGTCAATATAATAATATACAAGATGATGTTATTCGTGACATTTGCAAATAATATCGTTATCTATTTAATATCCTTCAATGTTTGTTTTTTATTTTCTACAAATATAAAAAAAATCACAAATTCAATTTTTATACAAAAAGTTCTGAGAACTTCAATGTTTCAATTTAAAAATTGATTTTTACTTTAAAAGTTTAAACAACTACTATGTCTACAAAATGCAAAATTACACAAAAAAGTTCTTCTTTTTTTAAATTTAATCCAAAAGTGTTAACAATTGTATAATTTATAACGTCGTCAAAGTTGAGGCCAATTTTGACTTTTACCCAGGAATTCTCAAATTTTCTACTTCACAGCGTACCCATTTATTGTGATTTATGTTTATAAACGAATAAATGCATAAATATAGAATAAAACCATAATATATGCGTTATTGTTAGTATTTGACTTTTTTCAATAAAATTCTCAAATCTATAATTTATTAATATGACTGATATAAGATATGTGCTTTATTTTAACATACATAGCTTAGATACATTATTTGCATAATAATTGAGTTGACTATTTCCATAATTTTTAAGTAGTTTTAATTTAAGTAGTGCTCCAAACAAAAAATTGCTTATGAAGTAAAAATGTATTAGCTGTATAAACTATGTATTTTACAGAGTGTATTTTTAGACAAATATTGTACACATTATAATATTTATAGATTAAATATATAATGTGAGTGAAAAGTACTATACTATCCTTTGTTATAAATATATGTAATTGAGAATTAAATGAAACGAAAGACTTGTATTGAGTAATTTGTCTATAACAATGTGTAACACTATTAAACATAAAATACTGTTATTCTTCTCAAACTTGTTCCGACAAACCTAACCCATTTTTAAATAAAATCAAAACTCGCTTAGAAATATTTCTACTAAAGTCAAAGTTAAATGAATATTATTTGATACACAGAATGCATAGCGGAATTATATGAGTCATCCTCTTGACGTAAAATAGTGATATTTCAAAATGCTATTGAAACAATTGTTATATTTTCCCTTAAGTCATTAGTTCATGATATCGAGCTAATGCATTGCACCTAATAGGTGTTCATTTATTTTCATATTTTTTTTCGATTAGGTAATTTTTTACTCTTCGACGTGCGTACCTGCTACCTATACATTATAATATTACTATACACGGGTCGCAGGCCAGAAGCCAATGACTTGTATGGCCGGAGGGGCTATGCTATTACACGGTGTTTCAAATAAATCAAATTTAAGAAAATACAATAAAGATAAACTATTATTATTATTACGCTACTAAGCAGGCGCTTATAATGTAAAATATGGTGTAATTATTATTATATACAAGCGCGACAAACAGAAAACGGTGTGCGTATACAGTTACCGTGTGAACTAGCTGAATGTGTAATTATCTTTTTATTTGATATTGTTGTTTTATTATTATTATTTTTTTATTAAGAAAATATTTACTATTTTTATGCGTCTACTGACATATTAACGAGTTCGAAGACATCTAAACGACGTGATTTAAGAACGAATAGATGTTAACTATATACAATATACATGCAACTATTACACGCATATAATGTATAATGACGTAGATATATATATATATATATGATGTATACTTAGTATAGTGCAGCCATCGTAGCCACATCACTTAAATATAGTCGTTCAGAAGAAATGTTTGCTGCAATGTTATGCTTGCACGACTCGGGTGGGCCACATTATTATGCGATGGGATTCGATTTGACGTTTATAATATTATATATGTGCAGGTCGTATAAAGGCACGGGAATGATAAATGCCCAATAATGATATATGCAATATAATATTATAATATTGTGTGCACACGTTTCGAGACACTCACCTGGTTCCGCGAATCCTATGATCTCTCTGGTGCGGCCGTAAAAATCATCTGGCTCCGAATCGGCATCTCTAGTGGTCGGTAACCGTGTACTCGGCGGCAGTGTATTGCCAGCTACAGCGGCGGCATCCGGGTCGGCGGCGGTGAGTCCGGACAGCGGTTCGACGGCCAGTGCCTCTACCAGGAACCTCGTCGACCGCGCCTTGGTGATATTTGGTTTTGCGGTCATGCCCAGCTTGGACAGTATCTGTTCTTTGATCGCCTCTATCCGCTGTTTGTCCAGACTAGACCTAGTGGCGCTGTCGTAATGCCGTCGGCCGCGCGGACGGTGCTTTCGCCGATGGTGGTGCCGGTTGATACCGGAAGTTGCTGACGACGACGAAGATGAAGATGACGACGACGACGAAGACGAGGCTGACGATGACGACGACGACGGCAACGGGAGTGCGCCAGACGCTCGTTTGCACCATGGACAATGTTGTCGTCTGCCACCTGATGTACCTAAAATAAAACCCAGTATTATATTATTATATTCGTATATGACGATAACCATAATAAAAAATGTTCCTATAATATTTTTTAAACGATGCACCCGTACACCTGATATATTCTTAAGCGAAATACTTTCTGCGATAATGATCGACATTAAATTAAATGAATTACTATTCATATCCAAATCTTACGAGCTATCTGGGTACTTGAATACTTGGCCAAAATCTATATTTAAAAATTTATCTAGACCTCTATCCTCGTGGTTCGCTAAATGTTGACTAGTAGGAGAAATGAAAAATAAATAGAAAAACATATATATAATTAAGTATTAAAATAAGAAATATATGATAACTGATAAGATATCTTATCTTTGAGGTGATGATAAAGATATCTTTATGAAATGAAAATGTATTAAACACATTTTCGGTTTTTATTATAAATAATGTTTTATAATTTATTTTTTTATAATTACAGATTATTTCTTGTAGAAATTTTCTAGTCATTTTTTATTGTATTCAAAATAATATTATGTTATTTATTTATAATAATTAGTTTTGTTTTTTTTAATTATTTATTTAGATAAGTTTTGTTGAATAATAGTTAATACAATGTTTTTTTTCAATTCATTAACTGAATAGCTTTATATTATTAATTATAAGTAATTTAGTGAACACATAATATTATCTATTATTTATTAGCTTTTATTATACACATAATTATATTTATCATAGAACTCATAGAAGTAACTGTACATGATAAAATATAGGCTACTACACAACTTATTGTAAAATTAAGATTTTGAAAAAAAAACCTAAAACTAATAGCTAATGAAAAATGTGTTATAATAATTTAAATAAGATTTAATTCAATACATAATAAATAATATATAACTAGTAATTTTTAAAATCATAAATGTAATTTAATGCTGTAAAGTGCAAGTAAACACACTAACATACTAGTTATATACAGACCATAGAGTAATTACTCTATGATACAGACCAATGTTTCCAAGAATTATTCTGGACAATAAATATTATAAACTGCGTTACAAAAATCCTATACCCACTCAATTATTTGGTAATTAAATAGCTTAAGACTTAATAGTAATACTTGTAACTTTAAACTATACTAACAAAAGGAATCAAAAATAAATAAAAGCATAGTCATTTCAATACTACTTAATTGTCAATTTATGAAACACGATCCGTTTGTTAAGTTAAATGACTAGAATATGTGAGTACGGAGATGATTTATAATAATGTATTAGATTTTATTAGATAATAAAAATTATTTTGAAAAATCTAAAACAGCAAAATGTACATAAATATAATAATAATGATACAAATATCGTGTATAGTAAATGTATACAAAATAATTTTAATTTAAAGAGTAACTGAATTAATTGAAATGTATGAAAAATTGAATTAGACATTCTCTTAAAAAAGTACTTAGTCTCTGTATAATATTATAACATAAATATAGCTTTGAAACACTGAAAAAGGCCAAAGTGATAACTTTGTAAAAATCATAAGCTATAAATTATTTTAAAACTATAAAGTTTTATTTACTGTAGATCAGACCATCGTCCATAAATTCACAAACAAACACAATCTATTTCAACAAATGGTAAAATTAATACAACATATCAATAATACCTATGAATATGAAATATGAATACCCACAAACTAAAAATGATCATCCATTTATGAAAGTTAAATGTATAATAGATTAAATGTTTACTACTATTCAGATTGTTTAGATCAGCGGTTCTCAAACTTTTTGTTTTGCGTACCACTTAAGTTTATTATCAATCAGTCGCGTACCACTAATAATTAAAAATAGAACGATCCAAATTCCAAATTGTATTGTTAAATACATTTGTTTTAAATAATAAAGCAGTAAAATACTACAACTACAGTATAATTATTTTTATTTATCAGTTTTTTAAAATAAGATATGAATTAAATAATTGAATGGGTTTATTATCCAAAAATGGCCCTCCGCGTACCACCATGTAGTCTTTCACGTACCACAGTTTGAGAACCGATGGTTAAGATGGTATTATGTTTTAGAAATTTTAGTGAACTACTCATAATACATTATACAAATAATAATGAAATTATAACATAGAAATCAGAATGGGCAAATTATTGAAAATTATTAACAGATGATAATTAAAAACTGCTATAGCTTAATTTAAAATTAAATACCTGTTTAAAAAATTATATTTAACCCGTTAACAATAATACAATTAGTAATTTCATTAAAATGTCATAACCGTTTTAACAAAGTTGATTAAGTTATTTTAAATTGTAATCATATTTAATATATAAAATAACCATAAAAAAAGTACAATAAATTAAAAATTAAACTCAGTTTTTAATAAACGTCTTGTAAAATATGTATTCGTATAAAATGGAAAGTGATCTTATAGGGTAAGAAGGTAAAACTATTCGTTTATCTGACCCTCCACTCGGAAACTTTGTACTGATATATCTTGTTAACTGTATATCGATTGGGATATTTTAAATGGTTTATACAAATAATCTATGCTTTATTTTAACATGCAATCAAAATTAGATATTTCAATTTCAAAAATTATATTTGGTATTACTAATGAACATAATACTTATAATACTATACCAATTAAGTTTTGTAAGTATTAAAGACATTTACTGAGTCCAAAACTTTGAACATAGAACATTGGTTATTCCAAAAGTTAAATATTAAAACATCACAAAAACATTTAAAGACAGTATCTTTAAGCAATTTATTTTTATTTTTTAATAACTTTTAAAACGTATTAAAAATATTTATATATTTATACTCCTACAGTCCTACACTTCCTTTGAGCAAGGAAATAATAAATTAACAATATGTACTACCTTTCTAAATTTACAATTATATATTTATTTTTTAAACTTTAAATATTTTTTTGTAAAGAATGAATTTCGTGTAATACTTAAATAGATCGAGTTTAATTGATACTTTGAAGATCAATTTTCTCAATAAAATTCTAAAAATTTTATAAACTACGAACAATCATCGAAAAAATATGAGAAATTTTAACAAGTGAGAATTTAATTTTATTATGCTTTACTTGGTTATTATTTAATTGAATAAATATTATTTACCTTTTTATTTAATATAGTGTATTTCTTAATTTAAATAATAATTGAGAATATTTAGTATTAAAATAACAATAATTTAATCAATTTTATTTAATCTTTGTTTAATAAACAATTTTATAAAATCCATTTACGCAAATAACGCAATAACATTCAAAAAAGGTAAATAAAATATATTACATATATATATATATATATATATGTATATATTTTAATACGTAATAATATAAAATATTCAAAATAAAATAATATAATATAATGATAATTAAAGAATACATACAATATTAATATCATTAGCGTTATAACTTACAATTAAATATATAGATATTAATAGGATTACCTAGTACTTACCGTTTAAAGTATTAGCTGATGAATGTAGAATACAATCAGATTAAGAACTACAATAGCTTAGAATTCTAAAAATATTGTCATTTCTTCTATATATTTGTTTTTAATTTTAAAGTTAAGTTTTTCTATTATTTCTGGATGGTCTATTATTTATTAATTTTTGTAAAACTGAGAGTTATTTTATTCGATATTTTTATGAAGATATTATTTAATATTTTTGTTGAACAATGGGATATAGGAATCTATTTGTAATCTACCTTTATGAGACAAAAATCGTAGACAATTTTTTTGAATTGATTTTAATGTACGTGTAAGTATACTTCACAAAATGTGAAGAAATTATATGAAAGTTACATACTCAATTAATACAATTAAATAATAATAATATTTAATTAAAAATGTAAAAACCTATTCTTAATCTTATTGTGCTTATATTTATTAGAATTATCATAGCATATAAGATAATATTTTTCAGCTGTTAAGTACTTTAAATTAAAACTATAATTAATAATTTATTCTAGCCAATAAATAAACTTTCGATATAAATAAAAACTTTTTATACATCTAAAATAATTATTAATTTTTAAAATGAGGCTTGATGTTATGAAATATGAACTTTGAATATCATTAAAATATAAGCAATTATAAGAAGAAAGTTTGTATGATCCATAATAAGTTGTTAAATTAAGTTTTGGTTTACACATGATATATTATATAATATATATTTTCTATACACGAAGATAAAGTAATTGCAAATCAGTTAATCATACATTAATTAAATTCAACCACTCGAAAAAAATTTTAATCAAGTTGTTATTTTCTATAACCATAAAAAATAAGAATAAAAGATTAATGAAGTAAAATATTTTTAAGGGTTCAATTTTTAATATAATTATAAAAACAAATACATTTAGATAAAGGTACTAGAAGAAAAGTGCATACATTTTCAGGTTTAATTTATAATTCAACTACAAGTCTATAACTATATTTGTACATTATATCAATAGTTTAATTCCCTCCACTAAAAAATTGTATTTATCTATGTTTGGAATGTAGGTACATAATATAATATCTTATACCTACGTCCTACATAGTATAATATAATACAATATTAAACACCGTGAATCCTGATATAATATTAATATTTTGTTCGAAATATGAAGTATTGATAGAGCTTTGTATAAGTAATAATATAGCCGTTACATGTTGTGTCCTTTAACATTATATACCTAATTAATTTAAAATTTAACAGTGATATAGCAAAATCATAATAAAATGTAATGGGTAATATATTATTTACATGCGATGCATTAGCATTATATATTTATATGTGTGTGAACGAGTGTGTATTTTGGTCATAAACAAAAAAAAATCCATTTGTTTATGACTTATAGTTAACACGCTTTGAGAAGTTTTGTCATTAAGTAACATTTCTAAGGAAAAACGGACATGCATAATAAGGTGACTAATTCAATCAACTAGTATATATATTTCTCACGGTGATATTTTTTTATTGATGTGATGTTTTGGCTAGTGAGTCACACCGTATTTTCGATAAACCGGCTTTGGACGTATCGTTATCATTACATGGTTAGTATTACTATATATTATAAGGTACTTCATCGGTAAGATGTGTCATTAAACTCCTATAACAAAGTGTATAACTTTGGTTTTATTACGCATTCTATTTTTATTTAATGTATGTAATTACTGAAAATTGTTTATAAAATAATTATATATATATACTTATAGTCTCGTGTTAAATCACATAATCAAAATAATATCAAATAATCCTATTTTAAAAATATGATATCTATACGATTATACGAATGTTATCATTTAACATGAATTTAAAATTATATATTTTCTGATTTGTGTTCATGAATAAAATTTGTATCATATTCAAAAATAATGTTCTAAAAACAATTTAAACAATGATCAATTCATGTACAAGAAAATTTAAATATTTGTTATATAACAACAATATTGTGTATGTTAAAAAATTATTATTGTCGTAATAATCGAAAATAACCATATTGTCAAAATTTCCAAATCTATGGCCATACTTAAACCTATTCTATATAATATCCTTCCATGACTCATGAATATCAAATGTGAGAAAAATCATCTATTCTTCTTCTACACAAAAACACCAAATCTTCCTTCAAAATCCCTGTAAGAAGCGCATACTGTCAACTGCAAAATGTGTAAAATTTACAAATAACTATACGCTACAAATAGGTACAAAAATCTCAAACCAAATATGTCAACAAAATCGCCATCAAAGTCTACCACTTATTATTAACACCATCATCAACAAGAGCCACTGAAAATGCGATAAAACTACCGTCCATATGCAAACGTACCTAACTAACCGTTCAAACTAAATTTTACTCCCTACAGGAATGAAGTCTTACTTCTTAACTTCTTCGATACATTTAAATCTATTTTAAATCCACTTATAGCTATTTCTCCTCACTACTGTTCTTTCAAGCCTCATAAAAATCAAAAATTTTATCTAGTAAAAACTTATTTTACATCAAATTGTATCTTCGTCCTAACATGTGTGTTACTTGCTGATTGTCTAATTCCCATTGTTCAAATTTAGCTAATTTACTTTACTATATTTATTATATTTTTATATTTTAATATATTAACTTTACAAATATAATTTCTGCTTATTGTGAAAATTGATTTATAGATTGTACAATTATAATAAAAATAAAAATGTTAGACTTAATGATAATTTTTAAACATATAAAATATAAATATAAATCAAGTTTAAAAGTAACTTTCGGCATTTCATGAAAATAAAATCAATACATTATATCATAATATAACCATATAAAGCATCATGTTCAACTTTTCAGTTTATTTTTATATTTACTAACTATCTATCTATACGAATGTATGTTTAAACACAACTCTTCAAATAAACTCATAAAATCAATAAAACTATCGCATGTCGTGTATAATACTAGTATTATTATAACGAGATTTAAAGATAAGTCTGTAATTTTTAAGAATGTTACCCCTCTGCTTGTTCGTGTACGTATAAAGTATCATTTATGAACTTAAAATGAAGTATAACTAACATTAACTTTTTATTTCGTAATCAAAAACAACGCGCCTAGAATGTATATTATAAAAATGTCTGTGTGAACATTGTGAATATTAAGTTAAATGTTTTGTGGATGAGGGAGGGTTGTTGCATTATCCAAAGTATTGTGTCCGTACGTGGTCTATGTGGGCGCTACCTCTGTTAACCTGCTGACGGTTTATGATTAAACGACAAATACAACGAAACAAAAGCGGGTAAGTGAGTATCGCTCTGCTGTACATTAGGGGGTGGAGTGGACCTTGAACTAGGGTAGGTTAAATTTGAATGCAATGATAGGTATCATTGTATACGAAAAACGATTCTGAACGAAGATGATTTGTCAGTCTAGGTTATATTATATTTAAATATTGTCATATATTCTATTTTGAAATAAATTCAAACATTTAAGTAAAAGTTTCAAGATCCCACGTTTGGTAATTTTTTAAAAATAACAAAAATCGAAAATTATTTAGTAGTAATAAACGTTATTTTACACGTGTATTTTTGATTTCAAATTAAAATTAAAACTTGTAAAATTTTTTAAATTGAATAATCCTCAAACTTTTTTATAATTATTCTAAGCTTAACTTATGGACAGCATAATATTAAATTTTCAATTCTTAGTTTTTGATACTAAAATATTTATAAATTTTTAACTACCAAATAGTTAAAAAATATTCATGATTTTGACGAATTTTTGTCAAAATTTGAACTTCAAATGCTAATAAAAAAAAAATTGTGCCTATGTATTCTTATAATTTTTTTATCGCCATAAGAATAACTTATGAGGAACTTTATATTAATTTTTCAAATATTTTGACACCGCCAAAAAAATTTTATCGACACTTCAAAAAATACTTCTTAGGAAAATTGAAAATTTCAGTTGTCTATTAATAGCTCAAAAAAAGTCAAAATATTTTAAAAATCAAATCACGTAAAGAAAATGCCAATCTTAATAACTAGTGAAATTTTCAAGTATTTACGACTTATATTATTTGAATAACAACAAATATCAAAAATCGTTTGAGGCTAAACCGTTATTTAACGTGGTTTTGTAAAAATTTAAATTTCAAACACTCCTAAAAATTTTTTGTCTTAGTCCGGAAAATTTTTTTTAAAGATATTTGAAGAAAAATTTATGGAGAACCTTGTATCAAATTTTCAAAACTTAATTATAAAAGAAAAAATTTTTACGATTTTTCAACCACAAAATTACTTGCAAATTTTCGCAATTTTGACATATTTCGTATAAATTCGAACTTTAAGCACTTATAAAAAAAAATTGTGACTAACGATTTCGGATTTTTTATCACTTTAAAAATAACTTATAAGAAACCTTGTATTAAATTTTAAAGATTTTCTGGCCGGCCAAAAAAATTTTATCGTTATTTTTACAAAAAATACTTAAAAAAATTGAAAATTTCAATTGTCTATAAATAGCTCAAAAAAAGTCAAAATACTTTGAAACTTTAACGGTGTATAGAGAATACTAACATAAACATTTAGTGAAAATTTCAAGTATTTACAGTGATTAGTTTTTGAATTATAACCATATAAAAAAAATCGATTTGGTCGAAAACTAGTTTTGAGTAAATATTCCCGTTTTTCTGTCACTTTTTTTTTGTTTTTCTGGATTTTTTTGAAAACTGTTAGAAAATGTTTACTTTTGACCTTTATAATGCACCAAGGATATCCACTTTGCCATTGGAAACCACCCCCGAGGTTTGAAATTGAATCATTATTTCGACTAGTTATGCTTGTACACAGACACAAAAAAAAAAAAAAAACACACATCATTGTGTAAGATCAATACAGTATACATCACTCCGTTCAGAATCTAAAATACAATAAATGCTAACGAATAATTGCACATGGAAACATAATATACTATAGTACCTAATTTAATGAAATCGGTAATAAAACAACTATACATTATACTCTATGTATGGATAAAAATATGTTTACAAAAATGTTTATGAAATCAACAATAATAGGTAATCTAAACCTTTGCATCAAAAGTGTAAAAGAATTTTCAAAAAACTCGAGACAGTATCTCTAAGCTCATAATATGCCGTTTGTCATGTCGCCTTCAAAAGTTGAGTTCTGCCAAATAATATAAAAATTAGATAATTGCACTTAAAGTACCTATATATGTTTATGCACACGCCTTTCGTCTGTCTTCGATGGCTATATTGGATCCCACTATAAAAATTCTAATTAAAAAAATATTTTTAAAAACATTAATAGATTTTAAAATAATGAGTGATGGTTGATGAAATAATCATCCTGACGTTAAACTAAAAAACAAATCAGTCATGTACAATGTACATATTAATCATATTATGTTGATTTATAACATTATATTCATATATATACAATATGCATGCGTAGGTGCATAGGTAGAAGATGCTTAAAGTGCGATTATCTAATTTTTTAGTTTATCTAGAGTTAAACTTTTGGATACGACAGAAACATCTATAGCTGTAAAAGTGTGAACCCCGCTAATCGACAGCTGATACAATTCTGTAAATTCAAACATAATCGTACACAATATATATAGAAATTGGCAAATTGAATTGACTACGACTAATATAATAATTGGATGTGTATATAATAGGGGGAAAATGGTACCGTGATATGGTTTTGTGTGACTATAAATCGGCCATAGTTGGAGTACTAGTATACTTATCAGCTTTATTATTAGATAATTTAGTTTAGATGATATCTAAAATCTGTGAAAAATGTGTTTATACACTACATAATTTCAGACGATCCGTACCTAAACATTACATGTATTATGTACAGTAGCTTACAGATAACACGGTGGTTGCACAAAAACCATACACGCACGGAGATACGTTTACTATAATAATATTACAGGTACATAACGAACACATCCATACGTGGCATATTACCTACATAATTTGCATACTGTGTGTAATGTGTATTAAGTATTATAGGAACTGCCGGTCAGTTATTGATTCTGACATCAATAGGTTATTGCGTGTGTAAACAGATCGATCAATGCATATACAACGCATGTGTGCACTATGCACACACTCATACAACTATACATTCTTATCACGAAAACACATGCACAATGCAATCGTCGAATTTTATACCTACTACCTAGGGAACGTATGTGTGTTATGTGTATATACATATGCGTATAAATCTACCAGTTCTCGCTTACGCTTATTATGTAGTGCTTGATGCACCCTGTGCTATAAATATAATATATTTAGTATAAATGCAATCTATACACACACAAATACCATGGAAGGGTCGATGCAAGTTTGCACATTTCACACGTAATCGCACTATATATTATATTATAACGTTCGCAATACACTTGCACACAAATATAATAATATCTATACACATCAACATTAACCCGTTTGGATTTGCGTGCGCTCGTGTTTGTGCGTATAATATAATATTATTATATACAGTTCTGGTTATAAAACGATTCCCCATGGGGACGCCGTGGACGACTGCAAAGGCGCTATTAAAGTAAATATATGTAAACTATTAACATTTAAATGTATATATACATATTGTATTATGTGCATTATGGTATACTCGGTGTATATATAGTGTTATAAACGCTGATAGCATTCGGTCGGTAGTGGCGTGGTGTTACCGTCTGTCGGTGAGGGGTCGAGGGTTGTACGCGACGGGTGCAGGCGGTAGTTGCGATGCGTAAGTGAGTGCGTGACACGACTGACCTCGCGTAACGACCATCGTCGGCCCAGACGGACACTGACCTGCGTAACCGGAGAGCTACCCTTACAGAGAAAAAGCGAAATGCTTTAGTCATCGCCACCGTACCCCCTCCCCGATGGTCGTATACACACGCGCGCGTAAATTATTAAAGGCGCGTTTAAATTTTACGACTTTTACGTTTTCCTTTTGTTTATTACGTTATTATTACTGCTGTTGTGTACACGCGCGTCTTGCTCGACGTATAACATAACAATACATTATAATATTCTGCATACGCGCGTATGAAAAACAACAACGATATTATATTATACGTGCATATATTATGCGCACGCCATTTTCACTAACCAAGTAATATATATGATAATATAATATTATATAATTACTCGGATAATTGGAAGGTTTTTTACGTACGAAGTAAAAGTTAAATCGTACACAACATGAAATGTAACATAGTCGAATACCAATACCTAAGACATTATTATCACTTCGTAATAAATGGATTGTGAATTTACAGTATTTACATCATGCCACTTATAGGGTGTCATGCATATACAATTTCAAATTATATTTTTGGCTACATGTGCCTTCTCTAATAGGTATATAACATAATATACGCATGTATCTATTCTGCGAGGTGTGTATTAATCAAATGAAGACGTAAAAATCTATGTATATTAATACAGTTCATCTAAATTCATAATTTTAACACTAAAAATGATTATATTTAAGCATTTTTGATAGAGTAATTGGTAGGAAAATTTAAATTTGAATATGTTTAAACATGAATATGTTCATCGTCTATTTGACATGAAATTATATACATAACAATCAGAAAATATATTTATAACTTTTAGATATTGTTTTTCATTGTATTTTAAGTATAAACTCATAATTTTACGAAAAAAGCACTCTGTATTATACTATTATATCATGTTTGTATAGATATCTATTATAACATACCATAAGCCCAGTATAATAGTTTGAAGTTATTTAATTTAAGTGAGAACATTGTAAATTAATTTTCATTGCGTTTCTTCTTTGAATGTTTTCAATAATTGAAGAAGTTAACAGTCAAAGATAAATTTAACATTTAAATATAATTTATAAGAATATTTTAAGAATTTAGTATAAAAACATAGAAGTACTTATATTAGTAAGTAAGCATAACGCATACGATAAACAACCGTTATATTATTTTACTAAAATCACATTCATGTAAAACATAATTATCTAACAAATATTAAAAAAACATAACTATATTGCATAATTATACATTGTACCTAAAGTTTTCTTTTTACTGAAGTATGACATGTATTACTCAGTTATTTAAATTTTCAATCATTAAAATTTTTTAAGCAAAGTAAAAATACACTGATTAAATATAAATACAAATTATATTTATTATAAATATAATTTGTATATAAAATGTTTATAAATAATTTATAAACATTTTCCTACATATAATATGTTGAAAAAATTCCCACCAAAAGTAATTAATAGCATAATATATTTGTATTGTTTAGCATAAGATGTTATAGTTACTTATATATATATTTTTAATAAAAAATTTCTGCATAATGAATAATGATTACACAATGAAACAAATTTATAATGATTGTACACTTTACATAGTTTTTTTTTTTACTTTTGTAGAAATATTATATTTTAATTGTAAATATTTTATTAAATAAATAATACGTTCACATATTACTACATAATTTCTAATTGCTGTTTTCATTGAATAAGTTTGAAAATTAAAAATACCTACATAACTTTAATTTTAAAGATTGTTTGTAAATCATTTTTGTATTATTCATTAGTTGAAAGTTACACAGTTAAAAAAGGTATAATAATATATATTTGAATTGGAACCAGTACACCAAAAAGTATAATTCCAAGTTATGAATTGCTCAAACATATTTTACTATTCATCATAAGATGATATAGGTATATTTAAATAAAAAAAAAAATCATTTCTGCAAAATGATTGTTTAAAAGAAATAATCCTATTTTGTATAGGAATGAAACAAATTTATAATTCTTTGTAGTTTGTACACTTTACATATTAAAATACTAAACAGATAAACTCCTGATTTTTTTTTTATCAACTTCCAGTGAATAAATATAATAAAAGTGTTTTAAATAAAATAATTACATTCAAAATCAAATTAAACATTTGTGTATGTACCTACATACGATGAGTGAAGTCAAATGTTATAGTGAAAAAAAGTTATATGGAATACCGAATAATTTTTTATTTGCACGTAGTTAATCAAATATAAATATAAAATAATCTAAAATTGTAGTAACGAGTCATTGTGTCACAAAAAAAAATAATAAAAATGTATAATTTATCTTTTAATTAGGTATAATATTTAATTAATAAAAACAAATTATTTAAATTATTCCTTTATATAGTCATATATTCATCTACTTGTATTAAACATGTTACACAATTAAAAATAATTATCTATATTATATGATGTATCTTATGTTATTAGTTAATAAGCTAAAATATTCAATGAAGACCACAATACTTCTGTCAATAAATTTTTATTGTTAAATTTATTATACTTGAATTAGCCAAATTTAGATTTTTTAAATTAATTTAATAACGTGTAGGTGTATGCCCAAGGGAAAACCTTAGGAGAATATTATTAAAGCAACATAGAGACGTGGGGGTAAAATACATTTTAATTTATTAAAAAGTTGAATATTCCTGGTTGAAATTATTAGACGAGGGCAAATTAAGTTTGTATAACATTTTTTAATAAAACCACTTTTATGTCATAATCATTGCAATTTAACCGGCATTGTTTCATAGAGTTTCGTCTGTGAAATAAAAACAAATCGATCTAATTAAACTAACATTTATTTTCTCGGTATTTCATAGAATGTCAAAACATTTAATTGCCAGTTGTCAAAGAAATAACTAGGTATATCACTGTGTTTCAAACGAGACATGTCAAACAACCAATTTAAATGTTTAGATTTAAACTTCAAAACAAAAAGAGATGTACCTATATCAAAGTTGATGTATAATAGAATTTAATTAAAAGTTTAACAGTGATATAATAAAATTATTCAGAATTGATACTAAACACATAAATGAATACCACATACAAATTATGTATAATATATCAATATATTATACAGAATAAACCAAAACTATGATACGAACAAAAGAAAACTATTCAGTGAATAGATTTATAGAAATAAAAAAAAATCTTGGCTAAAAACAATTTAAAGTTTCACATAACATAAACATGTAATTTGAACAGATGCCATAGTAAATCAATAAAAAAATATAACAGTTCATGTATGATTTGTTTAAAAATAGTTTTATATCGATTATATTCTATTTAACATTTTATATAATAACTAGTTATTTCAAACAATAATATTACACCCAGGGATTCCAAATACAATCTCGGCCTCGTACTAAATGTCTATCCGAGCACTTTATATAACTCTACAAATAAATTTCAACGGGCTCACGGGCCCTTAAAATAGCCGCCTGCATATCCTCGAGGTCCATCAGCCCCCCTTGTGGGGGCCCTGGGTACACACGATATAATATTTATTAAAAATGTATTTACTTACACATGTATTTTCAGCATAATCAACTATAGATTTTCAAATAAGTCTTTTGGAAAATTATTACTCGATATTATAATGAGACGAATTTAATTATAAAATTGATTGAATATATATTAAACACTACATCGTAAAAATATTTTCGTTAATAATGAAAAATTAACCAGGAACGAGAATTCTGTAATAAGATTTTCTCAAATTTAGTTATCATTAATATTAAAAAATGTTGTTAATCATTAAATATAATAAAAATACATTGGAAATATAAAATCATAATCTAGAAGAATTAACTGTAAATTTTTATTTGTTATAAGCCATAATTTACAAATTACAACTTAGTACAGAAGTGTAGGAACAAATCGTTTGTAGATTAATAAAACAAAAATATTAGTATCCTTCCCACCCATAAATGTAGCCCTAATTTTACCTTTAACATCCTCATTCTATAATCTCCAGTTACACACTAGTACACTACAATAAAATAATCATGGTATTTAAACAATTTACTGATAATCTGATAAAAGAAAATTCACATCATCCATCGTCTAATTTATAATAATATATATAACAATCTTAAAGGATCAAAACAGTACAAGCGTATTACATCTGAAATTCAAATTTGGAAGAAATTATAAATTTAAACAAATAAGAATAACGATTTAAGTTATTTTTTTGGTAATCGAAAAATATTATTAGTGGGGACTTAGAGCTTTTATTTAGATTATTATATTTTACATATAAAATTTCACAATAAAATCGTCAACACATTTATAAGTTTTATGCTATTGCCTATATAATATAAGTATAATTTACAGTTTACTCACGGTTCTACAAAAATTTGGTATTGACTCAAAAGTTAAGAACATTAATATATGAAATAAATAAATATACGAGTATACTATATATATTAATATATTATAAATAATTAAATAGGAATTAACAATATAATAAAAATATGTAATGTTTTTATTAAATCGAATTCAACTTACAACATAACTAATTGAACAATAGGTACTACATACAATAATACACTTAATAATCAAGTCCACAGATAGTCTAATATAGACTTACTCAATGGCAAGAATATTCAACACTTCCTTACCTACTGCACCTACTACAGGTCGGTTACCTACTTTAATTTTTTTTTTTTTTTTTTTTTTTAGTGTTTTTTAGTTTTTATTACAATTCGATAACTTTGCAGTCTAAATATGATTTTCCAAAATATGAATTTAAATAATACACCAATCTATATAAGTACAATGAGAACGTCGTAGCAACTTTCACTCGGATGGCAAAAATCACGATAAAACTGTTTACGTCGCCAGATGCTTGATGCCGAACCTGCTTAAATATGGAAATACTATCGAAAAAAAATGATGATGATGAAATAGGTAAACCTCATACCAAACGTTATCGGTAGGTAAACGTTAGACATTATCTAGAACTAAAAAAACCATTGTTCTTGTCCACCTACTCTTAATTATATCAGTTCTACAATAAATAATAATAATTCCATTATTATACTACCACAAAGTCTTTCTTTTCTTTTCGTTTAAATTACTCCTTATTAATTATAGTTCTAGTTAACTCTTAAATTATACATGAGATTAACACCTGGTAAATTTTCTAGAATCATTAATATTAATTTTTATAATTTTCGAAATCTTTAATAATAGGTTATCCTTAAAACTATGTATTTAAATTGTTGACTCGAGCACAACATTTGAAATTTCCAATTTCGAATTCATATTTGTTTATTATATGAACTCCAAAATATATTAAATTGCCCAAGTGATTATCTCTATAACATAACTTGTAAAATGAAGTATTAACAGCTAGAACTTAGCTTAGCTCAGAATCATTTTTCGAATGATTTATCACAATTCTTAAACATTGATGCCGAGTTGCATAAAAAATATAGGAATTCATGTAATATACGATCTACCAATTCTACCATACGACAAATATTTACCACAATTAACTTGATCTATCATATAATATTATATTTTACAATTTACAAACTATATAGAACAGTTATTACAAACAACACAAATATACATTATTTTTAAATATAGCTTATCAACAAATCATTAAAATGTTTATAAAATAAAGAAGTATAATATTTTTTTTTAATATTGTAAAATAAAATGAGTATAGTATAATATTATTAATTTAATTTTTTAAAAACACTGCAATTACGAGTCTTTCCTTTAATCTAACCGTGTACTATACGAATATCCTGTATTTAATCAATAAAAATATTATCACTTTTATACCTATATTTATCTGCAACAGGCTTAAATTAAATGACTATGTATCATAATATATTCCATACATTTTTTGCAACATTTTCATTTTTAAATTAATCATATATCGGTTTATTTAATGTGTTACATTGTAGGTACACGATAAAGCATATATTACAATTACATTCTAAGTTGTATGGTAGATCGCATATTCCACGAATGCCAAAATGTATTAATTTAATGGTTTACTAAAATTTAATGGACCAATAATGGGCCACTAAGTCATGTCAAAAAGACCATTAGCAGTTAACTACTGATTCATCAAAATATGTAAAATGTTTAAATGATTATTTATGAAACCCGACATACAACTAATCGGGTCCAAACTTTTGTTAATGAAGTTATAGTTTACATTCTAAGAAGAATAAAATTAACTATGATAGATATTATGATAAATATTTGGTGCATTCCATCATTAATTTGATTTATAATAACTTCAGAACAATCAAAACTGCTATAATAATTAAATGCAAATACTACGAATACACACCCAAGTCTAAACACAGTATCTGTAAATGTCCAATGACAATATGGCACAACGATTAAGGAGGTATAGCCAACCAACATTAATTAAATATAGCTACCTAATTCCAAAATAAGAAACATTGGCCTTACTTTCACAATCTTTGTTATCATTGTATACGTCTTGCAAGGCGCGTGGTGGGATTGAGCCTACCCACTTTTCTCCAAAAATGTTTATATATCTTATTTAATGTGTTGTCTATAATCTATTATGAGTATATGTATATTAATCTTTCCGTAGAAATATTTGGTCTACCCAGAAAAAAATATCTTGCTGCTACATCACCACGATCGGTTTGTTTTGTGTATGGATCATATTAACATATCGTATTATAGGTTTTGTTCACCGCACATAGTACGTTTTTATCCTTAATATCTCCTTAAAATTTACTTAAATAATAAACGGTAATATCTCATAAGTCATAACATATACGGTATTATATCGTCACTGAATCGTCCACGTTCTTGTTTCTACGTTTCCAAGTATTTCCGCGCATGCACAATTGCAACAGAACTGACGCCCGGCTTCCGTCGATTATACGGAGTGGTTTCCTTGGTGAGGTAAGGGTGATCTTCAGAATCATACGTTGTGGTTAATGACATCATGCAAAAGCAACTAGAAATTGGAGCTATTAGCCCAAGAGTAACAAAACTTGGTGAACATTCGGATAGATTCGAGTGGACAAAAAATGAGATGTAAATTGTGATTGCACATTTGTATAAGGCAGTGATATTATATACCAAGTTTTATGCGGCAGAATTTCTAAGTAGACGTGTTTTGACGGTATATTGATTGTGGTGCAGGACGACAGTTATCGAGATCGTTCGACCAACTGGTCGGTTTCTGTCGCAGACGCGATGGACGTGAGGCTCGGACAGTGGCCTTTACCAATACCAGGCGTTGGGTATAGACGCAAGCTTCAGATATCAATGGATCAACGGCGATGGAGATGGCAGCAGTGCCACAGATTTGGGTAAGTCGATAAGTGGCGACAAAAAGAATGTCCATGATACTGTATAGGACCGATGACGTTGCGGCATATGCAAGCGCGTCTTGTTTACGCGGGCTCGTTGGCGTTTGAACTTGACGGCGAGGTACCGAGGCGAAAACGATGTATCGGACACGACCGGCAGTGGTGATTCACCGAATTTTTGGCATCCACGAGCGACCGGCCACCACCGTTGCACATTATTGAAAGTGCATTGCTTGCACTCACCTGAATCTTCACCATCACACGTTGCTGCTGCCATCTAAGTGCACGACATCGCACAAATCACTATAGACGCCCGTTGTAATCATGCGAACACCACCAGTCGGTCATAGTCGTCACACACTTGTCCGTCCAGGATCGGCTACGGTAACGCGAATATATAACCAATAAACAGAATCGTTCAAATGTTCTATCCATATTTTAGCGTAAATAGACATTTTTCGTAAATAATAAATATATTATAAAATAATGATCTTATTAAGAACCAATACCACTATTATTCAAATGAATGATTATGAATGTAATATGAATTTGATATTTTTTGTAAACCCGTTATCATATTTAGTTATAACAATATTTATTGGACATACATACTTGTCTAAATATACATATAGTCCATTACATAGTATTTAATAAATACGATTTTACTAAAATGTTTATTATTATCGACCTTCAAACTTTTTAAAATAAGAATATTCACCATTAATTTCGAATATAAAGAAGAAGTTTCTGTTAAATGGTTCACTCGATTACCAAATCAAAAATATATATTTTTTAATTTTAGATTCTAAACGAAGCGATGAATATATTCATTTTATAATGATTAAATGATGTGTTTTTTTATTTGTATATTTTTCATCACCTTTTAAATAAAAGGTAGCAGTAAAAAATGCTTCGATTTTCTAATAAAAAATTGGACCTAATTGATACTTTGAGAGATCAAAAATAAAAAAATGTCTAATATTTTCAAATACAATATTTTTGATAAAAATTAATTCAACCTCCTATTGTAATATCAATCATAAAATGAATTAATTTAATAAATATTCCTTTAATATTAATTTATAGGTTAACCTATATTATAAGAAACTGTCTTCTCTTAGTTATTTTCTGTATAAAATGATTTATCAAATCCAAATTTAACACATATTACAATATACTTTACAATAATTTATTCATCAATGATGAGGTGCATTTTACATCTACTGCATAGCAGACCAGTTGTCTACTTTCCCCCTTTAGTTTTTTGTAGTAATTATCTTAATATATCTTTTTATTTTAACTAATTATTAATTGTAATCTACAATATTCTGTAAGATATGTTCTATGTAAAAAGAAAAATTATTTGCAAAAATTATTATTATTATTATTATTATTATTAATACACTTAATGTATTTATAAAAAATCACATTACATTTCTCATATTAAATTGGTAATAATTGTTCATTTCTTATAGAAAATATTTAATTTAACAATTGCAAAAACTAAAATTAAATCAGTTTTAATAATTTATACGTTGATAACATGATAAGTACTTAAATTTCGAGTACGCATTCTAGGAACCAACACTCAACTAGTGTCACCTAAATCGTGGTACTCAACATAATACGATATCGTTTAGTCATAGATTTATTGGTCATCACTCATCACTCATCAGTCATCAATTAATATAGGTAGGTAAAAATAATACAGACATGATCAATAATAAAGTTGTTCTTTTGAAATGTTGACTTGTAAATTTAAAATTCAAATAATTATTTTGTTAGATGATGATAAAATAATTTTACTTTAAATAATTCAATTAAAATATAAAAATTCAAAGCCGTCTTTGGTTTCCTAATTTTAACACGTTTTCATAATAGGTATCTTATAATATTATATTTTCTTAGGAATCAATTTCAAATTTCAACAAGTTCAAAAAATACATTTTTTTAAGATCAATACTTCCCTAATAACGTGCTAGATATATACTACTTGATTGAGAAAACATATATGATAAGGTTTTAGAGAAAATAATAATTATTTTTGCATAATATACAATAAGGTAGCTTAGAATATTTTAAATGTAATCAAATTAAAAAAAAATATTTTTAAATTTAAAAAGTTTATTGTAATTAAAAGTTAAAAATACAATTCTGCCCTATCGCTTAATTATGATTTATTCTACAATTATAGATATTTTTGAATATTAAATTAAATATGTTTCAGTCACATTTTTTAATAGATATTTCATATTATGTAAAATTAAAACTATTATATTTAATCGCATATCGTCTTAGATTAAATAGTATAAAACAAATATGATTAGCATAAATATATTTTCACAATTTAAATAATTGTCTTAAATGTTTAAAAATGTACAACAAACCAAAAGCTTAGACACTCATTAAATATTTTCAAATAGGATGAAATTAAATTCTTTAATACAATTTTCAAATATATATTGCGGTACAAAAAAAATATTAATCCTCACTAGAAATGTATTATACCTATATATAGGTACTCAGATTATTCAGATAGTCAGATTATATAATGTATAATCCGTTGATATTTAATAAATATTTTATACATACCAATAGAAATTTATATTATTAGCACAGATAAAAAAATAATTATTCATAAAAATCGCGTCATTAAAATGTATATGATAAATTATTTACAATTGCATTTTCAATCAATATATACAACCTAATATATTATATAATATTATTTGTGTACACATTATGTAACACTTTAGGTGTACCTAATGTATTATAATTTATAAATGTACAAAAATAGTTAATAATAATAATATTATCTTGTGACGTGCAATTTTATTCTCAATAAGAGGTGCAGTTCACGTAATATACTGTACAGCCTATACATTTACCGATCATAATATGCTCTTAAATTTATTTATTTATTTATTTTTGAAAAATTACATCGAAATTTTTAGAGACATACCTAGGTATATGATAATGGTTGCACCTAAATACTGCCGCGCCTATGATTTAGACTCTTAAAAGCTCAATACACAATAAAATTACTACACTTTTTATTGCCAAATCTACAGACTAAATATACTCCAAAAGTTTTCGACGTTTACCGTGTTTAATAAAAGGTTTTGGTAGAAACACTAAATTAAGATGTTTTTACCATAAAAAATTACTTAAGCTCTAAATAAGATAAAATTGTTATTTTAACATATAAAAAAAATATAGAATTATAATTTACTTATTTATTGTGATGAGCACTTAGCTATCAGTAATTTCTTTTATCTAAATAAATATAATATAAAAATAATATTTTACATTTAAAAATATTTACATTTTTAAATAATTAAACAATTTTTAATTTTTGGACACAGCAACCTTAATAAATAGTGTGTAGTTTTGAGATTTAACGATAGTTATAAAAATATTATTATTAATTATTCCAATAAATCGTATAATAAAATTACAGTCACACATATCCCATCGATTCAAAAGACTGCTTCAATCCGACCGTCACGTCACAGACACGGACACGCGTGTCAGCGTACTTATAATATATTAATATATATATGTCTATACTAAATAAACAGACGTACATGTTTTTCATTCCACATCGCGTCGTCGCGGAGAATGCATGCTAATTGTGTGGCGCATACCAGTTTACCCGTTCAAGTCCTTTTAGGACGGTCACCTTTCACAAGTGACATTTAAACCTGCAGCATACGACGGCCAATGTACCGACGTTGTTATAATATTATTATTATTATAATGGTGCACCGCGAGTCCGAGAGGGTTATATCCGCCTCTCCCGACAGCCGAGGCGCATTCATTCGCGTCTTTATATCGTCCATATGGGGCCGAATCGAAAGAAATTAACAATCATTCCACCGTATACTATTATAATATTATAGCTGTATAAGCGAATGCCGCCGCCGCCACGGGCTGTCCGACAAAAACACGTTGACAGCCGTCACAGCTAAAATGCTTTTTGATGATTTTTTTTCCTTCCTCGTACAATTAATAATAATGTATATAGGTACCGTGCATAATAATTTAGAACATGCGATTTTCATCTCAGACAAATATAATATTTTATTTAATCACTCTATAAATACTATATAAACCTGTATAAATATTAAATACACACATTGTATTATACTGTATTTATGCACCTGGGGATAATAAAGATGATTTACTGAAAAAATAACATACTATATTAGAAAAATGTAGCATCAACTTCTTTCGATAATAAAGAAAAATCCAGCATACTTCAATCTTTCAATGTATAAAAAAAATTATTTTTTTATAAAAATCAAATTCGTTTAATTTTTATTGCTTTGGTACTGGTCCAACATAAGATAATAATGTATTATCTTACTATTTTCTCAAATTCAAACAATTAAAATTCCTTAGCACCGTATAGCTAGAAAACAGTAAACGTAGAATTATTACACGAAATTTAGGTTGACTTAATACTATAGACAGGCGATTTATGATAATCTGGAGGCGATCAATTTATTCACAAAATAATGTATTATTATATACGAAACATTCATCATGAGAAATGTATGATTTATAATATGTACTATATTATATCCATATTATTATAATCCTGTTTATTTTGATAATACAGGAAAAATTAATAGAACATAACTTTTAATATTATTGCATGCATTTACAACCTATACTCATATGGTTGATAGACAAAGACGATGGATAGGATATTTTTGAACGAAACTCTTTATTTACGCATGTAATTAAAATGTTTTATCTATTATAGATCATTGAATTACATAAACTCGTTCCTACTTCAAATGGAAGTCTATAATAAAATTTAGTGGCAGAACTGCAGAAGGAAACAATTTCACGTGTAATACACGTCATGCTGATAATAGTTAGAGAATTGTTTCTGGAACAGACCCACTCGTAATGTTGATGGACTTAAAACTATTACACAATATAGAATTTATAATATAATAGTAAGTTAATAAATCGAAGTACCAAAGTCTTTTAGAATTTTAACGCGAGTAAGGGTAATAGAGGAGATCTATATTTTATTAAACATTCAAACCTGTTTTTAATCAAAAAATATATTATTTATTATATATAGCGCAATCAATTTTTTGTTTTATTATAGGTAATATACCAATGATTTATACAACTCAATGTATTCTTCAATTTCATTATACATATATTTTTTCAGAATTCAGTGCTCACTTACTTATGAATTTATGAATTACATTCTCAAAATATATATTTTATAAGTACCCAATTGATTCCCACAGACGTCAAAATATAAAATCCATCACGTATAATATTTAATATATATATATGACTTTAATAATTTAATTTAGCTTTACATTTGGGTGTGCATTTGTATTTTATGCGTTCATTCGATGATAGATATTATGAACAGTTGCAGTTCATAAACGAATAAACGATAGGTATTATCCCTATATTATTATACCGTAGTATAATACAACCCACGTATTAATTTCAATGCGTTTACATACCGAATTACATTTTTTTATAATTATAACTTTATGAATTGGGAGTATAGTATTTACAATTTTATCCACATAAGCTTATAAAAAAATCAAGGAACCAATAGAAAGAGAACGTTAATAAAACGAGTTTTTAATCATAAATCATTTCTGCGCATATAACATTATTAGAAATATAAAATAAATTTATATTTAAACCATCTAAAAGGGAAAGTGCCTGATAGGGAAGGTGAAATAATCCAACTTAAATAACCACGTAAATGATTGTCAATAAAATAATAATAAGTTAAATTATCAAATACGCGGCTTTTATCGAAAATCCATTAGAATTATAAGTACTCATAAAATTATTTTTTTACTATGATAAATATGTACTTACTTACGATTTATTAACGATTCAATAAAAATACCGGTTTTATTTAAATTGGAAAAAAAGTTGTGTATAACACATATAAAAGTGTATGTCATGTGTGATATCTAAATTTTGTGTACAAGAAAGAAGACATGACAAACCAATACAGTCAACAGGTGTTGTATTTGAATAGGATCATAAATCGCAATCATTGAACACTATTGATATATCGTGTTATCAGTCGTAAAAGTAGTAAACATATAAGTTATAAATGATCATTTGTAATGCGAAAAGTCTTTACTACTGCGTCTCTTCTATCCGAACGAGCCTACTGAAACATTCACATCAAACTATTTACCGAACAGAGAACAATATTTTTCCTACCCAGCGCAACTATACACAATACTATTTTGTATTATGACTAAATTCTAACTGGACTTAGGTAACAAACTTACCTGGAGTGTTAGTCTGTTGTTCGGTTCCGTCGCGGCCGAACGGTGCTCTTTCCAGTTGTGACGTGACAATGGTTACCGCACTAGTAGCGGCGGCCGAGGACGAAGAGGAGAACGAGGAGGATGAGGAGGAAGAAAATTGCGACGACGACGGTGGTGACGACAAAGAAGAAGAACGCAAGGAAGAGGACGAGGAGACGGCGGATTCGCGTGGTTCGGCGGCGGACATCGCGAGCGTTACGGCTGCGGCGGCTACAACAACGACAATACGTATAGACCACGACCAATTGTATCGGTTACGTGTCTTCCACATACTTCCCACAAACGCTCAGGTCGGCGGCGGCGTCGTTACACACGCGACTGGCGGCCAACAACAACTCATCGGGCGGCCGATAGCGTCAACGTCGGTAATTTTACCGGCATCATAAACGAGACTATACGGGAAGCCTGCAGCAGACGATTGTGTCGCCGCAGTTGCAGTTGCAGTTTTCTTTACGGTAATATTGTCGTTTTCGTCGTCGTAGTCGTCTGGTGGTGCCCGCTTGACGTTTGTACGAGTGTGACGCTGAATATTTTTTATTATTTTTGTTGTTATTTTGTCGCGTATGATACGACTATACGGCGTACCAGCTAATCGTCCAGCTAATGTGCCGGGTGGTAAACGGGTCGTCTGCCGCGGACAGTGATCGCGACATCGCCACTGCCGCCGCCGCCGCCGCCGTCGTCGCCACCGGCGACGATTTTTTTTTCCCCGTCACCGGTGTCGCGGTTGTCTAATACTACGATAATATAATTTAGCCGTACGACTTTATATTATTATTACACGCTCGTCGCGTTCGATAAACTACCTCGGTACACTTTTGCCGCGGTTAATATGATATTAATAGTGGTACAAACGTAGTACCTATATTACAATTTACAGTAGAAGTATAGTAATAGCTGTAGCAATAGTAGTGGTAGTAGTAGTAGAAGTAGAAGTAGTAGTAGTAATAATAGTAGTAGTAATAGTATTAGTGTTAGTAGTCTTGGCGGTATTACTACTATATTATAGAACTTTAGACGGTAAACAAATTAAATATGTAAATATTTAAAAAAAAAATTACGTTCGATGAAACAAAAACTATTCGCGTTCCGTCCGTAGAAAAAAAAACGGATCAACAATAATATGATATTGTTATTAATTATCGTGTACGTCGCCCGCGTCGTCGGGGGGGAACACGCCCGGCAGATATCGTATGCGAACGCGTGTAAGACGTCCGACGGTCGGCGGACACTGTATAAAACACACGCGCGCACCGCAGCACACCAGTGTGCCGGCCGGTCGCTGCCGTCGCCGCCGCCGTTGTGTGGCCGGTGTGCCGCGCATGCGTAACCGGCGCGCACCACGTGTCCGACACCTATGCAGACAAGGTTCAATTTTTAGCGCTGCCGGTGGTCCCCCAGCCGGCCCGTGGGTTTCTCGTATGCGACGAAGACGGCGGCGGCGGCGGCGTCGACTTCTTCGTCGACGGCACACGCCACCAACGCCGCCGCGTTTGTCGTATTTTATACGTACTTGTGCACCGGTCATTAAAATATTATTATTACTATAACGTTTATCAACCGTCATCGTCGCTATTACAGTCGTTAGGCGTTAGAAAAGGCGTTTTTTTTTTTGTTTTTTTTTTTTTATCAACATCACCGCCGTCATTGTCACTGCAAAATAAACTCGTTTATATGATGTATACACCTATAGGTATAAGTGTATAACAGCCTAAAATGTCGTCTTAAATATCCCACTCTTAACTCACGAAAAAAAACTACTGCACTGATGCTTTTCGTTGGTGTACTTGGCCAGTTGGGCGCATTGACTTTGACACGCAACCGTAAGACGCATGTACCTTTTGGAAATTTGGAATACTTATCAATGGCGGTGATTTTTAATTCTAAAACAAAGACATCATCTTGTATTTAACATTAATCATCATCGCTCAAATTTTATCTCATGAAAATGGAAACTTATTTTTTTTTATTGTTGGTGAAAATGGACAGTGTAGGAAAGCGATACTAACTTTTAGAGGAAAATAGTATCGCACATTATTACGAAAAATCGAGCACCTAAAATATTAGTATACTATACACATTACACATCAAAAGGTATCCAATTAAAAAACTGAAATCTTAACTGTGAAAACAAAAAAGTAAAAATGCTTTGATCTTTAAATTATTTAAAAAAAGACGATTATAAAGTTGATTGTAATGTCAAATAATGAAAAGGTCTACAATTCCCCAGTATCTAATGTGTATATGTAATGGCGTCGTACCCAGGATGATTCCATTTTTTTTTTAAGTGGGCTAAACATAGTAAATAAAAATTAGAAACCGTTACAAAGTTATTTTTATTATAAGTTGCCATAATAAGTACATACATGAAATAAATAAATATTATATAATTATTTATTTAATATCACATATATAAATGAATATGTACCTACCGTATTATGTTACATAAATATGTAATGAGTTAAATATTTACAAATAATTTTGAATTTTTATACCTCTATAAAAACGTTTTATATTAATTTGTTCAATCATTTAATTGTCTATTTTTCTAGGTTCTTTTAGGAAATAATTTATTGATAATAAAAAAAAATTATATACCTACAAGATTACTTATTATTTTACGTGGCATAATCATTATTTCTAAAACAATTAACTTTTTTTTGTGTGTGTTATTTGAGTGCAGAATAGTTCATATTTTATTATAGTCAATGATCTAAAGCACCCTAAGCCCCCCCCCCCCGAGTTAAGTTAGGTATGTTAAGTATGCTACTATAAAAGAGTAAATAATATTATAATATATTTATAAGTACTCATAGTTTTGAGAAACATTTTATATAAGTTCCAACGATAAATAACGCCAATTACGCATATCAAGTAAAGACTCCAGAAATGAGGCGGGTGAGTGTGTCTTAAAAAAACACGGATTATAGTTGTGATACCGATAGTATGTATAACAACTGACTGGTGGAACACAATACTTTAATAATGAGTGGGCACCTTTAACCCAAATATATATATATATATATATCGCAATGAAGAAAATATATTTAATATTTTACAAAGAACATAGAAAAAATAGTTCAGTGGCATTATTAACATACATATGCTATAATAATATAAGTGTATGAATGTATGATTTAAGTATAAGAACTTACAAATATACGAGCATAGTGCATATTGAATACTATAATTAATATGCCGAATATTGATTAGTAAATTTCTGACTCATTAAGTTTATATAATGTATATACCTATTACCACCTAGACTATAATAAAATGCCATTCCTTGGTCGATACTATTGAAAAACCCCAATAAGCGTCGTTCACATTACAGTTGAACTTATTGAATCGGTGTAGTTTATATTATATATTATATAAATCTTATTAATATTTTCACGAACTAGCAATTACCATTTTTTTTAAAGACATTTTTTTCATAGAAAAAATAAATTAATCGATATTAATTTAGTATAAGTAAATAAGTTATAATACATTATATAATATTATTTACAATATATTGATATACATTATTATAGACGTATATGTCACGAATATTTCCATTTATTTTGGCACAATATGCACAATTGATAGATTAATAACGTATCATATTTAATTATTTAAATATATAAGTACCTTATAGTACATAGGTTATTGTAGGCTATTATCGTCATCCAATTAGTTCTTAAATCCTATTTAAACTATATAGACATATAAATAGCAGAAGCTTTTTTTAATAAATAATAAATATAATAAAATATTATACGTAAATATGCAAAAACACGTATAATACGTATCTACTACCTACATAGTCCATCGCCAGAAGGACTTTTAGATTCGAGCCGTTAAGTGCGACAGAACGTTTCATCATATCAACGTTGTCGAATTTTTATTGCTAACCATTCGGTATTATAATATTCGATTTCAGTATACGATAAACGCGTGTCGATTAATATATTCGCTTTCGCTCTGTACAACGGTTATAATAAAATGGCTAGTTTTGCATTACTGGTTTTATTTTCGTTATCTTATCGTTATTCGTTCGTGACATATTATTATAAGGTGGTTACCAGTTCTAATCAGATGTAGAAGTCGATATATTACATATTAGGTGACGAAAATTTGCGGACGTGAATATTAGCATTCATGCGCAATAGTTGTACATACTAAAATTTATATTATTATGATAATTTAAATTTGGTGTGCACTTAATAGTCAGGGTTTTGTATAATATTACAAATTTGTATGGAAATAACAGATTATTAGTGATTGCATGGCAAATTTAAGAAACAATTTTTTTTATATAACTAAACCTCAAAAACATTAAAAAAACCCAAAACATATTATGCTGAAATTTTTCTTTGAAAAAAAATTAAATATAAATAATTACGATATGATGTCTATATTTGTCTATTTCACGTTTTTAATAAATTTAAATGTTTTGTAAATTGCTGAAAACAATTACAATACTTATTTAAAACAGTATAAAATCAAAGTGAAAAATGAGTATTATGTTTAAATTGCTTTTTTAAAAATTTTCTTCTTAAATAAATATACCAAATATCCTATCATTGATCAATATATAAAATTTTAAATATGTAATAATATAATTCTAATGGTTTTTTTCTATAATATACAGTGTTCCATCGTTTAACTAATTTATCCACGAATTTTTTTAATTCAATTTTTATTTTTTAGTAATATTAGGAAATAGATAGGTACATGTACAACTAATTGATAAGTGATAACTATTTCAACACTCAAAACTTATTGTGTATCTATGAAAAAATAGTATAATGATTTTAAATACTATTTTCATATAGTGTTATCAAATATAACTACATATATAAGTAAATATATATGTATAACATAATAATATTACATACATATAGTTAATGGTTATTGGTGATAATAGTATTATAGTTTTTGATTATCTAATGAAGATTTCTGATTTCAGTGCATATTTTAGTATATAACTTTTTGTTTTTAGTCGTTATTCTATCGGTAATATAACTAAGCAAAATTCAATAATATGTATTTATTATTTTATAAAATAACTAGCTGTATAACAACTTTGTCAGGGAAAATACGTTTTAATGCTTTATCAATATGTATATTCAATTTAGTGTACTTCAGATCCACAAGAAAATCGGCATCGGTTTATCTCGCTCTATGAACTAATTTGACCAAAATGGGAAATCCGGTAAATCAACCTGTGCCGTAAGGATATAATACTTTATATATTTTTGAACGCAAATTATGCTATATTTTAAACTTTTCTGATATACCTATTAAGAACAATATATAACATTTTCATCAAAATCGGTCAAGTAATTTTTGAATATATGTATAAGCTATAAACACATATACAATTACCAATATCCCACTCATATATTATATAAACAAAAATATTTTTGTTTTTTGTGTCCTAAATCACAATTCATATGTGAACAACTCTATTCTAACTTATAAGGGTGGAAAGAATCACCGTAAAACATAATCCTAGTGACCTAATCTCAAGAAATCCATTGATATAACTTTTATTGAAATCAATAGTTTCTGAGATTAAGTGTTCAACATACAAACTCTTCAGCATTATAATATTGGTGAATGTAGATAAAAAGCAAAAATTTTAGTACTTTAAATTATTTAAAACACCCATTGAACCATAAAAATACTCAATTGTTCAAATGGTATCACAACTGAAACAGGAACTACGATAATATTACTTCCGCCGATATAAATATATAATTAGTAATTAGTATCTGGTAAGATTTATTAGTCTCTGGAAATAGTGGAAATATAAATTTTTTAAATATAACAAGATGTAATATATTTTAGGAAAATGCAAGTTGAGTTTATCACAGGTTTTTTCTTATGCATTATATAAAATACTAAAATAGTAAGAACTGTGATACATAATAGTATAAATTTTATTAGGCATGATAGATAAATATAAAAACTATTATATAAATACTAATTTAAATTACCGATATGAAATTTGTTGAAGAAATTATTTACATTCAGTATATAAGATTAATTTAACTTATAAATTAATTGTTTTGCAGTAAAATTTTTTGAATTATTATTATTTATAATTTATAATCAGATAAAAAACTTTCCATAGCATGCAGTTTAATAGGTATTAATCAAAAGTAAACTTCGTCAATATAAATAATGTAGCCTGAATCTGAAATAATAATATAGCTGGTACCCACGTACGCGTGGTCTTTTTAATGACAATAAATACATTATATATATATATATATATATATACTCATATTATAGGGTTATACTCATTTTTATTATCCACGGAAAATAACGAAACGATTAGAAAATTCAATAAAAATGCACAGTCTTGGTGGCAATAACAAATTATAGACTCGAAGAATCGTTTACTATATAATATATACGTTCAATTCCATAAATTACGACTATAGTTCGATATTTTAACATTCAAACGAAGTTCAAATAATGTTATACCTTATATAAGAATAAGGTACTAAGGTACCTAATATACACCTAACCCAATAGACGTCCTTAATTGCAGTAGCGTCATGAAAAATTTGTTCTGAAACGGAAGAGGATAAATATTTTCTGGTGGCCAAACGTTTGAGCGTATATAATGTAATAAAGGTACAATAAATGATATTGGGATATCATTTATAATGAAGGGAGCTTTATTAATAATTATTATTTATATTTCTGTCCATAATATTCTGTTAATTTTAAGGGGAGAGATGAATATATTGGATTTTTAAAAATATAATTGTATATTATGTGTTTGTATAGACCAGGGGTGGGCAACTGGCGGCCCGCGAGCCTTTTTTATCTGGCCCGCGCTACATTTTCAAATTGCATTAGTTATAATCTATTTCATTATAAACAAAAATAAATACTATTTAAAATGTATATTTTGAATGACCTTTTTTTTTTTTTTGCTTTTTATGCTCTGGCCCGCTATATTTTAAATTACTAAAAATTGGCCCTATGGTAACTTTGAGTTGCCCATCCCTGGTATAGACTATAGACGATAATTAGTATAAAATAAGCTTCGATCTACAACTTTTAAGAGTGATTTTTGATAGAAAATTAAGTACTTCTAAAACTTTAAAATAACCAGTATTTGCAGTATTTGTCAAAATAATCTGAAATAAAAACAGAATACTATGACAAATTAACAAATGAGAAATTACGTAAAATCAGTTTCGACAAAATTGATTTTTTTTTGTGAAATCGAAAACAATGTTTTTACCAATGAACACTCAAATTTGCACCAAATTTTAATTATATAGGTACATAATAAAATTTTCAAATATTTTGTATTTTTTTTTTAGCTAATTACTGTCTTATAAAAACTACAGATTTTCAATTTTTATTTTTATTTTTTTAATAATTAAAAATACAATGATTATTATTATTGATGAAAAATGTTTGCTAAGTTAAAACGCTTGAAAAAGTACAAGGTTCTTTAAAATTGTTTATTATAATTATTTAAAAATATTAAGGATAATAATACATGGATATATTCATAGAAATTTGAAATTAAAATTTGGACACTGATTGTTACATTAGGTATTCGTGGAGACTTAAAACTTAACGTATATTATTATATGCAATGACATTTTCAAAAAAAAATGTATTTATTATAGGTATTATTACCTATTTATACAATAATATAACTGTAGGGCTCGGATTTATATGTATTTATGAAATCAAAATATGTATTTACGTTAGCAAAATATGTACATAAATATGTGCTAAAAATATCAAAATATGTATTTTACTAATATGATTTATTTATTAATATTTAATTACATAATATATCCATATGAGTTTTTCATGAAACAAATTATATTTTAAATATTAAAATTATTAATAAAAAAAAGGTGTTACAAATTATAAAATATAAATAAAAAAAGCTAAAAAAAAAAAAAATTTTAATTATCTTAATTACAATTTATGATAACAGCCATTTTGAAATTTTGAAATTCAAAAGATCTTTGATTTTGTCCTAAAATTGCCTTATACCGACTAAATGATATTTCGGCTTCCACTGATGTTATTGGACAGTATTGCATTTTGATTATGTCTGAAGGAGTAAGTTATGTATCTACCGTAGATTAAATTCAATAATTGGTATTATTATTTTGTACTTTTGGAAATATGAGAAATTTTCTCTATTGAAAAATAAAATCCTACATAATTTAATTATTAAAAAATCGTAAATGAGCAAATTGTCAAAATATGACGTAGAAAAAAAATGGAATTATTGAGAAATATGTAAAAATATGTACTTATGACAAAATATGTAAAAATATGTAAAATAAAATATAGTTAATTTCATTAGAAATCTCTTGAAACGAATTTATCACTCAATTAAATTAATTTATCAAGTCACAGTAAAAATATGTATTTACATATAAATCCGAGCCCTAAATATAAGTATATATTATTATAAAAATTAAATATTAATAAATTAAATACAACTTTCTTTACAACAATTAAATCAATTAATTGTAATACTAATAATAGTTAAATTATTTTTTTTTAATAGCAATATCAAAAAACATATCATGAAATATACTTAGTGATACAGCTAAAAAACTTTTTTCGCATTCAATGATTTATTATAAAATTAAAAATTAAAACATCCGTTACAATGAACCAATCAACACCTATTGTGTGTAGCTTGAATCATAATCTTTTTAATTGTACATAAATGATACTAATAATAGATAATAAAAATTAAAATAAAGCACGTTTAAATCAGTTGGAAAAAGTATAATATTGAAAATTGTAAACTCTGTGTGAACTAAATTTTTCCAAACTTATGCAATACCTATACAATAAATAAAATAAATTCTAAATATGAGTCGTATAGTTGTATGCAATTTTCACTATTTACAATTCAAGGATGTAAATTAATAACCATATACATATATAATTTAACTATAAGACTCGAAATCCTCGAAAAACGGGTAGAGCATTTTTTCGTCGACCATAGATGATAGGAATAGGGAGGCTCTTCAAAATTTGATTAGTTGAAATGTTTTGTACTGTATATCACTATGCATAATAATATATAGACTTTTATTTTGATAATTTAAACATTGGGTATATACAGATATAGAGATCCAACATTTTAAATGATTGTATATATATTTATACGATACAGCACATACTACATACAATTAACTATATGCGAGTGACAGTGATACAATGATACAAAAGCGTCATGATAAAATGATAAATAAGCCCAACAAAATAATTCCTAGTAACGATTCAACCTAACCTCTAGAAAAAATTTAAAAATATATTTACATATACACACGTACAGCAATAATATGATCGACGACTGACGATCAAAATCATATATATTAATATCTATATACCTAGTTGTGATACCTGTAACCCATAGACTATCGAGTAGGTTACATACAATCGAAATCCGTCTATTTATTAATGATTAGGATACGACTGGTTAAAATTTATTTTGCGATTGGCGTGCCGGTTAAAAAAAAATGCTTAGCACAACTTAGCACAAGACGTATACGGTATTATGCCTATATACGATATTGTTATACACTCTAAGGCGACGGGAATTCGTATTATAATAATACCTATATACACCCATTATAATGTTTTTTTTTAATTATTCCGTTCTCGTGTATTTCTCGCGTTAGCCATCCGTCACGACTGCGTACCGTATTTCTGAGAACTGCAACGCGCGCTTAATAATGATTAATAATAATATATATGAGTATACACACTCACCGTACCGTGCGTGTGCGATGTTCGTAAAATATTATAATCGAACACCAAAGACAATTACAATTTCATTGTACAATATTATAATCTACCTGAAATATAGGCACCTGTGTGTAATAACACGATACATTTTAACAACGGACGCCGCGCCGCGCTCGTCAATACCACTTAACAGACTACGTGTGCAGCATCGTCTATTTTTTAACGGTTTCCGATCGGCCACCTGCTGAACAGGTCTCTCCATTTATTATTATTATTATTATTATAGACGTGTGTAATTTTATTACAAATATAATAAGCGATTCATAATATAATATATGAAATATTAATATTATGGTGTGGAGCGTAGAGTCTACGCCGTAGACAATGTAGTGACCTAGTGAGAAGGCCTCTAAACTTCGGGCATTACCCATGACCGCCAACGTGTTTTTCTTTTTAGTCTGTCTCAAGTAAGCACATCATTTCTTGTATTATTATTATCTTTATGGTCGCTTGTCGTTGTTGACAGTCGGTAAATACTAATAAAATATAAGTCGACTACTACAATACGAAGATACGCGCGCTTGGAACAATGTTCACTGAAGTAATATTGTCGTAATTATATAATTATAACAAAAACGAGTACTTACTAGCTAATAACTATAGTTCTAAGTTCTAAGAAACTACATACCTAATAAATCGGCGCGCGTGGACAGTTATTTAACTGCAGGTATTAGTGAATATTTTTTATAAAACCAAATGCACATTAATTTGTCAATTTGAGATGAAAAATAATATATAACCCGCACAGTACAAAAATACCACTTTTATATTGGTGGACATTTAATGTTATATGGCACAATTTAGGCATTGATTGCTCTGTGGTAACATATTTAAAGAGTGGACAATTTTATATTAGGTATTTTTTAATTCTTGGAATTATTAATGTATTACACGGGAATGAGTGGAATTTTAAATTTTAGCCGTAGGGTGACAGAAAATAGATCGACGGTGTACGACCAGAGTTATAGTGAAAAGGTTTTTACTTTTTTAATGACGCTTAGACATGCTGGTGAAATTTTTTGAGTGAATAAATAATAGTAAGCAATAATATAAGTATTTATTTTAACTAATCAATTGTTAGTTTTCTTAAATTTGTGATTATGAAGAAATTCATTAATGATATTTTCGTAAAAAAAGTGAGGTGGATACTGTGTAAGTATTGGATAAATATCACAGCTTATAATAAATGTTCACCACATTACTATTTGTAGTCATAGGAGTGGTGCTACAACGTACGGGCGTAACCGTTTTCCGCCAAAATGAATCTTGCGCGTTATCACCATGACCGTATTCCGCCAAAGATTAAAAGATTATATTCCGATTTCCACCAAAAAAATTAATAAATTATTTAAAAATATTTTTTGAGAACCCCTTCTATTAGTTATATCCCGCGACCCCACGTCATTTATTTATTTATTAGATTCTGAACGGAGTGAAGAATGTATTGCTTTTACGATGATGTGTGTTTTTTTTTTTTTTTGTCTGACGACAACATTTGGAGCAGTAATAATGCTCCGATTTTTGACTTCAGCCCCCCTTTGAATAGGAAAATTCATCTAGTTGGTACTTTGGGAGGTCAAAAGTAAACATTTTCAAATAGTTTTCAAAAAAATCGAGAAAAACAAAAAAAAAGTGACAGAAAAACATGTAATGCAATGTATTGCAGAGCTTGCCTATTTTTAAAATGATAAACTTCTTAACTTAATTTATCTTCTCTGCTTAAAAGTATCTGTGTAATAACTAGTAACTGTATGCTGATAATAATAATTATTATTATGTCATATGAGCATATTCTCCTCAAAACCTTTTTTTTTTGTTGATACTTAGTTCATAGTTTTTCTTGTTGGAACATTTCTCATTTTAAATCAATGTCTGCAATATTGATAATTACTTCAAATATTTTTAGGTTCTAAACGGAATGATGAATGTATTGATTTTACAATGATGTATGTTTTTATTTTGTGTCTGACGACAACATTTGGAGCAGTAATAATGCTCCGATTTTTGACTTCAGCCCTTCTTTGAATAGGAAAATTCATCTAGTTGGTACTTTGGGGGGGGGGGGGGTCAAAAGTAAACATTTTCAAATAGTTTTCAAAAAAATCGAGAAAAACAAAAATAAGTGACAGAAAAACGGCAATTTTACGAAAAACCACTTTTCGACAAAATCGATTTTTTGATTTTGCTGTAACTCAAAAACGAATCATTGTAAATACTTGAAAATTTCACCAAATGTTTATATTATGGTTATCTCTTTACAGTTAAATTTTCAAAATATTTTGACCATTTTTAAGCTACTTATAGACAATTGAAATTTTCGACTTTTCTAAGTTTTTTTTCTTCAAATGCCAATAAAAATTTTTTGGGTGGCCAGAAAATCTTGAAAATTTAATACAAGGTTTCTTATAAGTTTTTCTTAAAGTGATAAAAAAAAATCCGAAATCGTTAATCACAATTTTTTTTTATAAGTGCTTAAATTTCGAATTTATACGAAATATGTCAAAATTTAAATTAAATTTCATACGCTCAATTATGCGTATGTTGGCCAAATACTTTTTTTATTAATAAACAGATACTATAAAGTAACTATAGTAACATATAGTAACTATACTATTTGTTTCAAAATAGAATATATGACAATATTTAAATATAATATATCCTAAACTGACAAATCATCTTAGTTCAGAATCGTTTTTCGTATACAATGATACCTATCATTGCATTCAAATTTAACCTACCATAGTCTGAGGTCCACCCCACCCCCTAATATACAGCAGAGCGATACCTACTTACCCGCTTTTTTTTTATTGAAAACATCATACATAAATTAATAATTATTAGAAATTAGATATTATGATTATAGTTACAGATTTGATTAACGTACCTCCTGTAATCTTTTGCAGCTCTTATGGTGGAAATAGATAATTATTAATTATTCTGATTACTACTAAGTTACTATTATTATTTCATCGCAACCGTTATACGCGTGGATAATTGACGGGTTATTGTTCACTATGTATATATAAGTCTGGACCATAATTTATCAGTTAAAACCATAGTTTGTGACAACGTAAACGAAAAATTAAAAAAAAAATGTTCTCTAATTTCGGAAAATATTGAAGTAATATCAAGATATAACCGTGGACATATTATGCTAATATACAACAATTTTAAATGTATACATATAAAAACGTCATTACTCGGTAGAGGTGCTACAATAAACTATACGTTGCTATAATAAGTTAATTTATAAACTATAACGACCTGGGGTGGTAGTTGGTTGAAGACCATTTTTTATATTCTTAGACACAGACCTTCAAACATATAGTTGTAGCACTGAATGTAAGTAATGTAACAACGATAAGGTATATAATATAATATTTATTTTACGTTACGTAATCGTAATTGACAAATTAAGCATTTTAATCATTCAATAGATAAAATAAAATAATAAATCAGTAATATACTTACCATGTTACATAGACATTTTTTGACAACCAAGTAAATTGATTGCGTATTCACATATAACTGTATAAAATATGATTAGGATCTGTATGAGAAATGTTAACACTCGTGAAAAAAGAATTGTTAAGATGTGATATTAAATTTAAAACTTATATTTTGGTAAATTTATCTAATTCACATAATATATATATACACAGTACACACAATATACTACAGTTGTTTCTGTAGGGTGCCATAGTGATCAGGCACTCATTTAAGGTATAGCTGGTATATGTACCGTAAGTAGATAATAAATGTGACTCCTGTACATTATATTAATATAATCAACAGCAGGTGGTTTGTGTCTTCAATATTAATACCTATTAGTTATTGGTAGTAATTTGTATATTTTCAAATATTAAATTTAGTTTGTCAACTATAAAAATTAAACTACACAGCGCTTTGATTATCTATCATAAATCTTTTAATAAACATGACTCCTACATGTACCAGGTACATTATAATATTATAATCAACATCAGATGGTTTGTGTCATCTATATTAATACTCATTGTTATTAATTTATATTATATTTTTGAGTATTAAATTGATTTTGTTAACTAAAAAGTAAACTATAATACTCTTTGATTATCTTTTATTTATTTGTAGTAGGTAGTTAATATTCATTTTAATATAAATTTTTAGATATTTTGATTACTAATACAAATATCTAATGTTTGATATTACAGATTTAATTAATCAGTGATCGGCAATCGTGTTTTTAAATTGTAAAATCAGATAAAAAATAAATAATATGTATTCTATGTAAAAATTAGTTAAGTAGGTACATACATAAAATTGCAAAAAGATAGTTTGTATAGAGGAAACCCGAAACACCAACGTAGTTTTTACTGTTTTTAAATTAAAAAGCAATTATATAGTTTCTTATGAAAAATAATTTATAAAGGCTAAATATCTCAGTTTACGAGCTCACTCAAGATAGTCGAAAACAAAACTAGTACCTACTTGTTAATACATTTTCTCTCCTTTAATTGTACTGTGTCTTCAATGCTTTGTTGTGAAGTCTTTTTCCCAGAACAATTGACTACTTGGTCAGAAAAAGAGACAGGTTTCTTCTAATTTCAGCGTCTTCGAGCGGCGACGATGTACAGTAAGACCGTCATCTAACGGCTAACACCTAAGTCCATTCGCGGCCACTTCGTCCCCCACTTAGAACGTTTTTTTAATAGCCGATAAACTTAATTCAATTAATTTGAATTTCACAAATATAAAAATAGATTTAAAAAGTGCTGAACAAGAAATAGCGGACACGTTTTACAATACAAATGCCAACGTTTGATACGTTTGTAAGTTTGAAATCCGTAAACACTTGGTACGGTATGTAAATTAACCGTGGTATAATTCATAAACAATCATATTCCCTGATAAGTCCGTATAGTAACCATGACAGCGACCATGATGATAGAAATAACCAGGTATGAACTAATTCAATCACTACCACGGTATTGGTTATTTTTACTGAACTGACAAAACGCTAGATCATGGCGTTTACAATGTTTGACAACGTTTGCTTTATTGTTTTCCAAATAAACGGTCCGAATTTTTCAGTTATCAGACGTTTACAACGTTTACCGCTATAGAATTAACTCAAAATGTAATAAGAAACACAGCTTTACCTGTAACCAACCTACACCTGCAGCAGTATCGATAAAACTCATACGGTTGATAATAATATACCTACTGTATAAATTATATAAAATAAAAATTAAAAGATACACTATTAAGCTACAATGCTACATCTACACAACTACATAAATATATTTTTTCAGATTTAATTTAAATTTTAAATACATTTAAAAAATTATCGTTGCAAATATATATTATCTCAGATAATAAATATTATTAGTAAATATAGATTATATGACTATAATTATATAGTCAAATTTCAATAATTTATCAAAGTTCCTTGAATGGGACGTTTCTTTAATCTGTAGACCATGTTTTTTTTACAGCACACATCAGTTGTTTCTCAATATAATTTAATACATTTTTATAAAAATAATTTTAAACTTTCAATAATATAATATCTAAGTAGAATAAAAAGGATTTTTAATATCTTTAACTGTTATGAATTTAACTTATAAAATTTAGACTTAAACATCTATTTTATTTGCTTTGTACCTGTATAGTATTTTTCATGTTTATACGCATTTGGTTTATTTTTTTTATTTTTCCAAATATTTAAACAATATTTTAGATTCTGAATAATGAATGGAGTGATGAATATATTGATTCTACAATGATGTGTGTTTTTTTTTTAATTTTTTTTTTGTGTCTATCATCACGTTTTGGAGTAGTAATAATGCTTTGATTTTTTACTTCAGCCCCTCTTTGAAAAGGAAAATTCATCTAGTTGGTACTTTGGGGGGTCAACAATTTCCAGTAGTTTTCAAGAGCGTCAGGAAAAACCCTGAAAAAATAACGGAAAAACGAACATTTTTACGCATAATCACTTTTCGACAAAATCGATTTTTTGATTTTGCTGTAACTCAAAAACAAATCATTGTAAATATTTTCAATTTTTACTAAATGTTTATATTAGCATTATCAATTTATGATTAAAATTTCAAAATATTTAGAATTTATTTAAACTATTTATAAATCATTGAACTTTTCGATTTTTTTAAACTTTTTTTTCTTGAAATGCCGATAAAAAAATGTTGGCTACCTAAAAAAATCTTTAAAATTGAATACAAGGTTTATTATAAGTTGTACTTATCATAGTATAAAAAAATCAAAAACTGTTAATCACAATTTTTTTTTATAAGCATTTACCTAAAGTTCAAATGTTTACAAAATATATCAAAATCCCAAAAATTTGCAAGGAGTTTTTGAAGTTGAAAATTCATAAATTTTTTGTGATCTATACGTAAGGTTGAAAAACTCAATACAAGGTTATAACTTATAACTTATAAGTTTTCCTTCAAGTAAATGTAAAAAAAAATTCCACCGTCAATATAGAAAAAAATTTATGAGCGTATGAATTTTAATTGTTTACGAAATCGCGTAAAATAACGATATTTTACAATTAAATATAGGTGATAATATAATATCTGTGGTTGAGAACCAAAACATGATATGTGCGAAAATTTGATTTTGAAGTTATGTATGACAAAATGTTGTTTTAGTATTATATCCTACTAATTATCATTGACTGACAAATCATCTTCGTTCAAAATCGTTTTTCGTATACAATGATATCTGTCATTGCATTCAAATTTGACACATCCATTTTAGCGACCAGTGACCTACTTTCCATCTCTACTATACAGCAGAACGATATCCACTTACCCATCACCTTTTTAATTTTACCTCTTTAAACATTTATATAAAAATAAATTATAATTATTATTTATTACTAAACATTATTTAATTTATGCTTTGAACTATGAGCGGTGTAATCGTTATGAATATTGATTTAACAATAAAGTATGTTTTAAAAAAATTATTAATTTTTTGTTACCTTAGAAGCAATAAAAAGCTTCAATTATCAACTTTGAGAAACTGTAGTTGTTGGTAAAAATTTGTTCTTGTTAGTGCTTCTGTTTTATTTTTTGATTGGCTCCCCGCTGAGTAAAAGTCAAAACATCGTAAAGATAAAATGAACGGACAGGGCGACGCCGAAAATGGCAAAAGGTGACGAACCTGATTGTTCAATTTGGGGTGGTGATCGAGGACATCGACGCCCCACAAACATCCGCACAAGTGGTGAAGATGTCCACTAACCAAATCCTCACGACCCGGTGAGAGCAACCATCTACTACCGAGGATGGGAGGACAGGGCGGCCGACATCCAGTGGACGTTGAGTCAACCAGCAACCAGTCAACTGCAGCCACCCCCGCCGAGCAAGCCGACAAGAGTACCCGGAACGTCACGGAAAGCCCACACGCTTGAAGTGAGGTTGAAGACGGAGGCACAGCGGGCGCGGAACAAGCGTAAGTTCCAGCAACTGAAAGAAAAGAGAAAGGCTAAGGGGGTTTGCCGCGAGCCAGCAACCGCAACTAGCGAAACACCCAAATCCGGCGACTTCGGATCTGGAAGCCGCCAACGGACCTCATCATCACCGGTGATGGCGATGAAGGTTGATTAACCTGCGCCCAAGATAGTGAAACTCGAGCTTGGTCTGTCGCTGGATGGACTGTCGGAGATGATAGTCGACAATTTGTTTTTCACTCCGGCAACGTCACCCAGCCGGACATAACAGGGAAATAAGAACGCGAGCCTACCGCAAGCGGTGGTGCAAGCAGACACACCCCTCACGATGCCACGACACCGGTATAAGTACACCTTGTGTGAAGGTGGTGTATGACACGGTACGCAAGGGTAATATACGATTGCGAATAAAACGATTGCGAACGGACCTTTTCCGGTGACACGATTGCGAACGTTTTTATCCGACTTTAATTTTGCGATGTTGTCAGATTTGGTGCCATGGTGCCAATAACAAATTTTTAAATAATAATTTTAAAAATAATCAAATAGTAATATATAAGGGTTTTTTGCTATTACACCACGCCGGAGCTAGTTTTTATAATTATTTTATAGAACTACTAATGGTCCAGAGAGCTTTCATAGGACGTACAACGGTCAGTTTTATAGCCCCCATCCTCCAACACATGTAGTTATATCAGTTTTAAAAGAAACACATGCTCAAACTTTGACAATAATTAATTCAATTAAAAACAATGTACATAATCCTATGGCCAAAAAAGATAAATCTAAAATTGAATTAATTCTACAAAATTATAATGATTATAAAAAAAACAAGGACTTAATTTAATATTTAAGAAAAACTGAAAATTCCTACCAAGGAAAAAATCTTAAAAAAAATAAAATTTAGAAAATTTTTTTTAAAAACTATTATTTTGAATGTATTTGTATGTATTATTTTATTTATTTTTCAGTTTCTAACGTAACACTAACATGTGTATTTTTAAAACTTGTATTTTGATTTTTGAATGTATTATATTATTTTTTTATTCAGTTTCTATGACGTAAAATTGTTAAGTACATTTTGTAACAGTATTATTGATATTTATACAACGAAAATTGTTTTAATTAATCAACATTTTAAACGCTACATACATATTTGTATAATTTTATTTTAGTTTGTAACGAAGAGTTGTTGTTTTAATTGTATTATTAATACCAATAGTTTATATTTAAAAAAAAAATTTTTATAATAAATGTTAAAAATAAATAAATGTTTAAAATATTCAGAAATTATGAACTTGACAACGTTGTCTAAAAAAACGTTCGCAATCGTTCGATTTTCGGCTAAAATACAAATTTTCTGATAAGAGTTATTCGTTCGCAATCGTGTTGTACCCGGTACGCAACGGTCGCCGGTATAAAATATAGGCACCGCAGCAATCGGTCTATATTTTTTTTTAATTATTTTTTATATTTTTTTATATTTTTTTACATGAATATAATTACATTAAGTTAATATTTTAGTTAGAAAAACATTCAAAATCAAAAACAATTTTGACAGTTATAAAAAAAATATTAAATAGGTATTAATTTAATATTCAAGTGGGTATATACCAATTATCAATAAATACTGTTCATCGTTCATGATTTTGTTCTTAAAACTGTTAAATTAATAAATTATAAACATGTTTACTTATTAAAATTTTTAGTGTTTTCTCTTCAAATAAAATAGGTGGGTGATTAGAGTAATCCAAGGTGTTCGAAATCATTACCTTGGCCTTGTTAGTTACGAAAATATGATAGTCTTGATGAGTTATAGCTACTTCCTGATTATCATAGATTGAACATTATTAACTCATTTTAATATTGTTACAGGCCAACATTTTAAAATTTTAATGTTTTTTATCTTAGTAATATGTATTATGGTTATGACACAACAATTTTTATTATGATAATTAATATGCTATTATAGGATTATATATACCACTACTCAAGCACAATAATTAATATTTATTTAATACTATTATTTTTATTTAGCTATAAATTTATAATATTTAAATATTTAATACTTATTTTATTCGCAAGTATTTATAAAAAATGGTTTAATTCACAGTGATTAGCACGTAAAAATGCATGCATCTATTAATACATCAGTAATTTACTAAAATTTAATTTACTTCATCTCATGTATAAGTTGTATATACATTTCAATTGTAGGAAGAGTAAATTGTTACATTTCATAGAATAAACTACGGAAACGTAAACATCACAATGTGATGTTTATCGGAAAAAGCACTTTGCGAAATATGTCTTGGAAACAAGCAGCATATAGTAAAGACAGGATGCACCTCCTGTACAAAAAAAAGTAATACAAAGCAAAGTCATTCATGCCATAGACACCAGGAACTAAAAATGTAGTTTCCGCGTATGGCTTAAAAATACAGGATATTATATAGTATCTGCATCAACGTCTAAAAACATATAAACATAGTACATACCTACGTATTAGTTGTTAAATTAATATTCTAATATATATGAAACCCAGTACTTTTTATAAAGAAACAAAAATAAATAAAAATTATATGTATCATTCTACTCTACGAAATTTAAAAACCACGTAACTAATATATACCTATATATTATGCGTGTACTGGTGTACCAATTATTAATATACTATAATATACAATTTACATCTCAGTATATTTATTTGTACCTATAAATTATGTATTCGAATTTTATTACCCAATAGACCAGTGGTGGCCAACATGACTATGTACACGAGCCACATATATTAATGTAATTATATCAAGAGCCAAATTATATAATCTATACTTTTATACCACAAAAATAATAAAGATAGCTAACATCCGATAAACATATAAAATTACGAAGTATGAAATTATAAAATAATAATTATAATAATAAAAACATTTTTTTTTTTTATAAATGTAGGTATACAAAAAAAAATTAAAATTTTGGTTTCTGTAAATAAGACCGCGAGCCGCATACAACGATGAAGAGAGCCGCATGTGGCTTACGAGCCGCAATTTGGCCACCCCTGCAATAGACTCTTATACTTGTCGCGCCGATCTATATAGGAAACAAATTCCGGTCATTGTACCTAAACTTGCTTACTGTTTTTATTTTTTATTTTTAAAAGGATTTACCGCCAGACATGGTATGAATCCCTCACGCGCTGTTTCCGGTGTTATACGAAACATGGTCTTCTACTGAAAACTTGAAACTGTGAAAGGGGTTGGTGACCTCAATATAAAGCTCATATAGTATATAAGTATATATAATCGACCGTGGCTTGCAGTAGGTACAATGTAAAAAAAAAAAATACGAAAAGGCATTAAATGTTTTTATACACTGAATTGATGTAATGAATTTGAAATTTAATATGATACCTATATGATTAGAGATAGATAGTTTTCTGTCTTACCTATATATTCATCTATTTAGTCAGACAGACGCAAGTTTCACTATTTCTGATGTAATAAGTTGAGATAAATTTGAATACGTACAATCGTGTAATAATCTGTGTGTGTGTTTGTGTGTATAACGTGTATATTATAATCTAAACGCTACATGTCATACGTCATGTACGATATTTTATGCGTATAATTATAATAATATTATTATTATGATAGTACGGTCGAACATCCCAACAGGCGGGCACCTGATCAGTATCGGTGAACACAGTTTGTTTTTGAGCTGGAACCGCACATATCCTTTACCAAAGACTAAACAACGCAACAATCACGTGAACCGTATAATATTATAGTATGTAATAATAATGAGAATAAACATAAAATAATAGTTAGATAAAAGGTTATCTGAACGTGGCAATCGATGAATTATTGTTGTGACAATATTATTACCAATGAACATCCTTCAACGAGCCTGCAGACGGGAAAAGAATCCCGCGTAAGCGTATCGTACGAAACATGTCCAGTTATTCTGGATAATATTTCAATATATACCTGCAGAGTACATATTTTCACATGCATGGTATTGTACTATACTGCTATAGCCTACAAAAAACGTAAGCGACATGACTTACGACATCATAACGTGGTGAGATTTGTTAACATCTGAAATGTGGCATAGGCAGGTATTGAAATCCCTCAATTATTCTCAGTATGTAATTATATTATAGAAAATGATCTATACTCATTATAAACACGAACTTTCATAAAAATAAAACAGATAACGGTAAATACTACCAATACGGATAATGAATTGTTTTGTGCTCATAAGCATTCAATAATATTTTCTTGAATAGGTACATATTAAAAATAAATATTGAACGAAAGTAAGAAAACCCATACGTATCTATTCAATTAAAGTATATAGTATGAATTTAGTCAATATATTATATTAATTTATAGTGACTGAATTTATATTATACCAAATCTATAATATATTCTTGTATATTTGATGAACACACGATCTTGTTTACGTATCTTGTATATTATAATCAATTAAAAACTATTTTTGTTGCTTTTAATATATCAATAATTAGTTTACTTTTAAAAATACTTCATAGTTCATACAGCTAGATTTATAAAATATATATCAAATGTAACATTATGTAAGTATCCATTCAAAATAATACTCATCATAGTGTAGATACACCCATTCATTATTAAACAATTGTATGAATACTTATATCTAAATACTCAAATAATATTAAGTAGTTACTAGTTAACTAGTTACTATTGTAAGGACAAAAATTTCACGGTTATGCAGTTTTCCTGCCTAAAGATTTGATTTTTATATATTATATTATTAATTTATTCTGAGAAAAATCAAAAAAAGTTTAAAGACTAAATTAAATAACAACAACCATTGGAAATTAATAGCTTATAGTTAACTTGGAAACATTTTATGATTAGCTTAAATTGACATTAGTAGTTAAGTTATGTATTAACAGACAAAAAACAAAGTGAAGTACTGAGCCACTGAAGCTAAAATCCCCTTCATACAAATGTAGGTTTATAATACAAATGCAATACACATAACCTATAACAGTGGCAACTAGTAACTAATTATACTCAAATTTAAATATACTCATAATAATTAATAATCCATACTGCACTTAATTTATTATTAAATTTATATTTATATATGTACTTACCTAAATTACACGTTATATTAATATGAAAAAATAATAATAAATAATCTGAATCGTTTTATAACCCTTACACAATTTACTTTACTTTCACATTAAACAATTTTATTTATTTTTTTTTTTTTAATAGTATTATTTCAAGATACCAATATTATGTTAATAATTTTAAACTCTAATAACTGTAACTGGTGTTTTATAATACATTTTCATTGAATTTTAATTTTTAATCCTAAAATCCTTAAGAAAAAAAATACAACAAGCCTCGTGTGCCCTTTAATTTATAAAATTTACAAAAAGCGTAAACAAAATTCTTTATGACAATATAATATCACAACTTCTGACTGTATTCTTAGAGCTTACATTACAATTGCACATGAAGAATTTTTATAATTAGATACTGCGGAAACAATTTACAGATTTAAAAAAAATAAAACAATCATGTATTTCTTATTTGATTTGAATTGGACCTTTTTAGTGGTTAAACATTTGACATTTGTCTGTTCTATTTAAAGCCTATGGTACTATTTCCATATGGCCAAATGTATGTAAAATACATGGAATAATAAGAGTGAAAAGAATAATTTATTTACGTTGTGTCTCTCGCCTGTGGTGTATTATGGTTCTAATTTATGCGAACCAGAATGTTGGCGCCTCCGTTGTTTGATTTACGATGGAATTGTATTTAAGGCAACCCGATCTCATTTTGAGTCGTGGGCGAACCACTTTTGAGGTGTACGTACTAAAGGATAGCCGCATATATATGCCGCAATCGTTTAAATCATTTGTATTTTTTCCTTTTATTATTATTATTTTTCTTTTTTTAAAATTGCCAGACACTCGAGGCCGTTATTTTTTTTTAAATGTTCAAAATTACGCGAACCTTGAATAAATCTGAATATAGAAACCTAGTATACGAGTATATGAATGCAATGTTGATTCTTAATGTATATGTATAATCATAAATCCAAATAAATTGTTGTTATCTATGTAAGCACTAGATACAGACAGTATAACCCCACGCACATAAATATCGATTAATTTGTTTAAAAAAAAAATGAACAAGTACAAAAATATTTTAATGTTGTCCCTATTTTATTTTAGTTTACAGTAAACTAGTAAATAGAGATTTGATATACATGTTTATTAGTACCAGTTATGGCATATTTTAATATTATATAGTTAACATCTCTCTGGGAATAATCTTATACAATTATTAAAATAATATATAAGATGCTGTGTAATAAATAAACTTTATTAATTTAATTTGATCTCTAGTCTTATACCAGGCAACAAGTTGTTAAACATATGTAGGTACATTTTATGTTTGTCGCTTATTTATATATGATAGGTTTGTATTTAGTTCTTAAATCTTATTATGCATATATATCCTATCAGAATTTAAATTTTTGAATTATTTACAGATTAATTATGACTTTAAAGACAACTAATAAGGAGTTGAATTTCAATTTGCCTTTAAGACATACTATTTTCTTGGTGTTAAAATCAAACTAATTAAACCTAAACTATCTCCACCAGTCAAAATTTAAATTCTATATCAGGTTTGACTTCAAACTATCAATTATTAAGCAACTTTTCCCATTAACAACACATTTAAACTGTAATAATTATGATAAATACTAAAACATGGGGACTATAGGGCAAGCGTATATATGAAATAAGTAAAATCAAAATCATCGTGATAATTTAAATATGGTTTTCGATAGTTATAATAGAACATTAGAATATGATTAAATTATTTATCAATGGCTGAATGACCAATAAACAATAGATACTCTAAATACTTAATGAACGTTATCTATTATATTATGATTTAGTGTTATAACTGAAAGTATTGTCACATTAAAATATAATTACAATTTATAAAATATCAAGTATTGTTAGTAACTACTATCAATAATTTTAAAATTTAAATTTCCATACACATTATTTTATTTAGGTAGGTACTTACTTTTTCTTCATAAGCATGAAGTTCAAAAATACTTTGAAGTGTCGAACTCAACAATTTTCAGAGTCGTGAATTTTTGTATTCAATAACCAGTTATTACTCCCCTAAACTATCTCCCTCGTCCTTAAAACGACTATACATTGACAATTGGCATTGAGTTGTAAAACAGACCAAAAACCTCTAAGGTTGCCAGCTTCACTACCGACACTCCATATGAAAACATAAACATTCAAATATTAATTGTGATTTTTAAGTGCATTACCATTAATAAATTCATCAAGATTTTAAATGGATGACTGATCAAAGCTTTATGAAAAATTAATTATTATTATGATAGTGAAATGAATTGGTGAAATATTTTCAAGCATACACTATACACGCAGTTGTCATCGAGAGGATTTAATTTGAAATACATAAAAATATATAATATCGTTATTTTTGAAATTAATATTTCACTTCATTATAAACTTATAATCTTATAAAATAATTATATTATAACCAAACTTCAATAATATTTTAATAATATTAATAATAAGTATAATTACACATAATATATTATGATAAACAAACTTGTATTAGTTTGATAAATTTTTTGAAATAATTTTTTTTTTTTAATTTTATTGTTTATAAATCTTTTGTTATAAATCAATAAGCATAATTTAAGCAGTAGTTAATGATACCATAAAACTCTGTATGAAATATTTGTGTATTGAATTAGAAATTTAGATAAATCTGTATTTGTGTCAATTCGAAATTGGAAGACAGTTTCTAAACTTTCGCACAATCTCATCAATTTCATTTTTACACAGTATCTTTACATAAAATGTGTGTTGACTGTTGATATCTAAATTATAACGTTCGTATATTATTATCCGCAATTGTACAACATCCCAATAGGTAATAAGTCAAGCTATCATTTAAAAATATTTTAGTTACAGTTTAAATAAAAATATACTTGTTTTACACAGTTATAAATTGTATTTAAATAAAAAATAATTAGTCATATTTTTGCATGTTTAGAAAATTTAATAAAAGAATAAGTTGTACATAATTTTATACATCTGGTGTTTTTATAAAGCTGAATAAAAAGTGATTATTGACTACTAAGCAAAAATGATTGAAATAGTTTTAAAATAAGATAAATTATCAACAAAAAATAAAACCTACAAACTACAAGTGTTGTAGGTCTTGAAAAAAATTGTAAGACTATTAAAAAATATTCTAATGATATGTACTACTTGAATTGATAAAATCAATAAACGAAGTGATACATCAATTTAGAAAAATATATTATAATAATATACTAAGACTATTATACATATATTTTTTTTTATTACAGTACCTAAATAAACTTTTCCATGTGTACGATGTGTCGATGTGCAACATTTATCAATTCATTCACCACAGTCCACAACGTTAGATGATAATTAAATAATTATTGAGCACTAAAAAAAGGTATAAAATAATCAAAATAATAAAATCAGTTTATACTTTAATTATATAATATAATTTTATATAAATATATATATTAGTTACTGCAAAAATAAAAATATATTAATATTTTATAAATATCTGCTGCATAATATAATATAATGTTATACATGATGAATTTGTGTAAAATATTTGTTATATTTTGCTATCGTTGCAATATATTATAGGTACATATCATACATTTATCATATGTTTCTGTTATACCTTGTATATACAAATATAGAAATATTCAAAACTAACGTCGTATAATATTATACTACTCTATTATAAAAAATAAAACTTTTAATTATTACCAACTTATTTAAATATTAGATAATATGTATTTGGATTTTAAATAAAATTATTTAATTTGAATCTAACTAAATAATCTAGCACATCACAGTTACAATATTTACTTATAAATCTTATATGAATTTTATAATATAGTGTAATTGTTAATTTACAATAAAATATTATTTACCTATTCATAATATTTTAGAATTATCATGTTAATATTTTTTAATTGTGGTCCTTATTTTTTTTTTTAATTATTATTATTTTATTTATAATTATAGTTACTTGAATCATTTTTGTACTCAATCTATAGTAAATTATCACATGGCCTATTCATATTTTTTTATAAAACCATAGATGTTAATTTTAAAATAAAAAATATTATATTTTAAATAAGTAAACCTATAATATACTATAGTTAGTATCTACTTTGAGTCTTTAAATTTATAGCCAATGCAAATAAAAAAAAATGTTGGTCATTAAAGTGTATATAATATTATGTATAATACAGTATTCAAATACAAGGAGTTTACTATAGATGACATAAATGCACGCGAGAATATTAGGTTTAGAAGAGAAAAATACTTGAAGACTTACGATTAACGACACAATAAAATAATATGTCGTTTTAAATGTTCTGGAAATATATTACAAGCTTTAACCAACCTAACATATTAATATATTATACAATTCATAACTAATGCATTTTTTGAATATTTAATTTTTTATGTATTTAAAAATTCGTTACTAAAAAATATATATTATGTTTTATTTTATTTTAATGACTACATACACGGATTGTATTTTTTTTTTACATATAAAAAAAAATAATAAAATCGTTTTATAATATTAGTGTAACAAGTATTTTTTTTAACTCACGCATATATACCTCTTACGTTTATTAAAGAATATTTTTTTATAAATTTATCATTATTATTATTTTAGTTGATTTTTTTTCGTTATTATTATTATTTGCTTGAAAACTAAAAAAATGTATGTATGAAAACAACAAAATGTAAAAAATTAAATATAAATAAAGTCCATTGTATAAAGTAGAATCAACATTTAAAACTATTTTTTCAGTCCAATTTACTTAAATCGTAAAAGACTGAAAAATATAGCCATGTAATTTAGAATTTAATTTCGATAATTTATTTCTTTATTGTTTAATTTCGGTATTGTTATTTACAATGTCGCAATGTATTTTAATTAGTTGCATTTGATACAATCTTGCAGTGTTTTATTTTACGACATAAATCAATTGCATACACAATTAACTACAATAGTTGTACAAAACCACTAAACAATAAATTATGTATATGTTTTAAATTTTATTTTACATTGCTGTAACATATTATGGCTATACTTTTATAGTAACGTAAATTTTAGTAACAATTAAAGCTGTTTATCCTGATATTTTATTAAAATATTTATCATAGTATAAAACAATTCGATATTAATACTAAATTTAAATATTATTCATTTAATGTTGTCAATTATAATTTGATGAATTATTTTCAGTAGGTAGTACCTTATATACTTAAAAGTAAAATTAATTAAATAATTATTAAAATAATAAATGAATTTAAAATTCAAATAATCACCTTCTCGGTAAATTATTACATTATATAAGTATATTAATTACAGCTACATTTCTTATATTAATTATTCTTTATATTATCATAATATAATATATTTTATAAGTAATGATTATTATTTATTCACAAATTTAATACGTAATTGTTTAATTCATAATAAATAAATGAATATAATGATATGATTTAGAAATAATAATATAATTGCTTACATATATTATATATAATATATTGATTTATTATAATATTTGAAAAAAAAATTATCGGTGTTTGTCATAAATGTTATTTTTTTGATCAAAAAGGAACTTAAATAAATATATATTTAAAATATGACAAATATGACTGAATAATACCAGTAAAAATTATTTAAATCAATTAAATATTTTATAATGATCAATTATTCTACTATTAATATTTGATGTTTCATAAATTATAAGTTATAACTATTTTATATACCTACCTAGTATAACCGTTAATAGATGATCTAATTTATTATAGTTTGACCATAGCACTTTTATCGAAATAACTATGTTTAAAAACAGCTAACTACATAAAACCCATTTGAAAAGAAAACATATATAGGTAAAACGTAAATACTCGATGCATAACAAAATTAATAGGTAGGTGAGAACCCAAAGAAAAAATAGATAATAATTGCAGATAGGTACATTATAGTAACTTAAATTATGTACATGTTACAATAACAATACAGTGGTTTTTTTCATTTTAAAATATAAGCAGATTATTATATAATAGGGGAAAATGTCTTCAAGTAATAATAATAATAATAATAATAATAATGAATGTAACCTATACGAAAACGAGGTAGTGCATGAAATTAATTATTATTCATTACAATAGATATGAATATGTTATATATATTTTTTAAATGTGGCCAAGTATCTATGCCTTAAATACTGAGAGAATCGCGTGTTTGTAGAGAAAATATGAATACAAAAACGAGGCACTGCGTGAAAGGAATTCGTTTTTAAAAGAAAAACTGCTATATAGGTATTACACATAATTGCCGTTCGGCATATTGTTTTCGCTCATATATAGGTAGGTGCATGTAGAGACAAAGAGTTAATAATTGACTAGAGCAGCGTTCCTGATGCAGATTTTCGTCGATTTAAAAATGACGTTCATGAATATAGAAGTCGTCCACGCATTTACTATATCATTATGGTATTCATAGAAGTATTAATACTTGCGTATATAATGTCTATATGTGAAATATAGTGTATAATATCATATTTGGTCGAATGTTTATGTATCACGGACGAATGGAAGACTGATTCTCGGTATTATTTCCCCGTGCCGCAGATCACACAAGTTTACTATTTGAAATGTAATGCACAGAACGATTGAAATAGTGGATTGTGTCGCGGAGACGTAAAAGATTTCAAGATAACTAATAGTATTCTATTACCACCTACACATAATAATTTAAGAACCCAGATCGTAGTATGAAAATGTACAAGACGCAGACCATTTTCACTGTACGCAGAACAGCGTATATTTATAATATAACGATATAACGAGTTGTAAATCATAAAAAATATTCCGAACATTCCTGCAGTGCACGCAGGTACGTTTGATTAGAGAGTAGAATTTTAAAACGAAGAATAAACAAACAAACGAACAAAATACAAGATAAAAACGTTTATAATATATATATATAATATATATGTGTGTATGTATATATATTATATATATATATATATATATATAGGTACATGACAATATTAACCGGGACGAAATATATAATAATATTTTAATAACATATAATATTATCATGGTTTTGACGACGTGGTCGCCAAAGCCGCGGCCACGACGGTGATGTTCTCTAACTGCACCCGCACCTATCCACCACCATGCCGGGCAACAGCCCGTAGATGATGTTGAAGTCCTGGTCGAAGTACAACATGGATATGGCGGACAGCTTGCGGGGAGCGCAGCACGGACCGGTGCCCGGGTACGCACCCGACTTGTTGGTGAGCTGTGCGAGGTGGGTGTGTGGGTACTTTTGTAGGAACACCATCGGACACTCGCCGGAACAGTAGTTGGCCTCGTATTTCTTGGGCGCAATGATCCAGTCCCAGCCGAAGTCCTCGAAGTCGACCGTCAAAGGGTACCGGCAGCATAGCTGCTCTTTCGAGTTTTCGTCGCAGTCCTTGCCCAGCACGTTGCGCTTGGCTCGAGACCGCCGGCTGTCTTCCGTGTGCACCTCCAGATACGGAATCTACGCAAAAACCCACACACTGATCAGTAACGACGTCGACGGCGGGGAGGAATTTGGTGGGCAGTGGGTGGGCCGGGGTTTTGGATTTCGTCGACCGTGGTCACCGCGACGACTGTCGGGCAGTTTTGTTTTTCACATATCCGAACATGACGTATAATAGTAGGTGATAAATATGGTAATGACCTACCTGGCTACCTAACTAGTATACTGAGTGATTCTTTTAACAGAAAAAACTGTAATAAACCATCTAAAATTACTTATATACTACATAGGTACACCCCCAATATTGCACCAGACTGCAGTATAATATATTAACCCGACCGCGATAATGCGGTGCAGCTATAATGGCATGTTATAAATGCATCATAATATAAAATACATTGGCAATAGACTGCCTACTGCAATTATATTATTATCGTATATGTTTTATAATAATGCATTGAATTATATAATACACGGTTGCGGTTAGAGCTATACTTGTATATTATTATTCGTACGTATATTTTCACGACATAATCGAATTACCGGCTACGAGACGACCACCGAGTAGCACGTATGAATTAAAATAATAATAATAATAATGACGATGATGATAAATTACGGATGGTTATTATATTATTATAGTCTCGCGACGGCGACCGAGAGGGAGGGCGCCTCCTGGAACGCTCTAGCGGCGGTACACATGTAGTATATAAATGTATAATATTATGGGTATACTAGCGATTTCGATTTATTTTTTTTCCTCACTCGTAATAATAATAATAAAAAAAAATAAAAAAAAAAAATGAAAAAAATACGCATCGGTTAGTTTTTGCATTGTACTGTCGACGCCGCAACGACGTGTAATATAATATAAAGTGTACAACACAATAAAGTAGGTACGACGTCCGCCGTATAGACCGGTCGAGGATACTTTCTGTTTGTTCGGTCGCGTCGGATTATTATCGTTGAGAGTTATCGCACGATTTTTACGGACCGTGCATGATAGCATATACAGTAAATGCCTCTGGTCTGGTCACCGCATAAACGCCGCCGCGTCGTATATATACGATTATTATATACAATTTTTTTTCTATCGGCTTATATATAGGTATATAATAATAATAATAATAATAATAATATAAAAAAAATCGTATTATCGTTACGTTACGTTACGTTATTATATACCTATTATATTATATTATGTAGGTATACCTATACAACCGATTGGGTTCACGTCCTGACAGTGCCGAACGGTTTTACGTAAGTTATTAATATCGTTAAGAGGATGTCAGCGCACCGTATAATGTTTTTTCTCTCTCTTTGACCCACGCACAACATGGCAAATTTTCGTTCAGCAGAACCAATCTTGTGTTAGGTTGGGTTTAATATTAAAGTGAATTCACCTGTTATTGGACTTAAAAATTAAAGCATTGTCTGTGTTTGTAGATTTTTTTTATGATATTTCGATTTTATGCGATATATCAGCATTTTAAAGAAACGTAATATTTCCCATACCCATGACTTGCATAAAAATTGAAATACTATGCGTATAAAAACCAATGTATAAACATAAAAAAAAATTATAACATTAAATTTAAAATATATGATAATAAATTGACCATGTTTCGTATGGGTGAGACACAGAAAACAAAAAAAAAAAACGCTGACATTCTTCTAATATAAAAATAGTTACTATACATTGTAATTGCTGAGTGTATTCGGTACGGATGATGTAAATTACCGCTGTCCATCAGTATCAATATAAACGGATTTATTGATAAATTCAATAATTAAATAATTATTTATTTTAATAATAATAAGTAAGTATACTATATTATAATATGGTAAACATTAGTATTCTATCGTCAGATAAAATATATTATCGTTTAATATTTAGTTTATTCAATTCCAGTCATAACATATATGTATAATTTGCTTTAGAAACTATTTCTACTTTTATAATAAAAATACATTTATACAGTTTTTATGAATATTATATATAACCTACTAATCGGATGTCTTATCTATCGTTTTTCAATTTTATACTTTAATCTATAAATTCTATAAAATATTATACAGTTTTTGATTTGATATTTTTCGACAATAAAATTCAGGCGTTTTGCATATGCAAGCCATTACACGCGGAAATCGTATACTATGTACTTATTGTCCGATTTTATAAGAAGATTAGTTTGATTCTTCGTCTACATATTATTATATATAAATAGTTTACAAATATATTTTATAAATAATAACAATATAATAGTAACTATGATACATTTTATTATATAGTAAATTATGGAATAATTGAGTTATCTTATTATTAATGATTATAACTATAAAAAAAATATTAGTTTACACGCGTCATTCGATGACACATGCACGAAGACAACAGCGGAGGAGGCGGTGGCGTGAAAAGAAAAGACTCCGTTAAAAAAAAAATAGTAAAATAATAAAACAAACAAAAAAAAGTGTATTTACAAAGAAACGCGTTGCGAATAAATAGTACAAAATATTTGTTATTTTTATTATGTTGTTACAACATGAATATAGAATTCACGAACAACGCACAGTACATTGTATTATATATTATAGGCATATAATAATGTCGAACACTTTTAACGTCAGGTCGGTATTTATACGTTATGTTTTTCACTTATATAGTTATATCTCACTTTTTAGCGGATGAAAAAATTAACATCACGATATCATTTATCTAATACAAGCAACCTATCATCGTGTGGAGTAAAAATAATACGACATATCAGTGTGTGTGTGTGTGTGTGTGTGTGTGTGTGTGTGTGTGTGTGTGTGTGTGTGTGTGTGTGTGTGTGTGTGTGTGTGTGTACAGGCACAAGCACGTATCAAGGAGGGGTCCATTAGAGTCACCCCTCGAAATTGTTCAAGTATCTTCCAACGGTTATCCGAGGATCCTCGATGACAAAAATTAAATTAAATACGTAATATATTTAAATATATTATATACACATAGTGATCAAACGCTATGCTACGTATTGAGTAACATGAAATTACGAAATATTACGTATTATATTTAGGTGGTGAGAATAAAAATTTAAGTTTTAGACCCTTCTCCCCAAAACAATTCTGGCTACGTGCTTATTTGCTTGCGTGTGTGTGCGTGTGTGTATGTGTCTGTATTGTGTGTGTGTGTGTGTGTGTGTGTGTGTGTGTGTGTGTGTGTGTGTGTGTGTGTGTGTGTGTGTGTGTGTGTGTGTGTGTGTGTGTGTGTGTGTGTGTGTGTGTGCGCGCGACGTTGGTGACGGAAGGTGAGCGAATGGACGATGCCGCCGACTAGCTACAGCCACACCTGTCCACCACCATGCCGGGCAGCATGCCGTAGATGATGTTGAAGTCGGGGTCGTAGTACAACATGGATATGGCGGACATCTTGCGGGGCGCGCAGCACAGTCCCGTGCCGAACTTGGTCATCTGCACCAAGTGCGTGTGCGGGTACTTCGGGAACAGCATCGGGTCGCACGTGCCGGAACAGTAGTTGGCCACGTACCGCTTGGGGGCGATGATCCAGTGCCAGCCAAACTCCTCGAAGTCGACCGTCAGCGGATACCGGCAGCAACGGGTCTCCGTGGACGTCTCATTGCACGTCAGCCCAGACGCCGCGTTCCGCCTGGCCCGGGACCGTCGGTCCTCCCGAGTGTGCACCTCCAAGTATGGGATCTAACAATATTACGGACCAATCGGATTAGAGTTGACGACGACGAGTGCGCGTTTTTTTTTTTTTTTTTTTGGAGGGATGTATGGTGTGGGTGTGTGGGTGTGTGTGTCGGATTTTGTATGGCAAGCGGTGAAGGTATCTATATATAAGGTTATAGGGGTGTTGCAGGTGATGGTGGTGGAGATGGTGGTGATGGTGTGTTATAACAGCGGCCGACCGACGGCGCATCAAAAGAAACCGTGAGCGACACGGTGGCGCACAATCGACGGACCGAGGGGTGTATGAAGGTGGAGCGGCGGGAATGTGACGGTTGAACGAACGATAATGATTTTGTAATTTTCGAGAGAAAAAAACCGTAAACGATGGGTCGAGAGAGAGAGAGAGAGAGAGAGAGAAAGAGGAGAGAGATTCTGACGTGTGTTACACTTCGACTAATATATATAATCCTCCACGTTCGATTAACACACTCGTTTTATATATATATATTTATTTATAACTATAATTATTACACATAATATTATATAGTAGGTACCTATACTATTAAATATTAATATTAAAATACGTATTTACTATTATTATGTTATTAGGATACCCTTCTCGACGAGCATTTTCGATTTTCAATTTTTTTCTCTTTCTTTAATCCACCGACAGACGGTCGCACGTATATATATAAATATATTATGTGTATACGTACGAGTGGTTATTATTTTGCACTACCATCATGCCCGTGGCGAGTACGATGACGTGCGTATAATGTTAAGTTATTTTTTCGCGATTCGTATTTCGTATAATAAATATTATGTCTATGTAAAAGCCAGTCGACATTATTAAACCATCGGGTGGGTTATGCGCGCCGTAAGGTATATTATAATATATTATGTATAGTTGAGTGCAAAGTGTATCGAATTATTGCTCGGTTAACAATTTTCTAATGCGCGTTGCTCAATAAAACGTCGGCAATGTTACAATAACGTCCAAGTTCACCGGTTTTATGATTGTTTTAATGTTAAACGAGAAAAAAATTCCGCCGTTTTATTTCCATAAAAACGCATCCCCTCTCGCCTATCTACGATAGTATTACGTTATGTATAACGAACTGCACGTAGATTATATATTATTATAGTACCATACTGCTTGAGTTATAATTTCATTATACTATGCGGTTATTATTAATTAATTCATTACTATTATTTTTATATCGTCGTGTGTTGGTACATATTATACAATAATAATTATACATTAAAAACATAATATCGTATCATACATTTAAAACGTTACGTAATAGAACGTATTCCATGAGATACACAAGTATGGCTGGTGAGTATAATTTATTAATTATAACGTACCTCGGTCATGTCTTCTCTTTTCCTGGCGTCCGTTACGAAAGGCGGCTTGAGGTGCGAGGTGTTCTGTTTCGAGTAATACGCGTGTACCACTAGCGTCAAGTTCTTGGGCCCGTCTGTGCTCTTGAACCAGTCGGACATGCGCCTCTGTATGTCAATGGGCACCCAGCCCGGTTCGGTGGTGTTGATAGTGCGCTACACACACGCGAAAAATAACAAGTTAAAACAAAATAAAAACCACTTGGCAATTATATGAGTATACTCGTATCTGCGATAATAAGTCATAATTATCATGTTGATATTACTGTAATTGTGCTGATCATAATGCTGTTTATTACCCAGTTAATCGATTCATCATTATAATATTATAGTATGTGGCGATACTGCGATAGTCGGCGAGAATCGATTGCCACCAACTCTTAAATCAACTAGGTTAGACCTATCGCATTGGGAAACTTATTATTACCTTTATGCTGGACACATACGACTGGTGGAAGGTGACTGGATTGATTCTATACACATCTAACATAACCACCGGATCGTCGATGACCACGTCCAGACGTTTCTTGTACAGCCACAGAATTGCTTCGGTGATCCGTTGTTGACCCGTTTGCTCGGAGAACGTAAAGTAGATCGGATAGTGGCCCCGTAGTTTCTGCTGCAGCGTGGGATCTATGTACCGCACAAAAACCGACCCCCGACAAAAGGGTGACGGTTGGTATTTTTTATTATTATTATTATATTATCATTACCATTATATCATTAATCGTGTTTATTATATTACTATGAGTGTTCTGTTGTTGTTGTTGTTGTTGTTTTTATTATTATTATTATTATTATTATTATTGTTACGATCAAAACAGCATCATTATAACCGCGTTAGGCAGCCTTCAAGGGACGAGCATATCATCAACCCCGAACCCAGCGGCGATTTCCCACGCACGCCACCGCACCATCACGTGCACCGACAGTTTATATACAACAGCTAGCGCCCCTAAAATATTTCTTCGAACTTTTACTCAAATATTTTCTGATCCCGTCAAGGTGCCATTAAGAAAAGAAAAAAACCTAATATATTGTATAATAAAAAAAACAACACACATAATTCGCTTAATCATCGTCTATAATAATATATATAATATATAATAAAATAAAATATATCATATAAAAAAATCATATATATATATTTACATTGTATACATCTCTTTCTCTTATAATATATGTAATCTGTTTAACCTTAATTTTGTAATGGTATAATGTGAATGGTGGGTGAGACGACAATCGATAACCATCTAATGTATACATTGTAATATAGATAATATACACAAACAAAAATTAAGGCGTTTTTTCTAATAAAACACCATAGAATAATGAAATGTTTAAAAACCAAATTGGCCTAATTTAAAAAAAATGTTATCTACATGATTCATTTTTATAAGTACCAAAATCATTTCATAAAACGGAAATTTTGTAGAGACCTTGCTTAAACTATAGTCAAAAACAATATAATCACGAACGACGGTAATCTTCACGTATACGAATCATTATTATACAAGTGCAATTTCAATTTTCAACAAAGAAGAGTAAAGAGTAATCTTATTAACAATAAAATATTATAAACCAAAAAAACCTTATGGGTGAATTTTATCACTTATATACTTCGGAACTATCAATATACTTGTCCAACTTGATAAATACAATCTTGAATCACATTAAGTTTAATGATTAGTTAAAAATGAGTTTTTCTATGACCAAAAGATAGATGTTTATATACAAAAGGTTATACTATATTGAATTTGATAAAAATGTTTTTTATGGTAAAACGAAAATTATTTTCATAGGAATTCATAAATATTATTTAAGATTTTTAACTGAAGATTATTCAGAGGGACTAATTGTAGGTAATATTGGAATCTATATTCCTTCCTTCAATTATACCTATATATTAACAATGTTTTTAAATTGTGTTGTTATATATTATAACATATATTAGGGTGACCAGACGTCCCGTTTAAAACGGGATTGTCCCTTTTTTGATCATCGTGTCCCGTTGTCCCGACAAATTTCGAACGGGACGCTTTTTGTCCCGTTTTTAGAAGATGGTCCCATTTTAATCCCGTTTTTTACAAATTATTACATTATATTTTTAAAATAAATCGATCTATGAAACAAATCTAAAATAGTTTTATAACCATATTTATAAATAACAGATAACAGTTTTCGTAAAACAAGAATCTAATAAGTAATTAAATTAGCGGTAGTGTTTAATAATAAAAAGAAAATTTTCCTATCTAATTATTTAAAAAAATTGTATTAGTTTTTAAATGCAACATTATTGTGTTGCTTAATGATAATAAAAAAAATATTAATTATTTAATTTAGGTTAATTAACTCAAAAAAGTAAAATAACAATATTCATTTTTTAAGGGGGGGCTAGCAACTGTCCTGTTTTTTTATTTTTTAAAAATGGTCATCCTAACATATATTATAACAAATATAACATAATAAATACTTATTGTTCGTATGTATAGAATATAAAGTGTACATTATTTTTCTTTTATATAAAAAAAAGTAACAAAATAAAATAAAATTTTCCTGTTACAATTTTATTGGTTTGTGAATTTGTGGAATGAACACACATATCTAGATAAGAGATATCTATTTATGGAATCAAAATCAATCAATTAGGTATTTATATGGGTAAATATGAAAGGGTGACCTTGATGGAGGTTGACCCAATGGAAGTTTTAAATCTAGATAACAATATATTAAAATATTAACGTATATGATATATTTATATAAACATTTTTTTAATTTATAATATGATGTTTCTTTAGTAATAATATTTCCAAAAAAAATTAAATATTCATTTTATTATATACAATTTATTCTGTATATATATGTACAGAATCATATAGATATATGATTCTAAAAATAGTTGTGTATGACCAACGTCCAACATACTAAAACAGTGAATGTAGGGTTGAAGTCCTCTACAGTTTTGCTTAATTAGGAAAGCCATCTCGTGTTGTCCTCCCATTCATCCTTACTCACATTAAATATTACACCAAATAGATAATTTACAGTAAAAAATGGGAAAGGGGTAATGGGTATTCTTATTTGAAAATTAGAAGTTTATATTACTACGGGATATTTCTTGAGTAGTACAAACAAATTCTAGAATTTGAAAATATTATTGTGTTTGGGGTGTATTGTAGTAAAAATACCGAAAATTAAGATTCGAATACAAGCTTTATAACTTCTCAAGAATCTGCCGTCACATCCTTTCATCTTTTCTGAATAGTTTCCTTTCAATATTCTACTATTAACTTTCTTAAGTCACCGCTTACCCCATCAAACTATCGCTTCCTTGGTATACCTTCATTAAAAAAATTAAAAAAATGGGGGTGGGCATGCTCTGTGAATCACCCTGTAGAACAGGGGCGGCCAAACGGTCGATCACAAACGATTTTAAAGTCGATCGTGTTGAAATTTATTTTTAGGCTACGCACACGAAAATTAATCATGGTGGTTAGATTTTTTATGGAAGTCGATCCTCAAAGGTCAAGTATAATGTTAGTAGATCGCGGCCAAAAAAAGTTTGGCCACTCCTGCTGTAGAATATTATTGTGTTTGTAAAGCGGACACACCGCGGACCGTCTCAAAAGTTTATCAGCCCAAAAACCGACGCGATCATCGTTTGGCCGTCGCTGCAGTAAGGTTTCCGTCCGACCACTTGATATTATATATTATACGCACTCTTCCCCTCGTAGTGTATAATATACGCGACGCACTCGGTCGACCGCCTGCCCACTAGTCACGCTACCGGTTGTACATACGGCCAATTGACCACCACCCGCGTGACACGACACGATTATAATTATACTATTTTGTTGACAAAAAAAAAAAAATAGTTGAAAGAAGTCACTGATCAAATTCGAAAACTACGGTTGTGGATGACGTACAAGTATAATATTTTTAATATTTCCCCCCGTGGCACGTGGCGTATCTATTTGATATTTTATTAATATAATGATGCATATATTATAATGACGATAAAGAATATATCTAATAATTAGATGTGTCTAAAATATAACAGGGGTAAGAAAAAATTGAGAAATAAAAAAAAACAAAATAAAAAAAAAACGGAAGAAACAGGTTAAACTCGTCGGGAAATAGTAATTACACTATAGATAATAATTCACAATTCTCGGAACAGCTACTTTATGGTCGACGTATTCTATTCGACGTAAGTACACAAGAATCTGCTGTATATTATATTATATATATATTATATGTAATAATATTTGATGCACAATATTATTCTTTTTTCCGACGTAATAATATTTCTCTCACTCATCGACGCTCTGTCTCTCTAAATCCGTTTCTACTCCGACATTATAACCGCACGCAATACTCGCTTTTCTACGTAGGTACATTTCATATTATCATTATTATTATTATTATATTTATGTACGCGTGTGTGCTGTGTGCCTATTCACGTCCCGTTACAAAAAAATTTAACGTCGCATTTTTATTACGATACTCTATAATATGTGCACAACACACAAACACACGCGCGCAACCCACATGCTTTCGAACAAAGCGACCCGCAGTGGGGAACGTCACATTATTTGCGAGTTATATACTGCAACTAATCATCCGACGGACTGAGGTTCGCGTAAGATAAAAATGATAATATATGCGTCGCGTGTCGCACACGCACACACGTCTATATAATATTATGTATAAAGAAATACAAAAGTATAATAGTTATGCGTATAATATATTGTTTTAATCGATCAGCACAATACGCGGTGGCATCGAAATATTGCGCGATTTCAAGTCGTTTTTTTTAATTTTCGCATCAATTTTAAGGTTCAAAAAATTTAACCACAGGTCAGTATAGTAATAATGAACGCAGCATCGATAGCGATATAACACGAAAAGTTGACCCGTCGTGTATGATGTACCTATCTATACGTGCATCTCATAGGCATTGTGACCGTAATGCATTTTTAATTTTTACCCTAACGTTATTATTAGATAGTTGCACAGTCCAGCCCCCGATTTGGAACTATATATATGACATACTATAATACGCCTCAGTCCAATTTTAGGCCCACAGGACTCGACTATTCTATATCATCAATTAGTATAACGTATAACCCTCGATTTTATTATTATTATTTTTAATTAAAACGAATATATTTTTCACAATTGTATGTATTCAAAAACGGAATTTCAATGTTAATTCAATTATTGTACTTTGTATAGTTTACAAAAATGATATAATTCTTAAAAACGATTACATATACTATTAGTAAAATAAAACCCTCTTTTACTATCTTCGACCTTTATTTGACAATATTTAATATAAAATATTTTGTATTTTGCTAATAATTTGATTTAAGAATTATAAATTGTGATAGTTTATAAGCTTAGTACAAAAATTGTGAACACGTTCATTTATTTACTGACAAATATTATGATTCAGCATAAAGTAGTTTTTACATATAAAACAACGTTGAATGATGACACACTATTATAATAATTTAACAAACACTAAAATTGTTTAAAATATCATTTATATTTTTAAAAGAATATACTCATTTATTTCGAAATATTCACTTTAAATATTCTTCAATGACATTTTCAATAATGAGATTTGCAAGTTAAACAAAAAATATAATTGCTGAAAAAACTGAATATATCTTGTGTATAAAGTAATCTGAATGAAGAAAGATCTGTAGCTATTTACAATATTTACAGGAAGTCAGGAATACCTTTTATTAATTCATTGGAAACGACATAAAACAATTCAATAAAGCTATTCCCAAGACAATAATTAATTCAATTTAATCATATTTTTTTTAATGATGATAAAAAAAAACATTCAAAATCGATTTATCGGTTTTTTTAAGTATAGGTATACTCTCGGCGAATAGATGTAAAAATAATTATGTCGACAATGCAACGAAGAAAGAATCAATTGCAATTGAATTCAATTAATGATAGCGTATAACACACAACTCGGATAATTATTATCATGTTCTACCAATTTCAACTTTGAATCTCGGTTTAAAATTTAAATTACTTATCGTGAATCGACACACTTTGCTACACGCCGTGCAGACTGCCGTCTGAACTACTTATTTACATCGCACATAATTTATTTAGCGAAAATCACCCATAAGGAATATTCGCAAACCTGCAGATATCCACGTGTATTGCTCGCGGAATCCGTGATATATATATCAGTTATATGGTTAATGTGATGCATTAATAAAAATAATAAAATGTAATACACATGAATTAATCATAATATTATGTGTGGGTACCTATGTACATTATTGTTGTATAGTTGTACGGGAAATTTACAAAACTCCTCCTCCGTTGAACCGTGGCCGGGTGCATTAAACTCCACAAAAGATCGATCGATATTCCCTTTCCCTATATATATATATATATAAACATATCGATACACCCGCAGCTGACATTGTGAGCATACCTATATCTGTACATATATATTTTAGTCACCGATGTCATTATGTAACCACACTGTATATGTCTAATAAGCAGGTACTATATATATATGTATTATTATTATTATATTACAGGTGTATGTTACTTAAGCAACCCTGAAAATTCGTACTAGACGATGACGGCGAATTATAGAGCTTCACCCTTAAGACGAAATACGAGCATCCCGGAATAGACCTAGACAGTTTTTTTTTTGTCTTTTATCGTATTAATAGCCTGACAGAACACAGACATGTTAGAGGTACTTTTAAATTTGTTGCACGTGCTGTAAAATTACCAAGGTAGGTACCTAAATAGAGTTAAGCGTGCAGTCAATTACACGTACGACCTCCTCCGCCCGTAAAGATAATAAACGAATTCAGAGTATAACGACCAACTATTCTACTTTTTGTTTCGCCAACAATGAGCTATAAATTATAATGTATGATGCATATTAATTGTTAATCATAATACATTAAGTACATTTTTATTTTTTTATATATAATTTTATTTTGTTGTTTGATCAAAATATTATATTTAGTTGATTTATATCATGATATATAATTTTATAGGCGTGCCTATTTAATACATGGGCAATTAATTCATTTTAAAATTCATTAGTATTAACTTATATAACATTAAGTTTTTATTATATTCAAATCGTTATAAATAAACAATAATTTAAGTATCATTGTTTGTCATATAACAAATAATATCAAATTAAATATTGAACTGGTATTTAAAATATGCATGAACTATATAATATAATTAAATATAGAGTAAAACGTATTATTATAATATTTTATTACTATTACTTTAGAAATTCAAAAAAGGAATGTTATTGTCTGTTTAATTATTTATATAAATGAAATCTTTAAATTAGTAAAGCAAATATTAATCGAAACTAATAAAATAATTAATATTCAAACAAAATTAATCATTATTAATGTAACAAAATTCTTTGTAAAAATTGTTTAAAAATTTAAAATACTAATGTTGTACTAAATACTGGACTATCGATTAAATTTTACATTATTAAATGATTTGATCTTATTATAGTACAATATAACTCCACTCTCCGGTAGCAATCTTAAGGAAGACTATGTTCGCCCTATCGATACTTGGGCATTCTTTTAATACGTAAATATTAAAAAATAATAATTTATTACAATTATTAACTATGAATGTTATAAAAGTTTTAAAATAATATAATACGAATAAATACACAAGTATATACATAGGCAGTCTTTAGTAAGAAGATGAAAATAATTTTTTTACATATATTTTTGTTCCGTGCAAATAAATTCTCCTCTCTACCACCCGTTAAAGTTCTGTAAAAACTTCTACTGTATAACTCATAATTTAAACTAATGAATAATAAACAAAATTTATTAAATATTATTTCACATCTAATAATGACTTGAGTATGGTGTCCATTAATAAAAATCAATAATTAATTTAGCAGATTGGAAAATTTTCAATTCAGATTTACAAATGATAACTTCTAGTGTATAATATAATAAAATTTCATAATACCATAAAATAATAATAAGTTTAGATTCTTATAAACCGTAATTGAATGTTATATAATAATATAATATTAAGACTGAGAAGTAATTTTTTTAACTCGTTAAATTCAATATAGAACAACATAGGTTAAGTTTAAAGTTAAAAGTTACTTTTATTTTTTTTAACTTGTAAAAGCTACAAGTTAAATAGAAAAAAAATTAACTTAACAAGGTTAAAAATCAATTTTTTTTTAAAATAAAATTAAGTTTTATTTTTTTAGTAATATAATAATTGGTTGTAGATTTAAAAAAAAAATGTTTATATTAAAATTAATTCCTGTAGATACTTTCCACATATATCAAAAGAACGCCACACCCAAATGTGTAGTCTCCGTCTAAACACTCTTACATAGGTACATGGCATTATGGCAAATTTGCATTTAGTAAAATCCATTATATGTTATTAGCTTTAGTATTAAAGTGAATTTACCTATTATCAAAGTTAAAAGTAAGAGCATTATCAGCATCTTAAAGTTAATTTTTTCGATATTTTAATTTTTAAGCTAGTTATGATCATTTTCAATTTGTAATATTTTATATAATCATATTTTGCTTATAAATTTAAATATTGAAACAATTCAACGCTACAACACTGATAATATTCTAACTTTGAACTTTGCTAATAAATAAGGTCTCTCTAATATTATATATAACAACACGTAATAGGTTTTACTAAACACAAATCGGCTAAAGACCGTAAAACTATTAAAATAATTAAATTATATTAATGTATTGTTTTTACCCAATAGTCTATATAATTTTTTCCATGACTGCTAAACTTGTTTTAATTTTTACAAATCATAATTGTTATTATAATTAGTTATTAAAATATAATTTACACGTATTAAACTATTAAAGTATTAAATATTAATCAATGAAATATTTAATTATTTTTATTTTGCTATATAAGTTGACAGTATTACATCAATATTACAAGTTAAGTAAAATTACCATTAACTAAGCTTTTTCACATTCATACTTTAATAATCATCAAATAACCCATATTATGATTATTTACCCAAAATTGGTATATGTAAAGACTTTAATATTAATATAATAAATGATACTATGATAATTCTAGTATTATAAGATACTGAGTAAACTAGTTATATTTTTCTTTTCTTAATAGTGGTTGCCCTTATAATTTTATTGTTCTGTTTAATATCCATTATCCAATTATATTATATTATATTATAATATTCTATGAATTTGCAACCATACTATTATTATTTATTACCTATTTACTACTATACTGCAGTATATTAATATATATCATATAATACCTATTAATTATTTACTAGTTACCTATACATTATTTTTATCATTATTATAGAAATATACAAAACAAAATAACATTCTAAATCATAGAAGTTTATATTAGGAAAAAAATTAAACTAAACGTGACAATAAAATTAATTAATTCAAAAGATACTGCATAACATGAAAAAAATTTAACTAACTTCTAAAAAAAAAGTAACTTATCATCAAATTTATATAAAAGTAACGTAATCTTTAATGTACTTATTTAAACAAATGTAATATGTGACTAGTATAAAATTTAACAAATGGGTAATATTAATATGAACTAAAAGATCGAGGCCTTGTCGAAAAAAATGTGAAAAAAATTCAATAATTGTCGATTTTTAATAATCCCGGAGAAATAATTATAATGAAATATGAAATTATTTAGTTAGATTGAAGACCAAAAACGGTTAAAAATATAAAACGCTCCTATATCAATGATAATAAGTGGAAATATACCGAGATATTTTGCGGTAAAACAACCGTGGATTTATTCCGCGTTCTGCGTTTATTATCCCATCCCATACCACATGATGTACGTCATAATATTAAAGACGCACATTGTATAATTCGAGAATTGAAGAACTTCGTGTTAAGGTTAAAAAATAGAACTACTCACGAAAACCGTAAAGACCTTTAACGGGAACAGTACTTTATTATTATTCACGGTCGGTCGATGGCGGATTTGGATCGTTTTCGGTTTCAGTAGACGATGGGTGTAAGAGGGGCGGGATGATAATTTTCAACCTCGTAATATTATTGTATAGAGTATAGACAAGCGATTCTCAACCTAGGGGGTCACAGCTACCTCCTGGGAGATGGCCAACTTATTATTCAAGGACACCAGCTGACCAGCACACATGGCATAACTCGTGAAATGTACATAATATACGTAAGAAAAATAAATTTAACGGTCGCGAAATAATCGGATGTGTAATTCGACGCGGGGGTAGCCTCTTAAAAAGGTTGAGAATCACTGCGGACAAAGATGCAGTCCAATTTGAGTAGTACTTGGTACTTACGCGGCTGAGCGAACGCTATGAGCTTGTGCGTCTTGACGTGATAGTCGTCGTCGTCGTCGTCCGCGCTGCCAACGTTGTAGCTGTTGGAGTTGTCCGCGGACGCGGTGGTCGAGTAACCGGTCGCTTCGTCGCTCTGCATATCGGTGACGCTGTCGTCCTGCAAGTGGTGCGACCTGTGCCGGATGTGCGGTAACACCACCACCGAGTCCTTATGGTCGTTGTTGTACTTGCGCATGAGGTCCTGCAGTGGCGGTAGATCGGTGGGAACCCGAGGCGGCTGCCGATTTCCGAACTCCGGCGGCCGCTGCATGCCCAGCTTGTTCAGTATCGACGCTTTGATCAGCTCGATGCTCAGCGACTTGATTCCTTCGTGGCCCATGCAACTGGAGCACTGGACGGCGGACGGCGTCTGCGGGGACTCGTCATCGCCGCTGTCAAAGTCCTCCTGACGGTCGGCGGCGGCGGTGGCCGCGCCGCGTTGTCGTCCACCGCCGCTACCACCGCCGCCGCCACCGCCGCCACCGCTACCGCCACCACCACCGCCGCCGGCCGCCAACACCGTTTCCGCGGTGACCAGCAACAGAGCGGCGACGGCAACGACGACGACCGCCACATTCGGCATCTTCCAACGCATCAAAGGTCCTGGGATTATCGTTTCGCGCACAGTTGTCGTCCGAAATTCAATCGCACGTCCTGTAACATATAAGACATATCGTTCATATTATTATAACGCGTGCACACCGTCTCGGAATATATAATATTTGAAATATTTCGATTCATAACGACAAGCGTGTACTTGCAACAAATACGAATTCAATAGTTACACTTAAGTATCACATTTTGTAAACCATGACAATTTTATTAATGAAACAGCAATAGAATGTGTAGACACGCAATATAATATATAGAATTATTATAACGATATCATACTGATGTAGAGATTATTTAATGTATGCAAATTGTATATTGTCGCCGTGTCACACTGCCATATAAACTGATTTATATATTATATATATATAATATATATATGTAAAACACGTATATATATATATGTATATACGTACATGTACTATATTATTTACACGCGTATATATTTTGTGTGTGTGTGTGTGTGTGTGTCGCTGCAAGAAAAAGATATTATTTTCTGGTGATCGGTCTCGAAAGTTCCACGCCCGTTAACCAAGTGCGTGCCGCATCGGCGGCGGCCGCGGCAGTGTCGGCGGTATCGCGACGGCGGCAGTGGTGGTGGCGGCGGCGGCAACGACAGCCGTCGCGTATTATTCATGACGGTGTGCGGTGGCGGTGGTACGCACACACGTCGTCGCATAAGGCCGGGGACGTTCACGCGGCAGCCGACAGACCGTTACTGGTGTTTTCCCGTCCGGCCGCCGCCACGCCACCGCTGTCGTGTCCGGCCCGGCGTGTTCCAGCGCGCGCTCGTAATACGAATTATTATACGCGTCTACGATTATGATGTTATATAATATCGAATTATCGTAATGTGTGATGTTTTGTAGTAGTCGTAATATCCGTGGCCAAGCACAACAACCGTGCCCGCCATCTCCACTTGCACGAAAATAATAATACATTGTTAATATCGTGTCGGCGCGTCGTCGGTTTTTTTCCTCATTTACTGCCGTTTAATCATGACGTAATCCTGTCTGAGTTTCGCGGCGGACAACGCGCTAACGAGCAGACAGCGTGACGTAGCGCACATGCGCAGAACCGAACGAGTTGAGAACAAACCAGTGTATTTAGCCACGGCCGACTACATGATATAGTGTGTGTGTGTGTGTGTGTGTTAGATGATTGCATAGCTGATGAACGCGATACGCGCAGTGGCGTGGTGAACTTGACATTTTTCAGAGGCTACATAATAATTTAGTCGAATGTTCCGCTATAGGTCACCCGACCGCCCGAACCCCAATAAAGTTACTCGTCGTATATAATATATAATAAATATATAAATACCGAGGTACTTGTTCAAGCTGAATTTATTATCCGTTGGCCGTAACCCACCGATCGCCCTAAAAATTCGGAGACGGCCGTCTTTTGAACGTCCCTTCGCCACGCCACTGCTGTCTGTGTCCACTTGAGCGTGTGAGCGTCCGTCCGTGTGTGTGTGTGTGTGTGTGTGTGTAGGTGCTAACGTTTCGTGAAAATATTATAATAATATAAAGGTACTAATATGCGTGCACAGACTTCATCGTCGGCAGGTTATGCAATGTAATAAATTGGACCCCCTATAGCAATTGTGTTTAACCCTCCCCCGCCCACTGTAAACCTGCTGAATATGTAGGTAATAAAACCCGACGAGATTAAGTCTCAAGATGTATGCCAAGTATATTTAATTTGTTATAACTTTATAAGCGTCTTATTAGCGTTTTATTTTTTATTATTCCCTTCAAAGTTTTTTTTCGGGGGGGGGGAGGTTATTATTATTTATATTATTCGATACGTACCCGTCACTCGTAAAACATAATGTAAATTGTAAAAGCACTTTAAATAACCAAATATATGTAAGGTTAAAGTGACCGTGTTCGTTACACTGTTCAAGACGATTAACGTCAAACACATTAAAATCATTTATTTAACTTTAATAAACTGTGTAAGATAATTATAGAACTAAAAGAATTCAAATTTTTATTTCTAGAAAAAAGTGGGTTTAATTACACCGCATTACCTGTACAGTGCTAATTAAAAACAAAAAGATTTTTTACGTTGTATATTTTTTTATTTTTTATCAAGTATTACTAGTAATATTATTATTATCATCAACCAGATTAATTTATTTAAACAAAATAGCATATTATAAATATATCATTATCGTCTATCAAAACAACGTAAAGAGAGAAATAAATCGAGATCTAGATAATATATAAAACAATAAGATAAGCTAATTTTATTCTATCAGATTTTCTTATTATTATTAACCAGATATAATATAGTTATCAACACCAAATTTTTGTAAACTGCGATAATTCAATAGTAAACACAGAAAGAATGTTTGAAAAAAAAACAATTATTGTTGTTGATTATATTATAATGGAAACGAACGGAATTTGAAATCAATTAAAATAGTTTGATTATTACCATTCCCTTGTAAAAGATAGGTCAGGGCCACTTAAATTAGCAGTTTTCAACTTTCCCGCGAATATTGCTATTATTATATTGTTAAAATATAATATAGGCATTCACTATACCTACCTTACCTACCTCATGTATTAGATTTTTTAAATTTTTTTTTTTTAGTACAAGAATTTTGTATAGACTGAAAAATGCGGATTTGACGCCCTAGTGATGTTTGCGAAAATAACTGAATCGTGAAAATTTGCATAAACAAATGTGTGTATATATATATATTATACATGTACAATGGTCATTGTGTGTTTCCTCTTTTAACATATGGCGGAGAGGGAGTCTTACGAACCCTCCAGAGAATATATACTATTCACAATTTGTTACCAAACACCGGTGTGACCGTTTCGACTTTAATACTACCTACGACAATAAATCTACTGTAATCACAATATACTATATAGTAATGGTACTATATTAAATGTAACGTATATACGAAGGCGAGTGGCGGAGATGAGATGAGCTTTTTATATCAGTACCAAATTTCTTTAACCAACATCCCGCGCCCAACGATCATATTACCATACTTCGACCCATCTACTACAACTCACCCCTACTTCATTTAATGTTTAAACGTTGCTATAAACTCCGGTTATTGAGTACAACAAACAAAACAAAAAACTCAGAGGCGGTCGTCTTTTGAATACTCCTTTCGACACGCTTGCACCATATAATATATTATGTGTAGGTAATAGGTATACGTTGTATTTTATATAATCGACGCGTATAATAAGAGTAAAAGAGAATGTGGCCTGAAGTTGGACACCACGACGGAAGACGATGATCGCTCACAAACAATGATTTGTGGTGATTATTATGTGTATTTATATGATGTCAATATTGGATGAAAATCAAAACAATTAGGACTCATAATATACATTAAACAAAATACATATTAATAGTATAATTTATAATGAAACGGAAAATTCATAAACTTAGTTAAATATGTGTACATGCGGGTATCATTGAGTTATTTTCGAAAAAAAAGGTGAATAAGTGAGTATTAGGAGATTAGGTGTCAAATTAGTCACTAAAATTAATTTTGAATTCAATTATATCAATTAATATGAAAAACAAACCTGAGGTATAGTAAAATTCATAAAAATTTAATAAACGTACAAATTCTAAGTTCTATGAATAATGTTTTTAAATTAAAACAAAATAATTAACAACGTTATAAATTTATAAATAAGTAATTTAGTCTAAATTCTAACTTAAAATGTCTATAAAAAAAATAATAATCTGTGTATATTTTTTAGAATTAATGGTTTCATTATAAACTAATTATGTGAAATCTTGTATTGCATTTTCAAGAATTTTGACCCAGTGAATAATTTTACAATTATAATTTTATTTTACATTTATAAAAAAAATTATAATAATCTATATTCATCTTAGAATTACAAAATCTAATGTCATAGAAATTTGAACTTCAAATGTTAATAGTAAATTAATTTGGCACTCCGAAATTTTTTTTTATATGATATTACAAACTTATAAAGAACTTTGTATTCAATTTTCAAATCTTGGGTATGAACACATTTTTTTTTAAATCTTTTTAAAAATTATTTCGGATCTGGAAAATGGTAGTATAAAATATTTTTTTTAAATCATAGTCTACAATTATTAATTATTGAATGTTAACAAAAAAAAACCAAAATTTTCTGTCCCCGAAAAATTGTATTTTTAATCTAGCTAAATCAATCAAATATTAAATATATAAATATCAGGAACCACTCTTAAAATTTTAGATTGAAGAATTCTTCTGTATCAAATATATGACTGAAAATTATACATTATTGAAAAACCAATACATTTTTTATTCCATTCAGAATTTTAAAGAAACATATATATATACATTGAATGTACGCAGTCTTCACTAAATTCCATTTTTATTTTCCTTTTTCATATTTGTGTTTTGTGTGCTACATAACTACATTGCATACAACTAATAGCAATAAATTACATTATAAGTGATTAACTATTAACAATTTGTTATCAGTTGTAAAGTAAATACAATACAGTGTTATAAATAAAATACGTGTAATGTGTGTAACGTCATATAATTTACTTGTCACATTTCTTATATAGGTGTACAGTCCCAAGTAATGGCCACTAATAAATAATAACGATAATACAATATTATTATAATGGAATTATTTATAAAAAACATTTTATTTTAATAACAACTTGATGTTTCGAAATACAGTATCAGGTCTTATGTAGTGAAATGTTTATGGTATAATTGGAAAATAAGCCATCAAACTTTATTGAATGATAACACTAGAAAAATCAGCATCACTATGATACTTCGTAATTATTTATTTCATTTATCATTAAATTAAACTGTCTTTATAGTTTGAATAGTTTGATGTGTTGTTTCAAAAATAATTATCCTCTAACGACTAGCTTAATATTTTGTTATACATTTAGTATACAAAAAATACCATACTGTATAAATACAGCATTTACAGAATTTACTGTTACTATTAATAAATTATTATTGAACCTACTAAACGTGATTAAATTCTAAACTTATATTAACTATTTATGAATTTTTTTATTTCTGAATGAATAATTTTGTGCTTTTATAAAAATCTTCTAAATGTATGTATAGAACTTTTTAGATAGAAATTTATAATATTAGAATATAAAATTCCCATTAGAAAAAATTAATAAAATGGAATATAAGAACATAATATAACTAACATTCAAATATTCAATATTAATTTATGTTATCCATATACTTTATAAAATAACTTAATATATTTAAACAAACAAAAAAATACTATTAAATAACATTCTAATAATTATAATTACATAATACTTCTATATTATGTTGATTTATGTTATTGTAATAAACTCTTATAGCGTTGTCTATACAATTTATTTTTAATGTTTGATTTATGTAATATAATTATATATTTTTAAACAATGAAAAATTAAAAAAAAACTTATTTATAGATTTAAAATTATATCCAATTAAAATTATTTTAGATTCTGAACGGAGTGATGAATGCTGTATTGATTTTACAATGATGTGTGTTTTTTTTTATTTTTTTATTTATTTATTTTTAGATTCTGAACGGAGTGATGAATGTATTGATTTTACAATGATGTGTTTTTTTTTTTTGTGTCTGTCAACAACATTTGGAACAGTAAAAATGCTTCGATTTTTGACTTCAGCCCCTCTTTGAAAAGGAAATTGAATCTAGTTGGTACTTTGGGTGGTCAAGGGTCAAAAGTTAACAATTTTCAATATTTTTTAAATGAGTCGGGAAAAACCATAAAAAAATGACGGAAAAACGGGATTTTTTACGCAAAACCAGTTTTCGACAAAATCGAATTTTTTATTTTTCTATAACTCAAAAACTAATCTATGTAAATACTTGAAATTTTCACGAAATGTTTATATTAACGTTCTCCATACACAATTAAATTTTCAAAGAATTTTTTTGAGCTATTTATAGACATTTGAAATTTTTAATTTTTTTAGTATTTTTTTTTTAAATAACGATAAAATTTTTTTGGCCGGCCAGAAAATCTTGAAAATTTAATACAAGGTTTCTTATAAGTTGTTCTTAAAGTGATAAAAAAAAAATCCGAAATCGTTAGTCACAATTTTTTTTTATAAGTGCTTAAAGTTCGAATTTATACGAAATATGTAAAATTTTTTATTTTATAACTAAGTTTTGAAAATTTGGTACAAGGTTTTTCATACATTTTTCTTCAATTATCTGTAAAAAAAACTCTACCAGATTCAGACAAAAATTTTTTATGAGTAATTAAAATTTAAATTTTTACAAAATCACGTTAAATAACGATTTAGCCTCAAACGATTTTTGATATTTGTTGTTATTCAAACAGTATAAGTCGTAAATACTTGAAAATTTTACCAGTTATTTAGATTGCCATTTTCTTTACGTGATTTGATTTTCAAAACATTGTGACTTTTTTTGAGCTATTTATAGACAATTGAAATTTTCAATTTTTTTTTATTTTTTTTTTATAAATGTTGATAAAAAAAATTTAGCTGGGACAAATTATTTGAAAATTTAATTGAAGGGTCCACAAAACTTGTTCTAACTCTCATTCAAAAATTATAAAAATACATAGGCACAATTTTTTTTATTAGCATTTGAAGTTCAAATATTGACAAAAATTCGTCAAAATCATGAATATTTTTCACTATTTAGTAGTTAAAAATTTATAAATATTTTACTATCAAAAGCTAAGAATTGAAAATGTAATACTATGTACTATGCTGTCCATAAGTTAAGCTTAGAATAATTATAAAAAAGTTTGAGGATTATTCAATTTAAAAAATTTTACGCGTGTTTAAAGTTTTAATTTTAATTTGAAATCAAAAATACACGTGTAAAATAACGTTTTACTAATAAATAATTTTCGATTTTTGTTATTTTTAAAAAATTACTAAACGTAAGATCTTGAAACTTTTACTTAAATGTTTGAATTAGTTTCAAAATAGAATATATGAAAATATTTAAATATAATATATCCTAGACTGACAAATCATCTCCGTTCAGAATCGTTTTTCGTATACAATGATACCTATCATTGCATTCAAATTTAACCTACCCTAGTCCGAAGTCCACCCCACCCCCTAATGTACAACAGAGCGATACTGACTTACCCGCTTTTTTTATTTTCTAAACCAATGGCAACCTTTTTAGAAACAAAATAATATTTGCTTTTCGTGAGCCAACAGATCCTTAATATATAATCCTTTCTTTAAAATGCAATTGGCTCAGAATGAATATCCTCAAAAATATGATTAGTAACCATTTATTACTTATACACCAAATTTCAGAACTACGAGTACGATAAACTTTGTTATATATCGCTTATACACATACATTTTGCCTTTTATCAATATAGATATTTTTTAAATTTAATAATAAAATTAAAATACCTATAAATAGTACAAAATGAACAGAAATATTTTGAAAATTATTTCACGTCTGGTTATATTGCTAATATGAATATTCAGTGAAAATTTAAAATCTACAATAAGTTATTCGCATCTTTGAGTAAGGTACAAAAAAAATGATTTTATCGATTAATCGTTTTATGATGAAATTTCTTTAACGCGTAAAAATTATATTATTGCATTTCCCGATTATATTAGAACATGTAAATCCTTAGAAATATCTTCAGAAACACATATAATTTTTAGAATAGCCACCACTGGTTTAACTTGTTTAAATCAGTATCTTGTGCATATTCTGAAATTTGGATCAAATACATTATAGCTAGGGCTAATAGTGTTCCAAATTGTATAATTTGGAAATATTTTAGTCTCTGTACTCTTTGGCGTTATTTAATTCTATAACTAGTTTGCAGCTATATTTTAAGCTTTTAAACGTTTCATTATATTATGAATTTTTGTTTGTTCATATTATTGTTTGTTAATGATGGAATAATTTGAACAAGCTCATGTTCTTTTTATTTTAGAAATAGTAGTAATCTGACAGTTGAACGAAACGTTTGTGTATAATATGTGTTATCCGATACATAAATTACGTAATGTGGGCACTTATAACAAAAATATTTGGTTTCAGTAAAACAATAATTGTGTATCATTATTTTTCAAGTTCATAAAACATTGTTGTGGTTAATATACTTTAAAATTATACGCACAATTGAATTTCATATTTAATACTTAAGAGGACGCCATACCCGCATGTGTTGTCTCTGTCTTATTAACGTACATCATAACAAATTTTCGTTCAGTAGAATACATTTTGTGACGTTAGCTTTAATATTAGAGTAAATTTTCCTATTATCAAATTTAAAGATAATAATATTATCTAGGGCATCTCATAGACTTTTATTGATATTTTAATTTTTAAGCAAATTACGAGCATTTTAAAATTTTAATATTTTACATAACTATAACTCACTTAAAAATTTAGATATCAATAAACCCCTATGAGATGCCCTAGATATTAGTATTACCTTTAAGTTTGATAATAGGTATATTTACTCTAATATTAAAGTTAACGTCACAAAATGTAGTCTACTGAACGAAAATTTGATATGATGTACGTTAGTAAGACAGAGACAACACATGCGGGTATGGCGTCCTCTTAAGCATTTGGTTAGATTAGATAGGTACATAAGATATTAATCTAATTTTTATATGACCGTTCAATTAATTGGTATAATATCTTATTATTAAAACCTTTTTAAATTTTTAAGTTGCAAAATATACTATATTTGCCCAAAAACATGTAATTATAAATAATAAGCAAGCTAAGCGATTACTTTTCACCCATTTAAAAATGTATTTATTTTCAAATCGATATAAAACTGTAGAACCGAAATAAAACTCACTTGAATGTAATATTAATTTATAAAAAATAGTTTAAATCATGTGTTAAATGTTATTATTTATAATTTTGTCAATGAATTTTTGTCCATTATAAAACCATGATATTGGAACTTAGAAGTACAAAATGTGTACCTACATCAACTATTGTTTTAATGACCCCTGTAAGTAACTGCGGCCTATGTTACTCTTCAATAAAAATTAAACTTAAAAATTACTAATAAACAAACCAATGTAAATATATATTTTGTAATCCATGTAAATAACATGTTACTAATATTTACTTTTTAATATTCAAAAACAAAACATAAAGTAATAGTATTCACGAATAAACTAAAATTATGGAAATCTAAAATATTATATTTTCTAAAATGCTCATAACTTGCTTTAAAATAAAAATAATATAAATAAACAATAAATCGAATATGTCCGAGATAATATTTTTAATTTTAAATTTGGTAATAATTCAATCCAATTTAATGACTTATTATCAAATTTAACTTATACTAAACAAATCAAAATTGGTTTTATTTAAAGTAAATTTGTCCAGTGATATTTTGTAAGATGGAGAAAACATAGATGTAAGTAAAAGCATCGGGTATTTTCTTAAGACAATTCAAATTATATTAATGCTTAAATGTAAAAAAAAATTAAACTAAAATTGATATACTTCAATATTTTGTACGATACTTACACACATCGTATGATTTATTTAGATAACCTTACAGGTAATAAAGAGAAAATTATCAAAAAAAAAACATTTTTAATGTTTAATATATAAAATTTGACTCGCATTATTTGTATAGACTCAGAGATAGTAGATCACTGTTTTCCCCTTAATAATTGTATTACAAAATATATCCCTGAAAATTAAGTAATTAATTAAGTTATTTTTTTTTTTAATTTAACAAAAAATGTATTATTTTTTCAATTTAATATAACAATAATTGCTTCGTTATCATACATGTTATGATGAAAGCATTTTAATATGAATTGTAACAATGTTATAACTTTATAAATAATTATTGTTATAATCAATGATTGACAATTTATAATTTATATAATATCCTCTTAATATAAATCATTAGTCATTATTATTACAGTCCATTGGTTTATTTAATATTAATTTTTGGACTCTTATTTGTCCGTTGTACCATCAACATTATAATATTATTAATGATTATAATTTAAAATAATGTGATGTACAGGTTTTTATTTGAGTAAATACAAATATCTTAATATTATTATATAAAATTCAATATTCATTTATAAATAATAGCCAGTAAGTCTAAATAAGTATAGTATTATATTTAATTAAATTATAATAGAATAATATCGCGGTTATTGGCTTATTAGTTACCAAAATCGTTGTAAATTTCTCATAAAATCGCCTAAAAGACTCTTAGTAGGTATATATATATATATATATTTATACATAGTAATATTATAACAATAAAATTAATTTAAGGTATGTCTATAAATATAAAATATACTTAATAAATTTAAGGTTAAGACAATGTGATGTTCAAAAAGAAATATGTTTTATTAATTATCCTTTTATTATTATTCGTTAATTGTAATTATTAGTTTATAACATACCATTTTTCAACTCACAAAAGTTGTACACAATGTTTAACAGAATACGAAACGGATAATATAAGAATTATTTTTTTACTTCGCGTCAATAATATACACACCACACATTTCGTAAAACATGCACGCCACATCAATTGAAATTATACTTATGATGAACGAGAACATCATAGTTCGTTTGATCGAAACGTAATGTACTTTATATCATATTTTCAAAACACAATGTACGTACATAGATACACACACGATACATAAGAAGCGTGAGGAGGGACATCTTAAGGTAGGGGAAAGAAGAAAAAAAATTGTATACAATTTTTTTTGAACTATTGTTCTTCACTATATCAATGTTGGAACATTACAAAAATACAAGCCGTAAGACTTACCATAGTACGTGACGTTCGGACACATGTTTGAACTGTCGCGATTTATTGCACACACATTTGTCAATCTGCACGTGATAGTTCATTGAATGGGTACGAATAAGTTAAAATACATATTATATGGAACTGAATAACGAAAAATGTATATAAAGGACACCCTAATAATAGATAATAATAATTCTAAAGGTTTTTGTGGTAATAATAATTATTGAATAAAAATAAATTAATTGATTTTACAGAAAATATTGGACTATAGAAGTCAATAGACTAATAATATAAAAATTCATGATAAAAAAAAATACCCAATTTGTAGACTACAAAGAAGTCTGGCTTTTTAATAAATGTAGACAAATTTAATTGTGAAAGTTGTTAATTTATTCAACACCATCCTATTGATTGGTTCAAGGTCCACTATAAACTATAATTGATTAAGTATTTTAGTCTATAAAACAATACTACACAATTAAACTTGGAAACTTAATTTAAATTAAGTACATATTTATATATTATAGACTTATAAAATAAATAAAATAATACACCTTAGTGACCTATGATACAATAGATATTCAAAATATAATAAGAAAATCAAATTCATAACACTCTATATAGTCTAATACATTGGCGGAACTTGAAATTCATTGAGTTTTTTTGTAGTGGAGGGTAAAGTTATAATACCAATTAGTGGTTCTCGAAATTGTGAAGAATAGTAAAACTTAGTTAAATAGTTAATATAACTTAATATTTTTTTTTTTTTTGTAAATACTTAGTTTATTTTAGTTAATTTAAAAAAAATAAGTACTTAGACGTTAAATTTAAAATATGTTTATACAAATCTATAAACGTGGTTAAGATTACAAATTAAATTAATATTTTTATTTATTCACGTTATAAACGATGAATTTAAGCTAAAGTAAACAAATAAGTATTTCTTGATTCTATAATATAGTAAACATAAACATATAACTACCTAGTCTGTAATTAAAAATAATAATATAATGGATTAATACAAAATTATTAGTTATTTAAAACATTTGAGTTTCATAATAATCACTAATAATAACTAATAAGTAATAATAGTAATGTATATTATACTGTCTATACTATATAATATATATATAATGTAAATGAATAATAATTAACGAATTAACTGAATTGTTAATATTTTTTTCTATATTAACTATAGATTTTTAAAGATATATTAAGTTATAACTAAATGTAAATATGAACGTTGACTTAACTAACTCAAATAAATTTATAATCCTTAATAAATATTTCAATGGTTAAACTAGTAACTAATTAAAACGTACATAAACAAAAAATGTTCAAGCATAATGATTTTAAAAATATATGTTATTCACAATGACTGCCCTTGTCACCCTCGACAATTCTCGTCAGTCACTGACACACCTTAAAATCTATCATCGAATTCAATGTACATAATATGTAAAAATGTCTTATAATAATTAGTTAATTTATTTTTTTAGTAATACTTATATACAAAATAAATTTAATAAAACGTACAATTTATACATTTATAAACAGAACATAATTATTTTTAGCTAATAGCAATTTACTCATTGAAAATGAATACCTATAGCATGTGATTACTATATTATGTTAATATATAACCAATAAAAAACCTAACATGATTTTCATCAATTACTAATATTTTATCTACTATTGTATATTTCATGGTTTTGTTTGCATATACAGAACTAAAAACTATAAGCCAAGTTGCATTAACCTAAATAACATTTATAAAATAAATTTATTAACAACGTATTTTTGTACAAAAGTTATAAAAAACTTATTCACTATACCTACATTGGCTTAAGTGTTGACTAAGAACTGAGATATTAGTAAATCTAGTTTTCATCTCAAATATTTCAAAATATCAAAGTGTGTATTGTAAGTAAAATATAAACTTCACCTAAAGTATTGTGCAACTACATAATTACTAAAATTTGATTTTTTAATAAAATTAATTTATGACAACAATAAATATATATATATAATTTATAGTACTTATTAAAAGACAATAATATCATAATGCCTGACCTTACCCAATCATTGTAGTTTACCAAGAAAAACGTTCTCCACAATTCGAAGTAACGTATCATGATTCCAATAATATATTTGATTAGGTAAAGTAGGTTAACTAAAATAATATATTTTTAATTTTTTTCATAATTATTATAATGAAATACAATTCAATAATATGGTCAATATGAATTATGAACCATTAGTCGTTAAAATGTGATATCAATATTATCTAAGGTCAAGATATTTACAAAACAAATTATTCAATAACTATAATAACTGGTAAAAATAAATTTTTTGTTGAAAATAAATAAACAGTTTATAAATTTAATTACTTTAAATATTTCGATAACATCGACATTCAATAGCTAGGTATCCATATTAAAATAGACATGCACTCAAATGTTAGTCTATTAGTTGTATAATTATATTTAGAATACATACTAAATTAGTAGCTATTGCAAACAATATTTTAAAATGCACAACAAAAAATTAGAAAATAGCGAAAACAACTAAACTCAAACATTTTTTTAGCATGCGATAAAAACCAATTTAAAAATAGTACAAAAATACATATCTTTCTTATGATTTCTATAATAAATATGAATTTATTTTATATTAAAAGTGGAACGATTAATGTAGATATTGATTTTTTTTTAAATATGAAATATTTGTGTCTGAAAGCCCTCATGAAAAAATAAAAAATAAAATACTTTGATTTTCAACTTCAACATCTTTTATGGTATGAAAATGACTCTAATTGTATTTTTGAGGGCATAAAATATAATATCCCAGACCTTTTTTATAATCGAATAAACAAAAACTAATATAAAACAGAATTTTTTATGTAAAACCAATTTTAAAAAAAATCTATTTTCTTGTAATTCGTAAGTAAATAATTCTGTGAATACTTAATATTTTCTCTAAATGTTGATAAAATTAATTTCTGTATAAGGCATCATTTTCAAAATATTTTGACTCTTTTTGAGCTATTAATTAAAAGCATGAGAAATTTTCAATGTTTTTATTTTTTTTATACATAGATAAATGTATTTTTTTTCAATTTCTGTGTCTAAAAGCTTGAAAATTTAACGCAAGGTTCTCATAGTTATTATAGTTATTTAAAAATATTAAAGATTTTTTTTTTTTTATCAGCATTATTCTATGATTTATTTTATAACGAATAAGGATGGTCAATCGTTAATTACTGTTATCAAATCGGTTAACTACTTTTATCCTTTTTTTCATATTTAGTGTCATGTTTTTGAAATCATCATATTATGCTTAAGTTGACAAAAAAATAATTATTTAATGATGAATTCATTGAAAATAAGCGATAAAAGATTAATAATAATAAGATATTTATTTAATTTATGAAAAAATTACAATCGTGATAATTGATAAAAAAAATTTACATTTAAATGTGTATTACAGTAGTTAGATGATATAAATAATTTGCAATGTTTCCGTCTTTGCATATTTGTAACCGTCAGTAACTTTTTTTTTAATTAATACTGCGATAGTTTCAACTATATACAACATCTTTTTTAAACATGACTAAAAAATAAAATATTTAAAAATATAATTTGTTTTGTAATCATAGGTATTTCTTGATGCAATACATAGTATATAATATGAATATCGTGAATTTCCTGATAATCAAAACAATTCATTAGAAGTGGTTAATTTAAGTGATTAGTGCGTAGATGTATAAAAGGATAATTTTAAAAGTACAAGTTTTAAAAAATAAGCACTAATAATGGGATATCTCAATCACAAACATAAAAATAACAATAAAACTAAAATACTACAATTATTTTATCGATTGAAATTGGTAGGTACTCATAAAAAACGTATACCAACAAATGGATACACTGAAAAACCATAAACAATAAAAAAAAAATGAAGAATTTGCTCTGTAATATGAAGCACATTATAATAATATGGTAGATTTTAACTTTTGAATGAAAATAACCTATTCAATTGCAGTAAGCCAGGTTCTACAGAAATAAATTTGATAAATTTGAATTTTATGATAAATCTTTGTAAATGATTTTCTAAGCATAATTTATATTATAAATTATATTTATTAAGTTATTAGTACTTTCTGAATTCAATAGGTTGAATTAATTATTACTCAAGACATCGCACTTAAGTATATAATTTAAAAATCAATTTATTCCGACGTACCGATATATTATAGAATAGTCTGAAATTTAAATATATATTAGTAGTATCATTCGTGAGCATATAAGTGTATACTAGACACAGTAATCTGTATTGATGGACCAAATGCATTATACTTATACTAGTATACTTATAAAACAGACTTATATACAAAAAAAAATTGATATTATTCGTAATTCGTAATGAAAAATACAATAAATTTAAAAACAATATATTAGTTTCTACTCACAAACGAAAGCATAGAACTTATGATTTACTAGTAAAATATACAAAAACATCCTTTGGGTAATATTTTTTTAATTATCTAGGTCCAACTTATTTTAACCAAGTGCCTACTACGTAAAAAAAAATTCATTCTGATTTAATTAATGAGAAAAAATGGTTTATAAATGGATGTATTTAAATTTATAATGTAATATTATAGCTAGAAAAGTATTTAAATTAATATAATTTAGTATTCTGTTTATTAATTTATATCATTATTATAATTATTTATCTAATTTATTTTATTATTTATTTAAATTGTCTTGTCTTCTATGTTTGTCATACTATACTATATGTCTGTTTTCTTAACAGAAAAACTTGAACTGTTTACTTATTACATTGTAATATAGTTCGGTAATGATTTTGTTAAAAAATAAATCTCTACTCCAATATTCCATATAAATAAAATGTTTCTAATAAAAAAATTTCAACATTTTAAACACATAATTTGCAAAATGTTGTGTATTTAATGAATTTATTTTGAATAAAAAATTATTATCAAAAAAAATTGTGTCCATATATTTTCGATATTTTAAAATGTTTTAATATACTATTAAACAACTTATGAGGAACCTTTTATTAAATGTTTAAGGTTTTTGACCTAGAAATAAAAATTTTATCAACATGAAAGTTTAAATTTAATATATCTATAAATATCTCAAAAAATGTTGTAAAAATTGAAAATGTCCAGAAAATACTAACCTTAAATTTATTGAAAATGATAAATAATAACATATTTACAATATCCTAATATTATAGGTGGAAAAAACATAAAAAATAGCTTTTGAGAAAATTTAATATCACTCCAAAATTTAATTAGGTATACCTACTTAATACTTGAATTAATATGAGTATCAAATGTACTATCTCGGTAGTTTTTAGGGTGATCATTATAAAAATAATATTGACCATTATTAATATATTTTTATGTGCCTATTTTTCGCAATTTATTGTTTTATTATAGTTTCATTATGAGTATTCTGTAATGTCAAATTATTCTGCATAATATAACTAAAATAATTTATAATCATTATAGCAAAGCGAACCCTGCAAGAATTGTAATAAACACATTTATATTGACAAGTGAGAAACTATATGAACTATGGTCATACTTTCAGAAATCTCGTAAATTATACAGTAGTTTGAAAATGTATACAAAACAATATTATTTATGGACTTTTTCTAATGTCCTATTGCAGTTTTCTCATGTCCTTGTCAGATTTGGTACGTGAGTGTTCGCCAAACACTGCTTATTAGTGCATTTTTCCCAAGAAGTGTAGCATTTAAAACACGCAAAATCTTTTTGAAATTTGGAAACCTGAAACCCATACATCTGCCCATTAACCGTGACCAGATGTGCTCTAACACATAACCCCGACAAATTTAATAATGCTCATAAGGCACGATGGTCATTATCCTCTTGAAATATTATTCATTTTTATTTTTTTCTCATAATGGCTATCAAATACAATCGGTTATTTTTTGTAATATAACATTATAAACAATGTAAATATATACTATATTATAAATACTTATGAGTTATGATTTTTCATCTTTATATTTATTTCAGTGAATACATTACCTATTTACCTATGTTGTGTTACTCATTTTTCATATATTTATATACCGTACGTACAATAATAATGTAATAAATAGTGTTTAATGTTTCAATATTATATTAAATTTACTTTTTAAACATTAATCAAAGTATTTATTAATGTAACTATGTCAAAAATATTTAATCAAATCCTGTAACACTTTAATTGAACACGACGCATGCTATATCTAATAAATAATAATACATGCGAAACTTGTATTTGAACCATTGAACCCACTTACTGACTACTATTCCATTAATATTGTTATATTATATTATTAATTTTAAATTAATTCATGTTTATTTAAATTATATCTTATTCTATTACGAATCTAGGTGTACGACAAGATGTACTCAATAAACTATAAGTGTATAATTTAAGAGTAATATACTTTGTTCCATATTACAATAAAACAATTTACCCCTTCCTCCGACCACCTTCTCTCTTGCTATGCTTGTCGTTATATTTTTTGCACGTACTTACCAATTTGGCTAGTCGTTGACCTCGACCACGCGAAATTAATTCACACAGTTCTTTAATACCTCCTATCCCCATGGCATTACCATTGAAGAGGTCAAAACTCGAAGTTGCCAGCTCCCCCATATTTATTTTTAGTTTTTCTAGACGAAAAATAATCGTTGAGAATAATATAACAGGGAAATACATAGTCTTTGAACAAGTAACCAAGAACAACTCATTATATTTCAATTGTTCAATGTTGGTATAGGACAACTTTACTGTTTTACCGTGTAGGAAGCTATTATGGGTATGATTGTATAAATAACGATAACATAAAAAGGCCATCATCAGTTTGTACAGGTTTTTTAATTCCTACAACATTTAAACAATATTATATGTTATTAGGTTTAATTATCATAAGTTTATGTATAATACAATAATAAAATAGTAGCCATAGTTTTGACAGAAGATTAAATAGAATCAACCGGAAATGAAAGTATTGTTAATGAGAACCAGACATCTTACTTAAATTAAAGAAAATTCATCGACTTTACCAGAAAAAAATTGCATCTGTTTCAAAATAATAATGAACACACCGAGTTACAATGAATGAACGAGAGTTATATGGTTCTATATTATATTGAATGTGTAACTATTAAATATTATAGTTCCATTTAATTTTATAGACACACATATACCAATATTAAACTTGTCGAAAAACTTAGCATCTTTCAAATCCATCATTATTAAATATTTTTTATTATCAATATTACACAATAAAAGCTGTTTATATTAACGTCTAAACCAATATAAAGACAATAATTGTGAGTAATATTATGTGACGACTACACATACCTAATAAACCGATTATATAATAATAATATTGTACATAAAAATAATAATGTTTTTTTAATTATGCATGGACGCTTATGTATTAAAATATGTACTTTATTATGTATATTCTTACGTTTTACCTCCGGGTATTTAATGTAAAAATAATATTACAGTCGTGTGTTCAAATTTTCTTATAAAAGTTTGGTAAATAGGTACATCATATTACATTAGAATTTTGTATTAAAAAACTACCATTCACATATTATTATCATAGAATTACCGTTAATATACGAAACGAAATAAAACGAGAGCAATGACCTCGTTTCAGGATCTTTGTTTAATTTGCATAACATATGTTAATCAAACATTATTTTAATGTTCTTCAGCAATTATTCAATATACGTATAGCAAATTAAATTAAAACATGTTAAATTTTTTTCAAAATAATAACGCAATACCCACGTTTATAGGTACTATTGAGCCGAAATCAAACAATAAGCATACACACAAATCCAAAACGAAAATGTTCAAATGTATGTATCTGTTATGTATTATGAAAATAAAACGTGTTACCAATTTATAATTATATATAATCGTTTTTTAATTAAACATAAGATCACATGTTCGTTAGATATTAATCAATCTTCAAATAATATTAAAACATTCCATAATATTTTATAATGATTATTAATACATGTTATTATGATTATGAACATATTATAATCTGTCAATTTTATTATGTAAACAATTAAGTATAATGTACAACTTCAATCAGTGAAAAAATATTATTTTCCTTCGCTAAACTTGCATAAGTTCGATCAATTATCACTAGATAACTTTTATAAATTCCCGTTCCATATATTAATAAAAAAAATATTTTAAAGATGTATTAACTATACAATATTATAATATGGAACTCTTAAAAATACCTAATAAATCGTTTATTAGCATAATATTTAAAATTATTTATTTCATAATAATTTCGAAGTAATAAATTATAAGTTAAAATTAAAATTAATATAATACTGAAGTATACCTTTAACATAATATCTGTTTCAGTATTTCACTGTTATTAAGCAAACGAAAAATTAGTTAAAAAAATAAATAATTACACTTTTTTTATGATTAATAATTAAATATAATAAATTACCTATATGAAAACAATATCATATAAATAATACATGTAATTACAAACTTGTCAAAAATAATAAATAAGTGAAGAAATAAGTAGGTATATAATTAAAAATTAAAAAAATAAATTAATACAAATTATTTATTTTATAATTAATAAATTACTTAACGGAAATTATCTGAAAATATCTGAAGTTAAGTTTCTTTTTATTACTATTAGGAATCATATAATGAATATCACTTGCATGAAAACACCATAAAAATAAATGCTTATAAACAAGTTTAAAATTTAAACGTAGGTACACTAATTATTCTTATATATATAACTTTAATTTACTATCATTTACCACATTCTAATAAAAAAAATATTCAAAGTTTTTATTAATTTAAAATAATGTATTTATTTTTTAAAATTCAGTTTTAATAAAATAATACTTTATCTTTATATAGAATTATATGGTATTATATTATTATCTCACATTATCGTGTTAAACCTGTAACCACGCGGTATAACGTAAAGAGAACCCTATCACGCTATCCCATCCCAGTTCAACTTTATGTGTAAAAACATTGTCTTGTATCCCTATAGGCAAAGCCTGCAGAATAATACAAGGGTAATTTCTTTTGAAATCCATATTACACAACCCCTAAACAAAAAAAAATATGACGGTTAAACTAATGACTACTGTGTTGTGATAGCGAAATACCGTTTTATCGAAATGATTATTCGCCCTAGGATTACCTACTTATTTTTTATTTAATTCGATGGCACACGACAACATTTATTACAGGGCTATTTTTTACATTACACTATCAGACCAGTAGCATTTTTGGATCTTTTCATTCCTTTTATTATTTTTTTTTTATACTACACCTGGTTTTTTTTTCCATTTTGGCAGTTCATCAAAATATCATCGCTACAATGATGAAACTTGAACGGTATTATTGTTATTATATTGTGTTAGATATATATACCTACGTCCGGATTTTATTTTTACCTCTCACTCTTTCACTCTCTTTCTCTACCTACAAGCATTATCAAAAGAAAAACATCTGGTACACGTTGCATTGTTGTGAATTTTTGCACTACCTGCAGATCACGTACGTTAGCTTAAGACTCGCAAACGAACGTGCCCCTCACGGATAACGTCGCTGGTGGCCCCCTGTATCCCTCGGTAATAGTTAAAGGGGGGGACAATCATAGGTTGGATACGGTTAGAGTCAGTCCAGTCGTTTTGACCTTTTGTAATAGATTCACAAATACTCGAAATTCAACCAAGTCCAAGTACTCAAAATATACGGCTTACTTAATCGAGGATTCTTATTAGTTATTTTTTTTTTATTATTATATATAATTTTTTTTTTTTTGGTTGCGAGGGTTTTTGAAAAGCAAAATCGAGGATGAACCAGTTTTATGCTACCAACCGTTTGAACAAATGATTTTGTTGTAATATATACGGTGCCTACCAACGTTTTAACAAAATATCTTACAATGTTATAAAATGTTATTAATAAATATAATGGAAAGATAAAAAAAAATATTTTTGTCCATAAAAAAAGTTAACTGTCATATTTTGTATATTCAGTTAAATTAAGTTAAATTAAAAAGTCTGTACGTACGGTAGGTATATTTGTAATAATGATCAGGCGTATTTAACACATGTTCATAAAACTAAAATTTCTTAATATTATTTTACTTAATATGCCTACAACTTTCTATTAATATAAAAATTATTTAAAAGTATTTAATGTTAACTATCGAATAATTAATTATTTAGAAAAATTATTCTTAAAAATCAATTAAATATTATTAACTTATTTAAAACATTACAATTATTAAATTATACTTCAATTAATTATTTAATCAATTATTTTTTCTTGTAAAATCTTAGTTTATTTTTAAATCTGATTAGAAGGTATACTAATTTCATAGATTTCTGATAATAAGAAGAAAAAAATATTAATAAAACTACTACGACAATAAATAATATTAATACTTACAGTTAAAATTGCGTTAACGAGAAGGTATCCAGGATTAAACTTGACCACCTGTACGGTATAGGACAAACTGATATATTATAAATTAAACAATTTAACACGGACCCGTGTTGAAATTGCTGAGTTCGGGGGGTTGTACTCGAAGGTGAAACAAAAATCTCTGGTTGGTCGGTCAGTCTGTGGTTACTGTCACTGTCAAAATAAAAACTCCACCGAACGCTCCCACTCTCTTTAAACCCGAACCGATCACCGTCCCTTCCACCGGTGAACAAACTGTGTTTTTTTCAATTATTTACCCTTCGGGATTACAGGTAAAAAAAAATAAAAAAAAACAATATATACCTGTATAAAAGACATACATATAACAATATGAAAAAAAATAACAACAAAAGTAAGATAGAAGAGAATATAAAAGAAAAAACCCAACAACTATAGGAGGGGGCACACACACACACCAATCGTCTGACGTATTTAATAATGTACACGTTCCTTGGATATATATTGGATTATTATATGCATTCAGGATTTTATCTGTTCGCGTGCCAGTGTGATCGATGGGATAACATAAAAAGTGCGTTAGCGTAGATCATTTTCAAACTGAATACATTAAACATCAATATAATTTTTTTTTTTGTGCAAATGTTATTCTTTTTTTTCATTCTTCATACGTTTCGCACACAATGACGCACATTTATAGTGAATGTGAGAACCTATATAGTAATTTAAATACATAGAAAATCAAATCAAAGTATTAAGTTATGTATACACGATGATACAAATCGACATAATATATACCTGTATACATCCGTTCTAATGATTTAATTTAAGCTCAATTATAATAATATAGACACGGCGTGTACAACAAAACTACCTACTTTAATTATACGGATTTCTACATTATTATATTTTATACCTACAAATTAAAAATTAAAACTATTACTACGCTGGTACATACGTATATACTGTGAATATAAATATGTTTTTAAGTACATGGAAAAAAAAATCAATTAATTATGTCTAAAAAATTAATTACATTTTAGTGACAATGTGTTCTGTAACTAGGCAGATACACAAAAATTTGTATAGGGGATAAATACATACTTAAAAGATTAAATGACGTTTATGAAGAATTTCGAGTTTTAAATGTAATGTTTTTTAAATGCAAAGCGTGGACATGAATTGGAATATAATTTAGTTTATTTTGTTACCAGTGTTTAGAATAAAATATTTTCGGAAGTCTAAAATCTGTTTTTACTTAAACCTAAATAACCTAATAATAAATCAATTACTCTGATAACTCAAAAAATAATCATATTAAAAACATTTATCCTTATTCTCAATTAAAAAGTTTTTGTGAATCGTAGTAATCGTACATTTTTATTCTTTAATAACATAAAAACGTATCCAATTTTTTTAGATTTTCCTGGATAAATCAACATTTCAATAAAAAATTGGAAAGTAGCCGCATTTTTTTCTGCAAAAACAAGATTTTTTTTTAAATTTAAACTAAATCCTTATGCATTGTTAAAATTACAACCAAATAATAATTTATATTATATTATAGGTACCTATAATTATTTTTAACATAATATACACATTCGGCAAGACTCAAGACCGATAAAAATAATTTTATATTATCCGTAGAATAATTATACTAACCTAGCCCGCATATATGCGGTAACCGCATAATAACTATGCGATTTTTGTCATTCCAGATAATGTCTTTATTAATTATTTGAACAATAGTATAGCAAATAGATATATCTAAATGGTATTTGGTATACCTGTTTCACAGTGTATTACACACTAGGCAATTCGAACGAGTGCATCTGCATTTTAAGATTCAAAAGTTGTATTACAGAAAATTGTTTAAATTTGAATACTTATACTATTATTATTATATTATTATTTCCAATTAAAAATACTATAATTAGTAAGTACACAGGTAACTACTAGATATTACAATTTAAGCTAGTTCCACATAGCGTGAACCATTCGCAATGTTCATAAACCCTAACTTTAACGCGAAAATTTGCTCAAAATGAAATACAATGAATCTCGAGCAAACATATGCGTCTATGAAACCGGCTTTATTAGGTATCAAGATTTACTTTTTGATAAAACCAATGATAGCTACAAATGAAGTTAGAACATGACTTATAAATTATAACCGAGGGTTTTTGATAAATACTTGGAAATTTTGCACCAATTCTGAAATCTGTTTATTAATAATATGATATTACGTACAAAATTCTGTCATTACGTGTTTGGTCGTAATTTGGGTTTATTAGGGAGGCATTTTTCTTCATTAAGTGACTATAACCTGGTAGAAATTTGTTTCTGTGGTGTGCCCAATTAGAGTTGTTAGTACAACAAATAAAATGTATTTAAATAAAATTATGTACCTACTAATGTTTTTATTTCATTTAATTCATTTATAAGAATTTATTTGGGTTAAATATTAAAATGTATTAATGAAAATATATATGTTTTTATTGTTGTAAAACAACCAACAATATTCATAGCTAGTAATCTAGCACTCAATTTAAAATTTAAACTTATCCGCATAAAATGTTGTCTTCATCTTACAAACGTATAAAATAACAAATTTGGTCGTAGACAAACCTATAACAGGTATTACATTTATAATTTACAAAATTAAAATATATTTATATTTTAAGTATCTTTTTTTATATTTTCTTCGATTTATCACTAAAATGCAATAATGTGATTAGTATTATTATAATAATTGTGGCTTGAAACCGATTACCTGGAATTTTAGGAATCTAAGATCACTTACCATTATTTTGTGTGAATTTTAATTTTCAATTATCAGTTAAGAAGTAAGAACCGCTTACCAATATTTGTAAATTCCAATTACGGTTCGCTTTGAGTTATCAATAAATAAATTTGTTTTAGCAACATAAGTTATGATATAATAATATAAATATAATATAATATAATATAATATAATATATGAAGATTATAAACTGTTATAATTATAATATTAAAATAATAAATATAGCTTCTTGAATCTATATTCTATCTTACTATCATCATTGCTTTTAGTGATTTTACTTTATTCTTGTAGTACGATTAGTAGGTATTCTATAATATAAGCGTAAGTAATAAATGTCATTATTATCATTAATTACCGTCTTTCTGATATATTGGGAAATCAGTTATTTGGTAATCTAAAAATTAAATTAAATAGATTCTAAACGCTACTTACCTATATATTAATGTTTTCATGATTATTAAGATAATATTCATAACTATAAGAATAATATTAAAATAATAAATATAATTTTTAGACATTAAAACAATCCTCAAATGATAAGAATAACGTTTAATATTTTATTTTCATTATATAGGTACCTTGTATTTGTTCATATTTCAACCTATTTGTTGAAATCTTATAATATAATATTATATTAACTTTTTAGATCGGGTTAATGTAAACTGTGATTGATTTGAAATATTGTTTACATTACAATAAATATGTTTAATTGATCTTTAATTTTAGTAAAGGTTTAGATCTCTAATCTTACAACATAATTATTAATAATAAAACAACAAAATGTAATAAATAATTTATTTTTATTATTATGAAACAATAATCGTTATTTTTTTTTCGAAACAGTTATTGATTAAATATCGATAATCTTGAATATAGTATTGGTAATTGGTTGCAACTAGGTAACGGATAGTAACGGTTATAACTGGTAAGTGGTAACAACATTTTTCTGGACTACTATAATATTTTGTTAACAAATTTAAGTCCTGATTTAAATAATACGATGATAACAAATAATAAATTGTCCATTGTCCATACTCAATATGTATCAGTTTAATTAATTAATATAATTTTATTGGAAATACAGTTGAATCATAGGTTGGAAATCTGGTAGTAGTGATGTGTTTGATATTTTAAAAAATTGTATTTCTTTAAATGAAACTAATATTGTTTCGTTTTATACTTATATAAATGTAGTTTTAAGTTTTAACAGTGTAAGTTATTTTCGTGTATCGTGTACATTAAATAAAAAAAAAATCGTGTTGCACAAGAAAACACGGCGTTTTGATATCTCTTTAAATCAGAATGAATATGAGATCGAGATATTTTATAAATTTGAATGAAGTTACGAAATACCGATTTATGCAAAATTATAGTTTTGCATTTGGTTTTCTGATCAATGTTATATCATTTTAAATTTCGATTTCATTTAGATACTCGTAACGTTACATCGAATGAAATGCACAAATGTCAAATATGTATTATTCGTCAGGCGTCACTATTCGTTTTATCTGAATATTCGATTTAATTTATTATTATACTTTTACAATGATATATCTAATAGGTACCTAATAAGTAATAAATAGGGCCCGGATTTTTATGTAAATGCATATATTCTTCTACAATTCACCCAGAATAATTTTGATTAGAAATGTCGATGTTTCGTAATCGTAATGTGTAATCTATAGTCAAATTTTTATTTTGCATATAAGTAAAAATGACTAAATAAATTGTATATTTTTATTATTGAATAAAAGTTGCACATTATATAAATCGTAAATCGATACTTTGGTATAAGTCTAGTTTACCGGGCACCTTTTTTTTTGAAATTTTTTTTTGTTGGAAAGGGTTGTTTTGACGAGTTAAGAACGATGGTGCAAAAAACAATTTGCGGAAATGATTATTTTGGAAGTTATATAGCCTCCCAAAGTTAACGATTTTACGTTTATACGCATGCGCGCAACATTACTAATGCCGCGCGAGGACCTCGAGTTTGGCGACCGGAAGACTTTTTTAATTGTTTTTATACTTTAACTGTGTAACACTGCCCATATACTACGACATAACTTACCCTGTAACCTACTTAAGGTGGTGTTGCATAGCAAGTCGGGGGATATTTTCGATTTGCGGAGCGGAGCGACGGCGCCGAGGAGCGCAGCGACGAGTGCCGCTAACAAGGCATCACTGCTCATACTATACAACATAACTTACCCTGTGGCCTACTTGAGGTTGTGTTGCATAGCAAGTCAAGGGATATTTTTTCGTTTTTTTTTTTTACATTGAAAACCATACAAGGATATCTTATTTTATAATTAGATGAAGATGAAGATGAAAATGACTGTGAAACTGATGAAAATAAATGTGAAACTAATTAAAATGAATGCTTTGAATAGTTAATAAAAATTAAACATAATAAAACAAAATGTGACTACTGACTTGTAACTTTTAAAATAAAAATCTCGGTCCTCCGTGCGGTAATATAGTAGTGTTGCGCGCATGCGTATAAACGTAAAATCGTTAACTTTGGAAGGCTATAACTTCCAAAATAATCATTTCCGCAAATTTTTTTTGCACCATCGTTCTTAACTCGTCAAAACAACCCTTTTTAAAAAAAAAAATTTCAAAAAAAAATGGTGCCTGGTAAACTAGACTTGTTCCGATACTTTTTTTAAATATTGATTTAATAGAATAATTAATTAGTTTTTATTATTTCTACCCTTCTAACAAGCGGTCTAACCAAACAATGTCGTCAGATAAAAATATAATAAACAATCAACATCTAAATGTATTTAACAATGATATTTGTATCCTCTGAGTGACAAAATATAATCCATCACTAAGGAAAAAAAAAATTTCACAAGCGTTTAAAATTTTGAAAATGAATAAAAAGTCACAAATAGTTAGAAATTCATAAAAATTGTTGGTTTTAAACCTAAGATTTTAAAAAATATATAATATAATACATAATATGGTTCTTATAAGATTTTCAACTTATATATAAAAAAATTCTACCAGAGAGAAAACCAAATTAATTTTTTATGGATATTTAAAATTCAAATTTATGACATTTGATATTCATGTAAAATCAGAAAAGAAATACAGAATTGTTCTATTTGAGTATCATTAGACGAAACTATTAATATCCTATTACATGCCTAAGGGTTACATCGCATGTGTAAAAATTAGTTCTCTATCTTCTGAAAAGTTATCTGTCATTATTACATTTATATGAATATAATAATATTGAGAGTAATAGTTTGCTTATACAGTAATTCTAATTTTGTAATTATATTACTGTATACATTCGTTAATATGTACTATATTGTTAAAAGCAGTATGGCGTTTATAAGTAATAATAAAAAAAATAAATTATATTTTAGATTTTGAGCGGAACGATGATTGGTATTACAATATGATGTAGATATGTGTTTATATTTTTCTGTCTGCTTAATCTTATAGTGGCTAAAATCTTTGATTTTCATAAATAGATGTAATTTCTAGTAGAAAATTGAATATAGTAAGTTTTAATAAAATAATTAATCTTAAATATTTTGAAAAATTATGCAAAATAATAGAATGCAGGTAATATATATTACCATAAAAAATAAAAATGAATATAAGTAAAGCAATATATTAAAAAAAAAAATTTTTAATAAATTATAAAAACCCAAAATATCAATTAAAAAAACATATTGTAAATTCAATTTAGAATGTAAATTTAATTTTAAATCATACTTTATGTTATTATATAAATTAATTATTTCATTTTTATCACAGAATGTTTGTATAATTATATTTGTATTACAAAAATACAAACACTATTCCTTGTCTTACCTTCACCCAATTAATTTTATTGAAAATATGTCAACAAATAGGTATATAATAGTACTCAAAAAATCAAATTAAATTGATCCAAAAAATAAATGAAAATTACGGAACACACTGTTGGTATATTTATTTTATTATAAATATAACCATATTCTCAAAATAGTGTATTATGATCTTAATTTTTTTGGCGCTGATTTAACTTTTTTATTTTCTAACTAAGATTACCACAAATTATTATGTATTTATTACATATATAACAAATATGCAAATATTTTCATTTTTATCATTTTAAAATAATGCTTCTTAATATGTTTTTTTAAATTATATTTTTGTTTTAATTTTTCTTATTTTGAATTAGTACAGAATTTACTACAAAGTTTTGCATAATTTATTACATGTACGATTGTTTTTATGTTTTTACAGTACAATAAAATATACGGATTATAACTCGTTTATTGTATAATAATTTTTTAATTTATTTTGTTTCAAATTTCTAATTGAATCTACCTAGTAATATTTAATATTTTAATCTTATGAATAATATTTGTTTTTAATATTTTGGTGAATTATAATATAATAAATATTAAAAAAAAATCTGGAGTCAATTTTGACATAAATGGTATCGATGGCACCGTCATCGATAATAAATAACATAGGTAATACAGTTAGTAATAACTGGTTTACAATAGCGACATCGCTATAACTAGCGGAAATAAAACAAATTATAAGATTGTCAGCATGCCATTCTTGTACAATCCATGACTTATCTGTCTATTATAAAATCATTGAAACAAATTACAAATATGTCTTCTTTTTCACATCCATAATTATGTTACGTCTTCTGAACTCCGGAGGCAGAAGTCTCAAAATTATACCAAACATCAATTATGTATAATTTTAAATTAAAATTTAAATGTATTAATAAAATATAAATTAATATAAATTTGTAAGTTTCTTCCGTAAATATTATGGTTTACGCGTATTTTTAATGGTTATTAGTGTTATTACGATTACTATACAATTTATATTTATTTTAAGTACCAAACCAATAAAATGTGGTCACGCAGAATGTATTAATTAATTTTTAATTACTTACTCCTTTTAATTTACGTTAGCAAAATAAATTAATATACTCGTCAAAAATATTAATAAAATGTTATGCGTTTTAGTGTTTATCCGCAAGAAATACAAATATACAATCAGGGTTGATATAACATTGCCAAATGGAAGGGATTTCACATTTATTTGTGCCAATCTTAACGCATTCCACAATAAAAAAAGTATATGTGAAGTACATACAGGAGCATCGTCATCCTTCAATGCCTACCTTCGGGCTATAAAACAAAATAAATGGCTCTCCAAATACGCTATAGATCCTAATCTTCAATGGGAATCTAAAAAAATGTTAAAATCGGGTCGAACGAAAGCAAAACCGGTCGACTGTCTGTAGTCTAGACGATTGATCTAATACAAAACGTCGGCAAATATATTGTAGGTGTATATAATGTATTATTTACAATGTATGTGAAACTACTTAATTTAAAATTCATCATTTTACGACAACAAAATACAATTATTTTACAGCATTCTTATATTTACATCAGTACCTATATACACGAATATACGGAAAAAATATAGTATGAGTAACGAAGAATATGTGTTATCGGGTCAATTGATGTTACAAAATGTAATAATACATGTGTACATTTATTAATTATATAAACAATAAAAACCTTCATAGTAACAGCAAATTATAATGTACACAGATGAGAATTTATAGATTATAATTCATAATATATGACTATAATATTGTTGGAACTAGGAACAATTACTTCCGTTCTACAGATAATCAGATCGTGATAGGTAATTTTTATTTCCTATCTTTTCAAATGTATTGTATAATATGATAAAGTTGATTATTTATCATATTTCCGTATTGAAATACAATTTCTTATAGTAGTCCCCATACTCAATCCCAAGTAATTTTGGGTGTACCTTCAATTGTTTCCATCATAAAATGACGTCCACAGATATCTAGTACTATAAACCGTTACATCAACAAGCGCAAACAGTTATTATACAAAAATATTTCAGTACTTATTAACTATATTACTACTTTTTGACACTTGTTTAGTAAAATATTATGTTTTACTTTCATTTTATCAAAGTTGATCACTGATTTTAATACAATCACATCTGTTATCAAAGTTTTGCTTAGATATACCTAATATTAAAGTTACCTATAATAGCTAATACAAAAAATTAAAAAATTAAAATTAATCTCTTTAGACTCCTTTAACAATCATATCATATTATTATACTATTTACAATAAGTACAAAAAGTGGCATATACCGTTATATTTTTTTTCATAATGGTTTTTATTTTTTTAATTGTAAATTCTTTGTAAAGAGTGACTTATAAAATATCAACTATAGAAGCTAGGTTTTTATGGATAGCAATATAGCATCATAATATATTAAAAGATTAATAATTAATTTTCTTTTAACAATTATTAATTTTTAAAATGATCAATAATTCAATAACTATTTTTAATTTTAAATTAAAAAAAATTAAAATCTGTTTTAAAATTTTTATTATTTGATCAAATTAAATTAATACGTATATATCTATAATAGCTTTATGTTATTACTACATATTATAGGTTTTTATTGTTTTTTTGATAACAATTAAAAATGTAATAAAGCTTTTGAGTATCTCATTTCATTCTAATATTAGTCTTCATCTTATAACATTATAAAATATTTAGATACCTTTAATAGATTATGTATTATGACAAAAAGTAGGTATAAAAAAAACATAGCTAATAATTGTAAGAGCCATATATAAAATATAAATGCCAGAGAGTATCTGATAATAATAAAAATATCTCAGTTTTGCAGGACTGCAGTTTGATTATAAGAATGATGGCGCCCATACTGCAACAAGAATAAAAATATAAATGTCCGAAGGTCTGTGTTAACCGAAATGTAACCTGTCCTTGCACTAGTGCAAGATGTTACTGTCGATCGTATGTCTGCGTGTATTTGCTCTATCTATGATCTTGTTGCAATGGTAAATTGAAAAAAAATGAAAATAAAAAATGGCCAACAACCATAACCAGACTGATTGAACAAGTACTTCGCATTAAATAATTTATAATAATGATAAAAAACAGCACATAAAAATCACTAAAGGCATTGTTCCAAGAAAAGTAAGTTGGATGCCCTCGAAAAATGTAATGCAAAACGTTAACTGCAATAAATTATATAAAGCAAGTCATGAACTCCCAACAAGTATTATTTTAAAACATTACTGTTTCGGATTTTTGAAAATTTATGATTTGCATGGTTTTAATATCTATGGTTTCAGTGGAGAAATCTCAACGTGACCTCTTACTTACATCACATCATACTCGTCCAGTGGCGTATCCAGGGGGGGGCTTAGGGGGCTTCAGCCCCCCCCCATTGGCCGTGTTATGGAGTACATTTTGTAATAATAATAAATCAGTCCCTACTTCCTACTATTTAAATATATCACTAATATATTATGTATATGTTATAAAAAGTATATAATAATGAAATATTACAATTAACAGCTATAAGACTTTATTGAAGCTAGTGATAAGATGTCAAATTTTTATTTACTTTGTTTAGCCCCCCCCATTCGAAAATCCTGGGTACGCCACTGTACTCGTCGCTTATCCTTAAGGTACAGGATCTAAGAGCTTTTCATTATTACTTTTCTCTCGTAAATTGAAGATAAATAAAAATAAATTTATCGATAATAATGATTTTTAACGATAAAGATCTTATAATATAATGAGTTTTAAAATGTAGTTTACTTAAAGTCTAAAACCAATTTTAGTTCACTTTCTTTTCCAACTAATTCAAAATCAAATTACGAAAAAATTTATGTATTGTTATACACCATATACTGTCTCGTAAATAACCTCCAAGGTAAAACAAAACTATTTATTTACAAATTATAATCATGTCGTGTAATAATGTAATATATTGTAAGAGTTGAACGTCGTTAAAATGTACAAAACGATTTATTTTTCATTACTCCATGTTGTACGTAGAATAATACAGCCGCAAATTTACGTCTTAACGCATAATATAACAATAGCAGAACTTCTCCATTAAAATTACATATAGGTGCCGACATTTGTGTTAGTGATCAAACTATTTAAAATGTAGAATATATTATTATATTAACATACTAAAATTAAAAATTATAAAACAACTTAATTATAATTATTAGTTATTACTGACATTGAGGGAAAGGTTTTCATATTATAATCATTAAATATTTATTTTAAACATGAACTTTTAATTGTGGTTGAATATAATACCTATATAATATATAGATATAAACATTTAATAATATTTCAATATAGCTTTTATAAATTAATTATATTTATAGATATTACTATATTAGGCTGTTATTATTATTCGATGTGTTTTAACTGAAATGAAAATATGAATTTGATATATTTTGTTACTAATAAATAAATACAATTTTAAGCATAGATAGAGATTGTAGAGAGGAAGTGCTTTGGGAAAGGAATTTAGTCTACCGAAAATATAAGTCGTCTAAAAATTAAAATTATATTATTATTAATGTTATTAATTGAGTCATTTTTTGCAAGACTTTCCTAAGACTCAATCAAAATATCTACACAACAAATTAGATAACAAGTTATTGTATAAATTTACTAATGATGAAATAAATAATAATAAGATTATAACTTTTTCGTGAAATCCTCGATTACTAAAAAAATACTGGCTTCAGAACCTTTATAATAATATTTAAGACGACGTTATACCCTGCACATGTGTTATCTCTATCTTACTAATGTAGATCATAGAAAATTTGCGATCACTAAAACACATTTTGTGATGTTAGCTTAAATATAAAAGTAAATTTACCTATTATTAAATTCAAAGGTAAGAATATCGTCTAAAAAATGTCATATGTTTTTATTGATATTATCATTTTAAAGTGAGTTATAGCTATGTACAGGGTTGGGCAAAATACTAAATAAAAGTATCATGATACATGATACGTGCATTTAGTGTATCTAGATACAAGATACAAGATACATTGTGATTGTAGAAAAGATACAAGATACAAGATAAATGTATCTTTATGCTTTGATACATGATACTTTTATATTTCCAATTGAATTTTATTAACTATTAAACGTAAAAGGTCTATATAATATACAAACATACAGTATACACAATACAACACTATACAGTCCATACTCTATACTCTATAATAGTTTAGTATTATATCCTATAGCATATAGGTACAATAAAATCATAAATATTAAATAATACAATAAATGAATACACATTATAAAATTATTACTAATAAATCACTATATGTATATAAATACATTAAAATTAATAAATTACATAAAAATTACAACTTAAATTTTACTTATATATAATTATACCTGTGTTTAATTGGTTATGGATTTATCGTTAAAATGAATACATAAATTTAATTGATTAAAGTCTTATGGTTAGTTTTTAAATTAAATATTATTTTTATAAATAAAATCTTGATTTCCTTTAAGAAAAATTAATAAATAATAAAAACTATCATTATTGTTTCATTTATCTTAGTTTTGAAGGTTCTGCAAATCGAATTCAAATTTCTTGGTACTATTTAGTAAAAATATTTACAATAATAGTATATTAGTATCTTGTATCTTTTGATAAAAAAAGATATACAACATACCTCTAAAAAATGTATCTTGATACATGATACTTGGTACTTAAAAATTATATATCACGATACAATTTTATTATTGATACTGCCCAACCCTGGCTATGTAAAATATTACAACTTTAAAATATTCATAATTCACTTTCAAATGATAATATCAATAAAAGCATATGACATTTTTTAGATAATATTCTTACCTTTAAATTTTATAATAGGTAAATTTATTCTAATATTAAAGCTAACATCACAAAAAGTGTTCTGCTGAACGCAAATTTACTATGATCTACATAAGTAAGACAGAGACAACACATGCGGGTATAACGACTTCTTGAGGGTAAGAAAAATGTAGGTGTTTTATTTGATATAAATAAGATAGAATTAAAAGTTAAATGATTATGATAATAAATACAAATAAATTACTTTTAAATAATTGTTTACATAATTGTATGTGAAAAGAATAACTGTTAATATTTAAAATGTGAAAATGTAATACAATATTTTAAATATATAGTTACTGTTGTTTTTTACTATAGTATATTTAATCTATAAATCATCTTTAAATTTTAAATGTTAATAAAATATGATATATCAATATCTAAAGGGAAATTAATGATTTTCCCATAAAACGATATTGATAATTATGTTATTGTAATAAAAAAAAATATATATAAATTATGAACTTGAAACTTAATATCTTTACTGAATTATTATTATTTTCTATACAGCGATTTAACTCATTTTTAGCTATTAATACCTACAAGAACCTAGGTGTCTAGGTATAAAATAATATTATAATAATTTATTATGTATATCAGATTTGTTGTTGAAAAAAAATAGTGGAACCTACTACTTTATTTAAAAAGAAATAAATTACCAAAAACAAAATAAGTATACAATAACACATTTTGAGAAAGTTAGAATTGTAAGCGGATGACCGTCGTATCCCAATCAGAACCGTATTTCGTATATAATGATTTTTCCAGTAACAATGTGACATACCTATAATCAATAACGAAGTAAGTATACTCAAAATACATTATACATTCAAAAATGAATTTCCTAAATTTTTTAACATGTTATATGTACGCGCCCCTGTTAGAAAATTGATGACTATGGAAATTTCACGCAAACAAATTTCTATAAAAGTTATGTTATTTGAGGCTCAGAGGGTATACTTAGCTTTTTCAACTCCTATATGCTATTTACGGTGAATTATACGAGCACTTCGGTTTGACGAAAGTCAATTATTTTTTTGTTTATATAAATTGTTATAATTATAGGTTATAGATTATATTAATACTATAATAGTTATTAGAAATATATTGCATAGTTTTTAATTTTTTTGTACAATATAATATAATAACCTGTTTCACCCAAAAAATTAGGTTAGGTTAGGTTAGATTTTTATAGTGTAAATTTTACACATAATAAATTTACCAAGAGTTATTGATTGTTGGCTGGTCACAACTTTATTTTAAATTTCTACTAATCAAATTAAAAAACCTCAAAAATAGGCAATTGCTTTTCTGTTCAGTAAGTTTTGAGTGTAAATCATCATTGAGTAGATCATTATTACAATGATCTAATGAATGATCGTCCATTACGGACGTGTTAAATTTGTATTGAATGATAAATTATTGTGTATGATGAAAAACGATTCTGAGTGAAGATCTAACTCTAACTATTTTTATCTACCAAAGTTAAGTACCAAACAGTTATTTCAATAATACTGAAGATTTCAAATTTTTACATTCCAAAATTATCAACTATATCTAATTTGTTACCAAATTGTTCACTTGAAATTATTGACCGTAAAATTTTTTTTACAAGATAAAGTGTCTTCAAAGAGAGCGTCAATGGTTGTGACTATAGAGAATTGAAATCCTTAAAGCGTTTCTATGGATATAGTGTACAAATTATTTTATGTCAGATAAAATAATTACCATAACACAACCTAACGAATAAATTTAAATTTAAAAAAAGTATTAAGTATTAACTACAATAATATACTCAAACAAATCTGAATAACTTTTGTATGTGATAAAAATCTAATGAAAAAATACACCATATGCCAATAATTTAAATAAATTCGCAATAAGTAAACACAAAATATTTAAATTAAGATTAAATTCTTTGGTTCTTAAATTGTTAAGGTTAATATTATTTTAAATATTTACCCGAGTTTGCATAGAAATAATAATAATATATTATTATTTTAAAACCTGGCGTCTAAAGTATTCTTACATGTAGGTACCCACATTAATATTATATAATATGTACTATTAAGGCTATGTGCATACATAAATAATAAATATATTAGTACGTATATCAAACATATCAATAATATTAGAAATACATATTTTAGTTAGGTTACTTTATTCAGTACCTAATCCATATTTAATATTTATATCGGGTTTGTTGCGTCAAACATTATTTAAAATTATATGATAATATACATGAGTGATACCTATACACCGTTTTATGTAAATCATTATTAACTGTATAATGTCATTGACTTCTTTAATAGATGTGTCATAACTCACGTACTTTTTTTTCATATAACATTTAATTTGCACGAAAATTGTGCTAGCTGAATAATAATAATATGATACTACTATATTATTGTCAATCATTTAATTTTTCTCACACTAACAAATTTATTTCCGCAGCTCTTAATTGTTATAAAAAAATATTCAAAATAACACTAGTAACTAACCTAGGTAGTTACCTATAAACTAAATTACCGTAATAAACGTTTATTTTTATACAATACTCAAGAGATGTTGAAATACTACGTATAATGACTTCTGGTATCCTTTTGTGACATATCATGTATAGGTAGTAAGCTATCGATCATATTTTTTCTATGACTAAATATTTATGTCTTATTCCAATTAAAAACTAACCAGCCGCGGCAGTGTACCAATGGTAATCAATAGTTTCGTCACCAAATTATACACATGCACTTCGAAAAATTTTAATCAGAATCACATTTTTGGCTATTAAAATTTTAATTATTTATAGCCATTAGCACACTAGTTTAATCAAACTGATATATTCACTATTGAAAGAAATTGCACAATATTATGCTGTTCCTCAAATATTAAACGTACTAAATTATTTTATTATTTTTATGTAGGTAACTATATTTATAATTTAAAATCAATCTTAGTTTATTCTTAAAACAGTACTAGACCATAATATGATTTATTAGTTTTTAAAAATTATTTAACTGTATTTAAAATCTATAACTAAATTACAGACTTTATACCAATTTCGGTTTCCGCTAAATTACAAATGGCTAATATTCTTCAGAGTATATAGTATATATAGTATATCAGAGTATATGATATAAACTTATAACACTTATAACTGTAAACTGTTGTATACCTTTATACTACGATTAAAATCAGTGGTTGTGATTTTAGGAATATGCATTACTACGTTTTAATACCTTTAGGCAGGGCCAGATTTAAGGGAAGACTGAGTGGATTACAACCTCGGGGCCCCCACAATTTTATGATATTTAAATTAGGATACAGGACAAATATTATGATGATATTACTTATACTAGTTATACTCGATTTGATTGTTTTCATAATTATTTATTATTAAATAAGTAGTTAATTGTTACTACTACTAATTAATATAATAATATATTTCATTGAATAAGTAAAAAAATATAATTCTTTGTTTATGCATAAGGGGCCCCCATAATGCATTCTGCTCAGGGACCACCACATTCCTAAATCCACCCCTGCCTTTAGGTACATACGAACATATGATAGGTGGTGGGTGCAACAAAGCACCTGAACGAGTTGAATTAACATTTGGTCTGTGCAAGTGTGTAATCAACCAAAAAATAAAAATAAATTCTTTTAAGGATAAATATTCATTCAGTTAAAAAAAATTATAATGAACAGTGACAAAATAATTGAATTAGCCTAATATTTTAAACCTGTAGGCTGCAGTTTATTACATTTGGTTAATGTCTACTCAATTATAAACCTTTTTATATTGTATTATTTGCCTATACCATCATTAGTTAAAATTAAACTAATTTAAAATACATATTAATATGTATAATCAAAAGCGGATTGAAAAATATAATGTTTCAAAGTTAAAATATAGGTTAAAAATGTTATTTAAAATGTTCAAACAGTTATTATTTTTTTTTAATGTTGATTTCAAGAATGCATTGGTTATTACCGGTATATTATAATTTCACATACATTTATGTAATATTGTAATGCATATTGTAGAATATAGTTGAAAAAGTACTTAAGGCAATACTTAATACTGTCCCCAATTACATAGTTTGACATTGTCATATGATCGTAAATGTTTACACGTTTTAATAACTACTGTCTAGTGTCTTGTTTACTAATGGAAGAAAATTGTTGATTTTAGTATTTAATGATACATCAAATATTATATAACTGATAAAATTAATGTTTTTGTGAATTGAATAATACTAAATACCTATAATTTTTTTTTACTAAACTAACTGATTGTGTGAATTAATTGATATCATAATAAAATAAGCTCATCCTGAAGTTCTGACTTTTCAACCAATGATTCTTATCAGATAATTTTTTAACTTCGTGTGTTTTTCAGTAAATTTTCTTTTAGAACTTCTAATAATATCTACAACAAATATATCTTTTTACTTGAGTCATAGTTAAACTTGATTGTATTGGTATATGTAATGTATATTTTAAGTTACAGTCTACTACTTATTAAGACTTTTAAGCAAGACCGTAGTCAGAAAAAAAAAGAATTTTTTTTTGGGGGGGAGGGGGGTAGAGTATAAATATGTTGTATTATACAATTTTTAAATATAATTGGCATTTAAACCTATTCAATCTCATTTCAAGAAACCCTCCCCCTGACTACGCCCTTGCTCTTTAGTTACATTTTTTGTTTGTTCAATGGAAACGAAACACTTCATTTTGAAATAATTGATTTGATTCTGTGTAGACAGTGGACACTTGTATTGTCTTATAACTTTATTATTAAAACTTCTGATAAATTAAATAGATGAAATATTTTTAGTATTTTTGAAGAACATCTTACAATATTATATAACTACATATCAAGTATAAATATATAGTTATTATTAAATTTATAAGTTGTATTATTTGTAAATTATATTACATTTAGTTATTATTAGTAATTAGTATAATTATATAAATTGCAGATTGGAAATTGGAAATTAAAATAATTTATAGCGTATTATATATATTAGTTTTATTTTTATTCTTCTGATAAATAATTCGAATACTGTAGCCTCTCTGACTATGCCACAGCATAAAGTGACTATATTAATATTGTACATACCTAATTTATTCTAATTAAGAATAACTTTACTACATAGTATAATATACTTACTATACGCTTAGAATCAAGTACCAATAATTGAATAATGTACCTTTATAATAGACAGATGTTCCAACTTGACTACTGCACTTTGATTTTTGCATACTTATTAATATTCATTGGTATTATATTAGAGTAGGTAATAGATTATAGTTTATGAGCTTATGACATACTACCTATGTACACGAGTGTGTCATGTTTAATATTATAAACATAAAAAATATTTTCATATAGTGGACAAAAAAATCAAATTGAAATACAATCCGAATTTGAGATAAGTCATAGCCAAACTGCAGGTGTAATACATTTAAGCAATAATTTTCCTCCGTGCCTTCACCGATATTTATTACCGCTATTGGAATTGCGATATTGCACCTACTCGTATATATTAATAATGAATTGCATATGGACTAATACCACACCCCTTTTATAATTATTAAATATATAAATCGTCCACACAATTCTTTAGTAATCCTGGTCAAGCTGTATTCGGCGTATGAATAAATGTAATACTTTTGTTCAATACAATGCTTCCGTTATGTCTGTCTGTCTTGTCTTGTCTGTAGCCATTTGTTTAGGGGGTTTCTCGAGCAGACAATACACTGTTAGAGGATTCGGTAAAAATTCCTATAATATTAGACATTTTGTCTAGACTTCAGACAGACGATTGGATTTTCTTAACATAAAACCCAATATATACCTACCTATTTTTTTTTTAAACACCTATTATTGGAATTCATTGTAATATTCCATCGTCGATTTTATTGTATTGTTATTTTTTTTTTTCGTGCCAATACGATATTCACGGGTATTCTATTTGGTTGACTATGTAACAAAAAATTAAATAGAAGTCTCAATGACATTAATCAATACATTATTATTATCAAGCATAACTCATTTCGAATGTGCCGATTTCTGATTTCTAATTCAAAATAAATTGTATATTATTGTGTTCTATACGACCATAGTGCAAAATTAAAATTTGTGAAGCTCGTCATAAAATATAATATGTAATAACAATGTCGACCCGGCGAAAAATGAGAAAATGTCTATAATATTTATAATATTAGGGTCTATCACATGTTTTTAAACATAGTAATACCTTTGCATATTTATACTCTATTACACTAGAGTTTATATTAATATAACTATTGTGTTATTGTATTGTCAATATATTAGAAAAATGTATATTTATTTTAACAAAAAACTATGATTAAATTATGATTATTATTTGTTTATTAGTTACCTATAACTTTAATATGTCTATTGTCTATACACAAAAGCAGTCGACAAATATAACGCAAATCACACTATTTATAATTTAATAGATTACTTATCCTAGCATACGAGTATGTGGTCCTGTTTACAAGTAACATTCATAATTTTGTAATTTTATAAGAAAGTAAAATTTTAGCTCTAGCATCTGAAACCTTATTAGATTAAGTTTTGAGGACCAAAGTCGTCCTTTTATCCGTACAATACCACTACGTATTACCACATTCATCAAGGTAACGATTTCGAGATACAACATATTGAGGGTTTCGGTAAATTACCATTGAAATCTTTACCTACGAGTATGTTCCAAAAAATATTTATAGAGTGCATACTAGCTAGTTTAAATGCATCGTCTATGGTTCGATATATTCGGAATACCTTTGCTCGGTTTAACGTTATCTCGTGTGATGTATATATGTTCAAACCCACGCATACATTTGATGAGCTAAACACGAAAAATACCGAGGAAGATTTTCCAATAAATATCTACTATATTCAGCATGATCACCAAAAACGGTTTTGAGCTATACGTGACACACGTCACATGGGTAAGCAAAACAGCAACTAGTGGCGTATTTTGGGTGATTTTTCGGGGAGTGTCCAAAATATAATTCCTCAATGACCCGTTGAGATTCGAATAATTTTTGGATATTCCAAATAAACTGTAAACTTAGCCTAAAAATATACCTTGAAACGTGTCATCGAATGTATAATGATATTAATTTCACTTTTGCAGTTTGGATATAAATATTTAAATAGGTATGAGTGAAATACTCTATTTATGGCAAATGATATTTCTGTGCATATGAAATAATCATAATATGCAAATACCTATAACCACAATAACGGTCGCGCAAATGTAGTTATCAAATCGTTTTATTTCAATCATATTGTAGTTCAAACACACATATTGATTTTTTCGAATACCTTTATGCTTTTGAGGGTATATACGTAGATGGTAAATCAGTGGTTTTCAATTATTGACGTGCCGCGAAAAATCTATTAATAATTTTATAAGTATTTATTTATATGTATATACAGGTATGTTTCACATATTATATTATGGATTGGTGTGCTACGAAAATGTTGTATGAGATGAAGTGTGTCGTATTGTTAAAAATATTGAAAACTACTGACGTAGATTATAACACAAAAGTAAAATGTTATGTACCTAAATTACACATTTACGCGTATCTATAAGTTTTATTTATATTTTATCAATACTATTTTATTGTTAAATAAAATAAATTGTTTATTTATTTATATTGAATCATCATTATTAAAACAATAATAGTTAATGATTTCCAGATTTCATATTGGTCATATTTTTAAACATACCTGGAAAAAGACCGAAAATACTAATCACAAAATGAATATAGCTAAATATTTAATACTTGATTCGTTAAGTATAAAAAGCGTATGCATTTTGATAATTAAGTTTTTAAATGTATCATTTGTCAACCATAAAATGTGCTCGTATCATCAAACAAAATGAGTTAAACTGTTTAATTTAATTTTTTACTTGAAATATAAAATATGTTTCAAAATTAAATTTTTATTAAAAAAAATATAAATATTTCATTGTTTATACATAAAAGATAAAACTGATGAAAGTATTAAAATTTTATAAATACGATGATGAAATAAAGCGATTTTCGATTAGGTACTAGGAACTAAGTACCTAAGAAAATTTTAAGATTCATATTTATAAATTTATAATATCTAAACAAAATTGGATAGAAATATTTACTGTTTCCCATTAACTTTATATTCATCACATTAAATCATTACGGCTTTAGTTCATTATTTTTATTATGTCATGCTAAATAAACATTCTTGTTTATAAACATATGTAACAAAATTATATTAAAAATATATTTTAGTTAAGCTGCTTGTAGAAATATAGGATTATGATTTCCGCGATGCAAGAACTCACATATATAGGACACTTATATTTATTCAATTTAAGTAGGTACTGATCGTATATTTATTATTTAAAAATGTATTAAATAAAATATTTAAATTTTTTTATAACTTAATTATCACAAATATTTTTTTTCTTCGGCCTAGTAGGTATTTTCAGAGCATGGTTAGAAATATATTGATTTTGTAATTTTTTTCCATGACTAAAAATACACTATATATAGCAGAAAAATGCTTCAAAGTTTAACTTTGAAACCAATGGCGTAATTAGGGGAAGGCTAAAGTGTTGTAACCACTAACCTAACCTAACCCTAGTATAATAACCTATATAATCTTTTATATAATATATATATTATAATAATGTAACCCCCTCTGAAATTTTTTTCTAGTTGCGCCACTGTTTGAGAATGTATTTCGAAAGACAATTTGATCTAATTAGGACTTTGAAGAGGTCAAAATTTAAAATTCCAAATATTTTTTGACATTTAAATGTAGTTTTAGTGATTTTAAGTATATTGTTTTTATTGATCAACACAACGACAATTTCAAAACATTTAGATAGATATAAAATTGTTTAGTTATTTTTATTATACATTTATACATACTATACTAGCTAATAGCTAAATAAACTATTATAATATTTAATAAAAGTATATATATTTATATGACAATAAGCCTGATAGACTATCTCCGCTATAAATTCGTATATCGTATTTTTTTATTTATATTTTTTTTTATTAGAAATCAAAAACAAAACATATACTATACGTAAACATTAAATTTGTTAAATATTGATTAACCTACTCCAGTAAGCATATGCAACTTGTGTTTATGATAAGGAGCTATGATTACTGCTAAATATAATAAATAAGAACATAATATACATTTTATGCAATAACATATAATATATTTAATTCATAGTTGACACATTCATTAAGTTTCATATAGTGACCTTCTCAATGACGAGGTACACGCAAATCCTATTTACTGTACAGCGGAGCAGTTACCTACTATCCTGCTTGTTATTTTGTAAAATTGTGTGTTCTTACAAATGATTTTAATTATACATTATACCTGTACATTAGTTGTACATTTTATACGTTTATCAATGTATAGATAAACCAAATTAGGTACTTAGATATAGATCTACAAGTATTAACAACCGAAACTAAAATGTCCAATGATATTAATATAGATAGGTATTCGTGTAAATTATAGCTATACACACAATAGTATTCTAAATTACTATAGTTATCGATTGAGACGAAATTAGCCAAAATTCTTTCAATCCATAACTACTGCCGTTGGTTACAATGACCCTAAAAGATACGGTGTCACCCGGTAACAACGTTGTTCAATAGCAAAAGAAATAATAATAATAAATGTTCAATTGATGAAATGAACAACACATTACACATACACATGGAAAAAACATAAAACACAAAATGTACACCGAGCACACCGAGATGAAAATCTAACGTTGAATTATACGTACCTATATAAATGTCAAGTTCGAAGGTTGTCCTCGATCGGTTAAGTGCAAAAAAAATTGTTGCTTCATAAATTATACACAAGCAAATTTGTTTTTTATTTTCAATATAAGTAGGTACTTGTTTTGTTTTGCAGTACACACAAAGGGTCCGCATAAATCGAGTGTCGAAAGAAAAAAAAACCGTAGCTGATCGATGGTATTTTGCAGACAATGACTGTGTATATCCAGATTGTTAATACATTACATAATTTGTGCCGAAATAAACATTTCCAATATGCCTTTGCGCGGCGTGTAACACAATGGACCATCGTAAACGAACCGGATTTGAGCTCCTATATCCATCCATGTAATTTTCGAACATTTTTTTTCGCTTTGTTCCGATTTGAATTACAAATATACTCGTATTTAGTAAACTGTAAACTGTCTTTATTATTCCACTTAGATTATTTATTTTTCTATCCGAGTATATATTATCTCTGCTTATTGGTCCTTCCTAATACAATTTTAAACGTACACTTATACTTTTGACACATTAGGTAGTTACATAATATTATACGGTAATATACGACCTATACAAACATCCAATAAAACTCCACAACCCTTTATGCATAACTTTAACCTAAGTTAAGGCCCGACTATGTTATGTTATACTATATATAGTATCACTATTGCGCTATATATATATATATATATATATATATTAGCAACGATACAACACACAAAGTATACGTGCCAAATATCTTTTGTGTCTACCGTAATAACATATTATTGTATTGTAACGCTAAATAAGAACCAGAAAATCGAATACAAGTGAATCCAAACAGCATATTTGTTGTAGTTAAATGTTATTACGTTTTTGATAAGAAACTTTGAAAATGATGTAACTCTTACGTTCTCTATATTTGCCTGCAGATATATCTATATGTATACATATAAATGTTTATTTTAATATACATATAATAATCATAAGCAGTAATGGCACAGTGTAATATTATTATATTAATTGTTTATCGTTTTATTAACTCCAACTCAATTATTGCAAAGTATACACAATTCTTATAAAATTAACAGGTTTGTAAAGAAATTACGGGGTGAAAACATTTTGAGCAGGCTACTACATATTATATAGGTACAATATTGTGGAGGTTAGATAATAATCATAGATATATTGATATTGTATATACAATTAACTTCATACTTTATACCTATAACCTATATAGAATGTGTCTTGGGGGAGGGGGGTGACTGGTACCGGTCGGCCGTCTGCACTATATTTTGATAGTACCTATACATTACCTACCTTTTAAGTTATGAAAAAAGTCTAATCTTTTTATTTTTTTAGTTATGGACTGTGAAACGTATAAATATATAAAACCCAACACCTAATACATATACATTATTTAGATACGAACAAACTAACTTAAACGAACATATAACACAAGATTAACAAATCAATTAGTAATTAATACATCACAACTAACCAAGGGAAGAAAAAAAAATTCCTCATTTAAATATTTAATCTCGTACATAAATCGATTGACGATTCCGGGAATCCTATAACTTAATCATGCTTAGCAGCTTAAATTGCTCAAAAATTATAGAAAATACGAAAACAAAACTTTCGAAGTTTAAGTATTATTAGTAGTTAATTAGTAGTATTATTAACGGTAATATTTAATAGAAAAATAAAATTTAATAATAACTGTAGAAAATACGTCGTTTTTCTTTCTAGTTACATATGGGATTTACTTTCATGCTGGTTGTAATTAATTAAAAATAATTTGTACCATTTTTGTTTAATTGTGTCAGTTGATAGCAAAATGAAAATAACTTTAATTAAAAAAAATACGATAAAAAGTTAAAAAGTTTTCATAACATCAGAAAATTTGTAATAGCTAAGTTCGGTTTTATTTAAAAGAATTTAAATTGCCTGTAGCTGAAAAAATAAAAAAATTAGCCTCTTCCCTATTTAAAGGTTTTTATTAACTTGAGGTATCATGTAACTCCGTCTGGTCACTTCCCTTGGAACACATTGTATAATATAATGTTACATTATTATCGGTCATTGAACATATTATAGCAAGGTTGTATAGATTAAATAAAATATTTTTTTTTATTAAGGCTATGTATATTGAACACACATCAAACTTGGCTAGTATTTTAGACTTAAGACAGAGCTAAGTAAGGTTTTTTTTTACTGATAAATATATATATATATATATCATATAGACAACAGTACAATTTTACCAGATAAAATATAATCGATTATTTAAAATAAATAAGTTATTAATAATCAAACAATCAAACAAATTATTAGTTTATTGACTTTATATTAATGCACCAATATTATATTTAAATCGTTATTTACCAACCATAGTGCCCAGTAGGTATACCTACAGTTACGACTTGTATACCTATACTCTATAGTTACCTCTAATAAGAACTGGGCCATGTTCAAAGGGACAAGGTATAATGAATAGAGTCGGTTATTGATTTGGTAGCAACGTATTATTATTATTTAATGAAATATAGGGAAGAAACAACAATGTTTTCCTAACCTTTGAACCTTGGTACCGTGTAATATTAAATGAGGAAAAGAGCAACCGTTATATATACGGCCTATAAAAATTAAAATACTCTTGTCTGCACATTTCTGCGGTAAAAATAATTGAGGAAGGCGTAATTAAAACTAGGATAGTGTCAATACAACATAAATGTAAGTTGTAAGTTGTAACTATCCATAATAAAGTTAACATAGATATCTTCTGATCAGTGCAGACGCAACTAAGGCGGGGGTTCTAATGGAGTCTTAGCCTCTCTCAGTTTCCGAATTAGGTATCCCTCACCCAACTTTTAAGATCTATTTAATAAGATTTATAAAACTTTAATATTGATTCAAGTATATAGCTTAAAATTGGAAATTTTTGTAGTAAAATAAATGTAGTTGTATCCAAATATACAGATTATTCGCACTATTCTCGTTTATATAATAATAAGTTATACCTGCCTACTATACAGATAAATATACGTTTCCCAATTATTATGAACTCCTTGATGTTGCATTTACTGTACATGTTATAAGTATATAGGTAATGTGATCCGTGAAACGTATTGTTCCATATTGAAAAGAGTTAATAAGACACTGCTATACGTTATACAATTTCACGAGAAAAATTATCTGTAACTTTGAAAATAAATGATATAGAAAGAATTTTTTTTAATTTATTTAGTATTTAATATAATCTATATTTATCTATACTATTATATAAATAGAAGTCGTTTTTTAACGTTGTTAGGGGTAATCTCTGGATCTACTGAACCGATTTTGAAAATTATTTTACCAATAGAAAGCCACATTCTTTGTGAGTGTCATAGACATGAATTTAGTCTGATAAAGTCAATTATTAATTACACAATCAATTCAAAAAAATAACATATCTAAAATAATCAGACATATTTTTAGTATCCTAGAAACCGCTTAGAAGAAATAACAAACATGAAAAAATTATTAAACAATTAAAAAATACATATTCCTATAGCTATACCTATAAAAAAAAACCTTTTAACCCCTTAAAGGTCGAATTTTGAAAAATCCTTTCTTAGTGTGTCCCTACATTGCTTAAGGAACCTCTGTACAAGTCCCTAGACCCAGCGGTTCGGTCTGAGCGTTAATGAATGAAAAAAGAAAGTAAATAGATTATTTTAGAGTCCAGAGGTAGCCAAACTTTTTAATAAAGTTGTACTGAGAAATGGGAATATGTTTTTCCTTTGTGGAGTCATAAAAATATATGTAACTATTGAATAGGGTCGATTGGAATTTTCTATTAAACTAATAAATATATAACAATACATTCTAAACAATAACGCCGCTGCTGTCCGACGTATTTTATTCCATTGCATCTTGCATTCTTGCGACTGTTAAACACGTGTTTATACTAATACACTTTGAAAACCGTTTGATCGACGTGAGCTTCACACCTTATTAATGCATCTAATTCACAGCTAGTATATAATATATTGATAAAATATTTAATTTATTTGAAAATGCAGTGACATAAGATAATTTCAATAAAATATTAAAATTATTCATAAAATTACATTCTTTAGAAATATTAATAATATCTATATGGCGCTATATAGATATTGCTGTATCGATACACATCTTTAATGGTTTGTTTACCAAAAGACTTTTTGCTATAAACAATATAAATATTATTTTATTTTTATTCAAATATGGCTTAGGGCACTTATGCTGTAGCTCCTCCCTCTAGAATTTTGACCCTAGTTACGTCTATACGTCTGATAACCAAATACTCAGATATGACAACTAACTAGGTATATAAATATATTATCATATTTGTAGATGGTATAAAGATATACGACATACGTAGTCGGTCGGGCTTATTAGCATGTGCGTAATGCGTCGTATGTATTAAATAATATAACCTATTATTCAAACATCGTACGTATATCTTATTATATCGCATTACCAACGAATATTTGGTAAGTACCTAGTCGGATAATTCGGTAATAAACAACGCAATTCGTAACTAAGTAAGTGTTACCGATAAATAAATATTTAAAGAAGGTTATGAATGAAAAAAAAAATTAATGGAGATAGCTAAATTTACCATAATTCATATTATACACGGTTAATAACTAACAATACATCAAATCACAGATCGACGATTTATTTTTTTTAGTTATTCATTTCTCTATGCTATTTGCATTTCAAATTTGTACATTGCATACTTAAGATCGTATAGATATCGGACTATCTATAAATGAACACAGATTTGTGTATACAAAAAAAAATTTTAGGTTCAACAACTTAAAATTAATTTTTTTAACAGCGGTTATTTTATTAATATTTATTTGCAAATTTTAATTATAAAAATAAAATACATGTTTAGATAAATGTTTTGTTAACATTAAAAAGTAAACTAAGTAAAATCATAATTCATATTAATGAATAATGGCATATAACTCAACGTCAACGCAATAAGTAATAATCAGTGTTCAGTGCTATATTAGAATCTCAAGTTCGTTAATAGACTATTAAAAACTATACTAAAACTAATTAATATGATATTCTCAATTTTACTAAATAGTGATTTAACCTTCTTAGTTTACAACTAAATAAAATGGCATCTTCGACAGCGGACAACGTAATAATATACTTTTTTACTTTTTTTATTCTTCCATCTATCTGCATCCTGCAGGTGTCTGTAAATTAAAAAATATAGATATCTTTAAGTATGGAAATATTTTAACATAATTGTCTCGTATAAATGTATAATATATAGATTTTAATATAGGTATAGTAAGTATACGTAAATTATAGAGATACTTATATAGATAGGTATACTCAGATACAATTAAAACAATTCTCCTTCCCTCAAATCTCAATATTTTATGTTCTTAGTATTCCATGAATCTCCTTAGCGTAAAACGATTTCTCTAGAAAATTTAAAATTAAATTATCATATTATTATTTTATTTTTATAATACCTATAAATGTATATTATTAAGAATCTACATAAAATATCTTAATAACCATTATCATTTAACGCATATTTCAAGATGAACCTGGATGTAATTTTTAAGCATTCACATATTACCTATTATAATATAGGTAAGGTACATTAAAATATTTAATTATCAATAAAAATTTCTTTCTGTTTTCTTGTATTTTAAATTTTAAATTTACTATTAAAAATCATTCTACCATTCTATATTTATATATTAAATAATTTACATAACAATTGAAAGCATCTTATTCAAAACATATGAAACTAAAAAAACTCATCGTACTTCTCACTGCTTTCATATTCTGCTAAAATAATGATTCTGATTAAAACTCAATTGACTTTAAATACCTGCAGTAACTTATATTAATACAATTTTAAAATGACTTCGTTTGTGTTCTCTGTCTGACAAACTTACAAGTATACAACATACACTTGAAAAAATATTATTTAATATAATACGTTTTTGGAATAATAATATAATTGTTTATTTTTATACTCGTTGCAATTTGAATAATGCATATGCAACTAATGATGGAATATCAAACTACGCAATAACTATATAATCACATAGGTTTACATTTTTGGAAATAATTTCTCACGTATAATATTTTAAAAGATAATATAGCCAATATAGGTATTACTAATTTAAAAAAATATAAATCAGGTAACGATCATCTAAATACTAAAATCAATATAATATTAAAAAATATAATACATTCATGTAAATTTTTAGAATCTGCTGAGCAAATTGATGAATACATTGCTTTTATAACGATGAATGTCTTTTTAAAAATATGTTTGTGTTTTTAATTACCTTTTAGAACAGTAATTATATGGTTTGATTTTCAACGTTGAGAATGGTTAATTATAAAATTACCGGTAACGGTGGAATCGATGTATTTGGCGCCTTATTCGTTATTCCACTAAGAAAATAGATCTGATACAAACCGCAGCATAGCCTGTGGCTATTTAATTGTGTCTCTTTCTATGATGTTTTTTAAGTGATCAGACGTATTGACTGGTTTCCTTATTCAGCGATACTCAGCATGCAGCCCATCAATTGTTTTTATGTGGCCCAAACAGAACTTATTAAATTAATAAAAATTATAAATTCTATAACTAATATTATAATAAATATGAAATGTATTAAAACAGTCAAAGTGTGTGTCGTACGTAAAATACAAGACAATGACAACTTGTTGAGGCTTTGAGAGTAGCACGTAGAACTACAAACCTATAATGTATTCAAAATTGTAAAAAAAATATCTCAATATCAAAATTCACACTAATTTAAAATAAATAATTAATTCTCTTACAATAAATTATCAGATGTATAAATGTATCTTAACTATTTTTCCCTTCCGTTCATTTTGACTTGTGGCCCGCATAATATTTTATGAGGCCCAAATTTTAGAAAAAAGCTAGAATTCTAGAGGTAGCTAGTGGGAAAACCCGTTAGACGTGCACAATATATTGTATAAGATATTATTATATTGTTATATAAGAGTCAATAAAATTACAGTTCATTACTTTTAATGAGTTTTAATGATGACGATAAGAGCAACGACGATGGCATGACAGTATCGAATAATTATTTATAACCGCTTGTTACCGTATATTATTATATAATATACGATTATATACGATATTATTATAAAATATTATTATACGAAGTATAATATTACTAATATTGTACTTCAGTACGTATTCGTCCATTCGTAGTCGTCCGTTAACCGTTGTTCGTCAGTTGTGTGTGACAATTTATTAAAATATGAGTAAACAAAAGAAGTTGGATTTCTTTTTGAAAAATCCAAATACTAGTGTAATTACTACTGCTGAGGAACCAACACCATCAACGAGTGATGTCACATCTTCGTTGGAACCAAAACGGAAGAAACCGAAAAATCGTAAGTACGATCCCTCATACCTAGCGTTCGGATTTACATACAAAGATGATTGCCCTCAATGCGTTATTTGCTCGGAAATTTTAACTAATAGTTCTATGGCTCCAGCAAAACTTTTAAGACATTTGGAAACAAAACACCAGCAGTATAAGAGTAAGTCAATCGATTTTTTTAAAAGAAAAGAAAGTGAATTGAAAGCTCAGAAGACACTAATTCGAAATACGGGAACTGAAAATGAGTTAGCCCTTAAAGCGTCATTTTTGATATCACTTCGCATTGCAAAATCAAAAAAAAATTTTACCATAGGAGAAGACTTAATTATGCCTTGTATGGTCGATGCCAACCTTACACTTTTTGGAGATAAAGCTGCTAAAAAAATAAAAACAATACCTCTTTCTAATGATACAGTTTCAAATCGCATAACTATGATGAGCGATGATGTTCATCAGCAACTTATAAGAAAAATAAAAAGGTCAAAGCTCTATGCTCTTCAATTAGATGAGTCGACTGACATTACCGATAAAGCACTGCTACTTATTTATATTCGGTATGTGGACTGGGACGAAAAAGAAATCAAAGAAGAATTCTTGAACTGCTTGGAACTGAAGAAACATACAACTGGCGCTGAAATTTTTTCTGCATTGTCCAATTGTTTCTTAAGTACAGATTTAAAGATGTCAGACTGTATCTCAATTTGTACTGATGGCGCGGCTAATATGACTGGTAGGCATGCAGGACTAGTCGCAAAAATGAAACAAGTAGCTCCAAATATACAAAGCACACATTGTATGATACACCGAGAAATGCTAGCAAGTAAAAGAATGAGTGCCGAATTTAATCAAGTACTAACAACAGCTGTCAAAACCGTAAATTTTATTAAGTCCAGCTCTCTTAATTCACGACTGTTTGCAATGTTGTGTGATGAAATGGGATCCACACACAGAACGCTATTATTGCATGCGGAAGTTCGCTGGCTTTCGAGAGGTCGGATATTAAAAAGACTGTGTGAACTTAGAGAAGAAATAATAATATTTTTATCAAGCAAAAATTGTGACCTGGTTCAGTACTTCAAAGACATAGATTGGAATATGAAATTATGTTATCTTGCAGACATATTTCAACTTTTGAATGAGCTAAACCTGTCTCTTCAAGGAACACAAAAAACCATGTTTCACAATTACAGTAAAATGGAAGGGCAAAAGAAAAAATTTAAGCTGTGGATCACAAGAATTGAAAACAACTGTTTTGAAATGTTCAGCACCTTAATGGAGTTCATGAGGACGGTGAATGAGAATAATGAAGATTACAATATTACTCAACTTAAACTGATTATTGTTAATCATTTGAATATGTTATCGCTTAAATTTGAAGAGTATTTCCCTTCAAATCAAGACCCAAGAGATGGTTTCTTATGGATTTTGGATCCATTCAGTGCCAATAGCTCAACAAATACTCTATCTACGAATGAAGAGGATATGTTGGCAGATCTTTCCTCAGACGTCACGTTGAAAAACTTAAAAAACAATTCATCACTAGATAAATTTTGGATAGAAGTTCACAGCGAATATGAGGTATTAAGTGAAAAGGCGTTGGGAGTCCTGCTTCCTTTTCCTTCAACATACTTATGTAAAAGTGGATTCTCAGCAGTCACTGCAACCAAGACTAAATATCGAAATAGATTGAATGTGACGCCGACACTAAGACTTTCATTAACAAACCTTACTCCAGATATTGATAACATATGCAGTCATATTCAAGCGCAACCATCCCATTAAGATTCATGCAATTATTGTATTATTATTTTTCCTGTTATTACAATCTAATATAAATTTAATCTAATCTAAATATATTATATAATGTTACTTCTCAATATAATCTAAATTCTAAATAAATTGTTTTATTTTATTTGTATACAGTGTATTTAGTATTTTAATCACTAAAGTTTAGTGCATTGCTAATGTTGCCGCTTATCGCCATGTTTTGTGTACCCTTCTTTTTTAAAGATATTTTCAGAGGGGTTCCGCATGAAAAAAATATTATTGTCTGGTGTTCCGTGATAACAAAAAGGTTAAGAAACACTGGTCTAAACAATCTATATTTTACAACCAAATTTAAACATATCGTAAAAAATAGATTTAAGTTTACCTAATCATGTAGGTATTTAAAAAAAAACATGAAAATAGAAAAACAAATTCTAATAGGATGTTCATAATAGTAATGTTCTTAAAATATAAGCGTAATAAACACTGCTTAAAATATAAGTTATTAAAATAAAATATAAGATGTTAACTTAACTAAGATAAAAACAATTAAAGAATTATGTTTACATTTAATATGAAACGACTTTATTATCTTTGTATATAGTGATTAATGAAGTTGTTACATCTTATATTATATTTTTAAGTTTACTAGTGACTATGGCAATGGTGGTCAAATGATTTTGTCATTGGGGGGGGGGCGTAAAAAATAAAACAAAATTTAATAAATTAACATTATAGTACAATATACATACATGATACATTTAATCGTTATAAATATTAAAGAAAAAAAAAGTCATGGTGGATCTATCCTCCACATCACCCGTTTGTCCGCCACTGCAGCCGAACAATAACTTTCTAGACTTAAATTGATTAAAAACTATTTAAGAAACTCGATATCTCAAGACCATCTAACAAACAGTATCTTAAATATAGAAATAGCTCGCATTAAAGAACTTGACATAGCTAGAAAAATTATTTTTAGACTGACAATCAAAAAAGCAGAAAAAAATTCTTGTAAGTAATTTTGATAACATAAATATGTAATTATTTTTATATTTTTAAACACAACCAGAATTTTTTTAGGGAGGGGGCACAAACTGTCTAAAATTTTATGACATATTGTAGTATGCGTTCATGTATACAAATAAATATAGATCTTTAAAACAAAAAATTGTAAATACGACTATAACGAAGGGCGGGCATGGCCCCTGTGACTCCTCCCCTGAATAAACGTATCAACTATTTTTATCTAGTGTAAATTTGTATTTTTTCAGTTAAAAGGAAATTTAAATGATGATAGATACTTAACGTTTACATAATATAAAAAAAATTTTCAAGAAAACATTATGTACCTACAATTTTGGAAAGTAAGGAGCTCTATTATTAGGTATTGCACCCCGGCCCTAAAAACCTTAGTTGCGGCACTGATGTTAAGATTAAATTCATAATTACATACAAATATACAATTATTAGATACCTACCAAACCAATATCGGCAATTCATAATTTTAACTTATTAAAAATCAAAAAAAAATAACACTTGAATTTATGATTTATAATTATAAATAACTAAAAGTACCTATATCAAAGTAAAAGTTTTAATAGAAAAAATAATCATACATATTTGAATAAACAAATTTATTTAATATTTATTATTTTAAAATTTATTTTAGAATAAGATTTATATATTCTAATGGCACATACATCTTAATTTTAGTTATGTATAAAAGTATAATTCGACAAAAATAAATAATATTTAACAAGTAAAATTAAATAAACTTTAGCTAAGGTACACGTTATATTATCACACTGTATAGGACAACTTGTAAAATAAAGTTATTGATAAAAATACAATTATTTTTAAAGACGATAATAAAATTACATAAAATATAATAGTGATGTAAATAGAAAGTTAATATTGAAAAATAAACCGTGTAACAATCAATTGCAGTAAAAAATGTTGAGATATTTCGTGTGCTTTAAATATTATCACTTATAAGAGTAATTAAATTATTAGTGAACTGAAATGAGAAATTGTTAAAAATCGTTGGTATTATACCAATAATGTATATTATATACAGTGGTGTATTGGAGGGTATACGGGGGTATACGGCGTATACCCAAAACGTATTTGTCGATCAGAGCGTATAGCTTTTAAAATATACACAATACGCAGGTATACGCTCGTATAGGAGCGTATACTGATAAAATTAAAAATATGCAATATTGATAATATATTTTTAATTTTATTATTGAATATTTTTGTTGATATCACAAATTAATCAAGAATATTTTTTTGTATACAATATGGCACTATTACCACGTTTATAGGTATATTAATATTTGTCTAGAATTTGATACTTTTTAGATATATGATTAATTTGTGAAAGACATCACTATTTTAAAATCAAAAATTTTATCGATTGAGTGTCTGAATAATAGTTAAAAGTATATTAACAATTAACATACAAACTGAAATACTGTGTATAAAAATAGAAAAAGCGAAGATTATAGTATAAATTGTTTAATGTAGTTTGTAATCTATTATGTAATTAATATTTCGAGCGTAGCGAGAAAATTTATTTTTGCAATAAAATATAGCTTAAAGTGCGTATACCCAAAAATTTTTTCACACTGATTATATACCTACCCAATAGCTACTACCTATATTATAATAATTATTAATAACAATCGATACGAACTTATACAGCCATACCAAATGTAGAAAATGACTCTCACATTTCTCACTCTTTAAAAAGAATAAAGATAAGTAAAATAATTTAACTTAGCCAAACCTGATCTTTCGTTATTGAAATGAACTTTCAAAAGGTGAAGAAAATTAGAGTACATTAAAACCATATATTCAATAATTATGAAACACTAAAAACAGTTGGATCGATTATGAAACACTAAAAACAGTTGGATCGATTGTAAATTGTAATCAAACAAACAAGTTATATGTGGCCACGGTTCCAACAAAATAACCTGCCGTAAAAATACAAATTCTGTACAAAATTGACACGTTGAAGTCGAAAAATACTGCTTTAAAATGTAATTTTTGAAACAAAAAAAAAACGATGAGTTTGTTAAAAATCTTGAATATTGTATAATAAAATTCCTCACGTAATTAGCTATTACTTTGCGTATATTATAATTGCTTGAGATACGTTTTCCCTGCAGCGTCTACCGTAGCTACCGGATTGGACTAGTCTGGATACTGCAAAGAAACCTATTTTTACACTTAAGTGATATTTCACGACACGATTTAAAAATTGCAAATAAAATTAAAATAATGTATTCATAAAAACAAATAAAAATGCATCGTCCTACATACACACGTTGCTGTGTATGGTATTATTTACAACAAATCTGTTCTCGCCGTTTATTTAGCAATAAGGTTCGCGAGCATTTCCTAATCGGAAACAATTATTTAAGGACAAGAAGCAGCGCTCGAAGCCGATAGCAAAATGGGGGTGATTTCGTGTAAGATGCACAGGTTATTGACGGCCACAATGTCCGCGTAAATCTTTTGCTCGAGTAGCACCTTCATAGGCATCCACGAAACAAGCGCCATGCCACCGTGATTGCTAGGCACCAGGCACCCAATAGCTTTTGTTAACACAGCAAGCCAGTCGCTGTGATGAGCGCTGCTAAATTTGAGGAATATAATCGCGTGGCCACACATGGAGTCGGGTCTGACCAGGCCGTAAGTGTCGAACATCTTGGCCACAGCGTAAACGTTGGCGACGGACAGCTGAGTGTACAATGGATAACCGACGATAATCAGATCGTCGCCATCCGACAGGGCCTGCAATGCGTCCACAATGGCCACCAAGCACCGATGCTGTAGTGCGGTATTGTCGGAAGCGTGTTCTTCGCAAATGTCTGTTAGATCGCAAACAGCCGCGAGTGGCCGATCTATCAATTCGCGGTAGTACCACATCCGGTACTCAGCATCCACACCCGGACTTTGGTCGCTACGGATCCGTGGAAACTTGGACAGCACACGGTTCCTGTAGAAAATCATCGCCTCGCAACAAAACTTAGAACCTTTGACCATGGTCACCGGTTTACCAAAGCGGAACGCCACGTCCAGTAGCCGGTATACGAGATGTATGCGCCTGTGCCAAACTACGTCGTCAAATAATTGCTGTTGCGACTTTATCCGCTCTTGGCACTGAATCACTTCCAGATACAGCGTGGCCGCTTTTTGTCGCGAGTCCATATCCCGGATTCGCGTCTTCTCTGCATACGACAGGCCACGCGGTTTGAGACCGATTCTCACCGGTTCTCCCCGGTTGTTCTTATAGCCGAAGTTGTTTAGCGACACGGACGTTAGCTCCCGTTTATACCGGATCGGCCGCAAACAGAGCCTGATTATAAACTCCAGGCATATGGACGCCTGCACTGGTTTCATCTGTCGGTATAGTTCCCCCCGGACCGGCAGAGCAACCACGTTGTCATCAATAGTGCGCATCTGCATGTCCGCAAAGTGCTTGGCGCATTCGTACAACCGCTGCCTGAACTCAACTGGAACCAGCGACAACGGGAACATGCAGGTGCCTCCACCCTGGCTCGGTTGCCGACGGCGGTCGTCCGTGTAATACGCTTGCACGTATGGCATGGCCGCCGATCGGCCCCTGTAGCCCTTGCACACCACGTACACTTCTGAGTTGCCAGGCTTACTGGTCGCTGGTTTCCTGAGCACCACTGACCGGAACAGACAGCACAGTAGGTACATTCGACAAATGGTGTTGCACTCAAACATGGTGAACGCCTTCAGCACCAGCGACCCGTTGTCCCGGAGCACGCTGAGTGCCACCATCGTTTCGTGGTCATGCAGCCGGGACACGACTGTCTCTTGTTCACCTGGGTCATCCGAACAATCGATGCTGCCGTCGGCTGTCACCAGCCAGGCACCCTTGCCGCCGAACCGATCCAACACTGTCCCATACAGGTGTTCGGCGTACCCTGGTTGGAATATGTCACCTGTGTAATCAGGACCAAATTCCCAGTTCGAGAGTGTGTGCAATATCAGCCGATCGTCGGTTACGATGTGAGGGTGTCCGTTAGACTCGTGATAAGGATTTAACGTCATAGCCAACCAATTGAGTCGTAGCTCTTCGTGGTTGATGGCTAGGTAATGATTGAGCGCCGCAATGAACGCACCGGGCGCTTCGCACAAATGCACGCTGGTGAACGACATGTCGCCTTCCTCGCGGATCTCATCCAGGGATACCAGATCAGAACTGCACGCAATCTCGTAGAACTTGCACCACGCCTGCGTCAGGAAGTCTGGGCGCACGTGCTTCCTGACATGGTTAACCACCTGGCCAGCCGGATTCATTTTGCCCGTATGCACGTGCCACGCATCCAGATCAAAATCGTTCAATTTCTGTTTAGTACGGTTCAACGTAGCTTTCAATTCCTGGAACTCGTCTAACTTCCACTCAGGTTCGGTATACATGACGTTAGCGTCCGGCAATGGCCAACCAGGCTTTAGAACAAACATTTTACAAAACACCTTGTCGTGTATAAAGTTCTTATCCGCCGTCGTCGCCTGTTCTAACTCTTCTAAGGAATACATTTTCTCCAAACGTTGTCGGACTTGATAGTAGTTTTCACATACGTAGATATTTAACCATCGAAACTTTTAGTTATTTTTTTTTGTTTTACTGATACAGTAATTATTATTTCTACCTGAAATCACGATAAAATGGTATATTAATCATATACAACAAATAATTTTTCAAAAGGTTCAATAATAGCACAGTAATTATGTAAAAAAATAGTGTCTTTTGCCCTAAATTATTGAACGAAAAATTCCAAATACCAGAAAATATATTTTATAAATAATAAGCTTATACAAATATGTTGATCACAGTAATACACTAATACCATAAGTATAATTTGAGGGAGCTAGAAGAATAATTCTATAAATAATTTTTTAAATATAATTTAAAACGTGCAATTTTTTGTGTCGACATTGCTGAAGACTAACCAACTGCAAACACAGCTGCTTGTTAACTAAACATACTATGGGCTTTCGTTTATATTAATATATCACTATTTAATTAAAATTTGTCATTCGTAATGTATAAAATTGATTAAGATGATGTCAGCGCACATGTTTTATTTCTCTGAACCACTTGCAAGATTTTAAATTTTAGTTCAGCAGAACTGCCAAACCCAATAATTTATTTTAATATTAGAATGAATTGACTTATAATTAAAATCAAAGATAAGTATATAATCTTTGTCCATAAAGTATATTTATTACGATATTTAATTTGTAGGTAATTTATAAATATGTAAAATATTACAATTTAAAATGATCATTATTCATTATATTATTACAGAACAATTTAAATACCGTAAAAAACTCCAACCTATAAACACAGATAATATGGATTATAATTAAAATATTAAGTCAATTTATTATAACATTATAAATCATAACACAAGATTGGTTAAGCTGAATTCAAGTTGTCTCTTGTCTATACTCTATGATGCACATGAGTTGGACAGAAAAAGAAAAATACTAAGGTGAATTTAGAGTTATCATTATATTAATATATAATATATAATCATTAATCATAAATTGTGCCTTGTGATAAAATGATATACATTACAGATTAGTAAGCCAAATACTTTATATACCAATACCAATAATTTATGATTAAATAGGTTACCTACTTTCTTTTTGATTTTAATTAGCGTCTAGATTTCCTTAAGTACTTAGTAAATTAATTTTTTGTTGTAGATGGGTGTGTATAGTATAGTGTAGTACAGTTTTTAAAATGTAGTTGAGCAATATAAAAACTTTGCGGCCTCAATACCCATTGGCGTAAAAAAAATATATTCAATTTAGGGGGGAAGAGATGTAAAAATAAAAAGTTATGATTTTAATATCTCATGACCCGACCTCAACATGGACTTCAGCGCCACTGGACTGAACAGTGTATTGAAAATGTCTACATATACATATAACTATTATAACTTGATTAATAATGTCCAATAACAATGTATAAGAATAATGTAGTGTAAAAATCTTGTAAAACGTAAAATATTATTTAAAATAAATAAAAACTACTGAAGGGAGAGGGGATTACACACTATCCACTAATCTGTATGGCATACATTTATTCAGCCCCCTCCCTCAAGAATTTTTTTTAATTGCACCTATAGTAATTTGTAAGTGCAGCAAAAATACAAAATTAATAAATTAATTCATAAGAACTGTTGATTTCTAAATGTGTTGATTTTAATGTTTATCAAATTATTCAAATCTATTAGTCTATTGAAGAATTCACACCAGAAATTTACACAATATTATGGCTAGAAAAGCACAATTCAAATTATTATACTCAATTAAAAGAAGCAGACATAAAATTAGCATCTGTGGAACATCTATGAAATATATTTTAATTTTTAAAAGTATATAATCATTTTTGTTAAATATTCTAATATTTTTAAACATACTTGAATACATAAGAATACATAATATATAATATATTAATGATTTAATAGTATCATCTAGTGATAAAACTCCATAACAATTCTTTACATTGAATACTTAATCGTTAAAATAAATAAATAGTCCAGGGTTAATATTATAAATGATCAATACAATTATGTGTTTATTTTTATCACTAATAATATTATTGAATTTTTGTTTGAAAACACTATTATTGCATATTATTTGAAACTTGAGCAAACATATTGAAATATTGAATATAATCATTTTATATTATAAAGAATTAATTTATTAATAATAAAGATATTTATTTTCTGTGTTTTGTATGATATTAATTTTGAAAGTAACAATTTTTTTGAAGGTAAATAATTATTCATTAAGGTTTATTTTTTGATTAGGAACTTGATTTATCTTATATAAAAGATAATATTAGGTATAATTTGGTAGTTATGCTATATTTAAATATTTTTAATAATTTAAAAAATAGATCATTCATAATTAAGAGTCCAAGAATGTATTTAAAATTTGTAACAGCCTAAAGATAGCATTGAATAGTAATTTAATTATCATAATTTTCATTCATATACCAATTCAGAGGACATAATAAAGCAATTTAATAACAGGTACTTAAACAACTAAATAGTTTATTTAAAAGATATAAATGTAATAGAATGTATGGTCTGTCCAACAAGAGAATGCGCCAATTCTGCGCAACCCCTAACGTTGCCAAGCTATCAAAACTGGTTTGCTTATTATGACTGGGTATCATTGGGGAATGCTCAGAAAAACTGATTTTGGTCGGTTTGCGGTGTGTTTTCTTGCTGGACAGAGTATAGTATTATTTTTGTTATTTTTTTTTTTTTAATAATTTACAGGAAAATCATTAAAGAACTAAGAAGTTATACCTATAAAGATTTTTAGTTACATTGTAATGAATAATATTTATCATAAATTTTAAATGTTAATAAAAAATTACTAAACCTACTGAATAATTACAAATAGTATAGATTTAAAATTAAAAATGTATTAATCCAAACTATTAATATAGGTATTATCAGACGGATTTAACTTTTTTATGACTGAAGGCACTAACAATTTACCATCCCTATTATACATAAAGAACTTATAATAATTCCTCAAAAATATTCTAAATAATAAATTTATAGCTCCTAAATTGATTTAAATGTTTAGGCTATTTTTTTTCTCGCTATTATCTAGTTATTTAGCCTACTTTGAAAAAATGTTAATAGATGTCAATCAAATTTTAATGAAAATCTACAATGATAATTTTTATGAACCATCTTAAAAACAAAGTTATAAATGCATAATATAAAATTATAAATTATAAAACAAAATTAAAACTATTGTTTGAAAAGTTAAGTAATTATAACATTTTTTTATAATAATAGGAGTATAATTATATAAACCATAGTCCATATTATAATAAATGCTTTTAAATAACAATTCTTAATTCAATTATTTTAATGTTTTTAGAAATTAATATCTTGCTTTTTGATAAGCAAATGGTTTTATAATTTCTTTATAAAATAATGAACCAAAATGGTTTGATTCAATTGTTAGGATTGCCTTACTTCAAACAAAATAGTTTACAATAATAGCATTAATAGCAATACCACTGGTTTAGCGGCACACATGTTATATTTTTGATTATTAAAAATTGTTTTTTACAATGCAAATTTATAATACTTGTATTATTTTTATAAATTTATTATGACAATTATAAATTATAATGAATCAAATAATACATTATTATACCTACAATTTTTTTTTGCAAATATAAAATAAGAAATTTTCTGTTTATGTATATTTTATTCAAATAATGTAATTTAACATAAAACAACAGAATTTACCTCCTCCTAAATTTTGATGCCCTAAGCAACTGCTTTCACTGCCTACTGGGAAATCCGCTTCTGCGTATTAGGAGTATTAGCTTTTTATAGTTTATAAGACATGTATCAAGCTCAAAGACATGTTTAGAACAATTTCACAAATTTGACCAAATGTATTTTTTTGTTAGTGCCCTCGATGCATTCAAAAATTCTAAAAATTCTAATTTAGACTTAATTTAAATTTTCAAGTCTAAATACATAAATGTCTATAATTAAGTAACTAGATGACAAACTATACATTAATATACAAGTAATACAAACCAGTTGTCAAAAACAAATTGCCTACTGAAAGCTTCAAACGGGCCTCAAATCTTACATGTCTTTTTAACATTACCGAGGCGTCTTATGGCCGAAATTGTTGGGTACCATGCAATGGATTTAGTATGGTGAAAAGTTTATAAGTTTAACTATTAACTGAAATAAAATATAAATTAAAAGCTAAGGATGAATGCACGAATGGTCAAATAGTAGTTTGATTCAGGTTGAAAATTGTTCAACACACTACTGTGTTAGTATTCAGTACCTACTACCTATAGAATAAATAATATGTAAAAAAATATTATAGATACTTTAAAATGCTAAGGATTACATAAATAAAATCAATAGCAACATAGGTAATTCTATTCAAATTAATTATTTTTCACAGCAGTTACCATTAAAGTGTAAATTGACATTTTACATATCAAAAAAATATAATATATTATAGGTACCTGTAAAATTCTTTTATTTAAATGCCATTGGTTTTTAAGATAATGCTTTGTTACAAAAATCAAACTACAAACAACTGATACAAGTCAGACAAAATTAACTGAAACTAAATATTTAAGTAAGAATAAATTAACTAATGATTTTTATTACTCGCGTAAGTATTAACAAAAATGTATATGAGAGTATGAAACTTTAAAATTGCGTTGTTCTCTAAGCCTCTAGAGAAGTAACAAGTACCAAGAAAATACTTTAATGCTTAGTGATAATATGATTATCTACAACAAATTTGATAAAATTAACACCACATGGCACATGGTACATGGTAGGTACATACAAATATTGATGAAATATGTTAACATAGTGACCACAACGCACGTGATAGCTACAAAAAAATATTTTGGTACTATAAATTTATGGTTGTAATTCATTGAATATATAAATACAATTAAAAATATTATAGTATTACCATTGATTATAGAGAGTTATTACTTATTTATAATCTCGGACTAAGATCTATCTTGGTCCATATTTATAATCAATGGGATTACTCTTAGGGTTTAGATCATAATATTATTATGCTATCAATGATAATGTGGATGTTTGAAATCACGAATTAAATATTCACTATTCGAAAAAGTTAAACCTTTCAAATTTTATTTTATTTTTTTGGATTTTTTGACATTATGAAACGAAATCGAAATGAAACCAATGGATTTGAAATGTGGGTATGTACTAATCAAAAAAAAAAAAATACAACAGTGATGAAAATCTGTTTATTATTTGATTTTTTTTTTAGGGCGGCTACATGGAAGCAAAGAAGACCAAACTTGAAAAACAATTCTCTGAAAAAGCTGCTGGTGATAGTAACCATGTGAAAAGTCAAATTTTTAAAGGCATTTCGATCTTTGTCAATGGTTATACTTGTACGTATAAAACTAATAACAGTAATAACTATAATTACTAGATATTGTAGTTTGTTTGTATATCTAGGATTTCAGTTCATGGATAAAAATATAACATTATTCTAGTAATCTAGTCCATAGTTCATTTCTATTTTCACTTAAACTTAATACATAAATATACATATTATAAATTTATAAAAGTTTATTTTCTATCTTATATAGTTATATCATTAGGTATATATGTATTGTTAGTTTATATAAATAAGGTATTTCACTCTCAAAGTATTGTGGATCACACTGATATATCTACATTATCCTATCATAAATATATAATTCTTGTTCAGTAGCACTTATTTTAATTATTTTAAATAAAATATTTTTTTTTATAAGAAGTGTAGCTAAATATTTCATTTAGCATATGTATTTATTTTGTTATTAAGTAGAATATAATTATTATTATAAGTCTGTAAACTGTACTATTCTCTATTTATTTTTCTATGCTATTGTTGATCTGCAATATTTCAAATCAATATTTTTGCATAAAAGTTCTTACCGTCAAATATCTAATTATTGTATTCTATAATAACAGGTAGTTGCTCATTGTTATAAACTTAAAAGTTTATTTATTTATTGATCTGTCAGTGTGATATTATATCTTTACCATTTTTAGTATTAACACGATATACTAAAATGATTGTATTTATCTAATATGTATTTCATATTCATTTTAGTGCCTTCAGCCAATGAACTGAAACATATAATGATGGAGAATGGAGGGATTTACCATCATTACCACAGACCTAATGTTACTACACATATAATAGCAAGCAATTTACCCACTGCTAAATTAAAACTACTCAAACAGTTCAAAATTGTAAAACCTGAATGGATATCTGATAGTCTTAAAAATGGAAAACTTTTAAACTATGAAAATTATCTACTTTTTAATGATAAACCCAATCAGCCAAAGATTGATTTTCCAGTCCGTGCCAAAAATGCTTCAGAACCAACATTTCTATCAGAATTTTATAACAATTCTAGATTGCACTTGATATCAACTATGGCAACAACGTTCAAACATTTAGTAAATGATACACGAAAACAGAATCAAACAGATTATCCAGGGCGTCAACGATTGAAGAATTGGATCGAACAAAATAGAATTAAAGATATGTTATCACATGACCCTGAGCTTGACAATGGCAAAATAATCATGCACATTGACATGGATTGTTTTTTTGTGTCTGCTGGCTTGGTTGAAAGACCTGAACTTAGAGGGCTGCCTGTAGCTGTTACACATGCTAAAGGAAACTTGTCTAAGCAAAGAGAAGGGGTAGATCGTGGAACAGAGTTTGATTTGTATGTTAAACGCTGGAGAGGTGATGAAAATGAAAATGACGAAGAAGAAGAAGTTCATGAAGTTAAACCTCGATCAACTAAAAGAGATGGCATTAATGAAACAGATTCAATGGCAGAAATTGCTTGTTGTAGTTATGAAGCTAGAAAAGTCGGTATTAAAAACGGAATGCTGGTTGGTCAAGCATTAAAGATGTGTCCAACTCTAAAATTAATACCATACAATTTTGAACAATATAAAAAAGTAGCTCATACTTTATACACTCACATCCTGAATGAGTGAGTAATATCAATCATTAAAAAAAATTCAAAATTCAAAATTTTCTTCTATGTTATTAAAATTACCAATAGATTTTAAATGTAATAAATATTTTATCTTTGATAGCAGATAGGTGAGTACTGATTTCATAGTTATATCTTATATATACAACTATGAACTAGGTATCTCACAGTATCATTATTCATTACTTATAATTTATAAGTGTTCTTCTTCCAATTTGTATTCATCGAGATAGATAACAATACTGGAGTGCGTACTAGGCACCAAAAAACGGTCAGCCGGTTAAAATGTTATCCCCACCACCGTACGGCAAAAAAATAACAAGTCATACGTAATACACTATACAGCATGACAAAATAGATCTATTTTGTAAGGTAATCAGTAAAAAAGACCAAGGAAAAAAGAACAATTTTTAAAAATTTGAATATATATAAAAAAAAGTATATATATTAATTGATTATGAAGATTAAAAATGATTATTTAAGTACATTTACTTACACAATTACTTATTTGTTTTTTTTTTCGACAACCTGATTGTGGTAAAGTAGTGTGTTCACTAGTTTTCTAGTCCTTTATATTCATGTTTTTGAAAATATTTTTTTACATAGTTTCAAATTGTTAAAAAAACAACATTTTTATTAAAAAGTTATATTTTTAAAAATTTGTTATCCTTATAATTTTTTAAGTTATTTACTTTTTTGAATGACAACAAATCTCATACTTTAAATTGAAATTTTCAAAAATATTTATTTAACATACATTTTTATTGATTTTACTCTTAAAATAAGTACATATATTATATTATTTTACTCATATAGATATACATTAGATGTGGAAGCTGTTAGTTGTGATGAGTTGTATTTAGATTGTTCGCATATTTTGGAAACAACAAAAGCGTCACCTTTTGAATTAGCTACATTTCTACGAAAAGAAATAAAAGTATAAATTTTTTAAAAAAATTGAACATTTATAATTTATGTATATTCTATTACAATGTAATATTTTTATTTTATAGGAAAAAACTCAGTGTCCATGTTCTACTGGTATTGGCTCAAATTGTCTGCTCGCTAGATTAGCTACTAAGAAAGCCAAACCAGACGGTCAATTTTATTTGGAACCTGGTATTGTTATGGATTTTATGAAAAACATAGATATATCTGATGTTCCAGGTAATTTAAAATAAAAACTTCAGTCATTATCAGGGCACAGATTTTTGTTTAAAATTGGGATACACATTTATGATTTATAACAGTAGATAACTAAATAATATTTGAATTTTGATTAAAAATAAACACCAATAAGCAGTAACGCTTCTAAATAAAATGATACAATATGTTCACCACAAGCGCAAATATTAGCACCCCCAATATCTTCTATGAAATACAAGTTAATTTTAGATAAACTTGAACATCCTAGAGCACCGAGTAGATTTGTACCTGTGATGCTCACATTATTTTAATTCAAACTCATATCTAAATATATTTCAATTAAATAAAAATTTAGCCATTGACTTTATTACTATAATTGTGTGTAATGTGGTGGTATTAAATTCTAATTTTTGATTTGGTTAGGTTTAAAACTTTAAACACAAATTTCAAAAATTGGTTTGTTTTTATTAATAATAACTATATAAATATGTATATATTTTAGTTTTTTTTTTTTTGCATAAAAATCTGTACTCTAATAAATTACTATTATGAATTGTTCATAAATATAATTATTAAATATTGAACTTAATAAAGGTGTCGGAAAGACTCTGGGACATAAATTGTCAACACTTGGAATCAGTACATGCGGTGAACTAAGTGCATTGTCACTACAAACACTGCAAAGTGAATTTGGAAATAAGACTGGACTTTCATTGTATAAGTAAATTTTCTATGTACTTCTAATTATTAAAAATCTACAAAAAGGAGATTTTTTACTACCTGCATATTATATAAGATTTTATTATGTGAGAAAATTGCTCAGATTAAAGTCATTGGTATATAAGTATCAGATTTCCATCTATACATTTCAGTTATTTTGAGTATTGTTTAAAATTGTTTGAATTAATGCAATGTTTAAGAATATGTCTTGACATTAAAGTAAATTACCTACTATAAAGAATTGAAAATATTATTTAAATAATTTTTTTTTTATTTGTCTTTTTACATAGTTTTTTGTTCTATTTAAAATAAGAATTTACGATCTATACTTTATTATTTTAATAAGTAAATTTGATAAATTTATAAATGATACTTGAAATGAGCAATATGACAAGAAAATCACCAATTACTAATAACATTCCACTAGAAGATTTGAATTTTCACTTTTTGCTAGACACTAGATATTATAATTTAACAGGCATAAAAGGAATAATTGTATTATAATGTTTGTTTAAAAAAGATTTATAACATATTTGTGCTAGTTTGGTAGTTCTTATAGTTATCTTTTAAAATATTGGAAACTTGTTATGTAAATTGAACGATTTTGTTTTTTCTTTGAGATGAAGTATCTAGGTTAAACATTTATTTAATAATATAGGTACCTAAATATTTAATCCCAGTTCAAATAGTAATGGTATTATTGTTTATAATTAATTGAAAACATTTTTGAAGAGGATGTTGTGTCTGCATTGTTGTCTCTGTCTTACTAATGCATACCACGCCAAGATAAATATCCAGTAGTTCCAATTTTCTGTGTTTAGCTTAAACATTAGAATGAAATTACATATTATCAGACTTAAAATAAGAATATTTTCTGTGTTCTTTTGTTAGATTTTTACGACATTTTAATTTTTAAGCATGATGTAAAATAAAAGTATTTAAAAATGTATATAATTTACTTAAAAAGTAAATTATTGTAAAAAACCAACCAGAGATCATAGATAATGTACTTAAATTTGAGTTTAATAATAATTTAAATCACACTAACATTTAAGCTAACAATATAAAATCGGAACTGGGGGCAAACATAATATTGTAGCATTGATTATCGGAAGATTGAGAAATCACATACGGCCCTACGGGTATGTTTTCTTTAAGTGAAAATAATTTTTACAGATTTTTTGTTATTATATAAATGATACAAATATATCTTTTATTTTTGATCCTGAAGTAAGCTAATTTTAATGTTTTTCTATTGGTAACTAAAATAGTAGTGCAATTGCCAATTGATATATGAAGAGTGTAAGTAGTTTGAAGGATATCATTAGTAAATATGTTGTAAAGAACTGTATTTCTTAGATTTATTTATTCAGTTTATTTCAGAACCATCTGACTTAGGCTTGAATTGCTTGAAGTTTATTGGTGAATTGCTGTTTTATATCAGAAAGAAAATTTAAGAAATAATATTAATATTATGGGTTGATCTAATAGATAGTGTTGACATAGCACTGGATAGTTTGAACAATTTATTTTGGTAACATTATGGATAGTAACATAGGTTGAATATTACTTTTAAATAAAATATTTGGTCCTGGTAATATTTAATTTTATCCTAGTTTGTAGGTCCACTATTTAAGGATGATTTAGAGTAAAACTATATTACCTGAAATAAAAAGAAATATATCATTTCTATAGTCTATAAAATTGGTATAATAATTCAAAATAGATCACAAATAATAGTATTAATATAAATAATAATATTATATAAATGTTAATTTTGAAACTATAAGTGATCATTATGATATTTTTTTTTATTTAAAATAAATAAAAAATACTTAATAATTTGTAGGCATTGTCGAGGAGAAGATGATCGAAAACTTAACTATGACTATAAACCAAAGTCAGTATCTGCTGATGTTAATTATGGTATCAGGTTTCAAAATAAAGAAGAGTCAGAAAATTTTGTGAGACAATTATGTAGTGAGATTGAAAAACGACTTGATGATATAGAAATGAATGGCAAAACAGTTACCTTAAAGTTAATGGTATTTTTAATAAGATTGTATAATTATTTCTGATAAAAAAAAAAAATATTGTATTAATTTTCAGATTCGAAATTCAGAAGCACCAAAAGAATCTGCAAAATTTTTAGGGCATGGATTTTGCGACAATATTACGAAATCAAGTTCTTTAACTAAATCAACATCAAATTCTAAAACAATTTTCCAGTAAGTATTGAAATATAATATATCAATGGATTCACTATTCAGAATAAGAAACATACTTAATGACTGACTTGTACGCAGGAGTGTGGTTCAGTACACATCTAGCCAGGCCCGTATTTAGGGAAAGGGGGTACAGGTTGGCACATGCCCAGGGGTGGCAAAATATTTTATTGAATTATTGGAAAAAATTACAATGTTTTATTATGTTATAATTTGTTTATTAAAAGAAGATTTAAATTTTTTTTTAAACTATTAAATGATTTTAATTTATTAATTAACCAGTTAGATTTTAATACTAAAGAATTCTGATAATGGATGAAATATTTAGTGTAATATTAAACTAATATTATTAGTTAGGGGGAGGGCCATAAATTATATGCCCAGGGGTGCCAAATTTTTAAATACGGCTCAACATCTAACATATAGATTAATATAATGTGTATTATTGTCAGTGGCGTATTTTCAATTTTTTTGTGGGGGGGTCCTAGTATTAAGTATAAGTCTATAACATTATAATAAAATACATACGAATTAATTTAATTATGATACTTATTATTGATATTATTTATATAATATTTGAAAAAAAAATTTCTGGGGGGGTCGAGACCTGGGGACCCCCCCCCCCCCCCCGTAAATACGCCACTGATTATTGTATACTAAGTATAGTTATTAAACTACTTACGTATATTTGCTGACTACTGCTGACAAAACTACGTAGTATGGTTCTGATCCCAAATAGAATATAGTGTGTATACTCATGTATTGATTTTTGTTTAGAGTTGTCAATAAAATAATGAATCAATTAGACATTGATCCTACTGAATTGCGTGGAATAGGAATACAGATGAATAAATTAGAAAGTCGCATAGTCACAAGGCCTGGACGTATAGAAAATTTTATCTCCAACATGAAATCTGAACCTAAAATAAATCATATTTCACTTAATGAAAATATCGATAATGACAAAATAATATCGACAAAAGTATCCAATCATAGAAGTCACCAGAGTTCTACCGAAAATTTAAATAAACCAAAGTCTGTTATGGATTTTTTTAAGCCTAAAGATTTGAATTCTAAAAAAGAACTAAAGACTTCCAACTTCAAATCTATTATTCCACATAAGTCACTTGTTAATATAAAAATGTCTCAAGTGGATCCATCATTTCTAGACGCATTGCCTGCAGATTTACGTGTAGAGATTGAAAATGAATTGAAGTCTTATGAAAATCAAAATTCTCTATTAATCGAAAATGAAAATTCATCCACAATGGAAGTCACAATGACAGAAGAAAGCTCAAAGTTATATCAGCATGTGCAGATAGATCAAATGAAAGAATTTATTGAGGAATGGGTGGTCACTGAGAATGAACCAAAAATTTGTGATAATATAATGGTTTCAAAATACTTGTGTAATTTAATAAATGATGCCAAGACCGAAGATGCTTATGAAATCATTAGAAAACTTTACCGGTAAATTAAAATATTAATTTAGGCTACATAATTATAAATTAATAATAAACTGTTTTAATATTTTATAGATTAATAAAAAATAAGGATGATTTGGCTTGGAAACAAAGTTACTTTGATATATTAAAAAATGTTCAAGAAACAATGTTGAATTTGTATAATGCTAAAATGAAAGTTGAAACTACATTTAAATAATTATATTTTATATATAATTTTGATCCTCCATAAAAAATAATGTATGGCTAAACCTTTAATTATAATTATATCAATTGTATACTACACTTAATGTAACAATAATACATTTGTTTTATGATGTCAGTTACATAACTAGTCCAGGACTACAATTTCTTGTGATAGTGATTGTGATTCATAATAATTAATAATAAGTACAAAATTGAGCTTTTTGAAAAAAATATATGAAAATTCATCTATTTAAAAAGTATACTGACTTGTTGATAAATATTAAATTTATTTTAAGTTAAATTAATTAATAATTTGACATAGGTACTTAAAATAAATAATAGGTTATTTACTTATTGTATTTTTTTTTGTTCAGACTAGTATATAACAAAAGCGCATGCTTATAAATTGTGTCTATACTTTAAGTAATCACGATTCATATTTTCAGACAATATTGGATAGTACCTATGTTATAATATTAATTAGAGGCAGAATTAAATTAAAATTATGGAACGCTGATATTTTTTTAAAATTACTAGATTTTCTTTTTTTTTTTATCAGAATCAACTGATTAAACTATCCTTATTTTAAACACTACTCTTTTTCACAAGAGACTATGTGCTCAAGTGGCAATATGATCTTACACATCGGTTTGTGGTCGACTGCGTAGAGGATTTCACAGTTCTAACAATCCATCCAAGAGTTCAGTCAACACATGCTCAAAACTGTGTTTTTATGAAAAAGATTTGATTGATTACCAAATTACATGAACTAATTACATCTACTAAAATATAAGTTCATTGAAAGGGATAATAATAATAAAATGCTTTGTTATAAAACTAAAATATTCCTTACTTCACAGAATGAAAACCATACAATTAAAATAAACAATGAAGAAAATTAAACACAATAATCTATTTAAGGAATTTTTATTATTTTGTTTTTATTTGTAAACACAAATAACAAATTCTTACTATAACATTTCCATAATATAAGAATTTATTTATACAGCTGGCTCAAAGCTAATATATATATTATTATAAAACTATGTATAAATATTTATTTTTAAAATTAAAACAAAAAAATGCATAACACACAATTTCTATTATATAAATCTGTAAAATATACAATAGTTTTTTACATTTTGTTATAACTTGCTTAGGTTCCAATATCAAATGCATGTTATGATTTTTTACATATTATATTATGTAAATAACTAATATTTCACAGAAAAATAATAGATTTATGTACAATAACAGAATGGTAAAAAATGAAAGCATATATTTTATATTTAATATTTTTATTCAATAATTACACAATTTTAAAACATTAACAAAAAGAGATAAAACTGATTTAAATCCTTCATTGGTAAATAAAAATATATATATTATACATATGTAATATATGTATATATATATATAAACATACATACATACATATTTATAAATTAATACATTAAACTAAATATATTTAGGATAACATATTAAATTAGTTTAATGTCGGTGATAGTTTTAAAACGGAGAATTGATTTTGTACAATAGGCTCTTACTATTTCCTTTCAAATTTACATATTAATTAACAGTACAATTGGGTTATCATTAGCAAAATTAAATAATAATCAAATGATCAATTTTTTGTTAATAAAAACTAAGTGTATAAACAACAATCAAGACCATTACTGTCTTTTCAAAAAATAAATAGCTCAATGTAGTTAAATCATTAATATTGTAAGATAATTTGTTTTTTAAAAACTAATTAGAAAAATAACTCTGTACTTATGGATTTTAACTGCTGATAAACACCAATGAGCAATTTTATTTCATTATTTCATTTGTAATGAAACTTACATTCCTTAAGTATGTTTTCAAAATCTCATTAATTTATTGAAACAAATTTTTATTCCCATTCTGTAGTTCCAGGCGGTTTTGGTGTGAGGTCATATAATACTCTAGATATACCAGGTATTTTTTGAGCAGCGTCCATCATTTTATGTACAAGCTAAAAATAATTTCAATATTAAAAATGTATATATTTATTAAAAAAACAACAAAATATAATTTTTATCTACTAACTGCGGCAGATATATGTTTGCCGGGTAGCGCAGGAATACCAGTCATAAAATCTTCTGTAATAAATGGCCTGATGACAACAGAACGTTGACAAGATGGATGACGATAAGCAATATCTCGATCAAAATGTAAGGGTACAAGTACTACAGGCATCTGACTTACTTTACGCATACTAATTGGACATTCTGTTAAAACCTAAACCCCAAAAAAATTTTAATAATCAAATAATGTTTACCATATAACTTCTTACTTTATTAATAACATGATCAGCTTGTTTAAGCAAATCTATCACTTGAACATTTAGATATGTGTGTGTTATATCCAACACTTGGTACACCACTGGTGAACCAGCAATGTAACATACCCTATTGACATTATGACATACTCTAGGGATTATTCTGGCCAAATAAGAAAGGTCTTCCCATATAGGTTCAGGGTCAGTACAAGAAATGCCTACTACATAACTGTAGGAACGTTTATCACCCTAAAAGATAATAAATAATTTATTTTAAAACTATAATAGATAGTTAATATATACATTATACACATACTTGAACTCCTACACTTTTTATTGGTAATAATGTGGCAGACATTTTCTGTTTCGATGATATTTCTCGCAACAACTTTCGTTCATTTTCAGAAGTTGCATTTTCTATTCTATTTAAAAGTGCATGGCTCTAAAAATAATTAAAAGAATATTAATTATTTAATATTGAAAAAATCCAACATTGTTGTAAATATAAAATATGTAATATATATTAACGGTAATGAACCAATATAAAATAAAACATTTATTTTCAAAGTTTTATAATTATTTTATAAAAATAATAATTACTATACAATACATTATATTCAAATAAAAAATTATCAATCATTTAAATTAATCATTTTTACATCGATCCATTACATATACACACACATAAATATATAATATACCTTAAGAACCATATCATTGTATTCAACAACAATTTTAACAACAACTTGTGTTTCAGAAAAATCCTTATCAATAAAAGGTTCTTCTCCACATAATATTCTTATGGCAAGACCTGGTCCAGGGAATGGATGTCTGTATACAATACTTTCGCTCAATCCTAAATCCATTCCTAACCTTCTAACCTAAAATAAACAAAATTGAATTACCTTAATCCTCATCTTAAAAACATTTAAAACCACTATAAAATTACCTCATCTTTATGAAATTCTTGTAAAGGTTCAATGACACGTCCTTTATCTCGTAATTCACGAATTAACTTGCTATCATTATGATGTGTTTTTATGGTATCTGCATTACTACTAGCTAACCTCGAAGCAGACTCGATTAAGTCTGGTCTTAAAGTTCCTTGAGCCAAGAACACATCTTCAGATGACAAATTTAATGTTTTCAGGAACTTATCAGCAGTCTATACATAAAAATAAATATTAATTTGAATCACCATAAAAATATAAGAATTAATACCTTGACAAAAACATCACCAATTATTTTTCTTTTTTCTTCTGGATTACTAGTTTGACATAGCGGAGGAGAAATTCTAGTACGATTAGATACATGCAAATCAGGTAATATAGTTGTACCATATTTAAAATCAAATGTGGCATTTACAGCTGAAAAATAAAACATTTATGAAGTTACACCAAAAAGAATAATCTTACCAAGTATTTTTTTGACATACCTTTAACATCTAATCCTAAAGCATTTAAGGACTTCATTACTTGTTCACTCTCACCTAAGCGCATAAAGCCATTATCTATATGTACAGCAATTACTTGTTCTCGATTTAATGCACGATGTAAAAGTGCAGCGCATACAGTAGAATCAACACCACCACTTAATAGGACTAAAACTTTACTCTGGCCAACTTGATCTCTTATATATTTAATACATTCCTCTTCACGGCTTTTGACTGTATAGCTTCCCGTTAATCCAGCCACATCATACAGAAATGATTTAAGCATTTGAGTACCTTGTTCTGTTAAATTCACCTTATATATAAATAAAAAAATAATAATTAATCTATTTGTTTATATAAATTAATTACCAATAACTATTACTAACCTCAGGATGAAATTGAAGACCATACATTTTTTTAATATCATTACCAATAGCAGCAATCATATTGTTGGATGTAGCTATCACTTTAAAGGTATCTGCAACTTTGACAACATGATCCCCGTGTGTAAGTAGAACACTTTGGGTCTTGCTCAATGATCTACAATAATAAAAGAAATAAAAATGTGGACTATGTTGTCTTAACTCTGGACTTACTTAAATAATAAACATTGACAATCTATGTCAATATTATAAATACCATCTTCACGACCAACAGTTGCAGCAACTTGGCCACCAAATTCCTTATTTAGCATTTGCATGCCATAACAAATTCCTAAATTGAAAAAAATATCAACTTAATTTCAATTTTTTTTTCTTCAAAAAATACAGTCTTACCTAAGATTGGTAATCCTATTCTAAATATGTCTGCATCGTAAATTGGCGCATCTACAGCATTAACTGAATTAGGACCTCCAGAAATGATTATAGCTCTAAAATTAAATTAAAAGTTTTTGAGATCTATGAATTTAAAAATTTTAAAGTAGGAAACTTACCTATATCCTTTTTCTTTTAATGTTATTGCCGAAGTATTTAATGGCAACATGTCACTTTCAACATTTAATTCTCTAACTTTGCGATCAATTACCTTGCCATATTGAGCACCAGCATCCAAAATGGCAATTTTTTCAGTAGCTACGTTGTTTTCAACTGATACATCCATTGGATCCATTATACTATTTCCGTTTTCTTGACTATCAAACATAATTAAAATTAATTAAAATTACTAAATAAATAAGAATAATTATAACTGTATTTAATAGATAAATACAAAAAAAATAATTTATTAGAATATTTTAAATTTAACCTGTAAGCTGTAAGTACCTGTAATATACAAAGCGATTATTACTTTTAAGCAATTATCTAATGTTTCTAAATATACATAATATATATATACATATACATAAAATAACAGAATAAAGTTTTAAATTCACTGCACAAATTACAAGGAGTTAGGGTTTGCTAATTTGAAAATCAAAATGTATTGCACATATTATAGGTTTTAAATAGGTAAATTATACACTTTTATAAAGCAAGTTAATATTTTCTTTTTTTAAGATATTAAACAATTAAATATCAAATAAAAAATCCCTTTGCATATTAAAAAAAAATTGAATTATTAAATATTAAGAATAATTATAAATAATATATTTTGGTAAAAAAAACACAACATGAAGCAAATTTAATAAAATATATTTATTAGAATATAGTAAATACAATCATTATCAGATACAGGCAAGTTTTACTATATAGGAAGTTTTCTTAAAAAGCATACAAGCCCAAAACCAAAAGTATACCTACTGTACCTAATGATTTTGAAAATTTTAATTATGAATTTAGGTTATTTACAACTTACTATCTTAACTGAGGTGACGGACTGGAAGGTTTGTACCGTTTAATCGGGTTCTCATCGATTTTTGTGGCCATGTACCAGATTGCGGATTCATGCGTTTATTTCAATATTAACTGAATGACTGGTCAGGGTAAGAGCGACAAACTTTTATTTTTATTCAATCTGCAGGAGGACGGTATAATATCAAGCTCAAGATTATATCAAATGTAAAGAATAACTAACTATTTAAATTATAGACTATTCTATTAAACATATATATATATATATACTAAATTTAAATAATCTATCACATAATTGTTTTTTTTTTTAATTCTTTATCAATGTAATACATATATATTTTTAAATTTTCAAATAATTATTAAGTAAAAAAGGTCAATTGTTTTAATTAATTTCAAGATAAATTTTTGATTGATAAGAATTGACTTAATTTGCATATAATCTATCAGCTTAAATATATAATATAGATATAGATAAATCATAGTATAATTTAGTACGTAACATATTTACAACTATTTTAAAGTACATTTTTACTAATTGTTAAGAAATAATTTAAACCTAGAAACTATGGATTAGTGTGACTTATGTAGGTATTTCATATTTTATAATTTAGTTTAAATAATTATAATGCTTATTCTTCTTAAATCAACAAAGAGGGTATGGTATATAATTTAAGGAATATTAATTGCTAATTATTTTAATCAAATTAAATTTACACTATTATTTTTTTTAATTATAAAAAAAAACAACATGTGAAATGATAATATTAAAAGGTTAGTAAAACTAACCTATTTAATTAAAAATTAAATATTTTATCTCGTTTATAGGTACTATATAAGATTTACATATTTGATTGATATACCTGACAGCTAATACTAATATTTTTTTTTTGTATTGATTGAATAAGAAAAAACTTAATCCAGGATATTTTAGAAGCTATAATATTTATATATTTAAATATAAAAAAATCAACAGTATGATCTAAAAAAAATTGTGTTAGCATATGATACATATAATGGATAAATCAGATAATATAAACAAAATAATACTTAGGATAGATTAAATAGATAATTTTTAAAAACTGTGACTAAAATTTTTTAACCAAGAAAGTAGATTGGTAGGCACTTACTATTTTTGGTGTGTCTTGATTAAATTTAAGATTTATCCTAAACCTTTAGAATATTATATGCACTTTTATAAACAGTAGATAAGCCAATTACTAATTATAAATTGAAAAACAATTAAAAAGTACTGTTTTTGCATTAAACATATTTGTTTATAGATGCACATATGTAAAATGCATCATAAGATAATATATTTCTCAGTAAAATTAATAAAATAAAACATTTGAAATAAAATAAATGAGATCGTAAAATAGGATATCTTAATTCTTCACAGCAAATTCTTAATTAACAAACTATTAGGGTAAAATAAATTAAATTTCAAAATAAAATTAACAGAATTCTAACTATGAAAATAATAGATTTTTATACTTATGAATACTAGTTAATGTGTGTCGATGCAAAATTATGTTTCAATTTTAACCAATGCATTAATTATATGGAACACAAGTTAGTAATGAAAAGTAGCATCAAATATTATAATCACAGTCAAATTATAAATTAACATGTAACATGCAAAATGTAAAGGGTATGATAAAAACAAAGCAAACAAAATCAAATCTAACAGATTAGTGGTTCTAGGCAGGGAGGATATAACGAGCAAGAACATTTTGTTTGATAAAAAGTCACACGCCATCAACTAGGAGTGTGATAGATCTGTTAAGGGGAGCGAGACAAACTTTCAAAGGAACAACAAAAACATAGAAAATATGGCACATACATATTGCTTAGCCATTAAACCAATCATGAAACTTACTCTTTTCAGTCGTCCCTTAAAATTAAAGTAATTAAAACTAGGTAGATATAGATATATCGAATTTTCAAGTATTTTAAATGCACATAAAATATATAATATTATTATGTACTGTTACAATTTTTTCTATTTATACATAAGCATCCACACTCATAAATATTATATTTACTTCTACTATATTGCATATATGTACATATATATATATATATATGTGCGTGTGTGTATTAAAAAGATAGAATAACGTGTTTTCAATATTATTTACCGCCTGATAATGATTAATTCACGCCGAAGACATGATTGAACGAAACGGCGGTGTACGCGGAATGAATTAAAAAAACACTGTATGAGACGGTCAACGTATCGAATTGAATCAGTTGTTGAATGAATGAACAGACGGGCGGCGTTGTCGTTGCGGACGAGTGTGTATTACTTCACGATGTTCCGTCGGTTCGATCGGCGGACGCGCAAAATTTATCATCAAAACGCGTTAGCGGTGAGTGACAAACGGAGTAAAAACAACCGATCGCCGTACTATATTTTGCTCTCTCCTTTTTTCCCCCTCATATTATCAATGTTGCCAACCAACCATACCGGGTAGTCGTTCGGTGGAAAGCAACCGTTTCCCTCCCCCCCCGGCCAACCAGTCAGCGAGTCAGCCAATGGTACCAGAAATCTAATACGACAGGCCGTTTTGCGGCTTTTTTCCAACTTCACGAAATCCGATACCAGCGAATTGCGATGGGGCTTCGACGAAGTCTTACGATTTTACAGTTTTACACCGAACACTGGACATTCAAATTCCAAACTTGACTCGTTCACGTTAACGCATCGTAGTCATAAATGACATGATGAATTGAATAAATAATAATTGTCTACAGCCTATGCACTTTAATTGTACAGACGAATGTCATACACACTTAGCCACTTAGGGTATATGCAAAAGCAAAAATAGTTAAAATGCAATATTCATAAGGTATAACGACCAACACCACGTCCTCGTTGTACGTGAACATCAGAAAAAATACTCAAGTGTTTGTAACTTTGTGTCTTTGTACGACAATGTAAGTTCAAAGTTGTATTTATATTTTATAATTAGCATTCAGCACTCCAGCAGTGGTAGGTTAAAGGTTTCTACTCGACTATCGGTGGAAATAGTTATTGGCAGCACCGGACCACAGTGTCAGTAAAATGGTCAACGGCAGGATACGGAAAAAAAATTGTACAGAACCATGCTTGCGATAAAATGGCGATTGTATTTATCAATCTTTATCATATTTTCAGTTATCAAACAACCGGCAACCGATAGCGCCGATAGCGGTCTTCAAAAACCGTGCCGGCGCCCGTCGGCCGACTGTAGTACTGTACGCTACATAATGGTTGTTATTTCATTATTTGTTTTGTTAATAGATACAGGCGATACAGTAGTGGCTACTTGCTATTACCACTCATGACAAATAACGCCAGTACAAAAAAAAATTAATGGGATATCATACCAAAAATGAACAACCACTCACCAGAGCAATAATGACAAAGATAACTTTTTGCTTCAAATTAGATATATGTTCGTTTAGCAAACAATATAGCTCAATTACATTGGGAGAATTTACTCGCTGCTACCACTGAATAAATTTAATTTAATTTATTTTGTGCTGCTACTAAATTCGCCTGGACGCCGTACCCGCATGACGAGCGGTGTTTCTGTCTTACTAACATACATCAAAACAAATTTTTGTTCTGCAGAATACATTTTGTGATGTTAACTGTAATATTAGAGTAAATATACCTATTATTAAATTTAAAGCTGAGAATATTATCTAGATAATGACGTATGATTTTAATGATATTATTGTTTTAAAATGAGTTACCTACAGCTTTATAAAATATTACAACTTTAAAATATTCATAACTCACTTTAAAATGATAATAACAATAAAATCATACGTCATTGTCTAGATAATATTCACCTTTATACCTTGACATTTGATAATAGGTAAATTTACTCTAATATTAAAGCGAACATAATAAAATTAAAAATGTATTCTGCTGAACGAAAATTTGTTATGATGTACGTTAGTAAGACAAAGACAACACATGCAGGTATTGCGTCTTCTGTCTTCTTAATAGACCTAGTCACTTATTAGTTATTCGCTGGCTACTTTACACACCAGTAAAGCAGCAAGTAAAGTATACTTTACATTTATATTATTTTTTTTAGTATATAAGTTATCAGTGGCGCAACTAGGGGGTGCAAAAAGGTCTTTAGCACCCCTTATTTTTTGTACCTAACAATTATTGTTTAAAAATGAAATACCATCAATAAACTGTCAACAGTTTTAGTACCAGTGCTTGCATTTGGAATGGACGTGGGGGGACAAAGTCCGCTTTCTTTTTAATTTTTTTTTTATCATACCCCTCTATTTATTTGAAACGGAACGCTGGAAACGCAACATTTGCTGTAGTGAATTTGTAAATCATCAGTTTTTGCTAATGCAAAATATACCTAAAACCTATAACCTATAGCCATGACATTTGTTTATTTGTATAGACTATGAAAAAAAAATTGTTTAATAATAATGGGTAATTGATACAAATGATACAATCAATCGTTAGGCTGCGGCGACCACACCTAGACCTTTTTTCTTGCGACCGCTGTGATCATATAGAATATAGATATTGTGAACGTGACTATTTTTCACTTTTATTATAATAATACAGAGTGATTTTCTTATTGAAGAACACTTATTATTTCTGAAAGTATTTATGTTTTTGAAAATATTTTTTTACATAGTTTCAAGTTGTTAAAAAAACAACATTTTTATTAAAAAATTATATTTTTAAATATTTTTTATCCTTATATTTTTTTAAGTTTTTAATTTTTTTGAATTGCAACATATAGTTTTAATTTCATATTTCAAATCAGTATAATTTTCTGAGTATTTTGATACATAAAAATTGAATTTAGGGCCAGTAGTTTATGAGTTATAAGTATAGTAAGTTTAGATACGTGGAGTGGTGTGGTACGGGGTTACCCCGCAAAATGTTTGTCTACTACTCCGCTTGTCGAGACTTTAAATAAGTATAACTCATAAACTACTGGCCCTAAATTCGAATTTTATCTATCAAAATACTCAGAAAATTATTCTGCTTTGGAATATGAAATTAAAACTATATGTTGTTATTCAAAAAAGTAAAAAACTTAAAAAAAATATAAGGATAAAAAATATTTAAAAATATAATTTTTTAATAAAAAGGTTTTTTTTAACGACTTTAAAATAATTAAATAAATATTTTCAAAAACATGAATACTTTCAGAAATAACGAGTGTTCTTCGATAAAAAAATCACCTTGTATGTAAAATAAGATGTCAAATCTATGAGTGTTTTATCAACAAATGTTACATTAATTTGCTTTTAATATCGATTATCGGCCACAGTTGAGTTAATTGCTCATTTTTTATAAGAAATCTATAAAAAAAAATATATTCATAACTAGGTGTTTCTAAATAATAAACTCAACTAAATGAACGTGGATATATATGTACTACTAAAAAAGATTTTGTATAATAGTCTATTATTAATAGACAATTAGGTATCATAGGTACGTAGGAACGTTACAATTTTACAAACACTATCAAAAAAAAATTAACGTTTTCGTAATGTGTACAATGTTTCGAACAGATTCGTATGTCATTCAACGACGTCACAGCCACCGAATAATCGGATCAGAATCAAATCGCACGCGTTGTCTGTAGATCATTACAACGGCACACGAAACAGGCAGCTTAAACAAGAGCGATACACCATACACCCGTAACGCGGAACTCTGACGAGTCACTGGAACTGTGCCATATGCTCGCTAGATCCAACGTACCCACGACTTGTCATTTCTGCAGAACGTAACCCGCCGTATCTCTGCGCATATGTCGACAATGACGATAAAGCACAGGGAAACGGGGTTTTACGAAGATACGTTCTGTTAGGGAAATATACTTGAACACTTACGAATGACTGTTTATCGCATAACACGGAAACAGAAAAAATAAAGTATGCAAATATTTAATATAGATGTGACGATCAGTGTTTGCACAAACGCAATACAAACCAACCACTGACGTACTGCCCGAACAGTGTCAGACTTATATTATAAGCCACGGACCAAGGCCAAAGTCGAATTTTGTTTGTGCATACTCCAGAGCTTGAGCTAGGAAATGCTGGAAATGTTATAGAGCTGCAAATAGGTATGAATTTAGATATGAATAAAATCACGATATTTTAATAATACGAATACAACTTTACAAGCAATGTAAATATGTAATGTGCAGGCAACATAACATGTTAAAGATAAAAAAATATAGATACCCGATGCCTTCCCTAATCGCGCAAGTCTGCCCAGGGTGAGTCTTGCAGCTACGACGGAGGACAGACAGTGAATGTCAATGCTAATCGTTTCGCCGGGCTTTTTATACCCGGTGTTCTGTGGCAGTTAACAAGAAACCGTAGAAACCACTGCAATAGTGCGCAATCGCCGATAAACGCACAATTTAAATAAAAGTTATTTTAAGGATAAAATAATTATAATAATAATAAAAATAGTAATATTAATAATAATAATAATAAGATTATGTTCCTCCAGGAGATCGGATTGGATTAACTTATTTAACCAGCTGAATACTTAACATACAATTATGCTCATATAACCTAGTCCAGACTTTTTGTTTTTGTTTTTTTTCGTTATTGAACCTTTATATTAATGTAACACCTATTTTTAAAAAAACAAAATTTATCTTATCCCAATGGCCAAGTTACCGAGGGCTATTTCTTTAATACAAAAATAATAATAAGATTAAGAATAAGAATAATAAAAAGGAAAAGAAGAATCTAGAACCTTATCCGTGCATCCCCCCCATCGAACGGAAAAATCCCCCCTCTCTTGGACAAAAAATTAAAAGTTAAAAATATTATTAATTATTTATTATGTACAAACTTTTCCAGAGTTTTTTCCAATCCGTTCTTACTTCTTTTAGTATTCGCGTAGTTTGCGTCTTTTGAAAGCCGTGCATAGGTATATACGATTTTTTCGCCGTTTGTGTTTGTAGCGGTTGCGATCGCAGTAACGAGTACGACCGCCGACGACAATCCCCTGGACGTTTTCCTTCATTCTTTTGATTTTCGCACATAGGATCGCGTACACCGATCGATGTACATGATATTTATTTTATTGTTATTGCTTAAATGTACACGTATATTATAATATACGTTTGATTCAAAGCCCATTTGTCGATGTACAATACTGTTAATTTTTTTATTCAATAAATTGCATTATACATTCATATTATTTTTGATGTTCTCAGTAACTAAACTTTTACGTCATACTTTACATACTTATAAATCTTCAACCATGGGTTGTGCTTTGTGCTGTATACCATAAAAGCGTTTCTCGACGACGTCTGTGTCGCACAATATTGTATTCGTGTAGGTGTATTGGTGTATATATATGTAATAATACATGATAAGTTTTTTGTAGGTGTATTGATGAGTTATTAATAACATTTTATATATCTTTATAAATCGTAATTTAAATTATAATGTCATGGGATTGGATAATGTTAAATAAATAAATAAGTGTTTCTTTATTTTAAAATATTTTTATTTAATACATTTAATGATTTTTGGGGATTACCTATGGGTGGCTGAAGGTGAGGGGGGGGCTTTGCTCCGCACAGTAATGTGATATTAAATTTTGTGTGGAACGCTCGTTCATCTAACATCCACTGAGTCCCCCTTCTAGTTTTTTCAAAATCAAGCACTGTTTAACACCTTACGTTTTAGAGGTCTAGTTGCAACTATGTAACTATGTAAGTTATATATACCTAAATACATATTTTATTAGAAGTAAGCCTTCAACATCACAGATCATTAGCCTAAAGTTATATTTGTATACCTATATAATAATACACACGGGTACGTAGTTTTGATGGGCGAAGCCACAACAACAATAATAATAATAATATAAAGATGGATATAAACTATAGGTTCTATTTTATTTTGCAATACATTAAGCGTCAGTTACGTCTTGATCGTTCGACACGAATACACGATACTTTACGGAAATTTAATAATTTACTAAAAATAATTGACTTTTTATAATATATTAATAGGTACTTAATTAATACCTATTTGGCATTTTTAAGTTAACTGCATTTAACGTTTTTTATCGTGTCGTATACTATTCGATATGATATCTAAATAATTTATTTTTAATATTATTTATTTATTTAAATGTATATTTTAATATTTATTAATTTATTTATAAAATGTCGTTTTTTTCCTAGATTCCTTTAAACTGTACGTCAGTACCACGGGCAATGGCTAAAACCATGATCATAATCTGTGATATAAGCATGGGTGGATAGGCCATTTTTAGCCTACCGGGAAATTTTAAAAAAGGGGCCCCCACATGAAAAAAATTCTAAAAAGGGCCCCATTACCGAAATCCGAAGGGGGGCCACCAGGAAATGCCCGGTTCCCGATAAGACTATCCACCCATGAATATAAGTGCTAAAATAAATGTACTATTGTATAATGTACTTATGTGTATTTAGCCATTGGTATTTAGTTTTACTACTTGTACTCAAGTACTTTGTAAGTTTGAAATATTGCAATAATTTCCACGAATATGAAAATTCAAAATACATGATAATTTAACTGATAACAGATAGATAGTGTTTATCTTTTTCTTTATATATTCTTTATCTTTGATACTGGTTAATTTTGAGTTCACACTATCACTAGTCACTAGTCAGTTCAGTGAATCTATATTCTTTAAAAAGTGTCCTTATTCCATAATAACGTATTGTGTATCTGTGATAATAAATACTAAATAAAAGTTTTAACTTCTAAATTATAAGACGGTGTGAAACTGAAATAAATTACTATATTATAAAAGTTATAAAAAATTTATTTCGTCGCAGTGGTTACATCAAAGCTTACACCTAAATGGCTGTCGAAGTAAAATTTTGAAATAATATTATATACCTAATATTAATATAATTATAAATTGTCTTCTTGTAATGAACTCATTATAATTGAATTGTTTTTTTTTTTATGTATTTACTGAAGTTTTTAATTTATCATATACACATTTTATGAACTAATATATTGCTAATTTCAGTTTTACTATAAAAATTTAACTCAATTCTAAACTTATTGATACTGGAATATAATATAGATATCTATAAATTATGAATTAACATTTTTAAAACAAAAAAATACTTTTATAATAATCATTATACCCAATTATCTCAACTTAATCTAACATAATCCTAAAATATTTTGCTTTGTGTAATTTAATTGCTATTATCATAATTATTATTTTTAATAACTTTATTACAAGTCTTGCACATCTTTAGTTATTACTTATTCGTTTACTTAAAATGAGTATTGTGCTATCACATGTCAACTATCATAGCAATAATAGATCAATGATCAATCAACACAAAATTATATTTGTTGTAAGACATGTATGAGTATAATGTCCTCTTAATACTTTTAGATAAAGAAAATAGAAATATTAATTAGGAATAAAATTAAATTTGCTACAATTATGAAATATTAAATATTTTTATGATTTTACATGTATTGAATAAAAATATTTAGGATAAAAAGTTGGCTATAAAAAGACAATTTTTGAGATATATTCATCCATTGAAATCTATCACCAATGCTTTGGATCAAAAAGAATGTTGGATAGAACAGATGAAGTATTTGGTACAAGACTTTAAAACTCTTCTAAATTTATCATTTAAAGAGTAAATATTATTAAAATTAATACATATTTGAGTTTGTTATTAATATTAATTTAATATTATAGATTTTGGTCTACAGTTGTTTTTAATAAGCAAGCTACTATGGGATTATGTACATTTCTTCAAGAAGCTGCTCCTCCTCACTTGATGGATCAACTTCCACAAGATAGTGATGTGATGGTCATTTATAATGAAATTGATTACTTTGCATATAAATTATTTAAACGGCTAACTACATCCTCAGAGAATGAAGTAATTATTCTCAATGTTTTTTAACAATTTATTATTATTTTAATTTTATTTTATTAGGAAAATTTTATGTCGCCTCATCATATGTGGAGCTTATTATGTAATAACAATATTATAAGTATTCCGATGTTGTTTGATATATGTTCCATTTATGGCCAATTATATAAAAAGGAGTTAGAAATAATTTTTAAAGAATTGTTTGCTTGTCAAAAATTATACAAAGAAAATTTAAAAAACTCTATTCAATTTACAATTAAAGTGAGTTACATAAAATAACTAATTAAATGCAGTATTTGTATTAAACATTTTAAATATTAAAATTTCTAGTGTTTAAGTCAGTTTCAAGATAAAATTGAATTAGATATTGAGTACGGTAATCACAGATATCAATGTAATGAAACTTCTACTGATATAGAAGAAATAAATCTTTGCATTATTGAAGATATAGTTAATTTTTTATTAGACACATCATATAGTATTTCAAATTTTTTGGAAATTTATCCAATAGCCTCTAGTTTTTTCTATCAAGAGAAATTGCATCTTAAGTATGTATGACAAATATAAAACCTAATTAAGTATTTATAATTAACTTTTAAATTTTATTTTTTTATCATATTTGTTTAGAATAGCTTCATTTTATCATAGTATAAAACCATTAATTTATAAGAAAGTAATTTCTATGAATAAATTGGAAAAATTCCAAGAAAAGCTACATGCATCAAGATTATTACTTGTGAAATGTGTTCAACAGTGTTTAATTCATATATCTACCCAAACTTCAAATAAGTAAATATATATCTAAGTAAATTATATTACTAAAAATGATAAATTTTATATTTATTGTTTTATAAAGATCAGAGAATACAGTAGAAGAATATTTAGAAGTTATTAATGAACTATTATCATATAATGAATTTGTTATTGACTATAATGCTGTGTATAATTTAACTAAAGATATAAAGAAATGTCAAAAATTTAACAAAGAAATGTAAGACTTTTGAATGATTTATACTTGAAAATATTTTAATAAAAATAAAAATCTTTTAGAGACTCAACAAGATTTGATTATTTATTAAAATCATTAGAATTAATTAATAAACCATATACTGAATTTGAACAAAAAGAATTAGAAGAACAACAATTAGAGGTAATTATTTTATCAAGTTTTTTTTATTATTCTATATCAGTGTTTCCCAATCTATGGGTTGTGACTCGTGATATTTGTAAATTAATTCGACAACTATATTGATAATATATAAAAAAAACCTAGGCAACTTTTTTTTTTAGTTGGGGCCACCATTACAAAAAGTTTAGGAAACACTGTTCTATATTAATATAGGATAATAATTATAAATTTATATTTTAAGCTGCAATCCAGTAGTACAAATATAGAAAATGCAAAATTACAGTCTCTTATAAATAACGTTAAAGATTTATTGCCCCACTTAGGAGATGGATTTATTCAGGTTGGTTAATTTGTATTTTTTATTATAACATTTACTTATAATTGATATTTTATTTTGGTTTAGAAATGTTTAGAATATTATGACATGGATTCTGAAAAAGTTATAAATATGGTCTTAGAAGATAGTCTTCCGTCAGAACTTACTCAATATGATTTTAATCTTCCTTTGATGTCAGAGTATGAAGATAATGCTACTGGTTATGATCCTTCAATTAAAGGGTAAGTTGGGTAGGCTTTATTACTCAAAGGAATAAAATATAACAATATGATATTTATTGACAGATAATAATTAATTTGTAATAATATTGTTTTTTTTTTTTATTAAGAAATAAGAAACTTAAAAAACTTAAAGCAGTCTTAGATGATAAATCTTTCCGAAATGAAATGCGACCATTTTATGAAAAATATAATTTCACTGAAATTACGTGTGCTGAATTAGAGTCATATTATAATGATGAATATGATGATACATATGATGAAGTTGAATATGTCATACCAGAACCAGCAGATGAAAATGAAAAAAGAAGGCCAGATGTTATACCAAGGGTTTTAATGGAGAAAAAAGCTATAACTGAATGTATTGAAGAAGAATTTTCAGATGATGAACCGCAGCCAGTATTGAATTTTCAACCATTCTGCGAAAATCCTGAAGAAGTTCGAGAACGACAAGCTAGGAGATATGCTGCAAAGCAATCTAATAGATCTAATCGAAGTAAGTATATGCCACTAAAAACAAAAAAACTAACATTTTTTTTAAACATGTCTTATTATATAAGGTAAACCACAAGTAGCTTCTTCATCAGCTATCCCATCTGGGTCAAATGTTGAGTTGGAAAGACAAAGGAAAAATGAAAACAAAGCATTTAGTGGGAACCATAATAGAAGAAATGCTGCAAGAAATAAACAACAAAGAGGAATGTTTTGATTCTTTTTATTTATTATATTTCCTTATAAAAATATTTATAAAATATATAAATTGTAATACAAGTTATTTTTTTTTTATTAAATCATGTCTTCTATTTTAGTTTTATTCTAAAACTTTTATTTCTCGTAAGATTCCTACTTATAAATGTTTAAAAATATTTTTATATTATAGTATTTAAAATCAAATATTCAGTTCATTAATATATTATTAAGTAAACTACATACAAATATTTTTCTCTACACTACTAATAATCAATTAAAAATAATAACTTTTTATACATATTTAAATACTGGTTTTTATTTGGCCATCTCCTAATATGTGAACTATCAAAAAAATACTTGGTCTAGCTAAATGATAGTATAGTCACAATGTCAGTCTACAATTCATATTTTATTAAAATAATCAAAAATGAAGTAAAATATCTTGGTTTATAGATAAAAACTATTATACTATAATATATAATAATTATATACATATTAATTGTTATTGTTTAAAGCTATGTAATTTAATTGAGGGTTCTTCAGTTAAAAATTGTTAAAACATTTTTTTTGCAAACAATTTTGGAAGTTGCTTATTATTTACAAGACTGTAGCTGTCTATACTAGTTGGAGTAATTTATTATAATACACCATTAAACACCATTATTACACCACCTAACCTAACAATGATTTAGTGAAACTGGTAATCAATAATGATAAATAAATTTACCCATTGTACATGTTATCATAAATCTGAATAATAATTAGTATTTTATTCTTCATAGTTACTTATATACATGCTTTCTGTAGTATGAGAGAGACGATACAGCTAGGAATAGAGGTAAATGGTCACAGAATAGATATGCTGAGATTCACGGATGACATTGCAATAATAGTGAAAAATGAAAGATTTTAGAATAATTGGAACAGGTCAGGCAAGTATACAAAAAAAAATTGAGGGGGGGGGGGTACAAAATTTAGCAATACAAGTTGTGCTGCAATATAATAAAACAATTTTTTCCTCGTTACTCAAAATTATTTCTGTGGTGGGGTGGGGGTTTATGTATCTGTAACAGATGATGGAAAAGGATTTACACACGAAAATAAACGCAAAGAAGACTAAAGTCTTTGTATGTAGTAGAGACAATAATATAAAAACAAAAATTAAATTAAAGGATGATATAATTGTAGAACAAGTAGAAGATTTCATATATTTGGGTAAACATAGCCATATAGGAAACACAATTTTTATTTTTGATAATATTACCTATATTACAATATAAACTTGAAATTTAATATTAAACTTAAATAAATTAGTAATAAATGATAATTTTAGAAGAGGGACGATCGCCCCTATTTACAAGATACTACTGTTAGAATGAATTGACTTGTTAACAGCTATTCATAGAAATGTAATATGTATTACTAATTGACGTGGTATGTACCCTTTGTCTTAATTACCCAAAGCATCCTCAATACTTATTCAGTTGTTGTGTTTCCCAATAAACTACTGTATTTATTAATATTTGGCTATAATACCAAATATGAATGTATAATGCTTATAAATGAGCATGCCTCATACATTGGAGTCAAAATTTACTACTGATATAATGTTAAATTATTCATTGGGAGTTTACTGCTCAACCTCCAAAAACGAAATAATTATTTTTTATACAACTTACCTATAAGAATAATAAAACATAATTTATTGAATTTTTTATTAAAATATGTAAATACATTAAGACAAATTAACTTGTAATTACAATTGATGTTATATATTTTACTGTAAGACTGTAAGAGGGAAAAAATGTAATTTTAAATAGATACAAATTAGTATTACTCAATGAGTTTCTTAGCTTTAAAATATCTCCTTAAGTACAAGATTTGCCATACACTCAATCCAAATAAACAAATAATGCTGAACATACTGAACCAATGAACTCTTCTGCTTGTTGATTCGTTTGTATTTCGCATTTCTTCAGCCCGATGCTTCATGTCAGAAAAATCTTGAACAATAGATGATGATAAATCTTCCAACATTTTCAGATCTAATTCCAAAGGTTTCAATTTAGCCACTTCTCCAATTCCTTCATATGTTTTTGCCTCAACACCAGTTTTAATATTTAATGAAACTTCTTGCAAAGTTCCTCTTTGATATCCAGGTACACGGGAATTAAAGCAAATTTCAAACATATCATAATTTTCAGTACTAAATGTAAACTTTCCTTTAGTAATGTCTTGTTTATTAGCTAAGATGTGTCCTTTAGAATCCCGTACTATATAATCCATAAACTGACCATCAATTGGTGCAATTTCATAATCACCTTTTACCAATACATTTTGTCTGAGTTCTTCACGTAAACATTTTTGAGTATTTGGATGCATAAACCAACGGATTGGTGTTACTAATGGAAATGTTAGCATAAGAATTAAACTCAATTTAACATCCATATTTATTGATGAATAGAACCGTTTAATTTTCTTATTGAACTCTGTAAAAACCAAAATAATAATTACGATTGAACGTCAATTATTTAGACTAATTAATGTCAAAGGTCATCTGGGATAAGCAAATATCCTGATGATTGACATAAAACACATCAGAAGTTATATAATTGTATGAATATATATAGGTATATACATTATATTTATTTTTTATATACAGTGTGATTTCTTTTAAAAGTATTTAAATGGCAACCAGTCAATTTTGATTTTAGAGCTATGGTAAAAAGGACCAAATCGACTTAAAAAAATTCAGTCTATCCGAATTCGGAATTCAAAACACCTGTTGACATTTAAAAAAATGCAAGTTGTATTGTGAATGTGCACATGGAAAGATCTAAAACTGTAAAAATCATCAAGAAATGTGTATTTATATTTCCCTATCCCCTCCCGAAAACTGCATATTAATCCGATGTCACTAGACAGAATTATTTAGTGTTACCTTTAAAAGGAATCACACTATATAATATAATTTAAAATGTTTAACAATAAACATTGTAACACAGAAATTCACTTGTTATAACAATTGACACACTAAATTGCATGACATTAGACAAAAACTGAATTAGTAAGAATAAATAATAATATTGATAATACCAAACTACAAATGTGTTTCAAATACTCAGTGTTCTAATGATAAAACTTTTTTGGGGTACTTTTTGCATTTTAGCAGATTGTAATGCATTTTGACTTATTTCTCATATTATAACTAAATAAGTTGACTTTATTGGAATATATGGTACTTGGTAATATAAATTATTTTCATTTTGAACTTCAAACATCAGGTAATCCGGTTTTAAATTAGACAAGGCTGAAATTGTAAAATGATCTTACAGTAAAAATGCAATTTAATTTTTTACTAATTTTTTTTACATGTTTAGGGTATTTTTTAGAGTTTTTAGGTCATAAATGATTTTTTGAAAGGCATTTATATCCAAGCTTTAATAATCAGCGTTCGATAATTATAAGGAATCATCTTTATCTATACATACATATAAAATAGTGGATATCTAATCTACAATTTGGAAATACGATTACGACTAATAATCGTAATAATTACAGTCGAGTCGCCATAATTCAAAGTTAAAGGGAGATAAAAATTTACTTCGAAATATGTTTTATTTCAGATATCTAACTCAGGTTTATATTATTTAATATTTCTAGGGGAATAAAAAAAAATTCGAGTTGTCAAGTTTTTCGAGTTATCGCAATTCAACTATACTGTTGATGGATATCTAATTTACATTTTAGAAATTTTTTTTTCATCCGATTCTAGTCCGGATAATTAGATGTCCAGTTAATTGACATCATTTGGATAATCAGTGTTCCACTGTAAGTAATACGTACACGATGATGTCATTTTGGAATTTTATAGAAATAATAAATTTAGACAGATTCATAATAAAATAAAATAATTATTATTAAAAGAATATTTAAATTATTTATATAGATATAACAATATAATCAAAATAATTTTAAATTTTAAACTATATTTGGTGTCTGTATCAGTGGTATTGCTAAGATTTTTTTTCAACCAAAATTTTGAGAATGTAATACTACAAGGTTCCTCATAAAATCATTTTATAAGTAATTTAAAATAATCAAAAATACATGAATACAACTTTGTTCCGAGCATATAAGTAATAAATTTATAAAATATAATGTCACGTTTATTAAATTTTAAACATTTGTCTGCTGATTCTTGGTAAAAATATACATAATTTACTCTAAGTATAATCTTTAAGGTAAAAACGTCTAAAAACAGGTGGTTAGATTTTATTTTACAGAACTAATACATAGGAATATGTAATATATCTATATTGCTACATTACTAAGTAGTAGTATCACTTAAGTTTTCTGATTTAATTAATATCATGCTTTATTATACTATGCAGAAAATTAGTGGTGATGAAATGTATAATTTAATAGTATACAAGGGGTCAAAATATCTATTTACCTAACTGGTAAGAATTTGGCATAATTCTAGTTTAGCTCCCAAGCGATTTTTTGAAATTTTTTTTTTGCAAAATGTGTGTTTTTGTGTGCTTTTTGTAATGGCACTTTAAAAAAAATTCGCTCAAACTTCTAATGGAATTTATGTTCAAAAAACTTCAAAACTTAACTTACATTTTTCTATATTAACTTAACTTAAAGAGTCAAAAAAAATAGTTAACTTGCCCAGTCTTGGCAAACTGTGTAATCACTGCCCATATACTACGACATAACTTACCCTGTGACCTACTTGAGGTGGCGTTGCATAGCAAGTCGAAGGATATTTTCGATTTGTGTGGAGCGGAGCGACGGCGCCAAGGAGCGTAGCAGTCACATTTTTTGCATTTTACATTTTAGTAGACATTTTATAATTAATTTTTATAACCAATTTTTATAATTATACATAGGTGGTGAAGGGAAAGTTGTAGAAATAGATGAGTCGAAATTCGGCAAAAGGAAATACCATCAAAAAATCGTTTGGGAGCTAAAGTAGAATTGTTCCAAGAATTTTATTAATTTTTTTTTTAAGTGAGAGTAATTAATTTCAAAGATAAATAAAATGTTTAATAAACAATAAATAATAGGTACAAATGGTATTTTGTGTGGGGAATATAATGCAACATCTATACTCAGTGAATTTTAAGGTAGAACAAGAAAATAAAAAGACCTAACCACCTATATAATAAAATATTATAATATACATAATTTTATTTAAAAAAATGTATACAATTTGTATTAAAAATTTATGATAGTTTAGATTAACTTTACCCATTTACACAGGAATTAAATAACCTAACAGGTGGATTGTAGGCATATGTATTTAAAATGGCAGAGACCTATTAACTTTAGAGGAAGAAAACTGACGGTTTATAACGATTAAATATGCATGATGCTTTACAATATAAAGGGTGTCAAGTGTCAACGGATGAACGATGAACCATGTCATAAGCTTTTAAACAGTTGAATGATAAACTATAAATAATATATATTCAAAATAAATTTTACCTTTTAATTCGTTACCTATTAAAAATGATTTGTTCTTCAATTGTATTTGTTGTGTTCGGCTATTGTATTTTCGTATGGATGGTGGTAATCATTTTTTCGTGTATTTAAAATAAAATATTAATTTCAGACGTAACGTGAAACCAAAAACTACGTTTGGTTTATTGACAAACTGTCAAATTTTAATAAGAATTCATATCATTCGTGAGTAGTATAAAACTATAAAAATATGTATAATGTTTCAACGCTGATCATGTTTGTGAGTTTGTGACTCGTGAGTATAACTCGTACAAGAGTACACAGTTACACATAGGCAATACAGTGAATAGGCATTAATTATAAAGCATAATAATATTACATTACAGTGTTATCACAAAATATTTTTGATGATGTTTACAGTTTTACGCACAACAGTTTGTAGACGTCGACAATAACCACGGTAAAAGTATTTATATAGATATATCCACGGCACGAAAAATATAAATGAACATCGATTCCGATCATGAAAATATTTACTGATTCCGATATTGTGGCTTTATCACAGATTTTAGTGTTTACTGATTACATTATAAAAACTGTATTACATTTTTATTCGCAAATCACAATAACAATAAAACAAATAGGTAGTAGGTAAGGTAACTTTGTACGACACATGACAAATTAAATCGCATTCAAGATTCTTATTTCTTATGATTAGTATACATAATATAATAATCTAGACAATAGCACGATTACAACCATCATTTAACAGGTAATAGCCCGAATAGCCGCTATGATACTCATCCATGGATAATTATCTAGACAAATGTTGTTTCAAGAAGTTATAGATGTAATGGTTCTGCAAAAATTAAAATACCATGATTGATGTATTTGTGAAGATCATTTAATTTTAATTTTCGTGAAATATGGTACCTATTAAAAAAAAAAATATTTTGGTTATGCTCTTTTATAGTATAATATACATTTTATTTATTATTTTAGTTGGAAATATATTTACAAAATCATAAAACATTTAAGTTTGTGGGAGCATCATCAGTAATGAACAATAATCATATATCATACATTTTTATTGTCTAGTAAACCTTATGCAAGTATCTACAACAACTCCTTGATTATTAGACAAAAACAGTATTATTGCAGTTCAAAATTTTTTACAAAAGGTAACATTTTTATTTTATTAGCAGTATATATATTTATATATCATAAATATTATCAGGGCCGAATTGGTCTAGCGAGCTACTGAGGAAAACTCGGTAAGCCACTCAAAATATGGGCTGGTTTTGAGTGTTTTAAGTCGTATTTTTTTTTATTTATATGATTAATTAGTACAAACATTGGTAGAAAATATTATTGATTTGGATTATTTTAACCGTACAGTAGTTGTATCTGTAATCAAACGTTAGAAATTCCTAAAACTCAATTGGTCGATAGCTTTCCGGCAGTATATATTATAAATATTTGTTTACTTATCAGTCTTGGTTTTATTCCTATCCAGTCCTATCTGTCAATAATGAAATAATGTATAAATATTTTTGTACTATTTTAAGAATCTACCTATTCAATTTTATAAAATAAATTTTAGAATAACTCAAATATTTTCTTTTATTACTTTCTTTTACTGAAACTATAAATAGCATAGATACTGTTGCTCTATTAGATGTAGATGTCTGTTATGTGCTAGAAAATGTTCCATTAAAGCATTCCCAAGTTAATTAGATGTAAGAAAATACAACATTAAATATTAGAATTACTTATAGGTTATAACTATAAATTGAACTAAATCAATACAATTATGTTGTATTAAATTTTGTTTCTTTAGTATGTAAATATGCAATCTAACTTGTTATTTAAGTTCTTAGAACTAATTAGATAAATATTATATATTATAATATTACTTGACAAGAGATTTCAAACATTTTTTTACATTTGTTAAGTATTACAATGAGTTAGAAAAATCTAATAATTAACTTATTTATAAAAATATTACACTTAATACTTAAAAGCTGTTCAGATAATAACTGAAATTTTCATGCTTATCGGTTATCATTGACATCCTCTCAGTGGTGTATCTAGAATTTCTTTGAGGGAGGAGATAATATGACTAAAATTGTCTAAACCAAATGTTTCAGCAATTTATTATCTACTGATAAAATGATTATGGAAAAATCACAACTAAAACTACATAAATATAAACGGAAAAAGGAGGACCAATTCCTCTTCCAATCTTTCCTTCATTTTTGGGTTTTCACTTGCAAATAACATAATTTGTAATGATCAAGAACCATGATACCTAGTAATAACTTTTTTAATTTTTGTCTATTACTATTTACTAAAGATAATTAACACAGAACCCTGGTACACATCTCTTAAAAAATTATTCTGTTTTTTCACTTGTTTTTCATACTTTTATAACTCATCATCTTTTAGTACTCCATTTCTTATTATACTTTTCTCAGAATTCTATTATTATAGGTACTCATTATTCAAATCTATAAACAGCATACACAAGTATTTTTCTTTTCTACAATTTGCTTCTTACAAAATATCAATTCTATTGTTGATTTTGATAATACCCACATTTTTATATATTCTGCCCTCCAAACATGAACTATCAAAATGCTTCCTCCATTAAAATCTAAAAAACCATTTATCTATAATATTATGTCTGTATTAAGTTACCTAATATTGTCTATTCCTCTATTGGTACTTTGTTAGATCCTACTGTTTCTTATTTTCAATCTTCCTAACTGAAATCCACACTTCCTCTTCATTAAATAAGTTAAACATTCTTAAATTACATAATAGTTCTTCAATTACATCCCTGTTAAGTTTTTATTTAATAAGTCTTAAATTATTTTCCCATTTTTTTTTCACATTACTTTCATATCTAATATCCCCTTTCATACACTATACATTTTGAAAATCTTTGGACCTTTCTTCTCAAATCTTAGTCCATGTATCCTTTTTTCCTTCTTTTGTACACAATCTTTCATATAATTGTCATACTTCTTAAATTGTTCTTCTCTAACTTTTGCTTTTTTATTTACTCTTTATAACTTTAACCAATTATACATTCTTCTAACTTGATTTCATTTTAGATTCTTAGAGGAACGTTGAATGTATTAATTTTATTATGATCTTTTTTTTTTTTTGTATGAGCACTATAAGTTCTCGATGAAATGCTTCAATTTTCAAAAATGGAGGTAGTTTTGGATATCAAATTGGATTTAGTTTGTACTTTGAAGAGGTCAATCTAAAATATCCTCGAACTTTTCGAAATAATCAAGAAAAAATTTTTTGTATACTATGAACCTGTATACATTAAAAATGCCTATTGCAAAATTCTCAAAACCTTGAGTAGCTTAAAAACTTTACATAAGCTAAGCTTAGCAACAAATAAGTTTAAATTATCAACACTTCTAAAGGCTTAATATTATGCGTTTGTCAGATCAATATTAAAATTTGACTATGTCCTCTAGGACCATAATTTATCGGTGACTTATGTCACAAAAAAATTCAATGTAAATTTTCGAATTTGCTATCTATTTACTTAAAATTGTGATGGTACATAAATGCTTAGTTCTGATCATAAATCACAAGTACAATTAATAAAAAAAAAATGTGAGCAAATAATGCCAATGGGTACCGCTGTGCGCCCGTTCTCTACAGTAAGTATCGAGTGGATGACTGTTTTAAATTTTAATTCAATATTACATCATTATTCATTATATACAAAATACAATTCTGAGCAGTGAATGTCACCTATATCATTAAGTGTGTTTCACCGTTTCATGTTATGTTTTTTATATTACTAGGTAAGCAATTTATTTCAATATGTGTTATACTACTACTACTTATACTGTAGATTGAATTAATTTCTACTAAAAACAATGCATTTGCATAATGCCATTTTGTGTACCTAAAAAATAAAATTATACATGGAAAAGCTTCAAGTCCCCTCGAATAATATTTTCGAATCAAAATAAAATAATAAATCCTTAACCATAATTTAAATTAAAACCAGATTTTAACTTAAAATGTTTATAAAAAATTAATAATTTATTTTTAAAATTTTTTAGTTTCGAGCTATACTTATGATGAAATTCGTATTCAAATTTTAAGCCTTAACTATAAAGATTACACATTTTATAATTATTTTACTGCAAAACTATTTGCAAATTTTCATAATTTTAGCAAAGATTTTTACACGTACCCAAAATTTTAAATCTAAATGCTTAAAATTAATAAATTGTTTCTATATACCTATTTATAATATTTTTATGCAGTTTTGAGAACAACTTAAGTGTGATCTTGTATTAAATTTTTATTTTATTAATAAGTTTGTTTTTTATTGATGTATACAAAAATAAAACTAAAACAATTTAAATTTCAAGTGTCAGTAAAAAATTCAAAAAGAATAGAAATATTTTTAAAATTCTATCATAGAAAATGATAATATAATCATTTAGTAAAAATTTCAAATAGTTGTAATTAATTAATTATACAAGTGAATATGCGAACTTCAATCGTTCATAAAGAATTTAACTTTACACTTTACAGTAGGATTTTTTTTAAATATATGTTGTATCTTGCATCTAACCTAATTTTACTCAACCTTGTATTCAATTTTTAAAATTTTTACCCAACAAATAATTTTTTTATCGAAATTTATACTAAAAAAAATATGATTGATATCAAATGTCTATAAATAATTCACAAGACTGAAAATATTTTGAAATTATAATTGGTATAGAAAATTATCTCATGAATATTTGTTAAAATGTCCAAGTATTAATGGTTATTTGTTTTCAAGTTATACAAAAAAAAAAAATTAATTTTGTCAAAAAGATTTGCGTGAAAAATTCCCATTTTCCTAGATATTACATATGTTATAAAATTATGTTTAATGTTGACGTCTACTTTTATAGTTTGTAAATTATTTAATTGTTTTCAATGTAACTTTTAATTTTTATCTATGTTATTTATATGATTTATCTGAACTTAAATTCTATTATTTGCCAGTTTATAATAGCTGTTTTGCGTTTATTGTTATTTAGTAAATAAATAACTACTAGGTATACACTCTAAGCCCTAAGGTTTATACTAGTAAGTAGACAGTAATATTCAATTTATAGCAATCCACTACATCAACTGTACACTGTACCAGTGGCGTGTCATACATGTGTGCGATGTGTGCAAATGCCACGGGCCCTCAGCTTGAGGGGCCCATTATTGCTCAACATTCCACAAAAAAAAAAAAAAAAAATTAAATAAATACAGTTATGTACGAAAAATTAAAAAAATTGTTTTCAATTTCAAATGGTTCTCATTTTCTCAATCTGATATCAATATATCATTGTTATAAAATATAAATTTATGATGTATATCCATATTATTTAGAATAAAAAGATGTAGGAGGGGGGCCTTTTTTAGTTTTGCACACAGGCCCGTTTTGGGGATAAACCGCCACTGTTGCTATTGTTACTTCTCACCTGTTGCCCTCACAAACATAAAAGATATGACAAATTGTTTGTAATTAGTTTCAGAACACTCGTGATTTTTGACGTGTCGAGATTAGATTTAGATTTGACGCTAATATTATGATAATTAAAAAAAGAATATAAGTTCTGTCATTTTTTTAAATTTGGAATTTGCCGACGTAAGATGTTAAATTAAATTAACCTGGTGTTGCTATAGCATTTCCAAATACCAATTGTTGACTGTTGTCAGGGCTGTAACTAGCCACTGGCGAGAGGGCATTTGCCAGGGTCTTAATTTCATTTCATCAAATGGCATTCTCAATTCAAATATGATAATTTACAAAAATAAAAATATGTCGTTTGTTTTTAGCGTAATCGCAACACGTTTCTCGTCACGCAATTGCATATTGGAAACAATGGAAACCACGCTAGGGTATTTGTTTTTTTTTTAAATAATGAACATTTTATATTTTTATAGTAGTAAAAAAAAAAATTGGATGAGGGGGTGCAGATTTGGTTTTCTACCAGTGGCGCTACTGGCTACTGGTTCTTGCTACAGCCCTGACTGTTGTTCCAAAATGAATCATCATTATACAATTCAATATTATGTTTTATGTTGTATATATGGTCTTGGAATGAGAAAGGAAGGTCAGATTATAGGCGTGTCCAGACCTTATTCGCAGGTCGTGCACAACAGTGATATATTCAGAGGGAGTAGGTTCCTGCACCCCCCATCACCCCCTAAAAAAAATTAGGTTTTGGTTTAAGGATATGACCCCCAAATTTCTTAATAAGTTTTATCATTATTATATAATAATGATTGAATCAGTTTTAGTTTTTTATTAGGAATAAAAAACAATATTCTTTTTATTATAGATAAATAAATAACTAGGCAATATGAAATTGTAATTAGTATTATAATTTGTAATACTTTTTACAAATATTTTTATAATTACAAGGGTCTTAATATATATTAATGTAATAGATATTAAAAGTCCACATAATGAAAATCAAAAAATTTAATATAAATTATGAAATCAGAATCTAAGAAAAAAGTTTATATTATGTACCGAAATTTATAATGTAAGTTAGATCAAATTTCGCATGTCATGCCTGTGCATGACGTGCAGGACCCGTAGACACGCCTATGGGTCAGATGTATAAAATTAACATAAAAAACCTTATAAACTTTTATTTTAAATCTGAAGATTTTGTTTTTAATTGACTATAATTTTTAAATGTTACAATAATGTTATAATTAAATTGAATAAATTACGAATGACTTGATATTTGTAAATAGTATTTAATTTTTAAATTTATGAAACTATCTGGATTTGGTAATCCAGCTTTCTAATCATAACGTTTTTTCTTCCATTTATCGTTTATTTATGTTATGAGCTAACAAAACATATTTTTTTGCGTATTTTGGAGTAATTTTAGTTAAATGTTTTTTTTTTAATCAAAATCAATAATTTTATATTATATAGATGATGTAGTATATCAATATATCACAAACATGGTCCCACAGAAGAGTGTCTCTCTTAGCCCGACCCTAGAGCACATGAGGCCTAATTATTTTAGGGATTTGTTAAAATAAATTTGTAATTTATTGAAATTTTTAATGCTTATATTATATTAAACATTATTTTATGATTTATATATACAAAAAAGTAGATAATATTTTGCGGGTTACCACATCACTCCGCTAACCTAAACTTTAAATACTTATAATTCAAAAAATACTCGTCCAAATTTAAATTTTTATGTATTAATTTATTTCTTTAGAAAAATATGAAATTAAAAATGTATGTTTTCATTCAAAATAGTATGAAATTAAAAAAAAATTTATAACAATAAAAAATAAAAATAAATCATCACATATCACCTGAACATTTCACCTTGATCTCACATCAAAACTAAAATATATCCCCAAAATTAAAACTTCATAGTTTAATAGACAACTTTACGCTCCGATATCTCAACGCTCAATAATACAATTTTACTATACAAACAACTAATTCGTTCGGCGATGAATCATAATATCTTAATCTAAGGAATCTCAAATCTAACATTTTTTCAATATTTCCACTTTCCCAGTCTATAAACTTCCGTTTATTAACCAAATCTCCGTAGTATATTACCAAAAACACTCTTCATACAGTCATATAGATCTCAAAATTCTTACTCTCTGTACTTCCTTCCACTCACTATAAAAAATTTCATTCTAGCCCACCCAAATCCCGTAATAAATCTTTTTTCTTAAACCCTTTCAAGATAAAGTAGTATTAATATCCCTTCACTCATGCCCTATAAATTGTATTATCTATATTTATTACATATTGATTTTTTAATTACCGATTGTAAATATTTGTTTAAAAAATTAAAAAAAAAATGTTGTTGTAGCTAGACTGTAAATTAAATAAAAGAAATATTTTTAAAAATGTTAATAGTTTTTAAAATAATTAGTAGCTTGTGATAAAATATAATCACCTGAATTATATTGTCGTTTAAATATTTTAAACTGTGGTTTTATTGATTACCTATACAAGTTATTATAATGTATACCATATCCATATAATAGCATATATGGAACACCTGTATCGCTTGTATAATGGGTTATTATTATTTTTTATTAGAATAATTTGAGCTCTTATAAGTTATATTTTAAAAGGAAAAAACGTCTTTAGTAAGTTGAGAAATTCATAGCAAATATCAACAACGAACCGAGAAAGATTTAATTAGCTTGTTTTTTTATCTATAGAGAATGCGTTGGTTTCGGCAATAAAATTCGATGATGTCATAGCAAAATTTGCTGGGATCAAAGCCTGTAAAATAAACTTTCAACTTAAATACAATTACTTGATATAATCGAAATAAAATATACTTGTTTTATTCTAGGGGTAGCCAATCTTTTTCTATATTGTGCCAAATAAATAATATAAAATTGAGAAAGTGCCATAAAAAATTAATACTTATTATTTACTTTACAATATATAATTATAATAGGTATGTATAATAACATATAATATGTGCCATTTAATCTGATGCTTGCTTGCCATTTAATAACGTTAAATATGCCACAAAAGGGGCACGCGTGCCATAGGTTGACAACTCCTGTTTTATTCCTTTTTTTATTTAAATATAATAAAAAATATATTGTAATAAATAGAAAAAGACATTCTCATACATTTCATAATTTTTTAAATTCTTGATTTTTAATATTAATTGTTAAATTTTTTTATAGGAAGTCTTGTTCAGGACTAGTAAAAATATTTAAACAGGGGATTAAAATTTGATTGGGTTCCCATTAATTTTTCTGTATATAAATTGTATATCAAATTAGTTTTTAAATTTAGATTAACCTCTCTAAACACTCTAACTGTAGCCGAGTTTGCAGATGACAAAGCAATTATAGCAATGTATGAAGATTCAATTTCTGCCTCTCTAAACCTTCAATATGACAAAATCGCCTTAACTTAATGTCTATAACTCATAGGCGTGTGTACGGGGCAGCTTAATATCTTACTGGCTAACAAAACAAATAACTAATACAATTTTAAATTTGATACCCTAACCCAATACTCAATAGTAAAAAAAATAAAACTATAGGACAGTTTTAATGGTGAATTTGAGGAATAGGCCGAATTAATCTCTTGCTGTCCCTAAAATGCGATCACTAGATGGTTTCTTCACTCACTTTATTCATGTTTTTAAATAAAATGTAGCACGTAGGTATTCTTACTATGATTTTGGGTATAAATTGTATATTCTCTAATAAAATTTTAAAAAAACTATAAAAAAGTATTGATGAATACTAAAAAAATAAAATAATTGAAATAATCTTCAAATACAAAAAAAAATGATTCAATTTAATTCTAGGTAATATTTAGGTATATTAAACAAAAATTTGAGTGTTGCATCTTAAAAGCTTTATTCATTCAAAATGCTGATCTTTCGTGTTTGTAATAGATATTATTTATTAGTAATATTATATAATTTTAGTGTATCACAAATTTCAATTAATAAAAAGAAAAATGTATTTAATATGTTATGGGTAGAATACGAAAATGTCTAGTGTACAGTGTACACATTACCCGATTAATGTTCATATTATCCATATGAATAGTATAATAGTATAAATATTATTCAGTGTGCTGTGGATAAAATATGAAATAGAAAAAAACCAAATCTTATTAATCCGAGAATAAAATTATTTATTAAGTTATTATTTTGTATATGAAAAAAAATTTAAAAATTAAATAGCTAGTTATTTATTACTTATTGGGACGCAGTTTACCTTCAAGTGGCATTTGTTGTTGCAAAGTATCCCCCAGATTTATATTTACATTTATTTGATAAACATTTACTTTTATATACAGACGTTTTTTAAAAACTTATTTTTTATTTATAACTATTTTACGTTAAATTTTTTTTTTGTAGTCACATTTAAAATATCTAATATCTATTAATGGTTTAATATAGTTATGAACAATTATGCATTTAAATATATATACAAAAAATTGATTTCTTGAATAAAGTTAAAGAAGAATGCCATTTTTATTTCCGCATTCATAGTATTAATTATCACTAATAGACACAATCGTAAAAAATAGGTATACATTCTATGGATCGCCTTTCCTTCTGTTTATCTCTGATAGTTTGCGACTATAATTGGATCGCTACATTGCATGTTGGGAATTTTTTTATTTGTTTATTTTATTAAAAGAATATTACCTAAAATTTTTGTATTCTAATATTGTACAAATTTGTATTCTATTCTATCAAAACACTCAAAGGCAGATAAAAGATAATGTAGAAATTACTCGGTTAATCTACAAAATAAACGTTTTATAAATAATATTTTTACTTTATCCAATACTCAATTAGCATGGGTAGTGTTCGTATTTTACTCATTACGTATAAATTAATATCTTTAGAAAAGTACTATGTATAGAAATATAAATTAGAAGAAAATTTAAAAATTCACATTTTTTACAATCTATTTTAAAACGAGGGATTTTTTCAAAATATTTTTGTTGTATAATTAGTTATTATTTAAACATTTAATCCATGTAAAAATAATTTTTGCTTGACAAAAAAAAAAAAAATGATCAAGTTATTGATTGATTCATAACGTTAAAAAAAACAAATATAAAATGTTTATTAATTACATATTATACAAGGGCGCCTGCAGAAATATAATGTAATACTTACCTATAATTGATGTACAACAACAAAGTATAATTGTATCAAAATTATTGTACTTTCATTGAATCTTAATAGAAACTGAAATAAAATAAAAATATGTATACCTATCAGATATATTTATATGTACAACTAAAGTAGAATATTTACTTTAAATAATATTAATTCAACTTTTTAGTTAAATTAATATTTTACAGGTATATAATAGTATATAATAGGTAAAATAGAAAAATCAACAAATTAAAAAATTTAATATAAATTATATAAAAATTATTAAAAGTTTTTATAGTCTTACAGAATATAATTGTCAATTGAGGCTAAACCGTTATTTAACGCGGTTTTGTAAAAATTTAAATTTCAAACACTCCTAAAAATTTTTCATCTTAGTCCGGTAGAGTTTTTTTTTACAGATATTTGAAGAAAAAGTTATGGAGAACCTTGTACCAAATTTTCAAAACTTAGTTATAAAAGAAAAAAATTTTACGATTTTTCAACCACAAAATTACTTGCAAATTTTCGCAATTTTGACATATTTCGTATAAATTCGAACTTTAAGCACTTATAAAAAAAAATTGTGACTAACGATTTCGGATTTTTTTTTTATCACTTTAAGAACAACTTATAAGAAACCTTGTATTAAATTTTCAAGATTTTCTGATCGGCCAAAAATTTTTTATCGTTACCTATTTAAAAAAAAAATACTTAAAAAAATTGACAATTTCAATTGTCTATAAATAGTTCAATTCTTTAAAAATTTAACTGTGTACGGAGAACACTAATATAAACATTTGGTGAAAATTTCAAGTATTTACATCGATTAGTTTTTGAGTTATAGCAAAATAAAAATTTGATTTTGACGAAAACTGGTTTTGCGTAAAAAATCCCGTTTTCCCTCATTTTTTAGGGTTTTCCCGACTCATTTAAAAAATATTGAAAATTTTTAACTTTTGACCTCCCAAAGTACCAACTAGATTCAATTTCCTTTTCAAAGAAGGGCTGAAGTCAAAAATCACAGCATTTTTACTGCTCCAAATGTTGTCGACAGACACAAAAAAAACACACACACGCATCATTGTAAAATCAATACATTCATCACTCCGTTCAGAATCTAAAATATATATATTTATATTTTTAATATATATATATATCCTTATATCCTTATAGTATTTTAGGTTTCTTAATTTTTGATGTTTAAATATATTTTCAATTTCAGAAGCAAAAGCAGAATATTTTTTTACGTATTTCGATACACAAAAATCAAAATTTGAACGAGTAGTTTTTGAATTATAAGTATTTAAAGCTTAGTTTAGCGGAGTGATGTGATGCCTCGCGAAATGATGGTCTACTACTTCATCCACTTAATAAACTATAAAAATGTATAATTCAAAAACTATTCTTCCGAATTTTGATTTTTATGTATCAAAATAAATAAAAAAATATTCTGTTTACGAAAATAAAATTCAAAATAGTAAGTAACTTAAAAAATTACAACGATAAAAAAATATATAAAATAAATATTATTTTTTTAAGTTGTTTTATTTTGACTGGAAATTATTTAAAAAAAAATATTTTCAAAAACAATTATAGATTTTAAAATAAAATAATGAGCGGAGTTCGATTAAAGGATTATCCAGTATATGAATGAATTATAATTCATAAATCAATAATATTATTACATATAATACATACAATATCGGATATATGTAGGGCATATGTTGTTGTGTATATATTTGTAGCAAATTATTATATTATATTTTTTTCATTCATTCGATCCTAACTCTTTTATAAAAGATAAAACTGCTTAAACTTTAAAATTTATCAAATTTAACAATCTTCGGTGCATGTGCAGAAATCATGATAATATTTTATGTGGTGGGTAGGTCTTATGGACAAGCAGCAAGCCATTTCCTGGGCGCCACACAGACTGGTATCGACCTCTTCTTTAATACGATTGCCTTCCCAACTTTATTTTTACAACCTCTGTCCTTGATATTTAACAAAGGGTTTTATAAAATAAATATTCTTCAATACCTAATAATGTTATCGAAATAAAAATAATTTGTGTATCAAAGTTACTTTTTAATGCACTTCTAATACTTAAAATTTCTTAATATATTTTTACGTCTATTTTTTTATATAGAGTTTTGACATTAATCCATTGCCCTAGTCCTGCAGCTACATATTGAGTGGGCGGAAGCCTAGAAATGACGTCACCCTTCAACCTCCGCCCGACATCCCTGTTATTGATTTTCACCCTTGCTTTCTTCGGCCATGCACAGGCGCAACTTAAGGGGTATATACAAGTAGTCTACTGGTGGATGCTGATGAGTTCGTGTTTGTAGGTCGGAAATTGTCACTACCTATGTTGTGATATTTAAATTACAGGTAATTTATTATTCATGTACTCAATCTTGTTTTAATTAAACATTTTTATATTTTATATGTAATGTATAGGTACCTATCTGTTTAATAGCCATCTAGGGTAAAAAAATATATTATTTAAATAATGTCACATTTTATAGGTACGATTTAAAAAGGCGTCAAACATGTCTTCTGTGAAAGTAGCCGTTCGAGTACGGCCTTTTAACAATCGAGAGACATCAAGAGATTGTAAATGCATTATAGAAATGGCTGGATACACTACATGTAAGTTTCATTTTTCAAAACTTTTAAAATTGTAAAATAAAAAATTTTGCCCCTCCCTAAATATTATACAATAAAAAAACAATTTGTTATATTACCTATCTATAAATATTAAATTTCAATCACAAATTGCTATCACTCAAACGATTAAAAAAAATCGACGAACTTCATGCTTTTATTTATAAAATATTATATTATATAAATATAAATAATCAATATTATATTAATATAAACAATTAGTTTACAAGTAGATAGGTATATCATAAAAATAGGGGTTAAAATAAGTTTTATATATAAGTAAAAAATATTTTCGTAATGGGGGGAGGGGCAAACACACCGTTGTATGTATGTAAATATTAATGAGTAGATATGTACACAAATCAAATTTATAGTTTAATAGTAAAATTTGAATTTTAAATTGATCCCATATTTTGTGGGAGTATATATTTTAATAATTGTAAAATTACATAAAAAGTATATTTAATTAAAAATATATAATATTTATTTTATGTGTAACCTTTAATTTTTAAATGCTTTTAAAATGAATCAAGTATATGATTTTTTTAAACATATGACATCCATTCTTTTAGACATATTTTTAAAATAAGTATTAATTTATTAATTTATTATTATATGTAATGTCGTATTATAATACTCTATATGTGTAAAAAAAATAAAGAAATAAACTTTTTAAAATCATTATATTTTTAATTTTTATCTTCCTTCATAGAATTTAAATAAACTAATATATAGCAATCAATGATTTCAATCAATTTTTGTTTGTATATTTTTATTTTTGCAGCTATAACAAATCCAAAACTCCCACCTAATGTTAAGGATGCAACAAAAAGCTTTAATTTTGACTATTCTTATTGGTCTCAAAATGTAAGTATTACATTTATTTCCATTGCCAGCTAAATAAAATTCCATGTTTTTTTTATTTTAGCCTTCAGATCCAAATTTTGCATCTCAGACTATGGTGTATAGAGACATTGGTGAAGAAATGTTACAGCATGCTTTTGAAGGTATATTTAGTATTATTTTACTTTTAAATATTAATGTTACTAATATCATATTCTTTGCTAATCTATAGTTGTTTGAATTATTTAAGGTTACAATGTATGCATATTTGCATATGGTCAAACAGGAGCTGGAAAATCATACACTATGATGGGACGACAAGAAGAAGAAGGTCAAGAAGGCATAATACCATTAATTTGCAAAGATTTATTTCACAGGATTAGATCAACTACTAGTGATGAATTACAATACTCTGTCGAGGTTAAATATGCAAAATTAATAAAATTGTATTTATAACTAAATATCTTTATGTTAATTTCAGGTTAGTTATATGGAAATATACTGTGAACGTGTTCGCGATCTGTTAAATCCTAAAAATAAAGGTAATCTTCGAGTTCGTGAACATCCTTTATTAGGACCTTATGTAGAAGATTTATCAAAACTTGCTGTTACTACTTACCAAAATATTCATGATCTCATTGACGAAGGCAACAAAGCCAGGTAAACATTTTCATATGTTTAAAAATTTTAAAAGGTCTAAAGTACTAATAATTAATTTTGTTCATGTCTTTTTTATTAATGTTTAAAAATAAATTTTTTATTTTTTTCTATCAGAACAGTTGCAGCAACAAATATGAATGAAACATCTAGTCGTTCCCATGCAGTTTTTACCATATTCTTTACTCAAAAACGATTAGATGAAATGACTCAGTTAACTACTGAAAAAGTTAGTAAAATATCACTGGTCGATTTAGCTGGTTCAGAAAGAGCAGATTCAACTGGTGCAAAAGGAACTAGACTTAAAGAAGGTGCTAATATTAACAAAAGTTTGACTACTCTAGGAAAAGTTATATCTGGATTAGCTGAAATGGTATGTATGCCAATGGTCTATACTCTCTATATATATACTTATAATTAAATATAGTTTAGTGACTACAATAAATTATCTACCTAATTTATTTTATTTTACAATAATTTTACCAATACAAAAAAGTAATTTATTTTTAAAAAACCAAACTACTTGTAATACTTACGCACTAACATTTGTTTAAAAATATTTGAATTGAATCGTTTTAATTTTCCTAAAATTATAAATTTAATTTATCTTTATATTTTGTTTTTCATGCTTTTCACTTTCAAATGGGTAATAGTCAGTAAGTATTTTTATTGATGTTTACTTGACATTTTTTATATATTTTTATTTCATTAAATTATAGGCTTCTAAAAAAAAGAAAAAAGGAGATTTTATTCCATACCGTGACTCTGTTCTAACTTGGCTTTTAAGAGAGAATCTTGGTGGAAACTCTAAGACTGCAATGATTGCTGCTATTAGTCCTGCAGATATTAATTATGATGAAACATTATCTACTTTACGGCAAGCTATTAATGATATTAACATGTAAAAATTTTTATTAACCTATGTTATTATATTTTTTTTATAGATATGCTGATCGAGCAAAACAAATAGTATGCAAAGCTATTGTTAATGAAGATGCTAATGCAAAACTTATCCGTGAACTCAAAGAAGAAATTCAAAGACTTCGAGACTTATTAAAGGCTGAAGGAATTGTAGTACAAGAAGGTATATTTTTTAATATTTGTTATTAAAAGTACCAAATTAAGTATTTAACTTAATTAGTTTGGTGACAGTGGTTTTTATTTTTATGAACATCAGGTGGTAAAATGGTTTATGGGAAACTAAAAGAAAACCGTAAGTAGGGGTCACCTCTCATGCTTTCAGTGTCCTGTTTCCATAAAAGCTCGCTTGGCTTTGACATATATTATAAGACATTGTATTACTATTTACTTATACTTATATTCTCTATAAACAACTATAATAATAATAATTGCGCTTAGCTACCATTATCTGCATCATTTTAAATAGATATTTAATTGTACTTTTATAATGATTTTTAATTTATTTATAGGAGATGACGGAGTCAAAATGCTTAAGGATGGTGATGAAAAACCTAATATTCCTTCATCTATGATTGCTGAAGAAGCTGTTGACCAACTTCAAGCTAGTGAAAAATTGATTGCTGGTATAAAAATATTTCTATTACTCAATAATGTATTTAATTTAACTGTTGTATTTTATTTGTTGTAAAAGAACTTAATGAAACATGGGAAGAAAAATTAAAACGTACAGAAGAAATACGAATTCAAAGGGAAGCTGTATTTGCTGAAATGGGAGTAGCGGTTAAAGAAGATGGTGATACAGTTGGAGTATTTTCTCCACAAAAAGTAAAATTGTTCAACTTTTGTTTGTTAATCAATTAATATTGTTTATTATTATTATTATATTGTTAAGACTCCACATTTAGTCAATCTAAATGAAGATCCATTTATGTCTGAATGTCTTATATATTACATCAAAGAGGGCGTAACACGTGTTGGATCTGCAGAATCTAAAATCACTCAAGATATTCGATTGTGTGGTTCATATATACAACGTGAACATTGTCGGTTTGAAAATTCTAATGGTGTTGTTACTTTAATACCAATAAAAGGCGCTTTATGTTATGTAAATGGACGAGAACTCACAGATCCCATTGTATTAAAAACAGGTTCAAGAGTGATTCTTGGAAAAAATCATGTTTTCCGATTTAATCATCCAGAACAAGGTAAATTGATAAATATATTATTCATATAGCAAAATAATTTTCATTAATTATGTTTAGTTAGAGAACGAAGAGAACATAAGAACAAGATAGAAGTAACAGCTGAAAATATTAAAGAAAGTAATTGAAATATTAATTTTTAGTTAAAGTGTTTTGGGTTAACATTATATTCATTTATGTTTTAGTCACAACTAAACCAGAAAAGAGTTCTCCTGCCGAAACTCCAATTAATAATGAGTATGTCGATTGGAACTTTGCACAAATTGAATTATTAGAAAAACAAGGAATAGATCTGAAACAAGATATGAAACTTAAATTAAATGCTCTTGAAGAACAGTTCAAAAAAGATAAAGAAACGGCAGATCAAATATTTGAAGAACAACGCAAAGTGATAAAAATATAAAATTTAAAAAATAATTAATAAACATTCTAATGTTTTCATTTTAACATTCTTAACTATAGAATTATGAGGCCAGAATAGATGCATTACAGAAGCAAGTTGAAGAACAAAGTATGACTATGTCAATGTATAGCTCTTATACTCCAGATGATTTTGTTCAAGAAGAAGATATTTTTGGTACATAATATAGTTTAGTATTAATATTTTAGTATGATAAATTATTTAAAATTTGAATTTTAGTTAACCCATTGTTTGATGCTGAATGCAATTGGACTGACAAAGAATACCAATTAGTTTTAACAACTTGCCGTAAATGGAAATATCATCAATTTACATCATTAAGAGATGATTTGTGGGGAAATGCTGTGTTTTTAAAAGAAGCTAATGCTATATCAGTCGAATTAAAGAAAAAAGTATAATATTTTGATAAATTTAATGATATAATTTATTTATTTTATTTATTTTATTTTTCAGGTTCAATTTCAATTTACGTTATTAACAGATACTTTGTATTCTCCATTACCCCTGGACTTCTTGGCCGATGATGATGATATAGATAGACCATTCCCTCGTACATATGTTGCAATTGAAGTACTCGATACAAAGAATGGTGCTACTCATTATTGGACCTTAGATAAATTGAAGTGAGTATTTGTGAGTTACTCATATTTATTAGGTATAAGGTAGGGTAATTCTAACGCTTGTCTTTGTGTTAGAACAAGGTTGGATCTTATGCGCCAAATATATAATGGGGATATTGAAAGTCCCCAGAAATCACCTTGTGAGTTCAAGGATGATTTTTTCCAATGTCTGACTGCCTGCACCCCTAACAAGTCTTTCTCCTATTTGATACCCTCAAGGTTAGTGTTCCCTATATAAGTCCTATGCATAATGTTTAAGTGGTTTGTCAGACATGCTTATTTCGAGAATATATTAGGCTAATTTATTATCCCACTATATATTTTCAATTTCTCCATAAATATTTTATTACATCAAAATTATTGATATATAACTCTATTCTATTAAACATTTTTATTTATTTATTTTGTTTATTTACAGACAAAGACTAGAACTTATGAGAGAAATGTATCAAAACGAAGCTGAAATATCACCTACATCACCAGACTTTAATATAGAAGCAATTACAGGTGGAGATCCATTTTATGATAGATTTCCATGGTTTAGACTTATTGGCAGAGCATTTATCTACTTAAGCAATCTTATGTATCCTGTACCTCTAATACATAAAGTATCTATTGTTAATGAAAAAGGTGATGTCAAGGGTTACCTACGTGTTGCTATACAAGCAGTATCAGGTATATAATATTAAGTATTATAATATAATAATTCTTAGTTAAATTCAAATAATAATTTATAAAATATAATATATAATTGTAGAAGATGAGACTTCTGATAACTCTTGTGGAGTAAGACAATTTGCAAAGATTTCTTTTAATGACAAAGATTTATTAGGTCGTTTGTCTGGAAAAAAAAATACTGATATTATTGAAAGAATTGTCACGGGGAAAAGTAGCAATAAAGGCGATGGTATTAATATAGTTTTTACGTTATCTATTTGAAATTATAATTGATCAAATATCATTTTAGAAATTGAAGCCGATGGAGATAGTGGTCATGGAGATAGTTCTATATCCTCTGAAATCAAAGATGAAGAACTTCCAACTCATTTGTTGATTAGTAAAGATTTTACATTTAGAGTTACATTATTACAAGCTGTTGGTGTTCCCGACGAATATGCTGATATTTTTTGTCAATTCAAGTAATTCAAAGTTTAAATAGTTATCTGATATTTTAAAAATATTTCATAAATTATGTATTTTTATTTTTAGTTTCTTGCATAGACATGATGATGCATTTTCTACTGAACCTGTAAAAAATTGTGGTAAAGGCACACCAGTTGGATTTTATCATGTACAAAATGTAAGTATTTAATTTGTAAAATATTTCATAAAACACAATTTTATTTTTTATATAGATTACTGTTCCTGTTACAAAATCATTCATAGAATATATAAAGACACAACCAATTGTGTTTGAAGTTTTTGGACATTATCAAAAACATCCTCTTCACAATGATGCTAAACAAGATAGTACTTTGTATGTTTAATGTTTATACTGAATATTTAGTTAAAATTAGAGTGATTAGTATTTTATAAATATTCTAGTATTCGACAGCCTCCAAGAAGAATGTTACCTCCATCAATACCAATTAGTTTACCAGTACGTTCTCCAAAGTTTGGAGTATTACCTTCATTGTGCACATCACACATACATGCTAAGTATGATTTATTGGTTTGGTTTGAAATATGTGAACTCGGTAAGCTATTTAATTAATTAATCTATTGTTTTAATAAAATAAAATATATGTATTAGGTCCTGATGGAGATTATGTACCTTGTGTGGTTGATCATAGTGAAGATCTACCATGTCGTGGACTGTTTATGCTACATCAAGGTTTACAACGCCGCATACGTATTACAGTAGTACATGAAACTGCTCCAGAATTACGTTGGAAAGAAATACGGGAACTTGTTGTGGGTCGTATTCGCAATATACCTCAATCTGAAGATGATGATACAGACAATTCAGTACTTTCACTTGGTTTATTCCCAGGAGAATACCTTGAAATACCTGGTGAAGATCGTTGCATGTTTCGTTTTGAAGCAGCATGGGACAGTTCTTTACACAATTCTGTACTTCTTAATAGAATATCTACTGGAGGAGAACATATCTTCATGACTATATCAGCTTACTTAGAGGCAATAATTAATAATTTAATAGATAAAGAATTTAATTAAAATTAATTAATTAATAATACATTTTAGTTGGAAAACTGTGGATGTCCAGCAATAATTACCAAGGACTTAAGCATGGTTATTTATGGTAGAGATGCACGTACAGGACCAAGATCTTTGAAACATCTATTCAGTGGCAATTACAAAAACAGTGAAGCAAATCGGTTATCTGGAATTTACGAACTTGTGCTGAAAAGAGCTTCAGAAGCAGGTAGTCCAGGTAGTTTTCGTGACAAAAGAAAAATGCAGTAGAAACCACAAGAGTTGTTGGCTTGTAGATGTTGTAGTTAAAGTTTCTTCAATTTTAGTAATGTTTTATGGTAGATGTTGATTGTAACATTTTGTGCAGGTGTCCAAAGACGCCAAAGACGTGTTTTGGATACAAGTTCTACATATGTCCGAGGTGAAGAAAATCTCGAAGGTTGGAAACCACGTGGTGACAGTTTAATATTTGATCACCAATGGGAATTGGAGAAACTTACCAGACTTGAAGAAGTTGGCCGTACACGACATATGATTCTTCTTAGAGAACGGCTAGGTCTTGACAAAGTACCAATCACCAAATCAGAAAAGGTTTTTATCTGTACTTATCTATATTAGTTTATATTTAATATTATTAATCATATAATATATCTTAGGAGGTGTGTAACATAATAGCCAAAGCATCAAGTTCCACTAAAGATATAATGAGACCCCCTAGCCCTGTGGCACTGCGTAATATCGACCCTAGTGTTTATGAGCCTTGGCAGATGAATGAGAGAGAACGATTTTTGGCTACCAAATGTATCAAGCTTATTCAAGGAAGAATACCATCTAAAGTATACTGATATAATGAAATACTATTATAATATTTTGAATTTATTAAGTAATATAATAAAATAATAAGCTATCCTTTTTTAGGAAAATTTGTTACCATCTTACACTAATGTACTAACTCCAACTGATGATAAACCCGATTCAAATATTAGTCATTCATCAAGCTGTGTTACCATTTCAAATCATGAGTATGATAACCAAATTATTTTTATTGAATTTTATTTTATTTATTATCATTTTTGATTTTAGATTATTCTCCCCGGACCGTTGTTTTCAACGTGGTTCAAATATGAGTGACTCTATGTATCTTAATCAAGATGTTATGGTTTCTTCTCATTCATCATCATCTGAACCACAGCTCGTCCTTTATGTGCCAGAAGTTGAAGAGATAAGAATTAGCCCAGTAGTTTCGAGAAAAGGTTATTTGAACATATTAGAACATAAAACTAATGGATGGAAAAAAAGATGGGTGGTAAATATTTTTTCTAATAATTGAATATATTTAAATATAAAAAAACATATTTCATAGTAAAAATAATTGATTGATGTTAACGTTTTGTTGCTATATAATTGTAATGTTTATTAATTTTCAGACAGTAAGACGCCCATATGTATTTATATTTAGAGATGAAAAAGATCCCGTAGAAAGGGCATTGATCAACTTAACTACAGCTCAAGTTGAATATTCTGAAGATCAATTAGCCATGGTTAAAGTACCAAATTCATTCAGGTAGTGTATTTACATTTCAGTTCATTTAATACATAATATTTTTTATCTTAAATTAAAAATAGTGCTAATAATACAAAACTATATAAGTATTTATTAATTATAATATATTTTATACCAATAAAAGAAAAAATAAGTACAAAAATTCTTATTTCTTATTTATAATAATATTAAAAATTTGTTATGGTAATTTCTTAGAGTTATTAACTAATACATACATATATTATATTCTAAATATTTAATTATTCAAGTTTAATATAGAAAACAATAAGGTAAAAAATTAAGTAGGTACATTATAATTTTTTTATGTTAAAAATATGTTAACAAGAATATTTTATTTTATATTCAGTGTTGTCACCAAACATAGGGGCTATTTAATGCAAACATTATTAGACAAAGAAGTGTACGAATGGCTGTATGCCATAAATCCTCTTTTAGCCGGTCAAATTCGGTATGTTGTTAGTAGGTATTGGTAATAGTTTTATGCACAATATTATAATGTTTACTCAAATTTTTTTTAGATCAAAAACATCACGGCAAATAATGCCAAATGGACAAAATCAAAAGCCTGCATTTGTGTCTAATCCAATTGACACACATTAAAAAGAATATCAAAAGTTTATGCATACTTTTTATTATACCTAAGTGTATATTTGTTTGTGTATGTCCTTAAATGTTAAATTTAATCACATTTAAATAACAGCACTGTTGTTTTGCGATATACCATTTAGTAACGTGCCATTGAATTGTTGTGCTTTATTTTATTATGCTGCCAAACACGTATGATTGCTTAAAAAAAGGTTTAATACATTTTAAATTTTAAAACAAAGGTTGTGAATTAGTTGATTCAATATTGTATAATTATCGGTCTTTCTTATCTCTTATTTTTTATACCGATACCATTGAGTATATATAGTTATACTATATATACTCAATGCCGATACAAAGTTAGAAGCATAAATGATCAAATAATACTATTTTTATGATTTTGTCAATCATTATTGTGATATTTTGTTTTGTAACATTTGCTGTATACAAATTATCATGTTTTTGTTTGTAAGTAAATGCAAAATAAGATTAATCCTTTGCTCTAGTCAAATATATATAATATTATTATTTATTATGTTTAAATGCATACTATTAAATTATTTATGAAATAAAGGTTGAAAAAAATTAATAAGTTTTGTTGTTGAACTATAATTAATATTATCCAATCTAAAAAACCCATAATAATTTAAGAACAAAATATTTTTTATTTTACAGCCAGTGAGATAAAAACCAATTATTGTGTCTATTATCTAGTACTTATTTAATTTTTATAATACTAAAACTAAAATATTTTGCTAATCCTTGACATATAATATAAATTAATTAATGTAAATTATTATAATAAATATTATAAATATTATAAATTTGGAATTAAGGAATATGTCTGATATTAGAGGTTTTGTTTTAAATGTTAATAGCTTCCCAATTTTAAAGCAAAAATGCAACATAGCTTCTGTGTTAATACAATTATAACAAAATAACTGTAGCTAATTATAAATTTTCTCAATTATTCAATAATATTATGTACATACTTAATTATTCATATTACATATAATATATAGAATTTAATTGTTGAATACTCGATTCCAGTGGCGTCATTTGCAGTACGCAGGGTATACATTTGCGTACCTAAAATTCTAAATTGTAAATTTTGGCCCGCTCGGCCACATCACAATAATGTCAAATATGTCAAAAAAATAAATAAATAGTGTCCTGCTCAATCTTTATGCGTACCAAAAAAAAAATTAAAATGACGCCCCTGCTCGATTCAGTCTAATGCAATAAAAATTTCATAAATCTGGTTATAATTATACTCATAGCAGTTGTGGCCGTTGTGGGATAAAAATATATATTTACCTATGAATATATGTACTAAAATTACATATACAAACATTATGTAAATGTAATATATAAATCAAAATTTTGGAATTATTTTTAAACAGTTCATGTTTGTACTGTAGTAAACAGACTTAACAAAAAAAAAAATATTATTGTTTACAGCTCAAAGTATTTACTAATTTAGTATCTACTTAGTAGTTAGTAGATAGTTTGTATATGATTATTGTACTAAGTTGTAACAGTAACGATTCTAGGGTTTGGGGTGCTAAGGTTAAAGTCTCATATTTTTTATACTCCGTCCTGAAAGCAAGATCTTTTGTTTAGTCCTAAAAATGTATGTACTAATACTATTAGTGTATTCAAAAAGATGAACATGAGTGGCTACTTTAAAAACACACCTAAAATAAATTCTTTTATTTAAAAAAAATTAATTCTATCACATTCTATATTATAATTTTAGTAAACAATAAATACATAAAAACCTGGTTATCAATACTTATTATATAGGAAAAATTACTTGTCAATTGAAATGACGTGTCCAGCATTCCAGCCTCCAGTCTACTGAAAAATACATATTATTGTGTAAAGCAGCAGTTGCAGTTCCCAAACTTTTTAGATTTGCAGACCACCATGCAATTATGTAAAAAAATCTGAGGACCCCTAATGACTAATACCACACCTATTTACGTAATACGTATTTAGGTATAAAATATAAACTATTTTTCCAAAGGTAAAATGTGATGTTTATGTGCCCATAAGAAAAGATACAATTTTCATTTTTCCATAAGTCGCAATCTTTATATGGTATTCAGAAAAAAATCTCCTAACAACATGCATAAAAAAAAATCCAGTACTACCTAACAAAATACATTATTCGTTATTTAATTATGATTTACATAATTAAATATAATCATTTGGTACATTTATATGTATAATTGTAATTTGTATATAATTATAATATAAAACAATTTTGAGCTAAAAATTTAAAATAATTGTCATTTTTCATTTGCATTGTATAATTAAAAAAAAGTTAAAAAATTAAAAAAAAAAAGCTATACAAATGACAATTATAACATATAGATAAATCATAAGACATAAATGTATATGTAATAATTATATTTAATTATATAAATCATAATAGAATAACAAATAATGTAAGTATTTAATTGGTACGGGGCTTTTTTTCCTAGATTCCTTTATAGATGATTTCGAGTTTTCCATATTAATGGACTAAAAGCGTACCTATCATCGTTCTTTTCTGGATAATTATGGATTGCTCAACATATACGATATATCGCCGTGGACTGGGCGTATTTTCACCGTGAAGTTGTTTTCAGTGGGATGATAATACATCATGAAAAAATTGGTAGGTAGTCATTGTCTTTAGAATGTTATAAAGTGTTAAATCTGAATAATATTTTAATATAATGATTAAAGAATGTGAGTTACCTTAAACGTAGATAATAATCAATAATAAGCGACTGTTAGAAAGTTCAAAGTATGAATTTTATCAATCTATTTTTCTATTTCTGCATGTTTCTGTTATATAAAACTGTATTATAGAGCTACGACTGTTCCCTAAAGGCTAAAATGAAGGGTTTAAATATTTTAAGGTGAATCATTCAGTGAACTTTATAAAGATCCTATAATACTATAACAGGTGGCCATACGAACACAGTAAAAGATATGAGGAGACATACCAAAGATTCGTTGTCGTAGTATTCAAGGAAAAAACATTTCTATGGTGGTTACATGTCAAAATTTATGTTTTTGTGAAAATGCCGTATATTAAATGTTTATCCAATTGTGGAATTTTAGCCGGTATGTTATACACGATTTGAATAAAAATAAACCTCGGAAATTTAGTCCCCGAAAAAATAACCCCATATGTGATTTTGTAAGATTTTTAAATAATAGTAATTGTCTAATATTTAAAACTAAAATGTATATTCTAATAAATACGTGCGCAGTATATGAATATTTTATAAAATATTTAAATTTTTAAGTGAATTATGAGCATTTTCAAATATTTAATATTTGTCATACTTATAACACCTAAAAATTAAAATACCTATCATAAAAATCAAGTTATGACATAGGCGCCAGTGGCGCAACTAGGATTTTTTCAAGGGAGGTGTCCGCCAGTACATTATAAATATAAAAAAAGATTGAACATTTTTTTTTTCAATGGTTATTGAATATAATTAAATATAAATTTCCTATTACACGGTTCAAGGGGGGTGTCCAGACACCCAAAACACCCCCCTTAGTTGCGCCACTGATAGGCGCAAATAATGGGGTGCTTGGGGGTGCTGAAGCACCCCCAGATCAAAAACACCAAAAATGGAAAAAACATATGAAAAATAAAAATATTATTATTTAAAAAATAATGTTTATTTATCTGTTTATACTAGGTCATTATTTGATAAATGAATCACCTAAATATTAATATAGGTAATATACTTATAAGTTATATTATATACCTAATGTATTTATGAGGTATTACTGTTTGAATACTTAAATATTAATTTGCACTGTGCATATGTTTTTACAGTGCATTTAAGATTGGTTATAGTAATAATAAAATTGAAGTATGGTACTCGGGGGTGTGGGGGACGTAACCCCAAGGGTCTTTTTCATCTACATAATTTTAGCACCCCCAGTGTTTGGCCTCTAATTGCGCCTATGAGTTATGATTATAAAATAGGTATTAATATATAATTTTTTTATACATTTACGTTAATTTACGTTTTTTTTTATTAATATATATTGACGGTAATTGAAAAAATTAACTATTTGTTTAAAATTATTATATTATTGAAATTGTATTACACGTTTATTGTGAATTTTAGATTTTGAACGGAGTGATGAATGTATTGATTTTACAATGATGTGTGTTTCTTTTTTTTTGTGTTTGTGTACAACATGACAAGTCGAAATAATGCTTCAATTTCAAACTTTGGGGGTGGTTTCCGATGGAAAAGTGGATATCCTTGGTGCATTATAGAGGTGAAAAGTAAACATTTTTCAACTGTTTTCAAAAAAATCGAGAAAAACAAAAAAAAAAGTGACAAAAAAACGGAAATTTTTAAGCAAAACCACTTTTCGACAAAATCGATTTTTTTTTATTTTGCTATAACTCAAAAACTAATCGATTTAAATATTTGAAAATTTCACAAAATGTTTATATTAGCTTTCTCCATACACAGTTAAATTTTCAAAGTATTTTGACTTTTTTTGAGCTATTTATAGACAATTGAAATTTTCAATTTTTTTAAATAACGATAAAATTTTTTTGGCCGGCCAGAAAATCTTGAAAATTTAATACAAGGTTTCTTATAAGTTGTTCTTAAAGTGATAAAAAAAAATCCGAAATCGTTAGTCACAATTTTTTTTTATAAATGCTTTAAGTTCGAATTTATACGAAATATGTCAAAATTGCGAAAATTTGCAAAAAACTTTGTGGTTGAAAAATCCTAAAATTGTTTTCTTTCATAACTAAGTTTTGAAAATTTGGTACAAAGTTTCTCATAAGTTTTTCTTCAACTATCTGAAAAAAAACTCTACCGGATTCAGATAAAAAATTTTTATGAGTGTTTGAAATTTAAATTTTTACAAAACCGCGTTAAATAACGGTTTAGCCTTAAACGATTTTTGCTATTTGTATTTATCCAAAAAGTATAAGTTGTAGTAACTTGAAAATTTTATCAGTTGTTTATATTGGAATTTTCTTTACGTGATATGATTTTCAAAATATTTTGACTTTTTTTTGAGCTATTAATAGGCATTTGAAATAATCAATTTAAAATGTTGATAAAAAAAATTTAGCTAGGCAAAATTACTTGAAAATTTAATAGAAGGGTCTACATAACTTGTTCTAACTCTCATTTAAAAATTATACAAATACATAGGCACAATTTTTTTTTATTAGCATTTTAGCATTTGAAATTCAAATATTGACAAAAATTCGTCAAAGTCATGAATATTTTTCACTATTTGGTAGTTAAAAATTTATTAATATTTTACTATCAAAAGCTAAGAATTGAAAATTTAATACGATGCTGTCCATAAGTTAAGCTTACAATAATTATAAAATAGTTTGATGATTATTTAATTTAAAAAATTTTAGGAGTGTTTAAAGTTTTAATTTTAATTTGAAATCAAAAATACACGTGTAAAATAACGTTTTACTAAAAAATAATTTTCGATTTTTGTTATTTTTAAAAAATTACTAAACGTAAGATCTTGAAACTTTTACTTAAATGTTTGAATTTGTTTTAAAATAGAATATATGACAATATTTAAGTATAATATACCCTAGACTGACAAATCATCTCCATTCAGAATCGTTTTTCGTATACAATGATACCTATTTTTGCATTCAAATTTAACCTACCCTAGTCTGAGGTCCACCCCACTTAGGGGGTTAATGTACAGCAGAGCGATACTCATTTACCACCTTTTTTTATTTATATGTATATTATTGACCGTAATTGAAAATATTGACTATTAGAATTTATAAAATATTCATATACACATATTTATTAGAATATACGTTTTAGTTTTAAATATTATACAATTATTATTATTTAAAATCTTACAAAATCGCATATTTTCGGTGACTAAATTTCCGGGGTTATTTTTTCGGGGATTTTTTTTTCGCGGTACCGTTATACACACCACTACACCACAAAAATGATAGTCTTGGGCGCTTGGCGTATCTGATGAGTGATTACGTAGATATTGTTATAATACTCATGACTAAATAAATTATTAAATATATTATATAATATACAATACCTATATAACTATATCTATACATTTTTGTTTTTTATTGCTTATTATTTTAACATATTATTTCTTCAGTGATTGATTTGGGGGGACGTGGGGGTACTGAGTATAGGTACCTCAACTAAATTTTTGGATACGCTAGCGTACCCTTACTTAACCATAAAGGGTGGTGTGGGGTGACCCCTCCACCGCCACGGTTATGTGAGTTTTATTAAAATGCTAGGGACGCTACTTTTTTAAAAGTAGCTAGAATACCTTTACTACTTTTACTTTATTTTCAACATAGGCGCCCGGAAGGGGGGCAAGCAGGGGCATTTGCCCTCCCCCCTGGCTTTTCAAAAATGTGTTTTAAATTGAATGTTTTAAGATAAATTACTATTTATTATAAAACAAATCCTAACATTGCCCCCTCCTAGAAAAATTTCTGCGGGCGCCTATGATTTCCAAGTCAACCACTGTAATTTTTCTAAACTAAAAAATATTAATTAGTTCTGGTTTCACTAAAAACTTCTTTATGTTATTTAAGTTATTCTATTACACATTGAATGGAAAAAAATCCAAAATACATACAATTCTTAGTATTTTAAACTCAAAAATACGATTTTTTGAAAATCAAGAATTTTTAAATTTTTTGACCATCACCTCCTAGTTCCAAGGTAAGTTTAACCAACTTTTTGTGCAAAAATACACATATTGAAAAAATAAAATCCAAAATATCGCTTGAAAGCTAAACTGCATTTGTTCCCAACGATGTAGAGAAGATATCGTGGTTATTACTTTTTCCAATTTATTTATTTATTTTAATTTAAAATTATTGGGTATTAATTATTTTCAGTCATATTCTTTGGCATATTATGTGGTCATATTATGCATACTGTTTTTGAAGGTGACGATATGGGAATTCCGTTTTACCAATTCGGCCACACTGTATGATACAATCTTTTATCAACCTGTTTTTTACATTTATTTACAACCTCAGTAACTCGTTTGCGACTTAGCGTAGCGTTCGTGTAACTTGTTGCCATTAATGTATCCTCCAGTAAAGTTTTATATTTAATTTAAAAAGTTCTTTCGATTTAATTGAAAGTGCTATACACATATACACATCGGAAATTATTATTGTATTTAACTGTTTTTATTTTATGTGAAGAATGTCGAGTTTTAAGCAAACGCCATTAACCTGTAGCGGACACACCAGGCCAGTCGTACACTTGGATTTCAGCGACAACACCGACTATGGATATTTTTTAATATCTGCGTGCAAAGGTAAAATCCTTTGGCGCTGTGTGCATTTAATGTGTTTATTTATTTGTTTTTATCGTTGATTCAGATGGAAAACCCATGTTGAGACAAGGAGATACTGGTGATTGGATTGGTACATTTGAAGGCCACAAAGGTGCCGTTTGGGGGGTAGCCTTGAACAAAGAAGCGACAGTAGCTGCAAGTGGTGCTGCAGATTTTGAAGCTAAGGTATGAATACTATTTTTTTAATGAAATAAATAACTAGTTTCAGCCTTGAGTTTAACTTCCTTGTGTGTTATTGTTTATTTGCTTCCTAGATTATTGTATATGGACATTGTTTCATTATTTATTTAAAAATAATGATAGTTCTAAACAAAAATCAATTCATTTTTTTTTTTATTAAAATATAAGTAATTACTCAGGTAGTAACGATAATTATATTTGTACTTAAATTATATTTATATACTATTAATATTTAATATCAGTATATCGAACATTTTGATAATATCTAGTATATAAATAATAAGATATCCATCTGTGATTAATAACATATTTGTTAGTTTATTTGGACTAAAAGGTATTAAGACTATAAATATTATAGCATTAATCTTTTTTTCAATATCTACAGTCAATACCTCTTAAACATATTTATTATTTTAACTACTCAGTTGATTATTGAATAATAATGTACGTACATTAGTTCTTAAGAAAACTGACATAAGATTACCTAAAAAATATTTCTAAACCTTATTTAATCCTTCTTGTTAAATACACGTAGATAGTACATACTTATCATGTTGATGGTTATAAATAATATCGTGCCTCTTAAATATACAATTTAATAAATACTTAGCGTCTTAGCCAGGAATTTTTAATATACTAACTCAATTATAATTGTGGTATCTTCATATCTCCTACTACCTACCTTTATATCATCTAAAATTCCATAAAATATATCTTGAGAACTGACTAGTTTAAGCCACTTAAAAATACCAACGTAATATTCTCATCCATCACCCATAATTAGTATTTTATATAGTGTAGGTTAATAGTTATCTTCCATAAAATTCTCAAATAGATAATAATGATAGACAACATCAAAATACAAAAGTACTTATTAAACATACTTAAAAAGAAAAAATTTAAAAGGTTATTCATTAATACAAATAAACATTTTTAAAATTGCAATTATAATTTATAATACTTATGCTTTATTTTAGTGTTATTAATAATCATTTGAGAAGTAAATTAAGAAGATATACCTAGATGTTATTATTCAAAATGCGAATAGAAATAGAAATAACAATTATAATATATTAAAGAGATTTGACAAAAACATTTTTTTGTTTAGGCCTCATTTATTTATTATTTTTATTTCTAAACTCCAACAAAAATTACTTATCAACCCCTGGTTTATAAGATAGAATGGTATAAAATAAATAAAAAATATTGGCATTAAAAATGTATTTATTATTTGCCATGATAAAACTTATAAAAAACTTCATGGCTTGGGGTTAATATAATGTTAAAATCATTGAAAATATAAATTAGTTTCTTTATTTTCAAATAATTTAACTAAATTTTTTTAGTTGATTTTAAATTTAACTATTGAATTTTCTAGGAAAATATCTTTATTTTGTTTAATTGTTAAAACAATTATAAAATAAGTTATAAATCGCCAAATAAAATTACATCTTTTTAAATACTAAACATTTGTAAATTTCTAACCTTAATTTTTTAAGCTTTTTGGTTTTTAAATACTTGTTGGTTTTCTAACAAATGAAATAAAAAATGGTATTGATTATCGAAACCAATGGGATACTAGTATTCAATTAAAATTTGTTTTTCCATAATCCTGGGTTATTAGAGTATTACTATATTTCATTTTATGGTATATTAAAACAAAAATAACGTAAAAAAAGGCTCTAGCCTGTATGTATCAAATTAATATAATTTAATCAGTGATTTTAAGTTTGACAATAACAATTTAAAAATACATTGAAAATGCAATGGTTTATTTAAAATTAATACTAACAAAAATGATTAGTTACAAAAAAATGACTCTTTAATTTGTTTCAGAATTATAAGATTTTTCTGTTCTTTTACCTCGTATTTTACTAAATGATAATTTTATAAATATTGGTAAATTCACTGTAAAATGTATTATATTTTTATAGCATATTTTACTATTTTATATTATATAACAGCGGTTCCTAACATTTTTAGTTGTGCAGATCACAAATTTTGTAAAAAAAATCTTTGAGGCCTATTAAATGACACATTAATAGCACACCTATACATATACATATAATATATAATATTATTTAAAATATACATATTAATATTATCAATATTAAATGGGCCACTGCCCAGTTACAGTAATATAGAATATTTACTTAAATATTATTGATTGTACTGGTTAAAGATTTGGGATATCTTAGTTTCCAGTATCAATATATTATAAAAATAGCATTTAGTTAAAGGATGTTTGAGATATAGAAGGGTACCGCAACTGTTATAGAAAGGCTGTTCTTCAGAACTTGCTGATTGACAGTTTTAATTTTTTTATTTAAAGCAGAAATAACTAATTTGTAGTTAATGTATTTTTTCTTATTCAAGAAGATACTATAATATCTATAGATATCAACATAAACTTCATACACTGCGGTTAAGAGAACGCTATACGTTGTCTTTTACAAGTGTAAAACATAGCGAAAACTTTTTTGCGCGAGATAGAACCAATTAGGCTATAGTCATAACCAGGGTTCGGGACTTATAGCATTTGCATATCCATCATAGGTGATGTAAAACATAGCAGAGTGATCTACAAATACGTTTTGTAGTACAGAGAATTAAAATATAAAATTTTATTTTGCATATTTTTGCATATTTTAAAGGTTTTTGCATATTTTTTGCTTATTCGACAATTTTTTATGATTGATGGTTAATATAATTGTTCAAAATGTATGATATTGAATCGAAATTATGTAATTTACACGGACCGTATGGAATTACAGTGTCAAAAAAACTTGATCAAGTATTAATAAAAAACAAGGGTTTAAATAGTTTAAGACAAATATGTAAAATTATCATTGGAGCCCGGAGGAGAGTCTATGGACCTTCGTTCATTAGCAGAATATCTAACATGTAATGATTTGTTATTTTTCAAGTATGCTCCCATTACTTCCGTCGACGTGGAATTTTCATTTTCGGCATATAAGTGTATTCTAGCTATTAATAGAAGAGCCTTCCAGTTCGAAAACACCTAATAGTTCAATGCAATTAATATATTATAATTACCTATTTCTTAATATAAATTATATCAAATAAATCTTTTTTTGTTAATGGTTTTTAATTTTTTTTTTAAATTTTTAAGTTTATTGGGTCATATATAAGCGCATATTTTAGTGCTTTTTAGTGCTATAAGTCCCAAACCCTGGTCATAACACTCATAAAGTCATAACTATGAAACAAAAAATTTTACTGTAAAATATTGTTTTTATTGATAATTATGAAAAAAGTAATTCCAAGATCAAAAATAATGAATTTTAAAACAATAAGAATTTTTTTTTGTACCAGTGATATAAAGATATAAAAAAATATATATTACAGATAATATAGACAAATTTTATATAAATTTGAAGTTGTAACTATCACTAAAGCCTAAGTGATTTTTTCCTACACAAAACATTTTTTTTTTTTTTTTACATCTATAAGACAAAAACAACACATATGGGTATAGCGTCCTCTTAACTGCATTTTATGACGTTTATGTTGATGATATCTATAGACATATGTCTTTTTCTTTTTTTTTTATAGCGAGGAGGTTATTTTATTAATTAATTATAAAGTTAAGTGTATAATATTTTTTAACTGTGTTTGGGGTTTGATAAACATTATATTTATACCGTTTCATTGATTTTTATATTTAATGCTAAATACCTAAAGTATTTTCTACATAAAAAAATTTAAAGTTCAGAAGAAATATTCTTAGATGTGATTTAATATATTATCTAAAAATTAATGTATAAATAAAATTAATGTTGTTTTAGATCAATATTATTTCATATTAGTAGTCTGTTCATGCAAGGTATTTCTTATTCATCAAGGATAAATGTTTGTAGAACAGGATATAATTTTGTTTATTTTAATAACATACAATACTTTTATTATTTTATGACTTAAATAATTTATATAACAGTAAACAACTAATAATAAATTCAGGTTTTTATTAAATAGATTCCAAACCTTGATTTTATTTTATTATGAAATTACATAATTTTTACAATGAAAGAATAAATTATTAAGTTATTTTTAAATAGATTACTTGAAGTAAGTGTTTATACATGCATTAAATGCATACAATAATACATTAAGTCCTCGTTTTTAACTTTGAGGTTAGATTCTTGGAAAACACAACGTTTACCGAAAAAACGTGAAATACTTTTTATATATACTTTATTATAATGGGTTCCTGTCAATAAATAAAAATGTATTTATGTATTATTATAGTTATTATAACTACACAATTTTATTATTTTATTTATACATTATTAATTGTTTGTATTAAATTACATATTACTTACAATAAATTAAAATATTACCTATGTATGATAGGTATGGCAATAATAACAATAACATTATTATCTGAAAAAGGTCGAAAAAACTAAATTACTTTATATAAAATATATATAAACATAACAAAAATTTGATGAACACATGTATCACAAACAATGTTATACTGAAATCTTTACAGTGTTAAACAAAATATAAGGACTTAAACTGTTACGACGCAATAGCGAAAAAACGTTAAATTAGGTTACGTTAAATAAGGATTTACTGTATATGTATATAATTTACATGTTATATAACAAAGTTTTAAGTTATGAAATAATATTTAAATATCTTACGGCAAAGGCATTATCTATATCTGGGTGGTTCAACTTTTTGTTACTAATAGGTCAATTTACACGTCTATCTATGTATATGAACACTGAAACAATAAAAGAAAAAAAATATTATCCATATTATATTATATTACAATAATATTATTCAATATACATTATACAAGTTATCAAATTATAGATTAATATTAAAATATAATTATGTTAATTAAGGGGTAACTTAAATGTATTTAGAATTTGGAATTTAGATAATTAATGCGCTAATTAGCATTGTTTTGCAAAAGCCAATTTTTGCTGTTTTTACTGCAGTATCTTCTAGGTGATGGAAAAGGACTTTGAAGGTAGAACAACCTGATCTAAACCATAATCATTTTTTAGATTCTGAACGGAGTGATGAATGTATTGATTTTACAATGATGTGTGTTTTTTTTTTTTTTTTTTTTATTTTTTTATTTTTGTGTCTGACGACAACATTTGGAGCAGTAAAAATGCTTCGATTTTGGACTTCAGCCCCTCTTTGAAAAGGAAATCGAATCTAGTTGGTACTTTGGGGGTCAAAAGTTAAAATTTTTCAATATTTTTTAAATGAGTCAGGAAAAACCCTAAAAAAATGACGGGAAAACGGGATTTTTTACGCAAAACCAGTTTTCGACAAAATCGAATTTTATATTTTGCTATAACTCAAAAACTAATAGATGTAAATACTTGAAATTTTCACCAAATGTTTATATTAGCGTTCTTCATACACAGTTAAATTTTCAAAGAATTTAGACTTTTTTTGAGATATTTATAGACAATTGAAATTTTAAATTTTTTTTAGTATTTTTTTTTTAAATAACGATAAAAATTTTTTGGCCGGCCAGAAAATCTTGAAAATTTAATACAAGGTTTCTTATAAGTTGTTCTTAAAGTGATAAAAAAAAATCCGAAATTGTTAGTCACAATTTTTTTTTATAAATGCTTAAAGTTCGAATTTTTACGAAATATGTCAAAATTGCGAAAATTGGCAAGTAATTTTGTGGTTGAAAAATCGTAAAAATTTTTTCTTTTATAACTAAGTTTTGAAAATTTGATACAAGGTTCTCCATACATTTTTCTTCAATTATCTGTAAAAAAAACTCTACCAGACTAAGACAAAAAATTTTTATGAGTGTTTGAAATTTAAATTTTTACAAAACCGCGTTAAATAACGGTTTAGCCTCAAACGATTTTTTATATTTGTTGTTATTCAAACAGTATAAGTCGTAAATACTTGAAAATTTTACCAGTTATTTAGATTGCCATTTTCTTTACGTGATTTGATTTTCAAAACATTTTGACTTTTTTTGAGCTATTTATGGACAATTGAAATTTTCAAATTTTTTTTATTTTTTTTTTATAAATGTTGATAAAAAAAATTTAGGTGGGACAAATTACTTGAAAATTTAATTGAAGGGTCTCCATAACTTGTTCTAACTCTCATTCAAAAATTATAAAAATACATAGGCACAATTTTTTTTTATTAGCATTTGAAGTTCAAATATTGACAAAAATTCGTCAAAATCATGAATATTTTTCACTATTTGGTAGTAAAAAATTTATAAATATTTTACTATCAATAGCTAAGAATTGAAAATTTAATACTATGCTGTCCATAAGTTAAGCTTAGAATAATTATAAAAAAGTTTGAGGATTATTCAATTAAAAAAATTTTACGAGTGTTTAAAGTTTTAATTTTAATTTGAAATCAAAAATACACGTGTAAAATAACGTTTTACTAATAAATAATTTTCGATTTTTTTATAATATATCCTAGACTGACAAATCATCTCCGTTCAGAATCGTTTTTCGTATACAATGATACCTATCATTGCATTCAAATTTAACCTACTATAGTCCGAGGTCCACCCCACCCCCTAATGTACAGCAGAGCGATACTCACTTACCCGCTTTTTTTTTTTTTTTTTTATCAAATTTAATTTCAAAAATCTAAATTTACATAAAAAATAGTTTATCTATTTATTAAATTATAACTTGGCCATCAGAAATCAATGATTGCACTTGTTTTGCCTTGTTGTTCTTAAGGCAAGATTATTATGCATTATTAATTTATATTTCAAATCAATAAAAAATCATACATTTATAAAATGATCTAAAGTTCATATTCTGAAATGTTATAAAAAAAATATTAAAAAATATACAAATTATATTTAAATAATTAATAAGTTTTCCATGTTCTTTTATATTTTCTTCATACTTTAAACATTTTAAAAAGTACTTATGATGTAAGACAACTAAATTTTGCAATTAAAATCACAAAATTTACTGTCTACAATTTTTTTTTTTTAAATTTATTATAAGGTAATTTATGTCTTTCTTTTAAATCCAAAAATCTGATTTATCATTAAAAAAAAAAAAAAAATTAATTATCTTATTATACAGTTATTTGTAAAATATAATTACAATTAGGTATTAAGTTATCTGTTTTTTGATTTTCAAGCTGTTTAGTGTTTAGTCCTATTGTGTATGAAGTATAAACATTTGTATTTATTTAAATAATTATTTTTTATAATTTTATATTTTTTTATTCAATTTAATGCATTAAAAATGGAAATAATAATCATATTCTGGTATACTATTTATATCTGATTTCCTGATGAATGAATTGAAAATAACTTAAAATAATATTAGTTTATTTTTTTATATTTTTGTAGTTATTATTTTCAGAAGAAATGTATACATTATTATCTATATTATCTCTGGTGCATAATCTACAGTTATAAGCTTAAAATGCAAATAACATAGTAAAGTGGGTATAACATATTATTATGTAAGGCAGATTAAGTTATTGCAATAAAAAAAACATTACATTATTTATTTATTTCAATAGAATAATTCTCCAACACTAAGAATACTCGTGTGGTGGCCCACAAAGACTTATCTAATAAATGTTTTTCTTAATATTAGTATGATATTTACATGAATATAGAAAAACAAACTATTACAATTATCAACATGATAAACAAACAGTTAAAATAATATAGCATTAAACATTAGTATTAAATACTAAAATTATAATAATATTTTCATGTAGTTCACTGTTGCATTAACCATTTATTTAAGGATATCTTTAAGTTCAGGAATTGATTGACTATAAGAATAAGCAATCTAATGATTAATCGTGGATTAATTATCATTTTATTAATATTAAAAAATATTTGTAAACATATATTGCAATTAAAATCTAAACTACCCATAAATTAAATCTTTTGAGTATAATATTGCTCATTGAAAAATATTTTGAATTTGAAAATATAAACTTAAAGAAATCTATCTACAAAATATATAAAAACAAGTTACAAATAAAATATTTTAATTGAAAATCAGCGATACATCTTGTAACTAAACATAAAAAATGAAAGTACAAAATTATTTTCTTTAAACTTTATGAACTATGGGTAAAACTTTGTTAATAAAAATTGTTTAAAAAATAATACATATCAATTATATTTTTTATTTTATACCCATGAATAATTATTGTTATCTGTTATCATTTAAATATAATTTCTTAGTCATTAAATTATTTAATCATAGATGTAATCTTAAAATAATACATTACTTTAATAAACATTAAAATTAAAACTAATAAAACATTTTAAGTATATATTTTTGTAAGTTATATCTAAGTTATAAATAATAACTATTAAATACATTGTATAAGAACTAAGTATGCTTATTAGATAAGTTGCATTAATATAAATATTGTCTATTATGATTTGTATATTTTGCAATTAATATATTTTAAATTTTCAGATTTGGGATGCAAAAACTGGTGGTGAAGTACAATCTTTTCAACATAAACACATTGTAAAAAGTGTAAATTTCTCAAGAGACAGTGTTTTCCTTGCAACTGGCTCCAATGAAAAATTGCTCAGAATATTTGATCTCAACAAATCAGCTGGTTAGTATTCTATACAGGAAAAGTTATATAAGTTTTAATGAACATTATTTATTAGAACAAAATTAATTATATATATTATTTATATATGGGCATATGAGTTTTAGTGACAATATTATACCTTTGTTATTTTTTCTAATATAGTACTATCCAGTCTTATCAGGAACTGTTTTCTCATGCATTTAAACAACACTATTATCTGTATACGTGATTTTTATTCAAGGCCCTCCACTTCTAATGTTTGTAACAGTAGCTTAAGCCAATAAACTTTACATGGTCGATCTGTCACTGGCCTATTGGCCTTGGATTATTTTATAACATCGAGCTGTTTTCATATCCCACCCCAACCTAAATAATATAATAGTTTTATGAAAATAGGAGTAGTTATATAGAGTTTGAGGTAGGTAATTGTTATATATTTCTTTTCCCTAAGGCTTTTATATATTACTTATTAAAAAAGAATTTGTTTTTTATTCCAATACACATTTAATTATGAAAAGAAAAAATTTAATTTTTAAATTTTTTAGATTAGGAGGTAGTAACATCATATTACATTTGAAAGTGATTTTTAATTATTGGATTGCATTTTGAAATATTATGGGAGTATGGTAATTTTGTATTCAATTTTAAAATGCGGATATTTTACAGTCTTAAATTGTAATATAATATTATACTATGTATTAAAATTAATTTAAACATGTACAATTTGTACTTAATTAGCTTTTTCAGAAATAACATTTCAAATTTAGAATAGGTCATTTAAATAAATACACAATACAAATTTAAAATCTTTTGAGATTTAGATTCTAATTTATCAATATGTTGTGATAATTTTCTCAAATTTTCAAAATGTTTTATTTCTGGTAATAAAATGACTTATGTTGATTTATGAGATATACATTAAATTCTTACAATATATCTTCAGACAAAAATAGACTGTAAAACAATTAGTTTCTAAAAAATCTAAATAAAATTATAGTAAATTTTATTATATTTATAATCATGGATAAAAAAAAAAGATAGTTTATACTATGTATACATTATTGATTTAATATTATTGACAAGAGCCAAGAGAAAAATAGTTAATTAATTTATATTATATTATTAAAATTATGGCTATGAATTTACGATTAAATTAATTTTTTTAAATTAGTGAAATAGAAATAACCTATTTTTCTTGTTTATAGTACATGTCTTTGTATTATGTCTTAGGTATCTAGTAGGAAGATCTTTCATGATTTTTTAAACTGCCAGATTTCAATAATTTTTTGTTTGGAAGATGAAACATTAAACTTTATTACACCATACATTGATTTAAAATCTCTATTTTTAAAAATGGTATATTTAGTGTTTAGTATTTTAAATTAATTCAAAAATGGTAATCAAATGCAACTTGAAAAAAGTTTTCCAATATCAATTAACGTATAACTTATCATTGGGTATGTTAAGTTTAAGTTAAATTTTACAAAAAAAAAAGATTCAGATTTTTAATTTATTTATTACAATTATATTATTATATTATTTATACAATTAGTAATTGATTTCTTTATAGTAAAACCCATAATTTTTCATATAAATAAATAACCAATACGCTAAAATTTGAACTTGAAATGTTAATAGAAAAATATTGTGTTTAATTATTTTGAAATTTGTAGGTTTCAATAAAAATTACTTAAAAAAATAACTAAAAAAGTAAAAAAAAATTAGGGTATAACATGCTGCTTAAAACCGTTTATTTTACTGTGTAAGGTTTAACACAAAAACACGGAATTCCTCAATAAATGTAATGAATGAAAAGGTGCTATGAATATTAAAATACATATTGAGATTTTATAAGCATTTTTAAGGTTTTATAATATATTTAATTTCTTAATAGTTATACATATTCAAATAAATATAACAACACCCCATAGATATATTGTATATAAAAATATTTTTATATGGTATATTTTATTGTAACACAAATTGTTTAGTTATTATTATAGTAGAATTATTTAAATGATTTTTATAGAAGCTGTTACTACATTCAACGGGCATACATCTGGTATAAAACATGTCATGTTCTTTCAAAATGATAGAAGAATAATTTCATGTGCTGACGACAAGACAGTTAGAATTTGGGATCCCCTGTCTGGACAAGTACGTAAAAAAGGTCTTTAAGTGCGTTATTTTTATTTTTTGTTGAAATATCTATATTTGTTATTTTATTTAGGAAATTCACAAGATGGAGTTCAGTGCTATTCCAACCAGCTTAGAAGTGTCTAGAGACGAATCTATTGTGACAATCGCACATGGAAATTGTGTCAGTTTTTGGAACGCTGAAAGGTAATAATTATTCCAGTTTTTATAGTTTAAATAGCATTAAGTTTAATAAATATTTATGGTCATCTAGTTTATCAAAAGTCAATGAAGTCACTGTACCGACACTTGTGAACACGGCATCATTGCACAGGGATAAGACTATGTTTGTGTGTGGGGGGGAAGATCTTAAGATGTATAAATTTGATTATACCACCGGAAAAGAAATTGGTAAGGGCGATGATTATGACTGATAACTAAGTGTAAACACTAAACATATGTATAATTAATTTTATTTTTAGAATCATTCAAAGGTCACTTTGGGCCTGTACACTGTGTCCGTTTCTCACCAGATGGTGAGCTATATGCTTCTGGCTCTGAAGATGGAACTCTACGTTTATGGCAGACAACCATTGGAAAGACATATGGCCTGTGGAAGTGTGTAGACAAAGTTGGCTCACCTCAAGATTTACACCAACAAGAAATAACAGCCATCTAATGTTTTAAATTAAATGCAGCATACACTTCATCCAAAGCCAATTTTTATTTATGTTATTGAAAATGTAATTTTCGTTTTTACAAATCACATAATGAATGACCAAAACACATTACCAGTTAAAAAAAAATATTTATCATTCTAAAATCTAATTCAATTAATATTTTCAAATCAATAGCAGTTGATGATTATATTTTCAACTTTTAATTATTTAAAAAGAATCATATACTTGGTAAAACATGATAATATTGCTTATCAATTGTGTACCCTAACATAAAATATTTTTCTCATTATGAATTAAATATACCACAAGATTTAATTTTTTTCATTCACACATTTATGTGCTGTAATTTAAAATTAATAAATCTTTTGCCCTTTTGACATTAAAACATAACATATTAGAATACTTTGTGTTTCCAACTGCAATGTTAATGTCGTATTATGTAAAATTACCAAGTTAAAAAAAAAATCAACTAAAAGCTAAGCTGATTTTACTATCATTTTACTGTGGGATACGAAAATGTTTGTAATTATATTTATTTCCAAACAAATTGTTAAAAATTGTAATTATTGTGAAATATTGTTATTTACTTACTATTGCTTGGAACAAGACTGTATCTACTGTGTTCCAATTTTATGAATACAGATTATGTCTAATATGCGGTTTAAGTTATTTTCCAAGTAACTAAAATTTTTTACAACTTGATAATAATTTTTTATTTATTAATATATTTATTTATACCGCAAGACTTAAGATCTTAATATTATGAGAAAGGACTTGAAATAAACAATTTATTTATGTTTTTCAAAAATGTATTTTATTATCTAGTACATCAATTCTTCTTTTTCAGCAATCTAAATCTATACTTTTTATTTTACATTATCCACTTGACAATCCAATAGTTTCGTTTACCTAAAATTAAAAAAATAGATAACACATTAATTCTGAAATAATTTTTTGATGATGCGAAACATCAAGAAGGTAAAATATTATGATAATAAATACAGTTCATATTGCATTACGTATTAGATTCTTCAATAAAAGTTTAAAACTTAATTTTATTTTAAAAATTATAAATTTTGGATACATTACCATATACTAAAATAATTTATTATACAAGAAGACATTTTTTTTTTTAGTATTTTGTGTTGTACAGGGTGTCCTGTGAGGATTTACTCATAGCGATATCCCCTGAAATAATGAAGATATCATAATTCTGGTTTTTAATAAGATTCACAGAGACAAATACTACATATATTTCATGTTATAATTTATTTTTATGTTTTGGTAAAAAAGCTAAAAAATATATCTTTTATTTAATTATTTTCAAAAATATAGAATCGTTTTTTAGAGTTATTTTTTCTGAAACTATTGACGTTTCAACATTATAATTTCATTAATCTCCTGATTTTTAATAATTTTACTGATTACAAGAAAAGGTCGTACTAGCACGTGGGCTACATGTTTGGTACAATGATACCACTATCGTAATAAATAATTTGCAGTTTATTTCAAAAATAGAAAAAAGATTAATGAAATTAAAATGTTGAAATGTCAATATTTTCAGAAAAATGAACTCTGCAAAATAGCCATCTTTAATTATTTTGAAAATAACTAAATAAAAAATTATATTTTTTTAACTTTTTTACAAAAACATTAAAATAAATTAAAACATGAAATATTTGTAATTTTTGTCCCTGTGAATCTTATTAAAAACCAGAATTATGTTTCTATTATATCAGGAGATTTCATAGTGGGTAAATCCTCACAGGAATCTTTTTCACTAATCAATTTTTGAACATAAAATACAACAAATGTTAGGTCATATTTTATAAATATTTTTACTAACCAACTCTCACTATAGAAATGTTATTCGGTAAAATGTGTATAGACAAAGTAATAATTTCATCTATATTGGTTATTCTCTGGTGATTAATATAAAATCCACCGGCTAAAATTATTCGATAAGCATCCCCTGAAAATAAAAAACATAATAAATTTTAATTATTATTTTATTAATTTTAAACAATCAATTTAGAATATTACTCTCTGTTAAAAAACATTTTGCTTTCATTGCCATTTTCAATACAGTTATGCCAGGTTCGAGCATTAATTCAACAACAGTTGCACCATTAAATATTTTTAAAATATCATTAACACTTAATGTGCTAAGGGTTTCAATGCTGTTATCATATAATGCTGATGTAGCTACTAATGCTTCTTGAAGACCCGCTTCTAAAAATATACAGATATAATAAATTAAAAGAAATTAAAAATTCCTATCATTCTATAATTTTTACCTCCATGCACTAATGTGGTAACTTGACGTGCCAATGATTCATGAGGAATTCGTTTATCGGGTGTTTCCTGAAATACAATTTTTTTAAACAAATTTTTGATATTTTATTATTATTTACTTTATGTTTTCTCATCAGTTCAGCTATTTCAGGTAGTGAAAGGAATGTAAACATTTTTAACAGTTTTTCTACATCAGCATCTATTGTGCGTATCATAAACTGGTATAGTTCAAAAGGTGAAGTTCGATCTGAATTCAGCCATACAGCATTTTGAGCTGATTTACCATACTTGTCACCAGAGTCTGTAGTTATTAGTGGTACTGTAAGTCCTGTAAATAAAATATATCTATAAAAATAAATATTTTACACTCATAAATAACATAGTTTAGTTTTATATCGATTCAGAGCTAGAAAATTTGAAACTATTATATATACTCTTCCACCATACAATAAATTATTAAATGTTAAAAGATATATTTATTTCATTTATGAAAATAAATTTTTTAAATTACGTTAATTTTAATATCACACACATAAAAACATAATAGTACACAATAACAATTAAAATACAACAATATAAAAATTGGTTACTTAATGGTTAAATAATAAATATAAATTAAAATGACAATGAGAATAATTTATAACAATTTTAACTAACAAAAAGCAATTATGGTTTACCATAAACTTTGGCATTTTTTTTCCGACTAATTAGTTCTTGACCAGACATAATGTTACCCATTTGATCATTTCCTCCTATCTAAAAATAAAAATAAAGATATTATTTTATACAATTTTAAAATGGTCATATTGTCATACTTGTACTTACTTGAAATGAACATTTGTATTCATTAAACAAATGTAGCCAATCATAAGCTTGAAAAGCCTGGTAAGTAAACTCTGTAAAACTCATACCACTACCAGATAAACGAGTCTTAACACTGTCCCTTGACAACATGGTACCCATTCTGAAATTTCGACCAATATTGTTCATAAAATCAATGACACCAATCCCTTCATACCATTCCATGTTATTGACTATACTAAAAAACATCAAATTATCATAACCAATCATACTAAATGAATAAATGTTTATTATTTAATATTTTTTTTTTTATAAAATATCTAATATATATCACTTATTACTTAAATTGTGCACAGTTTTAACTATAAATTTTAAAATATTGTAATGAAAAAATCTAGCCAAGCAACAAAAATACCTCAAAATGCTCACATTGGTTCTGGCAGAGGATCTTTTTGTTTCCAAAAGTATTTGGCATGATTGTCAAATATGGTTTGTAAACTACAGGTAATGCCTTTAATATTATGAGACAGCATCTGTAAAGACTGTTTATCTCGATCCTTTGATTTTCCACTTGGATCACCTATTTGGGCTGTAGCTCCACCAATCTATAAATTGTAATATAACTCTGAACAATTTATAAAACCGTCTATAAACAAAATAATTAATGACTGACCAATGCTATAACTTTATGATTAGCACGCTGCCAATGCAATAGGTTTATAATGACAAGTAAGTTTCCTATATGTAAACTGTCCGCTGTTGGGTCAAATCCAGCATAAACACATTGGTTTTTTTTTTTCAGTAAATCAATTATTTCATTGCTGAAATATAATAAGGATACATTAATTACTAAAAGACAGAATTCAGTACATACAATGACATTCAGTGATTATAATTTTGAAAATCTAATGCTTTAAAAATCATCAACAGACATTTAATTCTTTAATTGATTATTACCTAGAATTATCAGGAAACATATTTTGTAAGATTTGTCGTTCATATAATTTCAACACGTTCCTGTTAGAGTAGAATCGTTGGAGACGATGATGGCTGTATAAAACGTCATAAGTGCGGCCGACGACGACCAAAAAATTGCGCTTGGACAACAGACAACGGCACATTTTTTGAAAGAATTTAAAACGACAATGGATTTCTTAAACATACGATTTGGAAATCGTAGTAATCGTACGAAGTAACAAAACGGTAAATAGATTATTCTATTATCATTATTATCACCATTAATTTGCCGACAGATAATAGTAAAGATACCGTGAACCACGGATAATATAATAAACTTAACGCACAACCACGATTAAAGATAATACTGTTTAGACGACGAGTGCGTCGAGTAGAGATAATTGATTTTTTGGTGACAGGCAAACTGAATCGCCAATTCGCCATATCAGCAGCTATTCTTCTTAAGAAAGCACTACACCTTACACATACGTAACATATCAAATTTTGTGTTCAGTATAATATATTTCATTCTATTATTTTTAAAATTTAAATACATTTATCAATAATGTACATACAATTAATGTACATTTTAAAGGTAAGATTGTTATTTAGAGCATTGTGGAGTGTTTTATTGATATTAAACCAAGTTATGTTAATTTGAAAATCTTCAAAACGATTACAATTTTAAAATGCTAACTTTCAGTTTTAAAATAACATCATTGGATTATTCTGAACGCAAAATTGCGCATGTTACTTGCATGTGAGCATGACAAAACATTATTATATTATTAATATGTATAATATTATTATATTTTGTCATGCATGTGTGATAGTCGACAGAGACAACACGTGTCGATTTTATTATAGATTTTAAAATGTCGCAAATTCATATATTTATATTCCCCCCCTCCAATATTTGTTAGCAATGCTAACGCAGTAGCGCCGGCCCTGCGCATACATACTATAGTATGGGGTAAATTATATAGATAGCTTATATAGATAGGTACCACGGCTTAAGATAGATTCTATCCACAGATATATATACTATATATCTGTGATTCTATCTTAAACCATGTGGCATGTATATCTTTAATCATGTCTTAAACCGTGATAGGTACACTCATGACAAAATAGATTATTTTTATGACTATTTTTTCATGGGTACACCCATAGACCTTAAACGGTATAAGGTCTATGATAATATTATAATATTATTCTTATTTTTATCTTTTTAGTATAAGGTCTATGGGTACACCGGTCACGTCATACAAGGATGATCATGGTTTAATATTTATATATATTAAACCCATAGATCTTTAAATCTTTTACTTAGTGAGTAAAAGGTCTATGATTAGATTAGTATGATTAAACCTTGATTATATATCATGGAGAATAAAAAAAAAAAGTTGACTCAATGTTCTTATCATATTCAGCGCTGCTGAATGACCTATATATATATATATATGTATATATATAAATGGGTTATGTTTTGTTATGTTTTATTTTATTAAACCCTGAAGTTCATCTTATATTCTTATCACTTATTGTGTTTAGTAATTGTACACACTACACTGCAGTACAAGTATACAATAGAATTTGATGTTGAAAGTTGAAACTCAATAGTCTCCCAAACTTTATTTTTATTTTGTTATAATTCATATTAATAATACATTATTATGAAAAGTTGTGTATTTGAGATCATCATCGGATTTCAGGTACAAATTAAAATTATGCATTTACAATTCTGATTATTGTTCTACTTTTAATCTTTGCCATTCTATGCATCATTGTTCCAACATCAAATAATTACCTAATTATATATGCCAAAATCATTGTAAGTATTATAAATTATAATTTATTAACATGATATTGTACTATCCAGCAGTTGATAGAAAATGATGATAATTTATATAATATGTTACAAAATTGTATAATTATACATGTATATATATATATATTTTAAGAGAATTAAAAAAATGTAGCCATTCAATTGCATTTTGAAAATATTTCTCAATTTAAATGTTTTAGATAAATTATTTAGAGTAGGATCACCATTATACATTTGAAGAATTATTTTAAACCATTAATATTTTATCTCCACAATAACATTAATTAAAATGAAAATTAACTTATTTAATTAATGTTAATTAGGTATTTAATAGCTGGTCAAATTAATATTTAATAGTTTCCTATTATTATATTATTATGGATTTGATTTTCATTGTTTTATAGGTATTAAGTGGTATAAATATAAGGTACAACCATTTTTAGAGGAAACCATGTCTGAATATGATGACGAGGATATGGAATACTCAGATCAGGATGACTATGAAGATTATTACAATGCTGATCGTGATGTAATGAGTCCACCACACAATCCGGATGCTGAATATTTTCCTGTTCAATGTCTTTCAGTTGACGAGGTTGAAAAGTTTTTGAATGAACTTGTTGAACAATTATGTACTAGTATACATGTAACACCATCAATGTCAAAAGTTTTACTTTATGAAAACAAATGGGCTGTTCAAGAAGTATTATGGAAGTATAATGAAGATGCCGATAAGCTTTTTATCGCATCTAGAATGAAAACATTACAGCCAGTATCGGTTAAAACTAAAAGAGATAAATTCATATGCCCAGTTTGTGTGGGGCCAGTAGCTGAAGAATTAGGAATTACTAGTTTAGCTTGTGGACATTGTTATTGTGATAACTGTTGGCGTTGTCATTTTGAAAATAAAATAAAACAAGGCGTTAGTACAGAACTTTCTTGTATGGCATTAAACTGTGAATTACTAGTACCAGAAGAAATAGTTTTATCAACAGTTAATAAACCAATTTTAAGGAAAAAATACCAACATTTTGCATTCCGTGAGTATATTAAATCTCATCCATTGTTACGCTTTTGTCCAGGAGCTAACTGCACTGCAGTCATCAAATCTAAAGAGTCTCTTGCTAAAAAAGCTATATGTACTCAGTGTGAAACTTCTTTTTGTTTCAAATGCGGAAATGACTATCATGCCCCAACAGATTGTGCCACCATTAAAAAATGGATTACTAAATGTGCCGATGATAGTGAAACATCAAATTACATTGCAGCCAACACTAAAGACTGTCCTAAATGTAATATTTTTATTGAAAAAAATGGTGGCTGCAATCATATGCAGTGTTTAAGTTGTAAATTTGATTTTTGCTGGATGTGTATGGGAGATTGGAAAGCACATGGCACTGAATATTATGATTGTTCTAAGTATAGAGAAAATCCTCAGAATGGTTCAGAATCTGCTAGAGCTCGTGAAGCATTGAAAAAATATCTCCATTACTATGAACGTTGGGAAAATCATTCTAAAAGTTTGCAATTGGAAAAACAAACACTTGATAAAATCAAAGAAAGAATAAATAGTAAAGTTATGACAAGTAAAGGTACATGGATTGACTGGCAGTATTTATTAGATTCTGCTACTTTACTAGCCAAATGTCGGTATACTCTTCAGTATACTTATCCATACGCATATTACATGGATAATGGACCAAAAAAAGAATTATTTGAGTATCAACAAGCTAAATTGGAAGCTGAAATTGAAAATTTATCATGGAAGATAGAAAGAGCAGAAACTACTGACAGAGGTGATTTAGAAAATCAGATGGATATTGCTGAGAAAAGAAGGGCTACTATGCTTCAAGATTTTTTCCACATTTAATTAAATTTTACATTTCTTTATTCAATTGTAAAATTATGCTAAATATATTTTTTTCTTTTATATATATAAATAAAATATAAATACATTTTCTTTCATTATTTTAAGCAACTTCTGTAATATGTATAATAAGATACTTTTAATTAAACAATAACTTGGAAGTATTTAAATAATGTGTAAAATAAATTAATTTTAAAAATTTGGTAATTTAATTCATTTATTATGTTATACACTATTATTGTATGTTTACTAATAAGTTTTCCTTTAAATTATTTACATTGGATGTTAAAAAAAATAACATATTTTTTCATTCTTACAATAAAACACGAGAAAACCTCAAAATTTAATCTGGTAATATTTCTAAGGCTTTCCAATTATTTGATAAATGAGCCAACTGCCAAATATCTTGATTATTTTTATCTTTAATACTTAAATCTGAACCATATGAAATTAGGGTTTTGATCACATCCAAATCGGCAAACATCAATACTAAAAAACAAAAATACATTCATCTATACTAAAATATGTAACAAGTAAAGTAATATGGACAATCAGCTTAAAATCTTTTTTACAAACTTCAATTTTCAATTATTATTTTTATACTTAGTATACTTGCCTGCTCTCATTAATGGAGTCCAACCTTTAGAGTCTACTGAATTTACATCACCCCAATTTCCTTCCAGAAGCATCTTAACTGCGTCATTATGAGATCCATCTACTGCATAATGAAGTGCTGTTTTTAAATTTCTAATTATAAATAAATATAATATAAAAGATAATTTAACAAAATAAAATAAAAAAGATTCATTTATATATAAGTCATACACACATATCTTTTAAACTAGAGTCAGCATCATTGCGAGCTAATATTCTTATTATATCACCATGGCCATGGTAAGCAGCAGTCATCAATGGTGTAATTTTAGTGTACAAATTTGGTAAATTCACATCTGCTCCATATTGCAACAGAGTAAGTACCATATCGTTATGGCCAGCTGCACAGGCTTTGGACAAACTACATTCACCCAACTCGTTGTATATGTTTATGTCATGAGCTCTTGTATCTAAGAACTCTTGAAAAAGCAATGGTAAATTTTGATAGGCACTATGATGAAATGCAGTGATACTTGGACAGTCATCTAAATAACATGATTATAATACATGGAATTTATGTTTATAGCACAAATTTAATTAAGATTAAGATTTAGTACTGGCCTAATGTAATTATACTTACTTCTTGAATTGGAAATAAGTTATGAATTTGAATATTTGATTTAATTATAATTTATAGATAACTACTATTGTGTTTGTGAGAAGAAAGCCTACATCAACATCGGTGTCTATATAAAATTATTAAACCAAAATAAAATTATACCCTACTTTTTGTAGTACAACTGACTGTAGCTATCTCGAACACTGAATTCTCTAAACTTGGATTATGCGACTCCATCTGCAGCTTAAATTTGTAATGATGGCCACCAGATAAATTTTTAACACAAAAATAATTATGAAATCCTCTAAAAAATATTTATACTATAGCCAATTAAATACTAGGTTTTTATAGTCAAATAATAATTTGTACCTATATATAACCATAGAATTTTGATTGTTTTCATTCATAACCAATTTGAACAGGGGTTTTAGAACATCTTCTGGCTTGTTCCATTCTAAATCAACAGATCGACGATCAACATTCAACAACTTCAAATTTAACTAGAAAATATTTTATTATATTATGTACACCGGCAGATGAAATTAAGAAATTAATTTATTAATTTAAATTGCATCTAATTAACACGAGTAAAAATATATCTACTTTTTTGATTAAACTTAAAAGTGATGTACCTAGTAGTGGATGAAATGAAAGACAAACCTTGTCAACATTTTTATATACAAATATTAATTTAACTCTTAATTTAAGGGAGAAATTATAATAGGTTTCAAAAATATAGATACATAAGTTTAATAATCAATCGTAGGAATCAATCACATCTATAGTCTGATATTGATTTTATAGAGTTTATAATTTATAATATTCTTGAATTGTAGGCCCTAGTTTGTTCAAAAATACACTTATGTATTATAGTATCATAGTATTAATACTACCTGTATACCTATGAAAATTATAAAAAAAAAAAATTGTATCAAAATTTTTATTTTAAGTGACTTATAGAACAGTGACGCCCAACCTTTTTTGTTCGGCGTGCCACTTTGGTTAATAATCATCTTCGAGCGGGCCACTAAATATAAAAGAACGAATAATTCCAATCTTAATCTAATAATAATGTTTTATTTAATAATTTTTGACGGGCCACACAGAATACCTTCGCGGGCCACATGTGGCCCGCAGGCCGCGGGTTGGGCACCACACCACTGCTATAATACATAAGTGTATTTTTGAACAAACTAGGGCCTACAATTCAGGAATATTATAAATTATAAAATCAATATCAGACTATTGATGTGATTGATTCCACGATTGATATTAAACTTATGTATCTATATTTTTGAAGCCTATTATAATATAGAAAGTAAGTTAAATAAATAAGTAATAACTAGGGTTCGGATTTGAAGACAATATAATCAATAAAAAAAAGCATTAAAATGTAAAAAAGGCATTTAATTTATATAAAGAGGCAATTCATAAATATACTACAAAATAAAATAGTGAACATTTTTTAAACACTTTTAAATACACACATTTTGAGAAAAATACAAATTGAAAATGAGCATGAATACTAAACTACATAAATTTGTATAAAAAGATTAGGTACCTTTTTCTTTTACCAGGTTTGTCCTAAGAATTAGTTAAAAACAATTTTAAATATTAACTTACTTGAGTTATACCAGTTAATTTAATGCAAAATAAACTAGTTGGATTTTGTTTAACTTTTGACATAATTAAAAAAACAGAATAAAATAAACGCGTGGAAAAATTATTGAATGACAATTATTGTAACCGACAAATGCGGACGGACTGACAAACAATCTTGAATCCTTACTTTACTTCCTTACTTTACCTTTGAATCTTCTTACTTTTCTATGCTTGAATCTACGCATTACGAACATATCTTAATCTTTAAATAGGTGTACGGGTAATTTTATGGCCATACCAAATTTAATACTCGATAAGACGAAATTGATAAATATTGAAAATAATAAAACCCATTTGTAGCAATAATACACAAGCTGTGTATAAAATTATAAAATCAACTGAAAAATTAAACACAAAATAGGCATTTATAAGTACAAAAGGTAAAAAAGGGCAAAAAGGCATTTATAAGTAAAAAGGCAAAAAAAAAAAAAGATCCATCGGCTAAGAAATTAAATGAAACACATTTTTATATAAAAATTATTTTTCTATTATGATTAATAAAAGAAAGGCATTTGCCTTCAAATCCGAACCCTAGTAATAACTATTAAATAGGTATTACTTATTACGTTAAAAATAATATAGTATAATGTTTCGAAAAATATTTTCGTTAAAATTTTAATACATGTAAAATGTAAATGTAAATTAAATTTAAAAAGTAGTTAACTAGGTACTTAAATATTTATAACTGATTAACAGTTAACCAGTCATAAATATTTTAACATGAGTAAAATATGGTTAAGAATATTTGTTTAAAGGTCAAAGTGTACCTATTTATCTATTTATCCATACATAGAAATTAGTGTAAACATGTTTTTGGAAACTTCCTTCATATTATATTTACCTTAAAAACCATATTAATCTTTAAAAAAATAAACTTAAAATTACAATTTTTAATGATAAACATTCATTTTTTAGTAAAATTAGTCAAACACTTACACAAATCTACAATAAAGAAACAATGATTTATAGATAGATACTACTATACTAAGTATACTACTTGTTTGTTCCCTTAGTAACCACTATAATTTTAATCATTAATAACTTAGGAAATCTTAAATATTTATGGTGTTGAGTATGTATTAATTTGTTTTTGATTAAAAATATGTTAAGGGGATTCAATACCTACCAACTTTTTCTTCTTTTTCTTTCTTCTTCTTCGACTTACAATGGTTCTTATAATACAAAATTGACAATTTAATAACAACATGACTGAATGGTGGTTTCAGGTTTATTAGGCAATTTTTGCATTTTTATCTGATTTTCAATATTTTACTAATAAGTTGAATACATTAAAGATTTATAGCCATGCTATGCATTTGAATCCAAAGACTTTTAAAGAAAATATAGCAGGTAATATAATAATACAAAAAACATATAATTATCAATGTATATAAAACACTTAATATTAATATACTTCATTTTCACAGACATTTTGATGGTTGAAGGCCCTATCATTTACTCCCATATTAGGTATATTACTAAAAACAAAGTTATATTTATTGATAGAACAATTACATCACAATTTTAGTTTCTATGTAATTTATTAGGGATGTCAAACCTTTTTGGGTCTATTGCCAAATTTTTCTAATTAAGGTTTTAAAAATATTTCACGTACCCAAAGGAAATGATATTTTCTAGGGCGATTGTAAACTCTTCCGATGGTACACTCTCCCGGGTCTACTCCAGTACTACCTGACGGAAACGTGTAAACTCTCCCGGATTTATTCCTGTATTACCTAACGGAAACTCTCCTGGGTCTAGTAAAAATCATAAAATAAATTTAATATACTTACATTTAAGTTGCGTTTAAAAATAGTCAATCATATCTAATAATAATAATAATAATAATAACAATATAAATTAATGTCTTTAGCTGTTATGAACATGATATTATAGTCAAAATACAATAAAAAATAAAATTTCAAAAAATCCAATATACATTGAAGTTTTTTTTAAAAATAGTCAATAATAATAATTAAAAATACAAAATATAGTTACGTAAAAATATTAAGGTTGCGTTCAAAAATAGTTAATAATAATAATATAAATTAATGCCTTTAGCTGCTATAAACATGATATTATACTCAAAATACAATAAAAAATAAAATTTCAAAAAATCAACTCGGGAGAGCTTACATACTTCCTACAAGTAACTATAAAGTTGACCCGGGAGAGTTTACACATTTACTTCAGGTAAACATAATTTTGACCCGGGAGAGATTACACATTTACTTCAGGTAAACATAATATTAACCCGGGAGAGTTTACCATCGGGAGAGTTTACTATTTTTAAAAATCGGGAGAGTTTACCATAAAATTGGGAGAGTTTACCACCGCCCATTTTCTAAGGATAAGAATAAAGTGACAGATTTATTATATTATTTAGTAGGTATACATTTTTGTTGTAACTATAATTTTTAAAATGTATATAATTTGTTTCTTTGAATTTCTTATTATCAAAATTATATAAATAGCATAATTTTTAATAATTTCAATTTTTTTTGCATGTCATTGAAATTTAATCAATATGCCACCTTTGACACGCATGCTGTAGGTTTACCACTTCTGTCATGTACCATGAAAAAAAGGTTTAGTAATAATTATTATTTGTAATGTAATCACAACATTATATTAATAAAAATAAACATTTAAATTTTAAATAATATTAATAATAATATGTAAACAATAAATATAGTTTATTTGATTGGTAACTCTAAAACGAATTAACAAAAATAATTACTCTGTATAAATATTTTTTTTTTTTTTACAAATTTGTTAATTACAATACTTGAGATGTTGAACTTTGACTACAATAAATAATTGAGCCAGTGAAATTTAAAGCAGCTGCTAAAATGAAAACTGGAAACCAACGGCCGTGAGATGCAGTCACAAGTTCTGCCGTTAGAGGACCAGAGAGTATTCCTGGTATGGTAGCCTAAGATATTTTTAAAAAAATCAAGTTAAATAAATTGATTTTGAAATACATCTAAGTGCAAAGATTTGATTTGTTTTATTTTACATTAATTTAAAAACAACTATATTCAAAAATTAATAATAAATATTAAAAAATTAACTAATAAATATGAGTTTCTTTTAAGAGGGTGTTAAATCATAAAATTAATCATTTATTAAGTAGAGCCAATCACTATGTATAAGTATTGTAGGATACTGCAATATATATTTTATGTGAGTGGTACTATGGGGATGATATAAATCTAAGAAATCTGTAGGATAATAGATATACAAGTTATAGATATTTGAATCAAAGTTGAATCTAAGAGATTTGTCCCGTATTTTAGTGTAACAAATTCACTGTTTACTGGTTCCTTCAATTAGATTCTGAATGGAGAGATTTTTATGTCTGTCATCACGTTTTAGAGTAGTAATAGTGCTTTGATTTTTAACTTCAGTCCCTCTTTGAAAAAGAAAATGAATCTAGTGGGTACTTTGTGGAGTCAAAAATAAAAAATTTCTAGTAGTTTTCAAAAGCGTCACGAAAAAGTGATGGAAAAACGGGAATTTTTACTTTCAATTTTTTTATTTTGCTGTAACTCAAAAACAAATCATTGTAAATACTTGAAATTTTCACCAGATGTTTATATTTGCGTTATCTATTTACGATTCCATTTCAAAATATTCTGACTTTTTTAAACTATTTGCAGATAATTAAATTTTTTGATTTTTATAATTTTTTTTCTTGAAATTTCGATTAAAAAAATGTTGCTTTCCAATAAATCTTTAAAATTTAATACAAGGTTTATTATAAGTTGTACTTATCGTGGTAAAAAAATAAAAAATCCAAAAACGGTAGTCACAATTTTTGTTTAAGAGCATTTTAAAGTTCAAATGTTTACAAAATATGTCGAAATCGTGAAAATTTGCAAGAAATATTGAAATTCAAAATTCAAAAAATTTTTGTGATTTATAATATCTAAAGTTTAAAAAACCCAATACAAGGTTTCCATAACATTTTCTTCAAATAACTGTAAAAAAAAAAACTCCAGCGTCAATATAGGAAAAAAATTATGAGTATGAAATTAAATTTTTTACGTTTAAAATAACGATATATTACAATTTAAATATAGGTAATAATATAATATATCCTACTAATTACCATAGACTGACAAATCATCTCCATTCAGAATCATTTTTTGTATACAATGATACCTGTCATTGCATTCAAATTTTACACATCAATTAAAATGACCTACTCTCTATTTTTACTATACAGCAGAGCGATACCCACTTACCCACCCTTTTTCAGATTTTTTTTTTATGCAATATCATTTAAGGCTAACATTGGCGCCACTGTATTTATAAATACAATTTATTCATTATATGTACCAGTGTATTAGATACTGAGAAAGTAATGCCAGCATGATTTGGAGCCACTTCAGAATGATTACTTAAATGCCCAGCTGAATTACAGGCACATAGTCCCATTGATATAGAAATAAATCTATCACATAAAATAATAAAAACTTTAAGTAATCAATTGAGTATAAAATATGTATAAGTAATAACTAATAAGTATGCCTTACATTATGGCTGCTGCTAAGCTATTTACTGTACAAAATAGAATTAGAAATATTGCTGGTCCCACTAAACCTATAGTAGTCATAAGTCGTCGAACAGTTAATACTGACCATCTACGGTCAATTAGTTTATCTGCATAATTTCCTGCAACTATATTTAAGATAATATTTACAAATTTAATTTAAATTAATAAAATATTTTACATAAAATTTAAAATTATCTAGAATTCAATATTTAAAAATAGGACAAATTTAGGTTCTTGAACTTTTTGGTACATTAAATTTGTTTAATTACTAATTCATAATAAAAGCATTATTAATGTAAATTGTTAAACGCTAGTCAATTTCACTTTTCCTAGAACAATTGGAAAAAACCAATGATAAGATAATTGTGGTTTATAGTATAAAACCAAAATTGAATAACTATATAACAACAAATATAAAATAAAATTATTAAGAATAATACAATTTTTCAGATATGCATCTCAATAATGTTATAAATAAAAAAAAATGATAATCTATTGAATATTTAAAAATTATTAATTTAAACAATTGAGTATTAACAAGAATCACACATTTTTTTTTTTTTAACATATCGATTCTGTATATTTTTAAATGGACTAAATGGTTCAACATCATAAAAATATAATGTTTATTATGTTCATAATGTATATTTAGCAAATCGGGTAAAAATATTTTCTTATAAAAATTTGAATACTTATTTACTATTAACAACAGTGGTTTTTAGGTGTCAACATAAGTATAAATCAAATTGTATGTAATTGTGGTTTTATGAAGTTTATAATATATATTATTCAAAACCCACAAATACTCAAAAGAAGTATTATCAACTAACATTGAAATCTTTAAAATTATCGTTTATTTTATTTTCATTGGTCGTGTATGTTTTTAAACAATTAAAACTTACCAATACCAAACACTGAATTGAATATATATGGAACAGCTGTTAAGCTAATACTATGTGAATTAGCACCAAGATAACGCAAATAAGTAGGTAGCCAATGCATTATAATGTAGTTGGACCAATTCATTGTAAAATGAGCTATATATATTGCCCATAAGGGCCAATATATAAAGAATTTCCTCCAATGTATACTAGAATACTATATAAAAAATAATAGGTTTTATTACTTTATAAAAATAGTAAAATGAAGGGTAAAATGTATTATAAAATATAAATATTAAATGCATTATGATTTAAAATAATCCTAAATAGTATTGTTAAGAAGATTGGGTACAAGTATTTGTTGTTTCACTTTCACATTTGCAACATGGAAAACAATTAAAAACTACCCATTTTGCATCCATAAATATTATTATGTATAGAAGCGATAAATATTATAAAAGCAGATTTGAATTTAGTGTTGAAAGTTTGTATGATCAATAACTTATTACTTTATCAAAAATGTTTAAACTTTTAAATCAAATTTATTGAAATTAAGGAATAAAAAAAATCTATTTGATATTATGTATACTTTGTATGCATTAAATTAAAATCTGTTTTTATAAAATTTATCTCTTCACTATATCAATAATAGGTATTGAAGGAAACAAAATTAGTTGTTTTTAATAAGTTGCGACTGTGAAAGACAGACAAGACATATTGATACCTATAGTGCAACCAAGTTAAGGCGATAACCAGGGACATAGGATAACTAGTTTATTATACCAAATAGGTTATTGTTTTAACTTTGTTGCACTATAATATGGGAATATTTATGAGCATATTATAAGATAGTATGTAGTTATATGTCATACTTGAGGAATAATAATTAATGGAAGCTCATCATTTTTTCCACAATCTTTTTCTGAATATAATGAAATCCATATAAGTGACCAAACCATACCAATTGAACCAAATAAATAGAAACTAGTTTGCCACATTAAATGTGGGCATATCTAGATAAAAAAGTTATTTCTATTAATAAATATAAGTAACAGTTTATATATAGCAACTGGTTGATATAGAATGAAGAAAGGTAATATGAATACTTCTCATACCTTTTGAATAAAATAATATTATTTACAAAACATTTATTTTTTTATAGTACCCAGGTAATTAATACATTTTTACTGTTGAGTAGATAAAATACTTTGTTATAATTTACTATAAAATACAATATCAGATAATAGTCTGATGACACACATGAAATTATATTATTTTAGATATTAATCTACCTAATTAGTTAAAATTTATGAAAGTGCTATCTGTTTCAGATAAAAATTGTCATTGATTTATTAAACCAAGTTTGTTATCAAACATACAAACATAATATTTATTATTAAAATTGAATCGATTTGTATTATTAGCTAATAGTATTTGCTTATTTTCATTATATTTCATTGTAGGTACCAAATAATTTAATTTCCTGTTTAATAAAAATTGTATTTAATCTTTAGTTAATTATTAAAAGCCTACCGAATATATTAGAAAAAAAATGATTTGTTAAATATTATTTTTTTATCCATAGCTTTGAGAAGATAATGTACACATCACTAAGATAAAGTAAATATTGTACAATTTGGGTATTTCAATTCAGAGATAATGTGCTAAAAATGAATAGTTTATACATTATCCTAATTATTTTAATATAACCAAATATACAAATATTTGAATATTCATAAATAACTTCAATACATTGATTTATATAAGAAAATTAATCATTAAGCATTAAACTTACCACAGTTGCAACTGTTTGGCCAATAGAACCTGCGGCTACTAAGTAACCAAATGCACTCGAACGATCAGTTATTGCTATATTATTTGCAAAAATATGAAATATTGTTGGTAATCCTAAATTTGATTAAAAATAAATTCAAGAATTTGTATTAGCATACAAATATAAGCTTATTTAAATTTGATTTACCTAATCCTTCACCAAATCCTGATATTACTCTGCATAAAATCAAAGCGAACGTGTTATGAGATACCCATGGTGTTGCAACAGTTGATATTGACCATAAAAAAACTGACAATAATAAAATTAATTTACCACCAAATTTCTTAGCAGCACAAGCTCCAATAACCTAAATAAATAAAGAAAGAGGATATTGTTTGCAATAAATACTTATTATTTATCATTGATTTTTTAAGGTTTATAATATGTATAATTAGTTACTTGACTACTTAAATAGCCAAAAGCAAATGCTGATAATATCCATCCTTGCCAATGCATTGTCCATTTGAAATAATTAGTCATTGGTATTATTGCGATTGGCATAATAACACGATCAGCCGCATTTATGAAATTTGCAATAGAACATAGTACCACAATATGAGTATGACTCATTTTAGTAGACATGGCTTATGTCTAAAAACAGTATTAATTAATCGAAAGAATGAATTTTATTAATATGTTTGGATCGTACATTTTTCTCAATAAAACGATGAAAGCATTTTAGCTTTTTAAAAGCCACGTCTTCATATTTTTTAAACATAGTGAAGAGTTATTATTTTTACTGACATTTAAATTTAAAAATCATAGTTCTAAAATAATTGCCACGTAATATTAATATAACTTTTATACTTTTAATTAAGACAAAAATAAAAAATGTTAATGATTTAAATAAAAATAAAATTGTTTTAGGCAGACTAATAATAATAACAATATGATATTATGTTATGAATTATAATACAGAATATTACACGATTATACTTTGACGATGAAAAATAAATACAAAATATATAGTATATACAAAAGAAAATATTTAAATGATAAGCATTATCACTATCTACTATCTATTCAAATATTTATGTTTTGGTTATCTCTTTTCTATGAGTTACGCGGTCATAAACATATGTAATTCTATTATGATAAGTCTATGCAATTATCAAAAAGTATAATTGTGAAATCCAAAGTAGATAGAAATAAGAAATTCACCATATTTTCCATTTGTACTGTTTTTTAGTTTTATGTATTAACTAAATCGTGACTCGTGACCGTAGTCCGTGATTCATTGGCTTTATGAAAGCTCTTCTCTATTACTCAAATAATGGAGCACGAACTAACTATAAAACTATAAGATATATCGTCTGTGAATGAAAATGTTGTAATGTTTGAATAGGAAATGCTCTCCAGATAATTTTAAAAGAAGTAACCAAAAATTAATATTCTTATTCATGTTGAAATGTCTACTTGTCAATCTGAGAATGCAGATGTTAGTAGTGACGATGAACAAGAAATAATGAGAAGAAATTGGAAAAAAAATATCTCTGCAATTGAAAAGGTACATAAATAACAAATAATACCTAATGTTTTTAATTAAAATAGTTACTAACAAACCTGATTTTATAGACAGCATTTAGGGAAGGAGCTACTTCTACACAAACTGAATCTGATGTGATGTTTCAAATGGGATTTGATAATGGGTACAAAGATGGATTTAAAGATGGTTATAAAAATGGGTCCTATAAGAGTACTTTAATGTAAGTATAACTTTTCTTATTAGAAATATAAAATTACCCGATTTGTTAGCTATTTTGCTTGTAATCATAACAGATTTAGTATTTATGCTACTTATAATATTTATTTTAAGGCTGTTAAATAAATTCAATTTTTCGGAAGACTGTGAAGAAAAATGAAATATTTCATTGTTTTACTTCACCAAAAATATGAATATCAAGTATCTCAATTACTCCATAAGAAAAAACTGGAGAATGTTGTTTGATTTTATGATTTTGAGTTATAAGTCACTGAGATGACATACTATAGTTATTGAAAGAAATTGCCAATCAAAATACCCTTATTAATTTTTAAGTAAATAAAATAACATGTATTTTATTTTTTGTTTTATTTAAATTAGTAAAAAATGTATGTACATATATTTATTTATTAATGCTTCTATAAAGACGTTCAAATTTTAAATTAAAAATTATATATTTTTATTAATTTTTATTGATAACAATTTAAGTACAAAATTAATGAATAAAATATGTTATACATAGTATTTAAGAATAAACTGAAATATTTTACAATCCAAGTATTTAAATTATATTTATATCAAACAATTTAATCTATAAATGATTTTATATAATATATATTATGTATCATTGTATCAAAGATAGTATGATGATATTGAGAACATTAAAATAATTAATAATAATACATTTTATCTAATAGTAATAATAGTATGTTACATTCAAGGTTGAATTATCCAACTATATTATTTTACTTACTATATATTTGGAAAAGTCATGAGTAAAATATTTTCTCAACAACTGGTCTAAAATGGTATTTAGTATCCTTATTTTTTAATCAGTCATTAATAGGTAATTGATAATTTTAAAAATATTGTTTAATTAATATGTAATAAAATAAATATATATGTTAAATATTTATTTATTTTGACTTACCTCTTAATTTTGGGTTAATTAGTATAAATAAATTACAACATAGTTTTGTAAACAAATATTTTAAATTATATTATTTGAATTGTTTTTTTTTAATTAAATTGAACATGAAAAAGTTTATTTAAGACCAAATAGAGTTTATGTACAAACAAACTATATGAAAACAATTAATCACTGTCATCATTTGGGGGGTTTAGTGGCTTGTGGCTCTCTTCATCTGAACCATATGGTATATCTTCTTCAGAATCATTAACCATTGAAAATGCAGGATTGTCTTTTGTTATTGAAGATTCTAAAAATTATCAAATAGAAAACAAATTAGTTTTAAGCATGTATTTTATTGAAATAATAAAATATAACAATTTACCAAATCCTGGTTTTTTTGTTGGAGAGTAAACAGCAGCTAAAGTAAAAACATAGAAATTACATATACCATAAAAGGTCATAAATAATGCTGAGGTCATATATTCCGTGTTTAAGTCAGCAGCAAATGAATCTTCAATCAATCCAAGTCCATATTGCATATGTGTTATGGTTGAACATATTACAAGTGATATGACCATTGAAATAGTTACAAATTTCAGTCTAGCATCTATGAAAATAGTAATGTTAAATTATCTTGACTATACATTAATTTCTAAACTGTTTGAATACTGACCAAAATATGGCATTGAACGCAAATCACTGTATGCTCTCAAAATCAAGCATACTAAATATACTATGTATATGATTACAAAAATGCCTACACAAGTCTTGATATTCTATAACAAAATAAATTATTACACTACCAACTTCAATAATTATATTTAATATCTTACGGTGTACGCGCTAGAATCAATTTCATAACTGAATGCTGGATCATCAAATTCATTCATTCGACGATATTTGGCCATTATAACACCACATATCCAAAATGGGCCTACTAAAATTGCTTTTGGCAGATAAAATGCAATCGGTTTTCTTTCATTCTATTAAATTAATTTAACAATTATAAATTTACTAATTAGTAAAAATATAAAATTCCATACTTGACGTAGTCCATGATAAATGCAAAGCCAAAAAAATAAAATTGCACAAATAAATGTTATTTGGAAGACACCATCTAGCATTCCAATTAGTTGATTGCTTGTGAGAAGCGTCAAAGGAAAAATTGGATCTAAAAACATATATTATTACTGTAAATTCTACATTTAGATGTATTCATAAAATGCCATTATAATTGTTTATAATTGTATTTACCATTAAATAATATTAACAGTGGCAATAAAACAACAGTCCATTTTTGTTCGTACGACCAATCTACTACTGGAAATTTCCTTAATGAATTTGCAAAGCAACACTATAAGCAAGTTACATATTCTATTAAAACATTTTCTATAGAATATATTCATTAAACAATTATTAATACTATACTTACAAGCACTCCAAAAGCGCTGAGTAAATAAATTAGTCTGAACCATATTTCCATTTGGGTGTAGCCCGGGTTGTACGATTTATACTGCACAACAATTTATCATAATTTAATATTATTATCTATCAGTTATCACCAATTTAAATTTTATCTATGCAAGAATATTATAATTTGAAAGCTTATACAAATATACACCACTTACATAAAACATGACTTCTTTTACTTGGTACTTTTGATGAAAAGTCTCTAGATTATAAAAATCTACCTCAAACATATAATGAGTATAGTGTATATAACCAATATGAGCAATAGGCACTTGGCTACATATCTGTTGTTTACAAAGTAAGTGTCTTGTCCTGTAAAATATTTAATATTATGTTCTACTGATATATGTAGAATGTAGAAATATTATTTTAATAATCTCTGTCACCTGTTGTTTTTAAATACTTTTACTATATCAGTAGTTTTATGCTGTGGAGTGATCCCCTTGATTGTCATGCTGATTTTGAAACTTTTATCGTAAGTCTCATCTGTTAAAATTAAAACATAAATTGGAATGAATAAATTAATTTTTTTTATGTTGTAAAATGTATAAAATACATTGAACATATTGGAGTCAAAAAAAGTTATAAGTTATAGAAGTACCTAGAGTTAATTTTTTTATATTACTTTAAATTTATAGTTTTAGAATAAGAAATTATTATATTACTTATAAAAACAAAAATCAAAAAAAAAAAAAGTAATAAATTAATGTTTATTGTGAAATTTACCATAAACAGTTACTTATTGTATAGGTATTAGATAGGTACATTATGATATGTTAATACTTTTTCATATTTTAATATTACATAGTTGTTTATTCATATAATATATTTTATGTTATGTTGATTAATTTTACACTGTAACTTTTTTTTTATTGTGTTTTAATTATATTTGTTCATTAATTTTATAATTTACAATCTATATAGGTATTTTTTTTAAATCTCTAACTCCCTTACTCTCTAGCACGCATTATTACTCTATGTCTAGCACCAACACAGCATATAACTTAAAAGGGATAGATAGGTATCTAATCAAAAATAAAATCTTTAAAAACTATTAGGTATGTAGAATGTAGATATTGTATGTAGGTACATATTGTTTTGTCAATCAGTAATAAAAAAAAATGTAAGTACTTAACACCTGTATAAAATTTGATATTTAAAATACACAAATACATTCAAAAAATGAGTAGACCAATTATAGAGAATTACCATTAGCTATCAACAATTGAACTAGGTAGGTACCTTGGTATAAATTGTACGAAGTTATCAATGTAAAACTGGTTAGAGTTTGTTGACCTTAAATATTAAGTGAACTTGAAAGGTTATTATTATCCTTCAGACATACATACGAGTATACGACCAAATAAATAATTTATGCATACTGTATGCAGGGAAAAAATAAAATAACCCTTGTATAATTATGCAATACATTTTTACAACTTGCAGATACAGTAGGTATGTCAACACTCGGTAGGATGTTACGCTGTTTGCCCAAGTTTTTCTAAATATTGTTTAATATTTCATAGGTATGTACTACAGTATGATATAATAGGTAGATGCATACCGTCTTTGTTGTCTGTCAACACGACTGCGATTAACCATAATCGTTGATTGTACACCGACAGACTGGGAGTTTTCATGACGAATGGCCCCTGTGGCAATGATCCGTTTGTGTGCTTCAATACTTCGACCCCGCTTATCTTACTCGTCAGTGTGATTGGAGGTCCTGTAACGAATTTTTGTTTTTCAATAAACATCCATTACGAATTACGATTATTAAACAATACAGGTAAGTAAGTATAATAATTATCATTAATTTGCACTGATTTTGCAGGATTCATTGTTTATATAGTAGGTAGGTACGAGTGTATGACACGTAGTCGATTAAAATAATATACGTTGTACGTATCGTTGACTAGATATTCAAGACGTGTATTGGTGCTTACTTTGGATTCAAATATGAATATAAATATAAATATGTATAAATGTATAATCCCATATCTATCTTAAAAGTATTTTAGATTTTTTCCATTTTATCGATTCGTTTGTGAAACCTTAAACTAACCTGCTAAATTTACCTACATAAAATTTTAAATTTAGCTTTACCGAGAACGTGCTAAAACATTTAATTACAGGTATATTTTACTTCTACCTATGTATTAATTTGTTAGCTTATGAAAATAAAACTAAGCATTTAGCGGAGGTACCTACAATTTAATCAGATACTATATTATTATTTATGTAAATTTTTTTTTTTTTTTGAAAAGGGAAAGTGCACATTTAAATTTAAATAAAAAAATACAGGTATTATACCTACTTATTAAACCATATATTATTATAAAACACATATTTTAATATTTTATATCAGTTATTATTGAGTCCCAAACTCGGGCTATTATAATAAATATTTTATTATAGATAAATATAGGACGTCTAACCCGTCAAACCGATGAATAACACTAGTCCCATGGCTGTCAACAGGACGATGAAAACCATTACGAATTCCCGTTTGTTCATTGAATACAAACGCATATGTACTGATCTGAAAACATAAAAATAATAGGGGTATAATAAATAGTAATATTAATAACTTGTATGATAATATGTTTATTACTCTTCAGTGTAAAACGTATACACCTATATTATATGAATACATCAGGCACGGATCCAAAGCAAAGGTCTGGGGGGGGGGGGGAATTATAAAAAAAATTGAGAAGTAACATGTCTGGGGGGGATCTGGGCCCCTAGGCCCCCCTGGATCCGTCCTTGGAATACATAGAAATATATGTATTATAGTTTATGTGTAGCTAAAGTTCATAAATCATATAGGTATCATTTATATCACGATTTTTGGATTACCGTTCGCATCGGTCGTGGTGGTAGGCTGGAGAGATGTATCGATTGAAATCGCTGAACAAGTCGTTGAATTGAGATACTAGGTTTCTGATCATTGTTAAGCAGCTGCCAGAGGGCAAGTTATAGTTAGTCTCTGAGCCTTCGATAGAGTTCATGTTTTAACCGTCTGGCCTGTTATATATTACCAATAATTATTACAACAGTCAACAATAATAAAATTGGATTGTGGCTGTGAATTAAATGCACTATAAAACCTTCATGCGTTTAAAATCCCTAAAAATGCAGTTAAAAAAGGAAAACTGCAAACAAATTATCAAAAACTAAAAAGTTAAAATACCTAAATACAAAATTTAATTAGATGTTAAAACATTCAAAATTTCTGTTCAGAAATCTACGTTTTACTATAAACTAAAAAAATTATTGCTTCAAATTCACAGCCTTAAGAATAATAATATATGTATGTGTAAAACGATCATAGATTGAAATCCTGATATACCTACTCGTATAGTATTTGTATAGACGTATTGTAGTACGTACCTACCCGCAGCTGTGTCTAAATATATTCATTAAAATAAAATATTAAGTCACCATCAATAAAACATTTTTCCAAATGTGAAATGTGATCAATTATATTATATATTACTGGACGAATACATATATACAAATACTTGATAGATACCTACATAATATAAATAATTATAATATAGCTGTACCCGGTGATTCCGAGTAGATTTCCAATTTCAACAAGCTAAACCCGCAACATCATTCGTTTAATCTATTTTACTGATCTACACTGTTGTATATCTTGATTCCATGGGCATTTTTAATGTTTACTCCAAGCGTACGTTTACCGTATTACACATGCGTCCTAACTTCATACGTAAATACACTATTCGCTCAAATGTCTTGTGTGTGTGTGTGTGTGTGTGACAACAGCTGTTATTGATCCAACCCTCCATTTATAACCCTTCCCTTTTCCGCTGTTCGACGTCGTCCCCGTCATCGAGAATGTATTTATTGTGGAATAAATATTTATACACAGAAAATTGTGTACTTATAATATGGTACTACACTATAGCGTTTATATAAGTAGGTGGTATTATATTATGGGTATGTAAGTATGTTATATGATCGATCCCAGTGTAAAACGAATTACTAAAATATATTTTTACGAGTATATAGATTATGATTATTATATTTATTATTATACCTTTAACTTATAGCAGTATAACTTATGATATTATAATACACAATTTTTCTATTTATTAGAATACATTTATGATAATAAATAAAGTTTCCCCTCTAAAAAAAAAAAATAATAATAATAATAATTACAATTTAAAATTATAAAGTGATATACAAATATAATATATAAGCAATGAGTAAAATAATAAATTAACTTAATTAAAGAATTCTATAATATCATATTAAAAATCATTTCGTTTGGTATTTACAAAAATATATGACAAACTCATTGAAAACGGATACCAATTTTAAAAGAGAAAATGTTAGAAATACCAAATATGATTTCATTTGATTTATTTTGATTTTTGGTGAAACAATTTGTCTATGCTAATAAATAAATAGGTTTTTAATTTTTCTTATAATGTATCTTAAATTAATAATATTAAAAACATTTCAATAGGTACCTATTTACAATTCTTAAAATATGTTCAAATATAATATAAAATAAATATTTAATGTATTGAGTAGAACCTATAAAGTAATATGAATGCTCAAATAAAAAATACCTATACAGTACATTTTAGGTAAAATTATATTGTTTCACTCAACATATTACAATATTACGTACTTTACATGTGTATATTTAATTATTCATACAACATATTTTGTTCTCTAATTCTGTATGTACATTACAGAATTCAGAGAGTAGACTATAATACATATTGTTTTATCCACATAATAACCTCGTTAGTCATTTTGTGATAAAGTACAGCTCGCCCTTCTTCTGGTCCGAACTCGGCAAAACTCATCAGATGATAGTTACACACAACCATAGCGGATATGCAATTTTTCTATAAAATATAAATAAATAACATTTCTTTAGAATCATTAGGTACAGGGTGATTTATTGCTCAATTGCTCTCATATCTTTTTTTTCTTTTAATGGTATATTTATTTAAATTCTGATTTTTGGAAAACTTTATTTCATATTAAAATAAATAGGTCAATTTATTTTCTTATATAAGTAAACTTCTATGTGATTTAAGGAGTGTCACTATCCAAACTTTATTTTATCATACGAGTACCACTGTTTATTTATTGTAAATTATTAAGAAATAAAGAGTTAACTTTTTGAAAATGTTGAAGAGCACAAATTAAAATTTAAACTGTATGCATTTTTATTTTTTAGCAAACACCACTCAAACTTACTTTTGTTCTCAATTTTTGATCTTCAAAACTTTTTATAAGTCTACATTGCTTATTATGCTGTTGTTATAATAAAATCGTACAGGACAATCGGTATTGTTTTAAAAATTATTAAAATAAAATGTAATTAAGTATCTTAGTTTGACTAGATTCGTTATAATTGGTCATTATTATTATAAATAGTTGTGGTGGATGGAGGGGATTATTGTACTAATAAACATAATAATAATATATTGTTATGTCTTATGTCTTTGGTTGAACGTGTATCATCTAGAGTGTAATGAGTGCACCCTTACCTGAACAAAAATATTTCAATTACACTCGATCTAATGTCAAACTTTCATATAACTTAAAAGTATTCGCGAGTATTGAATTATTTGAACATTGGATTTTTTTTTAATGTAGGTACTTAGGGTAGTTAAGTACAGGTACCAGCTCAAGTAAATAGCTATCTGTACTTAAGCGTGCTAGGAGAAGCTATTTTTAGTGGCTCCGAAAAGAATCAATTTTTGGAGTAATCGAATATATTGATCATTTGTGTTTATACTGCGTAAAAAGTACTAGCTACGTTATGTTAGTGGCTTGGGAATAAAGTTTGTCATTTGCGTATTATTAGTTCCCATAGGTAAAAAAATGGTTAGTTGTAATGCGTATATACCATCACAATTCATAAATTGACTTGACTCGTATTTAATCAAATCTTTCATTCCAAATTAAAAGACAAATCAAAATCAATCAATAAGATATCAATAATGATACTGATATATAGTATATATACGATTCCAGTAAATATAATTTCAAGAAAATGTATTATATTCCTGTAGGTATATTGCCATTCCTAAATTATATCATTAGGTATGTGGAAATAATATTCCGTACAAAAAACATTTCTAATATTTTTCCCTGTAAAATATTTTCCTGATTTATGTAGTTCCCCAAAATATCCTAGGTAAATAGCTACCGCAAAACTTCTGTTTGTCACCACCACAACACTTAACATCTCTATATATACAAAAATGGAGCCAAAAATGTATAACAATTCATCAATTGAGAACAGCTGAGCCGATTTCGCTAATTCTTTTTTTGTTGTATTTGTTATTGTCTGGAGAAGGTTTTTGCGAAAGAAAATTTTTAAAAAGTCAACATAAGTGTATATTTGACATATTTATCATTAAAGATTTTTGGTTTCTATAGGATACTAAATAAAGTATCTAAATAAGGTATACCGAATAAGTAATATATATATGAATATATTGGCGAGGATGAGTTGAATTTTGAATCCTCTTTTTAACTTTAACACATATATACATACGTTTATTCAACTAAAAATACCGTTTGAGCATTGAGCGATGATTATTCAACTGTTTTTCCCTCGCATATAGGTAAAAATAATTTCACTCGCGCAAACGGAATATTTTTTTGTACGGGCGACGAAGTGCACGGGGGACAGCTAGTAGCTTATTTCAATGATATACCTCTTCTGTCTTCAGTAAGGATCAACAATTCTTTATTTGCTGAAGTCACCCTATTTTACACCTTAAGCAACTATAGTCTATAGTCTATAATACAGTGTCAATAAACAAAAAAACCTCACGAGACTATAGTAACTACCTACCATGGATGGGAAAATAATCTTAAACCTGTCAAAAACGTCTACAATTCTATTTTATCTGCCTATAAATATATTTTAAAATGTAAATATGTAATCAAAAATAAAAATATACGTCTTGGTCTTTTCAAATATACAATTTTTAAAATAACACCTATTACCTACCTGTTCAAAAAGGTAATCGGTCAAAATATCCAAATGTATCCGTTTTTCCAAAAATAAGTGAATTACACTTTAATTTCTAATAAACCTAATAAAATATAAATATATTATATTATAATACATAAATTACGTTAATAGTAATAATATCACAGAATATACTGTACACACATTAGTCATATAATATAAAATAAAATGTAAAATAATTTTTTTTTATATATAGATACAGTATACTCAAATAATAACTAAACATTTAGTATATGTTTTAAAAAATAGAAAATTGTATCTTACTGTCGAAGAGAATTAGGTATAGCATATTTTAAAAAATTTGGAATGTCCCTAGTGCCATCATTCAATCATTGTATTCTTCACAAATATGTTTTAATAAATCTTTTCTTTTCTTTTTCGTTGGTGGTCCAATTATGGTACCCAGTTGACGCTATGTGACTTTAGTTTTGTCTGCAGCATTTTTGTGTCGCATCTCCCCATAAGACATTTCTAAATACACTCCTGAGATATATATACATATATATATATATATATCAACAAGTTAACTAATAACTAATAACAATTAAAAGCTCAACTCAGGCCTCAGGGGTGGATTGGGATATGGAATTATATAGAAACCGGATCAGTTCCTATAGATCCATTTCTATTATATTATACATTTTTTTATTCATAGAATTTTATTTTTCTTGTCAAAATGCTTATAATATTTGAGTATTTGAGCTAATTTTGTTATCAAGTAAAGTTTAATGCACTTATTTTCAGAAAAATGGATTAATTTGATTAAAAACTAAGATTAATTTACATTTTATTTTACATTATTATATTAATTGATGTATTATAATATAATATATTTATATTTTATTAAATTTATTATAAAGTAAAATGTAATGCACTTATTTTGGGAAAAACGGATACATTTGGATATTTTGTCCTAGATTCGTTCAAAAAGGGTATATTTCAACCACACTTTAGATAATTATTTGGTTTCGTTTCTACATCTATATATGTAGTCATATACTCACATTTACTATTTACACACCTAATTTAAGTGGGCTATTATTTACAAACTATCTTATATCCTACATATTATAAGGTTGATATAGATACCAACTACCAAGTATAGTGGTTGGACAATCAACGGTAGTTTTTAGTTCATGATATTATACCTACATACCGTAGCATGATAAGTGATGACTGATGTATATGTACAATGGTATGAGGACAATTGGTCCCCGTCATAATTTTATATTCGAAAAATTAGTCCCCAACTTGAAAGTTAAATACAAAATATTTTTTTATCATTAAACGTTCTTTAAAATGTTTTTTCAATAATCAATAATATAATACTTTTAGAATAACCTTTCATTCAATTTTTAAGCTTTAAAGCAATATAAAATTTAAACAAATTATGTATTTTTAACAACAAAATCTGAAACATTTAATAATAAATTTAAAAATATTGTTAGAATTAAACATCCAAATATTTATAATTGTATTGAATCGATACAAATTAATTTCACTAACAATTAATAATATCGTTGACAAAAAATAATAATGATGTTTTTTTTTAAATAATTGTTTGAAACTTTTAAGCTACAAGGAAAAAAATATTGTTTATATTTGTAATAACTTTGATAATACATTTTCATAAGATGATCTTTTGAGATTTTTATAAATTGTAATTATTATGTAATACTTAAATTATTTTTTTATTCGACTATAATATTATTTATTAATTTATTATTATATTATTATGTTTTATTTTTTTTTAAAACAAATAACTATTATTATATTCTAAAAGTACTATATTATTTAAAATACATTTTAAAGAATGTTTAATGATAAAAAAATATTTTATATTTAACTTTTAAGCCGGGGACTAAATGTCTGAGTACAAAATTATGACGGGGACCAATTATTGTCCGCATACGATATTTTTTCGCGGGAGCCAATTATCCGAGGACCAATATGACGTGTAAATATGTTGGCATAATATTCTCAAATTCATAAAACGAATACTTAGGTATATATTTATACATCATATTGTATAATTTACTAAATGTACGAACCTTTATAATTGTATTAATCGGACATGTCGTGGAGTTTGAATAGTGGCAAAACACATACGGACACGGGATCTGGTTCATTAATTCATATTTGTAAAAAAAATTGTCTTCATACGTTGAGTGTTTGGTTAGAAACCAATACGATGATTCACAATTTTCGTTCACCGGTTCGATCGCGTTGTATTTTAACTGTCGATAGTCGATGAATAGCGTATTATGGAACTTGGGGATCACCTATCAGTACAACAACTACAATAATCTTTTATATAAGGTAAACTAATGTATAACAGGCGCGCACCCAGAATTTTTGCTTGGGGGGGGGCTTAATAATTTTTATTTTTCCCTTACACACAAGTAAACAATTAAAACTAATTTTTAAATAACCACTTTTGTTTATTATTATCATATGTTATATAATATGTTATATTATTACGGATTTAATATTTATATAATTATATTTATAACTAAATATTATGACAAATTAATTTAAAATTTAAGTTTCCTGGGTCCCTTTTCAGAAAGTATTTTTAATACTTCGGATTCTTTAATTTGTATTTCTCGATGTATGTGGAGATTTGCCAGACCATTTAAACGTGACTGTCCCATTGTGTTCCGGAGATAGGTTTTAATTCGCCGTAGTGTGGAAAACGACCTCTCAGCCGTACTTGTACTTACTGGTAACGTTGCAAATATTTTCAAAAGTATAAATACTGATTCAAATATTTTAATATCATATAAATTTAAACCATCAATTGCGTTTAGCGGTAAAGTATAACCACAGTTTTTAAATTTTTCATACCACAATTCGAATTCAGCCTTAGCGACAGAAAAACTGATTTGTTGCATATCTTTTTCGTAAAAGTCAAAAATATTTTTAAAACTTGAAATTTGTTCATCTGTTGGATTACGTCCGGTTGGTAAAAGACATTTATAACTTGTTAGGAGATTTTTATGTTTTAAAAATCGATCAGAAAGACTATTAAGAAATGAATCGACATATGGAATAAAAATTGAACGTCTACCTATAGTATTCTTCAATATTTTCAGATGGTGTATTACATCGCTTAGTTTGGTGTTTTGTTAGTCTAGGTATAGACATAGTCAAGTCTAAATTAGAGGCAACTTCTTATGCTTCTAAAAATAATTGTTTAAATTCATTGTCGGCATTACTTCTAAGTCGTCGAAGAATAGACACTACACTTTCTACTTGGTTAACTGCAGTTGATAGATCTATATCTGTCGTTTGAAGTATTTTACTTATTGGTAAAGTATAAGCTAATAATTTTTCTGAACAAAGTAATGAAATAATAAATGTAGATTGACGAATACCATTTAAAAGTAAAAATGCACCTGATGAAGAGTCTTTACAGTTCCACGATTGAATTTCTTCTAGCGCCGCCACTACAGGTAATAAAAGTTGATTAAATACTATTATTGAATCGTGTCGTTCAACCCATCTAGTTGGACATAGTTGAACAAGTTTAGTTTTATTAATATCGGGAACTAGGAGTTGAATTTGATTTTTTAAAATAATTTGACGTTTTGGTGTATCAAAAAACGTGTATACTTTTTCTATAACACCAAAACTATTCCTAATAGGTACTACATCAACAGCATTAGATAAAGCCAAATTCAAGCTGTGTGAAACACAATGTACATAGAGTGCAGTTGGATATTTTTCTATTATACGCGCTTGGACACCTTTAAATTTGCCACTCATCGCTGCAGCCCCATCGTAGCCTTGTCCGCGTAAATAATTTATATTAATACCACATGAATTCAATGTTGTTAAAAGTACATCTGCTAAATTTTGACCCGAAGTTGATTCTACTGGTACAAATTTTAAAAAATTTTCAACTATTTTAAAATTGTTAACATCGGTTGATTCAATATATCTTATACACAATGCGAATTGTTCAATAGAGGAAATATCAGACGTTTCGTCAGCGAGTATAGTAAAACATTTAACGTTGTTAATTTTAGTTACAAGTTTTGTTAAAATTACTTCATCGCAAGCATCTATTATTTGGTTTTGAATATTCCAACTAATATACGTTGAATTTTTTCCGTAAGTCATTAAATGTTATTTTAAATTTGTGTCTCCTGAATCAATTCGTGCCCTAAGTAACGCTCGAAAATTATACCTTCGTTACAATCGGGCTCTTGATCTATATTAAACGTTCCGTAATCTCGATGTGCCCTAAGTGGTAGACATTGTCGTCCACACAAAATAATTGTTTTTATTATCGGTTTAAGTTTTTCTTGATTCTCTAAAGTCTGTTGGTGATGAAATTTATCAATTTGTTTATCAACCGATAATATTTTTCCTAACATGACATCCATAAAATGGTCATCTTTTAAATTAGCTTCTTTATGATAATTTAAACTTCCGTGTTTTTCGAATTTTTCTAAGCCTTTTTTCCAATTATTGTACCCCTTTTTAACAAATGTATGAAGTGATTGGTTTGAACTATAACCAGCCTCAGAAAGGTGAAAATAATACGCAAAATTTACAAAAAGCACTATCTTCAATTTTTGAATATGTTAACCATTTGTATTTAGTTAACCATAGTATATTAAATTTTCTTTTTTGATTGCCAATTTGTTGATTAGGAAAATTATAGTTATTATCTGGGACCCATACATTTTGTAAAACTTGAATTTTTTGTTTATCATCGAGTTTTTTATTTACAAATAATGATATATCGAAAGAAGACAAATTTTCATAATTACCAACAATGTCAGATGTTGACTGTGACGGTGAAGCAAAAAGTTTTTGAGGACTGGACGGTTCATCAATAATTGAAATTTTTGGTTTAATAGTAACATACTTAAGAAGTGTACTACTAGTACCAACTTCAGGTTTCTTTCGTTTTTGACTCATTTTAACTCAGCTTTTTTTTTACTCATACGCACATTCGACACAGGCACACAGCTATCACAAAGAAAAATCGAACAGACTGAATTATCTAAACGAGATTTTCATGCCGCAGACAGTCGAAAGTCATAATTATCATTGTTATCGTAGTTAACAATCAAAGTCGACCGTACGTAATCGTTATAGTATCTATAAATCTAAAAATAATTTTCAACGAAATAAAAATCGACGATAGCCACCATAGAGTATATTGATTGTCACAAACCTTATTGCGTAGTATTGAACTATTATGTATATATTATATGTGTATTTAACATAATAACAAAATTTTAAAATAAAACATTATCATTTATCATTGTTATACTATATTTTCTATAATAATGTGTAATTTAATGAAAAAATATTTATTTTTTTTGGGGGGGGGGGGCTTAAGCCCCAAAGCCCCCCCCTTGGGTGCGCCACTGATGTATAAAGTCTTGTATAGGTATTTACAATTAATGTGTAAACATAAATTATCATTCAATATGACTAGTGTAGATTGTAATCAAATAATTCATAAATATATATAGCGTATAAGTACCTACATATATATTTATGTATATGTACATCATATATTAGCCCCTCCTGCACCGCCTGGGAAAATACGAATTAAAATTAAAACGGACATTCCTCGCAAGCTGGGTTAGGTCACAGTTTTGGATAGAACTACAGTATATGCACAGGGATGGGTATAATATTATACATAATACATATTACCTATATACGTAATCGTATATATACAATTAATGACAGGACATCGATGTTGTTGCAGGATAATGGTTTATATATCATATTGTTTCGCTTCATTCAACTTAATACTATCTTGCAGCAATGTTGTAATATTATTTTGTAAAATTTATAACAATATAATATTCTAACAAATATATCATTAAAATATTATACATTATACTCTGCTCAGTAAAAAATCAATATTGAGCAATTATACGAAAATATTATTTTGTTGTCGAGAAAAGATTAAAAAAAAATATATATATACACATATTATACATCTTTAATAAGGAATGTTAGGTATATACGTACGAATCATACGATGTATCAATATTATTTTATAAATGTCAAAAATACATATCATAGTCTTTCAGGGTAAAGCTAAATTGTGACTCAGTCCATTTTGGAGCACATACCTTAAAAATATATGAATTTCTTTCAATGTAAATTAAAGCTTGTTAATATAACCTCATATGTATTATGTCTTTCAAAAATAAAAAAAACATTTAAAATAAAGATTTCTATTCTCGTATTTACAGGCTTATATTATGGTCGCAAATATTGCAGGTATACCTACTCACCTTGATTAACACAAATACAACCAACGGATTTGGGTGGAATACTGCTTTTATTCCTAAACTTATTTGATGTTTTGATGAATCGTGCAAATGACTTGTGCTGATATATCCTGCAATCACTTTGTATGGATTTTGAATTGATACATTCATAAAGCTTTGTATAGTGTAAACGGAAAATAATTGATTTTTAATCATATTATATTATGGTCCAATGTATGATAAATTATAATTATTTACCTATTTAACTAAATAACTAAATTATAATCATGATAAATGAAAAAAGAGAGGTTAGATACATAAAAAAGTGATAGTTTTAAATATATACATACATATATGTAACTCGTCTATTTGACAAATTCAATAACAGTGCAAATGCATTAATGTCAAATAGACGAGTTGCATTCTGTATATATATATTATTTATATTACTAGTGTGTAGTGATCGGTGTAGAATGAGTTAAACACCAACTTGCTGCCACTAAAACACAAGGACTATAATTCCACGGAACCATTAAAATACCCTGTAAATAAAACAAAACACTATTATCTAATACTATCATGTTAATTAATTATATTAATGTGTAAAAATAATAAGAATTAAATTTAAAATTATATTTAATCATACTATATATGGATGTTCTCCATTAAATGATGGGAAATCAAATATCTCTTTGTGGTTCATTATATTTATATAGTTCCTATTTTATTACTATAGATATTATAAACTTGATTTATATATTTTTTAAATAATAATATTATAATATTATATTAATTTGAAATATCTAACTCAAAAGCATAGAGCTACCGTGTTTAGTAATTTTAGTTCATAAAATGTTGCCTAGCAATAACGTTTCAACAATTATATATAGCCATATAGGCACTATAGTTTTACATTTTTCTGTAAGTGGTAATTATTGTAGAACTGGTTATGATGATTGATGGGTTTGTGGCTATACAATTATTATAGCAATAGAAATATTATTTTTATTTTTCCGATTAGTGATTTGTATTAAATTTAAATTTATATAGTTATATATTTACATTTAAATATTGACTATTGAGGTATTATAGGCCTATATGCATATGTAATCCATGTTATTAGGGTTTGAAATTTGAGATAGTATTAATAACAATAAAAAAATTAATTTAAATTTAGTCAAACCATTTGGAAAATTGTATCATGCATAATATATAATAATTGATAATAATTGATCTTGTATTAAATTTTAAAGTTTTAAGTATAAACAGAATAATTTTTATGAATTTCTGACTATAACATAATTTGTAATTTTTGAGATTTTAACAAATTTTGTCAAAATCCTATCTTTAAATGCTTAAAAACTATCGTGACAATAAATTTTAAAAATTAAAATAAGCATAATATATGGGGAGTTTTTATTAAATTTTTGAGCATTTCTATCAAACAAATAATTTTTGATCGGTATTTATAAATAAATAACTTATAAAAAGATCAAAAATTTTAATTGTAAATAAATAGATTAAAAAGAATCAAAGTATTTTGAAAATTTTTTCATATAAATAAAATTATTATTTAAATCTGAGCCTCATACATTATTAGTTTATTTTAGTAACTATAATTATTTAATTTTCGAGGAAACTCTCCAAAATTTAATTATTGTATATTTGAATTAAAAGTGTGAAGACCCTAATATCTATGAGTGCCTATATAATTTTAAGTGTATAAAAAATTATAGAGTATTGAACTCAATGAAGTTGCATGTATAATGTCATAACCAGTACATAGGTATAATAACCTGTAATTTACACTTTCAATTTATCGATTGTATAACCTTTCCATTTCTGGTAATATTATATAGAATTACAATATTCTATATTTTTCTGAACAAGCTCTGTTTTACTCGATATTTATCTTTTACTTAAACTATTATATAACTCAAGGCCATAGCTAAAAAAAATTTTGAGGGGACTTCAACATTATTTTTTAAATAGATAGTTACATATTACCCTATATATTATAATTATATTCACCACTAAAATGTTTTTACTTTTTTTTTTTTGGGGCGGGGGAGACCTGAACCCTTGGACCCTCAGTTACGACTTTAATATAACTATTATAACTAGGGCTGGGATTTGAATGCCCTAAAAAATATCAAAAAATGCAAAAATGACTTAAAAAACTCAAAAAATGCACTAAAAAAATGCATTTAAATTATATTTATTATAGGTTAAAAATTAGAAAAAAATTTAAATTATACTACAGTTATGTATTTTTTTTGTTTATTGTACGTTATTGCTTCTTTAGTTTTTTTATGCTTCTGTTTTCTTAATCATTCATTCTAAAATAATAATTTAAAAAAAAATTTTAACATTTTAATTTGTTTGCTATCGAGACTACGACGGCGGACGTACTAATTGGTTACTAATTCAGTAATAGTTATCTAAGCCTAGCTATAATAAAATTGTTATCGACGATAACTTGTACCTATGTATGTATGTATGTATGGTGTAATAAAAATAATAATTCATAATAGGTATAATATAACGGTGATAATTTTCGGGGAAAACCCTAGCTATGATGAAATATGCTTTAAAAACCAAGAAAATGCACTAAAAACATAAAAAAATGTCCTAAAAATGCATTTAAGAATAAATTTTGTCAAAAAATGCAAAATAAAAAATTCTTTAAAATAATCAGTATCACCCAAAACACATTTTATACTTACGGACCAATGTTTCAAAACACCAGAAAAAAAGATGCCTTTGCATCAAAATCCCAGCCCTAATTATAACTTATCTTCAATTCTTACTTCTTCTGTGCTTTGCCTATTCGTACTAATCGTACTGTTCGTATTACAAAAAATATATATATTTTAAATCATTTTTGTGTAAATATTGTATTGTAACGTAATAATTATTACTTAATAAATAAAATAAAATAGGTTAGGTTTATTATTATTAATTATCTGAATTATCAATCAATATCAAATTTAATAATTATTAACATGTGTATTGTATATGCATTAATACACAATACACATTTTTAAAAGTATTACTTTACTTCTCTTAGTAGTATTTTGTGAAATTAAAAGAACATAGTCTTATACGAGTGGGTATATCGAGTCTATCCAGGGCCAAACTTCCGCTTAGGCTAACTAGGCAGGTTAGGAGCCCTTGTCTTCTCGGGTCCCTCCAGTAAATACCAGAAGAAAAAAGATATCATACATAAATTGATTAGCACGGATAAATAGAAATAGAATATAAAAAACGAATGTTAACATTTACAAGCTCATTTGTTGTCCACAGAAGTTACAAGAGAAAAAAAATGTCATCACCGAAGCTATATAAATTTATTTTAGAAAACGGCTTTTTAGACATTTATCCAAATATAGGAATATCGCTTAGGATGCTGTTGAGTACCTCTGTATCAAATTGCTCAGTAGAACGGTCGTTTTCAGCTCTAAAATAAATTTAAAATTATTAAAGATCAAATACAGGAAAATAGACTTTGGTACTTCATTTGCCGTGTTATACATTGAGTCAGAAGGTAATGCAAGGAATGGACTACAGTGTAGTACAGTGAAGTGATAAACGTTCTTTCACATGCAAAACAAAAAGCCCGATATAACTAAATACAAATTTCAAACGAGTTGTTTAAATGTAGATATATTGTGGTATATACAATATACTATGTACATCGTAGATCTAAGGGTAATAACTAATAGTCCTTAAAAGTATAAACTATTAAGTTGTATCTTGTATGTATTATACATTTATACAATAATATCACAAAACAATTTATACATTTTTGAAAATATGGTTCTAAAGTAGGTAAACTTAAAAATTTCAATTATTAGAATTTGAAAAAATTCATTATCAATTGGAAAAGTAGAAGGAAGAGATATACTTGGTGAATCACCCTTTATAATATACTACTTCGCTACGTCAATACATTTCAAAATTTGAGTTATTTGTTATCATTCCACGTGCATTAGTTGCACTTACACATCGTGACTATAGTTAATTGTTATTTCCGTCAATTATGCGTAGAGCTAAAGTCGTATACTTATCTGAAAGATCGTGTATAATATAAATATAAAACACAGTATGTCGTATAATACTAGACCGTATTATTATTTTAACGTATTATATAATACATATAAATGTATGTATAAAAGATATAAATAACATGCTAATTCGTAGTAAACAGATAACGTTAGAACATTAGGTGTGCACTGTTCGCGAGTACCTACATAATATCACATCGTACACTTGAGGAATTTATATAGAATTAAATAGTATGGTAAATCAGTGAATGTCCCAAAATTTTAAAATATACCTACGTGTGTTTCTGTACACTGTTTGTGTATAAAACGTACCTAACCAGTAACCTCGTTAAAATATATAACACGAAATCGTCAAAAATTAGCTATAAATAAAAAAGTAACAATGTACAATAATGATTATAGTATGCCCTCTAATATATCAGCTATTTTAAAAAAGGATGTAATTTGTAATACTTTTAAAATAGGTATTATGTATATAAATACAAACAAAATGTTATGTAATTTTTACGGTTACTGATTGAAAACCAAAAGTCGATGTTTACGTAAATAAACTTAGAAGGGACGACGAGCGAAAACTTTTCTCATATATAGTCATATACATATCATCATACTTATATTTCTATACCTAAGACATGCTCGCTCTATGTATATATCTTATGTATAGGCACAACTAGACCTCTAAAACGTGAGGTGCTAAAACTGTTAACAGTTTACCAATTGATGGTATTTCACTTAAATAATAATTGTTAGGTATAAAAATCAAAGAGGTGCTAAATTTTAACTTGGGGATACCTAAGACCTTTTTGCACCCCCGTAGTTGTGCCACTGATCTTATGTAGTGGAGTAATTCAGTTTTTATATTTCCGTTATACGACTCCGTCATAATAGTTTAATACGCATGCATTTTTTATTTAAATATTAAAAATACTTTAAATCGTTCGAATTTGTAGATATAACGAGGAACCGGTGGATTCGTGTCGAATCAATTGTTTTTTTCTCGATTAATTTTTCCCAAGGTATATATTATATCATATATTGCGTGTATAAACTATAAACCACGAAACTATACAGATATATTATTATAATAATAATACAATGTAATAGGTATAATATTATAGACATATGGGGTATGAGTACCAAGTATAATATAAATACGCGCACGCACCTGGAGATAGATTAATATACCTAGATACCTGCAATTTATACATTGTTCTGAGCGTTGCACACGGTTCAACACCTGCCACGCGTATGGTGGTACCTAGGCAGCGATCGCCCGACGGACTGCAGCCGACTGTAGTAATAATAATAATATACCTAGCTAGTCGCAGTCGCGCGGCAGACCGTCTGTATAGCGTACGCGTGTTCGTAGTCACTACAAGGTTACTACCTTCGTTGTCGTAATATTGTAATAATATAATATGGTTTTGAAAAAATTTTAATTCTATCAATTATTGTGTCGTATCTAAATATGATTTACGGTTAACCATAACATGTCGTGTTCGATACGAATTCATAGTTATTATGACTTGACGCGAATGTAGAGTATTTGTTCGCGTGAGTGTGTGTGTTTTGTTTTTTTTACGTACGCGCGGAGCCATCGCAGCCGCGCCTCTATACCGTTTTGATATTATCATAATATTCGGGTACCTATATTGTATATAATATGCCTTTGTTCAACCGGAAAACCGTGCAAAAGATCAAGGACGAACCAGCCGTGGTGCAGAACAAGCACAACGAACACGACGATCAGGTGAAACAAAACTTGGTGTTCCACTGCCAACAAGCTCAAGGAAGTCCGACGGGACTGGTGTCAAATTTTTCCAACGTCCGTGAACTGTATCAAAGGGTGGCCGACTGTTATGACTTTCCTTCGGACGAAGTAAGCTCAATATACAGACCTATCCATCCATCCCGTCAATTAATACGATAATTATTGTACGTGCGCATCTTCATTAAGTTGTAATTTATCATCGGTCGAGAATGACATTGTTATTATTTTGATTTTGTCGTCTCGTTGGCATATACCATGTATTCAGCATAGCTCTTTACACGTAGTACGTATATGTATGTAATTTTTTTTTGAAAAATTGGCGTTTATGAGTTTCCGGACCGGAAGACAGCTATATGCGCTATGCTTCCAACGCGATGGTGGAGAGAACAAATACCGTTCCGGTTAAAGGGACACCGGAATCATTGGCCATAACGCGTAATCCCCAGCTACGCGCTACAGCAGTATAAACACTAACAATAAATAGTGAACGCAATTTTCGCCGATTGGAAAACGTTGGGAGATTTAAGAATTTAAAATAGCTTTTCGTCACACTTTTATCATTTTTATGCGTCATCTACAGCACAATATAATATATACACTCAATGACTGACTCACTGACTGACTTAACTTACGTTTGCACAAATTTGTTTCGAAATTAGCTATTATGGTGTATTATGCTATAAACGAGTAGGTATGTCGTATTTAATTTAATATAATATTCGTGTATTTCGTAAAAATAGTATTTTATTACTCAATTATATCGAATATATATGGAGCAAAACTGCGCGAGATTAAGGCAGTTTTTAATTTTTTTTTTTTATGATTTTGAAAGACTACATTTTATTGTTCTATACTTGAAACGTTTTAAAAAAATAAACAATAACGTTTGACCTAACCTAACCGCTTGAGTTGTACATAATTTCAAAAACTTGAAAGTGTATTATAATATTGAACCACATTGTACTTGCGGAGCTTCGCGTTACGATTTCAATTAAATGTATTTTTATATTTTAAATAAAAGTCGATACTAAAATTATAAGCTGTAATATTACTTATTGTTAGGATTCAGATTTAAATGCTCTAGAAACTATCAAAAAAATCTCTAAAATGAACCGATTATTCCCTTAAAAAATGACCAAAAGTTTTGTATAGGCAAAATTATTTAATCTAATGATGGTTTAACTTACGGCATTTTTAACACTTTTTATCATAATAACATGTAGACGTGCACAATAAATAAACATTAAACACTAGGTAGTTATCCTGCAAATAAATGTGATCACGATGTATCTTTAACTTTCCAATTAGCTGTTTTCGTTATTTGTTTAAGTCTCTGTGAGTTATTACATACATGATAATTGATATTATTCCATTAATATATAAAATAATTGAAATCGATATTTAAAATGGATGAAAAAACCCAAAAACCAATTAAAGCAAATATATTTTGAAAACAATATATCTTTGCATAATATTTTGAATTTCCTAATTTATTCTAAAAAATTTGTAATGTTTACGAGTATATGCACTAAAAATTAATGAAATAATAAAAAATGTATTAAAATTAGAAAAATATCTAAAAAGTAAAAAAAAAAATGCAAAATAAAAGTTTCAATTTTGAAATAGGTATTTATGTTACATAAAAATAATTATGTACTTATAGAAGACTCAAAAAATATTTCACTTTAAAATCCAGATCCTATACTTATTATTATTTTTATTTTAACTATTGTTCAGGTTTCATAGAAATTAGCCAATTCGTTTCTAAACAAGTATACAATAATATTAATAATACTTGTCTGGAAATCGAGTTCTAAAATAATAATTAACAAAGATAGGTTATATTAATATATTCCAAAAGTTGTGTGACTGCGTACCTTATTTGTAAAAGTCAATATAAATCTTCACATTTCTTTTTGTGGCTATACCTGTAATATTATTTTTGCTTTGCTGTTTGATCTCTTCGCTATAAACATTCTCTCCGAGTTAATGATGCTACTGTCAAACAAGATAAGGTGTTGTTGAATTCTAGGTCGAGTTAGTAGATATTTTCAAGGCGTAGAAAGTTGTAAAAAATTTGTTATTGTTGAATATATGTTGATTTATGCAGTATTTATTGCTGCATAAATATAATTGTTTAAAGATTACGTAACACAAAGCTCATGACTTTATTAAGACATAATAAATTAAGAAAATAATAGTACAGTATTTTATTGACTGTAATTAAAATTAATTTATATGGGTAGTATCTAAATATACATTAAATATTCATCGAACTACAAATTATTTGTTTTAATCTTAGAAACAAAGCGTATACACACTGTACACTCAATAACAAATAAATAATGAAGCATATTCGCGTTTTAAGATCTACAAAAAATTAAAATTTTATTTCAGTATAATTTAATTAATACTATAAACACATGGATAAACAGAATATCAAAATGTATATGATCATGAGTAATGAGTGTATATTGATAATAAGTACATTACAATAATTTACAGCAGTATCAACAATTTATATTTACGAATTTTTACAGTTGTATAAAAACGAGACTGAACAACTGTTATGAATTATTTTGTTTATCATGAATTACTCATGAAAACTAAACGTAAATGTTTTTAGTCACCTACCTACAAGTTATAACGTGATTTTTTTTTCATATTTTTCTTAAGAATTCATTTGAGTTGTCATAAATAGTCATTTTTCATTTTGTCAATTATCCATCTAATCTAATGTAGTTATATTGTAGACAGGTTTTTATTCGTACTATACACAGCAATTATAGTATATGTACATATTTTTTTCATATAATTTATCAACAAGCCAATACCAAGGTATTTATAACAAACATAGGTTTGAAATTAAGTTTATAGAAATCAACTTTTATTTAATCAGACTTTATTTAAACTGCAATAAAGTATTTTATTTATAATTTGAGTTTGGACTAAGAAGTAAAATAAATAACTGATAAATCGATATCAATATTATATAGTTATGTTGTATATAACAGATTATTACATGATAAATTATGTATGTGAGATATATAGCTATGGTGTTAAGCCACTAATGCATAAATTAATTTTAAATAAAAATGAAAAAATTTTTACATGACAAAACATTTTATTATTGTTAAATAACAACAATAAAAATGCTCATTAGACGTTGACCGATGCGACATATTTTGGAATTTTAATACGTTCTATGAAATAAGTTCTCAAAATTGTATTCCACAGTTAATACATTAAACATTTGTAGGATGGAAGGTTATATTGGGTTTGATGAACCTAACCTAACTTAGTAGTATACAATTTATGTTTTGTTTTAGATATCCAACTTTTTTTCCATAACTAAATTACTTTTTAGATTCTAAACGGAGTGATGAATGTATTGATTTTACAATATGGTGTGTTTTTTTAGATTCTGAACGGAGTGATGAATGTATTGATTTTACAATGATGTGTGTTTTTTTTTTTTTTTTGTTTTTGTGTCTGTGTACAGCATAACTAGTCGAAATAATAGTTCAATTTCAAACTTTGGGGGTGGTTTCCGATGGCAAAGTGGATATCCTTGGTGCATTATAGAGGTGAAAAGTAAACATTTTCTAACAGTTTTCAAAAAAATCGAGAAAAACATAAAAAAAATGACAGAAAAACGGGAATTTTTACGCAAAACCAGTTTTCGGCAAAATCGAATTTTTTATTTTGCTATAACTCAAAAACTAATCGATGTAAACACTTGAAATTTTCACCAAATGTTTATATTAGCGTTATCTATATACAGTTAAATTTTCAAAGAATTTAGACTTTTTTTGAGCTATTTATAGACAATTGAAATTTTTAATTTTTTTTAGTATTTTTTTTAAAAATAACAATAAAAATTTTTTGGCCGGCTAGAAAATCTTAAAAATTTAATGCAAGGTTTCTTATAAGTTGTTCTTAAAGTGATAAAAAAAAATCCGAAATCGTTAGTCACAATTTTTTTTTATAAGTGCTTAAAGTTCGAATTTATACGAAATATATCAAAATTGCGAAAATTTGCAAGTAATTTTGTGGTTGAAAAATCGTAAAATTTTTTCTTTTATAACTAAGTTTTGAAAATTTGGTACAAGGTTCTCCATACATTTTTCTTCAAATATCTGTAAAAAAAACTCTACCTGATTCAGACAAAAAATTTTTATGAGTGTTTGAAATTTAAATTTTTACAAAACCGCATTAAATAACGGTTTAGCCTCAAACGATTTTTGATATTTGTTGTTATTCAAACAGTATAAGTCGTAAATACTTAAAAATTTTACCAGTTATTTAGATTGCCATTTTCTTTACGTGATTTGATTTTCAAAACATTTTGACTTTTTTTGAGCTATTTATAGACAATTGAAATTTTCAATTTTTTTTTATTTTTTTTTTATAAATGTTGATAGGTAAAAAAAATTTAGCTGGGACAAATTACTTGAAAATTTAATTGAAGGGTCCACATAACTTTTTCTAACTCTGATTCAAAAATTATAAAAATACATAGGCACAATTTTTTTTTATTAGCATTTGAAGTTCAAATATTGACAAAAATTCGTCAAAATCATGAATATTTTCACTATTTGGTAGTTAAAAATTTATAAATATTTTTCTATCAAAAGCTAAGAATTGAAAATTTAATACTATGCTGTCCATAAGTTAAGCTTAGAACAATTATAAAAAAGTTTGAGGATTGTTCAATTTAAAAAATTTTACGTGTGTTTAAAGTTTTAATTTTAATTTGAAAACGTTTTACTACTAAATAATTTTCGATTTTTGTTATTTTTAAAAAATTACCAAAAGTAGGATCTTGAGACTTTTACTCAAATGTTTGAATTAGTTTCAAAATAGAATATATGACAATATTTAAGTATAATATATCCTGGACTGACAAATCATCTCCGTTCAGAATCGTTTTTCGTATACAATGATACCTATCATTGCATTTAAATTTAACCTTTCCTAGTCCGAGGTCCACCCCACCCCCTAATGTACAGCAGAGCGATACTCACTTACCTGCTTTTTTTCCTTTTTTTTTTATTTTTTTTTTATAAATGTTGATAAAAAAATTTAGCTAGGACAAATTACTTGAAAATTACTCTCATTCGAAAATTATAAAAATACATAGGCACAATTTTTAATTTTTATCACTATAAGAAAAACTTATAAGAAACCATGTATTAAATTTTCAAGATTTTCTGGCCACCCAAAAAATTTTTATCGGCATTTGAAGAAAAAATAAGTGAGTATTGCTCTGCTGTACATTAGGGGGTGGGGTGGACCTCGGACTAAGGTAGGTTAAATTTGAATGCAATGATAGGTATCATTGTATACGAAAAACGATTCTGAACGGAGATGATTTGTCAGTGCAGGATATATTATAAAAAAATCGAAAATTATTTATTAGTAAAACGTTATTTTACACGTGTATTTTTGATTTCAAATTAAAATTAAAACTTTAAACACTCATAAAATTTTTTAAATTGAATAATCATCAAACTTTTTTATAATTATTCTAAGCTTAACTTATGGACAGCATAGTACTAAATTTTCAATTCTTAGCTTTTGATAGAAAAATATTTATAAATTTTTAACTACCAAATAGTGAAAAATATTTATGATTTTGACGAATTTTTGTTAATATTTGAACTTCAAATGCTAATAAAAAAAAATTGTGCCTATGTATTTTTATAATTTTTGAATCAGAGTTAGAACAAGTTATGTGGACCCTTCAATTAAATTTTCAAGTAATTTGTCCCAGCTAAATTTTTTTTATCAACATTTATAAAAAAAAAATTAAAAAAAATTGAAAATTTCAATTCTCTATAAGTAGCTCAAAAAAAGTCAAAATACTTTGAAAATTTAACAATGTATAAAGAACACTAACATAAACATTTGGTGAAAATTTCAAGTATTTACATCGATTAGTTTTTGAGTTACAGCAAAATCAAAAAATCGATTTTGTCGAAAAGTGGTTTTTCGTAAAATTGCCGTTTTTCTGTCACTTTTTTTTTGTTTTTCTCGATTTTTTTGAAAACTATTTGAAAATGTTTACTTTTGCCCCCCCCCCCCCCCAAAGTACCAACTAGATTCAATTTCCTTTTCAAAGAGGGGCTGAAGTCAAAAATCGAAGCATTTTTACTGCTCCAAATGTTGTCGTCAGACACAAAAAAAAAACACACTTCATTGTAAAATCAATATATTCATCACTCCGTTCAGAATCTAAAACACACATCATTGTAAAAGCAATACATTCTTCACTCCGTTCAGAATCTAAAAAAAGGGATCCCGTTTTTGTACATTTTCAATTTATTTAATATTTTTTTGAGTACAATAGTATGAATAATATGCATATCATACTAATAGGATGTAGATATACAATGATAAAAAGCAAGGAGCTTGATCAAAGTTCGATGTTCTATGATGAATAAAACCTAAAATGCGTAATGCTGATAATATTAATTTTATACATACCAACTAATTAAATAATAAATTGCGTTTCAAAGTGCAATTAAAACATTAATGGTATTATAGTAAATATACTTATTAAGTTTCTAGTATTGTATTAAATACAAAATGAAAAACAAAACTTTTAGTTTTATAAAATAAAAACAAATATGAAAAAAAATTAATAAAAATATTTACAAATAAATAATAATAAGTAAGTTGATGTATTTAAAAATTAGTATCAAAAGAGTAAATAACTACTGCCTTTAGTAAACACCATTACTATTATAGGAATGACCTTTCATTCTTAAGAAAAAACAAAATAAACATTTGCTTTTTAAAAATAAATCCAATTTAAAACGATATTACAGATATATATTATAAAAGGTCACATAAACAAAAAACGTATTAAAAAATAAATTAAAATTTGTAATATAATAAGACAACAGTTAAAATATATTCTGTAAATGAAAATCACTATAATTCAAGTAAAATAATATGATGGTTAGGTAGGTACATACATAATAAAAGTAGGTACTAAAATATAATTATGATAACGATTTTATTTAAATAATTCAAATTGATTTACTAACAATAAAATCTATTGTATTCTGATCTATTAGACACACTATTTATCAAAATTAAAAATAATAAAGGCATGTCACCTTGGGACATCACTACATCAGACACAACAACGTTAATATTATTTAAAACGAAATTTTTATACAAAACGGTTTGATAATTTAACATTAATTAAAAAAGAAGACCAAGTGTACATTCCATAGGTTTTGAGTTTTAATATGAATAGATTATAATTCACTCTGTAAAAGGCTTTTATAAGTTGTGGTAAATTAGTTTGAGTTATGTCTTTAAATGGGTTTTACATATTATGACTATTCATAAATACTTTATACTAATACATTAGTAATATTTTAGAATGTATTGTTTGAAAACCAGGTTATTAAATTTTGTCATTTCATCAAGACAGGGGCGTCATTTGGAGTAAAATCATGGGGTAGCAACCCGAGGTAGGAAAGCTTATGAGGTTAAGCTTTCCTCCATTGATCATAATCTAAAAAATAACTTTTCGATATTAAATTAATAATTCAATAAATCAAATTTATTACAATCCAAAATTTACCACCCCAACAATTTATTTCACTACCTGGATCTAAATGCACATCTGAGACTCATTTAGTGAAATAACTGTATGTCGTGCTTTGAATCATCAAGTGATGCAATAGTTTAATCATATTTTTCCTGTGTTCGTGGAACAACAGATAAGACCATTGAAACTGACGTACATCACACTTGCAAACTGCACGTTATTATAACGTTTGTAACCTATCTATTTCTACAGATTCTCACTATTGGGTAATAAATATTCACCAAATTATATGAAAATTTAAAAACTAAAATTATTTAATATTTATAACCTAAACTCTAAAAAAACTAAACATTAAAAAACAATAATAATAATCCATAATCCGAATACATGTGCTCACATAAATATTCCCAACAATAAAACAGTACCTATTTACGTATATTCATTATTCAGTATTCATAGGTAAATTATTATTATTAGTATACCTAATTATTATTTTTTACATTCAATGTTACTAAATATTAGATATTAATTATAGTTTCACCTGTGTAAAAAGTATACATTTTAATTATTTGTATTGTATGATATGAAAATAATTGTAAAATGGGGGTGGATTCTATAGCACATTTAGAAATTTTATCATTACTGAGATAAATATAACAAAGCTATAGTAATATACTAATATATAATATTTTACTGACTAGAAAAATTATATAAAAAAAAATACTATTAAAAATGAAAAATAAGATCTTTATAAATTATTTTCGAGATTTTTGCTGAAATTTTTTCGTCTTAAAACCATTTTATTAATTTATGTAATCACCTATTGATCTTTTATAATTTATACCATGAATGGAGGTCAGACTAATGTTCAATGTTTTTTAGTGATATTATAAGCATTATATTAAACTCAATAAACAGGTATATTATAAGAAGAAATATTTAATAATATTTAAAAATTCATGCAGCTACTTTTTTTTTTAAATTTTAAGAAAATGTAAGATTTATACCAGTGATGGGCAAAATTATACGGCCCGCAAAAGTATTTAATCCGGCCCATCGTGTCATGCTTTTTATAATATTATATGATTCAAAGCTTTAACACAAAATGCATTTTTTCTATAATTCTGGCCCTCCTCTAAAATTTCTTAAATTTTGTGACCCCCCTCCCCCATTAAAAAAGTTTGCCCACCACTGATTTATACGATCTTGGAGGGTTTTCTGGAATTTCTAGTGTACTTACATATTTTGAGAAGCTATTCAGTTGTTATGTCTTTATAAAATATTTTTGATTCTTCATGCTCAAATTTAAGTTTAAGATAACTATAAAGAATATCATTAAACACTTAGAGATATGCATTATAAAATCTGCGTAAAGCCGTGCTATATGGAAAGTTAGAACTGTATTTAAATATAATTTTTTTGTATTACCTCAAATTTAAAGTCCATAAGACTAGATACGTGACTTCGTTTGATTTATTCGAAGTAAATGTATCCATATATTTGTGATACAGTTTAAAAATGATTTATCTATACACTGTCTACAAGTTTAAACGGTACTACACGTGTAAAGAATATCTGTGCCATACTCTGATATGTATTTTTAATTTTAACTTTAGAAATTATTAACTATTACCCATTTAAATTTTAGATAGATATTAGTAGATAAAAAATTTATAAGATTTGTTAAAAATTATTTTAAACAAATCTTCACTTTATAATTTAAATAATTTTAATTACACATAAAAACATTAAAAACTAAAACTAACTTTTAATAAATTTAAACTAATATTAATATGGAGGTACTACATATTTAATATGTATATAAAGTCAAAAAAACTTAAAATTAAACTAATATAACGTGGACGTATTGTATATAATATTTCTAATACTTATCAAATTTAATTGAAAAATAAAAATAAAATATTACACAATCTTTAGTCTTTAGTAATAATAAACATTTTTTATTTTTGGAGGTTTTTTTTGTTAATAAACATTTTATTCGTGTCGAAACATAATATTACAATTCTGTAAAAATGATTAATGTAGTGAAACCATTCTGACAATAACATCATAATAATGTAATGCTAAACTTTTGTTTTATATATCATTATAATTTATAATCTAAACTCTAAAAAAAATATTTATACGGCTATAAAAGTTATAAACTAAAAATCCTTTTTATACTTATTCGCAAGATTATAAATTATAATGATAATTGGTTATAAAATGCGTTACAAAAAATGTAATCAAACTTAGAGTTTATAAATAAGTCCATATATTTCCTTATATTATTATTATTAGTATAATTATTATGCCCTAAAAAGTGCACTAATTTAATTTTAATTAAAATTGCTATATATTGTAATTTTTAACTTTCTCTAAAATATGTTGCCTGGTATAATTTATTAATATTATTTTATTAGATACAATTTAATGACTATTATGTCTTATCAATTATCATTATTATTAATTATTAAAATTATTTATTTTGATTATCAAGCTTCAAATTTAAATATAATATTAAACAACTGCAACGATTTATAGTATTATTATTTATTTTTTTTTTTTTAGTGTTCAAATTAGAATTTATTTAAATTAGACTTTTGTAATAGGTATATAACATGTATACTTATAGAATTATAGATTATAAAAATGATCAATTAAACAATTTTCTCAGTAGGTGCTTATTATTTATTTCTGTCAAATAGTTTAAAATAGTTAGTTGAACTATTAATTGATTACAATATGTTTAGTGTTTGTGCGTTAACAGTTAACATTATTAGAAAAAAATTTTCTTAGGAATATCAAAAAACAATTATTGCACTATCTGCAGCTAAAAAATAAAAAATAAAAATTAGATGTCTTAAAAAATATTAAATGCAGTGTAGGTTTCTAAATTAGGTAAGGAATCTATTAGAGTATTACTTCAAAAGTTCAAGTTGCAATTAAATGCTTACCTAGTAGATAAATTTAACTATATTGGCTAACAGAATAAATGCAGCTTATTAAATATATCATGTGATATGCACGGAATGTTTCTCATAAGGACATAAGGAATTTATTTTTTACAGGAATGTAAATATTATTACTCATCACAACCGACTACACTTTGTATATACCTATTATACAATATATGTAAATGCAGGTACCTATAATATATTGTCAGCATGATGTATACTCAATGACATTAATTGTGGTCGATAAACGCTATGATAAAGAAGTGTATAGAAATGAACAAATAATATTAGACTTTTAGAAAATTAGTAGGTAGTACCTAGTTAAAAACCTATAGTATGAGAATTCGATATATTTAATTAGGTAATCAGTTTAATACGTTAATTAATAGAGTTAATATTATTAATTATTAAGTACAAAACACATAAGCAAAAATGAATTAATTACGATGTATCTAATAGATATGAAAAAAAATTGATAGAAATTTCGTAATTATACATTTAATTAAGAATAATATATATAATATATTATATTGTGTGTATACCGATGTACGTTCTAACGTGCCAGTCAAGGCATTAATCTGAGAGCATGATAATACGTAATTTAACATTATATTATGATATCATTACATTATGTGTAATTATATCTATTATAATTTTTTTATACGATTATTTCGACATTTAATGCATGGGCTATCATTATAGTTATTTTTTTTATTGAAATTTAATTGAAATATGAATATAATAAATTATATCTTTATTAAAATGTTTATATTTATTATTTACCAACAAAACTATGTATAGTGTATACAATTAGCTTTACAGATGAACTACTGTGTTCTATACTATAAAGTTGTCTATAAGAGTTTTAAATTAATGATGTGATACAATTTAATATTTATTTTTACTATTTAGTATCGCTTTTGTAATTATGTATGGTAGCTGGTAGTAAGTAGACAAGTAGGTATGTGTATAGGTATATACAACTCGTATAGTTGTATGCGTTATAAATTATTGGAATATAAAATATGTTAATTTCAAAAAATAAATTTGGTTAAAAATGTATTTATCTTTAAAAAAGATATCTATACTTCAATGTAAAGGCATGTCGTATATATTATGATTACATCGGACACCCATAAAAAAAATGAGATTAAAAATAAATTTGTATAATGATGTCGTGTTTTGAATACAGGCAATACAGCTACACAATGTATAGACTACGGTGCACGGTTAGTGATTTTTAGAACTAGACCGATCATTATCAACATGTGCCGGATACTTTTGTACTGGTTAGGACCAGTAATAGTTAATTACCGCGTATATTAATTCGCATTTCAAAAATAATTCGGCGTTATATTATAAAACAGGACGGATCAGAGGATGCCAATTGCCAATGGAAATCAAATGTGTTCTTATTTAGCGCCTCTAAACATATATTGTGACCTAATTGTTACTGTATAATATAAATAATAATGAACTTTTAGATACTATACAGTACATACTAAACAATAATTTTGTGCAAAAAAAAAAATCAATAAAACAAAACATTGTTTTATGAAATTAGTATTGAATATTATATAGATATACCTATAAACAAGGGCGATGTGATATTGGAGGGCGCACATTGAAACTATTAATTCATTTTATGTGATGTGAAATAAAGAAAAAAAATACATTGATGGTATAATAAGGCCCTGATTTCATATTTTTAGACTTCTTGATCCGGTTTTACCCCCCAGTCTAGAAGTTCCATTCAGCATGTTTTTTATGCTACGTCCAAATGGCCACAATTTATATTATTCTGATGAAAATTATACTATTTTTATTTTGCATATTTTTACACATATAGAGCTTTATGTATATTTTTGCATATTTAGTATGATCGTATTTATTGTATCTGAGCTCGTAATAATTAAACTGATAAGTACCTACATAACTAGGTTTTTTTGTCAAACGTACACTTTATTTTTATAAATAAAATCCTATATGGCGTAATATGCGATAAAAGATTGAATAGTTCGACAGCGAGAGATAAACATAATTAATAAACTTATGTACTATGTAGATATCAACATTAAATGGCGAATCGGATGAGGACGATTTCAGATGTAATTTAACACCTGGACAAATTCCTTTATGGCTTTATACTTAAAAATACTTAAAAATGCCTCAACTACATAACGTGATGTTGAAAGAATCATTTATATTCGAAAATTTAAAAATTAGGTGGTCGTAGCATGTAATTTATTTCCACTATTTAATGTAAATTATAAATCTGTCAATCACTGTTGTATTTTGATAAATACATTTTTTTTTGTAAATATATTTTTGTGTGTATTTTATAAAAATTAAAATGCATATTTTACAATTTTGTATTGCATAAAAATCCTAGCCCTGATTATTATGGATGTTAGTTTAAGTCCAAGTCTAAACGTTTATATAAACTCAATAATATAAAAAGCGGGTAAGTGGGTATCGCTCTGCTGTATATTAGGGGGTGGGGTGGACCTCAGACTATGGTAGGTTAAATTTGAATGCAATGATAGGTATCATATTGTATACGAAAAACGATTCTGAACGAAGATGATTTGTCAGTTTAGGATATATTATATTTAAATATTGTCATATATTCTATTTTGAAACAAATAGTATAGTTACTATATGTTACTATAGTTACTTTATACTTTATAGTATCTGTTTATTAATAAAAAAAGTATTTGGCCAACATACGCATAATGAGAGTATGAAATTTAATTTAAATTTTGACATATTTCGTATAAATTCGAACTTTAAGCACTTATAAAAAAAAATTGTGACTAACGATTTCGGATTTTTTTTTATCACTTTAAGAACAACTTATAAGAAACCTTGTATTAAATTTTCAAGATTTTCTGGCCACCCAAAAAATTTTTATCGGCATTTGAAGAAAAAAAACTTAGAAAAGTCGAAAATTTCAATTGTCAGCTATAAGTAGCTTAAAAATGGTCAAAATATTTTGAAAATTTAACTGTAAAGAGATAACCATAATATAAACATTTGGTGAAAATTTCAAGTATTTATAATATCAAAGTACCAACTAGATGAATTTTCCTATTCAAAGAGGGGCTGAAGTCGAAAATCGAAGCATTATTACTGCTCCAAATGTTGTCGTCAGACACAAAAAAAATAAAAAAAACACACACATCATTATAAAATCAATACATTCATCACTCCGTTCAGAATCTAATATTCACCACCCACTCATACACATTACACATATCATATATTATTATATAATATATAATGAAACCTAGATAATTCATAAAATTATCAAGGATTAAATTCAGTTGTCAGTTTGAAAATTACTTAAAAATTAACATTATTACAAGAAAAATCATAATTATATTGAGTACCTACTATATAATTATATAACTAATAACTATACCTATTTTATAAATACATTTTACTTGATTTGGAGATAATTTTTTTTTTTCATGACTTAATAGTTAATTGTTATAATAATATAAATATTAATATTTAAAAGTGGTTAGGTACACCGTTAGGTTAGTCATCTTAAAAGACGATGCAAAGAGATTTCAACGATATATTCTGTGGGGCATGCTTTTGTAGAATAAAACTACCATTTATAATGAGAACAAGTAATACATTGTATTATATTCATACCTGATGAAATAGCTATTGTAGATAAAAATATTATACACAATACCTACAGACTGATATTTTACATGAAAAATTTGTATTTTCCTTCTGATTTTTAACAAATAACGCATGGAATACATTCATAATATAATTTATTATTTTTATTGTTTTGTAAATATTATAGAGACTTACATAAGCAACATAAAATACGGTTTCTTCGAATTTTTAAAAATAATTTATGCGTTGAGTTTATTTTAAAATTAAAACGTTATACTACAATTTTAACGGTTAACGTGCGTATGCCTATAAATTAATTATTAGGTATACGTAACAAATTGTATGTTTGTTTATTACTTATAAATTATAATACATATCTTTGACGAAATGGTTCGTATATGTATACAGTATCATAAGGAAAATTATGTTGTCTTTACAGTTAACATATAGAAATACTTAAATATGGACATACGCGGTATATCTATAGATATATATTATAATTCATAGTTATAGATTACCAAAGAATTTAGGTACACCATTAAATCTTATAATTATGATATTTTTTAATATTTAAAAACCTGAAGGGCACTTCAATTGATTTCAAGGTTATGAAAAAATGAATTGAATGCTAATTTAAAAACAAATAGTCACAAATCGTTGGAAATATTTTAGCATTTCTTCAGCAGAAAATAAATTTAATATAGTAACAATAATTATTATACTATCACTCATCATCTAAGTATATAAGTATTAAAAATTAAATATTAATGCGTAATGTGTATTAATTATAACTATTAAGTCATATTTTTTAATTATTTTATAATTCAATCATTAAAATCATTTACTACAAACATATTTTTTAATATTTAATCTTATATACAAAAATAATGTATAAGTAGGTATTTATTTTTTCTATTTACAATTAAATTAATTTAAAAGGTTTTGATTTTTTTTTTTAAATGAGATAAACAATATTTTCATGTCGAGTATTACTATAACAATTAGGTATATTTATACACGTAGATAGTATATAAATTGTATTTTTCCAAGGTGAAACGGGACAATATTTTTAAATAGGTAAGTGATGAGTGATGACATATTTAACGTTAAAAAAACTTCACGTTTACGAGTATATACTATATTCTAATACAAGGAAAAACTTTTAATAAATACAATTTTTTTACTGTACATAAATAAATACCTAACTACCTACCTAAGAAATACAATAATAATGTGAAGAAGCGTAATATATTTAACTAAATTATAGGTATTACAGTTCATAAATATTGATAAATATTTTATTGATAGATATATCATTATTATATAAATATCAATTAGATATGCAGTTTCTTTTAGAACAGTTATCACGCAAACTGGATATCGAGATGTGCGGAGCATTAAATGATGAAAATCAGATATCGGTTACTGGTCAAGAAGACAAGTAATATTATATATATACGTCTATACTCTATAGCAAACTGTACCGACAGCGAGCATAATACATTATTTAATTTATATAATATATCGGTCCGGTCACTAAAATGTAAACGACACCGCGTGTTTATTTTACCATTGAGTAATTTCCGGGTTATAAAGTGATAGTTATTTATATATTATACATTTATACGTTATACATAGTCATATGTATTATACTTTATAACAGTTATTAAATCAATATATTTTACAGTTTCAATCTGGTCCATTAGTTTCTAGTATCTTAATCCGACCGCTTATTATAATTATACATATATTATATATATATATGTTTGTATTATAGTTAAAAGACTTCATTATACAATAATATTAATATCTGCAGTGTAAACATTACTTTGGAGGCCGTAGATTTGTGGTTGATCATTATTTATTACGTAGCATACTGTTAAGTAGTTGTAGCGTTAAGCCATCGACAATTATTTTTATTATAAGATGCAACCAACGGAACAATATTTAACTGCTAATACTATGTATTTTCTTTGAAACTGTTCCATCAATATTCAATTCATTATTGCGGTGTAATGAAATACTTTTAATCATCTGTGACTGACCATAACCATCGCAAATGAATCGAAACCGCAAGACTCATAAGCACATTTTTTTCAAGAAATATTATTCCGGAGTAGGTAGTGATTTTGTAATAGTAAAAATAAACAATCACACAAAATACGAAATTATATATTAAGAAATAAAATAAGTATTATTATCATTAGTTATCAATTAAATTTTTTAAAGTATATTTTATATACTAAATTAATAAGCATTAATGTATCACATAAGTTTGTAATTGGTTAGATTTATACACCTAATATTTAACAGGAGTTTAGTAACGATAATAATATGTGGTTATTAATTAATTTACATTTAAAAAAAAAATATACGATGTACTTATTATTTAATATTTTAATACATATAAGGTATAGGTATTTGTATAAAACAACATACTAAGATATTTAAACTTCTGTTATAGATTCTGTTTTGCACATTAAATACTCACAAAATGGACATGACAAAACTTCTGGGTAGTCAAATCGGTCTGGATGATTTTATTTTTGTACATCGTAAAGGTAATTTTAAAACCGACTACTTTACTAACAGAGTATATTGGTTATGTATTATATACATATTATATATAATTAATAATAGAAAATATAGAGATAATTAAACAATATTTTTTAATATAATATTAAATATTTACTATTTATATTGTTTTTTGTTTATAAGGACGACCAAAAGAAATCGAAATTGCTAAGACGAACGAAGCACTTGGTCTGACAATCACAGATAATGGATCTGGATATTGTTTTATAAAACGTATTAAAGAAAATAGCATCATTGATAAAATTTCCTACATAAGTGTGAGTTTTTTATAGAATAAAATATTTTAAATAATGTAAATGTACATTATTTTTTTATTATGCATTTCATGTAATTGCATATTACGTATCCTTTTCTAACCATAAACATATAATAATTTAAAATAGATTAAATTAAATTACAATTCTTTTTAAACTTATTTAAAAAGACCTGTCATTTTTATAATTCTTAAATTTTAATTATAACTGTGATAAAAATATGTTGATATATAAAAAAATATTCATATATCACTAACTGTTTTAGAAAGGCTTATAAATAATATGTATAAATTGGTATAAGGTTACTAATATAATATATATAATTTTACAGGTAGGCGATCATATTGAAAAAATAGACAATGAAACAATGGTCGGCAGAAGACACTATGAAGTTGCCAAGATGTTAAAAGACATTCCAAAAGGAACTGTATTCACGTTGAGATTAATAGAGCCAATTAAAGCGGGATTTTGTATGTAACTTTTAAAAATAGATTTAATTAGATTATCAAAATTAAATATTACATTTATTAATTTATTACGTATTTGTGATTTACATAAACAGCGAATATCGAGCCAAGGGGTTCCAAACGAGGGAAGAATGCTTCGTATGGAAATGGGAAAGATACGTTACGGTTCAAAGCCAACGGTGCAGCTCAAATTCAAAAAGAGGTAATACAATATTTCATATGTAGACTAAGACTTGATCATTAACAAAATACATTTTTTTTATATATAGACTGACGAGTCCAAAAAGGGTATTGATAAAATCAATCAACTTTTGGAAAACTTGTTGGGAATTAGCGACTTCGAACTTGGTAATTTTTAATCGTAAATATTATGATAATATATTATTACTAAGCATGTATTTAATTATTTTTACTGTTGTTTTTCTTACTTATAGCTACACAAATTTGGGAGAAAGGAGAAGATAAGCTGAACAGTATGGACTTTGCGGAAGCTATCGATAATTCTGACTTAGATGAATTAGGATTCACAGACGATTTTATCATTGAACTATGGGGTGTCATAACAGATGCTAGGGCTGGACGCTTGAAAAATTAACTAGAAATAATGTATTTAATCGCCTTCTAATGTGTTTTAATTTTATTTTGTATATTTATACTGATTATATATTCGAATAAAAATGTATTTATGAATGATTTCAACAATTAGTGAATATACTTATGTATTTTAGTGAAACTAAATTTCGATGCTTATACTAAAATGTTAAATGATTAACATTATATTTGTTTTAATGTCAATATTTTCATTATAGACACTTATAGTTTATAAGTCCTTTCACAACATTTTTCAATATTTTAATTTTGAATCTACTACAGACTAAGTTCGAATACAGATATAGGCCGTAATCGTGTTATATTTTAGTATAAATTAGAGCGTGAACAAATGAAAATGGAATCTTTAGTAACTGTAGTAGCTACGTTATGGACACGATTTGATTACACAATTTAGACATAAAGTATAATAAATAATTAAGTACTGGAGTACTGCACACATTTTAGTCAAACTATTTTATAAATATAATTATTTATTTCAATAATAAATTTTATTATTATAATTTAAATTATAATAATTTCCCGTTAATAATAAACGACATTATTGTTGAAATACAATTTGTTACAGTCGTTAAAGAATTTTATGATAATATTGATTGCTAAATTAATTTGAGTTAAACAAGAAAAAAAATTGATTAAAACTCATTTTTAAAAAAAAAAAGTGGTTAAAGGTCTGCTTCAAACCTTTTCCCGTTTTTGTTGGCATCTTGCCAACAGGACACAGGTACATAAAAAAATGTAATAAAAATGAAAAAATAATTAATAAACATCATATTAAATACATAAGGTAGGTAAAAAAAAATGGGAAGATGCCTTGGATATTCGTAAGCAAATTTGTTTAAAAAGTAAAATAAAATTATGTAATAGTATGGTACTATGGTAACATCAGTTTAATTTGATTTTTAAACCCATTAAAATAATAACTATATTTAAGTCATTATAATGAATGATTTATGATAAAAGACAACAGTATAAAAAAATATAACATAATAACTTATAAAATATTCATGATTATATATTTGAACGGCTAATAAACTAAAAGATACTAAAAAAAATTAACACCAAGGGACATAGGTAACATAAAATTATTATAATAATTGCTCTTTAAAATTTAGACTTTTTAATTTAATTAAAAACAGAACATATAATTTTAAACTCAATTCAGAAATTATCTTACTCCCAAAAATCTCAAAAAAATAAAAATTTAATAAAATATGACAATTTTTGACATTTTTACTAATTTATATCAATTAACTGAACAGCCATTAAAACCAAAAACTTTGCTAACATTCCTAATAGAATTTATAAAATAGTAAAGGTATATTATTGTTTTTTTTAAATTCTTAATAATATGAATGTGAATATTTCATAAAATTAACATAAATATTGATAACTTTAAATCAAACTATCAGTCAGGTAGGCAGTAGGCACTTATCAATACCGAAGATTAAATATTTTATTTTATTATAATATTAATTAAGTAAAATCATGTTATCAAATCTAGTATGACATCACAGAGAATGTAAACATTCTTTTTTACAAAAAAAAATGTTTCATATAATGAATAAAGTTTAAAAAAAAAAAAGCGGGTAAGTGGGTATCGCTCTGCTGTATATTAGGGGGTGGGGTGGACCTCAGACTATGGAAGGTTAAATTTGAATGCAATGATAGGTATCATTGTATACGAAAAACGATTCTGAACGAAGATGATTTGTCAGTTTAGGATATATTATATTTAAATATTGTCAAATATTCTATTTTGAAACAAATAGTATAGTTTTTATATGTTACTATGGTTACTATGGCCAACATTCGCATTATGAGCGTATGAAATTTAATTTAAATTTTGAAATATTTCGTATAAATTCGAACTTTAAACACTTATAAAAAAAAATTGTGACTAACGATTTTGGATTTATTTTTATCACTATAAGAAAAACTTATAAGAAACCTTGTATTAAATTTTCAAGATTTTCTGGCCACCCAAAAAATTTTTATCGGCATTTGAAGAAAAAAAACTTAGAAAAGTCGAAAATTTCAATTGTCTATAAGTAGCTTAAAAATGGTCAAAATATTTTTAAAATTTAACTGTAAAAAGATAACCATAATATAAACATTTGGTGAAAATTTCAAGTATTTACAATAATTCGTTTTTGAGTTACAGCTAAATCAAATAAACGATTTTGTCGAAAAGTGGTTTTTCGTAAAATTGCCATTTTTCTGTCATTTTTTTTTTGTTTTTCTCGATTTTTTTGAAAAATATTTGAAAATTTTAATTTTGACCCCCCCAAAGTACCAACTAGATTCAATTTCCTATTCAAAGAGGGGCTGAAGTTAAAAATCGGAGCATTATTACTGCTCCAAATGTTGTCGTCAGACACAAAAAAAAAAACACACATCATTGTAAAAGCAATACATTCATCACTCCGTTCAGAATCTAAAATAAGAATATAATATTATAACACGGTGAAAGAGTAATACTGTCACCAGTGACGGCGCTAGGGGAGGGCACTCTATGCAAATGCCCGGAGCCCCGTGGTCTGCAGGTCAAAAAAAAAAAAAAAACACACATCATAGTAAATGCAATACATTCATCACTTCGTTCAGAATCTAAAAACACACATCATAGTAAATGCAATACATTCATCACTTCGTTCAGAATCTAATATGTATAATATCATCAAAATAAATTTCATCAAATAAAATTGTAATGGAATTATTATACCAACAACTAGAGAGCCGCTCTTCGAGTAACCCACCTTGTTTTTATTGTTTCTATCTTCTATGTGTGTTTTAAGTTTTAAGTTTTAACACACCAAAGTTTATATTTTTAATCTTGTTTTTGATACAAATGTCAAATATAACGTAATATTTAAAAATAATAAGTTGTCAAAAAATGTTGTAGATCCATAAATGTTTGAAATGTTATATTACCATCTTATGACATAATATCCATAATATCACTCTCCTGTCGTACGCCTGGCATGACAAAAAATAAATTATGACAGTAATGTACCTTAAAAAGTCTATCTGCAACTCCGAGGAATCATATAAAATATTCGTATAATATTATTTTAATGCACTCACACTATTTTAATAACACACATAACTACATAAGATAGTAGATACTTAAAAACGGTTGACTAGGTAATGCTTTACTTTTCCATTATTAGCATTCTGCTTACTCTTTAGAGTTTAAATGCATAATGATTATAAGTAAGTAAATATTATTTTATTAACGAATAACGATTAATTTGAAATATAATATAACTAAAAATGAGGTGATAAATAAATAGATAAGTAAATTCTATAAACACAATTATATAATATAAATTAATAAAAAAAAACGTACCTATTCAAGTTTCCATTTGTAATAAATTGATTATTAAATTATTTTCAATTTTGTGTTTAATAATTTATTTGTACCTATATAAATGTGATGTAGAAATTTGAATATTTTTGATTGATTAATATATTTAAAATCTGCAATTTATTTTCAAATATATTATTTTTATTTATCTATGACTTAAAATAAAAATAACTAATTTAAAAACAGAAGGTTCCCTAGTTTGAAAAATTATAAATATCATGTTTATTGTTTATTACTATATACCTACATAAGATTTATATAATAGTATATACTATATGTACCTACATATACTGAAGATAGTGCAGTGATAGCCAATGGGATCGAATCAGGAGTAAAACAGAGGAACAGTGATTCCTAGATGATCTTGTATTCGTAACAACTGAAAACTACAATATGATAAAGACTAATAAAATAATTGTCAGTAACAACTAATAAGATTCAGATATTACATATGGTACACAAATAAAGTTAAAATAATAGTCATTTTTCATCAATAAAGTTATATAATTTGTTCAAAACTATTATAATTATCGGTAATTCTATAATATTATATAATAATATAATATATATTATATAATACATATAGGCTATAATTTATTATAATTATCTAATAACCGAGAAATTAATTAAAAAAAAAAACTTTGATAAACTTAATTTTAAACAATATAAAACACAATTTGCATCATTTTGATACAATATAATAAACGGACGTAATTTCAACTTGTACATGACTTATAATACATTTATTTACATTTTATTTATAAATATTATTTGGTAACATTTCGTAAACCGTTGTTTTTCTTTACCACAATTATGGTAACTAACATAAATACACCAATCCATCCAGATGCGGACAAAAATCCTTTATAAACCGTTGGATGCGTAATCGACCAATCCCTGGCGGACAGGGCCCTGAACGACTCCGTCGACAACGTGATCGGCAAAATCCATCCAACCGATCTCAGTATCCAATGCATACCTTCCAGCGGCCAAATCATTCCACTGAGCATAGCTAGAGGGAAGAAACTGCCCAAGCCCATAAATGTGGCAGATGTATCCGTGTTGCAGAACACCGACACCATAAATCCTTTATTAAAAAAAAAAAATGTTCATATTTAGTATTATATAACCACGAGTCACCGAAACGTATAGAACACGGCTACATAAGTAAGTTTCTAAATTCTATTCGTATAATATTCGCTTTTTTCCGCGCTTGTGCTCTAGCTTCTATTATATGTAAACCTTTTACCTATATAGTTTATAGTGTTCACTTACCGTAACACATGCCACTGGTCCCCGTCAAGAATAGCAAAGACAGAGACCACACCAGACTGCCCACCATGGGATTATCGAAGAACACAAACAACACCAACATCATCAACGCCGTTTGAACGCTCAAAACGATGTATTGTACCACGATATGAGACAATATTACTTCTGTCACAGTGACACCTTGTCAAAAAGAAAGATTCGATAAGTCGTATTAGATGCACGGGGTAGTATTCGAACCGCTTAAAATTTTAATATGATTTAATTGTATTTTAAATAATTTATACCGGCAACGAGACTCCTCTCCAACAATCCTCCCATTTTTTCCATCAGTATCGCTCCCACAGTAAATACCATCGGGAGATAGAACTCAAATCTGTGAATCAAATTTTGTTCATATTAAAGAGGTTATTATACACACCGTTATTAGTTATTATGAAAAGCGTAAAATTGTATCGTTTGTATAGTGTTAAACACTAAATAGTGTACATATATGTAATTATAAGTACATTATTATCTATATTTCTAAATATTATACATATCGTAAGAACATGTTTCTCAGTGTACGTTGCGGTTTAATTATTTATTATTTAATATAAAAATAAACCAACAATGATATTATGGCCGGAGCTGTGAAATGTCCGAAACTTGGGTTATTATCTCCATAAATCGCGTCTTCCAACTAAACAAGTACAATGAAGAAATAATATATTATTATATTATAATGACCAACAATTATTTCCAAATTATTACCTTGATCGGTATATCGGCCAACGCAATGGGCCAATCACAGTCCCTGAATACACTTTCTAAAAACATCACATACCTTGAAAGCATATCCCTTCGTAATAAGTTACTCACGTACTGGTCTATAACAACAACGAAGAAAGATTTTTAACGTTAAAACGAATAACAAGTTCCATAAAATAAAAATTATTTTTCAAAAATAATATATATTATGTACTTACTGGACATGTCTTGCCATATATTGACATCGCTGATGTTTAAGACTCTATCTGTTATATTTTCGGGCATTTTGATACGTGCACCGAGCGATTCTGAATAACCTTCTTCGAAATATAACACTCCCCAAACCTTATTCTTCTTGACGGCGAATTTTGCTTCGTCCAGAGAATCGTACTCTATCTGTTTTTTTTTTAATCATAGGAGTTATAATTTAATTTTTATCGACAATCGAAAAAGTTGACTTAATACTAACCAATTTGTAACTCTTGTCCTTTAAGTTTTGTAAATACCGACAACTTAGTGGTACACTGAAATTGCATCCACTCGACGGATAATTACTGCAACTTGACATACCATTTTTAAGCTCTTCGTTGACTACTCCTAATTTCAATCCTTGGGGATCACGACCAATACAAGTGCAAAATAAGTAACATTGCACAACAGGCAAGATCATTAAGAAACACATAATCCTACACAGAACATTTGAAAAATTAAAATACGATGGCATTAATATTACTAAGTTTTAATTCTTTTTAAATGCAATAATAAATTGTATAATTTCTATGCCGAACACTGCGACCTGTATTGTAGTATAAAATAGTAATTTATGAATATGATTGGTCAAAAAATAATATATTTTTTTTATGATTTACTATAACAATTTCAATTATTGAACTATAATTTATATTCTGTGACGAGTGACGAAATATAATGACTAAATGTATTTATTCTGATATTTAGTACTTACGGTATATTTCTTTTCATCCAGTAAAAGTTTTTCAATAATTGTGCAACAATTCTCGATTTTGAACAAATATTATCAGGTTTCAGTGGTGCCAATGGTTTTCTACTTGGCACGGGATATGTTTCAATATTCTAAAAATAATAAATATACATTGATTATTTATAATTGTTAGAGTTAATTCCATAATAAATTAGTAAAAAATATTTATCTAATTTAGAACTATTTCATCAATAGGCACGTTATAATACTACATTTAAATGTAAATTAAAATGATATACTCAATAGTTATCATACAAAAAAAATACCAATACATTTGGTTTTAAAAATAAAAAAAAGTAATTAAGTAATCACTATTCTAAAATAATTTAATTTTAATTTTAATATGTTTTTTCTCAAAATTTTCAGAATTTTTAACATTATTTTATTTAAAAAAATATTTGAAATGGTTTTAATCTAAAATAGTTGTATAACAAAGCTTTACTAAGAATTTACAACCGATATTATGGAAAATAAGAATTCCTATGGTAATTATTTTAAATAAAATCTACAAGCATAATTAAACATAATTCTGGTAATTCTGACATACACAATTTTCATCTTCTTTATCCATAATACTACTTCTTGTTTGGCGTTTGCTAAGTTCTAGGAAAGCTTGTTCTAAAGTTGAGCAATTGTGTTTTAAAAGAAGTTGGCTTGGAGATTCTTCAGCTAATAATGTACCATCTCGCATTAATCCAATCTGTAAATATATAATAAAATAAATTAAACAATGTGTAAAATATCTTTATACTACTAATTAAAAAATGTATAAATATAAACAAAAAATACTCTTGGAAAAAAATATGAAAACTTTTATTCATCACTGCCTTTTGGGTTTAAATTACCATGGACTTAAAATGGTGGCTCTGACATTATTCATTATCTAAATATCCCTTATTTGTTATTTTGTCCTCATTACGTTTATTAACTCTCAGTATATTTATACTCTTCCCAATAATTCAATAGACGCATCTGAAATTCTCTTCCGTGTCAATCAAACTCATTTTTACGTCCCTTCACATTTTACTTCCTACACCAACAATTATTTCATGCACAGAATACTACGGTCAGCCAATCAAGTATTACCTCAATCTAATTAGACGCTTTTATTGAATTCAAATATCATTCAATATTATTTTGTATCTTACCTAATTATAGCATACACTGTTGGGAGGATGTATATGATATATATTATAATATTATATGCACTACTTATAAATTCACACTTAAATATACATATTATTAATTTATTAATTGTATAATAGCCGACTTGCATTTATTCTAATGTAAGTAATTTGTAATTTGCTACAAATTAAGTATAATAATTGATTAAACTATAAAATTTGACTACCTATTATGTAAAAATATAGATATGATAAATGGGCCATCATAAAGTAGGTACTTTATCTAAACTCAGACCAAAATTTTAATAATAATAATAATATCTCAACTTGTTAAAAATTATTGTCAAATTGAATGAAACTTGAATTACCCAGAAATATAATTTCAACATTTTCATAAAAAATTAATACCTAGGTACTTGCTTTATTTCTATATAATTTAATATCGGTTTCCTCAAACAAGCTTTTCGAAAATAATTAAAATAATATATTTCATTATGTAATTATATTGTTATAATCATCAAACTATTTAAATTTAAAATTAGATTAAATGTATAAACAATTAATATATTTATATTTATTATAACCATCTATTATATCCTGTATTATTTTCATAATGTAATATATTATGCACTGTTGTTCTCGTATAAATGTTTATTTAATTAATAATTACTAACCGTATGTGCTTGTCTGGCTTCTTCGATATAATGTGTGGTAATCACAACTGTTTTATTTCCATTAGCCGTCATGTCTAGAAGATGTTGCCAAATGCTACACAAATACAGTCATTTATTACCAAATAAATAAATAAGACAAACATCAATATTGGTTATAAATTATAATTAACATTATATCTATGTACTTACCTAGCACTCAACACGGGATCTACCCCAACGGTAGGTTCGTCTAAAATAAGAAGTTGAGGATCGTGAAGCAATGCCACTGCAAAAGACACTCTTCTTTCTTGACCACCACTATTAAATAATATTACTATAAATGTTAAAGTCATAAATACTTATATATTTAAATACATGTTTATATTGTCAATCTTAACCTTATAAATTTTTATTTTATAAATTTAAAATTATAAATTATTTGAATATGTTGTGACTTGTGATAGCAATATACATATACATAAACAATATTTACCTTAATCGACTAACAATATTATTTTCATTTGGCAGTTCTAAAAATTTTAACAGTTCATACGTTCTGGTTTCTATTTGTTTATGACTCATACCAAATAAACGGCCATAATAGGTCATTGTTTCTTTAATACTAAATTCTTGGTACAGAGCGAGTTCCTGAAAAAAAATGTACATAATACTATTAATATTTAAATAAACTTATTTATCAATGTATCTACGCCAGGAATGGGTTTACGCATGGGCAACCTAGGCACATGCCTAGCGCGCAACATCTTTCGGGGGCACCGCAATTTTTCAGTATATTTCTACTTTTATTTATCTGATATAATAGTGTTGTAATGCCTTGGGGCAAAAAAATGGTAAATCAGTCCCTGATCTACACCTAAAATATTTTAACAATAATTACTTGAGGCATATATCCGATGTTAGACTTCGTCCTAGCTTTGACTTGTATATCCCCAGCATCGAGCTGACACCGTCCAACCATACAGCTGAGTAAGGTAGTTTTACCACAACCACTGGGACCGAGAAGACCATATCTATGAACCCAAATAATTCAATAAATTATACTGATACTTTATAACATTAATTGTTATATTATACTTTTAAGCTAATATAATTTACGTTATTTACAAAGATTTTCTTATAAAATCTAATAGACCAATAATATGATTATTTGTAGGTACCTATATTGTATGGTTATTTAAGTCTAATAGCTTGCCTTAAACAGTTAGGCACCTTTTACTTTCTAAATTGTAATTATATTTATTTTTCAAATATTTTATAAGAGGTTGGTTTTGCATACAATATTTCGGCAGCTTTTTTGCCCGGCGTATGAATTCAACAAACTTATATTGACTTATTTATACAAATTATTATCAAGTCTTAATATTTCAATCAATCGTTATAATTTAATTGTTAGGTACATTTAAAAAATATTATGATTATATGTGTTATTTAAAATGTTTATTGTTTCATATCATTGAGTAATATGTGATTATTTTCAACTTTTTAAAAATAATAATCCCTTTGTGTCAATTTTATTAAATACTACCTATCTTTTAGTTTTTATTATATGTTAGGTATATAAAATATAACTGATGTAGAAAGTTTACATAATTAGTAAAGACATAATGATGTACAACATATTTATATTATGCCATTGCATCAATGACCCTGATGTATCGTTAATTGTAATCGCCTTTCTCCAGCTATGATATAATAGATATAGATATGTTCGATATAACATACATATTGTTGATTAGTATAGGTACTTGTTACTTGTATATTAAGATAGTTAAAAAGATTTTTTCCTAATTATTTAATACTGCTCTATCTTACTAACTAATTATTTCTATAAAAGTAAGAGTAAAAATACTTTTTTAAAATAGCAATCATGTATTTTTTCGATTTCATGCAGAAAGTATTATACATTCAGGTTTTAAACCTCAGGAAAGTTATTTCATCTAGAATTTTAACTATAGGTTTATATTATGATTATATAATAAATTATTTAAATATTTGTATTTTAAACTATTTTCCAATAGGAATAATAATATTTAATATTAATTTTCTTACATAGTTCCTTCGGGTACAGTCATGTTGAGACCTCTAAGAACGACACTGTAAGGATTGTATCGCTTGTATGCGCCTCTGACCATAATGGCTGGAGGATTATCACCTCCATACTTATCACTTACAGCCATTCCGGGTGACTCCATTTTTAAACAATTCTATACTATCAACTCATCACCTGAAATATAATCAATTATATGAAGGTATACATTGTGGAAAGGGTTATACAAATTATTATTATTATACAAACAAATATACACAATATTATTTTCGTAATATTACAATATACTTTAGGTCACTTTTATAATTCTTAATATTTTTTCTTTATTATTATTATTATTAATTTAAAATGTTCGTTTAAACCAGAGGTTCCCAACCTTTTTTGACTCGCGGCACCCTTGGACATTTTCTAAAAATCCGGAAGCACCCTATGCTCTATACTATATAGAGTACTTCGGTTCTATTTATTAGTGCATAATTATAATCAAAAGTAGTTATAGATCGAACATCGTAATATTTCTACAAAATATATGAAACACGATAGGTTTTATATTATTATAGTCCGTTTTATTACTCACAATGCTATATTTTTAATGAAATTGTTTTTTCTAAAAAAATATTTCAAATAATTTCGCGGCACCCTAAAAAAAATTCGCGGCACCCTGGTTGGGAATCTCTGGTTTAAACTAATGCTTAATTCAAAGTTTTTGTTTCGTTAATGTTACCTAGGTGTACTATTTAGTATTTAGTACTGAAAATTGTCTACTATTTCACTAATTATTTATCAATTAATATTATTTAAGAATCAGTCATATTTATTTTACATTATAATCCTCGTCTATAGATATTAAATAATTATACTTAACTTTTTATAATTTATTTAATATCTTATTTTAATTATTTAATTTTTGTTTTTATTATTATTATATTTAACTAACCGTATTTTTGTTATCTTAATTATTTACCTACAAATTATTGATGTAATTATAATATACGCACCTAGAGGCCAAAGCTCTCTCAATGAAATTTTTCTTAAATTTCTTAATGCGTATACATTTATACATTTTCACAATAATCTAATTCTTTAATAATATTCTTAAAAATATCTTTGACATTTCAAGCCAAATCACTGAGAAATTATGTGAACATTATGATTTCTACAGTTATTATAGTTACGCAAACTCCACCGGAGGTGCGCATTATGCACAGATAATCACTAAGATTAATTCAATTGAAATTTCTTAAACACATCCAAGGCTATATAATCAAAAACAACCCACATAAAAATGTGTAATATTTATGTCTGTTACCTATTATACCTATTTATAAAAAATAAATTTGTTATAAATTTAAAATATAGCTACCTGCAAATACATAAACAAAAAAATAGTACCTACATAATAATACTTTTAATGCTTTAAATTTATATTACTAAATAGTTAACTAACCCAAATTCGTCGTGGAAAAAAATAAAAATACATAAATTATTCAAAAGCGGAATCAAACGAGCATTTTTTAAATATATATAATTGATAAAAGTATACGATGAAAATAAAAATAATATTTTATTGCAATAAAATAATACTTAATTGCAATTAAATAAAAGTGTTAAGTACCCACTCAAAATACTAAATAGACATTATGGTGTAAATTTTAAAACGTTAAACTAATCAAATAATTAACGATTTTCTAAATTGAATTAAAAAATATTTTTTATTACGTAAAATAAAATATTACTGTATTAGATAAATACGTTACAAACATATATTACGTTACCTAAACTTGTATCCAAAAATTATATATTATAATTCATATAACCTATACTAATAATTGATCTGTATATAATCAAAAATTGATATCTGTTCAACTTTTTATTAATCTACTCAGAGTTATAAAAGACATATTAACTATTAAAAATCTTGTTAATAAGTAATAACAACAAAATGTTTTGTCCGTCCTCTCTTGTAGTGTCCATTAAGTAGGTACTAAAGTAATTAAAATAATTACCTATATTCAACTAATATTTTTTCAGTTTTACTTTTTATAAACTAATTACAGATAATAAAATCTATGCATATAAATAATAAATACCTATCTTTATTACTTATGATTCATTTTTAGTTAAATATTTTCTAAACAAATTAGAAAATTTACAATAAGTAATAGTATAGATACATTCTATGTATGTATATTTAAATATTATACAATATATAATATAAGTTTTCCAAAAACTACATTCTTCGTGTTCTGTGACGTGTTACCATGTAAACCACATCACCACAGCCCACAAAACCCCTCCCTCTAGAGCTCCTAATCTACCCGTTGCGTTAAATATTTACAGGTATCGCCTTCCCATCCACGTTGTGAGTTTAATAATGCCATAGGTACATAGATACATCAAACTATATTAAATATCAATTGTATATTAATGTATAAATTTGATGTCGTATAATTAGATAATAAAGTTAACGAAAAATTTACTTTTGAATTAATTTATGAATGTTTTTATGTGTTTCATTGTATTAATCATTAGTTATTACACTTTATGACTCAATGAGAACAAAAACTTACAGTTTTATGATTTTAACAAATGCAAAATAATATTCGTTGAATAGGTTGTCGATTTTCACATTGATATTTATAATATTTATGCATGTCACATGTATAATACGTGTATGACGTCATAAAGCATTGTACACATATTTCGTTAATCGAACTCGAAGTCAGTTTGAATGTAAAAATATTATTATTATTTTATTTTGTATTTCAAATAAGTATTCAATGCAATATTTTTTTGCCTTGTATTGGAGATCTCAATATATATTTCGAGGACTTAAATGAAAGAATTCTAAATCTATTACTATATAAAAAGCTAGGTACTTTATTATTTATCGTTTTCATCTTATTCGAGTTGAATTGGTTCGTATAGAATACAGGCATACATTACATTAAAAAAAATTTTAAAATTATAATACATATAAATCGTTGTTGAATACTAAATAATAATAAACTCTATACAACATTTATTCGTATCGATATTAAATCAAACGCGTTGATGAATGTCGATGTATTAATAACTATTGAACTAAGACTATGAAAACGTGTATATTTAAAATCTAAATAAACAGAAATAAAATAAAATGAGACATAACTGAATAAAAACTAGTATTTAATATCTCGTTTTATTATTATTCGTGAATATTATATACACGTGCGTTGGTATTTTTTATATTATTATTATTATTATTATTATATATCCTGGTATACGGAATGATTTCTGAGTGAAAGTGGTCAGCGCGTAAGAAACCAGTTGGGTGCTCATAACAACCACGTCTGTTACATAATTGTGTACAAAATATCCAGAGAGCAAGTGACCTAATATTATCGAACTCGAACGGGTTATTGAACACAGTTCCGACTTTTAATGATGAGAATTTCCGGTATCTAACCATAATTGTAATATACGATATTAATATTATAGCATTATGTATATATATATATTAAATATAATGTGACCATATTACATCTATAATAATATAATTTATGCATGTATATTTTAATAGAATATTTGTATCATACTCTTAAAATTTAAATTCAGTCCTATGCAGAATGTATGTATAGACTTAATACACAAATACTCGATCAATTTAGAAAATTTTGGAATATTTATTCAATCTACCGTATTATTGCTTAACAATAATATCATGTCAACATTTGTATTATTATTATTATTATTATTATTATTATTATTATTATTATGAATGTGAGCTAGGCGTTTTATTATAATTTAACACATGACATTTATCTTCAATTTATTATATTCTCTTTAGTTTAGTGTGACTATACGATTTAGAATCGTGGAGATACAATCTGAATCACGATAGTGACATAATATAGTAAACATTGCACATATAATTATAATATCAACTATTCAGTACCTATATTATATTCATATTGTCTACAAATACTCGCCATTTGTAATTTTGTACAATAATCATCATAATTGTTATTTGTTTTTAGAATAAAATAATTGTATATTATCTATAATTGATATATTATAATAAATATATCTGTGAATTAATAATTAATAATAACTGGTTATATTAATATTCAAATTATTAAAAAACTATTAAAATGCTTTGCTTTTTTTATAAAGTATTCATAGATTTTCCAAATGCCAAAAACAAATTTAAAATATTCAAAATAAAAACACTATATTTACTTCTCAAAAGTACAATTAATACAACAGTAGGTACAATATTAATCAAATTGCTTCTTAATTTTCATTAATATAACATAAAAAAACAACCTGCATAATATAATTAGACTACAATTTTGACGTTTTAAATGTTAATTAAAATTATTACTTACGTACCATTAAAGAGTGAAACAAGTAAGAAAGATCGTACGGATTACACGTGTGTCTTACAAGACTAGAATACGTATACTGTGGTACATGTGACGGGATAACCAATTGTTGATGGTAGCTCAGAATAATGACGTAACCCTTTTACCGAGTCCTTCTTAAGATAGTTCTGTTATGAACATAAGGAAGGGAAATGGTAGTAAATATCGTTCGTCTTAACACCAAAAATGCAATATTTACCATTTGGACATTAGAAACGAAACGATAACATAATGAATAATAATAATTATAAATGGATGGTAAGGTTCGGATGAAGTTTTAATAAATTATTATACTGATCAATTATCTTATTATTTTTGATGTTGTAACATGGCAATAGAATTACCCTTAGATGTGAATATTTTTATTTAGATAATAAAAATATTAATCATTTTTTATTTAAGTATAAAGATCAATATGTTAATATATATTATATACAAGTGCAAAATGTATATCTGTGTGTGCTTAGATGAAGTATGGGGGGGGGAGTTTTTGATTTGTATTAAATTAGAATATGCATAGGCGTAATTTGAGGATACTTTGTGAGTCTTAGCCCTCTTAAATCAGCCATAACTCTACAAAAAATCAGACACAATTTTTAGGAATATGTTTAATTTCTTATTGAAATAATATAGTTTTAAATTAAAAAAATCAGATTATAAATAGCGCTGTATTATTGAAGAAAAATAAAAAGTGAACATACACTTAGTACATTACTCTATATATTTAAAAATAAATAAATATCTGAAATCTTTCAGTGGGTTGACATAAAAAATGTATCAATTATTTTTTGATTATTATTTATTATTATAAAATTTTACGTTGCTTACCATTTTCACGCCCCAAAAAATAATTTTTACTGTCACTTATCAGCACTTATCAAATGATCATCAGAATCCAAAAAATAACAGAAAGCTTTGGATTAAAAAAAAATTAATTTATATTTTAAATTATAAAATAGCTTTTTAATATATAACAATAGACAATCATCTTATTAATACTATACGTCATATTTATGATCATTTAGAGTTGTGTAATCCTTTAAATACCAATGTGATACAGTATAATTACATTTTTATCATTTAACTATGTGTTGAATACATTGATTAATAAGAAATAATAATAGAAGGTATGGCTACAATATGGCGACTGGCAAGACGCTTTAAACTTAAAAACACTTGATAGTAAATTAATCACATTATATTCAAATATTAATATTCAGTATAGTTTATAGTTATTATATATTACCCAAAAATGCCAAATGGTCGAATTGATGAAAGGAGCGATAATCGCTACATACATATCTCCACTGTATTTTGTCGTATTTCTGAAGAGCCACTGTAAAGAACTTTGAAAATTAAAGATTTAAAATGTAAAATAGCATATTAATGATCTCAGTATAAATCATATGGCTGATACCTACAACTGTTTTACTTAAGCTTTATGAACTAAAGATAGCAAGATAGCTACATTTGATTGTTTTTGCCAGTTTCTAGGCGGTTTATAATGTTATAATTTCCGTCGGTTCTTAAACATTTTCCTTTAAACAATAAGTATGAAACTATTCAAAATGTACATATGACACAACACCGTACCACATCTACAGAAATACTACACTAACTACACACGCAACAAAGCCTTAAAGGTTTATAGATAAATAATTTAAAATGTCTATTCGTAAGATAACAAATAATGAAATAATCAATGAAACATATATAATGTGTGTCTATTAAAATTAATGATTATATCAATACAAGAATTAATTAAATGTTTATTAGTTACATAAAATCACATGTTGCATACAGTTATACCATACCCATATTTTAATTTATAAAATGTACATATAAAAGGTTTAAAATTAAAAAGTTGATATTATATCGTATTAAATACTTGTAAGACATAGATCTCAATAGTAAGGATCATATTATATAAGTACCTACTTAAACATTTGTTTATATAATTGGTTAAATAGAAAACTTATTATCCATATAAATGACACAAAAGCCACTAAACAGGAGAAGAGAAAATTCCTACTTACATATTATATCAAAATATTATATAAAATATTAAAATAGATGATGTTCATTCATATCACAATAAAATTCACAGTATAGCTCGTACAAGACTAACTATGTAGGTTTAAATGTTTGGTATTTGATTTCGGTTTTCGGTAGCATTAAATATGATAAGGGGTGAGTATATAAAATATATTAATGGACAAAAATTGTTTATACCTAATTATAAGGCTTTAAATTTAGTGACAATTTTAAAAATGACCTCTTAAAAGTATTTGTGTCGAATTTCCAATTTAAACTGAACCGTTCAACCGTAAAGAACTCTTGGAGCATTACATCCAACAATTATACACTGAATACTGACATATTAAATTAATAAAATTAGCTACTAATCTAGAAATATGATCACATAGATAATTAAAGTGCATATGTACTTATAAATATATTTAAATATATTTTGTAATACAGAAATAATTATACTTAGAGGGTACATCGCATTTTTTTAGATTGGACATCAAAATATCAATTATCATATTATTATCTGTAATTCTTAAAAAAATTGAGTTAAGAACCCAAATCTTGGGTAAAAAAAATATTAATTTTTTCATATCGCATAAATATATGTAAAAATATTAGGCCGTTCTAACTTCTAAGCCACTCAGTTGTCCTTGAAACAAACAGAACCATTTAAATGCATTGGAGACTGGAGTATATGAATAAATACTTTTAGAAAGTTTATCCTTGAGTTTTATAAGACAGGTACGTACCCAAAATAATCGTTGATAAACTTCCTATATTAAAAATATTAAGGAACGAATTGGTGTATCGCATGGTCATAATAAATAATAATAATATAAAATACGCAACGTTAAGGTTACAATACGTATATTGTTGTTTACGATTACAATTGCTACGTATAGATAAATAATCAACTGAAGACCAAATGACCTATACCCAGTGTACCTATATAGTGTGACTAAACGACTAAATCTATAAATCCAATGTATATTTATGTATTCTATATACCTACCATTCATTGTATATTTGTATAGTTTACATGTTTATTTTAGTGAATCTATTTATCAATATCTATACAAAAGTTACTGACCACAGTTAACAAAATAATAAACAGATAATTAAATATGTCATTCGATGTTAGTAGTTGATGTAATAATTTAAATAAAATTTAAAAAATACCTGAAAACTGTAGTACAACTTTTCGGGGATTATAATTTTCATCTTAATAATAAAACTGTGTTAAAATTAACTATAACACATTATAATTTATAAGTACAGTTGATAAATTATTATTATATATTAAGATGAAAACAATTTCACAGCCTCATACTACTAGTGTTGCTAACCGATCTATAAATACAAGTATGTATAAGCAATAAACTATAGTATTTTTCAATAATAGTAATAATAAAATAGGTGATAATAATAATAGTTTAACCCACTATCAAATAAGTTAAAGACTAAAGTTAATCAAAAACAAATAGCAGTAGATACTAGATAGGTACTTGAAATTTTCACCAAATGATTATGTTGGAATTTCTTAATCACGTATTATTTTAAATATATTTTGACTCTTTTTGAGCTACATAATCGTTTGAAATTTTCCATTTTCCTTAGTTCTTTTTTACACATAAATGGCAATAAAAAAATTATCACTGAATCAAAATGCTTGAAAATGTTGTGGGTATATGATTCTTTATACATTTTTCATTTACTAATTAAAAAATATCCAAAAATCACAATATTTTTTTATAAGAATTTAACCATAGAATTTTTACAACATTTCAAATATTTTCTTATTACTTTGTACTTAGAAAATCATAAAAATTTTCTTTTATGAGGACGCATGTGTTGAATTCATCTAATAAATGTAAAATACAGAAAATGTGCGTTAACAGAATCAATTTTATGCTGTCAGTTTTCACATTAGAGTCAATTGTAACTTTCCATATAGCTAATATGCCTTTCAGAGCCGTAGCAACGTTCATTTGTGCTCCTGGCCATTTAACAGATTTCCGCCCTTTTAAAAATTGTTTACCCCTTCCCCTCCCCCCCTCGTACTTATACATATAAAGACATTCCTTATTTTATTTTTTTTTTTTTTATTGATCAAAAAAACATCGGCTACTAAGCATTAGTTATAATATTACATTATTTTTATTTATTTATTTTTTTTTTTAATAATTTACATTTTATATAAAGAATTTTTAAATTATGTTGTACAGTTTGGTTTCCTTTAAGAAGTTGATTATATTAATATTTGATTGGAGGTCGGGTTGTAGTGCTTCTCTAAGTTGATATGGAATGGAGTGTTTGAGTGTTCTTGAATCAGCGTACTTGGAACAATCAATGATTATATGTTTGACAGTGAACTCCACTCCACATGTATCACATATGGGAGGGTCTTTTCTAGCCATGAGGTGGTTATGTGTTACGAATGTATGCCCAATTCGAAGACGATTTAGTATAGTTTCATCTTTCCTATTTAAGCCGGGGTTACTCCATAATTGGATATTATTTTTTTATTGTGTTTAATTTGGTGTTTTGTATTGTCCAGTGATTATGCCATTTAAGAAATAAAATCATTTTTATAAGTTTTTTTTAAATCACTATAGGTACTTAAATTTAAAATATGAGTGTATTTTATTTTTATTAACTATTATAATAACTAATAATTATTATATTTAATAAGAAAAAAAACACTGCCAAACTTATTATAACCTTTTATAATAATTTAAAAAATAATTGTACTTTTGTACACTTCAACATTTCACTTTTCGTGCTTTTTTAGTAGCAAATTCATCTATAACATTTTCAAAATTAATTTTTGAAGCCAATTCACGTTAAATTGATATAATACTCATATTTGTCAATTTTTCTTGTGAAATTGTAGACCTTAGATAGTTCTTAATAATTTTCAGTTTACTAAAACTTCTTTCACAAGTGTTTCCTTCATAGACTAATACAAAAAGACTAAATACTAAAATAGGAGTAGTTATCTACCACCCACAAATATAAATAAATTGATGAAGGTCTTTAAAATATAAAAATAAAACATTTAGAATCCTGATTTTAAATTAAACATGCAGCTATAAGTTAGCAATAATCGATTTTGAAAATCATTATGTTTATTATTTTATAAACACTTGTAAAATGTAATATTTTTGTACACAATACGCCATAATAAAGTACCTACTATAGCGTAGCTATTATAGTATAATTATTTTGCTCATATTCTAAATAAAATTTATGTTATTAATAATTGGTATAACATATGGTATATTTTATCCTGGATTTTGCGCCCTTTTTTTCGTTGCGCCCCTGGCCTGGGCCAGTTTCGCCAAGCCCTAGCTACGGCTCTGATGCCTTTACCTGCTTTTAAAAAACACATTTCTCATTGGCTCCAATATCAATATAATGCGAGTAAAATCTAAAATATTATAACCATTCAATTCTTATTTTATAATTAAGTATCATATAGGCATAGGCGTAATTTGGGCTAAATTTATGTTAACCAAAGTGACCAAAAACCGATTTCAAAATCAGAAATCGACATTTTCAATTTTTAGAAATGTACCTATTAATTGTATGTTTGAGATATTTTATTTTCATTTTCATTTGATGAGATAGATCTCTGAAGCCGGATAACAAATTTTGTTGTTTGGATTCTTGTTGGATTCACATTGGCTAAGAGAAGTGCAGTGAAGATTTTCAGAACTTTATCTTTTATAGTTAATTTACTATAAAGTTTCAAAAAAAAATTAAAACACATTTTATTATTAGGCGTTTTTTTTTATGTTTTCAGCTTTATAGCTTTGCAGTGAGTAAACGATTGAAGATATAAACTTCTGAATAACTTCACAGCACTTCTATTAGCCAATTTGAATATAACAAGACCTTAAACAACAAAATCCAGTTTCAGAGATCTATCTCACTAAATGAAAATCTAGCAAAAAATAACTAAAATAACCGTGAAAAATTAAATAAATTTTTTGAAAATTTTTAATCTCATACTTTGTATCTACTTGATAATCTTTTTTTAATGAGCTGAAAACCAGCTTTTTAGCTATAATATTTTTGGAGAAAAGTTAAAAAATAGAAATTTTGGGATTGTTCACGTCAATGTTTTTGTGGATTTAAATCGTTATACCGCTTGGGTGTGATACCGGATCTCTCGTTAATATTTTATGTTAAAGCTAGGTAGCTTAATTATCCACCTACTAATTACAACTGAGTTACATTTTTATCATTTTCCTATTAACCAAAAATTCAGACTTTTTTCATTGAAATTGCCATACTTACTTGATTAAAATCAAGAAAGTAAAAAAAAAAACATTAAAGTTTTACATTAAAGACATAGCAAAATTATTTATTAATTATTTAACCTAACCTATATGATATAGGTAATATTATTATATTTATATTTCTTTCTGTCTTATACTCTTATATCTCTCGTGTTACATTTTAGGTACGTAATATATTTTAATTTATAATATTGTAAATTGATAACTCTGGGCTTCCACACGAGTTTTCTCAGTGAGGCCCAGTAATCTTTTTGATTTCAAATAAAAATAAAATAAATAAATAAATAAAATTGTCATATTATATATGAAGGGCTTTTCATAGGATTTTATTGATATTTTAAATTTTAAGTTACGATCATTTTAAAATTTTAATATCTCACATAACTATAACTATAATTTATGAGATTCCCTACATAATATTATAACCTTTAAGTTTGATAATAAGTAAATGTACTCTACTACAGAGCTTGCGCTAATGTGCAGTTGTGCATAAAATGTGCAGTTCTAAATTAAAATGTGTAGTTCTTATTTAAATGTTGTGCAGTTCAAAAAAAATAATATGTTTTGAATTTTTAATAATTAATTCTATATGTCTATGAGCTTATAACATAGATATCATTTGACATTAATTTGTTTTTCAAATTAATTAGAAATTATGATTGAAACGTTGATAATTAATCTATGAATATCAAGAGATTAAATCTACTACGGTCTATACGATAAACCGTGATCATGACTATTGCGTTATGCCTCCAAATATTGTGATTGTGCTCAAATTAATAACCATCTCCAATTAGAAAATATTGTTATCGATGAATAGGTTGTCGTAAAAAAGAAAAAACATTTAAAAATTAGATTAATATTAATTGCTGTTAATCAAAATATAATTAAAGGAATTTTGTTATTTAAACTTTAAACTGACAATATTTAATATTTATGAATTTCTGATATTATATAGTATGTGTTATGTATTATATGCAAGCGAAGCGAGCATCAAATTTTTTCACTTCTGAAAAACACAGAGTGTGCAGCTCTAATATTTCTTTAGCGCAAGCTCTGCTCTACTATTAAAACTAACAGCATAAAACTGATAATAATAATAATACAAAAATTACAAGAAATCACATTAATTTTTTATGCACAATTAAAATGTAGCCAATGTAGGTAATAATTTTTACGACATTAAAACCATTGGACCTAACCGGTATTTCAATATAACAATAAGTCAATATTAATTTATATATTATTCAATATTAAGGATTAAATTGATTAAATGAAAGTAGTACCAATTTTAATGTCTGCAATTTAAATATAAAAAAATATATGAAATTTAACTATTACGTGTATAATATATTATTATGTAATGCCAACTATTAAATTAGCATAGTACTAACCACTACTAGGTGTATTACACGATCATAAGGGTTTGAATTATGGACGTTTCTATCAAATTATGGGCTGTCTTATTTTTTAGGATATGGAGTTAAGGCTAAAGATTTAAAGTATACTTTGTTATTAGTGCTTATAATTTGCATATTTTATATACTCCTAGTAAATAAATGAATTATTTCCTCTTTTTGTATCTAAATATTATCATAATTTACGTACCTATAAACTAAACTTCAATAAATATTCAGTCTTCAAGTAAAATCTATATTAATTAGGCAATTATATCGATAATAATAAATAAAACAAAACCTAGGACATTTTTGCCTAGTTAACTAAGCAGCTAGTAAAGTTGTGGGTCACCATTGCAAAAAGGGTTTGGAAACACTGCTCTAACAGCAAATTTGCTGTTGCGAACTAGCTAGTATAAACATTAAGATATTTTATGAACGTAATATTCGAGTACATATTACATAATTATGTAGGTAATTACCTACAGTTCGGTTTTACAATTTGACCGTTTATTGTTGGCATATATTTTTATTTTTTTAAATCATTATGAAATTATTAATCTTCTTTGACATTTGAAATTAGCCAAAGATAATAGAATAATAGATATTATAAATCACATGTTCGTTTATAGAATTCTTCCAACTTAGCTAGTCATCTGATTTTCTATATCAGCTAATTGTTGCATGCCATACTAAATCATCCAAATTAGTCCATACGTTTGTAAAATAGCTGCAAGACCTACAATTTGTTAACCAAATATGTTTAATTAATAATTGTTATTAAATATTTATTAAAATAATTAACATTGGGCGCACATGATATAACATAATATAATTTTACTATTATGAAGTTAAATTTAACTATGGTATAGGTATGCTTTGCTAATATTACTGTACTGTCTGTACTTGTATGTATTATGTCTAAAAAAAAAAAATTTAATCCAACCAAAAGGACAATCCACTTCTCGAATTCCTATGTTATACATTATTAATTAACAGTTAAACGCCACGGGTAATGACAGTTTTGTAATATTTTTAAATATTAAATTTCATGAATTAATTAATATTTATTACTTACTATTTATTACTACTATTCAGTTATAGTGTTAGGTATATAGTATATACCACAGAATAAAACAATAATTTACTGATAGCTAGGTGTACCTAACCTAACCTAGGTGTAATTATAAACAAATAAAGCTCACACATAGTACATAATTTAATTTAACCTAAAAATATGTATTTCTTTTAGAAATTTATGCTTTATGAATTTCAAAAATACACCCTCTCTGAATAACGGACAACATTTTGGTGACCGAGAAAGTCCGTTTTTAAGAGGTTTCACTATATTTGGTGAAAATTTCTAATTTCTAAATTATTTATTAATTTTGAGAAATTACCGATTTTTCTCAAATTTGTTTTATATCTTACCCGATTATTTTTAATATTAGAGAACCTAGGTACTTAAATAGTCTTACATTTAACCACTCAAAGTAACTAGAATGAATTTGCAACCAGAAACCAAACAGCTGTTTACAGTTGAATATTAAAGAATTTTTGATCCAAAATGTGATGACGAATGACAGATAAATAACAATATGAAATTATGAACTCGCATCATTGTAAATTCAATACAATATGATCGCTTTGTTCAAAATCTAAAATGTATGCAGCCATTTAATTGAGTACAAAACTTAAAATATCATGAGGATAAATAGATTTTTTTATTTTTTATTTTGCTTTTAATTATTAGATTATTTTTAATAATTTAATCAAACCTATTTAGTTATTATTTTATGTTTCAGTTTATATTATAAAGGTGCGTCATCTTCACATTACCTATTATTGTAAATTGTAATAATCATAAGAATATATATTATTTACTATAAAGTCGTCGACCATATAAAAATTCCAAATATATTATGATTTATAATGTATATAATATTATTAGACTATATTATAGTCGTCAGCTATACAAAGTGAAATAAAAATTACTGACAAATATAATTACCTATACGGCTATACCTATACCAATATAATTAATTACATATTTTACAGTTGTCTCTGCTATTATTATATACCTTGTATAAACCTATAGCTAATAAAGTAATAACTTATCATTATAACAAAAGTAACTACGATGATATTACCGTCAAAACTTCATGCGCAAGCGGTTTATAAAACGGTCATGTCGAAAACTTCCTGTATATTATATTATTATATAGATATAGGTACAGGTAACACGCCGACAGCTGCTGTTATAGGTACCTTACCGCGACTGCCACCGCTTGTGTAATGCATGCAAGTACGATACGTTCAGTATAAATGTGTATATTGCTATTATACTATATAGGTAGGTGCAGTTATTTATATAGATATATATATATATTTATGTGGTGTGTATATACATGCACGCAGATTTCTCCGTCTATAAAAACACTTTCCTCCGTTTCCGCACACCTTAAGGTCAATACAGGTACGGCCTTCTTTTTATTCGGTAACCGTTGTGATGATGATGATAATGATTACAACACATTACACAATGTATAATACACAGAGGTATAAATACCATCTGATCGTATATTCTATTTATTTATGTATTATATTTATATATATAAGAACTAGATACATTCACCCTGCATATTAAGAACGTATAATAATAAATTTTATTGTAAAATTGTGACGAGCCGTTCTTGTATCACAGAACAATAAAATGTTTATATTAGTTAGGTATATTCAACTATATATCTATACCTAAATTATAATGTACCCGCACCAGATCGACAGACATTATATGTTTTAAAAAATAGAAATAGGCACTGATGAAATATTTTGACTAAGTAGTCGTTCATTACTGCAATATACATTGTTTTTGTTGCATAAATATATAAAATAATATAGGCATATAGACATACGTGTTATAATATGCATAAATGTATAACAGATTTCATCAATTTTAATATTCATAATTTTAAAAATATGGATACTAAAACAGTTAGAAGCGACCATATATAATGTAAAATCTTTGATAAATAGGTACTTTTTAACGCAAATTTATTGTTACTCTGAATCTACGTTAAAAATTTTTTCATAATTAATAGCTATATAATAATAATTCCCACATATGTGGGAACATATATGTTACCTACCTATTACAGCAACACAGGCCACAGCGTTATAATATTCTTTAATTCGTCCTGACAAAGATTTTGATCATTAGAAGGCAAACACAAAATCATAGAGATCAGATTAGTGTTTATCAAATAACCAATAATATTGGTTGAGTTAATATACTCTAGAAAAGTTCCGTACATGCCAAAAAATGTCAAATTAAGTTATTTATTTTTTAAATTACCTACTCTACTTAAATTAATTTATATGACAAAAATAAGTTTTTATCACATTTCAAATTCCACATTAAATCTATGCATAAGCTATTATAATTTATAATCTAGGGTTAAGATGTTTAAAACATTTTATATTAAACCTGTTATTTTTTTTAAAAAGAAAAAAATGTAGTTCGGCCTATTTGTATTAGCTATTTCAAGTTAAAGCTTATATATTTTTTCCATTATTTGATTATTTATTTGAAATTCAGTCTAAAATTTTTATATTCCTATAGTTAAATTAGATAATGATTTTAATAATCCAATTTATTCATACTATTTATCCTTTATAGTAATTAAATAAATAATACTTACTAATAAGTTCCATCTTTTCTGCTATAACAATAAAAAAATTACAATCAATTAGTGTATACAATTTAATCTTATGAATAAAGAGAAAATAATACAAAACTTAAATTCAGAACAAGTTTACAAATTAAATTTCAAAACATCTTAAAAGTATAGATAATCTATACTTTATTATAATATAAAATATAATTAATTATACATTATATTCCTATAATCTCATATATTGAGTTTACATTATTTTTTTCTAGTACCAACAACTATACCAATATTTTAAATTCAACTAAATCATGTTTTAAACATGTTATTTAAAACCGTTTTAAAAAACCAATTGGGAAAATACATGATTTTTTTTATTTTTAGTTTTATACAAAAAACATGTTTTTATCAACTGTAATAAACAATTACGCTTACACATACATATTAGTTATACATAAACATAATACAGTTATATATACCTACACGGTAAACGGTCACTTTATTGTACGGTCATTGTTTAAACTTTACTGCATAACGCAGACACTTTGTACTATTATATAGTCATAAAGTATATATTAATGTATGTAGTAATATACCAAAGTGTTATGTGTAAATAATGTAAATTATTAAAATGTAAAAAAAGTAAATTTATTAAAAATGTTATAAAATATAGGTAGTATATTATTATTAGGTAGTCAAAATAATCAGTTTAAATCAATTAAAAATGTGTATACAATGTCTAAAAAAAGAAATAATTTTAAAACCGACATATTGATATTATATTATAATGAGTGGAATTTAAAAATTCAAAATTATTTCTTTGTCTTGGTACCATACGAGCTATAGGTGCCTACTACCTACCTACGTACCTATAATATAATTTATAAATATCTACAATAATTTTTTAAGAATTTGCGACCATTTAGCATTTCATTTTCATTTAAAATGCGTTTATTTCAAATACAATTTTTTTTCAAAAATGAAGTTTTCGCTCATCTCAGCCCAAAAACTTGCGATAGCGCAGGTTCACTACATCAATAACAATTACCTAACATTTAATTTCTAATACTTCCATGAGCGATATAAATATATAGGTATACATAGAAGTATTGTGTGTGTGTGTGTGTGTATGTGCGCGAGTGCGGGAACGCGTGGTGTGCACATAATATACCTAATATAGTAAAATAGATATGTAGGTACTTAAATAGTTACCTATATAATATGAACACGAAAATGAAAAGCTAAGTACAATTATAAGTTAAAAAAAAAATGATTAAATTATTATAACATCATGTCATCATATAAATTATATGTTATATATGTATATAATATATAATATATTATTAATATTTTATGTAGGAACTATTTTTTTATTAAATACCTAAGGAACGACCTGCGTAAAATATAATTTCATTTTTTCATTATTTTAAAACAACATGAATGATTGTGATTTATTTTGAGAGTAATAGCGATGATAATATATTTTATATATTAATAAGTAATAACTAATGTTGTGTTATTTTAATTTAATCGAATAAGTCGTCTGTTTTGTTAAATACTTCAGTTCTAGCCTTATCCCTAGAATTTAAATTATATAATTATTAATTTAATAATCAATGCATTGGAAATGAGTTTTCATGTGATGTAGGTATGTAAAATGCAAACGAGTCAATTAGGTATATATTTATATTATATTATGATGATTGCCGATTGGTGACGTCTGACCGTCTGACGGATTCTGAATGCATCATAGACCATAGTAGAATCTACACGCATTTATGATTGTATCATTATTCAGTAGCGAAGTGGGATGTTATATTAACTATTAAGACGTGTAGTAAGTAGCATGGGCGTTCTCACGGGGGGGGGGGGATATGGGGGATAGATCCCCCCAAGGATCTTTGTTTTCTTACATTTTAGTAATACACGTTTTGTCTACTTTTGATATTATATACTATTAAATTCATGTAAATTTTCAGAACCCCCCCATAGAAAAATCCTGAGAACGCCCCTGGTAAGTAGTAATATAATTCTCCTTCCACGATCGTATTAATTTATTAAAAGTAGATGTATAGTATAAAATAATGAAAAATATACCTATCTATTGTATTATAATATATACAATCATCATTTAATCCCTATTATTCCTTCCTTATATTGTCCCTAATCCCTATCCATTTTATTACAAATGGAAAAGTAACACTGACTGTCTGTTACGCTCTCACGCCAAAACCACTGAACCGATTTTAATGCAATTTCGTTCAGAGATAGTTTAGACCTTGGAGAAGAACATAGACTTTTTTGGCGAAAAAGCTTCAAGGAGGTTGGCGATGAAAGTTTGTCACACGCGTTATACACTTTACAACAGTCCTAATATGTAGTATAGCTGTAGTATAGCCCGTAGTATAGGTACCGCAATGGGGTCCGATTTTTTTATAGGCTATAGCCAACTCGTCTCTCGATAATATAAACCTTTAATAATTTGAAATTTTCTGAAATTTAAAGTAAAATACACTAGTTCCCCATATTTTGCATACTCGTTTATATATACAGGCTAAAGACAAAATCTCGCACAGCACTCACTGTTGGGAAAAACAAACGAATACAAGTATTAAATAATAAAAATATTTACCGTAAACGTAAAATATATGTATATCCTTACCCATCTAATCTATTCTGTGTCCATTCATCAACTTAATTTTGACTATTCAATAATCGACTAACCTAATGTTGAATAAACATAATTGTATAACACAGTGGCGGCTATCATAAAAAATATAGATGTAGCGAAACATAAGAAGTAGCCATACACCCTCAATAATATTCATCCATACACCTACCATCCCATCTACTGAATAGTTTATTCAACATGTGTGCTAAGCAAGGCCGCCCGCAGGGGGGGAGGCAGGTGGGGCCACGGCCCCCCTCGCTCTTTAGGATAATTTTTTTTAAATTTTGATGTTTTCTTATTCTTACTCCCTAATTTAATATATTCATCATGTGGAGTGGAACATTATACGTTTATACATGACGTATAATATTAAGGGGGTATGTAGGCATTTTATATAATATATAGCATTTATGGATGGCGATAAGGAGGACTGATAAGGTGATACGAAATTGTTCATCAGTTTTCAATATTTTATGGAGAACCTTGTACCACATTTTCATAACTTAGTTATAAAAGAAAAATTTTTTACGATTTTTCAACCACAAAATTACTTGTAAATTTTCGCAATTTTGACATATTTCGTATAAATTCGAACTTTAAGTACTTATAAAAAAAAATTGTGACTAACGATTTCGGATTTTTTTTTATCACTTTAAGAGTAACTTATAAGAAACCTTGTATTAAATTTTATCGTTATTTTAAAAAAAAATACTTAAAAAAATTTAAAATTTCAATTGTCTATAAATAGCTCAAAAAAAGTCAAAATACTTTGAAAATTTTACTGTGTATGGAGAACACTACCTAGTCATTATTATAATAGATAATATATTATAATGAAGGTGTCTTACTATCGAAATAGTAAAAAATTATTTTAAATCACTCTATTTACCCCCTCAAAATGTTACTCCGCTCATTGTTATTGTTTATAAGTTGAATGTCTTCTTGACTTCTTATCATGTCTTTGATGAACAAATTAAATAAAGAACTCAAATATTGTTCACTCATCAAAAATCTAAGTTAGGTTTTTAAAATTAAAAGTTTTGAAAAAATTATATCACACTTAACTTGTGTGAAGAAAAGTATAATAACATATTTTAATGTGTTGATAAACAAGACTTTGTCGTTTGTTTAATAAATCGTTTTAAATATCCCACTCAAGATCCACAAAGACACAACTCATAAGTCAAAAATGATTAAAATATAAATTTTTCCAATAGTTTATAACACTCCACAATAAAAAATATTCTAGAGTCTATGACAATTAGGTAGCTAGTAGCTGGGTGAGCCAGAGTAGCACTGCATATTATAAAATGCCAACATAATATTTGTATATGTATATGCAATGTCTTTTGTAATAATTTATTCAATATACCACACTACTAATTAATTAATATTATACTCATTACCAAAAAAAAAAAAAAATATAAATATCCTTAAAAAAAAGACTTACACTCAGAATTAGTTTGTATATGTAATGATTTATCATTGAATTAATTAATTCGATTTAACAGAAAATCAAAGAATAATTTTTTCCAAATAATATAAAAATATTATACATTATAGGAAAGCTAATAGATTACACAAAGGAAAAAGTTCAATAAGGACTGAAAGATAGCTTGTGAAATATCTTACATAAAAAAATAGCATTTATTGAAAACATTAATAATAATATATTTATGAATTGTAAGAAATGTTTGTGGAATAAAATGTGTAATTGAAATCATTCTATGTATTAAGGGATAGTAAAATTTGTCTTGTTAAAATATATGTTTAAAATGGTCACAAGATGTAATATTTTGATTAACAGTGCTACATTTGAACATAGTTATTTTTTTCATCTAAATTCAATGAAATTATTAGAATCCTTTAATACATATACATATTATACATAGGCCAAAAAATATAAACTCTTCATTTACATTTAAATTCAAACTTATCAAAAGATATTTACAATATTACATTTTCAAATTTTCAATAGGTGCATATTGATTATTCATTTGAAATAAAAGTTTTTCAAAATAATAGAAATAAAAATCAATATAAAAATGAACAATTTATGTAAAAAAAACCTAAAAAGACAATAATTTTAAATTCATTGGTTAAACACAACAATTCAATAATCAATCAGACACATATAATATATAATAGTTATATAATACAAATTCACAGATTGAATACCATGCATTTATGAGTGTATGTATAGTAAAAATGATATATGAAACAACTTTACTACTACCATAAACATAAAATAAAAACATTATAAACAATTAATGTTGAAAAATAAATGCATAATTTACGTAAATAATTATTCAACAAAAATGTTAGCTTTGTTTAATTTAATATCCTTGTACACAGTACGCTTAAATCCTTTATATAAATGATGTTAAGTATCCAGTACCATTGAGATCATAATGTTTACCTGAAAACATTAAAATAGATTAGAGCAATATAGCTATACCCTCCGGCCTACATCAAATTGTCTGATAAATTATTTTAATAAGTACAGTAAAATTACTTCAAAATAATATTAAGAATTGTATTAAGATTAATTATTTCAATTTTCAGTATTAAAATGATGAAATATATTAATTTAATTTAATTTGTTTTTGTGCATATTTGAAATAAATTATAATACTTTATCTGACTATTAAACCCTTTTATTATAAACCTGTATAAATAAAAGTTTTTTTAATAATTCATTGCTAATGAAGTAATGAATATCTAACAATATTATCAATATTTAAAATAATTTGATTCACTATTATTATGTATTTAATAATATATCCAATATTTTATCATATTAAAATAATACAAATTATTATCATATACCAAATACCGAGAGAATAAAAAAAGAAAATACAACAATGTATCAATTAATTTTCAAAACTTTATTTAAAATGAAAAATGTCAGGAACTGCTAATGATATTATACAACCGATTTATATTAAAACAATACATTTTTATTATTTTATTATAAATTATAATGGTCATATTGTAATGTTAAACACTATACATATATTAACTATTAACACTAATAATATTTTGTATTTACTTTGGAGTTGAAGGTATAACAGATATATCGTCACGGCTGTCATCAATAGTTGCCAACATCATACTAAGCCTAAAGTTTGCATCTTGATCACTTACTGAAGTGTTTGAGTCTACCATAACCAAGTCAGAACTGAATTTAGGAAGTTCTTCAATAAATTTTTTCTTAGATTCTTCTTCTTCTTTATTTTCTTTATATTGACATTGTATTTCTTTCAAAATTCTACATTCTTCTTTTACTTCAGATAATTGTTTGTTAAATTGTTTTTTAACCAATTCTATTTTATACTTATTATTTTGAATACATGCATTCTTATTATTTAATTTCAACTCTAAATCAGCTATACGAGCGTTTGAGGCTTCTAACAGTGCAGATTTATGGTATAACATAGTTTGAAGCTCTAATAAAGTAATAACAAAAATATTTATTAATATTGATTTATTAAAGAGAAATGGGCTTGGACCCAGCATACATTTATAGTAAATAGCAGCAAAAATAATAACAATAATATAAATATAAATAAATTAATATCCAAATTAAACAAGGAATTATGGATTGTTATTGGCAAGCTTTATCTTACAGGTGATAGGATTATTTTTTTTAAATAATTGAAAAATGGAAAAGTAGTTTAAATTTCAAATTAATCAAGCAGAAACTTTTAAGATGTTTATAAATGATAAAAGAAAAGAGGAATCTATAATACCTGAAAAGAGCTTAATTCAAAATTGGACTGAAAGTAGTCTAGTTTACAATTTCAAACATATGAGCAGTCCAAATATGGTTTAAAATTTTGAATCCATTTTTTTTAAATCAATAATATTATTAATTAAAGCTTAAATAACATGTGGGTGTATGCATTTATTACAAATAAAAATTTAAAATATAATTCAAGTGCATTTATAAAAATGTTACTCAATGTAATTTTATTGTCGAAAACATAATATAAATGATAATGGTTGCATAAAATAAAAGTTTATACCTAAAGGTATGAAAAAATTGAAAAAAAAGTAATATTGATTTATATTTGTGTTAAAAATAATGAATGATTAATATTTTGATAGTAACTTGAACATTAGCAACAATTGTTAATAAATTAACTATAAAAAAGCGGGTAAGTGAGTATCGCTCTGCTGTACATTAGGGGGTGGGGTAGACATCGGACTAGGGTAGGTTAAATATGAATGCAATGATAGGTATCATTGTACACGAAAAACGATTCTGAACGGAGATGATTTGTCAGTCTAGGATATATTATATTTAAATATTGTCATACATTCTATTTTGAAACAACTTCAAACATTTAAGTAAAAGTTTCAAGATCTTAAGTTTAGTAATTTTTTTAAAATAACAAAAATCGAAAATTATTTATTAGTAAAACGTTATTTTATACGTGTATTTCTGATTTCAAATTAAAATTAAAACTTTAAACATTCGTAACATTTTTTAAATTGAATAATACTCAAATTTTTTTATTATTATTCTATGCTTAACTTATGGACAGTATAGTATTACATTTTCAATTCTTAGCTTTTGATAGTAAAATATTTATAAATTTTTAACTACCAAATAGTGAAAAATATTCATGATTTTGACGAATTTTTGTCAATATTTGAACTTCAAATGCTAATAAAAAAAAAATGTGCCTATGTATTTTTATAATTTTTGAATGAGAGTTAGAACAAGTTATGTGGACCCTTCTATTAAATTTTCAAGTAATTTGTCCCAGCTAAATTTTTTTTATCAACATTTATAAAAAAAAAATAAAAAAAATAAATTATTTCAAATGCCTATAAATAGCTCAAAAAAAGTCAAAATATTTTGAAAATCAAATCACGTAAAGAAAATGCCAATATAAATAATTGGTAAAATTTTCAAGTATTTACGACTTATACTATTTGAATAACAACAAATATCAAAAATTGTTTGAGGCTAAACCATTATTTAATGCGGTTTTGTAAAAATTTAAGTTTCAAACACTCATAAAAATTTTATGTCTGAATCCGGTAGTTTTTTTTACAGATATTTGAAGGAAAATGTATGGAGAACCTTGTACCAATTTATCAAAACTTATTTATAAAAGAAAAAAATTTTACGATTTTTCAACCACAAAATTACTTGCAAATTTTCGCAATTTTGACATATTTCATATAAATTCAAACTTTAAGCACTTATAAAAAAAAAATTGTGACTAACAATTTCGGATTTTTTTTTATGACTTTGAGAAAAACTTATAAGAAACCTTGTATTAAATTTTCTAGATTTTCTGGCGGGCCAAAAAATTTTTATTGTTATTTAAAAAAAAAATACTAAAAAAATTAAAAATTTCAATTGTCTATAAATAACAAAAAAAGTAAAAATACTTTGGAAATTTAACGGTGTATAAAGAGCGCTAATCTAAACATTTGGTAAAAATTTCAAGTATTTACAGTGTCACAGTGATTAGTTTTTGAATTACAACCATATAAAAAAATCAATTTGGTCGAAAACTGTTTTTGCGTAAAAATTCCCGTTTTACTGTCATTTTTTTTTTTGTTTTTCTCGATTTTTTTGAAAACTGTTGGAAAATGTTTACTTTTCACCTCTATAATGCACCAAGGATATCCACTTTGCCATCGGAAACCATCCGCAAAGTTTGAAATTGAAGCATTATTTCGACTAGTTATGATGTACACAGACAAAAAAAAAAAAAAAAAACACACATCATTGTAAAATCAATACATTCATCACTCCGTTCAGAATCTAAAAAATATTATTGCATTTTTCAATAATATATTCAATGTGCATTTTGTTCTTGTATGTCAATATTGATATAAATCATCTAGTTAAAATATCTCATTATAATACTAATTTATCAATTATATTATTTTATTATTGATCAATAATAATAAGTATAAAGTTCTTAACATATATATTTTTTGTATTTCAAAAAAATTTTTGACTAGGAACATGAAATAGAAATAGAATAATGATATACTAATCAAAAAGAATACATTACTGTGACATGAGAATAACATAATAAGCTTACCAAAATCACTTAGTGATGGTAACATAAGTAGTCTTTTAAGACATAAATAATAAATAGTACAAATAGTAATATGTTATAGTCTGTGGTCTTTTGTTATGTCAATGACAGTTATTTTATTAAAACATAAAAATTGTAATGACTAAAGCATATTATGGTGCATATCTAAAATGTTTTAAGTCATATAGGTTTTTATTTAAATATGTCTTGGTACTATCAAATTATAGTCTGCCCTTGTTAGGTAAATAAGTAATAAATATTTCATAACACATACCGTTTATATTATGTTTGTATGATTCTTGACTTAACATAGCATTGCTGGCATCATATCTAAGAGCATTTACATGAGAAACAACATCACGCTGTTGGGATTGCATCTCACCACTCATAACTAGTTCACGTTGCAAATTTATCACTGTACTTTTTAGTTCTTTACTAATGTTAGCTGTTGCTTGCACAATAGTTAGTTCACTTAAAGTATTGAATAACTCTGCTTTAGTCTCGGATAATTGCTAAGTAGAAAATAATGAAGTCAATTTTCTATAAAAAAAAATCACTGTTTTTTAATACTCTTACTTTGGTAACCTCGGCAGTCTTTTCTCTCTCCCCATTATAAAGCTGTTCTAATGATAAACATTTATTTTTGGCTTCTTTAGTTTCCTCTTGATATTTTAAACACTAAATCATAACAAATGATTAATTATTCAAGTGTTATAATAAATAATATAATAAAAAAGTTCCAACTTCAGTTTGCCAGTGAGATACTCTCTCTTTAAGGTCTTTAACTTGTTTTAATGAATCTTGCCTTAATTTTTCAAACCCTGAAGTTGCATCTTCAATTTCAATTTGTAATGTTAAAACTTGATCTTTCTGTAAAAAAAAAAAGAAAATAATGGTGTATTTTCATTTTAATTAATTTTGATATTTTATGCTAATATTATTTACTATTTGACTTACCAGAGCAGAATTGTGTTCATCAATGGCTCGACTACTTCTTGATTTACCTAAAAGTCTACGATTTCGTTCAGCATGAACTTCTCTACGGTTACGTTCAAATTGTAATTGTAATGTTAATAAAGCGATTTGATCTTGCAATAATTTGACATCATCACTAGATTGTGCTGTATGGCGATGATTAAGAACTATTGCCGATGTGCGCACATATTTTTCGATTAAACTTAATGACTCATCTTCTTGATTATTAAAAATATTTTGTTGATTTTTAGCACCTTCAACAAATTAATAAAATAGTTAATAATATAATATAAACATTGTGTTTAAGTAATTTTAAAACTTACTATTGTGTGGATCATTATTATATGCAGGAAATATGCTATAAAATAAATGTTCATAAGGTAAAATATGTTCTGTTTGAGTGGAAACAGTCTGAACTTTAGTTATATTAATATCATTTTTTGATTTCTTTTTCTATAAAATTTTTTTGATTATAATAAATAATTTAAATGATTGATATCAGTTTTAATAAACTTACTGGTAATGATGTAACATGGCCATTGCTAATATTTATACCACCTCCATGATGATCCTCTTCAGTTTCTTCTTGTAATGGAGAAGTACCAGAAGAAATACTACTCCCATTAGTTTTTTTAATCTCAGGGCATGAATATGCTCTTCGAACACTATTTAATGAAAATTCAGGTCCTTTTTTAGGGCTGCTATCAGTACTTTGTCCTAAAATAAAATTTTATTTTATACTAAAGATTTAAAAACAAGTTGAATAAATCTATTAAAATAAATGAGAAAAATATTAATATTTTAAATACCAGAAACATTTATAGTTTTCTCTGGAGTACATTGACTATAATAACGTCTTCGTGTCCGAACACTCATTACAAATTCTTTTATTGAAGCAGAATCAGGCATATGTAATCCTCCCTCATAAGTTTGACACGGTGATCCATTGCTCTGTTGATCACATTCAATGATATCTTCGTCTCCAGTCTTATAAATATTAATCGCTTGTTATTATAAACAAATATTTAATAATATTATCATAGTATTGAGTATAGTACTTGTATTATTTCAGGATTATTTGGTGGTTGAGTTTGAGCTGCAATAGGTTTTGATTCAGAACGTACATTATGTTCATCTTTAATTGATTCTGTTATCTGAAATTTTAAAAAAATTGTTCCAAAATGTTCAAAAAATATATGAAAAAACTTTATATAACAAATATATAATATATTTATAACACATTTCTTGATAGTTTGACCTAATTCTACCTGATTACGTTCCATTATCATTCTGTCCACTCTACGAACAAGTGACTGTGATTGGATATCTTCTGAAGGAAAAATAAAACCTTCTTTTTTCAATGGTGAACTAGGCTGAGAATTTGGTGTTGATGAATTACGTCTAGATAAATTGTCTATGCCAAATGAATTCAATGCTCTGACTACAGTAGAGTTTATAGATGGCAACCTTGATTGTTGATATATATCATCCTTTCAAAATTGATTGAAATAAGTCATAATACATATACTTTTTAACATAATTGAAGCGATAGAAGAGAAAATTTGAATGAAGATATTTAATCACTACATAGAATACTGTAATGTATTTTTATATATACAATTTATTACGTTTATAGCAAAAACCATAATCAAACATTAGTATTCAGTAATTATACTTTATAATTTGTCTGCAAGTGTGATCATAAGCGTGCGCAGGGGGGATGCTGGGTATATGCCATGGTACCCCTGCGGAACTTTGTAGTTATATAATATATTTTTTTTAAAAAATTCTGATTTATGTTTTTTTGAAGGGAGATACAAATTGAGTAACTTTTAAATATATTGACATCCCTTGCAAAAAAGTCAGCGCACGCCTATGTGTGTGATTAAACATTATTTTATTAGTTATTTCTTATAAATTAAAATAATATTAATTGACATTTTCAATCATTATACTTTATAAAAGGTCTCTAAAGTTTTGAGAAGTGAATGCATTTTGTAAATTAATAGGGGTAAGTAAAAAATTTTTTTTTTAATAATTTTAGGTTAGGTAAGGGATACTAAGATAAAATGAATATATTGTGTTCAAAAGAAATTTTTTAATAATAATAATTTAATTTACTAACCAAGTTAGTAAAAACAAATTGAATCTTTACTAATCAGAATTTCAAACAACTAAAAATAGATAGTTGTAACCAGAGAATGACAATTTTATAGTTTTGAGAACCAAAATCGATGTTACCAAGGGGATATACAATTTACAAATAATATTTTAAATATCATGTATAAACATAAATCTTCAATAAAATAAACTTCTAATAAAATATAAAATCAAAAAAATTAGGAATTTGAGCATTGTACTAACACTAATTTGTCATTTAAATTGTGAAATTTTTGGCATATTAAAATTTTTTAACACTAAGATTTAATAGAAAACAAACAAATCTCAACAGATATAAAGTTTTACACAAAACTGTCAACCGATAAGGAAAAATACTCTGCTATATAAAAAAAAAAAAACAAACAATAATAGTTTACGATTACTATTAATTACTATTAATAATTTAAGATTTACGTCACATGCACATTTTAAACGAAAGATAATATTATTATATCCTTAGTGTGTAAAGATTACTCCATGTCATTGTTAATTACTAGGCTATAGTAATGACAACAATAAATATTAAAAAGTTGAAAATAAAATAATAAAATTATCAACTTTTAGATAAATTATTAAAATATGCACATAAATTATATCAAAATAGAGAAAAATGCATCCTTTATAAAATTGATGAAATATGAATTTTTTATTTTTGTTTTTAAATCTGTCATTGAATAAAAATGTTTAGCTTGATTTGCTATAAATTAAGGACATATAGAAAAATATATACAACTCTACAACTTCCTAACCTTAGTTATAATTTAATTCAAAATTAACAAGTGAATTATAGTGACTTCTCAATGATGAGGTACCTACACTTGACACCTACTATACGGTAGAGCAGATAACTACATTCTCTCTTTTTTAACAATGATAATTTGCAACTTTTATCAAATTAATAATTAAATATAGGTTGTAAAAGCTAGAATCAATAGAAGAAAATTATTAATAGTTTATAGTTTAATTGAAAAAATTATATATATACAGGAATTAACATGAATATAATATTAAGTTTTTTTTAGAGATTTAATTTGTTGTGATTCATATTTTAAGGTGAGGTATAAAAAAATAATGAATTAAATATGTAATATTTCATTAAATTTTTATCTTAATTTATAGTTTTTAAATCAATATAAATAGATAAATCAATATAAATCAAGATATTTTAAGTTTAAATTTAATAGTTCCTTAGAGCTATAAGAAGGTAGAAATTAAAGAAAATAACAAATTTATAAAAAATATATATAATAAAAAAGTAATGAGTATTATTGTTCTAAACAGATTACTTTACTAAAAGGATAAATTTAATTTAATTTAATTTTAAATATATTTTGATGATAATATTAAGAAAAATTTATAAAACCTAAAACTCAGTTTGAAAATAAATTGTTTTATGCACTATATATATATATATATATATATAAATAATTACAAGAAACGTGTAGTCTTATAGTCAATGTTAATGGTTAGATTATTAGTATAAATATTAATATTAATTTGTAGAAAAATCAATTAATTTTGTGATTTCACAAAAACAATATATGTTGTAATGTGTCATAAATTATTTTTGCAGTTAACTTAATAGTGATGTGAATACAATTTTTATGCAACGATATACAAATATAATAATTCTAACTAAGAAGAAAAACAAATAATTTTAAATATCTACCCTGATTGGAGTTGTTTCTGGTGTGGCTTCTACAGCTGCTTCTGGAGGTGAATGTTCATTATGGTTGAAAACCAATGGTTTATAGTAATTCTGAATTATAAAAACAATAGTTATACATTTTTTTTCAATACTTAATAATATTCATTAGTTATTAAAAATATATCAATTGTTATCAATTTTACCTGTATATTTGGAGTAGTGGGCATAGATTTAACAGTATCTTTATGAAATTCTCCGCAATACAACATTGGACTCCATAGTTCTTTATCTCTGATACTATTAACACTAACAATATCTCCCGTTGCTCCAATACTTGATTTTAAAACTTCTAAATATATTTCACATAAATTAAAAACTGAGTGATTTAAATTAAAAATAAGTTTAATAATTTTAATTTGACCAACATATTTATTATTGTAAATAAAAATTATAATAAAATACAGATTTTAATTTTATAATAAATATACTAAAATTACTAGATCAGAAAATTATTTAATTATTCCTAAATAATTTTATTATGATTTATAATTCAACTAACTAAATTTCAGACTCATAAATAAGATAGTGTACTATTATAGTAATTGATTATTTTTCGATTATAGTGATTATTATAGATTTTTTAGTAAATTGACAATTTGTTAACTACAAATTCCATTCGTAGTCTTTATTTACCCATAATTACATGAATACAGTGTAAAATAGTAATAAATTAATAAATTAAACAACAATTAAAAAATATATTTAATATCATAATTTAATTTATATATTACCAAGAGCTGATGAAAAATTTGACCCCGCATTTGTCCAAGTTGAAGGATTTTGATAATTTCTATCCCCATTTTCTAATAGAGTATATCTTGTACATTCCATAACAACATCATGTTGCTCCATTTTTTTCCACCTGTAAAATAATTATATTTAAAAAAAAACTAAAATAAGAAATCAAAATTTAACTAATTTTTATATTATTAGTTGCAAGTAATAAACGACATATGTTTATTAGACTGAAGAATTTCATAATAATGTAAAGTAATCAACATATTTACATTATTAATGACATTGTAACATAAAATATATTTTATACCTATGAACTGATGTTTCTACATCTTTGCTGCTCACAATTAAACTTGGATGCATGCGCATTGTTTCTACCATGGGCTAAATTAAAAAAAAAAAATAATAGTTTTATACATAATTTAATAATTAACTTAATTCATAAATTAATCTTACTTTAATTGTATGAGTGAAAACTAAATGGTTATCAGATGTGCTATATTGTTGTTTTAAATATAACACAAATGAACATGGATACATACTATATAGCTGAACAAATAATACATATAATGATATCTGAAGATGAAATAAATGTATTTCTGAAACTTTGTTTTTTTGTGAAGTATTCCAAGCCGCCAAACGACTAAAGTTTAAAAAATATATATTTTATTATAAATGTAAATAAATAAAATGATGATACATACCTAAATCCTTCAAAAATATCAGGTAGAAATGAAGAAATATGTGCAGGAATAACAGTCAAAAGAACATTTAGAGCAAGTAAAGCACTAGTAATAGTAATTATTTCATTTTCGGACTGAAAAAAAGTCGTAATTAACAAATAAAATATATTAAATTCAAACATTAATTAATACCTTTAAAAGTTTTATTAATTCCTTGAGTAAATGATGGTTTGTAATTTTAATCAACCATGTTGGTTGTCTTTTTACTACGTGACCAAGTAATGTAAGTGCTTGAAGACGATTTGCACTTCGTAAGCCATCAACTAGCCTAAATACATTATTCCAGATACATTTTAAGTCAATTTGTTTTTTAAATTTATGATTAATGAAAATATTTACCTATCAAAGAGATACTTGTCATGTGGTTCCCTAACAGCCACTAATACTTCTACAGCTCTTTGAGATCCCGTTGACATAAAATAATCGTACATTCCATTTAACAGCCATGGTTCTTTAACTGTTTATGAAAATTATTAATAATCTATAAATTGTATTTTAATTGTTTTAAATAAATTTAAATTTTTCACCAATATTAAATTGATCATGAAATTTGTGTTTTACAACTTCTACTTCTTGTGGAATGTTGGATTCCAATGATGTGAACAGTTCCATTACCTCCATAGCAATCATTTTTCCAAATGAACATTCTATGTTAATTATAGTTTAACTGAAATACAATTAAAACCTAAAATTATTATTCAAGAACAACCAACAAGTTATAAATAATTATGTAAAAACATACATAATAGCTGTTAACCAACTTCCAGAACAATATTTCCAATTTAAAGTGACATTTAAACTTATAATTTGACTTGAAATTTATAAAAAAGTAATAATAAATACATAAATTTCAGAAAAACATAATATTGCCATTCTACTTTACTTACTACCACCTAATGCCATATCATATTAACTCATTGTCATCAATTGTTTGTTCTGAAAAACAATATATTAAATTTAACAAGTTTATCAATCCATCACCACATTTTATCAATGATAATTCGCTACGCATTTAAATTCAGAATAACATGTAACTGGTTTATGTGGCATATATATAAATAATAATAACAACTATGATAATAGGTACCTATTATTATTAGTAATACTACCAATACACAACAAGTAGCATGGACTTAAAAAATATCTCTGAAAACATGTCTCTTAAATCTTAATTATATAAAAAAATGTATTCACCATAAGAAACAATAGCCATATATAGCTGTATTCATCTACTTGATGAATATCTAATAACAATGATAGTAAAACATATAAAACGGGAATAGTTTAGTGATTTTCTGACAGATTTGAACAACTGAACAAGACAAAAAACAAGTATTTGATCTCTATCGTTAGTCTATACACAACTCACCATTATTAATTCGAATTGGCAGTAGACGTTATGAATATGTATAAATATGTATTCTACCAGCAGAACAGGCAGAATAATATGATCGGTTCAACGATGTTTTCCTTTGCACCTTGGAGAAAATTAAAATTTGCGAATGTATTGTGGGCTTAAAAAGCACTCGTAAAACTGAAAACATTTAAGATAAAAATGACAGAAAAACAATGAAATAAGCTTTCATAGTTTCTTCTGGACGGTCGTTCATCGTTTTTTACTAGCTCGGTGTAATTAACTAAATAGTACACCAGAACATACGTGCAAACTACAAGTCTACAAATTAAATACACACACATATATATATATATATAACAAAAATAATATCTATAATATGTTAAATTTAATAATTAATAATATATTAAACGGTGATAACAAACACAATGCATCCAACCGAAGTTGATCAGATGTTTAGCTCTTTCAAGGTCAGCTGTCGACGACTGATTGTTCTAGGGTACCACGATTTAAGATATAATATCTGTGCTGAGTACTGACGGTAATCGGTAAACATTATTTACGTGGCATTGATAACAAAGAAGAAGTAAATTCAACTTTTAACTTTTAAGGCCATCAAATTATTTTAATTATTCATCAAATCAGAAATCATATCATAATATAAATAATTTATAATATAATATTGTAATTATTGTAGTTGTCTTATTAATGTATAATACAGTTAACCGTAAACAATATTTAGTTATTATACGTGTTTGTCCTGATTATTAATAGTTGTTATAGAAATTTAGAATTTTTTCAAGTCTTAAATTTGAAACAATTTGACAAGGAATAACTTCGTTTTTATAGTATAAGAAAACAATTAACATCAAAGTAAAATGGTTTATATATCTCAAAGTGAGTCAAATTTTAATAATTAATTAGTTGTCACTTACATAAACTTGTTTATGGAGACTGATTTAATGAATAATATTGAATTATGAATTATGTCTTAATGAATAATGCCTACTAATTTTTTACGAATTCATTCTAAAATTAAAACAAGCCCAACAATTATATTTGTGTATTTTATGTTTATTACTAATTATGTTTATAATATTGTGTAGGCAACAGCCAACAATATACCTAATGTACAGTTTTATACCTTAAATTTAATATGTATAAAATGTTTGTTTTATTTGTAAAATAGTAATTCATTTTATTAGGTAGATTATGTGTGATATTGTGTGTTATATGTTTCAGATTAAGATCTTGGAATATTTTTTTTTCATTTTCAAATAATTCTTAGTTTTTATTTAAATTAATTGTAATCAATACCAGCGATTCTCAGACTGTGGTATGCGAAAGGCTACATGGGTGGTATGCAGAGGGCCGTTTTTGGATAATAAACCCATTCAATTATTTAATTCATATCTTATTTAAAAAAACTAATAATTAAATAAAAAATAATTATACTGTAGTTGTAGCATTTTACTCTCTTATTATTTAAAATAAATGTATTTAACTGTTCAATTTGGAATTTGGATCCTTCTATTTTTAGTTATTAATGGTACGCGACTGATTGATATTATACCTAAGTGGTACGTAAAAATTGAAGTTTGAGAACTGCTGATCTATAAAAACATGTACAATTAGTACATTTTCTTATGTAAGTTATATTATATAAATTGGACGGTGAAAGAAAAAGACAATAGATTAGGGTTTTTTAATTTTTTTAAATAATATTCATTTTTATCAAATATATGTATAACTAGATAAAGTTATGGAACTTGAATGATAATATGGGTTAAGTTTTATAATTTTATTAAGTGATTAGTGATCTAGGGCTCGGAAGTTGTTGCATTTGCATGTTTTTTTTTAACCGTTAGATTTATTGCTAAGTGAGTTTGAAATTTGTTCTAAGACACTACGAAAAACATATCAAAAATGTATAGTGTATATTTTTGCATATTTAGTGATTTTTTGATTTTAGAGCATATTTCTTAATTTTACAATTTTTTTAGAGCATATTTTATAATTTATGAAGATTTACTATGAAAATTTGTAAATAAAAAAAAAATACATTAATATTGAGAGATATTATTAGATATTCTTGTATCACATTTTTTTTTTTTAATTATTATTGAAAATTAAAAATCAGAATTATTTTTATTGTTTTGCTTTTTCATGTTTATAATATTTTATAAAATATTTCTGCAAATAATAATTTTATGTTAAAAAATAAAATATAAGTGCATATTTTTAGAGCATATTTGTACTTTTTTATGCACATAAGTGCATATTTTTAGAGCATATTTGTACTTTTTTAAGCGCATAAGTGCATGCATATTTAGTACTTTTTTAGTGCATTAAGTTCCGAGCCCTACTAATTACCTTTAGCAGTGTTTCTCAACATTTTTTCATTTAGGTACGTACCCCTTGACCTCTCACCACCACTTACCCCTAAATATCAATTTATCGTATATTCACAGAGAGTCTATTACGATACTTTGTTTTTCACGTACTCCCTCATACCTTCTTACGTACTCCCAGGGGTACGCATACCACAGGTTAAGAAATGCTGACCTATACTCTATAGTATAGCCTACCTAGTACCTTCACATAGGTATTATTAAATTGTGTATTACAATTATTGTTGAATGAGTACTATGTTTAATATTTTTTTAAATCTATTCCACACAATTCATGTACATTTTTAATTTATTCAAAAGTATTTAGGTATTATTAAACACAATATTAATAATACTCTTTTATTTTTTACATTTTAGGTGGAAATTTACATGAAACTGTTCCCATGAAAAAAAAAATAGTGGATACATTTTGGGGTGTTGTTAACTTTGTTTCATTTTTGTGAGTATTTTAATTATTGATCATAGGTTTAAAAAAACTCCTTATGCCTTATGGATACATGTGTCGTAACTTGTATGCTATCTACAAAAAATTACAGTAGATTCTTACTATGTCGAACGTCGCTATCTCGAATTTTTTATTATCTCGAAATGTAGCCCTTGAAACTATCATTACACTTAATAGCGTTTTTCTCTCGATAACTCGAAATAAAATTAATCATTTCTCGGTATCTCGAGTACACAAATAATACTTTTATTACGGTAAGAACAGAAAATTGAGCAGTACGTGCAGTATAGTGATTGTGAATTCACGCGTTGTTAGTCAATATTTGTAGTCATTCGTACAATATAGTGAAATGGAAAATTATTTATTCTTTATTTTATTTAATTTATATGTATGCAGTATTAGCTAGTATTTTAAGTATTCAAATGATTTATCAATTTTTTTTAAAAAAATTTTTAAGAATTTTAGTAAAACTCGATATCACGAATTTTTTGGTATCTCGAACTATTTCCTGTTTCCCTCGAGATTCGACATAACGAGAATCTACTTTTGCAAAAAAATGTTTTCATACCTTACCTAAACATTTTTCTTAGAGTTTGTAGTTTCACAGTTGTCATTTAAATTATAATTATTTTATACAAATGTGTCTTGGGTCTCATAAAAAATTTTCAAAGGCAATGGTCAGATGGACTGAACACCATTATCTTCCTATAATTTGAGTAAATTTGTTGCTTCACGTGATTTTACATTTTATTTTTGAAGTATTTTTGAAGTATCTCCATAAACACTTAATTGTTTGTGTTTGAACATCTGTGTGTGGATATATGATGTTCAGGGCCTGATTAAGGAGTTGGTCACCAGTAGGCTAGGGTTAATTTGGCGGCTTGGCGCCCTAGTATAATTAAAAAAAATATTTTGTGGCGCCCCCAATTTAACATTGGCCGATTGGCGCCCTAGGCTGTAGCCTACTCAGCCTATTGGTTTATCAGGCCCTGATGATGTTCTTGATGTGGTTAAGAGTTTGATGAAGAAATTTGTTATTTTTTAAAATGCTGTATGCTCTCTTCTTTGAACCTATTGATTCTGGTTTTATTTATTGAATTATTATTGGTAATTATGATTCTCGATCCCTCTTATTGACTACAAAAAAAAACAGCATTCCAAAATTCTATTTTTACGCTAATAGCACATACCAAAGTCCTTGAACTCTGCTGCCATAATTTCAATAAGTATTGAAGTTTTGATTTTCTTTGTCAGAATTATCCTTGACAGTCAACAGTATCGATGGTATTACCATCAATATCTTACAAATACTCACACTTTTATCAAGCACTGTACACACACACTATACGTCTAGACCAGCGTTTCTCAACCTTTTTTCATTTACGTACCCCTTGACCTCTTACCACCGCTTTGCGTACCCCCAAATGTCAATTTATCATATATTCATAGAGAGTCTATTACAATATTTTTTTCTTTCACATACCCCCAGGAGTACGCATACTACAGGTTATATATGTATATATATACATGTAATTGTAACAAGTTATTAACATATTAAGAATAGAATATGAAAATGTGTAGATGACTTTACTAGATAACATACAACTTGTGTACCTATCACACATATTACATTACATGTCACACATATATTTTTAATAGCTTAAGTATATAAACATTTAAAATCCGCTCATTTTAAGAGCAATATTTTTCTTGATCGGCCATTCTCTTTATGCCCACAGAGATATACCGAGTAAAGCTTATTAATTTTAGTATTTATATAAAACAAATATAATTATTACTTTTTCAGTGTTCAAAGTTTAGTAAGGCCTAACTCAACTAGATGGGGTAATCAATATACAGTTACTTACAGGCGCCCTGGTTCTTCAAACGGGTAAGAACACTTTATTTAAATTTGATTTTTATTAGAAGATTTCAAAATAAATTTATATTTATCTCAATGTATTAATATTTTTGTTAATATATTAAAATACATGCACCATTTATTTTATAGGACTGTAAGACCTCAACGACGTTTTGGTGGATTTGGCCCTAGTACATCTGCTCCAGCTCCTCCATCAACCTGTAGTAGCTGTATGGGATAAATGTTTGTTAATCTACTATATAAATATTAATTCACTCAATCTAAGAACTATTAATTAATAAACAAATAGAAATTATTCTAGTCTTCAAAGTAAAATTTATTATTTAACATTAAGCTTTATTTTATTTAAATACTATCATCCAAAAATAATGATATTAATATTTAAAAAAACTATCTTTTGTCATCATTTTATTATTATTTGTATTGAAATCATAGGCGTGTCTACGGGTCTTGCCTGTCATGCACAGGCATGACCTGCGAAATTTGATCTAACTTTATACATTATAAATTTCGGTACATATTATAAACTTTTTTCTTAGATTCTGATTTCATAATTTATATTAAATTGTTTGATTTTTATCATTTGGACTTTTAATATCTATTACATTAATATATATATTAAGACCCTTGTAATTATAAAAATATTTGTAAAAAGTATTACAAATTATAATACTAATTACAATTTCATATTACCTAGTTATTTATTTATCTATAATAAAAGGAATATTGTTTTTTATTCCTAATAAAAAACTAAAACTGATTCAATCATTATTATATAATAATGATAAAACTTATTAAGAAATTTAGGGGTCATATCCTTAAACCAAAACCTAATTTTTTTAGGGGGTGATGGGGGGTGCAGGAACCTACTCCCTCTGAATATGCCACTGTTGTGCACGACCTGCGAATAAGGTCTGGACACGCCTATGATTGAAATGATAAAGGACCAATAATTTAAGTTAAGAAGAAATAAAATAAAATTGTAAACCCTAATAGTTACTAACTTTTATATTTTATCATTTATTTTATTTACTTGACAAATATTTACTGAAATAAACACATTACTTGTTAATCATGAGAAATTATATTATTATTACTATTATTACAAGAGCTAAACTTAGAATTAAAAAATATAGGTGTTTCATTTTTATTTTTAAGTCTATTGGGTCATGTTTTAGTGATTTTTAGTTCTATAAGCCCTAAACCCTGATTATGAAGTTCCATGGACCATTTAATTAGTAATTGGAATGTGGGACACTTCAAAACTTTACATTAGAAGATGATAGCCCTCTTCGAAAATAAATACAATCAAAGTAACCTACTAACATTAAAAATTATTATTTAAACTCACCAATAACATTTCACAATTATAGACAAATACAGAAACGAAACCTTATTTTACAATAACATAACTAATGAAAAGCTTTTTATAAATATTAAAAATATTATGACTGAAAAATTATACCAACATATTAATACAATAAACTTTAATAAAACTTATATTACATATTTAAATTATAAATCCCAAGTAACGTGTTGGTAATGGAGTGCAATGTGTGGAATCATAATCTTTCATATAATAATCAGCCTAAAAATAAAAATATAAAAATTAATCATCCTAGGATATATATTTATGAATTTCCCTCATAAAACCCATGAAAATAATAACTCACCAAGTAAAGTAACATTTTTATTTTTTCTTGATCTTTCCAGCCATCACCAAGATTTAATGGATAATTTTTACTAGATGAAGGAAATAGTTTTGATTGATGGTTTAAGTCAACATTATATTGTAAACGTACTTGATCTGAAATAGTATCATTCAGGAATTTTATATTTTTATTATTTTTAATAAGCCAGTACCAATTTAAAATAACGTAAATTTTAATAAATTCTTATAAAAACAATCTGTGACATGAAAACGGGCCCTTTATCATCACAAACTTGGCGGTTGTTTCACCTCAGGGATCCAAAATATAATTAAATTAATTGCTGCAATTTTTTAAATTAAAACTTAATTTACTGAAAATATTTTATAAACTAATTAGTTCATTAAAAATGTACTATAGTAAGGATATACAAAAAAAGCCGGATCTACTGGATGTCTGTATTATACAATATATGTAGTACTGGGACAGCTGTATAATGTGTGATATATAGTGTAGGCTATATATGACTAACTGGTGGGGTAAATAGTAGTATAGTGCTAAGGTATTAAAAAAGAGCTAGTTTTTGTGCTGTGGACTTGTGGTTATGTGAAATTTTACATAGCTATTCACATTATTTAAAAATTCTCCTGTTGTTTTTATAAAATATTCATGTATTTTTAAGTGTATAAATATGTATTTAAATGAGATATTTTAAAATGTATTAAATGCTACTTAGTATTGCTATTACATACTTTGTTGTTCACCAGTTGTAGATAACCAAACCCAAAGAGCTGATCGAGATTCATTAGTAAAAAGTTTTGGAAATCTCCTTTCTAATAATGATTCTAGAAGGTAATTTGCTCGATTTGTAGCTACATTTTGGGGACTTTAAAAATAATAAAAATTGAATTAAGATAATAAACATAAATTAATAGTTGTATGTATTACTCAAGTGCAATGATTTCATCACTGGATCGTCTAATTAATAGAACTGGTCCTGGATATTGAATTAAATTTTCAGCCACATTCAAGTTTGTAAATTCTTTTACAGTAAAATCTACTAGTTTCTCAGCAAAGCCAGGCATCCGTGGAATTGCTAATGGTGCCAGATCATCAAATGTAGCATCCAGTATCTAAATATAAGCTAATGGATTAAATATTTTTAAGCACTTATACAATTAACATTTACCACAGCGTGTACATCAGGGAACTTTTTGGCTAAATGGGTGGAAGCAAAACCACCTATACTCCAACCATATAATATAATATTTTTAGGACTAAATTTTAAATGCTTTATAGCAAACTCTATCACAGTTTCAGCAGCATTTCGTTCTTGTTCTATATATGGTACGCCCTATTATTAAATAAAAAAAACTTTAAACAATAGACAAATAATAATTATATATATTATATATGTATTTACAGTACTATATCCAAATCCTGGATGATTCCATCCTAAAACAGAATGATGAGTTTCAATAGCTGAACTCATAATTCCCGCTTCATAGAACCCAGCATTTCCTTCAGTACAAATAATTAATTTTGGATTCAAAGAATTTATATTTGAATGTCTAGAACAAAGGTATATAATTAGCTTACTACAACCATACAGTATCTTAATTTAATAGTTACTGAATTCATTCATATTATAGAAATATTAATTAGGTATAATTAACCTTTTGTCTATGAACATTGAGTCTACAAAATTTCCATCAATAGTTTTTAATTTATATCGTACACCTCCAAATGAAGTGATTAAAGCTCGTCTTCCTTTCTGTAAGTTCTGATTCACTGTAATAATATTAAGGTTACAAAAAATAAATGTAAATAGGTAATTAATATCAATTATAAAATAACTTTACTTAAATAGAATATAAGTGAAGTAGAACCAGGATAAATTAATGATATTCCAAAAGTATGTAATGCTATAAATCCAATAAGACGGCTAGGGCTACTTAAAAGTTTTAATGACATCTTAAAATTGTTGCTTATTAAATTTGATTTGTAACTTTTTCTAAAAATAAATTAAGTTCATCAATTACATTTTTAACAATTAATACAATAAAAAAATTAAATACATACTCTTCAGCAGGAGTCCATGAAAAGTCGATAGGCCATGCTGAAAAATCAAAATCATAGCTGTGCAGTTTTTTCTAATAAATAAAAAAAAAAAATTAATAAATATAAAATATAAATAGATTAAAATAAAATAAGATTTAACAAAATATTCTTTTTATACCTTATTATCGGTCGAATAATTCAATTTAGCATTAAGAAGATCATTATAAAAAGTTTTATACTTTGGATTTATAGCTCTTCCATAACTTCTCAAAATAAATGTTGTCATCAAAGTTATACCTAATATTGATCCTCGAAAAAATAGTTTGGTTACAAATTCAGGACTTAACAGCCATTTACCATACATGTATAATAATGCTGGAGAAAGGTAAGTGGCTACTTGTGTAACAATGTAAGTCTAAAAAAAGAAAGAAATAGTAATAGATTTATAGTAAAGTTTATGTTATAGATTACAATATTAGTTTATTAAAAATGTTCTATTCAAAGAACTTCTAAATCTTATTATATTATACACTGTGTTCTATTACAACTTACTTAGTGAAAAATATAATTTTTAATTTTTTTGTAAAATGAACAACTAAATATGTCTCCTCTCTTTTAACTAAGCTAAATCTTAATAACTAAACCAACTATTTATAGGTATCATACTAGTTTACTGGAATCACTATTTTACTCGAAGTGTGTTTAGTTCTAACTTCTAAAGTCTATAGCTCTATACTCAAGCCATTACCGTGTTTACTATTTTTACTGTTGTCCATTTTAATAAATACACTCGCAATTTCAATCTACAAATGTGTTTAGATAATATACATAATATATGATGTCTTCAATTTTAATATTAATTAATAAATTTAATAATTAATAATTTTAATAACTATAATACATTACAATTAAAATTGCATACATTAAGCAATTGATTGTTACAAATTAAAAAAAAAAACACTAATTTAATGATGTTAAACAAAAATAAAATTATGTACATGTTTATACATACAGTCATTAATATTTTGTCCGCTATATTTTCTTGCCATAATTGAACATATTCCTACAACAAAAATTTAAAAATTAATATTCATTTTGTTTATTATTTAAACTTTGTTATACAATTAGGATATAAGGATAAAAGTTCATAATACTATAGTGAATTTTAGAGCAGTTAAAAATTAAGTGGTGAATATCGTAAACCATAGGTTTGTTGTGGAGAGAGCAAAAAGGAGTTATTCAATGAAAGTTTAAATGAATGAAAGGGAACTAAATAAGAGATGAGAGAACAATTCCGCATATTTCCTAGAGAGATTAAAGTTATGAAACCAGAGTTTTAGTGAGATAGTTTGGGATAAATTTTTATACCTATGGAATGGTATTGTTTCCCATTGTTAAATCCATAGGTTGGTTATAATATACAAACCCTGTGATTTGGGATGAAATCTGATTATGGGAGAATTTAATATTAAAACATTTTAATAAAATGTATGTCAACAAATTAAAAATTACAAATATATTGACTAAATCTAATCTTTAATTTCTTTTTAAGAACAAAAATAATTATATTACTTAAAATACAACAAGAATAAATTTAAAGACATACAGTAAACAATTGTGTAGACTCAATAACCGATGAGTATAAAATTTAAATATCAATGTTTTGTAAAAGATCTTATAGGGATTGATCAAATGTATATATCCATTTATAATACTTATTTATTTTCAGATGATTATTAAAAATATTAAAAATTAAAATACAATATTTGAAAATGATACTTAGATGTATATTGAAAGGAATTCTTTAGAAGTAGCTTATAGCAAGTTTATTTTCAATTCCCATAAAATAACCACTTCATTCCTGCAGAGTTAATCACTCAACTATATTACTAATATTTTATCCACACCAGCTAATTATAGCATTTCTGTTATAAACATTAAGTAATTTTTAACCATTTAAAATCAAAATGCAAAAACCATTCAGACTTGAAAGCAATGTCTGATACCAATATTATACCTTACAATTCAACATGAAACTAACAATATTTATATATTTATACCTCCTCGGGAAAAATCTTAACTATCTATGCAAATACTCCAAAAGAAACACCACTACACCAGAACTAATTTATAGAAATTTGTTCAATGAAATAACACTTTTCATTGAACTTGGCATCTAAATCTAAATTAATGAAACCTAGAGTAAGTCTAATGAATGACTTTCTAGTATGCAAAATTAAATTTGAAATTTATTGTAGGAACTAACTGATCATTTAGCTTTAAAAATTTGTATCCTCAACTATCAATCCAATATTGTTTTTTTATAAAAGACATTTACAATCTATATACACAATATATATCATAATAAAATAAGTAAATAAGTTTACAATTAATGTACTAGACTTATAGAACATGAAGCACATGAGAATCTATTGACACTATTTTCAATTTATTAACTTAGGAGGATTATTTAATAGATTAGTGGTGTTCCGACCTTTTTAATAATGCGGCACATTTTATCACCTACAAAATTTTTGCGATACACCAATCTATATAATATGCGAATCATACAGAGTTTGAGACTTAAAGCATTTGCTTATAAAATGTAGAAGAATACTATGGAAATCTTCATGTTACAATACGTTCAATTATGAAATTTGAAAGTGCTTTTTTCAACAAATTTAAAAAAAAAAAAGCATTTTTTTTAATTATTTTGGTTTTTTTGACCAGTTTTTCTACTTTTTTTTATGATTTTCTCCTGCAGTTATTAAAAATAAAAATATTCCAATGTTTAAAATAGAACTGGAGTTCAGGGGTATAAAGATTTTTTTTTTTTGAATTTTTAATTAGAAACTTCCTTATCATTTTATTTTCATATTTTTTCTAATCTTTAATTATATTATTTTTAGCATAATTGCAAATTATGTCTAGTACCTATTATATCATGTAAAAAGAAAGTTATTTTTTTGATTAAATATTTTTTCTTAAATTTAAATTTTCTTAATGCTTATTTGAGTGCTTATATCAATGTTTTTAAGCGCTTATTTTAATGATTTTGCGTGCTATAAGTCCGAGCCCTGTTTATATATATATAAACATATAAATACAGTTATACAACTATTAATAGATTTTTTAAAGCATATTTCAAGAGCCCCCGTAGCACACTGCACACCTGTTGAAAACCATTGTTATAGATCATATTATGGCCACTTATAAACAATGGATAAGGTTATTAGATATTATGAAAGAATAGTTTAGATATGAGAAGATTTGCATTTTTGAAGGAGTTTTTATGAAATTAATTATAGTCAAGTAGATATTATTTGTTATGCTGAAATCATGATGTAGAGTATAATTGCTGATGACCAGAAAACCTTAAAGAGGAGACAAAGAGTTATTGCTTGGAGCATTTAAAATTTGGTTAGGTTGAGGTTTGGTGACAATCAGTGGTGTATTGCTAAAAATATTCGTGGGTATACGCCTTCTAGATCTTAGGTGTCAAAGATTGAAAGATATACCTATAACATTGAATAAAAAAAAAATTTTTTTTCGCTTCGCTCGAATTCACTAACAACATTTATTCTAATTATCAGTATTGACCAGAGAAAAACTTTAAACAATTAGTACAGTCTAAGAAATTAGAATGGTTACTATTTTAATTTTACTAACTGCTAATAACTTAGTGATTAGTGCACTAAATATTAATCATGATTGCTAGGGCCCGGAACTTGATGCAATGCATCTTTTTTTCTAATGATTACATTTGAGGCTCGTTTTTATAGAAATTTAATTCATGAAATATAGAATTTTATGGTACAGCAGTTATTATTTTGCATTTTTAGGGAATTTTATTCTTTAAGGTCATTTTTGTAGTATTTTTAGTGCATTTATTCATTTTTGAAAATTCTTAACAGGAATACGGAGCTATACGGTCGTATACCCGCGTATCGTCGTTTATTCAGAGAGTATACGCTAAAAAAAAAACTAGAGGAGTAAGTATACGCCGTATACCCTCGTATACCCCCCAATACACCACTGGTGACAATATGTATTCCAAAAAATTCTATGCTACCATATCCTACTGTCTACTTTAACAAGAGAATTCGACATCTAATAGTCATAGTTACGGAATAATAAAAAAAAAAACTAGGTTAAAAATCAATAGTTGTTACTTATTTTAATATTTTTAGATTTTGAGAGGTACAATGTATCATTTTTAGTAGGATGTGTGTTGTTTATAGCTTAAACTTTGACTGTTTCTACTTCCTTATAGGAAATTGAATCTTTATGGTACTTTTAGGGGTTAAAATTCCTATTATTTTTCAAATCAACAGGGGAAAATAAAATTAAAAAATTAAGAATAGGATGAAAATTTGTAAACAATATAGTTATTGACAAAAACAAATAAGTAATTTAAGCGACTTGGGATTTTTTCACCAAATATTTAGATTATCATTTGGTATGCTTGGCATACTTTTCAATAAAATGAATACTCTTTTTGTAAAATCCTTTTATTCTTAGGTTAAAATAAAATTTTTGATTTTTTTAAGTAAAAATGCTTAAAAATGTAATATAAGATTCCTTAAAAGGTTTTAATTAAATCTTTCATATCCCAATTAAAAACTATCGTAAACATAAAATTTATATTACAGTAACCTACATAATGATGAGTACACAGTACACATATCAATATTATATAACTAGCAACTTTCTAGTTTTATAATTTTTCCAAACAGATTATGTTTTTCAACTCTCAATTATTATCAAATACATTTTAAAATATTAAACAATATAATATAAAACAGCTAAAGAATACAATTTATTACATGTATATAGCTGCCTACATATTAACATTAAGAAATTTAAACGGTTTTTAATTTTTTATTAAACTTTTAGACATATATAAATACCTATACAAATTACTAATATATTTTAATAACCATGACTAGGGAGTGGGTGTTTATGCATTTATCATATTTTTTAATAACACCTATAAATTATAAATTAATGCGGAGTAAGATAAAAATGTATTTTATCACCCAAAGAATTCAAATTTATCAATTTAATTTTGCATATTTGTTTGATTTTTACTTATTTGATCATATTTCTTTATTTATCATGCTTTTAGTTCATATTTGAGGTTTTTTGTGTTATACTTGGACTCAACACAACTAATATTAATAGATCAAAATGTCCTGCGGCTATAGGCTTATGTAATATTCGCGCCAACCCGGGAATAGCCAGTTTTTGCTCGTATCGGTGGAAGTGTGGGATTCATTTAAATTCTAGACATTTCGATTACTGTGTCTTATTTCCTTATCGGCAATGTCCCACGACAAAAATAAATATATATATATATATATATATATATAAAATATGTTATATATTAGTTTCTAATATACATCCATGTATATTATTTTCAGATTAACAAAAAACTTATCAGCAGTTTGCAAACATGTTTTTTAATTTTAATAATAAAAAATTTTATTTTATTTTTTAAATTATTAATAATTTATTATTATACATTTTTAATAAATAAAAAAAATTATTGATGCATATTTGTATACTATATAGTGTATAATTGCATGCATATTTTTAAATTTTTTAGAGCATAATCCACTCCTTAATCATGACTCATCAATTCCTAATGAAATAGTTAGAATAACTTTATAACCTTTGTTATAAATAACAAAATATAATTAATATATGTATAGTAGGAAATATATTAAAAATAATGCATGATGGTTTGTTTTTTATCTTATTATTTATTTATACAAGGCACATTATCTAATCTATAATAGTTTTTCTAACTTCAAAGGTCATATTATTGATTAATTATACAATAATAAGTATAATAGTATAATTAATCAATGCTTATAATATATTGGTAGAATTATTAGACAGAACAGAAAATAGAGTAAATACATGCTGTATTGTAAAACCTTAACTGTGATAATTTTGTCCTTGGTCACTAGTACTTCAGTACCATACCAAGTGTTAATTTAAAATCTTAATAATAGTTTAATTTTTTTTATTGTGTATACAATTTAATAACAAAATGGCGGTAAGTGTAGAACATATTATTTTACTTATATTTAATTTATAATGATTAACGATTAGGTTAGGATAAATTTATTTAGTAAAATCAAAGAATATTATGTAAAATAGTATAACAGTTATAACTAGTAAAGCCAAAATAGTACTTATTCAATGATTTTACTAATTTGTATAGCTTTATTAAAATAAATTGGAAAAAAAATTTAAATTATAAGTTTAAAACTTTATTTACCATGTTTTTATTTAAACATGATAAATAAAAGAAAAAAAATATGATAAAATAGAATTTAATGTGAGGTATTCATGTTTCTTATAATTAAATTAAATTAACCTACATGGCTACATATTCGGTATTATGGTTGCAACACACAAAAATAAATCTTATGTTTGTTTATCTATTAACTAAGTAAATAAATATGTTTAATAACTATCTATGTATTTATCCCTATGAGCTATAAATACTAACTAATTAAAGCAAATTCATAACAATTTGCATTTAATATAAAACATTGGATCATATACCTTTTAACAGAAATTAAACATATTAATGTAAAAATATATTTAAGTTTTAATAACCAGATAATTACTGATTCATTAATTTAAATTATATTAACTAATTTTTAACAAATAACTGCCCACACATAAAATAAACAAAGAAATTATTTATAAAAATGTTCATCAAAAAGTTATTTTTATTTATTTTATTTAGAAAGAACCTTATACAATAAACTATTTATGTATTATACCTAATCTAAACTGCTTGAACAAAAAATAAATAAAAAATTATAATTCATTGATATTAACTAAGTATTTATTTTTATTAATTCTTCAAGACGCTTATTAATTATGTATTGCATAATTAAAATTTAAATATGAACATTTTTTAAAATATCTTTACAGGTAGGTACTAGATATAACAATATTTATTACCTAAATAAAAGTATAAATTTAATAATATTAATGATAAAGCTATCAAATTTAGTAATATAACTATGATTGACCAAATTTAATTTATTTAATAAAAATTAGACACATTTTTTAGTTTTTTATCCATTTAAAATTGGTTGTGATTTTGAAATATAAAGACATAAATGTATGACAAATTAAAATAAACAACTTATAGTTTATGCTTACATCGTTTCTTCGAATTCCGGTATATACTTTATACAGCTTAGGTGTAAATATATAATCGGTAAACATTTTATATTATATTGTAGGTATATACACTTTTAAATTTTGTAAAATAATGTTAACTAAATAATCAACTAATAGTTGTTAATATTATTAACTAACAAGTCCATACCGAAGGTTAAACAATTATACAAAACCCGTTAGTCAAGAATCAAGATTTTATAAACCTTGCAGAACTACGATATAATAATCAATTTTTGAGAATACTGAAGAAAGTACATAGTGACGAAAAGGCATGACTCGAGAGGTCAAAAACTCCATAACTATCACGATTTAAGATAGTACTATCTTAAATCGTGATAACTATAGAAAAATATTATTGTGATAATCACAATGTGATTAAATGTGATATTTAAGTGATAACCATGGTTACAAATAAAACCATAGATAACAATATCAAGATTAGTAAAAAAACAGAAATGCGTAATAATAACATAGCTGATAATAAATCTATGAATCACAATCAAAAAAGCACAATAATATAGCCAATATAGGTACATCTAGAGTGCCTAGATATAAATATAATTATATAGGCTCTCATGGGTACACCGTACATACTCCGGAAGAACTAGTAGTTATAACAGCAATGCTAGCATTACTTACTGTATAGTGAGTAAAGTCACCTAGCGGTATAATGGGTTAAGTCGATATGATTATTTTTAAATTGGTATGATACATTGTACATATTATCACTGAATAAATTAAATTTCATTTATTCTGTAAATTGACTGTAATATTATTATGTCATACAACCACAATCTTTTCATGCTAGATTATTTACTATATTTAGTATTATTATTTAGTTGTACTTTTTGAATTGTTGAATTTTCATTAAAATGTTGCTAGATGGCGCCAGTCTGTAGTTCCACAGCTGTTAAAGGTATCTTAAAAAATACATATATAGTTATACCTATATAGCTATATCATTTATATCCACGGTGACGGCTTAGATTATAAGGGCGAATGTAAGTTCCTACACGAGAGTAGCAGGTAAAAAAAATACACACGTTAGTTCCTACACGGCGCAAAAAGGTACGTATGTAAGTTCCTACACGGTAAAGACCAGGTACCTATGTTAGTTCCTACATGGCGGAAAAAGATACGCATGTAAGTTCCTACACGGTAATATCCAGGTACGTATGTTAGTTCCTACACTGTGGAAAAAATGTGTGAATGTGTATATACGAATAAATACATATATGATGATTATACAATATAATACAAATTGCATAATGCATTTTAATTTTTCATAATTGAATATAATATAATATAAAGAGTAAAAAATCAAAAAAAAAAAATCGCATAACGCATCGTCACAAATAAATATAATATGATGAGTAAAAAACATAATAAAAATCGTATTTTAATTTTTCATAATTGAATATAATATATTATAAAGAGTAAAAAATAAAAATAAAATGAAAACTTATATATTTGTATTATATTATATATAATCATCATATATTTATTCGTATATACATATTTACACATATATACACATATAGGTACACTTACATATGTACCTTTTTCCGCTGTGTAGGAACTAACATAGGTACTTGGTTTTTACTGTATAGGAACTTACATACGTACCTTTTTACGCCGTGTAGGAACTAATATAGGTACCTGGTTTTTACCCTGTAGGAACTTACATATGCCCGTGTAGGAACTAACATATGTAATTGTTTATCTGCTACTCTCGTGTAGGAACTTACTATTCCCCGATTATAATATTATGATCTAAGGGTGACGGTCAGGGACGGCACAACGAATTTTGTGGCCCTGGGCAATATTTTTGAATAGACCCTTGATGATTTTGGTAAATACTTATTACACCCAATGTTTTATTTTATATAATCGCTGACAATCTGTATTCTGTAGACATTTTTTAGATACCAATTATCAGTTAACATTATTGATTTATTTTATTATTCCTAATTGACGATTTATTTAAATAGATACAATTTATTAGAATATATTAATAGGTATATTATCAAAATTAAGATATTCTTATTACAATGATTTTTATTCATAATTTTATTGATTCTACCACTTATCAGCTTATAAAATGTATCTTTATAAACACATATATTAGATTTACAGTTAAGTTTACTTTAAAAACAATTAGTTATTGAATACAATTGGTTCCAAAAAGTTATGAAGCTTATATCAAAATAAATCATATAAAACAAAAAAATTATGATTATTTAACTTTTTAAAGTTATAAGATAAAAACAAAATACTAGTAATTAGCTACATAAAAAAAGAATACTAGTATATATTACTATTGTTAGTATATTATATTATTCATGTGTCAATGTGTATAGCGTGTCAATTAAATTATAATAAAATGAAATGAATAATGATAACACGAGTTAATGACAGTTTAATGATTTTCATTTTCGAGTAATTTTGAAACGTGATAATTAGGGCTCGGAAGTTGATGTATTTTTTTTTCGGAACTTTTTAGACGATGCTCTCCTGTTCACAAATGAATTTCATTAGCATGTGAATCTGAATAACTAATTTTAATTTTGTATTTTTTGGTTTTTATTACTTCTTAAGTCATTTTTTGACATTTTCAGTCATTTTTACTGATTTCACACATGTTCATTTCTTATCGTTTCTTGTCGATCATTATGCCGATAACTTAAAACTTGGAAATTACCACAGTCTAGAATGGACTGAAAACGACCAGGTAGGCGGGTGATGAAGAGCCGAGCAGCTTATATGGTATTGAGTAGGCTTGTGCATAGGAAAATTAGTAGTTAGTACCTATCCGATTTTATCTCACCGATTACATTCGTCGTAGTCGTGTTTTAGTGAATATTATTATACCTAATTTTTATTATTTTTTCGTATTATCCAATTAGTATCCGATTTAATTTATAAATTTATATAGAATTTTATTGTAAAATGCATGGAGTAAAATATTTAAAAAAAAAATGTATTATTATTAATTTAAAATACCTAAGTATAGAAAATTATTACCATAAAATTATGAAAAACAAATAAGTAGACACGGGGCCCCCTGCAGACCACGAGGCTCCGGGCATTTGCATAGAGTGCCCTCCCCTAGCGCCGTCACTGGTGACGGTATTACTCTTTCACCGTGTTATAATATTATATTCTTATTTAAGATTCTGAACGGAGTGATGAATGTATTGCTTTTACAATGATGTGTGTTTTTTTTTTTTGTGTCTGACGACAACATTTGGAGCAGTAATAATGCTCCGATTTTTAACTTCAGCCCCTCTTTGAATAGGAAATTGAATCTAGTTGGTACTTTGGGGGGGGGGGGGTCAAAATTAAAATTTTCAAATAGTTTTCAAAAAAATCGAGAAAAACAAAAAAAAAAATGACAGAAAAATGGCAATTTTACGAAAAACCACTTTTCGACAAAATCGTTTATTTGATTTAGCTGTAACTCAAAAACGAATTATTGTAAATACTTGAAATTTTCACCAAATGTTTATATTATGGTTATCTTTTTACAGTTAAAATTTAAAAATATTTTGACCATTTTTAAGCTACTTATAGACAATTGAAATTTTCGACTTTTCTAAGTTTTTTTTCTTCAAATGCCGATAAAAATTTTTTGGGTGGCCAGAAAATCTTGAAAATTTAATACAAGGTTTCTTATAAGTTTTTCTTATAGTGATAAAAATAAATCCAAAATCGTTAGTCACAATTTTTTTTTATAAGGGCTTAAAGTTCAAATTTATACGAAATATGTCAAAATTTAAATTAAATTTCATACTCTCATTATGTGTATGTTGCCAAATATTTTTTTTATTAATAAACAGATATTATAAAGTAACTATAGTAACATAATATAGTAACTATACTATTTGTTTCAAAATAGAATATATGACAATATTTAAATATAATATATCCTAGACTGACAAATCATCTCCGTTCAGAATCGTTTTTCGTATACAATGATACCTATCATTGCATTCAAATTTAACCTACCCTAGTCCAAGGTCCACCTCACCCCCTAATGTACAGCAGAGCGATACTCACTTACCCGTTTTTTTATAATGATTTTATCTTAGGCCAATAGGCATAAACATAAACCCACGTGAATTTTCCAATTTTTTTTTACTTAACTAGATTTTATGTTTAACCTGAATATCTTAAATCATATTTAAAAGTCAAGAATTACTGTAAAGTAAATTCTGTAGCATTACAACTAGCAACTTCAGCAGTGGTGGAACTAGGGGGGTAAAGCCGGGGATTGATCCCCGGGCGTAAAATTTTAGTGGCCTTAATTTAATTTTTGATGTTAGAAGTTAAAAAAACTATTTTTATTTCGCATAATTTGTTTAAGATTTGGTGATATATATTATATTAACTTACAGACAGCCTAATAATAAAAATTAAAAAGAACGTAAGTATAATATTATGAATAAAATATATAAATATAATAAAAAATATATATATTGTAATCGATTATAGTACAAAATTATGTTCATTTATATTACTTAATACTTATGTCGTTGTCATGGAAAATAGATTATTATTTTATTTTTTCATGGTTGTTGTATTACGTTGTCATAATTTTGTAATAAAATTCGGGATTCACCATTTTGGTTATCGATCTGGACATCATTCTAGTTAACGGTAAGATTATGATTAGATTCGTTTAAGTATATGACGTAGTATACTGTATACTGGTATAGGTGTAGACTAATACTATAATAATTAAGATTCTGAGTGAAACTAGACATGTATTGATGCTCATTGGCATAAATACCGGGTATAGGCAAGGTGTGCAACCGCCACGGGCACATACAACTGACGAGTGGCCCTAGTCTAAACAATATAATACTCTATTTTATATTAAATTCCAAATTTCACAATAGAATAAAAAATATAAAAATAATATTATTTTGATATACATTTTTTTAAGTGTGTTAACTGTACAACTATCATGCATTTTAGATTCTGAACGGAGTGATGAATGTATATTGATTTTACAATGATTTTTTTGTGTGTGTCTGTGTACAGCATTATTATAGTCGAAATAATGCTTCAATTTCAAACTTTGGGGATGGTTTCCGATGGCAAAGTGGATATCTTTCGTGCATTATAGAGGTGAAAAGTAAACATTTTCCAACAGTTTTCAAAAAAATCGAACTATTTACAGACAATTGAAATTTTCAATTTTTCTAAGTATTTTTTTTTTAAATAACGATAAAAAGTTTTTGGCCGGCCAGAAAATCTTGAAAATCTAATACAAGGTTTCTCATAAGTTTTTCTTAAAGTTATAAAAAAAAATCCGAAATCGTTAGTCACAATTTTTTTTTATAAGTGCTTAAAGTTCGAATTTATACGAAATATGTCAAAATTACCAAAATTTGCAAGTAATTTGGTGGTTGAAAAATCGTAAAATTTTTTTCTTTTATAACTAAGTTTTGAAAATTTGGTACAAGGTTCTCCATAAATTGTTCTTCAAATATCTGTAAAAAAAACTCTACCGGACTAAGACGAAAAATTTTTAGGAGTGTTTGAAATTTAAATTTTTACAAAACCGCATTAAATAACGGTTTAGCCTCCAACGATTTTTGATATTTGTTGTTATTCAAATAGTATAAGTCGTAAATACTTGAAAATTTCACCAGTTATTTAGATTGGCATTTTCTTTACGTGATTTGATTTGAAAAATATTTTGACTTTTTTTGAACTATTTATAGGCATTTTAAATAATCAATTTTTTTTTTTTTATAAATGTTGATAAAAAAAAATTAGCTGGGACAAATTACTTGAAAATTTAATTGAAGGGTCCACATAACTTGTTCTAACTCTCATTCAAAAATTATAAAAATCCATAGGCACATTTTTTTTTTATTAGCATTTGAAGTTCAAATATTGAGAAAAATTCGTCAAAATCATGAATATTTTTAACTATTTGGTAGTTAAAAATTTATAAATATTTTACTATCAAAAGCTAAGAATTGAAAATTTAATACTATGCTGTCCATAAGTTAAGCTTAGAATAATTATAAAAAAGTTTGATGATTATTCAATTTAAAAAATTTTACGAGTGTTTAAAGTTTTAATTTTAATTTGAAATCAAAAATACACGTGTAAAATAACGTTTTACTAATAAATAATTTTCGATATTTGTTATTTTTAAAAAATTACTAAACGTAAGATCTTGAAGCTTTTACTTAAATGTTTGAATTTGTTTCAAAATAGAATGTATGAGAATATTTAAATATAATATATCCCAGACTGACAAATCATCTCCGTTCAGAATCGTTTTTCGTATACAATGATACCTATCATTGCATTCAAATTTAACCTACCCTAGTCCGAGGTCCACCCCACCCCCTAATGTACAGCAGAGCGATACTTACTTACCCGCTTTTTAAATATCAGATTTCTATTTTAACATTTTTTTTTTCAATAAAAAAGTTCTTTCATTCAATTAAATAAGTTTGTTATTACTATAATTTTAATATAGTTAGCAAATAGTTGTGTAAAAATCAGAATGACTTTTATTTAGTTTAATTATTGTAACATAAGTAGGTATAATACGATTCTATGAGTAAATACTAGGTAGCTTATTGATATTTTTAACTTTGTTAGTTAACATTATTATGTGTGTCAATATTCACTAAGTACGTAGTAAGACGTATTTTTGTCATTTGAATTCCAATTATTAAAAAACAATTGTAGGGAAGGTTATTTCAGTCTTGGTCTATGTTTGGGCATAATTTTAATATTTTTCCCGGGCGTAAAAAATCTAAGTTCCGCCTCTGAACTTCGGTTACCTACCTACTTACTCTGCTTTTCAATTAACAAATATTAAAAACAGTAATTTTAGATATTATAAGACGTCATATTATATAGGTATGCATTTATGTTGCATTCGCTATATTTTCCTCATATTTTTATTTTTTAATACTATTCTATAATCAATATTATTTCGTTAAAGTTATATAATATTTTATCTATGATTGTTATTAATTACTCTAGTCTTTAACAATATTTAACATTCAATTTCCTAATCGGCCAATAATGTGACAAAATAACAAATTTTTTTCATAGTGTGAAGCAATCGTGATTACTCACAAAATAATTGGTAGATTAGTAAATTTTTCCATAGAATGTTTTCTATTAAAGTAAATACCTAATATACTAAATTAAAACATTACAATTAAAAAAATATTGTATCGGTTAAAAGTGTATTAAAAAAATATTGGTACTTTACTTACCTATATATAAATATAATACTATATTACCTCATAGCTGTTCTGGGCAAAAAATGTATCCGTGTTGAATCTGTTGTTTAGTGCCACGATTAAAGAATAAAGATACCTAGCACGAACTAAGATAAAATGAAATTATAATTAAAAATTGATTTATTCATAGGTGCATAATAAATTTAATTTATTTTTATGTATTTTTAAAAATGCGAACGTAAAAAGATAAAAAAATTGATGATATAAAAATTAAAACTAATATTTATTTAAAAAATCAGTTGCTTTAGATTGCAGTTTCGTATTTAGACACGAAGTCATTTCGTATAATTTTCTAATTCCACAAATTTACAATAGAAATGATTAAAATCAAAAGTTAAAATGCCATAAAGCTAATGTAGGTACAATTTAAACTGTGGAACTTTTTCACGTGTTCATAAAATATTGTCCCGTTATATATTATTTTGATTAATCAATATAAAAGGTAATAAGTACGGCAACGGTTTAATAATATACAATCAAATACGAACATTATGCAATATAGGTACATTGATTATATATGTGTATGTGTATTACATTTTACATCAATTCGAAAAACTCAAAAAAAGTAGATATATTCTAGTAGAATAATTCTACAATTAAAAAAAATATATCATCCAATTATATATATTACGGGCAAAGTATACAATTTGGCCATTTTCTACAATGCCCGGGCATTATATAAAATGGCTTTCGTATATTGGGAAATATAGATAATATAATATTTAATAGTAAAGTATTGTCAACATATAATGAATCCTATATTTTATACTATAATATTTATTACTATTAGAAAATATAATATTTTTTTAACCAAAATGGCCGTGCTATCTCTCTCGCGGTGTTTCCTAATTGCGGACAAAGTGACAAAACCCATGTACCTAAGTTGCGGACGAAATCTAAAAAAGTAGCATACGAATTGCGGGCACAAAATATGTAATATACTAATTACGGAAAAATGTCTTATTATTATTTTTGATATAACGATTGTGAACGTTGGGAAATTATTACTGTTTGATATTGACGATATTGAGACGACTGTCAAAAATATATTTAATCAGTTTAACGACAACCTTACTCGTGTTTGCTTAAGCTTAGGTAATATCTGTCAACTTTCTGTTCGTCTATATTCTGTATAAAAATGTACACCGAAAAAGAGTTACATGTGTTTGACGTTTTCAAACATGGACGTGCACATACAAAGCAGCTGAGCGACTATGCACATAAAAATGTCATGGGGCACGGAAGCAGTACATGCGAAAATAAGTGATTTAAAAATAAAAATAAATATTAATATATTATATTTTCTAAATTATTCTAATAATATAAAATATATAGGTATTATTATTTATTATATTATTTTCAATTTTGAACTGAGTTCCAATGTTTAATTTTAGTCATAGCAATTCGAACAATTTCCAGTACTTAATGTTTTTTGACATTTTTTTGATGCTCATCTTCTAAAAATAGTTTATTTGTGTATGACATAAATTGCATCCATATTTCCAAAATGTTACTTTTTATACATAATTATTTCTATTCTAATAATAATAAATTAGTGTTTTTTTTTTCATTCGTGGTAACTTGCAAATCAACAGAAAAAAGTTGTATTTATTATATATTATTTAGAATTTGTACTGAACTAATGTCCCTGAGGCGTCGATATATAAAATAAATAAATAACTTTTTCTATTTTTACACCTTTTACTCCTTTTGACTCCTTTAGTAGTAGAATTAGTAGACATCTGAATATCTCCTGCTTATGTCGGTACTATCTACTATCTATTTACCAAATTGCAGCTACATAGGTCAAGTAGTTTTCGAGATTTTGTGTTCAATCGAATATATAATACTCTCCAAGGTATACCACTCTCTATTAATATATATAGATAGCCAGATAGGTTAGATAGATATGATCTTACCGGCAAGTGCTGTGTCTACTGTCTAGTCTGTAAATTATAACGCAAGGCAGCATTTTTTAGTATACTTATTTCATCGTTCGGTGCCTATAAGTACCTTTATACAAAATACAAATAATACCAACCAGACAAAATGTGCATGGAATGATTCACTATTATTTATTATTTTACATATATTCTCAAATAATCTCATTCACTTTGCATAGATACTTCTATGAATACTATTTCATAAATTATTATTTATATACAACATTCTAATACTCAGTGCTTAACAGCGGCGTATTTAGGATAATTTTTCAGGGGGGGGGGGGGCAAAATACAAAAATCTCTCACTGTTACAATATAAGGAAATTTGAATGCAATAGCTAGGTACTTTATTCGTTGTTAGACACGGTTCTAACTTTGTATACAGTTATAATCCTAAAAATAATAATGAAATTTGACTTTTAATAATAGCTCAGTGATAACGTATTTTGCGTAAAAAAAAGTGTCGGGGGGGGGGGCAAATGCCCCTGTTGCCCCCCCCCTCAAATACGCCACTGGTGCTTAATGTATTTTAACATATTTTCATTTCATACGAGTTTTTGTTTTATAATGTAATTCGGGCATGGCAGAAACCTACGGGTGCCCAAATAGAAATTCTACCAACAGGCGTTCGAACTAGGCCTTTGCCTACTCCCGGACTATATACCGCCATACGAAAAAAAAAAATGTAATTTGTATCAATCAAAGTAAACCACATTAAAAAGAAACATTTTAAACACACAAATTTAGACAAGTAAGTACCTATTCAAGTAATAAATATATGAAAGGTAAGTGACTTTTTACTATAACATAATAATATTATAATATACTATAATAAATATTGTTTATTTATTTATTTTTTTAAGGTAACTTACGATCTAATCGATCCATTAATTCTTGTGTAGCAGCCAAGTTAAAAATGACATCAATTAAGGTACTAATAATTTATCAATAAAATAGTTTATCAATCTTTATCACAAAGTGTTTGCTTTTGATAAAGCTAATAATAGTAATTTATTTTACTTCTAGTACTAATATTATAGATTTATAGCATTGATTAAATCAATGATTATAGTAAATTAATATAATTTCTTCTGAAAATATTGCGTTTATTAAATAATTTATAATTTATACTTGAACCATAGTATTTCAAGACTTCAAGTTAAATAACTCAACATTTAATTTAATAACATCTTTCTGTAAATTTTGTAAAACAGTAAAGTAGATTCACATAAATAAATGTGTATTATACATAAATAAATAATATTTTAAAATAAATCAATAATGTATAAAAAAAATCATAAAATTATAAAATACGTATGTTAACTTTAGGTTGAAATACTTGAAAACTAATAAAGAACCTTGAATTAATTTTTAAATCTTAGATATAAAAACAAAAATGTTTATGAATTTCTAACTACAAAATAATTTAATTAAGTACTAATTTTTGCCATTTTTATGAATTTTGTTGAAATTTGAACTTGCAAAATGCAAAAACATTTTATCGCTCCATTCAGAATCTAATAGGTGGGCAAGTGCTCATCATGAGTACCGCTCTTGATGTACGTTAGGTGTTAAGTAGGCCACTGCAAATTGCAATGGATGTGATAAATTTGATTTCAATGATATTTATGAGTATACTAGCACACATATTCACAATTATTTTTTATAGATATTTGAAGTTCAAATTTATTTCAACAAAATTACATAATTTATTATTATTGATGAATAACGATGTACTTAGTGATACAGACTGATTGCTGAATCAGAGCGGCTTGTTATAAAAATACTAGAAGCGATTGCTCCTGTCCCGAAATGGGAAAAAAAATGTTTTAAGTTAAACAAATTTAATCATAATTATTAGCAGAAGATTGATCATTGAAGTAAAAAATAATTGTATCTATATCATAAAATGTAAAAGTTAATGAAAAATTTTACTTTAGAAGAACCTAAAAATATTACATTGGTCTTAATAAATTTAGTGGGTAAGTTGTTTTGAAACTTGCTCCCTGAGTTTTTAAAACTCGAGCCGCCTTTGTCACTAATAGTCTTTAACTTTTGTGCACAGAATCGTTTTTAAAAGAAGTACTTCAGTGGCTTTATTAAGCATTATATAATATTTTATGTATTAATTAGTAATTAATCATTAGTTTATTCTACAACTTGGCACATTGACATCATTACAGATTAGGCACAGCTCAAGAACAAATAACTGATGAATACTTGAAATTTTCATCAAATGATTATACTAGCATTTTCTAATCATGAAAATACTTAAACTCTTTTTTTTTGTTTGTTAATAAGCATTTTCAATTCAACCCTCCCTTAAAATGCTTGAAAATGTAATACCAGATTCTTTACAAATTATATTTTTACCAATTAAAAAATAGTAAAAATACATAGGTATTTAGGAGCTTTATAGCTATTTAGGAGAACAAAATTCACAAAAAATTTGCAAATCATTTTGTATATAAATTTATATCAAAAATTTGAAAATGTAACTCAGGGTTCTTTATCCTGTTATTTATGAATTCTTCAATATATATATATAAAAAAAAAAATCTGTAGGAAAGTTATATTCATTTTTTTTTTTTATTCACAATATTAATATATAATACAATATAGGCTGACAGATTATTCTCCCTAAATTATTTTTCTTATAGTATGATTTATCATTGAATTAAGTTTTGAATATTTAATATATACATTACAGCAATGATGTGCTGAATATTTTTCAGACTTTCGGCAAACCATAAAATTTGACCACCCACCTCACTACCATCAATTTTTTTGTGATTTTTTTTTTTTATTATTATTATTAAAAATTATAAATATTAATACTTATGTTTTTTAAGGTATCTATACGATAAAATAGGCCATATTCTTGTAAAAAAACATTAACCATTATAAGATTATGTAACAGTATAACAGGTACCGAGTTGCACACGATACACCTTATAACCCATCCCAAATTTTTTTCCTTAAGGCAACTTCCTCAAAAATGAGTGTTCAGCTTCAGCACGTCACTGCATTACAGTGACTTACTTAATAACCAAATTTATTCAAAACTTTCTACATAGCAAATCATTTACTTTCTCCCTTTTTTAATTTAAATTAAAGTATTTTAAAGTTTTACAAATCCTGTACACTTTTGAGTTAACTACCTTAATAATACTAAAAAATTTCATAAATGAGAGATTTTTTAATTAATTTTTTTTTTCTATAAAATATATTTAAAAATTAGTATTAATATATACAATAAGTAAAAATACTAACAGTTACATTGACTAAACTGGATAAATTGATTTAAAGGGAAGTCCAGTGACACTGCTTAACATAATATTTAAATTAAAAAAAAAAAATTCTCATAAGTTTAAATTACCTATTTGCTTTTAGATTTTAAATGGATAATAATTGGGGATAATAAATGTATTGATTTTACACTGATGTATATTTTTTAATTTGATTTTCTTTTGGGCAGTAAAAATTCTTTGATTTAAAATTTTTTAGATAGATTTTGGTTGGTTGTTGGATAAATTGATACCGTGGAGAATGGAGAATTGAAAAAATTTGTTAGTACTTTTTTTAATATGAAAAAATAAAAAATAACTTGATTTTTATTCTAAACTAATTCAGACATAATTGACTTCTTTATTTTATTATAATTTAAAAACGAATTACTTTTTATGCATGAAATTTTCAGCTAATGTTTATGTTGAATTTCTTACACATAATTTGTTTAATTTTATAAATATTTTGGCAATTTTTAAGCTGTTTATAGATATTTTAAATTTTATGATTATTATTTTTTTCCTATTAATAGAAAACAAAAATAAAAGATTATTTGTTCTGTCAAAAATCTTGATAACTTAATACAGTTTTTAAGATATATATTAAAAAAAAAGGAGAACAAAATTCACAAAAAATTTGCAAATCATTTTGTAGATAAAAATTCATATAAAATGTTTGAATTTTAACACAGGGTTCTTTAACAATTTATGCATTTTTCAACATAGGTATACATAAAAACAAATATCTGCTGGAAAATATTACATTCATTATCTTATGATATTTTTTATTTTTATTTTTATGATATTTGATATTCACCCTTCACCAGTATATAATTTTCTCCTCTGCAGGCTATTTTTTTTTTATTTTAATTAAAATTTGAATAATGATAGATACTTGAAATTTTCACCTAATGTTTATGTTTACATTTTCTACATATAGTGTAATTTTATTTTTATAAACATTTTGATTCTTTTTTGAATGGTGTTTTACTATACTTAAAAAATGTAATAAGAGCAATACAATTTTTTTAATATCCTATTCCATGTTTAGAACGTGAAGTAAACTATCTTACTAACTAGAAATAGTAGATATGACAATTTTAGAAAATTATATTCAAAAACATAGTCATTACCTAGTGTTATCATAAAATATTAAGGAAACAACTGATAAATAGGGACAATTTATGGCACAGTAGAAGTAGTAGAACCTCGATTATCCGTGTTCGCGATTAACCGTGCTCACTCTTCCGAAAATTTAAAAATAAATATGGACTGTAGATGTATAACATTTTACATTATTGTATATATTTCTAATTACAATTAAATAAAAAATTTCAAAATTGCTTTATTATAAAATTGTAAATATGTATGTATTTATAATTATAATTAAATAAAAAATTACATATTATTATAAAAAGTCTCGAATGTCTCGATTAACCGTGGTTTTCACTTATCCGTGTGACCCTCTCTCCGCCATTACCCCAGATAATCAATGTTCCACTGTAGTTTGTTTAAAAAAAATATGTAATGTATGTGAAATGTGAATACTACAACTGCATTTAATTGTTTAGTTTGTATACATCATTCATTGTTTTGTAAAAAAGTTAGATTTTGTAAACTTTTAGCCCAGTTTATTTAACTCACTCCTCATTATACATTAATTTGTATTAACTTCTAAAATTTCTAAGTAACATTGAAATCTGTGTGACTGTGTTAATATTATGTACTAATCATTTTTTAGATATTGATAATGTCTTAGCATCAAACAAGTTATATTTGTAATTAAATATATTTTCATAATTTTAGGTTGAGAACAGGAATATGGATGCAACCGAAGATACAACAATAAATTTTGAAACAAATTTGGACTACTATGAATGTCTAAATGATACATATATTATATTAATAAATATATGGATCTAATCACAAAACGTTCCGCAAATGAAGTATATGTGTTTAATACTTTTTTTTACCGCTTTTTCTGAAAAGGGGTTTTCAAGTGTTCATCGTTGGACAAAAAATATTAATTTATTCTCAAAAAAAAAAAATTGATGATCCCTATTTATACCAAAGAAGAAAATCACTGGAGTTTAATGTTGGTTGATATGACAAAAGAAAAAATGATATATTATGATAAATTTGGGAAAAATAATTCCAAACACATGAGATTAATAGTGAAATATTTGAAATTAGAACATTTTTTGAGCAATGGAGTGTTTCTTAAAACAAATTTCATCCAAACTTCCTCAAGTATATTTAGTTCTAATATTTTTTTTGATTGTGGATTGTTTATTTGTGTTATTGTATCAAGAAATGCGCGGTTGCTTTTTTCGTTTACAGACATGAAGAGATTCCATAAACAAATAGTATGTGATATGAAAGATAACAATATCTCATTCTTAATCTCAAGTTACAATACTTATTATAAACATAATATTTTCTGTAAATCTGGCATATATGTTATTATTGTTATACTTCGGTGAACCACGATTGCGCCCAGCTTACCTTTTTCCATTCAAAAAACGCAATACGATTGCGCTCAACCAATTAGCATTATCGCGCCCGTTTTACCTTTTTTACCTGCATAAAATGCAACACGATTGCACTCTAATATATATATATTCTAAAAATTGTTTTAATAATAATAATAATTATAATAATATTAATTTTTTTTTCATCATATAAACTCTTATTAATTTTCCTTCCCAATTTTACAGGCTTAGGGTTAGGACTGAAAACAAAATTAAATTGTTGGCTTGGTTAAAAATTTTGAGTTACAATTTTTTTTTTTTTTTTATAATAATAATACTAATATAAATTACAATTTTGTAGCTCTTGCATAGATATTTCTTTTTAATTAAAAATGTCTATATATATATAACATATACATATACGGGACAAACACATATATATATATATTAGAGCGCAATCGTGTTGCGTTTTATGCAGGTAAAAAAGGTTATAGACGGGCGCAATATTGCTAATTGGTCGAGCGCAATCGTATTGCGTTTTTTGGATGGAAATAGGTAAGCCGGGCGCAATCGTGTTACAGCCGTTATACTTATTATTAAATTTATTTATAAAATTTTAGCATGATTATATAATAAATTTTGAATTATTATTAAACATTTTGATAATAACATAAGTATCTGAATACAGATCAGTGGTGTATACAGAAACTAATTTCATGGGGGATTAAAAAAAAAATGTCCACTCTTAAATTCCCATAAATTATATAATCAAAATCAATGCCCATGCCAACCATACATTTGGGGGGGGGAGGGTTTGAATCCCTAACACACCGTCTATGTACAACACTGCTTAGTCTGTATTTTATAAATGAAAATTGAACCATATATATTTATTTCATAATATGTACATAATTTTACTTCCGATATTTTATTATTATATATTGAAACAATTAGATTCATCACTATCTCACCAAATTTAAAGAATAATATTTTCTTATTATGTTATTACATACAATTTTTATAGAAAATATATTTTATAAACAATATGTTGTATGAAATAAATAAAATTAAAAATGTTAAACATGAAAAGGTTCGGCTAATGGTGTAAATGTGTAATTATATAAATTTGTAAGTATTATGGAATTACGGAGCATAAAAAAATTAGTCTTTAAATAATGAAACAAATTCTCTGTTCATGTATTCAGAATTTAAACTTATATAAATCCTTTAAATAAAATATTATTAGTAGGTACTTAGTCATTTGAGTTAACATGAAAACTAGCGTGATCGCCTTAGTACTCCCCTATCTTTCTCTATGAGTGCTATCCACACCCTGACAATAGACCAGCGGTTCTCAAACTTTTTCAGCCTTGGAGCCTTTTTTTAAGTAGAAGTTTTTCGTGGAGCCCCGATAAATATTATCTGCCTGTGTTCTATCATCTATGAATCATAATAAACACGAATGTCGAATTGTATATCAAAATAAAATTATATTTATGAATAAAAGGTGAAACAATAGTATTAAAAGAGCTGGATAAAATATTATTTATTATTAAAATCTACAAAATGAGAATATTTAAAAATAATACAACGTTACGTATATACGTCTTGATGTGTGAGTCTTAATATGATCAATCTACACATGTCGGTGAATTATGACATTCAAGTTCTTCATGAAATATATATGTACTCATTTTAAATAATGAACAGTTTTTAAATTTTTTGTGGTGTTACGGATTTGCGGAACATAGACCATAGTCTGGGAACCGCTGCTTTAAAAGATGGTTCTCAATCTACGACGTCCTTCGCGTATTTTTAAATTACGCGCCAATTGTCTTTAGAAGTGAGAACACAGATGATATTATCGCTAGGTTCGCGGCGGTCATATTCCAGTTTTCGTCTACCCAACTTTTTATAATAAAATCCATAATTGTTCTAGGATAATACCTAAATCAGGCTATATTATAAAGATTATTTTTTAACTGCTCAAATAATAAATTTGTGTTATAACTTATAACATAGAACATAACAAATAATTTAGGGTTACCATCAGTACTTTTTAAGAGCACATGACGACTACATGTACTCTTTTGAGCTCTTAAAATTTTTGTACTCTCACTTTTTTATATTGGCAACAATGTACTCTTTTTTTTCTATTTATATATTTTAATCCCAAAAATACTGAAATGTTACATGTCAGAATAAACTAATCTTATAAAGTTATAACATAAATATAAATATAAATTTTGATCAATTTAATGTAGGTACTAAAATTTATGTCTCAAAACCAAACCTTTGTGGACTGATATAGAAAACGGCATTTTATTTTTAAACAATTACACCTAATTTACATTTAAACGACTTTATTATTTGATCAATTTCAAAACTTAAATGTTTTTCTGTCAGAAATGGAAAAAAATTAAGATTTTTCATCGTTATTATCAAACGAAAAGTGGGTAAGATATTTTGAGCAAAGAAGCTTTGATACATCTTCAGTACTTTTAAAAATATGCACGTTCTACTTCGCAATACTTGCTCAAATTGCCAATGTCGAAAAAAATATTATTTACTCTTATGAAAGCATGTTCATTGAATAAATATTAACTTTTAGCTATATAAGTAAATTTTTCTTATTACCTATATGGTATTATGTATTATATTATTATTTATTTTATATATAATATTGTACATATTGAGGCATAATATTAATATGAAATATGAAAATAATGTTAATATACAAACATACTTGTATTTTAAATAATATTGTAAATATTTTATGTTTTTATGCAATATATACTTTTAATAATTTTCTATAAGTAGGTGCGGCGTAATGATGGACGCCCAATTTTCAAATAATCATTTGCAGGTAATCAAACTGATTACATTAAAGTGGTTTATTTTGCTGAATTAAGTTGTTATTAACAACTTGTTAATAAGGTTTTTGGTCGTCACCATGTCGTGGTCCAGTGATCAACGTGATTTCGTTATCGAGGCATTTTTAAAAAATGTATAACTGTGACACAGTAAGCTTTTATTTCGCACTCGAGTAGGTTTAAATCTAAACAAAAGTAACCCCGATTGAAAAACGATGTTGAATTGGGTACAAAGTCCCTAAAGAAATCTCCGGGATTCCACTCAATATGCTGGCGAGAGTGATGGAAAACTTTTGAGAACGGCTCTATATACGTGCGTCGCATGTCAAGGCAATTATTTGGACGAAATAATTTTTAAAAAAATCATTTATAATGTAGTTTTTAAAAATACAATTTTTTTTCTATACCTTGCATTGTTTTTTTTTTAATTTACCTTGGAAATGTTGAAGTCCATTACAACGCACCATATAACATAAAGTTTATACAATATTAATTATTTTTTTTTCAACTCGAAGGTTGGTTCACAACTCTAATTCTCCATTCTAACTGATTAGTGATTACTTGTCTTTTATTTAAGTTATTTAAGTTCCTTAAAGGTTTTGACTTTTGTATAACATTAATTTTGTCCTATATAAGAGTTCTGTGGACGTCTTGCAGTTTTCTTTCCTTCTATCATACCCGACATACCCTCTAATATTATATTATGCAATTCTTTTGGGTGTCTCAGGGAATGTCCAAAAAAATGTGCAGCTCCGAAATTTAACTTGATTTGCACTTATGTATATAATAATACACTTATGCGTATAATAATATAACAATAATATAATGGCCAATGGGTTAATTTGGAATTTTGGATCATTTTTATCAGACCGATAATTATTATTATTATTATTGCTGGTAGCGAAGAAAGAACACTGCCGAGTGCCGGTGCAGGCGTGCAGGCTACAGGGTACAGGATGCAGCTGCAACGTGCTGGGCGCTGCAGGTTTACCGCCACCGCCTACGTGCATACTGCGTATAGTATTTAGTATTACTATTAAATTACGCATCTGCAAACTGTAGTCTGTAGTCATCACTCATCACAAATCGAGATTCGTAGCTATAAGGAAAACGTGGAGCATGATTTTTTTCGTTTTATTTTACCGATTATTATTCACAGAACAGGGGATTGTATTGTACAATAAAAACCATTATATTAACCTTACGAGATCACCAGGCCAAAATAAAATTTAAAATATCTTTTTTTACCATTACCTAACGAAATATGTGGCTATAGACCTGTAGTAACTATACAAAATACATACCTACCTAATACTATTATACGTAGTATACTAGTATAAATACTAGTGTATAGTATATCATCACATTATTATAGACTTTGATACCTATAAAACATAGAATTATACTAAGGCAGGCACATACACAAAATGTATTTTAACCTATGTGGGAGGGGGGGGGGTTTACAAAATTTAGCAATACAAATTGTATCGCAACTTAATAAAACAATTTCTTCCTTGTTAAAAGAAACCATTTCGGTTGATGGGGGGAGATAAATAAATATTTATATATTCTATGTATGCAGTAGGTATGCGGTATGCCAAAAGTAATTTTCTAGTGCAAAAGTTCAATAGCATACATTTAAAAGTTATTATAATTTATAAGTGTAAATGTTCAAATAATAAATAAATTATAAATATGACATTGTATAATCTATAATAAAATATAAATCCTTTATTGTGATTTAGATTAATAATAATGACTCATCAATCATTGGTACTCGATAGTCGATAGTCGTTTTTATGAGCGATAAAAGCAATAGTATAATATACGATATATCTATTAATTATTATTATATTTAATTTATTTAAGTATAACTGTATAGGTATCGTTTATATTTATTTTAATATAATATTATTGTAACTGTAGTTGTACATATTATTATTTCGAAGTATTATGAATATTATGATTGTCTTTTTCGTATAGTTACCAACTATTTCCACTGGAATATTACAGTAAATAATAATCTTAAATCTGTTAATTAAAATAGAAACCAATAATTGAAACCGAGAGGATAATATCATGTTATAAATTTATAATAATATATTATATTATTATTTAATAATTTATAATAACTATAAAGTCATTACGACTTAGTTAAAACTTTTTTTACAAGTCGAGTACTCCGGTATCCCGATAGTAGCCTCACCACCATAGAATAATAATATAATATTCACCACATAGCCTCTAACTGTGCCGCCGAGGCGAATTGTGCAAATTGCACATTGATAATACGGCTTAAAAGATATTTCTTTATCTACCATAGTTTTGCGGCGTTTGAACGTTTCCCCTTCCTGGAACGTCGTGACAAAGGGCGATATCGTCTTTTCATTTAGATCGAACGTGCGCGCGCGCAATATTGCTACTCACTAAACAGACCGGCGCGATCAGGGACGGCGCGCGTTAAATTGGCAATCGTCGACGATAGTAGGTAGTACGACTATAGAACGACCACGCACGACAATCGTCACGTCGTCATACATCACTATATTATTATACATCAGTCGCGTTTCTCTGCTCTCTCGGGTTTATTTAGTTTTACGGCGTCGAGCGTAGTTCTCGCAATCCGACGACTAAATTATTATTACTATTATTTCATTGTACTCGGTGTAGGTAAAATACCGTATATTATACATTTTTAATCGCGTTGTTTACTCATTTCGCTTGATCGTGTGCAGTTTTCTTTAGTGATGTTTTTCTAGCTATTTTCGTTTGGTTTCTGTTTTACTGCCCGCCGTGTTTTGTATTCGTTACGTCATATTGTTTCGGACGAGGTATCTTGATCCGAATTCACGTCGACCTCCATCATTAGCCTACAAAGCATCCAGTGAAATAAAATACAGGTAGGTAACTGGGATTAGGAGCAGAGTCCGTCGCTTGGTTTAGACACGGTAGACGGCGGGTATAGTGACTAGTGTAGCAAGATGCACCTGGGAAGATATACCTTCCTACCTATAAAATATGTAATAATATATTAGGTATACTAAATTACATCTACATAAGTACCTAGTCCTACTATAAATTTTATAATTTATTAATAATATAATAAGATATTTGTTTATAATTTTGTTCCCTGACCCTTTTTCTGAATGATATTGATATACCTTATACAGCTGTTAACCTTGCCTACACTGTACTTTCAGTATAATATACGCTGGTTTTTTATTATTTTGAAAATATTATTTTTACAAATTTCATTATTACCTAAAATGTTTAAGATTTTTTATTATGTGTCAAAATATATTTTTAATTTTATTTTCACACAAGAAGAATATTTTCTGAGTAGGTACTTAGATACTTAAAAATAGAATTTCAAACTTGTAGTTATACCTAATTAATTTGATTATAATTATTAAATTATAAATATTTTATAATTAAATGAAATTGAATAGTGAACTAATATTTTGCAAGACGCCACTTAATTCCACTCATCTAAACTTTAAAAAAGTATTAACTATTTGCTTGAAGATCAATTTTAATATTTGTTGTACCTTTCAAAATTCTTTGTAATATTAAATTTAAAATGTATGTTATCATTCAAAAAAGTAAAATATAAAAAAAAAATTGTTTGTAATAGGATAATTATTATACAGAATTAGATAGTGTACATACTACTCAGGGAGGTCCTAAACAATTTAAACAAAAAACATATTATACTATCGACTATCATAAACACATAAACAAATATTATGTAGATAGAGGTATGACGACTATGATGGTATGTACCTGCTATCTTTATTATGTATATTATGAAGAATCTAAAATAATAAATTAATAAAAAGTCTACTATGATTGTGTATTAAATTTTATTATGTTAAAAAGATTAATTGTGTAGCACATATCTATATGGATTACGGAAATACTAAAAATAATAAGGAAAATTAAATCTAAGGTCCCCTTAACCAAGTCTCTAGAGTCGCCCCTTTACTGCCTACTATTCTTTTTTATTTTATTTTATACTTTCTAAATCTAGAAATAATGTGTATACATATATATTTATCGTGTACCCAAGTTTATGTATAAAACAACTAAAAAGGCAAATTTACTTTTAATGCAAGCTTGTCAATGTTTTTAAAATGTTTATATGGGTAATTTAAAATTTAAAAAAAATAAAGGCAAACTTAATATTGTGATTTATGAGTTTCCCACTAATTAAATATGAAAGTTAATTATATTAAAGAGTGATGTATCCCATCAAAGGGATAACCTTTTTGAAAAATATGTCATTTTGTATAGGTATTATGTAAATACTTACTCGAGTAAATTCATTAAACAATTATTAAATATCTAGACAATTATGTTGTTTACTATCAACATTTTATTTTTATTATTACTACAATGAGATAAAATTGTTTCAGGGTCTTTGAACAAAATTAGTTTTGAGTTTTGGCTACTGTTAATAGTAGAATACACAGTTAAATAAGACATCATAAAAAAACCACGCTATCTTTCAATTTAGTACCTAATAATGAAAATAACAACTGTCAGTTGAATAGTTTATTAATATAAATTGTTGAAGTATTTTTTTTTTTTTAATGCCAATTAGGTAATAAATGAAATATTAAACTAAATGGTACTAGGTACTCTATAATAGGTGTTTATTTTTTTTTTATTATAAATTAAGATCAAAAATTTTAAACAACATACCTATACATAGAAAATGTAACATCAAATTAATAAATGTCATACTGTTTTTATAATTAATAATGTCAGTGATGTTTGGTTCTATATACTCGTATTATTATTTGGTGGATATCTATATAGTTTTAGTAGCTTATCACTATTCTAAAATTATTTATTTACTGCTATCAAATAAATAATTTTTTTCAGATTAGGGTCAAGAGCTATAATTTCTGGTTAATAATATTGTTTTATAGAAGTGAATAAAAAAGGCTAAATAAGCCTACTAACATTTAAAAATTTGGTTTAATTTTTTATTTTCTATAGTTCTGTTTAATGGTCATTTTAAGCAATTAGGTTATGAATCTTAACATTATTTAGAAACTTATAATTTTATAGAGGTTAAATATCTATATATTGATTTTAAGTTTAAATATTGTTATTTAAGCCAAGTATATTTTAAATCTTAACTAAATTTATATAAATAGTAGGTAGGTACTTAGAAAATATCCTAGGGTGAAAGTTCGAATTTTTCAAAAAAAAAAATGTCTTTATTTACCTATTATTAATGTAATATACAGATTATTTTAAATGCTGATGAAAATATTCTATGATATTCTTTTATTATGATATGTTATCTTATACTTTTATTTATTTTTTTTTTTAATATAGTTCCACGATGGATTTCGAATTTGACTCTTCTACGGTGTTAATTGAAGATGTCACATTGCCTTCTTTGTTGACCAGTTTTAGTACGTCAACTACAAGTTCAGTAGAATTTACATCATCAGAATCAGAGTCAGAAACTACTCGAGTACCCATTACAAAACAAAAAACTTACAAAGGTCCAATAAAATCATATTCTTTAGCTGATTTGACGACAATAAAGTCGTTCAAACCCCTGATACGAGAAGATTCAGCTATTTATTCTACAGAAACATTAACCAGCGCCATGACTACTAGAACAGAATCAGGTATTCATAATTCTAATAGTTATCTGACTTCATTAGGTAAAAATAAGAAAAAATATGCACATGTTGAAAGTAAAGTAAAACAATACATTAAGGATATTAAAGACAATGAAGCTAAAAGTAAAGCTACTAGATATAGTTTACAACCTTCATCAAGAAAACAGCAAGTAAATAAATATGTTGATGAAATGATTAAAACTGAAGGTGAAGAAATTATAAATTTAAAAAGCAATTTGAAAAAAATGGAAATTCAATTATTGGAGAAAAATAGACTTATAGAACAACTTCAATACAATTATAAAGTAATGGAAAAAAAGTACAATTCTGCAACAAATATCATTTTAAAACTGGCTAAACCTAGTAGAGATGTGTTAAAATTTACCGAAAACGAATTAATAGAGCCATTGTCCCCGGGTTATAGTATACCACCACCTAAAGAAGTATGGGGCCATGGTTATAAATTAAAATCATCCAATACGTTATCAGCTATAAGAAAAGAAAACTTAAATATAGAGAAAGAAAATGGCCTTAAAGTTCGAAAAGTGAAATCAGGAGGTGACTTAATAAATTATTCCAATATTGAAGCCTACAAGACACCGAGAGATTCAAGATCTGCTATACAAAAGGTGAGTAATGTTTTATGTCAGATAATTAATAAAGTTTTAAATTATAAGAAAATAAATAGTTGTTTTACTTCAACTAATATTTAAATTTCAAATACTTTCAAAGAATAAATAAGATAAAAGTTTAATACTAAAAATTATATTAAGATGTATGGCGTTCATCTAAAATATTAATAATAGGTAATTCTAGTTACTTATATTGAAACTTAAGTAAATAAAAGAGTTATTACATGTTTGATTTGAGAAGGTATAAGATTGATAAGTTTATGATTCAATTTCAAATTTTAATTCATGACTAATCATTGAATCTAAAAAAACAATTCTGAGTAAAGCTATATTTAAACTACGCTTGCTTATAATTTTTCATCTGCTAAAACTATGGATAAAATTGAGAAGTGATCTCTTCTAAGTTTAAAATACCAATTATCAATCAGATAAAATTTCTAATTGACATGAAACTTGGAAAGTAGCATTCATTTTTTTCTAAAGCATTTCCATAAAAATTCAATATTTTTGCGAACTAGAAATTATTTTTTTAATTTTTATCGTTTAAAAATATAAGTAACTCATTGTCTGTAAATTTGATTTTCTTTAGTTAAATATTTTCACAATCTTAGAATATTTTTTTAACTTAAATATTAATAGATAACTATTTTAAATAATATCTATGTTTTATTTTTTTTATTTTAATCTTTGTATAAACACTAAACAGTTTAATACTTTTTGTTTTGTACTAGGTTTTAATGATTATAGGTTAGGTATAATATTATTGTTGGTTACACATAAAATCATAAACTTGTAATGTTTATTCTCTAGTTTAAACATTATGTATATTTAAACATATCCCTAAAAGTATTTCTACTTTATAATGCTTAAATATATTATATTTTTACTTTATGTGTATACATATTTTAACAGATGTTTTAGTGTATATTTCAAAGTATTTAAAATAATTTACCCTTAAATCAAGTTTAATATTAAATTTTCAATTCTTTTTTTCTCTAAAATATGTTATACCAAATTACATCTCTGTTAACAATACTTAATAAATATTATTACATATTATGTTTCAATGTGAATCAAACACAGTTGAACTGGCAAATGTTTTTATTTTTTTAAATATATTTATATAAATACAAAAAAAAAAATATATTCAAAATATTTATTGAAATATTTTTTTAAGTATATAATTTATAAGTAGTTTAAGTACTATATATATTTTAATTGAACTTACCTCCACATTTTCAATTTCTTACAAATACTTGTAACATAATACATTTGGCTATATGTCCTTTTGGCAGTCACCCAATGGTCTCCCTATCTACTAAATTTTACATAGAATGTGTTTATTTTTAAACATTGAAGACAGCTTTCGAAATGCCACAACTTCTAAAAAAATATTCTGAAATATACACAAAAAGAAAAATTTAGTATTAAATGTTACATCTGTATAAACTTTACTTTATTATTAAATATATTATATATGTTTACTTAAATAACTTTTGAAAATTAAAATATTATAATAAGTGTCTTAACTAATGCAAATCTTAGATTTGTATAATATTGTGTTTATAATTTTATATCCCATAATATTTTAACATTTAATATTAATATAATATTTGCAATTTTCTAACGCTGGTATATTTGTTTAAAAAGTGTTGTATATTATCTAAAGAAAAAGAAGTGCTAATTGTATTAGTATAACAATCATTAACTAATCCATAATATATATTATATATTGAATTATATTACGGTAAATTTGATGTACATAAGAATAAAAATTATTTTTATTCGATAGCTTATATTTAATTTAACAATAGACATATATTATGTAGTTGGCTGAGATTGTTACATAGGCTATCAATACTGCTTGCGTACCTTTTTTATACAATAGAAATAACACGTGCTTGTCATTGTACGTGTTTTTGAGGCCATCTGGTTGCAAGCTGTAAATAACCGGAAACGGATGAAGTCCTTACATCCCTTTTAGTTCGCGCATGAATAAAAATCTCATATAAAATCTAGTTATTTTTGTTCAAAACTGCCACATGCGTATACCTACGTCCTGTAAAATATTAATTTGTTTTTCAGGAAAAGCAACTAGCAAGACATTAATAAATACACACGTTGTTTATAAAGGAGTTACTACTTACTATACACTTGCTACTATACACATCGTGTGCAATATATATTTAGTATTAGTAGATTTTTATATTAAATATCTGTGATATAACTAAAGAAATATTTATCAATTATTTAAATTCAGATTTTGGAACTTAAAAACTTTAAATTGTCCCCACGAAAACTTTAAGCCTTTTGAAGTCTTTATAGTCTTACACATTAGTATTTAAATTTTCGTGCCGTTTAGTAGGTTATTAAAAATAAGTATATTTATTTATACATTTTAAAACATAATTTATAGTAATATAGTATTTTTGTTTTATAATCAGAATTGTTGACATTTATTTTTAACTATAGGTAGGTATTTCAGATTCTGAGTTGAGCGATTTATAGTTTATAATTTCATATTTCATAATGTTTGTTTTATGTGTGTTTTCGTGTAAAGAATAAATATATAAATTTGAAGGTGATTTTTGGATGTTTAGTTATAATTCGTGATTAAGAGTAAAAAGCTCAGTAATTTTCAAAATTCTTGGAAAAAAAAGAAAGTACGGAACTTCAAAAATTAATATTTGTTTTGTTTTATTTTTATCAAATATTTATTTTAGCATTTTAAATATATTTTGATTATATTTACTATCTATTTAACATTTAATTTTTCGTGTAAAATTCTTTAAATTTAAATATTAAATACAAAGCTTATCGTAAGTTATTAATACTTTCTTAGCTGGCAAAATAGGTATAGATACTTACTTTTTTTTTTGAGTGTTCCAAATTCAAATTTTTACAAAATTCATTAAAATAATAAAAATTAGAAAATCATTTTGTTATTAAAATTTATGAAATTTTCAATAATCATATCTTAGGTTCAAAAACGCAGTACACGGTTCTTAATATATTTGTTTTAAAAAAAATAGCTTTAATACCGTGCATTTTTTATTGATTCACGTGTAAAATAACGATTTATACCCAATCAATTGATTTTTGTTCTAACTAAAGTATTTAAAAAATATTAATTGTAAGATTTTGAAACATTTCGCTTTTATTGAAACTATAATATTCTATAAAAAATTATGTTTTTAATATATTAATTTATTAAGCTATTTTATTATTTAAATTTTTATATTTTTTTTCCTATAAATGTTGATAAAAAAAATTACGTTAAATAAAAAAAGCTTTAAAATTTAAAAGATTATTCCGCATATGTTTTTTTTAGACATTTCAAGCGACATTTTAATGAAATAGAATATCAAACGAAAAACAACAACTTTACTTATGTATTTTGTTTTACCTAATTCAAAAATTATTCGTAGGGAATTTATACGTTTCACTTTTACTATATACAATCATAGATTAAATATAATAGTATATTACTAGTATATTTAATCTATGATACAATATAATATAACATTTTTAGCGTTCAATAATGATTCAAATTTGTCTTACAGATTTTTAAACGATTGTAGTTATAATATATAACATCCATGTATATCAATTCTTTTAGATTCTGAACGGAGTGATGAATCATGAATGTATTGATTTTACAATGATGTGTGTTTTTTTTTTTTTTTGTGACTGTGTACAGCATAACTAGTCGAAATAATGCTTCAATTTCAAACTTTGGGAGTGGTTTCCGATGGCAAAGTGGATATCCTTGATGCATTATAGAGGTGAAAAGTAAACATTTTCCAATAGTTTTCAAAAAAATCGAGAAAAACAAAAAAAAAAATGACAGAAAAACAAGAATTTTTACGCAAAAATAGTTTTCGACAAAATCGATTTTTTTATATGATTGTAATTCAAAAACTAATCGATGTAAATACTTGAAATTTTCACCAAATGTTTATATTAGCGTTCTCCATACACAGTTAAATTTTCAAAGAATTTTGACTTTTTTGAGCTATTTATAGACAATTGAAATTTTCGATTTTTATGAGAATTTTTTTTTAAAATAACGATAAAAATCTTTTGGGTGGCCAGAAAATCTTGAAAATTTAATACAAGGTTTCTTATAAGTTGTTTTTAAAGTGATTAAAAAAAATCCGAAATCGTTGGTCACAATTTTTTTTTATCAGTGCTTAAGTCTTAATTTTTAAGAAATATGTCAAAATTGCGAAAATTTGCAAGTAATTTGGTGGTTGAAAAATCGTAAAATTTTTTTCTTTTATAACTAAGTTTTGAAAATTTGGTACAAGGTTCTCCATAAATTGTTCTTCAAATATCTGTAAAAAAAACTCTACCGGACTAAGACGAAAAATTTTTAGGAGTGTTTGAAATTTAAATTTTTACAAAACCGCATTAAATAACGGTTTAGCCTCAAACGATTTTTGATATTTTTTGTTATTCAAATAGTATAAGTCGTAAATACTTGAAAATTTTACTAGTTATTTAGATTGCCATTTTCTTTACGTGATTTGATTTGAAAAATATTTTGACTTTTTAGCTATTTATAGGCATTTGAAATAATCAATTTTTTTTTATTTTTTTTTTTATAAATGTTGATAAACAAAATTTAGCTGGGATAAATTACTTGAAAATTTTAATAGAAGGGTTCACATAACTTGTTCTAACTCTCATTCAAAAATTATAAAAATACATAGGCACAATTTTTTTTTTTAGCATTTGAAGTTCAAATATTGAGAAAAATTCGTCAAAATCATTAATATTTTTAACTATCCGGTAGTTAAAAATTTATAAATATTTTACTATCAAAACCTAAGAATTGAAAATTTAATACTTTGCTGTCCATAAGTTAAGCTTAGAATAATTATAAAATAATTTTCGATTTTTGTTACTTTAAAAAAATTACTAAACGTAAGATCTTAAAACTTTTACTTAAATGTTTGAATTAATTTCAAAATAGAATATATGACAATATTTAAATATAATATATCCTAGACTGACAAATCATCTCCGTTCAGAATCGTTTTTCGTATACAATGATACCTATCTTTGCATTCAAATTTTAACCTACCCTAGTCCGAGGTCCACCCCACCCCCTAATGTACAGCAGAGCGATACTCACTTACCCGCTTTTTTTTTACCTTGACCGTGATAGATGCGTAGTAGTATGGTACACTGCGCATACTTTTTGTAGGTACTTAAACTCGAATTTTTATTTTTTAAATGTTGAACATCACTACACCTGGTATTAAATTACGAATTTAATAAAATTTGATCCATATAAATGGTAACATATTATGGGCAACGAAGTGTACGGGAACAATCTAGTAGACTACTATATAGATTATAGACTATACCTAATAATATATATAATATATGTCACTTCTTTTTTATTTCACAACCATAAACAATAATATATACGTCATATTATTTATAGGTACAGTAGAGTCCCGCTAATCCGGACAATTTTTGTTTCGTATTTAGTATGTACTCATGCATAATATATATATATATATTCGGGAATTAAAATAATAATGTGTACCTAATGTAAAATCGTAAATTAAGCGGACGCTACACCAGTATTTGTTTTCTCTGTCTATCTTACACATAATATAGGAACAAAGATGAAGATATTCCGTATTTCCACAATTACGACTCTCAGATTCAGTTTACGGCAAAAGTACCTATTATATATTTTATAATGGAGAGTATTTCCTGTGCATTGACCGGATAGATTTTTAATATTTATTATTTTGAATAAATTATTAATGGCTAAAAAGTAAAAATAATCGAAATTATTTTAAATTAAAACATGCTTATATTTATAAAAAATGTAAATATTAAAAATCTATCTGGTCAATGCACAGGAAATACTCTTCTTTATAAAATATATAATTGGTGCTTTTTCCCTAAACTGAACCAGAAAGCCGTAATCGTGGAAATACGGAGTATTTTTGTTCCTATATTTTGTGGGAGATAAACAGAGAAAACAAATGCTGGTGTAGCGGCCCCTTAATAAATTTTGAATTCGTATAAATACACGAGGTGTTTTTTTATAGTAAATTTATTGTGTTATTATTTATAGTGTTTATTAATTAGTAATTTTTAAAAAAAAACGTCATTTCGTTTAATCAGGATTTTCGATAATCCGGAGAGAGTTCGGTCCCATCTAGTCCGGATTAGCGGGACTCTACTGTACTAATAAATATAATTTAAAAAATATTTTTTCATTAAGAAATTATTTGGTACTAATTTAAGTTTTTTCAATCATGTGTTTTAGGTAAAATTGTGGCAAGAATCATTGGCAAGCACTGATGTATCTGAAATGGATACAGATCAAGATGTAGGATTTCCATCACCACATTCATATTCTGTATCATCTAATGATTTATCGTTGAGTTCATTAGAAATTGCACCAATGATGAATAATAAATATCCCAATAAACATGAATGTCGTAGTGATTCATCTGGTTGTGGTATGTCTTCAACCAGAGTATCTAAAGAAAATACATTAGTTAGCGGTATTAATATGTTAATTGATAACAATGAACTTTGCTCTCCCTGTGAAATGGTAAAATTACATTCTTCTACACCTATAAAACATATTGGGCATAATTTATATTCAACTAAAAACAAAAACACAGCTGTATCAAATAAACAAAACGATGAATCACAAAAGCGCCGTTCATCAAAAAAATACCGAAAAACGGTAACTATATTATGATTTAATTTATTATAAGTAAAGTATTGCTTATTGGTAATAATTTTATTGTTTTGAACTGTATGTATAGTATAAATAAGTTAATTATTTTTTTTTGTATTAACAAAAAATTAGGTAATATTTATAATAATTTGATTATAGAAATCTAAAATCGAAGAAAGCCAATGCCCAAATGAAGTCGATGAATTTATATGTCAATTTAAACATTGTATTGGCGTCATAAATGGTGTAGTCACAAAAATGGAAGAAAGCTTTATGTCACAAAGATAAATTTTTTTTATTTAAAATTCGTTGTGCCTATTTTTGTACTCCAGTGTTATATAATAATGAATTTAGTTCAAAGGTTATTATTTATACCTATATATAACTATTTTTATATTGAAGGGTTTATTATATTATTATAAAAATTGTTTTGTTATGATTTTTGTTTAAATGTTTGTTTTTTTTTGTTTTTTACATATTGTCATTAAAAAAAAATAAAATAATTTAATATTTTATTATGTTGTTAGGTATATAACCCTAAACTTATATTAGACTGTTAGGCTAGTTATCTTCTCTTAATAAAAATTTAATATAATATTACATTAAAAAACTGTATTCCATGAATTACTTTACTATATCTATTTATTTTAAAACATTAAAGTTCAAAAATTATAATTAAATGTCTTGAATCCTAGACAACCCCCTATGATAAATTATACATATATATATATACAAATAAAATTTTCCCAGAAAGTACATCACCTTATCATCCATATTACCATGACTTATTAATTGTATTTCTTATTGAACTTATATGATATATTAATATAAATTATTATAAGGATAATGTAACAATTATATAACTTTATATGCAAGCTTTTGCCAATTAATAAATTTAAATTTAAATTATTAGTGTATGAAAACATTTTTCTAAAAATGCAAGTAATTATTTTGTAAACTAAGGGTAGAGAAACTTCGTATTTTGTAACTTATGTTATTAAGTACCTACCTATAATTAAATTCATATATGTATGTATTTATATTGTTTTTTTAATTTAAGTTCTATGTTTTTAACAAAATATTAACTCTGTTAATCTAATTATTCTTATGTTTTCTATTTAACTTTTTTTTTTAAGTGTTAAACCTTATTTTTTTTTTATTTTAAGATTTTGTTTATTTTCTCATAACAAAATTGTTTGCTAATTTATGTTTAATTATGCAAACAGACATTTTTGACTAATTGAAATAATTGTAACTTTAAGTGCCATATTAGTATCTGTCTATAGGTGTGTTTGATTGTTAACGACAAGACTGATTCTACATAAATAAAACACTAATTTATTATTTACAATTTCTATTTATGATTTGTTATATGTTCAAGACAATATATTGATTATTTTCTTTGAACGCATGCCCAACATACGATAAAAATTATGAGTTAAGCCGTATTCATGATTCATAGCTCACGGATCATCCCAATAATTATAAGTGCATATAAACAGTGACAAATTCAAGGCGGGCACTATATATATCCAAGTTAGGAGGGGGTCAAAATACTATTAAGTAATGTATAAATATTAAATAGTAAAGAATTATATTATTATTATCTCTTTAGCATCAAACTCTTTCTAGAAATTACTATTTAACAATTTAATTTCTGTGTTTAAGGATGGACTCTTCTTATAGGCCCAACTGCCCAAGGCCCTAGGAGTCACCAAGTTTAATTCATAACACATACACAATATACAATACTAGATACTTATTAAATAATTTTCAAAATACTTTATAAAATTTGTATATTATAGTCTTGTGAATTCAAATAGGTATTGAATATGAGTTATTATATGTTGCAGCCTGCAGGTTATGGTGGTTTAGTACATGCCACATGGCATAAACATTAAATCTAAAATTATTGACCCAGTTGGCTCGCCACTAAAGCCCGAAAGATTAAACTGTACCTAATTAATAAATATAGTGACTTCAAATTTTAATAACTCATATTTCAATAATTGATTTAATTTTATAAATTCCATATTTTTTTATTAAAACTTCTATGAACAAAAAAATTGTGGGCTAAGTAAATTATTTGTGTGATTAGATGTGTTATTTCCATAGTCATAATAACTAGTATATTCTTTATATTTTTAAACATTTATATAACTATTTAATATAAATTGTACACAAGGCTGTAGCCAACAAAATATATTTTTTGGGGGGTAAATATATATATACATATACTTTTTATATGTTATATTATGTATTATGTATTAAAATATGAAATCTTCTTGGAATCTTCTTTTAAGAAAAAATGTCAGGTCTAAACACTCTAAACCTTCCCCCTGGCTACAGCCGTGATTGTACAGATGTATATAATGGGTGATCCATTTAACAACATACTATAACATTCATTATTTCATAAAATATTAATATTTTTCTTACATCATTTTGTTAAAAAACAAAATTTTCTCTTTTAGATTCTGAACGGAGTGATGAATGTATTTTAACATTGTTTTTTTACTTTTTTAATGACATGACCATCATTTGCATTTTAGATTCTGAACTGAGTTATGAATGAATGTATTGATTTTACAATGATGTGTGTTTTATTTTTATTTTTTTGTGTCCGACGACAACATTTGGAGCAGTAAAAATGCTTCGATTTTTGACTTCAGCCCCTCTTTGAAAAGGAAATTGAATCTAGTTGGTACTTTCAGGGGTTAAAAGTTAAAAAATATTTAATATATTAACAATGATTATTGTACTATCACTCATCATCTAAGTATATAAGTATTAAAAATAAAATATTAATGCGTAATGTGTATTAATTATAACTATTAAGTCATATTTTTTAATTACCTATGTTATAATCCAATCATTAAAATCGTTTACTACAAACATATTTTTAAATGTTTATTCTTATAAACAAAAATAATGTATAAGTAGGTATTTATTTTTAGATTCTAAACGGAGTGATGAATGTATTGATTTTACAATGATGTGTGTTTTTTTTTTGTGTCCGACAACAACATTTGGAGCAGTAATATTGCTTCGATTTTTGACTTCAGTCCTTCTTTGAAAAGGAAATTGAATATTTTTTAAATGCGTCCGGAAAAACCTTAAAAAATAAGGGAAAAACAGGATTTTTTCGTAAAACCAGTTTTCGACAAAATCGAATTTTTTATTTTGCTATAACTCAAAAACTAATCGATGTAAATACTTGAAATTTTCGCCAAATGTTAAAATTAGCGTTTTATATACACAGTTGAATTTTGACTTTTTTTGAGCTATTTATAGACAATTTAATACAAGGTTTCTTAAAAGTTGTTCTTAAAGTTATAAAAAAAATCCGAAATCGTTAGTCACAATTTTTTTTATAAGTGCTTAAAGTCTTAATTTTTAAGAAATATGTCAAAATTGCGAAAATTTGCAAGTAATTTTGTGGTTGAAAAATCGTAAAAATTTTTTCTTTTATAACTAAGTTTTGAAAATTTGGTACAAGGTTCTCCATACATTTTTCTTCAACTATTAGTTAAAAAAACTACCGGACTAAAGACAAAAAAATTTTTCGAGTGTTTGAAATTTAAATTTTTACAAAACAACGTTAAAAACGGTTTAGTCTCCAACGATTCTTGATATTTGTTGTTATTCAAATAGTATAAGTCGTAAATACTTAAAAATTTTACTAGTTATTTAGATTGCCATTTTCTTTACGTGATTTGATTTTCAAAATATTTTGACTTTTTTTTAGCTATTTATAGGCATTTGAAATAATCAATTTTTATTATTTTTTTTTTTATAAATGTTGATAAACAAAATTTAGCTGGGACAAATTACTTGAAAATTTAATTGAAGGGTCCACATAACTTGTTCTAACTCTCATTCGAAAATTATAAAAATACATAGGCATAATTTTTTTTTATTAGTATTTGAAGTTCAAATATTGACAAAAATTCGTCAAAATCATGAATATTTTTAACTATTTGGTAGTTAAAAATTTATAAATATTTTACTATCAAAAGCTAAGAATTGAAAATCTAATACTATGATGTCCATAAGTTAAGCTTAGAATAATTATAAAATAATTTTCAATTTTTGTTATTTTTAAAAAATTACTAAACGTAAGATCTTGAAACTTTTACTTAAATGTTTGCATTTGTTTCAAAATAGAATGTATGACAATATTTAAATATAATATATCCTAGACTGACAAATCATCTCCGTTCAGAATCGTTTTTCGTGTACAATGATACCTATCATTGCATTCAAATTTAACCTACCCTAGTCCGAGGTCTACCCCACCCCCTAATGTATAGCAGAGCGATACTCACTTACCCGCTTTTTTAATTCTTTATTTCAAATAAAATAATTTTAAGTTTATCCATGAATGAAAATTTAATTTTAGATCTTGTGAAAAGTACCTATTTAAAGTTTTAAAGAGCTAAGTAGAGTGGTACATGCAGAGGTAAATGGTAATCCGTAAAATATTGTACCTCCTTTCGGTGCAATTTGAGTTTTAATTTTTTTTTGGGGGGGGGGGGGCTATTATAATTTGCATGTATATATACTGTGTGTATGCTCCCTGATATATATAAAGGTGAAAGAGGATATATACAAACCTTTTGGTGGGAGGGTATGATTTATTTTGAGGGGACTTAGCCCCCCCTCCTCAAGCCTACTGAAATTGGACTTATGGTACCTACCTACTTGTCCAAAATTTGATTTGTATGGATATGGATTGAAATATTCTGCTTTTAAATACGAAATGATCGGTGACAAAACTTTTTGTTCCCGGACCGGCCAGACCTTTAGACCGATTTCCACCTAATAGGTGGTAGACGGTAGTAGGTATATCGACATCATAGGCGTAACTAGTCCTTTAAGTTAGGGGGGGGGGCTAAATTCCTAAAAATGTTTTAATGCAAATTTTTTTTAATCGTATTATTATTTATTATTTCTATTTGTGTTTACAACTGATTTGAATGAATATTCGTTATTTATATGAAACATTATATTTTTTTAAATTGTAGGCAAAAATAAAGTTAATACAAATACGTTCATATGCACATACATTTACCCAAAAATTCTGGGGGGCTGAAGCCCACCCAAGCCCCCCCTAGTTACGCCTATGATCGACATCAGATATAAATAAATCATATATGATAAGTATAAAGTATAATCTTTTATAATTCAGCACTACATAATAATATCTGCATTTCTATAAAATATTTGTTGATGTTATAATTGACGATATCTCACGTACATACTAGTATTTTTATAGGCCTAATGTAACTATAACAATATCTACAATTATAGCCAACAAATGAAAAAATACCTATATGATTTGTCAGTTCGTAATACAAACGGAATTCGTTTATGTAAATGTATTACATTTAAATTTACAGTGACTATATATAATACTATACGTCTATACTGCAAGGTGATGCATTTCCACCTTTCCTATCATTACTATACCTACAGCATCTACTTTTATTATTTATAGGCGGTCGTTAGCGACTAGTCACTAGTGCAATAAAAAAATTAATTTTTGAATACTACTATAGTACTTTATACTATGTAGGTATATTTTATTATACAATAATAGGTATTTGCAATTTTTTTTCAATATCTATCATATTTAAATATTTTGTTAGAAATATGTCCAAGGTATATGAATTTAAGACCAGGGCCAGATTAAGCACGGAGCCTAGGAGCCTGGGCTCCAGGCCCTAAAATATTGAAGGCCCCAAAGGGGCCTTCTATCTGAAATCAAGTTCAAAATATTTTAAGTTCAAATTTTATTTTGGTTACACATTTTTTTAATTTTCGTAATTTCATTGTATTATTTTTATTACGTCATGTACTGAATGCCATCCGCAAACGGGCGGAGCGATAATATCGGATTGAAATAATTGTTTGCATTCGGTGCATCAACTAGAACATTACGTTACTTATCTTATTTTCGACAATATTTTGTTAATAGTAGATTTGGTTTTGATTTATTTATAGTTAATCTAGATTGTTTTTGCTAGAAACATACGAGCGTCTGTCGACGACCATCATTTGGTCTTCACGATTTAATCCCAACAGTTGACTTATTTAGTGATTACTGATTACAATATAATATTACTTACAATGTCTCAAAAATGTGCTAGTGGGGCCACCAAGCGAAAGCTTAAAAAAGAGAAAGAAGAAAGTATGAAAATATTGCTAAATAAAGTATGGCTATTGGTTATTTAAAAAGATATTATTATCCCATATATCCTATGTGTAAGAAATATTCTAAAATTTAATCAAACCTAATATCAAGACCTAATGATTTTAAGCTTTTTTAAATTTACATTCATCCCAATAACTTCAGTTGATTGTGAACGATCATTTTCGATATGCAAGCATTTATTAACAGATAGTCGGCATAGTTTTACCGAAGAAAAACTTGAATATCATTCAATAATTAATTTTAACAATCAAGAATAAAAGCACATTTTGAGTTGTATATTTTATTTTGTTTTTAAACAGTAATATTAATTATATATTTATTTGTACGTGTTCTTATTTATATATTTATATTTTATTATCTTATATTTTTTTCATACTTAATATAACTTTGAATTTTTAAATATAAATTTTGTAAATGCATATTTGTTGCATATATTAATGATTTTTATTGCACATTATATGGCATATTTTGATTCTTTTCCAAATTGATAGATGAACAGGACGAAGAAGGAAAATATAAAATACCATCAGCACTAAAATGTCTTCATATTATACATGATAATAAACTAAATTCAGTTTTCCCTAATGTGGAAGTAGCATACAGATTTTATTTATGTCTTCCAGTTGTCAACTGTAGCGCAGAAAGAGCTTTTTCAAATTTAAAAAGAGTGAAGAACGAATTGAGGTCTACCATGAAAAATTCACGCTTAAACGCTTTAGCATTAATGACCATAGAGAGATCTTTACTAAAAGAAATAAATACAGACGAAATTATTGTGGAGTTTCAAAAAAAGAAGAGAAAATAAGATAGTAAAGTTAGTTTTAAAATATAATATAATATAATATACTTTCATTTTTATGTTTTTATATTTTATATTTTGACATTTAATGAATAATATTGTATAATAGCATGTACTTAATGAAAATTGACAAATATTAAAAAAATTTAAAGATATTTCTGTGCAATTTACCTTGTATCGTTTTTTTAAATAAATTAAATTCAGTTATTGGTAATAAATATTGTAAGGACTAAGGGCCCTTTGGAATACTAGGCTCCAGGCCGGGTAAACTCTTAATCCGGTCCTGTTTAAGACCCACTTGCATTATCTTCGTCTGGCTTTATTTATTAAATTAAAAAAAATACCATTTTGCTAGGTATTATTATTTATACTACAGTTGATAATATAAAATAATTTTCAATTATACCTACTTAAATTATTATATTAAGATAATTAATGATTTTATTTATTTCATTAGGTCTATACCTAGATGGCTAGATCACTGACTCACATGGGCTGTCCACATAGCAACGAACTAGATACTAGTTAGTAGTTTTCAACAATTGTCGAAGACAGCTTCACCCCCTCTGTTCGTCCAAACATTGAAACATATCATTATGTCACTCTACATAATAAAATTCTTATCTCAACTCTACAAGCTAGGTACTCCTCAAACCCATCTGGTCTCACGGAATTCATCTCTGGATTTAACTAAAGACTCAAATTTAAACAGAATCCAAAATATATTCCAATCCAAATGCCTCCGGTAGATAACTATAGCTTCTTTTTATGTTTCGAATGATACTCTCCACAGAGGCCTAGCTTATTCTTATTACGACAGTTAAAAAGTTGCTAAAACTCTATACCTACGCTTCCGCCTTAAACTAGCAAATCATCAAAACCCCCTCATCCGAAAACTCTGTTCCCGAACAATTCCAAGTAACCCTGGCCGACTTCTAAAGCGTAGCTGGTGTCAAGTCGACTGACCCTACTACCCACGCCATGAAGTCCTATTATTGAATAGTTTCTTCAATCAAGCCAACCAAGCCCTTTTATCTAATTTCCATCTATTGTGCTCATTGTAAAAAAATTTTTTACAGATTTTACAAACAAAAATATATTTATTTCGTTTGTATATATTAATCATGGTAATTAGTCAAAAAGTAGTCTAGAAGGAAAAACAGTGCGTTAAAAAACAAAAAACGTGTACATCTATTTACTGTCGAACAAATAATTTGAAAATGAAAATTAGGTGTTCAATTCACAAAAATATAATTCAAATTCAAAACTTGTATTCTCATATTTTATGACATTTTTCAATTATAATTGTATATGAGTATTATAGGGCATAGGTATAATCATATAACTGTGTATAAGAAGTAATATAATTAAATAATATATTCTATAAGCAAATTAAATTCATATCATTATTATTATTTTATTTTTTTTTAAATTTAAATGTCGTGAATTGATTGAATTTAATTTGAATAAGTAGTTTATATTTTCGGACTTTAATGTTTGATAAAATAAATAAGTCCTGGCTGTTATAAAATTGAACTTTTTGTCTCTAGACTTTTCGTCCAAGATTTAGTAATCACTTGCCAAGTGGTCAAGAAATATGATATTTGAATAAAGAAATATAGGTCCCTATACTAAATAAATGTATATCTTCAATAGTTGGCAAACATGACAAATATTTATCAATACTCGTGCATTACCCAGTTAAAGGTCGAAGAGTTGTTCTAATATCTTACTACTGTGTCTCCTATTTAGATGTATAAATACATATGTTTGTGTAATATATATATATATATATATACTACATATCATATATTTATATCGAAAGAATGTAACTAGAATTCTATTTATCACCAGTCACCAACAAGTTAACGATCAAGAAGTGAATGTCACTCTGTCGAGCTAAAAAGTTCAAAGCTTAAACCATTGGTATAGGTATTTAGTGTCAAATATGCCGGCTGCATAAGAATGTTCCTTATGCAAGCTGTCTGATGTTAAATGGGAAATAGCCAATGCCTAATGAAGAATAAGATACCAATGAAAAGTAAATTTATTCTTTCGATGAACTGTAGAATATACTATAACTACTAACCACTAACTAGGACTTTTAACCGATACGATTACCTCTTAAAAGTTTAAATAACTGGTGAAAGATACTCGATTGTCAAAGATACGTAGATTTTTTAGAATTTAGAATTTATTTTTAATGTAAAATAACATTAACAATTTGTACGTCGTTTTAAAAAATAAATTATCGGAAGCACATAAATATATAAACAGGAGTTATAGTGAGTTATAACTTATAATAAATTATGGTTTTATTTCTGTTTTCCTGGTTGTTTTTGTTTGTGGCCAGGGATTAACATTTTGTTTAATTTCTCGTAATTTGTTTTTTTGGTTTACCCAGTGGTTTTGCCATATGTTCCGTGTTAAAATATTTATATGATTTTTTTGTGTCTATTATTGTGTTGTATTTTTGTTTAGGGGCTTCAGATAATGTTGCTTTTTTTGCGTGTTGGTCAGCTAGTTCGTTCCCGTTTATTTTACAATGACCTGGTGTCCATATGAATTTGATATTTTTGTTTAGGTTTTTTAATTTTTCTACTTGATTTATGATGGTGGTGGCAATGTCGTTTGTATGAAATGTACCTATTTTGGATGGAGTTGATGGTACTTAAGGAGTCCGTGAATATATTGTAATACTGATGAGTATCATTTTCAATAAGTTTTAGTGCTGATAGTATGGCGATGGCTTCAGCAGTATATATTGAACAATTCTTTTGTAGTTTATATGTTGTTATTTTTGTATCGATAATAATAGCTATACCTACTCCTTGTTCGCTTTTCGAAGCGTCAGTATATATATCTTGTCCAATTAAATTGCTTTTAAGATCGTAAAACATGTTCTTGAAAATTTCAGGAGAAGTTTCTTTTTTGTTGTTTTCTGAAAGTTCTACGTTTATGTCGATTTTGGTAGACCATGGTGGTGCATGTATAATTGAGTTATTTATCATATTCGAAAAATCTAATTCGAATTTTGTGATGATCTGTTTGATGTGTTCTGGTATTAATTTTTCACTATTATTTCTGGTTAGTCTTGCGGCGAAATTGAGTGCTATTTTGATTCTTCGTATCCAGAGAGGGGGTTCACTAGATATATTATAGATACTTTCTACCGGGCTGGATTTGAATGCACCGATGGCTAGACGTAAACAGGTGTTATGTATTGGGTCTATTGTTTTTATTAAAGCTCTGTTTTTGGCTGATAGGTATACTTCTGCGCCATATTCTAGTTTTGACCGGATAAGTGCTTTATGTAATTGAATCAGTAATTTGCTTTTGGAACCCCAGGTAGTGTGTGCTAGTATTTTTAAGATATTTGTTCTTTGTGATGTTTCCTTTTTTATGAGTTTTAGATGAGGTATCCATTATAATTTTTTGTCGAATGTAATACCTAGAATTTTTATTGTATCATTGTTTGGGATAGTTATTTCGTTTATTTTGAAAGTAGGAGGTTCTTGCTTTCTTTTTTTCGTAAAACAGATGCTTTGAGATTTACTGGGTGAAAATTTGAAGCCTGTGTCTGACGACCATTTTGCTAGATTATTTACGCATTCTTGAAGTAATATTTGGATTGTGCTTGATTGTTTACTTCTGTAAAAAATATTTAAGTCATCTGCGAAGAGGGTGTACTTGATAGCTTCCGTAATGCAGTTTGTTATATCGTATATGGCCTTCGTTCAACCATCATATCGTTCCTCAAGGCATTAAATTTAGAAAAAGCATATAATAATTAATTGTAATAAGTCCCTAATATTTTATAAACTGTTTTTTTTCCTATTCTAAGTATATATTTTTAAGTATATAATTGTATAAAACTCAAAGCTAATGGCCTATGCTGCCGAAGCTGTAATGTTCAATAAAAAAAAAAAAAAAATTATGGTTTTATCCAATGATAGAACCTAATTTAAAGTTACCTTTTGGTTCAATCATTGAAATTAATGAAAATTTAATTTATTTATTTATTATTTTAAAATAGATTATACACTTGTGCTCTAGCCCTTTAAATATAATCTACTAATCTAGTACAAAAAAAAAAAACGGACAGATTTCTTTAAAGTTTGTACATTTGGTGGCCTATCCACAGCACCGTGTGATTGTTGTTGAATGTTTGAAAAGCAAAAATTTATTTTGCTTATCTTTTACTGATAACAAAATTTTCACAGATTGTACAGGTACCTATCATATTATATTTTTTATAATATTAAATTAAGCAATTTCTCAATTTTTTTGATTTAGTATTTACAGTTTAGTGTTTACATAAAATTTTACATTACTATTTACTACATTAGACATTAGTAAATTTTGGAAAGTGATAAATCAAACATATTCTTATAGTTTGTTTCAATAATTATTATTTATATTTTGCATTGCAATTAAATTTTTAATTTACTTAAATCTATTAATAAAACAAAATTACATTTTTATAATGGTCGTAAACAATAGACATAAAAAGAACGTGTTGAATAATTTTAGAATAAATGAGGTAATGTCTTCTTTTTCTATACCAGCTCAACGGTCCATTAAAGACCTGCACTGTCACTAATAAGCTTCTTTATTTTTCTCAGTCCAGGGTCCAATTTAATGTTGCACTTCCTTCTATAAGTTTTATATTCTTTTCTACTATGTCCTTCTACCTTGTTTTTGGTCTTCCAAGTGGATATTTTTTATTTACTTTTCCTATTAGGAGTTAGGACATTCCTTAACACATCTCCATCACTTATCCACACATGTCCCAGCGACGTTTACATCTTATGTATGTGAATATTATATTGGAATTTATTTTTCATATAGGTCATATAGTTCTCTGTGTCTTTTTTCATATTATATTCTTAGGTTGTTATTTTTCACTGATCCGTGTACATTTCTAAAGATTTTCCTTTCCTATATAGCAAGTTTTTTTATTATTTTAATTTGCTGTGTACCAAGTCTCACTTGCATAGATTACAATAGGTCTAAGATAACTTGTGTAGTTGTGTACAACGTGATTTTTGATAACAAAGTAACATTTATTTCCATTTGCTATTCTTACTTTTGTTTTCTCATGTATTTTGTTATTACTATTTATATTAATACCTAAATATTTGAAATCATCCACCTATATTATATAGGCTAGTTTTATACTCATACTTGGTTCCTACTTTCAGGATTGTTTCTAGTAAAAAAAAAAAACGATAAATTGGTCCTTATCAAACTAGACATAGTATTTTTCCATTCTTTATTTTAAGGTAAATATGTGGTCAGTTGTGGACATCCCCTTTATAAAGCCACATTGATATCTTCCTATGATGTCCTAAGCGTATGATGTTATTTTTTCCAAATTGAGTGTCCATAGTATCTTATAATAAGTATCCAACAAGCCGATAAGGAAATTCTCCAAGGAAATTTAAGGGATTTTACTTCCTAAATAAATAATTTTATTATATTTTGCTGTATTTAGTATATTAGATATATTATCGTTGTTGCCATTTATTGTCGTGTTTAGTAGTTTCTCCTTTTTTGAAGATAATTTTGATAGGAGGGATTTTTTCATAAAAAAATATTGTTTGGTGTTCTGTGATTTCAAAAATTTTAAGAAACACTGGTCTATACTATAAAGTATAGACTCTTTAGTACTTCTTTAGTCATACTAGGTACATATTTGACATTTTGTGCACAATGTTTTAGTCAGATAAATAAATCAATAAAAATTATGTGGTGTTACACAAATATTTTTATTTTATATCATTATTATGACAAACATAATTTTCATGATCTCCACGAATATAATGATATAATATACACAAATTTGAAACTTTACTATGCCCCTAAAAAGATTCCGGTCAACACTAGGCTCGGCCGGCTCGCCCCGTTTGTACACCTATGTACTACATTACTACTGCCATTGATAATAGAATATTGTACCTACTTTTTTATTTAATTTGTTGGTGTTTATAATTTTATAATTCATTTTTAAGGTTGATTCAGAAGATGTAAGCTTAGAGAATCTGAGTATCAATGAAGTATGTGATATTTATATTATGAAGTTGTAGTTTTTTAATTTTTTAATAAAAAAATCGGAATTCATAAAATATATTAAAATAATATAATTTTTATAATATTAGATACAAACAAATATAATAAAGCATTCTTGGCAGTATACTGTTCAATTAAATCCAATTACATTCTATGAAAATAATTCAGATATACAAGTAATTATCAGCTAAAATAAATTATAGATAATTACATTTTTTTTTTGTTATATTTTTATTATATTTATTATAGCCAAACAATGAACACCAAATCTGGAAAGAAACTCATTACTTATCAGTATGTTGCAAACATATATTTATTTTTAGAACACTGTTAATTTATTATTAATCATTTTAAGTTGTATAAAAGTGTGTTATCTATATTAAACAAACTTACATGGACAACATTTGATCAACTAGTCGACGAATTTCAAAAATTGCCAATAGAGAACGTAGAATGTCTTGAAAGTATTGCTAATATTGTTGCTCTTAAAGTAAATAAAACAGTTACATTTTTTTATAAGCTTTTTAAATAAATTTTACTAAGTCAAATTTTGTTTCAGGCTTTTGACGAACCTTCATTTGGATCTTTATATGCCTCTCTATGCAGGGTTCTTGACATAACTATAAGTTGTCAAAATGGAAATGGTTTAACATACCAGATGACATTCAAAAAGTGTGTAATTACAGTTTGTCAGAATTATTTTCAAAAGCAATGTTTAGATGATAACACTGAGGCAATAGTTATGTCTATTGAACATGAACAAAATCAAAGAAGACTTAAAATGCAAGCAATTGGTTGTATCAGGTACATAACTTAAATGTCTTAAACTAAATACTCACAAAAAGACATTATGTACTTTCATTTAGTAGTATGTGCAGGATTTTAGTTCATTATGGATTGATCAGAGACCAATGGGGGGCCCCGCTCCATACCCCCACTGCTATATAGCAAAACTAGTAAATATCAACAAAATTTTATAACACAAAATAATTCTTTCACATTCCTATTTTTGTATTAATTGTCTTCTCTTAAAATATAAAATATTTGATAATAACATATAGTATTAATATGTTATTATAAAACAAAATAATAATATAACTAAACAATATTTATACAGTTATAAAAGTAACAATTTTATAAATTATATTTATTTATATTTTATATTTAATTTATAATAAATTATTATAAATTCACCCTTAAATTTAATCTATGATTAGAATATTTAACTAAGTCATTTAGGACCTCTTCAGGTAGTGCACAATACACATATATCTATATAACCATGGACTAAAAATAAAAAAAATGTCAATAGGTCTATTGTCTATATAATGTAAACCCCGGTTTTAGGCATATATCTTCATCTATATTGTGATGATTACCAGTGTCACCAGGCACGGATCCAAGGGGGGTTAAGGGGCTTTAGCCCCCCCCCTTTGGACGTATATATACTAAATACTTATATATTATTACATATTATAATAGTATATTAATATATTACTTTTCGAGCACCAACGACTATTCGATGTCGGCAGTCGGCGGATTTCATAGATGACATGAAAATATGATATCAGTCATCAGATATATCATTATTATCATATTTATAAAATAATACCCATTGATATCGACGATATCATAAATAGATTTTCTCGGCAGAAGCAAAGGAGAATAAAAACTGAAGATTGGTCAAAAGACTAATGAACTTATTTATCTTAATATCTAACTTATTATCTTTTAATTATTTTAAGATATATTTTAATTAATATACGGGGTGTTTCACGATGAACTGACACTTTTTAACTTAACTCATGTGTGCAATTGTCAGTTCATCGTGAAACACCCTGTATATACGTACTAAAATTATATATTTTGTCTTTGTGTGATATAATTTATAGCCCCCCCCCATTTCATATTTCTAGATCCGCCCCTGAGTGTCACAAATGGAGGCCGTACTTCAGTGATAATTTTGAATCAGCAAGTTCAACCATGCTCACTATCGTAGTTCATGCTTCAGCTAGTTGTTTGTTCAAAAGACCATAGGTGATAGGTCCATAGACAATAGACAGATTATTTAACAAATAAAATAAAAAAATTGTGATGAGGAAGAAATTTCGAGGGGGGACCCTAGAACCCTAATCCTGCATACGCCACTGCTCTCATGTGTTGCTACCATTTTAAAAACACACAACATAATACAATTTATGTTCATTGTTCAGAATAATTAATTTTTATCTGTAATTTTTAATATTAAAGGGAACTAACCTACTGTCAAATTTAAAATGAAGAATATAATCTAGTGCCTCACATACAGTTTTTTTTGATATTACAATTTTAAGAAAGTTATTCACATTTTAAAATTTTAATTTGTTTGTATAATTTAAAATCCCCAGTCAAAAAGACCACATAAAATGTAAGAGTATAAAAAACCTACAAGATTAACTTATCATAATTTACAATAAAATTATATTTTATAAATGCAATATTCAAGTACGCTTAACTACATAAAAATAACAAAGTCTTAGAACTTAAAAGTCATAAAATTATTTTACCCAACATTTTTATGTTTAAATACTATAATAATAGTTTTAGAGAATAAACATTTCAATAAATCACATTCTATTACCCAACTGTTTATAAAAAAATTCACACTTTTACAATGTTTAAACAAGTATAGTTTACTTAATTTATATAGTTTTAGATTTATCTATTATATTCTATGTTATTTGCTGTGTAGATTATAAAAAAATAAAGTTATATTTAATGAAAAAATAAAATTTTAATTTATTAAATTCTAAATTGTCTAAACTAATGACTATTATAACACAGTTCTAATTAAAATCAAACATTAAAATAGTTTTAGATATTTTTCTTTTGCTAGGTGAACTTTTTCTTTAAAAAAGTTTTTCTTATGTGCATTTTTTTCTAGAAAATTGTTTCCTTCATTTACCATTTATTGTTTGGTAGTCTACTATGTCTAAAATTTATGGAAGCCAGTGGCGTATTTTCAATAATTTCTTGGGGGGGGGGGGGGGGGGGGGTTAAAATTTAAAAAAACCATATTATGATAAAGCTTATTTGTTTCATCATACTTTAAATTTAAAACTAGGAATAAAGAAATAAAATGAATACAAACAATATTAATTTATAACTGAAAAAATGTTGTTGTGCCGTTACCGTATCACCACAATAAATTTTTGCCAGGTCGACTAAGTGTCAACATCGGTCACTGACGCTCTACTATTTTAGTTTTTGTGGATTGTGAACAATACTTTTATAATTTGTTTATTGACAACTTTGTATACACATACTAGTTAGGTATTTTAATTAAAAACTTCTATGACGCGTTGGTGCATAGATCCATGTTTTTTGTTCTGGGGGGATTGAACCCAGGGACCCCCCCCCCCCCCCTCCCCCGTAAATACGCCACTGATCGAAGCCTTTGAATTATTTAACTGGTTTTTTTTTTCATGATTCCTATAACTTAATTACTATAAAATAGTATGATACTTAATTATTGTTTTTATTTAAAAATTATTAATTATTATTTGTGTTTTTGTTTTTAGATTTATTGGTGAAATTTATAAACAGTCATTATTATCTCCATATGTTGTACATTACTGTATAAAAACTTTGATATGCAAAACTAAAGAAAGGTCACTTGAGTATCTTTGTAATCTTTTAAAAGTTGCTGGCAAAGAGTTAAATGAAAAAGTATTTTTAATTTTAATTTGCTATTCAAATATTTTAAATATTTAAATTTAATGAATATATAATACATTTTTTCTTCGGCAATTGCAGATAAGTTTGGAAGATATCTTTGAACATTTAATATATTTGATTTCTGATGAAATGAAATCAAAAATATCACCTAGGATACGATTCATGGTAAAAGATGTAATTGAAGTGATAATGCCATCAAGATTATTTTAAATCAAACTGATCCTAATGCACAATATTAGAATATTTTTTATGTATAACATTAACTTTAAAAAAAGTAAAAATTATATGAAATAAAAAATTGTATTTTAAAATTATTACAAAACTATTAATATATTTAATGATATAATAATTATATGAACTATATTTAGTCTTGGAACTTACAATATCTAACAAAGTTCACTTTTCTGAAGTTGACCACTGTGCTTTATTTTGATGTTTGATTCTTAGTAACAATGTTCACAAAAATAACTTAAAATAGTGTTTCAATTTGAACATTTTTAATTAGTGTAAAACCTAATAAATATTTAAATATATAAGTAAATTTATTGTGATTTATTAATACAAAACTAATAATGTATAAAAATGTGACTACATTTTTTTTTGCTAATATGATTTTAAATTATTATAAATAAATATTTTCAATATAAAACAATGTTGAATATTTAATTTAAAATGTTCTTACTAAAATTTATAATCTATAACAAATTTTTACACATTTAAAATTAAACTTATTGAATTCAATATAGTTCATTAAATACAGTGAATAAACCTTGAATCTTGAATCTTGAAGTATATTCTCAAATAAGAAAAATTATTATTTAATATTACAAAATTGTTTGTTTTGTTTTTTGGTCAAGTTCATTGGATGGTCAATGATTGGATTGGCCAATCACATGTGGTAGGCTGTTAATAACACATAATATACTTAAATATTTTTAAATTAAGCAACTGTTATTATTTGCAATATATATATTATATAGAGAGAGAGTGATTCTTTTATCAAACAACACTCATTATTTCCAAAAGTACTCATGTTTTTGAAAATATTTTTTTACATAGTTAAATTCGATTTTTATGTATCAAAATACTCAAAAAATTATTCTGCTATGGAATATGAAATTAAAAATCTAAGATGTCATCCAAAAAAGTAAAAAAATTAAAAAATTATAAGAATAAAAAATATTGTAAAATATAATTTTTTAATAAAAACGTTGTTTTTTTAACAACTTGAAACTATGTAAAAAAATATTTTCAAAAACATGAATACTTTTGGAAATAATGAGTGTTGTTTGATAAAAGAATCACCCTGTATATATAATATGAGTACTCTATAGATTAATAGTTAATAACCAATTCATTTTTATATTAATTTTGATATCAATATTGTTTTCCTTCATTATTATAATTATAGAATAGAGATTATTTAAAGTATGACAGTATTAAATTGCTGAGGTGTTGTAATATAAAAAAGTCTCATGGTTTCAAAAACTTTGTTTAGAATACCTCAAGATTTGGTAAAAAAAGAAAATATGGCAAATCTTAAGTTGTGGTCCGTGCTAATAACTGCATTTCCCCTGAAAATCTACGAGTTTCATAGTGGTACTATACGTAACTAAAATATGCAACAAGTATACTCACGCATGCGCAGACAACGCACCTCAATGAGACTCAGTATGCCCATACCACAGATATAAATTATATAATCACGGAGAAGGTTTCTATCGCAATAGCATTAATTGTCTAAATTAAAAAACCACTGAGTTGTCTACTAAATGTAAAATGTACAAATACTTTTAAAAAATAAAATAAAATAAAAAATAAAAATATTAAAATAAAAAAGCGGTTAAGTGAGTATCGCTCTGCTGTACATTAGGGGGTGAGGTGGACCTCGCACTAGGGTAGGTTAAATTTGAATGCAATGATAGGTATCAATGTATCATTGTATACGAAAAACGATTCTGAACGGAGATGATTTGTCAGTTTAGGATATATTATATTTAAATATTGTCATATATTCTATTTTAAAACAAATAGTACAGTTACTATATGTTACTATAGTTACTTTATAGTATCTGTTTATTAATAAAAAAAGTATTTGGCCAACATACGCATTATGAGCGTATGAAATTTAATTTAAATTTTGACATATTTCGTATAAACTCGAACTTTAAGCACTTATAAAAAAAATTGTGACTAACGATTTCGGATTTTTTTTTATCACTTTAAGAAAAACTTATAAGAAACCTTGTATTAAATTTTCAAGATTTTCTGGCCACCCAAAAAATTTTTATCGGCATTTGAAGAAAAAAAACTTAGAAAAGTCGAAAATTTTAATTGTCTATAAGTATAGCTTAAAAATGGTCAAAATATTTTGAAAATTTAACTGTAAAGAAATAAGCATAATATAAACATTTGGTAAAAATTTCAAAGTATTTACAATGATTGGTTTTTGAGTTACAGCAAAATCAAAAAATCGATTTTGTCGAAAAGTGGTTTTTCGTAAAATTGCCATTTTTCTGTCACTTTTTTTTTTGTTTTTCTCGATTTTTTTGAAAACTATTTGAAAATGTTTACTTTTGCCCCCCAAAGTACCAACTAGATGAATTTTCCTATTCAAAGAGGGGCTGAAGTAAAAATCGGAGCATTATTACTGCTCCAAATGTTGTCGTTAGACATAAAAAAAAAAAACCAAAAAAAAAAAAACACACATTATTGTAAAAGCAATACATTCTTCACTCCGTTCAGAATCTAAAAAAACCATGAAAATAAAAACCAAATTTTATATTTTGCTATCATATTTTAGGTATTCTGTCTGTTGTATAATAAAGAACAAAAATTAATGAGTTAGTTAATAAATCAGAAAATTACAAATAAATATTTTGTCAGTAGAATAGAATATAAGTATAAACACTATAAACTGTAAATAACTGTATTACCTATAACTAGGTAACCTATAACTGTTCTCTATTATACAATGAGGTATCCATAACTTTTATATTATATTTTATTCTTCTGACAAGGTTTTTATTTGTAATTTTCTATAATAATAGGTAACTAAAATATGATAACAAAATATAAAAATTTGGTTTTTAATTTTTTTTTTTTCATTTGGTTTTTTCTCCATAGTCTTTTTTTTATTTGGTTTTTTTTTCGTGGTTTTTTTCCTTGGTTTTTTTTCCTACAACCCTTACTACAGTAAAGTTGTCGTCAACTTGTCAACCATGTTTACTTTATATTATTAATAGCTGTCTCCGTGCACTTCGTCACCCGTAAGAAATGCACCAGCATTAATTAATTAGATTGCCTATAGACAATAATGCTAACAATGCACACATTTAGCGAAAGGTAAAACCATTTTTGGTTTTCTGATTTGGTATATAGAGGGTTGTAGAAAAAATAACCACGAAACCTACAACCCTCTATATACCAAATCAAAAAACTAAAAATGGTTTTACCTTTCGCTAAATGTGTGCATTGTTAGCATTATTGTCTATAGGCAATCTAATTAATTAATGCTGGTGCATTTCTTACGGGTGACGAAGTGCACGGAGACAGCTATTAATAATATAAAGTAAACATGGTTGACAAGTTGACGACAACTGTAGTAAGACGTATTCTATGTATATTTTATTCTATAGTAGTCTGAGTAGTCTCGCTAATATGTGATTCAAATTCGTTTACATAATAATATGATATAATGTTACGCTATGGCTGGGAGTTAGGAATTGAGTAGGTCCTCATTGCACAATATTAAAGATATATCTAGCAATCTAGGTATATCTTAAACCGTGCGTATTTCTTCTAGACTCTAGACTCTAGAGGCACTGAACTAAATATTAAATTTATTTCAGCGCCCAGCACAGATATATAAAAATATTTTATACATATTCTGTGCTACATCCTAATTCCATAGTATATGATAGGATAGGTTATCATTATTGCATTTATATGAAATAAACCAAAGAATTGTATTTTGTATTTCTTAAATTAAATTTATATGTGCTTATTGGACAGGTGCTCCGAGCTCACCTATTCTCCTTTAATTCTTTTTTTTTATAATATTCTTCTAATATTTAGTTAGCTTTGGTTTTCAAATAAAAGCGCGAAATCATTGTATTACTTATAATACATTTTTATCAATAGGCGTTAAAATTACTATAAATTTACTAATAAAGATTACTAATATATTTTTATTTAGCTATAGAATAGATTAATCTATTTTACTATTATAATATCTATGATATATATTTTATTTACATGATAATTTAAAAATTTAAAATTGGTGGTACTTTTTGATTTTGGCACGGACTAAGATATATCTTAGTCCGTGGATTTTGGACACTTATCATATTTTGTCGGGTCCTTATCATTATTAGAAGTGTTCATCAGACATCAATGCAATAATACATTACAGGCAAGCATAGATAATATAAGAATTCTTATATTATCTATGCAGGCAAGAGGCAACAGCACTATACAATGCACGCTTTAGCAACAAGCAGACTATTGAGTGCTGACCATGGTTGTATGTGTACAACTACAACAGTGTACAACCGTGCTACTGACTACTGACTACCGAGTGCAGTGCAGTAATGTTGTTTGCACGATGTGATGTTATAAAATAAAAACATTTTTTATATTGCTTTTACCTTAATTGTAATTATTTTATTTTTAATTGATGTGTTTGAAATTTATATTTATATAAAATAAATTTAAATACATTTTGTAGATTGATGATTCCATCTCGGGAGGAATACCTTTACATTACAGTTTAATGATTTAAAAGGTAAATGTTATTATTTTATATTACATTTTGGTAATTAGCTTGTAAACATTTTTTTAAAATATTTTTATTTTTGTGTTTGTATAATGCTTAAATACAATAGCACAGATGTCAGTTTCAATTGGTATTGGCATGGTACTAGTGAACAGTAAATTTATAGCACTAAAATACAGGACTAATTTCATGTGCTTATATCCATGTAGCATGTAAATAATAACTTACCCATTTCCTAAGGACTACCATCATCCACCTAAATTAGGTATTATACTTATACTTAGTGATTGGCACCATTACTTATATGGACTTATAACTATGATAGTATTATATTATTGGATTTTAGTATTTACCATTTGCGGCCACTTTAGTGTTTATTTTTCTCATGTGAATGGATGTTTGACATACTGATACTATAATGGTAATTGGTAATAATAATTAGTTATTTAGATAAATCAATTGTTCTAAACAATTATTATTTAATGTAGTTTTTCTGTATTAATATGAAAATAACATATAGTTTTTAAAAGATGTAGTAATGAGTGACAAATGCTGTTTATTATCTATTATTTGTTTTAAATATTTTGCACAACTAATGTAACAATATAACATTTGTATATTTGATTTTTGGACAAATGTTATTTGTACATTTTATCTATTTTTCATCTTAAACTTTTTCAGAGAAAAATACTTAAAGCTCATGTTCATTTAGCCCAGTTAAAAACCCAAAATTAAGTTAAGAATAAATGTATTATATGTCAGAATAATATTTGGTATTATGGCATTTTTATTTATTTTATCTTATACATTATATATTATTCACGGAAACAAGGAACACTATCTCTACCTTCTATATAAATATATGATTTTAGTTTGTGGAATACGAAATTAAACTACTGTACCATAATGACTTATAATTTTTATATATTCAAGTGATTTTGATGTTTTAAATTTTATCTTAAATCCATAACTGCATAAATTAGAGATATTTAAATTAAGTGAAAAATTTTTTTTATACTCTTTTTCACGAGAGAACGGGACCGTTTTCGGACCGAAAATGGTTGCCGCTGCGTATCTCCCATTACAAGCACGACGTATGCCAGCGCCCGACAAACAAGTCGGTAATTATCGATAGCTTTCGAAGGCTTTCGGGGATTTCACAGGCGGACGAGCCAACTGGAGCTCATTCTACATGCGCAAAACGGTCCCGTTCTCTCGTGAAAAAGAGTATAGTATATATAAAAATAAGTTTTTTTAATATATAATTATTATTTTATTTTAATTTATATAGCGTAATTAAATTTATAAAAACGTATTTTTTGTTATCATCAAAGCAAAATTCTATGTTTATAATATTTTTTTAATAGTATCTAGGTATGTTTATTTTATTAATTTATGACAACACATTTGATTAGTTCTCATATATGTAATTTTAAATTTAAAATATAAGTTTTGGATTAAAATTGCTTAAATTTTTAGTCAATCCAAAAATTATTTAATTAATAGTTTTTAATAAAAAGTTTTTAATTGTGTTGTGTATTTGCTGAATATATTAAAAGCATCCAATTTAATTAATTTTTTTTTTTATTAAAAAACATTAATATATACATACTTTGATTTATGTATGAAATATATTTGGTTTATGTCCACCTCTTCTTTGTTGGCAAGCTTCAGTTTTCACCACAAAATTGCCTATCACTATTTTTTGGTTGAAAAGTGATTTGTGACTGCGCACAAAGAGTTTTAGTATCTTGCATTGATCCAGTTTCTACAAATTTAGTCATTAGTCAACAAACTGTTGACTCATAGGCACCTCGTTTTGACCCATAATCCGCCAAAGATTACGCATTGTTTCGGCATAACATTCATTGTGACAATAAAACATCTTAATAATCAAAACGTGTTCTTCAATAATAAGTCGTATCATGATTACATAAATCAAAAAAATTTCACAGTATCTCACTGCTAAGAGATAATTGTTGAGATTTTTAAACAAATCTAGTCATCCAACCCACAAAACAAAAATTACTGGGCAATTTAAATCCAGTATTATTAATGATACACCCTATACAATTAATACAAATTATAAGTCAGAATAGTTGATAGTTCAGTAGTTTGGTTTCATGTTCCAAAATTAAAAAATATGGGCAATGTACTGGATTAAGGATATTCTATTTTTCCATGTACATACAGAATATAAAATATAAATACTTGTATAAAAATACTTAATGTTATTAAGCTAGGTTACCTATATTATTTAAGTAATAAAAAAATGAAATTGCTTATAATAAATTAATGAATGTATTGACTGTGGAGGCACGTGCACAATAACTAGACAAATAGACAAATATCATTTGTAATTCTTACCCAAAATCAATACCTATTAAAAATGTCTGATTTCCCTTGATTTTTATTTTATATTTTTGTGAAAATTGTAGTCTACCCTACTAACTTGCATATTCTTAGGCTGTTATAAAAACAATCGTATATTAATAATGTCTTTAACTTAAAGTTGTATGAAATAACCTATACTTTACCTATATTAACTATTTTTATAATTTTAGGTAGAAAACAAAAGTATGGGTTCCGATAGTGAACAATTTGATTCTACGGTTGACAACAGTCATCTTTATTTAAATGATGAAGTTATAAACAGATATATGGATCTAATAGCAGCACGTTCACCCAAGACAGTGTATACATTTAATACATTTTTTTACTTAGCTTTGTCTGACAAGGGATATTCTCACGTTTGTCGGTGGACAAAAAAAATTGATATATTCTCAAAAAAAAAATTATTTATCCCTGTTCATATTGAAGAAGACGAGCACTGGTGTTTGGTTTATGTTGATTTTGTACAGAAATTTATTAAATACTATGATAGCCTAAGAGGACGTAATTTTAAATGCCTAAAATTAATATTGAAATATTTGATGATGGAACATGTTGATAAAAAAGGAGAAGAGTTTCATCCTAGTGGTTGGTTATTAATGAATGTGAAGAACTGCCCACAACAACTAAATTATTGGGATTGCGGAGTATTTGTTTGCATGTACGCGGAATATTTATCAAGAGATGCTCCACTGAATTTTTCACAAAAACATATGGATAGATTTAGGAGACAAATAGAATTTGAAATCAAGAAAAAAAAATTAAGAAAATCTGCATCGGAAACTTAAGCTTCTGTAACAAAATTTAAATGATGCATATTTCTACCTTATATATTTGTAGGTGTTATTGATGTTGGAATATCATTATGCATAATTTGTATTTAATGTTAATAACTAATATGTTATAAGTAATTATATTTTGACATATTATTTACTTAAATTATATATTGACTTATTTAAGATACAATTGTATAATACTTAATTAAGCTTTATTTTTAACCTAACACAAATCCTATACAATACAAACAATTTTTTATAATTATATAACTGATTCTAATTTATAGTTGAAAGTAATATCTATTAAAAAAAAAAAAGCAATTTGATGAATATTAATGATTCAATTTATTTAAGCTGTATTTTTAAATAAAATATTTTAAATTAGATGTATTGATTCCACAATAAGTAAATAACTAGTTCATTGTTTAGTTAAGTGCATTTGTTAATTATCCCAGCAATTTATTTTAATGTGTTGAAATAGTTAACTCAGCCAATTTGATTAAATATTTTATGTAATAATAATAATCTAATATTTTTAGATTCTGAACGGAGTGATGAATGTATTGATTTTACAATGATGTGTGTTTTTTTTTTTTTTTTTGTGTCTGTGTACAGCATAACTAGTCGAAATAATGCTTCAATTTCAAACTTTGGGGATGGTTTCCGATGGCAAAGTGGATATCCTTGGTGCATTATAGAGGTCAAAAGTAAACATTCTCCAACAGTTTTCAAAAAAATCGAATTTTTTATTTTGCTCTAACTCAAAAACTAATCGATGTAAATACTTGAAATTTTCACCAAATGTTTATGTTAGCGTTCTCCGTACACAGTTAAATTTCCAAAGAAATTTGACTTTTTTTGAGCTATTTATAGACAATTGAAATTTTCAATTTTTCTAAATACTTTTTTTTTTAAATAACGATAAAAATTTTTTGGCCAACCAGAAAATCTTGAAAATCTAATACAAGGTTTCTCATAAGTTGTTCTTAAAGTAATAAAAAAAAATTCGATATCGTTATTCACAATTTTTTTTTATAAGTGCTTAAAGTTCGAATTTATACGAAATATGTCAAAATTGCGAAAATTTGCAAGTAATTTTGTGGTTGAAAAATCGTAAAATTTTTTTCTTTTATAACTAAGTTTTGAAAATTTGGTACAAGGTTCTCCATAAGTTTTTCTTCAAATATCTGTAAAAATAACTCTACCGGATTAAGACAAAAATTTTTATGAGTGTTTGAAATTTAAATTTTTACAAAACCGCGTTAAATAACGGTTTAGCCTCAAACGATTTTTGATATTTGTTGTTATTCAAATAGTATAAGTCGTAGATACTTGAAAATTTCACCAGTTATTAAGATTGCCATTTTCTTTACGTACTTAGATTTTCAAAATATTTTGACTTTTTTTGAGCTATTTATAGACAATTGAAATTTTCATTTTTTTTTTATTTTTTTTTTATAAATGTTGATAAAAAAAATTTTGTTGGGACAAATTACTTGAAAATTTAATTGAAGGGTCCACATAACTTGTTCTAACTCGGATTCAAAAATTATAAAAATACATAGGCACAATTTTTTTTTATTAGCATTTGAAGTTCAAATATTGACAAAAATTCGTCAAAATCATGAATATTTTTCACTATTTGGTAGTTAAAAATTTATAAATATTTTTCTATCAAAAGCTAAGAATTGAAAATTTAATACTATGCTGTCCATAAGTTAAGCTTAGAATAATTATAAAAAAGTTTGAGGATTGTTCAATTTAAAAAATTTTACGTGTGTTTAAAGTTTAAATTTTAATTTGAAATGAAAAAAAAGCGGGTAAGTGAGTATCGCTCTGCTGTACATTAGGGGGTGGAATGGACCTTGGACTAGGGAAGGTTAAATTTGAATACAATGATAGGTATCATTGTATACGAAAAACGATTCTGAACGAAGATGATTTGTCAGTCTAGGATATATTATACTTAAATATTGTAATATATTCTACTTTGAAACTAATTCAAACATTTAAGTAAAAGTTTCAAGATCTTACGTTTAGTAATTTTTTAAAAATAACAAAAATCGAAAATTATTTATTAGTAAAAAGTTATTTTACACGTGTATTTTTGATTTCAAATTAAAATTAAAACTTTAAACACACGTGAAATTTTTTCAATTGAACAATCCTCAAACTTTTTTATAATTATTCTAAGCTTAACTTATGGACAGCATAGTATTAAATTTTCAATTCTTAGCTTTTGATAGAAAAATACCCCCAAAGTACCAACTAGATCCGATTTCCTTTTCAAAGAGGGGCAGAAGTTGAAAATCGAAGCATTTTTACTGCCCCAAATGTTGTCGACAGACACAAAAAAAAAAAAATAAAAAAAAAACACACATCATTGTAAAATCAATACATTCATCACTCCGTTCAGAATCTAATACACGTGTAAAATAACGTTTAACTAATAAATTTTTTTCGATTTTTTCATAATATATCCTAGACTGACAAATCATCTCCGTTCAGAATCGTTTTTCGTATACAATGATACCTATCATTGCATTCAAATTTAACCTTCCCTAGTCCGAGGTCCATCCCACCACCTAATGTACAGCAGAGCGATACTCACTTATACCCGCTTTTTTAATATTAACAGTATACACATTTTTAGAAAGTACAAAATAATATTTTGTATAAACTATATAGAATATGTTTTTAAAACACGAAAAATGCAAATAATGCTATATAGGTTTTATACAAAGTAGCCTTTTATATAAACAGATTTTTTTTTTTAAATAGTTTGAAAAACCTGATAAATATTACAATTGAACCTCGATTATCCATAGTAATGGTGGAGAGAGGGTCACATGGATAAATGAAAAACCATGGTTAATCGAAACTTATTATAATAATGTAATTTTGTATTTAAATTATAATTAGAAATATGTACAATAATGTTATACACCTACAGTCTATACTTATTTTTAAATTTTTGGAAGAGAGCACGGATAATCGAGTTTTTACTGTTTATACTATTTTAAAATTGAAGTTAACAAAAAATAGTTAAATATTTTTGTGGTATAACGTATTTCATTAAAATTATTAATTTAGTCACTTTTTATTTCGACTATAATATATTTTAAATATCTTAAATTAATATTTGAAATATTTGAATAACTCGTACTTTTCTGTTATACGAGATTTCGGGTCTACAGTTATTATCGTGACTACCACCCAAAACTAGCAAAATGTGCATACTTTCCTATTATCACAATTCACAGACTACCTTCCTTTTATTTTTATTTTATATTGAGGACGTCGAACTCGTATGTACGACGTCCTCTTAATAATTTAATGATAATTATTTAATTCTTTGATGTTTTTTTTAATCTGTAGGTATTGTGGGGAATGGGGATAGCCACATTCGAATTAAATAAAAAAAAAGAAATAAAGAAAAGATTTAAATACCCAGTAACTATTAGTAATATATTTTACACGGCGTACGCCACAGTGTGTGGCTATAGCCACATTTGACGTACGGGGTTAGGTAGAAACCAAACGTCCATATCAAAATTAATTAAACGGCAAACATCATAACTTTCAATGAACTATATTATAGACTACTGCAAAACAGTTTACTTTCCATCATCTAAAAAACATCAGATAAAAAATAATAATATTCATTAATATGGGTAATGATAGATATGACAATTGTGAATTGCGACGCTAAAACCAAGGTGGATATTGTTCAGCACTTGTTATATTCTGTATTTCTGTGGTTCAGCCACGGTTTAAGTCGTTTAAGATAGATTTATCTTAAACAGTGGGTTCAGCTAATTGTAGTAGACGCGATAAGCCGATAACGGAAGTCTTGGCCGTCGGGTGGTAGTCACGACTAGCAAAAATAGTCGTTGTCTCGTATAACATACCTAATAAGAAACATGACAAAATAGATTTTGTCATGATAAGAAACCTTTTGTAATGCATTTTCAAGCACCAGTGAATATTTTTTTTTATCGACATTTATAAAAAAAAAAACAACTAAATACAAATGGAGAATATAAAATATCTAAAAAATATTGTAGAAACATAGACACATAAATATAAAAATTAAGTGAAATTAAAGCACATTTCTACGGTAACGGTTATTTGTTTTTGGAATATCTTAAAAACAAAAAAATTGAATATTAAAAACTGAATTTTCTTAATGCTAATAATATGTAAATGACTGTGGCATGTGAGCTGTGGGTTAGTGCCGACCATTGACTTTATACTAAAACTTATAACTTATAACATAACTTTAAAACTTTACTTTATAGTGTAAAGTCAATGGTGCTGATTGCCGGCCTAGACAGTGGGTAGTTAAGCTTTAAGCTTGTTGTTTGTGACGTTTGTGTATTTTTAATTTTTATCTACATTGTGAATTGTGATCGTGTTTATGATCATTGATCAATGGTTATTAAAAAAATGGTTCTATCTGTCTATCAGTAGTTTACGGAAACCGATTGGTCACACTGATGTGCTTATGCTTTGAAAAAAGTGGTTGGATGGGCGGGTAGATTGTTTGATAGAAGAGAAGAGCGGAATCCCACCCAAAAACGGCAAAACCTAAACTCGAGTACTCGACGTGCCCCCTTCCATATCCCTTTCATTTTCGTTTTATGTTTGTAAACAACAATATTAATCACTGTTTTCGTTTTTGCGCTATAATATTTTTCACATCCGTGAAGTTTTTGATTTGAACGTGTTTAGCGATGTCGTTTGAGTTCGATGCTTTCCCGCCCGTGACGTTCGTCCGCCAACGTCGTCATCACCGCAATGTGTTTGCCGCCATTTTCGTGTGAGCGGACGATCACCGGACAACGGGCGCCAACTCCAGTCAATTCGACGAAACCAAAAACGTAATATATTCACGTCTGGGTTTTCTATGTTTTCAATACCCACTTGCCCATTTATGAGATATTATTCTAAAAAAGTATCAATCTCTAGTGCTGCTTATGTCTATACGACTATATGATCCTACCTTTTTTGTGAGTTAATTCCATAATACGTGTACATTTACACAAGTTTTGAGTTACGCACACGACTGTTACGCGGGGTATCTAAAGTTGAGTCGTCATTTGTATTTTTACTGAAATCGTTTAGGAGCTCAAGTATATTGTTATTAAACAAATTAGATACATCTATAATGTATATTTTGATCAACTGCAACTTGTTCTACTGAGGTCACTATACTTACCGTTATATCAAATTTATTTGATTCATTCTTTATACCATGTTTTTAAACTTGATTGTGTAGTGTAAGAATTAAGTGAGGTTTGCTTGAAACCATCATAATTTTTATAAGACTTATTTAAACATTATCCTAGGTACTTATAATATTTATACTTTAAGTAAGTATTAATCAGAATAAAATCAAAGAATCTTTGTGTTAAATTGTATATTGCGTGTTTAATAATAGATAAGGTTAAGGAAAAAGATGATGCCATACAGTTAGTTTCAATATAATATTGAGTTCAAATTGATTTAAGTTGAATATAAAAAGACATTTCTTACAAAAACAAAATGTATTTGTCACTATATATTTTTATGCAATGGTTATCAGTTATCACTGACGTATCAATAATATATTGATATTTTTCTATACCTTGATGCTTTTGATGCTTCTTTTTTTTACCGATTTTTGTTTTATTCTTAAAAATATTTTATCTCAATATCATTATGATTTATAATTATCTTTAGGTATATTACAGTATTTTCTTACTTAATTTTTTATTTGTACATCAATAAGTATCACTATTGAATTTTATGTTGTTTATTATTCTATGAAGAGCATAAAATGTGTTATGTATAAGCATAATAATAAATTAGAGTCCTTCATATATCTTAAATTAAAATATATATATATTATATTATTATTTAATTAGAAAATACAATTCAGTTATAAACTTAATATATCTATGTTTATTTTGTCTAATAGTTATTGGGTTGTTATTTATTACATCACATGGTTTGTTATATATAAGGTTCAGATTTTAGGTTTTTACACAATATAGTTATTGAACATGACTTATTATTATGTTTAATAGAGTAAAATATTCCAACTCAATGTATTTTTGAGAATTTTTCTGGGGTTAAGGAATATTTTATGCTGTGGGAAAAATAAAATAATATTTATTTAGTTATATATTTTTAATTTTTGTGTCTATCTTAACAATATTTTTTATTATACATCAATAAACTAAACAAAATAATAATTTTTATCATATATTGAGTTTGTGTTCTATTATTATTATTATTATTATTGGTTTTTCATTTTATATATTTTACGAAAAACAAGTTTATTAAAAAATTATAAACTTATTTATAAAAGCATATTTTGATGTTTATTGATTATTTTTACATATTTTTTTTACTTAAAAAAATTTATGGAAAATTTGTCTATTTGTTTTTAGAAATTATTAATGTCATATTTCAACTTAATTTGAACCTTAATTGTAAATATTAGATTATTTCCTATTGTTTTTAAAATATCTTTTTACTTTTTAATGTATACTTAAAACATATCTATTTATTAGAAAATTGTTACTCTCTATATTATATTAATAAATTTTGTTTTTCTTTCAGATTGGGTTTTATTGGATATGTATTTAGGAACAATCATTGTATAATTAAATCAATAATTACAAATTTGACAAGTGTTGCTTAAATTGCATCATTTTAAAATGAATAAAAAGTATACACATTTTTTTCTTTGTCAATAACTGGTGTACTAATTGACATGGGTGATAGATTATTTATGGCAATGAGTCGCCGCCGTATATCATGCCCATTGGCTGTTCAACAGCTGTGGGATGCTGTGAAAGTGATACGTTTTCAAAGGCAGGTACCAGATATCGATCGCATCACAAAATATATGACTAAAGTCCACAATATGTCACCAGGTATAACATTAGAGTTTTATTTAAATATATATTTTTCTAAACTAATTATTTTTTATTCAACAGAGGAAGTGGGAAGACAATTAAATTATTGTGTACGTGATGGTCTTTTGATTTTAACCAAAAGAGTTGGTAACAAAGGTTCAAAAGCGGGAGTTGAAACTGAAGGATATAAACTTCCAGAAGAAAAAGTTTGTGACTTATTCTGCCTGAATATATTAATATATTTTACAAATTGTAATGTTTTTCTTTAGGCTGACAAGGATAGTCATGATTGGTACTGTTTTCAATGTCATAGTGCTGGAGATGTTATAAGTTGTACATCTTGTTATCGAGTTTTCCATCTTTCATGTATTGAAAAAAAAGATTTGCCAGAAAATGATGTTAAGTATAAGTTCATTTGTAATATATGCAAAGTAAGTATTACTTATTAGTGCAATAATTATTATTTAAAATAATATTAAATAACCGTATTCTTTTAGAATTGTGCTTCTACTAAAGAAGCTTGTAAAAAGATTAAAAAAAGTCAGCTTAATAGGCTTCTTTATCATACTACTGGCAGATTAAGAGAAAAAGTAAATATCCTGAATACATTTTTAGCTGAGTATTTGGTGTTTGATATTAGTAATAAATATATTTTTATTAATTAGATACCTTTACCGTGGTCAGAACGCAAAATTGCTACCACAGCTCCATCAACATATGTTTCAGACAGACTTCAGTTTCAAAGTCAATTAAAAGGGAGTGATTTACACTTTAACATGAAATCTGCATTAAAGGACAAAGATCCTTGGAGAATAGATCTTCTTATTTTTAAGTAAATTTATATTATACTCGGATTAAAAAGTATATTTTTAATTTTTTTCATTAAATTTTAGAATTATAGATCTTCAAACGATTGAAGATAAAGCTGATAATGATGAGTATAAAAATGTTGAAGAGTTCCGAGCAGACATATTAACCTTTGTTCACAATATTATTATTTTTCATGGCGGTAAATTATAACAATAATCCTATTCTTTTCTTCATAAAACTAGAAATATTAAATTCAGGCAATATAATAATTTATATAACTTTTTTTTATTATACATTTTTTATTTGTTTTATAGTTCATAGCAGCTTAGCTGATTATGGCCGTTTAATGTTGAGAGATTGCAATCGAGATTTGGATGAAATAATGAGATGCCGTTATTGTTACAAATATTCTATACAAAAAAATTCAAAATTTTGGTTTTGTAAACCATGTAAACCCCCACATGAATTAGTGTATGCAAAACAAGAAGATTTTCCATACTGGCCAGCAAAAGTATTAATAGTAAAATTAACACTTATTTTAAAAGTTATTTTATTTCAAAATAATATTTTAGGTTTTAAAAATTGAGGGTGATATGTATGAAGTAAGATTTTTTGGTAGTGAACACCAGCTCGGAATTATTGACAAATCTCAAATACGACCAATATCGGTGAACATTCATACCTTACAGGTTAATGTTTTAAATATAATTTAAAAAATTTATTATTTAAATTGTTTAGTAATCTATAAATTAAAAATATGTATATTTAAGACTTATGTAGGGTTATGTATTTTCAATTGTTTTAAATATTAATAAGCACTTATTTTTTTAGTCTCAAGGTCGTACTTCTCAATGGAACAAAGCATGTGAGGAATTGCGTCGCCATCAACTTCAACTGGACAAAGTTATATTTGGTCTTGCTGCACAATCATCATCCTCTTCATCTAGTTCATCTTCAGAAGATGAAGAAGAACCACCTAAAGTAGAAGCTTCACCTATTCTAAAACGTTATGAAAGGAGAAAAGTTAAAGAACAGAAAACATCAATAAAAGCTGAAGCAAAAGTTGAGACAGATACTGAGGAATCAGAATCAAAAGATGAATTAAAACCTGTAAAAAGAAAACGAGGTAGACCATTATCTCTAGAAAAAAAAATAAGTCCGCCAAAAAAAGTTGTAAAGAAACCTTTATTAATTAAAAAAACCAGTCCTGAAAACATTGTAGAAAAAAGACCTAGAGGTCGACCTAGGAAAGTAAGCGAACCTTTACATGCTGATAATACTCCAGTTAAACATGTGAAAACTAAAGTTAAAAGTCCAAAAGAAAATATCAATGCATCCGAAGGAATTAAAACATCAAAAAGTGCATCACCATTGAAAACAAAATCTCCAACTAAAGAAAATGAAGTAGATGAAAATATAACATCTACAACTGAAAGATTAAAAGATCCTGATATTGTTGAAGATGAAACAGTTAGTTCTTCATGTCAAGATTTAGTACGATCAGTTAAAGTGCAAACAAAACCAATTAGTAAAAAACCACCTAAAAGCTATATAAACAAGGTTAGTTTTGTAATTGAATATATTTTAAAAGTGGCGGCTTGTGGGCTCTGAAAGTGGGAAGACAATTGAAAATGAATACAATAAAATATATTTTTAGTTATTATGTATAGTTTTCTGTAGTCCGTCGGTTGATTATTTGTGTTGCTCTGGCGGTCATATTATTACCAAATCTCTCCTCCTTTTTTTTTGTACTTATATCATATTTTATTATTATTTATTACATTTAAGTTAATAACAGGCAATTTTTAAAGAATATTTTTAAACTTTGATTGTTTGATAGTATTTTTATAATAATGGAAAACTGTTTTTGCTTTCATTAATAATATACAAGATAATTGTTAATATTTAAATCAATATCCAACTTCTTAAAAAGTAATTTGTTACAATTTTAGCAGGAGGGCAGTTGCCTCTTACACACAAGCCACCGTTTTATATAATATATTATCTATTATAGGTAGTTGTGTAGTATACTACTTACTATAAAATACTGCCTACTAAAAAGCTATATGCTTCTTATTGTAAGTATTTTTATTTAATTTTATTACAGAAAAGTACCTCCAACTTGAGTCTTTAAAATAAATAACATAAAATATTTGTACAATATTATAACTAAATATTTATTATAACTGGTAATTATCTACCAAGAGCCATGATAACTTACTTTTAGGTATATTATTTTAATCTACGCTGTGCCCTTTCACCTTGCTATATTTGCATATGTGCTTTCTTGTTATTTTAAAATAACATAAATAATAATTAATGCTCAAAAACCAAGGAACAACAAATTTGTTTGACTACCAACTAAAAACATAATGGTAGGTGGTCCCTTAATTTACGAACATTACTTACTAGAAGTTTTTTGGGATGATGTTAAAATAATATATAATTACATATAACAATATTATAAAATACTTGACAATAATCATCATTAGTTATAGATTAAGTAAATTTTAGTTTGATAAATTTTGTAATTAATCAATTGGTAGTAATTTAACATACTATATTTCTAAAGTTCTTTTGGTAGGTTGCATACTACACAAGTACCTATCCTATTATATTCTCAATTGAAATTTTTTGTTTTAGATTCGAGCTGAAATGGAAAGTGAAAAACGTAAAGCTATTGAACAAATAATTGAACAACATAAAGAGGAGATTGCTTTATTGCAAGAAAACCACAATATTGCACTGTCTGAAGTGAAGAAAAAACAATGGGTAATTTTTTTTATTTTAAAGTTGGTACATTTTTAAAATCAATCAACATTTTATGATTATTAATAAATTACTTTATAGAAAGAATACTCAAGTAAATAATTTCTTTCCATCTATTATGTTTTTTTTTTTATTTTATATATATGTATAATCACTTATACTTACTAATGACTGTGCTATTAAATTTTGATATTAAAACCTAATGATTTTTATTAGAATTTATTCAATAAATTTCATTTTATATTCTTAACATATATACACTTTTTAATTGATGTAAATATGTCGTTGTAAAATGTATTTGGTAACAGTCAAACCAGAGAATAAAATATATTAAATTGACACTATCATATAATAGGTAGTAATTGGTTCTTAAAATTTTAATATTTATTTTGGATAAACCATGGCTTTTAATATATAATGAGATTCCTTTTTCACAATATATCGTTTAACCAAGTATGTAGTACCCTCTATATTAGAATTACTAATTTATATTTATAAAAATTATATTTTTAGTGTGTGAATTGTGAAAGTGAAGCTATTTATCATTGTTGTTGGAATACAGCATATTGTAGTCCTAAATGCCAACTAATTCATTGGAGTAGTGAACATAAAAGGCATTGTCGTCGAAAAAGATGATCTTAAGCTATTTATGGGAGTATTTTGACTAAAGGAATAATAATTTAGTTGAAACTCTGCCATGTATGTACACACATACTTACAATATATTTAAATTTAAAAATGTATTATTAGCTTTTACTAACTAACTCAATATTTCACTAAATTGAGTAATTAATTTTATGTGTATTACTATAGTGTTTAACATTAAACATTAATAAGAACAATATTACTTAAAAGTAACGTGATTTTTCAGAAACACAAGTATTATTATATTTACAATTTTTTATGTTAATTTATGTATTTTTGCTGATTGACTTTGTACCATTATTATGAATGTATTTGATTCATTTGTTTACAAGGTGTACAGTAAAAAATTGTCCAAATACTTCAAACATCTTAAAATGTATGTTTGGTAATTTATTTGAAACCCTATATAATATTGTATTTTTTAATTTCACCTATTTTTTTTTCAAGCTAATTGGCAATAAATTATTTTTATATAAATTATTTTATAATAATTACTTATTGGACTTGTGGTTAATTGACTCATTTGTCTTTTAGACTGAACAGGTTGGCCAGTATACTTGCACATATTCAATCTGTCGCCCATAGAGCATAATTCCCTGCTATTTTAAATTAATATCTTTATGTCTAATTTTTTCACTTAGCAGCATAACAAATCATAGAGATGCACAGACTACAACATATTTTGGTTACCTTTGACTATTGCTCTTTTTGTGTGCAAAGTATACCGAGATTTAATTTGTTTATAGGATAAATTATACCGGTTTAATGGGTCAATTAATTAAATCATATAATTAATAACTAGTAATTATATTCAATTAAATGAATTTAATTAAATGCTAATAAATAACAAATAATAAAAATGTTTTAGTACATTTCTCTATTTTACTTATTATTACAGATCTATATTTATTAAATACATATATATTTTTATTCTAAACCTTTCACCTTATTGACTCATTTAGTTAATGGACGTGAATGTTCTGGTCCCAAATCAAGTTCAATAAGTGACATTTACTGTATTTATTAAAAAAAATATTCATCAAATTTTATAATATTTTGGACACTGTGTAGTTAAAGTTAATTTGTTATTATAATTTTCATCTTCATTTTATTCATTTGAAAAAATATATTTAAATTTTCAAATTTTACCTAAGCAAAGAATGTATTGGACTATTGGTTTTTTTATATTGTTTTGTTGTCTTTTGTACATTTTTTTTTTAAGTTTATGAATAATGAATATTTTAATTTGTTAAACAGACTTTTTTTTATACATATTATTATTTTGTTTTATTATTATAATTTATAATTAGAAATTAGTTCTATATTATTCTAAAAAGGTGCTTTAAAATTAGTTATTTAATAGGTAATTATTTAATTGTATTTATACGACTAAAGGGGTAATTCCATTTTAGAGAGTATAAATCAATGTACGCAACATATTTAGATTATTTAAAGAGCTTTGAAAACTAAGTTTATAATTAATAATTATGATAAGTTTTTATATAATATATACAAATTAATATTCATTTGATCGTAATTCACTAAGCTTGCTATATAATAAAATAATAAAAATTTTAAACTCCTATAAAATTGTGAATAATCAGAAATATATAATTCTGATTAAGTTATATTTTTACTTATTTAATTTTTACTTCCAGTTTTCTCCATTTTTTCATAATATTTTAGTTTGTAATAGTGTATTACTATAATATTATATACTTATATAAGTTGTATTTTTAAATATATCTTAAATTTATTTAAGCAATACTTTAATATTTAGACTGTATATGTTTCAGCCCATTGCTACTAAATAAATGGGAAGAAATAATTAGATATTTTTATCATATTAATTAGATAGATTTTTGTTTAATCTTGAATTTGAGAATTTTCATAAAATAGTATAATATAATATATATTTTTTTACAATTCAATATTTATATCATGGTAGATATGTTTGATCTCAATACATTATTTATTTATTTTTGTTTGTATGTATTTATAATTAATCCATCCTTTAGTGTGTAGGCCTTTAATTTGTATAAATCATTTAATCATCAATCATACTTAAGTACATTAGTTATACATTGGTGAAACAGTGTTAAAATAATGTTATTGTTATTTAAACCATAAAATGTTGTTGGTGATTGTATTTATTGTATTGTAGATCCCAATTAAATATTGTAAATCAAATTTATTAGATCTTATAATATAAGTATTTTGGAATCAACTGATTGGTGAATGTCATAAATCTAAGATCAATATAATCAAATAAATAAATTGCAAATATTTAAAAATTTAATATTAAGCATGTATATTAATATGAAGGTCTTAGCTAATATACATACATATATATTTTGTATGTATAAATTTGTATTGTTTATTATGTTTCAAAATTGAATTAATCACTCTAAAATTTTTACTTATTTATTTAGAATTATAAATATAATGGTAAATATTATAACCTTACCGTATTGGTATATTACTATTTATTAATAGAAAAATAAATTACTTATGTGGTATATATTTTTTTTACACTTAGGTATTACTGGTCTTAGAGAATGTACTATGTTTAAATTAAATATTAATTTTTACTTTTTGAATAATATGTAAAAAATAGATTTATTTATTTACAAAAGCTAAGAATTCTGAAATTAGAGAATCCATCCATTCATCCAAAATAATATTATAAGAACAAGATAAGGTTAGGTCTGTACACCATCTGCATTTTAGTCTTCTAGTTGGGTTTCCGAGTAAGGTATTTGGTTTTATCTGAATATAATAATATATTATTAAATACCTATCTTTAAAAGTGGCGGTTTTCTTCTAGGAAAATGATCCAAAACAATGTAACGTTGTCGTTTGAGTGTATTTACAACAGGGCCCTAATCGGATTTGATGTATAAGAATAGGAGCATTTTATTTATGTTTCTTTGGTTTTTCGTGATTACTGTTAAATCAAGACACAAGAATTGTTCATGGATTTACTGATAAAGATGATATATTGACGTCTATTTGTTCAACTGATATTTCTGATATTTTAGATTAAGTGTATACTAAAAAAGCGGGTAAGTGGGTATCGTTCTGCTATACATTAGGGGGTGGGGTGGACTTCGGACTAAAGTAGGTTAAATTTGAATGCAATGATAGATAACATTGTATACGAAAAACGATTCTGAACGGAGATGATTTGTCAGTCTAGTATATATTATATTTCTATTTTGAAACAAATTCAAACATTTAAGTAAAAGTTTCAAGATCCTACATTTGGTGATTTTTTAAAAATAACAAGAATCGACAATTATTGAGTAGTAAAACGTTATTATAAACGTGTATTTTTGATTTAAAATTAAAATTAAAACTTTAAATACTCGTAAAAATTTTTAAATTGAATAATCCTCAAACTTTTTTATAATTATTCTAAGCTTAACTTATGGACAGCATAGTATTAAATTTTCAATTCTTAGCTGTTGATAGTAAAATATTTATAAATTTTTAACTACCAAATAGTGAAAAATATTCATGAATTTGACGAATTTTTTGTCAATATTTGAACTTCAAATGCTAATAAAAAAAAATTGTGCCTATGTATTTTTATAATTTTTGAATGAGAGTTAGAACAAGTTATGTGGACCCTTCTATTAAATTTTCAAATAATTTATCCCAGCTTAATTTTTTTTATCAACATTTATAAAAAAAAAAATAAAAAAAAATTGATTATTTCAAATGCCTATAAATAGCTCAAAAAAAGTCAAAATATTTTGAAAATCAAATCACGTAAAGAAAATGGCAATCTAAATAACTGGTAAAATTTTCAAGTATTTACGACTTATACTATTTAAATAACAACAAATATCAAAAATCGTTTGAGGCTAAACCGTTATTTAACGCGGTTTTGTAAAAATTAAAATTTCAGACACTTCTAAAAATTTAAAAAATCCGGTAGCGTTTTTTTTTACAGATATTTGAAGAAAAATTTATGAAGAACCTTTTACTAAATTTTCAAAACTTAGTTATAAAAGAAAAAATTTTTACGATTTTTCAACCACAAAATTACTTGCAAATTTTCGCAATTTTGACATATTTCGTATAAATTCGAACTTTAAGCACTTATAAAAAAAAATTGTGATTAACGATTTCGGATTTTTTTTTTATCACTTTAAGAACAACTTAATACTCCTTGTATTAAATTTTCAATATTTTCTGGCCTGCCAAAAAAATTTTATCGATATTTAAAAAAAAAAAATACTTAAAAAAATTGAAAATTTCAATTGTCTATAAATAGCTCAAAAAATATTATTATTATATTATAAATAAAAAGCTCAATATACTTTTAAAATTTAACTGTGTATGGAGAACGCTAATATAAACATTTGGTGAAAATTTCAAGTATTTACATCGATTAGTTTTTGAGTTATAGCAAAATAAAAAATTTGATTTTGACGAAAACTTGCGTAAAAAATATTGAAAATGTTTAACTTTTGGCCCCCAAAGTGCCATCTAAATTCAATTTCCTTTTCAAAAATGAGCTGATGTCAAAAATCGAAGCATTTTTACTGCTCCAAATGTTGTCGACAGACAAAAAAAAAAACATACATCATTGTAAAATCAATACATTCATCACTCCGTTCAGAATCTAAAATTACATTATGAAAGAATAAAGATGCATAATTTCCGAATTGCATTCGCAATAAATGAATTGTTGTTGAATTAATATTCGGAGATTCCGAGTGTCCGAATTGGTTCCCGCCGTTCCCGGGTTGTTTTGAAGGGTATATCCGAATTGGTTCCCGAGTTGTTAAAAATTATGGCTTAATAATAATAATAAACAGCAAACATTTAAAAAAAATTCAAATTCAAAATTTTTATATTTAAAAATATAAAATAAATAATAATGAATATAGGTATATCGTTTTTTTTAATTCATAAAATTTTTTTTTAGTTATTATTTTCTATTATTGAGGTAAAAACTTATAACAAACATTTTTTAAAAATTCAAATCTACTGATTGCGTTATTTTTATATTTGTCCATTTCTGTTTTTATAAATATTTCCTTATTTTTAGACTTCAGGTTTTGGTGTTTGATCGTACTTCCATTGATTATAAATACTAGTACTTCGCAATTTTATATAAGTTTCAATTTGAACTTAAAGAAGTAAAAGTACTATATCCATAAATTGAAATATGTTTGGATGTGCCGATGTGCGGAATAAAAGCAACTGTTGAACTTGCTGTGAAAGGATTCACAGCAATTATTAGTAGTTTGTTCTCTACTACTGGTTTATTCAACTCACATTGTTGGTGGAAATGAACTATCTTTTTCAATATAATTTTTTTAAATATAGTCAAAGAATTCATTAAGTTTTTCATTTATCGATTTTAATGATATTAATTCGTTAATATAGCAATCGCTAATTTTTTGGGCGACAGTAACGCTAAGCCAAAAAAAAGCGGGTAAGTGAGTATCGCTCTGCTGTACATTAGGGGGTGGGGTGGACGTCGGATTAAGGTAGGTTAAATTTGAATGCAATGATAGATATCATTGTATACGAAAAACGATTCTGAACGGAGATGATTTGTCAGTCTAGGATATATTACATTTAAATATTGTGATATTTTCTATTTTGAAACAAATTCAAACATTTAAGTAAAAGTCTCAAGATCCTACGTTTGGTAATTTTTTAAAAAATACAAAAATCGAAAATTATTTATTAGTAAAACGTAATTTTACACGCGTATTTTTGATTTCAAATTAAAATTAAAACTTTAAACACTCGTAAAATTTTTTAAATTGAATAATCCTCAAACTTTTTTATAATTATTCTAAGCTTAACTTATGGACAGCATAGTATTAAATTTTCAATTCTTAGCTGTTGATAGTAAAATATTTATAAATTTTTAACTACCAAATAGTGAAAAATATTCATGAATTTGACGAATTTTTTGTCAATATTTGAACTTCAAATGCTAATAAAAAAAAATTGTGCCTATGTATTTTTATAATTTTTGAATGAGAGTTAGAACAAGTTATGTGGACCCTTCTATTAAATTTTCAAATAATTTATCCCAGTTTAATTTTTTTTATCAACATTTATAAAAAAAAAAATAAAAAAAAATTGATTATTTCAAATGCCTATAAATAGCTCAAAAAAAGTCAAAATATTTTGAAAATCAAATCACGTAAAGAAAATGGCAATCTAAATAACTGGTAAAATTTTCAAGTATTTACGACTTATACTATTTAAATAACAACAAATATCAAAAATCGTTTGAGGCTAAACCGTTATTTAACGCGGTTTTGTAAAAATTAAAATTTCAGACACTTCTAAAAATTTAAAAAATCCGGTAGCGTTTTTTTTTACAGATATTTGAAGAAAAATTTATGAAGAACCTTTTACTAAATTTTCAAAACTTAGTTATAAAAGAAAAAAATTTTACGATTTTTCAACCACAAAATTACTTGCAAATTTTCGCAATTTTGACATATTTCGTATAAATTCGAACTTTAAGCACTTATAAAAAAAAATTGTGATTAACGATTTCGGATTTTTTTTTTATCACTTTAAGAACAACTTAATACTCCTTGTATTAAATTTTCAATATTTTCTGGCCTGCCAAAAAAATTTTATCGATATTTAAAAAAAAAAAATACTTAAAAAAATTGAAAATTTCAATTGTCTATAAATAGCTCAAAAAATATTATTATTATATTATAAATAAAAAGCTCAATATACTTTTAAAATTTAACTGTGTATGGAGAACGCTAATATAAACATTTGGTGAAAATTTCAAGTATTTACATCGATTAGTTTTTGAGTTATAGCAAAATAAAAAATTTGATTTTGACGAAAACTTGCGTAAAAAATATTGAAAATGTTTAACTTTTGGCCCCCAAAGTGCCATCTAAATTCAATTTCCTTTTCAAAAATGAGCTGATGTCAAAAATCGAAGCATTTTTACTGCTCCAAATGTTGTCGACAGACAAAAAAAAAAACATACATCATTGTAAAATCAATACATTCATCACTCCGTTCAGAATCTAAAATTACATTATGAAAGAATAAAGATGCATAATTTCCGAATTGCATTCGCAATAAATGAATTGTTGTTGAATTAATATTCGGAGATTCCGAGTGTCCGAATTGGTTCCCGCCGTTCCCGGGTTGTTTTGAAGGGTATATCCGAATTGGTTCCCGAGTTGTTAAAAATTATGGCTTAATAATAATAATAAACAGCAAACATTTAAAAAAAATTCAAATTCAAAATTTTTATATTTAAAAATATAAAATAAATAATAATGAATATAGGTATATCGTTTTTTTTAATTCATAAAATTTTTTTTTAGTTATTATTTTCTATTATTGAGGTAAAAACTTATAACAAACATTTTTTAAAAATTCAAATCTACTGATTGCGTTATTTTTATATTTGTCCATTTCTGTTTTTATAAATATTTCCTTATTTTTAGACTTCAGGTTTTGGTGTTTGATCGTACTTCCATTGATTATAAATACTAGTACTTCGCAATTTTATATAAGTTTCAATTTGAACTTAAAGAAGTAAAAGTACTATATCCATAAATTGAAATATGTTTGGATGTGCCGATGTGCGGAATAAAAGCAACTGTTGAACTTGCTGTGAAAGGATTCACAGCAATTATTAGTAGTTTGTTCTCTACTACTGGTTTATTCAACTCACATTGTTGGTGGAAATGAACTATCTTTTTCAATATAATTTTTTTAAATATAGTCAAAGAATTCATTAAGTTTTTCATTTATCGATTTTAATGATATTAATTCGTTAATATAGCAATCGCTAATTTTTTGGGCGACAGTAACGCTAAGCCAAAAAAAAGCGGGTAAGTGAGTATCGCTCTGCTGTACATTAGGGGGTGGGGTGGACGTCGGATTAAGGTAGGTTAAATTTGAATGCAATGATAGATATCATTGTATACGAAAAACGATTCTGAACGGAGATGATTTGTCAGTCTAGGATATATTACATTTAAATATTGTGATATATTCTATTTTGAAACAAATTCAAACATTTAAGTAAAAGTCTCAAGATCCTACGTTTGGTAATTTTTTAAAAAATACAAAAATCGAAAATTATTTATTAGTAAAACGTAATTTTACACGCGTATTTTTGATTTCAAATTAAAATTAAAACTTTAAACACTCGTAAAATTTTTTAAATTGAATAATCCTCAAACTTTTTTATAATTATTCTAAGCTTAACTTATGGACAGCATAGTATTAAATTTTCAATTCTTAGCTGTTGATAGTAAAATATTTATAAATTTTTAACTACCAAATAGTGAAAAATATTCATGAATTTGACGAATTTTTTGTCAATATTTGAACTTCAAATGCTAATAAAAAAAATTTGTGCCTATGTATTTTTATAATTTTTGAATGAGAGTTAGAACAAGTTATGTGGACCCTTCTATTAAATTTTCAAATAATTTATCCCAGCTTAATTTTTTTTATCAACATTTATAAAAAAAAAAATAAAAAAAAATTGATTATTTCAAATGCCTATAAATAGCTCAAAAAAAGTCAAAATATTTTGAAAATCAAATCACGTAAAGAAAATGGCAATCTAAATAACTGGTAAAATTTTCAAGTATTTACGACTTATACTATTTAAATAACAACAAATATCAAAAATCGTTTGAGGCTAAACCGTTATTTAACGCGGTTTTGTAAAAATTAAAATTTCAGACACTTCTAAAAATTTAAAAAATCCGGTAGCGTTTTTTTTTACAGATATTTGAAGAAAAATTTATGAAGAACCTTTTACTAAATTTTCAAAACTTAGTTATAAAAGAAAAAATTTTTACGATTTTTCAACCACAAAATTACTTGCAAATTTTCGCAATTTTGACATATTTCGTATAAATTCGAACTTTAAGCACTTATAAAAAAAAATTGTGATTAACGATTTCGGATTTTTTTTTTATCACTTTAAGAACAACTTAATACTCCTTGTATTAAATTTTCAATATTTTCTGGCCTGCCAAAAAAATTTTATCGATATTTAAAAAAAAAAAATACTTAAAAAAATTGAAAATTTCAATTGTCTATAAATAGCTCAAAAAATATTATTATTATATTATAAATAAAAAGCTCAATATACTTTTAAAATTTAACTGTGTATGGAGAACGCTAATATAAACATTTGGTGAAAATTTCAAGTATTTACATCGATTAGTTTTTGAGTTATAGCAAAATAAAAAATTTGATTTTGACGAAAACTTGCGTAAAAAATATTGAAAATGTTTAACTTTTGGCCCCCAAAGTGCCATCTAAATTCAATTTCCTTTTCAAAAATGAGCTGATGTCAAAAATCGAAGCATTTTTACTGCTCCAAATGTTGTCGACAGACAAAAAAAAAAACATACATCATTGTAAAATCAATACATTCATCACTCCGTTCAGAATCTAAAATTACATTATGAAAGAATAAAGATGCATAATTTCCGAATTGCATTCGCAATAAATGAATTGTTGTTGAATTAATATTCGGAGATTCCGAGTGTCCGAATTGGTTCCCGCCGTTCCCGGGTTGTTTTGAAGGGTATATCCGAATTGGTTCCCGAGTTGTTAAAAATTATGGCTTAATAATAATAATAAACAGCAAACATTTAAAAAAAATTCAAATTCAAAATTTTTATATTTAAAAATATAAAATAAATAATAATGAATATAGGTATATCGTTTTTTTTAATTCATAAAATTTTTTTTTAGTTATTATTTTCTATTATTGAGGTAAAAACTTATAACAAACATTTTTTAAAAATTCAAATCTACTGATTGCGTTATTTTTATATTTGTCCATTTCTGTTTTTATAAATATTTCCTTATTTTTAGACTTCAGGTTTTGGTGTTTGATCGTACTTCCATTGATTATAAATACTAGTACTTCGCAATTTTATATAAGTTTCAATTTGAACTTAAAGAAGTAAAAGTACTATATCCATAAATTGAAATATGTTTGGATGTGCCGATGTGCGGAATAAAAGCAACTGTTGAACTTGCTGTGAAAGGATTCACAGCAATTATTAGTAGTTTGTTCTCTACTACTGGTTTATTCAACTCACATTGTTGGTGGAAATGAACTATCTTTTTCAATATAATTTTTTTAAATATAGTCAAAGAATTCATTAAGTTTTTCATTTATCGATTTTAATGATATTAATTCGTTAATATAGCAATCGCTAATTTTTTGGGCGACAGTAACGCTAAGCCAAAAAAAAGCGGGTAAGTGAGTATCGCTCTGCTGTACATTAGGGGGTGGGGTGGACGTCGGATTAAGGTAGGTTAAATTTGAATGCAATGATAGATATCATTGTATACGAAAAACGATTCTGAACGGAGATGATTTGTCAGTCTAGGATATATTACATTTAAATATTGTGATATTTTCTATTTTGAAACAAATTCAAACATTTAAGTAAAAGTCTCAAGATCCTACGTTTGGTAATTTTTTAAAAAATACAAAAATCGAAAATTATTTATTAGTAAAACGTAATTTTACACGCGTATTTTTGATTTCAAATTAAAATTAAAACTTTAAACACTCGTAAAATTTTTTAAATTGAATAATCCTCAAACTTTTTTATAATTATTCTAAGCTTAACTTATGGACAGCATAGTATTAAATTTTCAATTCTTAGCTGTTGATAGTAAAATATTTATAAATTTTTAACTACCAAATAGTGAAAAATATTCATGAATTTGACGAATTTTTTGTCAATATTTGAACTTCAAATGCTAATAAAAAAAAATTGTGCCTATGTATTTTTATAATTTTTGAATGAGAGTTAGAACAAGTTATGTGGACCCTTCTATTAAATTTTCAAATAATTTATCCCAGTTTAATTTTTTTTATCAACATTTATAAAAAAAAAAATAAAAAAAAATTGATTATTTCAAATGCCTATAAATAGCTCAAAAAAAGTCAAAATATTTTGAAAATCAAATCACGTAAAGAAAATGGCAATCTAAATAACTGGTAAAATTTTCAAGTATTTACGACTTATACTATTTAAATAACAACAAATATCAAAAATCGTTTGAGGCTAAACCGTTATTTAACGCGGTTTTGTAAAAATTAAAATTTCAGACACTTCTAAAAATTTAAAAAATCCGGTAGCGTTTTTTTTTACAGATATTTGAAGAAAAATTTATGAAGAACCTTTTACTAAATTTTCAAAACTTAGTTATAAAAGAAAAAATTTTTACGATTTTTCAACCACAAAATTACTTGCAAATTTTCGCAATTTTGACATATTTCGTATAAATTCGAACTTTAAGCACTTATAAAAAAAAATTGTGATTAACGATTTCGGATTTTTTTTTTATCACTTTAAGAACAACTTAATACTCCTTGTATTAAATTTTCAATATTTTCTGGCCTGCCAAAAAAATTTTATCGATATTTAAAAAAAAAAAATACTTAAAAAAATTGAAAATTTCAATTGTCTATAAATAGCTCAAAAAATATTATTATTATATTATAAATAAAAAGCTCAATATACTTTTAAAATTTAACTGTGTATGGAGAACGCTAATATAAACATTTGGTGAAAATTTCAAGTATTTACATCGATTAGTTTTTGAGTTATAGCAAAATAAAAAATTTGATTTTGACGAAAACTTGCGTAAAAAATATTGAAAATGTTTAACTTTTGGCCCCCAAAGTGCCATCTAAATTCAATTTCCTTTTCAAAAATGAGCTGATGTCAAAAATCGAAGCATTTTTACTGCTCCAAATGTTGTCGACAGACAAAAAAAAAAACATACATCATTGTAAAATCAATACATTCATCACTCCGTTCAGAATCTAAAATTACATTATGAAAGAATAAAGATGCATAATTTCCGAATTGCATTCGCAATAAATGAATTGTTGTTGAATTAATATTCGGAGATTCCGAGTGTCCGAATTGGTTCCCGCCGTTCCCGGGTTGTTTTGAAGGGTATATCCGAATTGGTTCCCGAGTTGTTAAAAATTATGGCTTAATAATAATAATAAACAGCAAACATTTAAAAAAAATTCAAATTCAAAATTTTTATATTTAAAAATATAAAATAAATAATAATGAATATAGGTATATCGTTTTTTTTAATTCATAAAATTTTTTTTTAGTTATTATTTTCTATTATTGAGGTAAAAACTTATAACAAACATTTTTTAAAAATTCAAATCTACTGATTGCGTTATTTTTATATTTGTCCATTTCTGTTTTTATAAATATTTCCTTATTTTTAGACTTCAGGTTTTGGTGTTTGATCGTACTTCCATTGATTATAAATACTAGTACTTCGCAATTTTATATAAGTTTCAATTTGAACTTAAAGAAGTAAAAGTACTATATCCATAAATTGAAATATGTTTGGATGTGCCGATGTGCGGAATAAAAGCAACTGTTGAACTTGCTGTGAAAGGATTCACAGCAATTATTAGTAGTTTGTTCTCTACTACTGGTTTATTCAACTCACATTGTTGGTGGAAATGAACTATCTTTTTCAATATAATTTTTTTAAATATAGTCAAAGAATTCATTAAGTTTTTCATTTATCGATTTTAATGATATTAATTCGTTAATATAGCAATCGCTAATTTTTTGGGCGACAGTAACGCTAAGCCAAAAAAAAGCGGGTAAGTGAGTATCGCTCTGCTGTACATTAGGGGGTGGGGTGGACGTCGGATTAAGGTAGGTTAAATTTGAATGCAATGATAGATATCATTGTATACGAAAAACGATTCTGAACGGAGATGATTTGTCAGTCTAGGATATATTACATTTAAATATTGTGATATATTCTATTTTGAAACAAATTCAAACATTTAAGTAAAAGTCTCAAGATCCTACGTTTGGTAATTTTTTAAAAAATACAAAAATCGAAAATTATTTATTAGTAAAACGTAATTTTACACGCGTATTTTTGATTTCAAATTAAAATTAAAACTTTAAACACTCGTAAAATTTTTTAAATTGAATAATCCTCAAACTTTTTTATAATTATTCTAAGCTTAACTTATGGACAGCATAGTATTAAATTTTCAATTCTTAGCTGTTGATAGTAAAATATTTATAAATTTTTAACTACCAAATAGTGAAAAATATTCATGAATTTGACGAATTTTTTGTCAATATTTGAACTTCAAATGCTAATAAAAAAAAATTGTGCCTATGTATTTTTATAATTTTTGAATGAGAGTTAGAACAAGTTATGTGGACCCTTCTATTAAATTTTCAAATAATTTATCCCAGCTTAATTTTTTTTATCAACATTTATAAAAAAAAAAATAAAAAAAAATTGATTATTTCAAATGCCTATAAATAGCTCAAAAAAAGTCAAAATATTTTGAAAATCAAATCACGTAAAGAAAATGGCAATCTAAATAACTGGTAAAATTTTCAAGTATTTACGACTTATACTATTTAAATAACAACAAATATCAAAAATCGTTTGAGGCTAAACCGTTATTTAACGCGGTTTTGTAAAAATTAAAATTTCAGACACTTCTAAAAATTTAAAAAATCCGGTAGCGTTTTTTTTTACAGATATTTGAAGAAAAATTTATGAAGAACCTTTTACTAAATTTTCAAAACTTAGTTATAAAAGAAAAAATTTTTACGATTTTTCAACCACAAAATTACTTGCAAATTTTCGCAATTTTGACATATTTCGTATAAATTCGAACTTTAAGCACTTATAAAAAAAAATTGTGATTAACGATTTCGGATTTTTTTTTTATCACTTTAAGAACAACTTAATACTCCTTGTATTAAATTTTCAATATTTTCTGGCCTGCCAAAAAAATTTTATCGATATTTAAAAAAAAAAAATACTTAAAAAAATTGAAAATTTCAATTGTCTATAAATAGCTCAAAAAATATTATTATTATATTATAAATAAAAAGCTCAATATACTTTTAAAATTTAACTGTGTATGGAGAACGCTAATATAAACATTTGGTGAAAATTTCAAGTTTTTACATCGAGTAGTTTTTTTGTGTTATAGCAAAATAAAAAATTCAATTTTGCCGAAAACTGGTTTTGCGTAAAAATTCCCGTTTTTCTGTCATTTTTTTTTTGTTTTTCTCGATTTTTTTGAAAACTGTTGGAAAATGTTTACTTTTCACCTCTATAATGCACCAAGGATATCCACTTTGCCATCGGAAACCACCCCCAAAGTTTGAAATTGAAGCATTATTTCGACTAGTTATGCTGTACACAGACACAAAAAAAAAAAAAAAAAACACACATCATTGTAAAATCAATACATTCATCACTCCGTTCAGAATCTAAAACAATTTTAATGTTAGTCCTATTTCGGAATCGTTATTTTTAAATTCCTTTGAAATTCCTGTATATTATAATATATATTTATTATATTATATATATTATAGTTATAATAATATTAAATATTCCATTTATATTATATCGTATTTGCTTTTTCGAAAATCTTTATCAGGAACAAATTCGGACGGATGCAGCCAAGCAATATTGCAGTCAGTCAGCGACTATAGCGTTATATATTTTTAGTTTGGCAAGATGTTGCAACCGTTACGTATTTACTTTAATTTTAAAAATATTGCTTTCGAAAATATATAATTAATAAGGAAAAACTTTAATTGTAAATAACACCTAACCTAACTCAAAATCCTTTACTATAATGGCCTTGTATTTAATTATCAATAAATAAAAAAAGGAAAAACTACTTTTATTAAATAATTTTAAATTTAGACTATAGGTTTCGGAGAAATGTCCTGGAATTATACTAATACAGTATAGAAATTGTAATGCAAAATTATTCTCCTGGTACATAGGCCGAAATACATGTTTTCGAAAATGACAAATTATCATACAAATTAACAAATTATAAACCAGACATAATATTCAAATATTAAATAGACAGAAACATAACTGTAAAAAGGAAAGCTTATGAATTATTATTTTCAAAAAGGCCAAGGAAAATAATTTGTAAAAAGTAATCTCCCTGAAAGATGTTAATATTTTGAATACATTAACAGAGACAAGATTTGCATTGGTACCTAAATAAATAAAAATATTTTTTATTTATTGAGTAGAATTTATCATGTGTAAAGTAATATAATGTATGTAATATTTATGTAGTATATTGTGAATTGTTATTTTTAAAATGTGTACCAGATAAAATACAAATAAAATAAATTAAAAAGTTACAACATTTTGTATACATATTATATATTTAAATACTTATTTGAATGTAAAACTATTCATTTTTAGGGAAACATATTAATCGTGGCAACCGTACTAAATTACAACAATTAGGCACCAAAGTTACCAAAATTCATGGATGACGTACCTGACTTTTGAATATGAATGAAGTGATATCCGGTGGCGTAATTTGGTCATGTTTGTGGTGAGGGGGGATGAAATTTTTTTATGTCATTTTACTTATTCCCCCCCCCCATAAGAAAAAAATGTAATTATATCAGCATCTCCTTTCAGTGAAATAAATGTATGCACGTATGTACACGGGATCAGACGGAAACAAATAATTACGAATTTAAAATATTCAATATAATATAGAATTATACATATTAATCGTTAAATCTATAAATAAATATAGTTAAATAGTTCTTAAAAATTAAAGTCATGGTGGATACGACACCCAAATCTTCCTTCTCCCCGTAATTACGCCGCTAGTGATATAATATATGAAAGGGGAAAATTTAGTAATATTAAACGATAAATAAAGCAATGGAAATTTAATATTTTCTTGCAAAAGTAGGTAAATTGAAATTTATGTGCAGTGTTGAGATATTTTTTTAATGGATGCGACTTTTTACTATTGTACGAAATTCTTTCAGCAAATATCAGTAATTAGTTTTAAAAATAATAATATGTTCCTAAGATTTAGAAACTACCTATTAAAAACATTAAGAGTATTAATTAGAAATGAATTAAAAGTAAAATCTAACTATTTGAAAAAAGAAATTGGTTCGCTGACATTTGTGAAATGTGTCATACAAATATAACATGAACCAGTATTATTATAAATATATTATTTTTATTCGTTAAATGTGTGGTTAGTAGTTACTAGTTACCTATCAATTTGTAGGTATTTTAAATGTAGCTGTAGTATAATATCTATAACTATCAATATTTCAAACATGATAATATTGTAGATACGTATTTCCGAACTGTAACTGTACGTCTGTACACAAAAACCTCGTACTTAACTGTTGAATCATTTCACAGTAATTATAATTTTATAACTATAAAATTGTAAAGATATAATTTTATCATCCACATCATTCTTATATCATCAAGTTATTAATGTTCAAAAAAATCAAATAGAGACTTATTCTTAGTTAGGGTTCATTGTGACTTGTAGACTTGTTGCACTTAACATTATCGAAATATATAGTAAAAATCATCAAAATATGATTAAAAATATGTAGTTAATTATTCATTTTGTTTTTGAAAACACATAAAACATATTTTATGATTATAATATTATAAATTTTAAAATTAGGTAGGTACATAATAAAAATTGATTATGATTTTTAAAAATCTGGCACATGTACAATTATTGATATTGTTGATAAAAATGTTAATACTCAAACAACATAGAAACTATTTTAAACAGATGTAGGTACAAGTTAGACACGACATACGACCGACTACGGCTTTAATTTATTTAAAATAATATTTTTGAATTTTTTTCAATTACGATTTTTCTCGACAATTTTACGTACCTACATATAAATTTAAAAAATGCAAAAAATTGTTCAAATATGCAATTTTCCTAAAATATGCAAAAATATGCAAATTTAAACTTATATAAATAACTTATAAAAAAAATTATAACTCACCTAGAATAATCTATGCGACCACTACATTAAACATGTAAATGCAAGAAGTCCTGAAATCTACTCATAATTAATTCTACCAATAAATAAAAAAAATATCAGTTATATTCTATATTAATGCAAAACATAACTAGGTAGAATATTTCATTAAACATGATTTTTTAATGAAGAATTTTTGGAAGAATGCCAAACATGGAAATTAACAATAATCGATTATAGTAAATAAATGAGTACCTAGGTAATACCTAACTAAACAGCTTAGTTAAAATAAGAAAGAAAAAACGATTTTAAATAATTGACTATGCATAATATTGTTGAGGCACGTCCAAAATGAATTCGGATGAAGGTTTCATAAAACAAATTAAAATAATAAATAATACATAATACATATATATACTATTATACAGTATACAGTTGTACTACTATTTACTTACACGTGAAATCCTGAAATTTTTGAGGGATGGGTAAGAGATTGTCCATCTCACACCCTGTATACGTGTATGAGTGAATGATATTGGTACAATAAAATAACTAGGTATTATATAATATATTATAAATATATTTATAATTAAACGATAGTTTAACAATTGAGAGCACATAATAATATATATATTTATATACTTATTAGTTATTACTTATTATTTATTATACCTATATGAAAAATAACAATTATTTTTTTAACAACATATTTTATTAAGCAAATTGTTATACTTATGAGTTATGAGGATGTCAACGCACTGTTTGTTGTCTCTCTCTAGCCCACGCGTAACATAGACAAAACGTATTTATGCAGTCTGAGTAGAACTCCCTCAATTTTGGTTCTAGAGTAAATATACCTATTGTCCTATTATAAAATTAGTTTTTGATAATATTTCTGAATACAAGACGATGAGTATTTTCCATTATTCCCAATAGGTACAACGTTAATTATATCGTTTAGAAATAGCTATAAATTACAACATTTTTAAATAACCTTTAATTTTTCAAAATTTTATTTTTTTTAAAAAAAAATCATTGTCTTGTACTCAGAAATATCATCAAAATTTTATTTTATAATAGATATATTTACTCTAGAACCAAAATTGAGCGAAATGAGTAAATGCGTTTTGTCTATGTTACGCTTGGGCTAGAGAGAGAAAACAAACAATGTACTAACGTCCTTTTAAACTTATTGTTTAAGAGGACTACGTTATACCCTCATGTATTGTCTTTGTCCAACGTAAATCATACTAAATTTACTTTACGTTCAGCAGAACACACTTTATGATGTTAGATTTAATATTAGAGTACATTTACCTATTAACAAATTTAAAGCTAAGAATATTATATAGAAAATGTCATGTTTCTATTGATATTACCATTTAATTTTAAAGCTGTAATCATGATTTAAGATATAAGTACATTTATCTTAAATCATACTAATCATACTATCATAGTAATAATTTTAATACAGCCGAGTCGCGATAACTCGAAGTGGAAGGGAGTTAAAATTCGATTCGAGATTTGTATTATTCGAGATATCTAACTCGAATTTATGTTAATTTAATAATTTATATTTCTAGGGGAATAAAAAAAAAATCGAGTTGTCAAATTTTTCGAGTTATCGAAGTTTTGAATTATTGCGACTCTACTGAATATTATATATAGTACCTAGCTATCACTCACTTTAAAATTGATTAAATAGATTGATTCAACAGCTCGCCATTATCTAGATTCCTTTATCACTGAATTTGTTTAGCTACAAAACTTGACAAACTATACATTTTCTAAAGTTTTTATATACAGGATGTCCTAACTGTCCTGAGAGGATTAACCCATTGCGATATCTTCTGAAATAATGAAGATATCACGATTCTGGTTTTTTAATAAGACTCACAGATACAAGAACTACAAATATTTCATATTTTAATAGGTATTTTTAAAAAAATTTAAGATATTCATTTTTCTGAAAATATTGACGTTTCAACATTTTAATTTTATTAATCTCTTGATTCTTAATATTTTTTCTAGTTTCGAGAAGCCGGCCGGTTAGTTCACCAGCCGTACTAGCAAGCGAGCTACAAGTTTGATACATAAATGATACTACTATCGCATATTAAATAATCCGCAGTTTTTTTAAAAACTTCTAGTCAACTAATACTAAACTTTGGAAAGATATAGTTTCCAAAATAATGATTTGTGAGAATTTTTGAATTATAAACTTCTATATTCAGTATTTTAAAACACATATTTTTTTTGGGGGGGGGGGGGGAATCGAAAAAAATCGCGTGGGTAATTGCATTTGTTCCGGAAATATATATTATTATTTATAATACTGGCGGTAAACGAAAAGGTCGATTTTGGCGGGAAACGGTGAAGCCTCTGTGATTAAGTTCTGGTACCTTCTGGTGGTATATCTATTAATTGTAGTGATGTGACATGTAAACTATAGTTTATTATAGGATTGCCATACGTCCCGGTTTTACCGGGACACTACCGGTTTTTAACTAAGTGTCCCGGTGTCCCGAGAAAGTGTTTCGGGACATCAATTTGTCCCGGTTTCAAAATTTCACTCGATAAAATACCGATTTTCAATTATGAGAAAACATTATCTACCTAGTTCCTACACATTACAAAATGCAAGATTGTACGCTCGATAATCGTAGGTGGGTATTTTATTTTTAGACTTTGTATGGTCAAACTCAAAATGTATTACCACGATAATCATAAATTCATAAACCTTATGGCTTTAATTAATTACATGCCTATCTATGTATATATATATATATTATAATAATGATCAAAAAAAGTAAATATTATTTTATTATTATTTTTAATTTATATACATATTTTTCTTTCATATGGCGATATATATATAATATTTAAGATTTATCCATTCAAAATGTCCCGGGTTCAGAAAAATATAATCTGGTAACCCTAGTTTATTAGTGTGAACTCAACTGAGTGTATTGTGTACGGTGTACGTTGGTATCTTTTTTTTAGATTAGAAATAATTTTAGTTTAGACTGTCAAGTAATTTTGAAACTCCATGGATCGCAGTCGTGATCGACTATCGAAAAATGGATATATACCAAACTTGTGGTATCTGGTTTGGAAGGCAAAAGACATTTTTCTTTTAACTTAATCTACCGCGTTTATTAGTGAGTCTGTTAAATGTAGCAGTAGTCATAGTCATGATTGCAAAAAGAGTGTAGAAAGAGCTATCTAACTAAATCCATCTATAACCGTGGTCATGATAGAAATATCTAGGTATAATCACGTAGCTCTGATAGGTACGCATGACGCGTTGACGTAAACAAATAATTTTCCGATTTCAATGTTGCATAGCTGACGTCATTTTACACAGAAGGCTGTGTTATTTTCATGGTGCGCCAAACATCATGTAAGTCGTATTTGATATGATCATACCCCACTGTTGTGACACATCTAAGATTGTTTTTAAGGAAGGTATGTATAGTTAATATGATGTATTCAGTGGCGTAACTATAAATTTGTGTTCCCGGGGCAGTACAAGCGTTGGCTTATATTATGCTACCAAAATTAAAAAAAAAAACAATATTTATTATTTATTATAGTTTATTAATATTAGGTAGGTATATAAGAGTACAAAACTACAAAGTATCTATTAAAAGTTTTTTTTTTCTAGCTTTCAGTTCGGAAAATGTTTTTATTAGTTCTTTTATGTCCATTTTCTCTGCTTTTTTAGCTTCTATGGCTAAGATTGCTAAATCGCTAAGGTGTTCCTGTTCTTGGGTGCTTCTTATATAATTGTTTATTAATTTTAACTTTAAAAATGATCATTCGGCATTGGCTGATGTTACTGGTAATATTAAAAATAATATTAAAGCAGTTGCTACTTCTGGAACACTTGAAGTTAGTAATGGTTGTTTTATTAAAAACTCTAAAAATTCTTTTATTGAGTTTAACTTAGCTAACTCTTCTTTTATAGTAGTAATTGAAACTAGCATAACTAATTGTAGGGGAAATTCAGCTGATAAATCGTTACTATATTTTAATTAAATCTTTTGTGAATATTCCATTATATCTTTTTCTGGAAGAGAAATTAATACACAAGGGCTGATAAAATTAAATAAATTACACACTTCATTCATTCCTACAAAACGGTTATGAAGTTGGCAACAAACGACATCCAAAACTTTATAGAACACGTTAATTTTGAATGCATGTTCATTATTTTCAAACCTAAAATCTTGAGCAAGTTCGTCAAAAAGTTTCTTTGTTATTTTTTTCCTTTTATTAGAAAATTCAGAGTTGACTTTCCATTTACTAGCAATATTTAGAGCATTAGCTTTTGCGTTTTCATATTCATTTCTAAATTTTTCTAAATTTGTTTTAGCATTTTGTAAATTGTCTGTAGCTTTTAAAAGGTCTACGTTTTTTGAGTGCAGGAGTTTTGATACCAAATTAAGTTGAGGCAGTATTTCTGTTAAAATTATACGTCATATAAAAATAAATTCAAAGGTATTCATAATTTTAATTATACGAACCACTTCACTTCGTTCATCTGGCTTATTAGTATTCAAATTTATTTCATTTGATGCTTTCATTATATCAATATATCTCAATTTAATAGCCAACAGTGACATATATCGACCTGCCCAATGAGTAGGGTTTAATTTTTTCAAAATAATGGTAGATTCTCCAGTAAATATATACTATAAAACATGCATTTTTTGTATTCTTATAATCGAAGTATGCAATAATATTAATTTTATGCAATAATATGCATTTTATATTTTTATCCAAAATATGCAAAAACATGTAAAATAAAAACACCACAATTATTTATCTCATCATGAGGTGATTCGTGGACATTATCGACAAAATCAAGGTAAAATCAATAATCAGAAGTTGCGAAAAAACATGCTGTTGCATATAAATCCTAGCCCTAATAATAAGTAATAACACTGCGATTTCAATTCACTTAATTCCGTTTTTTAATAATATTACCAGTTAAAATGAAATGTTAATATAATAAAATAGTGTTATTATATAATTTTGTTATCTGGGATATAATAAACTTAATATTGAAATGCATCGATTATTACTTATTCGAACAATTGGGCCAAGAAATCATACGAAAAGCATAATTTCACTGTTATGTATTGTTGTACTAGTAGGTATGGTAGATATTTAAATTTCTAAATAATAATAACGATTAAAGTATTTCCAAATTTTTTTGAATACACGGTATAGCAAAAATTACAACTTAAAACTAAAAGTTAAACTTACCTGTTCTGTGTCAGTTGTCCAGAAGTTTCGATAGTCAAATGTAAAATTACGTGTACTTGTGTACATGGACAAACCAAAAAATACGTTTGCAATTACGTGCAATAATATTGACAATCGTCGTACGACGAAAACAATACACATTTACTTATTAATAGTTATTATTAAAATATTAAATGCTTCTTAAAACTGTTTCGAAACTAAAATTAAAAATAGTTGGTGTATTTTCCGCGAAAATAGAATTGTGTAGCGAGTACCCGCAACTAATTATTGTTTGTGACAAGCATTCAAACATGTCATATTATAATTTCTAAAAATAATTAGACCTAATAATATAATATGTATTTCTATACAACCACCATACTGATGATAATAGCTGTGTCTTTAAATATCAATTATTTTTATATTTCCGAACACTAATTGGAAGTGAATTACATATTTTCATAAAACAACTAATATTATTTTATTGATAATATGCCAATTGATTTTTTTTTTTAGTATTAATATGTAATTTTTTTTTTATGCATCTATTTACGATAGTTGAGGGCCCCTTCAAGTCCAGGGCCCCGGGGCATTGCCGTGCCTTGCCATCCAGTAGTTACGCCACTGGATGTATTAATTAAATTAAATTTATATATAAATTAAAATATAATTAAGGTTATATTTAAGTATAAATTCAGGCACGGATTAGGGCTGTTTTATATTACCAGGGAATGAATCCAAAGGCTCAGAACGAAAGAGCCCAAACATTTTTTGATCGCTCCGCTCGGAGTACATTTACAAAACAAGTTTATATAATTCTTACTCTATTATTATTTTATTTTAATATAAAACCATTCAATCATAATTATTAATACATTAATTTTTTTTTTTAATACATCACTTTATGCAACCACCTTATAAATAATATCATTAGGGTTAATTTTAGTTAACATTTAATTTTCAATACTCATTAACATTAAACTTTCTAAATGCTCTTGTGACATTGAATGTCTTAAATAATTTTTTACATACTTAAGAGAAAAAAAATCCAGTTATTTTAGTGCACTTAGAAGCGCTTGTCATTAAAAGATCATTCTTGTTATTTTTTCTTTTCTGAGCACTACTCATACATACGATACATTATTATTTATTATAGGTAATAGTAATAAATTCATTATCCATAATATACATAGAAAACGGGCATGGATCAATAAAATTTCACCTAAACCAAAATTTTCGTTTAGAGCCAGTATACCAATTAGCAATTGCGCTTTTATAATATATATTAAAATGATCGCGGGATTAAATCTTCTTATTGATCAATTGATTACTGATTTAAGTGACTGGGTATTTTATAACGGTATCGGGAAATTTATGAAACGAATTATAATTTAATATAACTGGTGTTTAATTAAAAAAATTAACGATCAAAAAATAACTTGTACAATGCAAAAAAAATATTTATTTATTTATTTTACTTATTATTATATAAAGGGCACAAGGCCCAAGGTGCAATTATGTATTAATACTCATAAAAAAATCGGTTAGTGTTTTCATTTATTATATAATAATTATAAGTTATAATTTATAACTGCCTAACTAATATATTTTCCTTAGGTGTTGTAAAATGTTTTGAGCGCAATCGGTAAATTGCTTATAAAACGTACTATAATTTGTATATAATATAACAGGGGCGGCCAAACTTTTTTTGGCCGCGATCTACTAAAAATATACTTCACCTTTGATGATCGACTTCCATAAAAAACCTAACTACCATGATTAATTTTCGTGTGCTTAGCCTAAAAATAAATTCTAACACGATCGACTTTGAAATCGTTTGTGATCGACCGGTAGATCGCGATCGACCGTTTGGCCGCCCCTGTAATATAATATATACAATGTTATGTATTATTGGTAACGTAAACGCAAAAGTATTTATTTCATTTTTAATCGTAAACCAAACACCTACCAATAAAATAAACTTAATTAATTTGGTACGGACAGGGGCCCACTGGGAAAATCCTGATTTCCCGATAGGCCTACTCACCCCTGAGTGTAATTACCCCTAAACGCCGTGGTTTATATACGAAACTAACCATGGATACTTCTTGGTTATTTTTATTACGGTACTTCGATACTCGTGTTCCGATTGTAATTTGTTTTAACTATATTATTCCGAGTTCTTTTTGTAAAACTTTATGACAACCTATATTTTTTTTTTATAGATTTGGTCTGTCTAAAAAATGACCACACTTATAAATAAAAATATTAGCCCGTAAATAATAATCATAAGTAGGTACCCATGTATTGATTAATGATTATTATACAGCGTGACCACCAAGTATGATCATTGATCATCCTTACCTTTTCTCTAATAATGAATTTATTCAAATTCTGATTTTTAGTATTTTCTAATATAGGTAATTTAAGATCATATTTTAAAATTCTTAATATTTTTATACTACTTAAGGAGTGTAGTGATACAAACTTATAATTTTCAAATAAATTTCCTTTTTTACTGTATATTATTTCATAAGTATGCGTCAACTTCAAAATTTGAATTAACAGTTTATAACAGTTTATTAAAATGTTTATACTAAGTCACCAAGAATAAAAGTCTTAAAAAATAATTTAAAAAAAATAGATATAATATTGGGTATAATATTTATTAAACTTGGACCATTTTTAAAAATTATAAATATTGATAGATTACTGATTTACATTAATTAGGTATTTATAGGTTTTCAAAACGCATAGCCTCCATATCTTTCAAACTCATTATCATGAACCTATGTTATCTTTAATACATAAAGTAAGTAACTGTATATACATATAATATATACATATTATATACAATATACATTAACTATGTAATTATTTATATATTAATATTGTTCACTACGTTAGAGCAGTGATATTGAATTGACTCCTACGAATATACTTTTTGGTCATTGAATTGAGTTTAATAAATATATTAAGCTATATTATAAGACTATAAGAGTTATTCAGGAGACCTGTACGTGTAAGTGTTGGTTGACTCAAAAAATGTGTAACTTTTTTTTAACATTATAGCTAGTTAAAAAAACTAAATCTTTCCTTTTAATACAGATACTAATTTTTGTCTAATAAGTACATTTTTGTCTCACTTTTCATGATTGTGTTTACTAAAATTTTCTAAGATTAGGTACGTTATTACGTTTTTTATCTAGGCGTAACTTAATTTTTAAATACTTTTTTACAGGGCCGGACTGGGAGGGTACCGGCCTACTATTCGAGGAAAGCAAACGGCCCACAATGTATTATTTCTGGAATTTTTAAATGTATTTGTTTTACGAAATTGATATTTGGTAGAATTTAAAGAGGTTAGAGCCTAGAGGGAGGCACTTTCTTATAAACTTTATATTCAACAACCATGATCCATGTCCCATAATACTAGACAAAATAAATATTATGCACGCCTTTCTCACGTTGATAGTATATCATATGCATTAAGCACGGTAAATACTAGATTTACTGCCAAAAAGTTGATTCAGACTAGATTTCAGTATAATATAATTTATAATACCTATACATAGGTAAAATAATCGTGCATTGAGAACATTTAAAAAATATAATTAGGTACCAAGGTGCTATACAAACAGATAATCTGGTCACTATTCTGTAATCTCAGTAAAGATTTTTTTTCTTTCATTGCCGCGGCCTACTGTGCTGTAGCACAGTAGCACAGTGGGCCAGTCCGGCCCTGCTTTTTTATATTAAAATTATATGCATAAATTATATTAGTACGGGATTGCTATATCCTATATTATATTACTTTACTAAAGTAACCGGTGTAATCAATTTTTATATAGATTTCATGGAAATTTACCTGCACTCTTCCAGTCTTTCAAGATCACGATAAACTACCAGCTTTAACATAAATTTTTTCTTTTGTAACTTGAATGCCAAAATCAATGGCTAGAATTATATTGCATATGTTTTTTCGGTTTTAAAAGTTTTACTAACAGTTTGGTGTGATTTTTCTTATGGTTTGGATACTTAAAATATTTATTCTATTACCTACCGATTGTTGGGTGCGTTAATTTAATAGATTTCATAGTAAACTGCATAAATTAAATTGTAATAAACTTTTGTAAGGATTTGTAACTATAGTCATTCAAGGAGTTATAGTGTTTTCAGGCGGTACTCCTTTCGCCCAAAAATAACCTTCCTCTTTTTGCCCACGTCCTCTTTTGGACCAAAAATTAAAAAACAGTTTCCTCTTTTCGCCTACAAATAATGGTATTCTTTTCGCTCACGGTTTCATGTTTTACATTTTGGAAACCACTGGCTCAAAATTTCTCGACTAATTATATTAATAACAATCAAAATTAATAATTTAAAAAAAAATCATATAATAATCAAATAAAAAAATAGAAAAATATATAGGATTATTAATAATAAATAACATTACGTAGGTAATACGTACGACATATCTACATAATTTATGTACAGATTTATAATTGATATATGTATATTATACTTAGATAGTATCTAGATAGATACTTATATCTTTTTTAACACAATAATAAAATAAATGATATAATAATTAATAGTGATCACTAGTTCGTTAATATAAAATAATATTTTAGGTATTTGTCATTTATGACGTCGTTAAAAAAAAGTTATTCATGGATTTAATTTGTATTTACATTTTTTGTATAATTGAATGCCATTGATTTAATGAACTCATACCGACTTAACTCTCCTCTATTGTACTTTACAATTTTTCCTTCGTTTTTTAATTGGCGTTCTCTTACTTGTCTGTCTTTGGGAAAGTGTTGTAAGTGGATACTATTTAATTTAATATAAACGTCAGTTTGGATTTCTTGTACCACAGCCAACCACATATGAATTGGTGGAGAATGATTATAAAAACTTTTGTTAAAGAAAGAGTGAAAGGACTCGCATGCATTTGTTGTTCTGATTAACTCTGATGATTTAGCTACCCAAAGCTTCGGTGGGAACATATTTTCGTCGGATATATAGTTATCAGTTAAATAATCACAGAACTTTTGTAGTTTTTCATTTTCAGGGCAGTCACTTATTAAATGTTTTACATAACAATCACCTACTTCTTCAGGATTTAAAAATAGTAAACCAAATGTGTAGTGTATCCACCTACCGATATCTGAAGACTCGTCTTTATAGTGTGTATAGCTAAACCAAATTTTTGCACATTTTTCCACCATGATTGGGTTAAATGAAACCTACATCCAATTATTTCCGTATTTGGCCAAACAATTTGTATTGCTTTATGTATCGCATATTCAAAATCAACCATACATTTTAACGGTGATAAACGTAGTCCAAGGCTATTACATTTTTCGGTGATTTTTTTAAACACAAATTCATATGTATGTTCCGATTTATTAACTAATAGGCAAAAAACTAATGGTACATAATGGCCATTTTTATATCCATGAATAGTAAACATTTGTTCAAAAAATCTTGCAGAATATTTAAACGTGCCATCGACGTATATGTTTTCAACATTGCTCAAGAAATGTAAATTTTTTTCACAGGAAAATATTATAACATCTTTATTTTCATCGTTATTTAATACAACATTTTCATCATTTCATCGCTTGTAGTGTTTATTTCAATTGCGTTAATATATTGATGGATTTCATTTATATCAGTAGGGTTAGGAGGGAGGACTTTTGCACGAGATTTATACATATTGTTCCTTAACCTTTTTATATCAACTACGTTTAAATATGATTATGCGTCGTTTTGAGCAATTTCTTTTAATATTATTTTTTTCGGTGGTCTTGTATAGAGATCTTCTAAAGATTTTCGTTTACATGCTGTGTTTATTATTTGGCGATTAATATTCGATTCATCATATTCATTATGATTGTGTTTTCCGACTGCTGAAGTAAAAGCATAATTTTTATCTGTATATATAATTTTGCATCACGTTCTTATCACACATCTCCAACGGGTAGAGTTGTCTTTTTTATTAGTCGATCCAAAATTGTACTTAAAATTATTGTAAAGAACTATACGACCATCTCTTTTACTTTCTAAAAATTCCATTTTTATAAAATGTAGTCACTATAATCAGAGAGACATGAGAGACTCAACAGAATGTGACTGTGGAGCAGAGAAGCAGGCCATCTATCACATAGCTTTTGTATGTCCTATCCACGCCTACCAAGGTCCCAGAATCGACTGCCTCACAACCCCTTCAAAATTTATTAAATGGCTGGAGGAACTAGAACTAGATCTCTAATAGGTACCTTATTGTTACCTTTTTAATATTACTCATATTTTCTCATATTTTACTTGTTTATTTTTATTTTATTCATCTGTTATATATTAATTAAATTTACTGTACGTTACCATATTATAACTCTAATGCATGTAACACAAACCATACGCTAAATAATAATAACTATAATCAGGAGAAAAAACACAATCACACTATTCGGCACAAAAGTGAACGATATACTAAAATTAAAGCTGTTACGAGTGTTACGTATCGATATCAATTATATTTGCAATCTAGATATTGTTATCAGCCTGGCCGGTCAGTGCACTGAAGGGTTTTTGATTGTTATTATTGTAGTAAGTCGAACAAATGACAAATACCTAACATATTATTTTATATTAACGAACTAGTGATCACTATTCACTATTGATTATTATAACATTTATTTTATTATTGTAATATTGTGTAAAAAAAGATATAAGTATCTAAGTATAATATATATCAATTATAAATCTGTACATAAATTATGTAGATATGTCGTATGTATTACCTACGTAATGATATTTATTATTAATAATTATCTATATATTTTTCTATTTTTTTATTTGATTATTATATGATTTTTTTAAAATTATTAATTTTGATTGTTATTAATATATTAAGTCGAGAAATTTTGAACCAGTGGTTTCCAAAATGTAAAACGTGAAACCGTGGACGAAATTATGATTTAAATAAAATTGTATTGATTATTACTTGAGAAAAAATTATATTACCTACTTTATTATAATTATATCAGGTATATTTGGTGCAAATAGGCTGTCGGAAAAAACATACCATTTTTATTTTGGCGCAAATGGGCTGTACCCAAAACAAATTAATTTTTTTGGCGCATTTTCTAATGTCTACCAACAGTTGCCCGGTGAATTAGCCTAATGGATATCAATGCATTTATAAATGTTATATATAAGTTTTCCACTTTCAAAAAAAAAAAAAAACAAATCAAAATTAAATGGCTATATGTTTGTAGTGTAAAACCATTCATTATAGAATAGATCTATTCTATATTATTATAGTCAATGGTAATATTTACTTAATACTTAAAATTAAGTTTGATAAAATCTGATTTTTGGAAAGTAATATTTATAAAAGTACATAATATGTATAAATATCTATATCAGCTACATACACATGGACGATGGACCCCAAAAAAGGGGAATTGGACTTGGGTACAGTGGCCCGGTGAAATGAATTTGTAATTTTCAAAATTTTGATAAACTTATTTTAAATTAAATATTATTTTATGTTATAATATATGTATATATATTTGTTATTTTGATATTTTAATCTATAAGTTAACCATTGAAATAATATCCTAGAAATTATCGTGTAAGTGTTTGAGGCATTCGTATCGCTTGTAATGGGTAGTAACTTCATATTTTCGATTAGAATGATTATAGAAAATAGAAAATTATAAATATCCCCTTGGCTAGATGCTTAAATTTGATCAATATTGTACAATATCCTGCGTATTATACATAAATTCTTTCGAATACAGATCCGAATCATTTAAATGATATGTTAAGGGCATTCGATACCGTGATGTTTTGTTTTTGTCTAACCCACACGTGACATAGGATTTTAGATGAATCTTTTGCCAATTATACTAATTGATCCAATGAAGCGATAAAAATTCTAAAAATAAATTTGAATTTGTCATTGAGTCTACTTGAAATTGATTTTCCCAGATTGTTGACTTTTTGATTTTAACTTCTCTAAAAATTGAAATACGGAAATTTGTAATTGCTCTTTTTTAATATAATTTTTTTAGAAATTTGGAGGAAAATATCTAAAATGTGAGAAAGTCGATTCCAAATAGACTTGACGACATATTCAAATCTGTTTTCAGATTTTTTATCGCTTCATTAGATCAATTGGTATGATTGGCAAAGGATCCGTCTAAAATCCTATGTCGCGCAGACAAAAAGAGACAAAAACAGAAAATTACGGTATCGAATCCCCTTAATAAAATAAAATTTATTCTCAAAATGCTTATTATTCTTGATTCTTTATTATTTATGGTACATTTTATTATTGGAAGTTTTGTAAAGAAACCGTAAAAATATCAGCGCATCCCAAATGGCTCCCGTCCATTGTTTGCTTATTCCAAAACGGCTCCCTTCGAAAAAGGTTTTACGAACAGGTAAATTCCAAAATTGCTAACGGTAATTAATACCGGATACTAATTTGAGCTTTTCTAAGTTTCTGGTATAAGTAAATGAATTTTATGAAAAAAAAGCAGGAGCTCATTGCGCAAATAATCGACGAGTTTTCATTAAACAAAATAAAGTTTATAAAAAAATGGTGCCAAAAAATTTACCAATAATTTAAATTTTTGATTTTTTTAAAATATTTTTATGTATACACATTACACACTTTTACATTTTTTAAACTTATTCTCAATTTAATTCACAATAACGCAATAATATAATATGCTTTTTATATATTTTTTTAACCCACAATAATACGTGCTTTTCTATATAATTTTGATACATTTTTTTTTATAATTTACTAAGTGTTCATCAATACATTTTTAACCACACCTCTTTTGAGACAGTTCCATATGTATGAAGTGGGAAAAAATGTGTGTTGTTAAAAAGCGGAGCCGTTTGGATAATTACCTGTTCGTAAAACCTTTTTTAACAGGAGCCGTTTAGGAATTCACCTTTTTTTAAAACGGTAGCCGCGGTGATATTGAATTGAGTCCATGCTACTTTTATGTGTTTGAATTGAGTCCAGCTTATTATCTTAATATTTTTGAATTGAGTCCGTATAGATAAAATGTAATAACTACCTACACAGTAAGATTCACTCAAAATTAAATGCTTTTTTACATTCGAAACATTCAAATATTTGTATTCTTGAGGAAACTTTTTTGGAAAAATAGTCTGATACATATATAAAATTAAGAAGCAAAGCAAAAAGACCATGTAAAGAAACGTTAGAAAAAGAAAAATTTTTACAGGAGCAGACAAACAAATATATAAAAATGCAAATTTGGATATTTGACTTTTTAAAATCTGTATGTTTTACCAGCCACTATTTAATTATATTACATTATATTACACATAATTGTTATTATTATTTTAAAAACAAAATTATATCACACATAATTATTATCAATTTAAAAACATTATTATTATTATTATTATTAAAAACAATGTAAGCAATCAATAATAGGCTGAAAGGGACTCAACTCGAACAACCTAACAATATTGGTCGGACTCAACTCTGATAACCCAAAAGTATTTGTGGAACTCAATTCAATATTTGGGACTCAATTCGATGTCAGCCGGTAGCCGAATGGGCTACGGCCAAAAATATTTAGTAACAGCCAACGGGGACTCAAAATTTGATGTATGGGGCTGCCAGCACAGTCGTCAGTTATTATACTATCATTGACTACTAAGTACTAAGTAAATATTATTTAAATTACATTTCTAGCATTTCTACGAATAAAATATTGAAATAGGAGTAGGTAGGTATTATCTACTAGATAAATACATTACACATTTTTATTCTAGGAAATAACGTTTTTTATAAGACGATTATATATTTATAGAAACACTGCACACTTTTAAATTAATATTTAAGAATCCACTTATCCTCATCAGTCATCTGATTAGAAATTTTAAAATTAAAAAGTATACATACAATATTATGGTATAATTTATTGTACTAAATCATTGAGATTAAACAACTACCTATTCAATAAAAGTATATAACTATTGAATTAATGACTATATTATTTTTATTATTTCCATAATATTCTATGAATACCTCACTTTTACTTAGATTTTGATTGTTCTTTACCTAATGGGCGTGTTGTGGTAATGTAGTTACTCCAGCAGTCCAGCCCCGCTGTAGGTAAATACTGAATATGCCGTGAGCTAAAAATAAATCGTGTTTTCTAGTAAGTTATTTGGTGGATTTTCCTTGTGATTCCGATATTGTTGATAATTATACAAACTTGTTAGTTTCTCAAAATGTATTTATTCGTTTGGACGTGTTTATTGTTGCACCCCCATTTCTTGACACGATTGTATATATACACGCAAGACCGCTCGCAGGGGGGGCCAGGTGGGGCCACGGCCCCCCGCTCTTTAGGATAATTTTTTTTAAATTTTGATGTTTTCTTATTCTTACTCCCTAATTTAATATAATCATGTGGAGTGCAACATTATACGTTTATACATGTATAATATTAAGGGAGTATGTAGGCATTTTATATAATATATAGTATTTATGGATGGCGATAAGGAGGACTGATATGGTGATACGAAATTGTTCATCAGTTTTCAATATTTTATGGAGAACCTTGTACTAAATTTTCAAAACTTAGTTATAAAAGAAAAAATTTTTACGATTTTTCAACCACAAAATTACTTGCAAATTTTCGCAATTTTGACATATTTCGTATAAATTCGAACTTTAAGCACTTATAAAAAAAAATTGTGACTAACGATTTCGGATTTTTTTTTATCACTTTAAGAGTAACTTATAAGAAACCTTGTATTAAATTTTATCGTTATTTTAAAAAAAAATACTTAAAAAAATTTAAAATTTCAATTGTCTATAAATAGTTCAAAAAAAGTCAAAATACTTTGAAAATTTTACTGTGTATGGAAAACGCTAATATAAACATTTGGTGAAAATTTCAAGTATTTACATCGATTAGTTTTTGAGTTATAGCAAAATAAAAAATATGATTTTGACAAAAATTGGTTTTGCGTACAAAATCCCGTTTTTCCCTTAGTTTTTAAGGTTTTTCCTGACGCATTTAAAAAATATTGAAATTTTTTAACTTTTGACCCCCCAAAGTACCAACTAGATTCAATTTCCTTTTCAAAGAGGGGCTGAAGTAAAAAATCGAAGCATTTTTATTGCTCCAAATGTTGTTGTCAGACACAAAAAAAAACACATCATTGTAAAATCAATACATTCATCATTCCGTTCAGAATCTAAAAAATTTATGATAAGTGTATTGTTTTTTCACTGCCCCCCCCTCCGAGAAAAATTTCTGCAGGTGGCTTTGTATACATGTGATGGATGACCACGAGATCCCCCATATGTCCAAAAAAATATAAAATATACTCAATACAACTGTATAGTAGCAATTCATCTTATTTTTTATTAACTATTAAGTGTTTTCAATTATTGGTTGAGTATAGATGTACTATATATGAATAGGACAGTTGATACTCTACAGAATCATTTTAATTTAATAACTTTCCTTTTTAGATAAAGTGTATATATAATACTATTATAGTAACATAGATATTAATGGGAAGTTATGGTTACAGCTGGTATATAAAGGTAGTGAGGACGCAAGGCATTTACAAAGACAATGATTATAAAGTATAACATTGACGTAGGTAATCCGCCGTGTAGTCGTCATTTGAAAATTCACGTTGATATATGTCGGTAGGTACGATCCAAATGTGCTCGAACTTAACATCCAACGGGGCAGTAAATATCCCCCATCGATTTTGGACCCACCTGGGTGATGTATAAGAATTTTCTCCAAGTGCAATGATCACCCGCTGCGCATTTTGAAAAAAAAAAACATAAGAATAAACGAACACTCATAATTTCGATTGACCCCTTTCTATCACGGGAGGGTACAGGGTGTTAAAAATATATATATATTAAGACGGTGATTTTTTTTAAACAAAAGGATTTTATATTCGTTATTGGTGGGGGAAACGCTTAGAAAAATCTCACGTACGTAGAAACGTGTGCATGCGTGCGCGTGCGGGCGCTGCCGGTAACCGTCGCTGTATCGCTTGTGTAGAGAGTCACATGCTGAGCCGCCGGCAGTTAGCCCCACGAACACGGACCGTAACAGACGGACCGAACTTCCACTGTTAAGCCGTTCCACGCGTGTGTCTGCGAGAGTGTATGTGTGGTGCACGTGTCTGTGTGTGTATGTGTGTTTTTTTTTAAATAACTTATTTATAACTAATACGGCGATGTAAAATATAATTGTTTGGATATATACCTATTTATATATATATAATAATACATACTATTATTTATAAGTAATTGATGATTTCGATATTACCAATGTATTATATGTAAATATGTCGTATATATGAATATATGCTACAATGTGAGTATAAAATGAGTTACCAAAAAATTACAATTTCCATCCATTTAATTATTAAAACTTAGAAGACCAAAATATTTTTGTTCTTCAAAATGTACTAAATTAATGCCACTATATCATAACATGGTTTTGGGTATTTTATTTTTGGCAAGTATCTAGCTAGTTTTATAAATTATAATAAACATAAACATCAAATGTTAATTAACTATGTACTTATTCAGTATTTTTTTCATACTAATAAAATAGAATATATTATATTCTTATACCTGTTTTACTAACTGCATCGTTATTGAAAACTACATTTTTGTGAACTGAGAATATAATATTATATATAAAGCTAAAAATGTTATAGTAACATAGAAATATAGAATAATGGCTATTTAAACATTACTTTGATTTTGATTCAATATCATGCTTTTATAAAACACATGCAAATGTAATACAAGCTTATAGTAAATTAACCAATTGATAATCATCCAAAAATTGTATAATACACTGTTATATAATTTATATTTTTAAGTAATATCTGAAAAAATGATCATCCGAGAGGATTCATACTAATATTATGACTATAAATTACTTTTCCCCATGTTTTTATTGATTCAAGACGGAATTTGTGATTTATTAAATATTTCATTTCACTTTCCATTTAAACTATCTAAGTAAGAACACAAAATAAAAATAGTAAAATTAAGTAAAGCAAAATATCATATATCCCACATTATTATGAGTTATCTTGAAATGATAATTATATAATATAATTTTTTTTCTACTAATTCTAGAGAAATAACTTAAAAAACACACTAATAAATAAAATAAATAATAAATTACTTTTATTCTTTGAAAGTTTAGATAATTTAAGTACTCTCGTGATATCTATAGAATTCAGATATATTGAAAATATTACTGTAGGTATTAATCTATATTTATGTATAATATGTTAATTATAAATGTTTTAAATTATTAAAGATGAAATGTATAAAATAAGTAGGTACATCAATAAATATTTAATTGGATTTATTGAATTTAGTTAAAATTAGAGTAAATATAATAATTAAATATGCTAGCTCATAATATTTAGTACTTATTATGAACATTTTATCAATTTTGAAAACAATATAAGCTTATATATTAATATAGTTATTCTTATTAGTTATATTAAATTTAAAATAATTTTTATTAGAAGTTACTTAAATTGTATTAAGTATATAAAAGTCTTTACATTTTTGATGAATCAATTAAAAGATATAATTTGATTAATTTTGTGAATCAAGATAACTAATTTTTTTTATCATTTAACCATCTAATTATAACTTTATCGAGCATATTGTTATCCATTTTTTTTATAAAAAAAAAAAACACATGTTTTATTAATTTTGATATTTAGCTTTTAATTTTATGTAATACTAAACCAACCACATAGAATCACGTAATTATTCTATCGTTTGATTTGCATTTTTTTTAAATAAGTAACTAGGTTTACATATTATAAGGTTATTTTTTACATTATACGTATTAACGTTTATATTAACATTTAATCTCGGCATGGTATTAAAATGAAAAAATTGGCAAGGAGTTACGAATCTATTTTTGAATTTTCATCATAAAATTGTAAGTTATAGTTGTTGTATAATTACGAATTTTTAAGTATAATTGCATTGTATATATAAAAAAAAAACAATACTTAACATATTGGATATTGCGTATAATAATGTTTATTCATGGTTGATTTATTTAAATACAATTAGATATATTATAGTTATTTATTATTTTTGGCTAATTTCTCATTTTCGTTATTTATAAGCAAGATAAAATGTAAATATAATTGGCAATTTTTACTTCGTATAATATCGTTTTCATTTCATTATTATAATATTAGAACCTAGTGATTACATTGTGTATAAGAAATACAAAAAATAGATTTAAAAATTTTTTTTTTCTATTCAATTAGTACACTTACACTATTATAACTGTTAGTGAAAAAAATTGTTATACCTAAAATATCGTTGGTCCTTTGAAGTATTTTTTTCTTTTAATTCATCTGTTTTTATGTATATATACCTACCTATTTTGATATTTAAATATATTATGTTGTTATAAAAATTAATTTGAAGACTTAAAATTTTATAATTTTTAATTCGCGACTTAAATGAAGAAATTTATTGTATAAACAAATAAATTGGACGCAAGTTAAAGTAATGAGCTTGAATTTAAAAGTCTCTTTTAATATTTATGGTTATAGTCTAAAAAATAAGTATTTCTCGAATTCGTATGTAATCAATATTGTTAACTCACAGTATATTTAGTATTATTTTCATGAATCGAAAATATTATTTGTTGACAAATTTGATTATGTTAAAAGAAACCATAATTTATATAGTTTTGATTTGATAAAATACTAAGAAAATGTGTGTAATAATTTTAGTTTTTATAAATATAGCATATACATTAAAACATCGGTATTATTTTAGAAGTATTTTTCGTTTGTAATTGTTTGTTTTTTTCAACACTGAATGGTACAACTTAACTTATATATTTACCTTTAAAGTAAAAATATTTTTAGGAAATGGCGTTTATAGAAAAAAAAAATACTCGATATTGACAATATTAAAGTACCAATTTTTTTACATTTGAATTCGAAGTTATCTATACTTATATTTTAAAGAAAATAGAAGTTAAATACCAATAAAATCAAATTACAACTCTAGTTTCTAAAAAACAAAATTTATATTTTTATTTTCAGACGTGTTATTTTTAAAAATATATTTTTTAAATATGCAAGAATAACGTAAATAGCCATTATATAATATCTAAGTAACTAAAACATAATTTAATATGTGTGATACAATTTTAAATATAAATGATCCATAGGTGTAGTAAATTATATTGTTATTTTTTTTTCATAAAACCATTTACTATTAGCCCTTGGCTACTTCATTTTATTTTAAATATTTTATATTAATAAATAAATTATTAGGATTATCATATAGTGTTTCTCTTATGTAGTGAATATATTAGTGCAGTGCAGGTGTTATTTGACTGCTTGGTCTCAGAGACACTTATTAAAATTTATATAAATAATTAATAAATGCATTTATATAGATTTCTACGTTAAAAAAATTAATGTATACAAAAGTATTATTTACTCATAATATGGTATACGAGATTTTTTGATTAAATTATGATAGTGTTAACAAATCATATATTTTAAAAATAATTAGTTGAAAATATATCCGAATCATCATATATATTTTTATATGAAATTAAATTTTATTTTTTATAATTTATAAGGCATGGTTGCCATAAAAGTTATTCTAATTTAATGTTACGTATAAGTGTCAAGCATTAATATATGTACTCATATAGTCATATATACCCATATGTTGAAAGTTTAAATATTTATACTTTAGTTGTTGAATACTCAGATGGTACCAATCTATTGTCGAGAGTTTTCCAATTAATGTTAAATTATTCATATTAAATATTAAATCTTTTCCAATATTGTTATTAGACTTCTTTATTTTACTTAAATAAATTGTAAATCTTTTTAGATTCTGAACGGAGTGATGAATGTATTGATTTTACAATGATGTGTGTTTTTTTTTTTTTTGTGTCTGTCGACAACATTTGGGGCAGTAATAATGCTTCGATTTTTGACTTCAGCCCCTCTTTGAAAAGGAAATCGGATCTAGTTGGTACTTTGGGGGATCAAAAGTTAAAAATTTTCAATATTTTTTAAATGAGTCGGGAAAAACCCTAAAAAAATGACGGAAAAACGGGATTTTTTACGCAAAACCAGTTTTTGACAAAATCGAATTTTTTATTTTGCTATAACTCAAAAAATAATAGATGTCAATACTTGAAATTTTCACCAAATGTTTATATTAGCGTTCTCCATACACAGTTAAATTTTCAAAGAATTTTGACTTTTTTTAAGCTATATATAGAGAATTTAAATTTTTAATTTTTTTTAGTATTTTTTTTTAAAATAACGATTAAAATTTTTTGGCCGGCCAGAAAATCTTGAAAATTTAATACAAGGATTCTTATAAGTTGTTCTTAAAGTGATAAAAAAAATCCGAAATCGTTGGTCACAATTTTTTTTTATAAGTGTTTAAAGTTCGAATTTATATGAAATATGTCAAAATTGCGAAAATTGGCAAGTAATTTTGTGGTTGAAAAATCGTAAAATTTTTTTCTTTTATAACTAAGTTTTGAAAATTTGATACAAGGTTCTCCATACATTTTTCTTCAATTATCTGTAATAAAAACTTTACCGGATTCAGACAAAAATTTTTTATGAGTGTTTGAAATTTAAATTTTTACAAAACCGCGTTAAATAACGGTTTAGCCTCAAACGATTTTTGATATTTGTTGTTATTCAAACAGTATAAGTCGTAAATACTTGAAAATTTTACCAGTTATTTAGATTGCCATTTTCTTTACGTGATTTGATTTTCAAAAAATTTTGACTTTTTTTGAGCTATTTATAGACAATTGAAATTTTCAATTTTTTTTTATTTTTTTTTTATAAATGTTGATAAAAAAAATTTAGCTGGGACAAATTACTTGAAAATTTAATTGAAGGGTCCACATAACTTGTTCTAACTCTTATTCAAAAATTATAAAAATACATAGGCACAATTTTTTTTTATTAGCATTTGAAGTTCAAATATTGACAAAAATTCGTCAAAATCATGAATATTTTTCACTATTTGGTAGTTAAAAATTTATAAATATTTTACTATCAAAAGCTAAGAATTGAAAATTTAATACTATTCTGTCCATAAGTTAAGCTTAGAACAATTATAAAAAAGTTTGATAATTATTCAATTTAAAAAATTTTACAAGTGTTTAAAGTTTTAATATTAATTTGAAATCAAAAATACACGTGTAAAATAACGTTTTACTACTAAATAATTTTCGATTTTTGTTATTTTTAAAAAATTACTAAACGTTATATCTTGAAACTTTTAATTAAATGTTTGAATTTGTTTCAAAATAGAATATATGATAATATTTAAATATAATATATCCTAGACTGACAAATCATCTCCGTTCAGAATCGTTTTTCGTATACAATGATACCTATCATTGCATTCAAATTTAACCTACCCTAGTCCGAGGTCCATCCCACCCCCTAATGTACAGCAGAGCGATACTCACTTACCCGCTTTTTTTTTTTACATTGTAATTGTATGTTTAAACAGTATTTAACCTAATATTTTTTTAAATATTATTTTTATTAAGTACATTATGCATTTTGGGTTGTAGCCTCATCCAGTGCCGGATTGGAACCCAGAAACTTACCGAGCACAATAATTTTACTGGCCCAGTTAATTTAGCTAAATATTTTAGCAAGAGGGCCCATGTATCATAATAATCTTGCGGCCCACCGCGCTCAGCGCGGTAGCTCGTCGGTCCAATCCGGGCCTGGCCCCATGTATGTTGTTCCCCAAAATTTGTAAATATATGTGATATATAAATATTAAAGCATTGAGTTCGAATTTTTACAAATTATACTAAATACGTAACAAACTACTGAGTATAAAACAAATAATATTATATTATAACTTATAACAACGACGTAGTATAGAGCATGAGTCAATATTTGATTAATATAAGTAGCTCGGTAGTGATAACTCGAATGCTTATGACGAATGATGATTGACGAATGTATTTTTTTTAGTATTAATCTAATAAGGCTAAATATAACTAAAGTAACAACATTTAAATAGTGTATGCTGTATGGAATCCATTTATGTACTTAAATATTTGTATTATAGCCTTAGTCTCTATTTCTCTAAGTTTCCTCAATTTCTAGAAATACGAATCTATATAGGTACTTATGCAATAATATATCATATATTGTGTACAGCACATATTACTTATCCAATTTTATTGAAGTAAAAACACACATTATCCTAGTGAATTTTAAGTGTTTGAAAAAATATTTTAGTGTAAGTCATTTGCATTTTGAATGAACTTATTTTTTCTCTAAAACCTAATTTACCTACTACTTTTCTATACTTGTGAATTTTTTTCTTTTGTAATTTTTTAAATAATAATCTGAAGCAAAATATATTAATGAAGATGTTAAAGAATAGGCATACACTTAATGCTAATTATTTTTATTTATAACTTAGGTATAAACATTTAAAGTTAAGAAAAGAAGTGTGAATCAATAGAGTTACAGTCCGTAATAATTTTGTGGTTTAAATACACTACTTATTTTAACACTAAATTATTATAAATAAAAACAAATTATTAGTTAAATATTCTATTTTTTATAAATTGATAAGTATATGTAATTAAATATATTCTGTTTTACAATGTAAATTGAAAGAGAATGGGTAAAAAATAGATTTTTTTACAAATATATTTATATATTTACTAGATTGCTGTAAGGAGTTTGATATTAATTCTTTTTGTTGTTATAAACTGTTTCAATTATATTAATTGGTGTTATTTTTGACAAGATTGCATGCCATTTATATTATTATAGATATTATGCATAAAATTGTATGTAATCAGTGGCGGTCAAATGATTTTGTCATGAGGGAGGGGATGTCGTAAAAAATAAAACAAAATTTAATATATTAACATAACATTTAATTTATATTAACACAAAAATTCATGGGGATCTATCCCTCTCATCTCCCCCGTTTGACCAATCACTGTGCGTAATATATATATTTATATATGTATATGTATTTATACAAATTACTAGACGTATTTGGATTTAGAAGTGAATTTTTAACGTAACACCCATATAATTATATTAGTTAGAGTCTCACGTTCAATAAACTAACTTTCTGTAGTATGTTGTACATTATATTATGCAGAACTAAAAAAAAAAAATACAATTTATCAACTGCAATGAGCCAATGAATGTTTATTAATCATCTTGGTATTTTATTTTATAACTATTTAGAGAAACTAACAAATGGTATTTTGAATGATATCGTAACATGGTTATATAACTTATATGTATGATATTAATTTTTTAAATATATTAAATAACTATTCTTAAGTTAGAACTAGCTTAATGTAATAATATAATATATCAAGATTATAAATATATTTTATTATTGGTTTGCTTCAAAATACTTATACATTTAATTTATGTATACATATTATTTATCGTTAATAAATCAATGATATTAAACATAGTTGTTCTACAATATTAAAAAATAGGTATCTAAAAACTACAGTTTTATTTTATTTTTATAAGAATATAAATGGTACCTATTTGTTTAACTGTGTTGGTTAAATAAGTTGAAAGAGAAATATAACTATTTTTGAAGCCGTACAGTGTTAAAATTAAATTAGGACAAATTAGTATCACACATTCATATAGTTTTTAGCAGCCAGCCTGTCAGGCATATAAGTTACATGTGCGGTCTCTTTTCTAAAACGTTGACATTGCTTGTTCATCGAAACGATGAATAACTGTGGTTTAGGGTCTCTGGATACCTATATGGGTAACTACAGCGTTTCGACATTTCTCGGAACAAATGTTTCTGTCATAAAGGTAAAATTTGACTACACATACATAAATACATTGGATAGAATATGCAAAAATGCAAAATATACATTTTATTAACATATTGAGTGAATAGAATGCGCTGTTTACGGTTTTGGCAGGAAATTAATGAATTATTATGAAAGGAAAGATAATTTTTTTAGTCAATAGTAGAACCAAATAAAACAAACCGGTTCAGCATAAAAATGTTAATTTATTTTAAAAATGTTGCTGAGTATTTTCGTGTCGTTGGTGTTTTGATAACAATTCTAATTTTCTTTTTAAAGGCACTCGTCTAACTTCACTTACCTCGGTGAAGAATGATTCAATAGTGGGTGGTTATAATTGCTGCGAATTAAGATATACAATTATAAATTTTATACAATTATTGTATTTAAAAGAAAATTCATAATGGAGATCGGACACCGACTTTCTAAAATTTCTAAATTTCTACAATGATGGTACTGTCTTGATAGTTTTTCTTTACGTTTAGAAGAATATTAGATTTGAACCAATATATATCCGTGAGAATTAGACGAACACACGAAAAGAAGTTTGAAGTTAGTGTAATTTTAAATGTGTCATACCAAACTTTTGAAAAGTGTATTTTTTTTCAATTTCAAGTTTTTCCACAAAAGTATTTTTGTTTTTAGATGGTCAGTAAAGTAAAATACTGGTCTTAATATTTATAAATGCATTCAATCTTTTGACTATAAAAAACATCTACGTTTATTACACAAAAAATATAATGTCCAAATGGCAAGTTGTCAAGATTAAAGTTATTAAGTACTTATTAGTTTAAACACAATATATTCTAAATTATAATATAGCAAAAATTGAGGTGCAACTTATTGTTAGTATTTTGTGATTGTGTTATTTTTAGTATATATTTGAAAATTGAATTTTTATTTAGTTTTTCAAACGCACTATAACTACACATCTTCTATAGTTATTATTAACTCTATTTATCTAAAATAGTATTATATTATGTACACTGAGCTTTAGTAGCAGATTCAAAGAGTGCACGGTCCTCCCCCATTGGTAGTTATATTAAATTTTTAAGACCTAACATCAAATACTAAATTGTGTTTACAAAATTAATATGAAAAATGTTGCCCCAAAAAATCTTAGATCCACGAATGCTGAGCTGGTTAACGAAACAAACATTTAGTATATATTTTATGCTGTTTAATTTAGGAAACAGTATTTATAAATTTCAATTAAGATTTTTAGAAAAACCATTAAACAAAATATTATTTGTTTAAATAAATAATTTTAATTGTAAAAGTGTTGTCCTGTAAATAATTTTTTGCCTTACTGTTTAAAATTATCATTGAATTACACTCAAACATTTGTTTTTTTTTTTTTTGAAAATATTTATTTAATTTTAAGAATTAAAATTATTTTAAATATTGTTGCTATCGTTAATAGCCGTAAATAATATATTAGTAAAAGATATTTTTCATCTGCAACAAAGAATAAAATAAATCACTATTTTCCATATCTCATGTTCAACACACACACACACACACACATTAACGTATTCATACATATTTAATTATATATATATTGCTGTTTTTTGTTTTTAAATTGATATAATATAAATGACATAAATTTAAATAATTATATAATTAACGTTTAGCTTTATACACGAGAAGCTAAAAAAATGCATGTTGCGATCAATAAAATCAATAAATCGTTTATACTTCGTATTTTATATTTCTCAATTAAACTTAATTTAATTAAAGTACACATTGATTATTTAAAAAATTGATTGATCATAAACTATAGCTAATATTCTGTATGAAATAATTCTAAAGAATACAATTATAAACAATTATACAAGCTTATCGAGTTATCCTAGCTTTAATATTTTTTAAAATCTTTAATAATTCATTTTATAATTGTAGTTTTTATTTTTTGATCTTTAGGCTATAACGTATATTATTGTTATTTTCAGTGAAAATTATACACCTACATTGATTATTTACTTATAATAATAATTGATAACCTTAGTTCCGACCTATTATCTTTATACGTGTAATTCTTGTTATTGATAACTGATCAATGTATATGAAATAATGTTTATGTGCATTGTATAATTGTATAAGCCTAATATTTATATTTGAATTTATTAATTTGCTAAATATTTTAATTTTAATGAAATATTTAAGAACTTAAATAGACTATTTTGATTAATTACAGTTATGAAATATAAATATGTATTGTTTAGAAATACATATTAAATATTTAAATTGTTACAATCATTGCTATTACTCATAATAGCTATTTTATAGTTTTTAATAGCAGTGTTTCGAAAATTGTATTATTGTTAAAAGCATTTAATACTATGGTAGAATCGAAATATAACATAGGTGAGGCAAAAAATAAATGAGTTGAAAATGACGTATTATTGGCATTTATATAAAAATAAAGGATATATACATATATTGTGCAAATTTAACATAAAATAGTTTAGCTATTTATTATTAGATATAAATATATATTATGTCTGATATTATCTGAATTGATAGTTTAGTCAAAAATCATTTTTTTTGCATTTATTTGATTGTTTTTTTTTTTTTAGTATTTATGAGATATTAAAGTAATCATTATAAACATTATAATGGGTAATTTTGAATCCATAATTCTTAAATCTATCGATTTATTTTACTGAGTAAAAAATAAATAATTATTAGCAAAGTATCTGTTAACATACGTGAAAAGCGTGTTTTGTGTATAATGGTTTTCATTATTTTATAATTATATGTTTTTGTTGATTTGTGTAGATTTTTAATTTATTGTTTAATATTTTGATTTTAATTTAAGTTTTTAGAACTAATTTTATTTTTGTATTTTTTTAATAATTATTATTTATTAAATTAGTTTGTAGTTTTTAAACGACGTTTTGATAATAAATATGTATTATATTTATACACATAAACTAATTAAGCAATTATCTCTTTTGTTCGTAGTTAATCGCCGCCCAGGATCGTGTTTAACAATGGAAATTTGAATCCGAAGGCTTTACGTTTATAACCCTCAGTGTTCGTCACTTAAGCAGATTTTGAGAGTGTCCGCGTGACACAAGCAGAAGTTTTAGCATTTTAAGTCAATAACAAGTATACTATGGTGTATTTACTACACAGAAACCGGATATGGTTATCCGCCGGGCTGTTGGTGTTCATTATTGCAGTGTGCTCATCGACATCCGTACTCCAGGTAAGAAGAATTATTTAAACTTGTATTAATATAATAATTATGCATGGATAACTATATTGAATGTTAATAATATACTTTTAAACATATTAGTATATTATAGTAGATATGTATTATGTATATTGTATATTACATTTTATATAATAAACCTATACTTTGAATATTTTATTAATTCTAAGTATTAGTGTAAGCTAATAATAATAAAATAAAATAATGAAACTATTTAAATATAATTGTAATAGATATTGGGTTAATTAATACGCTGTGACATTAAAACTATTTCAGTTTATTATGAAATATGTGTACTTAAAAACCTACTATTTTTATTTTTATTTGTATGTAGGATATAAATATATTATAGATTCAAAGGAGAGTGAATTTTTTTTAATATATCTATTATCGTCTTTTGGAACAGTAAAAATAAACCTTAATGTTTAGTTAATCGTAGAAATTGAATTCACTTGGTGTTGTAGGATTTAAAACTAAATTCGCAGTGCTTTTATAAATAATTTAAAACTTAAATTAAAATTATGAAAAACAATAATATTACACAATACTACATTTTATTAAATTAATTTTAGTTATTTTGATATAATCAAAAAAATATATTTACCGTAGAAATTTTAAACATTCTAATATTATTTAAATTTGAATTTGTTACACGTAATATGAAATATTCAAAATATTTAGCCTAATTATATAATATTTATAATAAGCATTTCAATTTTTGAATAAATGTTCGATAATAAAATTCAAGGTTCTTCATAAGTTTTACTAACAGTATTTTTAAAATATAAATTATAATTTAGAAAAAACTTTAGTTTATCAGCATTGTAAGTTCGTTAAAACACAAACATTTTGCAAATTATATTGTAGTTAAAAAATCATAAGTTTATAAATTTAAGGCTTAAAAATTTGATAAAAAGATTCTTAAAATAGTCATTGATACAGAAATGTAAAAATAAAGATGCATAATTTTGTTTTTTTATCAATATTTGATGCTCTAATTTTGACAAAATGAGATATTTAAATAAAAATAATGATTTTTTCCTCAATTTTGTTTATTATGTTGTAGTAGTTCAAAAATATTAATCGTATAGGAACTTGAAACATTGTACCTTTATAATAAATGTTATTATTTTCTATACACAATTAAATGTTCCAAATATTTAGACCAATTTTAAGGTATTTATACAACGATCTATCTATTCATTCGAGTGCATTGTTATTGACTTATACACTAAATTATAAGTAATACGTTAATTACAATAATTTATGATGTAATATTATAATAATTAATAATATAATATAAGTAATTTTTTAAACGAAAATTAGATAAATTTATTGTGTTATGAAAAATAAATTAATAGTAATGAAATAAATTATAAAATGTCCTTAAAAATAGAGGTTGACACAGCGTTCTTTGCTTAGTACCGTTTTTCGCATGCAACTATTTATTATTAAATTCTAATTTTTACATATACATCATGACAAGTTGCATTCAAAACATATACGGCATACACAAAACCTACTTTTATCTATAGAAATAGATGAAAAAGTAATGATTTTTAAACAATTTTTTTAGAAATCTGTTTAATCATTATGAATTATATTATTTTCAAATTTAGTCCATAATATAGTATCATCTTACTGTTTATATATAAATAATTTATAGATATACTTGATTACTGATTACAAATTAAGTATTCAGAATCATTTGGCCATCATTTAATACTAATGGGTTTTTTTAGTTTATGTTATATATTCAAATGAAAATTTAAAATATTTATTTGATATAATAGATTTTAATAATTTCCAATTTTTTGAAAAATAGAACTTGTTCTAGCTATTAACTAATAATGTAAAAAGTTATTATTTTAAAATGGCCTTAGGTTAGTCAGACTAGATAATTTGTTAACGTTATTGTATGTTAGGTAGGTACACGAAAACAGGTTTTTAAGAATAACGTCATATTATACAGAATCATATTATAATAATATAATAATAAAATTCTTCTAGTACAATGATATATATACCTATACCTACCTATGTACTGATCTATATTTTTTATAAGCTATAAAAATTAATTTAAAAGTAATAATTGATTAAACATTTTAAATGATTCGATTTAAATAAAAAAATGAACATTTTTAATTTTATTATATTATATTTTTAATTTTTGAAGTGCATATTTAGTATTTGGCTTTTAACTAATGTGAACTCATGTATAATCAACATATTTAATTGAAACTTTATACTTTAATTGATCTATTCCTTATATTCCTTATAAGTATATTACTAAAGAATTGTTACTTCATACTAGGATTAAGACCATATTAGAAATCGATTGATATCGGGCCCTCCGGGGAGACAATAGTGGATTTCTCTGTTCAATATTGGTATGCAAATGGTGTGTTGCGTAACTAGTCTTACCTCTAATATATTATACACGAATTACATGTATTGAGTGTAATTTAAAAATATTATGTTTTTAACTACAAAATGTTTTAAAATTATATATTTTTTACTATTACTAATTATAAAAATACGATTTTCAATAAGATATTATCTTATACGTGTAGGTTTAACCACTTAAGATGTTCATAGGCTAATATTATATTTTAATCTTTCATTTATAAATCATACTTGAATATATTTTAAAAAGTAGTTCAAATTACATAGCATAAATTTAAACAAAATAAATAAGTACATAGTATACATCTAATTTTGACTATAATCTAAATGGTTACTTAATTTATATATTTATATAATTAATCGTTTTAAAATACATAAAAAATACTAAATTTATTGTTGGATGTTTATAATGATTATTGTATGTACATAAGTTATTCTTTATTCAGTCATAACTAATTTATTGTTAAATAAAATTCGTTTTTAGGAATATTTTTTATTTTATAAAATTATAATTCGGTAGTTTTATCATCAATGAAACTGATATAACTTATAATATTTAATTTATGATACAAAACTGAAGTATTCAAATAATAAGTTATCAGTGATATGTTGGCATGTTACCGCATTAAATTATAGATAAGATATTTTAAAGTTCTTATTATTACCGGGATTATATTTTGAATCAACGTTTTGTTTGCTTAATTTAAATATTTTAAAATAACATTGTTCTAATATTGATTGTAAATTTGTAAACAAAAAATAAATGACAGTTAAATATTATAGATATATATTAAAAATTATGTAATTTAGAGTAGAATAGTTTTGTTCAGAATAATTGGTAATATCTAAGTTTTTTATTTGCTAGTAACCACTTTTTTGAATTTTTATCTAATCATAGATTTAGCAGCCTTCTTTATTTTTAATAAATTGTCATAACACATTGATATATAAACTAAAATATCATATTAAGTTAATTTTTTTTAAATTGTATGAAATATAGCAAGCATAAGAGATAAAATTAAAATTAATAAGTATCTACTATTATTTGTTATTGAAGGTTACGTTATTCATTACCCCCTTGTTTGGGCACAGAAGGCGTTTATTTACCGTGATATCTCGTCAACGCCTCTAGCCCAAAAACTTGAATCATACCGGTATTACGAGATGAATCCTAAAAGACCACCTACTGGTTTTTGAAACGTCATTGTTATAAGTTATAAAACATTATATCTAAATATCGGAAACTTTGGTTTTATAAATTCTTTATTAATTTTTATTTTTAATTAACTATAGAGATTTTTTCTATATCATATCATAGGATATTAGGATGTTATTAATGTATTAATATATTATTTGATAACTATAATATCTAAACTCTAGTTTAGTGTCTATGGTTAGTGAATAACATTGATTTTTATTGTGTATAGTTATGCTTTGAGATATTTTAAACATTTTGAAAATATTTTATCATGTCTGTAGATAAATTATATTGATTTAATTGAATAACTAAACAATAAGAATATATTAACATTAGTTTTAAAATGAAAATGCTTACTTTAATTAAAAATATATTTAATATTGAAATAAAATAGAGAATATATGTACTATTCTTGAATGGTTTTAAGTATAATTCATATTTTAAATTAAATTAAAACATAGACATTTAAACTTAAATGAAATTGAGAAAGATTAGTTTATTTTCAATATTTGAACTTTATGCAAGTTTTTATGTTGATATTTACATAAAATGATATATTCTTTTGTATCTATGTATATTTAAAATTTTTCTGCATACTAATAAAAAGTATAGTGCATCTCATATCAAGCTTATAGGTTAGGTATAAAACGTTTATATAGTAAAGTTATAAAGTACGTTGAATATATTTTTTAATACTCGTTGAAAAAAAGAATGCAAAATTTAAATTTTTTTATGAAAGACAAGTGTAGAAATAGATGCATATAGGAATAAATATTTTATCGGAATGTTTTACACACCTTTGAACTACTGGTTCTTAGAATCGTTGTATAGGGCTTAGATCGATAGTTCACTAAAATCATATAATATTATTTCAATCGATGATTAAGGTTTTATTTTTGACATTTATTAAGTGATTGATACATTTATATTAGTTTTAGAGTAATAAATTGTTAAAGTGGAATTATGTATAGGTACACATTATTCAGAGTACTTGAGGTTCATGCCCTTGTGTTCTGAAGCAATAAAATATTACTAAGCATGAGTTATTGTATTGTTATAATAAAATTCATTTATGGCTAGGCAATTTAAATTCAGAAAATATTTTATGGTAAATGGTGATAAAATAGAATAAAAATAATTTGATTATAGTAAACGTATTTGTTTCAAATATAATATGTATCTTATATAAATATTTCCATTGTTAAAATACAAATATAGCTATCTTTTTTATTTGTTATTTATATTTTAAAAGTATACTACATTTATTTTAAAATTAGTTTTTATTTTTTAAAATTTATAATATGTAAAAAAATTAAATGATAATTATGTTTTTTAAATTGCATCATGGAGATGTGTAATAAATAATTTAGAGAATAATTTATAAGGCTTTGAAAAAATTGAATTTCACTTAATATGTTTGTTAAAGAGTATAAATGGTTATCAAATATTATTGTATATCTGTACACCCATAAGAACATTTTAAATATTAACGTATAGGTAGAGGATGTAAAAAATTATTGATTAATTGCTTAATTTAATTATGTTAAAATTATGTGACTAAAAATGAAAATGATAATTTTTATTTTCGATTACATTCTTTTTTGCGCAACGTTATTCTTTAAATAAAGAATAAATATATAAATAAATAAATTTTATATTAGCATATTTTAAGTTATTAACAGTTTAATTTAAGAAATGTTTTTATTATTATTAAACTGTAGTAATAATTTATATGAATTATAACTTTATATTATTTTTAGAAGTTTCTTAACACATTATTTGAATCCTAACGACAGTAAAATTGGTCATGTAATTGAGAAGTAAGTCTCGGGGTTTCAAGTAAAAATTGAAGTACGATGAAAAAAATCTTTTAATGGTATAAATGTACATAAAATGTATGTGAAGTAAACAATATAATTTAAATATTTTAAATTATAGATTATATTCTATGATAACTTTAACTAATAACTAACGTCGAATGAAGTAATTATTTTTTTATTATTTAGCCTCAACATTTGAGAATTTAGTTTTACTAGGTACTCGTACTCCAATTTTCAATCTTAAATATATTTTATACAATTGTATGGCTTATACTTAAATTGTAATCTTATATATTAATATTATTAATTAATAATAATATCAGTGCCAACGTTTTTTATAATTCACAACGCAGTATTTATCAAAATATTTAGTAACTTTAAGAGTATGTTTAAAACTTTAAAATTTTAAGAATGATTTATATAATTCAAATATTTATTTAAATTTGAATACAAAAAAATAATTTTTTTTTATAATTCTGAAATTAATGTAAACATAGTTCACGAAATCGTAGTTCATATATTATTATGCTAACTTTGAAGTTTTGGACATATAAATGTGATGTGTAATAATTGATTTCCTCTAATCATATACTAATATTTTTAGTAAAATGAATTTAAAAAATAAATTAACCTCTCTTGTTTTAAAATATGTAATTAATATTTAATGATACAAAAAATTATAAATATTGAAACTAAATTAAATTTATCTGATAAAGTTAGCATGGTTCTTAAAAGTAAAAAGTCTTAATTAACCACTAAATCAATAAAATGTGGAGTGTAGTATTTTATTCATAACAATAATAATATATGTATATGAATTTAGAGTTTTTTTTATAGAAAATCTCGTAATTCTTTAAAAAAAACGTCAGCCGAAAAGGGTTTGTTTAAATATTTAAAGACTTGCAAACAAAATATATATTCTAAAAACGTATTATTAGTTGGAATCACTTGCCAAGCCATAAATTACGGATGACTCAATCGAGTTTACATCGAACGTATACATTTCATGATTACAATTCCTATTTATGCCTACAACTTTCTTTCATTTTTCAATATAGCAGCATATGGCTTTCTTTGTATATAGAAAATTCGTATGGGATTTGAGATTATATGTTATTCTTACATGTTATCGTTTAAAGATAATATCTAAAGCATTTTAATAGAGTAATCATGAGGTAGGATTACGTTGAGCCATAGGTACACTGCATATTATACATTAGTCGATAAACCAATAATTATTATATGAACGTTCGTTATTTTGAGTCATACTATAATGATCTACTCGTAGGGGGGGAGGATAAAAAATCCAAACCCATCATTATATTATGGCATAATACGTCTCTACTGGAAGGTATTACATTTCGCTAAAATCTCGAATTAATTGTTCAATTATATGCTTTAATAATGGTTTTGACTCTTCTCAGATGTCTATTTTATTTTTCATTGCAGTAAACCACGAGTGAAATATGTATAGAAATCCAAAGTTACATTTCGGTTGCTTAAAATAATTTAAAATTATAATTTTAGGTAAAATAAGTTCACATAATTGTACTATGAATACAATCATTTATTCATTGCTTTAAAATTTAAAACACTAAAGCTTATATTAAGTTTATCGAAGTGAATAAGTGATACGATTAAATTATTGTTTATTTATTTGTATATATACCTCTATAAATGGAACCACTCTATTACAAGATAATAATAAATAATAATGAAAAAAAAAATTAACAATAGTTATAAGAAGATTTTACTAAAATAATAATATTTTAAAATCATGATAACAATAATGTGTAGTATTTAATCCTAAAGGAAAACTAAACATATACAAAATCAAAGAATAAATAATTACAAACAAAAATTACAAAATACATATTAAAATATTGTGCATTTAATTAAAGATTTAATGATATTCACATCCATAGAGCTGAATAAATCTATATTTAAATTATTGTTGGTTGCTGACATTAATACTAACCTATCGGTGAAGAGTATATTATTTTTTTTTCATTAAATGTTTTTGTGTAAAAAATATCTTTGACTAAAATTTATATTAGAATTTTTATAATTTAGAGATTCAAGTAGAAATAGGCAATGTATATTGTCATAATGAGTTTAAATAAAAAAGTTATCTTTTGGTTGATTCTTCGTTGTTTTAATGTTGAAACATCAAAAAATCTAAAATATGATTCAACATTATATCATTATTAAATCAAATCAGAATATTTAATTTATGGTATGAATCAATTTTATAATATTATTTATATATTTATAAATATCATGGATTTACTTACTGATAAAGTTAATAATGCATAAGTTCATTACTTATTTTAGTTAAAAACTGTTACGATAAATATCAAAATTATAGCAATACAAGTATTAGGGGTTTATACTTTTTATATACCTAATACTCAAATAAAATAAATTTTTTTTATTATGAAAGTAATTTAACTTTTAAAATAAAAATAGTTTTACGTATAACCGTCAAAAATCGTTTACTGAACAATTTCTTATCCTTATAAGGATTGACAAATGGACCTAGTGTAGCCTAAATCAAAACCGGTATGCAGCTGAATATTCTTATTTATCCTTCCTAACAATGCATAATATATTTCATCCACTCACCCAAACAAGCATGCATTTACAACTATTGTCTGGGTAACATTGTAAAAATATTACTTTCTGATCTACCTATTACTACTTGTGATATGAAAAGTATATTATATTTATAATGAAAAATAATAATATGTTTTAAAATGAATATTTTTTATGTTTAATTTAATATTTTGTTGACAAGTTAGTAAAACAAAAAAATAATATTATCGATTTAATAAAATGTTTGAATGATATTTAATATTTATATCACCTAAAAAAATTGCTTATATTATTAAATAAAGCATTGAATTATAGACATAATTTATGAAATCACCTATTGTTTTTAAGATAATATCATAAGTATATAAAATATATAATATACATTGTATAATGTATACATTATTTTTCAATATGATTATTTATTATGACATTTATTAGTGTATCCTATATTATAAGTTTTAATATTGTCATTGTTTGATTCAATGTTTATCAATATAAAAATTAAATTTGATTTTCATAAATCGATCATTCAACTTAATTTGTGTAATAAATCTTTTTATGTTCTACATAAAAACACAAATTCTAGGAAATGATCAAAAATACAGTCGTCATAAAAAAAGCTAAAAGATTATAAATATAGACGAGCGAAGGCTTTTAAAATAAATATTTAGGTATATATTGAGATAAATGTAAAGACTATTATTATAAAGGCTATTATCTATGGGATTTTTATATTTGTTTCTGTATAGGGTATGTATGGTATTGTAGGTTTTTGGAACATGTGTTATGGACACATGATAGCTTCATACTTGTCAATCATTTTTTAAATAATTCAAAACGAATACTATTTCTTTTTTTAGATTTCGATTTACAATAATTAGTCGCAACGATTTTGTATCTATAATAATTATTAATTATATTGTATATAATACGCATTTTAATCTATAAATTAATAACGATTTAATATGTACATTATTATCTAAACGGGTGCGTATATTTTTGGGAATTTAATAAAAATACATCAGTAATCATGGTTCTTAATTCTTATTGCTGAACATTATTAAACAAAAGTTTAATCTGATAATGATATGTACTCTAGTATTTAAATTTTACTCGTACAGTGGTATAAAGTGCATTTCAAAACCTGGTGTATAATAATAAAGCTATTCGTATTGTCTTATTTCATCTATAGGTATATAGTTTTGTGACAAAGCCAAAATCCATGTATTCTGACCAGTTTATATACCTATATGGCTATATAGTATTATAGTATACATAATAAGTATTTATGCGAACCTTGAATACAATTAATAAAATATTTTTAATTAACGGTTTATTTAAAAAATGTTTTCTTAATACTTCAATTAATGCAATATAATGTAATAATGTATAAGTTAGGGGTTATGTCATAAATAATTGTAATCGAGAATCGTGCAATATTTAAATAAAACTAAAATATAATTTTATACAAATACTAAACAATTATTATCTTATTATTAATTCAATTACTCAAAATTTATATTTTAATTTTTAAAGATAATTGTCAAATTTAATCTAATAAAATTGATTATCCACTTAAATCCCAATAAATATTTATGTAGTATATTAGTTAAATTAAAACATTTTTTATTTGTTTTATAAGTAAACTAAAATTTAAATTTTTAAATATTTTTAATGGTAAGTGAATAACTTAATATTTCGAATTTGTTAAGATGTATTTTATAAAACAATTTTTCATTCATATAAAGATCTACAGGTTGTTGATGTTGAATCATTAATTTCTGGCTATTCAAATAAATCTAAGTATTTTCCATCTTTTTTCGACAATCTCGGCTTATCTTCCATTCCCACGAAAAACCCATCGGTTTGATGGATTCAATAGTGCAGATTTAAAGCGAACAATGCCCCTTATTTATTTCTTTTTAAGAAGACTGATTAGGTTATTTTGTTAGAGCTCTTTATTTTCACGTACTTATTCACATCCTCTCACCCCAAATGTAATACGAATCTACCACTGTAGTATTTGATGTGTAGCGGCACGGCGATGTTTCGAGTGTCAGGATTATAATGGTTCGTTTGCAACAGATCAGAATTAATTTTAGTTTATTCACATTTTTTCATTCATGCACCTATATTGTATAATATGCTACCAGATTATTGGGGTATTGTTAAAACATAAAGGTTAACATCCTATTATTTCCTTAATATTTGATGGATTTATCAATATTGTTGTTTCAATTTTTCGAGTAACTACTCGATATAAAATCAAAATATTTAAGTATGACATATTGTTATTTGTGTCAAAAAATATTACTTCTGACTTATGATCACTTTTGGTAAATTTGTATGATGATTTATCTTTAAAATTTAAATGAGACAAAATAAATAAAATAATTTCACATCAAGATAAGCGGAGTAAGCGATACAATCATGGGAACGATAAAAATGTGCTAATGGTTTTATACGAAGCAAGTCATGAAGTCATATGTATGTAAGAGATGGTATATTTTGCACCAATTTTATAACTTATGCGTTTTCAATTTTTTAAATACGTATGCAATTTACGCCAAAAAATAAAAATATAACATGTATTTTGGGCTACATCTAAAAATTAATTTTGATAATTTAATCCAGGACAGAAAACGAAATATAAAATGTAATCTGCGGCACAATTTCAACTTCAATTTTTGGAATTTACCATCTAATAAATTTACTGATATCACATCACCTATATTAAGACGCGTATCCGATATAATATTATTAATATTGTGTGCTACTCATAATAAGTAAAGATGAGATTTCAAATTGTATGTATCAAAAAGTTCATGTATCTAAAATTTGTTCAATACAATGGCGCTGTACTGTCAGAATGAAAACTGCAAAAGTATATACATCTTTAGAAAATATTGTTCAAATAGTAGAAATTGTAAATCAGGCATGACCAACCAAGTATAGTCAAACAAATGTATTCAAATGGTTGTTAGAAAATCTAAACCAAGTAGTAAGATATTACGAACAAATATTTATAAAAATGTATCTAATTTACAAACCATCAATACCAATAATATATCACTAGTTCAACGAAATATTTATAGCACCGGAAGAAAAATGATGCCATCATTACCAAAAGCAACGGAAGAATTGCAAATTTAACTTATTTAATATACATAAAGTACGTGTTTTTAGTTATTTCAAAGTGGTGAAAATTACACAATGCTTTATTTTTAGTTTTATGTGAAGCAAATTATGTATATATTTATTTATTTTTTAGTTGTTTTTGACGTACAATAAATACGTCTAGTACAGCGTTTCCCAAAGTGTGTTCCGCGGAACCTTTGGGTCCCGTGGGACAATTTCAAGGGTTCCGTCAGGTGTATGTGATTATTGAAGAAATTATTTTATATTCTATTTAGATTATTTATATTATTAAAAATTATTATTTTAAATAATTATTTAAAGAAGGGGGTTTCGCAAAACACAAATTAATTCTCAAGGGTGCCGTGGTCGTAAAAGTTTAGGAACCGCTGGTCTAGTATGTAGGACGTAGGTGAATCTGGTAATATCTTATTGGTGTGAATTGTGTCTCGTATAAAATCATGAATAACAATTTTTTTATTACTGTGGCCCGCATTGGTACCGTATTCTCTACTGTAGCAGTGTGTATGGATCTGGAATATCCTAATCAACATATAGTCCTATTCAATTATTTTCATTTTATTTAAATTTAAGCAGGAATTTTTATTTTGATTAATGATTCATCAATATTATAATAGGATATGTTTTAACTATTATATTATGGTTTAGAAAAATAAACTAATATTATAACTAAAAAATAGTTATTGGTCACCAATAAAATATTCGTTACTAAACACGTCCTATAGCTCTTAACTTAAATAGAATTGCAGTCCTTGAATAGAGTAGGTAGATATATAATTACTGGCCGGGTAATCAAAAATATCGTGATAATTTATTATTGTTGGATTTAAAATTTAAATATGTTTGGAATAAAATTTAAATCTTGTACAAAACGTAAAAAATACGATTTAGAATAAAATATGTTGTTAGTATAATTTGAATATTTTTAGTTGTATTTTAGTTAAATTACGAGTTTTTAATATTAGTTTAGTAGTGTACAAAAGTCTAATAACTAAACTAATAACTGTTCTATTTGGCATCATGCCAGTTAAATAATAAAATAAATAATTAATAAGTAAATTGTAAGTAAAGTGAAGATTAATGTACATAATATTATTAATAATACGATTTTAATGTTTACTTATATTTAAGCCCCTTTTTATAATTGTTCGTTTGTATATAATAAACTGTTAAACTGTTTTCGGAAATTAAATATATATATATATATATATATATATATATTTATTAAATTATTTAGTATAGGGCGAGATTTTTTCTTTATTATTCATTTTGAAAGACTATTCATTCAAGTATAATGGTATTCCGTCTGGTTTACATGAAGCGTAGCCGATCCATTCCATGGGGCTTTATAGAGTTCCACCCAATTCTTACGAAGATTTTAAGATGGCTCTATTGGATTTAATAATATTGTTTATAAAATATAATAGATAATATTAATCTTAGCAATGAATCATTTTTTTTTTTATTAAACTTCAATAAATTTAAAAAATATAAAAATCTATTTCTTATTGATTGTAATTTCAAAGTAAAAATCAGTATGTATAACACGAATACATTTTAAGTGATGCATATACCGGATTTTTGATCGAAGTCTGTCCACTCAATTAAACCTCATGATGCATTTTCACGGCTTGACCCCGTAAATCGTTTTAAAATTCGTCTGGGGAGTTAACGGAAAAAAATCATGAAGTTTTTTTTTATGTGTACTGACGGCCAATGGTTATATGTTGAGATAAATTCTGTGATGCGAAAAAAAGCCTATAGGTACCCCTACAAGACTACCAAAAATATATATTAAACTAACTACAATAACTTTTATTTAAGAATAATGTATGACATTTATAGAACTATATTAGTTTTTATAAATTCTAAAGAATTAGTAAACAATGCATATTATATGAACAGTTGTATACATTTTTTAGTGATGTTGTTTAATTTATATAGATTAAATTTAATAAAGTTGTAAAGCATATCTTCAGTGATATTTTAAATTTGATAGAATGTTAAATCTAATTTACAATTTTAAATTTATATTCAAATTTAGGTAGCTTAAAATATACTATAAAATAAATTGTATGTTGAATTTATATATATGTGAATAAAATATGTTCTTAAAAAGCATTCAGATAAAAATTGAAATAATTTTTTAAACTGCAAGAAGCAACTTCAATGTTTTTTTTAAAAAATATTATCATGTTTTAAAATCGAAATTTACTTTATAAAAGTTATATAGCTACAGTCAGAACATATTTTAATCAATATTAAGCATAATAGATACTCACAGTTATAATGTATTGCTCTTTATTATTTTAGTTTAACAATAATATATAAATTGGTTTCGAATTCTCTCAATTCCTTTGGAAATCAAGCAATTATTAAAAAGCATGGTAAAAGTTTAGGCACGTAGGGAATGTGTCTCGGACGGGTAATGAAAACAAAAAAAAATATTACATAAAATGTTAAGAAGTTTTAATCAACAACATTCACGAGTAAACGACATTTTCAAAATCAAACATTCTGACGTCTCGGGTTAAAAACGTTTAAACTCGTTGGTGATTGTATTATTCAAATGTAACTTTGTTATGTGACATGTAAATTTGTTGATTTGTTCTTTAAATTCTATATATATAATAAATATATAATGCAAATTATTTTACATACATTAAGACGTGGTATTAATATATATTATTATATATTGATAAATTATGTTACTATTTGGTATATTATATTTTTATTAATAAATTAAGTTAAAATAATAAAATATATTAAAACAATATTATTTTGCATTAATTATATTTTCAAGTTAAAAATTATTAGAAAAAAAAATTAATAAACGATTCAGTAATTTTAAATATGTAATAAGTAATAGGTATCTATAATAAGTAAAACTGTTAATCGAGGGTATTCTAATTTTATTTTATTAAGTAATACGTTTTACTCATAAATAAATAAAAAATACCAATTTTATTGTCAATTATATAAAATATATTATTAAGGCTGTTTTCTATTTTTGAAAAAATATATACTTGACATAAAAATAACTGTATAAATGTATAATCATTGTAATAGAACGTTATAATATATCTTATTGCAATATAAATTATAATTTATAAATAGGTATCTACATTGTTTTTTGATTAGTTATTTTGTTATATTCTCGAATAATATTGTAGATAATTAATGAGGATATATAATCTGAAATATTTGATTAAAATAAATATTATTATAATAATTCCGAAAATCCACTTCATTTACTCTGGCATAGCCACAGTTTAATGAGTCATGACTCATGACTATGTTAACACATGGTTTTCATAAACTGATATACATATAAACGGTACACTTTTATAGCCACCAACCGTGTCTGTAACTCCAATCAGTATACAAATATATATATATATATAGCATGAGAAACGTTTTGTTTTAAAAGTTATCACGTATGTGTATACCATGTTTTAAATTAAACATTCCTTAAAGTATATAATTTAATACGTACGTTTTTAAATAAATGCCATCTTATTGTTATTCCTTACCAAGCTAACTAATTCATCATTAGATAGTTCTATTTGGTGTTATTTTTTGAAAGTTATGATTCATCTATTTCAAATTTAACGACACGCCTATAGACATTCGCATAAATTGTTTATTATAAACCATGACCTTCGACACATGTGAAGTATATTCGGGTTTAGAATGGTATTCTTCTTATAACATTGAATTTAAACTATAATTGAGTTTTGTTCCTTGTTTTGAACTGTTGATAAATCTTTATTTTTATTCAATAAAAATAAGAATTATAGCTTTTTATTAAAAGTTGTCAAATATTATAAATAATATATACTTTTTAAATTATAATATTGGTACGAAAGATGGTTTTATAAAGATATGTTTTTTTTAGATTTTGAACGGAATGATGAATGTATTGATTTTACAATGAAGTGTTTTTTTTTTTTGTGTCTGTGTACAGCATAACTAGTCGAAATAATGCTTCGATTTCAAACTTTGGGGGTGGTTTCCGATGGAAAAGTGAATATCCTTGGTGCATTATAGAGGTGAAAAGTAAACATTTTCCAACAGTTTTCAAAAAAATCGAGAAAAACAAAAAAAAATGACAGAAAAACGGGAATTTTTACGCAAAAACAGTTTTCGACCAAATCGAATTTTTTATATGGTTTTAATTAAAAAATTAATCACTTTTAATACTTGAAATTTTCGATAAATTTTTATATTATATAGTGTTATCTATATACAGTTAAATTTTCAAAAATTTTCGACTTTTTTTGAGTTATTTATAGACAATTGAAATTTTTAATTTTTTTAGTTATTTTTTTTTTAAAATAACGATAAAAATTTTTGGCCGGCCAAAAAATCTTGAAAATTTAATACAAGGTTTCTTATGAGTTGTTCTTAAAGTGATGAAAAAAAATCCGAAATCGTTAGTCACAATTTTTTTTTATAAGTGCTTAAAGTTCGAATTTATACGAAATATGTCAAAATTGCGAAAATTTGCAAGTAATTTTGTGGTTGAAAAATCGTAAAAATTTTTTCTTTTATAACTAAGTTTTGAAAATTTAGTATAAGGTTCTCCATAAAATATTGAAAACTGATGAACAATTTCGTATCACCATATCAGTCCTCCTTATCGCCATCCATAAATACTATATATTATATAAAATGCCTACATACCCCCTTAATATTATACATGTTATTTTTTGAGATGCATTGGTTTTCAAAAATTAATATTTGGGGAATAATAATGGTTTATTTAGTGTTTTTTTTAAATATTAAGCAGTAAGTTTTAGTTGGTGTCACTATTATTTTTTAAATAAATATATTTATTATTATATAAATTATAATATTAATTATATTAAATATATTATAAATAACAAAGAGGAAACAAAACTGAAATTCTATATTAATTTTAGTATTTTAAATACATACATGATATATCTAAAAATATAATTTAGTATAACTATTTTAGTCGTTTGTGCTCCACTATAAAATGAATAAATTGTTCTGTTGTGCGATCTTCTTGTTATTTCAATCTTAATAAATTATAATTATATTGTTCTTTACATAATATATAGAAACTATTGAAAGTATCAACAATCTATTAATTATAAATTTATTTTTAATCGGTTTAGATTGAGCTTTTTAAAACTTTTTGACAAATAAAATTATATACTATATTTTTTAATAATGATCCATTTTAAAATAATATTATAGGTAGTACAATATGTAACTTCAGATTATGAGTTATGTCTACAAATTAAGTATTTTATATAATTCTTTTGTAACAGCTAGGACAACTTTTGTATTTCAGTAAATTTACAATATTATATTTGGATTAATTTATATTTAAATAAAATAAATTTAACGCGCAATCGTAATAAATTATATTATTAGTAACTTAAACGTGGAGTTTAAAAAAATATTTTACATTAACAAATTTAGGAATACTTTTTTATTGACTTCATCATATAGATACTTAATGGTATTCAGTTATAAATGTATAGACAAATCTCAAAATATGTACCCATGTCATGACTTTATGCCAAAAGTAAGATTTCAATAAACTTTTATGCGTTTCTCGTCAGTCGTCATATTTTAATATTAGAGTTCGACATATTTTATTCGTATCTACAATATACTGTGAATTTTTTTCCAGTCAATGACATTGACAGGTAAATCATTATTCCCCGGTGAGAATAATGTGAATGAAAATGTTCAGTTTTCACCCCTCTCATTTATGTTTAGCTTAGGTGAGGTTTTGTTGAAAATCAATTGAATTTGACAACTGAACCATGATAATATTCAATTTTAATCTAAACTATAATATACAAGTGCATGTGCATAATATGTTATTATTATTATTATTATTTTTTTAATATAATATTTATTACCATTTAAATTATAATCTAATGTTAAAATTGTTATACAAGTGTAGGGAATTTTACAATTTTATATTTTGAGCGAAATGATAAATGTTCATATTTTACAATGTTGTAGGTGTTTTTTGTGTTCGAAAACAATTTTTATTGAAAATTTGATATTGGGAGTGGTTTTTGGTAAAAATTGAAACTAGTTTGTGTTTTTGTGTAATAAAAATAAAAAATTCACAGTACTTATACAACTTCCTTTATTTTTAAAATGAATTATTTAAGTATCTATAAATTATATATAATATTCTTACTCGAAATAAACTGAAGAAATTAACTGCTGTGAAAATATATAATTTATAGATTATTACTTGAAATACTGTTACTTGAACTGTTTATTAAATACATGTTTATTAAAAAATAATAAATAATATTATGAGACTGTTGGAATCAAAAATTTTAACTGACATTCCACTTTTTATGTTACTCTAATACTCTATATTTGTTTTTAAAGTAGCCTAAATTGTATGCAATTTATCCATCTATTTATATGATAAAATAACTTTTTTTTTATTAAAAATGATTTGAAAAAGGTCCATGTAGAATTTTTTATGTGAACAATTATTATAAAATTACATGTTAATTTGAGACTTATATAATAAATATAATTTAATATTTTTCGAAGTTCTTAATAGTTTTACTAGAAAACTCAAAACAGAAAAAACAATATAATTTTTTTAATTTTAAAATCTACCATTTCTTAAGTAAACTAGTATAAACATACTACAAAACTCTGTTCATTTTTAGAATATTTTTATTTCAAACGTGATTAATGTAATCATTGCAATTCTATTTACGAATTAGGATACTTGGCGTAATTGCACTAAAGCTACCACGTGGTTTTTACAGAAAAAAATGACGACACCAAAAAGAATTTGCGCGAATCATTAATTTTAAAGTTATAGTCATTTGAAGTGTTGATTTTTATATAGGCCTTGAGTGGGGATCTGTTTTTGTTTTTTCATTTCTGTTAAATTTTTTGACAAGGTCATATTATTGAAAATAATCAAAGAATGGATTTTGCTTGGAACATCTATAATCAATGATTGTTGGAAGGTATAATTAAATGAAAAATAAATTTAAACCAAGCCTGGGTTAAGACCTCGAGTTTGGCGAACGGAACTGGTATGCGTAGGAGTGATTTTTTGTCAAACTATATAGTCACGCATTGTGTCAGGTTAGGTCTACACACTCTTGCAACTCCCCTACACTACTTAAACTATTTCCACCTTCAAGAGTCTAGCTCTCCGCTTAAAGGCCAGAATGATCAAAACTGGTAGGCGTATGGAGCAACTACTTGTAACACTTTAATTGGCGAGTCTAAAAAAATAAAGAACACACAATCATATTAAGGTAATACCATAAAAACAACAAACTTTAAATAAACGTAATTTTGAAAATAACGGTTTGTTTGAATATTTTGTGCGCTATCATTTTTAAAAGTTTATTTACCTAGGTTTCGAAAAAATTGTTTGCAAAAATCGCACAATAGCTAAAGTGAAATTATTCTGGATGCTCAGTCCAGTGGCTCGCAGTCAATTCCTGTATTTTTTTTGCACACTTAAAATTGTAAAGTTTACTATACTTTAATTTAAGAGAAAATGAATCCAAAAGTTCAAGATGAAATTAGAAAGTTTTTGTTGACATCTGGTTTATACGTAATCTATAAGACCGTTTATATGAACCAACGAACTTATCGGTTGAATGACGTAATTAGCTCGTTACTCAGCAAACCCATTATGTACGCTATTACGATTTTTAACACTTGGATAATACTACTAGTTGGGCTGTTGACGAACATATCTTAATTCAACTTTATCGAACTTAAAAATTAATATTTCATTTGAGTTAAAAAATTTTAAATTCTTTTTTTTATGCGAAATCCTATGGTTAAATATCATTATTATATTTTTTATTTAATATGTTCGAAAGAAATACTTTGATAATGCAGTGCAATATGATTTAGTTTAGTGTAATAGTAATTCAACATTAGTTTGGTTAGAACCAATGATCTGCACATAATATACAGTTATGTACATTATTTACGATCGTCTATGTTAACTAAATTCATTAATCTATTTGTTAATTTTCAAATATTAATAAATAAGTACTTATTAGGTATACCATATTATACGTATATGGTTATGAGTGATGGCAATCTTGAAAATTAAAATGTATACGAGTTAAAGCTAAGTACTTGATATAAGTAATTTGAAGTGGATTTTTTTACTTCATATATTTTTAAGTTTAGTATATAAATATAAATAAAAATAAATACATATATTTTTTTTTTAACAAATATTTTGACGTTTAATGGTTATATAATTCTTTATGATGAGTTTATATTTATTGGTAGAAACTAAGAGGATATTGAAAACATAAACTGCTAATTTTATTTAAAAAATATTTTATACTTTATCTATATTGTGTATTATAATTATTAAGTTAACTTTCTTAATCAAATTAATCAATAGGCTCAGCAATTTGAGACACACATAAACTTTTTTTAATTGTAATTGTTTTAAAATGATTAACAGATTCATCATACCTATTACTGGATTATCTTATCAATAAATATTTAAATATTCATTTTTTTAACAAAAGAAAAATATTTTATTGTAATGCAAAGAAAGAAATAAAATTTGAACATTTTATATAACATATAACAACTAACTAATGAGCTAAGACCCCCCATAATTTGGTATTATATTGTATTTTCGATACCTATATATATATATATTAATCGACATTTAACACTTTCATTTAAAGCCTATAATTTCATAAAGGTTTATGGTAATTTGTATTTAATAAGTTTTTTAAAAAAAATAGCTTAAAATGTAAATTTCGCAAACGTATATACGCATATAAGTACAGTTTTAACATAATATATTTACTTCATAAATAACTCATTGATGAATATGACCTACCCAACTTCAAGGCACAAATAATAATTCCACGTGGTGTATTAAAAAAAAAAAAACCACGTATTCTAATATAGCTGAGGCTCATTATTCATTGGTCAGGTGATAAATTACGATTCATAAAAATAAACACATTCCGAGTAGGTGGTTCGGTGATATTTCTCTGACGAGATTTTTCCCTCTTTCTACTTATGTATTTGGTATATACATTTCTCTCTTTATCATTATTTCTTTCTTTTATTTTTTTATTTTCAATGCTAATGCTAACATGTTAAATTTAAATATGAAATAAAAAATTCCATTGAATCAGACCTAGTCACGCGTTTGTAGGCTTATCATGTTGGTTATTGTTAGAACAGCTGAAGATTTCTTGCAAGGGTATCTGATTCTTATACTACCTACATATATTTTTATTTGATGAAATAACGAAAGTATTAAACATAGAGTAGGGTAGGTTGTATTAACATTTTTTTTTATCTTTAAACCATTTAATATATGATATTATAAATTTAATGAAGTATTCTATGGTTATTTTGTCATATAGGTACTTTGTGTTATTTAAAAATTAAAGATAGCCCAAAAACAAATTATAAATAGGTACAAACTAAATATTTTTATGCATAATGATAAAATGAAAAATATTATAGCTATTAGTATTATAGTTCATGGTAAGGTTAGGTAAAAACTGTGATAGTTATATAAAAGTTAATAAGCTATTTTTTGAAAATACAATTTACTATATTGTATGTTCATTTATAATCTTAGAGAATTTTGTATTGCAAACACAGAACATATTATTACTTTTGCGTGGTATTATACCCAAGAACATAACTAATTTAGTATTTAGTACACTATTATAATATATTAGATATTTTGATTACGGATTTACAATGCCTAGACTGTTAAGTTTTCATATCGCAAAGAGTATTCATACTGGGGAGCAGTACCTAAGATATATATGTTTTAATGGTAAAGATAATAATGGAATGCACTCAACTTGGTTTGTCTGAAAACATGAGCTGTAGTTATATTTACTAATAACTGTAAAATTTAAATTATTACTTTAAAAATCTAAAAACCCATTTTAATAGTAACTGTAAATATTTAAGATACGAGTACATAAAACTATACATGTATTGAATGCGCATGCATATAATTATTTTTATTAATATTATGCAATCGATCTTTAACTCAAGGCTTAAATAAAAAAAATATCCTCTTGGTTACATTAAAAGTTGTTTATTTTAGGAAACAAAATAAATAAATGTACATGGTTGTTTTAATGTAATTTATAAAGTTGTAGAATTTTTATTTATTATATTCTAATATTCAACGATTAAAATTATTGCATTTTTGGCTAATCGATGTTGATTAATTTTACTATTAGCATAAATAGTATAGCACATAAACTAAATTATTTAATTTATAATATTTTTTTTAATTATATAACTTGTACTCTTTAAGTAATATAATTTTAAATCAATTTATCATAGAAATATTTGAAAATTGAGTTGGGTATTATGGTTAATATGAATCATTAAAATATTAATATTAAATACTAAAATCGGTATCTTTATATAATTAACTAAAAGTTACAATAATATTGTACATAAATAAAAACTAGTAGGTGCAACTGGTAAAATAAATCAAGATCTCTATTTTAAGATTAGGATGTTAAGCATAATATTTTAGGTGGGGGGATCATTGTACTACCGATAAAAACGTATAACCGGAAGTTATGTATTTTATTTGTTTTTACACAAAATCTTGTTTAGAATTTTTTTTATCGCTTATCGATTTTTACATATTGCAATTTCGATTTGTTGTGGAGTGTAATTTAATTTTAAACGATAGTGCCTATTGATAAAATATTACAGTGATGGTATAAGCACAATTGAATAATGTGTTAGTGTGTATTTAGTGAAGAAATTATATTTTTCTTTTACTAAAACGTTTCAATGGGTTAGGAATGTTAGGATATTGTATACATTAACACTACCACGTGCATATACGCTCGATGTACACACGTTTTCTACCGAGTGATTATTTCACTACCAACAGGTCTTTTAAGGTACTTAAATCTTGTATAATATACAAGATTTAAAAAGCATACGATTTTAACATATTTTTAACATACAATCCGTTATTTAATAATTAGCTATACCAACGTATATGATTCTATATAATACCTAACAATATGCTTTATATATATATACGGATTATTATTTGAAAATCAAAAGTTAATACGAACCCATTTAGGAGAGTATGCACGAGACACGAGTCTTACAATTGTTTCAAAGTATTATAATATTATTTAATATGTGACGTTTAAATAATAGTAAAAAATATTTTACAATTCTTCCGAAGCCTTAAAGTTGACTTGGGAAAACAAAATAATTTTAATCCTAGACCCGAGTGTATCTATGTTTATGATCTTGCATTGCATGCATGTGTGAAAAAAATCATTAGACAACATACATGGAAACAAATTTAAACGGCAATTCACAATGTAGAAGTAATGGTGTTCAGAGATAGCGACAACCGCTCTGTATACTCTTTGTTTAGGTACATCGCTTATTATACGTACGCATCATTATTATAATTTTGTTGTACACAGTACACACACGGTGCGTAATAATTATTAAGCTATACATACACCATCATTGGTTACTGGTTTGGTTCGGTCTAATATACTCTAGTCGGACGCGCGTTAGTGGGGTGTAAAGACGGAAGGGGGCTCAGATGAACAGTCGCGCCCGTCATCGCCGCCAGTTCGCGCGCGCGTTCAGACGACTCGTTTATTCGTGTACAGCTGCCGCCGCCGCCGTCGAGGAACAACAACAATAATAATAAAATACACCATTATTATTATACCATTCAAAGCAACAGGTCCTCCGCCCCCGCGCGTACACGCATATACACGCACACCATAGACCCCGCCGACCCGTGAGTTTCGTAATAAACCGCTGCCACTTTTAACCATACTATAAAATAAACGGACATTACCGTGGTTTAAATCCGCAACTATGTCTTCTACGTGAAATTTTTGTGATTTTATTTTTCTCTGCCACCCACATTTTTTTATCGATCATGTTTTTCAAATTTATTAAGAATAACAATACAACAATAAAAACGGTTTCTATTGTTCGAGCCGCAAACACGTACCGCTGCACAATATAATTATCACTACATACCTACACCTATATTATATAATATAAACAAATATTATATTTTATTATACAAATAACCTACAATGGTCATCGATATTATAGCAAAATATTAAATATGTACGATCGATAGAGTGTCAACATTCTGAATTCTAAAGCTAGCCAATATTCATAATAGTATCCACTATTGTCAATATTATTATTAAAGTATTTTCTTGTATTGTTTTTCAGTTCATGTCGCCGAGTAATTATATTTACTCATTTAAATATGATGATTATTTTAAAAGAAAAACTACTAACTTTTTTGGAAAATATTGGTTTTACGTGTGATTTTAATATGTTTGTATTGCTTTTATTTGTTCGCCTTTATGTCAGTCAATTATCTCAATTATCAGTTATTGATTTTTAAATTACAACATAAAATAATGTTTTACTACAGTTATATGTATAAAATATATTGAATATTTAATTTCACGATGCTTAATGACTAATTGTTTTTCTTTTAATGAGTACTTAAAGTTTGGATGAGTATTTACCGTTTATACCTGTTATCATTCAGAAAATGTTGATTGGCACACTTATTAGTTATTTACATATTAGTAAATAGTACCTAATATTCATAAATCATAGACTATTTTACATTTGAAAGATTGGTAGGTCTTTTGCTGTGCGACAAACATGTACTTACTAAACGGTTTTATTCTTATATTTTCGCAAATATTTATCAATTATTAATTAATCGACGACGACGACGTCAAACCATATTTTTACATAGCATATGTTTATATATTATATGTTATATATATGATAAATGTCATATTTACGATGCATTACATGATATATTAATACATATAAGATAATTAATAAAATTTAATTAATAACCGTGCAATAATTTATTTCGTTTAGACTAAAATAGCTACAATGATGCATTAAAACTTGACAATCTTATTATTTTTAAACATGCCACATAATAAGCAGTAGATGTTTCGTGATCTTATGAAATAAGTGTTTTATACTTTGAAACATTTTAAAATGTTTATTGGTCATACGACGACATTAATAGTGTTGATTGCCCACTTCGCAGAAGAAATAAGGCGATTGTAATGGAATAATCCCGAATTTAGAAAATGTGACTAGCTATTAATGCAAGTTTCGAAACAATGACTATAATGCCTAATACATAATATATAAATTATTTTCTTCCACATTATATTAGCATACACCTTCTGTATAGTTGATATGGATCTGCATGTGTTTGTAGTGAATGTTCCATTCTCGTATATTTCTTTAATTATTTTTTTTGTTCAATTGTACCTATTGAATTTTATTTTTAATTATTCGAAACGGTAAACATTTTTTTCTCTTTCATCGTGGTGAATGACCTTAATCAGAAAAACTGTCATGCCAACTCAGCTCTTTGCAGTTTGTTCACTATCTACAATAGAATATTATTATAATATGCAAACGTATGCCAAAAATTCCGAAGTTAACTATATAATAATAACACCTCAAAGAATACAAGTTTCCGTTCCGGTTATCCTCTGTAAAAGGAATGACGTAATAACTGCGGGTCTCGATACATTTATAGGTTTATATAAACCATAAAATTGGATTTTTTTTTATGATATATAATCTAATATTATGATGTTAACAATATCATAGTATAATATTATTTAAACAATCTTTAAAAGTTTTAATTAAGATTTTTAAAATAGATTATGTATGTAGATTGTGGGACTATTGTCGTCACTATAGGTACCTAGCTAGTTTGATATTTATCAGCGCAACCCATTTGCGCCCGAACCCATTTATCGTAGCCCATTTGCGCCCCAAATCATAGCCCACATGCGCCCGATTCAGATTAGGTGAAAATCGTGTAACGTTGCCATTTATTGAGTATTTTGGCGTAATGGTGTGTAACTATAAAATCTAAAATAATATTTGATCGTTTCCCAAGCTAATCGAAACCGATATTAATTATTATTATTTAAATAATATTATTTTAATATTATTATAATTTAATTATTTTTTGCATTATTAACATTCTTATTATTGACTAATATATATTATTAATTTTAATTATTTTTGATGTAGGATTTTATATATTTAAACAATCTTAAACAATAACTGACAACTAATATGAATTATTTATTTTGGTTCTATATACATTTATTTTATGCATTTTTAATAATATTTAAAATTTATATATATATATATATATATAAGTATATTATTGTAATTGTATTTTTAATTATTTTGATTTTACGTAAAAATATTTCTATTTGAAATTTATAATTTAATGCAATATAAATAATATTTATATAGGTACCTTTATATATACATGCATACTGTGTAGTATTTAACATTATTTTTAAAATTATTACTTTTTATTAATTTTGATTATACGTAGGATTCTTAAATTTAAAAAAAACAACGGCAACGTTGCATGCAAAATGGGCGCATTTGGGCTATAAATCGGGGTGTTAAGTTTTTTATTTTGGGCGCAAATGTCCATAACCCTCGGGGCGTAAACGGGCTGCTCTTGGGCGCAAATGGGCTACTGCCATATTTATTATCTAATTGGTTTTATATACATTTAGTTAAATGTATACTATGTTGTATAATAATAATGTGACTAATATTATAATATTTATTTTATTTTATTTCTTAAATACAAAATTATGAATACCAAATATTGTATTACTACAAAATATATTTTGTTATAAAAGAATAAACAATAAATATACAACAAATCGATACAGAGTAAAAAAAAAATTCAATAGTTTTTTACGAAAATTAAAAATAATTTTTATTTATTCTTTTCTTTTTTGAGATTCCGAGTATACATTTAAAAAAAAAATTGACAGCATTCATCTAATTATTAGATATTAATTATTATATTAACTAAATTAACAGTTGAGCGCCACACATTTTTGACACCGACCTGTAAGGTTTTTCATTGAACACGTTATTTATATGATTGATATTATATAATGTTAAGCGTATAACTTATGTATGTTTAGGTATTGCCATGCATATTATAGCAGGTTGACTATAAATTATTATTTTTATGATACCGGAGGTATTTAGAAATAAACAATATATATTTGATTATGGTATACATAAAAAGGTCGTTACCGATATTGGGTATCGAAGTGGATATATTTTTAGTGCAGTTGCTCGAATATATACATAAGCGGCTTACTGCTTTATTAACCACTCAGAGTGCATTCTTCGGTTTTTAAGCTGAAAGTACTGTAAACCGTACATATACGTATATAGGCCGTTGATGACACTTTTAATAACATGTCTGTGCGGTTTAATGCCAATTGACAGTGCACATATAGGTAGTTTTTGCGACAATCGTTCCTGTAGAAAAAAAGTTGTCATATAAAATGAGTTGATAATTAATAATTATATACATTATACTTATATCATTTTTAAATAAATTAGAATATCAAATATACAAGTCAATTAATTTTATATTATCATATTATTATATTATATGTAATAATTGTTTACCTAATATTAGATGTACTTACTCAATTTATATTTATAACGAAAAATCTCTTTAATCATTAAACATTTATTTTTATTTTAGTAGAATTGAAAATTGAAATATTGATCCATATTATGATGGATTTTCCTTAATTTACTATACTATTCTATTATTCATTAAGTACCTGTGAGCTTCAATTATTCTAATTCTGATTTTGTAATTTATCTTATACAATAAAATGTATAGCGATTAAAATAATACTCAATAGTCAATAAGTTTTTAGTAAGTTTTTCAATAAGGTCTTGTGTTTAGATGAATTTATTATTTACATTTTAAGCGAGTAAATTTAAAGGAATTCTTCGTATATGCTTATAGCCTCATAAATTTACAAATTTGGTGGCTATAAGTAATAGAAAAAGTTCCACGTAGTAAATTAGTAATGTAATACCTAATATATTATTGAAATGTTTCCAATTTCTATGTCCCCTAGTGACCATGCTAATACTGGTTTCAATGATAAGAACTTGATGGTTCCACTTATAATTTGCATTTAAAACAATTTTGAATATCTACTATGAAATATCATGACGTGTCAATAATTTTAAATATGAAAATAGTAAATATTGAACAATGTGAAAGATGTTTTGATTTTATAATGTGATTTTGTCATTATTAACCACTACCGGTGCTCCAAAAAAAGGAAATATCAAAATTTGTCTCCATTAGTTAGATAAATAAATTTAAATGCTTAATATGTATATAATATTTATTAGGTTAATAAAAATTTAAAATAGTTTTAATTGTTTAATCGTAAAAATGAACAATAAATTAAGCTGGATAATATTTTGTTATTCGTTATAAAACAAATATGAACTCATTTTAGTAGAAATAATTCAATAAAATAAAATAACCTTAGAAGTATAAACTATATCAAACCATCTTCAGTTAACGATTTTACGATTAAATTCAAATATAATCAAACACTGATCAGTGACTTCAATGATGAGGTACACTCGAAACAACAACGACATAGCAGATTGACTTCCATGGTTTTTTCGTTGTATATTTCAGTATTCAATAATAATGATGGCGTTTAATATAATTATTGAAATTATTAATAATACAGCTATATCAATGAACCATCTAAAACAGTGACCTTGTTCTGTAAATGTGTGAAGGATGTCCACAACGTAATAATTTTTCATGGCATAAATATTTAACATAAATACTTGTCTTGGTTTTTAATTACATGATAAATACGTATTCAGTTGTACCTATAATTTGCAGCTTATTATAACTACCTATATAAACATTTTTATTTTTAATGATCAAAAACTTAAAATACTTTCAATGAATGATGGAATGGGCATTATTTAAAATGTACCGATTAATTATAATAACTTTTTTAACTAGTACGAATAAAGTACATGTATAATAATTATTAGTTTTTCTTATTTGTCAGATAGTCTTACATTTGGAGTTGGAGTACATATTATTATATAAACCAACAACCCAAATAACTCTTAAAACTTTTACCGTATCGTATTATTATCATTATTATTATTATTACGTAGATACAAAACAGCATTCAATGTACTAAGATATAAGTACTTCGATTACGGTCATAATTATGTCTGTTGAATCTCTCGGAAAACTAAAATTCAGCCATTTGAATGCAATGAGTTAATGATGCCACTTTTTATTTTAATGAGAAGAATTCGCACTTGTTTTGTTTTTATTTATACAAAAACTTTTTGCAGGACATAGAGTAAGCTGCATAATTCACACTGTACTTTTAATAAAGTTACTATGTTTGTGATAACGTTTTTAATTCGTCATAGTACCATACTCAGTCCATTTTGTGATTGCGGTCAATCTTATTTTATTGTTAGCTTTTGAGTTATTATTATTTTTTTACCTATTATTGAGGGTTTTAATCAGTACTAGTATAATATACAGCACCTACACTTGACCGTATATTTGAATTTATGACATACACTTTGAAGAATTTAACATGTCAAAAAGAATTGCTAGTCAATTAAAATCTCAATGAATATTTTATACGTTCATTAAACATTTAAGCCTATAACCATATAGTTTCCAAACACTTGTAGCGTATGACAATTTGTTATATGACGACTTATTTGAATCATATTACCAAATTAAAATAAATAAACCAAAAATCAAAATAGATTTATACATTTCAATTGTTTTAGAGTATAGAAATTTGACGATCAAACAATAAAACACGTATTTTTAAACCACTAAAAATATTTTTGGTACAATCATTAGAGAACGTGCTTTGTATAATGAGGCATCACTGAACTATTGTATTTTAAAAACTCGTTCGTTGAACTTCATACCAAGGATTATTTAACTGAATACATGAAATGACATTTTCTTAGAAGCTATACTTTTTATAATTTGTTATACTCGTATTTTTACAATGATTATTCTAGATACTGAATGGAGTGACAAACTATTGGTGTTATAATGACATTATTTTACTTTTAAAAATATAACTGGTATATTTTCGAGTAAATCTTGGATGATATAGATTTTAAAAGTTAATATGTTTAATTTTTATAAATAGAATTGTTTAAGTTAAAAAAAAATTAGTGAGTAGAAGTTATTTTTTTATTCAATAGCGTTAGTAAAAAAACCATACTATAATTTTTTATAGTGATCTGTTGAAATATTTAAGAAGTTAGATTACTTTAAAATATTCCAAATTATTATTCGTTATTTATGTTAACAACATATTTAAAATTTCAATGCAGGTAATATTCAAATAAAATAAACATTCAATGATCTGTCTAATTATAGTGAAATGCTTATAGATTTATTATTGTATTTTGTATAAATTATTAATCCTGTCTACTATAAAACTAAAATTTAAATTAAATATATATGTTTAAAGATAATAGATATTATATCCAAAAAAGTAAAAGTTAAATGTATTTACAAGTTGTAAGTTGTGAATAGGTTTTACAAAGCCATAATATTTTTTTCTTATATAGTATGTTCTTATTTAAAAAATATTTGATTTAATATACTAAAATTAATTTATTCCCATTTTTTTTAAGAAGAAAAAAATCTTTTATGTAAAAATACATATATAAGATTTAAATACATTTCTTATAGCTGGTAGTATTTCACTATTTGTTATCATTGAGTTCTATTGCTTATTTACTCGTATATTTATAATAAATGCACAGCTTAGAAACATTAAAAAATTAAAAAATAATATTTAATCATTGTTAAGTGTTTATAATAATAATAATATAATATACAAATCTAAATTTAAGTCTTTAGGTATAACACTAATGTATGTGTTAATTTTATCTAATTTTCGATGGATTTGTTATATGTAATACTTACTTATAGTTTTTGATAAAGTAGTAGGTGTATATTTTATAATTTTTGATTTTCTCTAAGATTATAATAGGTACACTTATTTTAGATTAATCACTGGCATATTTGTATAGGTACTTGAAAATTTATACTATTTATCCGAGTGTGACATCTTATATTATTAGTTTTATTTTATAATGTGACCTTTTACAGTAGTGAGTGTAATTTTGGGTGGTAAATTGTTTCTCCCAATTATAATATCAGGTCAACAAACATATTTATTACTTTTTGGCCTGTCGCATATAACGTAAACGTACAGTCGATTTATTTATTTTTATCACTTTTGATATAATATTATATTGAATTAATTTTATATTATGACATATTATGTTTACTTTTTATTTTAAAATTACAAAAAGTTTAGTTTTAACTTTTAATAATTGTGTGGTATAAAATCTTGATTATCTAAGTTTTATTTATATACCTAATTACAATTTATGCCTATACACGCCTTTAAATAGTAAATTATGTCCATCGGACGCTATAGGTATTTTTGATTATTTTTAACGCAATTCATATATTTTATTACATATTTTGACGCATGTTCATTCGTTATTCATTTATTTTTTTTACTACCCACTTACCTTTATAACCTTTGTGAACAATCGAAGTGTGTGATGTGACCGAACGCTTCCTGTGTACAGGAAGTAGACATTCCGACATTCTTTCTTGTTTATGTACATGTACTTACAATATATACGACGTATAGGTACATGTAATGTCATCAGCAATATATATATATAGTTTGGTGTATGGTGTGTCAAATCACAGCAGCAAGTCTTCTCACGAAATTCTGAAAACATAAATTTCTCATCAATTCACCCATCGTCCGCGCGTCAATATAATAGTACATATATATATATATATACACATTATACAACGAGCATCCGGCCTGCCATCCAGTACGATGACGGGAGGTTATTATATATAATATTATATATTTTCTTCGGTAACACTTTCACGTATTCCATTGATCGTGTCATCTCCGCGTGTCAGAACAACTCGTTTATTGGCTTATTAAACGGACTTTGTGCGGTGTTAAAATGCCGTCGGGTCGGCAAACTTGTAAATCACACCGCTGCAACAGCGGCAGCCGGTGTGTGTATACGAGACGGTGTTGCCTCTATACTCGATGGTGGATGGCGGGGGGAAAGGAAAATAAATAAATAAAAAAAAACCTACCACCGCTGTCAGCGTATAAGAGGGTAAATTTGTCCGAGTTTTCCGCGAGAAGATCCAATAACAGTGGTCGGCGGAGGTATAACTTGCAGGGGGTAGGCGCGTGACCATTTTTCCGACTAGACGCCGCCGGGAAAATATCGCCATAAACTTAGCAGCGCGTAACCCACATTATAACAACGCCCGAAAACGTTTCGACTGCACGCGCGATCGTCGTATAGTTGATCCCGTTCGAAACGACCAACAAACGTCATCGTTATTATTATGCATCGGTATACCTAATATAGGTCCCTGCGGAATATATGTGTGTTTAAAGTAATTTTTTTGTAATATATTTATAACCAAAGTACAATCATTGTGTGCGTGTCGGATACCTATGCAATATTTTACTCTGGAAATCAAATACAACTAGTCTTATTTCTGCGGGAAAGGCGAAAAAATCATGGGAAACGTTTACTTTGTTTAGTCTTAATAATTATCGTAGATTATATTATTTTAGTGTTTTTTAATAATTTATATCCAAGATATCTCAAATAATGTAATATATCTACTCGACAAGAATGTCGTGAGGTTTTTATTTCATAACGACGCGTGTACCAACTCGTTTGAGGATAGTTAAATTTTATCAATTAACATAATAACATCGTAAAGTGTTAGTGTTTATTATTAGTCCCAATATTTCATGATACAAGCTATTAAATATGTAATTACTAATTTGCAAAAATATAAAGGGTAAAACAAAAAATGAAATTCCTTTAAAAGTAGGATTTTAAGTAGGTACAATTAATATAATATATTGTACCACATATGTGTTGATTAAATTAAACTATATAATTTATTTATAAATACTGAATACTGGCTATAACTTCATAAATTATGCTAGCGATTTTGCAATCAAAAAAATAAAATATATTAACTATTCAACTAATCAAAATAAATATATTTTATTGATTTATGATTATTTTATGGTATTTACCATACATCATTTTATATACAGTTCAATACGCGATTTAGAAAAGATATTACCTTGAAGAAATTTAAAACATAATATAAAAAGTAGGAATATCAATATTAGCAATCATTATGTTTTTTTAGGGATTTCTATAATTTATTTTACTATTATTAATACGGTATGTTGAATTAATTTTGCAGAAAATATCATGTATATTATATAAGTATAATTAATTATTATAATATATTATTTTTATTGCCTCTCTTGTAAATCAATAATGATGTACTGTAAAATAATGTGGTAGGTTCTGCATATTTTAATTACTGTAAAAAAACTTACGAGAAACTATGTATTATATGATTATTTTCAAAGCTTTTTGGCTTATTAACATATCTATTATTTTTTTTTTAAATTCTTAGTTTATAAACAGCTCAGAAAGTCCAAAATATTTTGAAAATTATCCCAAGGTTTACATTTCTATCCAATAATTAAAAATTTTTGAATTAAAAAAAAAAACAACAATCTAAAACTAAATATACTTTAACTAATAATCTAAAACTAGTGTTACGCAAATATTACCATTCAACCCCTCCTATTATCTATTTATTAATTTGTCTATATTGTTTATTTATTTTTACTTTTGTTTCTCCTAATTCCACAGTACTACATAGATTGTCTTCCAGAAACTATTCTTAATATAAAAAAAATTCTTATAAAAAAAATCCATAACCTCACCCCTCCCCCCACCAAAAAAAAAAAAAATAATAATAATAGAAAAAAACAGCAATAAATACACATAATTGAAAAACCATGCATTCATTGCAGAGCTAAAATTTAAGACAAATAAATTATATACAAGAGTAATATCGATTTCAAAATAGTAATTTTGGATTAAAATGATATAGTAATATATACAATATACATATTATTTAGAAGTTATGCGATTTGTAATGATATACATGATATAAGGGTCACAAATATACATAACAATAATATGTATGCCTGGTGATAAAAAAAAAATGAATAAATAGAAAATGACGGTATTATCTTTGCAATGCATAAGATGTTGAGGTGGTGGCTGGGCGGAAACACAAAATATATTACAGGTATAAAACATCTGTATGATTTACGTGTAAATGGTCGTAAATAGCCCGAGGGCAATTTTTGTTTTTTTTCCGGTCCGGGGGACGGGGTGTGAAAAAAGGCCAAAGCATTAAACATGTATGAATTTGAGAGCAAGACGTGCCCCGGGTACCAGAGATGTGCGCCACTACCGCCGCCATCATGTTACACATTTATTTTGACTTAAGGACTTATGCGCTCGGACGACTTGTTAAACGCTTATTAGGCGCACGTGCTTCGGAGCGACAATGGCCCCATTTGCACCGTGTCTTTTTCGTTTCACGCTCGTTCACTCCTCTCTCTCTCGCTCTCTCTCTATCTCTCACTGCTTGAAATATCATACTCGCTGTGCCCCCCTTACCCGTTGTCGCAGCACACACGCGCACGTGGGTATAATAATATATTATGTTATTATACTGTTATCACTCTGATAAAAAAAAAATCAAAACGATGACGTAAGTCTTTTAAATAACTGTCGAATAAAATTACATTCGCTCGACTTCTTATAAACAAATTCGATTATTATATGGCTTTGTATGTATAGACAATAGACATGTTGTGCTGTCTTTGGTAATCGTATCCTAACCATGCTTGTTATGAGCATCGCCCATTATTTTCGCAAAAAAAAAAAAATTTAAAAATTAATTCTTTTTGGTATAACCCACCGCACCAAAATAAAAAAAGTTACTTTTTTTCTGACTGTCTGATTACGCCAATTTACTCGTGTGTACAGTGATTTTACATGGTAATAATAATTATAATAGTTATAATACAAATTTAACTAAAATTACCAATAAGTGTGAATATTTTCATGCTCACTTCAATGCACACCAAAAAAATGAATAAGTTAAAATATTATCAGATAAATAAATTGTTAGCCAATAGGCTATAATTTGAAAAAATGTGTGTAACTAAAATAGGTATTATATATAATGTTAAAAAAAAATAATATATTTAATTGATTATTATAACCATATACAACGTATGTAAATTTAACTAAAAAAAGGGAGATTGAATAAAATATAATGTTTTTATTTTGTCGCATATGAGCTAAACCCAAAATTAATTAATTTTTTTTTTAGCACAAATGAATAATTCCCCTTATTATCTATCATGGTTTATTATGAGATCTCAATCATATGTACGGTTATAATAAATATTATAATATATAATTTATACACATACTTTATAATATGTATACTATAATAAATGTCAACTGTTGTACTGCGGAGTCGCGGAGATTTATCGCGTGCCCATATAAACTGCATATACAAACAGATAAGAATATTTTAATTATCGTGACTTAATAAGTCTCATACCGTATGCATGCGTTTAATTACACTCAGATCGTATGCTCGTTTATGATTATGGTATCGAAATAACAATAAATCGTTATCTTACATGTTGTATAGGTAATTAATATATTTGATAATGTGTAATATTGTTTTATAAAAACATCATTGAGAATTTCTATTGTATTATATTAATTATTATAATCTATAGGTATAATATAACTAACATATGATCATTTCAACAGTAAATACTCATTACCTCGTACAATATGATTAACATAAAAAATTGTTATATACATTTTATTAGTTACAAAATAATAATACATATTTTTTAGCAATTTTATTCGTCTTAATTTTTTTTTAAGAATTCAACTCTTTTGAAAACAATTTACTTTTTATTATGAAGCAGAATAGTGTTCTGAAAATGTTTAAAAATATAAATCGAAATTTAAATGAGCATTTAATTATAATTAGTTACAATTTATAAGTATTAAAAGTTTAAATATAATTGGTGTTGTGCAGGACCGCTAAGACCAATATTTTCTTTTTCATTTTTAGCTGTGTCACTTAAATTTAAGATATATATTTTAAATGTTTATAAGTTATACATAATAAACTACTCGTAAAAATTTATATACAGCATCAAAATTCTGTATCAAAATATAAAATTAAAAAAATATTTTGTCATTCAAAGAAGTAGATGGGTAAAGAATTTTAAAAATGATAACTATTTAGAAACTTTTTATTAAAAAATATTGTTTGGTACTTTTGTAGTATATTTTAATTATATTTATTTTACAAAATATATTAAAACAAGGTTAATGAAAAATAATTAATGATGAATTTAATACTATATTGCCATATTGGATTATGGCCATTTTGTTATTTGAATTACATTATTTATTTTAGTGTTGTTTTACATCTTAGTAATATTGATTTCGTTATATTATACTATAATATACTTCTATGAATTTTATTTTTACCATTCCACAAAATAATTTATTTCGTTAGAATATTTGTACCACATGTTATACAACCTCTTGATTATTTTTATTTCGTTTTTAAAAAGAATTTTTTTTCTGATTTTTCTCATTCATCTGAGGTGGGTATTTGTTTTACTATATGAAGTGATCCATTTAACATGAGATATTTTTATATCAGAAAATATATTTTTGAAAAAAATTATGTATTTTATTGGTTTTTGTTACTATCTTTTTTTTACCCTTATAAACGAAAATATTCATTTTTAATTTTATATTTCTAAACGGAATATTATTTTGAGTAGTTTTAAAAATAAAAATAGTAAAAAAAATTTTTTTTAGAAAATTAATATTTTTAATGTTCTAAAATATTTTTTCATGTGTCATCCGATATTATTAATTTATCGTTTTTTTAGTGTTTCGTTTTCGATGACCAATGTATATGTGTATATATTTTATAGTTATATATTTTATCGCTATTTAAGTATATATAATATATATATATGTATATATTATATATACTATAATTTATAACTATTACTTATAATAACTATAGGTATCTATCAAAATATTGTTGAAAGTTAAATTTATTAGGCTAATATTATTTTATTTACTTTATTTATTCTTGTGATCATTGACTTTAAAAGTAAATTATCAACATTTGCATCTATATGATTTAGTTATGTAGTTACCTATCTAAATCCAAATGTTTGTCAATGGCATCACTAAAGTCATCATCGTTTAGGGTGAAGTGGTACTAAACGTCGTGATAATTTTTTTTTTTTTAGATATTATAAATGCTTAATATGTTAATATCTCATAAATTCTTAATTCGGTACTTCAATGTTAACTCGTTTATACCAGCTAGTTGTAATAATTGTATTTATAATATGTAGGTAGGTACTGTATAACTTAGGTACTTACTTCTTAAATGTAATAAATATATGTATCAGTTACAAATAAAATACAATAAAATAATTTTATTTATTTCGTTATTAAATTAAAAAAAATTATGATATAAACAAAATTTTGATGGAATAAAACATTCAATTCTGCAGAAAGTTGTCTATTTGGATAAAAAAAATGATGACTAGTCTGTCGGTTTTTGATGTTAACATTTAAATTTTAACTTATGCCAAAATTGTTGTAAATACAACAACATATTTTCTTGTTTGTGTTTATATGAATAACCCGTCAATAATACCATTGCCAAAATAATAGTTTTCAATAAAAGTGAGCATATTTTACTATGTGTATTATGTTTTTTATTTAGAGTTTTAAGCTATGATTGATGGTTATATAGCTAGTAAGATTTTTTTTTAATATTAGTCGGGTTAATGTCGGTATGATATTCATTTTTAGACAACTTATGTAAAACCATTGTGTATATCTTCTCTTATTTGTAAAACATGTGCGAGAATAAAGCGGCCAGTCACATATTGTCGTTTATACACATTAAATATGTTTACGTCAGAATCAGCTTTAAGCTCGTAATGAATTATATTTCTCGTAAATATTTTTGATTAGACTAGTTAATTTAAAAGCGAGGTTCAAATATATGTTACCTATCCATTAGATATTTTTTGGTATTACATTAATAATATTCTAACATCATTAATCGATATAATATTTATATGAGTATATATTTATTATTTTAACCTACTTATACAATTATTCTTATTAATTTTTTCATTTTTATTTGAAATATCTTGCACATCATTTAATTAAAATATATTAATTTTAATAGTTAATAAGATAATGATTTTGAAATGAAAAATGTGTACAGTATTTTGTTAAATATAGACAATAACTAATAATTCCAATAGTATAACACCTCTCTGTTTAGTATATTTTCTTATTAAAAAAAAAAAAAAAAATTGCACATCACGCATTATTATATGATCCACAATGCGAAAATATAGTAATTTTTCACGATTAAATATTTTATTCATAAATTGTTATTATACTATCCGCATAGCGTATCGATCCCGCGATATGTATATCAATATTATTGTTTGTATATACAACAGAAAGACTTATTAATTTGAATTAATATAAAAATAACAATAATAACGTAATATTTAAGGTATGATTATTGATTATATACGACTATACGAATATATTATATTGTTGAAAAATATTTATTAATTACATAGAAAAAAATAATTTTAGAATTGTTACAGGTAAATAATATATACTTATACCTTATATCTTTACAATATCAATACTATCTATAATAAATATGGATATTAGATAAATATAGTGTCTTAGTATTTCCGCCCCATATACTGTATTTACCACATGGGTAGGTATGCGTATGATGTTCTCTTATCCACCGCCGCCACAGACTGCACGATGCCTCGCCCCACCGTTTACATAATCCGCGGTCCCCGGATCGTTTGACACAGTTTCAGTGGTTTATTATAACTCGCGTCGCCACTGTAATAATAATAAATGTATTTTATTATTATTAAACACATCTGGCTGAGACGGCGTCGGCAGCGGCTACAGCAATGGCGCAGTATATGACTTGGGCTCGATTTTCAGAAAGTCGATGATCACGATGTCAGACTTTGACGTGCCCGTCGTTCAGAGTGGCCTGGGTGCGCACGTATCATAATATAATATAATGGCGACCACGCTGGATTTCCTCCAAAATACGATGTTTATACTTTGTCGTGCCGCACCGTAACCACACTGTAAACACGAGTTATACACGACTGTATTGCTATATTATAAATAATATTTGTATACATTATTCATACACCATACACGTATGGGTGAACTGAATCAATTGCCCTCCTCTCCTCTTCACGGAAAATAAACTCAAGTATGATAAATTAGTTTAGTATTTAATTAATCAATTGACGATTTCCGAAGAAAATTTTTACTTATTTACGCAGAACAGTTCTAAATTTATAGTATGTATAATCAAATAATCTAACTAGCTGATTTTACATACGTGAACAATTCAATACCCTCGGATTTAGCCTTTCTTAAACTCTGTTAAATAATATAAACTCTACAGATTTTTAACGAAATTATTTTAGATGTTTTGACAAAGTCTATGATTATATCCAATCATAATTCATATTTTTTAATATTAAAGAAGCAGTTAATAATATAATAGAAGCAGCAATTTATGAAAATTAGAGTTTTACATAAATCAACTATAAATTATTCAATACTTATTTGTTGAAAAGTAAAAAGTAAATACTAAAAAGTAGCTTATGGGCTATGACATTATGGAATTGCTGAATTTATTGATGTAAATTGTTTTGAAACCATGGATTACATAAGATTCATCCGTTTTAGGCCTCTTATTTCTTATTAATAAATATTATATTTATTAATTATAACTGATCCCGTACGGCGTTTTCCGTGATAGATCAAATAATGATAATGAATTTATCCTGTCTTATTATACTCCGTTAAATGTAAATTGCACATATTTTTACATATTCAACTATAATTTTTTACCAAATATAAAAACATAAAATACTGGCCTAGAATTATATCTCATTATAATAACTGTTTTATTTTTTGTAACACTTGCAATGGCAGCCTTATACAAACAAAAAATACTTGTTTTTCGTGAGTCAAAAAAACCTATAGAGCTCCTCTTTAAAATTCAAAAACTTGACATCAAAGTATAAATTTATTTATATACTAAATTTCAGAACCAAAAATGTGGTAGACTTGGCTGTAGATTGTTTACACACACACACACACACACACACACACACACACACACACACACACACACACACAAATATTGTATTTTCATTAATATAGATACAACAATAATTAGTACACACAATCTATCTTATCTAATTAAATGAAATCAATACACAATACAAATACACCCATGTAGTACACCTGTTTTTTGGTAATAACGGGTATCTTGATGCAAAATCAGCGATTCATTAGATTTTGATTCGTTTTTTCTTTTCGTGTACGATAATGTTGCCGCGTAATACGATACGTTGAGTTCTTTGTAGAATATTATGTGTGCAGCGCGCTAGTTTATATTATTAATGTATTATGGTAAAGGTGGGAAGGGCTCAGCGCTCAGGAACATATTATTATACCAGCTACAAAATATGTGATGCGTTGCGATCCAATACTGTATAATATTGACATTATTTGATCAGTCGAAATTATTACGATCGACAACAAGCTATTACTGTCATGATTATTTTGATGTTTTTATAGATACCAAAACGACATATTTCAATTTTTAATTATTCAATATTCGATATTATGTCATTTGTTATAATATTTTATAGTTTTGGACATTTGTTATAATATGTAGTGATTTAACAGCTCGTATTAAGTATCGCGACAAAATGAAGTTATTTATTAAATGTGTTCTCTATGTATGCACGTTGTAGTTTTTATAAACGTTTTAAAGGGGAAGAGGTTATTTATAATTTTGAAATATACATGTATGATAATCTATATATGTATCATAATATAAGAAATTGTATGGGCTAGAAATGTATAATATATTTTAATAGATACTGAGAAAAGAATGTGGCCTTGCTTCGACAATATCGCATTATACTTGAATAATTCTACCAATATTTCGAGTTATATGTTATATGTATAGGTGGTACAGGGTACAACCAATTTTATGTCTTTATAAATTTTATTTTATTAGCCAGAGTGCAAACAAAACACTTTTAGATAATAAATTATTAAGGTACAGCTCTTTTCCAATTTTTTTTATAACACACAGCTAAAATATTTTGTCGGTGCAGCTATATAATGAAGTGTAATTGTGAATGTTAGATATGAACGTTCTTATCGATTGATGTAGCCGGCCTTTATTAGAGTAAGTAAGAAAATTAATGCAAACAATTTTAAATTCTATTATATATATATATACTCGTATATATATATATATATTTTAACATTTAATAAAACATAACGAGGGAACGTAATACCTATTAAATAAAAACCACACAATTGTATTAGTGACACGTAAACACCACTCGTTTAACACAACTATAATAATTCACATTGGTGATAGACATATATAAGGTTAGGTAGTTTATTATATCGTACAATAAAGATTATCATTTGGCATTGGTATAACATATATAATATATTAATATGTACCTACTACTTCAATTTTCGTAAGAGCAGCTGATGTGGTTTGAAATTATGTATTGCTTTTGTTTTTTGTGTATCTTGGGAATTTATTAAACGATGGAGGTATAAAATATTAAATAAGCAATAAAAACGTGTTGAATACTTGAGCAATAATTAATCTCGACCGTTGCGCAATTACAATGATACGATGTATATAACTAGTTATACAAGTAGGAAGAACGTGCAGGAAAATAACGCCATCGTTTTCGCATGTCATTCATTTATAATATATATCATACCCGCCCGCATACACTACAATATATGTATACGAACTTAATATGAGTCATACGTGTTGTATCATCTAACCTACAACTACATAAAAAAATATACTTCAGTGCATTTTAATATTTTTTAATTTTAATTTTTTTTTATAGCATAATAACAATGTCTATTAAAGAATACTGTGGATATATATTATTGTATGTACTTACTGACAATTTGTATCAATTAACAGTTAACACACACTATACAACATAACCCTATTCAGGGATGATTTTTCAGATTCAAGACCCTATCCCTCTAAAAAAAACCATTATTAATTATTCTTATAGTGCTTAAAGTTTAATAACTCAGAAATAATGGGTTCGATTTTCGGTTTATAGGCATCGACATTTTTAGTCAAATAATCTGCTTGATAATTTATAGTAAAATAGTTTTCATTTGAAAAATCTTGTATTGTCAAATGAAACTCTTTAAATGGTATACAAATGTAATGCTGAGTTCCACGAACGATCACTAAACATTTAATTTACTAATAATGCGCTAATAATCCTTTAAACATTATATGGTTTAGTGGCCCATGATTGGTAGGTATATTCAATTTTATTAAAGCATTAGATTTATTATTTTTTAATATGTAAGCTATTTGAAAATATTATATACAAATAAACTTAGAAAAATCATAATTTAAATAATTTTGTTACGTATTAATGTATAAGAGGAAAGTAAGCATATTTGGTGAATCACTCTGTATATATCATGTTTGTATAATACTTGTGTACATAGCAATGGATGTTTACGACTTTTTTTCGGTTATCATTCCTATCCTATCAATTATATGACGTGAAATATATTTTTGAAGACTTTTCTCATCGTGCTCTACAAGCGTGTAATATTTTTTATTACGTATCTACCTATTCTCCCGTTGGACTGTATGTAAATTCCCCATTTCATTATTATTACCGACGCTAATATATTAGAACCAATGTCTTCTAGTTCACACGCAGACTTTCTAGAAATCTAATAATTTTACGGTCTCGCCTAGCAATTTAAATATTTGTAAAAACATTGCCATGTTTTTTATTTTTATATAATTATATTTTATTTGAATACGTATCTCTAACACATTAAACGTATTGACAAACCTTTAACTAACATACCTAAATAATTTTATATATGAAATAAATTGGTATATTATAGGTATTGATGGTAGGTATATGATAATTAAATATAATATACTCAGAAATTTTGGTAAAATAATGTCAAAGGTAATAATATTTGTATCATGATACTATAAATAGTTAGAATCGGCAATTTAAATACATTGAAATTTCGTTGTTTTTTAATCATAATAATTTATTGTTATAATTTTAAAATTATCTATACGAGGTGATATATTTCACGAATCACGATATACGCATTTTTGTCTATTGGCCATTTTTAAAAATAGTTTTAATTTTATATATAGTTATATTGAAAGACTACATTTTCACACTAAATTACTAAGTATTTTAAAATATTGCTAATTTAATCTCTTATTTTTTATTTATGACATTTATTTTTGGGTTTATTTTAAAATGTATAGTTTAAAACTGATTTAAATACGGGTTGATCTTTTATCATAAAACACTCATTATTTCAAAAAGTATTCGTGTTTTTAAAAATATTTTTTTACTTGGTTTCAAGTTGTTAAAAAAATAACGTTTTTATTAAAAAAATTATATTTTTAAATATTTTTTATCCTTATATTTTTTAAGTTTTTATTTTTTTGAATGAAAACATAGAGTTTTAATTTCATATTCAAAGCAGAATAATTTTCTGAGTATTTTGATACATAAAATTCGAATTTAGGGCCAGTAGTTTATGAGTTGTACTTATTTAAAGTTTAGACCAGCGGAGTAGTGGACAAACATTTTGCGGGGTAACCCCGTCACTCCACTCCGCCCATCTAAACTTTAAATACTTAAATACTCTTTGATGGATTTATCTATATCAAATGTCCAAATATTAAATACCTGTAAATTATATTTGATACAACTAAAAATTTAACTACATTTTTAAATTATTTATTTTTTCAAGAACATTTAATACGTGTAAATGTGCTTGCATAATATTGTAGGTAAGAACAATTCTCTTATTATCAAATATGTGATAAAAATTAATTTATAAACATATAGTTGTATGCATATTTATATTTTAAAATGACCTCATGTATAACGTAAGTAGGTAATACACCCCTTATATGGAACTTTTATAATTTGAATAATTTTTATTTCGACACATAACGTATATCAACTGTCTACTACTTAAACAGTTTATTTTATGTGCCTATTGCATGCCATTTTAAATATAAAAGACAATGACCTTAAACTATTAAAATATTATTTAAGTATGCGTAATGTTTCAATCGTTATTTTATGACTTGATATAACAAGCATTTGTTTGACAAATGCTCGTTATGGATGGGATATTGTTTTTATGTATTTACTCTGACAAAACATTAAGTTTACTTTTTTGACTACCTTATTTATTATAAAGCCAATATATTATACATTATACATATAAAATTATGTATATTATTGATTTACTAGGAGATTTTCTAACTAGAATCAATTACTATTTGCTTGTTTTAAGTTCGAATGAAAATATTTCTGTGTAAATAATCTGAACCCGATATTAATATTGTTTAATAACTTTAATGTAATGAATAATGATTTTTGTAATTAAAATTATAAAAATTACGAGAAAAACATATGGAGTTATTTTGTTTTAATTTCGATTAGAATTAGGGGTATGGGTAATATTTTGTTAGTTATTAATGTTATTATGATTATTATTTTAGTAAAAGAAACTATGAAAATAGAAAAATATACAAGACTAATTATTTTATCTTATTTTAACCGGTCACTATGTGCTTGATTGGCTAGTCGAGCATCATATTGTGACAGCACTACATTTTATGACACCGCTTTTTATAACCCTAAGATTCGAATTTACGTTGTGCTCTTTGTATGTTGCATGTATTTGTCTGTCGTAAATTTATAAATAAACAGAATAAAATCGTCCTAAAAATTATTTTTAAATATTGCCTTTTTCAATAGTACTTTTTTTTTTTTTGTATAAAATACTAATTTATCGTTAATGGTCACACGGCACACACGAATAGTTTTATTAACTGATGGTATTTTGTGAAGGCAATGAATACAATTTTTAAATAATCCATCGTTTTAACTTTTTATTTTTAGAAAATTTTACATTAAATAATATCCCTTAAAATGGCGATACATTAATTAAAATGTATAAGTAATTATTACAGAATACTACAATTTTGCATTGAATAAAATAAATCTTTACAATTTATTTATTATCATTTTTAATATCGTCACAACTTCATAAAATACCCAAAATGACTAAATGCTTAATCAGGTGTGGGTACAACAATAAAAATTCATTAATAACTTATTGTAAGTTGTATCGTCATATAGTACAAAAAAAATCCATCTTAATTTATTAGAATTTTTTTATTATTCTCGGTAAGATATCTGAAAAACATAATTGGCTATATTTGTGTTCTTCATTACAGTTAATTAGTCAAAATTATTAACTTTGTAAAATGATTAAATGGCGCCTCGTAGACGCTTGCGTCATGTCATCATAGTCATATATTTATATAGGGTGTTAACATAACGTAAGCTACATTTTTAAAAATGCCCAAAATTAATATTTATTTTTATTTATTTATGTAAACGTCCAGAGAGGGATTAGGCTTTAATGGCTAGATGGCTAGAATCTAGGTACTAAACACAGAATTTAAGTAGAAATAAATTTAAACACTAATCTTAACGAGACCTAGTAAATATATTACTACCTATACAAAGATAATTAATGTATTTAGTTTATTTTTCAGTTTTCCTGTTACTCATAATAAAAATACACCCAAACATAATTATTTAATAAAAACGTATAGAATATTTGTTGTTCTGTCCCTGAAATATTTTAATTAAATGAGTACATTATGGGGTTAGTAATTTTGTAAATACATTTTGATGAGGGAAGTACTAAGTAGACATCATTTGAGTTAGATCATCCCAAATAGGATCAATTATCTTATTGGTTGGTTCTATTTTATTATAAAGATTTTAGAATAGTTCGACGTCCAAAATTTGATCTTGTCATTTTAGGAAATTATAAGGTTCTATAATCAAAAACATTTCCTCTATTAGGTTCTATAAAATGAATAATTTTTTTTCTAATATGAAATTTGGTTATTATTTATTAATATGCCATATATAATGTTATACAGTGTGATTCATCAAGCATGGCGCATGATCATCCCTTTTTTATTCTTCATAATATATTTTATTTTAATTCTGAATTTTGGAATTATTAAGATTTGTATACCATATAAAAGTGGTTTATGGTGATGTAAACTTCATTTTTATATTTTTCGTTTTTTATAACTCAAGTACAATTTTTTCTACTTACGATTTTAGACACAAATATTAAAACAGAAATTAAATCAAACGCCTAACAACTTACTGTAAAAATAGGTGGTTCTCATTAGAAACAAAATATGTATTTAAAAATATGGTATTCTTAAAATATACAAAAATAAACATTTTATTAAATTTATTATCAAAGGAAAAAATGAAGGTACGCTTATTGGTAAATTACTTAATAGACTGTATAATGTAATGTTTAATAATATTATAAAATATTATTTATTATTTTATTTTGTTATTGAATTATGAACAATTTGTATGATAAGAAGTTTAATGAATAATTACCTACAAAAATTGAATACCCCACTGTATATTTTAAACACATAACTTAAATTGACATTAACAAGTATGTTACGATTGTATTATAAATAAGTAGGACTGAGTATGAAGTTCCCTTAAGAAACCACAAACACGATTAAAGCAAATTGATTTTATGCTTTAATTCAAAATAATGTTCTAATTTTTTTTTATTTCATAAATTTTGAATAAACGAATTTGTAATATTAATTTGAAAAAAGTTTTATAATACAACATAATTTTGCATCTTTTATCTTATTACTTTTAATCTGAAAAAAATATTTCTTTATAATTGTATAGAAAATTATCACTTTGATAATTAAAATATTTGTGAGATATAATAATACTATATAATATTAATATATATAAACTATAATATATATGAAATCTAGTTAACACATAAATATTTCAAAATAAAAAATTTGAATTTTAGTCTTTAGTATAAAAAACTAAAATATTTTAAAAGTTTAAAAATAATACAAAATAAAATTTCTAATCAAATTATAAAATATACATGAAAATATATGTAACTAAACGAGCTTTGGAAAATAATGCAAGTTCATTAAAATCTCAGCCCAATATATTTATAATATTAGAAACTTTTATAGATAGCACCACATATTAGTTATATATAGGTTATCTCAACTTATCTGTAATGGCGTAACAACTAGCTGTTATATATTATTGTCGAGTGAGCACATGATGCATCTATTATAATAAGGGATCTTAGAAACCTAATATTAGCTGTAGCTATAACTAATATTGAAAACGTGTCTTGAATGTTTTATTTCGTACTACACTCCTATATCTGCATTATTTTAATATAATAATTTAGGTCACATATTTCATAAGATACGATTATTTAAAATTATTTTCGTTCTTCGCCTATTGAAAATACAAATAAGAAATGTATAAACTGCGGTAATAACTTTACTGTACCGTTGATACACCCCGTGTATCAATTGTATTTTACGCTGAACAAAATGATTAATTGTTATTGGTTTTTTTATTTGATAAAAAAAATTGTACTTTATTAGGATCAATTATTCGGCGTATGATCGAATGTATTCCACGTGGCCGCATCATTGACTTTGTTCATTAAAAATTGATGTTTGAGTATAGTATTTTAATTTTTTAAAGATACAAATTTGTATGAGAACGGTTTTAATTTAATATGTGTAATTAATGAATATAGACTATTAGACTAAATATAAATGCATAAATATTGAAAGAGAAAGATATATATGTTATAGGTTCTATTATGATTAATGAGTTTGTAAATGAACTGTATCCATCTAAGACCCACATAGTAATATTCTTTAAGTAGGCGTCAAAATTCGCCACATATATTGTACTATTTAATCGTTAATTTTTCAAATACATTATAATGTTTAATAAATACAAGCTTAAAAACAAATAACTCATAATTCGCTCGAGCACTTTTTTTTTATAATTATGAATGTACATAATGTAAATGCAATAATAATTATAATTAGTAATAATCTTACCATTAATAATGCATAACAGAATTCATACTCATGATGTTTTCAATATTACGAACTCAACAAATTCGAGGTGGTATGATACGTAGTCAACATGCCTAAAAATTATTTTTATCGAAGTTTTTTTTTTATCATACAGAATTTATGTAAGAACGTATTATATTAATGTATCTATAGAAGTTAGAATTTCAAAATGATTGCCAATTTGGTGTTCTGTTGTTAATCAAATATAATATTCATAATATGTGAATTTTTTTTTTTAATAGTTTGGTTAGAAATTAAAAAAAAAATGATATTACTTTATACTTTTACCACTTGAAAAAAATATTCCATTTTAATAATTGTGTAATTTGATTTATCTGATCGTCTATAAATATCACCTTGGCTCTGGTAATAATTATACTTTATTACTTAAGATTTAACAAATAACTCATCCAATTATATAATTATATAATATTAAACATCTTATATGAAACCAATATTAATTTATATACCTACATTTTATTTTATTATACCTACTATAAATTAAGTATGTTGAAGGAAAATGTATGAAGTGGAGTTACTACATTCATAAACAGTCGAATATAATATAGATCAAAGTAATTTATATAATTATTTAAAGAAATTTTATGTTAGTATCGATTAAAACTATGCATCAATTATATCTACAATTTTTCTTAATAGGAGAGTTTTTGTTACATTAGATATATCTATATATATCTATATTATTATTATATCAAACATCAATAATTATACTTAAAATTTTATCTAGGATCATCTTATTAACCGCAAAACTATGCCTATTTAATTATAATAAGTAATGAATAGTTAGTAATGATAATTAATAATTCATTACATTAAATTGTATATAAATACCTTATTCAAAATTTAAATTACCTTCTACAATCTCCGTAAATATATATCTAAATATATTAATTAATTATTATTAATAATATTAAATACAGTCTTACAATCAAACTAGAAATCTTATTTAGTTATTTAAATTTACTTTCCGAGTACAAATATTTAGAAATTCAAACAATTTTGGGACATGTAGTGAAACTTTTCAGTTATCCCGTTGGAAAAATAATTTTATATTTTTTTCTTCAAATAACGACGAAGTCATTTTGTGGTTTAATTATTTTAAATTATTATTCATAGGTAACTATTACAATAAAAAAGTTATAGAATTTTTAGTGTATAAAATAAAATAAAAATATTATTTTATATGTAATAGTATTCCATTAAACGTAAATTTCATCGTAAATTCATTATTTCAAAAATGTTCTTAAAAATATTTTTTTCAGTTGATAAATTTTAATTTGTTAAAAACAACATTATTAAATATTTTCGGAATACCTACTTTAAAATATAATAATCGAAATTCGTGCGAGTATAGTTATGAGTTATAACTTAATAAGCATTTAAAGTTTTGATTAACAGAATGAGTGGTACATACAATGGTAACCTGCAAAATATTCGTTCACTACTCTTTTCGTTTAATATTTAATTATATATATAATTAATAAATTACTTTTCCGAAATTGAATTGTTATAGGTCGAGATATTACAAATTATAAATACCTACTGCTTTGAAATGTAAAAATTAAAAAAAAATAAAAATCTTAAAGAATAGAAAAAATATTGTTTTATAATTACTTAAATTTATCTAAAAGAAATATTTTTAAAAATGTCATTATTTACTAAAAAAACGAGTGCCTTACGTTAAATGTATCACCTTGTAAAGATACTAACATTGAGAGAATGAGCGCATATTTTATCTCTGTCTTACAAAAATACAATAGATTGATCTATTATCAAATTCGAAGTCAAAATATTTTTTATTTTTTTTACCAAGTTGTTTCATTATTTTAATTTTAAAATAGTTTATAATTATTTTAAAATTTTAATATTTAAAATGATTATATTAAAATTAAAACGCGATAAGCCAACGAAAGATCATAAATAATACACTTAAACTTAATTTTGATGATTGGTCAATTTATTATGATACTAAAAGTAACAATACAAAATGGAATCTGTTGAACTAAAATTTTTACCATGCTATATGCAAGAATGAGACTAAGACGGAGACAATATAATATGATGTGGGTGTGACTTCCTCTTAAGCTTCAACACTTTTTACTTTAAGTTTATATACTACCTATTTAGATATCTACTCTGTTAAATTGAATTTATTTTTACAATAATTGAAAAAAAATATTAATGAATTATTTTTATTATTATAATATCATATTGTAAAAATTGTACACGATAAAAAAAAATAGTTAAATTCATGACTATTTATTTATTTATATAGACTTATTGAAAAGTTATATAATATGATTTATAAATAATTATATTATTTACCTAATTAATTTTAAATATTTTAAAATGTTTTTTTTTTTTTTTAACATTTATTTGAATATATACAATCTGTAATAATGGTTACAATAAGCATATGGGCTGAAATTACAATTGTTGTGAATGGGTGAGGTGAGTAGCAACCCAGCGGTAACACTCGACTATTTTAAAATGTAAAATAAAATGATACATAGTATTGTAATACAAAGTTATTATAATTTTATTCTAGTTAATAAACTTGAATACTTAATACTTATGTTAATTGTATTTTATTTTTAAAGGTTTAATAATTTCTTCTAAAACTGTATAAGTTAGCGCAATCTAGTGGCAGTAGAGATTTTGAAAGGTGCTTTTTTTTCCTACTAGAGTGTTCTTGTACATTTAAAGGTCATTTTTTTAGTACATTTATTATGATTTCGAAATCACTATTTGTACAAGATTAGTACTTATTTTTATAAAACAAATCATTAAATGATTTATGGAAATATAAGTTTTACTTGTAAAATATAAAAACATCTTAGTTCTTTAATTTATACAATAAAACTTTTTACAATAATTTCTGAAATAATATTTATTCTAGTAATTTAGTATTTATAATATTCATGCAGTATTATAAAATTGTATTGATATATTTACCAAGTACGGCAATTATTATAACTGATAAACCGTGATACTAAGAAATTAATTTAGAAGTAATATATTCATCTTATGATTATAAATTATAATAATGCTTTTTAATAATCTCATTTCGTTTTAAACATATGCGATTACAAAATTAACTTTAATTTCTATATATGTACTAATTAGCATAAAATAAATAATATTACAAATACATTTTATTGACGACCTAAAAATGATTACTGCAAATTTCCAAAGAATTATTGAAACTGTAAGGTGTAACGAACATAATTAATTTTTATATATAAATATGTTCATTTGATTTTACAGACGGATAATGATTTGGTGTTTGAGGATGATCGAACATCAAGTAACATTTTGGATGGTTTAAACCCACCTAATCAACCGGCATCCAGATTGCTAAGCTTTGTACATGGTTCAGTGAAGCGGATTAAACGATCGTTTTGGTCAATTTTAGGAGAAGAAGAAACAACTGAAAAAACTTCTACTGAATCTTTATCATCATCTAGTGTTGATACCAATATATTATCAAGGTAAAAAAATAATAAGTGCATGGTTATAATGATTATATTAATTATTATTATTTATGCTACCATAATCATAATGTAACTATAATTAATAAATATTATTACGAGTTACAATAATAACTACTTATATACTTGTGAATTATAATATACGATTTATCTATGTTTATTTTATACATTATGGAGTTAATTATATTATTTTTAATAATAGAATTAACTATCGATTTCTCAATGAGAATAATTGTTGTTGTTGTTATAATTTATAATATTATTATTTTATTACTTTTTAAAATAATACTTTTCAATGATTTATTTTTAAAATATTTTGGTATTATACCTACTATTTATTCACTTTATTTCAGCAATAGTCATTATTTTATATTTTCTGATTCATTCATACTAGTTAAATAATCATAAATATAAAAAAAAGCGTGAATAGAGAGAAAAATAGTCTATTAAATGATATTTAGTGAATTTAATAAACATATAATAAAATATTTAAAGTTTTTAAAGAATCAGTATGGACATTTCTTTAATATTTTTCGGTTAAAAATAAATTAATGTTTCATACATTTCATTAGACTAAAAAAAACAATTTATATAAACTAGTTAAAGTAATTGCAACTATTCTAAGTACCATAGTTGGAAAGAACATTTCCAGTCCTCAAAATAATAAAAACATATTATAGGTTTATTCATGGTTAAGATAGGCTAACTTGTATCAAAATAATATCATTTGAAAAATATATATTAGAAGATTTAAAAATGAGCCCTAAATTTTACGATAAAATTATAGAAAAGTTTGTTGAAAAAGGAAGAATAAGAATAATTGACTTATTTATAAATTTAAAAAATGTGAAGATAATTTATTTTGATCAAACGAGTTAGTCAGCTGTTAATTAAAATTATTAAAGTACTGTATAAAGTATTAAATTACAGTCTTGTTAATAAATAAATACAAATTTGTATATTATTTATTAATAATAAATTAAATAGAACATTAATATATTATGATAAATTAGCATTCTCATACATCGGAGTCAATATTTGCCATTGGTATTTATTATACATAACAAAATTAAGTATAAAAAGACTTTTAATAAATATTACTTTACTAAAATTTTAGTACTATAATTAAATAAAGTAGATTCAAAGTTTGAATTTTGGATACTCATCTAAGTTCATTTCTTAACAATATTGCTGTGAAAATAAGTAACTAATTATACAGTTGTATATACAGTATACTTATAAAACAATTACATATATCTAATTTCAACTTAATAGTTAAAAAATTATCTAATTATAGTTTTATTATTAATTATATAATTAATTTAGCACTTAGATAAGGTTGCGATGTTCTTATGATCTATTTAATATTTTAAAATAACACACTAATCAATGCATTTATTATATTTGTACGTTTTTTACTATGTTAATAGAATATTAATATAAATAATATTAAGTTATTATATCACACTAATATTATACATTACATCTGTGGTGCTAAATTGCCTATAGCTCACGCCGTTTAATATTTAAAAAAATATACAATGCACATAGGTATGTAATAATAAATTATAAATAAAATCTACATGTAATATGTGTGTGCGTATTTCAATGGTTTGTTTTATTTACATTATGTATTGCTCGTTTCTAAATTAATAATATGTCTTCTAGTTCAACAAATCTATGTAAAAATATAAAAAATCTTAAAAATTTTTATAACGTATTAAGTTTGTAATTTATTCATTCAACGAATAGATCTACATAATTTTGGATCTATATTAATACTTAAATTATGTACTAATTTAATATATCTAATCCAGTTAAACACTGTTGTTTAATATTTAGATAAAAAAAATAGCGAGTAAGTAGGTATCGCTCTGCTGTATATTAGGGGGGTGGACCTCGGACTATGGTAGGTTAAATTTGAATGCAATGAAAGGTATCATTGTATACGAAAAACGATTCTGAACAAAGATGATTTGTCAGTTTAGGATATATTATATTTAAATATTGTCATATATTCTATTTTGAAACAAATAGTATAGTTACTTTATAGTATCTGTTTATTAATAAAAAAAGTATTTGGCCAACATACGCATTATGAACGTATGAAATTTAATTTAAATTTTGACATATTTCGTATAAATTCGAACTTTAAGCACTTATAAAAAAAAATTGTGACTAACGATTTCGGATTTTTTTTTATCACTTTAAGAACAACTTATAAGAAACCTTGTATTAAATTTTCAAGATATTCTGGCCACCCAAACATTTTTTATCGGCATTTGAAGAAAAAAAACTTAGAAAAGTCGAAAATGTCAATTGTCTATAATTAGCTTAAAAATGGTCAAAATATTTTGAAAATTTAACTGTAAAGAGATAACCATAATATAAACATTTGGTGAAAATTTCAAGTATTTACAATGATTCGTTTTTGAGTTACAGCAAAATCAAAAAATCGATTTTTTTGAAAACTGTTTGAAAATGTTTACTTTTGACCCCCCAAAGTACCAACTAGATAAATTTTTCTATTCAAAGAGGGGCTGAAGTCAAAAATCGTAGCATTATTACTGCTCCAAATGTTGTCGTCAGACACAAAAAAAAAACACGCATCATTGTAAAATCAATACATTCATCACTCCGTTCAGAATCTAAAATGAAAAGTATTTTTTTATCTTATTTTTTTAGGGGGCAGAAGTGTATTTTTTTGAGGTATTAAATACTAATTTTATTTTATTTTCATATTCTTTTTAGTAATTGTGTGTTTTTTTATTACGTGTTTTTAAAGTTTTTTTTACTGAAGTTTCTTAGTAAATATAATATATATATTGTTCATTTTGTTAACCTTACATTGATGAGTAATTCTATTTACAAGTTTGAAATTTTTAACTTATATAATAATTAATATAATTATATTATAGCTATATGCTATTTTACAAATGCAAGTTTTAACTAATTTTTTTGTCTAAATATTACAATTTAAACGAATTATCTGTTACCTATCTGGATACATTTTATAAAGCACTGCTACTATTACACTTTCGATCGTATACTTTTATATGTAATAATAATTTCAACAGTTGTCTCATCGTATAATATATTAAAATTTAGTGTATAGGTTATTCATTATTTGAAATACCTCTGTAATTACCCTGCTTCAAAAATTAATAGATGTTTTCCTTGTAAATATTTTACTAAGATAACTTTATATTTTATATACGAATTACAAGAATTGTGAATATTTGTAAATATAAATTAAATGGGTTGATAACATCGACATAGAAAAATAAATAATAAGTATTTTTTAAGCTAGTAAATGTTATCGTATTAACACAACATACAGAAATCCTTATTAATAAATTATAGATATGCAGAAATAACGTGGTACAGACGTTATTTATTAACTAATAACTATGGAAAAGTATTTATTGAATGCGTTTAAATGAATTATAATTTGTAATATTACTCATTATCCCCGGGATTTCAGTATTTATAAACTTGTATTCTTAATACTTGTTTTTAATTTAAAATTAAATTAATAATTATTAATTGTATAATTCTATAATTTATGTATTACCTATATTTGCGTTAATTGAATATTTAAAAGTGTTCATGTAATTCATTGCATTGAATGTATTTGTAAGCATATAATAAATAATAATTTATTGAAAATTCTTATAAATTAAACAAGGAACTTATTTTTTAAATTATATAAAGTGTACTACAAGGATATTAATTGTTATAGATTTATTAAGTAGCAGTACTAAATCGCTACTAGTGGACATGATTTTTTTGATCTATCAAAGTGTGTAGTACTTTATACGTAGATCTATACATTATTTGATTAGAAATGATTTATACTTATAAAAGTTATAATAGTTGTATATTTGTGTATAAACAATCATTCATATGTGTGTATTATGTATTTATATATAATTAGTATCTTCACTTTAAGTAAATTATATAGTCCACTGTAGTACTTAAATACATCACGTTTATAATATTTACATATAACGATTTACAACATGCACAAAATATGTATTTTATTTGAAGAAAATAACAGTTACCGGTACCTACACTATACATTATATTATCTTGTTATTGCATATACGTATATATATAAATATATATATTATTCATTTATCCAATTAATAAAAACCTTTATATTTTGACGGAGATATAAGTTCTATATGTTTGAATGATAATGTAAATATTTTGTTTAGTCGAACTTAGGCTTTTTAACTTGATAATAAACATAATAATAATGTTACTATTTAGTATTTACTTAAATTATATTACAAATGTTTCTAAAAAAATTAAAATCCCCAACAGCTTCTATAAACTATCTATCGTATACTAATATTAGACATAATATTGTGTATATTAGTAAATTGTTCCACTAATTTCGATATTAATAAATAGCTCGTTTTTGCTGTAGGGTGACGAGAACGACGCAGGAAGATGCAGATACAACGATGTCAATGACAGTAGCAGATAGTGGACCAAATCGCGGAGATATATCATCACTCGATGACGATGAAGACAACGATCTGACGTCGGGTGATGGTAATCATTCGGGTGATGGACCAGACATAGATGATCATTATACGACGAACAAACCACGGCTAGTTGGAATACAAGATGATCTATTCTCTAGAGATAATGTGAACGGCTTTAATTTGACTATAAATATTCCAACCAACTCTGTTACTGTTGATTCTACCACTACTACAAGCACCGCCGCTACTACTGTTACAACGACAACAACAGAGACCACAGCTACCCAACCATCCACAGTCACTCAAACGTCCACGACTACTGAATCCCCAACGAGCGCGGCGCCGCTATCACCATCTCAATTATTTGTCGACCAAGGCACAAGTAATACTGTTATAGTATTGTTTTATTTTTACACGCGTATCTCATGAGTCATAAGTTAGAGTAGATCACGTCATATTCGCTATACGGGGCAATTTATAAAAAAAAGATTTCTTCAATATTTTTTTAATAATGTAAAAACTGTCATAACTCATATGGTGCCCATATCATAAAATAGTCGTTAATAAACTCCATTAATTATATTTTGTATGTGTGAGAACGTGAACATCTGTTTTACTAATCATCATTCATCGACAATATTTTTTATTTATAATACAACTATATGATTAAGTAAAATAAAATAGTAAAACATAAAGTTTTCAAATAAGCTGTATAAATACTTGCGTGGATAAAAAAATAATAATAATATTTAAGTATAAAATAATATTTTAAATTAATAATATGGTAAATCATATTTAATATAAGAATATAATTCCAGTGCATTTTATTAGTTATTACTCACTATTGTACTAATTAATAACTTACCTTTAATGAAAATTATAACTGTTTCATACTTTTATTAATAGATTATCGAAACTATCAAAAACTTAAGTGAAAAATATTTTTCACTTTTATAACCAAGTAAGTAAATATAGATACTTTAAAAAAATATTCTCGGCACTCGGCTAATAAAAATAAAACGATTAAATTAAGTTAAATACCATTATAAATTACAAAGGTATTAAATACATACTTATATTTTAATAGTAAATAAAAATATTTTCTTTTAATAATTGAATAAATATTTTACCAATTTTAAAAAGATTTGATTACGAAAAACAACAAATGGTTTTTTATTTTAATTAATATCGTTTTAAAATTGACTGGAAAAATGTTAAACTTAATAAATAAATTATAAGTAAATTGATATAGCAGCTGTAATCCAATTTTCTCAAAAATAGATTTTTTTATATTAAAAATAAAACCAAATATATTATACAAATTACTTTATTTATAATAATGATGTTCAAAGATTTGATTATATACATAGGAGTATGACAGTGGCGTATTTAAGATTTTTTCAAGGGGAGGGGAGAGATATACGTTGGAAAATATATAATTTCCTTGGCAGGGGGTGGGGTATACTTATCAATTATCATCATCACTATTTAATAAAAATGTTAATACTATTCATAGAGTACTATTATTAAGTACTTACATATAAATAAATAAATCTGTATTTTTTGTTTTTAAGATTTATTATTTATAACCTATGAATCATAGGTTAATTTTTTATAACATTTAGAAAACCATAAGAATACAATATATAGTATCTATTGATAAATATACTAATTTATATGTAGGATGAAAACAGTAAAAAAAAAGTGGGCATGTGGGTATTGCTCTGTTGTATAGTGGAGATAGAGTACTCTCTATCTAGGTCACTGGTCACTATAATGGATGTGTTAAATTTGAATGCTATGACTGGTATCATTGTATACAAAAAACAATTCTGAACGGAGATGAATCGTCAGTCAATGATAATTAGTTGGATATATTATATTATTACCCATATTTAAATTGTAATATATCGTTATTTTACGCGATTTCGTAAAAAATTTAATTTAATATGCTCAAAAAATTTTTTCTATATTGAGGTTGGAATTTTTTTTTACAGTTACTTGAAGGAGAACTTTGGATAACCTTCTATTAGATTTTTGAACCTTAAGTATAAATCACAAAAATTTTATAAATTTTCAACTTTAAAATTTCTTGCAAATTTTCGCGATTTTCATATATTTCATAAATATTTGAACTTTAAATGCTTACGAACAAAAATTGTGAATAACGATTTTTGATTTTTTTTTACTACGATAAGTTCAACTTATAATAAACCTTGTATTAAATTTTAAAGATTTTTTGGATAGCCAAATTTTTTTTATCGGCATTTTAAGAAAAAAAACTTAAAAAAATCAAAAATTTCAATTGTCTATAAGTATCTTGAAAACATTCTAAATATTTTTAAGATTTAATCATAAATAGATAACGCTAATATAAACATTTGGTGATAATTTCAAGTATTTTCAATGATTCGTTTTTGAATTACAGCAAAATCAAAAAATCGATTTTGTCAAAAAGTGGTTATGCGTAAAAATTCCCGTTTTTCCCGACGCTTTTGAAAACTATTGAAAATTTTTTACTTTTGACCCCCCAAAGTACCAACTAGATGAATTTTCCTTTTCAAAGAGTGGCTGAAGTCAAAAATCGAAGCATTATTACTACTCCAAAAAGTAATGACAGACACAAAAAAAAAAAAATAAAAAAAAAACACATCATTATAAAATCAATACATTCATCACTCCTTTCAGAATCTAAAAATAGTGTATCAGCCAGTGCTCTGAACTCAAAGGTTTAAAGGCCTCAATGCAGCTACTAAAGAAGGTCCTTTTTGGTATACTTAGCCTAGGCCCCGGGAAGGTAAAGGCTGCTAGGCAGCTACCTAGGTAGGCACTAAGTTAGGCACAGGTACTATTGCAAGTGTTATCGATTATAATGAGTAGTGAATTATTATGCTAGATTAAAAATAAACTATTGCAATAATAAATTATAAAAATAAGTAATAACTTGTATTTTAGTATTTAAGTTTGGTTATTATATATATTTCATTTAATTAATGGAATTTTTGTTTAGAATGCCTATTTATATATCAATATATATTCCCTTGCCCTGAAATATGTTTTGAAATAGCAACCAAACGCTTATTATTAAGAGCACGATTTAGCCGAATCGTTATAGACGATAATTACGATTGACGGCATTTTGCAATTTACGATACAAATTGTTTTCAATCATATACATATTTAGCAGTAAATCGTGTATGGACTATCCACCATAATATTTTCTAGTTCTTATAATATTTCAACATTCAATACCTATTATATCTAATAAAGTGTAGCGTTTTTAATAATTGTATTCTGTATTTCTGTAGTGTAGGTACGTACGAAATTAGTATCACCTATTAGTAAAAAAGAAAATATTAAGGGGATCTATTCCCCATATCTCCCCCTTAAATACGCCACTAGAGTATGAAACTGTGATGTTAAGAACTTTTATTTTAATACTAGGTAAGTATATTTATTTGGATTAATTTAGAATTACATCACATCTTCTGAAAATATATGGTAATTACTAATTTTTCATGATAGCAGAAACGTATTTACGAGTATAATAATAGTGTCTATTTTAAATTTAAATTTAATGGTAACATCTTGATAAAATCAATAATTCATTATATTATTAATGTAAACGTTTATCTATTAACACAAAAATAGTACGTATCATGTTCACTAGCATTTTAATGTATGTCATAATGAGTCAGTTAATTTAAATTTATAGTTAATAATAAAATATGCAATTATTATTTTTTATATACATTATACCTACATAATTATTGATAAGGGTTCTATTTGGCATTACCACAATCATAATTGTTATTGTAAGACGTATTCTGTAGTAGGTGATTTTTATAATATTATAATAGCTTATTTTTATCTTTATAATAACGAAATGTATGTAGATTAAATAAATTTCTCCACTTGCTAGAAATTAATAAAAAACTATTTTGCTTTTACAGCTATTTATAGGGTTCATTTAACAATCATGGAACCGTATACCAAGGACTATGCTGATATGAAAAGCGAAGCTTTTGAATGGCTAGCCAATAATATAACTCTATCACTGAATGAAGCATTAAAACAATATGGAACCTACTCACCAAGAGTAGTAGCAATCCAGTAAGATTCTAACTACCAACATACTTATCTACTTAAAAATTGCAATTCTCAACATGGCTTATGATATATAATAAAAAATAACCACCAAACATATTATAAGCTCATCAGTTGTATTCGGTTATTAAATTTAACTAATCACAATGACCATCAATTGGAAGATTTTATGAATTTACATATTATGTTTTATTCAATAAGTAAATGAAAGAAATCTGGTGTGTTACTATTTTGTTTTAGGCCAAGTAGCGACGAGTTTTTTGTAAGAGCAACCGTTGACATTGAATCCGAAGGACGTGAATCTAAAGAAACATTAGAAAATCAGCTCCGTTATTTCATATCAAACTCTAGAGCATTTAATCCAAGCAGTCCGCTTACTGTTATCGATAAAGGATTCGATATCATACAAGGTAAATTTAGACACATATCACATCAGTCGATGAACCTGACGTTATATTTTATTGGCCAAGGGTTATTTTACATATGTAATAACTTTACAGGCATTGTAGGAGATCTGCTGTTTGGAAATTAAGAGTATTATTATTTATATAATATGATACCTATTATAATAATTTATAGTCTGGTAGAACTTTGTTCACGAGTCATATATATTCTTTGAAAATCATTTAGTGTTGGTTCATATTATAATCACAAAAAAAAAAATTCCGATTTTAATAATATTTTTAATATTTTAAATAAGTATATACTTAGATTCAAAATGTAATATTAGTATTGGCACATATACTAATTATACAAATTTAAAACGTAAGTGCTTAAAATAAAATTCTAATACAAATAGAAATTAATTTAGTAAAATTTAAATTTTTTGTGATTAGATATTTCCAATATTTCTATACAATTAAATTCAAAATATTCGCTCCATATTTGACAGTATAGTTTATTCTACTATGTAATTATCCTGCACGTACTCGTAAATGTATTATTATAATATTAATTTTGCTTGAGAATGTAATATATTTTGTTGAGCAGTTTAAATGGTGCCTTTAAAGTATATACTTATTATTTATTTTATACAGTAGATTTTTCTGTAGTTAATCACTATATGTTTATACACATTTATATATATATTTTTTATAACTAAAGCATATGCTGGTCTCACCGCTACTTGTCAATCGAGCGAAATGCTTTGTGTAGTCACCAACACTTGTTTGCCACCAGAATCTCGATGCAATGGCACTACTGAATGCCCAGACGGAACTGACGAACAAATGTGTCCGAGTGTTCCAAGACTTCTTATGCCTCACAGTAAGTGACTTAGGAAATAACAGTTGTGTCAACTTTTTTGCATACTTTTTTTGTGCAAAACAAAATAAGTGTTTTTTTTTTTTGTTTTTAATAGTCGGGTACTTAAATTAATTATTCGAAATATTATACAAATATCAACTATATATGAATCACGGGGACTGAAGTACGAGTAAACTTTTCTAAAGAAATAACTATTCTGATGCTAAATACAATAAACTGCAAGGTGTGCTAGTCGAAAGAGTAAATTCTGTTTTGAATCGTATAAATTATTGAACAAAAATTATGTACTTAATTGTTGATATTTAATACATTATTTTAATATTGCATAGTTTCTCAAAAAATTAATTAATATGATAATTTTATTACTAAGTAAATAGTATTATTATATTACACGGAAAAAATCTGAGAATGTTATTAATAAGTTGGAAATCATAATGTATCTAAATAAATAACATAGTTAGGTATGCTATTTATGCTATTACATGAAGAATATTATAAATATTTGAAAAATGTATTCTGAATTCTGATAGTTATTATTAATTATTATTATATTATATTCAAGGCCGTGCTCAGAACAAATTTTCGGTGGAACCCCCAAATACGGTCTTGATTATATGTTAGATTACATTTTTTTAATCAATTAACTATATTTTTAATGCAATTAATATAATATAATATTAGATGGGCATGTATTATTTGTGTAAAAGGTAAGGTATAACTTATAACATATACTTAAATATTAAGTCTACGAAAAACAATACTTCATCTTTTCTTCAAGATTTTTATTCATATTGATATGCAAAATTTCTTGCTACGACTTCTACTTTGACTAAGTAAAGTATCGTATTTTTTTAAAAAATATATTGAGATTATAGTGTATTAATAACCGTGCATGACCACATTACTCAAACTTATTTTGTAGTTTATAAATGCACTATTTTGTAATATTACACAGTTAAGACATTTTTATATTATGCACAAAATTATACTGCACATACTATATGCTATATTTTATTCAAATTAATATTAATATTTGCAGGATTGTAAATTAAACAAAAACATTAAACATTAAACATATAAATTACATATGTTTTAAAATATACCTAGGTAATATATTTTTAACAAGAAGGACGTAGATACCAATAAGCTAAAATATTTTAGTAATCAAGAACATAATAACTTAATAGGTTTATGCATCTCTATAGAAAAACGAAGAATGATATATTGATTTTACAATGATGTTACAATTTTTTAATCGTTTTTCATCATGTTTTGAAGTAGAAAAAAATTGTTCAATCTTCTGTATCGAAAGTGATTTCTGGTAGCAAATTTAATATAGTTGGTACTTGACAAGGATGAAGGAAGGTTAATAGAATAAAAATACTTTGTTTTTTAAATAATCAAGAAAAATTAACAAAAAACATGAATATAATATATATACGTAACAGCAGTTTTTGACCAAATCTATTTTATTTTTCAAAAATATTGTCTATAAAGAGACTTAAAACTTTTTAGTGTCATATATATAATTATTTTTTATACACTATTAAATTTTCAAAATATTTAGTATAATTTTAACTTTTAAGCTATTTGTAAGCATACATGAACCTAATTATATTTTTACACTATTTTACGACATTTCGGTATTGGTTTATAGCAGACATGGCTTTAGAAGCATATCGGGGTGAAGGAGCTCAAAAAATATCCTAACTTAGAATGCAAATTCGTCGATAAAAATTTCTTATACAATAAACATTATAATTGGTTTTATTTAATAAAATATTTTAAATAACAAACCCCAAACATTCTTTTTTTTTTGCAAATATTTCTTTTATTTCAACAACTTTGTCATATATGCGTGTAAAGTTTTATTAACTTATATAATTTAATTCATCACAAACTTTTTTAAAATCGTATTCATCTTTTTTTTTTTTTGCTTACATAACACTTAGTTTCATATGTATAAATTATGGTTGCAGGTAAATATAAATATTAAATATTATATCAAATAACACGATTATAGTTAATACAAAATATCTTTAAAGTATAGACCTAGTACATATATATAGCTCTTTTAATGTATACAATTTGTGTTGATCTTCATTGTAACATTTTTGAAAAAATTCATATTTTGTAATTTTGTATGACACGCTGTCAACATTAAAATAAATAAAATGCACTCAATTGTTCAACAATCCACATAAATGCTAAACGTCAACGCACCATTATTCCGTCGTTTATAATCTATGTCCTGTTCGCACATCTTTATCAAATATAGTACATGATTAAATTTAATTTACTATTTTTTATTGTTGACATTAAATTGTATAATTACTTATATTACCCTGATATCATTTTTTTTATCGTAATATAATATAAATATATCTCGTGGATTTTAAACAACAAATCGAACTCAAAATTGAATTACAGTGTTCTAAAGGCAGAAATTTCTAGAGTGCTTTTCCATTAATGGGTTTAGGCATACTGCCAATATTTAACATAAGTTGGTTGTAATATTTCCATAAAGTATTGTGATTTAATTTATTTTACTTGAACATAAGGTAACACTGCCAAAGATGATAATTAACATAGCTATTAAAAAATTTATCAAATTAAAAAATGAAAATATTTATTTTTGTTCTTAATGAGAAATTTGATCAAACCGTGGTTCGCAATATATTCCTTGTCTTATCAACTTCTATAAAAATATGTAAAAAAATAAAATTGTTTGCATAATAAATTTAAAAAAAACTATAATTCAAATTTAAATCTGTATTTACATATCACTTTCTAATTAATTAATTAATTAACTTACATAGAGTAAAAACTAATGAGAGTTTTTACTATTATTACATGAACTATAATTTTAATAAGCACCATGTAATCTTAGATTGTATCATATACATGCATATTATCTTGTTCATTTGAAACAAATTGTATTATTTTATTTATCATTCACTATGCACTGTATAATGAGCCTAATGAGGACTGGTTATAATGTGTATCAATAAATACGAAAGTGCATGCAAAAAAGGTCAGACGTCAAGTGTTGTCAATAAATCAGTTCATGGTCTATTGATTCACGTGATCCGAGGATTTCTGTTGTAAAACCACTTTCCACGAGACCCTGTAAATTTGATTAGAGGGTTTGATATAATACCAACTACAGGGTACTAAATCACAATGGTGAATCAATTATAAAACCTATATGAGAATGAGAATGTGTTACGTTATAGTCTTATAAAGTATCTATCTTGTAAACTACTAACCTATAGTAATTCAATCAACATTAAAGTGTGTTTTTACAATAACTTATGCCTATTGTAGGATAAATTATTTTTACGACTGTTATTTGAAACATTTGTATTATAAAAGAGTTAGTACTGTATTATTATTTTGTATTAGATTGTATAGCGAAAATCCGGTTTGAAATAATACAAAAAGATATATAACGTATACGAGTTCATTAATGTATTTTTAATGTGTATTCCATTCTATTGCGGAAAAATTAACTTAAGATATAAATATTCTATTTATTTTTACCTTTTAGTATTGGTAAATCACGTTTATTAGTTTTAAAATAAAATTTAAATAGTTTCTACCATTGAGTTACATAAATATATTATAAAATATGCAATGGATACATATTTTGTAACACGTATTCTTCATCACTCATTAATATAATTTTAAAAACTCTTTATTATTAAGGAAAATAAACTTATTTTATTTATTCAATATAATAATATTAATAATTAAATTTCCTATATATATTCTCTATACAATGTACCTATACAATTATTATTGATGATGAATAAATTTAAAATTTAAGCTCAAATGATTTATAATTGTTGTGTTATAAAATCATTTTTTTTTGTTTGTTGTTGTTTTAATGGTTGGATTTAGATTTTTTTTAAAGTTCAAATTGTTTTGATTATCATAAAAAAACAAAAATTTTTTACTTTAACATTGTAATAGAGATAGACTGATCCTAATTTCTCGCCTTAATAAAATCCATATACTTAATAAGAAAACCAAATTTAAAAAAATAGGTAAGTGGATACCACTCTATTGTACATAATGTACTGAGTATCATAATATCACTATTATGGGAGTTTAAAATTATAATTAAATTATTATTTTTTGATATTAATGTCATTTATTTTACTTTTAGTATAACTGTAGATTAATATATTTTTTTCTGAAAATTTTGCATTTGTTATAGGTATTATACAACTATTATATTATAACTAAGACAGTAAAACAATAAAAATAGAATCGTATATAGTGTAAAAAGATAATATCTTAGAATAAATTAAAAATTTCATTGCGTATAGTAAAATTTATAATAATATAATATTATATGTAAAAGTTTTAGGTTAAAACAAATAATATATTTTAAAATTATAATAAAATAATTAATATAGTTGGTTATCATTTAAATAAGTATTTTAGTTTAAATTTTAACTTAAAATGCCTATAATTAAAAATTGTTTTTGTATATTCCAGTATAAAAAACATATTATGAGAAACAATGCGCTCATTTTTCAAACTTAAGATTTAAAAGTTGAAGATTTCATAAGTTTTTTTGTTCTATAGGACAATTTATATACTCTACAATACGCGTAGTTTATAATTTTTGTGATTTTGACGGATGTTGTTAAAATTTGAACTTTATATACTTTTAAAAATAAAGTTTAGTATTTTATATATAAGAACAACTTAAATGGGATCTTTTATTAAATATTCAGAATTTTAACACAGCAAATAATTTTTTTATCGACATTTAAAAAAAATATTGGAAATAGAAAACGATAATATAAATGTTTATTGAAAATGTCAAGTATCATCTACGATTTTTTGTTTTCGAGTTACATCAAAAAAACAAAATTGATTTTGTCGAAAATTGGATTTGTGTAAAAATTCCAGTTTTTCCATAATTTTATTTTTATTTTTACAAACTAGATTTAATTTACTATTCAAAACCACGATAAAAGTTGAAAATTAAAGTATTTTATCGACTATTTATTTTGCACCCATACATACACACAAAAAAAAACACATCGTCGTAAAATCTAAACATTTATCACTTCACTCAGAACCTAAAATTATGTGAATTACATATAAGATATTTAATTTAACCGTTTGTAATAATTTCCATTTTAATTAAGATGCAATATAATAAAAATATATACTCTTTGATTCTTATAATATTATATTCAAAATAAATAATAATGTATAAGTTTTAATTTATAAATTAATTAATTGTTTATTCGAAAATTAAAATAATCTATAATTATTATTATTACTAAGAACTACAATGTACAATGTACATGTCAAGTATCAACAAAATATTTTATCAATATATTATTTTACATAATTAAGAATGACTGTATACGATAATTGATTTGTCTTATTTCAGTTTGTGGAGTTGATGAATTTCAATGTGACGATACTACATGTATTCCAAATTCAAAAAGATGCAATGGTCTTAGTGAATGCTTGGATCAAACTGACGAGCGAGATTGTCCATTAACTCCCGGTAAGAGTATTTTAATTTCATTCGCTTAATACTTGTTTTATAATAACTAGTTTATTATAACAAATTATGACTTACGATAATTAAGATTAAAAAAAAAGGTAGGCAAGTGAATACCGCTCTACTGTACATTAGGTGTGAATTAAAATTTTATATGGGTGTTTTAAATTTGAATTAAATGATCTATAATTGTACATGAAAAACTATTTTGAGTGGAGACGTTCTTTCAGCCTTTTTTTCTGTTCAAAACATAGAGTTAGAAAGGAACTGTTTATCGCATTACACTGTCCATCCAGTCCCTAGCTCTTTCAGCCTACAAATATCACCAAGTATATTTCATGAAATATTTTTGATGTCATTTATTTCACTTTTAGTATTACGACAGGTTAATATAATTTTTTCTTAAAATATTGTGTCTATAATATTATTTATTTAGTATTATTATAATTATTTTAGGTATTTACCATATTATGTCAACTTAAATAATTCAGAGTTAAATAACATGCCTCTGTAAATATCGTAAAACAGTAAAAAAAATTCATAGTATAAGTAATAATAAGTTAATATCTTAAAATAAATCAAAAATATTATTGCGTATACTAAAATTCATATATTAAAAATATATAATATACGTAATACATTATAAATAATACATTTTCCATTCTTACTAATAATATTTTTAAATTATAACTGAATAATTAATATCGTTATTTATCGTTTAAATAAGTAATTTCGTTCAAATTTTAACTTAAAATGCCTAAAAAAAATTATTGTTTATACATATCTGTTAAGAATTTTTAATTCCAGTATGAACTCATGAAGGTTCTTGTATTAAATTTTTAAACTTAGATATAAAAAAGAAAAAAAATGAAAATGTTCTCATACCTATAAGGCTATAAATAGTTCATCAAGGGTTAGAAAATTTTACAATATTATAAAAATAATAGTATACTCTAGGTGAAAATGTCAAGTGTACACTATTAATTAGTAATTTGTTTTTGGCTTATGCCAAAAATTAAAATGATTTTATCGAAAATTGCGTTTGCGTATAAATTCCTGTATTTCTTTAATTTTTTTTTATTTAAAAAATATACTGTGGATTTTTTACTTTTAATCTCCAAACGTACCAAATAAATCCACTTTACAACCAGAAACCATCAGGTGAAATAAAATATATTATCGTTCCCCGCTCAGAATCTAATAGATTAAAAAAAATAATACATAATGTTTTATGCTGTATACAAATTTAATAACAAACAATTTTTGTTTATTCTGGGGATTTTAAATGTTATGTTAATATTATTCTAGTAAAAATACCAGTTAATTGGTCAAGAATAATTTCGTATTAAAATTTAGATGTCCAAAAAGATTTAATTACATTTTCACAATACGTAAGAAATAACTAATAACGTGGAATTCAAAAACATTGATTGTTACATAATATGATGGTATTATTATATTACTATTATTATTTATTATTATATATATATCTTAATTTTAAGTGTGATGTGTGTGTTTAAGTTAGGTATATACTATATAATTGTTTAGAATATATTTAAATATACCAACACCGGTTCAACAACAGGGTTTGCTGCACCCAGTAGGTAAATCTTAAATATTTATAAGTTATAACTATACAAAACCACGTGATAGCACAAGGTTGTTGAATAATCTCAAAGATTCGGTAATATACATCAAATAATATTAGTATGAAACTATGAAAGTGAATAATCGAAATATTGTCAAGTATTTGTCATTAGATTATGTTTATATTCCATTTAAGATGTTTAGGAATATACTAGTTATCATCTACGTTATATAATATACTACTTAATATTATTATTTATAATTATGGTGATAAAATCCAAAATAAAATTAATTCGATTTTTAATTTTGACACGTATGTTTGTTATTGATTTTTTAGATGGTAAAATTAAATTTAATACTACAGGTTGTCCTAAAAATATTTATTGGAGTATAATTAAACAACATTACCTCCAACTCTTTAAGATGATATTATATTAATTCATGGAACACTACCTGTGTGTTATATTATAAATTTTACATTTATAATCAATAGAATTTAATAATGTATACATTATATGAATGATTCTTTAATAATGAATTTTAAGCCATGCACTATTCTGTGTTATTATACAAACATCCAAGACAACATTATTTTCTATATTAGTACTTAAGTATTCAAGATGTTCAATGACATTTCTAAAAATCTCAACGACCTCATCTATTAATTTTCATGAATCCAATTAAATTACTGTAAATGCACATTATTGCCTACCCATAGAATTCATTTTATAAGACGACGTAAATTTAAAAAAAAATAATAATAATAATAGCTTCGTCGCTCTCTTCAGAATTTAAAAACAACTGGCGAGATTGATCGCGTCCATTGCATGCAATTACCATTATTATTTCATAGATCTTCTTTTTTTCTACACTATAATAATAGATTATTTACTTTTTATTTGGCCGATGGTGTCCGCTGGTTCTTTCCTTGTAGACAGGTAGCCAACGGCGGAAATTAATATGCTCATAATAATACCCGTATAACCGTATAGTATCATAGGTGCATGTTATATACACACATACACACCACACTTATAGTCATGAGTGTATATATATTAAATGTAAGTAGGTTTATACCATGTTCATTTTAATAGCAACTCCAAAGTTATTATTTAATTTCGTGATGTCATGAACGCCAACGTTTTCCGCCCGCAACCTGCAATGTGTTCTTATCTAATAGAGTATAGACGTTCACAGTTTACACATATACATATAGTCAAACACGCGACATACGTTGTGGTTCACAAAAAAGACGTGTCATTAAATTATTAGCACGTTTGCTTAAAGAATGAGTCGATATTATATTATCGTAGGTGTTTTTTATGTACACGATACACTACAGTCTATGCTCATACTGTAATAAATAATAATCATTTATCAGTAATGAATTACCAATTAATAAAACAGTATTATAGGTACCTAAAGAACAATGTGGTTAATTTATTAAAATAAGTTTTAAATACGATATTAATAATTATTGGAAAATTGTAATTAACCGAAATTATATTCGATATTTTATATTTTATAATCTAATAAACATTAAGCAGATTTCTTATTACTGTGAAAATTGCAAAATATAGGTAGGTATTATTATTCTATAGTATAATAAATTATACAATTAAACAGTAGTTATTGGTATTTATCAACTAGACTCTAGAGGTAAAGGAAAATTACATTTAATATTAAATAAAAACATATCGTGTTCAAACTTAAAATTATACCCTGTCATATTCGAATTACAAGTAAATGTCCATAATTCATAAAAAAAGTTTTGGCTGATGTATGGTGTACCTAGAACCTAATACTGTTTAAATCAATATATCTGTAATATATATATATACATATATATATTTTATTTTATTTAATAATTTGAATAAAAGTATAATTACAATCTGTAATACATATTACTATTAGGGCTAGGATTTATATGCAACAATGCAACAGTATGTTTTTTTAACGACTTATAACTATTGATTTTGTTAGTAATGTCCACGATTCACCTCATAATGAGTTAAATGGTGGTTTATTTTGCATATTTTTGCATATTTTGAATAAAATGAATATTATTACATATTTCGACTATAAAAATGCGACAAATATATGTTTTATGGTATTATTATATACAATGAGTAAATTTGGTAGCTTAACTAAGATTACATGACATAATGTAAGGATGGAGATCTACCAGTGTGAAAAACCTCTGACTTAGGGGGTGGAAGACTTTAGTTTAATTAATACAGGTCAAGGTTCAAGTATAGATATATAAAACAACTAAATAATCGACTTCTTGATAATATTGAAGTCGGCAGCCATATGCTAACAAGGAAATGTTTACAAAATTATAATATTATACGAAACTACGAGGAGAAATTTATTATTTGTATTATTATCGGTTTATAGGTATATTATCTATTGAGTTATTTTGTAAACATTGCCCTGTTGGCATATGACCGCACGATTTAAACTTTCCTATGGAAATGTAATATGCAGTCTGCCATCTTTGATGTATATGTCTATGAGTTCCAAAGATCTCGATACCAGTGTATTTTTAGTCGAAGTAGGGGGTAAAATTATATTTAAGTATAATATTATGACTAATTAGTAAATTCGTATATTTTTTCAATATTTATAATATTATAAATAACACTATTTAATAAAATAGAAAATTTAATTCAACTACTTTGCCATAAACTTAAAAATTATTTATTCAATTAATTATATTATTTACAAATTCGTGTGTATTTCAGTAAATTTTTTTAAATATTTCCTGCTTTAACCCAAAATTATATTTATATTTTCAATAATATAATGCAATGTATATACATGTTTAGATATACACAAACAAAGACTATAGCTTATTTCATGGATTAAATGTAAAAAAAAGTAATGCGAATAAACTGTGACTAAAAATGGTTAAAGAAAAATCTGACAGAACAGTACTCTAAATAAATTAGTAAAATATTTTTTAATTTTAAACACGTAAATTTTGACAAACTTTCCTTTTGCTAAAAATCATATTCTCTGTTCACATATAATAATGAGATTCTCAGACTAAATATATTTTTTGTCAAAGAACGATTGTTGGTCGTCCTTGCAGGTCCATTGCTCCTATACACAGCCGAATTTTAATATATCGGTGGGACTACATACACATATATATATAATTAATACAAAGCTTATTTGAATAAATTGTTTAGAATTATTTTCCATATTCAAAATAAACAGAGAGTTACAAACAATTCATTCACGATTGGAAGAACAATGTTGTTTAACTAATATAATTTATTAGCGTCAATATTCAAACTAAAAATATATTATTATTTTGCATTGCAAATATCTTATATACACAAATAAATGCTAATGTAAAAATGGCATATTTTTAAGTTCTGGTTAAATGGCCGAAATTCTTTTTGTTTTTGACAGCTGACAATCAATCGTTTAATATAAAATATTTGAATTTTTGTAAAAAAAATATTGGCACGCATATAACGATTTTATAAATATAATTATTTTTATTTGATGAATGTATGAAATAAATTAGAAAAATACAAATGTTTATATTATAAACTTATTATCATCCATAATATGCAAGTATATAATAATACAGCTAAATCGAGTAGAATCAGTATGATAAATGACAATACACTAAATGATTATAATATCCAAAATTAATTTATCAAAAATTGATACATTTTTCATTTACCTATACGAGATTATTAACAACAAATTTAAATTTTTGATCTACAGATATAACTTGAGAATGTGTAATACATTACTATAAATTATAAAATATAAAATACTAGAATATAATACAATATATTATTAGTAAGACAATGTAATTTGAACATGATTCTAATTTATCGATATATTTTTACTATTGTCTTATAAATTATAAAAAAACTGAATATATTAAAAAAAATTAAATATTATTATAACTAATATACCTACTCAACACCTGTTCTATGTCTTTATAATGAAATATAATTGTTATCTTATACTTTATAGTGTTTAAATGGTTAATATATAGTTAATGAAATTTAAAATTTATAAATGATAAAAAGTACCTAGGTACCTATATTAAAAAACAAGAAATACTTGGTTTTTTATCAGTGTAATAAAAAAAATTAATATATCTCATAAAATATTTCAAACGCTAGTAATAATAATAATTTATATCGTTATATTTAAATTCAAACATTAATTTGAACTAACGATTTACTTTGATTGTAACTTATTGACTTATTAAAAGCGAACTCATCAACGACAGTTTTTAATTATTCGTGAAATGTTAATGTATAATAATTAAACATCCTATAAATACAATAATGGATAAAAGTTTGGTGGTAAATGAGTCTATTTTTATTGAAAATATAAATTTCCGTTTAATTGGCCTGAATTACCTCGTATATATAGTTTGACAGATATGATAAATTGTTCTAATTACAAATTTTGAAATGATGGTTTTAAGTAACGCCATTCATTGATATAATTTGTAAGCTAATATAATACATGATGTGAATTTTAATCATTTATATCAATAAATTTAAAATCTATTATTCGTAAATTATAAAATATGTCCTTAATATTTATTCAGCATTAGACATTAAAATTAAAAATTAAAAATATATTTATTTAAACACGTACAGCTTCTATATGAAAAATCCTAAGAATAGAATAAAATATGTATAACAAATACACTGATTGCTTGTAATAAAACAAACCATGACATCATCATTCACCAGTTCGAATGTTTTACACTTTAGATATTATTAATGTTCGAAAAAATCCTTGAAAATGCATTTAAAAAATAAAAAAAACATAAAACATTCATTGAAATTTAACTGTCTCGTAAAAAATATAAACCTTAGATTTTCAGCTGAGCGTGGAACCTATTGATAATTATTTCTTTCTGAAAGAATTTTTTTTTTTTTTTTGGCTAAATGTTCTAAAAATACTGAATGTAATACTTGGAGATTACGTTATATACAACTAAAATAAGTGAAAAAATATATATTTTCAAATTTAGATATTTAATAAATCTCGTGTTACTAAATGTACAAAATATATAAATACATATCAATACATAAGATTTTTTTTAATATTTTCAATTTGATTTGTGACCTGTCATCGATACGTAGATATTGATTAAAAGTCTTGATGCAATGACAATAAATTAATGTGTGATATAATTCTCGAAGTATAGTTCTAATTACATTAGGTCACATATTCGTGTTGTTTTCTTGCTGTAATTTAAAAATAAATTTAATCATTTTTTTATACGCCCACAAAATTTAAAAACAACAAATGAAAAATACATCATCATCAATCTAAAGTCATTTTAAAATAATTATATAAATGTTATCAAAATTGATAGGTATGTTGAATGATATCTAGGTTGGAAAAATATTACAGTTACGCACTTTCGCGTCACAGAGACTGAGTGATAATATTACACGTTAGCCAAATTTTTAACCGAATTTTTCTATATTTAAAATTATATAATAATATTATACATGGTCTCTTGGGCGTTTAAAAAAATAAAATGTACGAGTGGGTGATTTGATGGAAAAACGAAATCATTTTGAAGTTTTTAATTTTATTGAAAATTGTCGGTCGTTCCTAAAAATTTTATTTTGAATTTTATAACCACGACGATAGTTAATGCACAAAATAAAAAAATATTTTTGACAGTGATGAAAGAAATTCACTTTGTGTTTAGTTGTCGTCTTCGTTATTGTTTATTTATTTTAAAACGTTTTTTGCTAATATAAAATTAAATCATTTAAAGTCAGCCGTCAACTCAAAATAAAATAAATTTTATTTACTGAATTTTTACAAATAGAATGGCGATAAAAATAAAACAAATTATGTTAAGACTATAAAGATATAGTCAATCATTAAAATTTTTTATGAGCTCAATAAATTAGACTAAACAGATATTATAACACTACATATGTTATATTGTTTTTTAATTCAACTAAATCATTTCTTTAAATTCATAAATTAATTTTTTTATAATATGTTCAGCGTATTTTATAAACACTGGACTAAAGTGATTTCGTTTTATAAACAGTTTCTAAAAATCTTAATTCTTCAAATCTAAATTAAAATATTGAAAAACTTACTAATTAGGGAACTTACCAGATGCGTCAAAGAGACATTATTTTTATACTTAAATTCTTAGTATTATGATAATAGTATGAAATAAAATAATTTAACACGTGACGTAAATATCTAATAACTTCCAATGTACACGAGAAAAGCTTAAATCTGTATAATAATATACAGTTTCAACTTTAAAGTAACCGGTAAATTTGATAATTCGTTTTTTACGGATGTGATCCAATTTCAAAAACAAAAATAACGATTTAACGAAGTACTTACATTTTTGAGTTTTTAAAATGACCAGTAGCGTAAGTGGCATTATTGAATAAAACCAATTTTACGACTCCGGGGGATTATATTACAAAAGGTGTTGCAATAAAATATGTTATAATGTTAATAAATACAACGGTTTATGGTAAATGTTTTGCATCTAAACATAATAATATTAATTAATCCCTCGTGTTCCCACTTGAAGGTGGTACATATAGGACGAGTTTGCACCTTTCGGCAGTATAATTTCAGTGATTATAAATGTTAAAATAAGCTTATACGTGCAATAAGTTTCTCAACCGAAGTAGCCGGAAGCTATTACACGTTAAAGTTATGTATTGAATCAATGTTTCGCTTTCGATTATACGTATAATGTTCATCCTGGATTTGACGTGAAGCCAAATTCCCAGGCAAAAAGCAAACCATAGCTGCGGCAGCGACGCGTGTGGGTGTATTATATGAGATGAAACTTCTTTTCTCCTCCAACCTATCATTTGCACTATCACGCCACGCCGTAAACCTACGTCCAACCGGTAGTATATAGTGATTTATTTCGAAATAAAATGTTTACAAACAGTTTATAATGTGCTCTATAATGCAGTCTTCTTGTTACGGCCGGCAAGTTGGACACATTGCAAGTACGTGATTTAACGACGGCCGTACGTGATTAACCCTAATCTTAGATATGAAATGTGATCGGTATTTAATACTGTAGTATTTGACTAAATATAATATTTTGTCTTTGGCGTTATTCAAATTCAAAACAATTATAGGTATGTGTAATTTATTTAAAATTTTAATTTATCAAAAGATTGTATTACTTATAACGTTTCGTTGAATTAAATTCCAGGCAATTAGTATACAATTTATTGTTAATTTACAAATATTCACATAATTCTTAAATTTCCAGTAACACAAATTAATTTGAATTATGGAATCAACGGAAATAAAGGGGGATAAAAAATTAGTCATAATTCACTCAAATCGCTTCTAAAATAAAATAATATCAATTATTTACTGCTTTTTTTTTATCAAAATGTCTTGGAATACAGCAATCTTTGAATAATTTACAAAGTAATATATGTTCTATTGGATTTTTAAAATATTTATTCTTCTTTAATAAAATTAACTATTTAAAAAAAAATACCGTTAAGAAAAACCGTAAAATATAATACTTATCCAACTATGGCTTAGTGTCGGTTAATAATATATATTCATTATAATAAGACAAATGATAATTATTAATTAGTATAAAAAAATCTCTTGGTTTGAGAGACGGAACTACTCATAAAAAATGTATACATTTTTTTTTAAGCTCATTACAAAAACAATATTATACCTTTCAGTAATTTCAGTAAAACTGCATAGAATAAATAGTTATTAAAATATTTTTTATTTGCTCCCATAAATAATAAATTATACAAAAGATCACGATTCAGAACATTCAATGAGTTAGTATAGTTATAAAATATTAATTAAGTTGATGTTTTTTAACGATTTATAGGTATATTATTATATAAATTACAATGCTTATATTTAAAAAAAATACTTAATTAATTTTAAATTAATAACTTAGTACAATACGCTCAAAAATTGCATACATCATTAACGAAGTAAGCTATGTATACGAATACTTAAAATATTTGAGTTCACATATTAAAATATTATGTACACTCACTACACACACTAAACACACACAACAGCGGTAACCCTAGACTAATTATTAGGTTATTGGAAGGGAGTAGGTATTAGAAAGGGCATTTAAATTTCTGTATAAAATACTATTAATTATTATGGAGTGAGAAGAATGGATATCTATTTAGTCATGGAGTATGAATGCTCTTGACATCTAAATAAGTTGTACTTAAAAATAAATTTTATATTTAATATATCTTATCGTGTAGTTTCTATAAAAAATATATCTAATACAATTTTTAAAATGTGTCTGTTATTAATTTATTCTAAAAGTTGTCAATATGTTGATTTGTTTCATATAAGCACAAACTAAATAATTCATTACTCTTGGAACATTGATAAATATATATACGTATCATATACGATTAAAATATTAGATGCAACATTACCATAGATTTTCCACGTATCCCTGTTCGAATAATATGCGTTAAACATTGATTGTTTTATAAATGTATTAATTGTGTTTATACATCTATGTTAAATGTATTATGCCACTACCGCCAGTCACGAGAATAACATCGGTATGAAATTAAACCCACATAAAATCTAATACATTATTATTTATTGCACAAATATTTTTTATACCAACTACTATGGTTATCTTTATTACATCATTCCTATTCCAATATGAATCTTTCGATATTATATTCTAGTTAGATGATTAATTCAAAAATGAATCAAGACAATAAACAAATCATACATTTGAAATATGTTATATTGTTATGTCACTATGATAACTGGTCATTGAGACATTGAATAAGTTAAGCACAACGCTGTGCAGTCGTTTGTTAAAATATTTCACTGGCGATAAAATATCTGATTTGTCTCAATTTCAAACTCTAGCTTATGTATAAATATGGTTTAATCATAAGTGAGAGTAAATCAAAGTTTTGATATGACCACATATTTTTAACGTTTTATTTCTTTATGTTATACCTTATACATAGAAATATATTATACATAATATTTATCCGTACCAATATATAAATCATAATAGTATAATATACAACTGTGTTCACAAGTTCACCTACTTTTTCAAGTGCGTTATATAATATATACATCATACATGTAATATCTAATACATTAAAACAATGGGCTCGTCAATCATTTTATAAAATTAAATTAAAATAAAATTTTATTTTTTACATATTACATTATTAGATTATATATATATAATAGCTATTGATTTTTTCTTCATTAAAAAAAATCACAATCAAGAAGAAAAGCAACGCTATGCCATTAGTCATCAGTCATCAAATATTATGTACATATATATAATATTATAATATATATATTATATAAATTATACATACTTACATATTTATATTTATAATTTATATAAGAGACACAAGCGTGAATGAACTTGACATTTATTGTTGTAATACTAAAATTAATAAAATACGTTATTATCCTGTAGTGTTTTTAAAGTATGCGAAAAAAAATAAGAATTATTTTACAAACAAGGTACATAATTTTTATGTTTAGTCGGTTGCAAAGAAACAATTTTGCATAATTTATTTTAAATCAATAATAAAATCCATTTATTATGTTTTACTGAGATTTGTTCAGCCAAAAATTCCATGCTATATATACGTAGTTGATTTAAATATAATATACATATTTTTTTTTTATCAGATTTAAATTCATGTATGGATCTGTTCTATATCGTTTGCAAAGCAATGTCATAAAATTGTTCATGTGTACACTCCTAAATTTTCATAATTTTTTTATTATATAGGTACCTGTTGTATTATTTAATCATATTAATAAGAACGATTTCCCGTATTTTATTATTAGGTTACCATAATTCATGTTTATAAAACAATATATTCGCCAATCAGATAAGTTAACCTACATATTATTATCGTAATTTTATGATATTTAGTATGATAGGTTTTCGGTGTTAAGAATACCAAAAAGGGTTGTTCTAGTGGTATAGGTATTATTGTAATACTGTACAATTATTATTATCTTTATTGTTATTATTACTGAACTGGTAACCGCTCGCGTAATACTCACGATGGCGACCGTAGCCGATCGAAACCGACATCCCGACGTATGCTGCACGAGGGAAAAACGGCCGTTAGGACGTTAGGTACGTATTACATCGCGATCATACGCACTCGTACTCGTCGACACGAGTCCACGCGCTCCCGCTGTACAAATAGTGGTCTAGCACGTGCGTCCGTGTTATCATATTAATATTGTATCTAGTAGTAATATTAAAAAACATCGTTGTCTCATAGTCAAATTGTTGTTGAATAAATAAACTGTCATGTAGTTTATGAATTAGACAGTTTTATTTATTATATATATATTTTTTTTTTACTTAATTCGAATGACATTAATGTTAAAAAAAAAATAAAAACAAAATTCTTAGAGTAATAATGTTTCACAAAACTGGATTTTTATCTATTTTCACCTTAGCCTTGTGCCTCGTTCTGCATGTAAAGTCGGCCCAACAATTACAAGGTAAGAGCCGGATAAATAGTTCTAATCATTTTCTATTTCATATAATATCATTTACTAGTACGTTTATTTTTTTTTTTTTATACATAAAAAGTAATGCAGTTATTGTTACATTCAGTGAATGCATATAGTATACCATAAATTGTAGTATTTGTTTTTAGTTAATAATTAGTATTCTAAATAATATATCGGTTGTTATCTAAATTTCGTAGTTAAACTTACATTTTAAGTTAACTAAATAGTTAAGATGTTTATTTTTTCTTGTTATTATTCTTCTATTCCTACTTATAAGTTGTAATTTAAGTTTGAAAAATATTTTATACCTTCAATATTTAGAGTCAAATATATGGTATTATATAGTTTTAGTTTTAATATTAAATTATTTTAATTTAATTTTAATATTATCGACCTAGTTATAGTCCTTTTTTTCTTAAAATAATAAATATTCAACGATTATTCAGCTTAATATAATAAAGATCTTATCAAGTCTATAATAAATAATAAGTTTCCATAATCCAAACAATAGAACAAATTATTACGTACAAACTATTTAGGACTTTTTGTATAACGTTTAAAGGTATACATTACCAGTATGTAAAGTAGGTACGCGGTCTTGTGATAGTTATTTTTTTTTGGCAACACAATCAATATTACTGTAGGTGATTATTGTCGAGATTTATTGAGAGTTCTATACTTATCAACGATAGTAAATGACTAGCCAAACTATTAAAATAATTTTTTGTGAGTTTTCACTGTAAAAATAATTTTAATAATAATACATTAGAGCTAATTTAAATTATTGTCAACTTAAATTAAATAACTATACAATATTGTTAACCTTTTAATAACGATAATAGTTTTCAATAATACGTCATTAAAATGTATTCATTATTGAACGTACAGTATTTATTTTACGTAAATATATATATTATATATGCATACATAGGTAGGTTTCAATTATAAATAAATATAATTTTTAGTGTTAGTGTAGTTTAAATGCATTAAATATATGATGAACCTGTATGACACAAAGGCTGATTAATATAATATTAATTAATTTTGATTATTTTGAATTTACTTGTAATACCTATAGCGACCAAAGCAGTATGGGTGGCCCAAGTTATAATTGCGTTATTTGTGTGACGCTCTCTGTATATGTGTGTGTATGTATACATGAAAATCTAATAACTTTTGTATGACGTAGGTACCCTGAAGCGCCATTGGATGGCCAATAAAATGTAACTTTCTATGTGGTACCTATGGAATATTGTCTTTTTTCTTCATTATTTTCTCGGGTCCAAATCGAATTCGACTTTACCTCCGGCGCCTCTTTGCGCCATCCAAACGCTTTCTTAAAGGCACTATAGTAAGTTTGCTTTTAAACAATTCAATTAATTGGTACGTCATAATCATCATCGTATATAGTTAAAATGAACCTATATGCATTATTATTGTTATTTTTATATCAATTGTAAACCGGGTTACTGTTTAGAAAAATTGACGTTTTTCTCTGAGAATTAAATCACGTTAACGTATAAATATTGTATTCTCTTCTCGTATAGATTCGTATTTATGAGTAATGTTAAAATTGGCCTTCAGCCTACACATGCTTTGAAGCCAAGATTAAAAATATCATTTGGCGGCTTGTAAATCCGCAATAATTTAAATAACTAAAACATTTCTACGGATTCCCAACCAGCGACTACAGAGATAAACTAAAGAATAAAATAAATTATCAATATCTTCGTTAATAGATCGCAATAAACGGCCGATGATACATAATATCCTATTCCGTTCGGGCGGGCGTTATTCACGTCATTAAGAAATAGTATTAAATAATTTAACAAAGAAATTGCCGTTTCTTGTTCCATAATTAAAAATAAAACAGACATGTCACTGTTGGTTAACCAATTATTAATAACAATTAATTATAGATACAGTTAAATCATTAACTTTTATAAGAGGTTTGAACACATATTTATACTTAATACCCAAACTAAATAGAAATTATTCCATATTTATATTCATTTTTTCCAACTACAGTCTACAATGTGAACAAAAGTGCAGTGATGAAGCTAAAGATTTCATATGTACATGTTTTTACCTTGTGTTCTGTATGTAGAATCATTTCCATAAAATATGTAAAGGGACCCTTCAGTGAATGTCAGAAAGTTAGGAATACCACAAGATTTACGAATATCACGATTATGAATACATTTTAACATAATATGAAACTTTCGTGTCATGATGTTTTCAACCTTGTCTGTTTTTATGACAAATTAAATTATTTTAACTACATTTATTGATACATACTTGTGTGATCTAAACCAATTCTTTCGTAATCGAATACTCATAATAGTTATTACTTATTGCAAATTTGCAAATTGTCAAGTCCTGTAATGTGCTTGTCACATTAATAGACCTTTTAATATATTATATTCTACATCTTTGTCGTCATATTTTAAAAGCCATTTTACGTATTTCACAAGTGTGCACATCATATATCCACTTCAAATACCCGCGTAACTCTTAACCCTTTTTGTCTTTTCGTTTGTTTACCCTCTGTACTCTTAACCTCATTCTATGTACACGCCCATCTTATTGTTTTACCTGAATTTTATACTGTATTCACGTATATACAGATTAGGGGAAAGTCTTGTGTTTCACCTATATTAAAAATGTCTTTGCAATTTTAATGTTATGATAAAAAAAATAGTTAAATAATAGTATATTAACTGTCTAGTCGTATACAAGTTGTATATACAGTTTTAATCTTCGATAGATTGTTATATAAGCGTGATTCTAATAACTGCAGTACATCTGAACTGTCTACAGTGTTTTAACTATTAATTTTTCGCCATCAGTTTTTGGTTTTACAGTGTATGCTAAAAAGTTTATGTTAAATAGTATGGATTCTTTTTTATTAAAATATTTTCTATTCGTTTTATAGTATGATATAATAATAATCAAATTGGTTTACATATATATATATATATATAACCACTATAAACACAAGATGGCTATCAATTGATAGGAGGACCTTAATTAGTATAATATTTGTTTTTATCCAATAATCTATGTATTATTATGTGTAATGTTCTAGGTGCAAAGTATTATTGGATTTTTACAGATACTCGAGATAAACTTGGGTATTGCTAACGCGTGAATAATACTCGACGAAAATATAGATGAAAATTTAAAACAACCATAACTAGATATTATTTAAATATTTGCTATCTTATCGTTTTTATTGAAATGAAAGTAACGTAATGAAGTTGCTAAGTGTCACACGCACACACATATATGCATAGGTACATACTATTACATATGGATGTGTCCCGACTATAGTTTACTTGTATTTATTTACATAATGTTGCAAAGACAAGCAGATACATTCTTTGGTCGTGACCAACATCGCCTTAACTATTTGGAATATCTACAAAATGTATTATACTTGTACATACATAGGTACTCGCATTATATATAGTATAATATATATTATATACCATCGTTGTGTCTAGTTTAAAACCGTGCGCGTAATATTTTATCTCCGACAGTTGATCGATTTCATGACGGGGTATACACGCGGAAAAAAAAGGTCCAGTTTATTACTAAACTTTCTTGGTAAGAACGGCGATAATCTAAATAATAGACGGGGAACAAGGGAAGAGCTTTTCGAACGTACGCGTCACGGTGGTTTATATTGTTGTGTTCACGGTATTTTGGCTAGGATACCTATTAAAATTCTAATGGGATTCCGCGTGTAATATATACACACACGACGGATGTATATATATAATCAGTCATCACATAATATGATGGCAATTAACGAACGGGTTATTGACTGGTCGTGTATATAGATCGAAATTGGCAGCATGAAAAAAATGTTTAGTGACCCATTTTTACGCTATACTCCTTATGTCTGCGTATGCCTATAGTACATTTGAGAATTTTGTTCGCAACTTACGACAATCGAGTGCTCGCGCAGTCAATTATCCATATAAATGTAATTTATAACAGTTTTATTTTAACAAAACAAATTTTGAAATAATCAATTAATATTTATTTTTAAATAATAATAATACATAACTATTATGATATTTTTACAATATATACAGTATAATATGATCAATATTATTAATATTTATACTTAGATTACTTTGTATTTTTTTTTATCTACAAACGTACTGAATGTCGATTCAGTAATACGAAATATCGTATCGACTTGGGTGGCGCCAATTGTACATGTATTTATTACTTACGGGCTACAGCCCGTAGTCATAATAATATATTAAATAAAAATTTGGAAAAAGGAAATTAAAAAATGAAGCCGTAAACTCATAATAATAATATTGATGTATATCTGACCGTGACAGATTGACAATGCAATGTTGTGATTTATTGCAGATGAATGTTTGAGGAACACATTTTGGTATTTGTTTTTATATGATATAATCGATTTTAATGATATAATCACCGACTGTGCTAGGTTAGGTTAGGTCGGACGATATATCGTCGTACGATGTCTTATACTATGTTCATCTGTGTAATACATCAAATAATGATTTTAAATTCATTGGTGCTATTAACAATGTGAGGCCGTTGATTCTTAATAGATTATAAATAAAACAGTAAAATTATATACACGTCCATGATCTACCTAAATTATATATAACATATTATGTATAAAAATAATATAATTTATGTATGTTTAATGTTTATATTTACGGAAATACGTAAACCGAGGTTAATCATTAATTCATAATTTTACCAATTTCGCTCCCAGTTATTATTTCATTCAAACTGGTATTAAAAAAAACCGCTTAAAAAGGAGGTATTAAATGTATTATACATAATAGTTTATATACGAGTACACCCATAAAACAAACAAAATGATTTACATGTATATTATAATATACTTTTTTCGAAATGACTGCTTGTGCTCTGTTGAAAATAATAAAAAAAACGAATCTCAGGTAAACTTTGGTCTTTATATTCCAGAATTTCGTCACGAAAATTTCTCGTTTTGGTTATATATTGTCTTGCAGGATGATCTCTAAGAAAAATATGAAATGGATTTCTTTAAGTATTTTTTATTCTTTTTAAATTCGAACGCACACCATTTAAACTAACGATATGCTATACTGAAGCGCGATGTTCATGTCTATAAAACACACTAAATATTACTTCTATTTACCGAATAATGAAATTAATTTTTATAGCACGAATTCGACGGTTACGGCTTAAATGCTTAATGTATATTTTACATATAATATAATATATTCTTTAAAACCTGTATAAATAACGTTGCATGATAAAATACGGTTGCATTTTTTTTCTTAAGAAATGTCAATAAGACACGAGCAAATAATGATAAATAAATGTACAACATTATTTTATACTAGTTTATGCTGACATTCTTTAGTTTTGATGGCACATATTTTAAATGTGTTGAATTGCAACAAATTACTGTTCCATTAACTCAATTAAATATTAAAATAAATAATACTATTTTGGTATAATGTGTCAGTACTTGCAGTATATATATTGTGTATATATAAGCCTTATGTTTAGTATTAAAAAAAAAATAATAATAATAAATGTAGATATATCGTATAATAATTTTGTATAATAGCCGACCGTCGACCGACACACGCCAAATCAATAATGATTATAGGTACCAGACGTAAATAACTAAAAAATATTGATATTATATCAATTTTCCATACACGTATACGTAGTTACAGTAATGTAACTTGTAAACTCGTTTTTTTAGAACACGACTTCTGAATATATTCCTACGAAACGAAAGTAAAAATTTTGTTTTGCAAACTTCCAAGCCTTTTATCAATGTTTTATTTAAATAAAAGAATCCGTGCCCCTAGTCGAATTTCACCCTTAGGATAAATTTTAAAGCGTTATTGAAAAAACGAATTATGTGTTAACAAATATAAAAATATTTACAACAGCTCATTTAAAATGTTAAATAAGTAGGTACACAAGTATACAAGTAAACCAGCATAATATATGAATAATTCAATTGATTCCTAAGTGTTTGGTTATAATTACATACTTATAAATAAAAGTAAACATAAGGTGTTATTTTTTAAAAGCCTCAAAATAATTACAATATAAATTTAATACTAATAATTCAAAATTTAAATATACTAATAAAAATTGTTTGTGTGATGAGCTACTTTTTTTATTTCGTTTGTAATATTCTCGGTCCTTATTTTCATCAAAGAAAACTTATATAAGTACATCATATAATCGTATAAATCACTGAAACGTTTGACAAAAACGAAAACCCGTTTGGTCTTTCATGTGGTAATGATGAATGAAATATTAATACCAAGAAAAATATTTAAGTAAAAAATTTAAGTGACCCATGTGTGTAGTTTCATGAAAAATGTATAAGGTAATAATAAATATAATGAATTCTTTTTTGGTATTCTAACCATTTGCAATACTCCGATGAATTAATTAGTTTTTCTGAAAATCTTGACTGCCGATTTCCTAATGTCAACCTTATTCAGTGTTCACGATTTATTCTGAAATAAAAATATATTTATCTTATTGATTTATTAACTTAAACTGGGAGAAAATATGAAACACTTCAAATATGAATACCAATAAAATTAATCATTTCCTGTTGTTTTACTTGTGAATTATGTCATTGATATTTGTACTTTGTTTGTTTAATGGAAACACAATACATTATATTTAGTATTTTTTTAATTCAAAAATATCATAGAAAAATTAATTAACTTAAAATTTGTAGAACATTCTCATTTATAAACTGATCTCATTACCTATAGTAATAATAATAATAATAATAAAAACAATGATCAGACGTTTAAGAATTTTATAGGTAGGTGTATTATATTATAATAATTATCATATTATTATCATTATGATCAAATATTTTGTTACTTAATATAAAATCTTGATAGAAAACACTATAAACACACTTGCTGGATAGAATTGTATAAGCAATTTTTGTCATCATATAATAATAAAATAATACATAATATACATTTATATATGTATTATACAAAGGCGATTCTTCTTGTCTTTAGCGGTGTTTGCTCTCAAAGGATAAATACTAGACACCGACATCCTCTAATGTACAATGAACCTTCTCTGACAATAATCTCTAAAACTCCATTCTTATTTTAACAAACTGACAAATAATCAAATAACATTTATTACTAAAACCTAGACGTTAAATACTCTCAAGATCTAACCGCATCAGTCATTCTAGTACATTTAGTTTTAAATCATATAAACTAAAATTTTAAAGGTCATGTTATTTATATAAATTATAAACTATCAAAAGTTTTGCTACACTTTTCTCAATTCATCAAGTTTTATATCTTATGAAAGATAATTAATTTATAGAAGACAAAAAGCTTTTAAATGCGATTTGATCTCAAAAGTGATTGAAAATCAATGACAAAACATAGCATATAAATCAATTCAATAATTTATGTATTTTGACTCATTGTACACATATTATGTAATAATAGGTGCACTTTGGGACTTCTCAGTTAAAAAAAAAATTTACTTTTTAAAGTTAGGATTATTAAAATTGTAATACCTAATCAAATACTAATGGTTAATATAATATATGTTTACCCTAATTTAAATAAGATAGCAGTTAAATTTATTATAATATCTAAATATTATTATTATATATTATTATTTATTATAATCTAATTAAAATCGACAAAATTATTTGCGTATGTAATATTGGTATTATTATAATTTCTTTAAAACATTCAACACTACACTACGTATTTCAAACATAATGATTATTTGAAAAAAAAAATCATATTCACGTTTAATCATTTTTATCTTTTAGTGCGGAATGAATACGACCAAACAAATACTCAACGTATTTTGAAAGGCAGTGAATTTATCAAAATCTGGTAGATAAGTGGTAAAATATACCTATTAGACAACCTTTCTAATATTCGAAAAATATTTTAAAAATTTGGTTAGGTTTATTAGTTATTACAAAGCGGTCGGGATATTTTGGGAAATAAAAATATCTCACTATAATATTTGCTACAATTCAAAAATTGTTTTACATTTTACATATTTGTTTTTAAATGTATGAACAAATAGAATAGGATGTAAACTGATTACCCTCCACTGAACACGTTAAATATATTTTATTAAATGAGGCACTGTGCAGTTAATTAACATTTTATTTCTAACTTATGTCTACATAGGTAGGTATGTACCTATCTATTTCCTGCATACTTATATTATAGTGTACAATTTGTTTTTTAAAAACAATACTCTTGTTTTTAGGTGTATAGATTTTTATAATAATAATAACATATTTTTATGATATGCAAATTAATAAAACACGTGCCCATTGAAATGTATAGGTTGAGTAATTTCAACGAAAGTCGTTTATTTATAAAGAAGTTATACAATAAATAGCATTCACACTTCGCTAGCTATAATAATTATGTTATTTTAAATAATATTTACGTAGAAAATTAAGTAAATGTATTCACAATTCAACGAGACAGTTTAAAATTAATATTTTCATTACAATGTTAATATTTTTAAATCCAAAATTACAATACAAACTAAAAACTTTTTTTAGTGAATAATTTAAATTTATTCATAATACTTAGGTTTTATATAATATTCGTATATATTAATATTGCAATATATTTCGTTCTCAAATAAATAGCTTCAGGCCATCAGATTTTTTAAAAACCAGTTGTATTGCTATCAACTGCATATCATAATATTATAATAAATATTTATATGTCCAAGTATATACACATTATAACAAACTAGGATTTTAATCGAAAATTATTTTAAAATCTAAAGAATTTTAGTATAATAAACCCCAATTATAATAGAAAAGAATCAGCAATATTTTTATTCAAAAGTGAATATTTTTTTTTGATTACACTTATTGAACAATGGACTTCTATATAGTTGTATAAACTTGTATATTGAATATTAATGCAAAAAAAAAATAGCCAAGTATTAGTTTTTATTTATGCCTACGTTTTATTATATATAATATTATTTTTATAAAACAATTTCCGGAAGCGGACAAATATCAAAAAAAAAAACATAATTTAAAAACAGAAGTATTTTAGTTATTTATTATTCCATGAATTGAAAAAAGTGATTTTGATAATACCTATTTGATTAAGTATTAGATTTTTTACATTACTTACCTTAGAACTGCAATGAAGTAGCCTTCAATTTATATTGTTATTTGTAATTATATACTTTTGTTTGAACAAAAATATACTTACGTGTTCCTTATAGTTAAAATACCACAGAGATCATATTATGACATTACATATATTGCATTAATTAATACGTTTACGAACAAGCTAAATTTTTTTTTTTATCATGAATAAATTTGGCTTTCCTGAAATTACATGACGTCATTGAGTTGTATTCGATGACATATAAATGATATAAAAAATAAACTTGTGCCTTAAAATTATTTTGGAATTAATATTCACTACATTATATTGTAGCGTCATCAAAATGTTCCATGTTTTTGTTTTAAGTGATCATTAAAATTAAACGTTGTTGTTAAATTGCCGCTAAAAAATTATTCGAAATTATTTATAACGTTTGACATGAAATTTTTTTGTCGCATGTCGATTAAAATAGACTTTGACTCGTAACTTGTATATGCGATACTACTGTAGGGATACCTATCGTAACAATTTCAGGAAAATCGTCTGGGCCCCTAGCGTAACCACACACACATACCTATATTACACTGACACTGAAAATCCGCATTTGATTGCTTTGGCATATCCGTTGGCGTATACAGTTCATTATGTGTAAAATCGCTTTTACGAGGATGTTTATGTCGCGCGTTATATGTAGACACCCGTATTTCATGCCGAATGACTATTTCCACCGGGGTGAGAATAAAGGTCATTGTTTGAATTTATTGTATGGAAAAATATTGGGGTGAAATATGATTCCCACCGCAACCGTGCTCATAAACGAGTGTTTGAAAAGTTTTTTTTTTTTAACTAAGGTGATATTGCCTCAAATAGGATAAGTTATAATAGGTCGTTTCCGCAAGAATACCCATCTATATTCATTACATTAAAATTTAAATAATTTTTTTGTATAATATACTATTAATAATAGTCTATTATTTCTATAATAATATGTATAGTGCCAATACATATAATTACTATAAATTAATTCTTCATTTCAATTTTAATCTCATAGGTATTTGGTTTTACAAAATCATTTTAATAACAGTAAGTTCGTAGAATAGTACTAATTGTTAATGTGTAATTAGTATGTCACCTAAAGTGAATTACGAGGTACAACATAGTTGTGTATTGGTGATTTAATGGTGATCGTGTTCGTGTAGATAACACAAATTTAATGTTGCATGATAAGTATTTATTAATTTTTCAAGTCTAATTATTATTATTAGTTCATTTATTGAAATTTCAACAACTATATTATGTGCTGTTTAGCAAATACTAATTGACCGGTTGATTTTTTTAATCTTGATCTCTCATAACCTACAGCTAAATAATAAAGTGGGTACAGCGATAAATTATGAATTTTCATTATGATTTCCTTCATATTACGTGGGTGTACAGATAGGGTAGTTTTGATTTTCAATTTTATTTTATCAAAAAACAATGATTCATCATTGCGCTCCGTTATGTATATAATATTACAATCCAAAAATCGACGGTTACAGAGTTATTAGTTTCACGTGTGTTATGTCCTACAACCACGCACATTAATAATGGACACTATATTATATACCTATACATTTATTCATTTATAGTATATGTTCGTTCGTAATATATTATCCATCGTTGACTCTTCGATATATTATACTATCCTCGTCTATTCAGATGGTTAATCGATCTACCAACAATCGCCATCCCTTATCTGCTTGTGTTTTGGAGTATATAACCGCTCGGCGATATTTCTGTTAATTATCATTACTTTTGGCAACCATCCGTGTATCAGTATATTATTATTATTATTATTATGTGTCCTTTCCGATGTAGCTATTTTATAATACTTAAATAATTTTTTTAAATATTTATTAATTTATTATGTACAAAGTTGTATTGTTGGTTTTAAAAAGACGGTCTTCACGGTGTACGTTTATTCTATATTTAAAATACTGGAGTTCGTACATGAATTTTATCGGTGATTAAATTGCAAATTTATTTTAATGGAACAGCTATAACTCGTACATACTTATGCAAATATATTATTATTTTACTTAACATGTATGATTACAAAACATACTAAAAATATTAATTTAAAAATTACTGGGTTTTATATAGTATTACCTATGATAATAAATTATTAGTTTGCAGTTTCAACTTAATATATTCGTCTACTGAGCCAACATCAATAAATTTACTTTTTCTAAATCTCATAGTTGTATATGTTTGCTTCGCGCTACCTATACTAGAAAAAATTATAATTTAATTTACCTACAATTTTTGGCAACAAAACATGACCTAAAATATAGTATTAAGATATAAAATACCACCTTGAACATTTTTTAAATAGTGAAAATCATCATCCAATACTCGTAAGTGGATGATCTTAAATATTTAAAGTTTTATATTAACAAAATTCCTTTTTTTACGGACAATTTTACTCGATATAGTGTCTATGAATATAATTTTTAAAATACTTTTTAAGTTTAATAACATTATGTAACTAAATAATTTAATATTATTTATCTTTAAAGAAAGATAGTTTCACTTATCAATCTAAAAACAGCATGGATAATGTTAGAAATACTACACCTACAGAAATATACATAATATCTAAGATCTTAATCCTAATGCAATCGTGTTGCACATCTCATTGCCCATTATTCTATCGGATACACTTAATGTTTTTTACGCGTTACGCTATGCCACTGTGTTATATATTATTAACCATGATGATGATATTATATGTATACATCATAATCATCAGAGAGGGGGCGTCAAATCTTTGCTAAAACGGTTAAATTCTAAATGCATAAGCTGTCTGTATGCGAAACGACGTATTTTATCATCATTTTTTTTTTAAAAGGTTTATCATATTAAAAATCACTGAACCAACCGTTGACGCAATAATAGAATTAATGGCGGGAAACGACGGTTTACTCCCACCGACCGAAGGAAGTGTCTATATTAAAGTTGGGTAGATTTTTATGAAATTTTTACGACAACGCCTTTATTTTTTCTCCCGCTTTCGCACTTTGCTTATCACAAAGGAGTACTACATCAACAAAAGCGTGAGTCACGCACTTTCAGCAGATTTTTTCTTTTAATCCTGTTTTATGAAATAATTAAATTGTAATAGTTGTTTAAAATGTTAAATGTATTTGGGTATTCAAAATAATCCCTATGGTGATAATAAAAATACCCCTCGGCCCTCATATAAATTCCACATCTTATATTTTAACTCTATTAGTATTTTTCTAGTTATAAAAAACAACGTTAATTACACACGAAACAATTATCTATAATAATCTATTATTTACACATTTTAAATTTAATACTACATAATATTACAAATAAACCTCAACATTCTAACTGCAGTAATATACCTATTTGTTTTTTTTTTATTCATAATATATTTAATTTAAAAAGTTATATTATGATGTTCCATGGAAAAATAATTAAAACATTACCACAATTGAAAAAAGTATCAACCAAAACACTTAATCTCAAATTAAAATTCGAATATTTATTTTTAATTTTCAAGTGTAAAATCCACTTGAGAGATAATATATTATAATTGTATGTTTTTGAATTCAGAATGACTAGATATATAAACTGCAATTATTTAACTGACGTCATACAATATACATATATTTTATATTATAAAATTCACGAAGGTTGAATAATGGAAAAAAACTGTTCTCGTTTAAAAACTGACACATAAAATGGAACAACGTAACTGATTTCAAATGTATAAACAATACTAGTTGTTAGTTGTTACTACAATTTTATATCCCTAAAAATTGTTATCGTAAGTCTTGAAATATTTATTATATGTATGATATAGTATATATAAATCTAAATCCCTTTTTTCCTGTATAAACTTAAGTGAAAAATATGTCTCGTTGTGTTCATTAAATATGTACTTGATATAATGATATAATTATCAAATTTTGCATTTATTCACATGGTTTTCAAGTAATTCCGTCACCTCTCCCCATCATAATATAGGGTCTCGAGTAAAACATTCAAAGGATTTGTCGTTATATCCTGGACCCCGGCGGACGACGGTGACTTATATAAAATAACGGTCTCATTGATTTCCTGTTTCCGGTAACTGTAGGTACAACAGTGATAAACAGAAGGAGGTGTACCCCGTTAAACGACACCTCCAAATCCATAATTATAATGGTGTCAATGTACATAATATGTTTATAATATGATATATTTCGTACTTATTTTTTGTAAAGGGCTGGTCGACCTTGTCACAAACGAACGAGGAAACGCGCGTATGTCGTAAATACTATAGAAAATAATAAATAAAAATACGCCATTATTACATGTTTTCGGGATCAGAAACCTTCGGGGCTCGATGCGATAATTATGCATTTAAAAAATTTTTACAGTAGTCTTTCGAACACTCGCTTCTGACGAATAATTGCGTATAACGTATGTATATGTAGTACGTAGAGCCATCGTGAATGAGTGCGTTGGCGGTTGCCCACTATAAAGTTTGTATTATAAACGAACACCAACATTATCCACTGCTTCATATACTTTATTATATAATAGGTAGGTATATATTATGGTCTATGGATTATCAACATGTATACTATGATATATAAACAATATAATATCGTTCGCCTAAATGATGCGACGCGCGGTCAAGTGAAAACAATACTGAAAACAAGGTATACACATTTTGTGTAATAATAATACGAAAAAATACGCCTTTACACGAAAATAATGAAATTATAAAAACGCATTTATATTATATTGTCGTGTTGCGTGCGTAGAACATAATAACATACACCGATAATACTGTATATGATGCGTATTTATAAGATCTAGCACGATACGATTTTTTTTTTATATAGATATATTTATATAATGTACAATATATAGGGTGTAAGAATCTGGAGGATTTAACAATTTTATGATGCTGAAATTTACATGTTTAAATTTGTCATATCTTCCGGATACACTCTGTGTATATACGAGACGACAATATAACCGGGTAAGATGCCGGCAGGTTAGGTTAGGTAGGTTTATGGTGTAGGTACCTTATTATATTTACCTACATATTTAATAAAATACGCATTGTAAGTACGTACACAAAGTCAGCTATCGCAGGTCGTGAAAAAGTCGAAAGAGTATAGAGAACTGATATGATCAATCAGCTACGTCGTTGAACACGACATTAGGCTTATTGTAATGGCCTCATAATATAATGCCATGTATATAAGAATAAAATGAGTGAAAGTGCTAAATAAAATTGCCGCGTGGACGGATTTATTATATATTACTAAAGTACCTACCTACCTATTATAATACGTATTTATTGTGTTCAATGTGTACACCGTATATCGCGTAGGATCCGATGCGGTCGTTTCGATTATATGGGGTAACCGCCATTACGATGTAATAGTAGGATAACAGATTTTTCCGACAGGAATTATTATTATCATATATTGTATTGGCAAACAGTGAACCTATTTAGAATATATTATTCTCATGTGGACTGCTGCACGACTGGGGGTCGTGACAAAATGCAGGTTTTCGATTTTTTAACACATGATGTATCATGTTATTTTATCAGTAAATTTTCGTGTTTTTAGTTGTTTTTTTACGATTTTGAGTGATATCTACCACAGATAATAAAAAAACTATTGAATTTTTTTAAATACTCAATTTTTATTTAAATAAATTAGAAAGTTTCATCATATTTCAAAATTATTGTACATTTTTAATAAAACTTGATGTAAAACCATTGATGTTTATAGAAATCAAATACCGAACCTAGCTTATTATTTATAAACGTTTAAAATTTTTAATCTATTATATAAACATATAACTATGTTATAGCGAAAATTGGCCAATGTACTCGGTCATCATATTGCTACTTCATTTAAAATGTTTAATGTTCGTGCTGTGCATGCAATGGCAACATTTAATGTTCGCTGTTTGTATACTATCAACATTTTGAGAGAGAAAACTATTTTAATTATCGGAATATGAAATTAAAAATAAACTTCACCATTAAAAAATGTATTCATGAAATATGATCTGAAAAAAAATGAAAAATTCGTTCGTAGACTACATTAAAATCAGGCCTTATTCTAACAGGCAATAGAAAAAAAATTGGCAGTAACCAGTATGGAACACCAAAAGTGCATTTGACTTAATAGACATGGGTATATTATAATCATATTATTTATGTATATCTACATAATTCTATGAACATTATTTTCTATTCTAGTATTTCTATTTAAAATCATTAATTTAAGGCTTATTTCAATATACATTAACATTATACATACATAATGAATTATTTAAGTGTATTGTTAAACAATGTATATAGCGAAAATAATTGTAAAACTAGACGACTCTTAACGGATCAAACATCATGCAGATGGTTAAGCACGCGTTTTGAAAAATCAAATGATTACAAAATACACACTGCACACACGCAATGCGCATACGAATATATACATTTTCTTGTGAAAACTTGAAAGTTGTTCGCCTCTAATCTATATACCTAGTATACGCGTATATTATACACGCGCGAAGCGGCACAAAACTTAGTAGTAAAATTTTACGGAATTTACGCTTACCTATATGCCAAATATTATATATCACTTAATATATTATAAATTATACTACACGCAAGAAGTTGTACTGCAGTGTGACGATGTAATATGGAATGTCTGTCCGTCTGAGATATGATATTAAAATCAGCCCACACACGCCAATCTAATGAGCAGACAATGATGACGGCATAACGCGTGCACACATAATACGCGGGCTGGCGAGAATTATTACATGATATTATACATATTAAAATAACGCATCTCTCATTTACGAATATCTACATGCGTGCGTGTAATATGTTATTATTGAAATTTAGTATGTTGCGGTAGCGTGTATATCATAATATTATCGAAATAATATACATGTATCTATCATACATTGCAGTTGCGGTTCTTTGATGAAGACCGCGATAATATGAAGAAAGAGCATTTTCATTTTTCAATATACATTTAACAAGACGTACACACGAACGCGACGAGTGAATCATAATATAGGCAATGCAAAAAATGTCGTATTTTTACATAGTGAAGACAATTTTTTTATATTTTTTGGCGAAGGGTTAAAGGCACGAATTATTAATCTTATGCAACTATATGCAAAGATATTTTATGTTTGTTTAATTCATAAAAAAACATAACCTAATCTGACCCGATCAAAAAAATTCGTTGGTGGAGTGATTAACCCCTACCCGCCATTCTGTATGTATATATGTACGCACCTTCTGTACAGTGCAAGCCGTGTATACTGTACACACACAAACACACATCATGAATATGATATAATAATATATATTCTATACACAGCGACACAAAAGTGCCGCCAGAGACGTTTTTTGTATTTTCTTTCTACAGCCGCGTACGGATTTAGAACAAAAAAAAACCGTCAGGACCGCCTCCCTACGTATGGATGTGTTATTATAATATATACCTACACTCCCGTCGCGATTGTAAATTATAGTATATATTTTATAAAATTATTATTATTCGATACGCGCAAAAAATATTTAAGCCGTTCGCGTGTACGTAATATTACAATAATCTATTTCGCACACAATAGATATTTTCGTGGGCATCGGTATAATTTACACATAATACATATAATATTAAGATGTTATCGACATCATATTATTGTAGGTTTGTCGTTGCTATTTATATAATAAAAATTATAAACGCAGTCGGCGGCGCTCGACGGTTGCGCGCCTCGAGCTGTACCGTATCAGGTATATATATATATATATATAATATTATAATAATTTAATATTTATATATTGTATATTATATAGGTACGTGCGTCTGCGTTTCAGTTGCAGTGAACCTATAGCACCCGTCGGTATCTATTTGTTGTTGTGAATGTTGTGATGTGTTGCCCGTAATGACTATGGAATTCGGAATCGATTCTCGTTGAAAATTTTTGATAGGACACGAACTACATACAGTACACGACACCGCGATCCCAGTCTAGGCCGGCGCATAAATTATTATCCTCGGCGCAGGCTATGTACATGTATAATAATATGAACGCACGCTTCAATATAAGACCCGTTCGAGATAAGCGTGTCAGATTGGCCGACCGGCGACCGGCGTGATATTTATTATAATATTGCTGTGACCATATAAATTAAACGAAATGCGATTCATCACAAACGTGAAAAAAAAATTACCCTCTCGCCCGCCGCGCTTGACTATTACCATATAGGTACATTATAATAATAATATACACGTAAACTATGTATACGTCTATATACGGCTGCAGGTTTTGTGGCGTTATCGGGCGCGTTTATCAATAATCGACAAATTACTTTATGTATGTAATATTATAATATATATATATACCATTGCGAGGGTCCTGAAGAGGAAGGGAAAGTACACCTATGTTCGGAGCAATAGTAGCGATTTATTTATACTATACATTCCTGCGGCTATACGAAACGATTTATATAGAGATGTAGTTCATATAAATTATATAATATATTTATATTATGTATAAATTAAGTACGCGCGGGAAGTAATTCGTTCAGTTAAGGCGCGTATATAGGTGTATGTAATAAAAAAAACGTTAATACCGTAGACAACTGACGTTTATTATAGTATATTGTATGTATCGGACAATTATTCGGAACATTTCGTTTAGGTACGTAATAATATTATAATAACAATATAGTATCATTATCTTTAACACTCGAGACCGCCACACCGAGGTCGGTGTACCATATTATAATACCGTCTAGGTATGCAAATGATAATTAGGTTATGTACGGCGTTTATGACGATCGTTGTCGCGCTGTATATTAATCATCATAATGTATTTTTTCTTGATGTGACTCCAACTGCTGCAGTGACCGCTCGACCAATGCCTCCTCCCAAATCCCAAGTCCAACAGCCTTACGCGCCGCACTACTTGCAAAGACGCGAAATTTGATTCGCGATTAAAACGCGACGTTGCGCGTTCACGTGTCAAACGGTTTCTCAGAAGTATAACTGAAACCCTTTTCGTTCCCATAGTATAAAACCACTCATTTTTCGAGGAACTATAATGGAAAATGATTTTACAATAATATTATTTCATATGAATAGTTATTATTTTATTAATATGTTGATTTAAAAACGTGAACAACATGAGATCGTTGTCGAAATTACGATTGTTGTCTAATTAATAAAATAGCGAACGAATTCAAATTTTAAACATTTTTATGTATAAAATATATTGTGTACAATTATTTTTTGATGAAAATTAATCGTTTTAATAAAATTAACCTGTGCCGTTTATTATATATAATTAAAACTACATTTAATACTTTATTTCGCGTTGTACTCATACGCCCATATCTGTATATTAAATTGATTAAATTAAATAATTAAATAATAACTAGTAAAACAAGAATATAAAATAATATAATGTATAACTTTCGTATTTATTATTGCATTGATTTGAAAACCATTTAAGACTCAAGTGAAAAAAAACTGTTGCTATTTCGTGACAATATAATATTATGCGTAGTTTGTACCTAATATTTTCAAGTTGTACATAAAAAAGTCGTAGGTATTCAGAGGTTCCTTGAATTATAGACCCCAGCTTATAATATTATGCTAATTATTGCTAGACTTGAACTCCTATAAACTATATTTATGTAGCCAACTGCAGCATCTCTACGTATATACTATACATATTAATAATATATACAATATAGGTACATAAAATGTATATTTTTGGGGGTCGTCGAAGAGTTCCGCCGTATAAATCGTTTATCTCTAATTGCAATTTGTTATATTGTGTATCCTAAAAAATATATTATTATATGGTATACAGATTTTTTCGCGTTAAACAGAAAAACTTCGTGGTTCATCCTGTATAATAACTGGTGTCTGGTATAGGCACAATACATTATATATATAGTTTCACACTAATTTCCGTTGTTCCAAGGATATTCTAAGCATTATTAGACGGACGTTTAAAAAAAAATAAAACAAATACAGTACGTAAGTTTCTCTCACATCGGTTTGCAACTATCTTAAACGATCTATAATGATTGCCGATTGGGGAGGGAGAATCAATATTAATCAGATTTGCGCACACTATAGATTATTATGAGATGAGATTATGGCGCCAATAGCAATTTTATAAGAGTTCCGGAAGATTAACGTGCCTCATCTAACCACGCCAGTGTATTATACGATGACAAAATATGCATTTTAATTTATAAACACGTTTTAAGTAACGCGGTAGCGTCAAGCTCCACGCCTATATGCATCATATAGGTACTATACGTCGTATAGGATTGGCATTCGTCTCGAACGACGCGCGCAATACGTGTAATATTTCGTCTATAAATTATAATGTATAATAATATCGTGTTATATAATATCTTATCAGGGTCGACGAGATACGCGGAAAACTGTATCCAAACACTTGATACACTAGTCACTGTGCAAAAATGTTCACATTCTACAGTATAATATTATAAAACAATTGAGAACGTATCTCGGTTATGGTACTATAAAAGAAAAAACGATGTATTCGTATAATTAAAATAATTAAAAAGAACCTATGTACTTGTGTAATTGACTTAATATAATCCATGATTATTATGAACAATTTTGAAATTATGCCACGCCAACTAAAATTCCTAGCTACGCCACTGAGTTTAATCAGGGTTCATATATATATATATATATCATTATTTAATTCATCACCACGAGAACAAACAAATTGTGTTTTTAATTTAAATACCTATAAAAATAGCTAACCACTTGTACGTCCTTGTGGCGTCGTTGATATAAAGATTTAGCGCGTAACATTACTATGTTCTGCCTATCCCTGTGCAGAACTAGTCTAGAACCGATGTAATCTCTTTTTCACATTTTGTGTTCATGTTTTAGAAAATAAATGGTTATTTTAAACTGTTTTATGTCAAATTAATCAATTTTAATTAACTGCAGGTAATTAAATGTCTGAGGTTCGATTCTCGCCTAATGACAAAATTTTTTATCATTTTTTTTTTGCTATACAATATTATTATCATGATACATAATTAATACAACATAAAATATGCCTACCTATTTCTACCTTATAGTCTTTCAATTAGGAGGTTCTGTGCTACTGTAAAGTTCAATTTTTCTAATCTCATAAGGCCATATCTTTTTTTTTCATTTTTCGTCAGAAAAACAATATTAATTTGAAAACATAGAAAATCCTCGAAAAATATCATGCTGAAATATTATAAGTATATTAAAATATATAGATACATTCAAAAAAGTATAAAAATTTGATTAATGAAAACAATAATATACAATATGTTTTTTAATTATTCGTAAAATACTGTCTTTTTATTATATAAAACCGTTAATACTTTCCCCCATAATGAATAGTATTTTCTGTTAAAAAAAAATCATTAAACAACAATATATATATATATGTTTATTATATTATGCTAATAAAACTTTTTTTTTTACATTTTAATATTAATAATTGATCAATCTGTAGTCGATCGATTGCGCAACGAGTTGCAGATTGTATATAAGTATTATAATATTATGTTACAGTACCAGCTACTACCAATCTTGGATGATACATGAACTATAGTTATATTTTATACCTAAATGTATTAATATTGTAAATAAAATTGCATGCTTTTGTATATTCGAGTTTTAAATAAGTATATTATCATTACAATATGGTCAATATACATAAATAAATGTACCACCCCGGCTGTACAGTATAGATACCGATCGGTTTTATTCAAAAAAACATATTTATAATGAATGAAATCGAAATCTGAATCTAATTCAGGGTCTTTTAGCCATTTTAAGTTAACATTATCTCGCATATTTTGCATACTTGAAATGTATAAATAATGTACCTATATGCAAATAAAATAAAAATACTTAATATTGTATATACACATTACACATTTTATTTTTCATTTATCTCGAACTTAATTAAAGAAGATGTATGTTAGCATTCAGTTATTATATAATATTTCGTTATTAAATATGTCACGCGTATAACATTAATCTAATAATGTGGTATGTTCGATATAATTTTTGTATAAATAACATAAAAAAAGCGGGTAAGTGAGTATCGCTCTGCTGTACATAGAGGGTGGGGTGGACCTCGGACTAGGGTAGGTTAAATTTGAATGCAATGATAGGTATCATTGTATACGAAAAACGATTCTGAACGGAGATGATTTGTCAGTCTGGGATATATTATATTTAAGTATTGTCATACATTCTATTTTGAAACAAATTCAAACATTTAAGTAAAAGTTTCAAGATCTTACATTTGGTAATTTTTTAAAAATAACAAAAATCGAAAATTATTTATTAGTAAAACGTTATTTTACACGTGTATTTTTGATTTCAAATTAAAATTAAAACTTTAAACACTCGTAAAGACACATTTTGTCTGAATCCGGTAGAGTTTTTTTTACAGATATTTGAAGGAAAATTTATGGAGAACCTTGTACCAAATTTTCAAAACTTAGTTATAAAATAAAAAAATTTTACGATTTTTCAACCACAAAATTACTTGCAAATTTTCGCAATTTTGACATATTCCGTATAAATTCGAACTTTAAGCACTTATAAAAAAAAATTGTGACTAACGATTTCGGATTTTTTTTATCACTTTAAGAACAACTTATAAGAAACCTTGTATTAAATTTTCAAGATTTTCTGGTCAGCCAAAAAATTTTTATCGTTATTTAAAAAAAAAATACTTAGAAAAATTGAAAATTTCAATTGTCTATAAATAGCTCAATTCTTTGAAAATTTAACTGTGTATGGAAAACGCTAATATAAACATTTGGTGAAAATTTCAAGTATCTACATCGATTAGTTTTTGAGTTATAGCAAAATAAAAAATTCGATTTTGTCGAAAACTGGTTTTGCGTAAAAAATCCCGTTTTTCCCTCATTTTTTTAGTGTTTTTCCCGACTCATTTAAAAAATATTGAAAATTTTTAACTTTTGACCCCCCAAAGTACCAACTAGATGAATTTTCCTTTTCAAAGAGGGGCTGAAGTCAAAAATCGAAGCATTTTTACTGCTACAAATGTTGTCGACAGAGAAAAAAAAACACACATCATTGTAAAATCAATACATTCATCACTCCGTTCAGAATCTAAAACACATCAATTCGTTTGAGTGTATGATTAATTTTTTTTTACATTTCGCATTTAATGTTATGCTGTTCAGCCAGAATTTTGTGCTTATACAGTTATACGCATACGACAGTTATAATAACCTAATACGTATTATGAGGATTGAAATAATACAAATACATTTATTTTACAAGAATTTGAATGACGGAATGTAGGTATAAACATGAAATCCTATCTGTCCTAGGCCCTTGTATTATGAAAGTTATATATTTTTGATATAATAGTATATATTGTGCTATTATATTGTGTAATGACAACATAGCCACATAGGTCTTCATTATAGCGAAAACGGTTTTTAGTATATTATGTACTAGTATATCATATGATGATGTTTTTCGTTTTTTCTGCGCTACAAACGTTCGGAAATAATAAACAATCCAAGGTGCGCGTGGTATGATATAATAATGAAACGAAATCATAGGATCGATTATAGTAATTTCAATGAACTTCAAGTCAACCTATTGAATTATATTTCCAATACAGTAACGATTTTCAATATCGATATATTATGATAATGCGTTTCGACATAATATATTGATTTGAATAACACCATTGTTTTGAACGTTTACCTTTGTATCTGTGTATCTGTATTTCAATTTTCAATATTCGTATAGATTGTTTGGTTTTAAAAATCAAAACCTAAAATTTTAAAATGGTTTTACTTATGAACTCCCCCCCCCCAAAAAAAAAAACAATTTTCTGTGTACAATATTACCACAGAACACTCGATATTCCATCCTAATCTAATCTATAATAGAATAGTAGTTGCACTCGAAGTATAACGAACCCCGATTAAAGAATCACCTTGTATTAGGCTGTCTGCATGATAATAATAGGCGTGGTCAGTTCTCAAAAATTATATTTTCAATTATTAACCGATTTCAGTTTATCGGCCAGAATGTTAAAGTTATACCATATTTGTGATACAGTTCCATATTATTATATCATAGCTGATGCTCCTGAGACCAGAGGTCTTTCGAGTAGCATGGCACGTCAGTTGAAACGTCATCACCAACAGCAGTATATAGCAGCAATCGTCGTCTAAATCCGACGGCTTTTGTGTACCTTTTCCCCTCGTCATCATCGTCGCATATTGTACATTCACGTTGCAATGACAAAAGAAATCCGATATCACATATTATTATCACGTATAAATGCATAATACACGCGCACCCACACCTTCACCCACCCCTCATAATATAATATGTATACATAGGCGGAGATCCACAGTGTGTATAATACATAATACAACGCGCCTGCATAGGGCTCCGCTGCAGTTTCCAGACACCGGTTTATACGATTAACAGTATTTATAATAACGTGTTGTATAAATTGTGTGCGAACCGTAAATATTGCTGCTGTTACGGCGGACCGGGATTTATGACGTTTCTTTTGGCGACGGAACGTTACAATAATATGAGTAATGCGCGATACCTATAAAGCTGTAATACAATGACATGCAATGCGCGTATATGCCGCTGTATTAGTATACCTCCCGTAAGGCCGTATTCTATAATATCATAAGCGTCGCGTGTGCAATCCGCGTAATAAAGTATAATAATATAATATTAATAATATTAAACATACGCCTAATATACGACTATATACGTATAATACTATAATGTATATAATTTGTTTGTGCGTTACGATGTATAGTCTGCCGGTGAACGTTTAGTACCGTGAAAAATGGCGTTGTGTGCGACGACGGGCTTGCATCATCGCAATAATGTTATGTTACAAACGTCGCTTGGCGTGTACACACCAATGTATATATACCTATATATGATTATACAGGTAATACATATGTCTGTACGGCTCGTGCCTGCCTGCAGCATATACCACCCGTGTAATTTTAGGTGTGTTGAGAAGATTATAACATTATTGTAATTATCTACTAATATAGGCATAATGTTGTATAATATATATATTAATATATTGCAGTGGCGCACCCAAAGGGAAGGACTTTTAGTCCAGTTACTCCACTCATGTGCATGTATTATACATAAAATATATCAAAAGTTAAAATTCTAGTAAATATTTTATGTAAATATTCATTGATTTATAAGGTATAATGTATAAATCACTATACGATAGATTATTGATATGATTATATAGGGGAGAATTATATAATGTGATATAATTTTGATAGCAATTTACTAGAAACGGTTTGCATGATTTAAAATATTTTTCAAAAAGTAATAATGAAAAACAAAATTTATTTTTCGTTATTACTTATACAAATATACAAGATATATTATCGATGTGCATTACATTTAATAAATAAATATAAATAAATGACGATTAGTTTTTATAACTACAATTCAGAATTTAGATAATTTATAAAAATTGTGATATTTAAATGGTTTTCTCGTATTTTAGTACCTATTGAACTTCCTTGCAAAGATCCCGATTACGCAACTGGGGGAATAATAAAACAGATCGATTTAGAATTTAATGTATGTAATGTATTATTTATAGATAAACACAATAATATACGTATTATATAACTTCACACTGCAACGTAGCGGCCTCGGACCCCAGTGATTTATGTGCTCCGCGAGGATGCGAAAAACTAACTGTCGTCATCGCACAGACCGGTTCATTTAGGAAACACGTACCATATATTAGGTACATCGCTTATAACAACGAGCGGAGCACACCAATAATAATATTCACGTATAATATGCAAAATCGATAAATCCCCGCTCTCCGCGCGTATTCACCTTTACAGTGCTTTCGATATTGTTCGTTTCTGTTTTAATCATCATTTCTCATGCCCGTTCGTCGTCGCAACATCGCATTTTCGTTTTATTTCACTTGGTCATTATATTATTTTTATAGGTACCTACGTCGAGTGGGTGGACCTTATTATTATTATACAGGCCCGGCTGACGACGTCCTGCAGCTGATGACGGTTGTCCGCTGGCGTATACATTTATGCTATGGCGGCGTTGGTCAAACGATTTCGGTAGGCCGGTCTCGCGATCTGAATATTTAATTGTTATTGAATTAAAAATATACGCGTGGCCCGTCCGTCCGCGCCTCACATAGTCACACATTAGGTACATATAAATTACGTACCACGTACAATCGTTGTTAATATAATACAATATGAATATATTATGATATGATCATTGATATGACATGCAGACGTGTGTACGGTCTTATATATGTATTATATAAAATAGCATAATGCATATCGTATATAGTAAACATACGCTTAGCCTCCGACACTATCGTGTATCAAGGAAAGTATCTCTAGAACACGGACGAATTATGATTTCCTCCCAGCACCATACCTACGTAATTTGTATATGCATGCTGTATGATATTATATTGTTATTGGAAGATCTTAATAACTAATAAGTAATACGTATTTATGGCAGCTGCTCCCACAAAAATATGGTATAGCTTTACAATTGTGTTTATAATACAATCGTCTTGAACAATATTTTCCTGCAATTAACAATTTGAAATTTTTCGTGAACTTATAGGTAATCGTGTACCTACATATTATTATATTCTGAATCCGGATCAGTGCCGCGTTAAGCTATGTTGCCGCCCCGGGGCAAATTAAGAAATGCCGCCCTTAAGTAAATTACAATTCAAAAATTTGCCACCTCATCAAATATCACAAAATTTGCCGCCCCGGGGCAATTGCCCCCTCCCTTGCCCCCTGTTAAACGCTGCTCTGATCCGGATAAATCTCATTTATAGGCTGCTGTGTTACATTACTTACATTCCTAGTCTACCGGCCCCTATATTTCGTCTACATAAATAATAAAATATTATATACCTAATATAATATAGAGGTTAAACATTCCTATATATGGCTATATCTACTGCTGTTCGAACGCAGTCTGTGTTTTACATACGGTCTTAATTATTCTCTATATCTGTCGAGTGTATATACCATGACGTGTTCGTCGTGCGTATATCTTCGTTACGTATTGTTGACAAAATAATTTTTAATAAATTTCTGTCGTGGATATACAGACACGATAAATATCATATAATTAATATAAATGCATAATAAAATTATTATTTATTTCACACGGTCTGGCTGGGAATAACGTTAACAAACTAGTAGTCTTAATGCAGTATCAGATGCTATATAATAATAATAATAATATAATTTAAGCATCGTGTTGTACTGTTATCATCGTTTAAATTATGAGACATCACGCGCGCGGTGGCATGACGTGCGGTTTATATCACGCGGCAATATCACACTATATATTGTGTAGGTATTTAGGTACATATTAGGTGTACCCAGTAACATAATGCTAAGTATATGTCACAGTATATAAGCTCGCAATAGATTTTTTATTTTTGTTTTCAGACCGCAATTATTATTCTTATTTAGGCAAAGCAATAAATACTGGTGCCAATATAACAGTATACCGTCTATTAGGTATAATGTTTATACTACAACAACGGCCCAAAATATATTATGTGGTTCAGAAATTCTTATATAATTTCAGTACTCGGTTGGTGGCGAAAAAGACACGCTGCATCAATATAATATATTATACGATCACCAGCTCTGTGTCTATATTATAATTTGTGATATATAAAAAGTTAGGCGGTTATTATATTTTGTATAGTATAATAGTAATTAGTAATCATTATTAACGTCATCGAACCGAGACTATATGAATCCGCTACTATAATGTCAGAATATTTTTAATTACCTATATTGACTTTTCATGCATAGTGTAATATTTATTAGAGTAATATTGTATTTCATGCTATTTATATTTTTGATCTATTAAATATTGCTTTTTTTGTATTTCCTGCGGTCGTCACGTCTTGTTTTTAACCCAAAATACTGCGGACGAGTTTTTGAATTTTCTTTTTGAAAAGATACCTATACTTAGGTACTGTCTTAATTTGTTTTTAAATTTATACACATATAATGTGTAATAAAGACTTTAAAATAATAAAAATAAAAGTAATATGTATATCTTATAAACTGTTTACATACCTACAATAATATTATATAAATATATGGGCGCATTGGCAATATAATAATATACCAATCGTGTATATACAAACCAACTATAAACATTTACATTTTAGACGGGATTGGTGCTGTATACTGTATTATACTACACGGTGTTAGGTGCGGCTGAGCGAAACAAATAAAACGCTTTTATTTTTAAAATATCGAATGTACGTTAGGTATTACAACAGTTTCAGTATAATATGACGGCGGACGCGAAGGCGTTTAAAAATTGAAAGAAACGAAATAAATACGATTTTATTGTTTTTTCAACACACATAACATCGTGTACGCAGGAATCTTTGTATCGTTATATCACATAAATACTATATATAATAATGATATTTTTTATACAGCTCTGCCAGTGCACTGTAGAAAACAACTATGTTAGTTAGAATATACTTTTCCCATACAAAAATATATAAGTATTTTAATAATATGGGTAATAAGAATATACAATAATAGGTAATAATAATAATGATCTTCTATCGGACATGCACTACAAAAATGTGTGTAAAATATGTTTATCGTCATTATTTCTTATTATTTTATATTTTTTATTGTTCTTTTCACGAGTGGTCATAATTCTGGTTGACCGTTTATCATGCAATTGCACCAATACACGATTACGTATTCACGCGACAGCGGAGACTGCAACAGGTCATTTATACATTGCCGATGATGTGCAATGTGCATTACCTGTATATACGTGTGGTATATTGGTATGTCTGTTTCTGTGCTTATTGTATAAATGTATAATGAATGTATGTATGTATGTATGTATGTATGTATGTATGTATGTATTCAGCGCATAACAAAAAGACTAACAAATGTAATTAACTATGTAAATATACAATATAGGTAACTATATGATACTTATTTAAAAAACATTTTTTGTAATCAATATTTAAAAAAAAATTTAAATATTGATCAGAACAGCAGTTATAACAAAGTTAGTTAATATGTAAGTATGTTATTGAGTGTCTTCATCGTGAGAGATATCGACAGGTATAATTTCGTTGTTGTTCCGATGTATGGTTAATAAGTCCCACGCCAAAAATCTCGTCTGTATATTATAACACGCCGCGCACACCTTGAAAAATAAAATAAAAGATATTTAAACGATTTGTGAGGGAAAAAAATCATTTTTTTCTCTTCGCTCTTACGTGCCCAATAGATCATTTGTCGTTAGTTGGCTGTTTGTTTTACACGCTCGACCGTGTCGGCTGAACGATTAGTATTTTGGTCACGAAGTTTTTACTATACAAATGTGAACCGAAAACCGATAGTAGGGTACCTAGTAGATACTCGGCTACTCGCGTACTATATATTATATAATATATATTGCATCACTCGTGTGTATATCTATGATGTTATATTTATTTATATTTTTTCAAGCGCATCTCGTTACGTGATTTATGACATTTTTGCCGCTCCGTATTCTGCAGTACACAAAAATATTGTCTCGCCATCGTTGTTCGACGTTAAATAATAGAAATTTAAAAATAATTTTTTTAGAGAAACGATGAGACGGACTGTATATTATTATATAGTACATAATATTTGTGAATAGACGATAAACGTAGGTATTTACAATGCTATACTCGCTCAGTCACACGTACACAATGTATTTTTAATAATATTCTTAAAAAAAAAATGTATCTGTCTAATAAGATGCATCGCGCACCAATCCCATTTTATAATTTATACACTATACTGTTGCAAATGTATAGGTACAATTAAGATTTCAATCGTGTGTGAAAATACACATGACGACGCCTAAACGAAAATTAAATAATTATTCAAACGTATAATTGCGTGTGCGTCTCTCCCCCTCCAGCTCACATATGATATATTATTTTATGTTGGTTTTTGCATTCGAATGTCAAAACCGAAATCTAAAAAAAATTATATTGCAATGATCCGTTCGTTTTATCTTCTCGTTGAATAATCGACACGTTTCACGTGAACATTTTTTTTAACATAACTATATACCTAGGTACTTATAATTTTATGTAGTATATTTTTTTTCCCGGAAAATCGTTTCTCATGCCTAAAATTGTGTGTCGTAGAAAATAGTAATTACTTATAATATAAAAAAAATATAAGTTTCCGTTAGACATCTAAAATGACAATGCTGTAAATTATGCCTGATGTGTGGTATATACAGGGTGATAATAAAAACCAATCATGAGTATAATACCTTATAATGATTTAAATATTATAGTACCTATACATGTCTTGCCTAACCAATATTATTCTTTTAATATTTTACAATTTTTTAAATTAATTTATTGATTGAATATAATAAGTACTAATTAAAATTATTAGATAGGTACCTGCCAAAGGCTAAAATATATTACATTGACTATTCTTGCTATTTATTGCGATTATCTTTGGTTTATAAAACGTATAATAACTATGAAATTACTCTTTTAAATTTCACTTTTTACAGCAAAAAAAAAAAGGTATTTAATTCTCAGTGGAAAAAAATAACTATTGTATTATAACAATACAATTTCTTTACAAAAATCAGAATTTGAATAAACTCGTTGTTAAAATATAACCGGTGGGGATGAACATACTTGGTAAAACACTCTGTATATAGATTATGATATAGTAAGCACTCCGAAACGCTGTGTCGTATAATGCTTATGTCAATGTAGACATATTATAAAGTAAAACAAATCATAAAGTTATGTATATGAAATATATTATAAGTGTAGGTAGATACTTGTTGGAAACGAGGGCAATATGGGATAGCAGTATTAGGTCGTAGCACATTGGTCTATACATGATAATCGCGATTGATACATTAGAGTACCTAATAGGGTATTGGACTTTTGATGGCCACAAGAGGTAAATTGTTTGCGATATTTACTTCTCGAGTTCGTGGCAGCTAGATATACTATATTTGGGCGTGGGTTCTATTCGAGACATCCGTCATGGTTGTACCTATTTCGATGTTCAACATTTTTCATTTTTTAGGTTATATAATATGTACGCTCGGTTATAAAAGGGTAGGTACTACATAATATATTTTTGTCAAATACTCGAAATCCACAACGAAACAAAAACGTTATTGAACCGCCATCTGTGTATGTCTTATATTATGTAGGTATATATAACCTAATATTATTTTATATTATTATACTTATATGTTTAAAGCGTCATTCTTCTCCCACGTCATCACCGCGTGGTTTCTTCTAAAATCCGTATTGTTTAAAAACATATCGGATATCAAGGTTTATCGCGTCACACACACGTATTTTATAATTATAATAGGCATTTTTACCCGTGTCGATTTAACTATGTTCCGTGGTAATAGCCACACATAACAATTTAAAATTTCCGTTTATGTAAAAATTACTGTGTGCCACTGTCCAGGACTCAGCACTATGTTAACCATTTTGATATAATGAGCTATATCAACGATGTAATAGAAACATTAGAAACACATTATAATTCTATATTATAAAACGAATACAAACGTTTTTATACAGACAAATTTTTTCTAGATGCGCCTAAATTTTGAAAATGTATACTCATGAGAATAAATTTTACGAGCTAAAGTTTTTTTTATCTTTAGCTGACCTTCAGACACATTTTTAAATTAAAACATTCTATTTTCAAGTTTCAACACATTTAATAAAAATTAAGAATTATGAATCAATGTTTGACTTATTTTTGATTTTTTTCGTTTTAATAATACTATACTTAAAATGATTAACGGCAATTTATGTTTTATTATGTATTATTGTGTATCGAAACCATAGGTAGACAATACTCGATTAATGAAAATTAAATGCTCCATACATATTTAAATCAATGATATAGGAACATAATAGGGAAATTCTGAAGTTCATACAACTATATAGGAATGATAGAGAGCGTGGTTATGCGAATTGTTTTGCCTTTTTAAGTGTAAACTAATACATAACACCTAACCTATAATAAAATAAAGCCCCCTAAATATCGACTAAATCTCAACCAAATATATAGCAAGCATTATTATTATTATTATTATTATATTTAACTCATATAAATCTACAAATTATCTAAGATATGTAAAAAAATATGCTGTAGAAACACGACTATAATAATATACGTATAATTATTACTTATAACTTATAAGATACATAAGTTGATTATGTTGATATCGCACGCCAACGTGATAAGTGTGTTTTTCTTTTGTTTTCTATGTATACATAGCTGCATAGGTATACCAATTATATAAATGCGGTCAATAACCAAATATCTCAAATTCCTTCGTCGGCACTCGGCATACGTATAATACCAACTACACCTATGAAATGACATTAAGTACGACGACGTGTCTAATATAATATGTATGTAGTATGGTACTATTATGTATAAACTTTGTTACTAGGTGTTTATTTCTATATAAACGAATAAAAAAGTACGGATGTGCGCAAACCGCAATACCTATATATATATATATAGTGCCTATATATACCGGCCGGCGGCTACACATATGTGACGTTACTTACGAAACGTATGTAATATTATCATGTACCTACATATGCTTGTACGCAGAAAACGGCTTTGACATTTGTCTGAGCGTGTTAATTTTTGCATTCGGCGTGTCGTAATAAAGTATACGTTTTCGCGATGTTTTTCACGCGAACATGATGGAGCTCCCGCGCGGTCGCCGCGTCATTGACCATAAAACTTGTAATGGGTGTCGTAGCGTTATTCGCGTTTATAATGGTTTAACAGTCTCAAAAAGGCTGTAAACTTACAAATATATAATACAGCATTTATTATAGTAATGATTTTATTGTGTTCCGACTACGCGTTGCACATAGGTAACAGGCATGCGTGCATTACCACAGCGCTTCTACGAATTTCGATTTCTATGCGAAACGAATATTATTAGGCCGTATAAGTGCGAGTACGATGTACATAAATCAATTAGTTTATCAAACTTTTTTCGATTCCATCGTCAAACTAATGCGAGAATATTTAAAATATGTTGATTTATTATGTGCACAATATACGGATTATGCCTTTACGGATTTTGTTTTATAAATTCTAATTTTTGGAATATTTAAGTACCTATGTAAGTTAGTAAATAGTAAATACTAAATAGATACTATATACATATATCTGATTAAAGGCCGTATTTTTAATTTTTAACCTGGGTACTTATACCTATTTATAGATTGTTATCCATATAGAATATATGTAGATATTAAATAATAATATTATGTAGGTACTTCTTTCTTATCAAGTGAAAATTGTTCTCTTTTAAAGACAATAATTGCTGATAATTTATTCCAAAATGTGTTGATGTAGATGTATAAATCGAAATTCGAATGAGCAGTTTTTACAAATTTATTAAACATATAGATAATGTGCAATGCAATTTTTAAACCTATGCTCTAATTAATAATTAATGTACCTACCTATTGTATGGATTTAGAATAAACATTTAATTTTAATATAAGTATTTATTTTTTTGCATAAAACAATGTATTATGTATGCACATTTTATACGTTTTAAAATTATTTGTGTATCAGTATACAGTGAAACTATAATTTAACAATATTAATATTTAAAAAAAACTATCTGCATTATAATCTAACATAAAAAAAAGTATTTTAATAAAATTAAGAAATTTATTTAAAAATAGAGGCTTTAAGTAGGGTAGGTGTATTTAAAAATCTCAAAAATTAGAATTTGAATAAATGTACAATGATAATTGACAAAATTATCAAGGGTGCAAATCGTCATACCCCTTTCCCCATAGATGAGACAAGTGCTCAACCGAAACAAAGATATTCAATCCGTATTTTTACATCGTTATTCGTTTAGCAATATTATTAAAAGTTATAATAATATGTTCAATATTATGTTTTCAAATGTTACTCGACTTACTCACCATAAATAAAATCTGAACCAACATATTACTATCGATCGAATATTGTATACATAAATTGTCTACTGAAGTTATTATTCTGACCTTGCCACGCATTAATATTTTTCATACGTTTATTTAATTCAATAAACTATGCAGCACCATAATATTTTAAATCGGCCACCATACTGCAGAAGTTAGGAACTAAAGTGTAGGCAAATTTTGCACACGTTCATTGAATATTTTAAGTATTATTTAGGTATCCAGTTGAACATAAATTTACTACCATCTTCACTAATAAACATCTCACTAGTAGTATACTAGTATTTATTGGAAATTTTAAAATGTGATTTATAAACTTTTTTAGAAAGAAAAAATAAATTATAAATTCAATTTTAAAAAACAAGTTTTAATAATTTATGAAATTACTAGGTACCTACAAATACCTGATTAAATTATTTAAAAATAAGTTTTATATAATATCTATCAAAATTATAAAAAAAAATATTACTTAAGTATGAAATAAAAACTTTATAAATTATAGACCAATAGTCTGTCTTATAACCTTCAAAAAAAAAATACGAGTAGAAATCAATAAATTACTTTCTGTAATTCATTTGTTAATGTATAAACGCTTCTTCATGAAAAATGTATTTATAGTTAGATCATTGAATTTTAATTTGTAGTCATTAGTTTCAATAGAATAAAATTTAAATATCTTTTATTATTTTTGAATTATTTTATTAAGAATACCATTAAATTTAAATACTGGTTTAATTAGACTATATCACATGATTAATCATACTTATATAAGTATGTTAAAATACTAAATAGTATATGGTCATACACTACACTGTGTACTGAGTACACACTAACAATTAAAAAGTTATTAATTTATTTTTCCATTGATTTAATAAGATTTTAATAAAAAGCAATGCAATTTTATTTTATTCAAATGCAAAATATATTTAAATAAATGATCGATGTACTGTTAACTTAATAGAATAATTTATTGTTCTAAATCCTTTACCATTAGGTTAAATTTCTAACTTAATAATTATTATACTAAATTAATTAAGTACATGCCTTTATTTAATTTTTTACCTTAAGAAGTTTTGTAGAAATTCTTTAAGGACTTATTTTAAATTATAACATATTCTATATAATATTAATGAATTAAATAGTTGGATATTTGATTTAGCGAATATTAATTTATGTTGGTAAAAAAATTTTGATTCCTCATTATATGAAATATTAAATACACAGTAACATTCAAAAAATTAACCAAGTTATATTTTCTTCAGTTTTAAGGTTAATAATATATTAATTTAATTTATGATATCAAACAAAAAAAATAACTGTTATTTAATATTAAATACATTTCTACATCAATCCCTATCATTTAATGAAGAAATTATTAAAAATGATACACATAATTCAAAGTATTCAAAGAAAAAATAGTATACCTAAAGCCAGCAAACTTCTTTAACATACTTTTAAAATAAGTCATTTTTATCCTGTACCGCATAATGTTGTATTTTTTAATAATAAAAATGTGCTTACTTAAATTCTAGATAATATAACCATTTAATTAACAAAATATTGTTTCTATTAACTACTTAAATCTTATACTAAAGGATATTAATATTAGAAATAAAAACACAAAAAAATCACAGTAAATTTTGGGGTTTATTGATGTCAAAACAAAATTTATAGTTTAAACAAAATTCAAGCAATACTGCTGGCATTTGACGCAATCCTAGGCCATAAATCTGCACATTCTTTAGCTACAGGACCAGTAATAGCACTCCCTAAACCAAAATAACAAGAATAACTAAATGTTCAAGTATATATAATAATTTACGTGTCATTACCTTTCATTTCGCCTTTGTTGTTGACTATTACCCCGGCATTGTCTTCAAAATACAAAAACACCCCGTCCTTCCTTCTGAAAGGTTTCCGCTGTCGAATGACTACCGCAGGCATAACTATAATATATAAATTAATTAATACACACATTATATCAAGATTCTTAAGAGATGACAAATGCAATGATCTTTACCTTTTTTACGGAGTTCTGGTTTTCCCTTCTTGACTGTAGCAACGATCATGTCACCTGAACCAGCAGCTGGCAAACGATTCAAACGACCTTTGATACCCTGGACGGCAATAACGAACAAGTTCTTTGCGCCTAGTAGTTACACGTGACAAAAATAAGTATACCATTACAACATTAAACCCTTAGGTAGTTATACATACCAGTGTTATCAGCACAATTGATGACGGCGCCGACTGGCAAACCGAGAGAAATACGGAACTTGGCTCCGGCGGAACCACCACGTCCTGAAAAAAGTACATTATTTCATTATATTAGCATACATAACCTCATGCGCAGTTCGCCGCCATGGCCGACGAACGCGTGTACGAAACGCGACCGAAAAACGTCAAACAAACGGCAGGGCGTCAACACGAACACGTCCGACACACGTATACACAAGTTTTTAGTGATTCAATCGTTAAGAAATTAATAATTGTAAATAAAACGAGAAACTTACCTCTTTTGGACATTGTGGTGTGCTATTCGCGCGCGATCAAAAAAGAAAATACAATCGAGACGAATCGAGTCCCGAGAATGATGTGAACACGGCACGAGATAACCTAACAACACGGCAGCGGAAAAGAAAGACGAAAGATCGGAATCACTCTGGTTGCAGTGTCGACAACCGAACGCAACGAATTATCTCCCCCACCGATCGGACGCCGAACGCGAGCGCCATCTGTTTAATGAAAATTTATTTTCCATCGCCGTGTCAGCGCGCGAACGATGTTATTATTCAAACGTAAACATTTCTAACGCAGTTGTCAACAGCAAGCATATTTCAGTCTATATTCCCATTATACGTGGTTGTACAATTATACTAAAATACAATGAATTGTATTATTGTTATTAATCAGAACAACGAATATAATATTCATTAAACAACTTTTTTTTTTGAAACGCTTGCCGAATTTTTTTTTCTATATCCGTTTAAATGACTAGGCGATGAACAACTATTTAGTTCATTTAGCATAAAGTAAATATAATCAGTGAAAAATGAACACATATCAATCACTATTATGTAGGTAGACAATTTATATGTTAATGCTAAAATGTATAATACGCACGGTTTTCAAAGTTTCTATTGATTGTCATTTATATATTAAATTATGAAAATGTATTATGAAAAATATCAAACTTCATTATCATCATTCATTACTCATCACAACAAAATGTAATAAGATTTTTACATATTCTTGCGACTACATTTAAATATAATATGCTCAAAATGAATTTGCTCATTATAATATTAATATTTAATATAGGTATCATTCATTTACCTATTAATACGTAATATTTATATTTAATGCCTTCATAAATACGAATTTATTTCGGTTAACAAAGTTTTAGTTTTTCAGTCTGGTATTTTACCATAAATCACTATTTGGGTTTCTATACTACATAAAAATAGGTATTTATATCATTAATTGGTAATTTTTGATCTATGAAAATTAAATTGGACATTAATAGCGATAACAAAAATTGTACAAAATTGACAAATCGTAATTTTATTAACTGTGATGTATGGGAAGTGAAGTGTAGATAGTAGTCACTAAAGAAAAGAACGGTGCATACTAGTTAGGTTATTATAGTAGCTAGTATTTCATAATTTTATACGAGTTGCCTTCAAGAATTTTCACACTAATTGCCTTACCTCCTGTATTCAATTATTAAGTTGTGATTCATAAACTTCACTATAAATATTAAATAGTATATTATTATATACAATATTTGTAAGTACTTAAAATTTGTTTTTTTTTTCATTTAGCTTTTTAATTGAGTATTTAAATTATTTTGTTTCTTAATTGTAATCGTGCCTATAGTTTATGCTTATTAGAACCTTATATAAAAATTACAGTCTTGAGCTGAATGAGTTGAAATTTTTTTTTGCGTCTAAATGATAAGGAAAAATTGAATCCTCTGACTTTGAAATTACAAACTTTTGTTGATATATAATGTTTGAAGTTTAAACCACTTATACATTTATTACTTGCCCATTAGGAGGAAACTGATACTAGACGCTTTTTATTTATGATAAAATGTAGGGTAGTCGGGAGGAAACTCGTTTATAGCCAGGAGGCAATTCGTATCAAAATTATTTTCTAAAGAAGTAGGTACCAAATTTTGTATATTATTTTGGTGTACACTGTTCAATAAATAATGGTACAATAACTAAGTACAATGTAATTGTTAATAATAATATTTATTTGGCCAGATTAAAATATGTTTGAAAATAACAACAATGTCTAAACAATAACATATAGGTAAATACAAAAATTGTAAATAACCATATATAACAAAGTACTGTATTTTCGGCTAAGGAATTATAGTAGGTACCTAAACTAGTGGTATTATTTTTATTTATTTATAATTTTAATCCGCATTAAACCTGAATACTGTTAATACCTATTTCATGTTATTATATAAAACATAAACAATAAACATTGTTCCTACAAATTACAGTTTTGCCCAATGAAAATAAGTTGCCAGTAAATATTTAAAAATTATTACCAACAGACAACAGTTAATAACTGTTAACATAATAGCATATAAATACCACAAAATAAATGAAATTATTTAAATTATATTCTGTGTAAATACTTAGTAGCAAGGTGGATTGATATCAATGATATCAATCCACCTTGCTTAGTAGTATTTATAATCAATGATGATAATATTATGTTGGACGTTATTGGTAGATATAGATTAGATTATTCTAAACGATAATCATTATCATTTGTTTTACACTTATTTATTTTCTTAATTTTTATAATATTAACTTGTTATCATTTACATTCTAATTTATATTAATATAAGAAATTGTTATCTTTTATAAGTCGCAAATTTAAGTACAGTTTTGTTGCAGTACAGTTTAAAAAAAACCTGCAGGCAACTGCAAAATATTGTCAATAAGAAATTAAAAATACATTTTAAATTTTTAAAGCTGGTAGTTATAAAAATAAGCAACATTTAATCTTTCTGTCCAATTATTTTGCAATGATTATACAAAAGTTATACATTGGCCGAATCGATAAGCTGATTCTTATTCTTCTGTTCTTTTTTTAATTATATTAATATATTATATTTTAATTCAAAACCTTCTTAAACAGTAAACAGTTAAAAAAAACCATTTTTTTTTGTACTTACAAAAATCTATTTTTATTAAAAAATTTAATATTTTTCCTTTTATCGTGATGCATGATAGATACATTAGATATTATAATTATTATTATAATATAAAATATTATCTACCCAATTTGTCGTGAAATGTTCCATACGTCATTACTTCAACAATATTAGTAGGCATCTTATAAAGTTATAAGTTATTACCTATATATTAATAATATGTATTATAAAATAGGTGTTTGAATTTTGAATATGTTACAAAGTGTATGATGTATTGATGTTATTACTTATTATAAACTTAGATAGCTAACTTGTTTGCGTTTAATCCATGTTCCCGTCATTCGATATTTCGTTCATTTCATCTAACGTAACTGTTTTCTATAAATTTACTTTAAATTGAATTACCATAGATAATCTTAATAATAATATTATGCTTGAGAGTATATTTATTAATGATGTAACTAGAAACTTTTTATTTTAATATATTCATATACGATGTAAAAGTGTAATTCATTTGATCGTTTTTGAAAATATTTAATATCATGAATTCAATACAAAACGATACTTAAAAATATGTATATTTTATAAATAACTTTGTTTCATTATAAGACTTCAAATTATATATAAAAAAAAAAAATACTTTCAAAATTATTACCTAATACTTTACTAGATAATAGTTTACTGTTAAAATAATCATATTTCAGATTCAGTTAAGTAAGTTTATGTTTGGTTTATCTAAAGACTAAATTATTAGGTTCTTATAAAAGTTCATGTCCATCAATAATGTATGTATGCTATACCCGTATAACTTTCATTTTATGGAATCCAGAACTTACGTACGTGCGTACACGTATAATACATATATATTGTATATTATAGGTACATAATATATAGAGGTACATAAATTTGTGCAAATACTAAAGGAAAATGTAATCACTCTCACGTGAAAAAAATTGATTTCGTATAATATTATGTTCAACTTACACAAACTACTGCAAAAACATTTTTAATAACTATAGTATAAGTTACATTATTTGAAAAGTTTTTGGTGAAACTGAAATGTAAATAATAAATTAATAATGTATAAAAATAGGTTATAGGTATATGTAGATTGTAGATAGAAATTATTAGTTTAACAATTTTATTTTTAAATTAGATATTTAAATAATGTATAATTATTTTATTTTATGTTTTCTTTAAATAAATGTAGTCATCAACCTTTTAAACAAATTAAATTTCGATTTGATCAATAAATATTAGTAAAAGTCCGAAATATTAAGCTGTTTGAAAGCTATTATAGGTACATTACATTTTTTTTTTTTTTGTATATTTTGTATTAAAAACTTTATGTTGTATAATTAATTTATTATAATTCTATATGTGAAAAATAGATAAAAATAAATATTTTTACCTTATTATAATTTATGTTTTTTGTAATACTAAACTTAACAATTTTAATGAAATTGGTATATTCTTATCTAATATAATATATACAAATATAATCTAATTAGTTTTAAATTTTTAGTACTAAGTATTAAATAATTTAATGTTTTATAAAATAATCATAGATTTTTCATTAAGTTGTAGTTAGGTATTATAACTTATAAGATATTACATAAATATCTAGGTGGCTGAGTTTTTATTTCAACCGATTTATCGATAATTTATTTTATCATCACAGAATGTACTGCTGGACAATTCAAATGTCATCTTACATCGTTTTGTATCGAAAAATCTTTACAATGCAACAGAATAAAAAATTGTCAGGACGGTTCGGACGAAGAAAATTGTCGTATGTTAAAAACCAACTGAGTCAAAATTTAGCTTGGAATTCGCCACACACAAATATGTCACACGTCTAGCGCTAAAATCTGTTTACACTTAGTATAATTGTCATATTATACCAAAATAAATTTAATTTATTTAATAAATAGACACATTACAATAAATCAATTTATTAACCACACGTCTATACGATAAAAATATTTATAGCTACTTATCATATATAAGTTATGAGTATAGTTTTGCACTAAACATTAGAATAAAATTGCTACGTTAGCTTTATACGCTGCAAGCATATGTAAAATTACTTAAACCTTTTTATGTTTAACTGTATATGCAGTTACATAATAAAATGGCACTTGTCTAAAGGTTTTAAATTAATTATTGGTGGTGTTTTAATTTTTTTTAAAATGGGATATATTTAGTATTATCACTCATCATATGTATTATAATTTAAATATCATAGTACATTTGATAAACTTGCACTTGAGGCTTTATGGAAAACGTTCGTAATTGTGTATTGTCCAGTATATTGCTCCGGGTTAAATATTACACTGATTTTAATAAAGTGATTATAAAAAATTTTGTAATAATGTTTTACAGCTGAAAAGGTTTGTGATGAAAATTCATTTTCATGCCGGAGCACAGATCAGTGCATTGATAGAAGAAAAGAATGCGACACGCGGATTGATTGCGATGACGGATCTGACGAAGAAAATTGCTGTAAATAATACACTTTATTATCAATTATAATGCTAAATTTATAACGTTTAAAAGATTATATAGTGTACTTTGTATACAGTGATTTATTTTACATCTGTAGGCCCGCGCCTCGCAGAAACCATAATTTTTTAAAAGCATTTCAGTGACAATGATACATAATACAATATACATATTTAAATTCTAAAATATTAAATTTTTTATTATTTATTATTTAGCTAATTGCGGCCCTGAAGAATTCCAATGTCACAATGGTAAATGTTTGTCCATTGACAAAAGATGCAACGGTAAAACTGAATGTAGCAACGGTGAAGATGAGGTTAATTGTGGAATACCGGGTGGTGACAGTCTTTTCAGTTTTGGTACAGGTACTATATTATACACTTCTTACGGAATTTATAATCTTCTTAATTTATGTATAGGAAGCCAAATTACTATATTTTATTGAATCTCTCGGTTATAAAAATAAACTGTTACCTATAATATGTTGTCATTTTAACGGTTGTTGTCGCTTTCTAAAAATAACACTGGTGTAGAGAATATCATGTCGCACTTACATACTCCACAATATACTACATGAAAATGTACTTGTATTATAATACTTATAACATGGCTTTTCACCGAATGCACACAAACTTCATACCATTTACGCACATCTATTTAGTTCGGTGTAGTTAATAATAAACCACAAATAAAATATAAGCAACACACAAAAAAGCTTTGTATTTGACGCTAAAAAGTTTTAAAAGGATATTAAGAATTTTCGTTAATGCTAAAGTTAAAGAATTTCAAGTAATTCCAATAATTCCATACATTTATTGTTATAACACAATAGGAATACGCATTATGTGACAAAAAAAATTAAATATTAGTAAAATCAAAATATTCAAGATCAAATAAAAATTGATTTACTTATAAGTTTGAAAATACCTTGACTCTTTAAACAACTTTTGTACTAAATTTTCATTTTGTTAATATTATATTAAAATAAAAATGTGGATTTGTTACACGCTAAATATACTCATAGTTTACTCTTAGATAAACTATTTAATTAAGGGAGCTAGCTGCTGATACAAGTAAATAATAATTTATAGTGTATACTTAATACAAAAATTCTTATTTTATTAAATTATTGTCAATAATTTTTTTTAAGAATTTTAATTTGGGAAATTTTCTCAGATATTTTCCAACTTATTTGATCAGTAATATACTTAATTGTCTTAATTGTATATATACAATTCATTAAAAATTATAATATGCTGAAATTATATATTATACTACATTTAAAAGCAACTAGGTATCATGAATTTCAAAAGTAAAACAGTTTCTCCATTCAGGATAAAGGTAAAATAGAAGTAAAAAAAAAATATATATTTTATGATTAAAATTTAATTTAATTTTTATTTAAATTAATGTTTAAATATGTAAGACGGTTACTGGTTTATTGTGTACTGTTAACGTGTATGTGTCTTTTCATGAACATATAACCTACGTGGCTACGTAGAATATACATATATATTTATTAATATAATGAATAAGTGTAATATGTTTGAATTTGACTGTACAACTTAGGATAAAATCTGGTGGACTTATTAATCTTTATCTTACCTTGCATTCTCTTTAAATGTCTTCATAACTTCTATAATATGGACTTCAAAATGTATTAATTGGATCATAATAATAATTATTATACCTCAGCAATATTCTTTGAGGCATATAAAACGGTATACATTATATATTTTAATATTTTATTTATTAACTTAATATTAATTTGTATTGTCGTGTACTTCTATATGATTGGTAATTACTGATTAGTTATAAACTTATAATTTATGAATACTAAAAGAATAAATTAATGTCAGAGAATCAATCATTAAAAATGTATTTTCCTCCTACACGGAAATAGTTATTAGGATAATTAGGATAATTACGCAAACATATAATAATTTCATATAGTAGCAAATTAAATTAGAACAAATAGAACAATTTGATTTTTGACGTAAAGTTTTATCGATTTATAGAATTATACGTTATAAACATGACAATAATGAACCATAATTTAAATGTATTATATTTTCATTATTATTGTGTGATGATTTAACCGTGCTTTCAGACTACAGCTTACCAAAAAACAAAAACATTTTCAAAAGTTCATTAGGTTTTGTCCTATCTGTGTGTCACGTATATAGTAAATATATATGAAGGCAATTATAATATGTTATGTTATTATAACACTTGTATTGCATATTATATAATATACTAGTTGATAATAACGTAATATATTATAGGAAGTTATATTAATAAATAACATGTTAATTTCAATGTTCACGTTCTTAATATTCTAATGCTTTTCTTGTGGCACGCTTGATGTGTAGACCCCATGCTCGCACCTTGCGCTGAATCAGATTTCACATGTGCTGACAAGAGTTGCATACCCTTGTCGAGGTCTTGCGACGGCCGTTCGGATTGTCCGGACGCAGAAGACGAGCGAAATTGCACAAATGGTAATAATATTAACAATAATAATAATACGACAGCATTTTTTTTAATTTCCTTCGCAGTCATAATGCGCGCACATCAGCTATAACAATTTATAATATGTATATTACATTATAATTGATAATAATAAATGAAATTTGAATTTCCAAAATATAAAAATATAATAATTGTTATAACTTATAACCTAGATATATTATAATTTATAACTATTATGTATAAATTATTAAAGGGCAGCGCATTTTCGTTTTTATTGTTTTTTTGCTTGTATTCTGGTAGTTATGTGATATATTGTTGTATTTTTGTTCTGTGGCTTTTTGTGTACTACTATCATGTAGACAGACCATCGTTATCGTCTGCAAACACTAATCAGGCGTCGTCACCGGTCACCACATCTTCTTCTGCAATTGCCACGGTGTGTTTTACCAACGAGTTTCGATGCCACGACGGAAGTTGTGTAAGCATCCATTACCGCTGTGATGGTATTAACGACTGTAAGGATCAAAGTGACGAATTGGACTGTGGTAAGTACGAATCATTGACGAAGTATGTCAGTCGTCTCTGTTGTCATGGCGTACAACGTTGTGCTCGGGTGGACCTGCTAAATTGGTCGAATTTGATAAGAGCTTTAGGCTTTATCGTCGGGCTTATATGTATCTGTGTATTTAAGTATTGCGTAGTATAAAGACAACAACATGTTTTTTCTTCCATTTAACTTTGTAATATTATAATATTTTATATTTACTTGCTTGGAGCAAAGAGGAGGGTAAACTTTTTTTGAATAATAGAGAGAAAAGTATTTTTTTTAGTACACCTATATATTGATGAAGTCCAAGCTGGGGAAACTTATAGAAATGTGAACAATAATAAATTTTAGATTTTGTTCAATATTTGTACTTAATAAAACTAACTAAACAAAACTTCATAAAATAAAATATATTTTTAAACTTTTAAATATATGTATAAGTAAACATATTTTTATTTTAAAAGGGGTTCAAAAATATATGTCGCTACGATATTTATATTTACAGTCACGTATAACAAATACCATTTGAATTAAACTTTATAACTTTATAAAAAACCCAACATTTGTATTAACTAAGTTTGTATTTTTTTTGTAGATATTTGTTTTTTATAAGTCACTTAGGTATATGTGATTTGGTATATATTCCAAACTTTAATTACATAGGTATACCTACTGCAGACTGATAATCAATATTAAGCTAGAACTAAAATTTAGCTATTAATTAGAACTCAAAAAGGATAATCCAGTTTCTTATATTGTTTAATGTTAACATTTAACTATAATTTCATTTAAATCATCATTAATACCTAATCAATTAATTTCATTTCACAAATAAGTAATATTTGCTGCACGTACGTTCATTACCTAAATAAATACCATATGTCATACAACTAATATACTATATATTATCTGAGTACATACATTTAAAGTGTGTTTCTTCAGTACATAAACTGCTTTTAAAATGGCATGGAATTTTATCAACTTGATCAAGATAGGAATTTTATTGATTAATAATTCATTTGACAATTTTTTATAAATTACACTTGTTTATAATTATACTATAATAATGAGAATGATTCTCCATCAACATCTTTTTCGTAATAATTAGAATTTCATGTATTGTTATTCGTTTTAAACTCGTATACATTAGCTTTATAATGGTTTTGTCCACAGCTCCCACGACTATAGTGACTCCTAACGTCACTAATATTGCAACCACCACTGTATTATACTCGCAGTACCAAAATCCTTCTGTGTTCGTAACCTGCAACTGGAACGAATTTGCTTGCCGCAACGGTCGGCAGTGCGTCCCGAAATCGGCGAAATGCAACAACAACTACGAGTGTCAAGACTATTCGGACGAAGACAATTGCTGTAAGTTTATTACTTACACAGGGGAATTAACTGACTACTAAATAATATAGTATAACTCAAAAGTTTCAACATTTACAAAATTAAAAACTTACAGCCCTCGAACATCACGTTATTTTAAAAGTCTTTAATTGTTGATTTAATTATAGGTTTATAACAAGGTACGAATCTATAATTCATTAATTATTTTACTTAGACTTAAAGGTTACATGACCATACACATGTACCTATAATTTGGTATATAGTTTGGTATAAAATATATTTTAAAATCATATATCTATATAGCTGTCTATGTTCATTATATATTTTTTTATTGATTTTTCTCCTAATTATTTCCCTCCATCTATAAATACAATGTATTGTTTTAATTAGAATACAGTAGAACTCCGATTATCCGAACGCCTGCTATCAACGGAACGTCCAATTAATCGTACGAGAAAAAAAAATTAACGGCTTAAAAATTTCTTTTAAAATATGTTATTGTATTTATAGTTTATTCTTTTTCAGTTAAATATTATAATAAAATTATTTGTTTATTGTTACAAATTTCAAATTATAGTAGGTACATACATCTTAATAATAAATACATACATACAATGCATTCATAAAATTATGTAATTATGTAATTTTTGATAATATGCCATTTATCAATCATCCGGAATCCGAATATTTGCTTATCCGGACCATCCTTGACATTAATTAGTCCACATAATCGGAGTTCTACTGACACTTTATATCTACATATATTTTGACTCAAAATCAAAAACATTTTTTTTTTCAGATGAGGCTCCAGATGGTTTAAATCTAAAAACATATCCCAATGAACAAACTATAAAAGAAAGTAAGTGAAACTTCTCATCTTTGTTACGAATTTATATTTTACATTTATTTACTGTATATATTTGTACATACTACATTCTACTGAAAAATATTTAGTCTATTATTCAGTTATATTTTAAAGTAACACTTTTTAATATAATCATAATGAACAAAATCGCACGTATAATCGACATCTGCATTTAAAATAGTACATTGTGATGAAATTTTAAATATTTTTTGTTTTTCTGGAATGCAATTAATAACATAATTTGCATTTAATATCTATATATTACTATTAACCAGCTGTATTGCACAATATTGCTAAATTTGCACAAATTCTAAATTAAAAATCACACATCATTTTATCATATTTATTTTAGAAATTTTTTTTTATTTTATTATAAGGTATAAGAACAATACCTTATAAATAATTTTAATTAATATAAAAAAAAAAAAAATAATAATAATTTCTAACAGTGATATCTAAAATATTAATTATTGGACATTTTGTAAATTATTATTATTTCCACTGTTATGGTTGTTGTTTACTCAAAATAATAATATTTACGTTAGATCTTATTGTTAGTCTTATAAAGTTATAACTTAACTAAATATTTATCATTTAATAATTAATATTAATGCAATTTTGTATTTTTGTTTATTTCCCAATATGCACTCTATTTTTGATTTCTTCTTACTAGACTCTAAAGGTAAGACCATTTTATTGGATATTCTCGGGTGTTTGATTTATGAATATTTTTTGTATGCATTACTATGCTGAATATCATGCATGCCAGGGACTCATATATTATGTGTACAATAAAACATGTAGATATTTAAATTATTTAACAATTTCTATACTGCATGACAATCATTATACGCATTACAAAATTATGCATAATTAAACTGCAACATGCCAACATGTTTGTATTTTTATTACAAAGTATTGTTTTTAGGACGTTTACATAACAATTATTTGAAAAATCTATCAATATATATACAAACTAATATATATTTAAGTCTAATAAAATTATCTTTTGAAAAAAAAAATGGCAATAACTATACAATTTTCTATGAATATAATGTGAAAAATATATAGGTATGTCAAATGTACAATTAATGTTGAACATGTAGTATTAGGGAAATTAAATGAAATTTGTGTAGATATGTAGTAAAAAATAAATAAAGATAATGTTCAATAAATAATTTTGAGTATACCTACCTGTCATATTTTCAGTATAATTATCGCTCATCGTAATACTCTAATAGTAATATCACTAATATCAATGTTTGGGTGTATAAAATAATAATTATACAGTCATTATTGTTCTGAGTAAAAAGAATCAACTAAATCTTAACACAAAAATAATTTCTATTTTAGAAGATTTAAAAATTATTATTTCTTAACATATAAATATCAAATATCATGCAAATATTTGGAATATTTATATATAATTCTTATTAAATAGATTTTAGATAATGTATAAACAGTACCTACCTAATAAATAATTAGTATGAACATAAATTATTTGTTAAGAATAAAGAAAGTTAAGAATTATCAATAATTTCTTGAAAAAATGCGCTTACTTACTTACTATTATACTTAATTACTATACTAATTATTTCACTTTTATTTAATATTACTTAAATTTAATAGTAAAATCACATTTGATTAATATTTTTTGTAGTATAATTAAATATAATTGACAATTGTATAATTTGATGATCAGTGCGTCAATTAAATTAATATTATAACTAAAACTATGGATTAAAGTTTAAAAAAAAATAGATATTTTTTTTATACAATTACTATAAAAATTAATAATTTGGTTTGATTTTTCCTGAATTTGGGACCAGAGACGTATTTAGGAATTTTGCGCCCCAGGTAAGAAAAAAAAAGGCCCCCTCCCAACCTATGTATAAAACACATGATAGTGAAACCACTGCATTTTTTGCTACACTCATAGTCGGAAAAATAATATATTAGGTATACATAAAAAAATTAATTTACATCGAAGCAAATATTACATAATTATTATAGTAGGTATATTAGATTCTGAACGAAGTGAAGAATGTATTGATTTTACTATGATGTGTGTGTTTTTTTTTTTTTGTGTCTGACGACAACATTTGGAGCAGTAATAATGCTCCGATTTTTGACTTCAGCCCCTCTTTGAATAGGAAAATTCATCTAGTTGGTACTTTGGGGGGATCAAAAGTAAACATTTCCAAATAGTTTTCAAAAAAGTCGAGAAAAACAAAAAAAAAGTGACAGAAAAACGGCAATTTTACGAAAAACCACTTTTCGACAAAATCGATTTTTTGATTTTGCTGTAACTCAAAAACGAATTATTGTAAATACTTTAAATTTTCACCAAATGTTTATATTATGGTTATCTCTTTACAGTTGAATTTTCAAAATATTTTGACCATTTTTAAGCTACTTATAGATAATTGAAATTTTCGACTTTTCTAAGTTTTTTTTCTTCAAATGCCGATAAAAATTTTTTGGGTGGCCAAAAAATCTTGAAAATTTAATACAAGGTTTCTTATAAGTTGTTCTTAAAGTGATAAAAAAAAATTCGAAATCGTTAGTCACAATTTTTTTTTATAAGTGCTTAAAGTTCGAATTTATACGAAATATGTCAAAATTTAAATTAAATTTCATACGCTCATGTATGTTGGCCAAATACTTTTTTATTAATAAACAGATACTATAAAGTAACTATAGTAACATATAGTAACTATACTATTTGTTTTAAAATAGAATATATGACAATATTTAAATATAATATATCCTAAACTGACAAATCATCTTCGTTCAGAATCGTTTTTCGTATACAATGATACCTATCATTGCATTCAAATTTAACCTACCATAGTCCGAGGTCCACCCCACTCCTTAATATACAGCAGAGCGATACCCACTTACCCGCTTTTTATTATTAATTCTACAGAAAACCTCAATGTAGGTTAATTGACAACATTTTAATAAAGAATATTAAAGATATATATGTTAAAATTAAAAATGTTTACGTCGTGCTTTTTCATTAGCAAAGGTATCATAATAATGATTTTATTAGTATAATTACTTTTTGTAACCTACCGTATTATATCAAAATGCTTTCCAAAATTTACCGCCCCTAATATTTGACCGCCCGGGGCCCAAGCCCCCCCTGGCCCCCCCCCTAAATACGTCACTGTTTGGGACCATTAAAAAATGATGGAAATGCAGATCTTTATAATGGACTAATCTCCTTAATTCGAGATTTCTAGACACTGATGGTATAATATTAACACTATGTGGAGTAATTTTTTAATAACAAAATAGTAAAACTTAAATATTTAACTACCTAGCTATAATTATAACAACCTAATTGATGTATTGTGTATTTTAATAATATAACTATTTATTAGTGTACATCGTTTATAAGTTTTTATTTAGTGTTGCATGTTGTTCGCATGTCATTTTTGGTTTGGGTTTTTTTTATTTCAAATATATATATTTCACATTAATGTACAATTATAATTATATTCGTTGCGTAGACAGAGAAGTAGTATTTCAATGCAGAGACGAAGGTCCTCTCAGAGCACCTGTTAGATGGACTCGTGGCAATGGACTATATTTACCTTCTGGGTCTAGGGATATCGGAGGCCGATTAGAAATGCCTAATATCAAGGTAAACTTATTTTTACCAATTATTATTCATCACTTAAAATGCTAATAAATCTGAAATAATATTGTTTAATATTATGTAATATAGGTCGAACACAGTGGCACATACGTGTGCGAAGCAATCGGTTTCTCAGCTTCAGACCCTGGATCCCGCGTATCCGTCTTCCTAAAAGTAGAGCCATGTAAGTAAAATATCTATCCATTATAAATGATACGTTTAGATTAAAAAAAAAAAAATTATAATGCAAGCTGCACGGAAACATAAACATATAATACCAATTATAAATAATAAATGGAAATTTGGTTTACCTGTAACAAAAAATTTTAATTTTAATCGCTACTCAGGTATGTACATTATTGAATTGAAATTCACAATAAATTGGTTTTATTATGTATATTATAATAAAATTCATTTTTTATTTTGCTGACCTTTGTACCTATTTGATTTAAATGTAAGTAAATTGTATTATTTTAAAACCTTTTAATTGGCACCTATCGAAATTATAAAATAAACTACATTTATTTAATATTATATAATATATTACCTAGGTATTTTTAATACCTACTCAGATTATCTGTTGTGTAAAGTGTTATTAATACTCTCACGTCATATAAATCTATAAATAGCATATTATTAATTAATAATTATATTTTTAATGTATGTTTGACATTATTTGTATATATATACATATATATACAAATTGTTATTTTACCTATATATATTATTTTAATTGTAATAATATTTAATATAGTATTTTTAAATTATATTTTAGGGATTGATGTAACGGTTCGGCCATTAGAATCGTGTGGTTTGAATGAAGCTACCTGTTCTAATAAACAATGTATATTAAAAACAAAAGTTTGTGATGGCCAAATAGATTGTTCAGATGGATCAGATGAAACCCGTTGCAGTATGTTTAGATTTAATTAAAAATAAATATACCTATAAATATATATATTTAAATTTTAAATTATTGTCATTTTTAGATATGTTTGGATGCCAACCTAACGAGTTCCGCTGTAGTAATAAAAAATGTATACTTAAAACTTGGGTGTGTGATGGTCAAGATGATTGTGGAGATAATTTTGATGAACAGAACTGTGAACAAAAATTATCGGGTAATGAATAAAAATATATTTTTTTTTATAGAATGTACAGATATATGTAGCTTGGTATGTCTGTACTAGACGTCAGTTCCTATATATTGGTATATTATAAATTATAATTGATATATGTATAATGAGAACTAAAATATTAATTTACTAAATTTTTTATTACTTTATAGATTCTCGCTGTTTATATAGTGAATTTGAGTGTAGAAATAAAGAGTGCATTCCAAAATCTTTCCAATGTGATTCTCAAAGTGATTGTTCAGATGGAAGTGATGAAATTGGTTGTCGTAAGTAGAATAATGTGTATACATTAATGATAACTAATTAGGTACTTTATTTTAATGTTTTTTAATTTAAATTTAGTTCCTGTACAATTTCAAACTACACCACCTCCATTGATAACACTAGAAATTGGTGAAGTATTCATAACAACATGCAAAGCTGTTGGTGTACCAACCCCAGAAATATCATGGCGATTGAACTGGGGTCATGTACCGACAAAATGTGAAATGACTAGTGTCAATGGTTTTGGCACACTCACTTGCCCTAATATTCAAGTATAATTATTATATTATAAAATTAATTTATTCACACACTTGCGTCTTATACATAGTTTGAACCAATATGTGCCTATTTTATGGATTTTAGGAAGCTGATCAAGGTGCATATAGTTGTGAAGGTATCAACATACATGGGTCCGAAATAGCAGTACCAGATACAATATTAGTTGTAAAACCATCTAATGTAATTCAACAAACTTCATGTCCTAAAGGAACATTTAATGATATAGCTTTATCACAAAATGAATGTATCAACTGTTTTTGTTTTGGAATCTCAAGCAATTGTAGAAGTTCTAAACTCTTTAAGATTCAGGTTTGAAAATCTCACTTTGTGATTATTCGGGTTAATCTAATCTAATATTTTGTTTCTTCTAGAATACACCATCATTGTATCAACTTAGAATAGCTAATGTTCATATTGAACCTTCTTCATTTAGAGTAGAACTACAACCAACAAGTTCTAGTGGTCATCAAATAAATGTTAATGGAAATGAAGCTTTACAAGTGTTTACAGTCAATAACGCTTCAAGGCAATCTGAAGACATATATCCATATTTCAAATTCCCAGAAAGTTATTTAGGCAATCAGCTTAAATCTTATGGGGGATACATAAAATACATAGTTAGGTATGAGGGAAATGGAGATCCAATTACATTCATACCAGACATAATTTTGATTGTAAGAAATTTTATTTATAATTTATACTAATTAAAGAATAAGGAATGATACTTAAAATTTTCATTAGGGAAATGGTATTAAACTCATGTATTTTGGTCCGGAAACAACAGTAGGCTTGGATACAGTTGTATCAGCTAGATTATTTACTAATGTTTGGAAAAAAGAAAGTACCAGTTCTAGTTATTCTGATGATACACTAGCAACCAGGGAAGATGTTATGATGGTTTTAGCTAATGTGGAAAATATTTTAATCAGGTATCTATATCCCATTAATAATTTTTTTAAATAAAATTCTGATGTAATATATTATACTTATATAACATTATATTTAATACTTATATTATATTGATTGTTTAAAAGGGGCCAGTATGTTTCTCAACAATCTGAAACAAACATAAAACATATAAAAATGGACTCTGCACAAACATTCAATAGTATAAATGAACATGTAGCATTTGTTGAAGAATGCCAATGTCCAGCCGGTTATACTGGTCTGTCATGTGAAGTAAGTGTCAAATGTATTAAAAATACAATTGAATCTATGAAAAATATTTATTAAATAAACTACAAATTATATTTCAATAGGTACTTATTTCTAAAATGTTTATAATGAGTTATGAGAATTAAGTTAATTATTATTTACTTCCTTCATATTCGCGTCTTGTTATATGAGCATATTTCTTCTATTAACATTTTACACAGTTTTTATTTGTTTGTATTAAATATGTTTAAATAATAAATGGTTTTTTATAGAGCTGTGCTCCTGGATATGTACGCAGACAACAAGGTTCCTGGTTAGGTCAGTGTTATAAAGAAGATACAGAAGTCTGTCCTACAGGAATGTATGGGTCTCCACCGAGAGGAATACCATGCAGACACTGTCCTTGTCCCTTAACATCATCTGGCAATCAGTAATTTACAATTTTTTTTTTTTTTTTATTAAAATCTTTATTTTTTTTAAATAATTGTTTGTTTCTTTTAGATTTGGTAAAGGTTGCTACCTAGACACTGATGGATTACCGACATGTAACTGTATTGATGGATATGTTGGACGAAGGTGCGAACAATGTGCCTCAGGATATTCAGGAAATCCTTTACAACCTGGAGATTATTGCAAACAAGGTAAATAAACTAAAAACTAAGATAATTGTTAACAGTACCTATGTGTATTGCAGTATACACACTTTATAATGTATTAACTTTTCAGGTATATGTGATGTAGCTGGTTCAATATCACCATTCCCTGATGAGAGAACTGGAAAATGTGTCTGCAAGGTAAGTCTTAATATATTTTATAATCACAGAATAATTTAATAATTTTTCCAAATTATATTTGCTAATGCTGTCTTATTTACTGACACTTGTGGTAAGTAAATATACAACTATTACAATAAAATATTTTTCCTATTTTATGATTTTAACAAAAAACCAAAAAAGTCATGTATAAAATAAAAATATTATTTTTTATAATACTCCTAATTAGGATTATACAACTGGTGATTTATGTAACCAATGTAAGGCTAACACATTCAACATTGCACCAGATAACCAATTTGGTTGCATTAGCTGTTTCTGCATGGGTGTATCCAATCAATGTACTAGTTCCAGACTGTATAGACAAGAAGTAAATATTATTTAACTCATTCGATTTTCATTATGTATACAAACATATAACTTATAGGTACACGCAACATTTGCAAGGACCAGCCAAGACATCAAATTAATTCAACGTAAAAATTTTGTTCCTTTACCAAATCTAGTAGTGGATTCAAGTACAAGAGAACTTGTTTACTCAGAATTTCCTCCTGGCAGTCAAGAAGTATAAATAATCACTATTAAATTCTGTACTTATTGGAAAAATATTTTTTTTTTATGCAATGTTATTATTAGGTGTATTATTGGCAATTACCTCCACGTTTTTTGGGAAATAAAATAACTTCATATGGTGGTTCTCTGAGTTACATCTTAAGACATGTTCCAGTTCCAGGTGGTCAGTCTTCCAAAAACAGTGCACCAGATATCGAACTCATAAGTGTAAACATTCAAATAAAAATTGCAAATTGAAATATTTCTGTTGTCATTATTTATTCTAAAATTTTAGGAAAACAAAATCCGATTATTGCATTATAGCCGTGAAAACGTAGAACCAAATACTTTAAAAACTACATCAGTTAAGCTATTAGAACAAAATTGGCAACGACCAGACGGTCAGGTTGCAGATCGTGAACATTTATTAATGGCTTTAGCTGGTTTGAAATTCATATTAATTAAAGCAACTTACACAACTGGCACTAAAGAAGCAGCGTATGTATATTTATAATGACAATAAATTAATAATAACTAAACATTATGCTGTTTGATATAATATTATTAATTATTATTATTTTCCATCATAGTATACAGTCAGTAACGCTTGAAATTACTGATTCATTCAATACTGGTAAAAATAGAGCTGTTGAAGTAGAAGAATGTTTGTGTCCAGAAGGATACAAAGGTTTATCATGTGAAGATTGTGCTGTTGGTTATACTAGGAATGGTCAAGGTTTATATTTAGAAATATGTGAACCATGTACATGCAATGGTCATTCAAATCATTGTGATCCTGACTCTGGAATTTGTGTTGTATGATATTGCTCAATATTAAAAATTATTAATTATGATGTATACTATATAAATTCTGAACTTATAGAACTGCCAAAATCATACAACAGGAGATACATGTAATGAGTGTTTACCAGGTTATACTGGTAACCCAGTTAAAGGCATACCATGTGAAGCTAGTGAAGTGATTCCAGTCTGCGATTGTGATTCTCGGGGCACTTCATTACCTTGTCAAGACAATAGATGTGTTTGCAAAGTATAAAAAAATACATAATAATAATAAATAAATAGATAAAATATGCATAAATATTAAATAATTAACATTTATAGACCAATGTTGAAGGACCTCGTTGTGACCGTTGTAGACCTGGTACATTTGACTTATCAGAAAATCATGTAGAAGGATGTTTAGAGTGTTTCTGTTCTGGTGTTTCTCAAAACTGTTATTCTTCCAATTTATTTGTTACTCAAATTCCAATGCAGTTGTTCGGACAAAATCATGGTTTTACTTTAACTGATAGGTATTTCTTATAATTAATTTATATACTGTTAATGTTTAAAATTAAACTAATTAAAAAAAATTATTTTATTAGTACTAGAAATAGGTTCATTAAATCTGGCTTTTTAACTGACGTGTCAAGAAATGAAATTGGTTATGACTATACGCCTAATCGTGGTGAACAACTATTTTGGTCATTGCCATCTTCTTTTACAGGAAATAAGGTAGGTATTATATTATTATGTTTATGTCAATTTCTGCAAGTTGAATAATTTTTATTCTACAGCTCTTCAAAACTGATGCACATCTTACACATATCTTATTGTATATATTAAATAGTAAATACTTTATAAAAATAATTTAAGTATAATTATATAAATTTTATTTTAAATTTAGATTACATCCTATGGAGGTTCCCTCAACTGGACCCAACGCTATACCACTTTTCCAGGATCCACAATACGTGACGACACAGATATTATACTTGTTGGAAGTGGAATATGGTTATTTAAATCAAATGATAAAAAAATTCAGCCAGGCGAAACAACCGTATATTTAAGTCTTTAAGTGTTTATATGTTTATTTTCTTAAATAATTTTTTTTATAGGTACTAAGTACTCATTTAGTAGAAAAAGGTTGGCGTCGATTAATTTCCTCTGGACCACAACCTGCATCAAGAGCTGAATTTATGAAAGTTCTTTCATCTATTGAAGCCATCTTAATTCGTGCAATACATGCTTCTCAGACTAATAGAACATATCTCAGTGATGTGAGTTTAGATACAGCTATTGAATCAGAGACTGGTGGCATACGTTCAACAAGTGTTGAAATATGCAGATGTCCAGTTGGTCACCGAGGGACATCGTGTGAAGTATATATTTTAATTTTTTAAAGTAATTAGTATTTTTTATCAAAAATATATTTTAAACAGTGAAATTATTTTTAAAATTAGATATGTAGTGTTGGTTATTACAAGAACACCAATGACCAATGCACAAGATGCCCATGTAATGCTAATGAAGAAAGTTGCTCTTTAGGCTCAGACTTAAAAGTCACTTGTAATTGTCTACCTGGATACACTGGATCTTCATGCAATACCTTAGGTAAAGAATGTTGTTTGAATATTTCATTAACAATATCGTTAACTCAATATATTTTTTGAGAATATTGGATAACTAAATTCTTTTTACATATAAAACTCTATATTTTATTTTAGTACTTATATTTGTAGCTCACTAATTCAAATCGTTTAAATGTATCCAAAATCACACTAAAGCTGATACCAACCAATATTTTAATAAAATCCATAGTAAATTCTATGTGTAGTTTCAATAATAATAAATAATAATACTAATGGAAATAATTATGCATATGATATGTTACTCTAATAAGTTATAAAAATATATCTACATCATCTCAAATAATTTTACAAAATAAGTTAAAGAAAGTAATAAATTATTGAATACTTTTATTTAAAACACTTTAAATTATTTATAAAAATAAATTTAATTAAATGTTAACCTATACTCCATAGTATCAATTTTATACAATTTTGTAACAGTAAATATATTATACGAGTAACATAATAAAAATTTAGTATTATATTTTTGATCTCAAAATTATAACTAAAATGGTACTAACTAAAATATATTTTAATGTAATATTTTTATACCATTTCATATTATACTTATCTCAATCTTTAAAATATTTAAATATCACTGAATTTTATTTTTCTAAACTTTGTGTAAATTGTGGTAAATTTAATGAATTAATACTTAACACAATTATTTTTTATAATTAATTGTAACTATATTTTAATACTTTTAATACTTCGAGACTATCAGAATTTTTTTTTTTAAATAGCAGTAATTTATTAACAACTTACATATACTTATTTGCAGTTAACAATAGATTACCATCCCCAATCAAAACACCATCATCACCACCACCACCACTTCCACAGCCAGAAATTTATATCCAAATTACTGAGCCGAAAATTGAAATTGTTGAAATAGGAAATACAGTTACATTACACTGTGCTGCTAATTCTCGTCGTTCACAAGTAAAATATTATTTATTTTTTAATTTCTTGAAACAACTTATAAAATATTTCAAATGTGTTTTTTAGAGAATTAATATAACTTGGTCAAAAGAAGATGGATATTTGCCATCTGACCGTACACAAGACAATGGATCAGGTTACTTGTATATAACTAGCGTAGAACCTTCAGATAGTGGAGTATATATTTGTACAGCAACTGATGGATATTCATCCTTCAGTGATAAAAAAACACTGAGAATAGCAGGTAAGAATTATTAATATAAATTTATTAGATTATATAATTAAAGTCTTAAGCTATTTATTTATTTATTAAATAAAAATAATAATAACTTTATTCACACAACTTATCCTTTGAATATTAGACAAAGCAGCAATAACCAGTAAACCGATACAAAGTCAGCCAGAAATTTACATCACAGTTTCAGATCCATCAATCGAGATTGTGGAAATTGGTAGTACTGTAAGGTTTAGATGTGATGCCAGATCTAGACGTAGTCGGGTATAATTAATTTTTTTTATATACCTATATTATAATAATTCAAATGAAGTAATTTATAAAAATTGTTGTAAATATTTATTAAGCCTGTTGTATTAAAATGGACAAGAGAAGGCGGTAGTTTACCTGCAAATAGAGCTGTTGATAATGGATCAGGATATTTGCTATTTACAAATCTTGACACATCAGATTCTGGAGTATATGTGTGCACTGCTTCTGATGGTTATTCAGCCATTAGTGAAAAGAAAACACTTGCTGTTGGAGGTAATAATAAACAATTATTTATTTATTCTTTTGTAAAATATAAAAATATAAATTTTTATTCCATGCTTTCAATATAGAATTTCGTCAGGATATAAATACTATTGGTAAAATCGATACCTGTATTGTATATAATATATTATAATTTTAGTTGAAATATTTCAACATCTCAACTATAATTATTGTATTAATTATGATATTATTATCTAGGTGGAACAAATATTATTAAACCAACTGTTGAAATCAGACCTAAATTCCTTAGACTCAAAGTCGGTGAACCAGCTGAATTTGTTTGTCAATCTCCTGGAGCACCTACACTAGAATGGTATAGAGGATTAGATCAACAGTTTAGTCCATCTGTAAGTTATTTATAATTACATATAAAATAAATGATATGATCACTAAATCATTGATTAAAATTAGTATTGGACTGCGGATGGTGTGTTCCGTATTTCGGCAGTAAAACAATCCGATCAAGGCACTTATTTCTGTAGAGCAACAAATCAAAATGGCGAAACTGATTCACAAAGAGTCATAATTTATATTGAACGTAAAATTAAAACATTATTAATATATTTAATTGTACAAACTGATATATTTAATTTCATTTAAATAGCTTCCCAAAATGTCACAAATGGACCAAATGATTATTTGTCACTGACAATAGATCCACCCCAATATTCAGGACCTGGTGATGTTGTACGTCTTCAATGTATTAGTTCAGATGAGTCTCAGTATGCATTAAAATGGTCAAAAGCAGGAAATCAACCATTACCATATGGATCTGAACAAAGTGGTGGTCTTTTGACTCTCAACCGTCTTAAACCTTCCAACTCTGGTATGTACGTCTGTTCAGCAATTTCGTATAGGTCTGGAGCGATTGAATCAGAAGTCGAAGTACCAGTCAATATTGTGCAAAGAAGGTCAATATTATCAATTTATTTTTTATTTTATTTTATTAATTTATATAAAATTGAAAATAATTTTATATTTTTATTGAATGTAGAAATCCACCAAGCTTACGCATCGAACCAGACAGACAAATAGTTCCACAAGGTACCCTTGCAGAACTCAGATGTCTGTCGACTACTGATCCCAATCTTCAAGTACAATGGTTCAAAATAAATGAAAATTTAACACCAAATGTTCAGGTATGTATACAATTGTACATATTATGTACAGTGAAACCTCTCATAATAAACACTTCCCATAGTGGCCACATATTTAAATTTAATTTTAATATAATGAAAAAAAACAGCTGAAAAACGTGCTCACACTATAAGTAGTTTAACAATAATGAAATTGTTAAAAAACCAATTTTTTGACACTAAATAGTAAATTGAATCGTCTTCATATATTCCTTATTTTACTTTATTTTTTATTTTTTTTGTCAATATTTGATCATATATAATATTCCTATTATACATTATGATACATTTTGTAGAGAAAAGTATGGAAATTCCATTTATGATTTGCTTTTAAAGTACATATAAGATATGAAAGTTTTAAAAAAACAGACTGAATGCTAATATGTGTATCAATTTCTACAGCTATCGATCTTTCAGTAGGTACTTACACATTGAATTATGAACAAAATAAAAATGTGTATGGGACGAGAAACATTTCTAGACTACATTAATATATTAGTAGAAGGGCCTCAAATTTAAAAGAAACCGATTAATATGATAGATTCAGATGTAAAATATATTAATATATAGATGGTGTACACTGTATAGCATTTTAGCCAATCACATTTATTTTTTTATTTTATTTAACCAAAATAACTATACATTTTATGTTAAATGCAATTAATATATTGTAGTATTTTGTTATGTATATGGCAAGAATAAATAACAATTTCCTAGTGAAATTTCATTTTAACTTATTTATTTATAGATAAATTAAAATAAATAAATCAATAAAAGTTATTTATTTTTGTGTCACCCCCAACGGACTTAGTCCAAGTTAAACATTGACCTGTGTTTATTTCTCATTATTATTGAAAACAATCCTGGATTACCTAATATTTTTTCTATTACAGACTGTAATAGTTATTTACATGGTTATTTTTAATTTCTCTTGACCAACAAAAAATTCATTATAATTTATATTACTATTATTTACTTCCCTATTTTATTTAATACGTCTTCTTAATTTTTTTATTTAGATAAGTGGATCTTTACTACGCATACCATCGGCTCAAGTCAAAGACCGCGGTATTTATGTTTGTAAAGCTACAAATGAAGGTGGAACAGCACAAGCATCTTCTATTATTGATATTGAACGTACGTTAATATTTATTTAAATATATTTGTATTAATAATATTATTATATTATAATTGGTTAGGAAGGGAAGCTCCGACTATTGAACTATATCCAAGTGCTAGACAAATCGTAACTCTTGGAGGTAGTGTACTATTCCAATGTCGAGTAACTGGTGGAATTCCTACACCTATTATCAAGTGGACTAGACGGAATGGTGAAAGTTTACCTAGTCAAATGGAAGAGATTCCACCCGGAGTAATAAAGTATAGAAAAATGAAATGAAAACATCATAATATTTTAATATAGCATCAATTTAATATCATCTCAATGTATTATGTCTTAGAATAACTGGTATGGAAGCATCTAGTGCAGGAGAATATGTTTGTGAAGCAAGAAACAATGCTGGCATGACATCAGCTACAGCCATTCTTGAAGTTCAATCTCTCCCTGTTATTAAGTTAAGACCTTCTGGTGTTGTAACTGTACTACCAGGAAAACAAGTTAAACTTCATTGCCATGCTACTGGAAATCCAACACCTACCGTGACATGGACTAAACTTACACAGGGTTATCCTTCTTACCAGTAAGATTAATCTAATTTATTAAATGATTTATTAAATCTTGTTTTAATTGAAATTGTACTTTTACAGGGAATCTCGCAGTAACACGGAGTCTTCCGATATAGTTGAATATGTTATAGACAGTGCTCAACCATCAGATAGTGGAACTTATTCTTGTGTAGCACAAAATTCTGCCGGACCTGTGGAAGATCGAATACAATTAATTGTGTCTGACGACGTGAACGAAATATCTGGTGGAGAAAATGAAGGACAAATAAATACAAATGAAGAGGATAATAAACCATCTGGACCGTTTAGAGGTGATATAGCTGGAAATGACAAAAATGGAGGTGTCATTTCTAATACAAAACCCGAAGATGAATTAGTAAATTTGGTAGGATCTAAAGCAGTTCTCACTTGCAATGCTGGTAAGTTTAAAATGTTCAAATACATCTATGATCTATTTCCATCATAGTTATTATACGGTTTTTATATTTAAACTTATCTCACTAATTTATAGATGCAACTGCAATTAGAGATCGCATTAAATTAACATGGTTGAGAGGTAACCAACTATCATTATCAGAAGAGCATGATATTATCGATAATATGCTAATTCTAAGAAATGTTCAGAAATCGGATCAAGGACTGTACAACTGTATAGGTATCGAATCCGATGGAACTGTTGTGTTTAGTAAATCCATTACATTAAGAGTAGTTGGTAAGTTTATGTTTGAAATAAAATATTATCGTCTAAAATATTTATACTTATTAGAGAATAATATAATATTTTGTAATTATTAACACGCTGTCAGAAAAAAATCAACTTTGTACTGTTGGAGGTAAAAAATAATAATAATATTTTAACAATTTTCGACATAACTATTAAATCCCTATAGTATAATATAATATTATAATACCTAATATGAACAATAATAAAATAAAATTGTATATTTTAGAACCTCCAAGAATTGTATTGAACCCAACACGCCAAGTAGTTAAACGAGGTGACAACGCTCAAATTATGTGCACCGCAGATGGAGATCAACCTATTACAATTACTTGGTCAAAATTGTCGAGTCGCTCGTTACCACCTACTGTACAAACGAGTGGAGGATTTTTAAGAGTAACTTTTTCATATACTTATATATATTTATTTAAATTCATATTTGTACTTTATTTATTAATGTGTAGTTCAATGGTATCACCGAGCAAGACACTGGTAGATATTTATGTAAAGCTGCAAACAATATTGGTGAAGCTGAATCTGTTGCTGAAGTCATAGTGAATGGTAATACTTTAGTAAATATAATTGTGAAACTGTGAAAGAATAAACAAAGCATTGAGTATTTAAGTCTTAAATCTATAAAATACACATTTATTAACGGATTAATTTTGAATTATACAATATAGTTAATACATTTTCTATACTTTTTAGATAACTCGCGAGATCGTCCTGCTCCGATCATTAGAGCTATTGATCACAATCAAGAAGTATTTGAAGGTGGAAACACTAATCTTCGATGTGTGGTACCCAGATCAAGTGAAGTAAGTAGTATTATCTGTTATAATAACTAATAATAAATAGATCATTGCATTTATCGATATGTAACACTTTCAATAGCAATACACCGTGAAATGGAGTCGTACCCGATCACCACTTCCAAATGACAGTCAATTACGTGGGGATGTACTAAGCTTACGAAACTTACGTTTAAATGACACTGATCGTTACTTATGTAAAGTCGATAGTCCGTACGGCTCATCTACTGACTACATAGATCTCCGTGTTCTCCGTAAGTCATACATTGAATTTAAATTATAGTATTGGTATCATTATTATTATTTCATATTATTCTTAGACCTTTTTTAAGTCATCGTAGTTTTTTTTTTAAAAAATAATAATGGATATCTTATAATATAAACCATTAAAACGCATATTTATACATTTTTAAATTATTTTTTGTTTTTGGTTATGTAGTATGATATTAGGTGGTGGTAATTTAAAAAAATAAATGCATTATATTACATAATATATTTTCTTCTAACTTTAAATTTTGAAATATATCTTTAATAACTGAGAATTAACTTTATAATAAATAATTACCTATAAATAGGTACAGTAATGTAGAAATAATATATAAATGTAAAACCTCACTTTTTTACTAATATCATTGGTTATAAATATAAAGTGTATTTTAACGTAACAGTATACACAATATAATGAATACACTACAGATATAATATTTTATAAGCTATGCTTATATTAAGTCTGTTGGCCGAATCTTAATGTAACATGTGAATTTTCCACTTTGGGCTTTTATGCAATTTTCACAACTTGTTTTTATTAAAGAATTACTCAGTTTTAAAATAATTAATAATGCGTTATTTTCGTGTAATTTTTGTGGGTATGTAGTACGTATATGTAGTGACTGTTTATCTCTTCGTTTGTCTATAAATTACTGAAAAACATACTATTTTATAATATTCCACTCTTAATAATCTGGTATACTATGATTGTTTGTTTCAAATGTTATATAGTTTTACTATGCAAAAGTATCTGTTTTCTATATACAGGATGATTCACCAATAATGCTCCTTTTTTCTTCAATAATGAAATTATTTAAAATCTGATTTTGTGGAATTTTTAAACATACTGCCTTAAAGACCATCTTTTAAAATTCTCGTGATTTAATTTACTACTTAAAGGGGTATCTTGGCCTTGGAGACTTATTTTTCAAATGAAAACTTTCTTTACTACTGTAAATTATTTAGCAGTATAATTTATCTTAAAATGTTGATGTATCAACATACAATTTCGAACAAGTAGTTTTAAGATTATTTAATATTGTGTTTATGTGTTCAGTGTTGAGGATAATATTTCAATGATAATGTGTTGGAAAATATGGGGTTATGGTGATTTAAATATTTTATTGGTTATTGATGCTTCTATCAACATGTATAATTTGTAAAAATGACTCAAGTATAATAAATACTAGAATACTAGATCCAATATTGGCAATATTACATTAATTTTATATTTTTTATTAATCCAATTCTAAGAAATATTTTTCGAATATTACCCTTAGTATAACATTTTAATAACTGAAAAACTATTACTTTGAATTTTAAATTAAGTACATCAAAATAAAATTATACATTACCTATATAATAATTTGTCGTAAAAACAAGAGTTCTTATTTAAAAAAAAATAAATTAATATCACCACAGGAGTACAGGATACTTCTTAAGTAGTACAAAAATTTACATGAATTTGAAAATAATATGGTATTTAAGTTTATTTAAACATTCCAAAAAATAGAATTTGAATAAATGCATTATCAAAAAAAAAAAAAAAAAAATGAGGTGAACATGTTTGGTGAATTATCCTGAATAAAATTAAAATCAGATAATCACATTTTAAATATTTTTTGCGCTTTTAAATTTATTTATCTTTGCTTTACACTTTTTATTCTAAAACACTTTTGCTTTTTGTACATATAAGTAGAACTATAAATACAAAAACCATAGGTATTTTGTACTTTTAAAACATTTATATTCTCTTGACTGCCTATGTATTCTATATATTAATGTACTGTACTTGTATCAACTTTGTAACACGTCCTGCACAATTATTATAATTGTTTGTGTTGTCTCAGCAGGCAATACATAATTACTTTTTTTTAATTATCTTATACATATAATGCACCAATTTTTGTTATAGCTAAATTTTAGTTTTAATATTATATGATTTTATTACTTCTTGCACGATTTTGTCAACTTCTATTGTGATTTTCGCTTTTGGTGATGGTGGTTGTCTATGTTAACAAATCTTCAGCATCTTGTCTGTTTGACGAGTTCCGCTGTAACGATGGGAAATGCATTTATATTACACAGTATTGCGATGACATACCTCATTGTTCCGATGGTTCGGATGAAGAAGAATCATGTTTGGAGAAGAAAAATAGAATTGGTTTGTCCCAGTGTTTTTTTTTTTCATAATAAACATAACACACCTTGCTTTCTTGATTATTAAGAATTCACTAATCAACACACAGGTGCTATATTCACTTGTTCGATAAATAAATTCACATACACTAAAATGCTTATGAATCAAGTAGTTATTTTTGTTTCAATACATAAAACTCATCAAGAAAGCACTATACCTAACCTAACTGTACATAAGTCATTAATCATTATATACCTACATATAGATTCGTATATTATTGCAACCTAATTCAGGTAAAATTGTAAAATATATTTATATATATGTTATCAACTATCTCAAATTAATAATAATTGTATTTTAATATTTTAAATCATCAAACATAACCTTTTATACATATTGTGTAAAGGTCGAAACTCTGGTCTTTATATTAAGCCCAGTCAAGGATCGGTTTACATTGGTGACATATTAGAGCTTGAGTGTATTTGGACCTCTGACACAAGTGCTAACGAATACAACGAAATTACCTGGGCCAAAGTAAATGACGACATGGAAAACAATGTTGAAAATCTTGGACCCATTATCAAGTGCGTTATTTCTGAGTGTACAAAAATCTTTTATTGATGGTTTAATTTTAAAAAATCTTTAATAACCTCGGATTAATTATGACAGGTTTAATGATGTGAAACCAGAGAACAGCGGAACTTACAGGTGTACGAAACGAGATAAAAACAATAACATCATCACTGAAGATTACGAGTTAACTGTTACACGTAAGTTACAATTTGTTTGTATTAATAATTAGAAAATATCTAACTGTGTACTTATAATATAATGATGCTCTTTGGAATTGCTTTACCTATTATGATTTTCGTAAGTGTTTCACAACATTAGGTTAATTAAATATAAATTGTATTTTAATTTAATTTTTTATTTTTATAGCAACTCCATCTGATGCGGCTTCACCATCAGTGAGTACCAAGTATGCACCATACGGAAAATCTGTTGTAGTCGAATGTAACACCGATCTATCACTACCAGTTGAATATTCTTGGGCCAAGTTTGGACCTCAAATGGAACCTATATACGATCGCGTAAGACTTAATGTATAAAATACATTTTAAACATCCATTAATTTTATCGATGTTTCCAGAGAAACTTAACACTCTACAACGTTACTGAAAAGAGTGCGGGACTGTACTTGTGTACAGCTTCGAACGAAATGGTGAGATTGGATATTCCAACAGTGCTTGTCGTCACCGGAATCGTACCCTCATTCCGCGGTACCGACAGCTACCTAGCGTTCCCTACCCTCCTCAACACTTATTTAGAACTGAACATCGAAGTTCACTTCAAACCCGAAATGAATGATGGTACGTTAATATTGCATCATATATATTCGTTCGTTATGTATTTTTATTATTTTTATTTTTAAATTCGATGCTTATTGTATTATTTTTGAAGGTTTGATATTGTACAACGGTCAAAAATCTGGTGGATCAGGTGACTTTTTCTCGTTCGGACTTCGTGACGGTGTTCCTGAGTTCCGTTTTGACGTCGGATCTGGGGCTGCGATCATAAAAGCCACCGAACCTGTGACGTTGAATGAATGGCACATTGCTAAGCTCGAAAGAGTTAAAAAACACGGTACTATGTACATCGATGATCGCGGTCCGTACCGCGGAGTCAGTCCAGGCACCTTCCAAGGAATGGATTTGTCCCAACTCTTATACATTGGCGGAGTACCCGACTTTGGGTTGATACACAAAGATGCAGGATTCCAAACCGGATTCATTGGTTAGTTTACATAAGACTAGAAAATAGAAACCTGCAGTGGTGTATATCCGTTATCTCCAACTGAAAAACTTAAATTAATAAATTTTATACGAATAGTAATCCACATTCAACGTTTTAAATACTAACATATTTTCATATTTTTCTAATAATATAATTATTGTTGTGTAATCACCAAGTATTTAATATTGATATTAATTTCAAAAAACTATAGAAATATTTAATCTTTTTTTTGAAGTTGAATTAAAAACTTGTTTATATAGATAAGTATATTATATTATTATGTATTATACATATGCGTATATTTAATTACATAATTATCATAATCAGGGCTCGGAAGTTTTAGCAAATGCATATTTTTCTTGGTTCTTCCTAGAACATCTAAAGTGAGATACAAATATGTTTCACACTTCTCTGATGTCATACACAATATTTTATTTTGCTATTTTTTGCATATTTACAGTTTTTAGTGCTATTTTGCTAATTTAAGGTTTTTAGTGCTATTTTTGGGTATATTTTCACATAAATACATATTATAGGACCTATTTCGCTAATTTGGAGTTATAAATGCTGTTTATGGCCATATTTTTAAAAACTAAATATAGTTAACCTACCAAACAGTCGCCTACGAATATGTTAACGAAGACAAACTGTTATATTTTAAGATGGTGTCAGTCACATCGTACTATCATTAGATTAGTTGTATTATCGTGCTGCAGTCGTATTCCTGTCGATACCTATCATCATATTCTATGAAAAACATTAAAAATCTGTAAAATTAAATATATCTTAAATTTCATATTTAAAAAAATTTGTTGAAAATTTTATTTTGCATATTTTCAAATTTTTAGTGCTATTTATAGCGCTTATATTAATGTTTTTATGTGCATATTTAAGCGCTAAAAATTAATTTTTTTAGTGCTATAACTTCCGAGCCCTAATCATAATATAAGCTATGAACAAATTAAAAAAAAAAATTAGTTAACTTACTATGTCACTAGTACATGCAGTAGCATACCTGTATAGTTCACATTAATAATATTATATCGTTGAATATGAAATTTTCTATAGGTTGCGTCAGCGGTTTCAAATCGGAAAGCCGTACGTATAACTTGATGAAGGACTCAGTTGACAAAGAAGGTTTAGGCACATGTGACGTTTGTTCCAACAATCAGTGTTTGAACCAAGGTATTTGTCAAGAGGCTCAAACCAGTCAGGGGTACACGTGTATATGCCAACCTGGTTACAGCGGCGAGTATTGTGACAAGATTAGTGAAGTGTGTACGCCTGGTAAGTCTGTGATTTTTGGCTTTAAAATAATATATTAATATCTGGCTTAGTAAATTAGATTCGTTATAGTCTTATAGTCTATAGAACAATTTTATTTTTTTCTATTAACATTGTTTCAATTATTATAGGCATCTGTGGACTTGGCGAATGTTTGAACGGTCACGATGAAATCGAATGCAAATGTAAAATCGGTACAATCGGAAAGAGATGTGAACGTACCGTTGATATCGTCGAACCATATTTTTCTGGCAAATCTTATCTAGCATACCCGGCACCAACTTCGCAACAGAAGTATTTAAAAAAAACATTCTTACCTAAATAATAATTTAATGATTTATATATCTCGTTCTCTAAAAATTCGACGAATGTTCTAATATTATTGTTTTCGTCCATTTCAGACTAACAATATCCTTGAAAATAAATCCTGCGTCTTTGACAGACGGTGTGATTCTTTATGCTGCTCAAAACCATCAAGGAATCGGTCAATTTATGTCAGTAACGTTGAAGAACAGACAAGTGGAATTCCGTTACACCGTAGCCGGTATACTATAAATTTATAACTTACTAGGCTAGGGACTTAATGAATTTTGCTTATTTTTTTCACAAAGTTATTTTGAGGAACCTGATTCAATAAAAAAATTTTTTGTACCTAATTCAAAATTTAAAACATTAACATGTATTTGGGTTTTGTTATTAATAAAAATAATATTGTAAAACTACCCCCTAAATATTTTTAATTTTTTTAGCGCATACTTCTCGAATCGTGGTTATTTTATTATTATCTATGTAGTATTTTGTATTTATAATTAAAAAATATGTTATTAAAATTACATTTTATGACTTTTTAATTTAATTCAGGTATGACGTCCATGTTGCGAAGCAGACAAAACTTGGAAATTGGCGAGTGGACCACGATAACCGTTAGCCGTAACACGGAAACACAGGAATGCAAATTGTCAGTTAACAAAGAAACGCCAATCAGGTCCATTGAAAACGGTAACATGCATGCATTGGAATTGAAAACTCATTTGTTTGTGGGTGGTTACGATTCGTACAAGGTGAAAATCGCCAAATCCGTAGAAGTCGAGACCAATTTCAAAGGATGCATAAAAATGGTAATGTTTATAATCCACGGATATCTGATTTTTATAATTATGTGCATCGATAAATGATTGTAACTAACTATTGAAAGAGTATAATATAATTATTAATTATATATTACTATTGCATCCAAAACGACACACGCATCTTTATCATACATTATAAATTTTTATTTTCATAATACTGACAAATAACGTCAAAACTTTTTTCGTTTCTATTATGATAAATTGTTATTATACTGGATATACACGAATCAAGTTACTCTCGAGTTAATAAGTTTAAAGTAAAATTTGAAATTGATTATAATTTATTAACATACATACCACACTATTTTTTTTTTTATATAAATAATAATAAATCTACATTCTACATTAAAACTTAAAAATAAAATAAATCTAAAACTACTTTCAAATTGTGAACAAAACTTGTCAAATAAATTGAATTAAAATTTTATTTACTTCTTATTATACAATACAATAAATAATTTGATTATCAAAATATTTGATTTACAATTTAAATGAATTACAGTTATTTTGGATATTTGCATAATTATTATTTGGTGAATTTTGGTCTGTTTATCAACCGTGAATTTTAACTGTCACTGCTCACTACAATAATAACATAGCAATTAATACAATTTTTGTGTGGAACGCAATAAGTAACCTATTGAAAAATAATAAATGTAACAAATAAAATAAATATTTGATAATATATTATTGATTTTTTTTAACAAGACGCGAGTAACAATATATAATAGGCAGCCAATTAATGATAATATTGAACATTATACATTTAAATACACTCTGGATCTTCTTAATACATCCAGTGAACATATACTTAGATCAAATAGTCAATTAATAAACAATATGTCCGTTTTAGCTCAAAGTGTCCGGAATGGACTTGGACATGATAAGTTCTATCGTGGATTCTGCGAACACGGAAGACTGCGTAGCTGCACGTGGAGACGCTTGTTCATATAACCACTGTAAAAATTATGCAAACTGTCACACTGCGCCCAAACATTACGAATACGAATGTGAATGTGAAAATGGATTCAGGTAAACCGATTTTTATAGATTTAGATTATTATTATGATTTTATCGATCGAGTATACTGAAATGAGACATCTATATCTATATGTTTAGTGGCCCGAAGTGCGACATCGAAGCGAAGTTGTGTTTAACATTGAAACCGTGTCATAACAACGGCATATGCACTGATATAGATTCTAACTCGTATAGGTGTGACTGCCCGCTTGGACATGCAGGTCCGACGTGTGACGACAGTGCGTATTGATTGTTATAGATACATTTTGATTTTTGTATTTTTGACACAGCATTTTTTTCGCAGAGGTGGTATTAGATATTACTGCGAATTTCAGCGGTAATAGTTACTTGCAATTGGAAAATAATCTACTGGACCGAAACAAGAGAGAACATTCTATATCGATGACGTTCACTACAGATTCGGCTAACGGTCTGTTATACTGGCAAGGTCAAGAGCCCAACAATGACGGCGTAGTCGACAATTACATCGCCGTCTCGAGTGAGAAAATATTAAATAATTTTTAATTAAAAATAAATCACCATGTAATCGGTTTAAGAGATTTTATAAATGTTTTATTAAATTAAATATAATTTCCACTTATTAATTGTATCTTGTTTTATAGTCGTCAACGGCTACGTGGAACTTAGTCACAGATTCAAAGGCAGATCGACACCAGCGATCCGAGCCACGGACCATCACGTCAACAACAATGAACCTCATGTGATATTGATTCGCGGAAATGGAGCTGAATGGTCACTGGAGCTGGACAGGCTAACTACAGAATACGGTAAAGAAAGGGACGTGGACATACAACAACTCTTGGAATCTACAGATTTGATATACATCGGTAAGTCTTTATAGTGCTTATTTATTACTTATATTATGTTAGTAAGAAGGGAGAGAGCTTAGGTAGTCGTGATGAATGAATGTTTCACTCAATGAAACATATCTTTGTATAGTTTGCACATTTTCATACTGACAAAATGAATAAATAATAAAAATATTATTTTCTTAAATTAAATATGTGAATACTATGAAAAAAGACTCTGATGAATAATACGTACAATTAATTGAATACTGTCATTAAGCCTCAAAAAATCTTAATTTAACCGGATAATTCTCAGTTGTCTATGTATCCAAATATTGTAATTTGACTTTTTAATTATCTTAAAACAACAATAACAATAATATAATACTACAGTGTATCATTTTCATTTCATTTAGAAAATACTCTTTATGTACGGATACTACTATTATTTTTTTAATTAGGTATTTTATTTTTATTTACACAACTTATCAAAAAGAAGTTAACAGATTTATAATTATAAATAATAAAACATTTTATATATTTTATAAATAATTATATAATTCTATAAAATGATCTCAAATTCTCAAATCAAGTATAAAACAGACATTTTATAATTTCAATGAAATAAATTTTAATGTTAATGTATTATATGTATTCAAATTTCCAATCAATTAAGTTGTTGAATTATTTTATTTCAAATATTTTATTAAGAGTAAAACCTAACTACCAAATAATTTAATTAAGTTTTTTAGGTTTTATTAGTTAACATAATATGTATTATATTGAATGATTAATTAATGCATCTTTTTTATTTAGTTGAGAATTTTTTTTTTTATTAATTTTTTGTATGTTCTTATGATTAATTTCTATAATTAATAACATACCATACTTGACTCTGACCCCTGACATTATATTAGTTATGGGTGATTTTACTAAAAAAAAAAACATGTTCGTGAATAATAGAGTTTTAAAAAAAGTGAACTATTTTGCGCAGGTGGAGTACCGGAAGTCATACTGACAGTGAACGACAACCATTACAAAGGGTACGAGGGTTGTATCGGAGACGTGCGTATTCAGGACTCAGGATACGTGAATCTAGGGCAAAAATCGTTGTCCGGCAAAAACGTTGCTACTTGTAACAGGTAAATAATGGCATACGATGAACGATACTTTGCTGTATTAATATATTATCTAGAGAACTGTGAATTTATTGAATATTAAAAATGAAGTATTAAAAAAAAAGTTTAAATAATATGAAAACTCATTAAATTCACGGCCTTTATTATGTTTTTGTTTGCTAGAGCTAATAATAATAATAATTATGTATTTGATCTGTCTTTTTAACACGCTGCTTTTCCACGACTCGTCACGGGTAATAATATTAATAATAATCTATCATTTTCGTTTACGACACAGCTATTACTATAAAAAAAATGACTTGAGGCGTATACCGTCGTCATTGATATTTACACAAACCACTAACGACCAAGTGGTGTTTCAGGTAGACCCGCGGTGGCCCACGGTCTCCGCGTGGCCGGACCTCAACGAAACCGAAAACTTTGTGTCCGACACCAATAACGAATGCTTTTGTACACACAATAACTTTAGCATAAGGCTTATGTTAACTACGTTGTTTTTGATATTATTGTTGACTAATTTATAACGTTCCATGGGAAAGTATTACTATTTTATGTATCAAAATATTAATATATAAATATATTATACATCAATTAATATATTATATATACCACATGGGTTGTGATTTATGTTATGTACAATTATATAGTATATTAATATATTATGTTTTATGTTTGTTACGTATATTATCAAGAGTTGACGGCTGTAAATAATATTATAAATTACTCGCAAATCGTTTTATTTTACACCGTCCAATCAAAAATATAATATTAGGTATTTATCACCAAATATCGTTGCACCTTGTAAAAATGTATTAAAAAAATCACGTGAAGACTTAGGCATAGAAAATTTAATTATGTTTAATTTTTATATTTTTTTATAATATTATATAGGCAATTATACATAAAATTAACGTTTGTTATTCAATATTTTATTAAGATATTTAAAATAAAGAGTCAAATCTAAGTCAATTTTACGCCAAAAACATATCTCTATTTTATATTATAATTTAATAGGAACAAGTACTTTCAAATAAGAGATTGATTCCCTGCTATAAAGTTAACCAAAGTTATATAAAACATATAACGTGGATAACGTAGCACAATATATATTTCATAATCTACACACATTATATAATATATATCATATATGTGTGTGTGTACCTACTGAGTACCGATTCTGTAAGTCTATTAATACTCGTATAAAAAATAACACTATAAACACTTGTCCCTTGGTTTTCGTTGCAAATAATGTCAAAAACGTATCGCATTGGTGCAATTATATGGAACTAAGGAATGCTATAGCATAATTATATACTTATTATTTGCGCTTACTCTGGTCTCTTATTGACGTCAATATTTTTTTTAATTATGATTTAAAAATAGTATCTATAATAAAAATAATAAACGAAAAAATTGTTTTTTTTTCGGAGATCTTTTAAAAGGATATTATTATGTTTAGAATAAATTTGGTCTCATGAAAAATTTTATACTATTAAATATTATACTTAATAAAATACTGATACATATAAGAAAAATATTAAGCATCTGTTTATATATAAATTAATATTTATTTGGTTAATAATATCTTTTAGTGGTTAAAGTAAACATATAGTCTAGCAAATACAAAGCAGTACAAAAACAATTAATACTCAATACAAATTAGACCATGATTCAATTTAATCTGCCAACTTAGGAAGATAATACGGTTAAAATAATACAAAAATAGGGAATGCTGTATAAATAAAATAAATTATAATAATTATTTAAAAATAAATTTGTTCATAATATTCTATAAATATATTATTATAAAATAAAAAACAAATATTTACACAGATACTTAACTAAGGATTTTCTTAAATTCTTAATGAAATTTAAAATCACAAAATTATTTTGGAAGGTAATGCTGTAATGAAAATTGTCTTCATATAATCATTTTTACTGTAAGATGTTAAATGATTTTTCTTTAAAAAAAACAATTTAGATTTTAAACCAAGTTTATAAAATAATTTTAAAAAATCAATGCGTAAGTATTGTGCTGGAAAAATAGGCTTCTGTAATAGTTTAAGAATCGGGCACCACTTTCCCATTGGGCACGTGCCCAAGGCCCCGTGATCGATGGGATCATCAACTGATAATTGATAATTAAATTTATTTCGATAAAAATCAAAGTAATAAAAAGTAAAAAAAAAAACAAAAACAAAAATAATTAATAGTAAAATTAATCTAGATCTTTTCTTAACTACCGCCATCCTATTTACCTGTTTTAATAAAATAGTACTCTGTCAAAATCGTAGGTGCCCCATTATATCACTGACTAGGGCCTCAAAAAGGCTGAAAACGGCCCTGTTAAGAATTTTAGTATCTCCTTCACCACCTCTAATTGTGCCAATGCATGCATACTAGATTTTTAACAAAAAAATTGAGAGTATATTATTTATTATTAGGATCTAACAAATATTTTCGTTTTGGCCAAAAACTGTAACGTCATATTGTTGTGTAACGTATATTCTCGACAAACCATTGTAATTTTACAGGGTAGTGTCTATAGTGGGTACACTTCGCGTTGTCGGACGTCGTAACGATGTAACGATAAAATAGCCATTACCAAAAATTTACTATAAGTATTATTATTGTTATCATGAGGGCTGTGAATTAAATGCACTTAGTAACTATTAAATATGCATGCACGTGTATACTCAAAATTACCAAAATATCCCTAAAAACCCCAAAATATACAATAAAGTGGAAATTGATTTAAAAAAATATTTAAAACTAGCCTTTTCAAGGTTTTGTTATTTAATCGACGTATACGTTTTTATTCTAAAGTATTGTTCATAAAAAATATTTTTCCGTTTAAAGAAAAATAACATAAGTATAGGAGCACCTAGAATAGATACTTGGAAGAAGTACCTAAATTTTGTTACTTTTTGATCAATATGTTATATAATATCTATGGTCAACATTACCTAACAAAAATGAAAACCCTAATGGTATTCTTTAATCAGCAATAACTAGTATTATCACGATTATACTCGGCTTTTTGTTCAATCCAAAAACATTTAGGTAAACATTTATATTTAACTAAAAATTAAAAAAAAATTAAAAAAAAAAGCGGGTAAGTGAGTATCGCTCTGCTGTACATTAGGGGATGGGATGGACCTCGGACTATGGTAGGTTAAATTTGAATGCAATGATAGGTATCATTGTATACGAAAAACGATTCTGAACGGAGATGATTTGTCAGTCTGGGATATATTATATTTAAATATTGTCATATATTATATTTTGAAAAAAATTCACAAATTCAAACACTAAAGTAAAAGCTTCAAGATCTTACGTTTGATAATTTTTTAAAAATAACAAAAATCGAAAATTATTTATTAGTAAAACGTAATTTTACACGCGTATTTTTGATTTCAAATTAAAATTAAAACTTTAAACACTCGTAAAATTTTTTAAATTGAATAATCCTCAAACTTTTTTATAATTATTCTAAGTTTAACTTATGGACAGCATAGTATTAAATTTTCAATTCTTAGCTATTGATAGTAAAATATTTATAAATTTTTTACTACCAAATAGTGAAAAATATTCATGATTTTGACAAATTTTTGTCAATATTTGAACTTCAAATGCTAATAAAAAAAAATTGTGCCTATGTATTTTTATAATTTTTGAATGAGAGTTAGAACAAGCTATGTGGACCCTTCAATTAAATTTTCAAGTCATTTGTCCCAGCTAAATTTTTTTTATCAACATTTATAAAAAAAAAATAAAAAAAAATTGAAAATTTCAATTGTCTATAAATAGCTCAAAAAAAGTCAAAATATTTTGAAAATCAAATCACGTAAAGAAAATGGCAATCTCAATAACTGGTAAAATTTTCAAGTATTTACGACTTATACTGATTGAATAACAACAAATATCAAAAATCGATTGAGGCTAAACCATTATTTAACGCGGTTTTGTAAAAATTTAAATTTCAATCACTCATAAAAATTTTTTGTCTAAATCCGGTATAGTTTTTTTTACAGATATTTAAAGAAAAATGTATGGAGAACCTTGTACCAAATTTTCAAAACTTAGTTATAAAAGAAAAAAATTTTACGATTTTTCAACCACAAAATTACTTGCAAATTTTCGCAATTTTGACATATTTTGTATAAATTCGAACTTTAAGCACTTATAAAAAAAAATTGTGACTAACGATTTCGGATTTTTTTTTATCACATTAAGAGCAACTTATAAGAAACCTTGTATTAAATTTTCAAGATTTTCTGGTCGGCCAAAAAATTTTTATCGTTATTTAAAAAAAAAATACTAAAAAAAATTAAAAATTTCAATTGCCTATAAATAGCTTAAAAAAAGTCAAAATTCTTTAAAAATTGAGCTGTGTATTGAGAACGCTAATATAAACATTTTGTGAAAATTTCAAGTATTTACATCAAGTAGTTTTTGAGTTATAGCAAAATAAAAATTTGATTTTGACGAAAACTGGTTGTGCGTAAAAAATCCCGTTTTTTCCGTCATTTTTTTAAGGTTTTTCCCGACTCATTTAAAAAATATTGAAAATTTTTAACTTTTGACCCCCCAAAGTACCAACTAGATCCGATTTCCTTTTCAAAGAGGGGCAGAAGTTGAAAATCGAAGCATTTTTACTGCCCCAAATGTTGTCGACAGACACAAAAAAAAAAAAATAAAAAAATAAAAAAAAAAACACACATCATTGTAAAATCAATACATTCATCACTCCGTTCAGAATCTAAAATTGAGTTAATCCACCTTAGTAAAACTCTAACCTAATCAACATTTTACTTCTTCCATAAAATTACAGAACAAAAAAATACTTATACATAATTAAATTCACAGCCTGTTAATTTTATATTGTATTATAATATAGGTTAAATCAAATTAAATTTGTTAAGTTAAAATTTTACCACTCAAAATCAACAAGCAGCACAGCTATTTAATGTTCTAACGCGTTGCGATAATATGTTGTGTTAAGGAAAAATTATGTTATAATGTTAATTAGATAATAATTATTCGTTATTATTATAATTTGCATGGCATTCACGATCGTCTGATGTGTTTATGTACATTTTAATATACACCTAGTTGTATGATTTGTTTAAAGCAATAAATGTATTGTATCGGTCAATATTTTTTTACATTTTTACATATTAAACAGAATACACTTACCTATTAGTACTTAGTATTAGTTTTCTTTTGACTGCCATTACGTGTGATTTTAATATTTTATATTATGTGTTATAATTGTTATTTTGGGGAGGAACCAGAACCAAGAATAACTCGACTTTTTTACTTCCGTTATGGGGTTGGATAAGCAATTTTTTATTTATAAAAAGCAATTCTATCAAGGAATTTCTGACACCACTTGTTCAAAAATAACACTTGCGGTTGTTGTCGCATCCTCAGCTACCTATATCATTTTTATGTAATATACTCTCCTTATATAATGGGACTACTATATAATTATCTGTATCACGTATGGTTATATGATATATTGTGTCAACCATTTAACAATATATTTTTAAAAAAGCTTACTATTTAATATATAAACAATTTATTTTGTTTAAAATGCTTCTACTTACCTATGTCAACGGCCAGCCAATTGCAATTGAGCGGTAAAGAAACGACGAACGAATAACACGGCCCGACGTATTTTAATTTCTCGTCTTTTGTTTTATTGTTTCAGACACGACGTTAACAACATCATTCAAAGAAACGATTAATATGATCGATGGACAAAATGCACCTCAGTCAACGACTGCAAACAACGCTAAAGACAACAATAATAACATTATATTATATAATTTTTAAAAGCATAAAACGCTATATTTTTTTTTTTAGTTTAAATATATTTTATAATCAAATCGCTTTTAACGACGCCTACTTTTGTAATTTTTAAACTCATTAGCGTTTATAGTTTATAAAAAAAATATCAAATTATGTAATAAGAACTTTGTTATGCAATTATAATAACACACCGGCCTGCTATCATACATAATAATATGTATATCGCAGTTCTACAGCGTAGTTAAGTAATTTTTCATAATTTTATTATTAATTTTTACCATTTTTGTCCGTTGCTATTTACCGCCAATCGAAATCGTTATTCTACGTAGCATATAATATACATAATATTGTTACATAAAAATAGTATACTCTCGTAATTCAGCCAACCATGTGTTCTCGAATAACGATTCACTTGAAGCTCGCTGTTTTCATTCTTGTTAATTTAGCAAGACCAGTCCCGCGACGGACAGAAAAAATTTATCGCCCCCCCCTTCACGGCTACACCGCGTAGACTAATTTGCTCGTATATTATTATTGTATTATTAATTTAACACTATTATATTTATACATTGATTATTAATAAATCGTATATCATATTGTGCCATATATTTGCTATATTATTTCCGTGTACCTACCACACTTAAAACAACCTAACTAACTTATTAATAATAGTTATTACTTATTAATGCAATGTTTTTGTCTCTTTCCAATAAATATAATCAATTGCCGCCCGACGATTCACCAATTCATCATTCGTCTTGATGTGTAATGGCATTCCCATCACCAATACCTATATAAATTATACCGATCGTTCGTGCGTCGGCCTCGTAGTCTATCGGTAACGCATCAGTTTATTCGTTGTCAATACGGTTTTATGCACTTTTGCCGGACGACCCATCACGTCGAAATCGCGCGTCCTCAGTCCTCACCGGTGCAAACGCCAGCCGGTCACCTTGTTAAATCGTGCAGTATCAGTACGCTATATCGTTATGAATGTGCTTCGTTTTGAACGTGACGTAATAGCATATATAATCATATAGTATTATTCTCAATCAGTGGCCGGTAAATTTTGTGACTTGTCTTCGTCATCGATGTAGGCCATGACGTATTCGACGTTTATGAGGAGAATAAAAAATGATTTTATATTAGAGGGTGTTAACTTCTCTCCACCTCACCATGTAGTTTTGACTTTTTTAGGCGGAAAAATGCTTTGCAAATTGTTGATTTATACTCACGACATGTTCACAGAAATAGTAGGTATATACATTCTACTTTTATAAATTAGTGTAAGTATGAACAACTTATAAAACCATTAAAATATATATATGTTCACACCAGAAGATTCGTTTATAGGGAAAATAATGAGCGTTGATCTACAATTTAACTCTACACGCAATATTGGTAAAATCTACCACGGGCTAGGTCAACATTTGATCAATTGAAAGAAATTTTTAAACTTACCCGAATTATTTTAAACTGTATTTAGTTATACCATATACAATTTACTGCTCTCAGACTTTGGTTATAAATTATAATAATAAGCATTTTATTATCGTATAATATCATGTTATTTTTATCATCGTTGACCTATAATATTTATAATTTAATATGAACAAATGCTAATAAATACATAAATAAAAGTATATGTATTATATAATATATGTATATTATCAGTACCTATATGTAATTATTTGACTAGATTTTATAATTTGTTTTTGTTTATAATAATAATAAACAGATATAATTTTATAATCATAAAACAAATATAGCTATCATCCAACAATAATAGCTATCATGGTTGGCTATGGTGCCGGGCCGCTGCTTGCACACCGGGATGGCTACTACAGCGGTACACACCGCATTACGAAAAGCACGGTACCGCAGATACGCTGACACCGGCCGGTTAACCTAACAGATGTCATCGAGGACGACATACCAGACACAGATAAAGCAATGGAACCTATACCATCGTAGTATGTATAGTGTACCAATCAAAGAGTCGAATTCAATGTTATTATAACGAGAGGTCATCGATGATATATTACCATTAAATCTATTATAAACTCATTGATGGAAGCGATGGCAAACCGCGAAAAATCATCGTACTCGTTATTGTGAACGGGTACGACGACGTTGCCGTGCACGTATAGAAGAATAAAATGGGGTTCTGGCCAAAAGCTATAAATTATAACTATTATAAGAAATTAAGAACAATTTCGGATATCTTTGGTTCGTCGCCAAGATCCGGAGCCACCAAGTGAAGCTGCGTCAAACGAGTGATTCCGCTGCATTATAGGTTAAACGAAAATATCGTACACGGCCACACGGGACTGAAAACTTTTACCATTAGCCGAGGTCGTGAAAGCCAAGTCAGTAAGTCAACTGCACGAGTTATTCGGCCACCCGAAGACTCTGACGGCTTGGTGGTGCAGGTTATAGCTGTAAAAGCGCGGTTAACGACGCCGCCCCGACACGAATGGATCATAGCAGGAATAATGTCTCACTGTCCATGACGTCATTATGCGTTATTATAATTTACAGTGATGCCTTGCTAGCGGCACTCGTCGCTACGCTCCACAAATCGAAAATATCCCTCGACTTGCTATGCAACGCCACCTCAAGTATAACCAGTGGTGTTCTCATAGGGTATACTACATATACGCCTTATACTCTCAAAATTTTTTTTTCAATATTATGGGTATACTGCGTATACTCTCAATCTCAATTCTTTTCCATATTATTGACACGCTCTTTACCGGCTTTACTCCTAAAGACCATAAGAAAAATATTCTTATTGTATTAAATGTTTATATTTGATGATATGGTATACTCTCAAAAAAAATAATGGGAACACCACTGAGTATAATCGTAATAAAAATTAAAATATTATTATATATAATACTGATCACAAAAAAAGTGAAAAAAAAAATGCAAAAAAATTTCGTAGCTATAACAGTTTCTATCCGTTGAGCTCGTTGACTGATTGACATAATATTTTTAATACATTATTATTATGTCAATGATTGAGCTCTTCCTAATAGTTGTGCCGCGTTACCCACTGCACCACACCACCATAATACAAGCAATAAACATCATGCACTGTTTAACCAAATATATACACGGATAATGACGTCATGGACAGTGAGACATTTTTCCTGCTATGATCCATTCCTGCCCCGACTATACAATACCAAATATTACGGCGGTATAGCGTGACAAATTATAACGGCAGTGGAGAGATTTTTATTCAAAGATCAGCGTTCACAGCATTCACAGTAAAATTCTCGACCGGTGAAGCAAGCCCCTGATTAATACGTATGATTTTTTTTTTCATACAATTTTAGCATTATACGATAAATATGCCGATACGAATAATTATGTACTAAGTTTAGTCCGCGACACGATGTCAGTGATGTCACCTCAGTATTTTATTATACGGTAAATAAATATATTACAGCCATCACGGCCCCAGTCAGTGTAATATAAAAGTATAATATATTATATATGTGTGTATATTATGGTTCTCTTTCAGTACCGTCGTACCGCCGCATCTAGACGTCGTCACTGCACTCAAAGACACGTTGACCATTGGCCGTGTGTACTCGTAAACCCGTATCACACGATATTTGTTTTTTATTTATTCCCCCGTGTCGCGACGCGTAAACTTCGTACACCGGCACGTTTTTATTTTTGACGTGCGTCGTCCGGGTGCACCACCACTTCATGGCAACCTACGCTTTAGTACGTTTTTAATGTTTTTATCGTTGTTGTCCGGCTGTTCCATCGCCGCCCGCCAACCTTTGTACCGCTTGTCGTTACCCTTGTTCGTGCGTTGCAGTACAATCCCGCTCTAACTATACCGCTATCCGTGACGTTTCGTGTCTATCAAGCAATCGGTCGTATTGTTACGTAACGATTAATCGTCGATCTGTCGTAAATTAGTAACGATTGACGTAACTGCTATTGGTGTCGTTATAGTTATAACTCATAAGGCGCTGTTGTCCAATCCGGTACCACTATAGTCATCGTGTCGCCGTCGGGCCACCACGTGATTATAAAAAGCATAATATGCCGTTCGTTTGGCCGTCGAGGGTCTTACGCGTCGATAACCGAGCCTGCGACACCCGCGAAATCGTTATTTTACGCAGCATATATACAAAAATAATATACTTACGTAATTCAACCAATCGTGTGTTCTCAAATAACGATTCATTTAAAAAGCTCGCTGTTTACATTCTTGTTGAAATGCACGACCAAACTCGCGGCGGAAAGAACAAATAAATCACCCCCTCACGGCCTCACCACGTAGACTAATTTACTCGCATATTATTATTGTATTATTAACAATTTAACTCTACTATATTTATACATTGATAAATCGTATATTATCATATCGTTCATATCGTGATATATATTTGCTATAATATTTCCGTGAACGGGGGGGGGGGGCAATTGCCCCGGGGCGGAAAATTTTTGAATTGTAATTTACTTAAGGGCGGCATATTTAAATTCGCCCCGAGGCGGTAACATGGCTTAACGCGCCACTAACCTACAGTCCACACTTAAAACTTAATTTACCCAATATTAACATTTTGTTTATGAAAAATGGTAAGATACAATTTTTTTTTGTCTCTTTCTGATAAATATACTCTATGACTAAAGATGGATTTTTTTACTTTTGAAATGAGTCGTAGACATAATAAAATAGTTATTTTACTATAGCTATTCAAACACTTAACAATATGTTAGACAATCAAACTAAGTTAAATTGTAGTCAGAAAAAGGTTACTGTTTTTTATTTATATAATATTTTAAAAGCCATTATAAAATAAATTGATAAAGTTTTTTTGGGTTATACATATCGCTCTATATTGCACATAACACCGTTTATGAGTTAGTAATTTTGTTTATTGAAAAAAATCATAATCTTTTGATTAAACTTATTACTGTTGGTTAAAATTTCGATGTTTATGAATACAAAGAAATATAGGGAATAAGAACTAAAAATATAAATTTTCAATTCTTTTTAAGTAAAATTGTACGATAAAAACAGTCAAGATTGTATCAAATTTAATGTACATTATTGACTACGGTTACCGGTACCAGCGCACAACTGTCGACAGCGGTTACACGACTATTGGTAATAAATATAGGTACGTGCGCTGGCAACGTCGTGGTTCGGGTAATGATGACTGACGGCGAAGACAGCTATTTATACTGGGATAACTAGCCGTCAAATAAAAATGTCAGAAGTGCCGACAAGGCAGTTTTCAGGTGCAGACGTGCAGTGCGGTTGCCCGACATTGGCGTTGACTGATGCAGACATGACTGGCGGTGCGATAATAATGAATTATGAAATCATCACTGTTCATCAGTACCCGTTCGGCGGTCCACAGACTACTTATTTTACGTCGTGTACTCCCCATCAGAGGCCGAGGAACGTTGCCGACGTACACCGCGCTGCAGCACAATCGTGTACATCGAATAATGTTGAAAGTATTAGAAATAAGTACAATTACAGTTTTTAAAAAACCTTATAAAAATCAATCATATTATAATTATATAAATAAATGTATTAAAAGTATTTCAAAAATGTAAGGTGTGGCGCAAATTACCAAAATTAATTTTTAGACGTGACGCCAAATACATGTTATATTTTTGTACAAATAATATACGTACTTAAATGTACCTATTTGTGGCGTAAATTACAAGTAATACAATTGACGCAAAATACTATATCTCCCCTTATAAGTGCCCATTCGTTCTGATCCCTCTTAGTTACACCACAAAAACAAATGATAAAATGTATTGATTTACTGATTGCGTTTCGAACGTGTCTGTTTTTATCGGTCTCAGTCAAAACGCTAGTCACTAATTGACGCAATAAAATATATTTTATTGGTAAAAATTAAATTTTTTTGTAAAAACATACATTTAATTGACATACAAATATACAATACGATATGTTTACGATCGCTATGATCGTCGATTCATTCATCATTTAAACGTTATTTTATTTTCAAAATCTAAAAGACTAGACGATTTCGTGGAATTTATTCTGTGATTTTTTTTACACACACACACACATAATGTTTTATATTTTATTGTTGTTAATAACTTACTATATATTATCATGTAAAATTAATTTAATTGTGAGTGTGTTATTGGCCGGTGATGGTGTCCGGTTGATTTGTATAATAATATACATATATTATATATATATTACGTGGATATAAATCGTTACAAAAAAAAAAATGTGACCCACGCGGGTGGATGGCGTAACAATATAATACACTACTACGTAACGTCGTATAACGTCACGTAACACTGTAGAATGGCGGTGTCAATACCGTATGTCTACTATTATCTAGACCAGTAATTCTCAATCTTTTTAATACCGCGACCCAAATTTCCCCCGAAAAATTTTTCGCGACTCATATAATGGTTTCACTTTTCAAAAAGTAGTTATAAAAAACAAAATTTGTACCTATCATATAAATATGTATACATTACAATCAATATATTTTTACAAATGAACTCTTAATAATGAGGTATATGCTAAATGTCTGCTTGTTTTCTGTTTTTATTAATAACAGCATTGACATCATGATTTCAAAAATTGTTCGCGATCCACCAAAAATTGACTGACGACCCACCAGTGGGTCGCGACCCACACTTTGAGAAACGCTGATCTAGACAGATTACACGTACAGAGGTAACGGCTGACGAGTCAGTACACGGTATGCTGACGGTGACAAAACTGTTCAGCGCGACTATCAGCTGGCAAAGATGCCGGACAAACCATAAGCGATAAGCGTCGTCACACACAGACGCATTACACACGCACGACGCACGTCAAAATAGATATGACTGTATCGTCCCGGTTTCCGACGACGGGTATGGTCGTCGTATTTTCAGAACAAAAATATATTATATATTACAATATATAATATTATAATATGTATGCTACGAACTTGCGATACCGATGAAAGTCGGCTGACGATCGGAATCATAGAAAAGTATGATTTCGTTGTCGCAGACATCTCGACAGAACCCAGCAACGATAATAATAAAAAATGATGTCTAACTGGTATGTGATGCGGTCGACAACGGTCGATATATCTCTGGTTTCAGAAACGATATCTGGCTGCTAAAAAGTCCTTTTAAACACAATAAAATATAAATCACTCAAATACAGCGAACGGACCGATGTGAATTATGTTCCACGGATTTTATCCTTATAGATAAGTACCAGACTCTGATCACGACCTAGTCACGAGACCCATGTAAATCATAGATCGCAAGCGTCTACTTCTAACCTAAGGTGGATTTCCCTTTCGTTCCCAGAGCTGTGTCTGTATCGTTTAAAATGTTTAAATAATTCTGCCAGACGACACATATCATGTTTTTTCGTAGCTGTCAGTCAACATTGTCAATTGATCCGTGCCAGTGTGCCACTTTAGTAGCTGAGCGTGATGTTTCACTTTGTCGTGATTATTGCAATTTATGTGTGCCGACCTGTTGAGCAGTCTTTGTTGCAGTTGCAAAATATACATATGACGTGTCCGTTCGTCTTCGAGACTGCATACCCTCACCGGTGCAACGAGTGGCATAAATTTTATTGTATTAGATGTCTGAAATATTAATTGGTTTTATGTTATTTTTGGAAGCATTACCTATTAAAGGAATTGAACTTGTGAATAATCTCCTTTTTTAAGTCTTGCTTATACCTACCCATCATAAATCAAAATATCAAATGCATACACAATTTATAAGCCAACTACGGGTATCCTGTGAACTTGATAATATGCTTAGCCGAGAACATAATTATATATTTATAATATATGTATTATGTATCATATAGTTAGCTGTAAGCTGAATGGATATTTCCAGTTGAAAGTCTTTTGAAGAATATAATATGTTAAATAATAATGTAGTTTTTTTTTTGTAGATTTAAACCGTTTAAAGGTTTTATAAATGTTGAAAAAGAACTATTGTGTATAACGTGTATACCGTATCTTAGGAAACTGCAACTTATTGCAATTTTCATAATTGCAGCAGACAGCAGCCACTGGCCAGCCAAATAGGTATAATAATAATAATAATAATATATAGGTAATTGTGTGAAATGTAAAAGGTTAATACATTAAACATGATATATTAATATATAGATTATTATAAATCAGTTAGTATTGAATGGCGAGTGTATTGGTACACTCATCAAAACCACATATCGTTTTGGTGATTAATTGCCACTCGATGATTCGGCAATTTATCATTCGTCTTGGTGTGTAATCGCATTTCCATCACCTACCCATATATACCGGTCGTTTGTGCGTATTTTATCGGCGACGCCAGTGGCGTAGCCAGGATTTTTTTTCGGGGGGGGGGGGGTTATTAATAAATACAATAAATTATTTTACCTGTTAATTTTTAAATTTTCTTAACTTTTCGGGGGTGGCTGCAGCCTCCTCAACCCCCCCCCTAGCTACACCACTAGGCGACGCATCAGTTTATTCGTTGTCAATACGGCCCGTTTTATGCACTTTTGCCGGACAACGGTGTATCACCAGTCACCACGAAATCGCGCGTCCTCACCAGTGCAAACACCAGCCGGTCACTTTGTAATTGTTTCGCATCGGTACGCTCGTTGTGCATATCATGAATGTGCTTCGTTTCAACCGCGACGTAGTATCATATATATATATTATATAGTATTGTATTGTCAATCAGTGGCCGGTAAATTAACATTGTTGTGCCTCGTCTTTGTTATCGGTGAGGCAGGAAAACGGTTTTGTTTCCGGCGGTTGCGAGTAATTGTATGAATACTTTAAGTCTAATATAAGCCGCGTTTGATTGCATTGTATTGTACAAGTTGTTTCAGCCTTTTCATACTAATGAGGATTAACATCGTTTTTTAAACTTTTAACCACAATTAAATAATTTCAAAATTATTTGCATAGAAAATTACAGCATGCAATAACCATGTTTCCGAACTTGTAATAATAAGTTCGGGAATCGAGAGGTGAAGGTATACCAGGCATTTCTTTTCTGTATTTATTTATTCTCGATGGTATTACTTTAAAGGAAGTTTTTTTTCCTAAAATAAACGAAATAAGTTACATAATATGTATTTAGATTTTTTACATTAAATTAATTACCGTTGTTAAATAATCTATTTATGTAATAATAATGATAGTTTAGTTAAGTATTTTGTTCATTAAAATGCCACTGTGCGTGTATAGAAGAATAAGACGTGGTTCTGGCCAAGATCTATAAATTATAACTATAATAAGAAATGAAAAACAATTTCGGGTATCTTTGGTTTGTTGCCGCGATCTGGACTCCGGATCCCGGAGCAACCAAATGAAGCTGCGACAAACGTGTGGTTCCGCAGCACTAATAGGTTAGGAGAAAATTTCGTGCGGAGAAAATACACGGAGAAAATGCTGGAGTACACCGTAAACTATACTTACGTCAGTAAGTCAACTGCGCGGGTTATTCTGCCGTCCTAAGACTGGTGACTTGGCGGTTAGCTGCGTAAAAGTGCGGTTAACGACGCCGCCCCGACTACAGCAATGCCAAATATTACGGCGATAGTGACGCATTACTACGGCGGCGGAGATTTTTCAAGGTCAGCTTTGCGGTGATCATCAGAATTCGCAGTAAAATTCCCGACCGGGGTGAAGCAAGCCCTGAAGCCCCCGATTGATAGATATATATACATATAATATAGCATTCCGAGTACATGCCGACGACAATGCAAATTAAATATGAATAGGTACTCCATTTAGTCCGTCTGTGACCAGGGGCGTACTGGCAGATCGGGAGATCGGGAAATTTCCCGATGGGCCGGTCGAAAAATGCAGGAATTATTGACCGTCTCGGGCGGGGCAGTTTGGTTGTACAAATAACTAACTTATTATGATTTTTAAATTATAATAATATATAGTATTCAGTGTTATAATCAATTTTGTAAAATTTGGTTTGCGCGGCAACACAATGTGAGTCGTGAACTATTTTACTAAATTATAATTAATAATATGTATGCAACAACAACATATTTAAATAATAAAATAAACATGAATTAATTTATTGAATTTTTAATTGTTTTTTATACTATAAAAATGAATGAAATTGTCTTTTCGGGTGAAAACCGTTTATAGGAACAGCATGACACAGGATAATCTAGAAGCTTTTGTCTTAATGGCTACAGAAAAAAGTATTTTAAATTACATACAGCACCAAACGGTTATAGACCATTTAGCCTAAAAAAGCAAAACATTTCATAAACTATTAATTCCTTAAACCAATAAATTAAATATATAATCTAAAACGTATGATATATCTGCTGTTATTATTTATATTTTGAATATGCAATGGAAAAAATGTGTCGTATTTTAAACATAAATGTTATAATTAGGTTAGACAATGGTTTTTGGGCCGCTTTAAAAAAAATTCCCAGGCCGCTCTAAAGGAGCCAGTCCACCCCTGTCTGTGACACGATGTCACAGTGATGTCACCACAGTATTTTAATATTATGTAATAAATATATGTATATAGTCACCATATCCACAGTCAGTATACATATACGATACACATGGATCTCTTTCAATGCCGTCGTACCGTCGCATCTGTATGGACGTCGACTATATACACTCAAAGATTGTGCTGACCGTTGGTTGCGTGTGTACCCCCGTAATCACAACATGTCACGCGATATTTGTTTTTTATTTATTTATTCTACTGTTACAATATCTTTTTGGGACGTTTCCGACTGCACCGACGTTGTATTCTGTACGATCGAAAAACACCATTTGCGATTTAGATCGGCTGCTGTATCGGTCGCCGTATTATTTTTATGCGTCCCCGAATGCGTTCAACCCCGTTCGTCAGGCTCCGCCCGTGTTGCGACGCGTACACAGGCACGTTTTTATTTTGACGCGCTTCCGCGTGTGCGGAATTTTATCGTTGTTGTCCGGCTGTTCCATCGCCGTTCGCCGTACTAACCTTTATGGCTTTGTACGTCATAGGCGTGCGCAGGACTTAGTAATTGGTAGGTGTTGCTGAAAATTATATATAATAAGTCAATACATATTATTATTATTATTATTACAATGCTAGACGTCTTTTGTAATGTTTCTTATTTTGTAAATTTTAATTACTACGTTACTAACTATTTTTAGTTAGAAAAAAAAATAGTTAGAAAAAATAAAAAATTTTGAGTGTTTGCAGCCCGCTGGTGTTGCTATATAGCATATACCCTGCAACACCCGTGCGCACGCCTATGATGTATACGTGCATTGCAGTACAGTCTCGCTCCAACTATACCGTTTTCTATATGACGTTTCGCGTATAATAGTGACGTGTAGCGCCGTTGTCCGTCACCGCTGGCCACTGTATCGCCGTCGGGCCACGTGATTATAAAAGGCGGATGCCGTTCGTTTGGCCGCCGTCGAGGGTCTCGATAACCGAGTCTGAAACACCCGCGAACTCGTCACACCACGGGGCCCGGAAAACGTGCTTGGGTGACTTATCGTCACTCAGTTCCTCCTCTTTTTCGTATTACCGATCCTATTGAACCACTGTCGTCATGTCTTGCGACTTAGCCAAAGACTACAATTTTACGTACGTCATCGGTTCGTCAACTACTGTTGTTTATTAATAATAACGATGAGTAGTGAGTCAGTAAATTTGATTTCATTAATGTAGGCTGATTCGTAGACTGCAGCCATTTCATAAATTATCTTGTATAATGTTTGACGTCTGAACTCTGAATTGTAAATTAACTAAATTCGGGTTTCGTCCGATGCTGTACCTTCTAAACGACGTGTATAACGTTTTTATTACTAGCCAGGTAATGTGTTCATCATCATTCTTATCAGCTAACATTAGGAATTAATGCCCTTTTTATTTTTTAAAGACGAAAAAACTAGTATTGTCTTAAAAAATATAAATAAACTACAACAGTAAAAACTAACCAATGACGCAAAACTATAAAATGCCTAAGTCATAAGATTTAAGTAATATGGTACCGTGCGGGTTACGGTGATTAAAACAAATTTTAGACAGATCACCTCTAACTTGACATGTTCTGTATATAAATGGTTTATTGAAAAGTTGTTTTGAAAAAATCCACACTTGAATGAACTTGACTTAAATACAAGATACTCTAAACGAGCTATTAACTATGTGATGTGAATACGTCTACTCTTATCTTAATCATAAAAAAAAATAAGTAACTCATAGTTTATTCACAATTTTCAATAAAAGGTACATCAATAGTACCAATTTTGAAATTAATGTGATAACTTATATTGTAAATTTTTTTTTAATTTAGACATATTTTTTAGGATTATCCTTCATTCTTTAATTTTCGAATAGTACCGTGTACAGTGTACACTATATCGAATACATGTATCATGTCTTATTTTTATTTATATCAATACTCGGCAGTTTGCTGAGAAAATATGATATTTTACGCGTACGAATGATGCAAATGAGTAGTATTTTTAATATTCGTGGGTGGTGGGGTATTACTTTAAGTACAACTGCATTCTTTTAATGAACAGTTATATTACAATGTAATCTGGGCAATATTACATACTACAGTGGTGTACCTATTTTGTCTATACTGTGCGCCGGACAACACGTTTTTTATATTGAAAGTAATATACTATAAAGAGTATAAAGTGCAAAATAACATAAAATAAAGAAATATGAAGACGAATAATAGGTATTAGGTATTAATTGTCAATCTACTTCGATGAGATCCCACGAATAATGTTTTTGAATTGTGATAAATTAAGGAGTAGCTATAAGTCTGTAACATTGTTACATTTTTCGTTTCAATATTTCATTCCGTGCAAATTTAAACTCCAAACAGTCCAAACGTCTTTAAAAAAAGTACTTATACCTTCAACAGCGTTGTCTTCTTAAATAAATAAAATAAACAGCAGAAACGTAATAAAAGTAAAATAAAAATAAATCGATAGCGTGTTATAGTGTAAAAATGGCGGTTCGTTGCGAAAGAATGTCGCTAGCACGTTTAATCCGGCGTTACGAGCGACTATAGCGGACATGATGGCGTAAGATGTTCTGACAATTAACGATGACGAATACACGAGTGAAGTATTACGGAAACGGCGAACATCGGCGACGTGACTAAGCCAACGAAATTCCAAGGCGTGAGAGAGCTGGTAGTCAACGGACAACCGCGAGCCGTGCCGCGCGGGTCCTGTATATTATAATATGATTATCACCCCGTCGGACATTACGTCTATATCCGGTCTCGCGCCAACACCGTACCCGGAAACTGGCGAGGGTCGGCACTGCTGACATTTTCTATTCCAAGATACTCACCCCGTACAGTCTCCGCCATCATCACAGTGATCACTACCCGGGCCGCGTTATCCCGTCGTGGGTATTATGATTTCTCTCAGCGGTGATTACTGATTACAGATCTGCATTCGCACGCAAATCATTGAAGTATCACGACCCATTCTACACACGTATTATTCGGTCCATCCAAACTAAGAACGATATCACTGCGGCACCACACGCGTATAAATCGACATTTTCTCACCCCTTTTGGCCTTTTTACCGATGATGATATTTTTCTACGTCGCCGATTCTCCATTATTCATCAAATTCCGTTTTTATTCTCAACTTTATATTGTTAAGGTGTTTAATATTACGCGTATTTTGCATTTATCAACACCGTCTCAGCATATTGTATAGCTTTGCTGGGCTAACAGGAAGACGCACACAGTGCTGACGAGACGCGTTAACAAATGGATTTGTCAAAATTGAATTCATAGATTTATAGTTGTTCTTCTTAACTTTTTAATTAAAAAATATGTATAACGTATGGTATGGAATTGGATTCATTAATATTGGTTTAGCTGTCAATTTGTCCAATAATTGATGTTTTGAAATAACAGTTCAATTTTAGTTTTTAATTAAGTTTAAAACCATTGACCTTAAAAATATTAGTTTATTAATGTATAATTTTAAAGATGACATTGCTGTACCAAGTCATAATTATCCTAACAGACATAAATCTAAGTCAAATGCTATTGTTCCAAAAATTAGAAGTCTTTGGGCAATTACAAGTTTATACATTTTTGTCGTGATCATGATTCAAATATACATAATTTCAAACAATTTTCTAAGTATATTAATACTTTATTTTCTCATTTAATTATTCAAATTAGTTAATCTGTTATAATTCTAATAGTTAACATTTGTTTTTAACCACATAATATTATCTATGGAACTCTCTCCTCTAACACAGCCATTGGCTTTTGAGGAGATTCGTCAATTTTTAAATTAAGCTTATACTAATATTACTATATTGTATTGTCTATTGGTGGATATAAACTTATTATAATATTATTTAATTATACAACTGGTTATTAGAAGTTTTAACTTTTCAAAAAAATGAGTAGACTTTTACATGGATCACCTCGAATACTTTTAAATGTATATTATAAGATCACATGCTAGTAGAAAACCGAAACATTTTAACATTAAAACTGATATTCTAAATATAAGTTTTTTTACTTTTAACAAGTTTATAGCTTTAGTTATTAAACAAGCAACATTTTAAGTTTTTTACTATTAATATATCCTTGTAAATCCTAAATAACTTCTTTGCTAACATTTTAATAAATTGAACAATTTTGACACAACATAAGCTAACCCACACTGATCAATTTATACCTAAAATAAACTTTTATCCTTTTTAAATAAAATTATTAAAATTAAAAGCTGAATACAGACATGATTTCATTTTTGTCTGTTTACCAAGTACCTGATAATTTGGTTGTTGATTTGTAAGCCAATTTGTCCATTACTTCCATTTTTTCAAAATAATACACAACTATCAATCATCAATATATGATGTATTCAAAAAATATCACAACTTCAAATCAATTTTGATGATACATAATGTATAATTAAAAAATTTGAGTTTTATTCTTAAAATTGTATTTATTATATTATATTTATATATGTATATATTGAAATATAAACATATATATAATTACATTTCATTTCTAGAATTAAACCTAAACAAGAAAGGTAATTGGAACAAGAGCCAAACAGCCAACATAAATGAGTGCTGAAAAAATTGATAAAAAATAAAAAATATTCACTTCAATAAGACTATAGACTAAAGTACAGAAAAAGGTTTACTAAAAGTTCCCGTGCGTACATAAACATCTGAAGACATACTTGGCTCTATTCAAAAAAAATAATTAAAAAACAAAAAAAAATCATACCACAATAAATTTACAAATATTAATTGAACGTCAATCACTTGTGTTCGTTAGGAAAAAAAACAATTTAATAAAATAAAATGAAATTTATATAATATTATAATATATATAGGTAAAATAAAAAATGACCACTTTGATACAATAATATTTTCAATTTTATATTGCTGTTGTGCCGTAAAAATACATTAGTGTACTTAATAGTATAATATTTATATTAAAATAATATTATCTTATTCACAATAGTAATTTACATCCTATATATGTATATTATATATATTATAATAAATATAAATATATATCATAAAAATGATAAGTTTAATATAAATATCATTTTTAACGCTATAAAAGAAATGTATAGAAGTTTAAATGTAATAAGAACAGTTTTTTAAAAATTAAATATTCTAATAATGATAGTAGACGGCATATATTTTTGTTTAAATCACGCATTTTATTGTTCATATTAATACCTATAAAATATATACTTCATTTAAACCTAATTAGAAATAATTCACAAGTCTAGTGTCTATAGAACAATTTAAACTGAATTGAAAAAGGTTAGAAGTTTAGTCGTATGTTTAAAAAAAATATATACGTATACCTACGACCAATTTAATTGCTTCTCTACAAACCACTCTAAGTACTTTATTTATATGTATAGTAGATATATAAATAGATATTTAAAATGACAAAAGTATTAATTTTATTATTGAACGCATGCAAAATATTTAGAATTTTTTTCATCCGCACAACTTAAATTACATTTCTCTTCACAAAAACAAAAATATAAATTTGAATTTTCATTGAAATAAATAATATATCTGAGTCAACATTATATTAAACAAAATATCTATTATATTTTAAATAGTTTTTTTTTTTTTGTTACAAAAAAAGATAAGTAAATATTAAAGTGAATTACAAATTATTTAAATTAATCGGACAGATTAAATCCAATACAAAATAACTGTGATAGGAAGTTTGCCAATATTGACAATACACATAATGGTAACATAATCAGTATGTAATGCTTTTTTCTTTACGTGAAGTGTTTGCGAACTATATTTATTACATGGGATGAAATTCAATTGCCCAGAATTAAGTCAATGCCTATCATCAAGATAGGCTAGTTAAAAAAAAAGTGTAGTTACTAAATTAAAATAAACTTGTACCAAAATCATGATAATAACTATCAGAATAAATTTAAGTATTAAATATCTTGCTTAACACTAAACTTATTAAACACTAAAGTATTTTAGCATTTTGATTCGTATCTTAAGGGCTTGAGGACTCTTTTTTTTCCTCTGTTACTGCAGGCTTATCAGATTCATCAGTTGATTCCTTTGTCTGTAAATGCATTATATAAATATATTATAATTTATGAATATTTATCATTCAATTAAATATAGTGTTGTACTATACCTCTTCGACTTTCTTCTCTTCTTCAGCTGATGAATTTCCATTTTCAATTTTATCTTCAGTTTTTGAATCTACTTCTTCTTCTGTTGAACTTCCGCCCTTATCAGCTTTAGAGTCTACATCATTATCAGCAATACCATTTTCTTCAGCCGATACTACTTCTTCACTCTCTTCTTTTGTGACTGCCTTTGGCCTTCCTCGTTTGCCTAAAAAGAAATTTTTTATTTAAAAATTATAATACGCAACCGGTTCAATAAAAATATATTTTAGGTTTAAACCATATTTATCATCAATAATTACCTTTAACGGCTGGTGTTTTTTTCTCTTTTTTTGCTGGAGGTTCATTTTTTAATTTTGATGCTGCAGTTGAACCTCTTGTAGAGGATCTGGTCGTTCTCCTTCCATCAACATCATCAGTATTATTCAATCCCTAAACACAAAGTATTTAAGTATAATAAAGGTAATAATATAGGTACTCTTAAATTATGCATTTAATGAGATGTTTAAGTTAACAAAGTTAACTATAAAAAAAATGTTTTTAAACCTTGGTAATCAGTTCAGCTTCAGCATAGGTTGCATTTATAGCGTTTGTACGAGATCCTGTATTTCTCTTACGTCCACGCTTCTCACCTTCCTAAATGAATAAAAAATAAATAAATAAATAAAACCAAGGTAAAGTTAATAATTTAATGGTTTATTGTATACTAATAATTATACTATAAATTAAATTCTTTCACAATTACATCGATAAGGCAATAAGAATGTTGCATGATTATTACAAAACTAATTATTAGGTAGATACATAAAATTATCACTAATAAGTAATATTTTGTATTAGAATTTAATCATTGTTTATTAATATATTTTAAATAATGAATTAAATGTATTTATATGCTATATGCCAGCGATTCCCTAACTGTGCTCCGTGGAGCTCTTGGTGCTCCACAATGGCTTATATCTAGGGCTCCGTTCGTAATACCCCAATACATTTATACAGAACACAGACAAATTAAAATTAACATTAAATATTTCTTGAGGGCTGATTGAGAAACTTCTACTTAAAAAAAAGCTCCGAGGCTAAGAAAGTTTTGGAACCGCTACCATAGGCCAATTTATTATTATGCACATATTAGATTTTATTTATGACTTAATGAACTTATTTATATATTTTAAAATAATTAATAATAATAAATATACATGAGTACCAATTGAAATTTACTAAACAGCTTATAAAATATATGTAACCGTTAAACACAATAATCCATCAACTGAAAATGTATACAAAATCAGTTAACATTTCTTAAACACCGAAAATCATTCTTAAAAAATAGTAATTTTTTGACATTTACATTTCTAGGCTAAGTTCTACTATAGTATTTATATCTGAGATTTTATATATCAAATTACCATTTGTTTTAAAATTGAATAATAACCCTATTAAAAATAAACAATTCACATTTCACAGTGGTTTAAATGAATTATGATGTCCTCCGATTTATATGTATTATCAAACACTAGACTAATATCGTGTTGAGGTTATAAAATGATCTCGATTCTTTAATATTAAGTTCTTGAAAAAGGTTGTCCAATTAATAATAGAGCACACTATTACGGAAGGTAGTTAAAAACTCATACTGCGTACTTATTAGAAGTTATAGCATACCTAATAACACGGATAAGAAAAAAATTGTAAAAATGAAGTCCAACGGAGTAAAACATTCAAGATAAAAAAAAAACACGTTTTTGGCGGGACCCATATTAAATGGGCGCGAACGAGCGGCGCCGCCAACGACGCACAGTGGTGCACCATGTACAATAATAATCGGGTAACGTATTATTTTTTACGCTCATTTTGCCACTGGCCCGTCACCATGGGCGGCCGGTCGGAACCGACGCGCGCGTTTTTTATTACCAGTGTATAAGACGGCGGCGGAGTCGAGGTGAACGGATCTAGCGGCGGCGGCGGGTACACATGCGCGTGCGTGAGCGCTCGCGCGCAAACAAGATCGCACCGTCGTCCGATCACCGCCGCGGCGACAGCAAAAAATATTTGCACGCGATTTACTAGGCACGCCGTCAGACGATCATCTTGCCGGCGGCCTGGCTGGAGTCACGCGAGCTACGTGACAAGTTTTCACACCCCGCCGACGACAATGGCGGCGAAATAACAAACGGCTGTCGATTGAGATAGGGGTGGGAGGGGGTGAGGGAAACGGTTTTTATCGGACGGCGGTGGCGGCGTAACGCTCGGTCTGGTCTACAGGGGTTAATGTACGGGAGAACGAGGGGGGGAGGTGATTGGCATTTTCGCGCGTCTCGTCGAGACGGCGGAAAAATCGCGCAATAATGGCGCGCGCGCGCGCGGGCCGTTTGGCGGCAAAAAAAAAGATTGTCCGGTTGGAATACGCGCGATAGACTTTACCTGAACTGAAGGTACGTTGTTCTCGGCAGCCACTTCGGACATCGCGGCGGTAATATTGTGACGACGCTGGTTGTGTTACGATATCGTGATCGTCGTCTCCGGTCTGATGGCGCGTTTCGTTAGACGCACCTCTACGGCGATTGTTTACGGTAGATCGACTGACACCGGGACGCGGACCGGCGATAAATTCGTTGACGTTTAAAAAACAAAAACTGTAACGCACAACGTACGTGGATGTGCTGAACGCGGACGGACAGTTGCGACTTACGAGTGGCCAGTGAGACAGGCTGCGGCTGCAGTTGTTTGTTTATACGAGACGACACGAGTGTGTTGGGTTTTGTAACGAATAATAATGCGGTGGCGGTGGCGGCGGCGAACGACATCGACGTCAGCCGACGGGCCACGAGCGTGGACGACCGGGACGCTGCGATTCATACCGTGAGATGGCGCTTCGGTCCCCCTCCGGTGTCAACGATACGACTACCGCCATAAATAATAATAATAATATTATTGCTCCAAGGGGCAGGGGACAGGGGACCTGCATTTGAACCTTTTATAGTTTGTACCTTATAATAATACAAACCTATCTATTATTGTGGTCCCGGACTTGCGTGCTGTATCGGATGTGGTACAACATAACAACTGCAGAATACAATTGATAATGTTTTAAAGTACAAAGAATTATGTTTTAAAATATTAAAAATTTCTTGGAGGCATCGTTTTTTCAATGGCATTTTATGAAAATGCTTGTTTGAATGAATTATTGTGCTTTAATCTCCAAAAAATGAATTAATCATTATAATTGGTTTCGAATATTTTGAATATAATTCGTGTAAACACACTTAAACATCTAATAAAATATAAATATTATTACTTTATCATATCATCCAACTACAACGATTATTACGTAGTTTGTTTCAAGTGTATTTTAATGTATAAATCATGTTTCTACGACTAACAAGCGCTGAGGAAAATGGAAATTACAGCATGTTTTTACGGTCGAATTTCTGTACCAGAACGGCATCTTAATATCGAAATCATATACGTATATAAGATTCTAAGCATAATAATAACAATTAAAAGTTTACATTTAACTTTTTTACTTCATTGTAACGAATAGAGACCAAATTCCCGTGCAAATGCATTTTTTTAATTCCTTACAAATTTGCGTGATTTTGATATATTTCGTAAATATTTGAACTTTAAATGCTTATAAACAAAAATTGTAACTAACGATTTTTGATTTTTTTTTTACTACGATAAGCTCAACTTATAATAAACCTTGTATTAAATTTTAAAGATTTTTTGGATAGCCAATTTTTTTTTTATCGGAATTTTAAGAAAAAAAATCAAAAATTTCAATTGTCTATAAGTAAGTAGCTTAAAAAAATTCTAAATATTTTGAAAATTTAATCATAAATAGATAACGCTAATATAAACATTTTGTGAAAATTTCAAGTATTTTCAATGATTCGTTTTTGAGTTACAGCAAAATCAAAAAATCGATTTTGTCAAAAAGTGGTTATGCGTAAAAATTCCCGTTTTCCCGTAATTTTTTCTGGGTTTTTCCCGACGCTTTTGAAAACTATTGAAATTTTTTTACTTTTGACCCCCCCCCAAGTACCAACTAGATTGATTTTCCTTTTCAAAGAGGGGCTGAAGTCAAAAATCAAAGCATTATTACTACTCCAAAAAGTGATGTCAGACACAAAAATAAAAAAAAATAAAAACACACATCATTACATCATCACAAAATCAATACATTCATCACTTCGTTCAGAATCTAAAACGAACACTCTAAATAGTTTAAGTTTTCTTCTATTTCTATTTCTAATGAATGTGTGATTAATAAATTACTTAATATTTAATAATAATATAGTGAGCTATATTGGCTGCATACTAGTTACGTCCCAAAAATATATAGGAAAAAATACGTAATCCTAATTGCGGCCCGAGTTTTTACGCGTCATAACCAAATTGTGGCCTGATTAATTTTTGTTTACATCTTAATATTATCATCATTTCACGCCCGATGATAACGACAGTCAGCAGTCATAATATACAAATATATTAAAAATACTAACAAACAGTTATTATAAGAAAACCGAATTGACAAGTTTGAATATACATAAAAATTATATCATATAAGTTTTTATCAGTGCCATAATATTAATTAAAAATATCTTATACAGTTCTTATACATATAGGTGTTTAGTATACATAACAATATATCATTTTAAATAGAATCAAAATAATATTTTTAACTTAAAAATCTATCACATAAGTGTTTAGTGTTTACTATATAATTAATTTAAAAAATAGCAACATTTTTAACCAACTAACAGATGCTGTCCTAAGTCTGTAAAAAAAAATGGGAAGGAAAATGAAGTTTAGACTATATAATTTTATATTTCCAAAATGTTTAATTACTAAAACCTAGGACACAATTTGTATGTACTCTCAAAAAACGTATAGACCGTAATTTGGAAGACATTTTTACGACGGGACGCAACATAGTTGCCATCACCAGAGCAAACCGTTGAAATCTATATTATTAATCGAAGGAATTAATAGTTTGTCAATAACTAGGAAAAAATATTCTAAATATAATTTTTTTTTCTGCCTTTTTAGGCCCGATATCATTCCTTATTGATCCTTCAGTATATTATTATTGTTTCGTAAATTTTTTTTTCTAGAGTACCTACTTATTTGTTTTAATTCAATTAATATTTCATCTTTACACGATTTGGGCGATAGGTATATGTATAGTTTGAAACCCCTTATTCCTAAGGTCTTCGAGAAACATTTTTAGGCTTCTCATATAAAGTCATAAATTCAATATTCAATTTTACACATATTTTTACGCTCAACATTGTAGGCTATTACCAAATGATATAACTACACGATCACGACTAGTTCTAGAAGAATAAACGGAAGAAATAAACTGTCAGACCGGTAACCGGCAATCATTACTGATTAATGATCACTGATCAGATAACTGAAAATTAATTAATCGATGGGCCGATGTGCGAAGTATAGGTACGTGTGTAATGATAACATAATATGTACAATATGTCAATATATCGTGTTATATTTTCTTCAATTTAAAAATTGTACGTTTATTACATAAATAAACCAATAATTTATGGCAATTATTTACCACCAATTATATTTTTTCGAAAACTTCTATGTGAACCCCAGAGTGTGGTACATCCACCCCCATCAACTCAGTCAACTCCAAGTCTCCTAACTAAAAATGGCTCTGCATATACTAGCTTTAATATATCGCAATTATTACTTGACAACAAAATAACGATAAAGATTTCGAATGATTGAAAAACATGCAGTATTTAGACATTGTATATAAATAATATAACGTATATATATTAAAATACTATACACCTATTACCTATTGTTTTTTTTTTGAAAGAGTTACAAAATTACAACTTTGAACTTACAATATTGATGATTGTATTGTATCTATATGTATAATTTATAAACTATAAGCTGTTTAAATGTTTCCCGTTATTTTGTTTTCATAAATCATACTTTATTAGTCTAATCGCTTACAGCAAATACAATAAATGGTGTTAGTTGTTATAAATAATGCAATAAAATAAAAATAAATAATAATATTTTAATTCATAACTTATAAGAAATGTCCAATTAATCAACATTCAATATGCATCAAATAAGATCCCGTAGAAATGCATATTATAATGGACAAATATCTGCACTAAATATATATTATATATATATATATATACAATAATACAATCACTACAGTCTATAATATAATTTATACAAAAATGTAATTTACTCGTCGCTGTCACAAGTATCAAACTATACAATACACATTTGTATGCATTATTGTTATTTTATAATATAAATACCATAGATTTTTAAGTTACACTATTTCATGCCGTTTATTATCCCAAACGTATTTATATATGCCTACAGCCGCCTAGGTAGTAGGTGTGCGTACAGAGCGTATGGACTTTTCCCAGACATGGGCACATGGCTGCGATATTTCATATGATCCGAAGCACCCGATATCTCTATTAAATTTCCCTTATATTAATTATAATAAATATATCTAAATTATCAAAGTCAATTTTAGGTTATATTTTTAAAGCAAATTTGAAAAATTAGAATAATTCACTGTTACACCAAGGCCGTAACTGAAAAACAATTTCGGAAGGGTCCAACATTTTTTTTTTAATATAGATACTGAAATTTTATTGTCAATTAACTATATTCACCACTAAAATGTTTCTACTTTTAAAAATTTCGGGAGGGGGTGGGGCCCTCCCCCCAGTTATGGCCTTGGTGTACACTGCATGTAATTGAAAGTTTATGTACAGTTTAGACTGTTTAGAATATAGACGCGTAATGGCTAATATTAAATTTCAAAAACTGTTATGAGTTAATTGTAATTGGGTATTGAGAAACCAATTGTTCAATGTTTTCTTGTGATAATCTATCATGTTGTCTAGAACACGATTGAGAACGATTCTTATCGGTCGTCTTTTTTAATAATACGATTGAGAACGTTTTTATCTGTTAACTTTTAAGCAACGTTGCCGCAAAGATTAAAAATACAAATTAGCAGTGCTTAGAAAGAACACGTTTAAAGGAATCCGTTCCTTTGATTTTGTTCCATTTTTAAGAACTTATCGAGAATGTAGTTCCTTTTAGATTCTGAACGGAGTGATGAATGTATTGATTTTACAATGATGTGTGTGTTTTTTTTTTTTTTTGTGTCTGTCGACAACATTTGGGGCAGTAAAAATGCTTTGATTTTTGACTTCAGCCCCTCTTTGAAAAGGAAATCGGATCTAGCTGGTCAAAAGTTAAAAATTTTCAATATTTTTTAAGTGAGTCGGGAAAAACCTTAAAAAAATGACGGAAAAACGGGATTTTTTACGCAAAACCAGTTTTCGTCAAAATCAAATTTTTATTTTGCAATAACTCAAAAATTAATAGATGTAAATACTTGAAATTTTCACCAAATGTTTATATTAGCGTTCCCCATACACAGTTAAATTTTCAAAGAATTTTGACTTTTTTTGAGCTATTTATAGACAATTGAAATTTTTAATTTTTTTTAGTATTTTTTTTTAAAATAACGATAAAAATTTTTTGGCCGGCCAGAAAATCTTGAAAATTTAATACAAGGTTTCTCATAAGTTGTTCTTAAAGTGATAAAAAAAAATCCGAAATCGTTAGTCACAATTTTTTTTATAAGTGCTTAAAGTTCGAATTTATACGAAAAATTTCAAAATTGCGAAAATTGGCAAATAATTTTGTGGTTGAAAAATCGTAAAATTTTTTTCTTTTATAACTAAGTCTTGAAAATTTATTACAAGGTTCTCCATACATTTTTCTTTAATTATCTGTAATAAAAACTCTACCGGATTCAGACAAAAAATTTTTATGAGTGTTTGAAATTTAAATTTTTACAAAACCGCATTAAATAACGGTTTAGCCTCAAACGATTTTTGATATTTGTTGTTATTCGAACAGTATAAGTCGTAAATACTTGAAAATTTTACAAGTTATTTAGATTGCCATTTTCTTTACGTGATTTGATTTTCAAAACATTTTGACTTTTTTTGAGCTATTTATAGACAATTGAAATTTTCAATTTTTTTTTATTTTTTTTTATAAATGTTGATAAAAAAAAATTTAGCTGGGGCAAATTACTTGAAAATTTAATTGAAGGGTCCACATAACTTGTTCTAACTCTCATTCAAAAATTATAAAAATACATAGGCACAATTTTTTTTTATTAGCATTTGAAGTTCAAATATTGACAAAAATTCGTCAAAATCATGAATACTTTTCACTATTTGGTAGTTAAAAATTTATAAATATTTTTCTATCAAAAGCTAAGAATTGAAAATTTAATACTATGCTGTCCATAAGTTAAGCTTAGAATAATTATAAAAAAGTTTGAGGATTGTTCAATTTAAAAAATTTCACGTGTGTTTAAAGTTTTAATTTTAATTTGAAATCAAAAATACACGTGTAAAATAACTTTTTACTAATAAATAATTTTCGATTTTTGTTATTTTTAAAAAATTACTAAACGTAAGATCTTGAAACTTTTACTTAAATGTTTGAATTATTTTCAAAGTAGAATATATTACAATATTTAAGTATAATATATCCTAGACTGACAAATCATCTCTGTTCAGAATCGTTTTTCGTATACAATGATACCTATCATTGCATTCAAATTTAACCTTCCCTAGTCCGAGGTCCATCCCACCCCCTTAGGTACAGCAGAGCGATACTCACTTACCCGCTTTTTTATGTTTAGGAACGTATTGGAATTTCATTCACTTTTTAGAGAAACATAAACGTTTTTTTTTGGTTAATTTATTTTTAAATTAAAGTAATTAAATCAACAATTAAACATATATAGCTTATTTTGAAATTTAGTAGCTAATATAAAGAGATATAAAAATAAATCTGTATAGGATATTATTGATAATGTTTACAAAAGTTAAAACTATTTCTAAATATTTAATAACAATGTGTTATGTTTAAAATTAATTTTAAAATTAAAACAATTATAGTATAAAAATGTACCTATGTTTTTTTTATTTTATTTTACTTCACATTAAAAAGGAACGAGGAAAAGAACTAGTTCCTTTCTTTAAGACATGAATGGTAAAGGATTTAATTCCTTTTTAACAAGATAATTTTGCAATTTGAAATAACGTATGCAAATACAATTTGTATTTTTCTATTAACGTATATTAAAAGTGCATTTAAAAAAATCTAATAATTTTAATGCATATAAAATTAGAGGACCGTAAATAATGTATGGGCACTACCTACCTACTTTTATAGTCAGCGCACGAATATGCGTGTACAGATCTAACGCATACATATAGGACTCTAGAAGCAATATACTCGATACCACAAATATCAGTTGTTTTTATTCATGAATAACGAATCTGTAGAATTTATAATGTTTATAATTTTGTGTTATACTATTATATCGAAGTAAATTATTATACATAGGTATAACAAAATACTTAATGGAATCAAATAATAGAAAATAATTGATAATAAATTCATTACCGAATGTTTGAGTATGTTTAAGTCGTCGCAGGTATGTTGCGTCAAAGTATTGAAATATTGAACAGAACTCAAATCTTCGTTCACTGCTTCGCTCAGAACAGTAGCCGGTAGGTTATGTAAATCACAAATTTAAAATATATTATTTAAAAACCAACTATATAGGTACATCGTACATAACACAATATTTAATTTAACAAGTAACAATTATATTATATTAATATATTATATAAAGGTACGTTTTCATTACATCATCAGACAGTAAAACAGCACAACACTTTTAATGTGGATAGTAGATACCGATTACTGATCATGCCCCAGACTGACGGTATTGACACTAGACGTTTCAGATAAAACGTACCAAATTAATTATTGATGTTTACTGCAAAAGTAACCATCACTTCATAATAGTTATTAATAGCCTATAAGTATACCAATACCTGTATACCTAAAGAACATATTTTTATTTGTATAAGTAAATTAGTAGAAACTTGATATACTCGTGTTTAGAGAATGATAAAATATATTCAAATGTATTCTAATGTATTGCATTAGCATAAATAGAAAGTACAAAGCATCGCCTATTACCTTATAATATTATTATATCTAGTTATTTATAATTCCCGCAGTTGACTATTTCCAAAAAGTTAGAAAAAAAAGGTTCCCTTTATACATAATATACGTCCTTATATATTATTAATGATTATCTATATTTTAACGATATTATAACTAAAAAAAGTAACTGCCAGTGGCGAAGCGTCATAGAAAACAATGAGACAACGTCTACCCACTAAGAAATTAGAACACAGGACAAATAATTTTGTTTTATTAAATATTTACAAATTTTAACGTCATTTATATTATAAAAATTATAATATATGTTTTAATATTTGTTAAAATTGGTTTTTACAGTAAGTTATAGTCTATAAGAATTATTAAAATAGATTAGATGCGCGCGATACGGCCGTGCGGGTCATTCCAAATATTATATTATTATTATATTATTAAAGAGATGTTGCGATGCAATGTCTAACCAATTTAATGTAAGTGGGGTTTACTATCTTCACTATGAGACACGTCTCGCTATTCGGATTTCTTCAATTTTCGAATATCGTCATTTTATTTGTCTCCCCAACTAAAAACTCACGCTTCGCCACTGGTAACTACCAATAATAAATTATAAAAATCTATGATACCAAAATAATTTTATTAAATATTAAGGATTTTATGAGTATCTAGTTTATAGTAATGAAAAAAAAATTATACTTCAAGAGGAAATAATTTGATATTTTTATTAAATGTATAATAATTATATGTTTATAACGAATTAAATATTATTATAATATTATTTGCTACATGTAATTTTTATTTATGATAGTTGATAGTTCTACACTTTTGTTAACAATAGGGGTTTCTATTAAAATGTTTAACTATTAACTATAATATATATTATAATAAAAACAATAAATCCTAATTATTTACACATAAAATTTTGATAAAATCTGTATTATATTTGTTATTTTAGCGTTCCTTAAATATTTTCATCTCTATGAGGTAAGCTACCAGTCACTAGTAGCCTATATATTTCCAAAGGTATAGTTCCTACCGTAACTGCTATATGTATACACAAGGGTGCATGACTTTCATGAGACTTACCCGTCTTACCCCTAACCTAACTGCAGATCTATTAGCTATCACCTATGTATACCTAAATAGACTAAATACATATATAGCCTATAAGATATTAGGGTACCTATCTATTATCTAGATAGTATTATATATAACAGTGGTGGCCAACATGACTATGTACGCGAGCCACATATATAAATGCAATTATATCAAGGGCCAAATTATCTAATCTGTACTTTTATACCACAAAAATAACAAAGATAGCTAACATCCGATAAACATATCAAATTACGAAATATAAAATTGAGTAAAATAATAATAATAAAAAAAAATTTTTTTTATAAATGTATGCAAAAAAATGAAAATTTTGGTTTTTGTAAATAAAACTGCGAGCCGCATACGACGATGAAGAGAGCCGCAATTTGGCCACCCCTGCAGATATATAATCTATCCGCTATCGTATATATATATACATATTTTTTGTATTTTATATATTCACATCAGACATAGTAATATATTTGTTAATTAATATATAGTAATATATAATATACGAAATACCTATAGTCGACGTCCGTTTCGTCTTGTTTTTGGATTCATTAGCAGCGTTCAATATGGACGGTAATTTGAAACAAGCGATCGTCAGACGAATAAGTAACCATCCAGAAATTACCAGACCCGTGTATAAAATCCCAGCATATAGCATGGCAATAAAATCTATTTTGATTGTTTGACTTTTCATGATTTGTTAATTACTTATAATATAATTATTTTTGTTGTGAATTTTTCATTAACTCTGAAGTAACGTTAAACGATTTTTAGTTGAAAATTTGTAATTGATTCGAGTAGTTGGAATTTATGTAAGTACTTATAAATTATAATGTAAGTATCACATTAAGGCACAATGACGGTGAAGTAAATTCGAAACGCGTATAACAATCATTGTGGTTTGAACGGCAAACGCTCAAATAATATATATGTAGTAGGTACCTATATATATACAAGATACGCATAAACAATATTCAATCGATATTTGTACCGCGATCGTACTAAATAATTCAACGTCATATGTTGATAACAAGTATACATTAATGTACTATATAAATATGTATGTGTAAAAAAGCTAAATTAACTACTGACTAAAATATTATTTGTACTCGTATAGTAAATACTAACTAATTATTTTGAAAAGTAGGTAGGTACTAGGTATACTAATGTTTTTGGAAATATTTATTTTACTTTCATCATTACGAATTTACTAAACCATGAACCATGTTTTTAAAAGAAATTATATTATGATATTTATATTATCTACTATTTTGTATCGTTATAAATTTATAAGTTGTTTACTTTTTGGAATGGTATAGAATATAAATACTACGAGATTTTTTTTAATTTAATTTTTTTTAATTACGCAATCTGTCCTTGTAAAAATATTTGGCTAATATGTTGACTAAGATAAAGAAAGAAAAAACACTAATCATGCAATGATTTTTCTAATCATTAAAGCACCTATACTTTTGCTCTTAGAAGACAAATATCTTAAGAATTTGTATGCATAAAATCGATTTCTGAATGAATATTTTAATTTCAAATTTTTATCCAGAAAAATGTATGCCCACTACTTATTGAAAATTTTTGTTATAACTAGTAGCAGATATAGGGGTATTTTATGTTACGGGAATTACTTTCAAGGGCCTCCAAATATATAATGTGTAATTTGTTAGTACTTAGGTTAGAGTATCGAGAGCTTCTGTATCAAATTTTATTGAGTAGGGCCCACCAGAAAAATCCCGAATCCCTATAAGCATATTTACCACTGATTAAAACTTATAACTAATTCACTAAATACTATAGTCACCTGAAATTCAATTTAAACATTGAAATCTTCAAAAAATATTCCGTTTTGAAACATGATACTAAGAATATATTTGTACATTGAACAAAGGGTGTAGCGGACAATTGGTGTCAAGTGGATACTGTAATGGATATGTAAGTTGAATTCGAATTCAATGATATGGCATTGTAATTGTTTGTAATTGTATACAAAAAACGATTCTTACCGGTTTATCTACATATATTAGACTACATCGCACAAAGTATATATTATGTTATATTTTTTGATTTCTAATAGATAAAATAATCTATAGTACTATAAAATATAAATAGTATAATACAATATAGGTTGATTATATTTTTTCACAATCTTTACATATATTTTATTGTAATAATAATGTATATTTATAGTATTATTGTTATATTATATTATTGTTATAAACGTTTAAGATAATAACAACTTACTGTAAAATATAGTGTGAATAGATTCATTATAATATACATAGATAATACCTTATAATCAGTGACGTATTCACATATTAAAGATTTTGTTGAGAAGAGATTGGAAAACATATAATCGCCTATTCGCCTCGATGGAGAAGAGATTGTATAGGTACAATTCCCATCGCCACTGTTTCTCAAAAATATTGAGGGATGATATTACTATTAAATATGCACATCTTATATATTTTATAAAACGGTTTTTATTTAAACAAAAAATAGTGAAAAATGAAGATATGTAAAATAAATATACAAATTTTGATGTAGAACGTTAGTAGTGTAAACTATTTATAATCTACTGTGCAGGTAAACCTTTTTTTTTTTTTTTTTTTTTTTTTTTATTAAGAATAATTACAAGCTATACATAATTTTGTACAATAAATAATTTTGTTGAGTGAAATAGCGGTGAAAACAACAGAGTGGGAAGGTACTCAGTAGTACCACCCGACAGGTCAAGCCAGCAAGTCTCTAGGCCAAGAGCGTTTCAATCTTCTATGAGGATTGTCAGGGATTGCACGGGAAGAAAGAGGTAAACCTACAGGTACACAAATTAAAATAATATTAAACTACTAAGCTAGTAAAATTTAAACAAAAATCACAGTAAAAGTGGGGGGGCTATAAAACACAGGAAAATAATGCACCGGAACATAATTTCCATGGAAATTCCTGCAGGAATAATAAATACAGGAAATTAGTAAGTATTTTTAAAACTTCTTAATTAAGAAATGATATTTTTAAGATACAGTGACATATACAGATACATGAGGGACAGAAGGGGTTTTGGGGATCTTTAACACCTCCCTCTTATAGAATTAGGCGTAATAACAAATTGTATATAAAAATAAAAATGAATAAAATTTTAAATTCTTACTTTTATAAGTATATGTATATATATGTTTATATATTTTTACGTTAACCTAGAAAATATATGTGTACGCTTAGATGCTTAGAAGTTAGAACTTACTAAAATGCCATAAATTTTTTTTTATCATACAAGTGCGCTGATATTTGATAATTTTAGATTATACGTGGAGAGAGCTATATATTGATTTTACAATGATATGTATTTTTTGTTTTTTTGTGTAATTTTTATTTATTTATTTTTATGCCCGATGACGATATCTTTTGAGGCAGTCAAAATGCATTGATTTTCAAGATAAATAATATTTCTGGTAGGAAAGTAAATTTAAATGGTACTTTTATGGGTCAAAAGTAAAAAATTCCTAATATTTTTCTTAATAATCAGAATATATGAACAAAAATTTTTTAAAAAAAAACAGAAATTTTTACGCAAAACCTATTTTCGAAAAAATTGATTTTGTTTTTTGATGTAACTAAAATCAATTAAAAATAAAAATTAGGAAAATGTAACTCGGGAAAATATTACACCGGAAAATATAAATCAGAAACATTATATCTTGGAAAATAATATACAGGAATATAAAAACTAGGAAAATAATTACGCGGGAAAATATTACACCGGAAAATAAAAATCAAAAAAATGTTACCAGGGAAAATAGTTCTTAGAAATTTAAATACCAGTAAAATATTTTGCAGGAAAGTAATTTTCAGAAAATCTGGGGTTCTTAAATCTGAAAAAAAAATATAGGAAAATAAAAATCGGAAAAGAAATAAAAATAAAAATATAAATATTGAGATTATAAATATCGGGATAATAATAAACAGGAATATAAAAATCCGGAAACTAAATACCGAGAAAATCATAAACCAGAATTTATAAAAATCGGGAAAGTAAAGATATTATGATACCTATCGCTTAAAACAGGAATGTAAAAAACAAGAAAATAAAATTAAGGAATACATTTTGATTAAAGCTATTTTCAACTTTCCAGATAATGTTTTTTTCGTTAGTCGGTATAAATGCAGTATAATAAAATATAGTATAAATAATATATAATTAGTATGTATCGGCGTATGTAGCCTATGAGGTATTCCATCATACATTATGCTTGTCATTCAGAATAATTCTAATATATATTTAATAATATGTTTCTAACATTTCTATGATATTGTTATAGACTACCTACGGCAGGGATGTACGCAGAAAAAAGTTTTGAGGGGTGTTTTTGAAAATCAGTTATTGAAAAGTAGAATTTTTTTTTTGAAAATTAGCTATACCTATTTATAATACTTTTTTTTAGGTATGAACATTGATATAATAAAATATTACAATACTAAATCTAATTTTCGTGAAGTTTTAACTATTATGTTAAGAATATCTTCAAAATTTAACACCTATGTGGCTATGTCTCTATGCACATTTAATAATATTAATCCATTTAATCTTTCGTCGCTAGTTTTGTTACGTAAATACGTTTTCAATCTTCAAAGGGAAGAAAACGGAGCGTATTTACTATATTATAGCTATACGAATATTGAGAGCGTAAACCAATACACAAAAATCGATGAACTGATCGGTACAGTGTTGAACCACATTTGATAAAATAAATAAAAATAATTATTATGTGTAATATAATAATGTTAATAATTAAATAGTAGCTGGTAAAAATTTATATGATACAGATTTTAAAAAGTCAAATCTCCAAATTTACTTATTTATATATTTGTTTGTCTTCTCCCGTAAAAGTTTTTCTTTTTCTAATGTTTCTTTACATGTTTTTTTATCTTTGCTTTTTAATTTGATATCTGTATCAGACTGTATTCCTAGAAGAGTGTCCACAAGAATAAAAATATTTGGATGTTCCGAATGGGCCAAATGAAAAAAAAAAAGCATTTAATTTTGACTTTTGAGTGAATTTTACTGTGTAGGTAGTTTTTTTTACATTTCATCTATACGGATTCAATTCAAAGATATTAATATAATAAAGTGGAATCAATTCAAACATATAAAAGTAGCATGGACTCAATTCAATATCACCAATTATTCTAATTTGTTAGTATTAAATTTTTATTTTTGCTTTAACTAGTTTTTCACAAATACAATGTAATATTATAATTTATAACAGTCTATCAAAGTATAATATGACAATTAACGCATTAAATAGAATAAGTAAATAACCATACGAGTACCAAATATTTCGGGGGGTGTTTGAACACCCAAAACACCCCCTTGTGTACGTCCCTGCGACCCTGCCCTACGGTTACACTTAGTATAATATTATACAATATTATATCTTTAATGGGTGACGAACTGACAAACGATTAAGTGATTTAATGGTCATAGCAATAGAAAAATAAAATGCTAACAAATAGATTTAGACGAAGCAGTAGATTGATTTTCTAAAATAAAAACTAGAAGGTATAAGCTAGAATATCATAATAATTAATTTTAAAAAACTAATATATTTTGTATGGAATATTGTATTATTATTTATTATAATTTATAATAATATATATTAATAAATAAATATAATTTATTAATTTTATTTGGAATAAATTGCATTGATTAAATGTAAGTACCTATACTAAATATTTCTGTATTTATACCAAAAGGCAAATAAATTATTAATAAATAATTTGAATTCATTTAAATAAAACATTCGAGAGTTTAACCTCATCATACAATGGACTTACACACAAACCATATCTGTATTGACTGTATCTACTATTTTGAACAAAATGGCCTGACGAAAAAAAATTGGCCTGCTTAAATTTTGGCATCCCTATTATAAAACTCAAATGGCGCCACTGCCCACTATAGGTGCTACTCGTATATATTGGAAATTTACCTATCATATTTATTACTTATATTGTTGGCATAATAAAATATCATTATTTACTTATAGTTTGTTTGAATATTTTAGTATTGTACGATTCAAGTCAAAGTCACAATATTCAAAATATCGGTATAACTGTAAAAGCTCTATAAAAAATTAAATATGTAACTACTTACTTATTTAAATACTTTGTTAAATTTATGTGCCTGTAATGCTGTAACGATAAATGGTTGTAACCAACAGTCGTCAATCAGTTTAGCATTACAATGTTGAAATTCTTCCAAAATACGTTGGTTATCTGGTGAAAAAGAGTTGAATGTAAGTTGGGTTGATAAGGTGTATTTTCTTTATAAACATACTTTCAAAGACGCCTGAAAGTGATCGAAAGCTATACTCTAGCCTTCATGAATAGAGAACAAGAAATGTTAATATTTATATGAATATAAATATTAATTTGATTTAAATTATTAGTTTTCAACTCTTTTTCTATAAATGTGACAAATGCGTTATAACATTATCCTTATGTAGAAATACAATATACTATAATAATAATATAAAATAATAAAAATAGCTATTTTTGTATTTATTAATAATCCAATACAATTAAGATGTGGAGCAGTTTTTTTTAAATTTTTGAAATCCTATCTTACTGTTTTTTAGGGAAATTGTATTCACGGTCATACTGTGGTGTTTGCTATGGTGATAAATACGAATAATACGAAAATATTAAATAGGTAGGAATATCACTGTTATCAAATCCTATAGCGCCCGTCCACGTAGTGCATTAGCATTACAGTAATACAGTTAAATCAGTCAATACGTATAAAAATAGAAATTTTAAAAACAATAGGTTTCGTTTTTTTTTTTAATTAAGTTTTATTTATGTCACAATGCACCATTGTAATTTCATTACCAAATGATTTAGCCTGGGCGAAAATCCAGAACATCATCACTCACGACTGTTTTATACCAATCGATCACTATAATAATTTCCCCATCTAGTTGATTGTAAACGTACTAAAATTATAATAGTCAGTGAATGTCTTATCAATGATACAGATATGAATTATGAATAATTTAAGTTTTTAGTGTTTTTACCAATTGGTAATTGGTGATGTAATGAATTTGAATTCAATTTTTTTATCATACTGAATTCTAGACATTTGCGTAGTATTCACAATTTAGTATTTAGATTGCTCTGCTTCAATCACAGTCTGTAGTATCGACGCAACAATCAGGGATTTGGTCCGTTTGTGCATTTATTTGACATAAATGGTATGCATTAGAATTTATTTGGAATATAAACATTTTTAAAACGTATGCAGTAAATTATATTTATAGTCGATATGTTTGTTAGTGTATTGTTGCTAGGTCCATCAATGAAGGAACGATTGTTACAATGGTTCATTTTCATAATGGTAATTGCTTCTGTTGTTGGTGGAGAGAAAAGCAATTCTAAAGACGATGAAGACGACAGTTATGATTTAAGGACCAACGATGTAGATGAACATGATGATGCTACCGTCCAAATGCTGCAGCTCATCAATAATGCTGCAATGAAAATTGTCGATGCTCCTGATTTATCGAAGGTAACAGACCTATTTAATTCCACTGTAATATTTCCATTTTTCTAAATATGAAAATCATTTTAGGAAAAGCCTTCAGATCAGTCTCAAGAACAATTAAAAACAGATGATCTAGATGCTGGTGATAATTTACAGTTAGTTAAATTTCCAACAGTTGGTTTGTTTAACTACTGGGCAGACATGTCAAATGATGATATTAGTGTTCAACATATGAAAAGTGATGATGATATTGACGATGACATTGATATTGCAGATTGGAAGGAACCAATTAAAAGTCTTCCAAGTTCATCTAGAGAAGAAGAAGGTTGGTTATTTTTTTTATTTATTTGTTTTGTAAATGTAATTAACAGCATACCTTAATATTTTTAGCGGAACAATTATATCAGGCTGGTTTGAAAAAATTGAAATCAACCCTTGGAGATCATTTAGATGCCTATGAATACTTCTACAGAGCTCATACTTTGGACCATGAAGAAGCAAGAGCAAAATTTGCTTTTGCTCTATTATTTGGCTTGAAATACACTCAAGATATCCCCAAAGCATATGAAATATTCAATGAACTATCAAAAAAAGGAAATCCAGATGCTCATTTAGTAATTATTAGATAGAATTTGTATTAATAACGTTCCTAGTAATATTATTCTTATTTATTTTAGGGTATGGGTTTCTTGTATGCTGTTGGATTACACCTTCCTGTAAGTCAGCCAAAAGCACTTGTACATTATGTTATGGCTGCAGTTGGTGGTAATGTATTGGCTCAATTAGCATTGGGATATAGATATTTTGCTGGAGCCACTGTGGCATATAGCTGTGAAAAATCATTGGAATACTATCGAGCAGTTGCAAACAATGGTAATTAAGTACTAACAGTATATGTATTACATTTTAATGTATTTTAAATAATTGCTTTTAATTTTAACTTTTAGTGGCAAATGAATTATCTTTATCTGGTGGACCCCTTGTACAACGTATAAAGTTAATGGAGGAGCTGGACAATCCAAATTATAATAGTGGAATCGTAGATTCTGATTTGTTGGACTATTATAAAATGTTAGCTAATAAAGGAGATGCTCAAGCACAAGTACAAATAAATAACAATAAGATTATATACCTGAGTTTGTGTATTAACACATTAATGTTGGGATTTTAATAGGTTGGATTAGGCCAGTTATACTTACAAGGTGGTAGAGGTGTACCAATCGATATACAAACTGCTTATTATTATTTTCAAAAAGCTGCTGAGAATGGTAATGGTCTTGCATATGGTTTTCTTGGAAAGGTAAAAATATTGTTTTTATTATTTTAGTTTGTAATCATATATAAATAAGATTTTTGTTCATAGATATTTTTGGAAGAGCGTGATGACGTTAAACCAGACTATGAAAAAGCTCTTGAATATTTTTATAAAGCGGCGAAATTGAAAAATCCAGTTGGTCAGAGTGGTCTTGGTTATATGTATTTACATGGTCTCAATGTAGCCCAGGATTATTCAGAAGCCTTAAATTGGTTCACCCTTGCTGCTGAACAAGGTTGGGTTGAAGGGCATTTGTACGTAGGAATCATATATTACAGTAAGTTAAGTACTCAATTTAATTGTTTATAACCTATTGAAATTATTATTTAATTACAGAGGGATTAGGTGTAAAACGTGATTATAAATTGGCAGTTAAAAACTTTGGTTTGGCATCTAAATCTGGTAATCTATTGGCTTACTTCAATATGGCACAAATGCATGCATCTGGTATTGGTGTGTTACGTTCCTGCACAACTGCTTTAGAGGTATACTTATTATTTGGTTATTCAAATTATTAAATTTAATAATAATAAATAATTTAAAAGAGAATATTTTATTTTTTAAGTTGTTCAAAAATGTTGCGGAACGTGGTAAATGGGGTGGATATTTAATGCATGCTTACAATTCATATAAAGAAAATCAGTTTGAAGAATCATTTGTTTTATACTCTTTTTTGGCTGAAATGGGGTATGAAGTGGCACAAAGCAATACTGGATTCATATTAGATAGAGGTGAACTTAATTTATTATATATCATATTTTCTTTATGTATAATAGTTTGATATACATTTAATATATTATATTGAAAGAAATATGTTAGATAAATTCTTATTTTTGGTGTTTAGGAGATGTTAATATTTGGGAAACTGAAAAAGAACGTTATGTCCGTGCAATGATGTATTGGAGTAGATCAGCCGCTCAAGGGTATGCTGCGGCACAGTTGAAACTAGGAGATTATCATTATTATGGTCTTGGGACTAAAATAGACTTTGAGCTAGCTGCTAATCATTATCGACAAGCATCTGAGCAACACCACAATGCTCAGGCAATGTTCAATTTAGGTTACATGCACGAAATGGGCTTAGGAATGGAACAAGTAAAACCATGTTATTTGTAGTAAAATGTAAGCATTTTATTATTAATATATTTTTTTTTTTTTGTAGGACATCCATTTGGCTAAACGATGTTATGACATGGCCGCAGAAACAAGTCTAGATGCAAAAGTGCCTGTATTTTTAGCTTTAACTAAACTTAATCTATTTCACATGGTAAACGATTATTACACTGTAAGAATTTAATATAACTAATATAATTTTATTATAATTTTATTGTTACTAATTTTAATATACTTTATGTTGCAGGAATTTCTAAATTTTATTAATGTTCTTTCAAATGATGTTGCTGAACCAGTGGGTTTCAATTGGGATTTATATTTGATAGCTGTACTGTTTGCATTACTTTCCTACATAATTTATTTGCGAAGACCCAATAGGCAACCACAAAATGTGTGAAAACACAACAATGTATATTATTAAATTTTTTTATGCAAAATAATAATTATTAAAAAAAATCTTGGAAGACTGTACAGTACTTGTTAAAATAAAAATATATGTATTAATTATATTTTTGTTCTCTGTTGATTACAAAACTAATGCAATTATGTGTTTAACTATTATGTTGGTAGATTAATGATAATAACGTTTAAGTTCTTACACCAAATGTTTAAGATCAGAAGAATTAATAAAATGTTATTAAATATTCCCAATAGTAAATTATTATTTTGCCAATTTTGGTTGTACAGTGATTATTATTATTCATTAATTTTATTTTATTTGTTGAAAATTCGTTATTATTTCCATTTTAATGAGTTATAAAATATTTGTATGTTGTAAAACAATTATTTTAAATTATTATTTTTGTTTGAGGTGACTGAATTATTATTATTTGTGTGTTATTTATTCTTTAAAATTTTACATTCCTGTTCTGTGAATATTAATAATATTATATGATACTTTAATTATAAACTGAGTTATTCCCATACATTTAATATACTTATCAGCAATGAAACATTAAACCATTATTATTATACAATTTGTGATTAGCATAAACAAAAAAAGAAAACTATTGTACTTAGTCTAGAAGCAAGTTTAAAAAAACTGCATAATATGGTTATAAATTACATATTATAACCTAACTGAAGAGAAAATTAATAGAAATGTATTTATATGAAAATAATTTAGGAATTTAAACTGAAATAAAATCTATTGGTATATTTTTTTCTTTTAACATAAATAAACAATAAAACATAATATCGATTCTATGATTTAATTAAATAATAAAAATTGCCTATTCACTTGTATTCATAATGTTAGTAAATAATTTTTAATGAATAGTAAATATTAAATTTATAAAATACAATATGTTATGGATATTAATTAAGTATTAAATTATTAAAATATTATTCTAGAATTCTGCATACTCTGCAACCAAAAGCTTATATTGGTCAAAAATTGTGTTACTTGAATTAAATTATCTATTTGAATTTGAACGTATTTTATAATATATTGAATTGATATTGTATCTAGTATTTGTAAATATGCTTTAAATTTTGTATACATATGAGTTATAATATTTTATACATTAGACTAATATTCAATTTATTAAGTTTTTTTGTATCTCAAACGTGGGATGGTTCTGTAATATAAGTATAGGTAGCTATTCAAAAAACAAAAATACTGAGTGAATATTGGTTTTCCAAAGAAAAAAGGATTACCTTATACTTATGAATATAGACAAATGTTGGAAAATAACAAAGTGAATTATATTAATTATGCAATAAATAAATAAATAAAAATAACTTATATTCAAGCATCCATTTTAGATGCTTAATTTAAAATATAGACTTAATAAAATCTAAAAATAAATGTAATACCTACCTAAATACATTCAATTTTAAAATTGAAAGCAAAAAAACATAAATTATGCAAAATTGCATTATGTAAGAAAATATGAAGGTTCGTTAAAATTATAAATTTAGAGAATAAAGATTTATAATTTAAAAAAAGTTTTTTTATTTGATAATTCATATTAGGCTAGCCTACATATATAACAATATAATTGTTTGAACTTCTGTTCATCATATTTTAATTTGCGAATTTTTGTAAATATTATTCTGAAGCGGATTCAGGTATTTCTTTATTTTTTGACTAAAGTATCCTTGTTTATTATCTAACCTAATATGGCTAATCTTTTGACTTTGATTTGAAGGACTGAAAGATAGTGTAATAAATATTTAACTGCTTTTACAGAAATTTATTTGAGTTGATCTTTATTCTTTTTCTGTGCCAATAACTTTTACACTTTGAATCTGCAGTAATGTGTAATTTATATTCTATAACAGCTTTTTACTCTTAAGAAAGCAAAAAAAAAAGGGTCAATAAAATTTACAATTTACATTTATAGTTCAAGACTTAATAGAAAAGAAATTCAATAAAATAATTCATATCTACGTTTTACAATAAACATTTTGTCAGTTTTATAATTATAATAAAATATAATACAAAAAAATCTTGACACTTTATATTTTTATAAAGTAAATTAAATGTAGCACGGGCCACCACGACAGTTAAAAATGATACGCCAGTGGCCAGTTGTCCATGCCTGAACTATTTAATAATACAGTAAGTTGTAATACAAATATATACCTATCAGGGTATTAAATATGTCATATAAAAAAAGGGTTTTTAAATGAAACAGTTTTAAGGTACATTATAAAGGGGTTATAATTATATTATTTAAGTTGTTTATTTGTTAATCAATAAATTTCTGTTTTTTTCAAATACTTTGCTCTGCGTTTCACAGATATTAAGTTATAATTTGACGTTATTTTTATGTATGTATCTGTTTGACATTGTTTTAAAATATTTAGAAATTGATGAATATTAGAATGAGATGTGTAGAAAAAAAGTTAAATTTTGAATGAAAGCTTTTCGCAAGCGTTTGTTGTACGCTGCATACTCGTAAACTCATCAAGTAAAAACCAATTCGTGTTTAAATATACCTCCACACTATGTATTTCAAAAATATTAGATGTCAATTTATCTGTCTCATTAACGTTTACTTATTATACAATAGGACGCAATCGGAACACGGTAAAGGTGTGAAAAAAATCATTTACCTGCATCTGGGACGCAATCGACAAACTCCGGTAATTACGGGTGGATATGGGGGATAGATCCCCCCCTTGAGCTGTATTTATATATTGTCTTATACCTATGCAAAAAAGCCCTCCACAAGTTTGCCATAGAAATTTATTTTTATCCCCCCCCCCCATAAAACATTCTCAATTACGCCACTGATACCTACCGTTTGTCCGTCTATAATCTATATACATAATACAATATACATATAAAATCAAGGGTGACATTTTGAGGGGAGGGGTCAGGGTTTGCTGTTGTCATATTTTTTCGGCGATTGTAAACTGCTACTGAGTTTTTATCGAGTATAAAAAGGTGACATGTAAACTGCGCCGTGGTAAAATTTTAAAAATGAAAAGCTATATTTTTACAAAAGTAAAAAAAATTAGGTAAAATTTCTAATTAATAAAACAGTCTAATTAATTAAATTATTAAAGGAAAAAACACATTTTTTAATTTCGTATTAGGCTTGCCTGAGTACATGCATTATATTATTAGTTTATTACAAAATACAAAAACAAAACAATTTAAGAAGTTCATACAAATCTAAAAACATAAATAATATAATATAACTAGCAATAAGTTTATTTAGAAAAATAATGTGCATTATGATTTCAGCCTAGGTTGATACATTAAGGACGTGCTTTTGTATATAGTTGTACGGTATAGGTACATAATATATAGTATACGTCTATTTATACACAGTGTCACTCTTTTATACTTTTATATACTTCACACTTAATGAATAATGATTAAGTATTTAAGTATTCATTATAAATTCAATCAAAATTGAAAATAAGTTTAAGAGGATGTCTGTTTTCTCTCTCTAGCCCACGCGCAACATAGACAAAACGCATTTACGCAGTCTGAGTAGAACTCGCTCAATTTTGGTTTTAGAGTAAATATACCTATTACAAAATTAAATTTTGACAATATTTCTGAGTACACGACGATGAGTTTTTTTGAAAAAATTTAAATTTTGAAAAGTTAAAGGTTATTTAAAAATGTTGTAATTTATAACTATTTCTAAACGATATAATTAACGTTATATTGGGAATTATGGAAAAAACTCATTGTCTTGTATTCAGAAATATTATAAACATTTAATTTTATAATAGGTATATTTACTCTAGAACCAAAATTAAGCGAGTTTTACTCAGACTGCGTAAATGCATTTTGTCTATGTTGCGCGTGGACTAGAGAGAGAAAACAAACAGTGCGCTGACATCCTCTTAATGTCAAATACAAATATAATGTATAATATTAATTTATATTAGGTTTTAACTGTTTTAAGTACTACTATCATCCATACAAAGTATATGTTCTCTGTTTGGTTACAAAATTTAGCAGTACAAATTGTTCCACAACAAAATAAAACAATTTTTTCCTCGTTATTCGAAAATATTTCGGGGGGGGGGGGGGGGTTGCCTTTCCCCTGTATACATGCCTGTTAGTAATTTAAAACCGAAGCTATTTATTACTAAGGATGAATATGTTATATTAGTTTATATATACGAGTATAACTATCTATATTCATTTAAAATCCAAAAGATGTACATTTAACGTATTTTAAACCTAATATATTCGTGTATTTTTACCCGTAAATCGATTTAAGTTCAACCAACCAAAAATACACGTACGATCGACGTTAATTAAACGCAATTTTACCACGGAAAATACACGAATATGCATCAACGTATTTTAAACTTAATATATTCGCGTATTCTTACACGTAAATCAATTTAAGTTCGACCAACTACTAATACCCCAATAATACACGTATATTATACGAATATTAATTAATAATTACGTATACATATATATATATACACACACACCAACATTATCCTTAATTTAAACGTAAATTATACGTGCTGTGTTGAATGAGTACTTCTATTGTACTATATATAACACCATCATATAGGCCCTATATGATGACTCTAGGATATATTATATTTAAATATTGTCATATATTCTATTTTGAAACAAATTCAAACATTTAAGTAAAAGTTTCAAGATCTTACGTTTAGTAATTTTTCAAAAATAACAAAAATCGAAAATTATTTAGTAGTAAAACGTTATTTTACACATGTATTTTTGATTTCAAATTAAAATTAAAACTTTAAACTCTCGTAAAATTTTTTAAATTGAATAATCCTCAAACTTTTTATAATTATTCTAAGCTTAACTTATGGACAGCATCGTATTAAATTTTCAATTCTTAGCTTCTGATAGTAAAATATTTATAAATTTTTAACTACCAAATAGTTAAAAATATTCGTGATTTTAACGAATTTTTGTCAATATTATTTGAACTTCAAATGCTAATAAAAAAAAATTGTGCCTGTGTATTTTTATAATTTTTAAATGAGAGTCAAAACAAGTTATGTGGACCCTTCAATTAAATTTTCAAGTAATTTGTCTCAGTTAAATTTTTTTTATCAACATTTATAAAAAAAAATAGATTATTTCAAATGCCTATAAATAGCTCAAAAAAAGTCAAAATATTTTGAAAATCAAATCACGTAAAGAAAATGGCAATCTGAATAACTGGTAAAATTTTCAAGTATTTACGAGTTATACTATTTGAATAACAACAAATATCAAAAATCGTTTGAGGCTAAACCGTTATTTAACGCGGTTTTGTAAAAATTTAAATTTCAAACACTCATAAATTTTTTTTGTCTTAGTCATCCGGTAGAGTTTTTTTTTTACAGATATTTGAAGAAAAATTTATGGAGAATCTTATACCAAATTTTCAAAACTTAGTTATAAAAGAAAAAATTTTTACGATTTTTTAACCACAAAATTACTTGTAAATTTTCGCAATTTTGACTTATTTCGTATAAATTCGAACTTTAAGCACTTATAAAAAAAAATTGTGACTAACGATTTCGGATTTTTTTTTTATCACTTTAAGAAAAACTCACAAGAAACCTTGTAATAAATTTTCAAGATTTTCTGGCCGGTCAAAAAAATTTTATCGTTATTTTTAAAAAAAAATACTAAAAAAATTAAAAATTTCAATTGTCTATAAATAACTCAAAAAAAGTCAAATTTTTTTGAAAATATAACTGTATATAGATAACACTAATATAAAAATTTGGTCAAAATTTCAAGTATTTATAGTGATTAGCTTTTGAATTACAACCATATAAAAATACCGATTTTTTTGAAAACTGTTTTGAAAATGTTTACTTTTTACCTGTATAATGCACTAAGGATATCCACTTTGCCATCGGAAACCACTCCCAAAGTTTGAAATTGAAGCATTATTTCGACTAGTTATGCTGTACACAGACACACACAAAAAAAAACACACATCATTGTAAAATCAATATATTCATCACTCCGTTCAGAATCTAAAATAAATAAATAATTTTTCAATTTTTAAAGTGTGCATATACCAGTAATAGTGACACGTTATACGCCATCATTGATGAATGATGATAATATAGTAATCCACAAAAACATTCAAAGGTAATGATTAATTCCTACTTTACTAGACATATTTTACATGGCCATTTTTTTTAAACATAGGCATATAGATATAGTTAAGTCTATAGAATACGATGGTGAAGTCTACATTTAGTAGTCAGAGTTAATTCGATATCTACATTTCCAATTGTAGGTAAAAGGTAAACAAATTAATAACTGTTACAAACAGCTCTGACCATACCAATAAGTTTTGCAACATGCGAGCAATCTGTATCTTATATGAGATGCATCTAAAATTGGTTAAGAATATCAATGATGCAAGATTTCAAACTTGGTCATTATAAATATTGAGAGAGAAATGTCCAATAATACTAATATAATGACAACAATAAATAGGTAATTAAAAAAATGACAAATATAGTTAAAGATATTATATTAATTTTTATTATTTTATAACAATTATTCAGTGGTCACATACTAAAAAATTAAAATATATTAAAACAATACCGAAAAATATTTTTCCCAGGAAAATAAATTTAAAAATGTATATTATCATAAAAAAAGTAAAAACTTAAAAAGTGTGAAAAAAAATATTTAAAAAAAATGTTATTTATACTTGACTATAAAATATCATGTAAGAAAAATATTTTCAAAACGTTAATAAAGTTTTAAATAACGAGTGGTTCATGATAAAAGAATCATCTATTATAGTTGCAGACACGAAAAATAACGAGAGCTTCTTTGGGAAGCTGGCATTCCAGCAGGCAGTAGCAAATTTTTGTCATCCTAATCTTGCGCATAGCGCTTCAAATGATTTATTCCAAAATTTTATGTGAAAGTGTTTAATACAATGATGATCAAATTAATATTTTTTAAACATCCTATACAGGGTATATCAGATAGAACTGAATAAAAAAAAAAAAATTATGCTAATTAAACTTACAACAAAAATTGTGAAAATTATATAATTAATAACTAATTTAAGAAAAAAAATATTTTGAAAGAAGTTATAACGCTCCAAATTAATTTATGCAAAAAATAGTGATATTTTAAAAAATTCTAAAAAATAAACTAATTGATTTAGATAAATATTTTTACCATCAAAATTTTTCTCTTAATTAAATTTACAAATTGGCTATTTTAAATTTTTCCAATAAAAATTTATTCAAATTTTATTTTTTTATTTTTTCTATTAAAAAATAAAATTTTTTTTTTTTATATTGTACATGTAGCGCTAGGGTCTATAAATGATAAATAAAAAAAAATAAAAAAAAATTGATTAGAAAAAAAGTTATTCCAAAAGTCAGTTCTATCGGTTACACCCTGTATATCAATATTATAAATTTATAAAATTATATGTATACATTATAAATAATACAGTAGTAATAATTAATATAAACACTATATAATATTATACACAGTAAATTTAACTTGGTTCAGAATAATATTTGAAATTCGTTGGCTTATCTTATATCAAGATGAGTCAATTTAGATTCTAGATGATTCCAAAACTCAACAATTAGCAGCCTATAGCTAATAGGTGACTTAAAACTCAGCTGTGTTGTCAAATTACTCAGATTTTATTTAAAAATTAAGAGATGTTTTTCAAATATTTTATCTTTATCAATGTAGAAATAGTTATCCAGTTATGAATTATAATTATTCAATTTTGAACGATTTGTATAATAATAATAAAAATAATAATATATAATAATCATGTTGTATAGTAATTTTAAGTATGTAATATATATTTTACAAGACTGATATTCAAAAATGTAAAAAATTAATACTGTAGTAGTTGCTATTTTTTATATAGTTAGATTGATAATGTAGCAAATAACAATGTCTGATATAACAATATATATAATTTCGCGGACTTTGACCTCTGAGTTTTCGTTTATCTTCACGACGAAAATAGAATACAAGTATATACTACTATTTTTGGTTTAAAAATGAATCTTTATTAGTTATATCCACGGCTTAAGATAGATTCTATCTTAAACCATGGTTATATCTGAAATAATTAAATGTATTGTCAAACGACAAACACTACATACTCGGAAATGGAAAGGTAAAGGTTACTGACCCGAGGTAATATCATAAGTTCTATTTCTATACAATAATTGTTAATCAAACGAGTCGTATGATATTATGATAAAAGTATAGACAATAATCTAACTAAACTATGTAGACTATACTTTTACATTACACACACATCTTTCTAGTCATATCCTTTGACAAATCTATAGGGAATTAAGATTAACTATCAGGGTTAGGTGGAGGAGCGACGGCGCCGAGGAGCGCAGCGACGAGTGCCGCTAACAAGGCAAAACTGCCCATATTATACGACTTAACTTACCCTGTGATCTACTTGAGGTTGTGTTGCATAGCAAGTCGAGGGATATTTTTTTTTTTTTTTTACAGTGAAAACCATATAAGGATATAAATGAAACCATACATTTCATATTTTATCTTATCTCATATAATTTTTATTTGTCTGAATACTGTGTGTTTATGGGTTATAATATAAACTGAAAACTTAAATTAGCTAAATTAGCCATTTACTTTGGCGCCATCATTTTTAAAATGTTGATTTACCTAGGTTTAAAAAAAAGGTGAAAAATTCGTGTGGCCACTAAACTAGTGTATAATTTCCGACAATTTATTTTTACATCATCGTTATAAACTCGTTGAAGTACAAAAGTTTCCACAAAAAAATAATTTAAAAATTCGTTATATAAAAGCGGTAAAAACGTAAAATAGTGTCACGCGTATGAGTTAAACACCGAAAATCGTGAACTTTATAAGTCTGTAATTTCAAAACTAATGATTTCTGTAAATTAATTTTTACACCATCGTTTTAAACTAGTTGAAATACATATGTTTCAAAAAAAAAATAATAATAATAAAAAAAATCACTTGGGAGCTAAACTGCAATTGTTCCAAAAACGAATTACCTATTTAAAACACATTTTAAAAAATAAGGTCGCCCGGTAAAATAGTTTTGTTCCAGTACGAGTGCTACGACATGTATTATTACGTAATATATTATTATTAAACCTGTATTTTATAATATTGTATCGCCACTATGCGTGCGCAAAACACCGAAAATCGTGAACAACGTGGCTATAAATTTAAAACTAATGATTTCCGAAAAAAACGTTTTGCGCCATCATTTTTATAACGTTAAAATACATAGGTTTCCAAAAAAAAAAAACCAACATTTCGAGGGGATACTAAACTAGATTTGTTCCTCAATATTTATCAACTCCGTTAACCCAAAAGTATTTGCGGGACTCAATTCAATGTCAACCGCTAAAACAATGGAATCCAACATGTAAAAACAGATTCGTATAGTTATCAAAATCTAAAATCATTAAATTATATTAAATATTTGTAAATTACTAATTTACCAAATGAATAATAATCAATAGTTCAATACGGACAATACGGTTTATTTGTAAGTTCTAAAATAAATGGTAATATACTATAATATAATTAAACACAAAATATGTATTTTTAAGAATCGATCAGTACAATTGACACACAACAATTATTATTACATTCGAATATCAACCGGCGAAATTGATGTATATAGATATACCTTTTTTCTATCACATAATTATTTTTGTTTCTTTACCTGTGATTTTCAACGCAATTGATAAATACTTATATATATAAACCATATATATAATTATTACTTCTATAATAATAGCGCGAACTGTTACAAATTTAAATGAACCGGCCAATCGAGTTGATCGGGATTTGGAATTTATAGTGGGGTTTTATTATATTATGTTCATATTATACTGTTCATAGTTTCATACGGCTCGTACGTCCATACGGTGCCTTCATAATAAAGTATAAATTATAAGCTTTTTATGTTTGCAGCTTAGTAAACGTCTAGCCATCACATAATAATAGTAAAACCTATTTCATTACATACTTTTCGGACACTGATCGACGTTCCATAAACCAAATCATTCGCTGTTCGCTCTCCCGAGTTCCAGCTGCACCGTCCTGCACTCCTGCACAATAATATATTGAAAATAATATAATTTAAAATACGTATATTTGTATGTAAGTATAAAATTAGCAAGAAATTTAATATAATTTATGTGCATAATAAAATTGTTTATTTTTATTAAATAATAATCAGATTTTTGAAATTGTGTCGAACTGATTAAAAACTTTAAAAGTTTATTGGACTTAATTTATAATATACCTATATATACGATGATGTATATATAATTATAGGTACAATAAATAGTAGAATAAAAATGACAAATTTATTTAATAGTATGCTATATTAGACATTATACAAATATTATATTATTTATATTATATATTTTTAATGTAATTTAAATATTTTATTTTGCATTTTAGTTTTTAAAATCATGAGGCATAAAAAAACAGAAATGGTTTCAAACACGAAAAATTCAAGTACAATTTCACAAAATAAAAAAAAATCAAATTCAAAACATAAATATCTCAGGGATATATCAAATATTTTCGATACAAAAGGTAAGAAAGATATTACATATTACTCAATACTCATAATATTATTATCTTTATTTAAAAATATCAAGTTTAAGTCGTTTAAGACGATGACGTCTCATCCGAATATGTTATTTTCGTCTTAAGTATCAGATTAAATGAAGAAATTACCAAACTTAAAAATAAGAAAATGATCTGTTTTAGCATATTTTGCATATTATATTATAGTTATTTACGATGTTTTTATTTTTAAGAAAATTATGGCTTATGACATGTGAATATGTAAAATATTGCAGTTGAAAAAAATGCTTATAACTCACTTAAAATATAATGATTCTAAAAAAACAGCTTACAAGAACAGATAATCTTCTATCCTTTAGTTGTTTCGTGTGACAATATTCACTTTAGTATTAAAGTCAACAAAACAAAATTGGTTCTGCTGAACATTAATTTACTGTTGTACTTGTGTTTGACAGACATTGGGATGTCCTAATAAGTAGGGGCGGCTCCAATGACTTAGTTAGGGGCTTATACTTTTAATGTTTCTTATTATTTTTAATATTTCTGTAATCCATATTATAGAAACGTGTGTTACGCAATTAATCTTTTAAATATAACAAAATAATATCATAGTATATTTTATATTAATTTATTTATAGATTCTTTATAATATACATAATATAGATATCAGGTACATACCGTCATACCTCTATCTACATACTTGTACGTGTCTATAACAGTCGATAGTATAATGTGTTTTTTGTTTGTAATTTTTTTTAACAATATGCAATTTTTTTATTAATACGAGCCTGGGAGAGCTTAGCGGCTGTAGCTAAGCCATACTGGAGTCACCCCTGCTATTAAATAGGTACTTATATATTATATAATCCTATATTATTAAAATAATTAAATATATTGGTATTTTAATAAAAATATTTGAATATGAATAATAATTTTGCTTCAGTTTATGAAAACCATCATACATAAGTGATCATTATAAATAATAAAAATAAATGGGTAGCGATACTATTTTATTTTTTATTTCAAATAAATCAAATATATACTACTCTAAAAATACAAAAAAAAATTATGTGTTTAGCTTATAAAATGTTATTTGATAACCTTTCATAAATTAATAACTGTTTTTAGATGATACAGAGGCAAATAAAGTAAAATGTCAAGAGCTAGTTGAAAAAACAATAGAAACATCTAATAATGAACAAAATATACCTAAAGAGATATCAATTTTAAAAGAACACAACCAATTCATAAGTGCTGAAAATAAATTTGAAACAAAAAAAAATAAAAAAACAATAAATAAAATGAAAACTTGTACTAATGCTATACAAGAAAAATTAACAGAAACGCCTAGAACAACAAACACAGAAATGAAAAAAGTAGGATCCATTCAAATAATTGAAAAAAAGTCGTATAAATTACCAGACAACAATGAAGGAAGTCTTACTGAAGAAAGTGCAGTAAGTATATATACTACCTACTTATTAACATTTAGTACTAAAATAATACTAAATATGTACTAACCTAATGGCTAATATATATATTTATAAGGTAATGGAATATAGTGAAAGACATTTTTTATTATCAATTGATAGTTGATTGACTTTTTTTCATTTTTTTTTTTCATGCTTTTCTCAAACTGTATACGATTTTTATTTTTCTCACACTTTTATAATGGTGAAACCACTATTAACTTTTGATTTTCAAATCGCAATCTATATTTAAAATGTACTAATAGGGCTATATTTTTTTTATGAATTTTAATGTTCAAATTATTATTTTCCTTTAATTTTTTAGCGAAATAAGCTTTTCAAAGTTAGGCGGTTTTCGGTTTATTTAATACTACATGTTTCATATTGATCATAATATGTAATAATAAGTATTTATAATCAATGGTAATAAACTCGTTATTCGCTATCGACACAGTGGTGAACTTTGTATCTATATAGACTATAGTATAACCGGTGTATTCCCAGTTCGCCGACACCCAATTTGCCGACACCCAGTTTGCCGACACTCAGTTTGCCGACACTCAATAGTTACAGTTTAGTTATAAAAAATATATAAATAATATAAAATAAAAAAGCGATAAGTGAGTATCGCTCTGCTGTACATTAGGGGTGGGGTGGACTTCGGACTAGGTAAGGTTAAATTTGAATGCAATGATAGGTATCATTGTATACGAAAAACGATTCTGAACGGAGATTATTTGTCAGTCTAGGATATATTATACTTAAATATTGTCATATATTCTATTCTGAAACAAATTCAAACATTTAAGTAAAAGCTTCAAGATCTTACGTTTAGTAATTTTTTAAAAATAACAAAAATCGAAAATTATTTATTAGTAATACGTTATTTTACACGTGTATTTTTGATTTCAAATTAAAATTAAGATTTTAAACACTACTAAAATTTTTTAAATTGAATAATCCTCAAACTTTTTTATAATTATTCTAAGTTTAACTTATGGACAGCATAGTATTAAATTTTCAATTCTTAGCTTTTGATAGTAAAATATTTATAAATTTTTAAATACCAAATAGTGAAAAATATTCATGACTTTGACGAATTTTTGTCAATATTTGAACTTCAAATGCTAATAAAAAAAAATTGTGCCTATGTATTTTTATAATTTTTGAATGAGAGTTAGAACAAGTTATGTGAACCCTTCAATTAAATTTTCAAGTAATTTGTCCCAGCTAAATTTTTTTTTATCAACATTTATAAAAAAAAAAATAAAAAAAAATTGAAAATTTCAATTGTCTATAAATAGCTCAAAAAAAGTCAAAATGTTTTGAAAATCAAATCGCGTAAAGAAATTGGCAATCTAAATAACTGGTAAAATTTTCAAGTATTTACGACTTATACTGTTTGAATATCAACAAATATCAAAAATCGTTTGAGGCTAAACCGTTATTTAACGCGGTTTTGTAAAAATTTAAATTTCAAACACTCATAAAAAATTTTTGTCTGGTTCCGGTAGAGTTTTTTTTACAGATAATTGAAGAAAAATGTATGGAGAACCTTTTATAAAATTTTCAAAACTTAGTTATAAAAGAAAAAAATTTAATTTATTTAATTTATAAAGAATAAATTTTTTTGCAGTACCTAACGCAATGAAATATAATCGCAAACTAAAATCTTAATCATTATTTGAAAACCGCGCAGTGGACTTATATTATTATTATATATATATATATATATATATATATATATATATATATAATATATTGATGGATCATGGATGTCAAAATTATCATGTGATAGATAACTATAATACTATCTTATACTCGCCATCAAATCCCCCCGTCGCCAATATCATTTGTTGTCGGCGAATTGGGCTATTTTTAAAAAATATTAAAAACTGGTTTTTTGATCAAAAAACCGGGTGTCGGCGAATTGGGTGTCGGCGAACTGGGCACAAACCAGTATAACCAACGCCTCACAGCTGTAATAACCTATAGGACGAACACCCAAAAACCTCAAACCACCCAACTTTGAGCAGCTATAACTCACTAACAGTTAAATGAAAAATAATAATTTGAGTATTAAAATTCATAAAAAAAGCCCTACTATCTTATGACATTTTAAAATATAGGTTGCCATTTGAAAATCAAAAATTGATAATGATTTCACTATTAAATTTAAGAGTGAAAATATAAAAAGTTACATAATTTTAGAAAAGCATGAAACTAAAAATTTTTAAAAAATAAAAATTATAAAAAGTCAACACTTTTTGAAATAATGAGTGTTTAATGATAAAGAATCACATTGTATACTATTTTTATATAAAAAAGTTATATTATGAAACTTTTTTGTATTTCAGACTTCGCTAGAAGTATTTTTGTATTTCCTTTTAAAATGAATTAGCTAACTGATTGATGGACAATGATCATAAGCTTTTATTGCATGTAGTTATATAATTATTACATTATGGTGAAATAATTCAATATACCCAAAGAATAATATTTTTCAAATTACAACAAAATAACTTTTTTAAAAACCAGTTTTTTAAAACATTGATGATTGTTTTTGTTGTAATTTAAAAATGAATAATCGTAAAAACTTCTTTTATTGTTTAAAAGTTTTATTTTATTTTTATTATTTTCTACTATAATTTTAAAAAATGTTTACTCTTTTTGAGCTAATTACAGATTATTTTATTTTTATTTTTAAGTATCAATAAAATGTTTTAACTTGGTTAAAATGCTTAAAAATGTAATAAAATCCTCATAAATACATCTTCATAATTTTACCGTAAATCCATAACAATTTTTTAAAACATTTTGTCAAAATCATGAATCTAAAATGCATTAAGTTTTTAATATTCATATCTATAATTTATAAAATTAATACTAAATTCTTTAAAAGATATTAAACCTATATATTATAAAAAACAAATAAATTTTTCATGAGCGTATGAAGTTTAAATTTAACAATATTGCATGTTCACCGATAAATGGTAAATCAACTATTTTTCCTCAAACAAGGTTAGACAAGGTCTCCTCAACATTTCGTTGTATCTCAAAAACAAAAATTCGTACCTAGATACTTGAAATTTTCAACAACATTTTTATGTTTGTATTTCCTATATATTTTTTAAGCTATTTATAGACACTTAAATTTTAAAATTTTTTAAAACTTCTGTTTATCTATAAATATTACAATAAAAATTATTTGCTGGGTCAAAACTATTATAAATGTAATACAAAATCCTATGTAAATTGTTCTGTTTAAAAATATTAAAAATAATTAATTTGAAATTTATTTTTAGAAGCATATATTAAAGTTCAAATTTTGACAAAATTCGTTAAAATTACAAAAAATTAATAATTTAACATATTTTGTATAGTACGACTATTACGGGTATACAATTGGTTCTGTGGCAAAATATTTATGATGAAATCTTCAATTGAGTACAATGTTTGTAATATGTAGTGCAATAACTGGAACTAAAATATCTAACAAATGTACAAGACAATTATTTTTTATTGAAATTTTAAGTTCAAATTTGGACAAAATTACATATTTTATAACAATGAATAACAAAGTTAATTAATTTGTTATAATTCAAAACATTATTTCCGAGGACATAAAATTTAAATGTATCCTTATATTCCTTATTAAGAATTTTACATACCATGAACCTTTTAACATTATTTTACGATAAAAAATGGTTATAACACAATATTTAATAACAAATTGCAACAATATGATATGGCATAAATGATAAATATATTATATAATATTATTATAATAATTATAATTTATATAATAACTAAATACGAATAATATAAAAAGGTTTTTGGAAAAAATAAAATCAACCTACTGGCTACTGTAATCCAAATAGTTAATTAAATGGCTGTATCAAAAATCATATCATACAATACACTATTGGTTATATATTATAATTTATAATTTATAAATTATAAGCTGACAAACTGTAGTCTCCTCTTAAAATCGTTTTTCGTATTCAATTATATATCTCATTGGAGTCAAATTTAACAATTAATAAGTGACTTAATTGACACTTAATATTCAACAGAATAATGGTACCCATTTGCCCACCATTTTTCTGATTAATTACCGAATTTCGTAAAAACTTGAACTTGAAATGTCTACAAAAAATTTTTTTACATAGGTAACATATTATATATTTTCTAAATTTTTAAATCATTAATCCGAATTTATGAGGATTTTGTATTAAGTTTTCAATCATTTGATTTTTAAAGTTCTGTCAAGTTTTAGAATCAAAGTTAATACATTTTAAAATTGTGTTTTGATCAACTAATTCATTTTTAAAGTCTAAATGTAATGTGAAGTTATAGACACAAAAGTGAGAAGGTTATTATATGGAGAGTGATCGATTGGAATGTTTGTATAGTGCACATTTGGACTTGCGACTACTTAACACAATCCCGGATTCGGATAGTATGTGCCAATAATATGGTCATACCTATGGACACATTTTTTATATTATACAGTAAATAATAGTAGTACCTATAAATATAACAATACATATTTTATTTAATTGCATATTACATCCAGATTGAAATAACCAGTATATAAGTATTTTATTATGTAATCCAAATATTTTATTTTGCATTTTAGTTTGTTAACGTCGTGGAGTTCGAAAACGAAAATTTAAATGAAACTGTGTTAAACAAAAAAAAATCAAATTCAAAAAGCACCAATGGTCGCCTTAAATGCATCGTCCGCGCTGCTTATCAAAAAAATATTAATGATAATTCATCAATTCCTAATTGTCAGCACAAAAGAAAATTATTGCGTATGAAAAAAATGATAAATAATTTTCATAAACGTTTTAAGAAAAATGTATTGTAATCTATATGTTTTAAATAGGTATTTTAAATTTTATAAATTGGCATTTATATATTCTTTTTATATTATTATAAAGCATCTTTAAGATGTGTATTTTTAAAATTATTTATTTTTAGAATGTTAATATATTTATTAGATAAATTATACATTATGAACATTGAACAATGCCTAAAATATATAAAAAGAACATTTTACACAACATTATTAAAAAAATTTATAAAATATTCAGTAACATAAAAGATGTTATACTTCAATGCTTGTATTTTGTAACTTATATTTCTTTTAAAATAATAATTATATATTCTTGAATTTTACATTGGAGTTGACTCGTGGTTGCGAATAGTGACTCCGAACCAAGGACGTAGCCAGAGGGGGTCCATGGGGTCCGGACCCCCCCCCGTAATGTTTAAAATTTTTTTTAGAATCTGAGTGGACGAAAATCCTAGTATTTTTACAATGATGTTATTTTTGTATCTACTGGTAAATCTAATAATTAATTGTGTTTTGGAAAAAATTACAAAATGATACGGTGAGCACACTTATAGCGTATGCGGTATACCATATAGCTATGGGTATGAGGTAAATATATAATTAATATACAATATACATTATACATAGACGATAGACCCTTGTATAAACCACGGTTTGAGATAGCATCTTCTTTCTATTCTATCTTAAACCGTGATATAAATTAAACCCCATAATAACCATGTCGATAAGAAATGATACAGTACTTACTAATTAATAGGTACCTACCTAAGTTAAGAAAGATTTGTAATTAAATAATCATGATTTTGTCCTTTATCAACTGACTAGATCGTAAATTTTATCTTTTATTGTTATACTAACCATATCGCCTACACAATTTAAAGCAAAATATATAATACATATAGGTACTCGTCTGTCGTCAGTCGATGTTTGTCTACTTTCATATAAACGTAGTAGGTACCTACGGTAAATTTTATTTCGTTTTACATTTTATTTATTTATACGATATTTTTATTGATTATAATACAATAATTATTACTTTATATTTATATATTTCACCTATTGAATTACAAAAATATTTTTTATAATATTTTATTTTCTTGATTTTTAATCAAGTAAGTATGGTAATTGAAATGAAAATCAGTGGCGTAGCCAGGGGGGGGGGGTTGGGGGTTGAAACCCTCCCTTCGGCCGTATTTTTATCAAAAATATAATTTTTATAATATAGAAATACAATCATTTATTATTATTCGTGGTGAAATGTATTCTGTTATGCTGTATTCACGTTATCGACTGCACTGGTGATAATAATCATTATCATTCAATTATTTTATTATTTCAATACGGTTGTAGATTTATTTTATTTTATTAGTTTATTACTAACTCCCCCCCTCTAAAAAAATCCTGACTACGCCACTGATGAAAATAGTCTGAATTTTTGTTAAATAGGAAAATGTAAAAAATGTAACTCAATTGTAATGAGTATGTGGATAATTAAGCTATAGTTTTAACATAAAATATTAATAAAAGATATCCGATATCATACATAAGCGGTATAACGATTTGAATTCACAAAAACATCGGAGTGAACAGTGCCAAAATTTCTATTTTTTAACTTTTCTCCAAAACTATTATAACTAAAAAGTTGGTTGATAGCTCATTAAAAAGAGATTATCAATTAGATATAAAATGTGAGATTAAAAATTATTTTCAAAAAAAATTATTTAATGTTTTACAGTTAAAAAATTAGTTATTTTTTGCTAGATTTTCATTTAGCGTGGTAGATTACCGAAACTAGAGAACGGATTTTGTTATTAAGGGTCTTGTTAGATTTACATTGGCTAGCAGAAGTGCTGTGAAGATTGAATGAAAATAAAATACATTATACGTATATATTGCATACAATTAATAAATTTCTAAAAATTTAAAATCAAGAAAGTTTACATGCCGATCTATAACTTGGCGAGTTTTTTTTTTACAATATGTACATAATATAGCATTCTGTAAGTCATTACGAATTTAATTTTTGTTTAATTAATAAGAATGGTTAAAATAACTTATTATTATTTTGACTTGACCCCCCCTCTGAAATAAAATCCTGGTTATGTCCCTGGTTGTCGCTGTCATTTTTTTTATTTATTATTTTATGCACTTATACATTTTGCTAGTTTTACTAATTTACGGTGATTTACCTTTTGTGTGTAGTACCATTGATTATAAATACTATTATACTACTATAGTATTTATAATCAATGGTAGTACTAATAGTTATTAAGATTTAAAATATGAAAAACTTGTGTATTTTTGAAAACTGATTGAGTGGTGTGGGAGTTGGAGCCCTCGAGCCCTCCACAAATTCATTATCTTATAATTGTCAACACATACAATACCACATTACGCCATTAATCCAGGGACGGATCTAGGGGGATGGCTAAGGGCCCCCAGACATATTATTTCTCTCTATTAAAATCTAAATTTATATTTTCATACTGTTGCTTTATATATTAAATATTTAATTATTTATTTATTACATTGATTATTTGATTACCTATACCTTCTGGCTACTATTATAACAAAATGTTAAAATTATGATTAAAGTACCTGTATTATATTATAATTGTATTTATGTTATAAAAAAATTGTTGCCTCCCTAGATCTTTGCTCTGAATCCGTGTTTGGTGTCCGCACTGATCAGTGTCGACTTGTCGAGTGATCCATCATTCATCACGGATTAACGCCATCGTGCCCATCGTGGTGCTTTAGAAGAATATAAAATATACATCAAAGTATAATACATATAATATATATATATATAATATATATTATAGATAGGTTAGGTATCACATCGCCCGCACTTTAATGAATTAGTGTCGGACAACACTGTACGCGCTGTAAAAATAACAAGATAAGGATATTGGGCAATAGGCAAAAATGATAAAAATTCCTTAAAAATTGTTTTATTATTATTTAGTTTTTTGATTTTTTCGAGCATTATTGAATGAAACGGGCCCACTTTTTGAAATAATTTGTTCTATATACCCTAGTCGGATTCTTATTATTGGCAACTAATGTAATCAAGCAGTGTTAGAATTATTTTTAAAAACTTGAAATGTCTGAGTGGGAAAACTGGTTCGAGATCGCCAAACAATGCAAATATTTGCCAGAAAACGATTTAAAGGCAAGATTCTCCCTTAGCAAATTTTAAACTGTTATTAATTTCATATGTCTATATGTTTAGAAATTATGTCA